>BSBM01000729.1:9490000-12237500 GCA_027924585.1 Larix kaempferi
TACTTGAGCCCATAATCAATTGTACCCTCCAGGTACCTCAGAACATGCTTTACAGCAACCAAGTGAACACCTCTAGGATCCATCAGAAACTGGCTCAATGTGTTCACCGCAAAGAAAATGTCTGGTCTGGTGTTTGTTAGGTACATCAAGGACCCAATCATCCGACGATACACCATGACATCAACTGGATCAGATGAAGCATCACATAGAAGCTTCAGGTTCGATGCCATAGGTGTGGCTATGGCCTTGCAGTCCATCATCCCAAACCTCTTCAGGATCTCTACTTCATACTTCCCTTGTCCAAGGAAGATCCCATCTGCACTCTACCACACCTCCATGCCTAGAAAGTAGTGCATCATACCCAAGTCCTTCATCTTGAACTCGGCAGCAAGCTTCCTCTTCATGTCGGCAATCAATCCATCCTCACCTATCACAAACAGGTCATCCACATACAATAGTAGTATCACTGGATTGCCTTCCTCAACCTTGTAGTAAAGGTTGGAATCCACTTTACTCTTAGTAAATCCCAAACTAGATAGGAAGCTATCCATCCTACCATACCAAGTCCTAGGAGCTTGCTTCAAGCCATATAAGGCTTTCTTCAACCTGCACACATATGACTCTCTGTCATGTGTCTCAAAACCAAGTGGCTGCTCCACATACACTTCCTCCTTGACTACACCATTCAAGAAGGTTGTCTTGACATCCATCTGGTGTATCTTCCATTTCATCACTTGCTTTATATTTCTCTATGCCACCATCTGCAGCATGCTTGATCTTATAAATCCACTTGGAAGTCACAATATACTTCCCTTCTGGTCTTGGGACCACATCCCAAACATCATTCTTCATGATCAATGGATCATCGCATCATTACTTCATCCCGGATCCTGGGAACTTCAGATTATTCAATAGATAGATTTGTTGCTGAACAAATGTTTTAGTCCTTCTTTTGTAGGTACTTGTATACGATCTTTCCTACAAAAACAAGTTAAATTGCATGATCAGAGACATCTCATAGTTTTCAGAACAAATTCTTACACATAAAGAAATATGTCATACAGTCATGCAATTATTTTAGCCAATGCTTCAATACAACATTTATCCATATCCCGTAACTTTCTAGATGCCTTCCAATCTCTACGAGAACATTGTTGAGAGTGTGCACAACTCCAACATGTCAGCAAAGAGGTTTCATTCTAAATAAGCAACAATGGAATGTTGTATAGTGCCATAGACCACTTACCCATTACATGTGTATTAGTAGTATATTGTTCATTAATGCAACTATTCTAACATGCACAATATACATCATAAGTATGTACATAACTGAACAACATCATTTAAGTAATAAATGACAACTCAAATACTTATCTTTGTTTGGTTGTAGGGTGGAATCCCTCTCAATCTTTGCTTCCTTGTAGGAACTACTAGAGTGTGCTCCCTCTTGATCTTTGCTTCCTGGATTATCTGTCCTATCCATCCTAGACCACTATGCATGGTTAATTGTGCACTAGTGTCATGATTGTGCCATCCTCAAGATCTCATATATAGTCATGCATTCATTAGTATAATCTCAAAACAAAATAACCTTAAACATGTATAGTCATGAATATTCCAAACACAGATAATAAGCATTAGTATTCAAGGTTTCAGGGAAGACTTCTCTTCTGGTTAGTCATATCATCAATCAAGGTAAGAGACATAATACGCATAAATCCTTGATTACTTAAATTTCTAACTTTATGAATAATCATATATAAAAGTATAAGATCCTAACATAGGGTAGGATTCTAACTTGATATAGGAAAAACATACCTGGTCATCATATTTGCTAGTTATGTCTAGCAATGTTTTCTTGTTCCCTTCAATCACCTGCATAACTGATAAGTTAACCATTGTAAAATATACATACCTCTATGTGATTCATGACTATGGATGAGTCTTTGTCTTCATGTCACCATGGTCTTGATCTAGAACTTGATTTGTACCTTTCATGTTAGCGGATAACATTATCCTCATACAACACCATAGTGCATTAGTACAATCATCAAAGAATGTATTCTATCATTCATATGTATTCATACTTTTACTAAAGTGATAAGACAAGTCTAAGAGTGATCAAGATTGTTACTAAACTCAATAACATGAAGACAAACATATCATAAACTTAATCATGAACAGATTTCAAAACATACCTGTAAGTCATACCTGTCAAATTGCTTGTAGTAGTTGTTGTTATTGTTCCTTTTGTTCTTAGGACAATCTGAAGAAAAGTGTCCTCTTCTTGGTATGTGCTGTGAGAGCTTGATCTTTATTCCCCATCTTCTCTTCTCAAGCTACAATCCGAGCTTCTTCCTATGAGCATTCTTCCCATAGTTTACTGAAAGAGATAAGTTTCTTCCTAGCACAAATTCCTTGGATGAAGGAATCCCATGACCTAGGAAGGCCATTAAGAGTGGTCATTACCACTTCTCCATTCTCTACAGCTTCAAGTTGTTCTTTTATATGGGAGACCCTTGAAGAGTAAGACTGCATGGCCTCTGCATTTTGGATCTGGATGTTCTTTAGCTGATTCCTCAATGTCATCTTCCGATTTATGTTCTTCCCTTCAAATAGCTTGGTCAAGGAATCAAACATCTCCTTAGGTGTCCTTAGGGAAGACACATGGGGTATGAGATAGTCCTTAATAGAATCAGCAATGATTCTCTTGGCTTTGACCAATTTCTTCTTGTGTGAAGCCTTAGTTTCATCTCCCTCTGGAACTGGAACCTCTTCACTTGAGTAAGTGTCCAACTCATTCTCTTATAGGATTAACCCAATCCTATACTTCCATGCTCGGAATTTATCAGCCCCTTCAAGCTTATCCTCGAGCTTGGTGTGGTGAGACATCTTAAGAAGCACTTCAAATGGAAATAGAAAATTTATTAGGTCTTACCACTTGATTTGCTGAAAACTGGATCTGGAGCTGGATTAGGGTTTGTCAGAGAAACCCTAAAAATTCAAACTTTGAATTTCAAACTTCTGAAAGGATAGAAAGATGCGCCTTGATGAGCTTATCAAGCTGGTATACTCAGAATTTGAAAACTGCAAAGTTTCACCCCTCAAATTTGCTTTTCAAACTTCCATATTCACTAGGGAGGACCCTGAATTAGGGTTTGATTTTCCCGAAGCTTCATCCATCCAAAAAGTTTGATCTTGGTCTCTAAACTTCGATTTTTCAGAGGAGCTTCCAGCCATGTTCTCAGATTTCAGAAATTTCAAGTTTTGCACAGCCCTAATTTCCGGCTTCACTTGAGAGGACCCCAAACTAGGGTTTGATTTTCCTGGAGCTTCACCCAAGAAAATTTTTTGATCCAAAGCTCTAAAATTTTATTTTTCAGAGGAGCTTCCTGCCATGGTCTCAGATTTCAGAAATTCCAACTTTTGCAGAAGCCCTAATTTTCGGCATCACTAAAGAGGACCCCAAACTAGGGTTTGATTTTCCCGGAGCTTCACCCAACCAAAAAGTTCAATCCAAATCTCTAAACTTCGATTTTTCAAAGGAGCTTCCAGCCATGGTCTCAAATTTCAAAAATTCCACTTTTTGTGGAAACCCTAATTTTTAGGGCCAAAACTGAAAGTGCTCAGAATTGAATTCTGATTGGATAGAAAGATGTGCCTTACTGAGGAGAGTCAATCTAGCCTCCTGCCTTTGAATATATGTGGAGAGAAACCCAAAAAAAATCCCTAGCTTCCGCAACTGCACAGTGTCTTCTTCTAAGGTGAGCTCTGATACCATGTTAATTTTTGAGCATCAATTCAATATGATCTAGGATCTTAACTGAGAGAATAACATGTACATCATATCAATCACAAGAAGAAATCACAAGGGACAATAGACACACAGAGTTTCCTTGGGGAAAACCATAAAGGTGAAAAACCCCAATAAATTCCTCAGAGATAGATAGAGCAATGATACAAAGCCCAAGCATAAGAGATAGTCTACTAGTAGCACTTCTCCTCCTCCACTAATGCACCACTCTCTAATGAGTGTATGAGTGAGAAAGTGAATGATCAAATAGAGTGCCTCCCACACTCTATTTATACTTGACTTGACTTTCCTAATAACCTTTAATAAGTCGGCCTCAACTTAACCACTTAACATAATGCTGACATGGCCGACCCCCAATAGGGTGGTCTAATAACCCTTTAACCCACATGACTTATATAGGGCCGACCCCATCAAGGTGGTATAATAACCCATCAAGTATAAGTTATGACACTTACAATATAAATTACGACACTTCCGTATAGAGGAATAATCACATCTCTATATGAATACAATATACATGTGTGAAATATAGTCTGAAGTTACAAATACATCAACACATCTTCATCACCATCATCATCATCATCAACATCTTCGTCATCATCACCATCATCATCATCATCTTCATCATCCGATTAACATCTCCATCATGTCATCATCTTCTTCATAATCATCATCATCATCTTCATCACCATCACCATCATCATCAACGTCTTCATCATCATCACCATCATCATCATCATCAACATCTTCATCATCATTGTCAGCTCTAGGTTCCTCATCAACATCTCCATCATCATCATCTTCTTCATCATCATCATCGTCGTCGTCTTCATCACCATCACCATCACCATCATCATCATCACCGTCGTCATCATCATCAACATCTCCATCATCATTGTCATCTCCCCCTTCCTCATCAACATCTCCATCACCATCACCATCACCATCATCATCATCATCAACATCTTCATCATCATCAAAATCTCCATCATCATCATCATCAATATCATCTTATATCCTCCTTATATCCAAAATTAGACAAGCTCCATATGATGATGAAGACTATTTAGATGATGCTGGTGAAGATGAAGATGATGATGGAGATAATGATGATGATGATCATCATCATCATCATCCTCTTCATCATCATTGTCATCTCCCCCTTCCCCATCAACATCTCCATCATCATCATCTTCTTCATCACCATCATCATCATCCTCATCACCCTCATCATCATCTTCAACATCTTCATCATCATCACCATCATCTTCATCTTCACCAACATCATCATCTTTATCATCTTCATTTGCATCATGATCATCTTCATTGTCATCACCCTCCTCCTCATCATCATCTTGTGCACTTATGAACTTAGGAATTAATGTTTAGAAGAGGGTCTAAAGGCCTCTATGGGGGAGGGGCTCTAGGAACTAACCAAAACATATTGCTTTATTTGGAAATAAATGAGGTAAATGTTACCCACCAAACAATTTAACGTTCAACGGGAGAGCACACACGCTATAAGGAGCACGCGCATCTAGTGTGCATGCGCTAGTAGCGCGTGCACGTCCTTGTTGAGCATAAAATTCAGAAAAGAACCCGTGCTATTCTCCTGCATTTTTTCTCCCATTCACGCATTTTCTTCTCTATTTTCATGCACAGTCCGACAACCGATTGCATCTTGGATTGAATTGAGGCACCATTTGGTGTTTCTTTGAAAATTTGGATAGAATACACTAGAGTTGGAGCTCTAGTTGGCTCGTTGGATTGGATACACACCAACTGAGCTCTATTTGGCTCATTTGATTGAATACACAACTATTGCACTCTATTTGGATCCTTGGATTGAATTTTCATGTTGCTTGGACACACTTGAAATCTTTTGGCATATAGTGGATACATCAAAAGAGCATTTTACATTTTAAGCAAAGAGCAATCATAATCCTTGAGGTATGGTGACCTCTTCCTCTTGTTAAATGTATTTTAGTCTTCATTCACTTTGTTTGAATTGTATCTATTTTAGTTTTTCTTCATGAATTTTATGATAGATGTATTTTAGTCTTCTTAATCTTCAACATAGACAATAAAAACATCTTACCACAAAAAAACTACAACATGCACCAAGCAATGCTTTGAATCTTTCATGAAGATAATAAAAAAAACTTGCCTGCATCACCAACAATAAGGTTTCATAATCACATAACTCCATCTAGTACACAAACATTTGTTGAATTCCTCATGATTTCAATACAACAACTCATGCAAACACCTAAAGAATCAAACTTTTAATCTTTTGGGGCTATTTTCCCTCATCCAAAACATGAAAATGAAGTGAGTAGAAGCTTCTCCTTTTGTAGGAAATGTACTCCTACTAGCATCCCATACCACCATCCAATTGAGTTACTAAAGGTGATGTTGTTGTTATATCTAGGGCATTCTCAATAGATTTTGAGATTATATGAAAACATTCTCACTAGATGTTGTTGTACATAATCAATTGCTACATCGATTTTTAATAATCATGCACATCGAGTTTTAATATCTTATTTGTTGTTCATTCTTACAGGGGTGATATTGTTGTTTTGTTAAAAAAACATATTGAATATGGGAAATAGATGTAATAATAAAAGAAATTCTAGAAGGAAGGAGCCGCCCCTTGAAAAGGCCCATGAGATAAGAGAAAAGGCCAGGTTGTACATGGAAAACCATAGACATCAAGATGTTAGTGCCTTACATCCATCAACAAGCAACGACGAAGTGGCAGAAGTCAATCAAATCTTGCTTAATGTCGAGTATGAAGGGACGGATCTTGAACAGGTTGTTAATTGGCAACCTCCCCAAGAAGAGAACACACATGTCGAAAACACTCCCTTCCAAGACCAAATTGTGAATGAAGGGCCACAACAAACCGGTGATGAGACTCGTACTTCCTTTCTGACTCCCTTGCCTTGACTATCAAATGGATGACGAAGAACTCCCAGGCATATTCATGTCGATGAAAGTTTATTTTCAAGACTTGAAGGTAAGTTTCCCAAACGCACTATTGATTCCCATTGTAGCAGGATAATCAAAGAATTTTTTGAATCCAAAACCGATGTAGCAAAATGTCAATTGTTTCTGGCTTTGTTAAAATCACATTGTCTAGCTCATGTAGGAGAATTTTGGGCATAAAGGTAGTTAAAATTTCAAAGGCCAACGATCATGTTGTTAGAAATCTACAATCTACATTTAATTTGATTGGAAAAACTTCTCGTACAAAATATTTTAATGTGGCCCGTCGTGTACTGTAGGAATCGATCGTAGACAAATCCACAAGTCAACGTCGCCTGCTATCACACACATGTAAAAACTTTAAAGTAGATAGAAAGACTCTTCAAAAGTATTCTTCTATTAGAGAAAAACTTGAGACCCCAGGCCAGAAAGATTGTTGGGCCTTTGTTGGTAGGTTACCTCGTTCAGACATGAAGCTTATTGATGTTGTTAAAGAACTAGTACAAAAGTTTTGGCATGATAACACTAGACCGTCATTGAATCAAAGAGATGTGTTAAAGTTGAGAAAAGGAGTTAAGGGGTTTGAACCCCATGTCAAGCACTTCCTTGACACGACACAAACAGAACTCTATGAGAGGTTCAAGAATGAGCACACACAATTGAACTTGGGCCAAAGGTCCTTTGAAAAATGCAAACCTTGGTATGTTAGAATTTGCATTTATCGCAACACATGTTGTTGTAGATACCATGTAGAATTTGAGTGCTATTATGATACATATAGACATATCTTTTGTGATTTGCATACTAACATTGTGCAGGAATGCCCATCGTTACAACCACCGAGTGCATCTAGAGAATTTATACATAGCATAATGTGTCCAAGACCTGAAGGACAAAAATATTATTAAAGATCTTGTTTATATGGGACATATTCCAGTTGCAGTGGATTTGCATTATTGAGCCGATGCATCCATGAAACTGAGGAGCATGAATTTGGGAGGATGTCAGTAGAAATGCAAAATTTCAAGTACATAACATATCAAGTAGATAGTGCGAAGGAAAGAAAAAAAATTGCATTGGTGAAATCATAGGTAATCTAAGTTTGCATACTTTCATACTGTACATGTTTAATTTGTACATATATATTCAGATTGAAAATGTCACGTTGTATTAATGCCCTTGGTTTTGTGGCACCATGTACAAATTTGCAATTTCATGAAGGAATTCTACCAAAAGACCGAGCAGTATGTACAGCATGTCCATGTAGCACGATGGCAGGATGAACAGTACAGACAGTGCAGGGACACCTTTCCCAATGGCACAATATTGTCGGTTGTGGACTTTGCTGAAAACTACACCCTGCAGCCATGGAATGAGATTCAAAGTCAATAATATCATTTAGACCAAGTTAGCATAATGGTCCATATCATGTATAGGCATGAGCCAGAGAGCAGCAATAACATGAGGATAATATTGAAAGAGACCAACTTCTACATCAGTGACGACAGGTGCCATGACCTGCATTATGTACAGCATTGCTTCAAAATTTTATATGATCAGCTAAAGGAGAGAGGTATACAGATGGATCAGCATTGGATATGGTCAGATGGTTGTGCGGGCCAGTTCAAAAAATGCATGTGTATTCCAGTGGTTGAGTGTTTTGCACAAGACTTATGATGTGCGGAATATATGGAACTATTTTGAGACCGGGCATGGAAAGGGAAAGGATAATGGTGTTGGATCATGTCTTAAAACTGCCCTACAAAGGGAGGAGATGAAGTGCATGAAAAACCCTCATATTCAGGATGCAGAATCCATAGTTCGATGGTGCTCTGCAAAAATGTCAAATCGAACCACGGAGCAGCAAAGACCAACAGGTAGAGGACATGTTGTCAGAAATTTCTTGCATGTGGTTGATATAGTTCGATCGCGTTCTTATAGTTGTAGTACGGTGCAAGGAACTCGTGGATTTCATTCAGTTCGAAGCTCAAACAACCCTTTATTTGAAATATGGACGCGGAAACTTGCTTGCTTTTGTGGGACTTACAGCAGTTGTGAGTGGGATGAGTGTGAATCAATGGATTGGGTTGATGAATGGGATCATGTATCACTTGCAGTGGACCCACGTGCAGTTGTTACAATCCAGTTAGAGGAAGGCCAATCCTCTATTTCGAATGAATATGATCATATATCTGATCTTCTACAGCTAGGTAAACATTTATGCATGCATATCTTAGTTCCCTCCTTGTTTTTGTAATTATCCAAGTTATCAAACCACTACTTGTTGGAATATGACCGTAAAATGCATTTTTGCAAGACACATCTACGCAGTTGTCGCCCCGATGGATAGTGCAATTGGGACAAATTATTGGTTGGCATCATGCATCCAGGGGAAGCAAACCCTCCTTGCATCATTAACCGATAGTGAAGGCATTACCTTTCCGACTAGCTTGATGGTTGTTCAGGAGGAATATCTTACAGTAGATGGAAAGATACCAAAGAGAAATGGCTACACATACACGGATTATAGACTAGGTTCACGAGTGTATCACTTTACGCACTTGATCGTTGGTACAAAATCCAACTGCAAAAAATGTCAACGAAGACATCAAACAAGGTACGCTACTTACTACCTCATGCAGAGCATGAGAGGTTGTTCGAGACAATAAAAAACCGAGAGGATCCAGAAGGCCTAATTGATTGAGGTACATAGTATAGCCATGTGATTGTTTATTCATGCATGATTAATGTTATTCATGTTAGATATTTTATTTGATATCGTTATCTTATATCGTTTATTTGATGTTTGAGTTATGATTAAGTTATGATTTATAGCCATGTGATTGTTTATTCATGCATGATTAATGTTATTCATGTTAGATAGTTTATTTGATATCATTAACTTATATCGTTTATTTGATGTATGAGTTATGATTAAGTTATGATTTAGAGCCATGTGATTGTTTATTCATGCATGATTAACCCTAGAAGCACTAATATAACCCTACAAACATAATCTAGCCCTAGAAATCCTAGAAAGCTAAATTAACCCTAGGAACACTAATTTAACACTAGAAAACTAAGCTAGAATACTATAAACCTAATCTAGTCCTAGAAACCATAATATGCATTTGGTTGGTGATAAGAATGAGATGCTCTATGTTGGGATTGAACTATTTCAATATTTAGGCCTTTAACACCTCTGCAACTTTTTCCACTACCATGATCTCATATTTCAATGATGTTAATGGCTTGTGATTATATAAATATAAATATTTCTTTTTCTTGGAACGTTGGGGTACATCCAAGAGCACATGGACATGTTAATATGAGATATCTCATGCAAACCCTATCCATGTCACATCACACAAGTACTCTAGAATCGCAAGAGAAATCTCTACAAGAACATCCAACATGTCTATCTTTCCCTTATCTTCTCCACTAGTTATATCTTCGTGATCCATAAAATCTAACTCCTAGGGTTTACTCATTAACCCTATAATCTCCATGATAGATAAGAAGTCCTCGTTAGATTCAATAACAAGCTTATGTCAATCAAGCTCTCGCCACTAGCATGATTCTCTTTCTTAGGGTTTACAAATAGTATCCATGTCACATTACACAAGTACATGGCAAGACAACGCTATTGATAGCACCCAAAATCATGTTAGGCATTAGCTCCACTCTGCATGTCTTCTATTAGGGAAAAGACCTTAGTGTTAGAACAAGATGCTTAACTTTTGACCTTATTTGTCACTTTCTCAAAATTACTTGGAAGTTCCCTTTGTGAGGCCTTTTACTTCGGGCTCCCAATTATCTCACATACTCTTAGACCCTCAACCATGGGCACCCAAAAAATATCAACTCTACTCTCCGTCGATGGATATCACACAATGAATGTATATGTTAGAATATTTTAGCATGTCCTTAGAAAATATTTTATATACTTAAATATGGTAGGAGGAAACACATAAATCCAAAGCCTCTGAAACCTCAAAGAGTGGAGTTTCACCTAGTCTCAATCACTTTTGTGCTTTAGTGAATTTGCATGGCTCCTGGGTGTGCGTTCCCATTGTGGAAAGGTCCGCAATGGCGATACGCACCTGTGGGAGCCGATGGAACCCAAGTCTACTTGTCAGCTTGGGTTTCGTGCCCTCGGAGAAAATCCTCAAAGTGTCCCCGAATGGCCCCGAGGTGTCAGACCAAGATGCTTGCAGCACCCAAAGCGTGGCTCCGATCACGAATCCGTCAATTCTGGTGGATCTGGGATGTCAAGTTTCAGCTAGGGGACCCTCCATGACATGTTTCCAACCCTCAAAAATGGTGCCATTGTGCCATCTCTGGAGCTAGGTTTTTTCTTAGTGAAGGCCATGCCAATTTCGCTCAACGGTGTGAAGAACCTGCAACAATTAATTAATGAAAATACATGAGATAGCAGAAATAACACTTTGTTTTACACATAGATTTCAAGGACGTGATCTTATTGTAATCAAAGCTAGAAGTACGAGTCAGCTGATATCGATGTAATAGCTCTGAAACCAATCACACAATGAGTACTAGTTTACCTTGTAGCTTACCTAGTTAAAGCTGACCAATAACACCCAGTGCTTCTATATTATATATACAGCTTAGTTACCCTAATAAGCTCAAACAATACTGATAGCAATAACCTCTATGATTGCCATAACTATTACCAATGGTACAAGCAGCTTCATTAAATCAAGCATCCTTTTTCGGGGAAATACGTAATAGTGAGAATCGCTTTTATTGATCGTAGGCCACTTCGAGGGGGCAACCTCCTTTGAGAAATCTCAATACAAATAACTTCACGGTACCTTCATTGGTCTCAACACAAATTTATATACTCAGTCTAGGCACCAATACCATGGGTCAATACCATGTGTCAATACAAACCATGGGCCAATACAAACTATGGATCAACAATTACTATGGGACGACTTACAAAGAATATGCGTCCAACAACAATAAGACAAACTATGGATCAACAAATACTACATGACAACTTACAAAGCATATGCGTCAGACAACAATATACTAACAAAGTAAATATAAGGGTTGACATGGGTTCCTAACATCCCCTCTCCCTTAGAAAAAGATTTGTCCTCAAATCTTTAGATGTGGAAATTGATGCAGAACCCGGAGAAGTGGTTCCCCTGTAGCATCCTCAGGTTACATTTCGGGCCACTGACGCCTTTTGAGGTTCAGGGAGGGTTGCTTGGAAGGATGTAGATGAAGAAGAACCATATCAGCTGCATGAAAAGTGCACTCAGAACGGTGTTGATCGGCTTGTTGTTTCAGTCGAATTCTTTCCATGTGAAGATTATCTTGCAGAATGAGAAGAATCTGATTGCAGTTTCGAAGAACCAAGTCAATTGCCTAAACTGGGGAGCTGCTGAGGATGTATGGAAAAAGAATTGGTGGTTCCTATCCATAGACTGCTTCATATGGTGTCCTTTTAGATGTGGTATTATACCACTGGAGCGCTGCTAGGAAATCCATAGAAATAGTTGTCCAAATATGTGTAGGGATGGGCAAGGGTTCAAGCAGTCTCGAAAGGAGTGTCGTTTCACCCTTGTTGACCTAGCAAGTATCACGGTCATCCACCATCTGTTGAATTGTCATTTTCAGTCCCTACCAAAAGAATTTACATTATTCCTAGTCATACATTTTGAGGAACCCAGAGTGCCCTGCTGATGAAGAAGCATGGAGTTCATAGAAGAGATATCCTTGTTGAACAGATTGCAACCAATTTGGAACAAGCAGAGAAATAGCTGTAAGAGAAACTGGGTCATCAAATGTGCGAGAAGGAGCATCTGCCACCATATTGTCTGATGAGTCCAATTTTCAGGTATTTGATAAACCTTTTTCCTGCAGTCAAGCTCAAGCAATGGCGAAGAAACACACTCATTTGTGGGAAAAATGTTTTACTTTAATTAATTAATGAAATTGTTTTTGATGATTATTCTTGTATGTTAAAATGCATATTCGATAAACTAATTCTGTGGAAACCAAGCGTGATTGAGTAGGTTCAGGAGCATTAAAGGATGAACGCGTAGAAGACTGAGGGATCACCAAGCTCGACACCTTGTTTCCTGATTTATAGAGAACGCACTCTTGTTTAAGGGAAATCGGCATTTAGACACTTAGTTAAGTTCTGCATTACTAATTATATAAATATGGACCTCTCGGATAGCGAGAGGCCCCTGTTGACATTTTGGAGAAACCTTGTTTTAAGTTTTTCTACACTATTGAGATACTATGAAGTACAGACCTTTGTGAATACATGGATTTTATATTTTAAATAAGAGATTGATGTTAAATTCCAGCCAGCGTTTATAAGTCTTCTTCGCTCCTAAGTATGGGTTGGAGAGGGCCCCTCCAACACATAAATCAGGGGATTTCCATTTTTAGGTATTTTCCAATTATGTGTTTTACATTGATGAAAAGTTATATCGCATATGGAAGTGCCTGAATGATTTATTATTTCTGTATTAGTTTATAATACGTTATGTAGTACAACAAAACGGCTTCAGTAGTCCTGTAGCTGCTTTCTTCCAACACACATTTTAACAAACGATTACATCTGTGTTAGATTTTCTTTCGAAAGTCATGGTTTAGATCTGAGATTTATGAATGTTTCCCATCGTGATTAATTACTTTGACTTCTTAGTAAGTGGATGTGTAGCATGAAACGATCGCACTTCAGTCTTAGTTTAGTATTTAAATGATTTAGATCAGAACTCTAGTTTTATGCATAAAGTAATTACAAACCTTGTTTTCTCCAATATTAGAATAGATCTGTTATGGCATTTTATTTCCTAGATTTACCATTCTACATTAAGTAAATTCATAGGATTATCTCTTCTACTTTCAGCATTTTAATTATTTAAAACAGATTTACTGCTTTCAGTATTTTGATTCTTTAAAATAGATTTATTGCTTTCCAGTATTTAATTCCCTAGTATAACTAGTTTTACATATTGAGTAGGCAACCCTTAGAACATCGATACCGACATCCAACTGTGACAAAGATTATCCTATAAGAGCATAGATAGTGCCTGCACCTCTAAAGTTTGTATGTCCCCCGAGTTGACATTTAAAGTAGGCTCTTAGTATAGCTACCCTCATTAGGCATCCATATTGGGATCTCACCACTTTTTGGCACTGTTACCGAGGAGGTGCTAAATCTTTTAGGAGACATCACCTAAAAACAACACAAAAAGAAAACAAAAATTACATAAAACAAAAACATAAATACTTTTTTACCAATGAATGCCTCGTCAGCAAGGGGATAGGTTTGGTCTCTTTCTGCCCAAGCATTCCATGAGAAATAATGGTAATAACAATTCTGACCATTCTCAGTTTGAATTTCTACACTTTGAAAATGAAACTGACTCCACATATGATCCAAACAAAAGCAACTTCACTACCAGCTCCAGCTCAAACACCTCAATGGCAAACGAAGAGGAGGAACCTAGGGAGATTTTCACCATTCCCATTAGCATACCTCTTGGAGATGCCAGAATGAAGAACATCAATCCTAATAATCTACCCAACTTTCATGGTTTGACTTCAGAAGATCCTGACACATTCCTGTTTGAATTTGAGGTCATTTGCAGATCATTTGATTACACTATTGATGCACAAAAGCTTAGGCTTTTTCCTTCCACACTGAAAGACCTATCACTTCAGTGGTTCATGAGCCTTGAAGGGAATAGTATCTTTAGCTGGGATCAAATGAAACAGGCATTCTTAGAAAAATATAGGGACTACTGCAAGGCCAAAGATACTAGGGATGAAATCTTTAGGATGCAACAAGGAGAAAGAGAGTCATTAGAAGATTATGCCCAAAGATTTCAACTCAGCTACAAACGAGCCAGTCATCGCACCTTGGATCCTGAATCACTAAAACTTGTCCTTCTTAGAGGTGTAAAGGAGGAGAATTTTGAAGTCTTAAATCTCCTAGGAGATGGAGATATATTCCAAAAATATTTTGACCAGATCCTGCAAATCTTCAAAAACTACTTTAGATCTAGGAAAACTAAGAATGGGACAAGGGATACACATACATCCACTAGTGGATCATCGTCTTCAGGACCAACACTTACAAAATATGATTTAGGAAACCTGCTGGATGACATGAAGACTAACATACTGCAATCTCTGGCCATGCAACTTGATGCTCTTCAAATCAAAAAGAAACAGGATGAAATTAACCATGCCTTGGCAGTATTCTTTCCTCGTTGTAGAAAGAAGCATGAGAAGGGGTAGTGCACCTTGAACACAATAGAAGTATGTGGTCTCTACACTGAAGACCATTCCACTGATAAATGTCCCCTATTACCCTCATGTAAGGCAGTTATTCAAGACCCAGCAGCCGAAGGAGCAATAGAACAGCTCTGTTTTATAAATCAAAGAAGGAATAATTTTGTTAGACCATATCAATAGAGCAATCAAGCCTACTATAATCAAGGAAATCCAAATTGGAAATCTGCACCAACTCCATGGCAATCACAGCCAAATCAAAACCAATGGCAATAGAATCAGCAAACATATCAACCATCCTATCAACAACAGTATTATCCACCGTCCTATCCTCAATACCCCCCACCTTTTCCATCCACCACAAATTATGCAAATCAATACCCCCATCCATCAAATTGGAGGGCGCCATCACAACAGCCACTTATTATGCCACCCCCACAACCTCAACCACCCCCCAGACCTCCACCCATTCCAGCCCAACCAATTCCAAATCCTAATAATAACATACCTCCACAACAACAACAGACATATAACACTAATATCACATTCCCTACCTATGTTGTAGACACCATAGAAATAAACCTGAGATCTGGAAAAACGTTGCAGAATACATCCCCACACAACATCCAACAACTTGAAGCTCAAGAACAAATAGCAGAACCTTACGTTCAACATCCTGAGGAACCAGAACCTCCTAAGGATGAAACCCAACCACTCCCACACAACAGAAACCCTCCATTTCCATAAAAACTCGTCCAAAGTACAAAAGAAGAGGAAGAGAATACAATTTTAAATGAATTCAAGCACTTAAACATCCAAATCCTAATTTTACAAGCCATAAGGGATGTGCCCATCTGCAACAAATTTATTAGAGAAAATTGCCTAAAGAAACCAGGAAGGAGGAAGCGTGATCCACCAACTATTAATGTAGTGGGACAATTGGCCGATTTGATGCTGGGTGTCATAATAAACCCTAAATATCTTGATCCTGGTAGTCTTGTAGTAAACGTCACCATAAATAACAAGCAAATAAATAAAATCTTAATAGATTTGGGAGCTGCGATCAATGTCATGACTAAGGAAACCATGTTATACCTGGGACTCCAATCAATGGTCAGACCAACCACAACAGTACTCCAACTAGCAGACACATCCACTGTGAAACCCGAAGGAATGCTAGAAGACATTATGATCAATATTGAATCCTGGGAATACCCAACTGTTTTTTTAATAATCGAAATCAAAAGCAAACTTAGTGGCTATCCAATTATCCTAGGTAGACCATGGTTAGCAACTGCGGATGCTTACATAGGTTGCCGATCAGGAAATATGACAATCACCAGTGGACATACCAAGAAGAAAATCACAATCTACCCACCAGCAATGAAATCTTCAGAATTAGAATATCAAAATTGGATTGATGATTACCAGAACACACCAAATCACAACCTCCGACCTATCCTAACAATTGATGCCGCAATATCACTAAAAGCAATAGATGAAGATGGCCATATAGATAGATTTATACAAAATATATCTTCTAACAATCATGTTATTCAAGAATTTTTTTCTACAGAAACAGGTGACAGTTCAAAACAGAACATGGATGACTTATAGATAGAAGTACTGGAAGAACAGATTGAAAAGGTAAAAGTCATGGAAATTCACCCTGGCAAAACAGTCAACATAAATTCCAATTTGGAACCGGAGCAAGAAAAGAAATTGATGAAGATACTAGAAGAACAAAGTAAAGCATTTGCATGGACATATGCAGATATGAAAGGAATACATCCTAATATCTACAAACACTACATTTACATCAAAGAAGGTTCTACTCCTATCAGGCAACCACAAAGAAGGTTGAACCTTGCACTAAAAGACATAGTCAAAGTGGAATTACAAAATTTATTAGATGCAGGGTTCATCTATCCAATATATGATAGTGAGTGGGTCTCACCACTAGTCATTGTACCCAAAAAAGGAGGCAAATGGAGAATTTGTGTGGACTACAGGGAGTTGAATAAAGCAACCAAGAAAGATCACTTTCCACTTCCATTTATAGACCAGGTGCTGGATACATTATTTGGAAACAAGTACTTTTCATTGTTAGACGGTTTCAGTGGGTACAACCAAATTTTAATACACCCAGCTGATCAAGATAAGACGACCTTTACATGCCCATGGGGAACTTATGCCTATAGGGTCCTACCCTTTGGTTTATGTAACGCCCCAGCAACATTTCAAAGAGCCATATTGAGTATTTTCTCCGATTTTTTGAATGACAAAATGGAAGTCTTCATGGATGATTTCACACCCTATGGGCAGAACTTTGATCAGGCATTGAACAATCTTGAATTAGTATTAAAAAAATGTATTGAAATGAGCTTGTGCTTAAGCAATGACAAATGCAGGATGTTAATGGAGGAAGGCATCGTTCTAGGACATCATATATCACAAAGAGGTATAGAGGTTGATCAAGCCAAAGTATCAGTAATCAGAACGCTGCCCCCACCTGTCAAACAAAGGGATGTGAGAAGTTTCCTTAGACAAACAGGGTACTACAGAAGGTTTATTGAAAATTATAGCAGAATTGTTGCCCCCATGTTTGCACTTGTCACAAAAGACAATGACTTCATATGGAAAAGCAACTGCGTGACAGCCTTTGAAAGTCTTAAGCAGAAAACCATCACAGCACCAATACTCCAAGGACCAAACTGGGAAATTCCATTTCACATCCACACAGATGCATCAGATAAAGCCATCGGATCTGTGCTTGGACAAGAACAAGACAAAAAACACTATGCCATATACTATATAAGCAAAAATTTGGCTAGGGCAGAACTCAACTACACAGGCACAGAGAAGGAATTTCTGGCAGTCATACATGCAATCAATAAATTCAAGCATTACATCACAGGATACCAAAGTTTTATCCATACTGACCACTCAGCGATCAGATATCTTATGAACAAGCCCAATACCAGTGCAAGAATTATTAGATGGATGCTACTTCTACAAGAATTTGACATTACTATAATAGATCAACCAGGCAAGCATAATATGGTAGCCGACTTTTTGTCAAGAGTCACACATGGAAAAGATAACGAATTGGTTCAAGATAACTTCCTTGATGAGCACCTTTTTGCCATATCAATAAGAAGCCCATGGTTTGCGGACATAGCAAACTATTTAGTATCAGGAAAGTTTCCAAAACATTACAGTTATAAAGAAAGGACAAAAGTAATAAGGCAAAGTGCCACATATACATGGATAGAGGGCATGCTTTTTAAACAGGGACTAGATCAAGTACTTAGAAGGTGCATTAGGGAAGATGAAGTACATGACATAATGGATGCCACCCACAATGAACCCTGTGGAGGACACTATGCTGCAAAAAGGACAGCCTACAAGATCTTGCAAACAGGGTATTATTGGCCAACACTCCACAAAGATGCTTATGAGTATGTGTCCCACTGTGACAATTTCCAGAGAATGCGAAAACCAACACAAAAACAAGAAATGCCACTCCATCCACAAATCTCCTTGGAGGCATTTGAAAAGTGGGGATTTGATTTTGTTGGCCCATTCAACCCACAGTCCAATCAGAAAAGCTACATCCACGTATGCACTGATTACCTTACAAAATGGACAGAGGTAGTAGCACTGGCTACTGCTAATGAAACCAATGTGGCCAAATTCTTTACTGAGCAGATATTTCACATGTTTGGGGTGCCAAGAGAAGTAGTTTATGATCAGGGCCCATAATTCACATCAAATTTAATTGAAGACTTGATGAAAAGAAACAATGTAAAGCACAGATATTCATCCTCCTATTACCCTCAAGCAAATGGTCAAGCTGAGGTAACCAACAGGGAATTAGAGAGAATCTTGACAAAAACTGTCCAAATTCACAAAAGGGATTGGACTGACAGACTTAGTGAGGCAGTTTGGGCCTACAATACTACATGGAAAACAACTACAGGATTCACACCGTATGAACTGGTCTATGGAAAAAATGTCATGCTGCCAATCAAATTTGAAATAAAGACATTAAGAATTGCAGTAGATTTATAGATGGATCTATCAAAAATTCAAAAAGAACGCATGCTACAGCTAAATCAGCTGGATGAATACCGCCAATAAGCACTTACACATACTGAAATCATCCAACAGCAAAGAAAGAAATGGCATGACCAACATCTGAAGGATAAAAAGTTCAACAAAGGTGATTGGGCACTACTTTACGACTCCAGATTTCACACATTCAAGGGAAAACTAACCACTAGATGGCTTGGACCTTACATTATACAAAAAATTTATGAAAATGGGGCTATGAAAATTATTACAATTGATGAAGAGGAGTTCCCCATGATAGTGAGTGGGTATCACCTAAAACTTTACAAAAAACCACAGTCAAAAGAAGAAATTACACAGGTACTCTACCAGCAGCAATTGATGCTTATAGACGACGTGGCAAGTCAGTAAAATTCAAATCATTTACAATAAAAAAAACAAACAAACAAACAAAAGAAAAAAAATGAAAAAAGAGATGAAAAAAACTAAAAAAGAGAATAAAAATTACAGGGCCACGTATATCCCTATGACAAACCCAGCATTTCTGTTGCAAAGAAAAATATCAACCACAATCAAGCGAGCTGGATATGCATTCAAGAGAGCCTGCAATTCAATTAAAGCGAGGCTGTCATTTATTCAAGTGAGCCTGAAATTAATTCAAGCGAGCCAGATACATTACATCTCAACACTCAAGCGAGCCTGCCACATCTACATTCAGCAATCAGTCATCAAATACTACGGAATTCTTCAAACATGCCATGCCATCCTTTTTCAACATACTCAAGCGAGCCTGCAAGTTTATTCAAGGGAGCCAGTCACATACAACTATGCAATCATCCAAATATGAAGCATCATCACATGAGTCATATCAACAAACTGGCACAATTTTCAAAAGAAGACACTTCAGTATATTCAAACGGGAAAAGAGGAAAAAGCAGCCCACGGACGTAACTACTGACATGCACAAATCAACTACAGACACTGCCAAATCTACTACAGAATCCGCCATGCATGAAAACGCACCAAATCATCAATGCAGGTACGCATACATACCAAGGTAATCTCTAGAATGATTTTATTTTATTTCTTAAGGTAAAACATTATCCCACACTACATTCATTTCTAGTTAGCTAAGGATAGCTTCTATTTTAAATCGGCGGCATGGTCGAATCACCTTAATAACTCATGATCACTACCTAAGTCCCATCACCCTCAACAAATCATGATCTCAACCTTCACCATATGAAGTACAAAGATCGATCATGTGAATACAGAGATCGATCATGGAAAAAAGAGGATTAAAAGAGGCAAGTACAGGAATGATGGAAATGATAGGTGCGGAAAGACGGAAAGCAAGGCTGCATAATATTCCACGATTTTGCATATCAGGAACTTCTCGGAATTCTCAAGAAGCAACAGACCAAAGCTAATGTGCTCACTCATCCAACATTGCAATCCTCGAGCCTGTAGGCAGAGCCTTGACAATTTGAAGGTATAAACCATATTACAAAGTTCTGGTTTTGTCTGACTATAAAGAAGATTCTAAAATGACAAAGGGTTTCAAGAAAAGTGAACTGGAAGATCACAGCGGCATTTATCAGAGCCCGAGAGTCCTGCTGATCATTCGCAATTCAAGATGGATGCCTTTCATCCTTGGACTGAGAGGATACGATATAGGGGTAGCTCACGAGTTCGCAAGAAACCTCAAACATATCAAAGATGAACAGTATGTCACCCGATTAAAAGGGTTGCGTATAAAATTGGATGAGGACATGATTTCCAAATACACTGGTCTTCCAATGGGCCTGCACTGGAGCAGCAGTGACAGGGAAGCAAACCACACAACAAAATCAACATTCTTTGAACAAGGGGAAGCTTACAATGAGGACAAAAATGGATTCAAAAGACTCTCCATGCCAGCACCATGGGATGAAATGGTTGCAACTATCCAGAGCTACATTACTTGCACTGGAATGTTAAGTTATGTTCCCATTTTCCATTTTCGTATTTTGGAACTTCTTAGGAACAGGAGTCACATTTCATCAAACAACAACATTAGCATTCCATTTTACCTGCTCCAATCCCTATCAAAAATGAGCAGGAAGGTGGCTAAGGGAAAAGAGGATGCTTTGGCCCATCATGGGCTGATCAAACTAATAGTTGGTGAGGAACTAAAAGCACAGATGCCAAAGCTCTCTTGGGAGGAGTTCATAGTGGTATCTGTTGAGGACGTCCAGAGAATGAAGACTAAACCCTTGCCACTAGAATCAAAAAGTAAGACCACCTCTGTATCGGGGGAAAAGAGAAAAATTGACTTGGACAGTGTGGTCGACACCTTGGTAAAAATAAAGCACTCAAAAGAGGACTCCCCCAAATCAGACCCAAATATTCCTACTACTAGTCAGGGGTCGAAGAGGCGCAGCAAGAGATTCATGCAGGTATCTAAAATCCAAGTCTCCAAGGAGGAAGAAAGGGAACCCAGCCCCCTAGTTACCAATGTGTCTGATGATGACATCGATCCTTTTATAGACCAGAAGGATCCCACTACAGATGAAGAAGAGGAAGAAGAAGAGGAAAAGAATGAAGAAGAAGAACGGGATAAAGAAGAAGAGCAGAGCTTACAAGAGCAAGGAAACCTCCAAGGGAATCCTCCAGAACATAATGAAAACCCCGAGGTCGTTACCCAACTCGCTGAGGCTCGGGCACTATAACCACAGGATCCTCACCCAGGACGAGGAACTAATACCCATTCTCCTTGCAAAACAACAGGAGGTTGTGACTCATTTTGACATTACACTCTGAAGCACACAGAAGGAAGTTCATGAGTCCATCAAGGAAAGGTGGTGCAGAGTGGCAAATGATCTAAAAGGAAAAGAACTCCACTCCCCCCTTAGGCTTAATGATGCTCTTTTCAAAGCCACACTCTACAAGGAATCTCTGGCAAGAAATCAACTAAGATGGATAGGGATGAGGCTGAATCCCCCATTCTTTCTTTCCCCAGTCATCAAGGGATAGATTAATGAAGATAAAGAGAGGAGGGCATGGGCCAGGGAGGATCAACATTTTGGATATCATAGGCAGGTAGGGATACCTAGGGTGGTAGCATGGGATATCAGGGATGTCATCGACGAATTGAATAAGTCACCCAAGGATGGGTGAATCCTTCAAGTATGGGAGAGAATGATGAGTCCAATTTTCAGGTATTTGATAAACCTTTTTCCCGCAGTCAAGCTCAAGCAATGGCGAAGAAACACACTCATTTGTGGGGAAAATGTTTTACTTTAATTAATTAATGAAATTGTTTTTGATGATTATTCTTGTATGTTAAAATGCATATTCAATAAACTAATTCTGTGGAAACCAAGCGTGATTGAGTAGGTTCAGGAGCTTTAAAGGATGAACACGTAGAAGACTGAGGGATCACGAAGGTCTGCACCCTGTTTCCTGATTTATAGAGAACGCACTCTTGTTTAAGGGAAATCATCATTTAGACATTTATTTAAGTTCTGCATCACGAATTATATAAATATGGACCTCTCGGATAGCGAGAGGCCTCTGTTGACATTTTGGAGAAACCTTGTTTTAAGTTTTTCTGCACTATTGAGATACTGCGAATTATAGACCTTTGTGAATACATGGATTTTATATTTTAAATAATAGATTGATGTTAAATTCCAGCCAGCGTTTATAAGTCTTTTTCTCTCCTAAGTATGGGTTGGAGAGGGCCCCTCCAACACGTAAATAAGGGGATTTCCATTTTCAGGTATTTTCCAATTATGTGTTTTACATTTATGAAAATTTATATCGCATATGGAAGCGCTTGAATGATTTATTATTTCTGTAGTAGTTTATAATACGTTCTGTAGTACAGCAAAACGGCTTCAGTAGTCCTGTAGCTGCTTTCTTCCAACGCACATTTTAACAAACAATTACATCTGTGTTAGCTTTGCTTTCAAAAGTCATGGTTTAGATCTAATATTTATGAATGTTTCCCATCGTGATTAATTACTTTGACTTCTTAGTAAGTGGATGTGTAGCATTAAACGATCGCACTTCAATATTAGTTTAGTATTTAAATGATTTAGATCAGAACTCTAGTTTTATGCATAAAATAATTACAGACCTTGTTTTCTCCAATATTAGAATAGATCTGTTATGGCATTTTATTTCCTAGATTTACCATTCTGCATTAAGTAAATTCATAGGATTATCTCTTCTACTTTCAGCATTTTAATTATTTAAAACAGATTTACTGCTTTCAGTACTTTGATTCTTTAAAATAGATTTATTGCTTTCCAGTATTTAATTCCCTAGTATAACCAGTTTTACATATTGAGTAGGCAACCCTTAGAACATCAATACCGACATCCAACTGTGACAAAGATTATCCTATAAGAGCACAGATAGTGCCTGCACCTCTAAAGTTTGTACGTCCCCCGGGTTGACATTTAAAGTAGGCTCTTAGTATAGCTGCCCTCATTAGGCATCCATATTGGGAGCTCACCATTGTCCTTACCCTTCTTGTAAGTGATCGCATAGGCATAAACCATGAGTTGGATAACCCATTTCAGGTGTGTTGGGGAGGAGACCCATTGTTCCAGGAAATTTGCCATACTCTGGAGCTCAGTCTTGATGCAGAAATAATTCTCTGATAGGTATGACTGCCACTTCTGTACTGCATGCAAAATAGCCATCATTTCCTGTTGAGATGTAGATGCGGATAAATTCTTACTGGAAAGGCCTCTTGAAGGCGACAAGCCCACCGGTTCAGCAAAGACACCTGCATATATATCCAAGGAAGTAGGAGAGACCGTTGATGGGTGCATATTAATGGAATGGAGTTGAGCCGTGACACCATGTGAATTATTCTTAAGGATCTTTTCTAGGCGATGTGAACTGATGATGCAGAGAGACCCTTATTGTAAGCCCTTAAATTTGTGTTGTTTCCCATTGACTGAAAACTGCATCCAAAGTTCAGCAAAATCCCATAAGATGGGGCCAAGTGTGCGTAACCATTGAACACGCAAAACCACATCACATCCACCTAAGGACAAGGAAAACATGTCAGAGCGCAGGTTATAATCTTTTAGAGAGATACGCACATTGTGACACTTCCCCTTGCAAGGTAAGGTTCCCCCATTGGCAACCATGACTTCAAAGTTGGAGCAAGGATGGACAAAACAATCACCCTGTTTGGCGATCCGAGGGTCAATGAAGTTATGAGTGCTACCAGAATCAATGAGTATTGTAAGAGGAAGATTATTGAAGTAACGCCTGACCCGCATTGTTTGGGGGGTGGTGACACTGGATAAAGCATGGAAAGATATCTCTGGTTGTTCATCCTGAAATGGGGGGTCAATAGGCGGCTCCTGAATGTTGACCTGATCATCCATTGTATCTAGAGCGTCTTCACCAATTTTAGAGGCAGGTGGAGAATCCATATCCAAGAGATAGAGCTTTTGTTGAACAAATCTATGTCCCCGAGTGAATTTCTCATCACAATTATAACAAAGCCCTTTTTCTCTGCGTGCCTGCGTCTCTGTTTCAGACAAATGCTTGATAGGAGTTGGTCGAGGAGCTAGCGGGATGGGAGGTCGTTGAGAACCCATATTTTGGAAGGGAACAAAAGTGGGTTTGGAGCGTTGTTGGGCTGCAATCTTGTCTTCTTCCAACTTAGCCAACCGTAGGAATTCCATCATTGTGTTGGGACAGGACATTTTAACCTCTAACCGGATTTCATCCTTAAGACCACTGATAAAACAACTCCTGTAGAATTCATCAAACAATCCTTCTGTGTGATTGGCTAGTTTCTCAAATTCTGTCTGATATTCTCTCACAATGCCAATTTGAAGATGTTTAGTGAGTGCTCCAGTGAAGTCATCAAAAGCATTAGGACCAAATCCTTGCAAAAAGAATTGGCAAAAATAGATCCATTTTGGCTCGTCATGAACCTTGATGTACCAACGTTACAATTGAAGGGATTCCTGTTCCAAATGAAAGGATGCAAGTGGAACTTTTTGGACATCAAAAGTATTATGCAGATTGAAATACTATTCTGCACGATAGATCCATCCAATCAGATCAGTAGCATTGAAGCAAGGAAATTCAAGCTTCGAACCACGGAAATTGCTAGAAGAAGAGAACCCATTGGCTGCAGAAGATTCTTGTTGTCGGTTATTGTTCATGGCTGAATGCTGAAGATGGAGGCTGAGAAATTTTTCATCCAGATCTTGGAGTTTGGTTTGGATGGCTGCAAGTGCTTCCTCCATGGTTTTTGCTCATGCGCAGGTGAAAACCATAACCAGGAGTTTTTTTTTTTTTTTGGGGGGGGGGTGGGGGGGTGGATAGAAAAACACAAGCAAAAGCTTATTTAGTAAAGGGAAATTTGGATTTGGGAAAAACTCAGAGGGATAATTGGGGTTTGACTAGGTTTTGGACACTTTCTGATGGACAGGGAAGCAAAAAATGGGGATTTCAGAAGTCGGGTGAAAGAAAGAGAAAATTTGTCAAAGAGGGAAAAAGAAGCAGAAATAGGGAATGAACACGGTGGCAAAATTTGGAGGAGAGTGGGTGAAAATTGAAGAAGTTATGGAAAACCCTAAAAATAGACAAATGTGAGATTTATGGCTTTGGGAAGTAGAATTTGGGATAGGGTCCTCAGGAATGAAATATGCATAATGGGATTGCAGGGGTGTCCGGGAAGTTTCAAGGGAAATGAAGTTAAAACAAGGGAGATATGGAGAAAAAACGACTTTTTTTTTTTCAAAAATGGATTTGCAATGGCGTGGAAGGGATCAAAACAATTGGATCTGAAATGACACGGAAGGGATCGGCAACAGATGGATCTGAAACGACGCCGAATGGATCGAAAACAGTTGGATCTGAAACAACTTTCATAATAGATCTGAAACGGCTAGATGTGGAACGACTTGGAATGGATCTGAAACAGCGCGGAAGTGATCGGCAAGAGTTCAACTGAAAATAGATATGGACCCCAGGTATGTTCGGCTTCCTAACAATTCAGGGATTTCACTCGACCACCAATGCTGTCTGACGGCTTGCGTATTGGGGTAGTACCCCTCACTCCACAGCTCATGTAAAACTGATAACCGCTTTGCCACAAATGACAGCTCTTGGTTTACCTCACGGGTGGGAACTAGTCAATCAGGTAGGGGTCGTTTCCCTTTTCGCTGGCAGGTCTTCTCAATGGGAAAGCTACTTTGGGGTTCCTGTGGTACTCCTCACAATGCGTTTTAGGGATTATTCCCAAGTACTTCCCACAGTTAAGTGGATAGGGATTATTCCCAAATCTGAACTTGCAATAGATGCGAAAATGTTTTTGGCAGAAATTCCACCCAACGAGCCCAAGAAAGTGCTCTGATACCAAATGTGAAGAACCTACAACAATTAATTAATGAAAATACACGAGATAGCAGAAATAACAAAACTCATAATCGCTTTTATTGATCACAGGCCACTTCAAGGGGACAAAGTCCTTTGAGTAAGCTCAATACAAATAACTTCACGGTACCTTCATTGGTCTCAACACAAACTTATATACTAAGTCTAGGCGCCAATACCATGGGTCAATACCATGTGTCAATACAAACCATGGGCCAATACAAACTATGGATCAACAATTACTATGGGACAACTTACAAAGCATATGCATCCAACAACAATAAGACAAACTATGGATCAACAACTACTACAGGACGACTTACAAAGCATATGCGTCCAACAACAATATACTAACAAAGTAAATAAAAGGGTTGACATGGGTTCCTAACAAACGGGGCCATTTCTCGTCCGAAGGCTCCCAGGCATGCGTTACCACCATGGACATGTCCTCAATGGCCATATTCACATGTCGAAGCTGACAGAACCCAAGTTCGCTTGTTGGTTTGGGATCCGTGCCCCCAGAGCAAATCCTCAAAGTGTCCCCAATGGCCCCGGGTTGTCTGACCAAGATGCCCGCATCACCCAAACTGTGGCTCGGATCTCAAATCCTTCGATTCCGGTAGATCCGGGACGTCGGGTTTCAACTAGGGGACCCCCCACAGCATGTCTCCAACCCCCAAAAATGATGCCAATGTGCCAGCTCCGAAGCTAGGGTTTTTCTCAGTGAAAGCCATGCCAATTTCGCTCAAGGGGGTCATTTCTCGTCCGAAGACTCTCGGGCATGCGCTTCCACCATGGACACATCCACAATGGCCACTTGCACTTGTGGGAGATGACGGAATCCAAGTTCGCTCATCGGTTTGGGTTTCGTGCGCCCGGAGCAAATCCTCAAAATGTCCCCGAATGGCCCCAGGGTGCCCGACCAAAATGCCCGCAACACCCAAACCATGGCTCGAATCGCGAATTCGTCAATTCCAGTGGATTGGAGACACTGGATTTCAGCTAGGGGACCCCCCATAGCATGCCGCTAACCCCCAAAAATGGTGCCAATGTGCCATCTTAGGAGCTAGGGTTTTTCTTAGTGAAGGCCATGCCAATTTTGCTCAAGGGGGTCATTTCTCGTCTGAAGACTCTCGAGAATGCGTGGCCACCATGGAAACATCCATAATGGCCACTTGCACCTATGGGATCCAATGGAATCCAAGTCTTCTTGTCGGTTTGGGTTCCGTGCCCCCGAAGCAAATCCTCAAAGTGTCCCCGAATGGCCCCGGAGTGCTCAACCAAAATGCCCGCAACACCCAAACCGTGGCTCAGATCATGAATCCGTCAATTCCGATGGATTCAGTACGTCATTTTTCAGCTAAGGGACCCCCCACACTATGCTTCTAGCCACCGGAAATAGTTCCAATGTGCCATCTCCGGATCTAGGGTTTTGCTCACTGAAGGCCATGCCAATTTTGCTCAAGGGGGTCATTTCTCGTCCGAAGACTCTCGGGAATGCATATACACCATGGACACATCCACAATGGCCACTTGCACCTATGGGAGTCGATGGAACCCAAGTCCGCTCACCGGTTCGGGTTCTATGCCCCCGGAGCAAATGCTCAAAGTGCCCCCGAATGGCCCTGGGGTGTCATACCAAGATGACCACAGCACCCAAACCATGGCTCAGATCACAAATTCATTGATTCTGGTGGATCCGGGATGCCGGGTGTCAGCTATGGAACCCCCCACAACGTGCCTCCAACCCATGGAAATGGTGCTATTGTGCCATCTCCGGAGCTAGGGTTTTGCTCAATGAGCCCTAGCTCCTTCATTGAGAAAAACCCTAGCTCTGGAGATGGCACAATAGCACCATTTTCGGGGGTTGGCGGCATGTTGTGGGGGGTCCCCTAGCTGAAAATTGGCATCTTGGATCCATCAGAATCGACGGATTTGCGATACGACCCATGGCTTGGGTGCTGCGAGCATCTTGGTCTGGCACCCTGGGGCCATTCAGGGACACTTTGAGGATTTGCTCCGGGGGCACAGAACCCAAACCGGTGAGCGGAATTGGATTACGTCGACTCCCACAAGTGCGTATGGCCATTACAAACGTGTCCACGGTGGCCACGCACGCCTTGGAGCCTTCAAACGAGAAATGGCCTCCTTGAGCGAAATTGGCATGGCCTTCACTAAGCAAAACCCTAGCTCCGAAGATGGCACAATGGCACCATTTTTCGTGGTTGGCGACACACTGTGGGGGGTCCCCTAGCTAAAAAATGACATCTTGGATCCACCGGAATTGACAGATTCGCGACCAGAGCCATGGTTTGGGTGCTGCGGGCATCTTGGTCCGACACCCCGGGGCCTTTCGGGGACACTTTGAGGATTTGCTCCAGGGACACGGAACCCAAGCCGAAGAGCGGACTTGGGTTCCATCAGTTCTCATAGGTGTGTATGGACATTGTGGACTTGTCCACGCAGGCGCAAGAGCCTTCTGACGAGAAATGGCCCCCTTGAGCGAAATTGGCATGGCCTTCACTAAGAAAAACCCTATCTCAGGAGATGGCACAATGGCACCATTTCCGGGGGTTTGAGGCATGTTGTGGGGTGTCCCCTAGCTGAAAATTGGCATCCTAGATCCACCAAAATTCACGGATTCATGACCGGAGCCACGATTTGGGTGTTGTTGGCATCTTGGTCCAGCACCCCAAGGCCATTCGGAGTCACTTTGAGGATTTGCTCCAGGGGCACGGAACCCAAGATGACAAGCGGACTTGGGTTTCGTTGGATCCCACAAGTGTGTATGGCCATTGCAGACATGTCTGTGGTGGCCACGCACGCCCGGGAGCCTTCAGGTGATAAATGGACCCCTTGAGCGAAATTGGCATGGCCTTCACTGAGAAAAACCCTAGATCCAGAGATGGCACAATGGCACCATTTTCGGGGGTTGGTGGCACACTGTGGGGAGTACCCTAGCTAAAACCCGGCATCCCGGATCCACCGGAATTGACGGATTCATGACCGGAGCCACGGTTTGGGTACTGTGGGCATCTTGGTATAGCACCCCGGGGCCATTCGGGGACACTTTGAGGATTTGCTCCGGGGGCATGGAACCCAAGACGGCGAGCGGACTTGGGTTTTGTCAGATCCCACAAGTATGTATGGCCATTGCAGACATGTCCATGATGGCCATGCACGCCCAAGAGCCTTCAAACAAGAAACGACCCCCTTGAGCGAAATTGGAATGGTAAGTCAATTAACTTACATGCCTACCTAATATTACAGTGGTAAGTCCTATTTGAAAAGACTTTCCCCTCATTTGAATTGCCAATTTTGAATGGCTCATAAGGTTTCAAATTATTAACATTCAATATTAAGAAAATGCGCATTCTGATATGGATTTTCCTCAACGTTCATATAGCCAACCCATAATAATAGTATTGGTTTTCCTTGTTAATAGTTACTAGTAAGCATTTGGCGAGGATTTGGCGAACATTTCATTCCAGGCCGAGTTATTGCATTCAATACCAAGGTGTTTGAGGCCGAAAAGGATTTGGTAAGCATTCATTTTTCAAAAGTGGTTTAGAGGCTCTTGCATCTTGACTCTATTCCATTACTTGACTCTCGGCCAGTAGCTTGCAGCTCTTGGGAAGTTACTCCATACTACTTGGGAAGAGAAGATAGGAGACCATGCATGGAAGGATTTGGTGAGCATTTCATTCCAGGTTGAGCTATTCCATTCATTGCTGAGGTGTTTGAGGCCGAAAAAGATTTGGTAAGCATTCATTTTTCAAAAGTGGTTCAGAGGCTCTTGCATCTTGACTCTATTCCATTACTTGACTCTCGGCTAGTAGCTTGCGTCTCTTGGGAAGTTACTCCATACTGCTCGGGAAGAGAAGATAGGAGACCATGATCAGAAGGATTTGGCGAGAATTTCATTCCAGGCCAAGCTATTCCATTCATTGCTGAGGAATTTGAGGCCGAAAAGGATCTAGTAAGCATTCATTTTTCAAATGTGGTTCAGATGCTCTTGCATCTTGACTCTATTCCATTACTTGACTCTCATCCAGCAGCTTGCGTCTCTTAGGAATTTACTCCATACTACTAGGGAAGAGAAGATAGGAGACCATGCTCGGAAGGATTTGGCGAGCATTTCATTCCAGGTCGAGCTATTTCATTCATTGTCGAGGCGTTTGAGGCCAAAAAGGATCTGGTAAGCATTCGTTTTTCAAAAGTGGTTCAGAGGCTCTTACATCTTAACTCTATTCCAGTACTTGACTCTCGGCCAGTAGCTTGTGTCTCTTGGGAAGTTACTCCATACTTCTGGGAAGAGAAGATAGGAGACCATGCTCAGGAGGATTTGGCGAGCATTTCATTCCAGGCCGAGCTATTCCATTCATTGCCGAGGCATTTGAGGCTGAAAAGGATATGGTAAGCATTTGTTTTTCAAAAGTGGTTCAAAGTCTCTTGCATCTTGTAAGTGACCAAGAGTATCTTGTAGTGTGATAAGTATGACCTTATCCTTAGGCCTTTCATGAATTTGAGTCCAACTGTAACAATAGAGGAGAAACCAGGGCTGTTTCTCTAGGTAGTGGGTTTGATTGTTCTAGAAATCCCAGGAATCGCATTGGCATAGGATTGAAGAAAAATAATTCATCATGATTCAAGTGACTTGGGCCATGTGACTCTATTCTTTATTTTAATGTCCGCTTATACTGAATTGGGTTTTTATTTTTACTTTTTTAATGACAGGTTTTACCGACGGGATGCTACTGTGAATTGTGTTAAATTTTGAGCATTAATTCAAGATACTCTAGGATCTTTACTGAGAGAATAACATGTACAGTATATCAATGCATATCAATCATAGCAAGCATGTCAATCATCACAAGAAACAAAAGCATGAGAAACAATAGACACATAGAGTTTCCGTGGGGAAAACCCTGAGGTGAAAAACCCCACAACTTCCTCAGAGATAGATAGTGCAATAGCACAACCAAAGTACAAGAGATAGACTCCTCTTAGCAGCTGATCCTCCTCCTCACATGTGCACCACTTTTGGAGTGAAGGAAGTGTGAGTTCTGAGTGATCCAAATAGAGATCTCCCCATCTCTATTTATACTTGTCCTATTTTCCCAATAACCTTATGGGGCCGACTTGTCTAGCTAGGTACAATAACTTCATATTACATTAATCCGGGCCGACCCCTTACAATGTGGTCTAATAACCCATCGGCAAGTTAACACACTTGCAACACTTGTCAATACAAATGACGACACTTCCGTATAGAGGAATAATACATCTCTATAGGAGTACAATAAATATATAAATGAAATACATTCCGAAGTTACATATATATCAACACTTCCTCTTAACTAGGAAGGTATTTCTTGACACAGATCTGCTAGCACAAGTATTCTTCTCTGGATCATCGTCATCGTCACTGCTCTATCTCAACCAATCTCTGAATATACTCATCATAAGAAGTTCTACAGAGCCATTCCTTTTTCATACTAGATGTAGGCCCACCACCTGTAGGTCTTCATCATCACTGGCCATACTGTGGAAATCTCAGGACTTATTACATGCATCACAAAACCTTAAAAGAGTCTCTTGACTAGCAAGAACCCTAAAGAACATCTGAGGCCTTTTTCATCCTGTCCAGATCTCCAGGACTTATTACATGTGACCCCACCACAAAACCTCGAAAGAGAATCCCAGGATTGATTACGAGCACACGGCTCAACCTATTGGATCTCCCAGGGCACAAATTACATGTGGTCACCACAAAACCTCGAAAGAGCATCCCAGGACTGATTACAAGCACATGGCTCAACCTATCGGATCTCCCAGGGCACAAATTACATGTGGTCATGGAAAAACCTCGAAAGAGAATCCCAGGACTGATTACAAGCACACGGCTCAACCTATCGGATCTCCCAGGGCACAAATTACATGCCATAGGACAAAACCTCGAAAGAGCATTTGCAAGATATCCCAGGGCACAAATTACATGCCATAGGAAAAACCTCAAAAGAGTATCTGCAAATCTCCCAGGGCACAAATTATATGTCCTCCCAAGCAAAACCTCGAAAGAGCATTTGCCAGATATCCCAGGATACAAATTACATGCCATAGGCAAAACCTCAAAAGACTATCTGCAAATATCCCAGGGCACAAATTATATGCTTATCTACATAACTTGTTCCACGGCCACAGAGTATCAACCTGATACTCACCATACATCATCCTGATGTACACATGATCATCCTGATCATCATCACTACAACATCCTGATGCATGTCATCTGGAGCAACATCCTGAAGCTCGTCATCCATGATCATCCTGATCATACAATGCATCCACCTGATGCATACACAGTATCTGCTTGATACATACCATCATACATGATCTACCTGATTAGACAATGTATGCACCTGATACATATACAGATACATGGTCCAAGCATCCAACATGATGCATATACAAAATACATACAAATGATCCAACTAATCATATCCAACATCCAACATGATGCGTACATACATAAATGATCCAACTGATCATATCCAGCATCCAACATGATGCATACATACATAAATAATCCAACTGATCATATCCAGCATCAACATGATGCGTACATACATAAATGATCCAACTAATCATATCTAGCATCCAACATGATGCATACATCCATAAATGATCCAACTGATCATATAGAGAAGAAACTCGAACATCGTACCAATGCTCATCATCCAGCGCTTACATCCACAGCCATGGAAGGATCCTCCTGTCACCATGCTCGGAATGGCTCCTACAAATGTGTCCATCACTTCTTCCTCAAAGTGTCATCAATCTGAAGAACACCAAGCCTCTCTCTGAAGTACTCGAACTTCACTCTTGCTAGTGGTTTCGTCAGCACATCTGCAATCTACTCGTCCGTCACAACATACAGGAGCTTCATTGCTCCTCTCTACACCATATCCCTGATATAGTGATATTTGATCTCTATGTGTTTCGACCTATCGTGGAACACCAGGTTCTCAGATAGCTTCACACAGCTCTAGTTGTCACAAAAGATACTAGAAGTCTCCAGCGGGAGATCAAATTGCTCAGACAGTAGCTTCCGAAGCCATACTTCCTCACAACTAACCGAACAGGCTGCAACATACTCTACCTCGGCTGTACTTAGTGCTACATAGGACTGCTTCCTCCTAAACCAAGAGATCACACCTGATCCCATACTGAAGCAGCACCCGGATGTGCTCTTCCTATCTGCAGCACTGCCTGCCCAGTCTGAATCAACATAACCCTGCAGGTTAAACTTTTGATTTGCATCATACTTGAGCCCATAATCAACTGTACCCTTCAGGTACCTCAGAATATGCTTTACAGCAACCAGGTGAGCACTCCTCGGATCTGTTAGGAACTGGCTCAATGTGTTCACCGCAAAGCAAATATCTGGTCTTGTATTCATCAGGTACATCAAGGACCCAATCATCTGACAATACATAGAGACATCAACCAGCTCAGATGAAGCATCACACAGAAGCTTTAATTTTGATGCCATAGGTGTAGCCATGGCCTTGCAGTACATCATCCCAAACCTCTTCAGGATCTCTACTGCATACTTCCCTTGTCCAAGGAAGATTCCACCTGCACTCTGCCACACCTCCATACCTAGAAAATAGTGCATCATCCCCAAGTCCTTCATCTCGAACTCTATAGCAAGCTTCCTCTTTGTATTGGAAATCAATCTATCTTCACCTGTCACAAATAGGTCATCTACATACAAGAGTAGTATCACAAGACTGCCTTCCTCAACCTTGTAGTAAAGGTTGGAATCCGCTTTACTCTTGGTAAAGCCCAAACTGGATAGGAAACTGTCCATCCTACCATACCAAGTTCTAGGGGCTTTCTGCAAGCGATACAAGGCTTTCTTCAATCTACACACATATGACTCCCTGTCATGTGTTTCAAAACCAAGTGGTTGTTCCACATACACTTCTTCTTAAACTACACCATTCAAGAAAGCAGTGTTGACATCCATCTGGTGTATCTTCCATTTCATTACTGCAGCCAGAGCAAGTACTGATCTGATGGAAGTGTACCTGGCTACAAGAGAAAAAGTTTCTTCATAATCTATTCCCTCTTTCTGAGAGAAGCCACAAGCTACAAATCTTGCCTTGTATTTCTCTATGCTGCCATCTGCAGCATGCTTGATCTTGTAGATCCACTTAGAAGTCACAACAGACATCCCTTCAGGTCTTGGGACAACATCCCAAACATCATTCTTCATTATTGATTAGCATTCTTCGACCATGGCATCCTTCCATTCTTTCTTTTCCGCTACTTCTTCATAACTAGAAGGTTCTTTGTTCATGATATCACAGAGTAAAGCAACATAGCTGGTATGTGATCTAGTTCTCTTTTTTGCTCTGTGTTCTTCTTCTGGAATGCCATATCTTTCTGCATCTTGAATGAGCTCTCTAGCCCTTGCAGGTTTTCTCTTATGAGAGTTATTCTCACAGGGTGGATCTATAGGTTGTTTTGGATCTTCAATTTCACGATCAACATCTGGAATTGCTTCAGTCATGGTAGTGTCTTGAAATCTAGTTACCTTAGGTTCTTCATAAACTTCAATAGGTGTCTTCCTTGATTTGATGAATGCTGAATTTTCATCAAATGTTACATCCCTGCTGACATCAATTTTATTGAACCCTGGAAAGTATATTCTGTAAGCCTTCGAGCTTTCACTGTAACCCACAAAGATACCCTTTTTTCCTGAAGGATCTAGCTTAGTCCTGTTTTCCTTTGGCACATGAGTATATACTGGACAACCAAATATTCTGATATGGCTGACTTCAGGTTTCTTACCAGAGAAGACCTCTTCTGGTGTCTTGTTGTCCAATATCTTGTGGGGTGTTCTGTTCTGATAGATTTACAAAAGATTCTTTAAACCCAATCATGTGTTTGGAAGCACCACTGTCAATAATCCAATCATTATAACCATGAGAAATAGTACCTGTGAGAGCAGAGATTAGAACATACTCTTCTTCGCTTGATGAATCATCATCATCACTTTCTGCTCTAGCCTTCTTCTTTGGAGGTTCATCATCTTCAGCAGCATGAGCATGATACCTTCTTTTACTGCCTTTCTTCTTCTTGTTGAAGTTGTTGTTTTTGTTGTTGTCCCTTTTGTTCTTGGGACATTCTGAAGCAAAGTGTCCCTTCTCATTGCATGTGAAGCATCTAAGATTTTTCTTATCCTTATGATAATGGTGATGTGAAGATCCCCTGGAGTGGGATGGCTCTCTTTTAGATTTTTCTTTCTTGGTGAGTGCTGTGAGAGCTTGATCTTCATTTCCCATCTTTTTTTCTCGGGCCACAAGCCTAGCTTCTTCTTGAGAGCATTCCTCCCACAGCCTACTGAAAGAGATCAATTTATTTCTTGCACAGATTCCTTGAATAAAGGAGTCCCATGACCTAGGTAGGCCATTCAGAGTGGTCATAACAACTTCACCATTGTCCACTACTTCATCCACAGCTTCAAGTTGTTCCTTGATCTGAGAGTACTTGGAGAAGTAAGATTGAATGGTCTCTCCATTCAACATCTTGACCCCTTTCAATTGATTCTGCAGAGTCATCTTCTGATTTATGTTCTTCCCTTCAAATAGCTTGGTCAGGGAATCAAACATAACCTTGGGTGTCTTTAGGGATGACACATGTGGAATAAGATGGTCTTTAATAGAATCAACAATGATTCTCTTTGCCTTGACCAAGTTCTTCTTATGCAATATCTTAGCCTCTTCATCCTCTGGGGTAGGGACCTCTTCTTTTATGTATGAGTCCAACTCATTTTCTTCTAGGATTAACCCAATCCTATACTTCCAGGCTCGGAAGTTATCAGCCCCTTCAAGCTTGTCTTCAAGCTTAGTGTGGTGAGACATCTTTAAAAGTACTTCAAATGGAAATAGAAAAGATTTAGGTCTTACCACTTGATTTGCTGAAAACTGGATTTGGTCCCGGATTAGGGTTTATCGAAAAAACCCTAAAAATTCAAAATGTGAATTTCAACTTTCTGAAAGGATAGAAAGATGCGCCTTGATGATTTGATCAGCTTCGTGTATTTAGATTTTGAGATCTGCAAAGCTTCACCCTTCCGAAATGCCTTTTAGTCTTCCTGGGTTCACTAGGGAGGACCCTGAATTAGGGTTTGAGTTTCCTGGAGATTTACTCAACCAAAAATCTCAATCCAAAGCTCTAAACTTTGATTTTTCCAAGGAGCTTCCAGCTATGTCTTCCGATTTTAGAAATTCCTATTTTTGGGGAAACCCTAATTTTTAGGGCCAAATCTGAAAGTGCTCAGAATTGAATTCTGATTAGACATATAGATTCTCCTTGATGAGTAGAGTCAATCTACTATAATACTTTTCCAAAATCTATGGAGAGAAACCCAATAAACAAGAAACCCTAGTTTTCATCACTGCACAATGTCTTCTTCTCAGGTTAGCTCTGATACCATGTTAAATTTTGAGCATTAATTCAAGATACTCTAGGATCTTTACTGAGAGAATAACATGTACAGTATATCAATGCATATCAATCATAGCAAGCATGTCAATCATCACAAAAAACAAAAGCATGAGAGATAATAGACACACAGAGTTTCCGTGGGGAAAACCCTACCCTAAGGTGAAAAACCCCACAATTTCCTCAGAGATAGATAGTGCAATAGCACAACCAAAGTACAAGAGATAGACTCCTCTTAGCAGTTGATCCTCCTCCTCACATGTGCGCCACTTTTCGAGTGAAGGAAGTGTGAGTTCTGAGTGATCCAAATAGAGATCTCCCGATCTCTATTTATACTTGTCCTGTTTGCCCAATAACCTTATGGGGCCAACTTGTCTAGCTAGGTACAATAACTTCATATTACATTAATTCGGGTCGACTGTTAACACCCAAAAAGTGCTCACTAGCTCACTCCGTTATTCATAGGACCCATTTGTCTACTTTTTCCACCATTTGAGCCTCTAAAACCTTCAAAAGGTCACCAAAATACCATAATACCCCTTTTTCCCCTCAAAATATGTATTTTTCCTCAAAAAACACAAAAAACCCTCAAAAAGGGTCCAAAATTCCCAAAAAATATTAAAAGGGAATAAAAATATTCAAAATATTCAAAAAAGGAAAAAGAGGGAAAAAGAGACCTAAACCATGTTGGTTAATACCATTGGTTTCCTCAAAACCATAATGGTATTCCCCATCACCAAAAACTATAAAAAGGTAATAGGGGCTCCTCACTATCCATCCATCATCCTATCCTCATGCTGTCAAAATCTCTCTTGAGTTATTTGACCATTGTAGCAATCTTGGAGAAGAGACCATTGGAGCCTGGAGCATCTCAACCTTGGAGCTGCTCAACACCAAACATCCTCACCATTTGAGGTATTATAATACAAAAGTCATTTTTTATTTCGTTTCTTGTTCTTGTTCTTAAATCTTTGCAAGCTTATTGTTATATGCACATGTTAGATTCAGATTAATTTATAGTTGTATTTGCTTTCAATTTGAAGACTGCTACTACAAGTTAGTAGGTGCATCCTTGCACATGCTTGGTTGAAAAACCAAGCAACAGTTTTTTGGCTCCTCCACTGGGTTTCAAGCTTTAAAATTTTTGTAATTTTTTGCTTTAGATCTTAGTTTTTTACTTGTTTTTACCATTCTAATTAGCAGATCTGCCATACTAGACAGCATATTCATTGCTGCCCTAGTTGTTGGCCCTTTCTGTAGCCTCTAACAGACCGAAATCTCCATTTTAGGTTTCATTTTCGGCGATCTGTTTTCCATTTTCGCATCACGGCTTTTCGCCCGACAGTCATGCGGTCGCGACCTCGCATCCTTTTTCCGCGCTGTGCGCCGTGGCTTCACGACCTTTTTCCGCGCTGCACATCGCAACCCTTTTCTGCGCTGCGCGCCGCGGCTTCGCAGCCTTTTTCCGCGCTACCCATCGTGGCTTCGTGGCCTTTTACCGCGCTGCCCATCGCGGCTTTGTGGTCGTTTTCCGCGTTGCACATCGCGGCTTTTCTTCCCAAACCCACGATTCCCATCGCGGCTTCATGGCCCAAACCCGCAATGCCCATCACGGCTTTTTCCCTAAAACCCGCGATGCTGTTATTTTGAATTCGGCCAATTCTTTAGAAAAAATTTTGCTGTATTTTTTGTCCATTTAGCATATTTTCCAGCATTATTTTTTCTGCATTATTACAGTCATAGTGAATCATTTTCTATTTACATATGCTCCATTAAAAAGTCTTTTTAAAAATTTTCAGTAAGTGAAAGAAAGATTTTCAGCACTATTTTTAGATCATAGGTTTCACTTTAAATTTGCTCAATAGTTTGCCCAAGCATTTCTTAAGAAATCCATTTATTTCTTGAAATTGTTATGTTACTTGCTTTCCTTTAAATTATTTCAAAAGTCCATCATTTTTGAATTGTTTTTATTAAAGCATTTACATTTCAGTAAACGCCTTTATTTTTTGCAATTTGGAAGCGTCTTGTTTTTCATTTGTAATCAATCGCCCAAGCGAGGCAAATTCAATTTCAGTTAAATAATCACACGTGCACCCAATCTGCCACATTTTTAATTAACTAAGCCTTAAAATCTACCTTAGCTCAACAAACTTTTTAACCCCACTTGGGGAGCACTTAAAAGAATCTTGTAGTTAGGTAGGATTGAGGGGATAGGTGTGCCAATAACACCCATCAATTATTTACATCTGAGACATAGTGGTTGTCTTTTAGGGTCCCAAAAATCGCTTATAATTTTTACACGGTTATCAACCAATTTATCGGGAAGGCCTCTCCGTTAGGAGGGTTGAAGTAGCCAGACTGGTTCCAGAAATCTGAGTGGAATACCGCAATCCATTCAGTAACCGAAGGATACCTTTCGAAGTTCTCAGTGTACACCCGTATGGGGGTACAGCGGCGATAGAACCAAACTGCAGATTCACCCAACCGAACGTGTCATGAATGGGGTATCCTAGTTGCCATTCTTTAGGATTGTCTACCCGGTGTCCCTCCTAGTAGGGGGATATCTAGTCGTTGATTCTACACTCTATATTGTATGACTTGGATTTCATCACCTTGCAGAGGATATAGTTTGTCGACTCACAATACTTCTAGTAAGGTGTTTGCATGATACAATACCCACCTTTGGTCTAGTGAGCACCAGTTTTTTTCTAGGAACTATTTGACTTTTGGTATTCTGACCACTTCTTTGGATCCCTCCACTTATTATAGCACAACTGTTATAATAAGTGCTTTTGAGGTTGGTTGTTGGCCTGAGAGCCATTAATTTTTTCACTCCCCTCTTGCACACATTGTTGCACTAGGGTTTTGAGTTTTTTACATCACCACCATCCATTGACATTTCTAGACATTTCTCACCATTTAGAACTTAAGACGATCCTACCATTTTCGGGGTGAACCCCCTCAGTTCGGTACACTTGACTCTACACGTCATAGACGTAGAGCTTTATCCCTTGACTCCACACATCATCGGAACAGAACCCAGTCATCCGATTCTGACGTGCCTCATTTCACATCTGATTCTGAGGCTGAATTCGAACAACCTACCGATACATCACCAACCAACCCCATGGCTGGATCACAATATGACCCCCTTTTCACCAGTGCTATTGGAGATGCATCAACAAACCCCACTACTACTGTGCCACCCACGGTAACAAAAACCCCCTTAGGCATGCCTAACATAGGGGCTACACCCCCTCTAGGTATGTCCAACACAGGACCACCACCTATTATGGGTATGCCCAACATAGGGGTCACACCCCCTCTCATTACCACAACCCAGATCCCAGGAATTCCTGGCACTTTTCCTAACCCCTCTGCAACCCATGTTGCACTTGGGAGCACAGGCCCTTCCCACACCACATCGGTTGGAGGACACATCCCTTCCATACCTGCCATACCCTTAGGGGGCACTGAACCAATCCATAATGTTGCCATTAACAGTGATGTCCTAGTCACTATGCCACACCCATCTGCCAGTTTACCATACATAACTAGTCTGAACTTACCAGACCTAGCCAGGTTAACTAATGATCCTATTAGACACAATCCTACGTGGCCACCCATGCCCACAAAGCTTCCCTCAAACATCCCAAAGTTTGAAGGAAAAGCTGGGGAAGACCCCCAAAACCACATAATGTCATTTCACCTATGGTGTTCCTTTAACTCCATAGTAGATGATTCCATTAGACTAAGACTGTTACAACGAACGTTCACTAGCTCCACAGCCAAGTGGTACATTGAGCAACCACATGGGACCCACCATACATTCACGTCCCTCGCCTGCACTTTCCTCCTGTTTTTTCAACTACCTGTACGCTATGATGCAGGAGTTGAAATACTTTTGTCTTGTAGACAAAACACGGCTACCCACATCACCAACCATATCCATGAGTGGCATAAGCGCCATAGCCTCTGCAAGATAAAACTTGACGACCGAATCTTTTTGGATTGGTTTTTCAAATCACTCCTCCCCCTCATAGCCAAAGATGTAGCTTCTGAACGACCCCAATCGGAAGGAGAAGCCATCTTAAAAGCCCAGCAGTTCGACCTCATATATGCCCAGTCTGGATATCTATACACCATTTTACCGGATGCCCCGCACAGTGATCCATCCCGCCATGATGCGCCAGGGGCATCCCATGCCGCCGACGGTATTATCAGCCAGGTTATGGTGCAAAACAAACCTTTTACCATGATGAGTACAAAAAATGCCCCAGAACTTTCTTGGGCTTCATCTCATTCTGGAGCTACAACTTCGTATGCTCCAATAATGCACACCCACCACACTCATGGACCATCATGTCCACCACAATGTTATGGGAAAGCACCATCAGCTTATGCACCACCTTCATACTATAACCAGTAGGCCCACCAGACTCTAGTTCAACCACAAGCCCAAGTGGCTTATTATCCTCAACAGGAAGCACCTCTTGCTCCAACACCCCCATGGCTTATAACCCACCACAGGTAGCGCTTGCTACACCACAACCTCCAATCGCTCAGAATTATCCTCCAAACAACAACAATTCTACCCCCGCAAACCAAAACCCTGATCAACCACCGAAACAGGGTAAGAACCCCAATTTACGAACAAACCACCCATGTTCCATATGCGGAGTATACAGCCATTCCACACACACTTGCCCCCATTTGGAGCAAGTGCGCCAACTATGGAATGATGATGCCCAACGCCAAGGGCACACGGCACAACCAGCGCCACCTACTCAACCACAACCCATGGTGCTGCAGAATCCTTTGCCCACATAAGGAGTGGCGAACACTCGTTCGTTGGATCCTCATCAAGGAACCACAACACCACAATAGAAAATCACATATGCTGCACACACAAACCAACTGATGGACTCAAGTATTCATCATCTCCTTATGATGTCATCGTCTGACATGAATCTCCAAACACATCAAAACCAATACGCCCCCACTGCACCTAAAAATGTTCTCCCTATGATTGAACAACCAGTTCAGAATGCACCTACATCGTTCGTCTCCATAGTCATACCTGGATTATACTCGGAATCACCTATGACTTCCACATTCCAATCCATCCCACCCCCTTTGAAGATAACCGAGATATCTGATTTGTGCACCCTCTCGCATAACACACAGGTGCCAAACCAACAACCCCCTTTACTCCCGCAACCACCCTCAGTGCCAACTCATGTAGGAGCCACACCAATTCATACTATCCTGTTTTTATTTCCCCCTTAAGGCACCATCAGCGCCACACCAGTCATGGCTACACTTAATCTCCCAGGATTAACATTAGGACTACCTTTGTGGTACCTACCTGCCCCAACCCCTCCCCCGACACCGAATGTCATTTTACAACAGGTACAACCCATCAATACTTCTAACCGTCCACCGCCTGGTGTAGCAAACATTCAAAACCGACCACCTCCAACAGGGGGCACTACATCGACATCTAGTTATGTCCCCCCCTCAATCCCACCACACTGGGGGCAGAGGTCCACAAACCTACACCACTGGACCCACAACTCACACCCCCCTAGTGACACCCAAATTAGCTAAGAATCCCCCAACAACCCGTGTGCTCCCTAAGTGCTCCTTGTGCGACGATATAGGCCATGCTACCCATCTATGTCCACAACTACCGGCATTTCAAGAACACATGAATATGTTGGATGACGACACCAACGTTCCAGTTGTCAAACTAGAACTACTCTCTCAGCCCCACAATAAATCATTGTGCACAAACCACCCTTGTGGGATATGCGGCATCTACGGCCATTATTCACATCACTACCCTGATCTCCCAAATTATAGAGCAGCACTATATGAATTGAATAATGTCGACCTAGAGATATCCCCTCCTCTCATTGTGGAAATCCATCCCCCACCATATTCCTCCTCAGAAGATATTAACACAATTTACATGGTTTCCAATGGAGACCCCTCTGTTCGGTCGACCCCTTCCATTGATCCCTTCGACCCGCATATTCAACCTTTTCAAATCAAAGAGGAAACCACATGTCCACGGCATGGGGGCAGGCCCGATACCTTGCCTACTCATCATCATTTTCATCGACGATACTGGGGGCATCCACCCCACAAGGGGAATCCCCCATCATCATATCATCACTTCAGCATGCCACCACGGCCCACAGCCTCATGGTACACCTCTCCTCCATTAGTTGGTTAATGCCATGTTGATCCCTCTTTAAGACAACATTTGCACCATATTAACACCTCTGAGTTCGGGGGCATAATACATTACCTCGACCCTGGGATAGGGGGCATGATCAATCATTTTGAACCTTCCCCATCACATCTATTTCAGTATTTCAATGACCCCATTGTTCAAACCAACACATATGTGATCCACAATCATAAACCCCATGCACATAGCATGGGGGCAGGTCATTAACCCTGCTCAATTTTTCACATGCGTGATCTCAACCATTTTTGAGGTCACATATCACTTGTATATTTGATTTGATTTGATACACCTAGTAATCTTCCTCCGCGGGTCATCATTTCTCCCCACCACTGCATCCTTGCCTTGGTGGGCTCACCTTTATTTATAGCCATTTTTTAACCTAGTTATTTCCTTTGACCATTCCATAGTCCTTATGACCTCCGTTTTTTGCACCATTTGCATCGCAGCATTCATATTTATGTGCCTGTGATGATGCTTGAGATCATTTCTCGCTCTCACCAAACACTTTTGGGCATTCTTTCCATGCCCCACGCCACCTCAAATTGCATGCCACATCGGCTATTTTTAGTTTATTGACGATTTTTATACCATTGGATTCAGTTTTTCGAACTTGTGATGATGCTTGAGATCATTTCTCGCTCTCACCACCATATTTTTTGGGAATTTTTTCACCTGCCCCTCTTCGCCTCGATTTGCGTGCCACATCAGCCGTGGTCCATTTTTGACGAGTCTTACATCGCCGGATTCAGTTTTCTGCGCTCGTGACGATGCTTGGAACCATTTCTCGCTCTCACCACCAGATTTTTCTGGCATTTTTTCAAAATGCCACTCATCACCTCAGTTTGTGTGCCACATTGGTTGTTTCCCATTTTTTGATGATCTTTATATCGTTGGATTCAATTTTCCGCACTCATGACGATGCTTGAGATCATTTCTCGCTCTCACCCCCAGAGTTTTTGGGCACTTTCTCACATGCCCGTCGTCCCCTCGATTTGCGTGCCACATCGACAACCATCATATTTTACAAATTTTTGCATCACAACTTATACATGAGCCCACCACTCCATCCATACTGCAATTATGACGTTGTTTTGCTACGATTCATCAACCCACAAGGAGGCCCCCATTAGTGTTCCCCCCTATCACTGTGCTTGATCCCCATAATCGCCCTTTGATTGAACACTTCCTCCTTGCCTCTCCATTACTTTTGTTTGGTATAATTTTATCCCTTTTTTGGGCCGAGCAATTCCTTTATGAAAAAGGCACTTAGGGAGTTTCTGTTAAACTCTTTTCTGACTCCTAAAACAATGAAAAGATCACCGAGCAATCTTGCTTCCTTTCATGCTCGCTAAAGGTATTTGAAATGGCATCTACCTGGTATAAGTTTATCCCTTTTCCAGACCTTGTAGAATAATTACGAAAAAGGAATACTCTAGTCACATTGGCTAGAAGAGTTCTCCATTTGCATCATTTTATACTTTTTCGGGCCTTGAAGACTAACATACGAAAAAGAACACCAATGGAATCTACTTACCACTTTCAGACTCCCTAAAATTAAAAGCAACCACGAGCAATCATCGTCTTAGGATCGTACAAATCCACAGGACGGTACTCCTCCACCAATACAAAGTCTTCTTATTGTTTTCAGACTCCTTAAATGAAAGCACTCACGAGCATGAACAATCCTGGGCTCGCATAAATCCACAGGATAGTACCATTTTAGAGCACACTTTTATCCCTTCTTAAAGCTCATTAAAACCATGAACAAGGACCCAACGATGCTTTTCGGCGCCACAACAGATCATGTCTACTCATATGGCAGCTTCCCCATTATGGTCGCCTTTGTTCAAATTATTCTGCAGTATGTCACCCTGAAAATCTCCCCATAGCATCAATCAGCTTATCCCCCCAGAGTCACTTCAGTCTACAATACATACCCCTGATCCCTTAAAGCTATGACCCCCACACCTGAACATCAGTTTCATATGCTGTCAGGTTAACCACCATGTCATCATGCTCTGAACAAAGGAAGTTTGAGTCCACCCACTCTATGACCCCAGTTATTCCCCATCCCCACAGTATGTCAGTCCTACCATCAGTACTATCACACTTCAATTGTACACCTTGCACTCCTATCAAGGAAACATCATCGCCTTGGTAGTTTCTAGTCTCCCTCTGTCGACGCCAACCAAATCTATTCCAGAGGATATACCCAGAGGTCCCTGTCCCTTGGACTCATCGCCATTAGTGATGAGTGCCTATAGATCATTTTGAAAGGAGTCCTCAATGCCTCTCCAAATGATTGTTTCTCACATGCTTGACTTCAACACCTTGATCGCATCGTTGAGACTCGTACAGGGTATCGGTCCTTTCAGTTATTTGTTGAAGACCCCGGATATCACCTGACTCTACCACATTTATGAGTCTTTTTGAGAAAACAACCAGTTACACATTCCTATGGATATCCGGGTTGCACTCAGCAATAGTTTTCAAGATGTACCCCAGTTTTATACTCCCTTGAGTATACAGTTACATAAATTCCTTAGAGATTGGCTCACGGTCTTTGAGTCCTTACAGATGTTGGACACCTTCAACCCCAACAGTTCATCAACCCTTCTGAAACCTTTTTCAGAATGGTTGTTGCTCTTTTCCAGTGTATCAGTTATGGAGATCAGTCATGGTATGATCATGAGTATGTCCTAGCATTATGTCCCCTTTGGACCATTATGATGTACCAATAGATTTTTATGTATTATTCAGGTCCCCCTTCTTGGGCCTAATTGTTATGTATATGTCTTGACACGAGCATCGGTATGCCTGCCTCGTCCATTATCAAAGATTATTCCTCATTCATTTTGAGGCCATGTATTTTTTTCAGTTTTTGTAGTTTCCAAGGGACCGTTGTTCCAGTCTCCAATTGGTCTCTTCTCTTCTCCAAACCCCAGGAAAAAATACAAAAGAACTATGATGTCTATCGGCCATACGATGAGCTCCTGCCCTCACACATTAGGGGGCAATCTGTTAACACCCAAAAAGTGCTCACTAGCTCACTCCCTTATTCACAAGACCCATTTGTCTACTTTTTCCACCATTTGAGCCTCTAAAACCTTCAAAAGGTCACCTAAAAGACCATAATACCCCTTTTTCCCCTCAAAATATGTATTTTTCCTCAAAAAACACAAAAAAAAAACCCTCAAAAATGGTCCAAAATTCCCAAAAAATATTAAAAGGAAATAAAAATATTCAAAATATTCAAAAAAGGAAAAAGAGGGAAAAAGATACCTAAACCATGTTGGTTAATACCATTGGTTTCCTCAAAACCATAATGGTATTCCCCATCACCTAAAAATATAAAAAGGTGATAGGGGCTCCTCACTATCCATCCATCATCCTATCCTCATGCTGTCAAAATCTCTCTTGAGTTATTTGACCATTGTAGCAATCTTGGAGAAGAGACCATTGGAGCCTGGAGCATCTCAACTTTGGAGCTACTCAACACCAAACATCCTCACCATTTGAGGTATTATAATACAAAAGTCATTTTTTATTTCATTTCTTGTTCTTGTTCTTAAATCTTTGCAAGCTTATTGTTATATGCACATGTTAGATTCAGATTAATTTATAGTTGTATTTGATTTCAATTTGAAGACTGCTACTACAAGTTAGTAGGTGCATCCTTGCACATGCTTGGTTGAAAAACCAAGCAACACCGACCCCTTACAAGTTGGTCTAATAACCCATCGGCAAGTTAACACACTTGCGACACTTGTCAATACAAATGACGACACTTCCGTATAGAGGAATAATACATCTCTATAGGAGTACAATAAATATATAAATGAAATACATTCTGAAGTTACATATACCTCAACAAATTGTGTTTGGTGATAAAAGATTTTATTGTGGATTGTGTTTGGTGACATTTATGGTGACCCCCAAGGAACATATTGAAAAGATCAGGAAAGACAAGTTCTGTGTTGGGGAAAAAGAAAATCCACTTACAGATGATTTACATCAAGCAGTTAAACAATTATTTGCTCAATTATACACCAGGGATGTGCATTTTCTGATGGAGTTGATTCTGGTAATTACTGAGTTACAATTTTAGTAGTCATTTTATAATCTTATATGTTTTCTTTGTTTTCATGGTAAGATTAGTGTTTTGTGTTGGGTGCAGAATGCGGAGGACAATGACTATGAACCACATGAGGAACCTTCGTTCGAATTTTTCATTACAACTGAAGATTTCACTGGCGTAGGCACTCCTGCGACCTTGATAGATTTTAACAATGAGAAGGGATTTCAAAAACAGAATATTGATTCTATATGCAACGTGGGACGATCCACCAAAAAAAATAGTAGGGAAGGTGGTTATATTGGAGAAAAATGTATAAAACGAGCCATAGATTGATGACCGTGGCTCGGATCGACAAACCATCGACTCTGTTGGATTCAGGACATCAATATATTGCTAGGGGTGCCCCTCTCCGTCGGTCCCATGGACCAGGTGTCATCTTGTAGGTCCATTTTGCAAACTAGGGTTTTGCTCAATAAGGGAGTGTGCAATTTTTGCACATGGGGGTCAACTTTGCAAAACCATCCACCGGACACTTATGGCTAGCGTTCCCAGCCGAAACCTTCCTAGACACACTTGTAGGACTCCCTGGAACCCGGTTTTGTTGCACGGTCATCATTCTATGCCCCCAGTAGGTATCCAGCAGGTGTCCCTAAAGGCCTTTCGGATGGGAGACGGAACGAGCCATAGATTGACGACCATGTCTCGGATCGACAAACCATCATCTCTATTGGATTCAGGACATCAGGATAGTGCTAGGGGTGCCCCTCTCTTCCGGTCCATGGCCCAGGTGTCACCTTGTAGGTCCATTTTGGAAACTAGGGTTTTGCTCAATAAGGGAGTGTGCAATTTTTGCACACAGGGGTCAACTTTGCAAAATAAGCCACCGAGAACTTATGGATAGCGTTCCCAGCTGGAACCTTCCTAGACACACTTGGAGGACTCCCCGGAACCCAGTTTTGTTGCACGGTTGGAATTCTATGCCCCTGGTAGGTATCCAATAGGTGTCCCTAAAGGCCTTTTGGATGTGAGACAAAACAAGCCATAGAATGACGACCGTGGCTCGGATCAACAAACCGTCGACTCCACTGGATTCAGGACGTCGGGATAGTGCTAGGGTTGCCCCTCTCCTCTGGTCCCATGGCCCAGGTGTCATCTTGTAGTTCCATTTTGGAAACTAGGGTTTTGCTCAGTAAGGGAGTGTGCAATTTTCGCACACGGGGGTCAACTTTGCAAAATCATCCACCGGGCACTTATGGCTAGCGTTCCTAGTCAGAACCTTCCTAGACACACTTGCAAGACTCCTCGGAACCCAATTTTTTTGCACGGATGGAATTCTATGCCCCCGGTAAGTATCTAGCAGGTGTCCCTGAAGGCCTTTTGGATGCGAGACGGAACGAGCCATAGAATGACGACTATGGCTCGGATCGTCAAACCGTCAAATCCGTTGTATTCAAGACATCGGGATAGTACTAGGGGTGCCCCTCTCCTCTGGTCCCATGGCCCAGGTGTCATCTTGTAGGTCCATTTTGGAAACTAGGGTTTTGCTCAGTAAGGGAGTGTGCAATTTTTGCACACGGGGGTCAAATTTGCAAAATCATCCACCGGGCACTTATGGCTAGCGTTCCCAGTTGGAACCTTCCTAGACACACTTATAGGACTCCCCAAAACCTAGTTTTGTTGCATGGTTGGAATTCTATGCCCCTGGTAGGTATCGAGCAGGTGTCCCTAAAGGCCTTTTGGATGCGAGACGGAACGAGCCATAGAATGACGACCGTGGCTCGAATCGACAAACCATCAACTTCATTAGATTCAGTACGTCAGGATAGTGCTAAGGGTGCCCATCTCCTCCAGTCACATATCCCAGGTGTCACCTTGTAGGTCCATTTTGAAAACTAGGGTTTTGCTCAGTAAGGGAGTGTGCAATTTTTGCACACGGGGGTCAACTTTGGAAAATCATCCACCGAGCACTTATGGCTAGCATTTCTAGCCGAAACCTTCCTAGACACACTTCCAGGACTCCCCGGAACACGATTTTGTTGCATGGTTGGAATTTTATGCCCCCGGTAGGTATCTAGCAGGTGTCCCTGAAGGCCTTTTGGATGTGACACAGAACGAGCCATAGAATGACGACTGTGGCTCGGATCGATAAAACATCGACTCCATTGGATTCAGGATGTCAGGATAGTGCTAGGGGTGCCCATCCCCTCCAATCCCATGGCCCAGGTGTCATCTTGTAGGTCCATTTTGGAAACTAGGGTTTTGCTCAGTAAGGGAGTGTGCAATTTTTGCACATTGGGGTCAAATTTGCAAAATCGTCGACCGGGCACTTATGGCTAGATGTTGATGAGGAACGTAGAGATGACAATGATGATGAAGATGATGATGGTGGTGATGATGGTGATGATGATGAAGATGTTGATGATGATGGTGATGGTGATGAAGATGATGGTGATGGTGATGAAGATGATGATGATGATGGAGATGTTGATGAGGAACCTATAGATGAAAATGATGATGAAGGGTTTTGCTCAGTAAATTTATCAAGATTTTGAGTTTCATAATAGTGGCACCAGTGTGGAGAGGGTGAAGAGGTAGTGTTACTTGCATGGATATTAGGACATATTGGAGGAAGTATCTAAAGGGTACAGAGGGTTTAGTGCTAAGGTTTGGGTGAGGGTTAGGGTTAGAGTTAGAGTTATAAAAGGAAATCAAATTAGGTCATTTCTCTAATGTACATTTTATATTAATGGTATGGCTTGGTCTAAGGTGGTGCTCTCAAATAGCTATTTCATTATGAAATATTTAACAAGACATGAATTAAATTTAAGATAAGTGTTTCTTTAGAATCCTAAATTTAGTCAGAGATTAGTAAAAACCTCTATGTATTATTGTATACTTTGTCTATAATCATATCACAATTGGAACCACCTATTTATTAAGTTTGATTCATAGCCTAGAGGATACAAATTGTCTTTTCAAATCCTAACACATTGCATCCCATGTAATGTGTCATGGTGAAGATCACTAGTGGATTGTTCCTCATTGAATTTGTTGTAGATATTTATAGTGTGGGACTGGCATAGGCTTGGACAAGTCCCTCTAAGTGGTTATCTATAGGAATCAAGCATCAATATTCAACCATAAATGAGCATGCTTTAAAACAAGTTGTTAGGATACATATCTAAGAGTCTAGAAGATCTCTATGCATTTGTCCACCAAATTTGGTCAAGGAGATTCTAGTATCTAGTTACAATATATTAGTGGAAACCCTAGGTTGATGACACGATGCTTTGATAAGGGAAAAAACCCCAAATCTAGCTAGATTTGGGTGAGCATTGAGCATGGGGAACCAAATCTATGAATATGTGTATTGTTAAATATAATTTTGCTGGGTGAAGCCAATAACCAACATAATCAACATAATATAAGAGTTTTTTGGGTTGGGGATATACCTCAAGGTACCCAAAGCATGAAAAAAGTTTGGGTGGGCACAAAACCAAGAGAACAAAAAATGTTGAAGAGGACATGTGGGGTGGGAGGTTGACCTCCAAAAACTCAAGCATTGAAATGAGTGAGGTAGGTCTAAAGCAACTTATCTCATACCAAATGAGAGAAGTGGTAGGTAGGTATCTAGGTCTCTAAAGCAACTTCTCTTGTACCAAATGAGGTAGGTCTAAAGTAAATTCTTTTGTGGAGTGGTGTTGCATTTTGAAGTTCCCTTGGTCATTGTGTTCTAGTTGCATTGTTGGTTTTGGCTATTTGTTCCCAATGTTAGGAGTTTTTCTTGTTTTTTCTTTAACTTGTGTGTAGATCTCTAGGCATCAATGGTTGCTGGGTATATCTGTAGTGGTTCTATTCACATTGCCTTCCAAAGTGATTGGCCACAATAAATGCAATATGTTATCCTTCAGTGGTTGTGCTTTGGTCACCTTGGTGGTTTTCGCTCAGTGATCCCCGTGTTTTAATTTCTTCCTCTATTTTAAGAGGATTAGGCATCAATTGTTGGTGGTTGCATCCTCACTAATTTTTTTCTCATTGCCTTTTGATTTTGGTTCTTTACATTGTGGGGACTACATTGGTGGTTTTGGAGGACTTGTTCCATGGCCATTGTGTTGTTTTTGTTGTCGATTGTTGTTCACATTGTGATCTTTCCTCTAAATTAGTGCATGGAAGGGCCCCCATGTGTTTTTTCTGATAACTTTGTGGTTCATGTTGCTTGTGTTGTGGGTGGTTGTGAAACATGCAAGTAAGGGAGTCAATATAGAGTGTTTAGTGCTTCTTTTTTATCTCAAGGTTCCTTGTTATGTAAGGATTAATAAACCAACTTATACTATAATTTATCTAAAGTGAATTTCTTTAGAATTATTGGACACCAAAATTATCATTAAATGAAGGCATGCAAGGATAACAAGATCAAAGCATGCATCAATCATCCACAACATTCCCATGGATTGTTGAGATCCATAATTTAGTCTTTACATGGTTTTCTATGTGTTTAACTCCAACACCCCAAAATTTATATGTTTTCCTCTTAAGATAAGTTGTGAACATTGTGTTGGGGGACATTATAGAGTGAAAAACACTAGAGTGCATTGATTACACATCCAAAATTACATCTTGTTTGAAATATTGGCCTTAATAATTGTTGTCGTTGCAATAAAAACCCTAAAATGGTGCTCTAGGTTTCATCCAAAATCGCCATGACATACATTTGAATCCAAATCATTATATGCATATAGAGAAAAAACTCAAACAAAACTATATAGAAATCCATGAGATAAAACCATAGTGGAACAAAAATCGAACAAATATATAAATTTTCATGCAAATAGTGAAACATGGTTCCCAATGTACATACGATGGAAACTCATGTCCTATACAAAATCCGACAACTCGTCTCGTAGATCCAAAATACATGGCAACTAGTGACCTATACAGAATCTGACAACTCGTGCCGTAGATCCAAAATACATGGCAACCTGTGCCGTAGATACAAAGTATATGACAACTAGTGCCCAAACGTGCCACGTTGTGGCTAATGTAGATAACATGGCATGTCAAGCATTGTGACCACCCCAGTCACTCCCAAGTGCATCTCCAAAATCGATCTTTCTCTTCTTGCAGCTACTGCTACCTCGGGTCTTCTTTCGTCTAGGAGCAGACTGTCTCTCCACGCTCTGAAACAAATGATATAAGGTACCATTAGTTTCAAGTATTTGTAACATTTACCACATTTATAAAATGAATGTACAATCCAAATCTTAAATAACTCACCACTGATGCGAGTGGGAGATGAGAGGCAGGTGTCTTGGATCTGCTGAGACTCTCAACAATTCCACCCTACAACATTTACGACAATCATTTCATTGAAAAATATTAATTGCTTAAATTGATTTTGGTTAATGCATCAAATTTTTTTCATAAATTAACTTGATTCTCACCATGAACACCTCCGACAATGGACATGGTTGGGCTTCTGGGCTAGCAGGTGGAGCATTTGGCTGGACAACCTGCTCCGTTGTAGTCATGGGGGGGGGGGCACAGATGTAGATGCAACAACTATGGGTTCAACCACAGTAGACACATGGGCAGATAATGGAATAGTGGTTGCCACAATAGTGGCAGGAAGTGGAGATGATATGGTGGAAGAGGACATGGTGGTATGGGGTGGAGGAGGATGTCGTGGACAATGAACCCCTACCAGTTGTACGATAGGGGGTATCGAGCCAAAAGGACTAGGGGGGATGTTGAGGTGTGGTGAATGGGGGGGAGGTATTGGATGGAGGGAGGAGGATGGATAGAAGGGAGGTTGTGGACGAAGAAGGGAAGCTGGATGGAAGGGGGGCGTAGACGAATGGGGTGGATGAATAGACGAAGGGGCATGGATGAATGGGGGAGGATGTATATATGGGGGGGCGTGGACGAATGGGGGAGGATGAACGGAGGGGGGATTATGGATGGAGAGGGGAGGGTGGATGGAAGGGAGGGGGTGGACAGAGGGAGGGGTCTAGATGGAAGCGAGGGGGTTGACTCATGGGAGAGGGTGGAAACATGGGACTAAGGTGGCCTACAGCTGTTGGCAGCCCCTGCATACAAATTTGTAATATCATAGTTTAGTAAACAAAAAACAAATTAAACCATAGTATGTCATAACATTTCAAATTAAAAGCACGCTTTTAACTACACATTGTACCTATGTATATGGAGATATGCCAACCCCTGGAAGAGATGGATGGTCAAAGTACTATGTGCATACATGTGGACACCAAAATGCATGTACATTATAAACATATTAAACAAGTAAATATTCAGTCAATCAAAATATTAAAAAATATCGTACAAAGTATCATCATGTATGTCATAAATATAAATACATAAAAATATAAATGCCATAATTAATAACAATATTGTGTGGGGTACTAAAAATACCTCCGTGTGAGGTGCCACAATTTCAGTTGCAGCTGCCATTGCTACATCCAGGTTGAGAGATGTTGCGTTCTCCCATGATGGCGTCTTGGCTCTAAATAGCTATACATTGAAATAATAGTTTAAGTCAAGCACAAATACTTTAAAATTACTTTACAAATTATCAAGTAATGATTGAAAACACATTAAAAAAAGTGCTAACCTGCTCCATATAGCAGCCCTCGATCAGGTTAGGGAAAGTGTGCCCACAATGGGGACAAAGATGTGGCATTGTCCCCGTGGAACTAGAAGGCCCAACATGGCTACCACCAGTCACAGGTCTACCCTGACTCTGTCCTGAAGGCCTTGCACCTGCATCTCTATCAGGGTTAGCCTGTCTTTCTACTGTAGTAGCTGCTACAAAGGAATTATGTCTAAGCAGTCCCTGTGCAACACTCCTCATCACGCCCTCAATCTAATCAAGTTTGTGGGGTAACTGAGGCAGCTGGGGAGAGGGGTTGGGCTCGTGCCTAGGAGGTGGTGGCCCTCTCAGTGGGTTTCTCCTAGCAGCAGGTCGATCTTGGGCAGAGCCACGCCCAACACCCTGTAACTCGGTTATGTTAAAGTAGTTGACATGTAAACCGAGTTGAAACTCAGCCCACAATTGCCGAAGGAAGTACTGTGGAACCTCCCTATTATTGCAGGTAGGTTTATCGTAAACCATGAACCACCTCTGCATCCAATTGTCCCTCCATGGTTGGAAATGACACCAATCCATGCAGACACATGGCTTTCTAATCTCGGGTGGTTGTTGTGTTCGTGGATCGATGAACATACTGTACAATTGGGCCTTTGTAATATTCAAATCTTTTATTTCCTCCTTGGAAATGCCCGTGGAATAATACTCCCGCATCCTAGCTCTATAATCAGTCATGTCAGTCAATTGGCAATGTGCATTGATGAGGGATTCAATTGAACTCTCAATTGAGGTGGTAAGGGACACTCAAGATGGATCCCAAGTGTTTCTTAGATCTCGAGTGTGCACTCTCATTTCATTTACATAATAGTTCAATTCATCTTGGTCAACATTTGGTTGGGGGTTTTGATTTTCTTGGGCATTTGGATTTGATTGAGGGTATTCATTGGTTCCAGGATTAGTATTTTCTTGTGTTCCACTAGACTCCATGCTAATGTTTTGTTCATTCATTGTGTGGGTTTACAATCTGCAATTGAAAATTTCTTTATTGTTTTAATAATTTGGGAATTATTACAAATTTAAAAAACAAAAAACGATGAATTAAATAACAAAAACAATGAATAGAATGACAAAAAGAATGAAAATTACCTACCAATTCACTTGTTGACAAGTTGGTGGATGGATTTGGGTGGTTGTGGAGTGCAATACGTGACTTGGGTGGCTTGTAGCAATGCGCACGCAGAGAAGAAGTCGTGCTCAGCTACAAACAGTGGAATGACAAACATTCTGCCCTCTTTTTTTTATAATTTTTAACAGAAGCGTGTGTGCACACCTGAGCATGCATGCTCCAATAACGCGCAGGCGCCAGCAATGCGCACGCGCCACTGTTCGGTACCGAACCTAGCTGTGCATGCGCGTTTCCTTAGGTGCATTCACGTAGTCATTTTCTTCCTGCTAACACGCCCCCATTGCAACACTTTTGGGGAGCATATTTGTGCGCTCCCCCCCCCCCCCCCCCCCGTTATTATCTTCATAATCTCTCCAACGTTACTAAACTTTTGGGTTTTTGAACAATTAAAATGTAAGCTTCTAGCCTCAACTCTCTATTTGAAGGGACTCACCTGAGAACCATTTGGATGAGTGATATCCCAAATAGTATTGATATGCTTTCTATAGTTGTCATAGTTATGAAAATTTTAAGTGTTATTATCTCATTTACTTATACAAATATTGGGAGATGATCTAATAAACCCCCAACACCTACTCAACGTTCGATTATGAAATTATCATTAAAAAGGGGTTCTGCCTACAAAACTTTATCTAATCTTTTGGAAATCCCTTCCCTCCCTCTTCTAACATTCCTCCAATTAGGGACAATATTAACAGGTTCCACACAACAAGTGTGAGCTTATCAAACTATTTAGAAAAATAATCTCCAAGAGGGCCCCTTCTAGTAACATCCCCCCAAATATCCCTTAGGCTTAGGGTTAAGTTCAAATACCCCCCTCAGGATCACAATATTCCCTACCAAAAAAACCAAAATCAACCAAGCATTCCTGATATTGTTTCCTATCACCATAAAGCCCATAAAAATTTATGAACCTCAAACCCTTCCCCAACTACCTAGATTTAAGATCCACCACAATATTTGAAGACACAATTGAAGATGATAATGAGTCAAACATGGAATCCCACTTGGTGACTAAACCATGAGATAAATCAACAACATCTATTGTGCATAAATTTCAATCCTTTAGGACATAGAGTAAAAATATGTGTACCTTTCTATTTAGAAGACATGGTTTCTTGAAGCAACACTATACTAGGGTTATAGAATACAAAATTTCTTTTAAAAGATAATTAGTTTATGGAATCCACCAAGGAACATCATTTGGAAACAACATGCAAGGCCTTCCCCACTCTAAGGGCCCCATCCATGATAAGTTGTTTCCCTTCTCTTATTTTTTTTTCCCTTGATTTTAGATAAAGTCATGTGGGGTTTTCTTCTAGAATGGGAGGAAAATCTGTTTCCAATGTCAAACCTCCCTCAATAGCCTCAAACTTCTAATCCAATACATTCTTGGATCTCAAATGATGAGAGGACTTTATGGTTTTTTATGTGACCTCCTATTTTGGTTTTTTGGGGATATGGGAGATAGATATTGAATTTTTAACCTAGCAGTATAATTTTCATCTCTTTCAACTTAATTCATAATCATTTCATCCCACAATTAAAAGCATCATTCATTTGCAACGGAAAATAAAACAAGGATCACTAAAAGATAACCATGCACAAGAGACACAAAGATTTATCCTGGGAAACCCTAACGGGAAATACCCATCAAACATTTCTTAGAATAAATTAATCTAATACAAGAACAATACCAATCATGAAGTTGAACCATAGCACAAGATAAGTTCGGCCTCCTTCACAATAAACCATAGAGAGGGTAGATAATCTTCCAAGAGAATAAGAGAAACCCCAAAAGTATGCTTCTAGTGAACTTCACTTGTCTTCCTCGAGAAGTCGCACCAATTGAGAGAGATGAGCTTGCTTGAATGTATAAAATGAAGTGTGAGAACACTTCCATTTATATTCTTCAGTTGACTTGATTTTTACTCTTGAGGCTGACTTGTACTTTTATTTATTCTTTATTTATCTTTTTTTATCTTTCAAGCCGACTTGTCATTTTGTCTTCTAGGGTCAATTTACCCCTTTTACTAGGGTTGTTATGCTCTTTCTTGCTTTCCACTTTCTCTGGGACTTCTTTAATGGATTTTCTTGACTCCTTGGTTATTTCTTCATCATAGAAAATTTATCCTCATTGATATCTCCTCACATGCGGTCACATTCTTTCAATAAATCTCTAATGTTGATTTGACCATGTTGTAAGAAATCCCAGACACTTCTTAGAGCCATTTGTCAAATTCAACAGTAGATTAGACTTTGTCTAATATACAAAGAGATAAGATCTCCTTATAACATATACAAGTCATCTCACTCTATAAGAATAGATCACTCCCACTACAAAGCACTCCCACCCGGAGTACACAATGTGACCACTAGCCTACTACCACTCCAGTCAACACATAACTGGATGAGGCTAAGCACTCAAACCATAAGACACAGTCAAGGGCTACGATATGGCCATTCTCTCTGGGTCGCGGACCTATCCAAGAGAATGATATGTAGAATGTTTTCCCGATTTTGGAACCGTGGAGAACATCAACAATAGGCCCTCTAAAGCATCTTAAAACCAATATACATTTCAAAAATATGAATCTCCTAGTTAGAATTGATTTAGGGTTCACTTCTATTAAGGTTTTACCAAACCATATCTCCCAAATGTTTCTCCCTCAAAATGATTAAACTCCTCCCCCTGTTCTTTTGCTTGCTCCTAAAAACCCCATAAGGAATGTCCAAAGTACAAATGGAACATAAAATTGTGTCTTCTTTTTGTTTTGTAGAACCCTTATTATCAAAGGGTAACAAGGAGATACAAAGCATATCCAGAATACACAAAGGAGATTTTGAATTATCCATACCTTTTATACAAGGTGACATCATGGGCTCCAAAGCTTCAATTTTGTCAGCAATTGCTACAAGAGGTAGCTTGAATTCAAAAAATGCATCTCCAAGAGAAGTTGAAATAGTCTTCTCTTTAACAACTTCATCATCCGAGTCTACCAATTGAGTATCAATCACCCCCTCCTTTTTCCTTACATAGACCTTCTAATGACATCCCAAATACTTCTCGAGTAAGAAGTAATAGACCCACAGATGTTTGAATTCATGGTAGATACCACAATGGAATGACAACTTCTATTATTCCAATTTTTGCTTAAACCTCCAAGTCCCCCATTCAATTTTCCGATTTGCCAACAAATCCTCCCTTAAATCTAATTTAAAATTTTAGCAATTATTTTGTCTACCTTCTCCAACCAACCTTCTTCTAAAGCAATAAATCATCCCATTAATTTACCAACAAGTTCTAGTATTTTATCATTTCATAATTCAAGAAGGGATCTTGTCAAAAGAACCCACAACTTTTTGAATATTAGTGGGCTCCCATTGAGGATCAAAACTAGGTGACAATTGTTGGAGGAAAAGGCCCAATGACCCCCCAAACCACTCTTTTGCCAAAACCAGACTAGTATCCTCATTGATTTTCAAAATAAAACAAATCCAACCATGTAAGAAGATATGGAAGGCCATAACATATCCCAACAAGGGATTCCACTGGTCATCTAACCACCCCTTAAGGGTTTCATCTCTAATGGTTTTCCCCATGAATCTTCCCACAATCACCACAAACAACAAACCTTCAACCTTTGAGAATTGCACATCAAGTCTAACCACCATATTAACATGATCTAGGCACACCTTAATACATTTCCTTTTGTGTTGTGGATGAGTTTGATCACCCTTCTTTCAAGAGTGTTCACCTACAAACTTCCCTTCATCTACCTTGATACCATTACGTCAACCTCGAATCCCTTCAAGACACAAGATCATACATCTCTAGGAGAACCATTGCTTTCTCTAGGTTGATGAGTTTTCTCACCCTTAGATTGCATAGATTGTGGTAATTCCTCATGTGAAAAGGTTGGTGAAGAAACATGTGTCCCAATAGAACACTCATTTACTCCTCCTCTACCTTGAGACTAAGGTTTCCCTAGAGAATTCAATGTTAGCACAAGGGAATCGTGATTCCCAATCTTCATACTATCGATATCCTATCCTAGACTTTTCCACCATCGATTGTGCTAACACATGTTGCATCTAATGTGTTGGAGCATCCCAAAATCTCTATGAGCTCCTTATGAGTTTTGAAAATTGACTTGAGCTAGTCACTTCCCACTCCACATAGTTTACTAACTCAAAGTCATGTTCCATGGTGCAAAAACAAAAGTTCTCTTGCCTATTCATCTTCCAACAAAACTGCGGAAACCCTAGACTTCATGCCATTCACTGCAACCACAAATCTCCATCATCATGACAACAAACCTACATCACCTTAATCGCTTAGTGAACCTCCATGTTATGAAGTCCACACAATATGAATATGTACATTTTTTTCCCAAAGTAAAACCTCTTGAGGAAACCCAACGCATGCTTTCTTAATAATGACGTAGATTGGTGTGCCTCACCTAGAGGTATTTGAACTAGGCACCTACTAACACTAAACTAGTGAAATGCCTAGCATAATGACAACAATTAGTTAAACTAACCCCTTAAACTTACCATTTTAAAGTTTAAACAACTTAATATTTACATCATTTACATCATTAAAAAATGCAAAGAATGGGATACCTAGATAAATGTATCATATTCATCTTACAAAATTACCCAATGATTCTCGAAGTTAGAATTTATCCAAGAGACTAACTGAGGTTATCTTTTCCAAATACCTCTTCTTTTTTACTCATTTTAGATTGTACTCTTGGAAGTTGGATCTCATGCTCTCTTGCGGTTCATGCTATGCTTCCTTTAACTTCGTCAAAGGCACTATCCTTCTAGACGATTAACCTTTGGCATCTAATGTTACAAATGTCTATATTCCCTCCTTTTCTTTGGGAAGAATAGGGGTTGACCTAGGGATTGGATATTATTGTTTTCCATTGAAAAGGCATCCTATCGCAATCCACTTTAGTCCTCTGGATGCACTATGCCAACACCGGGACAATATGGAATTCTAAATCACGTGATGAATATCCATATCCATGTGTACCCTTGTTACACCTATCCTTTGTCTATACATGTTACTTTAAAAGTGCGTGTCCTAGACAAAATATATTATTCTTTACTTGTTAGTGGTTTATACATGTTAGTATAATAGTGTGTTTCATGAATTTTCAAAAAGAGAAGGCATACTATTCTTTACTTGTTATTAGTTTATTCTTTACTTGTTATTAGTTTAAGTGTAAGTTTCGAGATGGTTAAAAAGACGAAATGTGTTTTTATAAATATTTAAAGCACCCGAAACTCATTGGGAAGATATCCTAATCTTATTCAATTAGGAATGTAGCAGTTTAAAAGTGTGAAGATTTTGTTTGTTTGGTTAAAACTTGGTTGAAATTTGGGGATATGAAATTTAAAAATTTAGCGATTTGTATTGATTAAATCGTTTTTTGGAATATCTAGATAAATTCAGCATCTTGGAAAACCCCAGGACATCCAAATTATGCAGGATTAATACTGTTAATTGAAATTCTGAAAATTGTATCCCAGATTCCAGCAAATTCGTATTTGGAAAAACGATTTTCTCCAGACAAAATGGTAGCAGCTTATTACTTATTGGACAAACCTAGGTATAGAACTTTGTGGCTGCAATTTATTTAGAGTGATTCTATTTGAACACACATTAGTAATACTTAAGATGGGAAGTTAGCTAGCCCCCCACGTGATGAAGGCGTGTTTGTGTTGTAGAGTGTAGTTAGGAGAATCCTTTAAAGATGGATTGAAGATACGCTTAAAAAAACAAAACACATGTTGCTTAAGGTATATGAATCTCCTCACCCATCAATCACGTGTAGCTTCTACTTTGGAAATTTACTTTGGAAATTATGACACGGAGAACATTAATTTGAAGAAAACAAAGAGATATGACTACACTACAGTGACAAACAAATGCTTTTCCCACTGGACAAAGCAAAACATATATGTTTCGTACAAACATTCTCTTCTTATCCTTTTTGTTATTATTATCATAACTGCTTAAAACTTGAACGAACCACTAACCTAATGGCCTTTTATGTCTGCCATTAGGTATTCTTTGTGTGGAAAAACCATTGGTCAACAATGTGGTTGAACCAAATTTGTCAGAATCTTGTTAATGATGATGCCAATTAACGAGGAATTAAAATAGAAAGGCGGTACTGCGGTATGCGCCTTAGTTAATGCCCTCAAACAATCAAGATTCGCCCTCTGATCCATCATCACAACTAATTCAACAATTACTTTATAATGAGTTGGACGCGTTTCATGTGCACAACGATTTGTATCTGGGTGGTTGAAATCCGGCAACTCATTTGATAGAGTTTTTATCGATTCGGATCGATTTTTTATCATCTAAATCGATTTAAAATGAACCAAAACCCACAGAAATAGAGTTCCACAGAAAAACTCTACCATCACACCTTTGAAACTCTATCCCACCTAAAATTATAGAAGAACTCTGCCAAAAAGACCACCAGAAAAACAACCAAAAAAAAGACAAAATGTTGTTGTTTCAGCTTATTTCTATAAATTTAAGACTTAACATCTAATACAACACTTACTTGATAATTAATTGCACGCGTTTCAATTGCACCGTCACCAACGCGTATATAGATTTAAAACTTCACTATCTCTTCCCCGTCCCTATGTTCCCGCAACACGCTGTTCATTCACAGTTTACCACACGTCTTCGTCTTGTAACGGTGGAGCAAGCAAAACGTTATACGATTGGGACCTACTTTCCGGGGATATTTGGAGTCAAAATCCGAGTAGTCTAAACAGGAGACAATTTCACCTCTTTCCAACAGCAGGGATTTTCATAATCGGGAAGAATTTTTTTAATTTTCAGAAATCATTGTTAAAATTGTTTAATTGGGGTATTCATGGCAGCTGAATTTATTTATACATTCAAAATTACGATTTGAATAACAAAAAAAACAAATTTAAAAAAAAAGAATTGCTAGATTCAGATCAAATTTGGTTGAAATTATTGGAATTATATTTATAGGTCGTTGGAATTGTATAAATGGGTTGTCCAGGGTAATAGAGGGGGTTGACCAAAAATTTCACAGCCTATCAAAAATGACCAAAAATTATTTTTTTTTGAAAAATAAAAATGAAGTTCTCTAAACTTTAGGCTGTGGGAGACTTTTTGCATTGGAAATCTGTATTGTTTGAATTGTTTTTTTGAAGTTATAAATGGATTCAGCTCCCTCAAAAACCCTAAAACACCCAAATTATACAAGCAAAACAATATTTTGTGGAGATTCCTAATCGGAAAATCATGTTCTTTCCTAACAAAATTGTCAAGTATTTAGGCTGTGCTAATAAAAATTGCATTTTTTAAAAATAAAAATAAAAATTGCTATATGACCAAAAATTTCACAGCCTGTCAAAAATGACCATGAAAAAATAAATGGGAGAAAGTTTAGATTTTTGAGTTTTCCAAGAGAATGTTCTGAGTTGAGTTATTTATTGGGAAATTATTGCTGACGTGCCCACCTGCAAATGCATGTTTGACATTTGGTAAGAAACCCAGCCATTCAACTGTCCATAAATAGAATATAATCTGTATAACGATCTGGTTACTCGTAACCACTTCGCAGACCCACCCAACACGTCTGATTTCGGCGGGATTTGTCCATCACTGGTTTTAATTAGGCTTTCACAAATATAATAAATATAAGTGAACGTTCTCGTTGAAGAAACTGATTTAGAGATGATATCTACCATACTAATGTGAAGAGGGAGTATGCATTTAAGAAAAAGCATGGTGGTAGATTGGGCGCATTGGAATTCAATAAAGTCTGTTCTGTCCGTTAGACAGAAAATATCCCAATCCCGGCACGCGGTTGAGTGTGAACCAGAACCACACCACAGGTTGCTTGCTTTATTTGGTTTGAATTTTAGTTGTCTCATTTAATAGCGCCTGCGTGCACCATAATGACACACAATATCAAAACGCTGACTAGACCATAACTTAAAAGAAAGGGGGCCACTTTGATCAATATAGTATTTAGTTCGTAATGTCCTCTGATGTTAGATGAAATGAGTGAATAAATAAAAACAAACTTTCAGATTTTGACAGCAAAGGCTGCTGAGAGCTGGGGTCCCATTGGCCCCCGTACGTTTGTTTATACTTAGAGTTTCAGTGTCAACCTGTTATATGTGATAAGTAAGAGAAGTGAGGGAGGGGATCTCTCATGGGGCTGGTAGTTAGCTGTGGGAATAGAGAGGGGGAGCTCTTGTTGGATGCGATCATGGCAGGAGACGTTACTTTGGTGAGAAAACTGATAGGAAAGGATCCCCGCTTACTCAATAAACCTCTCAACTCTTACCAGCGGCTCACCTCCCTGCATATTGCTGCACTCTATGGCCGCACTCATGTAAGCTAAGCTTCCTTTTTAATGAATGATTCGTTCTTACATAATAATGAATCTATACTAATTAATGGATACGGTGTTCTTAGATTCGTGATCTGTCAAATTTTGTTGTTTCTGAATTCTGAGTGACGGTCCACTTATTTCATTTCCTTAGTAGAAGAAGAAGAAGCCGCTTGATTTAATACGATGGTAACAGATGCATTGGGTTTACAGGTTATGGAAGTTCTTCTGGAGGCGGGAGCCGAGCCAAATTTGTGTGGTACCAAAGCAAGGGTAACGAACTGCAAAAAGAGTAATAATTATTATTAATTATGATTGGGAAGTTTGGACTCGTTGTTGTATTATTTGGAATCCGATTTGATTTTGTCGCCTGTCAATCTTGATGGCAGACTCCGTTGATGGTGGCTTGCAAGCGAGGGAAAACAGCATGCGTAGAACGTTTGCTTCGATCCGGAGCAAATGTGAGAGATCAAGGATAGACCGTTATTATTAAGTATTCTTGAATTAGGAAAACTTAATATGGATCATGTGGGTTTTCATACATTTGCAGGTGCTGGCATTTGAAGCATCTAATGGAAGAACATGTCTGCATTACGCTGCGAGAGGAGGCCATTACGAATGCGTTGAAAGAATCATAGATGCTTCAAGGACAGGTCCAGTTGCCCAGTCTTGGTAAGCAAACCAAGAACTAAATATATAGGTTGTACACAAATTGAGAAACAGATTAAGCTAATTGATTAGCTAGGTTGATTGTCTTGTTAAATTCTTAATTTCTCCCTTGATTCTCATTATTTTGTATTTAACAGGGGATTTGTCCGCTTTCTTAATGTAAGAGATGCTATTGGAACAACCCCTCTTCATATGGCTGCCCGAGCTGGGAAGGCTAATATCTGTCGTTTGCTGTTGGAGAACGGGGCATTTGTCTCAGCAACCACTTCCACATTTGGTTTCGGGTTAGATTTCTAAACTTTGATGTGTCAATTCAATAATCCCAACTTTGATCTTCAGAATTAGAGTGGGTGGGTATGATGCAGAGATCAAGATCAATCCAGGTAATTGTTTCATGGTTTTTGAGTCAAAATACGCCTGTTTGTGCGGGAGAGACTCGGCCTCCCTTAGGGTTGCTTCTTGTATTCACATATGAATATTTGTAAGGGTCTTAATATGGGATCGCGACTTCTTTGAGATCTCTGGATCCAGAGCATTTTTCTATTTGCTAGATCAATGCGTATATGTGGGTAGAACCTGGCTCTTGATTTCTGTGATCTTTGTTTCCTTCAATTTGATCTTTTGCTTTTGTAAATTGTTGAAGGCCAAAGCATGGAAGCACAACTCTTCATAGCGCAGCTAAGGGAGGATCCGTAGAAGTAATCCATGAGTTGCTCGCATGGGGAGCTGACCGCACGCAAAGGGACCTTATGGGGTGACTGCCACTTTCTCTAGCCCCTTTATTCAGTCTTTATCAATTCATAAATAACTAAGGCAGAAGAGTGTCTAACTAAGGCAGAAGAGTGTCTAGCAAGTAAAACAGTCAGAGAGAATCTTACAGGGTGTAAATTGATAGAAGAAACTAAAGGATTGCAGTACAGTACAAATATAGCACTGCGATGTTTCAGTAAATTCAAACAGAAGTTTAAATTGCCCAAAGCTGGAACGATAACAGCATGACAATTTTGAACAGGCCATGGACATTGGCATAGGGTTTTGAGAAATTTTACAAACCTATACAATAATCAGTCCTCCATTTGTTGAATCTGACAAAGTACTTTTGCACTATGATCTTTGATCTAGTGGAGTAGAGTAGAGTCATTTATGATCATAAAGGACTTAGAAATATCAGCTACAACTTCATTTCATGAAACATAATGCTGACTTTCTTTCCCCTGGCTACTAAATAAAAACCTGTTTTTTCCGACTATTAATTTAAAGGTTGCAAATGTTTTTGGCAGCAGTGTATTCATCACTAGCTGCTAGCTTTGTCTAGACTGGAACTGTAATAGTCTCATATGCAAGAGCTTGTAATCATTGCATCGAATTTCGGCAGGTATACTCCATATGAATTAGCAGTGAAGCACAACAACATGGCATGTGCTGCCATTTTGAACCCCAAGGTAGTAGAGCCCATGGTGTGGCCATCTCCCTGGAAATTCATTAGCAATTTAGAACCCCAAACCAAGTCGATATTGCAAGCTGCTCTTGTTGAAGCTAATCAGGAAAGGGAGAAGGGTTTTCATGTTGTCACCAAGCAGAAAGAAGATGCAGAATGTGATTCTCAATCAGTCTCTGGGAGATTTAAGAGTGAGCATCAGGAAGAGCCCATACAGGTACTCAATTAATTAGCAACCCACTTTTTCTCATCATATATACAGAATTCTCGGTTAATTCATCTAACAAGTTCATTTTGTTTTGTTTTGTGATCAATCAGACTGGAGGAATGGGTGTGATGGAAATATGCTGTATTTGCTTTGAGAAGTTCTGCACTATTGAAGTTAAGGACTGTGGACATCAAATGTGTGCATCTTGCACTCTGGAGCTATGTTGCCACAACAAGCCCAATCCATTAATTCCCTTTTCTCCTCCTCCTGCCTGCCCTTTCTGTCGAGGTACCATCGGACAGCTGGTTTTGGCAGAGCCCAAACACATGGAAATGACGGACAAAGACATGATGGAGTTGGCTAAGAGCAGGTCCAAGAGATTCAAGAAGCAAAGCTCGAGTAGCATTAGCAAATGCTCTATTAGCTCTGGAGGAGGAAGCAAAGGAGGGTCTTTCCGAATCTTAGGGAAAGGATCAGGAAGAATTGTAGATGCAGAGTGGATGACTCACTTATAATTCATTCTTCTATCATGAAATTCTTTATCTTCGTATCAGTGCCTTAATAATTGCAATTTTCAATCCCATAATATAACCTCCTTGGAAGAAGCTTCTCAAAGTAAAAGCAAGAAATGGCTTATATGCAATCCTAATGGGAAACAGAGCTAGAAACCTCAACACCAAGAAGAAGTTGTGAGGGAGAAGAAACTCCAAATTCATTCTGATTATTCCAGTGTCTGTGCTACCTTTTCTGCATTTCAAGCTTTTCCCTGTGGCACGAAGTGATGTATAGGAGCTCCAAAGAACTTTTGTCTGAATAAAATTCTGTTCAGAAGTACAATCAGTTCTAATCTTCAGCAAATAAGAGCACAGATGAAGACATTCGTTGGGTTTATAAGATATATTTGTTGATGTGAATGAACATTGCACAGGTTTTAGTGATACAAATGTATATTCCTCAAAATTTCCCAGCATTACCTGCCCTTTTTTCCCAGTGAAAGCGTAAGTGGTTAGACAAAGTGAATGTCCCTAGAATTTTTCGAGATCATGTGAATGGACACTCTACAGTTTTTAGTAATAAAAATGTCTCTCCCTCAAATTTTACCAGCGTTGACCGCCTCTTCTTTTCCTTTCGCTTAAATTTAATTCTAATAATTAAGCTTCGAGATGAGTATTTTTTTTTGGGGAAACCTTACTTATAATAACTTAGATCATTCGTTCAGGTTAGCTGTTTTTTGGGAATGCTGCTTATAGTACAGCTGTCTTTCAGCAAACCATTCAGGTCACTAAATATTATGTATTTATCTTGGTTAAAGAGATAGTGTCTGAGTTCATTTTCTTTGTAAAAATATAAAAATGACCAAATATATTATATTTTTAGTTGGAGTGAACCAATTTTAACTAAATTTGATGTCATTGAGTAAAAAACATATTTTCCAAAATGATGGTTATTAATATTTGTTACCTAACCGTGGGAGTTTTAAATAATTAAAATAAATGAAATTAATAATAATTTCACTTGAGAACAATATATATATCCATAAGTTGATAGCAATGTTAGGGAGTCAAATTAATGGACACAAGACACTAAATTTGATGTTGCATGTTAGACCATTTTAAGGCACACTAGTTATTGAACCGAGTCTCTGTGTTTTACAGCCCAGTATGGGGGAGATGTTGTAACATTTGTTCCTAACAAAATAATTAAAAAAATTCATGTTGGCTTATAAAATAAATTAAAAAAGTAATTAAAAAATTCGTTTATAAAATAAAAACTTAAAACTTAAACTTGGATCTATCAATCAAGAAAGATTGGATCCCTCTTTGTGCTTGATGGGTATGGGTTCAAGATGGATCTATGCTAGTTAAATGTCAACATCAAGACTATGTTAGACCACTCTAAGTCACACTAGCTATTAAATGTCAACATCAAGACTACATACAACTTATAGGTGTTTGCTAAGAAACATCTCAAGGGAATGTATTTAATGATTCTATTTTGAGCAAATGCTATGGTTTTAGTTGAGATGTGAATTGAGACACTAAAGAGTTCATAATGGAATCCAACTCCTTTTGTAATTGGTGAAAGATGTTGAAATAAAGAGTTCATAATGGAATCCAACTCCTTTTGTAATTGGTGAAAGATGTTGAATCAGTTTTTTCATATTCAATGTTGATATAAGTTTGAATATTGAGTTGGAACTTGTAAGTTAAATTAAAATTTATATTATTTTAGGAGATTTATTAAATGAGTTCAATTATTAAGGAGGAGCATGTAACAACTTTTTGGACAAATTTATGGTAACATGATTGAATGGAACAACTCAAAGAGAGATGAAATGTTATTGAATTATGAAACAATAATTATGCAAAATAAAATCTTTTAGACATAAGATGAAGTAATGCACCCTCCTCTACCCCATATACACAAACCAAAATTGAGTAGTGCTTTATCCATTCTCATGGGAACTATGTTGGCACATTTTTTTTTGTAAGCTAGTACCGACAGAATTTTGGTGACCTAACACAAGGAGTTCCTTAACACTACACCCATTCACCGTCTATCCTATGCTCCGCGGGCAAACTGGCACATTGTTTTGATAAATAGAAAGTTTAACAAATTTAGTTCATCATATTTTTTGCTTTATTATTAAAATGATTATATCTTGATTGTGAGATATTATGACTATTGATGAATAAATGTTGTTTGTGAAGATGATGCATACATTTGAATTTAAGCATGACATGATTAATAATAATGATTGTGATTATTATGATAATGTTATTGAGGTAAAATAATTTATTTTTCAAAGTAGAGATTCAAAGATCAAGTTTCATGCAATACCTTACCAACCAAGTTAAATATTAAATGTAAAAGTTTGCCATCTAAAAGCTCTAAAATATACCCATTATTGGAAAATAGTTGATTGGTAGGAAAAGTCGAGTCATAGACCTAGTGATTTTACTTTACGAACCTCCTAAATCAAGATAAATGAGAGATTCTTATACCCTATAATATTGACTATTGTCGAAGAGATTTATGATTTCATGTTTTAGGTGAATGCTTTGCCTATCACCATTTATCTATCAATCTATGATGGTCGAGTTTTTCACCCAAAATATTGGATAAAATAGCTTATGTAGTTAAAAAAAAAACTATATGAAAATCTATCCAAAATACAGAAACTGCATACTAGTATTGATTATCTAGAGAGGGGGTTGTACCAAGGAGACAATGTATAAAAGAGCATATTGTAATAGTAACATCATATACCCTAGTGCTATTTTTTTTGTTTTTGCATAGTTAAGGTGTTGTACATCAAAGAGGCTCCCATCCACAACTAAGTAGGTTTGACCTACAACAACACTACTTGATTTTCCATTTAGCATTTATGGATTTTCCTGGTTTAGAAAAAACAATAAATGTTTAATCTACTTTTTCAATACTATTATAGCAACAACACATTATATTACTAACAATTTTAGGACTTGTATTATAGGTGTAAGACATGATTAATTAGAAGAGATCCTCCCTACATTGTGGAATGCCCTATTTGGCTTAACCATGATTTGTGCATGACCCCACGGTCCACTCTTGGTGGGTTAGGTAACCCTTTGGCATTTTGAGACATTAGTATCTATTGTATGTTTTCTAATCTCTATGCATGATGATGAATTTTATAATAATAATAAAATAATAATAATAATAATAATAATGTGAAACACACATTGATGTTACTCAGTAGGCATATGATATGGTAGTTTGGCCAAACACATAGGAACTCTTGAAATGAGTCGTTTGACTTGTGACATATAAAAAAGGGCCTTAAGGTTAGATAATCTTCATCGGAGTGAAGCTCCTAATTTGTAATGCTATTACTTTATGGTATGATTATAGATGATGATATGAGATCATATTGACCATAGTTGGTGAAAGCAACCAATAACTTGGTCAAATGAGAATAAGTGTCTACAATTGTATGGGGAGACATATTCGAATGGGAGCTAGAGAGATGAACCTTGAGATGGGTAACATTTCTATTTCATTACATTGTCTATGAGATATGATGAATGGTTATATAGTGTCATTTGATGTGTGTTTTCGTGCATCCAAGGGATACAAGGCTAAGCCTTGTCCATTGACCATCGCATGGGTTTGGGACATAAATAGGAGGCATATGGGAAAATGATGATGGGATGAATAGAGGTGCATATGCTTGCTTATCCAATCCCGAGAAGAGACATGGAGTGTGTTGTTTTTTTTGGCATTGTTAATGATGGGATGGGAAAAGATGCATTGACTTGCATACCTAGTCTTGAGATAGAGGTGTAGAGTCTCTTGTGATATACGTGGGATAAAGAAGTCACATATATGGAATGCCTATCCAATAGTAGAGGTAGCATGCCTATTTTGAATACTTCTGTTGTAGGAGGTAAGATGTCTCGCAGTTATGTTCGTGAGGCATGTAGTATGGACATGCAATCCTTGTTCCCTAGAAGAAGCTTGAACCTTCTAGATCTCAGGATAGATCAAGGTAATTACATGTGACCCCACATGGTTGTATTGATTGACTTTTGCAAATTACCCCTTTTTTTACCAACTTAAAATTATTAATTATTTTAAAGAAATTACGAATCATGAATTCTATGGAAAATAGTGATACTTGTTGGGCATAGCCCAAGTGGACACAGTTTTGATGGCGTAGTCCAAGTCAAAGGATGCTTTGATGACAGAAGTACAAGTTGGGCGAGGCTTAACATCAGCCAGTTTTGGGAGAAACAACTCCGCAATTCCTGGGAGCAGGGCGTGGAGCGAAGCAAAGTGGAAGATAAGGATCTGTCCCCTTAGTAAATACAAAGTACCAAGGATCAACGAAGTAGTTGGAGCAGTTATGTATGAAGCGACGGATTGTCAGGCTACATGAGCAAGAAGTAAAGAGACATGATGGTGCAAAGGACGCACCACTGTAGCGTCAGAGCTGCGCGGTCAGACTGTGACTATCAGAGAAGCGTTAGAGCCAGAGGAAGCGGCGCAAAGGACATCAGAGCTCCAACGAAGTAAAGACAAAGCATGGTCAATAGGAGAACCATGCCATTTTGGGTTTAAGGGTACTATGGGATTTTGGCCCATAGTTATTGTAAAGATGTGACCTTCGGGCACAATCTATAAAAGGGGCAATTTTGCATAAGGAAGGGAGAGAGATTTTGTGAGAATCTAGTCGGAAAATGTAAGACTTATTGTAGATCTGTGCTGAGAGATCTAAGAGAGGAAAAAGACTCTGTAGCTATGTGCACAGAGATCTATTGTAGAGAATAGTCTGCATTGCAAGATATATATTGTCGCTTAAAATGATTATATCTTGATTGCGAGATATTATGAATATTGATGAATAAATGTTGTTTGTGAAGATGATGCATAAGGAAGGGAAAGAGATTTTGTGAGAATCTAGTTAGTAAATGTAAGACTTATTGTAGATCTCTGCTGAGAGATCTAAGAGAGGAAAAAGACTCTGCAATTGTGCCCAAATATCTATTGTAGAGAACAGTCTGCAGCTGAGTGCGCAGACTAGAACTGTTAACCCCTTCCAAGAAATATAAACAACAGTTCCTGTGGACGTAGCTCCCATTCGGGGGGTGAACCACGTAAATACTTGTGTTGTGTGATTGCATTTGTGAGATTGCTTCATGTTATGTATGTTCATGCTTCTGTATGTATTTTCATGTGTATGGTTGATGGGAATAATATGTTAAGTGTGGATACATATAACTGAATATGCAAGTAACTCTGAATATGATGAATGCGTAGTTGCATAGATAACACTAAATCAACGAAGTCTGTATTGTGGTAACTACGAGGTGCATAGTGACATATGTGTGCAGTAGTATTGGAAGTATATGCGAAGTAGGGATAACTTCGTCAGAAGCCAGCTCCACAACCGTGCATCACCTGATTACAGAAACTTGCTTCTCTAATCCCCCATAACTTCGCCTCGGGTGAGACCTCAGCCTGCTCGCAGGTTGTTGCTGAAAGGGCCAGTGAAAAGGGGTTTTTTTGGGTCTCTAACTACGCAGAACTCGGGCCAGTTAAAGAAAGATATAGTTGAGCCAACAATACTCATGGGTTTCAGGGAGGGGGGCTATTTAAATGGTAGGGAAATAATGCCAAAATGCTGCCAGGAATGAATATGTATGGTAAGTTGGATCTAGTGAAGGAATCCGAGCATTACTATGATTACTAATCCCCTTGCTAATGGAGTCTCAAGAAAAGAAGTTTTCCCTGGGTATGGTTGGGTGGAAACTAGTTGGCCATTCAATAGTTGGCAAGGAAAAATGATTGGATTGATAGGTCAATTTCAGTACTCAACATCACCTACTTATGTTTAATGTTTATGATTTCTGTTCATTCTTAGAATCGAAGGTTTACTTAAGTCCTTGTACATACATTTGAATTATATTTATGGTTTTTGTTCATGCTTTAGCCTTGGAATTTTACTTAGTCCTTGCAAATATGTTTGAATTCTATTTATGGTGATAGTATAAGGGAAATTTTCTTGTAATGGCTGTAATTTCGGTTATTGGGTTGGTTATGCTAAACCAAACAGTGAAATTTGGTTGTATTTAAAGGAACTTGGTGTATGCCACCACTCTATGACTGTGGCTAGGTGATCTTGTTCTTGTAAAGAAAGTATGAAGGTGAAGGGCTAACAACTAGGTTAGCCCAAATTCTCTATAGTCATTATAATATTTGAATTATGGAGTATTTAGGAAAATTCATGATGTTAGATTTATAATTTGCTAACTCTTACATGTTCAATTTTAACTTGGTTGTATGTTTTAGAAGCTTGGGCATATTCAAAATATATGGGAATGGAATTGCTTATTGGTTTTTTTTGTTAAACCTTATTAAGAAGAACCAAACCTTCTCAGTATTAATAAATATGGTCATATGAAATAATTGTATTGTTGCCTTGTAAGGAAGCATCTTTTACCGACATAGGTTCCTCTTGATTTCCTTTTGATGTGGACAATGAATTATATACAAAAACATTTTATATTGGCATGGCTATTGTTAGTTTTCTTTGAAGCCAAACAAAAATGAAATGCCAACATCGTTACCTTGTAAGCATAGACTTCTTAATGATCATATCTTGCTAATTGATTTTAGAGAAATAAAATCATTGCCTTGGCATGGATTTTGAAATGGAATTTTAAATAGTAATTCATTTCTTTCAATAGATAAAATGTTGTAAATTCTTTGTTGAGTTTATAATGGAAAAGTGGTTCTACTTATAGTAAAAATATAGTTCTAAATAAACACAAACACAATGTCTAGAAATTATTAATGACAACCTGAATATCCGTAAGATTGTTGTGTATGTGGGTTTATTATTTTTTCTGAATGGTTTGAAGCATTTGGAATTTTCGAGAGAATTAATAAATGCTTTGCATAATGAATTTGCATCTTGAGTTATTATAAATAATTATTAGTACATTACTTTAATGGCAAGTAAGTTTGTTCACGCATAAGATTGATGCTCAGCACTAGAACTATATTCTTTTCATTTTTATCAAAATCTAAATTCCTACGAAATTTCAAGCATTAATAAGTGGGAGTCGGTTTTGATAGCTGCATCGGTTAATTACATGTGCGACGTACATATCTATTCACCTGCACACTGTATGCTTTGTCTACCTGCACACTGTATGCTTTGTCTACTTGTTTAATCCGGTTTAGTTGAGCTAAAATCTTAGCTTACACAATATTTTCTAACCAACTTACTTTCATGATTTATTCACACAATTCTATTTGATCTCTCATTGTTCTTAAGAATTATATAAAGTAGAATTAACTTGTCTAGTTTGATTAAGTCAATTTGGGTTAACCTTTTTCCACATAATTTGGGTTAGCATGGTTAGTAATATTGGATAATTGGGATAACCTTTTTCCACTGTATTTTGAATATTTGAAAAGAGGTGTTTCAACGAGGGATGAATTCATGGTGAGAAATATGGGGGTTAATGGTGTTTGCTAGGGTTCCTGGTTATTTGGCGAACAATGTTTTCATGGCTAGGTTTCTTGGCAGTTTCTGGCCAGCCTTTCTTGTTTTTTTCCTTAGTATTAGTTTAGTTTTCTAGTTTAGCCCCTGTTTTTTCCCTTGGTTTTACGGTGGGTTCCTTGTTCTCTAACTTTCTCTTGTCGTGCCTGTTCCCCCAAGGTTACTCTATGTCCTGTTAAGCCTTGTTTTTTTGTGGGTCCAACTTATTTAATCTTCTGAAAAGGATTTTATGATTTCCAGTCTCTCTCTTGTTGTGAACTGTATGTTTTGATGATTTTTAGTTCTTTTCGGAGGCCACCTAGAATTTTTTGGACCTTGAAAATGGACCCTCCTCTTGAGGGAGGTCCCCTGAAGCATCTGTCTAATCATGAAGGAACAACTTATTTTTCTCTTTTTTCATATGTCAAGACGTCCCCCAATCTTTCCATCGGTTCCCCTTTAGAGTCTTCGACGACATTCTCGATGTTGAAAAAGTCTCAAAATGTTGAGTGTGACGTTTCTTTTGGTTCGAATACCTTCTGTCCACAAAAGACGACATATTTTCAGTCAAAGGTTCTTGGGATTTCACAAGAAGTTTTAAGGGTGAACTCTTTATCCTCGCCCTTCCATAAGCCTCCCTCTATAGCTTCGAAATAGTCTTTCCTTGGATTTGATTTGGATCGAGCGACGTTTTCTTTAGGGTTGCTAAACCCAGCCTAGGTATTGATGTTTCCCATAAAAGGTTTAAAAAATGCGTCAAGAGGAAAGCCTTTGATTTTAACTTGGATTTGGAAAAGCATGTAACTATGAATGAAGCCCTATTGTTTGCAAATACTGTGCTATTAGGAAGGTTTGGAGGCCATTGGATGAGTATGGATTCTTACAAAGCGTGGGTGCAGAAGACTTGGTTTCTGGTCCTAGTTTACTTTCCAAAGTGCTTCACCATGGAAAAAGGTTGGTTCGATGCCATACTCAAATCCTCGGGGGATGTTACAAAGCTCTTGAATGGGGTTTGGTATTAGGACTCTACAACAATAAAGGTAAGGAGATGACCCCCCTTTCTTAATGCTTGGTGTGATAAATATTATATTCAAACTATCTGGGTAAAAATCCCTGGTCTTCTAGTGAAGCTTTGGTCATCAGAGGTTTTTAGTAGAATTGGTACGGATTTGGGTGTGTACAAAGATGTAGATTTTATCTTCCTGGAGACATGTAATATGATTATTGTGAATATTTTGGTTGATCTCGACCTCTGCGAAGGCTTGTTTGAGAAAATCACAATTACTATGGGAGATTTTTCCCATGAACAAGTTTTGGACTACATTGAGGTTCCCTTCAAGTGTAATAGATGCCATGCTTATGGGAATCTAGTGAAGGACTATTCTCAACCTTTTTCAAGAATGGTATGGAGGGAAAAATACTCAATGGATAGTTCATATTCCTCCCTCAATGTGGAAGTGGTTCAAAAATATTAGCTGAAGGCTTCTCAGGCCCGCACATAGGCCCTTACTTGGATTTTTCTCCATTGATTGTATCCTTGAAGGAATGCACTCAACCTGCCTTGCTGTGGGGAGAGGGTTATAGTGTTTTAGAGGTTGGTGATCTCACTATTTTCTCTATCAATGAGTCCGAGATTACTAGTGTCCTTCTTGGTCTGTATTTAGATTTCGATGAGGTACCTGGCGCTATTTCTTCGGGTAAGTTCTATCATCCATTTAATGGTGATTTTCCTATTTCTAGTAGTTGAAAGGGTGGTAAGGACTTGAATATGGCTTTGAAGTCTCCTTGTTTCCATGATGCTATGGATGGATTTATACATAAACAGTTACTTGGAGGTGGGGTTAGACTATCTGTTGGGGGGAACTTGGAACATTTCATTGCCCATTGTTTCCGTCTCTTTTTGTGGATGGTTTTTCTTCCTTGGGGATTATTTTGACGGTTTCATGATCTTCGCTTCTCAGATATAGAGTGGAAGAGGGGGAAGCAGATAATTCACATGAGTATTTTTTTGTTTCAGATTTGGATTGCTTTGCTCTTGATTTAATGACTCGGGATTCAAAGGATTTGGGTTTATCTTTGAGTATTCCAAGCCTTTCAGACTTGTCTCCAGAAGAACTGAAGGATCACTTCATGGGTCCGAAGAGTTTTCGTAGTGATCTTGGGGGCCTATTTGTCTTGGAATTTCCTCATTCCCTTTCTTCTCATTCCATTATTGCTGCTATCCCTCCACAGAACTTTTTATAATGGCTAAACATTAATGACCTTCCATTGAACTTGTCTATTGAGTCTATTCTCTCGGATTCAATGTCTCCTCCTTGGTCTCAAGAGTTAGGGCTCTCTATTTCTTTCCCCTTGAGAACAAGTTTTATTTTTTCCTCTTCAAAAGTTCTTCAACCTTTGGTTGGACAGTTTCCTTGGGATAAAAAGGATGTTATCCCTTCTAGTATGCCTAATGTTGACCTAGTCCTAGTGAAGGATATGGGATTAATCTCAAAAATTAAAGTTGTTTCTCATGAGCAGGAATCTATTGGTACCCATTACTTTTTTAGGCCTCGAAAGCCTCCAAAGGAAAGACTTGTGCTTTGTTCAGGAAAGGATTTTGCACTATATACATCTTTGTTTTCAAATAGGTTGTGTGGATGAAAATCGATCATCGCCTCAGCCCGGGAACATTCTATTCTGGACGTCAGTGTAGGACATCAAAAAACCATAAAAGGGACCCTTAGAGTAGGTCATCCTTGTTCCATGGTTACTCAATTATCTTTATGTCCCTCAATAGTAGAGGGTTGGGCCTTCCCTCTAAAAGGATCACTTTGAAGAGAATTGTTATGTCTCAAAAACCTTCTGTTTTGTTTATCCAAGAGTCACTTGCTTATGGGGATTCTATCTTATTCGATTTAAAGTTGTTACTTCTTAGCTAGGATTTTGTCTATTGCTACGGGAAGATCAGGTGTTATTATCACCGAATGGTAGTCTAGGAGTTTTATTTGCTCTAACATTTGGGATTTCCATTCAGGTCTGGGCACAATCCTCTTTTCTAAGGAACTCATCCATGCAATCACATTCATAAATATTTATGGTCCCCATGTTCGGAGAGTTCTATTCTGGGAAAAGGTGTTTAGATCGGGTTTGCTTGAAGCAAATTTGGTCTTTCTTAGGAGATACTTAAATTTCTCCATTGGTGAAGTGGAGTCCCGGGGTGCAAATTCTCATAAAGATTCATTATATGAATATTTGGTTATGCAAATGGACAAAAAATCTCTTTATGATAGGAGTAAGTTAAACTCTAGACTATCTGCACCCAAAATCAGGCAAATTTTTCAGCTAAAATTGTTGAAATGACATTATTGGGTTGTCGTAATTTCATAATCAGAGTGTCGTGGGGGTAATTGAGGATGATAAATCCATTTATGCAATCAAAATTATAATGTGAACAATCAAAATCATAATTTTATCAACAAATCACATCATCGGATTTCAGAAAAAAAGTTATGGAAAGGTGCAAATCATCTAGAGTTTAGCTTACTCCTTTATGATATCCCTCCAGTTAATCTCATAACCACTTAGAGAAACATCAAAACTGGTTTGGATAGGATCACCAAACAATTGGACATTTTTTTTATCAACGAAGGAATTCTTCATTTAGCTGCTTGTATAAAACAATGGATTGGTGAGGGTGGGGAATCAAACCACTTTCCCATTTTTAAGGAGCTATCAACTGGGCGTCAGAAACTCCCAATCCCTTTTAAGTTTAATTCTAAGTGGTTGGAGGATGATGGATTCATACAGTTGGTTAAAATCCCGTGGTTTCCTTTTGATGTTAATAGTCATGTTTATGCTAGCTTGCAATTCCTCAATAATATTAAGAAGTTAAAATCCCATACCATTTCCTGGGTTGTGTAAAGGAGGAAGATCCAAGATGTTGTTCTTTGTAGAATTGAATCTTTGTTAGAGTCCTTTCACTCTAATAATCCCAAAGGTTATTTGTATGAGAATAAAAAACAAATGATAGTTAATCTTGAAGAAAGAAGAAAGAAGATCCTGGATGAGAATGAATCTTTATGGCATTTAAAAAGCAGATCCATATGGCTCTAGAATGGGGATGAAAACACCAAATACTTTCATAATTTTATGAAGCACGAGATCCACGCTAATTCCATGTGGAAATTAGAGGATGAAGATGGTAGTCAAATTTCTGGATATAACGATCTTGTACAAGATGGGGTGCATCACTTTAGTAGATTATTCATGAAAGATGCCAGAGCTTCTATAGCAAAAATGTTAAGGGTGACTGATCTTTTTCCTACCTATGTGAATGAGGAACATAGTGAATCTCTTTTGGATGTTGTTACTTTAGATGATTTAAAGGATGTAATCCATTTTATGTATCATGATAAAATTCCTGGGCCTGATGGATCATTCCCGTTGAGTTCTTCACTGGGTTTATGAACATCTTTTAACAAGACCTTCTCGCTATAGTTGAAGAGTGTAGGAGGAATGGGATGGTCCTGGAAGCATTCAATACCACCTTCATAGCTCTCAATTTGAAATCTGACCATGTTGCTTCAATGGAGGACTTTAAGACCATATTCTGAAATTGATCACAAATATTATTGCTAGAAGGCTCAAAGTTTAATTGTTAAGATCTGTGTTTCTTGACTAGTTTTCAATTTTGGAGGGAAGACAAAGCCACGATGCTATTGCAACTGTTGAGGAGGTTTTACATTCAACAAAAGTGAAGCATTTTCCTGCAACTATTGTAAAGGTAAATCTCTCCAAAGCTTATGACTTCATTAATTGGTTGTTCTTAAGGCCTGTCTTGCTCTAGATTGGTATGCCTCTCATGTTTGTAAATTGGATAATGTCTTGTGTGCAATCTATTTCCTTTGTTATTTTGATAAATGGGTCAACATATACTTTCTTTAGGCTTGGTAGAGGCTTAAGACAAGGTTTCTCCCTAGCACCCCTTCTATTTGTCCTGGTGGTGGAGGGACTGAGTTTTATGATGCATCAAGCAAAACTTGGAGGTGATTTCAAGGGGATCAGGATTGGGGGGAATCTATGGGTTACACATATAATTTTTGTAGATGACATTATCATTTTATCTGATGGTTCTAGAAGGGAGATCCATAAACTTAATGAAATTCTGAATATTTTTACAGAGGATACAAGTATGGTTCTCAATTTCAGGAAATCCACTATTTCTTTCTTGAATTTGGATTAGGTGTCCATAGACTAGATTTGATCCCAATTTGATTTTTCTCTAGTAGACATTCAGAATGGTTTGAAGTACTTGGGATTTCTATTAAAACCAAACTGATTATTTTATTAGAGATTGGGTTTGGTTAATTAGGAAAATTGAGAATAGATTATAGCTTTGGTGCAACAAATGGATCACCCATGGAGGTAGATTGGTTATGATGAAAAGTGTTCGCGAAGCTACTATTCTTGTTTATTGGGTTTCTCTTTCTTTTGTTCCCATTGGAATTATGGAGTAGATAAGGATATTGTGTTGTAATTTTCTATGGAAAAGGAATTATGAGGAGATGAATTTCCATTGGATTGCATGGAATAACCTATCTCTTCAAAAGGAGATTTGAGGATGGGGATTGAAGCATCTCTTACATTCTTCAAAGGATTTGGAATCCAAAGGGGTGTGGAGGATCCTTAAGGGTGAGGGTATGTGGGTGAATGTATTTTATCAAAAATATATCTTCCCCCAGTCCATTGAGGATTGGTTTTGTGTTGGGACTTTTTAGTCTAGGAATGTCTCTATCATGTGGAAAGATTTAATTCTTTCCTTTCATGTTATAAGTGATTGGATGGTTTGGAGAGTATGGGATGATTCCATGATCATAATTAGACATGACCCATGGATTGGGTGCTTAAGAGTTCACACGATTCCTAAGGCTATGGTGGAGGATTTGATGGATTAGGATCTAGTCTTGTTGAGATAGGTTGGGGATGCTACAAATACCACTCCTATTAAACAAAGTTGGTTTAAGAAGAGGATCTAGACATCATAAATGAAGAAAAGGTTTTCTGGGAGGGATATGTAAAGGAGCTGCAATCTTGCCATTTTAGATTGGTTGAGATACCTAATGATTTAATCTGGTCCAGGAATGCTGAGGGGGGTGGATATACACCTAGTTTAGGCTTCGCTATCATTAGGGAGTAAGAAGACCTTTCAGATCCCCCTTGGTGGTCCTATGTTCTATGGAACTCAATTTCCCTTTAAAATCAAAATTGTTTCTATGGTTGGATCTGTCTGATAAAGTGCCAGTATGGGATTCTATAATTAGGAGATTTTGGGTGGGCCCAAGTAGATGTCCTCTATGCAAAGAAAACAAGGAAAATATTAATCATATGTTCATTTCCTATAGTTATCTGGAAAAGAGGTGGGAACATGTATCTTTGATTGAAGGAATTCAATTCATCTTGAGGGGTCATGATATGATAGGTGCAATTCAGTATTGGGTAAACAATGGTGTTTTCATAAATTATCTTGTACTGCTTGCTATCCTTATTTGGGGGACTTGGATGGATAGGAACAAAGTCATTTTTGAAGACGTACACCTCTCTCTTGTTGTGTATGGCTCTAAATTTTTAACTATACTTTCTGATCCCCCCAGGTGAAAGGTATTCCAAAAGTGAGATCCATCATTGAGGAAGCCATTGATATATCAACCTGCTGGTATTATTTTGATGGGGCTTCTAAGGGTACCCCTGCTCAAGGAGTGGCAGGTGGTATCCTTTATTTTTTTGATTCTTAGTGGGTGAAATTTGCAGCTGGAATAGGCCCTAGTAAAAATAACTGAGCTAAGTTGTTGGGCTTGAAACTGTTACTGCTATTAGCAATTTCAAAAGGGGTTCATAGGTTACATGTGTTTGGGGTCTCAAAGTTAGTGGTTGATTGGATGAGATTACAGAGACCTCCCAAAAATATTTTGCTAAGACCAATTTATGAGGATTTGATAAGATTGTCATGTTTGTTTCAGGGACTATCTTTTCTCTAAAGGAACAACTAGGAAAATCAACTATCAAAATCGGGGCTACATGTTGGTGATTGCATTTGGCACTTATGGGAAATGGAAAATGACACTCTTATGGAGCATGATCATCAACCCCATCCTAGATGAGGACATTCTTTCCAGTTCTATCTTTATCTTATGAAAACACCTCGACGACTTTGGTGTGACATCTAGCATGGGATTCATTTTAAAATATGTTTTGATACTATGAAATCTTGCAGAAAACATGCTTCATCCTTTTTTGTTAGAAAGAGATTTTCATAAAAGCTAGTATGGTGTCCTTTTTTGTATGTGGCCTTTTGAGGTCTTTAAGATTACACCATTCTACTTGTAAGTTCCTCTAGGCCTATGAACTATGTGGCTTTTTAATATAAAAGCACTGTGACCTTTTTTCTCGAGGAAAAAAATATTGAATAATTGGGAGTAATTCATTAATGCTAGTGGTTTGGGTGGCATATGCCACCATTCCATATATGCTTTTTTCCTTGCACTCTTTAAAAAAATGATATAGGGGTTTCCTTCTCTCCTAATTTATTTTAGTGTGTTTTTATCATTCACATCTTCATATTTTTATGTTGAACAATTTTACATTACACATGTGTGCAAACTACACCTAAGAATTACAAGTCAATCCATGTTGTCAATTGAGACTTTAAACGGAACCCTTTTCAATAAAATTAATTTTTTTAGTTGCAAAAATTTCATATTTGGTTTAGAGTAGCACTTTGGAAATAATGCTACATGGTAAACATTTCAAAGTCACCCCAACATTTCAAACTGGAAATTTAGTAATGAAGTATGTTTCTTGGGAAAGCACATTTCACATTTGTCAAGCACTAGATCAAAATGAATAAGTGTCAAGATCACTCCTCACACTTAATAGTGGATCAATTCATATTATGGGACTTTCATTAGCTGGTATGTTTCTTAGAGTGATGATTTTTATTTATTTCTAATTTTAGTTATGGGATTAATCCCATATGTCCCTGCTCAACAAAAACACATGAATGATGAATATTCCCCCAACCATTCATCATGAAGAGGCAACTTAGAGGATATGGTTTAGGAATTCTATCTAGGTGAATTTCTCATGGGGTTATGAGCAATACCTCAGGCATATAGTTCATGGTCCCTTGGATTCCATCACTTTGGGTTAGCTTAGTATAACTGTTTCATTTTAACTTCACTAGAGTGTAACCCTAATGGATTTTATTACCCTTAATGAAAAATCATTTGGAAGGCTACATTTCTTCCAAGTCTATAGACTTAAAGCAAGTCTATTTGATCAATTTTTCATATAATTTTACTTTCGCAATATTTCCAATATTAATATGTTTCTTGTATCAACAATTGGCTAAGTCAAAAGACTTGAGACTTAGTCATCATTATGAGCTCTTAAAATCCTAGGCTCTCTCTTAATATCTACAATATTCCACTATAACCAACCTCATTTGTTAGTTGATCTTCTATTAGACATATATCTCATCCTCTTATGGAAGGAACATGAGGAAAAATTGGATTTGGAGGATTTGGAGGTCCACCCGCACCTCCACCCCACCCTCCACTTTTGACTAATCCTCTCATTAAATAACCCCCTCTTGCCAAGATCTTCCCATTCATGGAAAATTTAATTCTTCTGAACCTTTCAAAAGTTATCAATGACTCCATACATCATAATGCAACTTGGCCACCCAGTTCTACCAAGTGACCATTGGACATACTAGAATAGTTTGAAGGAAATGCTAGAGAGGATCCATCCATGTGTAATGAATTTTCATATGTGGTGTTCCTATAATAACATTGTAGTCATTGTTTTCACACTAGTTGGTGCTAAAAAGCACTTACTAAGAATTATAGAAGTCTTAGTAACAGTTCGAATGGTAGTGAAAATAGTGAAAAATAAACTAAATCTACACTACACATGCATTAAGCTAACATCAATATAAAAATGGTTTTAGGAGAGCACAATATAGGACCATAAGAAATACCTAGAAATGTGGGCCCTTGCAGCCTTCCAAAGTAGTAGGTTCTTGGTCTCCTAGCAACTCCGCAGTCTCCAGCTACACGTCACAAGAGATACCAAAACTCAACATATGTGTAAAAAGGACTCAATGGAATTTTGGTAGAGTAACGATATAAATGAGGTGGATAATATATGGTATGTGAAATGGGGGACCTTCACATGTATATATAGATATCATGACCCATGGTTTTGTTTCCCATCATATTTGGTAGCCCATAGGATTGGCAAATAGTATTTGGATAAACATTATGAGTGGGTTAGATCCAACTTATTTTTCCCTTTTTTATGGAAATTTTATCATTTGTGGGAATTTCCTATTTTTGGGGGATTTTCCCTTTTTCCCATTTTTTAGGAGTGTGCCAATTTCCCTCTTTTTTGGAAAGAGTAAATAATAATGATGGACCATAAATGACATTTTTTCCATGTGAAGGTAAAAAGTGGTGGAAATGGAAAGTGGACATGATGTATGATATGGTGTGGCTAGTGGATAAACAAAGTGGACAAAATTTTGGTGTTAACAGATTGCCCCATGATGTGTGAGGTCAGGAGCTCATCGTATGGCCGACATACATCATGGGATTTTTCTTTTTACCAATGGAGAGTTATGATAGTAGCATAGATACCAGTAACTATTTCAGAGGGTAGAACATACCCTTCATCGGAACTACAAGGGCATGTATCTGCATATATTATCACTCAAAATGGATGAGGTACATATAATATCAAATATATGGACGAGGCAGGGATACCCATGCTTGTATCAACGTATCAAAATTATACAAAATTGATCAAGGCCCAAAAGGGGGCCGATCAATACATAGATAACTGTTGTGTACATCATAGGTGTTCAATAAGAGACTGAATACAATGGACTATAATCATGGTCCATCCATCGCTGATTTGAAGAACTGATACATGGGAACAATGGATTTCACCAAGAATGCAAGATCACAATAAATGATGCACTGCTGCATCTGAAGGGGTCCAACAACTGTATGGACTCAACAACTAAGAGTTAGAATATCAGAGGTACAATGAATTGCATTTGAAACTGGATACACTATAAAGCATGGAACTAAGGGGCTTCCCAAATACTGTCACCAATGTAGCTTGGATATCAGAAGGAACATAAGACTGTCAGGGTTCCGAAGAGACTCACCAATATGCTAGAGTTAGAGGATATCAGAGGTCTTAGACCAAATAATGAAGGAACCAATACCCTACATGAATCTCAACGATGCGATGATGTGGCTTAAGTCGAGCACGTGAGACACAACCAGTCTAAGGGGAACTGAGGGCTCCCCTCAGGTGGTTCAAGGAACTCATCAATGATGTGTATGAAACCAAGGTATAGGGACCTATGGGTCTATCCTCTGGAATAGATGTGCTGATGTCGACAGAGGAAGACCTGCAACTACCAAGGAAATGAGGTTTCCTTGATAGGAGAGTGAGGGATACAACCATATAGGAAATGGAACTGAACATGGGATTAAGACATTGGATGGGGATACAAGGGAAACTGTGTAGGGGGGACACAAAATTCCTTTCTTTAGAGTATGACGGTAGGGCTGACCCAACAACATACGAAATTGATTTCAAGGGAGGGGAACATAGCTGGGGTGACCTAGTGGGGATGACTGCAATAGTTGATGCTTGAAGAAGGGATACTAATACATTATAGTAGGGGGAATCCAAGGATGACTCATCGCAGAATACTCTGAAAAAAGGTGACCATACTAGGGATGCTTCCATAATAAGAGACTATATGTGATATGCAGGGGTGCTGAAAGGCATCGTTTGGGCCTTCTTCATTTTTTAATGAGATTAAAGAAGGGGCATAAGGGTTCTCAATAATGTACTGACCCGTGGATGTTGATCAAGCCCGGGTTAGTTAATGATCATCGGTGTTTTCAATTTTAGAGAGTCTGAAAACATGAAGAAAACTCCATTGGGGTTCTTTTTCGTAAATTTAGTCTCCCAAGCCCGAAAAAAGAATAAAAGTATGTGGGTGAGAACTCTTCTAGCCAAATGGACTAGAGTATTCCTTTTTCGTAATTAGTCCATCCGACCCAAAAAGGGGTAAACTTATACTGGATAGACGCCCTTTCAAATACTTTAACAAGCATGAAAGGAAGCAAGTTTGCTCGACGATCTTTTCATTCTGTAAGGAGTCAGAAAAGAGCTTAGAAGAAACTCCATACCGGGAGTTTGTTGACAAGAAATGGCCAATGAGCGATAATATGAATGGAATGCATGCAACTTCATTTCTAGATGTCAAACTACGAGGACTCCCGATCCTATGGGGATTTGAACGACATGGGAACCAAATGCAGGGGGTACTAAAACGGTCACCCATGTAAGGTAGGATCTACTATCGAGTAAGGGAAATTGCAATAATGGCTGGGCTGGGACACTTACTCGAACATGGGGGTCCTACAGGCATAAAGGGTAGATGGAATCAATGCATTGGATACTATGGGGGAGAAAATGACCTATATTCCGGTTAAGAGGTTATAATTGTAGGGATCAGCTACCAACTGAAACAAGTGGAGTTCAACGCAACTTGGACCTATACACATGGAAACGATACCAAAGCGTAAAATGTGCATCTAGAAATAAAACCAAATATATAGGTGAAATGTGACCTCGAAAATAGTTGAGATCGTGCATGTGAAAAAGTGACCAGGGATAAGGTCCTGACCCCATGCTATGGGCATGGGGTTTGTGATTATGGATCACATAAGTGTTGGATTGAGCTAGGGGATCATTGAAGTACCGAGATCGATATGAAGGGGTAGGAACTAAAGGATTAATCATGCCCCATATTCTAGGGTAAATATAATCGATTATGTCCCCTAGCATAGAGGTGTTGATGTAGTGCGTATGGTCTCCCAGAGAGTTACCAATAGGGTATCGATCAACTGTTGGAAGGGAGGTGTACCATGAGGCTACTGGCCATGGTGGCACACTGAATTGGTGATATGAGGATGTGGGATGCCCCCTGCAGGGTGAATTCCCCCGGTATCACTGATGAGGATGACAATGATGATGAGTAGGCATGTTAGGTGGCCTTCACCCATGTTGTGGAAATGGGATTTCCTCATCAGTTTGAAAGGATTGACTAGAAAGGTCTAAGGGACCTGTGTTTGTTGATGCAATCATAGTGGTATGTGTTGATGATGAAGGGTCATTAGAGGATGAGATGAAACAAATGGTGTTTGTCTCATGGGAAGAAGACTTTGGAGGGTGAAATTCTTCTATGATGGTGACTTGCAATTCTAGAGAGAACCCACATAAGTCAGCAAGGGTAGATCGGTATTTGGCCATATCAAAACAATGGTGGGAGTAGTGGCCATAGGTGCCAAAAATTGCACAAGAATGGTTTGTGCGTAAGGACTTGTTGCACACTTGGGGACGGTTAGTTACTTGGACAACTATTATATTTTCACCATCATCCAACGTCTGCATGTGAATACAGAGGATGGGAAACTCTGGACAATTATGAGTACCGTGACCTGGAAGATCGCATAAAGTGCAGGGTGGAGGTGCTCTCATCGCAGTTGGAGGAGGTAGTGTCACATCTTTATTTGTCATTGCTGGCATGGTTTCCCTTGATGTCTTTCCCCCAAATTTATTGGTCGGGGGAGGAGAGGGAACAGGAGGTACCCCATTGGGAACACTAGGAGGTGGGTGTTGGGAAATCTCAATTGGTTGGACTGGTTTTAAAACAACTTGTGGGTTCAAGGGTGGGATAGGTGTAGATAGATAAAAAATAAGAAGGACTAACATCAATCACAAAAGGATGAGAGTAGACATCACAAGCATGCTCATGGAATTCAATGGAGGAAACAAAAATGGGAAAGTATGGATAAGCATCACCCCCATCGTGCTGGGTACCGATGCTGGTTGTGGTTGAGTTTGCGGTGTGTGTTGAGGTTATGAGTGTGGTTTTAGTGGGACTGGAGGTTTACCAGACGAAATGGTGCACAAATCCGACTCAATGGTCGGAGAGGGTGGGGGAAAATCCTTGAAAGTGTCAATCAAGGAGGTGTCACAAAAGAGGCCTAGCCCAACGAAAAAAAGCAAGGGGATGGAGACGTTGTCGATAGTAGTGTCAACATTGGGGAGGAAATTTTCAAGGGTAGCCGATCCCTTGGGATCATTGTAAGTCAACTGGTTGATCTTGAAGATCCTCCTTTCATGAGGGAACATCATAAGTTGAAAGATTGATGTAGAAACAAATTTCATGGCATACATGTAGCTACATCCAAGGAGGAGGTTATAATAAAGTTGGGCATTGGCGACCTCAATGTCAATGAGGACGATTTTACCAGCTAGCTCCACAGGAACATTCACAAGAAGTACTCGGGTTGGGAGGAACAACCATCATAGGCACGTAATGAAGTAGTAGAGGGTTGCAAGGGAGGTTACCCAAGCTTCTGCCAAACAAAGGTTGGCATAACACAAGTGGAGAACCTTTATCGATGATACATCGATGGATGACGAGGTTTCAGATCAACATAGGAATATGTAACACAACAGATGAAGGCATGTGGGGTTCTGACTGATCCAATTCAAAGGTGATCAAACTTGAATTAGATGGGTTTATAGCACCTAAAGCCGACAATAAGGATTTGCATTGCATGGGGTAGTTCCTAAGGACCTCCAACGTCGACATGGCGACATGTGATTGGGCCAAATTGTTCGCAATGCTATAGTTAACCATAAATCAAGAATTGGGATTATTTGTAATGAGACACAAAGGAAATTTTGGGACTTTGGGAGCCCCATTGGTCAGTGGTGGAGGTAGGCGCAAAGACTGGTCCACAGTGGTGGATGCTATAGCTTTATATGCGGGTATGGTTTCGGTAATCAAACCATATTGGTTGCATCTCTTTTGAAGGTTGACATCAAATGAAATCATCAAAAGGTGGTGGATACCCGGATTAGGGGGTTGAATTGATGAAGTAGGTGTGGCAAGGTACGAGACCATGTGTTGTGCGGAAACAACCCCTTGAGTAGGCAAGGGATTCTACAACACCATAGATTGTTAGTTGGGTTGAGGTGGGGGGTTGGGCTATGCCTGAGGGACAGGAGTCCCTTGGCGTTGGTTAGCCTCATCCAAATTTTTTTTAGCTATAGCCAAGTGGGGGTAGTGATGTGCATAATGGCCATAGACAACACAAAAAGAACACGGGTGTTTGGTCCAAGGTTGCGATTTCTTCCCTTGCTTGGGCTGTTTTTTGTGGTTCTGAGGTGTAGGATTGGCTTTGTTATTATCAGGGGGTTGTCAATATTGGCCACCCCCATCCTGACGTTGATTTTTTCCATGGTTCTTCCCTCTCCGATTCTTACCCTGCCCTTGTGGGTTATTGGGGGTGGGTTGAGTAGGAAGGTTCTGCTGCGCATAAACTTGCCCTTGTGGAGAAGGTGGAATATGAGAAGGAGCTGACATAGGAGTTGCCATAGGTTGGCTAGGGTATGGATAGTAAACAGTAGGCACCTGAGGGGCTGTAATTCCTTGTGGGGTACCAACACATGCGGATACAGAGTAGGAATGTCATGAACGTCTGGGCTAGGAGGAACATAAAAGGGTGTCGCTCCTAATTGGGATGAGGCACGAGATAGATCAGGTCCATAACACTTTTGCGGGAAAGGAACCTGTTGAAGGATGCCTAATACTAGGGCTGCTTCCATATGTGAGGTTGGTCACCGCGGAAGTGAAAGGAGTATACGACGTAGGTTGTGATGTGACAGTGGAAAAAACACCATCGGTGGCATGAGATTACCTTGGGGCATTTTTCTAGGAGGAGTTTCCACATGGGGAATTAGGAATAATGGTGTATAGGTAGAAAGACTCTGCAATGATCAAGTCGAACTTATGGGACTTGAGGATTGATTCTTCCTCAGATTGTGGATGCTAAGAGGCTATGTCCTTAGTGATGGGAGGAAGTAGGTATTTGAGGAACCAATCTAAGAATATCAAATCATCGAACTTGATTTTACACAAGCTTTGACGTCGATGCCACTCCTGTATGTGGTCCGTGATGTGGGTAGTGATATTCTAGCGGCAATATAGGAGAATCTCAAATCCCTCGTCATATCGTATGGGTAACTGAAATAGTTGCAGGGAAGTGGAAGTTAAGGACACAAAGTTGGAGTGTTCCCTAAGAGGTAGTTTAATGTACCACTTGGCCGTGACATGGGTAAGGGTGTGCTAAAAAAACCGCAATCTAATGGAATTGTCCACTATGATGTTAGAGGAACACCATAAGTGGAAAGACATAATATGGTTATGGGGTTATTCCGGAGCCTTCCCTTCGAACTTAGGGATGTCCGAGGGGATTTTGCTAGGAATTGGGGGCCACGAAGGATCATGTCTAATATGATTGTTGGTTAGTTTATCCAAATCTTGAAGGTTTAGACTAGACACAAATGGAAGGATAGCAGTAGGATATGGCATGGTAGGACCAACATGGGTGCTGGCCATAGAGGAAATCATGGGGACACCTTCCCCAAGTGGTGGAGTGATAGTATGGACAACGATGGTGGTTTTCATGGAGGGGATTGTAGGACTGACGACAGGGGTCAGTGTAACTGCAATAGAGGGGCCATTTCCACCAAGAATATATTTAGTGACTGTATGGACTGTGGTCGTGGGGGTGGGCCCGCTACTAGAGGGCATAGAGCCGGTAATGATGTGAGTTGTAGTGGTGGAAGTAGGTTTTATTCTACTGGGAATAATGGTTCTCAGGGGACCAACGATTGGAGTGGTTGTTGTAGAGATTATAGGGCCATTACCATGCCCACCACCAACAATCCATCCAAAAAATGGGTCAGGATTCGTGCCATCCATAGGGATACATGTAGGTGAATGTGTGGGTGAATCTAAATGGGAAGAGTTAGAAGTGAACTCAGGTTCCTTCGGAAAAGGTTCTAGAGACGGGGAGGTGCGCCGAACTAGGGTCCAACGTGTGCGGTCCAAGAAACTGGACTGAGACGACGACCCTTGAAGTTGATGAGAGTAGTTGGGAGGATCTATGGTGATGGGAATGTGCTACAGCTATAAGCTCAATGATCTAGAAAAAAAGGCTGAAAAATCCCAATGTAGTTGAGTGTGCAAGAGGAGAGTGCAACAAATATGCACTTAGGACAAAAAACAGGCTTGAAAAACCAACTGGAATTGTGTGTCATAGCAGTTGAGATACAAAAAAATGGCCACAAATCCAACAAGAAGCACTGCTTATCAAAAGAAAAATGACCCACTAACCTATGAGGTATGGTAGCAAACAATCACCTAACTAAAAGATGGAATTCATCCTCAAATTGCTTCCTCTATGGGGGTCTCAAGTCCCATCAAACAAAGTGAAATGGAAAACCAAATATGACCAAGGGATATCCCCCTATTGAAGGGGATCTTTGGTAAAAGTGGCCTAGAAGAATGGAAACTAGGCTACCTCTTTCAAGGCACATCCATAAATGTTACCCATGGCTTTAGTCCTTTCGCCATTGGACAACTAGTATGATCTCCAATACGTACAATAAGGACAATGAGTTGGTGTCCTTAAGTATAGAGTGGAGAACAGATTTCCACCTAGACCTCCGAAACCAGTCTTTCTACTTCCCCCACTAAGGGAGAGGCCCCCTGATAAATTGGTATGACTTGTGCCTTTAAATACAAGAGGAATTTGGTCACCGAATTGGAAAAATGCTATGTATCAGATGTAAGTGACAAAGGGGAATAATTTGGATTCCTATCCCCAGTGTCCTAACCTAACTACCAAAATATTTTGGTCCTCAAGTGAGGTTTAATGTTGGTTTAGTTAAGGTTAATTTTAAGGTTCTTCTTGGGGTCAGGAACCAAGTGTTTGGATTTAAGGTGTGAGTTGTGTGCACAAGTGGTGTGTATAACCCAAAGATATAGCCGATAAAAGAGCTGAACTGAAACGATAAATAATACCAAACAAACAATTATATAAAATTCTATGAAACATTCCTAAATCTAATTGCATATTTGGATTCCTTGTTCAAAAACACCCTATTAAAGAAAAAATCATCCCAAACAGAGTTCGGGAGAGGGAGATATGGGCATTTCAAAGTTGGGTCATCGTTATTGGGCCAATAGGTGCGACTGGGTCACGCTTATCTAGGAAAAATATATGAATTGGGTCGCACTTTTCAACTAAAAAGGTGTGATTGGGTCACGCTTATCTAGGAAAAATCTATGACCTTGGTTTCTCTTTTCAACTAAAAAGGTGCAACTTGTCCTGGAAGAGGTAGGTTGTGCTTTTCGGGCCGCTGGGGCGAATGGGTCGGACTCTCTGGGAAAAAATGCCCCACTTGGGTCATAAAAAATGGCCCGACAGGTTAGACCCAAATGAAATTGAATTTGTTTTGAAAAATAGAGGTTCAATAGGGACTGGAACATATGGTATAGGCCGATTTTTTGGTCCATATTTGACTGACAGTGATAGACCAGTTGAAAATAAGGAAAACCTAGAAAAATAAAATGAAAAACAAATGTGTAAGGATGGTCAAATGAAACCACATATATGCATAGATCGAACCTAGTGGGAGTCACCAGAACTGTTAACTAACTTATGGAAGTCTTAGTAATAGTTTGAATGGTAGTGCAAATAATGAAAAATAAACTAGATCTACACTAAACATGCATTAAGCTAACATCAATATAAAAATGGTTTTAAGAGAGCACAATCTAGGACCACAAGAAATACCTGGAAATGTGGGCCCTTTCATCCTTCCAAAGTAGTAGGTTCTTGGTCTCCTAGAAACTCCGTAGTCTCCATCTACACGTCACAAGAGGTACCAAAAATCAACATATGGGTAAAAATGACTCAATGGAATTTTGGCAGAGTAACGCCATAAATTAGGTGGAGAATATCTGGTATGTGAAATGGGGGACCTTCACATGTATGTATAGATATTGTGACCCATGGTATTTGGTGGCCAATATGATTGGAAAATGGTATTTGGATAAATATTATGAGTGGGTTAGAGCCAACTTCTTTTTCCTTTTTTTTATGGATTTTTTCTCGTTTGTGGGAATTTCCTATTTTGGGGGGATTTTCCCTTTTTCCCATTTTTTAGGAATGTGCCGATTTCCCTCTTTTGTGGAAAGATTAAATAATAATGATGGGACATTTATGATATTTTTTCGATGTGAAGGTAAAAAGTGGTGAAAATGGAAAGTGGACATGATGTATGATATGGTGTGTCTAGTGGATAAGCAAAGTGGAAAAACTTTTGGTGTTAACAAGCATAATAAAATATTCTACTTGACTTAGGATTTTCCAAACCTTCTTAGGGATTGAAATTGATTTCTATGTTGAATTTCCCTTAAGTGGTAAAAAAAAATTGCATCCATTGTTAGTCTTCTTGACCTTATTCAAGTTACCTATCTATCATAATATTGGAGTTGGAATCCTCACCACATGTTGCCAAACCACTGGCATGCATATCACATATCACATGTAAGGTTAGTGTTGATGGAAAAACCTTTTGAAAATTGACATAAAACATCCACTTCTCATGGTTTGGTTATTGAAGTCTCTTGTCCCTTTCATCACAAAAGACATAGCTACTAGTATGCCCCAAACCAAGGAATAAGCCATCTTAAAGGATTAACATTTTGACCTTACATATGCCTAGTAACAATATCTATATATCATCATTTTGGATGCTCCTAGGCACCCTTTTCATGAAGCATTGGTGTCGAGGGCATCGCACACCACTTAAAACATTATTGGGTTGATGTCACATGCTACCAATCAATTTGGATATATGCATATCAACCACAATTGTAGTCTCTATGGAAATAATTATAGAGGATCTAGCACATCCTATGGAGAACCCACTATGCCTCAAGGTTACCCAAATAATGGAAAATAAGTTGCCAATACCTTGTAGATAGCCTACCCTATTGTTTGACTATAGAAGATACTTCCAAAATATCGAACACTTAGAACAACCTCTCACACGAACAGATCACAGATCAACACACTGATGTTTTCACATGGTTTAAACCCTCGATAGGGAAACACTCCATGGCCCCAACCAAATAGCTACTTGAGGAAATTTATTATGAAAAAGAAAGAAAGTTACAAATGAGCTTCTCATAATTGATCAGCTAGCAAATTACTCTCCATTCTCTTTAAATAGAGATCATGGGCCAATAAGGTGTTAAGCCATAGATCAATGGTAGTTATGATGTAAGAGAATATGAACCATCGGATCACCCTATGTCTATAACATATCGTGACCATCATATTACATATTTACAAATGCATACTAATGCATATATCAACACACCGATGTTTTCACATGGTTTAAACCCTCGAAAGGGAAACACTCCACGACCCCAGCCAAATAACTACTTGAGGTAATTTATTATGCAAAAGAAAGAAAGTTACAAATGAGGTTCTCATGATCAATCAACTGGAAAATGACCCTCCATGCTCTTTAAATAAATATCATGGACTAATTGGGTGCTAAGCCATGGATCAATGGTACTTATGATCTAAGAGAAGATGAACTATCGAATCACCCCATGTCTAGAACATATTATGACCGTCTAATTACATATTTACAAATGCATACTAATGCATACCAAAGAAACACAATTTACCTAATGGATATGTTGGTCCTATATCTGTCAACCCCCTTTCTCTTATATCTTTTTGTGATCACCCTACCTTTTCTTTACTTCTTTTTATTTCACTTTGTTTTGGTTACTTGAATTTATTTTTAAAAGTGAATTCACTTTGAATTTTAAGTTATGTTAGTGTTATCCTAGCTCCTATGTCTGAGGTTTTAAATATTCCTTATATTGTAAAAGCATTTTGAGTTGAGATTTGAAGCTTGATATCACATATTATGTTTTAGAACATTCTGGCAGTGCATGATACTACTTTAATACATGTGCGTGCTTCCAGGATGTCAAATCATAATCTGAGCTATTTCAAGGTGCATTTCTTGTAATTATTATGGAGCTGATCATTGGAAATTGTTTCTAACATTTTGATTAATGTTATGTCTTGGGTTGTCATCATCGCGCTAGGGATGTTGGAGCTCTGCTAGGGTTTGCGCCGTCACTCGCTAGGGTTGCCGCATGGCCTCTCCTCCTCCGAATCCTCCCCTGGAGGAGCTTCGTCATCGCCTGGACCTAGCATTCAGGGATTTGGTAGCCACCACTCCTCCCCCTCATGTTACGGTTCTTCCCAAATCCTCCTTTGTCAAATGCACTTCTGCACCCAGAATCCAGATCACGTCTGCAGCTTCAAGAATGAAAGCTCTTTATCTGAGTGAACAAGGTCTCATTGGACAATTCTCTGGGATCTGGCCCTCACAAAAAACAATGGAAAATTGGCTTTATAAGAACTGGATACCTCTCATCTCTGGAGGCTTGCAACACTGCTTCTGTGGTAAATGCTTCTACACCTTTCTCTTTGAAAATAAAGATGACAGAGATCTAATTTTCAGAAGCGGACCTTATTTCATGGGTCCAAGAGGCTTATACCTCAATCGCTGGAATTTACCCTTCGATCCTGAAAAAGATGTTCCCTCTGTTGTCCCTGTTTGGGTCTTCCTTCCTCATCTTCCCCTTCATTGCTAGAATGACGAAGCTCTTCAATCGATAGGGAAATCATTGGGAAAATTCATTGACAAAGCTGAACCAAAGGGCCCCCTCTTCTCCTGTGCCAGGATCTGTGTGGAAGTCGACTCAAGAAAGGCCTACCGGAAGGGGTAAATCTTTCCATGGATGGTTGGGAATTTTTTCAAAAAGTGGATTACGAACAACTTCCTTTCAAATGTAGAAATGTCATGAGTACGACCACTTTGTAAAGAACTGCCCCAAAGCTACATAGGATGAATCAGAGAAAACCCAAGAAGAAGGTTGGAAGCAAGTCAAGAGAGGGAAAAAAGCAAACCTTTCTCCCCCAATCAACAACCCTGCAACTTGATCTGATAAAGGAAAAGCGTTCTCCACTGAAAACAAAGAAGCTTCTACAAGCAACCACTTTGAAACCTTACAAGTTGAAGAAGGAAAAATTCTAGACAATGAAATCCCTACAACGGAAACTGATCTGGAAATCACCAGGACCCAATCCCGTGTGAACCCCCCTGGTTGAAAAATCGCTGAAAAGATATTAGATGAAATGGCCTCTCCTAGAGGAACGTGGGCATAAATGGTAAAAAACAGTCGCATAAACCCCTTGAATATAACCCCAGGTGAGTCCTCATCTCATGAAACCCAGGATCTAGCAGAATTAGGTCCACCCCCGTCCACCCGGGGAAGAAGATCTCAAAGGAAGCAACGAGAACAAGAGATGGAAAGAGAACTAGATCTCAGGAGGCAACTAAGCATAGAAGATACAAAATTCCTTCAGAATTCTAAATCTATCAGCAGATTTAAAGAAACCAGGTCCCGGGCAGGGCCTATAGCATCCAAGAAATAATGAAACTAGTCTCTTGGAATTGCAGAGGTTTGGGTGGCTCAATCAAAGTGGAATCTTTGAAAAATATCATAAAAACCGAGAAACCAGACATCATGCTACTTCAAGAGACTAATATGGTGAGAGAAGAGATTATGAGCCTTTCTAATCTCTTCTGGAAGAACAACAGTGGAAAGGCTATTAGCTTAAGAGGTGCCTCAAGAGGAATCACAATTTTTTGTAGGAAGGACAACTTCAATATCAGACTAGTAAAAGAAAATAATCACTGTCTTTTGGTAGAAATACAAAATGATAGATCCCAATATTCCATTTTCATTTGTAATGTGTATGGACCTACTCACTACAGAGATAAGATGGCCTTTTGGGACTCCCTTGCCTCTTTAAATGCTGATTTGCAAGGAAGAAAGGTTATCATTGCGGGGGAATTCAACACCACGAAGTCAAATATGGAAAAAAGAGGATGCTGGATCATCAGGGATCCCTTTGGGGAAAAGATTGAAGATCCGATGACTGGACTTGATCTATTGGATCCCATTCCCAAAAATGGGAAATACACCTGGATTAACAAGCGGACTAGACCTGGTCACATTGCTGCAAGACTCGATCAGTTGCTGGTAAGTTATTCCTTTCTTCAAAATGATTTTCTTTTGATCTCTTTCATTATCCCCTCTACCACCTCTGATCACAAACCCATCGTTCTTTCCCTCTCTCCTCTCATTGACTTGGGTCCTATCCCCTTCAGATTCAATCCAATCTGGCTCCACAATGACAAGTCTCTTGACTTAATTCAATTGACCTGGCAGTCCTCCTTCTTTGGTTCTCCTAGATTTATTTGGGAATCCAAGCTTAGGGCAGTTCGAGCTACCTTGAAACTCTGGTCCAAATCCTCCTTTGGTGATCCCACCTCTACAAAAAAAGAACTTCAAGCAGACCTTGCTAATATTCACCTTAAAATGGAGCAAGAAGAGATCACCCCTGATTCCATCAACCTTGAAAAAACCCTGAATATTGATATCTTAAAAGCAGCCAGAAATGAGGAAGAGATGTGGAGAATAAAATCTTGACAACTCTGGCTAAAAGGAGGACATAGAAATACTGATTATTTCCATAAGCAAACTAAGGCTAGAATGAGCTTCAATTTCATCAAGGATTTAAAGGACGATAACAGTCAACGTATCACTAGTCATGAGGAAATAAAATCGCTGGCCTTACAACACTTTAGACACCTTTATTCTAATAGTGGAAACACAGACCCTCTCTCTCAAGCAGAACTTCTCTTAGGAATCTCTGCCTCAATCTCTGATCCTAAGAATGAAGCCTTGGAAAAACCTATTTCCAAGCAAGAAATCATTGAAGCCTTCTGGACTCTTCATCCTGACAAGGCCCCAGGAATTGATGGCTTCACCATTAATTTTTACCGGGCTGCTTGGTACATCATCAAAGACGACTTAAGAAAGATGCTAAATAAGAAATCATTTAAGCAATTTGGACTCTTCATCCCGACAAGGCCCTAGGAACTGATGGCTTCACCATTAATTTTACCGGGCTGCTTGGTACATCATCAAAGATGACTTAAGAAAGATAAAATAGGTGTAGCTACAAATTCTACTTTTCTAGCCTTGATGCCAAAAGAGAACAACCCTCTTTCAATAGAGAGATTCCATCCTATCTACCTGTGCAACACCTCTGACAAAATACTTACCAATATTTTGGCCACCAGAATGAAAAAGATAATGGCGTGCATCATCTCGGACACTCAAGGAGGTTTCATCGCTGGCAGACAAATTATGGACAACATCATTATTGTAAAAGAAGCCATCCACTATAGTCTGTCTCGTAATCAACAAGGCATGGAAATCAAACTGGATATGGCTAATGCCTTTGATAGGGTCAATCACTTTTTTTTGTTTGAAATTATGATTAGATTGGGTTTCTCCAAAAATTTCATCAGATGGATTAAAGCCTGCATTAGTTGTCCTTGGATTGCCCCCCTTGTAAATGGCAGATCTGATGGCTTCTTTCAATCCTCTCGTGGGCTTCGACAAGGATGCCCTCTCTCTCATTTCCTTTACCTTCTTATTGCTGAATCTCTGAGCAGGAAACTCCAATCCCTTCAAGTCAGTGGTGAACTCAAAGGTCTTAAAATTGCTAGAGGAGTCAAAGATACTAATCATGCCCAGTTCACAGATGATACTATCCTTCTTGGGGGGGCCTCAGTTGTTATTGCTGAAAGGTTTTGCGACGTCCTCTCCACCTTCCTTAAAGCTTCAGATGGAAAAGTAAATGCTCTAAAAACTAAAATCTATGGCTGGAACTGCCTAGATAGAACTATGATCAGGATTTCCAGGACCCTTGGCTATGAAGGAAAAACAAGTTGGAACTCCTTCACTTATCTCGGTTTTCCCATTCACAAAGGAAAAAAGAAAGCTGCAGATTGGCAAGGTCTTGTTGACAAAATAAAAAAGAAAGCGTCTTCTTGGGGAGGTAGATGGCTCAATCCTGCTGGTAAGCTCATTCTCATCAGCTCCATCCTTGCTGCTTTTCCCATTTTCTCCTGTTCTATCTCTCTAGCTCCTAAAATGATAATTCAGGATATTGCAAGGGAATGGAGAAATTTCCTATGGAAAGGTGGAAAATATAGCGGCACTAAGAAGTTTCATCTGATAAATTGGGAGACAGTTTGCAACCCAAAATGCTGCGGGGGAGATGGAATATGGGACATAGGAATGATGAACCTAGCCATGGGATCCAAAATATTATGGCACATTGTCTTTGGAAAATCAGCGTGGTGGAAAGACATTTTAAGGAAAAAATACTTAAGAGGAAGCATAAAAAGGTGTATTGATACTATCTCTCATGTTGAGAATGGCTCTCCAATCTGGAGACTCTGCAGCAAATCAACCTTCATCATCCAAAACAATCTCCATTGGTCCCCTGGTAATCGTAAACAGATTCGAGTCTGGGAAGATACCTCTGGTCCCTCCTCTCCCAAATCCCACTTAGACTCCCTCATAAGCCTCAAGATCTGGATGGAACGTCACTAGATCTACACTATTTATGATTTCTCTAATTGGCACGCTAATGGCAGATGGGCAGGCTGGAAAAACTTAGATACCCCTGAACATATGGGCATGGAATGCACAGTGCTCCAAACGATTATTCAAAGCTCAACCCCAGTTCATCAGGATCTAGCCGACTACAGATGCTAGGGATCTTCAGGCACTTACTCGGTTAAAGCTAGCTACAACTCCATTAAAAAAAACAACAGGAAAGAAGCCATGTGGACTAATGTTTGGTGCAAGAATGACCTGCCTAAAATCAATTCTTTCTGTTGGATCCCTGCACACCAAAAAATTCTTACTGCTCAGAATTAAAAAAAAAGGGTCTAGAAGGACCATCCCGCTACACTCTTTGTAAAGACTCGAAAGAAACTCTTGAACCTCTCTTCTTGGATTGCTCTTTCACCAGGGAAGTTTGGCACATCGCTCTTAATGATCTTCATTTCAACATCACTCTTCCAACCAATTGGAAAGACCTCTTCACCTGCTGGAAAGAATATTACCAAGGCTCTCTCTACAAAAAAACTGATTTATCCAAAATCTGGGTCTCTCTCCCTAAGTATATCTGCTGGAAGATCTGGAAAACTAGAAACAAAGCGATTTTCGAAGACTTGACCCCTAATCCAATCAGAGTTTCCTCCTCAACAAAAGCATTATGGGTTGAATCTATGCTCTCAAAAGGATTAAGAAACTTGCATTCTGAACCCCTGACAGTCGAAGAAAAATTTTGGGCCTATGATTTCCTCATCCTCCCCTCTCCCCTCTCAGGTCTGCTTCCCCCCAAACATCCCAACTTTTTACATTGGCAGAATCGTATGAACCCAAAAAATTTCAAAAACTGGTGGACAAAACTTGGATGCCATGCTCTCTTCTTTGATGGTGCTTCTAAAGGAAACCCTCAGATGGTAGGTGAGAGAGGGGTCATTTTTTACCCTGGGGGAAACAGGAAGAAGATTACGCTTGGGGGCTGGGAAAGAACTCCAATAATGGTGCGGAATGGCTCGCCTTAATTAAAGGATTGAACATAGCGAGCTCCCTAGGAATAAAATATATGGTCTTTTTCGATGACTCTCTCATTGTCATAATAGAATCAAGAAAACTCATCATGAAGTACAAATCTCCTACTCTCAAGCTTCATTGTATCTTCAAAAATATCCTCAGCGAATTTAATGTAATCAAATTCCTCCATATTCTCCGAACAAACAATCTCGTAGCGGATCAAATGGCGAACAAGGGAGCCCTCTTGGACCAAGGCTACATTGTTTGCAATGGAGATAAGTTTGAACGTAGTTGGGTTCCTTGATCACTTACCCTTGGTTGTTTTCCCTAACTCATCTTGGATCTGGAGAGAACCCCTTCCCCACCTTAATCACTTGTTACACATTAGTTTTATGTCTTGCATGGGATTTCGCATTCATCCTATTCGTGGCATTACCTTATTGAACCTTCCCGACAATAAGATGCTGAGACAAGACCTCCAGGAGATAAACATGAATTATTCAGAATTAGTTCAAGTAACTGATGAAGCTATTAAGAGAAGGAAGACAATACAACAAGAAAATGTTAAACTTATAAAGGAAAAGGAAGAGCTTGAACATAAGGGTTGTAAGTTGCAAAAGGAATGTGTCCGTCTTCAGAGGAAAGCAAAAGCTTTGGATGGACTTACTGTGATGGCAGAGGAAGTGTTGAGCTTCAATCCACTAATGCAGATCGAACCTTAAATTTATATCAATCCGGGTCAGTAAGCTTAGAGGCATATCCAAGTTTTAGGACTTAGCTAGACTTGTTTGGTTAACTTAATTCTCTGTGAATTGAATCTACTGTCAGATGAGAAATACTGTAACTTAAAGATACAAAAATCCTTTTACAGGGATAACTTCATTTGTTTCTTTTCAAGTACACAACAATCTATTTAGGAAAGTAATCTATTGGTGAGAGAACTGAGATAGTGAAAGCAATTTAACAATAATTCTAACCCTAAGATACAGACTACAAAGTTCTGTCTGACATTCCAGTGCTGAATGAACAATTAACCATTAAATTCCCTTACAGGACATTGTTCGTAATTGATAATTGTTCTAAACACTTTATCTTCAAATGAGCAGCAATGTATGACATAGTAAAATCACAGTCTGAACCGTTCTTTTAATATTTAACAAGATAAAAGACAGAGCTCATAAAAAGGTAAGTGATGTGCAGCACTATGAAATCGTAGCTTGAACCAGTAAATAAGATAACAGAGCTGTAATAAAAGCAATTGAAACTAGTTGAATTCGTTCTGCAACAATAAACTAGATACTACAAGGATTAACACATACCAATGGCACAATCTAAATCGCATGCATCAAATCAAATCGCTGCAAACATCTAAATCGCATTCACTGGCAATGTAAGGGTGTGCGAACTCAACAATGGGGGCCTTCCAATGCCTCGTTCCACACACAGTTGAAGATTTACAGAACTGAAACTCTAATTGTATTCACCATTAATCAATTACACAGCAAAAACCACGCAGTTTAGAAGCAATATGCGTTCTTCCCAAAATCGTGATTAACGATCCAATGTTTTGTGAAGTACTTATACAAATTCAAAAGAAAACTGGAAATGCTATAATCCTGTAAACTAATTAATAAACATAGCCATCGAGATCCTCATTCAGAATCGTGAAACTCAACAAAATCAAAACTGCCCTACTTTTGTGCTGAGTGGTAGCATAGGTGGTCTTCTTTGACCGACTTTGACTTGCCATCTGTAAGAGCCACATCATCTATCCCTTGGAAATTCATCCATCCTTGGACACTGAGGATCTTTCTTCCATCTTTTAGTTAATGCCTAGTTGGCCTGCAAGTGCTCAACTTTGGAGACATTACGGGAAGTTAGCACATCCTGTAATTCTAAATAAAACCTTAGTTTAAATGCTCTAAAAATCTCAAAAATCAATTTGTTAACAAGCAATGACATTTATACCTTTTAACCAAAGTCTGTGGTGAATTAAAAGCTTTATGAGATAGTGTGAGGGTTTTATGGAGGGAAATGGAGGATATTTAGATGACAAAAAGAGGTCAAAATGGTGCCCAACATCTCCCCCAAGAGGAAGCTGTTGCATGTCCCCATGCCAAAAATATTTGACCCTGTACCAAAATTTTGCTGCTGATCTTGTTGCTTTCTAATCTCCTACTGAGACGATGCATCTGTTGAAGTTGGAGATGCATAAAGGACCTTCAGTCTCTCATACTTAGCTTTGTAGATCTTCTTCTGCTTATACCATCTGGATGCATTTTTAGAAATGTGTGTCCTCTAAATTCTCAACTTTCGATTGTCTTTTCTCAATTTCTCATTCTTGAGCTCCAATTCCTTTATTTCAAGTTTCAACCTCTTAATCTCTTTATTGTTCTTGGAAGTTTTCTTCTTCTTCATTGAAAGCTGGACAGAATTGGTGTCCATCCCTAATTCTTCACTTTCCTGTACTGAACCCTCTTTCTTTTCTTCTTGCACAGTTTGTTGCTCTGAGGAAAGAGAAGCTGAGTCTTTTAGTACTCCCTGTCTGGATTGATTTTCCTTTTCCTTCTCCTACTGATCTAAGAAGAGATTGATTTTCTTTGTCTGTTTTATCATCTCATCATCTTCTTGGGTATCCTGCCCTATCTCACCTGCTAGATTTTCTTCTTGACTTTCCAAGGTTTGTGTGTGTTCTTCATCTTCTAATGGCTTTTCTTTTTCTTTCTCTTGCCGATCCAAGAAGAGATTGATTTTCTTTGTCTATTTTATTATTTCCTCAGTTCCTTGGATATTCTGCCCTTTCTCACTTGCTAGGTTTTCTTCTTGACTTCCTAGGGTTTGTATGTGTTCCTCATCCTCTAATGCTGGCTGGCTTCGAACTTTCTTATAATTCCTTGGCTTCTTCTGGTAAGTGGTGAAGACTTGCTCTTGTTTTTGAAACTGTTTATCTTCTTTCATTACACTCCTAGTTCGTATCCTTCTCTGAGGCTGTTTTGAACTTGTTGCCTCAGAGTTGTCTTCATCATCAGTAATCAGCAATACCTCCTTTTTCTTCTTTTTCTCCTTTGGCAGTTTTGAACTTGTTTCCTCAGGGTATGTTATCATCAGCAATTCCTCTTATTTTGAAACCTCCTCATGCAATTCTTCCCGCTCTTCAAACTGATTTTGAACTAAAAATCTTGACCTTGTCAAATTTTGCTTTTGTAACTCATGCTGGATGATGATTTTGATGAGTCCACAGTGAAAAAGACTTGTCAGTTTGTCTTTTTCTCGCCTATGGACAGCCTTGGCCATCTTAGTTAGACTCTGTAACAGGAAATAGGGCATATTGATCTCACATTCACCTTTCAAATGCTGCAACAGCTTGATGTGGTAGAGGTAAACAATACTGAATCTCCCTTCACAGGTGATGAATCTTTGGATTATATACACCATTTCATCCCAGGGGTGAACCAGCCAGCTCCTTGGTATACCTTTCTTCCAATTTACTGACCCTGCTCTTGATTTGCACAAAAAGGGTATCCATGATTTCTCTTTGAATTGCTTGGTTTTGAAAAATATTTCTCCTTGCTGTGGCAGGCCAATAATTTGTGCCAAAATGTCTTCAGACAGTCTGAAACTTAAATTTCCTACTGTAGCCCTCTCTCCATCGAATGAGCCAGCAAAGGCTAGGCTAACATTATCATTGTGCCCATCAAATTTTTCAAAGAAAGGCACCCATTGATTTTTTTCAAAAATTTCCATGCATCTCTCGTGAATGTCTGCAGACTCAAATTTCTCTGGTTCTAGTCTAGACACCATTTTGAATAAAATTAGAAAACAGGAACCTTTCAACCTTTAACTCTGCCCTTTCTTCCTATCCCTACAATAATACTCTGAAATTGTGAAATTTCTGTTGGTTTGAGCAGAGTATTCAACAAAGAAAAGGGTTTAAATTTTACCTCTTCTCTAGTGCAACTGTTTTTACTTTCTCCTGCACGATTTCTTCAGCAAATCGTGTATTCACACTTCCTGTAACCCATGGCCCCTTCTCACTGTCAATACACAACAATCGATTTTGCAGAGACAACAACTGGACTCGGCCTCAAGGAGAATAACCAAGTCGTGTTTTCTGATTTTACCAATACATAATGCAGGAATCAAGCTTATTTACGTGCTGTCGTGGGTATCATTCCACGTTTTCCTTTCATCATTACATAACATGCCACTTCATTCAATTAAAATGATGAAAGGTAAGGTTTTGATTTATAAAACACTTTAATCCTTTTATATGCCCAACGTTTAATGCATAAACTGTAAGATACACTTCAGTTTCTTTGTGTACCCAATGTTTTATTGAACAGGCCGTTTCTCTTAAAATGAACCCCTTTTTTTTTCTTTAAAAGATGCGCTGAAGATATATATATGACCATTGTTTCCCTCCTTAAATTCTATATATTACTTAATGCTTGATGCACTAAATATATATACAAAAGAAACTTTTGAAATTCCTTTATGTCAATATTTCACTTTTTGCTGAGAAGGAGATCCTATTTGTCTTTAAACCAAGAAAAAAACTCTGTTTGTAGAATGTAGTATGTATCCTGTAGAGTGCAGTATATGTCCTGTAGAATGCAGTATTTTAAAATTTCCCTTGGGTTTGATCCTGACAACCATCTTGACCCCTAGGGTGGAAAAATGAAGTGCTGGCAAAGACTGTGAGGCTAATGGAAGGTAAGTAGGGTACTGGCAGAGACTATCAGAGTAATGAAAAAATAGGCAGTCAAGCTTTAAAGTAGTTGGTAATATGCCATTGCTTAAAAACAAAGAATTCTAAAACTTTTTAAAACATAAAAACTATAAATTCTTACAGACTTTGCTTGATGTCCCTGTATGATGAAGTTGGTTTGTATTCTGATTCATTTCTGTCCTTCTGATGTCTTCTATTTGGCATCTCAAATTCTTCAGTTTCACTGAAAGTCAGGTCCTTCTGTAGATTTCTTCTGCCTTACTGGAAGTCAGGTCCCTCTGCATTATGAAAAGTCACTTGTATTGCTGGAAATCAGGTCCCTTCTGCATATGAAAAATCACAATCCTCTGCATATGGAAAAGACTTGGAGGGTTCATGAAAATGCTTATCCCCCTCATAGGCCTACCTTTGGACTTGTCCTCAAGTCAAACAAGATCTTCATTATTTGGAAAACAAAACAGGAAATTAGAAAAAGAGATTTTTTTTTTGTGAATTTTCAATGGCCAGGTAAACCTGGTTTTCCAGAGAAAATTCAAGTTTATATTGTGCCAGTGAACTGGTTTTCACAACTAAACTTCCTTTTTTTTATGTTTGTATATTTTTTTGTATATTTTTGTTTTTTTCGATTTTTATTTTATTTTTTATTTTATTTTTGTTTTATTTGCTTGTTGTATCAGATCAGCTAAGGAGCAGGTGAAGGAAAAACACTTATGTGTCTATCCAGCACTTGCATTTCCTTTTGCTGTGAAATCTGTTGTATAAAATCTGCCATGTTGATAGGTTTGTTGTACAGCTTGAGCTGGTGGCCATTGACCACAAATTTATGTGATTCATCATCTATGGTTTGAAGTTTTACTGAACCATTGTCATAGACATCAACAATCTCATATGGACCAAGCCAGTGAGTAGTAAATTTGGCTTTGAAGTCTTTAAACTTTGAGTCAAACAATAGTGCCCAGTCACCGATGTGAAATTGCTTCTTTTTGATAAATTTGTCATGCCATTGAGCTCTCTGCTGTTGTATAAGAATATTGTGTTCTATGGCAGCCTGTCTCATCTCATCTAGCTAATTCAACTGAAGTATTCTTTCTTGCTGAGCCTCAGAAAGATCCATGCCCAAATCTGCTGCTAATTTGAAAGTATGAACTTGAAAATCGATAGGAAGGAGGACTTGCTTACCATAAACAAGTTGATAAGGAGAAAAACCAGTACTATTTTTCCACATGATCCGGTATTCCCATAAAGCTTCAGTAAGCTTAGTTGACCAATCCTTCCGATGCATTTGAACAGTTTTGGTAATGATGCCTTCTAAAATCTTGTTTGTAGATTACACTTGGCCATTTGCTTGTGGATGGTAAGAGGTAGACTTTTTGTGCTTAATTTTATACTTTTCTGCTATCTCCTGCACTAATTTAGAGGTAAACTGGGCACCCTGATCGGTTACAATCTCTCTAGGAACCCCAAATCAGACAAATATCTCCTCAAACAGAAAGTTTACCACAGTCTGTTCGGTGGCTCTTGGCAATGGTTTGGCCTCTACCCACTTAGTAACATAGTCTGTGCAGACCAAAATGTACTTCTGTCCATGTGATGGTGGATGAATGGGACCAATGAAGTCAAGGGCCCACTTTTCAAATGGTTCAATGAGAATCTGTGGTTGGAGTGGCATTTCATCAGACCGGACTAGCCGTCCCATTCGTTGACAAGTATCACAACTTCTAACATACCTCTTAGCATCTTTGAAAATGGAAGGCCATTAATACCCCAAATTGAGTATCTTGTATGCTGTCCGTTTGTCTGCAAAATGGCCACCACACGGTTCATCATGACAGGCCTTTAAAATATCTAACACTTCATCCTGTCGTACACATCTTCTTATGATTAAATCATATCCTGTGTAAAATAGATCACCATTAACCCATATATGCCTAGCACTTTGTTTAATAATCTTCTTTTTTTCTTTAGATGTCATATATGGTGGTAGTTGGCCTGATGATAAGTAATTGGCAATGTCAGCATACCAAGGAGTGATAACAGAAATTGCAAATAGATGCTCATCAGGAAAACTATCTAAAACTGGAACAACCTCACCAGTATTGTGTAAGCGAGACAGGAAATCCGCCACTTGATTTTCTCGTCCAGGCCGATCTAAAATAGTGATATTGAACTCCTGCATTAATAACAACCATCTAGTAATCCGACCATTAGTGATAGATTTATTCATTAAATAGCGTAAGGCTGAATGATCTGTATGAACAAAAATTTCATAGCCAGTGATATAATGACGGAATTTGTTTACAGCATGAACCACTGCCAACATCTCTTTTTCAGTGACTGTATAATTCAGCTCTGCAGGTGTCATATTTTTACTAATAAAATAGATAGCATAAGTCAAAGTATGTTCTTTCTGGCCCAATGAGGCTCCTATTGCAGTAGCAGAGGCATCAGTTGAAATATGGAAAGGCAATGTCCAATTTGGTCCCCTTAAAATGGGAGCAGCTGAGAGTTTCTCTTTAAGTGTCTGAAATGCAGATTGACAGTCAGTATCCCAATTAAAATTCACATCCTTTGAAAGCAATTTAAACAATGGCAGAGCTATCTTACTAAAATTTGCAATAAATCTACGATAATAGCCTGCGTACCCTAAAAAGCTTCTTACATCTGTTTGAGTTTTTGGTTCAGATAAATTTGTAATGACTTGAATTTTAGCAGGATCTACTTTTATTCCAGATGAAGAAATGTGATGCCCTAAAACTATCCCCTCAGTCATCATCATAAAGCACTTTTCGTTACTAAGGGAAAGGTTTGAGTCAACACACCTTTTTAGAATTTTCTCCAAATTTGCTAAGGAATCTTCAAAGGTACATCCATATACAGAAAAGTCATCCATGTAAACTTCAACACACTCATGAACTAGATCTGCAAAGATGGCCAAGACAGCCCGCTAAAAGGTAGCTGGGGCATTGCATAAGCCAAAAGGTAAAACTTTGTAGGCATAAGTGCCCCAGGGACATGTAAAGGTGGTTTTGTCTTGGTCTTCGTTTGCAATACTAATCTGATTATAACCACTGAAACCATCTAAAAATGAAAAATATTCTTTTCCAGCTAAGGCATCCAGCACTTGATCAATGAAAGGCAATGGAAAATAGTCTTTTAAGGTTGCCTTATTCAACTCCCTGTAATCTACACATATGCGCCATTTACCATTTTTTTTAGGAACAACAACCAAGGGTGAGACCCATTGGCTGTCAGAGATGGGGTAAATAAATCCCACTTTTAACAACTTTTGCAACTCTTCCTTGACTATTTCTTTGAGTATAGGGTTCATTCTGCGTTGTGGTTGTCTCAGAGGTTGTATTTTTTCATCTAGGTAAATGTGGTGAGTGCATGTCTCAGGATGAATACCTGGCATATCAGTGTACTCCCAGGAAAATGCATGGGAATATTTGTTCAGCAAAGTAATCAACTGTTCTTCCTGTGATGTGGTAAGATGTGCACTTATTTTCAGAGTTTTGGCTGGACTGATTTCAACCGTTTTACTGTGAATATCGGTGATGGAATGAACATTAAAAACATCATGAAGTGCTAATTCTAGGGAATGAACATTGCAATTTTCTTGAAAATTATAACCCAAAACTTGATCTGCTATAGCATATTCCATTTCTCGTAATTCTGCAGAAATATCAGGTTCAACAATGAAATAATCCAGTAGATCTTCATGGTTGTCTTCCTGAAAATCAAAGAACTGATTTATACTCAGAACAGGCTGAATCACGTCTTCTTCTTGTTCTTTGGTTTCATTAATCCATGACAGCTGATCGAATGTAGAAGGTCTTTGGGCAGAAGGGTAAAGTGCAATCTGTTTTCTCTCTGTCCCATGTGAAATGAGCATACTTCCTGACCGACATCCTATGAAAGCATCCGCTATTGCCAGCCAGGGTCTGCCAAGGATCAATGGGTGACCCCCTAAGTTAGACTTTGGCTGTAGTACTATAAAATCAATAGGATACTCCCAGGAGTCTAAAGAAACAATAATATCTTCCAAGACCCCTTCAAGTATAATTTTAGACCTATCAGCTAATTCCAAGACTGTTGTGGTGGGTCTGAGATTTGTTAAGTGAAGGTAATTCATTGTCTCTAGTGTCATGACATTAATGGCAGCACCTAAATCGATCAATGTTTTTGGGATTGAAAAGTTATTAATAGTAATTGTAACCATTGGAATTCCAGGATCTACATACTTTTCAATGAAAACAGTGTTGGACATTAATCCCGCTAGATTGCCTACCACATGAATTTTCGATGGATCCTTCCTTCTTTTATTAAGACATAGTTCTTTAACTGCTTTAGTGTATATTGGAATATCTTTTATAGCCTGCAGTAGAGGAATTTTGACATATACATTTGTTAACTCGTTCAGAACATCGAAATCAGGTAAGGAATTCGAAGGTTTTTCTTTGACTAACCTTTCAGGAAAAGGAGGTGTATAAGATACTGTTGTTTTCCCTCGTTGACTGTGATTTTCTGACTGAGATTTTTCTGTATTTAATTTTTTTGGAGTTTTGTCAGTTTCTGGTGGTTCTTCTAAGATAACAGGAGATTGTTTTTGTAAGGTTTTCCCAGATCTCAAATTGATATTTTGCAGTGGAAGGATGGAGTAGGGAAGCGCCGTTCCATCATCAACATTATACATAGGTATGTCTGTTTTATTATTTGGATTTGGAATTGGCTGAGCTGGCAGTTGTGTAGGCCGAGGTGGAGGCTGATTGGATGGCAACTGAAGTTGTTGAGGTGGTGTACCCAATTGAGGAGCCATGTTGTTGGGTTGTTGAAAAGATGGATTTTGAAAAGATGGGGCTTGGACTTGATTCTGCTGATATTGAGGATAGGCAGAAGGTTGTTGATAGGGCTGCAAATAAGCCTGCTGATATGTCTGGTTACCATGGGCATACCCTCTCCAATTTGGAGCAGATTGAGCTAATGGAGGAGACCAAGTTTGCCAAGGCATGGGTGCATTCCATGAGTTCTGAATAGGAGTTTGATAATTTGTATTAAATTGCTGCATAGGATCTTGAGACATACCTGAGAATCGTGGCTGTCAAGGTCTCCGTTGTCCCATGAAGTAGAGAGATTCCATGCTGTGATTTTCCTCCATTCGAGCTGCCTGCAGTTCCTTCAATCTAGGGCAGTCATCAGTTTTGTGATTAAAAGTGCATAAGCCACAAATTTCAACAGTATTTAAAGGACATTCTCTAAGTGGGTGTTTCTTTCTACATTTAGGACAAAAAATAGACAAAGCTTGATCTTGTTGGTCCTGTTGTTCTTGCCTCTTCTTGGTTTTTGTTGCTTCAACTTGGGTGCCTAGGGTACTCAATAAATCAGTCTTGAAATCTTCTAGCAGATTTCCAAGCTCAGCTCTAGAAATACCACTGTTTGCAGATTTAGTTGCTTTGGCATTGATATCACTTTTTCCAGTTCGAGCCTTTCCTCTTGAATATTTCTGACATAAATCTTGTATCTCATCAAAGGGAAGGTAAGATATGTCACCTTTGCCCATAACATTTAAAATATCCAAATACTCTTCTCTTATTCCTTTCAAAAATATTGTTCTAATCATTTCAGGTGTTAAAGAATTGTATTTAGATTTCTGTAAGTTGTATGAGAATCTTTCCAAATACTCCTCCAAACTCTCATCTTCCTGTTGAGTCATGCCAAAAAGTCATCTTTCAGACCCTTTGATCTACAATATGCTTGATATTTTCGAATAAATATTTTCCTCATTTCATCCCAGCTAGTGATAGAATGTTCTCCTAAACCCATGAACCATTTCAAGGCAGCTGCTTTAAGAGTAGCAGGGAAAAGACGGAGCTTGTGGGTGTCATCAATATACCCATAAGTTCAACACAAGATGTCAAATTCGAATAGGAAAGAGTCAGGATCTTCAGAGGTCATGCCATAGAAGTTTGGTAAGACAGATGGTGGAATATTCTTCATTTTCACCTCTTCTCCTAAGATAATGCTAGTGTCTAAGATAGGAAATTTAAAGGTGGCTTCCTGATCTTCTGCTGTTCTCTCATCCGTCTCATGTCTTCTCTCTTCTTCCCTTCTCTCTTGTCTGCGTTTGTTTTCTATTTCCAACATCCTCTCATACTCCCTTCTTTGTTCTGCAGTTGGCCCTTTTGATGTTTCTTCCTCAGACATTTTGAACTTACCAACTGTTGAGATGAATCCTTTTGGAAGAGAAGCTCCTATTATTTCTGTTTTTGGGGGGTTTTTAAGAAATCTTCCTTTCTCGTCTCTTAGTCTTGACATAAAAGTAAAATCTATTCTGTGTTTTTGTTTGAAATTTTTGTTTTTATCAGAAAACTAAAGTTCCTAAGTCTGCTTCTACAATTCCTCCCCGGCAACGGCGCCAAAATGTTGAGCTTCAATCCACTGATGCAGATCGAACCTTAAATTTATATCAATCCGGGTCAGTAAGCTTAGAGGCATATCCAAGTTTTAGGACTTAGCTAGACTTGTTTGGTTAACTTAATTCTCTGTGAATTGAATCTACTGTCAGATGAGAAATACTGTAACTTAAAGATACACAAATCCTTTTACAGGGATAACTTCATTTGTTTCTTTTCAAGTACACAACAATCTATTTAGGAAAGTAATCTATTGGTGAGAGAACTGAGATAGTGAAAGCAATTGAACAATAATTCTAACCCTAGTATACAGACTACAAAGTTCTGTCTAACATTCCAGTGCTGAATGAACAATTAACCATTAAATTCCCTTACAGGACATTGTTCGTAATTGATAATTGTTCTAAACACTTTATCTTCAAATGAGCAGCAATGTATGACATAGTAAAATCACAGTCTGAACCGTTCTTTTAATATTTAATAAGATAAAAGACAGAGCTCATAAAAAGGTAAGTGATGTGCAGCACTATGAAATCGTAGCTTGAACCAATAAATAAGATAACAGAGCTGTAATAAAAGCAATTGAAACTAGCTGAATTCGTTCTGCAACAATAAACTAGATACTACAAGGATTAACACATACCAATGGCACAATCTAAATCGCATGCATCAAATCAAATCGCTGCAAACATCTAAATCGCATTCACTGGCAATGTAAGGGTGTGCGAACTCAACAATGGGGGCCCTCCAATGCCTCGTTCCACACACAGTTGAATATTTACAGAACTGAAACTCTAATTGTATTCACCATTAATCAATTACACAGCAAAAACCACGCAGTTCAGAAGCAATATGCGTTCTTCCCAAAATCGTGATTAACGATCCAATGTTTTGTGAAGTACTTCTACAAATTCAAAAGAAAACTGGAAATGCTATAATCCTGTAAACTAATTAATAAACATAGCCATCGAGATCCTCATTCAGAATCGTGAAACTCAACAAAATCAAAACTGCCCTGCTTTTGTGCTGAGTGGTAGCACAGGTGGTCTTCTTTGACCGACTTTGACTTGCCATCTGTAAGAGCCACATCATCTATCCGTTGGAAATTCATCCATCCTTGGACACTGAGGATCTTTCCTCCATCTTTCAGTTAATGCCTAGCTGTCCTGCAAGTGCTCAACTTTGGAGACATTACGGGAAGTTAGCACATCCTGTAATTCTAAATAAAACCTTAGTTTAAATGCTCTAAAAATCTCAAAATTCAATTTGTTAACAAGCAATGACATTTATACCTTTTAACCAAAGTCTGTGGTGAATTAAAAGCTTTATGAGACAATATGAGGGTTTTATGGAGGGAAATGGAGGATATTTAGATGACAAAAAGAGGTCAAAATGGTGCCCAACAGGAAGCTCGACGCGTATGATATCATTTATCTTCTTCTTGATAGCTGTTTATATTACATATGGAAACTTTGTGTTTTGGTCAAAAGCTTTGATCGAGATCTTGAAATAGTTGTTGTTTTTATTTTATTTTATAGTTCCTAGCTTATAGCTTATAGTTATTTTTAGCATTTTGGATCCTCAGATAGTGGATATTTGAGGTCTGTTTGTTTTAAAAAACTTATGCCTATAAATTGTAAAATGAACACATGGAACAAGACTTTTTGATGCGGGTCGTAATAATGTTACAATGCTTATGGAAGACATATATATTTTTGCTAATGTAAGGATCTATTTTATGTTGAGATACATTGTTGTTTAAATTGGGAGCTAGGTTTTAGCCTTTCACGCACTTGAATGTTTTGTGCTTCTGTTTGAACCTTTTCCTGTACTTTTTATCTATACTGATGTTTTCTTTATGGATGCCTGAACATGCAAATGAATGTTTTTGTAAAAGTTTTTAAAAAGTATTTTTAAACATAATGATTATCATGATGCAAATGATCATAGACTGTTAGTCTCTATCTTGTATCATTAATGGTCATAAAATCTCACTCCTCATATTTGATGATCTCAGTATGCATTGTTAGTATTTATTGATATCCTTATTTAGTAAAAACCTGATGTTTTCAGGTGTACTTATTTTTCCTTTTAAATTTTGTCAAACCATCATCCTTCATCATCCCTCATCATTCAAATCCATCATTCGATAAATGAAACACCAATCCTTAAACTTGAGGTGCCTAAACTCTGTAGCTTAGTAGTCTAGTTGCAGAATTTAGTTCTAACATATTTTGGCTTCGTTGCTGGGGAACGAAGTTGAAGATATTTCCCTGGGTATAAGTATATCTTGCTCTGGTTTTTATGGTGAAAAAAATCAGGACAGTTTCATAGACTACATTTTTCACTTGCAATTCAGAAAGTAATTGTGGCTCCTAAGTAGGTAGGAACTAGAGTGAATCCTTCTTCTCCTTTGCATACAAGGGTTCCAAATGCAGAGAAAATATTGATGGAATCCAGACAGAAGTTGGCTTCTACATCATCGGGAAGGTTTCATTTCTCTGCAGCTTCAGAAATACCGGGTGAGTTGGATCAGAATAATCCTTTTTCAGATTTGTCCATTTTTGAAAAAGAAGAAAAAGAACGAATACTTTCTATTTCTATTCCTCAGTTTCAGACTTCAAATACCAATACTTAGTTTGATAATTTTGAAGTATATACCAATCCATTTTCATCAAAGGAAGTGAAACAAGAACTTATAGACTCAGATATTTTTTTGAAACCCCAAACAACACCCTATACATCTCTTACTAGTAGGGTTCCTATAAGTAAGTTAATACCTAAGACTTCATTCCCTTTAAACCCTCAGATCAAAACTCACATGGCTGGTCAACCTCCCAATAGGATGAATACCATCGTGGCTGCTAGATATGCTCCATTATTTATTCCCCAACCCCTTAATCCACTTCCTGGAGTTGATTATCAAAAGTATCTCCCAAGATTTAATGGACAAGGAGAGATCACAACAGAAGAACAATGGAATGCATACTTTAGTTATGCTAATAATCAAAATTTTAAACATGAATATGTGTGGATGCGGGTTTTTGTTCAGAGTCTTGATGGAGAAGTTAGAAATTGGTTTGGAGAATTGCCAGCTAGTTCCATAGACGAGATTGGAGCTCTTGAGGAATATTTCATGAAAGAATGGGGGGATACAAAAGATTTACTTTATTATATAACAGAGTTTGGAGCATTAAAGAAATAGTCTGATGAATCAGTAACTAAGTTTTCGAAACGTTTCAACAAAATGTATGGTAAAATTCCTGCATAGATAAAACCTACTCAAAAATCAACAAAACTCACTTGAGCAAATGCATTTGATGCTGATTTATCTCTATTGTTGAGAGAAATAATATCTATCACTCTTGTGAATATGAAAGAGGCATACCTGGAGGTAGAGTCCAATTTGATGGCAGGAGATAAACTTAGGGTCAAAACACAGTATCATGAAAGTGAGAAGAATAAAATTAAAGAGGTTGAGCCTTCTACCTCAAGCCTGAGATCAGCTGAGAATAAAATTGATGAAATGAGTAGGTTGATTAAGAACCTATCTTCTAAGCTGGCTAAATTGGAAGTTGAAAATAAATCCCATAACAGACCTAGTCAAGAAATGGATAACCAAAATCAGAATCAGTTTAGGAGGCCTTTTAATCCAAGATTCATGCCTAGGGAAAGGAGAAACATTGATGATCAAACGATTCAACCTCCTTTTCAAAACAATATGGTAAATGAACTTGTAGAAGTGGACGAGGTTGAAATGCGGGATCAAGAGAATGAAATGTACAATCTTGAGGAAGAATCATCTTTAGGTTTTCTTACTAAGTCTGATTATCAGTATTGCATGGATGTTTCTCAGGAAGTAGAAAGCTAGTCTGGCCCAAATTACTCAAATTTTGTAGAGATTTGTTAGACTCTTCCTCAACAAAACTATGGTTTAAGATCATGAATAAAGCATGTTCCTCAAGGTCAACATAAAAAGGGTATTGATTCTACCAAGCAAGTACATAAGACAGTTCTAGAAAAAATATTAGTTCACTTGCCAAATAAAGATAAGCAACAAGATCCTGAAGAAGTAAATAAAATCCTCGTCGGATTCAATCTTGAGAATTAAATCAACAACATCAAAATACATGTTCCATTGATTGAGATCATGAAAAACCCATCTTACAGGGAACCTGCCCTCAAACTTTTTCAGTTCACATAATAGTCCTCTTTCCTAAGATATTGTAAATTTGCAAGATGAGAATCCTACTATTGTATTCGGTCCTAAGACAAAAGGAAAATATGATTTTCCTCCACCGTTCTTTATTACACTCACTGTCCATGAGAAAATTCTCCATAATTTCCTTTTAGATTCTTGTGCTTCACACAATTTAATGCCAAAAGTAGTCATGGAGGCCTTAGGGTTGAATATCACAAAACCATATCATGACCTTTACTCTTTTGATTCAAGGTCTGTTAAAAGTCTTGGAGTCATTAAGGATCTTGTAGTCATCCTAACACAACTCCCCATGAAGAGTATCTTAATGGATATTGTGGTGGCTGCTATTCCTCCTAAATATGGAATGCTTTTATCAAGGTCTTGGACAAAAAAGTTGGGTGGCACATTGCAAATGGATCGTTCTTATGTAACAGTTCCATTTTTTGGGGGTGAACAAAGAAGAATATATAGATAAGTACAACTTGATTATTTGGTTAGTGATCATGAAAATCCAACAAATCATCCTGTTTATGTAGTATAAGAAGATATTGGATCCTGCATGCTGCATTTGAGTGATGAAATTACAGGTATTGTGCAAGTAGAAAAGGGGGTTTCATTTTCTTCAAAATTTGAGGAACAAGACAACTTGTGGAAAATGTATTTCGATGGGTCATATTCTAAAGAGGGAGCAGGAGCAGGTGTGGTATTAATTTCCCTAGGTGGGTCAAAAATAATATCGCTGAGTATGAAGCCTTAATTCTTGGATTAAGGGCTGCCGAAGATTTAAACATTCAATAGTTAGTTGTTTTGGTGACTCCGAGTTAGTGGTTCAACATGTCAGAAATGTCTATCAAGTGAAACAACAATTGTTAAAATTTTATGAAAATGAGGTATGGGATCTTGTGGACAATGTTTTCTCAGCATTCAATATTTCCTTTATTCCTAGAGACCAAAACCAGACAACCGATTCTTTGGATTTAGCAACAAATTATTTTAAAATTCCACAACAGACTCAGCTTAGATATCCAATTGAAGTTATATACAGACCTTCAGTACCTGATAACATTAAACATTAGAGGGTGTTCCATGATGATCAAGAAATTAAAAAGTTTCTAGAATTGACAGGTAAGTTTTCAACTTCTTTCATTGATGAATATCAAGATGCTGAGATAGATGAAGTTCCTTCTTTTTCAAAAAGTTCAATTGATAATCATAAAATCATTGAACTAAAAGGGAATTTCATTACAAAAGGTACGGTTCCTTTGGAAAAGTTATTTTAAAAATATGATACTTTATCAAATCCCACTGTGTAGTCTTCTAAAGAGAATATAAGCAACTGTAATATTGGTACTGAAGATGAGCCTAAGATGGTTAAAATTTCTAAAACACTGTCAGATGAAGAGAGGAAAAGATACATCAATCTTTTGAAGGAATTCGTAGATATTTTTGCATGGTCTTATGAATATTTAAAGACATATGATACCAACATAATTCAACACAATATTCCATTGAAGCCCAATACTAAGCCTTTTAGACAGAAGCTTAGAAGAATCAATCCAACATTGTTACCAGTCATTGAAAAAGAGGTTAAAAAGTTGTTAGTTGCAAAAATTATTATACCTCTTAGATATTCCACTTGGGTTGCAAATTTAGTTCCTGTACGTAAGAAGAATGGTGAAATAAGGCTTTGTGTGGACTTTCTAAATCTGAACAGATATTCTCTGAAAGATAACTATCCTTTGCCTAAAATAGATTAGATTTTACAAAAGGTAGTTGGCGCCCAAAGGATATCTATGATAGATGGGTTCTCAGGTTACAATCATATTGCTATACATCCTGGGGATAGAGAAAAAACAACCTTTACTACTCCTTGGGGAACATTTGTGTATGTCAAAATGCCATTTGGCCTCATGAATGCAGGTGCAATCTTCCAAAGGGCCATGGACATAGCCTTCGTTGGTGAAAGGGATAAATTTGTGGTAATTTATTTAGATGATATAACCATGTTTTTTAGATTCAGATGAACATAATCTCAAACATCTTAAGCAGAATTTCTTGACATGCAGAAGGTTTGGGTTATCATTGAATCCGAGAAGTCCCATTTTTCTATGCAAGAAGGAAAAATTCTAGGTCATATTGTTTTAGCTGATGGAATTAAAATAGACCCTTAATTTTTTCAGAATTTATTTACTGCATTCAAATATTTTAGCATATGTTCCTAACGCAGCAGTTAAAGAAATTCTAACACAAACTGATAGTGAAGGAAAAAGAGGGCGTTGAATAGCAAATATCATGGAATATGATGTTGAAATCAGGCCTACAAAACTAATCAAGGGACAGGGTCTGGATAGACTTCTTGCAGATTCAAATTGTGAAGCGTTGGGACTAAATTGCATGTTAAATTAGTCATCTCAGGAAGAGTTGCAGCATGAACAAGAAAGAGATTAGATTTATCAGAAATATGCAGACTCCTGTTGGTATAATGATATAGTATACTTCCTTTTATATCTTCAATGTCCACCAAATTTACATAAAAGTAAATGCATATCCTTGAAGTTAAAAGCTATTAATTATTGCATCTTTCAGCAAACTTTGTTTTGGAAAGATCCTGTAGGTATAATTATTAGATGTGCGAATGAAGAGGAAGTAGATGCTATCACATCAGATTTACATGGAGGTGCTTGTGGTGGGAATCGTTATTGGAAGGCCACCGCCTTTAAAATTTTAAGAGCAGTCTATTACTGGCCTACGATATTTCTAGATGTTTATGCCCGAGGAAGAGCCTGTGTTGAATGTAAGAAGTTTGCAGGCAAACAAAAATTGTTTTCTTTGCCACTAAAACCTATTGCAGCAGAGGCACCCTTTTAGCATTGGGGGTTAGATTTCATTGGTGAGATAAATCCTCCTTCTAGTGGACAACATAAATATATTCTGAATTGATTTCTTTACAAAATGGGTAGAAGCAATTCCCACTAGAAAGCCATTGAGAAGGTTATAATCAATTTTTTGGAGGAGAATATCTTGAGTAGGTTTGGCTGCCCAAGGAAGCTTGTAATAGATAATGCTGCTGCTTTCAAATCTCACGATTTGGTACGTTTTTTTGAAATACATGGAATCCTTCTAAAGCATTCAACACAATATTACCCACAGGGTAATGGCTTGGAAAATTCCACAAACAAGAGCATAATTAATAGCATAAAGAAACTTTTATCTCAAAAAAAGGCATGGGATAACAAGTTTAAGTATGCTCTTTGGGCTGATCGTGTCACTATGAAGAAAGATTTTGGTACTTCACCATTTCAACTTTTTTATGGAACTAATGTTATTTTTCCTGTTCATTTGGGTCTACTAGTAATTAAGTTTATGCAAGATAGTTTGGAAGAGACGAATGAAGTTCAAAGAAGAATTTTCCAACTGATTGAACTGCAATAGAAGAGAGAATTGCTTGCTGAAAAATCCCAAATACATAAAGACAAGGTAAAACATATGTTTGACAAAATGATCAAAGAGGATAATTTCTTTTCTGGTGATATGGTGCTTAGATGGGATGCACACATATATGAGAAGTTAAAACATGGAAAGTTTAAAAACTTATGGTTTGGCCCATTTAAGATTGTCAAAGCTTTGGGAAATAATACATTTGTTTTACAGACTTTGGAAGGTAAAGAATTTGCAGGCCCAGTTAATGGGCGATTTCTGAAGAATTTTTACACAAATTAAGATTAGAGGAGACCTTCTCACATTTTAAATACCTGTGAGTATTAATTTTTTTGAATAAGACTCCAACCCAATGGATTTGTAGTTGTTTTTAAATACATTTTCTGGTTGATAGTGATTGATAAATGACACATAGTCTACAGTTCTTGGCATATCACAGGGAAATGCCACCCCCAGATGGATCTAGATGTTGGTCCTAGATCTGTCAACTGCCTTTCTCTTATATCTTGTTATGATCACCCTACCTTTTCTTTACTTATTTTTATTTCACTTTGTTTTGGTTGCTTGAATTTCTTTTTAAAAGTGAATTCACTTTTCATTTTAAGTTATGTTAGTGTTAGCCTAGCTCCTATGTCAAAGGTTTTAAATATTCCTTATATTCTAAAATAATTTTAAGTTGAGGTTTGAAGCTTGATATCACATATTGTGTTCTAGAACATTTTGGCAGCGCATGATACTACTTTAATACATGTGCGCGCTGCTAGAATGTCAAATCATAATCTGAGCTGTTTCAAGGCACATGTCTTATAATTATCATGGAGCTGAGCATTGGAAATTGTTTCTAACATTTTGATTAATGTTATGTCTTGGGTTATGTATTCATAAGGAATAATTTAATACTCCATTGATTAAAATCATTAGAGCCCTATTCCCTGTCCAGTACCGATTGGTTTCAAATTGGCATCCTAGTTTTCAAAGGATTAATGTCTTCAAAAGAAGATGTATTTCATAAGTACATGTAAAGATTCTTAAGAGTTAACATTCAGCCTTAATTTCCCAAACTAAAGATGAATCCTGATAAGAAGAAGCGATCAAGTGGACCTAGTAAGAAATTGCTTCGAATCGAGCCTGAAAATATGAATTGGACAAGTAAGTTCCCATAGTCAGTCAACAAACCGAAAGATGCAGGGTGGTTCTCTATGTGCAAAAGGATTTAGGGTCACAACGTGGAGGTAACAAGACACTTCACGTTGAATTTTAAACGGTAAGTGGTAAATTTCAATGGTTTCAAATTCCAGGTCACCGAGGAAACAATTGCATTGGCAATCAATGTATCCCCAAAAGGAGAAAGATGCTCCTCTCCCTTCATAAAAAATGTATCTACAGTTCTTTCTTGGAGCAAATCATATGCTCTACAATCCTTCTCCTATGACCGACCGATCGAAAAAAATTACAAAAAAGGTTGGCCAGCTTCGACACAATCTTCTGTAAGTACACACATTCTTCTGATGGATGTCCCCTCGTTTGACAAATTCGACACCAGGATATTCCTCCTTGAATGAGTTGGTTTGGTGCTCTAGATTGTAAGTATTCACCGAATTCTAGGAACTGATCCTTGTAGTGTCCTTCAGACTTGCATCGATTGCACCATATTTATTCACTAACTTCATTCCCCTTCTTGATATCCTGTAGTTGGATCTTCAAGCTCGCTAGCTTCGCTTGGATCTGGTTCATGCCAATCCCTGTTTCTCCAACTGGTAAAGCCTCAAGCTTCATCGCAATTTCCAGTGCCTCTTCCTGGGATACAATCTTCTACTGCATTAGTGGCATCCGAATATGCGGTACCAATCTTGCAATGAACCACTTTTTATGCTGCATGTTGCTCATCCCAAAAATTGCTTTGGCCATCAATGTTTTGTACCTCTGATCAAATTCCCATACCGATTCATTATGAAATTTCTTTATTTCCTTCAACTCTATGATACAATGTGATTTAGATTTTGGTTTCCTAAATTTGTCGATCAATCCTGCCCTGATTTATGCCAACGTTTTATGCGGACTCCCTGTAGGTACTTGTACAAAATTCATAAGCCAATCCAACGCACGACCCCTAAAGGTCGTCGCCAATTGTCCTTTCTTAACATCATCATCCTAGACTTGTTTCAATGTCCAGACCGCTTCGCATAAGAACCTGTATTTTTTGGGATCCTTGGTCATGTTACCATGAAAAAGAGGCATCTTAACATCGCCGCCTGGCATTCTTGGTTTTCTATTGGTATTTGTAGATTTGCTAATCCTACTATTGTTATGACACGGAGGACAACTTTGTGAAGAGCTTATATTTCTTCCTCCAAATTTTGGCGCAGTGCACGAGGATGTGGGTACGTTGTAGCTTTGGGTCTATCCTTCCTCAGGTTCAGGGGTATCCTGGTCGTTTTCTTCGTCGCAGTAGAGTCTTTTAGTTGCTTGTGGTCCTGTTTCGTAGTTCTCTTTTCCGGTCGCACTAGGAGACTCTCTCTCTATCTCAGTACTCCTCTTTTTCTCCGGCTGAAACCTCACCCCACTTCATAAGCGACCACAGTATTCCACAGCTTCCCGCAAAATTTTAGCGTAGCTCATATCCATCTACCCGCATCATTCTATCAGATCCGCATCCGTGCGGTAGCCACAACCTCCGCACACCCGCGATTTACTTGTCATAGTTCATCTTTAATATGCCCTTCTCACAAATGAGCATCTTGATCCACAACTTTAGCGATAATAGATACCTTCCTCTGGGTCCCTTAAAAAATTTCCTTTCTGTGTCAATGTATGAATTAATCGTGTCGACATCAAATTCAATAATGTATCCTTCCAAAATATTGTCTACCCAAACCTCGAAAACCATTGAAGCTTTATTGTTCACCTGTTTCAACTGTTGGATAAGTTATGGGGTCCAGTGTTCAGGCTCACCTCCTTGGAAATTCTTCTTCTGAAAAGTCAATTGTGCCAACCATTCGTGTAGTAGTATAGGAAAATCACAGACGAATACTTCGTGGATATCAGAGTAGATGTACTTCTGTAACCAATCGGTCGTCGACCATCCAGGGTTCCGATTTTATTCTTAATCAAGTTCTTGCGTCTTCTTGTGGAACCATTCCGTGATCTTCGGCTTTGTCGGATGCCACAACATGTCCTCTCTCTTTTCTCACTATGGTCCCGACATTGGAACCATTTGTTGACATAGTTCTGTCGACAGGGTTTCATTTCGCACTACTATCAACAAACATCGACCCAAACTACCTTAAACATCGGCCCAGAAAGGTTTTACTCTTTCCAGCAACACCCGCAGAGCGAGTGAAGTCTCACCTGAGATGTCTAAGGGGCTACAGGAACCAAGTTTCTGCAGTTGTAAGAGGACATGCATTATCTCACAATCATTTGCAACATAAGCCAAAGATTCTCATTCACATTAGAAAATCACGTTATCCACCTATTAACCATTATCCTCATTCGCATCAACACATTATCATATCATAGTTAACGAATTACACAAATTATCAAAACATGCTTAAGGAATCTGTGGTACATAACATAACTGCGGAATCATCAACTGCGATTTCAATGAAACATCAAACACTGCAATACTAAAACAAGACAAAGATACATAGATATAGAATTATCAATCATTCTCATTATCCATCAAGCTGTTCAATACATCGCAGAATTCTCCATATCACACAACCAATACATACTCAGAGAAAATCAATACTCTGCAGAAGATACTCTACAAAAAGATAGATGATGATAGATTGAAGATACAATGATGCCCTTAGTATTACAATCATATTCATTATTATAAGCTCACTTGGCCATTACAAAATGGTCCAAATGACCCATTACTAACTAACTTAACCAATTATTCCGCATTTGTTGGATCTTTTATACTTTGCAATCGGTCCTTTGTTCATGTCATTGACCCTTTCGTTGCTGACTTGTACCGAACATGTGCGCTTTGGACCCGTGCGGAGGTTAAGCGCCTCTAGGAAGAGAAAGAGATGAGTATGAATGAAACAACAAAATCCACTGATGATAGAAAAAGGTTGGAGCATGCCATCTCCATGGCATGCGAAGAAGCACCAGAAGTTGATAAAGATATGCAGGCGGAAGCAAAAGCATTAATCATAGGCGCGATCATTGCAGACCTATGCAAAGAGAATGAGGACCTACAAACAAGGGTGGTGCTAAGCACATTGCCGAATGATATTGAAGAGAGAAAGAGCATGATTGAAGAAGCTGCGATAGAGATTGCAACACTAGAGAAAACAACACAGTCAATCGCAGAAGACGTAACACAATTTTGGGGAAGCCTAGTATAGGATGAGCAGTTGCACCAACTGAATGTACAAATCAGTGAAGCAGAACCACAGCTTGAGGTATTGAGGGGATCGCTTAAGGTGATGCCCCTATTAGCGCAGATGAAAAAAGCAACATAACTGAAAGAACTGCAGCATCGAGTCAACAAGGTGCACACAAGGAAGCAAAGAAGAACAACGCACTTGGACAAGCTGCTGACAAAATTTGAGTAGTTGGCGGTTAAAGAAATGGAAGGAATGATGAATATCAAAGAAGAGTTGGAGAAAGCGCAACAGATGGGTGGTGAACAAACCACATAACAAGAAGTAGAATATTGCGTAGTAATTAAGGCATCGACAAAAGAAGTTGTTGACTAAGTTACGAAAACATATGACGACTTCAAGATGTAGGTAAATGCACCTGCAGTTTCCAGCTGAGGTGGCTTAAGGGCGGGCCACAAGTTTGTGTTTGGGGCCTGTTGGCACGGGTCAAAAGTGCACATGTTCGGTACAAGTCAACAATGAAAGGGTCAGCGACATGAACAAAGGACCGAGCGCAAAGTTTAAAATATCTGAAAAATGTGGAATAATTGGTTAAGTTAGTTAGTAATGGGTCATTTGGACCATTTTGTAATGACCAAGTGAGCCTATAAATAGGAATATTATTGTAAGCCTAAGGGAATCATTGTATCTTTGATCTATCATGATCTATATTTTTGTAGAGTATCTGATCCGGATTTATGTGGGAACGAAACAAAAGATAGCATATAAAGAATCATATACAGAGATATATTGCAAATAACACAGTGATACAGTAAACACATATTCTATTAAATAGCGGAAATAGAACAGACTGTAAAATACAATAGCTAGAATGGTGGTAGCTATCTCTGAGAAGAGATGTGGCCGCTATGCTCATTCGTGCCAAGATGATTACAAAGAGAGGCCGAAAGGGCCTATTTATCATAAGCATGAGGGAAAGAATCCCAAACATCCAAAAACCTAACCCTAGAAGATGAACCGTCATAAAGTTTGCGGCCCCAAGGTGGTTAGTTGAACAGTCAACTTCCCGGGGTCATAACTTTTGCATACGATCTCCGTTTAGGGCGCTCGATAGCTCGTTGGAAAGGTCTAACCGAGATTTACAACTTTCGAATGGGCCCAAATGCATGCCATTGGCAACCATTTGGTCCCCCAAATCGCCAAAAAATGTCGTTTAGGGCCTCAAAATGGCTCCGGAAGTTCAGGACCCGAAAAACTGCTAAAAATAGTAATTTACCAAAATTGCCAGAAGACTGTTTTGAGCCAGTTGGAAGAGGTGGGCTGCCACCGATATCCACCTGGATCAATCCTCCCTCCTTAGGAAGCAATGGTCTCCATTGCGTTAAATCCCTTATCATATGTCGAGCTGTGTGTCGAGTTGAGCTCTTGGTGCGACATTTGCTGAAGCAGAAAGGTTGCCTTTCTTTGAAATCTTCAGAGGGCTGTAATTGTTGTTGCTGGCTGCGCTGGAGCTGTTCAACAGTTTTGGTTGTTGTGGTATTTTGCATTGGTGTTGATGGTTTCTTTTTGGGGGAGCACCTTGAATGCGTGGCCTTGCACTGCAAAGGAACTCGAATAGGCGATGCTGCACTGAACTTATGTTTTTCTTGTTTCTGCTGAGTAGAGGGATGATGGGCAGAGGTTGCGGATGTCTCTGCGATATGATGTTCTCCTTTAGTGGCAATTGTGAATAGGGAAAATTTCCTAGTGTGGGAGATTATCTTCCTTCCCTGCTCGTTTGGGGTAGGTGCAACTATCTCTGGTATCCGATAGAGTTGTCCTCCCAAAGTGACAATGACACTGCGAGGTCGTGATTCATATACAGCATGACGCTTCCACATATATGGTTGTCCTAAAAGAACATCACATACTTCAAGTGGGGCCACATCACACAATACCTCATCTTTGAAGGGCTTGATGCCATATGGTAGGCGACATTGGTGACTGACACGGATCCTTCGTCCTTGGCTTAGCCATCCAATGGTGTATGGTTGTGGGTGCGGTGTTATTGGTAGCTCCAATCTCTTGATGACTTCTTCTGAGATCAGGTTCTTCTGGCTGCCGCTGTCCACAACAAAGTGTAGGGGAATTCCCTTCACCCACATCTGTGAGTGGAAAAGGCGCTCCTCTGCCTCCGACTCTTCAGGTTCCTCTGGTTGAATCTGTGTGGTGGCAACAACGGCACTGGGTTCTGCATCAATGATCTACTTCCCTTTTTGCGCGGCTGTGAAATTAGGTTCCGAGTCAGAATCGAAACTGGGATCTGATTCTGAAGCTTTGATCTCAGCGACCAATGACTGCTTTGAGCGACAATCATCAGTGTTGTGCCAGGGGCTTTTGTGGAACTCGCACCACTTCCCGGTGTCCTTCTTTGTCTTTTCTTTACCCTTCTTCGCCTGTGGTTGGGACTGGTTGTCCTTTTCCTGCCCCGTGCTCTGCGAGCCAGAGTTTCCCTTGCCCTGCTTCTGCGCAGGTCCGAAGTCACGCTTGTTCTTTTGCTGAAATTTCTGCTCAATTTTGACAGCATATCGATAGGCGGATCCGAGTGAAGAGATTTCCAGGAAATCCATCTCTGTTCGGATGTACCGGTGTAGGCCACTGCGATATTTCAGTACTAGGTGCCGCTCGGAGTCCTTGATACCTAGCTTTGTGCGCAAGGTATGAAATTTGTTGGTGTACTCCGACACCGTTTGGTCCCTCTCTTGATGCAGAATGGCCCATTTTGTGTACTGGTCATCATAGTTTCCAATAGGGTAATATTGTTCCTTGACGGCATCTATAAAAGAGGCCCAAGTGGGCTTGGAATATTCAAACAATCCAGACTCGTCTGACGAGTTTTGCTCACAATAAGTTTCCCACCAATTTTTGACATGGGGGACGGCCTTAAGGAGCGCAAAGATGATCTTTTCCCTGTCGGAAAATTTGTGGACAGAGAAATACCCTTCTAATAGATTCAACCATTTATCTAGAGCATCGGCATTGATTTGGCCTTCAAATAAAGGGATATCAAAATTAACTTGTACCTTGAAGGGAGTCGTATCTCCGAAATGGCTGCTCGTTGAGGGTGCATTTGCCGCTGTTGGCATGCGCTGAAGGATTTGGGAGAAATTATCCATCATCTCGTTCCTCTGTCGCGCGAGGGCTTCCTCGAGCAACAACTTGATAGGATCTACGGCTCCGTCGTCTCTCTTTTCTTCCGCCATGGGAGGCCGTTTGGGGCGGCGAGAGTGGTCTTCCCCAAGTGAAACTAGTTCGAGACCCAACTCTCTGTATCCTGACCTCGTCGGGGACATGCACCGAGAAACAATCAAAGAGCATACCGCTCTGATACCACTGATCCGGATTTATGTGGGAACGAAACAAAAGATAGCATATACAGAATCATATACAGAGATATATTGCAAATAACACAGTGATACAGTAAACACATATTCTATTAAATAGCGGAAATAGAACAGACTGTAAAATACAATAGCTAGAATGGTGGTAGCTATCTCTGAGAAGAGATGTGGCCGCTATGCTCATTCGTGCCAAGATGATTACAAAGAGAGGCCGAAAGGGCCTATTTATCATAAGCATGAGGGAAAGAATCCCAAACATCCAAAAACCTAACCCTAGAAGATGAACCGTCATAAAGTTTGCGGCCCCAAGGTGGTTAGTTGAACAGTCAACTTCCCGGGGTCATAACTTTTGCATACGATCTCGGTTTAGGGCGCTCGATAGCTCGTTGGAAAGGTCTAACCGAGATTTACAACTTTCGAATGGGCCCAAATGTATGCCGTTGGCAACCATTTGGTCCCTCTCTTGATGCAGAATGGCCCATTTTGTGTACTGGTCATCATAGTTTCCAACAGGGTAATATTGTTCCTTGACGGCATCTATAAAAGAGGCCCAAGTGGGCTTGGAATATTCAAACAATCCAGACTCGTCTGACGAGTTTTGCTCACAATAAGTTTCCCACCAATTTTTGACATGGGGGACGGCCTTAAGGAGCGCAAAGATGATCTTTTCCCTGTCGGAAAATTTGTGGACAGAGAAATACCCTTCTAGTAGATTCAACCATTTATCTAGAGCATCGACATCGATTTGGCCTTCAAATAAAGGGATATCAAAATTAACTTGTACCTTGAAGGGAGTCGTATCTCCGAAATGGCTGCTCGTTGAGGGTGCATTTGCCGCTGTTGGCATGCGCTGAAGGATTTGGGCGAAATTATCCATCATCTCGTTCCTCTGTCGCGCGAGGGCTTCCTCGAGCAACAACTTGATAGGATCTACTGCTCCGTCGTCTCTCTTTTCTTCCGCCATGGGAGGCCGTTTGGGGCGGCGAGAGTGGTCTTCCCCAAGTGAAACTAGTTCGAGACCCAACTCTCTGTATCCTGACCTCGTCGGGGACATGCACCGAGAAACAATCAAAGAGCAGACCGCTCTGATACCACTGATCCGGATTTATGTGGGAACGAAACAAAAGATAGCATATACAGAATCATATACAGAGATATATTGCAAATAACACAGTGATACAGTAAACACATATTCTATTAAATAGCGGAAATAGAACAGACTGTAAAATACAATAGCTAGAATGGTGGTAGCTATCTCTGAGAAGAGATGTGGCCGCTATGCTCATTCGTGCCAAGATGATTAGAAAGAGAGGCCGAAAGGGCCTATTTATCATAAGCATGAGGGAAAGAATCCCAAACATCCAAAAACCTAACCCTAGAAGATGAACCGTCATAAAGTTTGCGGCCCCAAGGTGGTTAGTTGAACAGTCAACTTCCCGGGGTCATAACTTTTGCATACGATCTCCGTTTAGGGCGCTCGATAGCTCGTTGGAAAGGTCTAACCGAGATTTACAACTTTCGAATGGGCCCAAATGTATGCCGTTGGCAACCATTTGGTCCCTCTCTTGATGCAGAATGGCCCATTTTGTGTACTGGTCATCATAGTTTCCAACAGGGTAATATTGTTCCTTGACGGCATCTATAAAAGAGGCCCAAGTGGGCTTGGAATATTCAAACAATCCAGACTCGTCTGACGAGTTTTTCTCACAATAAGTTTCCCACCAATTTTTGACATGGGGGACGGCCTTAAGGAGCGCAAAGATGATCTTTTCCCTTTCGGAAAATTTGTGGACAGAGAAATACCCTTCTAGTAGATTCAACCATTTATCGAGAGCATCGGCATCGATTTGGCCTTCAAATAAAGGGATATCAAAATTAACTTGTACCTTGAAGGGAGTCGTATCTCCGAAATGGCTTCTCGTTGAGGGTGCATTTGCCGCTGTTGGCATGCGCTGAAGGATTTGGGCGAAATTATCCATCATCTCGTTCCTCTGTCGCGCGAGGGCTTCCTCGAGCAACAACTTGATAGGATCTACTGCTCCGTCGTCTCTCTTTTCTTCCGCCATGGGAGGCCGTTTGGGGCGGCGAGAGTGGTCTTCCCCAAGTGAAACTAGTTCGAGACCCAACTCTCTGTATCCTGACCTCGTCGGGGACATGCACCGAGAAACAATCAAAGAGCAGACCGCTGTGATACCACTGATCCGGATTTATGTGGGAACGAAACAAAAGATAGCATATACAGAATCATATACAGAGATATATTGCAAATAACACAGTGATACAGTAAACACATATTCTATTAAATAGCGGAAATAGAACAGACTGTAAAATACAATAGCTAGAATGGTGGTAGCTATCTCTAAGAAGAGATGTGGCCGCTATGCTCATTCGTGCCAAGATGATTACAAAGAGAGGCCGAAAGAGCCTATTTATCATAAGCATGAGGGAAAGAATCCCAAACATCCAAAAACCTAACCCTAGAAGATGAACCGTCATAAAGTTTGCGGCCCCAAGGTGGTTAGTTGAACAGTCAACTTCCCGGGGTCATAACTTTTGCATACGATCTCCGTTTAGGGCGCTCGATAGCTCCTTGGAAAGGTCTAACCGAGATTTACAACTTTCGAATGGGCCCAAATGTATGTCGTTGGAAACCATTTGGTCCCTCTCTTGATGCAGAATGGCCCATTTTGTGTACTGGTCATCATAGTTTCCAACAGGGTAATATTGTTCCTTGACGGCATCTATAAAAGAGGCCCAAGTGGGCTTGGAATATTCAAACAATCCAGACTCGTCTGACGAGTTTTGCTCACAATAAGTTTCCCACCAATTTTTGACATGGGGGACGGCCTTAAGGAGCGCAAAGATGATCTTTTCCCTGTCGGAAAATTTGTGGACAGAGAAATACCCTTCTAGTAGATTCAACCATTTATCTAGAGCATCGGCATCGATTTGGCATTCAAATAAAGGGATATCAAAATTAACTTGTACCTTGAAGGGAGTCGTATCTCCGAAATGGCTGCTCGTTGAGGGTGCATTTGCCGCTGTTGGCATGCGCTGAAGGATTTGGGCGAAAGTATCCATCATCTCGTTCCTCTATCGCGCGAGGGCTTCCTCGAGCAACAACTTGATAGGATCTACTGCTCCGTCGTCTCTCTTTTCTTCCGCCATGGGAGGCCATTTGGGGCGGCGAGAGTGGTCTTCCCCAAGTGAAACTAGTTCGAGACCCAACTCTCTGTATCCTGAACTCGTCAGGGACATGCACCGAGAAACAATCAAAGAGCAGACCACTCTGATACCACTGATCCGGATTTATGTGGGAACGAAACAAAAGATAGTATATACAGAATCATATACAGAGATATATTGCAAATAACACAGTGATACAGTAAACACATATTCTATTAAATAGCGGAAATAGAACAGACTGTAAAATACAATAGCTAGAATGGTGGTAGCTATCTCTGAGAAGAGATGTGGCCGCTATGCTCATTCGTGCCAAGATGATTACAAAGAGAGGCCGAAAGGGCCTATTTATCATAAGCATGAGGGAAAGAATCCCAAACATCCAAAAAACTAACCCTAGAAGATGAACCGTCATAAAGTTTGCGGCCCCAAGGTGGTTAGTTGAACAGTCAACTTCCCGGGGTCATAACTTTTGCATACGATCTCCGTTTAGGGCGCTCGATAGCTCCTTGGAAAGGTCTAACCGAGATTGACAACTTTCGACTGGGCCCAAATGTATGCCGTTGGCAACCATTTGGTCCCTCTCTTGATGCAGAATGGCCCATTTTGTGTACTGGTCATCATAGTTTCCAACAGGGTAAAATTGTTCCTTGACGACATCTATAAAAGAGGCCCAAGTGGGCTTGGAATATTCAAACAATCCAGACTCGTCTGACGAGTTTTGCTCACAATAAGTTTCCCACCAATTTTTGACATGGGGGACGGCCTTAAGGAGCGCAAAGATGATCTTTTCCCTGTCGGAAAATTTGTGGACAGAGAAATACCCTTCTAGTAGATTCAACCATTTATCTAGAGCATCGGCATCGATTTGGCCTTCAAATAAAGGGATATCAAAATTAACTTGTACCTTGAAGGGAGTCGTATCTCCGAAATGGCTGCTCGTTGAGGGTGCATTTGCCGCTGTTGGCATGCGCTGAAGGATTTGGGCGAAATTATCCATCATCTCGTTCCTCTGTCGCGCGAGGGCTTCCTCGAGCAACAACTTGATAGGATCTACTGCTCCGTCGTCTCTCCTTTCTTCCGCCATGGGAGGCCATTTGGGGCGGCGAGAGTGGTCTTCCCCAAGTGAAACTAGTTCGAGACCCAACTCTCTGTATCCTGAACTCGTCAGGGACATGCACCGAGAAACAATCAAAGAGCAGACCGCTCTGATACCACTGATCCGGATTTATGTGGGAACGAAACAAAAGATAGCATATACAGAATCATATACAGAGATATATTGCAAATAACACAGTGATACAGTAAACACATATTCTATTAAATAGCGGAAATAGAACAGACTGTAAAATACAATAGCTAGAATGGTGGTAGCTATCTCTGAGAAGAGATGTGGCCGCTATGCTCATTCGTGCCAAGATGATTACAAAGAGAGGCCGAAAGGGCCTATTTATCATAAGCATGAGGGAAAGAATCCCAAACATCCAAAAACCTAACCCTAGAAGATGAACCGTCATAAAGTTTGCGGCCCCAAGGTGGTTAGTTGAACAGTCAACTTCCCGGGGTCATAACTTTTGCATACGATCTCCGTTTAGGGCGCTCGATAGCTCCTTGGAAAGGTCTAACCGAGATTTACAACTTTCGAGTGGGCCCAAATGTATGCCGTTGGCAACCATTTGGTCCCTCTCTTGATGCAGAATGGCCCATTTTGTGTACTGGTCATCATAGTTTCCAACAGGGTAATATTGTTCCTTGACGGCATCTATAAAAGAGGCCCAAGTGGGCTTGGAATATTCAAACAATCCAGACTCGTCTGACGAGTTTTGCTCACAATAAGTTTCCCACCAATTTTTGACATGGGGGACGGCCTTAAGGAGCGCAAAGATGATCTTTTCCATGTCGGAAAATTTGTGGACAGAGAAATACCCTTCTAGTAGATTCAACCATTTATCTAGAGCATCGGCATCGATTTGGCCTTCAAATAAAGGGATATCAAAATTAACTTGTACCTAGAAGGGAGTCGTATCTCCGAAATGGCTGCTCGTTGAGGGTGCATTTGCCGCTGTTGGCATGCGCTGAAGGATTTGGGCGAAATTATCCATCATCTCGTTCCTCTGTCGCGCGAGGGCTTCCTCGAGCAACAACTTGATAGGATCTACTGCTCCGTCGTCTCTCTTTTCTTCCGCAATGGGAGGCCGTTTGGGGCGGCGAGAGTGGTCTTCCCCAAGTGAAACTAGTTCGAGACCCAACTCTCTGTATCCTGACCTCGTCGGGGACATGCACCGAGAAACAATCAAAGAGCAGACCGCTCTGATACCACTGATCCGGATTTATGTGGGAACGAAACAAAAGATAGCATATACAAAATCATATACAGAGATATATTGCAAATAACACAGTGATACAGTAAACACATATTCTATTAAATAACGGAAATAGAACAGACTGTAAAATACAATAGCTAGAATGGTGGTAGCTATCTCTGAGAAGAGATGTGGCCGCTATGCTCATTCGTGCCAAGATGATTACAAAGAGAGGCCGAAAGGGCCTATTTATCATAAGCATGAGGGAAAGAATCCCAAACATCCAAAAACCTAACCCTAGAAGATGAACCGTCATAAAGTTTGCGGCCCCAAGGTGGTTAGTTGAACAGTCAACTTCCCGGGGTCATAACTTTTGCATACGATCTCCGTTTAGGGCGCTCGATAGCTCGTTGGAAAGGTCTAACCGAGATTTACAACTTTCGAATGGGCCCAAATGTATGCCGTTGGCAACCATTTGGTCCCTCTCTTGATGCAGAATGGCCCATTTTGTGTACTGGTCATCATAGTTTCCAACAGGGTAATATTGTTCCTTGACGGCATCTATAAAAGAGGCCCAAGTGGGCTTGGAATATTCAAACAATCCAGACTCGTCTGACGAGTTTTTCTCACAATAAGTTTCCCACCAATTTTTGACATGGGGGACGGCCTTAAGGAGCGCAAAGATGATCTTTTCCCTGTCGGAAAATTTGTGCACAGAGAAATACCCTTCTAGTAGATTCAACCATTTATCTAGAGCATCGGCATCGATTTGGCCTTCAAATAAAGGGATATCAAAATTAACTTGTACCTTGAAGGGAGTCGTATCTCCGAAATGGCTGCTCGTTGAGGGTGCATTTGCCGCTGTTGGCATGTGCTGAAGGATTTGGGCGAAATTATCCATCATCTCGTTCCTCTGTCGCGCGAGGGCTTCCTCGAGCAACAACTTGATAGGATCTACTGCTCCGTCGTCTCTCTTTTCTTCCGCCATGGGAGGCCGTTTGGGGCGGCGAGAGTGGTCTTCCCCAAGTGAAACTAGTTCGAGACCCAACTCTCTGTATCCTGACCTCGTCGGGGACATGCACCGAGAAACAATCAAAGAGCAGACCGCTCTGATACCACTGATCCGGATTTATGTGGGAACGAAACAAAAGATAGCATATACAGAATCATATACAGAGATATATTGCAAATAACACAGTGATACAGTAAACACATATTCTATTAAATAGCGGAAATAGAACAGACTGTAAAATACAATAGCTAGAATGGTGGTAGCTATCTCTGAGAAGAGATGTGGCCGCTATGCTCATTCGTGCCAAGATGATTACAAAGAGAGGCCGAAAGGGCCTATTTATCATAAGCATGAGGGAAAGAATCCCAAACATCCAAAAACCTAACCCTAGAAGATGAACCATCATAAAGTTTGCGGCCCCAAGGTGGTTAGTTGAACAGTCAACTTCCCGGGGTCATAACTTTTGCATACGATCTCCGTTTAGGGCGCTCGATAGCTCCTTGGAAAGGTCTAACCGAGATTTACAACTTTCGAATGGGCCCAAATGTATGCCGTTGGAAACCATTTGGTCCCTCTCTTGATGCAGAATGGCCCATTTCGTGTACTGGTCATCATAGTTTCCAACAGGGTAATATTGTTCCTTGACGACATCTATAAAAGAGGCCCAAGTGGGCTTGGAATATTCAAACAATCCAGACTCGTCTGACGAGTTTTGCTCACAATAAGTTTCCCACCAATTTTTGACATGGGGGATGGCCTTAAGGAGCACAAAGATGATCTTTTCCCTGTCGGAAAATTTGTGGTTAGAGAAATACCCTTCTAGTAGATTCAACCATTTATCTAGAGCATCGGCATCGATTTGGCCTTCAAATAAAGGGATATCAAAATTAACTTGTACCTTGAAGGGAGTCGTATCTCCGAAATGGCTGCTCGTTGAGGGTGCATTTGCCGCTGTTGGCATGTGCTGAAGGATTTGGGCGAAATTATCCATCATCTCGTTCCTCTGTCGCGCGAGGGCTTCCTCGAGCAACAACTTGATAGGATCTACTGCTCCGTCGTCTCTCTTTTCTTCCGCCATGGGAGGCCATTTGGGGCGGCGAGAGTGGTCTTCCCCAAGTGAAACTAGTTCGAGACCCAACTCTCTGTATCCTAAACTCGTCAGGGACATGCACCGAGAAACAATCAAAGAGAAGACCGCTCTGATACCACTGATCCGGATTTATGTGGGAACGAAACAAAAGATAGCATATACAGAATCATATACAGAGATATATTGCAAATAACACAGTGATACAGTAAACACATATTCTATTAAATAGCGGAAATAGAACAGACTGTAAAATACAATAGCTAGAATGGTGGTAGCTATCTCTGAGAAGAGATGTGGCCGCTATGCTCATTCGTGCCAAGATGATTACAAAGAGAGGCCGAAAGGGCCTATTTATCATAAGCATGAGGGAAAGAATCCCAAACATCCAAAAACCTAACCCTAGAAGATGAACCGTCATAAAGTTTGCGGCCCCAAGGTGGTTAGTTGAACAGTCAACTTCCCGGGGTCATAACTTTTGCATACGATCTCCGTTTAGGGCGCTCGATAGCTCCTTGGAAAGGTCTAACCGAGATTTACAACTTTCGAGTGGGCCCAAATGTATGCCGTTGGCAACCATTTGGTCCCTCTCTTGATGCAGAATGGCCCATTTTGTGTACTGGTCATCATAGTTTCCAACAGGGTAATATTGTTCCTTGACGGCATCTATAAAAGAGGCCCAAGTGGGCTTGGAATATTCAAACAATCCAGACTCGTCTGACGAGTTTTGCTCACAATAAGTTTCCCACCAATTTTTGACATGGGGGACGGCCTTAAGGAGCGCAAAGATGATCTTTTCCCTGTCGAAAAATTTGTGGACAGAGAAATACTCTTCTAGTAGATTCAACCATTTATCTAGAGCATCGGCATCGATTTGGCCTTCAAATAAAGGGATATCAAAATTAACTTGTACCTAGAAGGGAGTCGTATCTCCGAAATGGCTGCTCGTTGAGGGTGCATTTGCCGCTGTTGGCATGCGCTGAAGGATTTGGGCGAAATTATCCATCATCTCATTCCTCTGTCGCCCGAGGGCTTCCTCGAGCAACAACTTGATAGGATCTATTGCTTCGTCGTCTCTCTTTTCTTCCGCCATGGGAGGCCGTTTGGGGCGGCGAGAGTGGTCTTCCCCAAGTGAAACTAGTTCGAGACCCAACTCTCTGTATCCTGACCTCGTCGGGGACATGCACCGAGAAACAATCAAAGAGAAGACCGCTCTGATACCACTGATCCGGATTTATGTGGGAACGAAACAAAAGATAGCATCTACAGAATCATATACAGAGATATATTGCAAATAACACAGTGATACAGTAAACACATATTCTATTAAATAGCGGAAATAGAACAGACTGTAAAATACAATAGCTAGAATGGTGGTAGCTATCTCTGAGAAGAGATGTGGCTGCTATGCTCATTCGTGCCAAGATGATTACAAAGAGAGGCCGAAAGGGCCTATTTATCATAAGCATGAGGGAAAGAATCCCAAACGTCCAAAAACGTAACCCTAGAAGATGAACCGTTATAAAGTTTGCGGCCCCAAGGTGGTTAGTTGAACAGTCAACTTCCCGGGGTCATAACTTTTGCATACGATCTCCGTTTAGGGCGCTCGATAGCTCGTTGGAAAGGTCTAACCGAGATTTACAACTTTCGATTGGGCCCAAATGTATGCCATTGGCAACGATTTGGTCCCTCTCTTGATGCAGAATGGCCCATTTTGTGTACTGGTCATCATAGTTTCCAACAGGGTAATATTGTTCCTTGACGGCATCTATAAAAGAGGCCCAAGTGGGCTTGGAATATTCAAACAATCCAGACTCGTCTGACGAGTTTTGCTCACAATAAGTTTCCCACCAATTTTTGACATGGGGGACGGCCTTAAGGAGCGCAAAGATGATCTTTTCCCTGTCGGAAAATTTGTGGACAGAGAAATACCCTTCTAGTAGATTCAACCATTTATCTAGAGCATTGTCATCGATTTGGCCTTCAAATAAAGGGATATCAAAATTAACTTGTACCTTGAAGGGAGTCGTATCTCCGAAATGGCTGCTCGTTGAGGGTGCATTTGCCGCTGTTGGCATGCGCTGAAGGATTTGGGCGAAATTATCCATCATCTCGTTCCTCTGTCGCGCGAGGGCTTCCTCGAGCAACAACTTGATAGGATCTACTGCTCCGTCGTCTCTTTTTTCTTCCGCCATGGGAGGCCGTTTGGGGCGGCGAGAGTGGTCTTCCCCAAGTGAAACTAGTTCGAGACCCAACTCTCTGTATCCTGACCTCGTCGGGGACATGCACCGAGAAACAATCAAAGAGCAGACCGCTCTGATACCACTGATCCGGATTTATGTGGGAACGAAACAAAAGATAGCATATACAGAATCATATACAGAGATATATTGCAAATAACACAGTGATACAGTAAACACATATTCTATTAAATAGCGGAAATAGAACAGACTGTAAAATACAATAGCTAGAATGGTGGTAGCTATCTCTGAGAAGAGATGTGGCCGCTATGCTCATTCGTGCCAAGATGATTACAAAGAGAGGCCGAAAGGGCCTATTTATCATAAGCATGAGGGAAAGAATCCCAAACATCCAAAAACCTAACCCTAGAAGATGAACCGTCATAAAGTTTGCGGCCCCAAGGTGGTTAGTTGAACAGTCAACTTCCCGGGGTCATAACTTTTGCATACAATCTCCGTTTAGGGCGCTCGATAGCTCCTTGGAAAGGTGTAACCGAGATTTACAACTTTCGAATGGGCCCAAATGTATGCCGTTGGCAACCATTTGGTCCCTCTCTTGATGCAGAATGGCCCATTTTGTGTACTGGTCATCATAGTTTCCAACAGGGTAATATTGTTCCTTGACGGCATCTATAAAAGAGGCCCAAGTGGGCTTGGAATATTCAAACAATCCAGACTCGTCTGACGAGTTTTTCTCACAATAAGTTTCCCACCAATTTTTGACATGGGGGACGGCCTTAAGGAGCGCAAAGATGATCTTTTCCCTTTCGGAAAATTTGTGGACAGAGAAATACCCTTCTAGTAGATTCAACCATTTATCGAGAGCATCGGCATCGATTTGGCCTTCAAATAAAGGGATATCAAAATTAACTTGTACCTTGAAGGGAGTCGTATCTCCGAAATGGCTGCTCGTTGAGGGTGCATTTGCCGCTGTTGGCATGCGCTGAAGGATTTGGGCGAAATTATCCATCATCTCGTTCCTCTGTCGCGCGAGGGCTTCCTCGAGCAACAACTTGATAGGATCTACTGCTCCGTCGTCTCTCTTTTCTTCCGCCATGGGAGGCCGTTTGGGGCGGCGAGAGTGGTCTTCCCCAAGTGAAACTAGTTCGAGACCCAACTCTCTGTATCCTGACCTCGTCGGGGACATGCACCGAGAAACAATCAAAGAGCAGACCGCTGTGATACCACTGATCCGGATTTATGTGGGAACGAAACAAAAGATAGCATATACAGAATCATATACAGAGATATATTGCAAATAACACAGTGATACAGTAAACACTTATTCTATTAAATAGCGGAAATAGAACAGACTGTAAAATACAATAGCTAGAATGGTGGTAGCTATCTCTAAGAAGAGATGTGGCCGCTATGCTCATTCGTGCCAAGATGATTACAAAGAGAGGCCGAAAGAGCCTATTTATCATAAGCATGAGGGAAAGAATCCCAAACATCCAAAAACCTAACCCTAGAAGATGAACCGTCATAAAGTTTGCGGCCCCAAGGTGGTTAGTTGAACAGTCAACTTCCCGGGGTCATAACTTTTGCATACGATCTCCGTTTAGGGCGCTCGATAGCTCCTTGGAAAGGTCTAACCGAGATTTACAACTTTCGAATGGGCCCAAATGTATGTCGTTTGAAACCATTTGGTCCCTCTCTTGATGCAGAATGGCCCATTTTGTGTACTGGTCATCATAGTTTCCAACAGGGTAATATTGTTCCTTGACGGCATCTATAAAAGAGGCCCAAGTGGGCTTGGAATATTCAAACAATCCAGACTCGTCTGACGAGTTTTGCTCACAATAAGTTTCCCACCAATTTTTGACATGGGGGACGGCCTTAAGGAGCGCAAAGATGATCTTTTCCCTGTCGGAAAATTTGTGGACAGAGAAATACCCTTCTAGTAGATTCAACCATTTATCTAGAGCATCGGCATCGATTTGGCATTCAAATAAAGGGATATCAAAATTAACTTGTACCTTGAAGGGAGTCGTATCTCCGAAATGGCTGCTCGTTGAGGGTGCATTTGCCGCTGTTGGCATGCGCTGAAGGATTTGGGCGAAATTATCCATCATCTCGTTCCTCTATCGCGCGAGGGCTTCCTCGAGCAACAACTTGATAGGATCTACTGCTCCGTCGTCTCTCTTTTCTTCCGCCATGGGAGGCCATTTGGGGCGGCGAGAGTGGTCTTCCCCAAGTGAAACTAGTTCGAGACCCAACTCTCTGTATCCTGAACTCGTCAGGGACATGCACCGAGAAACAATCAAAGAGCAGACCACTCTGATACCACTGATCCGGATTTATGTGGGAACGAAACAAAAGATAGTATATACAGAATCATATACAGAGATATATTGCAAATAACACAGTGATACAGTAAACACATATTCTATTAAATAGCGGAAATAGAACAGACTGTAAAATACAATAGCTAGAATGGTGGTAGCTATCTCTGAGAAGAGATGTGGCCGCTATGCTCATTCGTGCCAAGATGATTACAAAGAGAGGCCGAAAGGGCCTATTTATCATAAGCATGAGGGAAAGAATCCCAAACATCCAAAAACCTAACCCTAGAAGATGAACCGTCATAAAGTTTGCGGCCCCAAGGTGGTTAGTTGAACAGTCAACTTCCCGGGGTCATAACTTTTGCATACGATCTCCGTTTAGGGCGCTCGATAGCTCCTTGGAAAGGTCTAACCGAGATTGACAACTTTCGACTGGGCCCAAATGTATGCCGTTGGAAACCATTTGGTCCCTCTCTTGATGCAGAATGGCCCATTTTGTGTACTGGTCATCATAGTTTCCAACAGGGTAATATTGTTCCTTGACGACATCTATAAAAGAGGCCCAAGTGGGCTTGGAATATTCAAACAATCCAGACTCGTCTGACGAGTTTTGCTCACAATAAGTTTCCCACCAATTTTTGACATGGGGGACGGCCTTAAGGAGCGCAAAGATGATCTTTTCCCTGTCGGAAAATTTGTGGACAGAGAAATACCCTTCTAGTAGATTCAACCATTTATCTAGAGCATCGGCATCGATTTGGCCTTCAAATAAAGGGATATCAAAATTAACTTGTACCTTGAAGGGAGTCGTATCTCCGAAATGGCTGCTCGTTGAGGGTGCATTTGCCGCTGTTGGCATGCGCTGAAGGATTTGGGAGAAATTATCCATCATCTCGTTCCTCTGTCGCGCGAGGGCTTCCTCGAGCAACAACTTGATAGGATCTACTGCTCCGTCGTCTCTCTTTTCTTCCGCCATGGGAGGCCATTTGGGGCGGCGAGAGTGGTCTTCCCCAAGTGAAACTAGTTCGAGACCCAACTCTCTGTATCCTGAACTCGTCAGGGACATGCACCGAGAAACAATCAAAGAGCAGACCGCTCTGATACCACTGATCCGGATTTATGTGGGAACGAAACAAAAGATAGCATATACAGAATCATATACAGAGATATATTGCAAATAACACAGTGATACAGTAAACACATTTCTATTAAATAGCGGAAATAGAACAGACTGTAAAATACAATAGCTAGAATGGTGGTAGCTATCTCTGAGAAGAGATGTGGCCGCTATGCTCATTCGTGCCAAGATGATTACAAAGAGAGGCCGAAAGGGCCTATTTATCATAAGCATGAGGGAAAGAATCCCAAACATCCAAAAACCTAACCCTAGAAGATGAACCGTCATAAAGTTTGCGGCCCCAAGGTGGTTAGTTGAACAGTCAACTTCCCGGGGTCATAACTTTTGCATACGATCTCCGTTTAGGGCGCTCGATAGCTCCTTGGAAAGGTCTAACCGAGATTTACAACTTTCGAGTGGGCCCAAATGTATGCCGTTGGCAACCATTTGGTCCCTCTCTTGATGCAGAATGGCCCATTTTGTGTACTGGTCATCATAGTTTCCAACAGGGTAATATTGTTCCTTGACGGCATCTATAAAAGAGGCCCAAGTGGGCTTGGAATATTCAAACAATCCAGACTCGTCTGACGAGTTTTGCTCACAATAAGTTTCCCACCAATTTTTGACATGGGGGACGGCCTTAAGGAGCGCAAAGATGATCTTTTCCATGTCGGAAAATTTGTGGACAGAGAAATACCCTTCTAGTAGATTCAACCATTTATCTAGAGCATCGGCATCGATTTGGCCTTCAAATAAAGGGATATCAAAATTAACTTGTACCTAGAAGGGAGTCGTATCTCCGAAATGGCTGCTCGTTGAGGGTGCATTTGCCGCTGTTGGCATGCGCTGAAGGATTTGGGCGAAATTATCCATCATCTCGTTCCTCTGTCGCGCGAGGGCTTCCTCGAGCAACAACTTGATAGGATCTACTGCTCCGTCGTCTCTCTTTTCTTCCGCAATGGGAGGCCGTTTGGGGCGGCGAGAGTGGTCTTCCCCAAGTGAAACTAGTTCGAGACCCAACTCTCTGTATCCTGACCTCGTCGGGGACATGCACCGAGAAACAATCAAAGAGCAGACCGCTCTGATACCACTGATCCGGATTTATGTGGGAACGAAACAAAAGATAGCATATACAAAATCATATACAGAGATATATTGCAAATAACACAGTGATACAGTAAACACATATTCTATTAAATAACGGAAATAGAACAGACTGTAAAATACAATAGCTAGAATGGTGGTAGCTATCTCTGAGAAGAGATGTGGCCGCTATGCTCATTCGTGCCAAGATGATTACAAAGAGAGGCCGAAAGGGCCTATTTATCATAAGCATGAGGGAAAGAATCCCAAACATCCAAAAACCTAACCCTAGAAGATGAACCGTCATAAAGTTTGCGGCCCCAAGGTGGTTAGTTGAACAGTCAACTTCCCGGGGTCATAACTTTTGCATACGATCTCCGTTTAGGGCGCTCGATAGCTCGTTGGAAAGGTCTAACCGAGATTTACAACTTTCGAATGGGCCCAAATGTATGCCGTTGGCAACCATTTGGTCCCTCTCTTGATGCAGAATGGCCCATTTTGTGTACTGGTCATCATAGTTTCCAACAGGGTAATATTGTTCCTTGACGGCATCTATAAAAGAGGCCCAAGTGGGCTTGGAATATTCAAACAATCCAGACTCGTCTGACGAGTTTTGCTCACAATAAGTTTCCCACCAATTTTTGACATGGGGGACGGCCTTAAGGAGCGCAAAGATGATCTTTTCCCTGTCGGAAAATTTGTGGACAGAGAAATACCCTTCTAGTAGATTCAACCATTTATCTAGAGCATCGGCATCGATTTGGCCTTCAAATAAAGGGATATCAAAATTAACTTGTACCTTGAAGGGAGTCGTATCTCCGAAATGGCTGCTCGTTGAGGGTGCATTTGCCGCTGTTGGCATGCGCTGAAGGATTTGGGCGAAATTATCCATCATCTCGTTCCTCTGTCGCGCGAGGGCTTCCTCGAGCAACAACTTGATAGGATCTACTGCTCCGTCGTCTCTCTTTTCTTCCGCCATGGGAGGCCGTTTGGGGCGGCGAGAGTGGTCTTCCCCAAGTGAAACTAGTTCGAGACCCAACTCTCTGTATCCTGACCTCGTCGGGGACATGCACCGAGAAACAATCAAAGAGCAGACCGCTCTGATACCACTGATCCGGATTTATGTGGGAATGAAACAAAATATAGCATATACAGAATCATATACAGAGATATATTGCAAATAACACAGTGATACAGTAAACACATATTCTATTAAATAGCGGAAATAGAACAGACTGTAAAATACAATAGCTAGAATGGTGGTAGCTATCTCTGAGAAGAGATGTGGCCGCTATGCTCATTCGTGCCAAGATGATTACAAAGAGAGGCCGAAAGGGCCTATTTATCATAAGCATGAGGGAAAGAATCCCAAACATCCAAAAACCTAACCCTAGAAGATGAACCGTCATAAAGTTTGCGGCCCCAAGGTGGTTAGTTGAACAGTCAACTTCCCGGGGTCATAACTTTTGCATACGATCTCCGTTTAGGGCGCTCGATAGCTCGTTGGAAAGGTGTAACCGAGATTTACAACTTTCGACTAGGCCCAAATGTATGCCATTGGAAACCATTTGGTCCCCCAAATGTATGCCGTTGGCAACCATTTGGTCCCCCAAATCGCCAAAAAATGTCGTTTAGGGCCTCAAAATGGCTCCGGAAGTTCAGGACCCGAAAAACTGCTAAAAATAGTAATTTTCTAAAATTGCCAGAAGACTGTTTTGAGCCAGTTGGAAGAGGTGGGCTGCCACCGATATCCACCTGGATCAATATCTTCCACAGAGTAATGTTTTGCTCCGAGTCTGTACTGGTTTTGTGATATGGAGAATTCTGTGATGTATTGATCAGTTTGATGGATAATGAGAATGATCGATAATGCTATATCTTTGTCTCTTTGTCTTGTTTGAGTATCGCAGTGTTTGATGTTTCATTGAAATCACAGTTGATGTTTCCGCATTTATGTTATGTATTGCAGATTCCTTTGTTAGGAACCTGTGTCAACCCTTCTCTTTACTTTGTAGTATATTGTTGTTGAATGCATATGCTTTGTAAGTCGTCCCATAGTATTATATGTTCCATGGTATTGATCCTTAGTTTGTATTAGCCCATAGTATTATATGTTCCATGGTATTGATCCATAGTATTGGACACATATGCTTTGTAAGTCGCCCTGTAGTATTATATGTTCCATGGTATTGATCCATAGTATTGGCGCATAGACTTAGTATATAAGTACGTGTTGAGGCCACTGAAGGCACGCATAAGTTATTTGTATTGAGCTTGATCAAAGGAGGTTTCCCCCTTGAAGTGTCCCATGAACAATAAATCTATTCTTTGTTATGTTATTTATGATATATTGTTCATTTTCATTAATTAATTGTTGGAGGTTCCTCACATCTGGTATCATAGCACTTTCTTGGGCTCGTTGGGTGGAATTTGTGCCATTTTGTTTTTCGCATATGTATTTGTTCATATCAATTGCAGGTTCGGATCTGGGAATCATCCCTATCTGCTTAACTATGGGAAGTACTTAGGAATAATCCCTAAAAATAATTGTGACGAGTACCACAGGGACCCCGAAATAGCTGGCCCATTGAGAGGACCTACCATCGAAAAGGAAAACGACCCTGTTATCGGACAATCCACTCAGGGGGACACGAGCAGGATCTCCCTAGTTGAAGTGAATCTAGAACAAATAGAACAGAATATAAAACTCATTTCCTAGATCTAGTTACAGATCGAGTACTTAGATATCATACCTTTCAGATCACGGATCCTTCTCCTTGTTGTTGCTCCAAGTCTCGCGGTCATCAGATCTCTAGCTGCAAGACCTGTCAAGACAATATGGAAACAATATAAGCAGTATAAGATATCTAAACAATAACTGATCTAAACTAACAGTTGAGGAAGAAAGTTCTAAACATTATCAATGAGACAACATTTATGGAAAGAGATTATATTAACTCTATAAAAGTGGGAATACATAGAAACGATGAAGCTACAACCAAAGCCTCAACGTCGCATCTTCCATCCAACATGTCCAAGCCAAGCCTCGAAGATTGTACAAGCTTCCTAATCACCAATATGGGTTCTACCAGCATAAGGGTATCATATACCTTACCCCCTCTCATGGAGAGAGTGGGTGTTTATATAGGGCTTAAAGAGATAGGGTAGGTTGAGGATTAGGGAGAGATGGTTAAGGGATCTTCCCATAAGGTTAGGAACCAAAATGCCACCTCACCTAGAACCTAGGGATAGGACTCCAAATCATTCATCTTTGAGAATGGGCTCGAAGATACTCTTTTATCCAAATAACTGACATCATCATAGGTTGCATTAGGACAACCTACAACGTCGCATGTTGCACAAAGGCAGACTGCGACGACCTTGAAAAGTAGGTTAGTTAAGCCCTCTAGTCATGGGAAACTTCAGGGATGTGTTTTTACTCTAAAATGGGTTTAGGTAAAATAGAAAAGATTTTACACAATGGTCAAGATGACGACATTATCACAACGGTCATGATGACAACACTTGGTCATAATGACGGTACTTGCAATGGTCATGGTGATGACACTAGGTCAGGATGATTAAACTTGCAACACTTGCGACACTTGCGACACTTGCACAAGGGTGACGACATTTTGGTGTAACAGAATGCCCCCCAAAGCATGAAGCTGACAGAATGAGATAGGTGAAATGCTTTGTAGTAAGAAAAATGGCAAGGACTTGCTGGTTGGAAGGAGTTGCTGCAGATATGAGTTGAGATCCACAAGTCTCATATAATACAAAACATGGCTGCCGATTAATACATTGCAGATCCCTGATAGTAAAGACTGACTAAACACAATCATGGCTACTAGACACAATCGTAGATCCATGATGAGATAATAACACAGCCACGACCAATACAAAAGTGGATCCGTGTAATATGACTCAATACAAACTCCATCGCAACCTGGGTAAAACATGACTCCCCAGGGTCTTCAAGCTGAACCTGCAATGATACTAATCTATCCATGTGATTAAAAATGTCTTGACGTCAAACATGGTAGAAACCACTTGATTACCGGTCATTAATGTATACCGTTAACAAGTACAAGGGAAATCACCATTGATGTCAATGATTCCCAAGGTATCACAGTACATATCATCAAGCGTGAATAAATGATTTGAAGTCGAACGCAAGATGAAATCTTTCAATCAAGAGTCAATGATGTAAAATCATGATGAAAGAAAGGTAACCTGCCATTGAGGCATGCAGGGCTAAGGTACTTGACTGGTTTCTAGATTCAATCCTTGGATGATGTGTTGAAGTCAACAAGGATGAATCCGTCGAAGGAGGGCCATGATGAATCCCCCATCAATCGACACGAAACACAACAAAAATATATGGTGTAGATCGAACGGTAGAGTAACGTGCAAGACTGACTCAAGGTAGACCAAAATGATCGAAGGTATACTAACTGCAAAAGATGAGTAACAAATGTCTCTTGAACATGGACATGGCATGAATTGGCAGTATTGACTTGAAAATAATGATCCCAACCCCTAATGCAACTGATGGTGGAAGCATTCTTTGGCTGATCCAAAGGAGTGGTAAATCTCATGGAATTGACAGGATTCGAAGACAAACAGATTACCCAAGTACTGAATGCAAAATGCAAACTAGTGCCATGTTCAAGAGTGACTACGTACTGCCGTAATTAAGATGTAAAACAAAATCTTCCCTTTTTCCCCATCATGGTTGATGAGTGCCTCATGTGTTTTTTACGAGCTTGATGAGGGTAACCAGATGCTCAGTATAGCTCATCTCATAGATGAGTCCAATCCCAAACGTTTTACGAACCTAGGAAAGGAGGGGTTCGTCCCATAATTGGCCCTTCAATGTTTAAAATTTAATGAGTCTAGAGAAGGAAAACTTGGCATCATTTCATGTTTAGAGAGTCTGAAAAGAACTAAAGGAGACTCCAATTGTCCATTTTTGTAAAGTTAGCCTCATCGCCCAAAAAAGGGTAAAACAACGCGGGAGAGGACTCTTCCAGCCATGGTTGGTTGGAGTATTCCTTTTTCGTAAATAGTGCTTCCTGGTCCGAAAAAGGGGTAAACTATCACCAGAAAGACGATCATTCAAATGCTTTTACAAGTGTGAAAGCATCAAGTTCGCTTGGTGATCTTTTCCTATTTAGGGAGTCTGAAAAGAGCTTAAAAGGACTCCATGAACAACTTTGTCATGGTTGATGACCGAGTACGACAAAGGAAAAAGTAAACTCGGCACAATTCCTTTTCCGTAAATAGTCTAGCGAGGCCGGATAAAGTGATAAACCTATACTCGTTAGACACACCTTTTTAACTCAAATTTTTAACGAGCACGAGAATGGTATCAAAAGCACTCAGAATCTTTTTCATATTTGAACCAGAGCATGAAAAAGTAAAAAGTAAGCTCAAACCACTTTTCATGTTTCAACCAGAGCACAAAAAAAGTGAAAAGTAAGCTCAACATCGTCTTACTATTTTTAACGAGCTCGAAGATAGGTTGGAAGAATGCTCATGATGTCTGCTTCATTTTTTAACGAGCTTGTAACAAAAAATGAACTATGCTCGGGATAATTTTCATGGTTTAATGAGCTCGAAACCTAAAAAAGGAAAGTATGCTCGAAAATGTTCCCAGTGGTGAACTTTTCCCCAACATGGAATCCAGAGGTTGATGTGTGCCCCCAGCATGATTGCTGGAAGTAAGTGACTTAGCTCCAATGTGGTGTGGAGAGGCGATCGAGTTGACTTCAACGTAACTTCCATAGCTTGAATACATGCCCCCAAGCTTCATTTCATATGCCTAAGGCATAGGCGGGTGAAAAGAAGGTTCAGGTACTAAGTCTATGAGGAGACTCGACTCAAAGGGAAAATATGTGTTTCATTTTTTAATGAGCTTGACACAGGAATAGAACTCTGCTCAAACGACTTGTTTCATTTTTTAAAGAGCTTGACACAGAAAGCGAACTATGCTCATAGGTTAAGGCCCATTGATGGGCTCCTTCCCAACATGATGCCCAGAGGTTGGTAAATGCCCCCAGCATGATTGCTAGGAGCTTAACATGGTAGTGTTCCTTCAACATGATTGTTGACGGTATGACATGTGACATTCCCCACAAGCTTCATTTCGTCTAAAAATGATGCTTGCTAACCCAACTACCAACCTGGCTACTAATATGAAAATGTTCACCAAGGGGGGGAAAACGAGGATCAAATGAAATGAAGGTTCAAGTTCTAACTCTAGCGAGAGACTTGAACTGATGGGAGGGAGATCTATTTCATTTTTACACAAGCTTGAAATAGACAATAACTATGCTTGAAGGGGCCCATCTTATTTTTTAATGAGCTTGAAATGGAATAAAACTATGCTCGAGGGGGCCCATCTTATTTTTTAACGAGCTTGAAATGGAATAAAACTATGCTCGAGGGGGCCCATCTTATTTTTTAACGAGCTTGAAATGAAATAAAACTATGCTCGAGGGGATTGTTTCATTTTTATGTAAGCTTGAAACCAAAGGTAAACTATGCTTAGAGGGGTCTATCTCATTTTTTAACGAGCTTGAAATGGAATAAAACTATGCTCGAATGGATTGGTTTCATTTTTATGCAAGATTGAAACCAAAGATAAACTATGCTAGAGGGGTCTATCTCATTTTTTAATGAGCTTGAAATAGACTAAAACTATGCTCCAATGGACTGGTTTCATTTTTATGCAAGCTTGAAACCAAAGGTAAACTATGCTAGAGTGGTCGGTTTCATTTTTTAATGAGCTTGAAACATAACATAAACCATGCTTGTAGGAACCTATTTCATTTGTTAACGGGCTTGACATAGAACGGGAACTATGCTCATGTGAAATGGTTTCATTTTTATGCAAGCTTGAAATCAAAGAGAAACTTTGCTTGAAGGTTGGTTTCATTTTTTAACGAGCTTGAAACACAACATAAACCGTGCTCGTACCCTATTCTCAGGGGGAAGAAACCACTAAAACATTTGGAACATTTAGGGAATTCTGATGACTAGGAGTCATATGATGAGTGGGTGTCATGAAGGAAAGCTGATCAACGGTCACAATCCTCCCATCATAGGGAAAATACATCACTCGGAAGAGTGTGGACACTACAGCTTTCATAGCATAGACATAATCACGTCCAAGGAGTAGATTGAAATCTAAAGGACCTTGGACAACCATGACATCAACATAAATAGTTTTACTTCTCAATGTGATAGGTAACTGCGGGAGAATCCCTAAAGGTCCGACAGGTCTTCGATTAAAGGCCAAAATCTGGTCAGTCACTGACACAAGCTGAGGGGAACCTATATCTTTCCAAGCAGTTGAGGATAAAATACTAACAGAAGCTCCCTTATCAACTATCATACGAAAGATTTCTTTATCGGAAACTCCTATAGATATTTGAAAAGGAACACTCGAAGGAAGACGAGAATCTATTAGATCATTCCAATCAAAGGAGATGACCTTAGTACTTGGGGGGGTCCTGTAGGAATGGACAGGGTTTCCCCTTGCCTAGGACATTCTGAAATGACTAGGAAAACATCAGTAGTTTCCAATTCACTCTCAATTGGAAGATAAGAATGAGACGAAGATTGTGTCATGGTGACTGCTTCAGTTTGGAATTTCTCCAATGAAAGAGCGGGATCGAGTGGAGATGACAACGTCTCGATCACTTCACTCTCGGAAGGAAGAGTGGGATCAATTACAGATGAAGCTGAATTGATCACTTGGCCAACCAGCAGGGGATCGAGGGACAACTTACAATCACTTGTTGGAAGCACCTATTGAGAACTAGTAATATATTCCAACCACCGTGAAGCTTCATCCATGCTTGGATAAAGGTAAGTACGATGCACACCCTTGCATATCTAGCAAGGGTATGCAACTCTACCCTTCCGACCCTTCACCAAAGGGTCACTGGTCGAGGGAGTGCCATCAACATGATGGTCAGAGGTTGATGATACAAACGGTTTGGGGTTTTCAGACCACACTTCTGACACACGGGAAAGACTGGGACAATTCTTGAGAAGGTGATCACCCTTGCAAAGTTTTCAAGGGAACTTTGGCTTATGAGGTGTTCTCATAGAATGAGTGCCATCAGAGGTAGATGTTTGACGCTTGGTCTCTTTCTTATCTTTCTTCTTCTTAATCTTCCCTTTCTTATTCTTCACACTCGCCTTCTTACTAACATCAGAGTTTTTAGTAGGAGAAGAGGAAGAGATGGAAGCTGATTCAAATTTCGATGGAGAAGGAGAAGGGTCATCGTGAGATTGATGCTCATGTGGTGAAGAACCTAGGTTCGACACATTTGGTGCACTTGGTGTAACCGGATTGGAGAATAACCATATTGGTAATCCTATCGTCAATCCAGGAAAACTCAACATAGCCATAAAGGGATGACCAACAGTTCCACAAGGGGGAATAACAAATGTCATACCCTAGAAAGGGGCCTCTTGGTTGGTAGTCCCGGAAGAATATTCCATATCTAAAATTCCTAAGAGTCTCTAAAGTACCACACAAGTCAAACACTACTCAAGTATAAAAGCCACAAGCAAACTGTGTGAATAGGAGTGGATTCAAAGTCTGGAACCTCACGGGATTATCAAGGCATTGTTGAAATATTATAACTTCAAAGAATATTATATTTGTATATTATTTATTCCGGAGATGTTCCATACCTCTGATGTGATTATACTATAAATCCGGAGATGTTTATTCCTCCAAGTTGGTTGTGGTAACTAGGGTTATTAGACCCACCTAGTGGGGGTCGGCCCTGTATGTGTCATGTGGGTCAAAGGGTTATTAGACCACCCTAGAGGGGTCGGCCCAGTTAGTTGTAGTAGGGTATTTAACCCATTGGTTAAATACGAGCCTACGTGTACCTGTGTAAAATACATGTCAGTGTAGTGTATAAATAGAGGAGGTGTGTTCCTCATTTGACACACTCACACACTTGAGGATAGCGCACTTGTGGAGGAGAGGTCTGCTATTGTGGAGGAGGAGATCATGTCTCAGGGTTTCATCTTTGTATATTGCTGGTCATCTATATTGAGGAAGCTTTGCTGGGTTTTCTACCCCATGAGGGTTTCCCAGGATAAATCTCTGTCTCTTGTGTTTATGCTATGCTTGTTGTTTCTTCAGTGATCCTGTATATGCTATTATTGTGAAATGGAATGTAATGATGCTATTTTATGTCTTAGCATATTGAATCTTAACATGGGATCAGAGCTAACCTGAAGGAAGACAAGGTATGGCACTTACGACACTTGCTTTACTTACGACAATTTGAAGGTTAGGGTTTTACATAGAAAAAACCAGTCATCGTGGAACTTTCGCTATAAATACATTTCTGCGAAGGTTCAGGGTCTGAAAAGTTTACAGGTCGAAGATAACATCCCCAGGTACCTTGTGTCCAAAGGGCACCCTCATATTCGTTGTACTTTATGAGTTATGATCAGTACAAGTTAGGGTTTCTGCCTCTTCCAGAACTCAGTCAAAATCAGGTGACCTTGAAAACAAGGTCATAACTTGGGCTAGGAAGATCCAAATGAAATTTTGTAAAAAGTTACAGGTAGTACACAGACTGTACTATCTCATAAAACTTTTACAGAGGCCGAAGGTGAACCAGTGGCACGTGGAACTCCGTACAAGTTCGCTCTCCTGTTTTATCCCATAAACAGGTCACGTTGCGACACTTGACATAACTCTCTCTCAGAGAGTCCAATTGAGGTCAGACCTATCAGGATGGAAAGATGACAAGTCGAGCTATCTCATAAAAAATTTTCAGAGGCCGAAGTTCAAACAGTGACACGTGGAATGCCGTACAAGTTCGCTCTCCGGTTTTATCCCATAAACAGGTCATGTTGCGACACTTGGCATAACTCTCTCTAAGAAAACCCAATTGAGGTCAGACCTGTCAGGATGGAAAGATGACAGGTCAGGATACTGCAGAAAAAGGGTTTCAGACCCTGTGGAGCAAAAATTTCAGATTTATAGCAGAAACAATCAGGTGCATATTTCTGTCAAAACAGAATTATTTTTGGAGCACCTTTATTCATGGCTTCCGGAATTTAGGGTTTCGGAGAAAGTTAGAACTTTTGGAATCGGAGTCCACGGCTGAATTCTAATCAGGAAAATCGAAATTTAGAGACCAAGATTGAATTTTTTGGTTGGGTGGAAGACCGGGCTTGATCAAACCCCAGTTCGGGATTTTGATCGGAAAGATGGAAAATTAGGGCTTCAGCAAAAGTTGGAATTTTTGAAGTCTATAACCACGGCTGGAAGCTCCTAAGAAAAATAAGAGTTTAGAGCCTTGGATCGAACCTTTTGTTTGGGCAGAAGGGTGGGCTTTATCAAACCCTAGTTCGGGATCCTGTCCAGAAGATCCAGAAGTTTCAAAGGCAATTTTGAGGGGTCAAATTTTGGAGATTCCAAAATTGAAGTATGCCAGTTTGATCAGCTCAGCAAGACATATTCTTTCATCCATTCAGAAGTATGAAAGTCAAAGGTTGAATCTTTAGGGTTTCTCTAGCAAACCCTAATCAAGCTCCAGATCCAGTTTCAGGGGGAGTTGAGGCTAAGGCCTTACATAAGAAGACTACAAGAAGTCTCGACAGGTATGACTTAAGGAGGCTCAGGTATGTCTTGAAATCTAATTCTTGATTAAGTTCATGATGTGTTTGTCTTCATATTATTTATTAGTACAATCTTGATTAATGTTAGAATTGTCGTATCACCCTAGTAACAGTATGAATGCATGTGAATGATCAAAGACATTCATTGATTAGGGCTATATGATTGTACTAATGCATTATGATGTTGTGTGAGGTTGATGTTGTCTGCTAACAAGATACAGGTACATCACAAAAGACAAATCAGGTTCCATGACCATGAAAACATGAAGACAAAGACTCGTCCATAATCTTTGTTCTACTTACGAGGTATGTATGACTTTTTTATATTATGCTTAACCTATGAGACATGCAGGTTCTAGCTCAGGATCTCTAAATCATTGAAGAGATTGTTTAGGTATGTTGTACATAACTAAGTAGGTATACCAATCCAGGTATGTTTCCCATTAATCTTACCTTGTGTTAGGATCCCTTAAGTATACTTGGTATGATTGGTTATGCTTATTCATAAAGTTAGTAATCAAGGGATTATGCATATTATGTCTTTTATCTTGATTGATGATATGCATGAGTAAAAGAAGACTTCCCTGAAATCTTGAATACTAATGTTTATTAACTATAATCATGACCATACATTTTCAAGATTATTTAGAACTATAATGTTTTGATAACATTTAGAACATACTAATGGGTGTATGTTTGTGTATGAGATCATGAGGATGACACTTGAACATGCACAGTGGTACAGAATGAATAGAAGTTCAAAAGACATACAGAAGATCAAGCGGGAGGCAACCACACAAACATAAAAGATAAGTATTTGAGTTGTTATTTGAAATAGTAAATGATATTGCCTGTAATAGGTTGTATGCATATTTGTATTCCTATAATATATCATGGTGAGTGTAAGTATTTATAGAACATTGAACAGTATACTACTAATATGCATATGATTGGTAAGTTGGACAAACATTCCATTGTTGCTTGTCTAGAATGAAACCTCTTTGCTGACATGCTGAGAGTTGTGCACACTCTCGATAGTATGTTCTGGTAGAGATGGAAGGCATCTAGATAGCCACTGTATGCATACAGGATATGGGAAAGTGTTGTGCCAAAGTATTGGTCAAAATAGTTGCATAACTATGTAAATGATATCTGTATGCATAATAGGTTATCATGTCAATATGATTTGATGATTATGAAGTATTACTAATCATGTACCTAATTTTGATTTGTAGGAAAAATCATGATGAATGATAAACACTGAACAAGCAATGGATGTTCAACAAGAAGATTTACAAATCAAACAAAATATAGAAGGCTCATGGCTAGAAGATTCTCTTAGAAAGAGGAAGAGAATCATGATGAGATGTTTGCTCCAAGTGGCTAAGATAAGACCATTCTCTTAATGGTGTAATTAAAGAAGAAATGTGAATCAGGTTTTATATGGGTTCCCAGGATCGATAATCAATTGATGAGCTTAATGATCACCATGGGTGATGTGGATATCAACCTTTGCTACAAGGTTGAATATGGCTTCTATACACATATGACATGGATGCAAGAAGGAACTCACCACAGAGTTGGAATGATGTTGAGGCTCATATCAGTAGACCCATCTGATGAGAGATGGCACAGATAGAAGACTGTAGAAAAGAAAAATGAAAGATCTTAGATTAATGTATTACTTCCTAGGTCTGGAAGTATGGAAAGGCTCAGTAGGAATCTTTCTCAACTAGAGAAAGTATGCTGAGAAATCTTGAGAAGACTTGATATGATGGAATGGCCACTCTTATGGATTCCAACTTGAAACTGTTAGGAGATGACTCATCAGAGTTAGTGGATATAACTCTGTACAGTCAAATTATTGGGTCATTGATGTATCTAACATATATTAGGTTAGACATATGCTTTGTTGTGAACACCTTGAGTCAGTATCTAGTGGAAACTAGATGTGTTCACCCGAAAGTTGCAAAGCATGTGATGAGGCACATAAAGGATACGATAGACTTTGATCTATGCTATCTTGGAGATCATGACTTCAGATGGCTACTCAGATGCTGATTGGGAAGAAAGTGTATCAGACAGGAAGAACACATCGAGAGGATGTTATTGTCTGGGATTAGCCATGATCTCGTGGTTTAGCTGGAAGCAGTCTAGTGTGGCTCTCAGCACAAGCGGAATATGTGGCTGCTTGCTCTACTAGTTGTGAAGAAGTTTGACTTCAGGATTGTTTGACTTAGAGACAGAACCAATTGTGATCCTATGTGATAAATAGAGTTGTATCAAGATGACATAGAATCTAGTGTTCCATGATAAGTCAAAGATCATAGGGAACTAACAAGATATGACGCGGAAAGGAACTATAAAGTTTGAATTTGTAACAGGTTACCTTTGTACTAACCAAACCTCTACCTCAAGTGAAGAAGTTACCAACCAAACCTCTGTCTCGAGTGAAATTTGAATACTTCCGAGACAAGCTTGGTGTAGTTCAAAAGGACCCTCCTCGAAAGGGGGAGTAGTATAGTCACTGATGATGAGGTTGTCTCATCGAACAACAAGGTCGATGATGAGGTAACCTGTTCTCTACACCTAGATACTTAGAAATATTTAGATTTAGGACTCTTATACTTAGAATACTTAGTTTTACTTATACATGCTTTTGATGTTAGATGTATTAGTAAGAATACATGCTTTTGATGATAGATGTATTGGTGAGAATACATGCTTTTGATGATAGATGTATTGGTGAGCATACATGCTTTTGATGATAAGATGTATTGGTAAGAATACATACTTTTGATGATACATGTATTGATTAATGTACTTGTATGGTTGAGGATACTTGTACTTGTATTGATCAGAATACATGTGGGGATTGTATCATCCTTGAACACTTGTCCTAAAGAGAGCCGTAGACGTGAGGTCTCCGAGAATGAAGTCCTTAGTGGACAGTTGAGGGGATTGGATCATCCCTGGACTTTCAATCCTAAAGAGAGCCGTAGACGTGAGGTCTCCGAGAATGAAGTCCTTAGTGGACAGTTGAGGGGATTGGATCATCCCTGGACTTTAAGTCCTAAAGAGAGCCGTAGATGTGAGGTCTCCGAGAATGAAGTCCTTAGTGGACAGTTGAGGGGATTGGATCATCCCTGGACTTTCAGTCCTAAAGAGAGCCGTAGACGTGAGGTCTCCGAGAATGAAGTCCTGAATGAACAGGCAGGGGATTGCATCATCCCTGGACTGAGGTCCCAGAATAGAGCCGTAGACTGGGTCTCCGATAATGAAGTCCTGAATGAACAAGCAGGGGATTGTATCATCCCTGGACTGCGGTCCCTGAATTGATTCGTAGACGTGAGGTCTCCGAGAAGTGGGGATTGTATCATCCCCGGACTTCGGTCCCTGAATTGATCCGTAGACGTGAGGTCTCCGAGAAGTGGGGATTGTATCATCCCCGGACTTCGATCCCTGAATTGATCCGTAGACGTGTGGTCTCTGAGAAGTGGGGATTGTATCATCCCCGGACTTCGGTCCCTGGATTGATCCGTAGACGTGTGGTCTCCGAGAAGTGGGGATTGTATCATCCCCGGACTTCGGTCCCTGAATTGATCCGTAGACGTGTGGTCTCCGAGAAGTGGGGATTGTATCATCCCCGGACTTTGGTCCTTGAATTGATCTGTAGACGAATGGTCTCCGAGAAAGTGTTTTTTTTTTTTTTTAAATTTTTTTTATTGATGATGTGGTTAGTTGTATCGGTAGGATACTTGTATTGATGATGTGGTTACTTGTATCGGTAGGATACTTGTATTGATGATGTGGTTACTTGTATCAGTGGGATACTTGTATTGATGATGTGGTTACTTGTAGGATACATGTGCCGATGATCATGATATGACGATGCTGATGATCATGTGATGATGATGCTGATGATCGTGTGATGACGATGCTGATGATCGTGTGATGACGATGCTGATGATCGTGAGATGACGATGATGATGATCATGTGATGACGATGCTAATGATCATGAGATGACGATGCTGATGATCGTGTGATGACGATAATCGTGAGGATCCAGATGATGATATTATTGTAGCTGTTCAAGTGCTACAGAAGATAAAGACTCAATACTGAAGATGTCGATGTTCCAGTATTGAAGATGTTCCAGTAACTGCTTGAGTTACTGATGATGTTGAGAAAGCTTCCAATGATTTATAGATGTATCATGTATGATGTTGATGACTCCTTGCTCGTGCAGATACTATTATAATATCCTTCTCGTTAAGGGGGAGTGTTGAAATATTGTAACTTCAAAGAATATTATATTTGTATATTATTTATTCCGGAGATGTTCCATACCTCCGATGTGATTATACTATAAATCCGGAGATGTTTATTCCTCCAAGTTGGTTGTGGTAACTAGGGTTATTAGACCCACCTAGTGGGGGTCGGACCTGTATGTGTCATGTGGGTCAAAGGTTTATTAGACCACCCTAGAGGGGTCGGCCCAGTTAGTTGTAGTAGGGTATTTAACCCATTGGTTAAGTACGAGCCTACGTGTACCTGTGTAAAATACATGTCAGTGTAGTGTATAAATAGAGGAGGTGTGTTCCTCATTTGACACACTCACACACTTGAGGATAGCGCACTTGTGGAGGAGAGGTCTGCTATTGTGGAGGAGGAGATCATGTCTCAGGGTTTCATCTTTGTATATTGCTGGTCATCTATATTGAGGAAGCTTTGCTGGGTTTTCTACCCCATGAGGGTTTCCCAGGATAAATCTCTGTCTCTTGTGTTTATGCTATGCTTGTTGTTTCTTCAGTGATCCTGTATATGCTATTATTGTGAAATGGAATGTAATGATGCTATTTTATGTCTTAGCATATTGAATCTTAACAGGAATCGCAAACCGCGATATACTGCAGGGTCCAACAATATGATGCGACAAGGAGGATTGGGACCATACCCTTTCCTGCATACCTGATTAACTGGACAGTATGTGCGTGCTAATCTCCCCGAGTGCTGTTCTTGGTGTATTGCTTTTCCAAGACATCCAAATGGTTAACTCAGCTGGTTTCAGGAATCCTAGTGGTGTCTCCCGATATACGCAAGGTACGTGGGAGCTCAAATCCGTAGTGGTGCTGTCTAATGCATAGCCGTTGGCACGAGACCTTCCGATATATGTGTCGATTACGTGATACACCCTTCGATATACGCAAAGTACGGATTATGGTACTTGGTGGGTACGTGAAGGAGCTCGATATACCAATGTACGTGGAAGACTACAATACCCCCGGGCTACAGTACTGGCAAGTAACGACAACTGCCACGCTTAACGACGTCGGAACACGTCTCTAACTTACGCATAGTTACTAAATGATTTTAACCTAAGCTAGCATTAATTTTATCTTGTACGGTTAGGTGAATGCATGAGGTGAGTACATAAATGTAAACATAATGCAATCCTCAACTACATGATAATGCACATTTTCCTTTCCTTTTCAATGAAAACTACTTAAGGTAAGGAGAGATTTTTCTTTCTTTCAAACCAAAAATACTTAAGTAGTAGCGAAAAGAAGAATTCCTTCCTAGAGTGCAATAATTCTATCTTTCTGCAATAATCAACTAAAAAGCGCAAAGAAAATGAAAGATGCAACCAATCTTAACAATGTATAAGACAAAAAATAATGAAGCACTTTCACTTTTCAAATGCATGTATCAAAAATGGAATTTGATAACTAAATACTTTTCATATCTATATACAGAAAGTGAGAAGATATCTACAACACTCTAATCTTTCAGAAATTCCCAAAAAATGGCAAGCACCCAAACAACTTAAAGGCACTTAAGAGAGGCTCAAAATCTACCAAATGCAATAATTATAACTCATTTCCTATCTTTTTACACTTTGAAAAAGACACATCTAAGCTACGAAAGAAGGATTCCACTAACGTTTCCAATCAAATGCAAGACAAGGGAAAGCATTTAACAATCTTATCTGACTCAAATGCATACAAATCTAAAATGAATCTTTTTTCTTCTTATGAGTGTGAGACCAAGAATTTCAAATGATCAAATTAAAGCAAGAAGAATACTTATGTTTTCCAATTTCGTGAAGATAGAAAACGAGTGACAAAATAAAGCTTTTCTTTGAACTAAAGTGGAGACAAAGAATCAATGGAGACAAAGAAGCAATCTTTCCCAAAAATGATTTAATAGCTCAGCATGCAAGGGAAACAAGATGCACAACCCAATAAAGAAAGGCTAAAAAAGACATGGATATCCCACACTCTTCAAGTCTTTAAAACAAGTCAAGCACACCAAACCAAAAAGATCTCAAAACCTTGAGATGGGTCAAAACGACTGAAGAATGCACGATTCATGCCCCCCTCCCAAACATGAATCCAAATTTCAAAAAGACCCAAAAAACCAATACAAACAAGCCAAACAAAACACTGCTGGACAAAAGGGTCTCTACCTGGAAGGTACAGTGCAGAGGAGTCTGCACACAAACCAAAACTCAAATTAGAAATGGAGAAAAGGTGCCTGTATGGCAAGAATGGCAGATCGGTGCACTCTGTGCTTATGCACAGTGTGACATCACAGTTCACGAGCGCGGGAAGTGCGATGACATTGCAGTATACCAGTGGAAGGGCTGCGACAACAGACTAGCAGGCAAAGAACAAAGATAAAAAACACACAGTGTCGCTCTAGGTACACTGACCAGGTGCGACAAGCGAGATCTAAGTTAAAAAATGAACCAATTCTCCAGATAATGAGCATAAAAAGGTCTGCAAATGGGAAGTACAAACTCAAAGGAAGGCAATCAGACTCTTCAAAGCGAAGATCTGATGGTGAAAAAGGCTTAAGAGGCAAAAAGATGGCTTGGAAAAGCAATCAACTGAAACTGACATTCAGATTGAAAACTAAAACAATGTTCATTCCTCAGTATGATCACCAGATTTGTTATCAGACAATCCACTCGGGCGGACACGAGCAGGATCTCCCTAGTTCAAGTGAATCTAGAATAAATAGAACAGAATATAAAACTCATTTCCTAGATCTAGTTACAGATCAAGTACTTAGATATCATACCTTTCAGATCGCGGATCCTTCTCCTTGTTGTTGCTCCAAGTCTCGTGGTCATCAGATCTCTAGCTGCAAGACCTGTCAAGACAATATGGAAACTGTTGAGATATTGTAACTTCAAAGAATATTGTATTTGTACTTTATTATTCCGGAGATGTTTCATTCCTCCGTGAAGATCTTATTGTATATCCGGAGATGTTTATTCCTCCGTCGGAATGTGGTAACTTGGGTTATTAGAATTCCCTAGTGGGGGTCGGCCCTGTATGTGTTATGTGGGTCAAAGGGTTGTTAGACCACCCTAGTGGGGTCGGCCTAGTCAGTTGTAATGGGGTATTTAACCCAATGGTTAAATACGAGCCTACATGATTTGTGTAAAATACAAGTCAGAGTAGTGTATAAATAGAGGAGGTGTATTCCTCATTTAACACACACTCACTCACTTGAGAGTGGCGCACTTATGAGAGAGAGATCTGCTATGGAGAAGGAGGATCTTATGCTTAGGGTTACATCTTTTGTATTTGTTAGTCATCTATATTGAGGAAGCTTTGCTGGTTTTTCTACCCCATGAGGGTTTCCCAGGATAAATCTGTATCTCTTATGTTTATGCTGTGCTTGTTGTTTCTTCAGTGATACTGTATATGCTATTATTGTGAAATGGAATGTAATGATGCTATTTTATGTCTTATCATATTAAATACTAACATGGTATCAGAGCCAACCTGAAGGAAGGCAATGTATGGCACTTGCGACACTTGCTTCTCTTGCGACAATTTGAAGGTTTGGGTTTTACATAGCAAACACCAGTCATCGTGGAACTTTCACTATAAATCAATTTATGCAAAGTTTTAGGATCTGAAAAGTTTACAGATTGTATATAACATCCCCAGGTACCTTGTTTCCAAAGAGCACCCTCAGATTCGTTGTACTTTGTGAATTATGATCAGTACAAGTTAGGGTTTCTTCCTCTTCTAGATCTCAGTCAAAATCAGGTGACCTAGGAAAAAAGGTCATAACTTGGGCTAGGAAGCTCCAAATGAAATTTCGTAAAAAGTGACAGGTAGTACACAGAATGTACTATCTCAGAAATTTTTTTTTAGAGGCCGAAGATGAACCAGTGACACGTGGCACGCCATACAATTTCGCTCTCCTATTTTATCCCATAATCAGGTCACATTGCGACACTTAGCATAACTCTCTCTCAAAAAATCCAATTGAGGTCAGACCTATCGGGATAGAAATATGACAGGTCAGGATACCATAGAAAATGTTTTTAGACCCTGTGGAGTGAAAAGTTCAGAGTTACAATAGAAACAATCAGGTACATATTTCTGTCAAAACAGAATTATTTTTGGAGCACCTTCATTCATGGCTTCCGAAATTTAGGGTTTCGGAGAAAGTTAGAATTTTTGGAATCAGAATCCATGGCTGAATTCTACTTAGGAAAATCTAAATTTAGAGTCCAAGATCGAATTTTTTGGTTGGGTAGAAGATCGGGCTTGATCAAACCCCAATTCGGGATTTTGATCGGAAAGATGAAAAATTAGGGCTTCAGCAAAAGTTGGAATTTTTGAAGTCTGTAACCATGGCTAGAAGCTCCTCAGAAAAATAAGGGTTTAGAGCCTTGGATATAACCTTTTGATTGGGTAGAAGACTGGGTTTCATCAAACCCTAGTTCGGGATCCTGTCCAGAAGATCCAGAAGTTTCGAAGGCAATTTTGAGGGGTCAAATTTTGGAGATTTCAAAATTGAAGTATGCTAGTTTGATCAGCTCAGCAAGACATATTCTTCCATCCATTCAGAAGTGTGAAAGTCAAAGATTGAATTTTTAGGGTTTTTCTAGCAAACCCTAATCAAGCTCTAGATCAAGTTTCAGGGGGAGTTGAGGCTAAGGCCTTACATAAGAAGACTACAAGAAGTCTCAACAGGTATGACTTAAGAAGGTTCAGGTATGTCTTGAAATCTGATTCCTGATTAAGTTCATAATGTGTTTGTCTTCATATTATTTATTAGTACAATCTTGATTAATGTCAGAATTGTCTTATCACCCTAGTAACAATATGAATGCATGTGAATGATCGAAGACATTCATTGATTAGGGCTATATGATTGTACTAATGCATTATGGTGTTGTATGAGTTTGATGTTGTCTGCTAACAAGATACAGGTACATCACGAAAGACAAATCAAGTTCCATGACCATGACAACATAATCTTTGATCACATAGAAGTTCTACTTACGAGGTTTGGATGACTTTGTTCTATTATGCTTAACTTATGAGACATGCAGGTTCCAGCATAGGATCTCTAAATCATTGAAGAGAACAAAGAAGATATTGATTAGGTATGTTAGACATAACTAAGAAGGTATACTAATCCAGGTATGTTTTCCTATGTCATGTTAGAATCTTACCTTGTGTTAAGATCCCTTATATAAGTATACTTGGTATGATTGGTTATGCTTATTCATGAAGTTAATCAAGGGTTTATGCATATTATGTCTCTTATCTTGATTGATGATTTAACTAACCAGAAGAGTCCCATGATCAAACAAGAATATGCATGAGTAAAAGAAGACTTCCCTGAAATCCTGAATACTAATGATCATGACTATACATATTCAAGATTATTTAGAATTATAATGTTTTTGATAATATTGAGAATATACTAATGAATGTATGTTTGTGTATGAGATCATGAGGATGATACTAGTGCACACTTGAGCATGCACAATGGTACAGAATGAATAGAAGTTCAAAAGACATATAGAAGATCAAGCAGGAGGCAACCACACAAACATAAAAGATAATTATTTGAGTTGTTATTTCAAATAGTAAATGATATTGCTTGTATGCATATTTGTATTCCCAGAATATATCATGCTGAGTGTAAACATTCATAGAGCATTGAACAATATATTACTAATATGCATATGATTGGTAAGTTGGACAAACATTCCATTGTTGCTTGTCTAGAATGAAACCTCTTTGCTGACATGCTGAGAGCTATGCACACTCTCGATAGTATGTTTTGGTAGAGATGGAAGGCATCTAGATAGCCACTGTATGCATACAGGATATGGAAAAGTGTTGTGCCAAAGTATTGGTTAAGATAGTTGCATAACTATGTAAATGATATCTGTATGCATAATAGGTTATCATGTCAACATGATTTCATGATTATGAAGTATTACTAATCATGTACTTAATTTTTATATGTAGGAAAAATCATGAAGAATGATGAACACTGAACAAGTGATGGATGTTCAACAAGAAGTTTTACAAATCAAACAAAAATATAGAAGGCTCATTGCTAGAAGATTCTCTTAGAAATAGGAAGAGAATCATGACAAGATGTTTGCTCCAAGTGGATAGATAAGACCATTCTCTTAATGGTGTAATTAAAGAAGAAGTGTGAATCAGGTTCTGTATGGGTACCTAGGATTGGTAGTCAATTGATGAGCTTAATGATCATCATGGGTGATGTGGATCTCAACCTTTGCTACAAGGTTGAATATGGCTTCTATACACATATGACATGGATGCAAGAAGGAACTCACCACATAGTTCGAATGATTTTGAGGCTCATATCAGTAGACCCATCTGACGAGAGATGGCACAGATAGATATGCAGAAGATCACTCAATGCAGAGTCTGAATGATGGACAATTGATAGCTTCTTGACAAATCTTGGGCTTTACCAGAAGTAAAGTTGATCCTAACCTTTACCTTAAGGTTGTGGATGATGAACCTATCATACCATTATTGTATGACGATGATCTCTTTTTGATAAGGAATGAGAAACAGATCATGAAAAGAAAGAAGAATATGGCTGCAGAAATGAAAATGAACGATCTCAGATTGATGCATTACTTCCTAGGTCTGGAAGTATGGCAAGGCTCAGAAGGAATCTTTCTCAACCAGGGAAAGTATGCTAAGAAATATTAAAAGGACTTGATGTGTTGGAATGGGCACTCTCATGGATTCCAACTTGAAGTTGTTAGTATATGACTCATCAGAGTTAGTGGATATAACTCTGTACAGACAAATTATTGAGTCATTGATGTGTCTAACGAATACTAGGTCAGATATATGCTTTGTTGTGAACACCTTGAGTTAGTATCTAGTGGAAACTAGATGTGTTCACCTGTTAGTTGCAAAGCATGTGATGAGGTACCTAAAGGATACGATATACTTTGATCTATGTTATCTTAGAGATCATGACTTCAGATGTCTACACAGATGATGATTGGGCAGAAATTGCATCAGACAAGAAGAGCAACATCAAGAGGATGTTATTGTCTGGGATTAGCCATGATCTCATGGTTTAGCAGGAAGCAATCTAGTGTGACTCTCAGCACAAGCGGAATATATGGTTACTTGCTCTGCTAGTTGTGAAGCGGTATGGATTCAGAATTGTTTGACATAAAAATGGACCCAACTGTGATCCTATGTGACAAACAGAGTTGTACCAAAATGGCAGAGAATCCAGTGTTCCATGATAAGTCAAAGCAAATAGAGATCTGACATTTCTATATACAAGATATGGTGCAGAAAAAAATTAAAGTTCGAATTTGTAACAAGTTACCAATGTACTAACCAAACCTCTACCGATATGATGTACAAACCAAACCTCTACCTCAAGTAAAGTTTTTCGAGACAAACTTAAAATCGTTCAGAAGGACCCTCCTCGAAAGGGGGAGCGATGTGATCACTTATGATGAGATTGCCCGCATCGACAGTGAGGTCAATGATGTGGATACATATATTGGTGATGCCGACAGAATGAAGTCCTTGGTGGACATGTGAGGATTGGATCATCCCTGGACTTCAATCCTAAAGAGAGCCGTAGACGTATGTCTTCGAGAATGAAGTCCTTGGTGGACATGAGGGGATTGGATCATCCCTGGACTTCAGTCCTAAAGAGAGCTGTAGATGTATGTCTTCGAGAATGAAGTCCTTGGTGGACATGTGAGGATTGGATCATCCCTGGACTTTAGTCCTAAAGAGAGCCATAGACAAGATGTCTCCGAGAATGAAGTCCTAAATGAACAGGTGGGGGATTGTATCGTCCCCGGACTTTGGTCCCAGAATTGAGCCGTAGACATGATGTCTCCGAGAATAAAGTCCTGAATGAATAGGTGGGGGATTGTATCATCCCAGGACTTCAGTCCTAGAATTGAGCCGTAGACATGATGTCTCCGAGAATAAAGTCCTAAATGAACAGGTGGGGGATTGTATCGTTCCCGGACTTCGGTCCCAGAATTGAGCCGTAGACATGATGTCTCCGAGAATAAAGTCCTGAATGAACAGGTGGGGGATTGTATCATCCCCGGACTTCGGTCCCAGAATTGAGCCGTAGACATATGTCTTCGAGAATAAAGTCCTGAATGAATAGGTGGGGGATTGTATCGTCCCCGGACTTTGGTCCCAGAATTGAGCTGTAGACTGGGTCTCCGAGAATGTAGTCCTGAATGAACAGGTAGGGGATTGTATCTTCCCCGGACTTTGGTCCCAGAATTGAGTCGTAGACTGGGTCTCCGAGAATGTAGTCCTGAATGAACAGGTAGGGGATTGTATCTTCCCCAGACTTTGGTCCCAGAATTGATCCGTAGACTGATGTCTCCAAGAATTGAAGATAGGATTGCATCGCCCCTAGACATGAGACTTGTCTTAAAGGTACATGGGAGGTCTACATCGTCCATGAATTGGGTTCAAAATGTACATGAGAGGACTGCATCGTCCATGAACTGGGTTCAAAATGTATGTGAGAGGACTTCATCGTCCATGAATTGGGTTCAAAATGTACGTGATGGGATTGCATCGTCCCTAGACATGAGACTTGTCTTAAAGTGATAAGGATTTATCATCATGGAACTTGATCTGGATTGTATCATCCATGGACCTATGTCCTAAAGAGAGTGGGATTGATCATCCTGTAATATGATCGTGTGTGTTGCAGGGTATGCTTCTATGCATACTTGATTGATGAGGATACTTGTATTGATATTGATGAGGATACTTGCATTGATGACGTGTATACTTGTATTGATGAGGATACTTGTATTGATGATGTGTATACTTGTATTGATGAGGATACTTGTATTGATGATGTGTATATTTGTATTGGTGTGGATACTAATACTGATGATCTAGATGCTGTAGATCGTGATGATCCAGATGCTGTAGATCGAGATGATCCAGATGCTGTAGATCTAGATGATCTAGATGCTGTAGATCATGATGATCCAGATGCTGTAGAACGAGATGATCTAGATGCTGTAGATCGAGATGATCCAGATGCTGTAGATCGAGATGATCCAAATGCTGTAGATCGATATGTTCCAGATGCTGTAGATCGTGATGATCCAGATGCTGTAGATCGAGATGATCCAGATGCTGTAGATCGTGATGATCCAGATGCTGTAGAACGAGATGATCCAGATGCTGTAGATCGCGATGATCCAGATGCTGTAGATCGAGATGATCCAGATGTTGTAGATCGTGATGATCCAGATGCTGTAGATCGAGATGTTCCAGATGCTGTAGATCGTGATGATCCAGATGCTGTAGATCGAGATGATCCCGATGATGATGATCGTATGATGACGATGCTGATGATCATGAGGATCCAGATGTTGATGTTCCAGTATTGAAGATGTTCCAGTAATTGCTTGAGTTACTGATGATGTTGAGAAAGCTTCCAATGATTTATAGATGTATCATGTATCATGTTTATGGCTCCTTGCTCCTACAGATGTTGTTATAATATCCTTCTCGTTAAGGGGGAGTGTTGAGATATTGTAACTTCAAAGAATATTATATTTGTACTTTATTATTCCGGAGATGTTTCATTCCTCCGTGAAGATCTTATTGTATATCCGGAGATGTTTATTCCTCCGTCGGAATGTGGTAACTTGGGTTATTAGACTTCCCTAGTGGGGGTCGGCCCTGTATGTGTTATGTGGGTCAAAGGGTTGTTAGACCACCCTAGTGGGGTCGGCCCAGTCAGTTGTAATGGGGTATTTAACCCAATGGTTAAATACGAGCCTGCATGATTTGTGTAAAATACAAGTCGGAGTAGTGTATAAATAGAGGAGGTGTATTCCTCATTTAACACACACTCACTCACTTGAGAGTGGCGCACTTATGAGAGAGAGATCTGCTATGGAGAAGGAGGAGCGTATGCTCAGGGTTACATCTTTTGTATTTGCTAGTCATCTATATTGAGGAAGCTTTGCTGGGTTTTCTACCCCATGAGGGTTTCCCAGGATAAATCTGTGTCTCTTGTGTTTATGCTGTGCTTGTTGTTTCTTCAGTGATCCTGTATATGCTATTATTGTGAAATGGAATGTAATGCTGCTATTTTATGTCTTAGCATATTAAATCTTAATAGAAACAATACAAGCAGTACAAGATATCTAAACAATAATTGATCTAAACTAACAGTTGAGGAAGAAAGTTCTAAACATTATCAATGAGACAACATTTATGGAAAGAGATTATATTAACTATATAACAGTGGGAATACATAGAAAAGATGAAGCTACAACCAAAGCCTCAACGTCGCATCTTCTATCCAACATGTCCAAGCCAAGCCTCCAAGATGGTACAAGCTTCCTATTCACCAATATGGGTTCTACCAGCATAAGGGTACCATAGACCTTCCCCCCTCTCATGGAGAGAGTGGGTGTTTATATAGGGCTTAAAGAGATAGGGTAGGTTGAGGATTAGGGGGAGATGGTTAAGGGATATTCCCATAAGATTAGGAACCGAAATGCCACCTCACCTAGAACCTAGGGATAGGCCTCCACATCACTCATCTTCGAGAATGGGCTCGAAGATACTCTTTTTTCCAAATAACTGACATCATCGCAGGTTGCATTAGGACAACCTACGACGTCGCAGGTTGCACAAAGGCAGACTGTGATGACTGGGTTCTCTTCTTCTAGCAATCTTCGTGGGCCGAAGCGTGATTTTCCTCACTTCAATGGTAATGATCCGACTCGATGGATATACCGGGAAAAACAATTTTCAGTATGCATAATAATTTTGATGACCACAAAGTTCCACTTGCATCATTTCATTGGAATAGGAATCCCTTCAATGGTACATCAAATCTCATGACGAGCCAAAATGGATAGATTTTTGCCAACTCCTCTAGCAACGATTTGGTCCTAGTGCTTTTGATGAATTCACAGGATCACTCACTAAACTTCTCCAAATTGGCATTGTGCGAGAGTATCAGACTATAATACCCCATTTTTCCCTTGATGTTTATTGGCTTCAATGTAAATACTATTTATATGCAATGTGTGTGTATTTTCCCTAGTGTGGAGCTCAAGGACAAAGCCCCACTAGTGGATGTTTAAGTTTATTGCATAGACAAGTATTTGACAGTATGATTATTCATGGGCTGTTAAGCCATGAAGTAATGTAAATGACGTAATTATTATTAATGAATAAAATAAACAAGAATCTCTCTAAGGAGGCAACTAATTAGAAGGGGCAACGTGTATCCACTAGGGAGAGGTGAGGGGGTTATGGGATTGGTACCCATGTTTCCATATGTCCGATTGTGAACCTATTTGAAATCCCTGCTGACATTTAATGCGGTTGCAGAGGGTGGTTGAGAACCCTGTTGCTGAAGCCGATGGAGTACGGAGCATGCCTGCAATTTCGTATGGCAGGGCATGGCTCTGGTTTCTTTTCCGGGAAGGCACTCAACACCTAGAAACTCACAGAACCTGTTTGAATACCCATTAGGGAAGGAAAAGATTCATTCATGCATTCACGCATCTATTCATTTCTGGAGACATTCACGATCCATCGATCCGTCAAGAGAGAACTTGTCTAGGCATGTACGCAGACTGAGAACCAGTGGTAGAAGCCTGAAGATATTTGTGTTTTCCCTGTGTAATAGAAATACCAGAGAGTTGTAGCCATGAAAAATATGTGTGCGAACCCAGTCTTCCAGTGATAGAGCAAGAACTCATGAGGAAACTGCAAGCTTGAATAGTGTAGAGAAACCGTGAGAACCTGGGAATTAGTTCGCCGGGAGTAGGTTGCAGAACAGAGCCCTATCCGCAAGTCTAGAAGGAGTTAGCTTGTTGAACTATGGAAGAAGGTTGGGTTTCTTGATAAACTCAGTGAAGGCTGTAGTCTCATAGAACTAGCGACTGGACCTTTATATGCCCATCCTGGAATAGCACTGGAAGGGAAGAGGCCTTGAGAAATTGTGCAACAAAGAAGAGGGTCTTCCTTGTGTTGGGTGTGGTAGGTAATGTGGGTGCCAGGTAGGATGAGTGTTGAGATGCCTGCAGCTCTATGGTTGAGCTCACTGGCTTAGCAACGTCTCCCTTGCTATGCCTGTTTGCCTTATAAACCCACTGCTGGTTGGATTAGCATGATCAGCTTGTCTGATATGCTTGATAAACCCAATGGTATGCTAGCTTTGCATGATTGTATTGCTTGGTATGCCTAATAAACCCACTGCAGGTTGGCTTAGCATGATCAACTTGCCTGATATGCTTGATAAACCCAACTGTAGGATGGTTGGCATGACCTTGTTGTTTGGTATGCTTGATAAACCCATCTGGAAGTTGGCTTAGCATGACCTGTTAGTCCCTGAACACTTGAAAAAACTACTGTAGGTTGGCTTAGCATGGGTAGGTGCCCTGAAATGCTTGATAAACCCAACTACCGATTGCCTTAGCCTTGGGATGGAACCTTGATTGTGAGATAACCTATTAGCCCTTCTTAGTGGATACACGACTCAACTCGGGGGTGATCTATCAGCTGAAAGAGTACATGTTGGGCATAGATATAAGGTTGGGTGTAACGTTGCCCTCACTTATCCAGTTTCTTGGCAGCTTCAGTTGAAAGATAAGTACTTCTTGTTATGTTAAATGATGGTGTTTCATTACTGAATTATGATTGCTTATGTTCAATTGTGGAATTGTGGAATGCATGTTTATATGGATTTGATTGACAAGAAGTCATGTGCAGGCCTGAGTAAGGGGTTGAGTTCATTGTTATATGTATATCTAGGAATTGCATGAGTTTAATGCATTATAAGTCTTGCATGTGATAGATGTATTTTTTAGATCAAGCTTTATGCATTTTACATGTTATGATATATTTTATTAACTTGGAAATGATTTGTATGACCACATCTGATCCTTGGGAAGGAGGGGAATGCGCTGAAATTGTTTAAGAGTCCCTCTATGGGTCAGGTGGAAAGGGAAGATCATGGTAGGAAGAAGGTTTGAGTCATTTAAGTGGAGTTATCGACAAAAATTCAGTGGGAAAGTTTACATGGTATGAGTGCTCAGATGGGGTAGGGATTCCACCATTGGAAATAGCTCTCCAAGAGCTTTCCAATGGTACCAAACTTGTCTCATTTGGACCAAGAACGAGGGAGTTATGCCCCTCAGAAGATTGTGTGGAAAGTTACCTTACAGTGGTGTGTTTCCGCATGTCCGCATCCGCAATGCGGATTGCGGATTGCGGAAACGTAAAAGTTTCAAAGTTACATTTTGGGGACTTTCACATCCATAGTTCCGGATTGCGGAAAGGTAAGTTTCCGGTTGTGGAGTTTTGGACTTTTGCATCCGCAATTGTAGATTGCGGATTGCGGATCCGCTGTTGTAGATTGCAGAAATGTAAGTTTTTCGGTTATGAAGTTTTCCGAAGTTGCAGATTGCGCATTGCGGATTCACAATTGTGGATTGCAGATATGAGCTATTTCAAATGTGTATGTTCATTCAGTCGAATTAGGAAGAAAAACAAATGTATCAGGGTCTCCTGGAGCCTAAGGGGGTCAGTGGGGACGTGACAGAGTGGTATCAGAGCTTTAGTTGCAATACTGTGAGCTGTTTGGGCTGAACCGTGCATGAATTTATGTTCAAGAGATGTGCCCATGGCATGGTTTTTGATGAATAGTTCCAGGTTTGAATGGGTATGATAGAGTTTAATTACATGCTTGTGATGTCTAATAAAATTTCTCTGATATGTATAGAGATAGCAGCAGCTGTAAGATGCATCGTATCATAGGGCAGCGCACAAAAAGACGTAAGAATGGTCACTCTGAATGAAGTGCAAGACCTGTTTTAACTAGAGGACGATGTGCTGGGTGAAAATGTGCAGGAAGCACATACAAAGGTTGAGTCTGATGGAAGAAGGAAGCAAGTAACGCCCCCAGACTTGGCTGAGACTATGGTAAGCTTTAACGCGCGGATGATAAAAGTGTAAGAAGAACAACATCAACTCAATGCAGCCATTTTGTAGAGTCTTATAGACATTCAACAAAGAATAAACAATGTCTAACCCAAGCCATGAAGGCCGAGAGGAGAGAAATGTAGAAAGTCAGTCTAGGGGCCGTTCTAAGAGGAGAACTCCAAGCCCTAGAAGAGGTTCTGTGAGTAGAAGAAACAAGACACCCTCTCCTAGATTTTCTTCTAGTAGATCAGATGATCCTGAGGGTTCTCTAGGGAGTGCAAGGCGCACTTCCAACAAGAGTAAGGCCAGAAAGAAGAACAAAGGTATTCCCAAGGTGAATTTAGGAAGGCAAGGCCTCCCACCTTTGATGGTGAAAGCAAAGAAGGTCAAGAAGCAAAGGCATGGCTTCTTGGAATCAAGAAGTACTTCATAATGCATGAGTATTCAGAGAATGAAAAGGATAAGGTTGCTATTTATAACCTTAGTGGAAGAGATTTTATTTGGTGGGATCACCTCATGCAAGTGAAAGGGATCAGTGAAAGAAGAGTTAGATAGGATAGGTTCTAGAGATACTTCCAGGAGAAGCACCTATCAGCTAGGTATTATGATAGCAAAAGGAAAGAGTTCAATGAACTCAGACTAGGATAGAACACCATGGATAAGCATGTCCATAGGTTTCTGGAGATGCTGAGGTATGTAGACTACATCAAGGATGAAAGAGTGAAGATCCAATGCTTCCTTGGTAGTCTACCACAGAGTTACAGAGATATAATAGAGTTTGTAAATCCACCAAGCTTGGATGAATCCATTAGAATGGCCGAGCATTGCTATGATCAGGGTAAAGGTAAAGCAGAGGTGCAACCAGTGTGGAAAGGTAAACCCAAGGGAAGGTTTGATCAAAAGAAAGGTGAATTCAAACCACCATTCGGGAATCAACCTAGGAGATTTCCACAGGGCCGGCAAGCAAGAAGAGAATTCAAGCCAGCTGTATCAGCAGACAGAACATCAAAGGGGCCACTTCAGTGTTGGGGTTGTGGGGAAAACCACATGCTCAGATATTTTCCAACTGCAAGGAAGAACCCTAGGAGCTTGCACAACATTAACGGAGAAGCTATAGTAGGGGACATGGCAAGAGCAACACCTAGGATTTATGTAGCACTAGATGATCATCAAGCAGACCATTAATCAACAGTGGTGGAGGTTGCAGGTAATATTGCTGAACGACCTATTTTGGTTTTGATTGATCCAGGGTCTACTCATAGTTATATATCTCCTAAGATAGTTGAAATTTTTTCTCTTGGTAAAGTAAAGCATGATAAGGCTTGGCTAGTTCAATTAGCCACTGGTACCAAGAGAAAGGTAAGTGAAGTAGTGAAGGAGTGTCCTATGGAATTGAATGGACTCCTCACTCATGCAGAATTAAATGTCTTACCTTTGGGGTCATATGATGCCTTAATTGGCATGGATTGGTTGGAAAGGCATAGGGCCAAATTAGAATGTTATGAGAAAGCGCTGGAGTGTCTTGATGATGAAGAGAGACCAAGGTTGGTTAAAGGAATTCCAAAGCGTGTTTCAGTTAGGCAGATTTCAGCTTTACAATTGAGGAAGTTTTATAAAAAGGGTTGTCAGTTATATGCTGTGCATGTATCACATTCAACATAAGATAAAGGACCCAGGATAGAAGACTTCCAGATATTGCAACAGTTTCAGGATGTGTTTCCGGAAGAGGTTCTAGAATTGCCACCTAAGAGAGACATTGAATTTTCCATTAATCTTATTCCAGGGACAATGCCCATATCCAAAGCTTTTTATAGGATGAGCACACCAGAATTGATAGAATTGAAGATGCAGCTGCAGGAGTTAATGGACAAGGAATATATCAGACCGAGTGTATCCCCATGGGGTGCACCAATGTTGTTTTTTAAGAAGAAGTATGGAACATTGAGGTTGTGTATTGATTACAGGTAGCTCAATAAAGTGACAATTAAGAACAAGTATCCCTTGCCAAGGATTGATGACTTATTTGACAAAATGAAGGAAGCTAAAGTGTTTTCAAAGATTGACTTGAGGTCTGGGTACCATCAAGTGAGGATAAAGGAAGAAAAAATTCATAGGACAACCTTCAGGACTAGGTATGGTCATTATGAATTTATTGTGGTGCCAATTGGTCTCATTAATGCACCTGCTACATTCATGTGTCTCATGAATAGTGTCTTCAGCAAGTATTTGGATAAGTTTGTGATTGTGTTCTTGGATGACATCCTTGTGTATTACAAGAATGAAGAAGAGCATGATGATCATTTGAAGATGGTATTTAAAGTCCTTAGGGAGCACCAACTGTATGCCAAGATGAGTAAATGTAATTTCTATCAAGAGAAGGTCCAGTATTTGGGACATATTATATCGGTAGAGGGCATTGCAGTTGATCCAGATAAGATTGAGGCCATCATGGATTGGCCTACTCTAAGGAATGCACCATATGTTAGATATTTTATGTGCCTTGCTGGTTACTACAGGAGGTTCATTGGAGGCTTCTCTAGGATATCCCATCCAATCACTTCATTACAGAGGAAGGACATCAAATTCACATGGTCTGAAAAATGTGAAAGGAGTTTCCAGCAGTTAATAGAGGTACTTACCAACGCTACTATTTTGAAGATTGCAGATCCGCGTAAGGATTTTGTAGTATGCACTGATGGTTGCATTGAGGGACTCGGTGGAGTGCTAATGAAAGAAGGTTCTGTAATTTGATATGAGTCAAGAAAGTTGAAGGAGGATGAAAGGAACTATGCCACCCATGGCTTATAGCTAGCAACCATAGTTCATGCTCTTAAGATATGGAGGCATTATCTCTTGGGGAGAATATTTGAGCTCAGGACTGATCATATGAGTTTAAAATACTTGCTTGACCAGCCAAATCTAAATGCAAGGAAAACCAAATGGTTGGAGTTTCTTTGTGAGTTTGATTTGGAAATTAAGCATGTCAAGGGTAAGTAGAATAAGGTTGCTAATGCACGAAGCAGGAAATTTCATATTGCAATAATAAGTAGGTGTGAGTTAGACTTGAAGGAAATAATTTTAGAGGCTCAAGATGGTGATGAAGTCTATATTCAGATCAATGAGAAATTGAAACAGAATTTTATAGAGGAGAAGTATGCAAGATATCAATTGGATGAGAGTAATATTCTCATTTATCAGAATACCAGGCTGTACATTCCAAACAGTGCAGATTTGGAGAAGTTAGTGATGGATGAGATACATCAAAGACCATACTCAGGACATCCAGGATATCAGAAGACTATAACAACAACAAGGAAGCAATAATTTTGGCATGGTACGAAGAAAGACACAACTAAGTACTTTTCTAGATGTCAGAAGTGTCAACAGGTCAAGGCAGAGCATCAACATCTAGCAGGATTGTTGCATCCATTTCCCATTCCAGAATGAAAGTGAGAAGTGATTTCTATGGATTTCATAATAGGATTTCCAATGATAGTGAAGAAACATGATTCAATCATGGTGGTAGTGGACAAGTTATCAAAGGCAGCTCATTTCATTCCAGTCAAGTCCACTCACAAGGACAATGACATTGTAGATATCTTCATGAGAGAGATATTTAGATGGCATGGATTTCCCAAGGCAATAGATTCAAACCGTGACACAAAGTTCACATCTAATTTTTGGAAAGGATTGTTCCAGGAGCTGGGAAATAAGTTGAGTTTCAGTACAGCCTATCATCCTCAAACGGATGGTCAGACTGAGAGAGTGAATCCGATCCTTGAGTATATGTTAAGGATGTATGTGATGGACAAGCCATCTAAGTGGGAAGACTATTTACACTTAGTAGAATTTGCTTACAACAATGGACATCAAGCATCATTGAAGATGAGTCCTTTTGAAGTGTTTTATGGAAAAGGGTGTTGGACTCCAGTGAGATCGAAAAACCCAGTGAACAGAGTAGTGCTTGGACCTGAGATGATTGAGGAGATGGAGCAAGAGATTGTGAATATCAGGCAGAATTTGAAGGCAGCTCAGGACAAGTAGAAGAGTTATGCAAATCTGAGAAGAATGCATAAGGAATTTCAGATTGGGGATCATGTCTACTTGAGAGTGAAACCAAGAAAGAGTTCCATGAAGTTGGGAAGTTGTGCCAAGTTGGCACCGATATATTGTGGACCGTTTGAATTCATTGATAGGATAGGGGAAGTTGCATATAGGATTGCATTGCCTGCTAACATGAAAGCTCATAATGTTTTCCATGTATCTTTGCTTAAGAAATATGTACATGATCCTAGTCATATCATTTATTGGCATGTGATATAGGTGGAACCAGAGGGAGAGTTCCAGGTAGATCCTATATGCATCCTCGACGGGAAATTTACCTTGCTTTGGAACCAGGCCATAGGGAAGGTAAAAGTGCAATGGAAACATCTTAGCCTAGAGGAGGCCACGTGGGAGCTAGAGGATGCCATGAAAGAGGCATTCCCATTTTTGTTCAGTTTTGAGAACACCGAAGACGATGTTATTTTAAGGGAGAGGGATTTGTAATACCCCATTTTTCCCTTGATGTTTATTGGCTTCAATGTAAATACTATGTATATGCGATGTGTGTGTATTATCCCTAGTGTGGAGCTCAAGGCCAAGGCCCCACTAGTGGATGTTTAAGGTTATTGCATATGCAAGTATTTGACAGTCTGATTATTCATGGGCTGTTAAGCCATGAAGAAATGTAAATGATGTAATTATTATTAATGAATAAAATAACCAAGAAGCTGGCTAAGGAGGAAACTAATGAGAAGGGGCCACGTGTATCCATTAGGGAGAGGTGAGGGGGTTATGGGATTGGTACCCATTTTTCCACATGTCCGATTGTGAACCCATTTGAACTCCATGCTGACATTTAATGCGGTTGCAGAGGGTGGTTGAGAACCCTCTTGCTGAAGTCGATGGAGTATGGAGCATGATTGCGATTTCTTATGGCAGGGCATGGCTTTGGTTTCTTGTCCGGGAAGGCACTCAGTGCCTGGAAACTCGCAGAACTTATTTGACTACCCATTGGGGAAGGAAAAGATTCATTCTTGCATTCACGCATCCATTCACTTCCGAAGACATTCACGATCCATTGATCCATCAAGAGAGAACTTGTCTAGGCATGTCCGCATACTGAGAACTAGTGGTAGAAGCCTGAAGATATTCATGTTTTCCCTGTGTAATATAAATACCAGAGGGTTGTAGCCATGAAAAATGCGTGTGAGAACCTAGTCTGCCAATGATAGAGAAAGAAACCATGAGGAAAGTGCAAGCTTGAATAGTGCATAGAAACCGTGAGAACCTGGGAATTAGTTTGTCGGGAGTAGATTGCGGAATAGATACCTGTCCGCAAGTCTGGAAGGAGTCAGCTTGTTGAATTGTGGAAGAAGGTTGGGATGCTTGATAAACCTAGTGAAGGATGTAGTATCATAGAACTAGCGACTGGACCTTTCTATGCCCATCCCGAAATAACACTAGAAGGGAAGAGGCCTTGAGGGGCTGTGCAACAGAGAAGAGGGTCTTCCTTGTGTTGGATGTGGTAGGCAATGTGGGTGCTAGGTCGGCTGAGTGTTGAGATTCCTAAAATTCTGTGGTTGAGCTCACTAGCTTAGCAACGTCTCCCTTATTGTCCATGTTTTCCTGATAAATCCACTGCCGGTTTGATTAGCATGATCAGCTTGTCTGATATGCTTGATAAACCCAATGGTATGCTGGCTTGGTGTGACTATATTGCTTGGTATGCCTGATAAACCCACTGCAGGTTGGATTAACATGATCAACTTTCCTGATATGCTTGATAAACCAAACTGCAGGCTAGCTTGGCATGACCCTGTTGTTTGGTATGCTTGATAAACCCAACTGGAAGTTGGCTTAGCATGACCTGTTAGTTCCTGAACGCTTGATAAACCCACTGTAGGTTGGCTTAGCATGGGTAGGTTCCTTTGAATGATTGGTAAACCCAACGACAGATTGGCTTAGCATTGGGATGGAACCTTGATTGTGAGAGAACTTGTTATCCCTCCTTAGTGGATACACGACCCAGCTCGGGGGTGATCTCTCAGCTGAAAAAGTACAAGTTGGATAGAGATCTAAGGTTGGGTGGAATGTTGCTCTCACTTAGCTAGTTGCTTGGTAGCTTCAGTTGAAAGATAACTTTATGTTAAATGATGGTGTTTCATTACTGAATTATGATTGCTTATGTTCAATTGTGGAATTGTGGAATGCATGTTTATAGGGATTTGATTGACAAGAAGTCATGTGCAGGCTTGAGTAAGGGGGTCATTTCATATATCATGGCATTGCATGAGTTTAATGCATTATAAGTCTTGCATATGATAGATGTATTTGTTAGATCTAAATTTATGCATTTTACATGTTATGATATATTTTATTAACTTGGAAATGAGTTGTATGACCACATTTGATCCTTGAGAAGGAGGGGAATGCCCTGAAATTGTTTAAGAGTCTCTTTGTGGGTTAGGTGGAAAGGGAAGATCATGGCAGGAAGAAGGTTTGAGTAATTTAAGTGGATTTATAGAAATAAATTAAGTGGGAAAGTTAACATGGTATGAGTGCTCAGATGGCACAAGGATTCCACCACTGGATAGAGCTCTCCAAGAGCTTTCCAATGGTACCGACCTTGCTTCATTTGGACCAAGAACGAGGGAGTTATGCCTATCAGAAGATTGTGTGGAAAGTTACCTTGCAGGGGTGTGTTTCCGCATGTCTGCATCCACAATGCAGATTGCAGAAATGTACAAGTTCCGGATTGCAGATTGCAGATTGCATATTGCAGATTGTGGAAACGTAAAAGTTACAAAAATGTAAAAGTTGCGGATTGCAGATTGCGGATCTGCCATTGTGGATTGGAGATTGCGGAAAGGTAAGTTTTCAGTTGTGGAGTTTTGGACTTCCGCATTTGTAATTGCAGATTGCGGATTGCAGAAAGGTAATTTTTTTGGTTATGAAGTTTTGCACTCCTGCATCCATAGTTGCGGATTGCGGATCCGATCTATTTCGACTGTGTGTGTGCATTCAGTTAGATTAGGAAGAAAAAAAATGTATTAGGGTCTCCTGGGGCCTAAGGGGGTCAGTGGGGACGCGAAACAATTTTTTTTTGAGAAACTGACCAATCACACAGAAGGATTGTCTAATGAATTCTATAAGAGTTTTTTTATTAGTGGTCTCATGGCTGAAATCCGCTCAGAGGTTAAAATGTTCTGTCCCAACACAATGATGGAAGTCCTAGGGTTGGCTAAGTTGGCGGAGGAGAATATCAAAGCCTAACAACGCTCCAAATCCACTTTTGTTCCATTCATAAATATGGTTTCCCAATGAACTCCCATCACGCCATTTCCTAGACCAACTCCTATCAAGCATTTGTCTAAAGCAAATATGCATACACGTAGATAAAAAGGGATTTGTTATAATTGTGATGAGAAATTCACTCGGGGACATAGATGTGTTGAGAAATATCTCTATCTCTTACATGTGGATTCTCCACCTACCTCTGAACTTGGTGAATAATCTCTAGATACAATAGATGATTAGGTTGACATTCAGTAGCCAACTATTGACCCTCTATCTCTGGATGACCACCTAGAGATATCTCTCCATGCTTTAACCGGAGTCACCACCCCACAAACAATGAGGGTCAAGGGTTAATTCAAGAAGCTCCCTCTTACAATACTCATTGATTCTGGTAGCACTCATAACTTCATTGACCCTCAGACCGCCAAATAGGATGATTGTTTTGTCCATGCTTGCTCCAAATTTGAAGTCATGATTTCCAATGGGGGCACCTTACCTTGCAAGGGGAAGTGTTGCAATGTGCGTATCTCTATGGAATTTTATAACCTGCACTTTGACATGTTTGCCTTGTCCTTAGGAGGATGTGATCTGGTTTTGGGTGCTCAATGGTTATGCACACATGGACCCATCTTATGGGATTTTGTTGAACTTTGGATGCATTTTTCAGTCAATGGGAAAAAACACACATTTACAGGCTTACAACCAGGGTCTGTCCGCATCATCAATTCACATCGCTTGGAAAAGATCCTTAAGAAGAATTCACATGGTGTCATTGCTTAGCTCCATTCCATTCAGATGCACCCATCATCGGTCTCCACTACTCCCTTGGATCTACAACACATTTTGTATAGATATGCAGGTATCTTTCTAGAACCAGTGGGATTGCTGCCATCAAGAGACCTTTCCGGTAAGAATTTAGCCACCTTTACATCTAAGAGTGAAATGATGGTTATTTTGCATGCAGTACAGAAGTGGAAGCCATACCTATTAGAGAATTATTTTTGCATCAATACTGATCACCAGAGTCTGAAAAATTTCTTGGAACAACAGGTCTCCTCCCCAGCACAACTGAAATGGGTTAGCAAACTCATGGGTTATGATTATGAGATCACTTACAAGAAGGGTAGGGACAATCTAGTGGTAGATGCTCTTTCTCACACATTTGATGACCAATTTTATCTTTCATCTATTTCTATTCCTGTTCCAAATTGGTTGCAATCTGTTTAACAGGGGTATGTTTGTAATGTCCCCAATTTGAAAATTTTCCCAATTTAGTCAATTTTCAAAACTTGGACTAGTGAAGCCCCAAACTGTCCCAAATGATCCCAAATATTTTTGAATGATGTATGGAGTGGATTGAGGTGTATTTGGACACACTAAATCAGCTATTATATGCTGGGACACTTTAAAAATACTTCAACAACTTGCATTTACAATTAGAGAATGAAAGGCATAATTAATAGGAAAATCGATGTTGAAACCCCCAAGGATAGATGACTCCAAAAGACTCATAAGGATTTTGAATTGGGAATGAGAGTGTTTGAAAGGTATTGAGACATAAAAATGAATCTTATGAATTCTTGGACACTCTCAAAATACTTCTGCAACATTCATTTAAGTTCAGGATAAAATAGAGAAATTCACTGGGAAATTCGAGGTTCAAACCCCCAAGGGTAGGAGTCACAAATAGCTTCCAAAATGCAGTAGGACCCTCCAAAATTTAAGAACATATACATGTATTAGTTAAAGGACTTCAATGGTCACCCAAATGCATCATTAATCAGTTCCTAAAGGCTGCTTCAACTCCCATAAATCAGAGATTTGTAGACATGTCTTCACATAGGGGGAAAAGCTAGGAAACTCCACCACTTGTTATGAATTTCAAGATTTATGTTCCAAAGACTTATCCAATGTGTATGAAACATATTCAGGACATTAATTCATATCCATACATCAACAAAACCACATATATTTACTGATACAAATCGAAATAAATCAACTTCAAGCTCTCACAACAAGATATAGGGAAAATGTCACCATTTATGCATTGTATGGTATTTTTACATAGTTTCACTTGGTATTTAGACCCGACAATATTCTAAGCATCAAATAAAGATCAAATATATCAAATTACAAATAAATGGTGTATCTTGGACTCTCACAAAGAGATCAGTATCTCACCATGTGCACCCTTCCTCCAAGAGCCAAAATATGCAGAGAAAGGTGAGATAGAGATGGGAAAAAGTTGAAGAAGAAAGAATCACAAGCTTCACTATAGCTTAAAACTAAAACAAATAAATCCATTGTAGCTCCAAATGAAAGGTTTGAATGACCTCTCCAATTTCCAATTAGGATGAGAATCTTTCACCCTCAAAATTGGTACTAAGGCAAGTGGAGTAAACACTCCACTAGCATGGAAAAGCTATGCTCTCCAATTTGCAAAATGAGAAATATTCAAAAGCTGCTCTCTTTCTTTGTACTTTTCTTTTATAAGCTTCCAAATGCCTCCTTAGCTCGAAGTCCATCCAAGAGACTCATGCCAACTCAAGTTGGGAAGAGATTCCAATCCAACAATTCCTAGTCTCCATCTTCCCTCAATTCGAATGGAGATGCTTCTTGGCTTCCATAACTCCCTTGTGCACCCTCTTGGAGGCTATTTTTAGCCCTGACATGTCATATATGTCATATGTCATCAATAAGGTTTGAAATTTGTCATATGTGTCATAGAATCTTCATCATTGTTGTCATAGGAGTTAGGGAATCTAGCTCCAAGTGTCACAATTCTTCTAAGATGCCTCTTCCTCTTCCATGGGAGTTATTATTCCACTCCAATTCGACCTTACATGACTCATTCCATGAATAATACCTCTTAAAATCCCCCAAGTATGTTACCCTTCATATTGAACTCGAATTGGTGAGAGAATAATGCCAAGTATAGTGGGGAATCTTGCTACATGTGGGTCCCACAATCCCTTATGTGCCCCCATGATCCAATGCCACCTTATTTTCTTTGTATTATTATTTAATTGACCCATTTAATGTGAATTGGTAAGTCTAAGGTCATTTTGGGTCTTGTAGCTCCTATACTCCAACTTTTAATGCTTCCACCCCAACCTAGGGAACTAGTAATTTTCCTCCATGATAGTTCATTTGGATGGGAATATTACAAACCTTGAATTGGGATTTTTTTCTCTTAATGTGAACCACCTTGTCCCTTTGAATCTAATTTTACATTATTACTAACTTGGACATCATTCTTGGCAATTATTTGACCCTTAGTATCAATTTTACAACTATCATGAATATGGCCAAGGGGCTTACGCCATTGTGACCCAATGCAAAATTTTGGGACATGACAAATCCTCCCCTCCCAATAGTTCTTGTCCTCAATCAATTTTAAACATGGATGTTGAATAACCTGCTTTCTTTCCAAACTTTGCTTCCAAAAATTTTAGTGGCACTCATGTACTACAATTGTGTGTTTCCAAAATCAAGGAGATGTGGGTTTTCTTTTTCATATTGATATCCCCTGTAACATCACCACTAAACACCAAAATATTAATTAAATCCATCAAAACAAATCTTACACAATTACTCTTTACCTCTTTCATATTTTGGAAACCATTTCTGATACCAATGTATAATTCTTTGAAGTTGCCACTAAGTTGCCCTACTTTGAGTCTTCAAGATCCCATGAAAATTTTAGAGAGGAACCACCATGATTGCTCCTGCAATACTATGATTAAAATCACCTTATTAAGTGGGAACTCAATCTCCCATACTACTTGTTTGCCCCCCAAAAAATTTGAAACCAATGAGACTAAAAATTATTCTAGGGTCCCATTGCTTGTATTGCAATCCAACAATTAGGATTTCTCTCCAACCCATACCATCAGGAAAGAGAATTCCTGGATCCCATTTCCTTGTATGCATTATTCCAAACATCATAAGTACAAAAGATAGGTAATCAAAGTACATAACAACATAATAAAAATGTGCATCAAGGAGGTGCCTCATCAAAGAATCATGAAAGTGCTTGTACCTCGAAGTAAGTAGACCACCATTTTCCAAGTGCATACAAACATCAAGTGACCAATCAAATCTGCTCCAATGACACAGGTGAGGATACCATGTCCTATAATGTTGCTCCAAAAGGATGTAAGATGCATCAAAATAATCAACCATGTATTCTTTCATCCAATAAGTGAATGAAGAATCTCCACTAAAATCTGAACCAAGTAGGGAGAAAATAAAACAATGAGCCTTCAAGGGGCTCACATAAGTACCATTTATGCATCCATGGATATGTGTATCATCAAGAAATAACAAAGGATGTTTCTGCCAATAAGAATTTTCTCCAATCATATATCTCTTCACCCAAGTAGTTGATGAAGTTCCTCCAACATCAATTGAACTAAGAAAGGAGCAAGGAAAATCATGAGTCTTCAAGTGACTCAAGTGAACATTATAAGTGCATCCATGAATATATGTATCATCATAAGGTAAAAAATGATGCTTCTGCAAATGTAAATAATAAGGTTCTCTAGTCATGTCATCATCAAAAAGAGATATAGGAGTTTCATACTCCTCATGTGGCACCATCAAAAATAAACTTTTCACCCATACTTCATTATTAGGATGAATGCTGCAAAATATGGAAGTGTAAGATGTAGGATAACGAACCAACTCACCCAAATGATTAGAAAATGCAAGAGTGACATCATGTGATGGTTCCATAAGGGTAGGATCATGCACCTCCCTCAAAAGTGCAAAAATTTCCTCATAGTTTGGTTCCAAGGTAGTGGAATCATACACTTCTTCAAAACTTGTGTAACCATTTCCAAGAGGAAACCCAAGTTCCTCTTCCACCACAAGTGCTTGGTTCTCATCAAGCTCATCTTCAAACACATTAAGCACCTTCAATTTTCCATGTTTCTCATGATCCATCATGTCATGAGAATCCTCCAAGCAATCTACCATTTGACAATCTGAAACATAGGAGGAATAACAAATATCTTGCAACCTATCAAGAACTTGCTCATTTTGCATTTTGAGCTTATGAATATCTTCATTATTATTCAAGTATGCTCCATGTAACCATTCATTAAGCTCAACCAAATTGTTTCTATCAAAAAGCAAGGACATGAAATTACCTTCGATGTTGCACATTGCTCTTTGAAACTTCTCCATTTCTTCAAGGAAGGATGAATCCTTCAATGATGAAACTATCCAACACGAATTTGACACTAATTCTTGAGTGTCATGGAGTATGCTAATGGTCTCTTGGATCTTCTTTTCATTCATCTTTAATGACCCTTCAATAAAATGACGTTCTTGCAAATGAACTTCCTCATCTTCATCCTTCTTACTTGGACCAACTTCATGAAACTCAAGTGGTGATGGGGAAGTTGATCTTGTATCTTATTCAACTGCTACAAGGCCTTCATTTTCATGATTAATGGAATTTTGGCTTGCAGCAACACTTTCAAAAGTGATATCTATGTCACCAACATAGAGGTGTGAGCACTCATCAGTAGGTACTCCTTCATAGTTCGAGCATCCATCAGTAGACGCTCTTTGATTCATGTCCAAGGTAGAACGTGTCTCTAAATGATCTTTAATATTTTCAATAGAGTCTTCTTCATGCTCATGTGATGTTTCTTCATATTTTTCAGAGTCACTTGGGAGTGACTTTCGACCCTCTTCATGTAATTCTTCCTTTGCTTTACATATTTCAGAACTAGGTGGCTCATGGGTCTCCTCCTTTTCACTAAAAAATATATGATTTTCTCTCCAAGGTCTTTTGCAAGAAGGGCATAGACCTTTCTTAACAAACTCCACATATTCATTTTTGGGCCTATTTTCAAACACCCAATAAGCAAATTCTTCAAAAGGAATGGCCTTTTGTGTATCTCCCTTATATAGATAAAGATATGCCTGATATTGTCGGGGAAAGGTTTTACATGTTTCTCTCAATATTTTTAATTCATTCATAGAATTATCCTTTGGTAGTGTGACACACTCATGTTCATCAAATTCAAGGTCATAAGAATAACCCTCATTCCTTATGAAATTGTAAGAAGTGCTGCATGATGGCACATGTTCCTCATACCATTCACATTCTTCTTCATATTGCTCATAAGAATTGTACTCATAGGATTCATCATAATAGTAATATATGGATCCAAATGATTATTCAATGTCTGATATTAATTCACAGGTGCAATGACCATGCTCTGATACCATTGTAATGTCCCCAATTTGAAAATTTTCCCAATTTAGTCAATTTTCGAAACTTGGACTAGTGAAGCCCCAAACTGTCCCAAATGATCCCAAATATTTTTGAATGATGTATGGAGTGGGTTGAGGTGTATTTGGACATAATAAAGCAATTATTATATTCTGGGAAACTTTCTAAATACTTCAGCAACTTTCATTTACAATTAGAGAATGAAAGGCATAATTACTAGGAAAATCAATGTTGAAACCCTAAAGGGTAGATGGCTCCAAAAGACTCATAAGGATTTTGAATTGGGAATGAGAGTGTTTGAAAGGTATTGAGACATAAAAATTAATCTTATGAATTATTGGACACTCTCAAAACACTTCTGAACATTCATATAAGTTCAGGAGAAAATAGGGAAATTCATTAGGAAATTTGAGGTTCAAACCCCCAAGGGTAGGAGTCACAAATGGATTCCCAAATGCAGTACAAACCTCCCAAATTTCAGAAAAGAGACGTGGATTAGTTAAAGGAATTCAATGGGAACCCAAAAGCATCACTAATCAGTTCCTCAAGGCTGCTGCAACTCCCATAAATGAGAGGTTTGTAGACATGCCTTCACATAGGGGGAAAAGCTCAGAAACTCCACCACTTGTTATGAATTTCGAGATTTATGTTGCAAAGACTTATCCAATGTATATGAAACTTCTTCAGGACATTAATGGATATCCATAAATAAAAAAAACCACAGATATTTACTGATACAAATTGAAATAAATCAACTTCAAGCTCTCACAACAAGATATAGGGAAAATGGCACCATTTATGCATTGTTTGGTATTTTTACATAGTTTCACTTGGTATTTCTACTGGAGGATCTTATGGGAATAAAATATACAGTAAATATATTATATTACAAATAAATGGTGTATCTTGGACTCTCACAAAGAGATCAACATCTCATAATGTGCGCCCTTACTCCAAGAGCCAAAATATGCAGAGAAAGGTGAGATAGAGATGGGAACACGTCGAAGAAGAAAGAATCACGAGCTGCCCTGTAGATTCAACCTGAAAAAAATAAATCCATTTTAGCTCCAAATGAAAGTTCTGAATGGCCTCTCCAATTTCCAATTAGGATGGGAATCTTTCACCCTCAAAATTGGTACTAAGGAAAGTAGAGTAAACACTCACCTAGCATGGACAAGCCATGCTCTCCAATTTTCAAAATGAGAAATGATCAAAATATGCTTTCTTTCTTTGTTATTTTCTTTTATAAATTTCCAAAGGACTCCTTAGCTCGACTTCCATCCAAGAGACTCATGCCAAATCAAGTTGGGAAGAGATTCCAATGTGTGCCACTTGTCCAACAATTCCTAGTCTCCATCTTCCCTCAATTCGAATGGGGAAGCTTATTGGCTTCCATAATTCCCTTGTGTGCCCTCTTGGAGGCTAGTTTTATCCCCGACATGTCATATATGCCATATTTCAACAATCAGGTCTGAAATTTTTCATAGGTGTCATAGAATCTTCATCATTGTTGTCATAGGAGTTAGGGAATCTAGTTCCAAGTGTCACAATTCTTCTAAGATGCCTCTTCCTCTTCCATGGGAGTTATTATTCCATTCCAATTCGACCTTACATGACTCATGCCATGAATAATACCTCTTAAACTCCCCCAAGTATGTTACCCTTCATATTGAACTCAAATTGGTGAGAGAATCATGCCAAGTGTAGTGGGGAATCTTGCCACATGTGGGTCCCACAACCTCTTATGTGCCCCAATGATCCAATGCCACCTTATTTTCTTTGTATTATTATTTAATTAACCCATTTAATGTGAATTTGTAAGTCTAAGGTCATTTTGGGTCTTTTATCTCCTTTACTCCAACTTTTAATGCTTCCACCCCCAACTTAGGGAACTAGCAATGTTCCTCCATGATAGTTCATTTGGATGGGAATATTACAAACATTGAATTGGGAGTTTTTCTCTTAATGTAAACCACCTTGTCCCTTTGAATCTAATTTTACATTATTACTAACTTGGAAATCATTCTTGGAAATTATTTGACCCTTAGTATCAATTGACAACTATCATGAATATGGCCAAGGGGCTTAGGCCATTGTGACCCAATGCAAAATTTTGGCACATGACAATGTATTCTATGAACTCCATGCTTCTCCATCAGCAGGGAAGTCTGGGTTCCTCAAAACATATGAGTGGGCATATCGTAACTTCTTTTGGCAGGGAATGGAAAGGACCATTCAATAGATGGTGGTTGAATGTGATACTTTCCAGGCCAACAAGGGTGAAGCGACACTCCTTCTGGGATTGCTAAAACCCTTTCCCATCCCTACACAGATTTGGACAGATATTTCTATGGATTTCATTGAAGGGATCCGGTGGTACGATACTGCATCTAAAATGACTCCATATGAAGTAATCTATTGTCAGGCATCGCTAGTTCTTCTTCCATACAACCTCAGTAGTTCACCAGTTCAAGAAATTGACTCGGTTCTTCGAAACCACGACCAGATTCTTCACATTTTGCAGGACAATATTCACATGGAAAGAATTCGTATGCAACAACAAATTGATCAACACCGTTCTGAGCGCACTTTTCAAGCAGGTGATATGGTTTTTCTTCGTCTACAACTTTCTAAGCAATTCTTCATGAAACTCAAAAGGAGTCATTGTTAACACCCAAAAAGTGCTCACTAGCTCATTTCCTTATTCACATGACCCATTTGTCCACTTTTCCACCATTTGAGCCTCTAAAGCCATCAAAAGGTCACCAAAAGACCATTATACACCCCTTTTTCCCCTCAAAATGTATATTTTTCTTCAAAAAACACAAAAAACCCTCAAAAAGGGTCCAGAATTCCCAAAAATATTAAAAGGGAATAAAAATATTAAAAATATTTTAAAAAGAAAAAAAGAGGGAAAAAGGTACCTAAACCATGTTGGTCAATACCATTGGTTTCTTCAAAACCATAATGGTATTCCCCACTACCAAAAACTATAAAAAGGTGGTAGGGGTTCCTCACTTTCCATCCATCCATCATCCTATCCTCACGCTGTCAAAATCTCTCTTGAGACTGTTGGCCATTTTTCAGCATCTTGGAGAAGAGACCATTGAGTTTGGAGCTACTCACCCTTGGAGTTGCTGAACATCATATCCTCACCATTTGAGGTATCTTAATACAAAACATTCTTTTATTTCTTGTTATTTCTATGAACTGTTTTTAGATTTATTTGTTATATGCACATGTTAGTTTAGATTTAGATTTAATTCATAATTGTTTTTGCTTTCTATATTGAAACTGCTATCACATTGTTGATAGGTTCCCATTGCACAAAGCTTGATTGCAAAACCAAGCCAACAGTTTTTGTGGACTCAAAATTCCTTTGTTCAGAGCATGATGACATGGTTGACCTGGCAACATAGGGAACGGACTTGTAGGTGCGGGGATCTTCCCCAGGTTTTCCTTGAAACTTGGGGATGTCCAAGGGGAGCTTTGTAGGCATGGGTGGCCATGTAGGGTTATGCCCGATAGGATCGTTGGTTAACCTGGCTAGGTCTGGTAAGTTCAGACTAGCCATGTATGGTAAACTAGTAGATGGGTGTGGCGTAGTGACTGGGACATAACTGTTAATGGTGGCATTATGTAGTGGTCCAGTGGGTTTTTACGAGCCCAGGATGGTGATTGCTTGTGGTCGCTTTCATGTTTAGAGAGTCTGAAAGCAGTAAGTGGACTCCATTGGTTGTATTTTTCGTAAGTTAGTCTCCAAGGCCCGAAAAAGCATAAAATAATGCAAATGGAGAACTCTTCTAGCCGATGTGACTAGAGTATTCATTTTTCGTAATTAGTCTCCAAGGCCCGAAAAAGCATAAAATAATGAAAATGGAGACCATTTCTCTCTCTCAACCTTTTTGTTCGGTATAGTTTTATCCCATTTTTCGGGGCCGAGCAATTCCTTTTACGAAAAAGGCACTTAGGGAGTTTCTATTAATATCTTTTCTGACTCCTAAAACAATGAAAAGATCACCGAGCAATCTTGCTTCCTTTTATGCTCGCTAAACGTATCTGAAAGGGTGTCTACTTGGTATAAGTTTACCTCTTTTCCGGACCTTGTAGACTAATTACGAAAAATGAATACTCTAGTCACATCGGCTAGAAGAGTTCTCCATTTGCATTATTTTATGCTTTTTTGGGCCTTGGAGACTAACTTACAAAAAAGACAACCAATGGAGTCCACTTATTGCTTTCAGACTCTCTAAACATGAAAGAGACCATGAGCAATCACCATCCTGGGCTCGTAAAAACCCACTGGACCACTACATAATGCCACCATTAACAGTTATGTCCCAGTCACTATGCCACACCCATCTGTTAGTTTACCATACATGGCTAGTTTGAACTTACCAGACCTAGCTAGGCTAACCAACGATCCTATCAGGCACAACCCTACATGGCCACCCATGCCTACAAAGATCCCCTCGGACATCCCCAAGTTTGAAGGAAAACCTGGGGAAGATCCCCACACCTACGAGTCAGTTCCCTATGCTACCAGGTCAACCATGTCAGGAAGTTTGAGTCCACCCACTTTATGACCCCAGTTACTTCCCATCCCCACAAGTATGTCAGTCCTACCATCATTACTACCACACTTCAGTTCTACACCTCGCGCTCCTATCAAGGAAACATCATTGCCTTGTTAGTTGTTGGTCTCCCTCTGTTGACGACAACCAAATTTATTCCAGAGGATAGACCTAGAGGTCCTTGTGTCTTGGACTCATCACCATTTATGATGAGTGCCTACGAATCATTTCGAGAAGAGTCCTCAGTGCCTCTCCAAATGATTGTTTCTCACATGATCGACTTCAACACCTTGATCGCATCGTTGAGACTCACATAGGGTATTGGTCCTTTCATCTATTTGTTGAAGACCCCGGATACCACCTGACTCTTCCACATTTGAGAGTCTACTTATGGAAACAACCAGTCATATTTTCCTATAGATATCCAGGTTGCGCATGGCGACAGTATTTAGATGTACCCCATTTTTTTACTCCCTCGAGTATACAGTTACATATACCCCTCAGAGTTGACTCAGAGTCATCGAGTCCCTACAGATGTTGGACACCTTCAGATTCAGCAGTTCATCAACCCTTCTGAAACCTTGTTCAGAACGGTTGTCGCTTTATTCCAGTGTATCAGTTATTGAGATCAGTCATATTATGATCATGAGTACATCCCAAAATAGTGTCCCCTTTAGACCATTATGATGTACTAATAGATTTTTTATGTATTATGTAGGTCCCCCTTCTTGGGACTAATTGTTATGTATATGTCTTGATACGAGCATGGGTATGCCCACCTCGTCCATTATCATAGATTATTCCTCATTCATATTGAGGCCATGTAATATTTTTTGTTTTTGCAGCTTCCAAGGGTCATTGATCCAGTCTCCAACTGGTCTCTTCTCTTCCCCAAACCCCAGGAAAAAGACAAAAGAACAATGATGTCTATCGGCCATACGATGAACTCATGCCCTCACACATCAGGGGGCAATCTGTTAACACCCAAAAAGTGCTCACTAGCTCATTTCCTTATTCACATGACCCATTTGTCCACTTTTCCACCATTTAAGCCTCTAAAGCCATCAAAAGGTCACCAAAAGACCATAATACACTCCTTTTCCCCCTCAAAATGTATATTTTTCCTCAAAAAACACAAAAAACCCTAAAAAAGGATCCAAAATTCCCAAAAATATTAAAAGGGAATAAAAATATTAAAAATATTCAAAAAAGGAAAAAAGAGGGAAAAGGTACCTAAACCATGTTGGTCAATACCATTGGTTTCCTCAAAACCATAATGGTATTCCCCACCACCAAAAACTATAAAAAGGTGGTAGGGGCTCCTCACTTTCCATCCATCCATCATCCTATCCTCACGCTGTCAAAATCTCCCCTGAGACTTTTGGCCATTTTTCAGCATCTTGGAGAAGAGACCATTGGAGCTTGGAGCTACTCACCTTTGGAGTTGCTGAACATCATATCCTCACCATTTGAGGTATCTTAATACAAAACATTCTTTTATTTCTTGTTCTTTCTATGAACTGTTTTTAGATTTATTTGTTATATGCACATGTTAGTTTAGATTTAGATTTAATTCATAATTGTTTTTGCTTTCTATATTGAAATTGCTATCACATTGTTGATAGGTGCCCATTGCACAAAGCTTGGTTGCAAAACCAAGCCAACAGTCATAAGCTCGCTCCAAAGTTCTATGGTCCCTATAAGGTTCTTCAGAATATTGGGTCCGTTTCTTATCAATTGGAACTTCCTCCTTTTTCCTGCATTCATCCAGTATTTTATGTCTCTTGTCTGATGAAAGTTATTGGCACCACCATCAGATCCATCCTTTTGGAGTCGGATGTCATCCTCAATAGTCGCACTCGCTATCTTCGCTCTCGACCTACCACAGGGATATTAATTTAGTGGCACAGAATGGAACTAGAGGATGCTACATGGCAACCACTCCTTCAGATTCAACATTAATTTCCACATCTAAAGATTTGAGGACAAAGCTTTTTCTAAGGGGGAGGGGATGTTAGGAACCTGTGTCAACCCTTCTCTTTACTTTGTTAGTATATTGTTGTTGGATGCATATGATTTGTAAGTCGTCGCGTAGTATTATATGTTCCATGATATTGATCCTTAGTTTGTATTAGCCCATAGTATTTTCTGTTCCATGGTATTGATCCATATTATTGGACGAATATGCTTTGTAAGTCGTCCCGTAGTATTATATGTTCCATGGTACTGATCCATAGTATTGGCGCATAGACTTAGTATATAAGTACGTGTTGAGGCCAATGAAGGCATGAAGAATTTATTTGTATTGAGCTTGCTCAAAGGAGGTGGCCCCCTCGAAGTGACCCACGATCAATAAATATATTCTGTGTTCTGTTATTTATGATATATCATGCATTTTCATTAATTAATTGTTGGAGGTTCCTCACATCCTTAAGCATGTTTTGATAATTTGTTTAATTCGTTAACTCTGAGATGATAATGTGTTGATGCGAATGAGGATACTGCTTAATAGGTTTATAATGTGATGTTTTGATGCGAATGAGAATCTTTGGCTTATGTTGCGAATGAGTGTGAGATAATGCATGTCCTCTTACAACTGCAGAAACTTGGTTCTTGCATCCCCCTTATACATCTTGGGTGAGACGTCACTAGCTCTACGGGTGTTGCTGGAAAGGGTAAAATATTTCTGGGCTGATGTTTAAGGGAGTTTGGGTTGATTTTTGTTGACAATAGTGCGAAGTGAACCCCTGTCGACAGAACCATTTCAACAATAGGTGACCCACAAGATGAGGTACTTGGTTGAATAACCCCTTGCTCCAAAAAAATGCTTCTTCACCTCATCTGCTTCTAGAACAGGCTATCTATATAACCCAATATTTGGTAATGGGGAGTTAGGAAACAACTGTATCTCATGCTGTACTTCCCTCTTAGGTGGTATCCCTTTAGGATCATAGAAAAATACTCTATATGCTTGTAGAAACTCCTCCAACTATTTTTTTTTTCTCTATCGTACACCCCTCCAGGGATTCCTTTACTTATACTAATTCATCACCCACTTGATTGTCTCATAAAATAAGGAAAACATATTTTTTACTTGTGCTAATCAAATTTTTGTCTTGGTTGGAACTTACCAATGATATCTTTGATTTACTTTAATGTGCATTGTTTATGAATGAAATTCCCATCCTTGATAAGGTGGTACTGGTTTTCTCTCCTCATGAAGGCCACATCCCTCATATACATGTAGGGGCTTCCAAACACTACAAGACACATGTTAAGAAGTACTGCATATTACTCCACTTCATCAATAAAATATGCACTTACAACAAATTTGATCTTACACTGATTCATGACCTTTATCTCTATATCCTTCTTTACCCATCCCGATGGATAAGGGATAGGATGATCATGAACCTTCAACCAAATATTTCTAACTAGATCATATTCTATGAGATTGGCATGTGAACCAAAATCGATATAGTGTATACCATAGTCTTCTTGATCTGGATCTTGATATGGAAGAGTTTTTTCATCTCCTTCTATTTCCTTGTGATGAAGGGTACTCAGATTCACCTTCTTTTGTACCAATGTGCAACAAATTTTCTCATCCACATATGAATTTCTCTCTACCTATTTTCTTGAATCTATGGCTAGAAGGTTATTTTTCTTGGCATCCTTCTTGCGGTTCTTAGGATTAAGCTATGGAAGTAGTTTCCAACACTTTTCTTCAGTGTGAACATCGATGTTACAACATTTATAGTGGTTTTTGGGATCCTTGCACTGATGTGACATTGTTGTAGTATTATTATCTTTTCCTTTCCATTTCTTCTTCCCCTCCTTATAAGTGTCTCGGTTCTCTTTCTATTTGGAACCACTTGGTTGTCCTTTCTTGTGACCTATATTTTCTAGGTACTATGCTTGCACACAGCCTCATCAATTGTCTTGAGAATGAAGAGCATCACTTGCTTTCATAAATGACTGTGTAGAACCCCTAGATACTTTAGGAGTACATCTAGATTCCTGGGTGAGATGCCCAACATAATAACCATCTTCTTGAATTCAGTGGTGTAATCCTGTATGCTATGCCCTTTCCTTTTCCCCGAGTAATGCCAACGGATCCATTGTCCCTCTACAAAAACGATAGGGTATAATTGGGACTCTATGAGGGTTTTGAAATCGTTCCACTTAGATATTGGAATATCACCCTCCAACCTAAGTTCCTCTATGTGTCTTTCCCACTAGGTTAATGCATGGCCCTTTAATTTCAATTGAGCAAATGAAATCTTCTTCTCCTCATCTATCAGTTGTGGATACTAAAATAGACCTATAATTGATGCAACCAATGATTCATTTTGAAGCATCGATCTCACCTTAATATGGCATGACATCCAACTTCACTTCCATCTTAAATAATGGTTGGAAAGGGGTAACGAAATTGGAACTTGGATGCGGGCTGGTGCAAGGTAATGATACCCAATTATGACACGTTAGTTGCAATGACATTTTGGAAAAACAAAAATATTATCATTAAAATCAATTATTAGAGGTACCTACAAAACTTTTTCCGATTAGGTGTAAAAATATGAAACATAGAAAAACGGATGACCTTCCGGAATATATAACTTTTATTTATGGAAAAGTGGTATAACCCCCCCAAAATGTCATTATTCGAAGATTGGTATGTTATTTTTTTTCTAAAACATAATGCACATGTTTTTGTTGACCTCCCTATTTGCTATGTAAATTTTCAATTTATGAGAAAAAAAATATGTAGAGGCGTTGGAAATAGACAAATCTTTTGCGGAGCTATTTTTCCAAAATTTTAAAAGTTAATTTTATATTTTTTTAAATTACTGAAGTCAGTGAAGCCCTAAAAGGACATTGTCAAGTTTTAATCCACCATATCATGGTCTAAAAATAATCAAAATGCATTTTTTTTTTTTAGGTTGTAGGTATTTTCGTGCTCTTATGTGGGTTCTTTTCCGTTTTCGAAATAGGTAAGCCAATCAAACATTATAGGCCAAATAAACGACCTATGTTTTTTATGAATTTGACATGAGTGCATTTTAAAATGAATTAAAAATAGAGAACAACAACAGATCTATTAAAAAAGTATATATTTGGAATCTGCACACAGAGCTCGACAAGTGTGTGCAATTTCATCTGTAGTGCACTCGTGGAGCTTATGTAGAACTAGCTGTGAAAAATAGGAAGTTGCAGTGTTTGATGTGTTCTGCCATAAATCATAGATAAATGAGACTGAGCCTAAAGGTGCAGTTCGAAGCTAATTCCAAGCCTGAAAGGGCACCAAAAATAATTTGAATTCATACACGCGTGTGCACAAAGAGGCGCGCATACGTAAGTACGCGCACACGTCCATAGAAGTGCACATGCATGGTTAATAGTGCGCACACGTAGGTGTGCGTACACGTTCACGTATTTTCCTTTGTCACGGGGATACATAAAGTTGATGAAGATGTGATGATGAAGAAGATGACGATGATGGAGATGTTGATGAGGAAGGGGGAGATGACAATGATGATTAAGATGTTGATGAGGAAGGGGGAGATGAAAATGATGATGAAGATGTTGATGATGATGATGATGATGATGAGATGATGGTGACAATGGTGATGAAGATGATGATGATGTTGATGAAGAAGATGGTGATGAGGATGACGATGATGACGATGATGATGATGATGATGAGATGAGGATGATGATCATGATGGTGATGAAGATGATGATGATGATGATCATCATCATCATTATCATCATCTTCATCATAATCATCACCATCATCATCTACATCTTCATCATCATTGTCATCTCCCCCTTCCTCATCAACATATTCATCATCGTCATCTTCTTCATCATCACCATCTTCTTCATCAACATCATCATCATCTTCATCACCATCGCCATCATCATCAACATCTTCATCTCCATCATCATCATCTTCTTCATCCTCATCACCATCACCATCATCATCATCTTCATCATCATCATCATCATCATCGTCATCATCATCAACACCATCATCATCATCGTCACCACCCTCTTCTTCCTCATCATCATCAACATCTAGGTCATCATCTTGATCATCAACGTCAGATCAACATAATCATTATCATCCTCATCATCACCATTGATGTTGATGATGATGAAGATGATGATGATGATGTTGATGATGAGTACGATGACCATCAACATCATCATCATCTTCATCATCATACTCATATTCATCATCATCCACCACCACCATCATCATCATCATCGTCATCTTTGTCATCACCCTCTTCCTCATCAACAACATCTTCGTCATCATCATCATCACGATAGGAAGATGATGACGAAGATGTCAATGACGAAGGTGGCGATGATGAGTATGATGAGGATGATGAAGATGACGATTATGATGACGAATACAATGATGATCGTGACCATGATCATATGATGATGATGATGATGGTGAGGATGACGAAGATGGAAATGATGATTACTAATGAATATGATGATGACGAATATGATTATTTTGATGGTCATGATGATGATGATGATCATATTCGTCATACTTGTATTCATCATCATCATACTCGTATTCATCATCATCCACCACCACCACCACCACCACCACCATCATCATCATCATATCATCATCATCTTCATCATCCTCATCATCATCCGCGTCCTCACAATGACGACGATGATGATCATGATGAGGAAGTTGATGATGATGATCATGTTGTTGATGATGATGAAGATGATGATGATGTGCTGCATATTCCTCATCATCTTCATCATCATCATCATCATCTCCAAATTAGTCATCATCATCATCGTACTCATATTCATCATCATCTTCGTCGATGACGATGATACGAAGATGTCAAGGATGATGATGATTATGATACGAAGATGTCAATGATGATGATGATGATATGAAGATGTCAATGATGATGATGATGATGACAAAGATGTCGATGATGATGATGATTATGAGGAAGATGGCGATGATGAGTATGATGATGAAGATGAAGACGACTAAATTATGATGATGAAGACATTGATGATCGTGACCACGATCATATGAGGACGATGATAATGATAAGGATGATGATGATGATGAGAATGGTGATGATGATGACTAATGAAGATGATGATGATTTTGATGATGATCATATTCTTCATCATCATCATCATCATATCCATCATCGTACTCATATTTATCATCATCCACCATCATCATCATCATCACCATCACCATCATCATCGTCATCATCATCATCATCATCATCATCCTTGTCCTCACAATGATGATGATGATGGTGATGATGAAGTTGATGATCATGATCATGGTGTTGATGATGATGAAGATGATCATGATGATGAGGATGATGTGCTGCATATTCGTCATCATCTTCATCATCAACATCATCATCATCTCCATTAGTCATCATCACCATCTTCATCGTCATTGTCATCATCATCATCATCATCATCATCCCCATCCCCACAATGATGATGATGATGATGAAGATGGTGATGATGATGACTAATGAAGATGAGTATGACGATGAATATGATGTTTTTGCTGCTGATGATGATGATCATATTCGTCATCAACATAAGCATCTTCATCATCGTACTCGTATTCATCATCATCCATCATCGTCATCATCATCATCATCATCATCATCATCATCATCTTCATCATACTCATCATCATCCGCGTCCTCACAATGATGATGATGATGATGATGACAAGGAAGTTGATGATGATGATCACGGTGTTGATGATGATTATGTGCTGCATATTCCTCATCATCTTCACCACCATCATCATCGTCATCATCATCATCATCATCATCGTACTCATCATCATCGTCATCATCATCATCATCATCATCATCTTCGTCGATGACGGTGATACGAAGATGTCAATGATGATGATGATTATGATACGAATATGTCAATGATGATGATGATGATATGAAGATGATGACGAAGATGTCAATGACGATGATGATTAGGAAGAAGATGCCGATGACGAGTATGATGACGAAGATGAAGAAGACTAAAGACAGTGATGATTGTGACCATAATCATATGATGACGATGGTGATGATGATGACTAGTGAAGACGATGATGACGAGTATGATGATTTTGATGATGATCAGATTGTTGTTGATGATGATCATGTTGTTGATGATGATGAAGATGATGATGATGTGCTGCATATTCCTCATCATCTTCTTCTTCATCATCATCATCATCATTATCATCATCTTGAAATTAGTCATCATCATCATCGTACTCATATTCATCATCATCCACCACCACCATCATCATCATCATCATCATCATCTTCGTCGACGATGATGATACGAAGATGTCAATGATGATGATGATTATGATACGAAGATGTCAATGATGATGATGATGATGATATGAAGATGTCAATGATGATGATGATGATACGAAGATGATGATGAAGATGTCAATGATGATGATTATTAGGGAGAAGATGGCAATGCCGAAGATGAAGATGACTAAAGATAGTGATGATCGTGACCATGATCATATGATGATGATGGTGATGATGATGACTAGTGAAGATGATGATGACAAATATGATGATTTTGATGATGATCATATTCGTCGTCATCATCATCATCTTCTTCATCATCGTAATCATACTCATCATAATCCACCATCGTCGTCATCATCACCATCATCACCATCATCATCACCATCATCCTCATCATCATCCATGTCCTCACAATGATGATGATGAGGAAGTTGATGATGACAATCATGGTGTTGATGATGATGAAGATGATGATGAAGATGATCATGATGATGAGGATGATGTGCTGCATATTCGTCATCATATTCATCATAAACATCATCATCATCTCCATTAGTCATCATCACCATCTTCATCTTCATCGTCATTGTCATCATCATCATCATCATCATCATCCCCGTACCCACAATGATGATGATGATGAAGATGGTGATGATGATGACTAATGAAGATGAGTATGACGACGAATATGATGTTTTTGCTGTTGATGATGATGATCATATTCGTCATCAACATCATCATCTTCATCATCGTACTCGTATTCATCATCATCCATTGTCATCATCATCATCATCATCATCATCATCATATCATCATCATCTTCATCATCCTCATCATCATCCGCATCCTCACAATGATGATGATGATGATGATGACGACGAGGAAGTTGATGATGATGGTCATGGTGTTGATGATGAGGAAGATGATGATGATGTGCTGCATATTCCTCATCATCTTCACCATCATCATCATCGTCATCATCATCACCATCATCATCTCCAAATTAGTCATCATCATCATCGTACTCATATTCATCATCATCATCTTCGTCGATGATGGTGATACGAAGATGTCAATGATGATGATGATTATGATACGAAGATGTCAATGATGATGATGATGATACTAAGATGATGATGAAGATGTCAATGATGATGATGATTAGGAGGAAGATGTTGATGGCGAGTATGATGACAAAGATGAAGATGACTAAAGACAGTGATGACGAAGACAGTGATGATCGTGACCATGATCATATGATGATGCTGGTGATGATGATGACTAGTGAAGACGATGATGACGAGTATGATGATTTTGATGATGATCATATTGTTGATGATGATGATCATGTTGTTGTTGATGATGAAGATGATGATGATGTGCTGCATATTCCTCCTCATCTTCATCATCATCATCATCTCGAAATTAGTCATCATCATCATCTTGAAATTAGTCATCATCATCATCGTACTCATATTCATCATCATCATCATCTTTGTCGACGATGATGATATGAAGATGTCAATGATGATGATGATTATGATATGAAGATGTCAGCGATGATGATGATGATGATGATATGAAGATGTCAATGATGATGATGATGATACGAAGATGATTATGAAGATGTCAATGATAACGATGATTAGGGGTAAGATGGCGATGACGAAGATGAAGATGACTAAAGACAATGATGACGAAGACAGTGATGATCGTGACCATGATCATATGATGATGATGGTGATGATGATGACTAGTGAAGATGTTGATGACGAATATGATGATTTTGATGATGATCATATTCGTCATCATCATCATCATCTTCTTCATCATCGTACTCATACTCATCATCATCCACCATTGTCATCATCATCACCATCATCACCATCATCTTCATCATCAACATCATCATAATCTCCATTAGTCATCATCACCATCTTCATCGTCATTGCCATCATCATCATCATATTCATCCCCACAATGATGATGATGATGAAGATGGTGATGATGATGACTAATGAAGATGAGTATGACGACGAATATGATGTTTTTTTCTGATGATGATGACGATCATATTCGTCATCAACAACATCATCATCATCATCGTACTCGTATTCGTCATCATCCATCGTCATCATCATCATCATCATCATCATATTATCATCATCTTCATCATCCTCATCATGATCCATGTCCTCACAATGATGATGATGATGATGATGACGATCATGGTGTTGATGATGAGGAAGATGATGACGATGTGCTGCATATTCCTCATCATCTTCACCATCATCATCATCGTCATCATCATCATTATCATCTCCAAATTAGTCATCATCATCATCGTACTCATCATCATCATCATCATCATCATCATCTTCATCGATGATGGTGATACGAAGATGTCAATGATGATGATGATTATGATACGAAGATGTCAATGATGATGATGATGATATGAAGATGATGACGAATATGTCAATGATGATGATGATTAGGAGGAAGATGGCGATGCCGAAGATGAAGATGACTAAATATAGTGATGACGAAGACAGTGGTGATCGTGACCATGATCATATGATGACGATGGTGATGATGGTGATGATGATGACTACTGAAGATGATGATGATGAATATGATGATTTTGATGATGATCATATTCGTCATCATCATCATCATCTTCTTCATTATCGTGCTCATATTCATCATCATCCACCATCGTCGTCATCATCACCATCATCACCATCATCATCCTCGTCCTCACAATGATGATGATGATGATGACTATGAAGATGGTGATGATGACCATGTTGTGGATGATGATGAAGATGATGTAATAGCATTATTCTTGATGTAATACATATGTTTATAATTCAAAATTAAATTAATGTTTTGAAATTAAAATACATATTTGTAAATATACCCCTAAACCCCTAAACACCTAGAAGCACTTAAATGCACATAGGGATTATGGGTTAGAAGAGGTCCTAAAGGATTTTATGGGGGAGGGCCTCTTTATGGGAAGGGTCTCTAGGAATAACCCGACACATTTATATCTCTTGGTTAATAAATGCACTGAACATTACCCACCAAACAATACAACGTTCAGAATGGACGTGCACGGGCTAGATGCACGTGCGCGCTATATGTGCGTGCGTGTCCCTGTTGAAGATAAAATTTAGAAAATAACCCGCGTTCTTTCTCCCACAATTTTTTCCTCATTTTCACGTTCTCTTCGCTGGTTTCACGAATAGTCCGACAAGCATTTAAATGGTAGATTGAATTCATACACCATTTGGTGCTTCCTTGACCATTTGGATAGAATACACAACATTTTGGGCTCTATTTTGGCTCCTTGGATTGAATACACACCTCTTGGGCTCCATTTGGATCAATCAAGTGAATACACAACAGTTGGACTCTATTTGGCACCTTGGATTGAATTCTCATGCTACTTGGACACACATGAAGTCTTCTTACATATAGTGGACACATCAAAAGAGCATTTGACATTTGAGGCAAAGAGCAATCATAATCCGGTATGGTGATAATTTTATCTTGTTAAATGTAGTTTAGTCTTCATTCGCTTGTTTGAATGGCATCTATTTTGGGTTTTTCCTCATGAATTGTATGATAGATCTATTTTAGTTTTCTTAATCTTCAACATAGACAATAAAAACATCTTACCAAAACAAAACTACAAAATGCACCAAACAATGCTTTCAACCTTTCATGAAGATAATAAAAAAAAATTACTTGCATCACCACCAATAACATTTCATAATCACATTCTTCCATCTAGTAGACAAACATTTGTTGAATTTCTCATGGTTTCACTACAACAACTCACACAAACACCTAGAGAATTGAAAACTATTAGTCTTTTGGGGATATTTTCCCTCACAAGGAAGTTGCTCCTACTAACATCCCATACCACCATTCAATACCATCCAATACCATCCTACTGAGTTCCTAAAGGTGTCGTTGCAGTTATATGTAGGGCATTCCCAATAGCTTTTAAGATTATATGAGAACATTCTCACTAGATGTTGTTGTACATAATCAATTGCTACATCGAGCTTTAATAATCATGTGCACGTCGAGTTTTAATATCTTATTTGTTGTTCATTCTTGCAGGGGTGATATTTTTGTTTTTTTTTTAAACGCATTGAATATGGGCAACAGACGTAATAATAAAAGAAAGTCTAGAAGGAACCCACTGCCCCCTGAAAAGGCCCATGAGATAAGAGAAAAAGCCAGGTTGTACATGCAAAACCGTAGAAAGAAAAATGTTAGTGCCTTAGATCCATCAACAAGCAATGACAAAGTGGTTGAAGCCAATCAAATGTTACCTGATGTTGAGTATGAAGGGATGGATGTTGAACAAGCTCTTAATTGGAAAGCTCCCCAAGAAGAGCACACACATGCAGAACACACTCCCTTGCAGGATCAAGTTGTGAACGAAGGGCCACAACAAGCCATTGACGGGACTCATACTTCCTTGCCGACTCCCTTGCCTCGATTATCAAGCGGACGACGAAGAACTCCCAGATGTATTCATGTGGATGAAAGTTGATTTTCAGGACTTGAAGGTAAGATGCCCAAACGCACTATTGATTTCCATTGTAGCAAGATAACAAAAGAATTTTTTGAATCCAAAACCGATGTAGCAAAATGTCAATTGTTTCTTGCTTTGTTAAAATCACATTGTCTAGCGGATGTTAGGAGAATTTTGAGCATAAAGGTAGTTAGAATTTTAGATGTCAACAATCATGTTGTTAGAAAGCTACAATCTGCATTTAATTTGATTGGAAAAACTTCTCGTACAAAAGATTTTAATGCGGCCCATCATGTACTGTCGGAATCGATTGTAGACAAATCCACAAGGCAATGTCGCCTACTATCACACACATGTAAAATATTTAAAGTAGACAACAAGACTCTTCAAAAGTATTCTGCCATTAGAGAAAAACTTGAGACCCCAGGCCAAAAAGATTGTTGGGCCTTTGTTGGTAGGTTACCTCGTTCAGACACGAAGCTCATTGATGTTGTTAAAGAACTAGTGCAGAAGTTTTGGCATGATAACACTAGACCGTCATCGAATGAAAGAGATGTTTTAAAGTTGAGAAAAGGTGCTAGGGGGGGTGAACCCCATGTCAAGCACTTCCTTGACACGACACAAACAGAACTCTACGAGAGGTTCAAGAATGAGCACACACAATTGAACTTGGGCCAAAGGTCCTTTGAAAAATGCAAACCCTGGTATGTTAAAATTTGCAATGATCGCAATACATGTTGTTGTAGATACCATGTAGAATTTGAGTACTTTTATGATACATATAGACATATATTTTGTGATTTGCATACTAACATTGTGCAGGATTGCCCATCGTTACAACCACCGAATGCATCTAGAGAATTTACACATAGCATAATGTGTCCAAGACCTGAAGGACAAAAATATTATAAAAGATCATGTTTATATGGGATGTGTTCCAGTTGCAGTGGATTTGCATTATTGAGCCCCTGCATCCATGCAACCACGGAGCACGCATTTGGGAGGATGTCAATATAAATGCAGAAATTCCAGTACATAACATATCAAGTAGATAGTTTGAAGGAAAGCAAAAAAATTGCATTGGTGAAGTCACAGGTAATCTAATTTTGCATACTTTCATACTGTACATGTTGAATTTGTACATATATATTCACATTGAAAATGTCACGTTGTATTAATGCCCTGGGTTTTGTGGCACTAGGTACAAATTTGCAATTTCATGAAGGAATTCTACCAAAAGACCGAGCAGTATGTACAGCATGTCCATGTAGCACGATGGAAGGATGAACAGTACAGACAGTGCAGGGACACCTTCCCCAATGGCACAATATTGTTGATTGTGGACTTTGCTGAAAACTACACCCTGCAGCCAGAGAATGAGATTCAAAGTCAATACTACCATTCAGACCAAATTAGCATAATGGTCCATATCACATATAGGCACGCGCCAGAGAGCAGCAACGATAGGAGGATAATATTGAAAAAGACCAACTTCTACATCAGTGACGACAGGTGCCATGACCTGCATTACGTGCAACATTGCTTCCAAATTTTCTATGATCAGCTGAAGGAGAGAGGTATATAGATGGATCGGCATTGGATGTGGTCAGATGGTTGTGCAAGCCATTTCAAAAATGCACGTGTATTCCAGTGGTTGAGTATTTTGCACAAGACTTGTGATGTGTTGCATGTGTGGAACTATTTTGAGATTGGTCATGGAAAGGGAGAGCACAACGGTGCTGGGGCATGTCTCAAAACTGCCCTACAAAGGGAAGAGATGAGGTGCATGAGAAACCCTCATATTTGGGATCCAGAAACCATAGTTCAATGGTGCTTTGCAAAAATGTCAGATTGAACCACGAAGCAACACATACCAACAGGTAGAGGACATGTTAGAAATTTCTGGCATGTAGTTGATATAGACCGATCGCGTTCTTACAGTTGCAGTACTGTGCAAGGAACTCATGGATTTCATTCGGTTCGAAGCTCAAACAACCCCTTATTTGAAATATGGACACGAAAACTTGCTTTCTTTTGTGGGCCTTGCAGCAGTTGTGAATGGGATGAATGCGAATCAATGGCTTGGGTTGATGAATGGGATCATGTATCACTTGCAGTGGACCCATGTGCAGTTGTTGAAACAATCTAGTTAGAGGAAGTCCAGTCCTCTATTTCGAATGAATATGATCATGTATCTGATCTAGTACATCCAGGTAAACATTTTTGCATGCATATCCCGGTTCCCTCCCTGTTTATATGTAATTATCCAAGTTATTAAACCACTACTTGTTGGAATATGATCGTAAAATGCATCTTTGTAGGACACATCTACGCAGTTGTCGCCCCGACAGACAGTGCAATTGGGACGAATTATTGGTTGGCATGATGCATCCAGGGGAAGCAAACCCTAGCATCATTAATGGATAGTGAAGGCATTACCTTTCCCACTGGCTCGATGGTTTTTCAGGGGGAATATCTTACAATGAATGGAAAGGGACCAAAGAGCAATGGCTACACATACACGGATTATAGACCAGGGTTGAGGGTGTATCACTTTACGCACTTGATCGTTGGTACAAACATCCAATTACAGACAATGTCAACGATGTCATCAAACAAGGTACGCTACTTACTACCTCATGTATAGCACGAGAGGTTGTTTGAGACAATAAAAAACCGAGAGGATCCAGAAGGCCTAATTGATTGAGGTACATAGTATAGTAATGATGTGATTGTTTATTCATGCATGTCCAAAGTTATTCATGTTAGATAGTTTATTTGATATCTCTATCTTATATCGTTTATTTGATGTTTGAGTTATGATTTATAGCCATGTCATTGTTTATTCATGCATGATCAATGTTATTCATGTTAGATAGGAATTTGATATCGTTATATTATATCGTTTATTTGATGTACATGAGTTATGATTAAGTTATGATTTATGTGAATATATATGTGGTTCATGTGATGCAACAACTTCCATATTGTCTTGAGCTACTTCATCATCTCCTTGAGAAAATTTGATGGTAGTACAATGATGAAATTTGATGAAATTCCATCCATGAATTTACCCTCCATTTTTATAGGAAAAAGTATATTCAATAAATTCCAACATTGCCAAGTCAACCTATGATTTTGTTTTGGTAGTACAATGATTTTTTTGCTCAAGATTTTGGTTCTATCTACAATGACTAACTCCCAATAGTTCCCATATTTTTTCCCTTTCACTCTTATTATTTTTACTCTCTCTTTTTCATAAACATTGTGCACTTTTGGATTTGTATCATTTTACACATTTTCAAATTATTTATTCACATCTCCTAGGTTCCTTGAAAATATCACTTCACATAGTCTTTCCCTATTTCACATTCCCCATTATGTTGTGTTCAACATAATTACAAATGTATAGGGAAAAAGGAAAATTATGGCATTTATGATATAACACCATTAATCTTTAAAATATGATGTAGCTAGAATAATTAGTGAAGGAACATAAGTGAATATGCCGTAAGAACTTTCATAAAACGATTCCAATGATCCCTCTAGTCCTTTAACCTTATTTCCTCACTTGGATAAATCATTTGGACCTCTATTGAATTTCATTTTCCCTTAAATATTGAGTAACTTTTTTCTTGCAATATTCAACACATTTTCAAAGAGGTTGTTTTGTTTGCTTAAGTTCCTTTAAAATATCACTTTGCATTACCTTATCCCACTGCACTTCCCTCCATCTATGTTTTGTATTACTCTTGATGTCAACAAGGATGTCACTATGCAACAAAAAATAACCCAAGAAATGAAACAATCCTTTATCATTTAGTGAACTAGGTCTGGTAACAATCGGGAATCCCACAGTGCGCTTGATTCTCAGCAGTTTCAAAATTATGTTTAATGTTTTGAGAAGTAGTAATTTCGCTAGGAGAGTATATTATGCTTTATACTTGTAGGATAGATAGGTATAGAAATACAATCTTCAAACCAACAACAACAAGGTGACAGCAGGAGGATTTTGCAAAGTTGACCCCCGTGTGCAAAAATTGCACACTCCCTCACTAAGCAAAACCCTAGTTTCTAAGATGGACCTACAAGGTTACACCCGGGCCATGGGACTGGAGGCGGGGGGCACCCGTAGCACTATCCTGACATCCTAAATCCAATGGAGCTGATGGCTTTTCGATCGGAGCCACGGTCTTCATTCTATGGCTCGTTCTGTCTCGCATCCAAAAGGCCTTCAGGGACACCCGCTGGATACCTGCTGGGGAATAGAGATCCAACCATGCAGAAAAACCTAGTTTTGAGGAGTCCTACAAGTGTGTCTAGAGAGGTTCCAGCTGGGAATGCTAACCACAAAGTGCCCGGGGGAGGATTTTGCAAAATTGACCCCCGTGTGAAAAAATTGCACACTCCCTCACTGAGCAAAACCCTAGTTTCCAAGATGGACCTACATGGTAACACCCAGGACACAGGACTGGAGGGGAGGGGCACCACTAGTACTGTCCTGACATCCTGAATCCAACGGCGATGACGGTTTGTCGATCTGAGCCATGGTCTTCATTCTATGGCTCGTTCCGTATCGCATCCAAAAGGCCTTCAGGGACACCTGCTAGATACCTGCCGGGGCCATAGAACTCCAATTGTGAAACAAAACCAGGTTTCGGGGAGACATGCAGGTGTGTCTAGGATGGTTCCAGCTGGGAACTCTAGCCACAAGTGCCCGGTGGATGATTTTGCAAAGTTGACCCCCGTGGGCAAAAATTGCACACTCCCTCACTAAGCAAAACCCTAGTTTCCAAGATGGACCTACAAGGTGACACCCGGGCCACGGGACCGGAGGGGGTGGGCCCCCCTAGCACTATCCCGACATCTTGAATCCAATGGAGTTGACGGTTTGTCAATCGGAGCCACGGTCTTCATTCTATGGCTCATTCTGTCTCGCATCCAAAAGGCCTTCAAGGACACCCGCTGGATACTTGCCAGGGCATAGAGCTCTAACCATGCAGCAAAACCTGGTTCTGGGGAGTCTTGCAAGTGTGTCTAGAGAGGTTCTGGCTGGGAATGCTAACCACAAAGTGCCTGGGGTAGGATTTTGCAAAGTTGACCCCCGTGTGCAAAAATTGCACTCGCTCATTGAGAAAAACCCTAGTTTCCAAGATGGACCTACATGGTGACACCCGGGACACAGGACCAGAGGGGAGGGGCACCCCTAGCACTATCCCGATGTCCTGAATCCAACGGAGTTGATGGTTTGTCGATCGGATCCACAGTCTTCATTCTATGGCTCGTTCCATCTCGCATCCAAAAGGCCTTCAGGGACACCCATTGGATTTATACAATCTCTGTTTTACGAGAAACTGACCTTAGAACTTCTCTTAGCAATGACAACGAATCCTTCATTGTTCACAGAAGCTCGGACAATACTCCCTACTTTTAAACGCATTTTGGAGAGAGCAAGAGGACAAGTTCATCAAAGCAACTTCATTCATCTATATTCTCGTAATGTACACATAGTCCATCCTTATCTTGATAAACAAGAGTTTTATAATAGCTTGAATGTTTTGGGCGTGGTTATCTCCCTGTATTCGGTTGTCTGATTGGTTGACAAGCTTGCCTGAAAATCTGTACGTTGAAGTTCTTTGTTTTATTGCTGAAAAATGGAAGGGATTTTCAAGTCACCTACAAAATGCTCCTTTGTTGAAATATCTAAGTTCTTCCAACAACATAGATTTGGCTAGTGTATCAAATGCTACCATCCACACCAGAATTTATCTTTCATCAAAGGAGTTGCACATATTATGGCTAACGAAATGGTCTTGGGAGCTTGGAAGTGCCGGCAAATATTATTCCATGCTTGAATCTACCCAGAAGGCAATTATAAATTTAGATCCTCGAGAATGCCTGAAACTACCCAGAAGGAAATTATAAATTTAGATCCTCGAGAAGGTAAGAAAATATATGAGTGGTTGAATCAGTATCCTAAAATTACAGAGCTTTCTATCTCAAAGTTTGTTTAGCGGCTCCTGGATGTAGTATCAGACTCAACAGACAGTAAACTTGTTATCACCACTAGAATGCCCCCAGGGTGCCTGACTAAAATACCCGTAGCGCCCGAACCGTGACTCGGTTCATGAATCCATCGACTCCGGTGGGTCCAGGATGCCGGTTTTCAGCTAGGGGACCCCCCCACAGCGTTCCTCGAAGACCCGGAAGCGGTGCTAATGGGCCATCCCCGGAGCTAGGGTTTTGCTCAGTGAAGGCCATTCCAAATTCACTCAATGGGGCCATTTCACGTCCGGAGGCCCCCAGGCGTGTGTGGCCACCATGGACAGGTCCACTATGGCCACATGGACCTGTTGGAGCCGACGGAATCCAAGTCCGCTTGCCGGTTTGGGTTCCGTGGCCTCAGAGCAAATGCCCAAAGTGTCCCTAAACGGCCCTGGGGTGCCTGACTAGAATGCCTGTGGCACACGAACTGTGGCTCAGTTTGTGAATGCGTCGATTCCGGTGGGTCCGGGACGATGAGTTTCAGCTAGGGGACCCCCCACAGCATGCCCCGAAGACCCGAAAGCGGTGCCAATGAGCCATCTCCGGAGCTAGGGTTTGGCTTAGTGATGGCCATTCCAAATTTGCTCAAGGGGGCCATTTCTCGTGCAGATTCCCCCGAGCGTGTGTGGTCACTGTGGACAGGTCCACAATGGCCATGTGGACCTGTGGGAGACGACAAAATCCAAGTCATCTCGTCGAGTTGGGTTCTGTGGCCCCGGGGCAAATCCTCTAGGTGTCCCTGACCGGCCCCGGGGTGCCCGACTAGAATGCTCGTGGCACCGGAACCGTGGCTTGGTTTGCGAATCCGTCGACTCTAGTGGGTCCAAGACGCCAGGTTTCAACTAGGGGACCCCCCACAGCGTGCCTCGAAGCCCCAAAAATGGTGCCAATGGGCCATCCCTGGAGCTAGGGTTTTGCTCAGTGGGGGCCATTCCATATTCACTCGAGGGGTCCATTTCTCGTCTGGAGGCAGAAGAAGATCAATTTTAGACAAAACAATATAGTTAGTAGAAGAAGATTAATTTTCAACAAAACAATGTAGTTATTACATGTGGAGGAAGTGGTTTCTCGTGGAAAACGAGTGTAGGGTTGAGTAGAGGAAAGATGTTGGGAAATGGGCTATTACATTAGCTTTTCCGATGGGCAAGTGGTTTACAGAAGGAAATATGGTGGCTATAGGTATCTATGCTTTTCTTCCGACGGAAATAGGATTTCCCTCGGAAGAAAGGCATAGATACCTACAACCGCCAAAGCATAGATACCTATAGCCGCCCATCGGAAAAGCTAATGTAATAGCCCATTTCCCAACATCTTTACTCTGCTCAACCCTACACTCATTTTCCATGGGAAACCGCTGCCTCCACATGTAATACCTACATTGTTTTGTCAAAAATTGATCTTCTTCTGCTAACTACATTGCTTTGTCGAAAATTGATCTTATTTTGCCTCCGGATGAGAAATGGCCCCCTTGAGCAAATTTGGAATGGCCTTCGGGTGCTATGGGAATTCTAGTCAGGCACCACGGTGGCCACACATGCCCAGGGGCCTCCAGACGATGAATGCACCACTTGAGAGAATTTGGAATGGCCATCACTGCGCAAAACCCTAGCTCCAGAGATGGCTCATTGGCACCACTTTCGGGTCTTTGGGGGACGCTGTGGGGGGTCCCTTAGCTGAAACCCGTCATACCGGACCCACTGAAGTCGACGGATTCACGAACTGAGCCACGGTTCAGGTGCTACGGGCATTCTAGTCGGGTACCCCGGGGCCGTTCAGGGACACCTAGAGGATTTGCCCCGAAGCCACGGAACCCAACCCGATGAGAGGACTTGGATTTCGTCACCTCCCACAGGTCCACATGGCCATTGTGGACTTGTCCACAGTGGCCACGCACGCCCGGGGGCATCCGGACGAGAAATGCTCCCCTTGAGCAAATTTGGAATGGCCATCACTGAGTAAAACCCTAGCTCCGGAGATGGCTCGTTGGCACTGCTTCCGGGTCTTTGGGGGATGCTGTGGGGGGTCCCCTAGCTGAAACCTGCCGTCTTGGACCCACCAAAATCGGCGGATTCATGAATCGATCCACGGTTTGGGTGCCATGGGCATTCTAGTTGGGCACCTGGAGGATTTTCCCCTGGGCCATGGAACCCAACCCAACGAGCGGACTCGGATTCCGTCGGCTCCCACAGGTCCACGTGGCCATAGTGGACCTGTCCACGATGGCCACGCATGCCCGGGGGCCTTCGGACGAGAAATGCCCCCCTTGAGCAAATTTGGAATGGCCTTCACTGAGCAAAACCCTAGCTCCGAGGATAGCCCATTGGAACCGCTTCTGAGTCTTCGAGGCATGTTGTGGGGGGTCCCCTAGCTGAAACCCGGTGTTCGGGACCCACCGGAGTCGACGGATTCACGAACCAAGCCATGGTTCAGGCACTACGGGTATTCTAGTCGGGCACCCCGGGGCCATTAAGGGACACTTTGGGCATTTGCTCCGCGGCCACGAAACACAAACCGGCGAGCGGACTTGGATTCCGTCAGCTCCCACATGTCCATGTGCCCATAGTGGACCTGTCCATGGTGGCCACGCATGCCCGAGGGCCTCCAGACGAGAAATGGCCCCATTGAGCGAATTTGGAATGGCCTTCACTGAGCAAAACCCTAGCTACGGGGATGGCCCATTGGCACCACTTTCGGGTCTTCGAGGCATGCTGTGGGGGGTCTGCTAGCTGAAACCCGACCTCCTAGACCCACCGGAGTTGACAGATTCGCAAACCGAGCCACGGTTCTAGTGCTACGGGCATTCTAGTCGGGCACCTCGGGGCCGTTTAGGGACACTTGGAGGATTTGACCCGGGGCCACGGAACCCAAACCGGTGAGAGGAATTGGATTATGTCACCTCCCCTAGGTCCACCTAGCAATTGCGGACTTGTCCACGATGGCCATGCATGCCCGGGGGCCTCCGGTCGAGAAATGGCCCCCTTTAGCGAATTTGTCATGGCCTTCACACTGGGGTCAACTCTAGAAAATATTCCATCAGGCACTTAGGGCTAGCGTTCCCAGCCAGAACCTACCTAGACACACCTGCAGGACTCCTTGGAACCCGATTTTGTTGCTAGGTTGGAGTTCTACGCCCCCGGCAGGTATCCAACAGGTGTCCCTGAAGGCCTTTTGGATGCGAGATGGGACGAGCCATAGAATGAAGACCGCAGCTTAGATCGATGAACCATCGACTCCGTTAGATTCAGCACGCCGAGATAGTGCTAGGGGTGCCCCTCCCCTCAGGCCTGGTGGCCCCCGCCCTCATCTTGTATGTCCATCTTGGAAACTAGGGTTTTGCTTAGTGAGGGAGTGTGCAATTTTTGCACATGGGAGTCAACTCTGGAAAATCATCCACTAGGCACTTGTGGCTAGCGTTCCTGGTTGGAACCTACTTAGACACACCTGCATGACTCCTTGAAACCCGGTTTTGTTGCACGGTAGGCGTTCTACGCCCCCGGCAGGTATCCAACAGGTGTCCATGAAGGCCTTCTGGATGCGAGATGGGACAAGCCATAGAATGAAGACCGTGGCTTGGATCCATGAACCATCGACTCTGTTGGATTTAGTACACTAGGATAGTGCTAGGGGTGCCCCTCCCCTCTGGCTTGGTGGCCCCTCCCTTGTCTTGTATGTCCATCTTGGAAACTAGGGTTTTGCTTAGTGAGGGAGTGTGCAATTTTTGCACACGGGGGTCAACTCTAGAAAATCACTCACTGGGTAGTTGTGGCTAGCGTTTTCGGCCAGAACCTGCCTAGACACACCTACAGGTCTCCCCAGAACCTGGTTTTGTTGCACGGTTGGAGTTCTACGACCCCGACAGGTATCCAGCAGGTGTCCCTGAAGGCCTTTTGGATGCGAGACGGGACGAGCCATAGAATGAAGACCGTGGCTCGGATCGACGAACCGTTGACTCTATTGGATTCAACATGCTGGGATAGTGCTAGGGGTGCCCCTCCCCTCCGACCCAATGGCCCCGCCCTCATCTTGTACATCCATCTTGGAAACTAGGGTTTTTCTCAGTGAGGAAGTGTGCAATTTTTGCACACGGGGGTCAACTCTGGAAAATCACCCACCGGGCACTTGTGGCTAGCATTCCCGATCGGAACCTGCCTAGACGCACCTGCAGGACTCCCTGAAACCTGGTTTTGTTGCACGGTTGGAGTTCTACGCCCCCGACAGGTATCCAGTAGGTGTCCCTGAAGGCCTTTTGGATGTGAGACGGGACGAGCCATAGAATGAATACCTTGGCTCAGATCTACGAACCATTGAATCCATTGGATTCAACACGCCGAGATAGTGCTAGGGGTACCCCTCCCCTCCGACCTGGTGGCCCTGCCCTCATCTTGTATGCCCATCTTGGAAACTAGGGTTTTGCTCAGTGAGGGAGTGTGCAATTTTTGCACATGGGGGTCAACTCTGGAAAATATTCCACCAGGCACTTAGGGCTAGCATTCCTGGCCAGAACCTACCTAGACACACCTGCAAGACTCCCTGGAACCTGGTTTTGTTGCATAGTTGGAGTTCTACGCCCCCGGTAGGTATCCAGCAGGTGTCCATGAAGGCCTTTTGGATGCGAGATGAGATGAGACATAGAATGAAGACCATGGCTTGGATCGATGAACCATCGACTCTGTTGGATTCAGCACGCCGGGATAGTGCTAGGGGTGCCCCTCCCCTCCAGACTGGTGGCAGCGCCCTCATCTTGTACATCCATCTTGGAAACTACGGTTTTGCTAAGTGAGGGAGTGTGCAATTTTTGCACACGGGGGTCAACTCTGGAAAATCATCCACCAGAAACATGTGGCTAGCGTTCCCAGCCGAAACCTTCCTAGACACACTTGCATGACTCCCTCGAACCCAGTTTTGTTGCACAGTTGGAGTTCTATGCCCCCGGCAGGTATCCTGCAGGTGTCCTTGAAGGCCTTTTGGATGCGAGACGGGACGAGCCATAGAATGAAGATAGTGGCTCGGATCGATGAACCATCGACTCCTTTGGATTTAGCACACCAGGATAGTGCTAGAGGTGCCCCTCCCCTCCAGCCCAGTGGCCCCGCCCTCATCTTGTACGTCCATCTTGGAAACTAGGGTTTTGCTCAGTGAGGGAGTGTGCAATTTTTGCACACGGGGGTCAACTTTGGAAAATCACCCACCAGGAACTTGTGGCTAGCATTCCCGGCTGGAACTTGCCTAGACACAGCTGTAGGACTCCCCGAAACCCGATTTTGTTGCATGGTTGGAGTTCTACGCCCCCGGCAGGTATCCAGCAGGTGTGCCTGAAGGCCTTCTAGATGCGAGACGGGACGAGCCATAGAATGAAGACCGTGGCTTGGATTGATGAACCGTCGAATCCGTTGGATTCAACATGCTGGGATAGTGCTAGGGGTGCCCCTCCCCTCTGGCCTGGTGGCCCTGCCCTCATCTTGTACATCCATCTTGGAAACTAGGGTTTTGCTCAGTGAGGGAGTGTGCAATTTTTGCACACGGGGGTCAACTCTGGAAAATCACCCACTGAGCACTTGTGGCTAGAGTTCGCAGTCGGAACCTACCTAGACACACCTACAGGACTCCCCAAAACCTAGTTTTGTTGCACGGTTGGAGTTCTACGCCCCCGGCAGGTATCCAGCAGGTGTCCCTGAAGGCCTTTTGGATGCGAGACGGGACGAGCCATAGAATGAAGACCGTGGCTCAGATCGATGAACTGTTGACTCTGTTGGATTCAACATGCTGGGATAGTGCTAGCGGTACCCCTCCCCTCTGGCCCAATGGCACCGCCCTCATCTTGTACGTCCATCTTGGAAACTAGGGTTTTACTCAGTGAGGGAGTGTGCAATTTTTGCACACGGGGGTCAACTGTGGAAAATCTTCCACCAAGCACTTAGGGCTAGCATTCCCAGTCGAAACTTGCCTAGACACACCTGTAGAACTCCCCGAAACTTGGTTTTGTTTCACTATTGGAGTTCTACGCCCTCGACAGGTATCTAGCAGGTGTCCCTGAAGGCCTTTTGGATGCGAGACGGGACGAGCCATAGAATGAAGACCGTCACTAGGATCGATGAACCTTCGACTCCATTGGATTCAGCACGCTGGGATAGTGCTAGGGGTGAGCCTCCCCTCCGACCCAGTGGCCCCGCCCTCATCTTGTACATCCATCTTGGAAACTAGGGTTTTGCTCAGTGACGGAGTGTGCAATTTTTGCACATGGGGGTCAACTCTGGAAAATCTTCCACCAGGCACGTATGATGATGCTGATGAAGAGGTTGATGGTGATGGTGATGGCAATGGCGATGGTCATGAAGATGATGATGATGGAGGCTTTGATGAGGAACCCGGAGTTAGATTTGGAGTTGGATTTAGAGTTAGGGTTAGAGGTAGAGTCAATGATGATGATGATGGAGATGGTGGTGATGATGAAGATGTTGATGGTGACAGTGATGGTGATGGTGAGGATGGAGAAGATGGATTAGTGTTAGGGTTTGGGTGAGGGTTAGGGATAAATTTATAGAAGGAAATTGAATTAGGGTTAGAGTTAGAGTCAATGATGATGATGGAGATGGTGGTGATGATGAAGATGTTGATGGTGACGATGATGGTGATGGTGAGGATGGAGAAGATGGCTTAGTGCTAGGGTTTGGGTGAGGGTTAGGGCTAGGGTTATAAAAGGAAATTGAATTAGGGTTAGAGTTAGAGTCAATGATGATGATGGATATGGTGGTGATGATGAAGATGTTGATGGTGACGATGATGGTGATGGTGAGGATGGAGAAGATGGCTTAGTGCTAGGGTTTGGGTGAGGGTTAGGGCTAGGGTTTGGGTGAGGTTGATGGTGATGGTGATGGTGATGGTGATGATGATGGTGATGGTGGTGAGGTTGATGGTGATGGTGATGGTGATGATGGAGATCATGATGGTTCCGTCTTGCATCCAAAAGATGGAGATGGTGATGATTACAAAGATGGTGATGATAATGAAGATGGTGATGGTGGTGATGATGGTGATGGTGGTGAGGTTGATGGTGATGGTGATGGTGATGATGAAGATGGTGATGGTTCCGTCTCGCATCCAAAAGATGAAGATGGTGATGATGACGAGGATGTTGATGATGATGAAGATGGTGACGTTGATGATGATGGTGATGGTGGTGAAGTTGATGGTGATGGTGATGGTGATGATGAAGATGGTGATGGTTCCGTCTCGCATCCAAAAGATGGAGATGGTGATGGTGATGAAGTTGGTGATGATGATGAAGATGGTGACATTGATGATGATGGTGATGGTGGTGAGGTTGATGGTGATGGTGATGGTGATGATGAAGATGGTGATGGTTCCGTATCGCATCCAAAAGATGGAGATGGTGATGGTGATGAAGATGGTGATGATGATGAAGATGGTGATGTTGATGATGCTGGTGATGGTGGTGAGGTTGATGGTGATGGTGATGGTGACGATGAAGATGGTGATGGTTCCGTCTCGCATCCAAAATATGGAGATGGTGATGATGACGAAGATGGTGATGATGATGAAGATGGTGAAGTTGATGATGATGGTGATGGTGGTGAAGTTGATGGTCATGGTGATGGTGATGATGATAAAGATGGTGATGATGATGAAGGCATTGATGATGATGGCGATGGTGATGAAGATGATGGAGGCATTGGGGAATTTATTTATATCTAATGTATTTGACTCTAAGAACCTCTCATGTGTGATTATAAAAAAATCAAGATTCCCTCAACCCCCAAACATGCCCTTTCAAAGAATTTTTTTTATCTTTGAGTGTGGTATGGGTGCCAACATGAGGTTTTGTCTACTAAGGATGGATCTTGGCATCTTGACCATGGTTGGGGTGATGACAATGAGGTTCATATGACTCTAATGAATCTTCCATGGATCATGGGGTAAAATGATCTCTCAAGTATTATTGCATGTGAACTTGCACATACCAAGCTACAACAAATCTTTCACAGGAGTGGATTTGTCTATGTGAATAGATAAGTGAAAAGATTTTAGCAACAAGACCTATCAATTTTAACTTGGAAGTATGGGAAATGTTCAAAGTGGGATTGAGAGGCTTGATGGTGATTGTAGTAACAGGCATGCTATTGGTGAGAATGATGACATGATAGTGGAATTAAACATTAATATGGTGACCCTAGAGCTTGGATCATATCCTAGAAACATGAGAGCCTAGCCTAAAAACCCTAGTTGGTGGCATAAACCCTAGTTTGTATTCTAATCATAATGAAATCCTATTGTGTATCCTAAGATCTAGCCCCAAATTATAATACATGTAAAGATTAAATCATTTTCATTGTACATATATATTCATCTGCATACATTTGAATCCAAACCACTATACACATATATGCATACATAAAATTAGATCGCTATCACATAATGATAAATTAAGGAAGTCCTCATTGTAAATGGTAGTGGATGTGATGGTCATCAAATCAAAGGTGGCTATATCTGTGAGTGAGAATTAATGAGCTAGCTATACATCATGCTCAAGGTTGTCCTATTTGTATGGTGACAATTGATTAAGAAATGATTCCATAACTTGGTTATTAATTTGTTGCATGATCTTAAGTGGACAAAATGGTCAAAATAAATACTAGTGATGACATTTCATTATGTAGAGTATGGCCTTTTTGGATCTCATTATGTAGAGCTATTAAAAATCATGTTGGATCTCATTTTAACCTTTTGACGACAATGGACATTTTCTATTTTTAAGTGTTCTTTTCCTAGTACTCAAGTTCCCAATATATATCTTATGTGCCATGAGGTGTGATTTGTCCATCCATTTATTCCATTTGTTTTTAGATTAATTCTCACACATGATTTTGTTTGAGTTAGCCTATGTTTACAATGTTCTCTTAACATAGATACCATTAGAAGCTTTTACATGTGGAAAGATAAACCAAGCTAAAATACGATATCCAACTTCTCTTCTAAGATCTAGGTAAAACACAAATTTACACAACATCACATCATGATACACACAACATGAGACAACCGCATTAGACAACGAGATATATAAATCACATAACTGAAAATCCATGTACATCGAGGCTACAAAACTCATCCAAACATATACAATTTCTGGCGAATAGTGGAACATGGTTCCCAATGTACGTACAATGGCAACTCGTGCCCTACACAAAATGCGACAACTCCTGCCGTAGATATAAAATACATGGCAACTCGTTCCGTAGATACAAAGTACATAAAAAATGGTGCACAAAAGTTCCACATCGTGGCTAATGTACATAACACGTGGCGTGTCAAGCATTGTGACCACTGCTGTCACTCCCAGGTGCAGATCCAAAGTCGATCTTCCTACTCTTCAAGCTACCAATGCCTCGGGTATTGGTTCGTCTAGGAGTAGACTATCTCTCTGGGCTTTGGAACAAATTATATAAGATACCGTCATTTTCAAGCATTTGCAACATTTACCACATTTATAAAACAAATGTAGAATTCGAATCTTAAATAAATCATCTCTGACATGAGTGGGAAACGTTGGACAGGTGTCCTGGATCTGCAGAGCCTCTTAGCAATTCCAGCCTACAACATTTAAAACAATCATTGCATTGAAAAGTCATAATTGCTTAAATTAATTTTTGTTAATGCATCAAAATATTTTCATAAATTAACTTGATTCTCACCGTGAACACCTCCAACGATGGACATGGCTAGCCTTCTGGGCTAGCAGGTGGAGCAGATGGTCGGACAACCAACACCGATGCAATGATGGGGGGGGCGCAGATGTAGTGTGGCCACTACAGGTGCAACCACTGGAGATACTGATGAGGATATTGGAAGAGTAGATGCCACAATAGTGGTGGGAAGTGGGGATGATATGGTGGGAGAAGACACGATGGTATGGGGTGGAGGAGGACCATGTGGACGATGAATCCCTGCCGGCTATAGGATAGAGGGCATTGAACGGAAATGGCTAGGGACGGTGTTGAGGGATGGTACATGGGAGGGCAGTCTTGCATGGAGGGAGGAGGATGGAAAAATGGGAGGTTGTGGACGAATAGGTGAAGGTGGAAGGAGGGGGGGGCGTGGATGAATGGGGGAGGATGGATAGACATGGGGGTGTGGATAAATTGGGGGGGGATGTATGGATGTAGGGGGGTGGGCGAGTGGGGGAGGATGGATGGAGGGGGGGAGTATGGCCGGAGAGGGGGGGTTGGATGGAAGGGAGGGGGTGGACGCAGGGAGGGGTCTAGATGAAAGCAAGGGAGGGGACTCATGGGAGAGGGTGGATACACAGGACTACAATGCGGAGACACAGCTACTGGTGGAACCTACATATACATTTGTAATATCACAATTTAGTAAACAAACAATAAATTAAACCATAGTAAGTTGTAACAAATCAAATTAAAAACATGCTTATAACTACACATTGTACCTGTGTATATGGTGATGTGCCAATCCCTAGAGGGGGTGGATGATCACCATAGTCACGAAACACCTGTGGACAAAAAAATGCATGCATGTTATGAACATGTTAAACAAGTCATTATCTAGGAAATCAAGATATTAAAAAACATTGTATGAACTATCAACGTGTATGCCATAAATATAAATACTTGAGTAATATAAATGACATAAGTAATAACAATATTGTGTCAGGTACTGAAAATACCTTTGTGTGGGGTGCCGCAATTTCAATTGCAGCTGCCATTGCTGCATCCAGGTTGGGAGATCCTACGTTCTCCCATCTTGGTGTATCAGCTCTGAATAACTGTACATTGAAATAATAGTTTAAGTCAAACAAAAATACTTTAAAAATAATTTACAAGTTATCAAGTGATGATTGAAAACACATTAAAAAAATTGCTGACCTGATCCATATAACAGCCCTCGATCGGGCCAGGGCAAGTGTGCCCGCAATGGGGACAAAGATGTGGCATTGTCCTCGTTGAATTGGAATTCCCAGCATGGCTACCATCAGTCATGGGTCTATCCTGGCCCTGTCGTGAAGGGCCTGCACCTGGATCTCTATCAAGGTCACCCAACCTCTCCACTGTAGTCGCTGCTACAAAGGAGGTGTGTCTGAGGAGACCACGTGCAACATTCCTCATTGCCACCTCGATCTGATCAAGCTTATGGGGCAACTAAGGTGGCTGGGGAGAGGGATTGGGGTCACATCTCGGAGCTGGTGGCCCTCTCAGTGGGTTCCTCTTGGCAGTAGGTCGATCTTGGGCAGAGCCACGCCCAACACCCTGGAACTCGGTTATGTCAAAATAGTTGACATGTAAACCGAGGCAAAACTTAGCCCACAGTTGGCGAAGGAAGTACTGTGGAACCTCCCTATTATTGCAGGGAGGTTTATCATACAGCATGAACCACCTCCGCATCCAATTGTCCCTCCAGGGTTGGTAATGACACCAATCCATGCAGACACGTGGCTTTGTAATGTTCAATGGTTGTTTTGTTTTCGAATCGGTGAACATACTATATAATTGGGCTTTTGTAATGTTAAAATCTTTTATTGCTTCCTTGGAGATGCTCGTGGAGTAGTACTCCTGCATCCTAGCTCTAAATTGAGTCATGTCGGTCAATTGTTGGTGTGCATGGATGAGGGAATCAATTGAATTCTCAATTGACGTGGCAAGAGACAATCGAGATGGTTCCCCCGAGTTTCTAAGTTCGCGAGTGTGCACTTGCATTTCATTTACATAATGGTTAAGGTCATCTTGTTCAAAATTAGGTTGGGGGTTTTGGTTTTGTTCGGCATTTGGATTGTGTTCACGGTTTTCTTCGGCATTGGGTCCAAGGTTTGGGTTTTCTTGTGTTCCACTAGACTCGGGGTTAACATCTTGTTCACTCATTGTCTCAGTTTACAATCTGCAATAGAAAATTGGTTCATTGTTTCAAAATTTGAGAATTATTTACAATTAAATAAACAAAAAAAATCAAAAAATTGATACAAAGAATGAATAAAATGAAAACAAAACATGATATTTACCTATCAATGGCCCTGTTGATGAGTAAGTGGGTGTTGCGGGGTGGTTTTGAAGTTGATTTGGGCAACTTTGGTGGTTGAATTGACGTGTACGTGGAGGTGCAAGTCACGCTCGGCTCGCCCAATGGAACAATGCGAAAATTGGGCACTGTTTTTTTATTTTTATTTTAACAGAGGCACGCGCGCAGCAGAGGCGCGTGCGCGCCACTGTTGCGCACACATGCCAGGAACACATATGCGCCATATACACACACGCGCCTTGGTTCAGTACCAAACCTAGAGGCGCGTGCATGCTTCCTTAGGTGCGTACGCGCCATTTTTTTTTCGCTAGCGCGCCCCCATTGCAACGAAAATGGGGACCATCTTTGTGCGCCCGCCCATGCTCTTTCTTCGGATCTTTCCTTTGCTCCTTTTCTAGATCCCCTTTGTTTGTCAATTTCCTCTTTGATCTAATATCTAAGTTAGAGCCTTCAAAATCACTGAATGGTCCAAAATTGCTCTCCTTAACCTCCATGATAATTGATATATTGCACGAGATATCAATGGATTGTATTTCTAGCTTTGCAAATCAATGTTCATATTCTCCTCCCCATTCTTCACTAGACTCATTCACCATGGCTAGGGTTTGAATATTTTAGCTTTACTCTGCCAACTCCTATATTTTAGAATTTCCCACAAAATCGAAAAGAAAACTTCTCTGATATCAATATGATCTGTAAATTGCTCTCGATATTCTATTGGAATAGTTCATCACAATAGATCTTATAACTTAATTCATTCTGTTAGCTTAATTCCATAGAATTATAAATAAACTGGATCCGAAAGGAAAATAACTAGAGAAAATAACACATCCACACAAATAACATGAGATATACCTTGTAAAAACCCATTATGGGGAAAAACCCATCCTTAAGTGAGGACTATACCTTGCTCTTTTGTTCTCCAATATGCAATGCAAATACAAAGAAAGTGGTACTCAATATGGAGTTAACTCTAACAATGTGGCCTACATGGATACTATAGGATCTCTTAATTCCTCTGTTATGCTCTATTATCCACTCCCTTATTGTTTTTCAACTATGGAACAATACAATAACATCATGATAATGGAAACCCTTCTCCTCCTAATGGATGGGTTTTAATATAAAATGATAATGGTTTAGGGTTTGTACATGCCTCAACTGATGATTAGGGATAGGGTTTTGGACCCTCTAGAATGTTCTTAGAAGTCCACGCATGACTAGCTCTACATGTATGTGTAATGAGAGTGAATGTGGAATCCACTTGGTACCATAGTGGTAAACTGGATAGGTCAAATTACAAGAGGTATAACTTCCTCATATGGACTCTTATTGAGAAAATTATCGCACCGTTGGAAATGTATTGGAGTGTAGAATACTATCAAGGGGTTGGGGATATGTTCACAAACATTTGACCCTAAAATGCATCATTTAAACCCTCAAACAGGCCTCAAAAGGTTATGGACCTGTTGGCGGATTTTATGTCATGGGGCCAACAAGGAGAGACAACCCACACAAATCACTTAACACAAATTTATGAGTGTTTGGAGTAGTTACCTCTCATAGGGTATAGGTCTTGCACGGGGGCTTCACTAGAAGGCAATATAATATCACTTTCATTCATATTTCGGTATTAAATATTCATGAAAACCTAAAAATTATATTTCTTATATATTAAGGGGAAAAGGGTTTTTTTATTTAATGTAACAATACAAAAATACTTTGGGGCCTTTTTTATATGGGCAAGCTGATAAATATCCGCCAACAAGAGAGTCTCACAGTTGAATTTACTCCGCCAACAAGAAAGTCTCAGAGTTGAATTGACTAATTTCCTGAATGTGAAACTACTCCAAGATTAAATGCATAACTAATCTAAAATGCAGATTCCATAGCTAAAATCAAACCGACTAGGACTAGGAAAAATCTAAAATGCACATTCCAATAGCTAAAATATAAAATGCACCATCAAAGACATTTAAAGGCACCATTTTCTACCGAGTGAGATTAAAATGCAGATGCTAAAGTGAAAACAGTTTAGAGCTCTAAACTTGTTGGTTTCTGCTATGAAATAAAACTATAATTCTAATTTTAAAACTAATTCTATCTACCTAATCTATCCTATCTTGGCCAAGAGAAGAAATAGTACTGTTTAAAATTATCAATGTAATAACAAAACCCAAAATAAAATCTAAGTCTGTAAGTCATCACATGAATTATAAAACAAGTCATCCACCAACAGTCATAGAAAACGAACAACTATCTAATTAGAATGACTTCTATATCACAATTAACTTAATATAATCAACATAATGACAATATGTATAAACATTTTCTATCTATAAAGATATCAAATGATACAAGAGTTTGGAGATCAACCATGAAAAAGTTAAAGTATTTAAACTGAAACAAACTTCAGACCATACCATAAGGTTGGAATAGCAGACAAACTGTTCTTCGATCTCAGAAAAAGAAGTTTTCCATAGACATAGACACTTTGCAGATCAAGCCTAACTTCTCAAAGTCTCTACCCCTATCATCCATCGAGCATTACAAAGAAAACAAATACAGGACTTGGGAAAATAATTTCCTCAAGCTCTATAGAGTGTTCCCCCCTTCTATTCAATTCTCTGCTGCTTTATATAGGTGATCAAGCCAGCAACAAACTCCTCAATAACAGTCATAGAATTGGTTTCTTCAATAAAATGGCTAATCGAATATCCAATTTCTCTTGCAAGTTAGCCTTTATTCCCGCGGGTCTGGTGGAAATATTTATGCAATTTCATACTCTCAATGGCTGTGGAAATTTCATTTCATTTTATTGCTCTTCAAGATATATAAATCGCAGCTATCTTAACCTTACTCTCAGCTATCTTGTGCAATCATATTTCATTCCTTCTTTGCTGGCGATAGTAGGGAAAAAATTTAATTTCGTAATTCACTGGTGTACACGAGGTCCTCTTTTTGGTGGATTATCTACAGTTTGTTGGGAATCTGGCAATGAAGCCGTTTCAAGAAATAATTTACTGCCCTTAAACTGTAACAATAAACCCCAGTTTGTTGGGAATCTCAGCTCTATGAATTGGAGTAGTTGTGACATTCTCGGTATGCTTCCTTCACGATGTATTGACATGTTTACTCCGCAGTTAAGCTATTACTGCCATCAAGTTTGCGGTTGCGCGAATCTCTGCATTTTTTTGAACTAATCAACTGATTCTCAACATTCTGTGTTCTCTTTGCAGTGATTTTGGTGTGGTAATTTGGAAACCAACATATATTGAATCGCTGGTTCAATATATTTTTGTGGCATTCCGGTGAGTTGGTGTACCGTTTTTCTCTTCCTTCTTTGCGATCAAGATGGCAGTAGATCCATAAAAAGTATGTTATCTTTCAGATTGCAAACGGAGAAAATATAAGTGAAGTAGGGTAATGGAGAAAACAATTTAATTATCCTTCCAAAAGATAACTTGGCAACGCAATAATATTTCACGTATATTTGTTATGGTTGAATAAGCTCGTATATCACGTGGAAAGATGACGAGTTTTTACTGACTTTCAAATGCAGAAATAGTCGACATAAAAGCTATGGCCCAAAAACCTTTTACGTACATCACCCAACTTTGTTGCAATGTGGAGAAGCTCAATATTTCTAACTCTTAACACCATGAACTTACCATTCTTTTAAATGTCTTCGTGGAACATGCTTAGGATTGAAAACTAATATCTATAGCGATCTCTTCATGTTGAAGAACCATAACCTTATTGGTAAAACTTCACATCGTTTATTAAATCAATAAGTTTTATGAATATATTTTAATCAACATAGAAATTTGATCCATAGGAAAGGTCATGTTTAAAATCCTTTAAAACTATGAAAAGATTCGAGGTGATTGCTTTTCTTTTTCCAATGGAAATCGTCACTTTTAACTTAAGTTTATTTTTATACGTGAATAAAGAGACTAAATTTCAATGCATAAAGTTTTAGTTATTTTAATTCATAAAATACTTTTGCTTTGTTTGAAAGATATGAATTAAAATAAAGCTCGGTCTATAATATAATAAAAAATACTTATTACTTAATTATTATATATATATATATATATATATATATAAATTATTTGGGATCCTTATTGTAATAAATTTAAACAAGATAAATGAATATTAGAATTTTAAGAAAAAGAATATTAATTTGTTGGTGAAAGTAAGTAAAATTTGATAACACTTTCAAATTAAAAATTATAAACCCATCTCAAATCTTTGATATACAAGTTTTAAAGATGAGGATTGATATGCCAAAATGATTGATTAATTATTAATAAAGAGAAAGCTAAATTTCATGAAAATGTTGGAACTTCCAATTGGTCTAATTTTTGCAAATCAAAGCATAGAGTCAATTCAAATAAGATCAATTGAAGGCATACATGCATTGATTACGAGGTTAAGAGACTAAAATGATAGAATGATAATTTGTTGGTGAAGCAATTGGTTAGAATAGGATAATTATCAATTTTCACTAATTGACATTGCAAAAAGGTCATCGCATGAACAATAAGGAAAAAAACCAACCATGAAGAACCCAAAACAAAAAATTTAAGAAAGCATGAGGCCGCTCAATAATCTTTCATGAAGAATTGAAGCAAACGAGAAACGTCCAAACCGGAAATACAAGAAATGAGACAATCCAACTACTAACTAAATGAAGCAAGACAAGAAGAAGCAAATTAAAAGCTCAAGTATTTACAAAATTTACATGGGCGCCCCTTTATTTGGAAATATCAAGGGGATTTGTTGGAGGCCAACCCCAAATCTGTAAAGTAAGGCATGCCCCTAAAATGGGCCCTACAAGCCAATTCATCAAATTGTTCAACTAGCAAAGCACCACAATAGATGAAAAATTATATATTGATCCAATTTAGATCACAAAGGTAATATGTTCCTCCTCTCTTTTAAAACGGTTGACATAGCCTCTATCAAATTAGTATCTTGATCCAAGCGAGAACAATTGATGAGCCATTACTATTAGAAAAATATAATAAAAAACAACAATAACAATACAAAATAAGATTTATGTGGAAACCCTGTTGCACACAGGTAAAATCACGAGACAATGGAAGCTTCAATATTTTATTATTACTTGGAAAAAAACTTACAATGCTTTCTTCTCTTGTGAGACAATTTGAGGGGTCACTTTCCTTTTACACGAGACATATGAGTGTTAAAAAAAGGAACCAAAATATACTATAAGGGTCAATAAATTTTCACCTTGGGGGATCCACCCGTACACCTCTAGGCAGCCAACCCCTATGATCCTCCCCCCAGCCCCAGCGCATACAAACCATGAAAGGGGATAGTTGTGTACCACTATACAATAAAATATCAAAGATTTGGATATTGACTTTACCTCTTAACATTATCCCACTTGAATTGAATATTTAGGAAGTTCTTTTCCTATGTTTTCCAGTCATATGCCATTGCCCAATGATTTTTTCATCAAATTTTCAACAAGCCCATAGAATTTTTGCACCATCCAAACATTCTATTCTTACTGTTTGCAGACAATCTGTATGAGCGGACTCAATTAGATCTCCCTAGCCTAAATGGTTTGGGTCTAGAACAAATAAGTACATAACATGAGTATCTTTCCTAGATCAATTGAAATGCAAGAAAAACAAAGAGATGGCTTACCTCAATTATGCAATTCCTTTCTCCTTGCTACTCCAAGCTCCAAGTCTTCAAATCTTTAGCTTCAAAACCAAGTGGTAAAAGCATATAGACATGAATTTATCTAGATTAACAATCAAAGAGGAAAATACTAAATATTATTAACACAATAACATTTATGGAAATAACTTGTATTAAATGTAATGATAAGAAGTACAAAGGGGAGAGATGTTATGACCAAAAATTTGATGTCATAACCTCCTTCCAATAATCCTAGCTTCCAAGATCAAATGCCCATCCTCCTAAAGGATGAAAATGATCACTTGGAGAAATTCCACCAGCATAAGAGTACTCTATCCTTCCTCTCTTGACAATGGAGAGGGGGTATATATATATAGAGCTAAAGGGATAAGAGGGGTTGATGATTTAGGGTAGAGGATTAAGGGATCATCCCACTAGGTAAGGGGGTTGAGTGCCATATTTCCTGGTAAGTAAGGATAAGTCTCCATGCCATCCAATCTTCGGGAAGTCGCTCGAAGCTTCTCTTTTTCCATTTTAAACAACTGCGACACACCTTGCACCAGGGAAAATGTGCCAGATAGTGATCAATGCACCTTGTACAAGAGCATCCTGTGTCACTGACACGCTCTGCTAAGTTACAGAGTGCGTCACCTTGAACCTGACAAACCTTGTTGGAAGGTAGGGCGCGTCGAAGTGACAAAAAAAGGTTAAAGGGGAAGAAAAAAACTTTCTCTTTCAGTGTTTTAGCTCAGGGACTTTAGGGATCAGGGCATATAGATGACACATCAGTCATGGTGATGAGATTTTGGTGTAATGGAATACCGCCCAAAGCATGAAACTGGAAAAATAAGGCAGGTGAAATGCTTTGTAATAGTAAAAATTGAAGTAAGGATTGTTGGTTGGAGTAACGAATAAAGATATTCTGCAGTATAATCAACTCTGAGATACATGTCTCAAATTGACTGATAACATGGCTTCCGACCAATGCATTGCATATCCATGGTAGTAAAGACCAAATGAACACAATCATGGCTACTAGACACAATCATAGATCCATGATGAGATGATAACATAGCCACGGCCAATACAAAATTGGATCCGTGTAATATGACTCAAACAATCTCCATCGTAACCTGGGTGAGATTTATGACTTAACCCAGAGTCTTCAAGCTGAACCTGTAATAATATGATTCTAACCATGTGATTACAATGTATTGAAGTCGAACATGGTAGAAACCACTTGATTACCGGTCATTGATGTATACCATTAACAAATGCGAGGGAAATCACCATTGATGTCAATGATCCCCAAGGTATCATAGTACATACCAGTGAATGTGAATCAATGATCTGAGGTCGAACACTCAGTGGAATCTTTCAATCAGAATCTAGTGATGTGAACTTACTGTTGAAAGAGAGGTAACCTTCCATTGAGGCATGCAGGCCCAAGGTAATTGAATGGTTTCTAGGTTTAATTATCAGATGATGTGTTGAAGTCGACAAGGATAAAGCGGTCAAAGGAGGGCCATGATGTTTCCCCCATCATCTACACGAAACATGATCGAAAATGTTTTGGATTAGATCAGACTGTAGAGCGATAGTTGAGACTGACTCGGGAATGACCGACATGATGGAAGGTAGAGTGACTGCAAAGATGGAATTCGACAAACATACCTCTCTTGAACATGGGAATGGCATGACTTGGCATCATTGACACGATGAGAATGACACCGAACCCTAATGAAACTGATGATGGAAGCATTCTTTGAATGCCTCAAAGGAGTGTAGTGACTTATGGAATAGGTGGGACGCGAAGACAAGCATATTATCCAAGTGTTGGATGCATGTGCAAACAAGTGCCATGTTCAAGAGTGACTAAGTACTGCCATAATTACAATGAAACATAAACTCTTTCCTTATCCCCATCATGATCGATGAGTACCTCTTATGTTTTTTAACGAGCTTGAGGAGGGTAACATATGCTCGGTATAGCTAATCCTTCAGACGAGTCCAATCTCAAATGTTTTACGAACCTGAGATATGAGGGGTTCGTTCCAAAATGAGCCCTTAAATGTCATATTTTAACAAGTCCAGAGAAGGAAAACTTGGCATCATTTCATGTTTAGATAGTCTAAAAAGAACTAAAGAAGACTCCAAAGGGTTCTTTTTCGTAAAATTTAGTCTCCTCATCCGAAAAAGGATAAAACAACATGAGAGAGAACTATTCCAGTCATGATTAACCAGAGTGCTCCTTTTTCGTAAATAGTCCTCCTGGTCTGAAAAAGGGGTAAATTATCACTAGAAAGACGACCTTTCAAATACTTTTACAAGCATAAAAGCATCAAGTTTGTTTGGCGATATTTTCATATTTAGGGAGTCTAAAAAGAGCTTAAAGAGGAACTCCGAGGGATTCCTTTTTTGTGGGAGTTTTATGAGCCAGAAAAAGTGATAAAATGTAACTCGATGACTTATTCTCATAGTTTCACAAGTACAAGAAAGGAAAAAAGTAAGCTCGATGCCATTAATATTTGGTTTTAATGAGCGGTATAATAGCATAAAAAATGCTCAACGAATTACTCACACTTTGATGAAAAGTATCATTAGAGGAAATTTGGGTAAAGAATGGGTCTCCTAAGGAAAATAATAAAATAATAGTAGAGAGAGAGTAAAAAAATTACTTTTTTGGATCGTATTTTCAACTTATCTCCTTGTAGGTTTACTCAAATTTCAAGTGGGAGGACTCGTTGGATGCATAATTAAATTATGCATCCAACAGGTATCCATGTTGCATACTTTTAACAACATCTACACCATGAAAAATTCAAAATACCTTAAAAAACGTGTTTCTTGTGAGAGAAAACACGTTTTTTAATGTATTTTTGATTTTTCATAGTGTGGATGTTGTTAAAAGTATGCAACATGGGTACTCGTTGGATGCATAATTTAATTATGCATCCAACGAGTCCTCCTGCTTGAAATTTGAGTAAACCTACAAGGAGATAAGTTGCAAATACGATCCAAAAAAGTAGTTTTTATTTTTTCCCTCCAATTGTTTTACATGCACCTTGTTTGAATTTTAAAGCATTTTGATTTGCTAATATGTGATGACAAGAAATTGTACTTTAGGGTTAAAAGGCCCATTTTTCATCCAAATTTCCTCTAATCGGAAACACCAACGATGGTTTCCAATAAATTTAGAACACCGCTTCACTTCATCTGTAGACTCCAAAAACTAAGTTATAAATGATAATAAGGTATTTAGACGTAAAATATTACCAACTATAGCAAAAATGACCCATAAAAGAAAAATTAAAAAGGGAATATTCCATTTCTTTTATATAAAAGTCAAATAGTAAGAAATAGTTACCAATGTTTTTTTACCAAATTGGAAATAGTAAAAACACCCCTTTGGAGCTGATTTTCAAATGTTGATTGCAGAGCCCACTGTCAGCTATGCTTCGACATGCCAGCGATAGGTAGGCCTAAACCCTGCTATCTACCTTTCTAGTGGATTAGATTTATGTTTTTTTGTCAATTTTTAGGGTTTTTGGCTTGTAAAGTAGGGGATTGCGCGTGCCTTGGGCGAGGCACGTTGCCCTTGCAGGAAGTGCATTGAGGGCTCTCTGACGCACTTCTCACATGGTGAAAGTGCATTGCTGATGCACTGTCCACAAAGGCGGGGTGCGTCGGTGCATATCCACTTGAAAAAATAAAAAATGGGGCCGAAAGAGCCTAATTCAATGCTTGAGAAAGGTTCTAATGTGCATCAATTCGATGTTCATGCAGGTTTTGACTCACACCATGGTCCAATAGAAGGAAAGAGTGCACGAAATAGAATATGCCCTAGTGGCAAATGAACCAAATTCAATGAATGCATTGCAATGCTGTGGTTTGTTAAAGTTCTTTCACATACAGGGCATGAGGGCCCAAGTACCATTACTAGATTACCTGATCGGATTGTGGGATCCAGATTAGTAGCACTCCCGTGTGGGTGCCCACATTCTTACTTTGGATATGGAGGATGTTTATTTTCTGATGGGGTTATCCAGGAGGGGAGCCCCTGTTTCACTATCCGGTCCGAGGGCTACTGACCAGTCTACTGAGAGCTTGGTGGCTCAATTTTGCACGCCGGGGACCCAAATTCTTGCTAGGAAAATTCCCATCAAGAATGTTAGATATCGACCTCTACGCACGGTACTATTCACCATAGAGCGGGTGGTGGGCAAGAGGGCTGCTCATTAGGCCACCAAGGCCCATATTCTCTATGCCATCGAGTGCATGGCACCTACTGCCTTCAATTGGTGTGAGGGTCTCCTCACCAATGTCAGGGAACAACTCACCAAATTCTGCTAGGGTGAGCTGAAACAGTTTGGATATGGGTCCATCACGGTCTTATTCTTCTTGGAACAGGTCCCATTGTTGAGGCCACAAGTTGAGTTGGAGGAACTCGATCCGCGAGATCCTTAGATAGTCAGGTGGTTTGAGGTCATGGCGGGCCATGGAGGTGGGGGTCCCATAATTAGTTTTGGTCCCACCTTCTTCAGGTGGTTATGGGTGAAACTCCTCATGATTGAGGATTATGCTTATGCAGGCACAAATTTCAGGGGAGAATCAGACTTGGCCCTTCCTAAAGGCGAGCAATGGGGATACCTAGGTAAGAATGAAACTCTTGTCATTTTTTTTCATTTTATATTTTTTAAATGTTTTTTGGAGTAGTACTGATGGTTTACACTTGTTTGATGTAGACGTTGGTCCATCTCATCCGATAGGTGCCTCTCCGATTGAGCGGAGAGGGGTGGTATGGGATGTAGCGGCTGCTTATCAGGATGCATTGGAGGAGTTGAGTGAGCTGGAGGAGAACCTACAGAGATTGACATTGGACATACCTAATGTATCTATAGATGAATTAAATCGCCTATACCAGCGTCAGACTTCTAGAGTCTCGACACATTTTGGTCCACTGCTCCGCAGAGTAGCTAGGGACATCATCTGCTATCATGAGCGTCCATGGGGATAGCTCATGTGTGATGTATATGTACTGGAAGCTATAGGCTTCATATTTTTGTAGCTAGGATCTATTGAAAGCCTATGTGCTTCATATTTTTTATCAGTACCATATTTAGTGTACATGATGATTATATATATAAAAACACTATTTTGTGGATTTATACATTATGTGTTCTATGATGATTGAGGATCGTATGGATGTTTGCTTACATACTATGAGTATTTTACATGTTGTGTTGTTTTATGCATCTTTGATGGAAATGCTTATGAATGTGCAATGTACCAATCTAATATAAAATTGGCTAGGGAATCAGCAATAGTGTTAATGTCTCTTAGAATGTGCAGTGTTGAATTGACTCAAGGGACCTCTCCAAGAAACGTACCCGCCAGAATAGACGGAGTAGCAGGGGATCACAGATACTGTGGAATTAGTTAAGATAGGATACCACTAGTTGCAAATAAAGATAGATAACAAGGTGGTCCAGACCCATGGAACAAGCTTTGTTTAATAATTCAATTACCGCATGATACTCGGTGGCATTGTTGGTCACAAACCCTAAGCAAGTTCCTCCTGAGCTAATTAGTTCTCCGGTAGGATAATAAAGTACCCAATATGCCGAAGCGAGGTTACGGGTGTGCCGGATAGCGCCGTCTGTGAATCCAAAGCACATTTCCATATGCACATCTAGGAAGAACATGGTATAATAAGAATGATAAGATCCCGCCACACTAAAAAAAAAGTGTCACACCAAGCAAAACACATTTCATGTACAATATATATAAAGTACCAATGCGTAAATGTATCAGGAATAGTACCACTTTAGGTAGATACCATTGCAAGGATCTCCCAAAGATATTCCGTCGTAGTCCTCAAGTTCATATGCTCCATTATCCAACACACGCTTAACCACACATGGGCTATGCCAAAAGGACTCAAGTTTTCCTGCCCCTAGTTTATCATGTTTTTGGTCGTAAGTGAGGACCAAATATCCCTCGTTGAACATACGAGGTTTGAATGACTTGTCATTGTATTACCCCTAGTTTTTACTAGGAATGTAATTATCCAATATTATGTAAATTATGTAAATATTCTAGTGCGAATTTCTAGTGCGGAGCTCAAGGCCAAGGCCCAAATAGTGAATGTTTAGGCATGTATGATGTTATATTTCTATTTTGGACCATATGATTTGCTTTTATGCCTAATTCGAAATGTATGTAAATATTATGCTGAAAATTAATAGAATGGTCCAACAATGGCTGTGTAAAGAGAACCAAAGGGGCTATGATTCCACCAGAGGGGAAGAGAAAGGGGGATTATGGGAAACCCAATCCTATGCTTCCATGTGTCAACCTTAGAACTCACACCTAAATTCTGCCATGTGATGAGAATAAGCCAATTATCTGCTCTTTTGACAATTTTCCATTCATTTATTGCACATGTGAGGTTGGTGGGAAAAGTCACTTCATGTAGTTATTGAGCGTGGGGATTGTGACAGTTATGTCAGTTGTCAGCAGTCCTATTTCTTCTATGGTCAGAATCCATGTCAGTTGTCTTTTCACCCTCACCTCATATACTTGGAGTGAACACTCTTTTGATTATTATTCCATTCTCATTCTCTCATGCAAGCTGCTACAATACATAGAGTTACCATGGCTATTTATGTCCATTACTAGACTGTATGCTTAACCAAAAAATTTGAATTAGAGATTAGAGCAACATTTTTGGAAGGGAAAAACAGTTGGCTGTAGGTGAGCAGAGAGTTTGGTCAACTAGGAACCTTACCCATGGAGTTCTGCTGCTTGTAGGTGCTTGTGAAGTCACAAATCAAGGCTACAAGAGGTTTTATAGCATCCATATCAGATTGGACTTCTTCTATGCACACAATAGAAGAACCCAACAAGATGGATTGCCCAAAAGCACCATGGATCAGTAAAGGGGATGCCTGATCTAGAAGGTGTTGTGTGGGGCAGGTATTGTGGAAGCCAAGGCTGTGAGGGTTGAGTGAGACTCTTGTGGAGATCTGTATGAGCATTTGACTAAGCACATAGAGCATAATGGGTTGTGGGCTAAGTGGTAGAAGCATGTAGGTGTTTCCTTCGCCTTGGTGGCCTCATAGCCCAATTTGAGGGTGGCCTTAGCAACAACAAGAGTATATGCTGGACTGAGTGCCTATGGTTGGGTGGAAAAGCGCTCTTACATAGCTAGTTGCTTGGATCTTCGTTTTTTAAAGATAATTATTCTTATGTGTTTAATTCTAAACTGTTTTATTGATGCATGTAATGTTATGTTGATGTATTTTCATATTAGATGTGTGTGGATTGTTTTGAATTCCGCTGTGCCTGCTTAAATTACATTTCTGCACACACTTTGTTGTTGAAAATTGTATTATGGGCTTGGGGCGAATTTTTAGAGCCTAGTTTTTGCCAACGTCCCCTCCCAATGGTCGGATTGGGTGAGGGGGACGTTAAATTCATACTGGGACTTGATGCACTTATTATGAGCTTCATTAGCCAGAGATGCATCACAGTGGGTTTCGTTGAGTTTTTCCAAGTATAGAAAATGCTTTTCCTCAGCGGTGGTGTTGGGTAAGAGTTCAAAAGTGAAAAGGAGTAAAGCCAGTGCTAGTTTTGATGGAAGTCCTGTATGCCCATAGGGCTAAAAAAAACATGGTATGCCAGTTGAACTTATGTGTCCCTACCATACGCTGAATCATAGTTTTCAAGACCTTGTTGATGGCCTCTACTTGTACATTCCATTGAGGGTAGTAAGGAGTTGAGTTCTCATGTCGAAAACCCATCCTGGCGTTTAGTTCATCCACTATCTTGTTATGGAAATGTGATCCATGGTCAGTGACGATGGCTTTAGGGACTCTAAATAGCGCAATGATATGATTGAACATAAAGAGTGAGGAAGTTACGTCATCTTCTTTGTACGTAGGCATAACCTCGGCCCATTTGGTGAAGTATTCTACTGCGAAAATAACATAACCATGCCCCCCAACCGAGGTAGGATTATAGTGCATGAATTCGATGCCCCATTTGGAAAAGGGACTAATAGCGATAACTAGATGTAATGGGGTGGGATGTGAGTTCTTTTTGTGATGAAAAAGATGGCAAGGAGGAAACTTCTTGACTACCTCAATACAATCTTTGAATATGGAAGGCCAATAGTATCCAACGCGTAGTATTTTTTGAGTTGTAGCCATCCCAGAAAGATGACCGCCACATGCCCCTGAGTGACAATCATTTAGTACATGTTCAACGTCCTCATGAGTTAAGCAGGATTAGAGGATAGAATCGACACCATGACGGTACAATGTGTCACCAATGATGAGGTAATACTTTGCATGGTGTCGCACACAACGACGGTCATCACGAGATAGTTGAGGACCAAAGCGTTGGGTCTGGAGATACAATGTAATATCTCCATACCATGGGTCAGAAGTAATGATAAGAAAGAAGGACTTGTCGGGGAGAGAGTCCATGGGCTCAGTCTCCGTATTAGTATGGGGAAGATCACAAATCCATTCTGCGAAAACCAAATACTTCTTTTATTTAGCCTCCTCAAACTGGAGGTCGAATTCCTAAAGAATCACAATCCAGCGTGAATATTTTTCCCCTAGTACCTGGAACGTAAGAATGTGGTACATGGGGTTAGAGTCCGCGATGATAGTGGTGGTGCAGAGTAGGATGTAATGACATAAATTTTGGACAACAATGACTGCCACGAGAGCTATCTTATCGACATGTGAATACCGGGTTTCAGAGTCAATGAGACCCTTATTGAGGTAATATATCATGATCTCCTAGGTGTTACTATCTTCCTAAATCAAAACCATAGCGATAGTGGAAGTGGAAGCAGCAAGATAAAGGATGTAATCCTTGGTGTAATTGGGAGGTTGTAACACAGGTGCATGGGTGATAGCATGTTTCAGGTTGTCGAAGGATTGTTGAGAATAATCATCCCAAATGAATAAGACATCCTTCTTCAGCAACTGCATGTATCCCTGTGTCTTTTCAGCGAAATTGCACATGAAACACCTTAAATAGTTTTCCTTCCCCTGCAAACTTTAAAGTTCCATAATGTCCGTGGGTGGTGGTAGAGAAAAAATGGATTCCACCTTGAGGGGATCGATGATGATCCCATCTTTTGAAATGATGAAGCCTAACAAGCGTCTAAAATCAACACAAAAGATACACTTGTGAGGATTGAGATAGATATTGTACTGTTGACATTTGAGGAATACAGCCGTTAGATGATCAATGTGGAAATATCGACAATTTTAATGAGCAGGGATATCGTTTAAATAAGGTTCTACAAAGTCCTTCAGGTGATGGAAAGCATACAAAATAGCCCACTGGAATGTAGCACCAGCATTTTTAAGGCCAAAAGGGAGTTTGCGATAGGCGAATGTACCCCATGGGAAGATGAAAGTCGTATTGTGTTGATCGGCAGGATGGATCTCTATCTGATTATAGCTAGAAATGCCATCCATGAATGAGAAGATGATGCTTTTGGCACAGTTGTCGATGATTTGGTCGATGAACGGGGTAGGGTAATTGTCCTTGGGACAAGCCTTATTAAAATCCCTGTAATCGACACAAACCCTAATGGTTCCCTATTTTTTAGTAATGGGGACGACATTAGAGACCCAATATGTAAAGGGAACGGGATAAATGAACCCACCCTTCAAGAGATTTTCTATTTATGCCTTAATAGCCGAAGTTTTTTTCGAACAAGTTTTGCATCAGGATATGTTTGAATCTCGTGCATAACAATAGCAGGATCAATCCCAAGAATTTCCTCATAGCTCCATGCAAATACGTCACGGAATTTTTTAAACAAGGCCGTAAAATTGGCGACTTCTTCCGGAGAACAAGTTTCTCCTAACTGAATTTGTTCCATGACTCAAGGTTTTACTGAGATGTCGATTGGAAAGGTAGGCATGATGTTATCCAGGTTTCCCTTCGTTACCATAGCCACAGTCAGGATAGGAGATTGAGGGTAAGGAAAGACATCTAGTGAAATGGTATGGATCAGGCACAATCCATTGATTCGTTGAGTAATGAGAGGATGAAATCATGTTCACTGTGGAAACATGGGCAGGGGGATCTGGTGTTGGAAAGACTCCCACGAGGGATGAATATTTAAGCATTCCTACCCCCACACTCTCATATATCTGCTTCGAATGTCCTAAAATAGGGACATTGTCTGTGGGATGAGTAGTGGTGTCAGGTGTATAGAAGTCTAATTGGTCAATAGTGACAATATTTCATTGGTGGGGAAATTGCACAATCCGGAAGGCAAATGATGCAACCGCGGTCATGGAATAGAACCAGTTGCGACCAAGTAGTAGCTTGTAATCCAATGGAGCTGCGATGACTTCCACGTTAATGGAAACGATTTTTCCTCCCAACTCAATGGTCAAAGATTGTAACAACCCATGAGGTGGGGGAATGGTTCAACTTGGGAGAGCCAATGGCTCACCAACAGGATAACGACATAACCGAGGTAGAGGCTCCTTCATCTAAAACAATACGATGGATGATTTTCCCAACAAAATTAGTAACAATTTGGAACGCAAGTTTGTGGGAAAGCCTCAGCTTGAAATACTCTAACTTGAACATAATGGTGTTGGAGGAATATCGATCTACAACTCCACTAACAGATAGCAGGGTCTTACGCTGAATGGGACAGTTTTGTAATACTTCTAACGTCAACATAAAACAAGGATCTTGCGCTAAATCCTCTAATATATTGTAGTTTTGAGCAACCCGAGCATTGGGGTTGAAAATGGATTTTCAAATCATGCTCTTGGGTGGACGCAATACTGAATCCGGTAAAGGTTTCTTGATGACGAGAGGACCTTGAAGTGATGGAATGTTAGATGTATATGCAGGGTATTTTTCAGGATTACCCTCGTCAGATTCCTTTGTTGAAGGAGAGTCATATGATCGTGATCGAGTATTTAAGTTGACTATTTTGCTCCGCATCATAAGAACATGAGCGGTGGTGGACATTTCTCTTTGGGAAGGAGATTGTTGTTGTGCAATCATCTGCTATTGTTGTGTGGGGAAGGGATCAGTTAATACTGCGGATGTGGGGTTCCCTTTAAGGAACTTTTTCACTTCCTCCTGATGTGGGCATTCTTTAGTGAAGTGATCATCACTGCACAGTAAACAAGGATATTTTGCCTTCCTCTTTTGTTTATTGTCTTCGGGGTTATGTCTGGGCTCCTGCTGGTTAGAATACTTTTTAGATTTACCTTTGTTATTATTTTTACCACTATATTTTTGAGGTGAAGTATATTGAATTGAATTCACTTCTTCAGTGGAAGCAGGGATGGGTGATTGTTCGGTGTGATGTCCAGCCTGTGTGGTGGGTGGGGTCGAACTATGATAGCTTTGTGATCCATCGGATTGTGTGGTGGGATGGGTTTGAACAGAACCAATGATGTCGTCGGTATGAGGTCCCATAGGCAGTTTTGCTGGATCATACGCAGGGTGGGGGGAATCAAGAACGATATCATATAAGGTGCCAGATTGAGCATAGACAAGGTCTAAATACTGAGCACGAGCTATAGTTTGTTATTTCGTAACGACCCCACACATAGCAAAGTATTTAGCTATGATAGGAAGGAGTGACTTCGTGAACCAATATGAAAGGATTTGGTCTGGAATGAGAGCTTTAATGACACATCCTCTCCTCCTCCACTCATGAATATGATCAGAAATGTGAGTGGAAGTAGTTTGACGGAGAGAAGTCAAAATATCCGTGCCGGTTTCATAGCGGATCAGTGGCTGAAAGTGAGTAAAAAATGACATATCCAAAGATCGAAAGTTAGGGAAGGAATGTGGTGGAAACTCAATGTACCACTTTGCGGCAGTACCAGTAAGGGTTCTTTGGAATAACCTCAAATGGATAGAATCATCCATTAAGGAATTGGATGAACACCACAAATGATAATTCATAACATGGTTTTTAGGGTCCTTGTCGGGTTTTCCGTCAAACTGCGGGATATCTCATTGTAACTTCACAGGAATCACAGGCCAATTTGTGCCATGATAGATGGGATCATTAGTCAAATATGGCAAGTCTGGAAGATCAAGGTTATCCAGAAATGGTAATTGTTGGTTCGGTTGTGGATACTGGTAATACTTATAAGGCATCTGTGTACCAATAGGGCCATGGACCGATTGGTCGTAAGGTCCTCCCGTAGGAAATTGGCCATATGGGGGTGGGCCTCCTGAGTTGGGAGGTGGACCTGAAGGAGGTCCTTCTCCACCAGAATAAGGTGGTCCTACGCCGAAAGGTGGGGGTACGCCTCCTCCAGAATAATATTTTCCTTCTCCAGAAGGTGGGGGTCCTCCTCCTCCAGAATAAGGTGGTCCTCTGCCGAAAGGTGGGGGTCCTCCTCCTCTAGAATAAGGTGGTCCTCCGCTAGAAGGAGGGGGTCCTCCACTAGAAGGCGGGGGTCCTCCTCCTCTAGATTAAGGTGGGCGTCTGCCAGAATGTGGGGGTCATCCTCCTCCAGAATAAGGTGGTGGTGGTGGTGGTTTCCTGGATGGTGGGGGAGGTGGAAGGACAACTAGTGGAGGTGGTGGTCCACCAGCTGGAGGTCCAGTCAGTGGAACGTTATGGTGCCCCCATGGGTTGTTCATGTTTCTAGGATAGGGTAATCCAGGAAAAATATTTCCTGGATAATTGTGTCTTATAGTTTCATTATTATGGCTTAGATAGATATTCCCCCATGGGGGTTGGGTCCAAATAGATGGTACCTCCATGTGATGTGTCCACGTAGGTTGTCCCATGGTTGGGAGAGAACTTCAAACCATATTATAGTTCAAATGTGAAGTATTTCCTCCACTCAAGTTATGTTTGCTAACTGGGTGATGTCCCCCAGTTAGATTAGGTCCACTAGCTAGGGGTTGTCCCCTAGTTGATAATTTCCCACTTACTGGAGTGTTCCTAGTAACCGAATGTTTACCACTGATCATAGGTTGACCCGTAACTGATGGTTGACTACTAAAAAGGGATTATCTCCGCTTGATTGTAGACTAACAGGTAGATTATAACCTCCCCTCAAATTTTGAGGTGGGGGTGGTGGAGGTGATGTTCCAATAACATAGTTAATAGTGGTTTAAGGTTTCCCTCCAGTGGTTGGGGTCAAATGAGGCTTTGAACTGGTCTCCTAACTCTAAGGTGTACTCGTTGGGAATGATGGTTTACCTGGTTCATAAGTGTTCACGGTAGGTGTATATTTTCCTGGTGAAGAAAATGATAAATAATAGATAGGGGAATTTTGTTCAATAGCTGACACTTACGGATTAGGCCTAGGTGCAAAATATACATCATTAGGTATCCATGGAGGAAACTGAATTGGAGTTTCCACGATTGGAAGTGACTCAAAATCATAAACATGTCGACCTAAAGAAGTGTCCCAAAATGATGAAGTTGGACCAAAATATGTTTATACCATGTTGTCCTGGGGTTGACTGAAAATCTAGTCTGTGACTCCAGGATCTCCTTCCATCGAATGATGAAAGGATGTGTCATGTGAAGCAGGTTGTTCCGCAATCAACGGACCCATATGATCAGTGATAGGTGGGTTTGCGGGAGGTGAATAGTTCATTCCCGACTCCATGGTAGAAGTATCTTCTTCATGTGACACAGATGTGGTAAGTTGATCCATATTTGTGGTTGAGTTCTCCTCTCGATTAAGTGGATATTCAGGTGGGAAGTTTAAAATCCTGCAGGATCTTCTTAAAGGTTGATAAGCCAGAATGATTGAACCAAAATTTCTCCTAAGAGTTTTATATACAAAAATAAAAAATACACTCCAAAATATACACAAGCTAAAGCCGCAAGAAAACTTATGTGGTAGGTGTGTATTCAATTGTATGGATCCTCACGGGATTATCAAGGTGGTGCAACTCGTGATATACCACAGGGTCCAATAGTTATACTCAGCCAATATTTCATAGCACTAAACAGGGAGTATTAGGACCGTACCCCTGACTGTATAACCCGACTACCTGATAACACATTCGTAGTATCTCCCCGAGTGCTGTTCTCGATGTATTTCCACGCCAATATGAACAATAGGTTAACTCAAATGGTTACAAGAATCCTAGAAGGGTCTCCCGATATACATAAGGTATGTGGGAGATCAAATCCGTAGTGGTGCTATCTAATGCACAACTATACAACAAGAGGCTTTCGATATACTATCGAGTACGTGAAGTACCTTTCTATATACCCAAGGTTATGTGAAATGCCATTTGATATATCGATTGATATGTGGAAGAACTACAAGCCCCCGGGATGTAGTGCAGGAAAATAGCGACAACTACCATGCTTAAAGACGTCGGAACATGTCTCTAACTTAACACACAGGTTTCTCGACAATTTTAACCTAGTGCTACTGTTAAATTTTATATTGATGGTTAGGTGAATGCATGAGGTGTACACATGAATTTAAAAAGATGCAAACCTTAACTACATGCAAATGCAAATCTTTTCTTTTTCTTTTCAATGAAAACTAGCTAAGGTAAGGAGAAATTTTCTTTGTTTTCGACAATGAAATGAACAAGTACCTCTATTTTTTTTTAAATCAACCAAAAGAATAAAAAACACTCTTTCACTAATCCAACAAAAAATGAATAATACACCAAATCTAAATGTTTTTTCTTTTTCTCTTTTCAAGTTAAACGAATCTATGAAAAAGTAAAAAGAAGAATTTCCTTTTGAATGGAATAACTTTAATTTTCCAAAATAAAGATAAAAAAGTGGAAGAAAATAAAAAAATGCAAGAATTTCACTATCTTTGGAATTCTTTGCAAAAGCTCAAATGTACTTGTAATCATTAAGGAAATGATGAATAACTTTTTCAAATGCAATAAAAATCAAGCTAATGATAATCCTTTAAACATTTCAAAGATCTTTTTAACACTTGTTCCAAAGCATGAAAATCTCTACGACAATTTCAAGAAGCAAGCTCGAAATGAAGATAATGAACAATTTTGATTTCCTACTCAAATGCACTCAATAGATTTGAGAATGATGTCACTTTAAAGACCTACTATTCAGAAAAATCAGCGAATATACCACTACAAAACTTGATTAATTGGAAATTCTCAAAGAAAAGTAATCACCCAAAATCTCAAAAATGCACAAAAACACACAAAATCGACCAAAAATGACAACAATCAAATGTGGGAGGGCTTAGAAGTCAGATCGAATAGATCATATGGTCTGATAAGGAGTCACAAGACTGAGTGTGCTCATGGGGGATTGAAATTTCCCACAACGAGGGATGCACTCGCTTGATTATCTAGGACTCAAATCAATATGCAAACTTTAAAAATAATCCAAGGATGAGGTATGTTGGGTCTAGGAGGTTCTGTAACAGTCAATGAGAAACACACATAACTCAAAACTAAGCCTAATACCAAGTTTGATAATTTTTTATACTAAGTGAAATGTAATGAAGGGCGACGTGCTCCGCAAGGGTGCTTGAGAGCGTTGGGAGACCGAATGATGCGCTCTGCACACTAGGTAACCGCGTTTGCGATGCATGATGCAAACTGACAGGAAGCGTCAGTGACACAGTATGCAAACTGGCTAAGTGCATCAGAAACACAATGATGTGGGTGATGAAAGTCCCATGTGCGTCGGGCAGGATATAAGCCACAAAAATAAAAAAATCTCTAAGAATAAAAAGGTAAAAGGCCTAATGAAGATCCCAAACAGAGTCTGGATAGCCCAAAAAATCTCTGATGGTCAGATCCAAAGAGAAAAAGAAACTTCAAGGCTAGATTCTAATTGGAAATAAATTAAATAAACCAATATTAAATGAAATCAAAACATGGATTATGATCCCCAGTATGGTCGCCAAATTTGTTTATGGACAATCTGTATGAGAGGACTCAAATAGATCTCCCTAGCCTAAATGGTTTAGGTCTAGAAAAAATAAGTACATAACATGAGTATCTTTCCTAGATCAATTGAAATGCAAGACAAACAAAGAGATGGATTACCTCAATTATGCAATTCCTTCTCCAAGATCCAAGTCTTCATATATTTAGCTGCAAAACCAAGAAAAGCACGTGGAAACAAACAAGTGGTAAAAGCATATAGACATGAATTGATCTAGATCAACAGTCAAAGAGGAAAATCCTAAATATTATTAACACAATAACATTTATCGAAAGAACTTGTATTAAATGTAATGATAAGAAGTACAAAGGGGAGAGATGTTACAACCAAATCTTTGACGTAATAAGATCCTTCCAACAATCCTAGCTTCCAGGATCAAATGCCTAGACTCCTAAGGGATGAAAAGGATCACCTGGATAAATTCCACCAGCATAAGAGTACTCTATCCTTCCTCTCTTGAAAATGGAGAGGGGGTTCATATATATAGAGCTAAAGGGATAAGACAGGTTGAGGATTTAGGGGAGAGGCTTAAGGGATCATCCCACTAGGTAAGGGGATCGACTGCCACCTTTCCTGGTAAGTAGGGATAAGTCTCCACACCGTAGAAGCTTCGAGAAGTCACTCAAAGCTTCTTTTTTTCCATTTTAACCAACTGCGACACACTTTGCACAAGGGAAACATGCGCCAGATAGTGATCAATGCACCTTGTACAAGAGAAGCTTGCTTCACCGACGCACTCTTCCAAGTTGCAGAGCACGTCACCTTGAACTTGACGCACCTTGATGGAAGGAAGGGTGCATCAGAGTGAAAACAAAAGGTTAAATTGGAAGACAAAAACTTTCTATTTCATTGTTTTAGCTCATGGACTTTAGGGATCAGGGAATATAGATGACACATCAATCATAGTGACGAGATTTTGGTGTAACACTTACCAACGTTTTAAGCATATTTGTAGTATTCTCGTGAATATCAGTTTTCTCCAATAGGATCCAACGTTCTTCCACCACTTTTATTATGAAATGGTACTTAATATCAGTATGCTCCATGTGATCATGGAATGTTGGATTCTTTACTGAGTCAATAGTAGTTTGACTATCACAATGCAAAGTGATCCCCCCCTACATCATCTTGAAGTCATCCATCAATAATTCTAGCCATAGCACCTCTTTACTGGCCTTAGTTGTTTCCACATATTATGCTTCAGTGATGTATAAGGCCACCACTAGCTACAACTTAGATGTCCAACTTATAGCTCCACTAACAAGAGTGCAAGTATAGCCTATAGTAGAATTTGTTCCATCCTTGTCTCCACCAAAATTGAATTATGCAAAGCCTTTAATTTATAAATCTATTTATTTTTTACAATTTGCAATATCTAAAGTGCCCCCTAAATATCTATGTATCCACTTCACAACATTCCAGTGATCCTTACTAGGATTCACCATGAATTGACTATAAAATCCCACTGCTTGGAAATATCTGGTTTGGTGTTCACCATGGAGAACATGTGGCTCCCTACTACTGATTCATATGATAAAAGAGACATGAATTCCCATTTCATTAAATCTAGAATAATTTAGTAGAATCTAGACTAAAAATTTCCCAAATTGGCCTTTATAAAGCCTAGAACTAGTATTTCTAAAGTGCAATTTTTTATTCAAATGATTTAGAGATTTAGAAAGCCTAATTTTGGGATTTAGAAAACTTGTTTTTGGTATTTCTCCAAATGAATCTATATTTGAATTAGTCCATATTTAATGAAATGGGTGTTCATGTTTGTCTTCTCTACTGTGCTAGGACATTGTTTAGAATACAAATTGAAGTGTGTAGGAAGTGGAGTGCTAACTGTTTTACTTTGGGAATATCGAAGCATTGCATAATATTTTGTATATATGACTTTTGACTTAACTAGATATTCCTACATGTTTTGTCCCTGTGTATCATAATCCCCAAAGTTTGATTTGCTTCTCCCAAATCCTTTATTTCAAATGTCTCATCCAACTAAGCCTTAAGATCAATAATTTTCTTCATTTCGAGGCTTGCAACCAGCATACCATCAACATACAACAAGAAGATAATAAAACTGCAATCATTAAACCTCTTATAACATGCATAATGGTCAACTTCAGTTCTACTAAAACACCGGCTCTTCATGAAGGTGTCAAATTTGATGTACCACATCCTTATCACTTGTTTCAATCCATACAAACATTTCTTTACTCTATAAACCAAATGCTCTTTTCCTCTTTCTTTATAGCATTCAAGCTAGTCCATACCAATTTCTTCTTTGAGATCACCATGCAGGAAAACAATTTTTACATCTAATTTATCCAACTTTAAATCCTTTGCTACTACAAGTGAAATTAAAACCCTTATAGTAGTTAGCTTCACAATTGGAGAGAATATTTCATTAAAATATATACCTAAATTCTACACATAGCTTTTTTCCACCAAGGGAGATTTATGACATTCTAGCAACCCTTCTTTGTTCTTCTTTACTTTATACACCCACTTGTTTCCAACAACCTTTCTTCTTAGTGAGATATCCACAAGTTCCTATGTTTCATCCTTATGTAGTGCTTTCATTTCTTTGTGCATAGATTTACTCCATTTATCTGCATTCTCAGATTCTATAGCTTCCTAAAATTGAGCTAGGTTCACCATCATCGGCTAACAAAAAAAAAGAGTGGAAATTAGGATGTGTAAATTTTTTAAGTTGTGGATTCTAAACTTGTTCTTCATGCCGATGAGAAGATTCATTTTCATTTTCACTCATTTCTACTTCAATAAATACAATCTCAGATGTCTATTGTACCTCCTTCCTTTGCATAGATTTTTCATTACAAATAACATCTTGGCTAACAATTACCTTGTGGTTTGTAGGATCCCACAATATACCCCTTTAATTTATTATCATAACCAAGAAAAACACATTTCCTTGAATTTAGGTCAATCTTGAACCTCTTTTATTTAGGCATATGGGAAAATGCATGACAACGAGAGATACACAAATTAGAATAATCAACTAGATTACCACACCAAACCTCTTCTGGAATTTGTCCATCCAACACAATTGTAGGTGAATTTCTTATAAGATAACAATCTATAATAAAAACATCTTCCAAGAATCCTTATCCAACCCTAATGTGATGACCATGCTTCTTGCACGTTCCATGATTATGCGATTCATCCACTCAACTACGCCATTTTGCAATGGAGTATCTAGAACAGTCTTTTGGTGCTTAATTTCTTCCCACATACACAATTTATCAAATTCCAAAGATCAATACTCTCCTCCATTTTCCAATCTAAGACATAAAATAGACTTTCCCAAACTTTTCTACTCATTCCTTGAACTCAAATTTCTCAAACTCCGTCAACTTATTTTTCAAAAAATACACCCACACTCTTCTAGAATAATGATCTATAAAATTTAAAAATAATCTAACACCATTTATAAATAGAGTGGGGATTGGTCAAAATATATTGGAGTGGATAAGTTGCAATAGATCAATTTTTTTACCAGAGGTTACACTAAATTGACTTTATTTTGTTTATAAAAAATATAGTTATTAGAAAAGTCTAAATTGCAAGACTTAATCCTAGAAAGAATACCTTGTTCATGCAAAATTTTCAAACCTTTCTCATTCATATGTCCAAGTCATTGATGCCACAACATCACTACATCCAGAGTATTCCCTTAGTCTACTGCCATTGTATGATTTTCCATTGCATCACCGCACAAATGATATGGGGTCCCATAAGATTCTCCTTTTTCTACCACTGGAGATCCTTTTGTAATATTGCAATGACTATCACCAAAGGTGGTAGAATACCCCAATTTATCCACCATCTTGGTCGAGAGAAAATTCTTCCATAAATCATGTACATGTCATACATCACATAACTTTCTTTTTTCTCTCATCTTCAAGATTGATCCTAATGTTCACTCTTCCCATGGTTTCAAAAGGGTGATCATCACCTAAGCATACCATCCCACCACTATAGGGTTGATATTTGACAAAATCAAGTCTCTATATGGATACACGTGGAAAGATCCACTTGAGTCCAAATCAAAAGAATACAAAAGAGATCAATTATTACTAAGACAAAAAGGCTCACCTCAGGTCATTTCTTTTAGATTTGTTGTGCTAGCCTCAAATGATGAGTTGATCTGGATTTTCATTCTTTATATGACAATAGTCTTTCCTTGGGTGCCTTGGTTGCCCACAATTCCAATACTTCCCTTTCATCTTGTTTCCATTGGACTTAGATTTGGACTATGATCTACCTTGTTGAACCCCTTCACTAGATCGACCTCTCATAGAAAGGGCTTCACAATGTAAAATCTCAATCACAGTTGAATCTAGCTACTGTGGATTCCTCACTGGTGAAAGATTGCACAACATTTGCAAGAATTAGCATAAAAAATTTAAATGAATGAAGAACAATACTCATGAATTGGTGAATAATGTCAATATTATTAACTGTCCAACCTTAACAAAGGTTAAGAACACCCATATATACAAATCTGGAAGAATTTGAATCCATCTGGAGTGTTCACACTGATCTAGCTTAGAAAAAAGCTCAAACCCCCCTAGGTTGACCAAAATATCCCAAACCATCCCAAACTGGTTCGAATCTGCAGTGTGAATGCTGGGAATGACTGGACAGGCCCATGTGACCTCACACATGTGAAGAAACTGGTTGGTTAGAGGTTTGGAGTCTAAAGTTGGTCAAAAATGTGACAAAACAAGGCAAGATTGTCCACAAAGAGAGCAAATGCGCCCTAGGTAGAAGAGAAGCATGCTGAGTGCATTAAATGACCTGAGGAGGGCGCTCTAGGCATGCTGAGTGCATTAATTGCCCTGGGGAGCGCTCCACTTAGCTGGTTTGACTCAGCACTTGTTCACATTTGCCATCTAGTTCATGATAATTGACCATTTAGTAGCTAATCAACTTAGGGATGTAATCATTAATCACTTGGGCTAATTAATCATCATTAATAAATGATTAATGTACATAGGTGGAAAAATGTTCTAACACCCCCCCTTAAGCTAGACTTAGTGAAATATCAAAAATTAAGGCCTTGGCAACTAGGCTCAAGTCACATTTTACATCATAAAATTTATTTGTCCATGTAACCAAGGTAAGGAGGAAAACCACATGGGAAATAAAACCTCCCCTCTAAAATGGACATGTGGCATATATCAAAATACACCAATCATCACCATGCATCACTCACCCCAAGCAAAGATCTAAGGTGAGTGAAGGTCTTCTCGGTAAAACACTTGGTGAAGATATCAGCAGTTTGCTCACTGGATGGGCAATACTGCAATGCTATGATCCGGTCATGCACCAAACCCCGAATGTAATGCATGTGTATCTCTATGTGCTTGGTCCTCTGCCTCTGTACTGGATCGGTAGAAATCTTGATTGTACTTTGATTATCACACCAAAGAATAGTGGGTGAATCAAAGACAATCCCGAACTCTGCAAGAATACCTTGCAACCAAACACATTGTGTGGCTGCATTGACTGCTCCCCTGTACTCGGCCTCAGCTGAAGATAAGGAAATAGTGCTTTGTTTCTTGCTTGACCAGCATATAGGTCCATGTGCAAGCATAAAGACATAACCGGAAGTTGACTTCCGATCAATACAATCACCGGCCCAATCAGAATCTGTAAATCCTACTAGTTCAAGGGATGAACCAGCAGCATAATGGATACCAAAGGACTTAGTACCCTGAACATAATGAAGGATCCTCTTGGCTGCCTTCCAATGGATCTCATGAGGCTCTTGCATGTTCCTTGCAACAGCCCCAACAGCATATGACAAATCTGGTCTAGAATGAGTAAGATAAAGCAAGCTTCCAACAAGTTGCCTATACAACGAACTGTCAACTAGTGGTGAAGAACCCCATTCTGTAAGCTTAACTCCTGAAAGAAATGGAAATTTTGCAGACTTACATTCAGCCATCTTAAATTTCTGCAGCAAATCTGAAGCATACCTTGACTGACATACAGAAATTCCATTCACAGATTGATCAATCTCCAAACCCAGAAATTGTTTTAGCAATCCTAGATCGGTCATGGAGAATGCACTGTGCAATGCTCTCTTAACTGAGTCAAGTTCTTTGGTGCAGCTACCAGTGATCAAAAGATCATCAACATACAGTACAATAATCAATATCAGATCACTAACATGCTGCATATACACATTTGGATCAGACTTACACCTCTCAAACCCCAAAGATAGCAGAAAATTGTCCATTTTTGCATACCATGCTCTAGGAGCTTGCTTGAGCCCATAGAGTGATTTGTTCAACCTGCAAACAAGTGTATGATCAGAAATAAAACCTTCAGGCTGCTTCATATAAATCTCCTCATTCAGATCCCCATGAAGAAAGGCACTTTTTACATCCATGTGATGAATCTCCCAGCGCTTGGAAGCCCCAATTGCCAAAACTAGTCTTATGGAGTCCATCTTTGCCACCGGTGCAAATGTCTCTGTATAGTCCACTCCTTGGACCTGAGAGTAACCCTTAGCCACCAACCTGGCCTTATACTTCAGATCAGAGCAATCAGATCCAATTTTGGTTCTATAAATCCACTTGCATTGCACTAGTTTCCTCTTGGGAGGAAGAGGGACCAAATCCCAAGTTTTGTTCTCATGGAGTGAGTTCATCTCCTCTTGCATGGCTGATTGCCACCTTGGGTCTGTACATGCTTCTGAATATGACATTGGATCAGATCCAACCATCAAATAACATGCCTCACTCAGATCAGAATTATTATATGCAAAGGAATTGTGAAATTGAGATCTAGTTTTCCTAGCATCTTGGGGATCTCCCACTAGCTCTCCGGCACTTTGAATTGTTTTCTCTACCCACTTGGGACTTGAGGGAGGGATATGTTCAGAATCCATATCAACATCATCTTCAGCAATATCAGAATCAGAAATATCAGAGAATGAATCACTACTTACTTCATCATCAAGACGAGGGAATGAGCATTCCCCATCACCTTGTTCACTAGCTTGCAAAAATTCTTCCTCTTCGAATTTGACACTTCTTTCAATGAAAGTTTTGTGAGTGGATGGATCAAAGAGCTTGTAGCCCTTGGAATCCTCTGCATACCCAACCATGATTGACTCCTTGCTTTGGGGCTGCAATGCCTTTCTCTTCTCCGGTGGAATTCTGGCCCAAGCCCTTGAGCCAAAAATTCTGAAATGTGAGACATTTGGCTTGTGGCCCATCCAAGCTTCAAATGGAGTGATTCCTTGCAATGCTTTGTGTGGTGCCCTGTTCTGAACATATGCTTCACAATTCATAGCTTCAGCCCATAATTTAGGAGACAAATCCCTTGCTTGCAACATGCAAGTTGCCATCTCTTTCAGTGCTCTATTTTTGCGCTCTGCAACACCATTTTGCTGAGGTGTGTAGGGAACTGAGTGTTGCATCTGAATGCCATGCTCTTGAAAGAGCTGCTGCAAATTGTTATTGACATACTCTCTACCATTATCAGTCCTCAAAACCTTCATGGCCTTCCCACTGAAGTTCTCAACCATGCTCTTAAAAATTTTGAAACATTCAAAGACTTCAGATTTTTGCTTAAGGAAAAATAACCAGCAGTACCTTGAGTAGTCATCGATGAAGGTGAGCACATATTTGCTGCAGCCATAGGAGGGTGTGGGGAGTGGCCCTATGAGATCAGAATGCACTATCCCAAGAGGTTGATCAGCCCTCCTAGCCTTCCCTTTGTCATACTTCCTTTCAGGATGTTTCCCAATCATGCAACCCTTGCATGTTCCACTCGAAAATCTGATTTGGGGCAGCCCTTCTACCATATTTTCTTTGCTTAAAACTTGAAGATATCTGTAGTTTAGGTGCCCATACCTTTGATGCCATAGCTTGCTGGTCTCATTACCATGTGACAGCAGCACACTTGGTGAAGAAAATTCGAGGAAGTGGGAGAACATGTACATCTTCATGTCATGGTCTGCAACACCCTTTGCAACAATTTTCCCGGTGGAAACTTCTGATATCTCCACTTCATCCTGAGTGAAGACCACCTTCTTTGCTGCTCCAATATGTGTCATTTGATACACAGAGAGCAATTTTGCTGCAATATTTGGTACATACAGCACATTGGAGAAGAAGCCATTCTCCATAGAGATTTTCCCAATGCCATGAGCAGGGATTTCTGAGTCATCTCCCATTCGAATTGAGAGGCCACTGTAGGGAGCAAGTTCAGAAAACGAGTCTCTTGAGGAAGCCATGTGCCTTGAGGCACCTGAATCAATGATAAACAAAGGTGAATGAGATGAGCTAGCCACCAAAGCATGGCAGCTCTCCTTGTCTTCAGAAACGCACTCCTTCTTCTTGGAACTTTCAGGAAGAGGAATATTGTTTTTCTGTAGGAGATGTGTCATTGTGTCTATGGTTTTCTTCATGCATGAGCTCTCTGGATGAAAACCTCTTTGACAGTAGCTACATTTTGTCTTCTCAGCCTTCTTTCCCTTGTTCTTAACAGGATTTGAAACCCCCTCAGAGGATTTGGGCCTCTCATCCTTTCTCTTCTTCTCTTGAGGTTTCGAAACCCTGGGTTTTTGCTTGCTTCTTCCACATTTCGAATCTCCAGCTGCAAGAACTTGATCTTTTTGTTTGATGGATCCCATCAAGACCAGCTTGTCTTGCTCTTGAGTTAGCATCTCCATGAAGTCATCCAAGGATGGCATCTTCCAACCTCTGATTGTGAGCCTTGTGGAGTTGAAGGAAGACACAAAAACTGAGTATTCAGAACCCAATTTGGAGAGAATGGACAACACCAACTGTTCTTCTTTCTTCTCTATGCCACATTGTCTGATCTGCAAGACCAAGTTCTTGAACTTGGTGAAGAAGTCCTGGATGGAATCGAAATTCCCTGGGCTCAGTGAGACAAGCTCATTTTCGAGCTGGTGGCCTCTCATCTCATCAGTCTTTCCAAACAGTGTCTCAAGCTTGAGCCACACTTCATTTGGAGTTGCTAGACTTTCTACATGAAACAGGAGGTCTCTCGAAATGCTGAGACAAAGGAGGCCAAATGCCTCATCCATTCTGTTAAAAAACTTGGATTTCTCCACAGCTGAGTTTGGCTCAACCTCAGTGCCCATCGTGATTCTGTAGAGACCCTTGGATCTCAGCAAAATCACCATTTCTGCCTTCCAATCGAAATAGTTGAAGGGTGTGAGCACGTTTGGGTGAGATGGCTCCATTCTCCTCTGCTGCAATTCGCACTTGCTGACAATGCTGAACTCCAATACCTGCAAACAACTCTCAAATCACTCTGGAGGGATCTACACTAACAGATTCGAACCCTGTATGGATAGTGGGTGCATTCGGGAGAGCATCACACCTGAGAGGAGCCACTAGATTTCTCCAGTAAGCTCAAGGCAATGGCCTCAGGAATTATGTGGTTTCTCCACTGTTTCTGGCAATCCACTACAACAGTCTGCTGGTTCGAATTCTAGCTCCAAGAGCTCTGATACCATGTAAAATCTCAAGCACAGTTGAATCTAGCTACTGTGGATTCCTCACTGGTGAAAGATTGCACAACATTTGCAAGAATTAGCATAAAAAATTTAAATGAATGAAGAACAATACTCATGAATTGGTGAATAATGTCAATATTATTAACTATCCAACCTTAACAAAGGTTAAGAACACCCATATATACAAATCTGGAAGAATTTGAATCCATCTGGAGTGTTCACACTGATCTAGCTTAGAAAAAAGCTCAAACCCCCCTAGGTTGACCAAAATATCCCAAACCATCCCAAACTGGTTCGAATCTGCAGTTTGAATGCTGGGAATGACTGGACAGGCCCATGTGACCTCACACATGTGAAGAAACTGGTTGGTTAGAGGTTTGGAGTCTAAAGTTGGTCAAAAATGTGACAAAACAAGGCAAGATTGTCCACAAAGAGAGCAAATGCGCCCTAGGTAGAAGAGAAGCATGCTGAGTGCATTAAATGACCTGAGGAGGGCGCTCTAGGCATGCTGAGTGCATTAATTGCCCTGGGGAGCGCTCCACTTAGCTGGTTTGACTCAGCACTTGTTCACATTTGCCATCTAGTTCATGATAATTGACCATTTAGTAGCTAATCAACTTAGGGATGTAATCATTAATCACTTGGGCTAATTAATCATCATTAATAAATGATTAATGTACATAGGTGGAAAAATGTTCTAACACACAAGTAGATGGATTCAAAGACTATTTTCACCTAAACTCTTCTCCTAGCAAAGTTGTTACCATATCATCAAATATCATAGTTTCTGATGATGATTTTTTGATGGAGATCACCAAATGATTCTAGGTTTCTGGGAGGGAACATAGAAAAATTATTTCTTTATCCTCAACCTCCACCCAACCAAGACTAGTTTATTGATAAGAGTATTAAACTCATTCAGATGATCTAATGCAATAGAACCCTCTTTCATCCTCATATGATAAAGCTAATTTTTCATGAAAGCCTTATTTGTTGTCGATTTAGTCTCATATATCTTCCCAAGTTTTTCCTAAATGGATTTCACATCCTTTTATTCAACAACATTGAACAAGATAGAGTCTACTAGTTAAAGACAAATTGTATAAATTGCCTTTTTGTCCAAGTTTATCTACTCCTCATATTTCATGTTGTTCAATTTTTTTGTAACCCCTTTCAAGACTAGGCCTTGGTCATTTTAAACCATCAAATACTCCACCTTCATCTTCCATAGAAATAGATTCTTCCCATCAAACTTCTCAATCTTGTACTAGGTTAAACCTCTTATCATTTTTGCACCTATGACACATAAATCCCTAAGCTTGTGAGTTTTCTAAAATTTGATACCATATGTTAAAAAAATAAAAATAAAAAACATAAGAAAACAACAATAACAATTGAGAATATGTGATTTATGTGGAAACCATGCTATGCATAGGTAAAACCATGGGGAGATGGAAGCTTCAATCTTTTATTATTATTCAACAAAAAACATACAATGATTTCTTCTCAAAAAATGCCATGGGACACTTCCCTTTTATACAATACATATTAGGGTTCCAAAAGGAACCAAAATAAACTAAAAGGGTCTATAGATTTATTCCTTAGGGGCACTTCCCTTGCATCTCCAGGAAAGGGGGGCCTGGCTTCCCCCATGTGACTCCCTTGGTGAATTTGAATAATATGGCAGGATAGTCTTGTACCATTGTACAAGAAAATGTCAAAGATATAGATATTGACTTCAACTCCTAACGTTATCCCTTTTGAAGTCAACATTCTGGAAGTTCCTTTCTTATGTTTTTCACTTGTGTGCCATTTCCTAATGCTTCCTTCATCACATTTTCAACGATCCATAATAATTTTTACACCATACAAACTCCTCTTTTATGATCAAATTCATAAGCATATATGCAATATTCTCATAAATATCAATTTTCTCCAACAAGATCCTAGCTTATTCCACCATTTTTCTTATGAAATGGTACCTAATATCAATATGCTTCATGCAATCATGAAATGTTGGATTCTTTACCAAGCGAATAACACTTTAACTTTCATAATGCAAATCAATCTTACCCTACATCATCTTGAATTCATTTGTCATTCCTTCTAGCCATATTGCCTCTTTAATAGCCTCAGTTGTTTCCACATATTCCAATTCAATGATTGATAATGCTACAGTTGGCTACAACTAGTATGTCCAACTTACATATCCACCAACAAGTGTGAAAGTATATCCTTTCAGATACTTTCGTCCATATCTGTCTCCACCAAAATCAAAATCTGCAAAACCTTTAATTTGTAAATCTATATATTTGCAACAAATAGTAGCACCTGAAGTTCCCTTAAATATTTAAGTATCCACTTCACAACATTCCAATGCTCCTTACCAGGATTTTCCATGAACCAACTAGCAACTCCTGCTACTTGGGAAATATTTGGTTTGGTGTTCACCATGGAAAACATGAGGCTCCCTACTTCTAATGAATACGGTGTGATGAACCCAAATTATAGGTATCCTATAGCCTTTTTTCCACAGGAAAGCACAAGATATGATGAAGGAAATACACCTGTTTTGTGGGAAAATGCATTTACTTTGATTATTTAATGAGAATGTCTTAGATATTATTCTTTTTATGTTAAAAGTGTTTTTCTATGTGCTAACCTTGGAATGAGTAGGCATAAACAGGGCATGAAGGTCTTGAGGGATCAACGAGAGTCAAAGCTCGAGACTGCAGATAACAAAGGGGCTCAGCGCTCATATCTCCCTAAATCCTAGAGAATCCCTGATTAAGAGGATTGGTGTTTATGATCATAGACTAGGTTAGAAGTAGAAGCATATATATATGGACCTCTCAGGTAGCGAGGGGATCCTATTGCTATTTTGGAGAAACAATCGTTTTATGCATTTTTGTACTGCGAAGACAGTTTGTGTTACAGACTCTCCTGAACCATGAAGTTACTATTTTAATAAGAAGACTGATGTTACTTTCAATCTTGTGTTTATAAGTTTTCTATACCCCCGAGTATGGGTTCGGGAGGGCCCCTCCAACACGTAAGTCAGGAGCTTTATTCTGTTTTCAGGTATTTTCCATTTATGCTGTGAATCGATTTACTTCTTATCGTATATGCAAATACTTTGATGGCATTTGAATAATATGGTTTTATTTCAGTTAAAATATTATTTTGGTTCAACATATTTTCTGTAGTTGATCAACGCTCATTCTGTAGTTCGGTAGAACGCATTCCGTAGTCCTATAGCTACGTTCTGTGCATGCATATTTTGACATCTATTTTCATGCATTCTTATATTAGTTTTAAAACAATGATTTAGATCTAGGAGCTCATGCATATTTATTTGATCAGAAGTTAGATCATAGAGGTTAATCATTTTCAGTTCTTTAGTTTAATTAATGATCATCACTTGTAGTGTTTAATCCGAGTAGATAAGATTGGTTAATTCTTAGCATTGGATATTTATGTTATGGATTTGGTTTTCAACATTTAAGTTGTTAGATTAGACTTTCAATATTCAGCACTAGATTTTCAATATTCACTTCTTAGATTAGAATCTCAACTTTCAGCATTTTAATTCTAGACTAAAAGTTTATCAAGCTTTCAACATTTCAATTCTTAGTGTAGATTTACAGTTTTCAGCATTTCACTTTTTAGCATAGGAATTTGTCATTTATAGATTTACAACCTTTTCAGCTCACCTTATTCTTGATTAGAAAAACTCCTAAGGTCTATACCAACACCCCAAACACGACGAAGACTGTCCTCTAGAGCACATACAATGTTCACACCTCTAAAGTTTGTACGTCCCCTGGTCGATAATTAAAGTAGGCTCCTGGTCTAGCTTCCCTAATTAGGAATCCATTCCTTGAGACCACCACTTTTTGGTGCCGTTTCCGAGGAGGTGCTTAATATTTAGGAGACATCTTTGAAAAAAAAACACATAAAAACAACCAAAAACATAATTTTTTTTTTACCATGAATGCCTAGACGACAAAGAGATAGATTTGGATGCTTCCTGCCTACCCGACCTATGAGCAACAACAATTCTGATAACTCTCAATTTGAACTCCTTAACTCATAAGAAGAGGTTGATTCTAGCTACGACCCACACAGAGATAACTTCTTTGCTAGCTCTAGCTCAAACACTACTATGGTAGAAGAAGATGAAGAACCTAGGGAGTTGTTCACCTTTCCCATCAGTACACCTCTTGGAGATGCCAGGATGAAGACTATCAACCCTAATAATCTGCCAAACTTCCATGGTTTGACTTCAGAAGATCCTGACACATTTTTGTTTGAGTTTGAGGTAGTTTGCAGATCCTTTGATTACACTACTGATGCACAAAAGCTGAGGCTTTTTCCTTCCACACTGAAAGATCTATCACTTAGGTGGTTCACGAGCCTTGAGGGAAACAATGTCCTCGGCTGGGACCAAATGAAACAGGCATTTCTAGAAAAATATAGGGACTACTGCAAGGCAAAGGATACAAGAGATGAAATCTTTAGGATGTAATAGGGAGAAAGAGAATCATTAGAAGATTATGCCCAAAGATTTAAACTCAGCTACAAACGAGATAGTCACTGCACATTAGATCCTGAATCACTAAAACTTGTCCTTCTTAGAGGGATAAAAGAGGAAAATCTTGAATTCTTAAACCTTCTAGGGGATGGAGATATATTCCAAAAGACTTATGACCAAATCCTACAAATCTTCAAAAACTATTCTAGATCTAGGAAAAGTAAAAGTGGGACAAGGGATTTACACCCATTTACTGGGGGATCAACATCTTCAGAACCAAGCCTTACAAAATATGATTTAGGAATCCTATTAGATGACATGAAGACTGATATCTTACAATCTCTGGCCATGCAACTTGATGCACTTCAAATCAAGAAGAAATAGGATGAAATAAACCAAGCCTTGGCAGTCTTTTGTCCACGCTGCAGAAACAAAGCATGAGAAGGGTCAGTGCACACTAAACACCATTGAAATATGTGGTCTCTGCACTGACGATCACACCACTGATAAATGTCCTATGTTTCCCTCATGTAAGGCTGCTATTCAATATCCCACAACTGAAGGTGCAATAGAACAGCTTTGTTTCATGAATCAAAGGAGGAATAATTTTCCTAGACCTTATCAACCCAACAACCAAGCCTACTATAACCAGGGAAATAAACAGTAAAATTGGAACTCAGTACCATTCCAATGGCCATCTCAGCCAAGTCCAAACCAGTGGCAGCAAGCCATCTCAGCCAAGTCCAAACCAGTGGCAGCAAAACCAACCATATCAACAAACTTACTACCCACAATCTTACTCTCCATACCCCCCACCTTTTGCTCATCCAACCACGAATTATGGCAATCCATACCCTTATTCATCGAATTGGAGAGCTCCATTGCGGCAACAACAACCACTCATCATGATGCCACCACAAAATCAACCACCCCCCAAACCTCCACCAATTCCAAACCCTAACAACAACAGGCCACCACAACAACAAGCCTACAATACTGAAATGGTACAGTTTCCAAGCTATGTTGTGGATATGCTAGAGATAAATGAAATTAATTTAAGGTCTGGGAAAATGTTACAAAATACACACGCATAGAATAATCAAGAAAATGAGGCTCACGAACAAACAACACAACCTCATATTCAACATCCAAATGAACCAAACCCTCAGGAGGAAGAAATTCGACCACTCACACAAAGTAGAAACCCTCCATTCCCTGAAAAACTTGTATGAAGTACAAAAGAAGAAGAAGAAAATGCAATTCTGAATGAATTGAAACACTTGAATATCCAGATTCCAATTTTGCAGGCCATCAAAGATGTGCCTATCTGCAACAAGTTTATTAAAGAAAAGTGTTTGAAAAGACCTGGCAGAAGAAGACATGACCCACCGACCATCAATGTAGTAGGCCAGTTAGTAGATTTGATGATAGGTATCGTTGTTAACCCCAAATACCTTGATCCAGGAAGCCTTGTAGTCAACGTGACAATCAATAATAGACAAATAGACAGAAGCCTAATTGATCTAGGAGCCGCTATCAATGTGATGACCAAGGATACTATGATATACCTAGGACTCCAATCAATGGTCAAACGCACAACTACTGTCCTATAGCTAGCAAACACATCTACAATAAGACCTGAAGGGATGCTCTAAGACATAATCATCAACATAGAGTCATGGGAATACCCAGCTGACTTTATAGTCATCGAAGTAAAGAGTAAACTTAGTGGATACCCACTAATACTAGGGAGACCCTGGCTGGAAATTGCAGATGCTTACATAGGGTGCAGATCAGGAAACATGACAATCACCAGTGGCCAAGCTAGGAAGAAAATCACGATTTATCCCTCAGCCAGGAATTCTTCAGACTTAGAATATCAGAATTGGATAGATGATTATGATGACACATCTAAACAAAACATATGACCTGTCCTTACAATTGAAGTTGTCCTATCACTAAAGGTCATTGACGAAGATAGTCATTTAGATAGGTTTATACAAAATGCTTCTTCTAATCAGAATATGTTTGAATATTTTCTTGGCACAGGTCAGCAACAAGGAGAGGAAACATTAAACCACAATCCTAACAAAATGTGGGAAGAGGTACTCACACTTGAACAACATCCAATTCAGATAAAAACAGTTGAGATAATTCCTGGCATGACAGTTAATATTAACTCCAATCTGGAGCCAGGACAAGAACAAAAATTATTGAAGGTACTGTCAGACAACAACAAAGGCTTTGCATGGACGTATACTGACATGAAGGGTATTCACCCAAACATCTGTAAACACTAAATCTATATAAAGGAAGGTGTTGTTCTTATCAGGCAACCACAGAGAAGAATGAACCCAACATTAAAGGACATAGTCACGCTGGAATTGCAAAAGTTGTTAGATGCAGGGTTCATATACCCAATCTCAAATAGTGAGTGGGTATCACCACTGGCCATAGTTCCTAAAAAAGGAGGAAAGTGGAGGATTTGTGTAGACTACAGAGAACTCAATAAGGAAACCAAGAAATATCACTTTCCTCTCCCATTCATCAATCAAGTATTGAACACATTAGCTGGGAACAAATATTTCTCATTTTTGGATGGCTTCAGTGGGTACAACCAAATCCTCATTCACCCAGTTGATCAGGACAAAACAACATTCACATGCCCATGTGGCACTTATGCATACAGAGTGCTTCCCTTTGGGATCTATAATGCCCCAGCAACGTTTCAGAGGGAAATTCTAAGTATCTTCTCTAATTTTATTAATGAACAAATGGAGGTCTACATGCCATGACTTCACACCCTATGGACAAAATTTCGACCAAGCACTAAAACATCTAGAGATGGTTCTGAAAAAATGTATTGAGATGAGGTTGTGCCTCAACAATGATAAATGCAGAATGCTCATGGAAGAAGGCATCGTGCTTGGCCACCATATTTCGCAGAGAGGAATAGAAGTTGACCAGGTAAAGGTTACAGTCATCAAAACACTGCCTCCACCTGTGAAACAGAGAGATGTAAGAAGTTTTCTTGGACAAACAGGATACTATAGAAGATTAATTGAGAGTTATAGCAAAATTGTTGCACAGATGTTTGCTTTACTCACAAAGGACACATAATTCATATGGTCAAAACATTGTATGCTATCATTTGACAAACTAAAAGAGAAAACAATTACAGCTCCCGTACTCCAAGGACCAGATTGGGCACTTCCATTCCACATCCACTCAGATGCATCAGATAAGGCCATTGGATCTGTCCTTGGACAAGAAAGAGAGAAGAAGCCCTATGCTATATATTATATCAGTAAAAATTTGGCAGGAGCATAATTAAATTATACTGTCACAGAGAAGGAGTTCTTGGCTGTCATACATGCCATTAACAAATTCAGGCACTACATAACTGGATACCAAGTTTTTGTTCACATAGACCATTGAACAATAAGGTATCTCATGAATAAACATAATACAAGTGCTCAAATCATTAGATGGCTACTCCTCCTGCAAGAGTTTGACATCACAATTTTGGATAAGCCAGGCAAACACAATGTAGTGGCTGATTTTTTGTCTAGGCTCACCCATGGACAAGATAATGAAGTGTAAATGACAATTTTCATGATGAGCATCTTTTTGCAATCTCCACAAGGAGCCCATGGTTTTCTGACATAGCAAACTATTTAGTGACTAGGAGATTTCCAGCACATTACAACTACAAAGAGAAGAATAAGGTCATAAGACAAAGTGCCACTTACACATGGATAGAGGGAATGCTCTTCAAAAAAGGACCAGATCAAATACTCAGAACATGCATCAGAGAAGATGAAGTGCATGAAATAATGCATGCCACTCACAATGAACCATGTGGAGGACACTATGCTGCAAAGAGGACAGCCTATACAATTTTGCAAACAGGGTATTATTGGCCAACACTCCACAAAAATGCTTATGAATATGTTTCACACTATGATGATTGCCAACGAATGGGGAAGCCTACACAAAATTAAGAAATTCCTCTCCATCCACAAATCTCCTTAGAGGCATTCGAGAAATGGGGATTTGATTTCGTTGGTCCAATCAACCCACAGTCAAATCAGAAAAGCTACATCCTGGTATGCATTGACTACCTTACAAAGTGGGCTGAGGTAGCAGCACTTGCTGTAGAAAATGAAACCAACGTGGAAATTTTTTTAACTGAGCAGATCTTCCATAGGTTTGGAGTTCGAAGATAACTAGTTTCTGATCAAGGCTGACAGTTTACATCAAATCTGATAGAAGACTTGCTTTGAAGAAACAATGTTAAGCATAGACAGTCCTCCTCCTATCACCCTCAAGCTAATGGTCAAGCTGAGGTAACCAACAGAGAGTTAGATAGGATTTTGACAAAGACAATACAACTCCACAAAAGAGATTGGGAAGACAGGTTAAGTGAAGCAGTTTGGGATTATAATACCACATGGAAAACAACAACAGGCTTCACACCATATGAGCTAGTTTATGGAAAGAAAGTTATGCTGCCCATTGAATTTGAAATCAAGACATTGAGAATTGCAGCATAGTTAAATATGGAACTTTCAGACATCCAACAAGAACGCATGCTACAATTAAATCAACTGGATGAACAACGCCAACAAGCACTTGGCCATACTAAAATCATCCAACAACAAAGAAAGAAGTGGCATGACACACACATAAAGCAGAAAAAGTTTAAGGAAGGTGACTGGGCACTACTCTATGAATCTAGGTTTCACTCCTTTAAGGGAAAACTAACAACTAGATGGATTGGACCCTACATCATTGAAACAATCTATGACAGTGGAGCTATTAGAATTACAACAATAGATGTAGAAAAGTTCACCATGTTGGTGAATGGACACAGATTAAAAATCTACAAGACACCACAGTCGAAAGAATAATTCACAAACATACTCTACCAGCAAAGTCTAATGCTGATAGAGAGCATTGAGGGAAACTGATTTGTAGTTGCTAAAATAAGGGAAAAAAAATGAAAAACCAATAAAAAAAATGAAAAAGAAAAAAATGAATGAAAAAAAAGAAAAAAGAAAAAAAGAGAGAAAATATATACAAAGAAAATGAAAAAAAGAAAACTGAAATGAAAATGAAAAATAAAAAAAATGATTCACTCAAGGTTATCACAAAATAATTGCAGGAAATCATACATCCCCATGAAGAACCAACACGCATATTACAAGTAGATCAAATCAAGAGAGCCAACAATCTATCCAAGCAAGCCAACCATCTGTTCAAGCGAGCCAGAAATCTAATCAAGCGAGCCAGAAAATTATAAAGCACTACAGAAATCAAGAGAGCTAGCAATCTATTCAAGTGAGCCAGCCACGTATTCAAGTGAGCCAGAAAAATCATGCATTACAAAAATCAAGACAGCAAGTTCAAGGAATATTTCGAACTCAATGTTGAGCATACAAGCAAAGTCAAATCAAAATTTGACACAGAAATCAAAGCATGTCAATACAACATTTTCAAAACAACCTTCTAAATGAAGGCATACACACGTAACTACTGACATGCCTAAAATAACTACAGATAATGCCAAAATCTACTACATATTACAACGCCCATGAAATGAAGCCACGTCATGCACTCAGGTATGCTAAGCATAACTAGGTAATCTCTAAAACTCTTTGTTTTATGTTCAAGGTCAAATCATCATCCCACAAAAAGGTTATTTCTGAAGCTGAGGACAATTTTCAAGTTAAATCGGCGGCAAGGTTCAGATTACCTCACAAAATCATGATTACCCACTTTTTGGCATGTCAGAATAACAATCTCCACATCCAACCACCATATTTACCAATGATCAAAGCTGAAGTGCAATGCACAATTATGGAAAGAAATGTAGGGTTCAATGATGGAAAGGAATGTGTAAAGTGGCAAGTACAATTCGAAATGATCGGGAGCGGTGTGTGAGAACAGCTAAATAAGACAGCATAGCCTACAGAAAAGACCCAGTTTTGCAATAAGAGCTCTCCAGATGAAGGAGAACTGAAAGTTTGTGTTGTCACCCAGCCAGCAAGCTACCTTCGAACCTGTGAATCGATCCCAGTCAGTCGAGGTAAGACATACACACTCAAAATTTTTGTTTTGCTGATTATATTAGAAGATTCAAGATGAAAAAGGGGTTCAAAAAGAGTGAACCAGAGGATCACAGAGCCATTTATGAAAACCCAAGGGTTCTATCAATCCTCTGTAATGCGGGCTAGATGCCCTTCATCACAGGGCTAAGGGGGTCTAATACAGAGGTGGCTTTAGAATCCGCAAGAAACTTGAAGCACATTAAAGAGGAGCAGTTCGTCATCCGAGTTAGAGGACTTCGTATCAGACTGGATGAGGAGGCCATTGCAAAATATACAGGGCTACGCATGGGTCTACACTGGGCTAGGGAAGACAGGGAAGCCAACCAGAGTGCAAAGGCAATTTTATTTGGACCTGGAGAGGTTTATGAAGAAGACAAAAATGGAGTCAAGAGGGTCACTATGCCAGCACCTTGGGATGAAGTAGTTGTTGTCGTTCAGAAATATGTAACATGTACAGGGAGGCTGAGCTATGTCCCTCTCTTCCATTTTCGAATTCTGGATCTTCTGAGGCACGGGAGCTACATCACACCAAACAACAACATAAGCATTCCTTATTATCTTCTCCTATCATTGGGAGAAATGAGCAAGAAATGTGTTGAAGGAAAAGAGGATGTGTTAGCCCACCATGGGCTAATCAAGTTGATAATTCGTGAAGAGTTAATAGTACAGGTCCCTCACCTTTCATGGGAGGAGTTCGTGGTAATCTCAACAAATGATGTGCAGAGGATGATAGGTACACCCAATGTAGGCATACCCCCAGCCTCAGGGGCAAAGGAAAAATCCACTTTTGTATCAGGGGCCAAGAAAAAAATCGACCTAGACAGCGTGGCCGATACCCTGATGAAAATTAAGCATTCCAGAGATGGCTCCCACCAAAAGGAAATAGGGGTGTCCACCAGTGAGCAAGGGCCAAAGCGGCGAAGCAAAAGGTTCACACAGCCACCCAAAATCAAGCATGAAAAAGAGGTAGAAAGGCAGCCCAGCCCAATAATTCATGACGTATCTGATGGTGATGATGATTGGGTAGACCAGGATGACCCAACCACACCTGAGGAATAGGATAATGACCAATGGAACCCCGCTGATCAAGATGTAATCCCTGCTGACCAAGATGTAAACTCTGCTAATCAAAACATAAACCCTGAAGCCATTGAACGACTAGCTGAGGCACTTGTAGAGTTAGCAAAGGTCAGGGAAGAGTTGGCAGCATTAAAGGTTGAGGCAAGAATTCAGAGAAGCCAGCCAACTTCACCAGCACCTCCACTATTCGTACAGGAGAAGACGCAGATATTGAAGATGCAACATGCAGGGGAGATGAAGCTGGAAGAACAACAAAATGCAGCACTAAGGGAGAAATTGAGCCAAGCTAAGATAGAATTGGCTCATAACGACCAGAAAATCCAGCAACTAGAGGACACATTGACTGCCACTACAAAAATCTATGATGAAATATTGCAAGTCAGACCCTCGTCCAGAATCTATATGCTCTACTTAAAGGAAAAGTGGGGAAGGTTCCAGCTGCAGAGGTTAAAACAAGGTCTGTCTCTGGAATTGAACACTACAAGGGAATTTGTGGACACCTCTCTGGACTGCACAGAGTTGGAAAGGGATTAGTTTTGCAAATTATTCTTGCACAACTTCGTAGTGCCAAGCACACCTAACTGGTCACCTAATCCATATGTAGGCGACTTCCATCTAAGAGCATTATGCTCCTGGATGAACAATGAGGTAGAAAGGGCACAAGATGATCATTTATATCTTGCAAAAAAGTGGAAAAATCCATTATGGATCAGGGCTGAAGCATCTCACCCTGAGAGGTTAATGCAGGCCCACCAAACTATCACCACTGATGAAGAGTTAATTCCTATCTTGCTTGAAAAAAAGTAGGAGGCAGTCACGCATTTTTATCTCAGCCTTCAATGCACATACAAAGAGGTATAGGAGGCCATCAGTGATAGGTAGTCAAGGATTGGAGATGATTTGAGGAAGAAGGAACCTCATTCCCCTCTCAGACTAGAAGCTTCCCTCGTCAAAGCTAAGCTATATAGAGAAACCTTGATCAAGAATCAACTCAGATGGGTTGGCATGAAGCTGAATCCTCCATTTTTCCTCCCTCTAATTATTAAAGAGAAAATTAATGAGGAAGAAGAGAAAAGAACATGGACTATGTATGATCAGAGCATGGCTTACTACTGGCAAGAAGGGACTCCTAGAATGGTCGCATGAGACATCAGAGAAGCTATCGAAGAGCCGAGTATGTCACCCAAGGATGGGTGAATTCTTCAAGCATGGGGGAGATGATGAACCCAAATTAGAGGTAGCCTATAGCCTTTTTTCCATAGGAAAGCACAAGATATGATGAAATAAATACACTTGTTCTGTGGGAAAATGTATTTACTTTGATTATTTAATGAGGATGTCTTAGAGATTATTCTTTTTATGTTAAAATCATTTTTCTATGTGCTAACCTTGGAATGAGTAGGCATAAACAGGGCCTGAAGGTATTGAGGGATCAACGAGAGTCAAAGCTCGAGACTGCAGATAACAAAGGGGCTCAGCGATCATATCTCCCTAAATTCTAGAGAATCCCTGATTAAGAGGATCGACGTTTATGATCATATACTAGGTTAGAAGTAGAAGCATATATATATATGGACCTCTCGAGTAGCGAGGGGATCCTATTGCTATTTTGGAGAAACAATCATTTTATACATTTTTGTACTGCGAAGACAGTTTGTGTTATAGACTTTCCTGAACCATGAAGTTACTATTTTAATAAGAAGACTGATGTTACTTTCAAGCATGCATTTATAAATTTTTGATACTTGTGAGTACGGGTTGGGGAGGGCCCCTCCAACACGTAAGTCAGGAGCTTTATTTTGTTTTCAGGTATTTTCCATTTATGCTGTGAATCGATTTACTTCTTATCATATATGAAAATACTTTGATGGCATTTGAGTAATATGGTTTTATTTTAGTTAAAAGATTGTTTTGGTTCATCATATTTTTTGTAGTTGATCAACACTCATTCTATAGTTCGGTAGAACGCATTCCGTAGTCCTGTAGCTGCGTTTTGCGCATGCATATTTCGACATATGTTTTCATGCATTCTTATATCAGTTTTAAAACAATGATTTAGATATAGGAGCTCATGCATATTTATTTGATCAGAAGTTAGATCATAGAGGTTAATCATTTTCAGTTCTTTAGTTTAATTAATGATCATCACTTGTAGTGTTTAATCCGAATAGATAAGATTGGTTAATTCTCAGCATTGGATATTTATGTTCTGGATTTAGTTTTCAACATTTAAGTTGTTAGATTAGACTTTCAATATTCAACACTGGATTTTTAGTATTCACTTCTTATATTAGAATCTCAACTTTCAGCATTTTAATTCTAGACTAAAAGTTTATCAAGCTTTCAGCATTTCAATTGTTAGTGTAGATTTACAGTTTTCAGCATTTCACTTCTTAGCATAGGAATTTGTCATTTATAGATTTACAACCTTTTTAACTCACCTTATTCTTGATTAGAAAAACCCCTAAGGTCTATACCAACACCCCAAACATGACGAAGACTATCCTCTAGAGCACATACAGTGTTATCACCTCTAAAGTTTGTACGTCCCCTGGTCGATAATTAAAGTAGGCTCCTGGTCTAGCTTCCCTAATTAGGCATCCATTCCTTGAGACCACCATAGTGCATGAGACATGCTTTTCTTCTCTGCATCTATGCTAGGATAGCATATGGAAGACAACTTAAAGTGTGAAGGAAGTGGGGTGCTAATTGGTTTTTCATTATGCAAATTGAAGCTCTACAAAATATATTTTTTATATGAATTTGACTTAACCATATATTTCTATCTATTTTACCCTATGTATCTTCATCCTCATAATTTTAATTACTGCTCCTAAATCCTTCATTTCAAATTTCCAAACCAATTGAGCCTTAAGCTCAATGATTTTCTTCTTGTTAGGGATTGCAACAAGCATATAATCAATACACAATAAGATAATAAAACTGCAATCATCAAACCTTATAATATGTACAATGGTCAGTTTCACTTCTACCAAAACCTTCAGTCTTCATGAATGTGTCAACATTTCTGTACCAAAACCTTGGCGCCTATTTAATTCCATACAAATATTTCTTGAGTATGCAAACCAAATTCTATTTGCCTCTTTTTTTACATCCCTTAGGCTTATCCATATAAATTTATTCCTTGAGATCACTATGCAAGAAAACAATTTTTACATCTAGTTGCTCCAACTCTAAATCCCAAGTTGCTACAAGTGCAAGTAAAACCCTTATAGTAGTTACACAATTGGAGATACGATTTCATTAAAATCTATACCTTGCTTCTACACATAGCCTTTTCCTCCAAGCGAGACCAGTATTGTTCTTATTTAATTTATACACCCACTTGTTTCCAACAACCTTTTCTCTTGGTGGGAGATCCATAAGTTCCCACATTTCATTGTTGTGTAGTTCTTTAATTTATTCATCCATGAATTTCCTCCATTTATTTGCATTCTTAGATTCTCTAGCTTCCTAAAATGAACTACTGTCACCATCAACAATTAACAAAAAAAGAGGGTTAAAAATTAGGATAATAGCTTTGTGGATGTCTCATGAGACTTGTAGATATTTTGAATTATGGATTTTGAATGTGGGTACCACATGTTCTTTGTGAACCTCTCCTTTTCATATTATGGAAGTTGACCATTTGAGGGAGTTAACCGACCTACAACTATTGCAGTCGACTACGTAATGGGATCCAACTAATGCATGTGGACCCGACTGGAATATGGACCTACCGGATCTATATTTTATGGAGTAAGTATTGGTTATAGTCCCATACATTGGGGTTTCAATTATGGACGTAAACCTACTTTTATATGATCTCTTGGATCAATTTATCATGACAAGCTATCAAGCTATTCATTGCCATGGATTAATTGCAAACAATGTCTTCCAACACCACCTTTCTTTTAGGAATATTTTTCTCCATTTCTATTGTTTTCTTCCTATATCAACATGGTATTAGATATATTGGGTTATTATTTTGGGTTACATAGAATGTGGAGAGTTTGAAATATATTTGGTTCTTAATTAAGGGTTTTGCAGAAGTGCAAGAGTTCCTTGAGGTTTGATGAGTTGCTGTAAAATTATGGATTGAGAGTATGATTATTTTGATCTACTGCACATATCTATTGATTTGATTGAAGCATTGTTATTTGGACTTGGTTTTTCTCAAGGAATATCAACTAAGTATCAATATGGTTGTCTAGATGTGGTCTATATATACCCATATTGACTAGCACTGAGTATCAATTCCATGATTTGAGGATTAAGTATTTTCCCTAGTTCTATGGCACAATTTTAAGATGTCAACTTCTCTTTGGTAAATCCTTGGTATCTCTTGTGTTCATGACTGAGGGTCAATACCTTCTATCCATGTTCCTATAATTGAATTCATATTTGAAATATTAATGCCCTACGACCAATTTTGAATCTTTATGGATTCAATTGGTTGCGCAGAAAAACCAAAAACCATGAAAGAAGTTGACTACATCTATCAACTTGAGATTTTAGAGGAGGAATTGACTAGAATTGTATGGACCTAGACCTTGTGATCCATGAATTTGACTAAATCCTTCTTATTTAGGTAATTGAATGCTAAGATCAAGAGAATCCTTGCATTGACTTGAGTCTTACTTGACTGGAAGTGTCGGCACGTTTCCTTAAGCCAACAATTTATAAAGAAAACCCTAAACAATCATATACCATAAATAATTCCAAAACACAAAAGAACTTGAAAAATAACACATGAGAAATATCACAAAACCCAATTATTTTCTTTATTCATCAAGAAAAATATTATTACATCAAATGCCTTCCTTTCCCGCAAGGGCAAGGGACCTGCGAAAACTCAACTCCTTCTTGCCTTCCTTAAAACACTTGAAAATAATACAATGAAAACAATAGATAAATATCTCACAATGAATCACTCTAATGACCTATCGGGGACTCCTATTTATACTATGCCCATAAAGAAGGGTGATTATTACATTTACTCACTTTTACATTAAAATATTAATTTAATTCCCCTACTTCATGCAATAAATCATAACAATCCTAATAAACCATAAAAAATGACCCATTAACCACGAGTGACCCATACAATGATCAATTAGGCACCAACAATGAGAATATTTTTCTATTAATATTTTTTATTAAGATGACAATGATGAATATTTTTTTTAATAATGACCTCCCGAAGACTCCTATTTATATGACCACCAAGGAGGTAATAATTACAATTACCCTCTTTTACATTAAAATCTTCATTTAACCCCCTTATTTCATATAACAACCCATAGCAACCCTTAAAAAATGACCCATTAACACAATAATGACCAATACAATGAACAATTAGGCCCCAACATTCCCCCACCACTATCCATTGACTTGTCCTTGAGTCAATCAATACCAAATTTTTTTCTCCATGCAGCTCTAGAAATACTCTAATATACTTGCTACTCTTTTGGCACCTCCATTTCATGGGGAGAACCTCTACTTTTCTCTTCTTTTATCTCGAACTGCTTCACTCTTCTCTTGGTGTAGCCTACTCCGTCGACCATTGCCTCCATAACTTCTTCTCTAGTGTGTCCTTCTTATTTGGCCATCACCTACTGGATTAGATATGTAACTCGATACCGACATCCAATCCTCTACCATGGATCTCCCTATGGTCACCAATTCATATTACCAAAATTCCTTGAAGACTATCTTGGGAAACCACAAGTGTGATAGGAATGGATGTTGTATACAAGGCTGTGTTAAAGAAATGTAACTGCAGAATATATTATATTTGTACTTGTCTATTGTATTATTGTATTCCTCCTTTGGTAGATGTCATTTATGTAATTAATAATGTAAGAGTCATTGAATGAGTCAATGTAAACCTAGGTCTTGTGTCAGCCTAGAAGAACCCAGAAAATATTATTATATTATGTATTTGAGAGGTCGGGCCAGTCAGTTAGAAGAAGCCAGTCCAGTTGGGGAAAATTCACCCCAACGGAGGAATATAAATAGAGGAGGAGTCTCTCATTTGTATTCACTCAAATCAGTCTCACAAGTTCGCATAGGAGAGAGAGAGAGAACTTCTCACAAGTGGAGGAGAATTGATTTTGTCTTGGGGTTTATCTTTGTACTTTATGAATTCTATATTGAGGAAGATTTTGCCGGGGTTTTCTCACTTTTGTTTCCCTGAGAGAAATATTGTGTTCATTGTTGTTTTTTTGTGCTCGTATTTATTTCAGTGATAGATTGTTTAATGTTATTATGCCAAACAAGTAAAAACTAACATGATTTCAGAGCAGGCTTGAAAGAAAACATTGTGTAGCCTCCGTAACTGCACAAACTAGGGCTTATTGTTCTGGAAGCTCCCTCCATAGATCAGTTGAAAAAGAGGGTGCATACAACTAACCTCACTAGGGCACATCTTTTTGTCGAAAGCAGATTTCAATTATGAGAATTTTCATTTTTGGGTCCCCCACTCAAGCCCGGGAGAACTAGGGCATCAAGTTTTTGGATCAACTAATCATAGAATTGGGAGAAGGAGTACTTTTCTCAACTCGCCTTGAGGAGGCGAACTTTCTCATTCAATCAGTTTTCCAAAATCCTGAAGTTTGAAAATTAGGTTTTCTCTGACAAATCCAGGTAGAATTAGTTTTCAGAAGGACAACTTTTCTAGTAAGTCTCAAATCTATTCTATTTCCATTTGAAGTACTCATTATATCAATATGACAAGCAATAACAAGCTTGATGAGAATCTTGAGGGAGTTGAGAACTTCAGGGCATGGGTGTATATAGTCATGCTCATCCTTGAAGAACATGACCTATAATACTTTATAAAGGAAGGACTTACAGAACCAAAGGGAGATGAAGCCAAATCAAGGCATAAGAAGAATATGGTCAAGGAAAAGAGGATCATTTCTGATTCTATCAAAGATCAATTGATCCCTCAAGTGTCTTCAAAGAAGAATCCAAAAGAAATGTTCAATGCCCTTACCCCATGTTTGAATGAAAGAACATTAATAGGAAGATGACCTTGAGAAATCAACTCAAGGGAGTGAAGATATTGAAGTCTGAGTCCATGCACTCATACTTCTCCAGAATATACCAGATCAAAGAACAACTAGAAGCTATTGGAGACATGGTAGAGGATGCTGAAGTTGTGATGACCACTTTGAATGGTCTTCCTAGAGATTGGGAACCATTTTCTCGTGGCATATGTGCCAGAAATAAATTGATCCAGTTCAGACAACTATGGGAAGAATATGTGCAAGAGGAAGAAAGAATAGTGGTAAGAGAGGAGAAACTAAATGACAATGAAGATCAAGCTTTGGAAAATCATGCCAAAGGTGGAAGGAAAAGGAAGAATGATGTACATTCTCATGAAGAATCTCCAAGAAGATCTCAAAGACCTTAGAATAAAAATAATTTCAAGAGAGACCTATCTTCAGTTGAATGTTACTCTTGTCACAAGACAAGACACATTGCGAGATATTGTCCACTCAAATATGGACATCATAAGAAGTAGAAGAAGAGATTTCATGCTCATGCAACAAAATATAGTGAGTATGATGAAGAAGTAAAAAACAAATAAGATGAAGACTCCAATGAAGAATATGTTATAACATCAGCCCTCACTGGTTCAGTATCTCATGGAAGTGATACTTGGCTAGTAGATAGTGGAGCTTCAAAACACATGATTGGATACAAAGAATCCCTCTCACATCTCATACAGAAGGAAACTCCACATAAGGTGAAGCTTGGAGATGACTATAAATATCCCATCAAAGGAATGGGAGAATCGTCTTACAAATTGGACTCTAGAAAGTCTATTAACATGAGGGATGTACTTTATGTACCAGGTTTGAAGAAGAACCTTCTATCTATTTCAGCATTAGATAAGAAAGGTCTTCGAATTGCATTTATAAATGGTGAAGTCCTTATGTGTCCAAAGGGAAATACCATCAATTATGCAGTAGTCATTGGAGTAGAAGAAGGAGGACTTTACAAACTGAAGAGTCATGCAGATACAACACTAATGACCAGTACCATGAGCCCTCGTGAGCTATTGCATAGAATAATATCTCATGTACACTACAAAGCCTTACCAATAGTAAGTAAGGTGGTGAATGGACTACAAGAAATCCAAGTTGATCATGAAGGAGTATGCAAAGGATGTGCTCAAGGAAAGAGTACGAAGAATCCATTTCCAAGAAGTGACAACAAAGCAAAATGTATTCTAGATATTATTCACTCAGATATTTATGGACCTATGTCCACCACTTCACTAAGCGAGTATGTTTACTATGCTTCTTTTATTGATGATTATTCCCGCAAAACATGGATTTATTTTCTGAAGAATAAGAATGAAGTCTTAGAAAAGTTTAAGGAGTTTAAGGCTCTTGTAGAAAACCTCTCTAAAAAGAAGATAAAGATTTTGATATCATATAATGGAGGGGAATACACTTCAAACAATTTCAAATATTTCTCTAAACAAGCAGGGAGAGGGAGCTTACTATTCCCTATAATCCACAATAGAATGGTGTATCTGAAAGGAAGAACAAAACTATCATAGAATTAATGAAGACCATGATCCATGATCAATACTTACCCATGCATCTATGGGAAGAAGAAACTAGAACCGCAGTATATGCACATAACATAATCTCTCACAATGCTCTTGGAAACAAAACCCCATAAGAGATGTTTACTGGTATGAAGCCTGAAGTTATTCATCTAAATATATTTGGATGTCTAGTATTCATTCACATTCCAAAAGAGAAGAGATCGAAGTTGGAACCTTCAAGAAAGAAGGGAATATTTGTGGGCTATAGTGAGCAATCAAAGGCTTACCATATCTACATCCCAGGATTCTGCCAGATTGAACTCAGTCGAGATGTTACTTTTGATGAAGGCACAAATTTAAACAAATACAAGAAGACTCATGAGGATGAAGAGGAGAATGAAGCTCCTAGAGTTACAGAAACTAACAACGAACCAGAAAGAAATGTTGAAGAAGGACCTATTCTAGAGGATCATGACATGGCAGAACCTTAGAGATCTGAGGAGACACCTCATGAGGAAATTTCACAGAAGAGAAGACCATCGTGGGAACGAGAATTAATACAAGATATAGTAAGGTATGGTTCCCCAGAAGGAAATAGTAGAGAGAGCAAGAGAACAAGGCCATACTCCAATTATGTAGCCTTGATGTGTAATCTTGTTGAAGAGGAACCGACATGTTTTGAAGATGCAGTAAATAAGAAGGAATGGTTGGATTCCATGAATGAAGAATAGCATTCCATCATCAAGAATGATGTTTGGGATGTGGTACCAAGACCAAAGGACAAGTTTGTCGTTTCATCAAAGTGGATATTCAAAACAAAACACTCAGTAGACGAAATCATTGAAAAGTACAAGGCAAGATTTGTAGCCCGAGGGTTCTCTCAGACTGAAGGAATTGATTATGAAGAGACATTTGCTCCTGTGGCTAGATATACTTCAATTAGAACCATTCTTTCCTTGGAAGCCAAGATGAAATGGAAATTACATTAGATGCATGTAAAGTCGAAATTCCTGAATGGGAAGATAGAAGAAGTATATATTGAGCAACCAGAAGGATTTGAAACAAAATATAGAAAGTCACATGTATGCAAACTGAAGAAAGCATTGTATGGGTTGAAGCAATCACCCAGAGCATGGTATGGAAGAATTGATAGCTTCTTGATGAGCTTGGGATTTACCAAGTGTAAAGAATATTCTAATATTTATTATAATATTATGGATGATGAACCTATGATACTACTGTTGTATGTGGATGATTTGTTCCTGACAGGAGAAGACAAGCCCATCACTGAATGCAAGAGAAGTCTTGCAACAAAATTTGAGATAAAAGACCTTAGTATGATGCATTACTTTATAGGTCTTCAAGTATGGCAGTTTCCAGATGAGATTTTCCTGAGTCAAGGAAAATACATAGTTGAGATCCTAAAGAGATTTGGGATGATGGGTTTTAAGGCCATGAATACTCTGATGGTGACAAACTTGAAGCTCCTAAATGATGCTTCATTAGAGATCATAGATGTCACCATGTATAGACAAATTATTGGGTCATTTATGTACTTGACCAATACTCGACTAGATATATGTTTTTGTTGTGAACACATTGAGCCAGTATATGGTGGATCATAGGAATGTTCACTTGATTGCAACAAAACATGTGATGAGGTACCTAAAGGGTACACTAGATTATGGACTCAGATATGCTTCAAATAGTGAGTTCATGATGTACGAGTACACATAATCAGATTGGGTTGGAAGTGTCGAAGATAGGAAAATCACTTCAGGATGTTGCTTTAGTTTGGGATTATGCATGATCTCATGGCTCAGTAGAAAGTAGCCCTGTGTTGCACTTAGTATAGCAGAAGCTGAATATGTAGCAGCTTGTTCAGCTTGTCGCGAAGTAGTGTGGATTTGCAAGATGTTGGAAGGATTGTTTGATGTAGAGATAGATGTGATAGACATAATCCGTGATAATCAAAGTTGCATCAAGATGATAGAGAATCCCGTGTTCCATGATAGATCAAAGCACATCGAGATCAAGTTCCACTATATTTGGGATATGGTGCAGAAGGGATCTGTAAAGCTCAAGTATGTTCCTACAGAGGAACAAGTTGTTGATGGGTTGACTAAGCCTCTATATCGCATAAAGTTTGAATACTTTCGAGACAAGCTTGGTGTGGTCCAAAGGGATCTCTCTCAAAAGAGAGAATGATAGTTCCAGTTCTTAGGTAACTGATGTCGGTCGAGGGATGATTGATGCCTTTCCTTAGGTGAAGGATACTTGTTGAGGGATGATGGATGCCTGTCAAGGGATGACAGATTCCTGCCGAAGGATGGAAAATTCCTTTCGAGGGATGACAAATGTTGGTCCAGGGGTGACTAAAGATCAGTACTTTCCGACTAATAGATTTCTTGTTTGTAGGTTACGGATGTGAGTCCAGGGGTGAATGAAGATCAGTACTTTCCAACTGATAGAGTTCCTATCCTTAGGTGACTAATGCCGGTCCAGGGGTGACTAAATATCAGTACTTGCTAACTGATAGAGTTCATCTCTTTAGGTGACAGATGCCAGTATAGGGGTGACTGAGTATGAGTACTTGCCAACTGATAGAGTTCTTGTCCTTAGGTGGCGGATGCCGGTCGAGGGGTGACTGAAGATCAATACTTGCTTACTAATGGTTTTCTAGCTGATGATGTTGATGATGATGATCCAACAAAGGATGTTCCAGTTGATGATGATTATCCAGCAGAGGAAGTTCCAGCTGATGATGATCCAATAGAGGATGTTCCAGTAGATGATACCCCAATACATATGATGATCCAAAACTTGCTACGATATATAGATATTCATAGGCCAGTTGTGCAGCTATTGATGTTACTCGCATAATACCTTCCTAGTTAAGAGAGAGTGTTAAAGAAATGTAACTGTAGAATATATTCTATTTTTACTTGTCTATTGTATTATTGTATTCCTCCTTCGAGATATCTCATTGATGTAATTAATAAGGTAATATTCATTGAAAGAGTCAATGTAAAACCTAGGTCTTGTGTTGGCCTAGAAGAACCCAAAAAATATTATTATATTATGTATCTGAGAGGTTGTCCCAATCAGTTAGTAGAAGTCGGCCCAGTTGGGGTAAAGTCATCCCAACAAAAGAATATAAATAGAGGAGGAATCTCTCGTTTTTATTCACTCAACTCAATCTCACAAGTTTGCATAGGAGAGAGAGAGGAGTTCGTACAAGTGGAGGAGAACATGATTTTGTCTTGGGGTTTATCTTTGTACTTTGTGAATTCTATATTTAGGAATATTTTGCTGGGATTTTCTCCCTTGTGGTTTTCCTGAGAGAAATATTGCGTTCATTGTGTTCTTTTTGTGCTTGTATTTCTTTTAGTGATAGATTGTTTAATGTTATTATGCTAAACAATTAAAAACTAACACACTGAATCTAAACTGTGAACACTGCATACATCCTCATTAGAAGAATATGCCCCTCTTTGGCTCTTATTTCAGGGCTTGTAATTTTGCAATATACACTTCTCATTTGACTGCTGATAATCAATCTCTCTCTAAACCATCATCCTAATCGTCACATGATCTATTCCAGCATAGCTCATCATCTTCTGCTAGGATGATATCTCATAGCAGTGAGCCCTCATGCTCTAGCTCACCATGTATAGCATCTATTGCACTATCCTCTCATATGTTTTCCTATGACATACACAACTTGGATGCTCGTGTATGGAATCCTGAGATACTCTCCTATGGCATATGTAATATGCATTGTCCTAATCTAAACTACTAATCTAAATTCCTAACTAGGTTGCATGGCAGTTGCTATCTATCCACTTGCACCAATCATCTACAACTCCATTACTCAATGTGTTGGTCATCATCAATTATCAACATCTACAACATGCCAAAAATTATAATTTAAATAATTAAGGTATGAAAAAAATATTCATTGCATTCATGATATAATAAATTAATTATATATTATAAAATATTAATTTTATGAATTTGCATTCACTTCTAAACTTTTATTTAAAATTTAAATCATATCCAACTATACAAATGTATGTGTGTCTATTTGTAAATGATGAGAAATTAAAATTTTTAAATTGAAACAAATGTTATTAACAACATGACTAACTTTCTTTCAATAAATAAAAATTGAACAACTCATATATTGAGGCAAATGTTCTTAGGAGCACCAACCCAAATTGATTTAAGTGGATATATATGTTTTTTAGGAATTTCAAACCGATCAAAACATCAAAAAACATAGTATTTTAACATGATTATCAAAATTATAACAATTGTAAAAATTGAATAATATCTTAGTAAGATTTAAGGTAGAGAGATTAGTGTTTAAAGATTATGATTAAGGTTAAGGGTTTAATAATATTCTAAAACAATTTGTATGTTGCGATGGGATAAGTATTTACAAATACAATAATGCATGATTTGAGAGAACTTTGATAGTTACATGATACTTACTAAGTAACATGTAAAATATAACACTATTAACCATATTATAAAATACTTTAAAACTATTTGTATTAAAATTCTGCATGGACATTGATAATGCTTAATGAATGTTGAAATTCATGGGACATAACCATTAAGTTAATGATGGAACTCCATAAAGATATTTCATGGTAGATTTAATTATTAATCTTTACATAAATATATTTCATTTTTTTTAAGTTTTCCCATATGAGGTTCTCTTGATTATGAAATAATGAAGTCAACACTATTAACCATATTATATAAGTCTTAAAAACTATTTGTATTAAAATTTTGCTTGAACATTGATCATGTCAAATGTTGAAATTGTATGATGTTTTTATATGTTTAGTAGATAAAAAGAAAGCTCATGATTTACATCGTAATGTGACATAACCATTAAGTTAATGATGGAACTCCATATTTCCATCTTTAGAACAATATATTTCAATTTTAAATGTCGTATGTTTCAATATGTTTCTTAATATATTGATCATGGCACTTCATTTAATGATGGAACTCTATCTTTTCATGGTGGATTTATCTAAATATATTGCAACGGTTTTGTCACATTTTGGTTTTCATCAAGTTTTATTTTGGATTGTGACATTCCTCCATGTTTATGTCGCAATTTGGAATTCATCTTTTCAATGTTTCTCAAAGGTTTTGAAAGGGTTTTGTCACATTGCGACATTCATCAATTGTGATGTTCGATTGTGACATCCATCCATGCTTTTCATCTTTGCTATGGTCCTGAAATATTTTATTGGGTATGTTTGGTTATGCCACATTGTGACTTTCATCTTTTGCAATGGTTTTATCGCATTGTGATGTACATCATGTTTTATATTGGTTATATGGAATTGAAATGTTTTTTATGGTTTTGTTGCATTGTGATGTTCGATTGTGACCTCCATCCATGGTTTTCATCCTTGCTATGTTTCTGAAATGTTATATTAGTTTTGTGACATTGTGATGTTCATCATGTTTTATGTTGGTTATATAGAAATGTAATGTGTTTTAATGGTTTTGTCGCATTGTGACATTCATCAAGTTTTATGTTGGATTGGGACATTCTTCCATGTTTATGTCACAATCTTAAATTCATATTTTCACTATTCCTTGAGGGGTTTGCAAGGGTTTGTCACATTGCAACTTCCATCAATTGAGATGTTTGATTCTAACATTCATCCATGGTTTTTCATCTTTGTTACGTTCTTGGAAGGTTTTATTGGTTATGTCACATTGTGACATTGATATTTTGCAATGGTTTTGTCACATTGTGATTTGCATCAAGTTTTATGTTGGGATTGCGACATTCATCCATGTTTATGTCACATTGCGACAATGCAAAATTCATTTTTTCAATGTTTCTTGAAGGTTTTGCACAGGTTTTTGTCACAGTGTGACGTTCATCAAGTGCGATATTCGATTGCGACATCCATCCATGGTTTTCCTCTTTTCTATGTTCTTAAAATGTTTTATTGGTTATGCCAAATTGTGACATTCATCTTTTGCAATGGTTTTATTGCATTGCGATGTTCATCATGTTTTTTGTTGGTTATATGGAATAGCAAAGTTTTTTATGGTTTTGTCACATTGTGGCCTTCATCAAGTGCAATGTTCGATTGTGACATCCATCGATGGTTTTCAAATTTGTTATGTTCCTAAAATGTGTTATTGGTTTTGTCACATTGTGATGTTCATCATGTTTTATGTTGGTTATATGGAAATGCAATGTTTTTTAACAATTTTGTCATATTGTGATGTTCATCAAGTGCAATGTTCATTTATGACATCCATCTATGGTTTTCATCTTTGCTATGTTCCTAAAATGTTTTATTGGTTTTGTCGCATTGTGATGTTCATCATGTTTTACGTTGGTTATATGGAAATGCAATGTTTTTTAATAGTTTTGTCACATTGTGACATTCATCAAATTCTAGTTGGATTGTGACATTCCTTGATGTTTATGTCATAATATGAAATTCATATTTTCAATGTTACTCGAGGGTTTTGCAAGGATTTTGTCACATTGTGACGTTCATTGATGGAACTCCATCGTTTCATCTTTAGATCAAGATATTTCAATTTTAGATGTAGTATGTTTCAATATGTTTCTTAATATATTGATCATGTAACTTCATTTAATGATGGAACTCCATCTTTTCATGGTGGATTTATCTAAAGATATTGCAACGATTTTGTCACATTCTGGTGTTCATCAAGTTTTTTCGTGGATTGCGACATTCCTCCATGTTTATGTCACAATTTGAAATTCATATTTTCAATCTTTCTCAAAGGATTTGCAAAGGGTTTTGTCACATTGCGACTTTCATCAATTGTAATGTTCGATTGCGACATCCATCCATGTTTTTCATCTTTGCTATGTTCCTGAAATATTTTATTGGTTATGTTTGGTTATGTCACATTGTCACATTCATATTTTGCAATGGTTCTATCTCATTGTGATGTTCATCATGTTCTATGTTGGTTATATGGAATTGCAATGTTTTTTTTATGGTTTTGTTGCATTGTGATGTTCATCAAGAGCGATGTTTGATTGTGACATCCATCCATAGTTTTCAACATTGTTATGTTCCTGAAATGTTTTATTGGTTTTTTCACATTGTGATGTTCATCATGTTTTATGTTGGTTATATGGAAATGTAATGTTTTTTAACAATTGTATTACATTGTGACATTTATCACGTGCAATGTTCGATTCCGACATCCATCCATGGTTTTCATCTTTTCTATGTTTCTGAAATATTTTATTGGTTTTGTCACATTGTGATGGTCATCATGTTTTATGTTGGTTATATGGAAATGCAATGTTTTTTAACGATTTTATCGCATTGTGATGTTCATCAATTTTTATGTTGGATTGCGACATTCCTCCATGTTTATGTCACAATCTTAAATTCATCTTTTCATTGTTCCTTGATGGTTTTGCAAGGGTTTTGTCACATTGCAATGTTCAATTCTAATAGTCATCCATGTTTTTTCATCTTTGCTATGTTCTTGGAAGGTTTTATTGGTTTTGTCACATTGTGACATTGATATTTTGCAATGGTCTTGTCGCATTGTGATGTTCCAAGTTTTATGTTGGGATTGTGACAATGCGAAATTCATATTTTCAACGTTTCTCAAAGGTTTTGCATAGGGTTTTGTCACATTGCGACGTTCATCAAGTGCGATATTCGATTGCACCATCCATCCATGATTTTCATCTTTTCTATGTTCATAAAATTTTTATTGGTTATGTCACATTGTGACATTCATATTTTGGAATGGTTTTATTGAATTGCGATGTTCATCATGTTTTATGTTGGTTATATGGAATTGCAAAGTTTTTTATTGTTTTGTTGCATTGTGATGTTGATGAATTGCCATCTTCGATTGTGACATCCATCCATGGTTTTTGTTAGGACTCAGAAATGTCGTATCTTCATCCACTTTTCCCCTCACTATTCCTTACATTTCATCGCCCTATTAAACCTTCATCATATCATTTTCATAAATACATTTGGGTTTTACATTATTATTTTCCACTTTATTCATTTTAGTATTAAAAGTGAATTTATGATTAAATATTAGAAAATATACATGTTTCTCATATATATCTCAATTATGTGTGAGCTTTGTAATGTGTAGGAATATGTGAATGATTAATTCAAAGAGACTTCTCACCATTCCAAAGGAGATAGTTATTCAAGCCTATTCTCAAGGAGAAGATCATGGAAGATTTGGTTGGCATATCTTATCTAGGATTCATGAGAGACATGTGGAGGATTTGAAGGAACCATATCTTGTAATAATAGGAAAGTGGTTGAGAGTAGTTGAGAGAATAATGGATCTGTAATTAATGCATTCTTATCTTTTTCTTAAGGACTCTCATGTATAAAGGAGAGTGCTCCCTCTCCATTCCATTAAGTTGGAGGTTGGAATTAGGTTAGATTAAGCTTGTAAGAGGGTTGTAATGAAGTTGGATTGGATTGGATTTTGTACTTGTTAGATTAGTCTTTGATTTGAGATTCTTAATGTGATTTAAGCTTCCATTGTTATGCTTTCATGTTTTCCATTTGATTATGGATTTATAGATGTGAGCTCACTTATGTCATTGTTGTTAACTCTTCACATGTTGTATTTCTCTTACGCAGTTTCAATGCTTTTCCTAGTTAGTGTTTTAATGCTTTCCTAGATTAATTTGATTCAGCAAATTAGATTAAGTTAAATTAGATCTACTTCAGTCCTGCACAAATAGTGCACGTGCTTCGTCAGTTCACGTACCCTGGGTTGACAAGTAAATAGTTGGGCAATTGTACTGCAATGTAATCATTACGACATATAACTCACCTAACATTTTGGCGCCGTTGCCGGGGAAGCACAAGGGATTGAGGTATTAATTTTTTTTTTTTTTTTTTCATGAAAGTGTGATTATTCATGCTCCTAACTCTGAGGTGACATATGGGTAAGGGCATGAAGGGTGTGTTTCAATTTCTGCAAATTAGCGTAAATTTCAATTTCTGCAATTTAGAGTAAATTTCAATTTCTGTAAGCATGTTTTTGCAATTTCAATTTCTGCAACTGTGAAGAGGTTTTCATGTGTTTCAACAAGAGTGTTTTGTTTTCAGCAAGTGTGATTTTCAGTTTTTAGATTTTGATTTGGATGATGTAAGAACCCCTTTTACAGTATGATTTAACTATGAGTATCAGCTTGGAACAACTCGCTCACATCCTTGCAAAAATCGGAGTCTCCTCTTCTCTGGAAGAGGAGATCCTAACAGTAGCCGAAAGTTTAAATACCCCTTCAGAAACGAACGAGGAATCAACATCTGAAGACTCCTGCATATTTGGTGACGAACAATCATTCGAAGAGCTGCAGCATGATCTGAGTGATGGAAAATGCGCTTACGAAAGCCATATCGAACGATGGTTCTAGGTAAGTACGCAATTGGATCAATTTAGTTTTTCTTTTTATTTGGTTAGTTTGCCATTACAGGAAGAAGATTCACTCATTCTTCTAAATTTTCATCTTCCATTTGAAAAATTACCACTAAACATGTTGCTGTTACTTTTACGTGCATGGTTCCATTGGAAGTTTGCTTACACGTAATTAATTTTTAAATTCCAATTAGCATAGTGTAGGTAAGGAATTGTTTTCAAGTTTTTTTAGAATAAGTATGCTCTCCTCCGCACTTCGTGCGATCGCGAGGATCAGAAAGTAGGATGACTAAAATTGATTTCAGGAAGAATTTTAATTATCGACGATGACACAAAAACTGCCTAATCTATTTTTCGTCTACAATTTGTTTCCATTCACTCATAAATTTTCAATACACTTGTGAAATAAATTTTTAAGTTCTTCCTTTTTTTTTCTTTTTTTTTTTTCTTTTTTTCTGAAAACATAAAAAAAATAAAAATTGTGCCTCCATCCTTGGATCTACAAATAAAATCAATAAAACAACGGCAGCAACTCCCAGCTGAAACAACAGCTGCAATAGTGTCACCCTTGTAAGATTCTAGTTGGCTTGAGTTGCAGCAATGCCATATCTCGCCGTCATCCGAAACCTACACCTGCTCACACCAAATCCGCGAATGTAATTGTCGCTACTTCCTTCACTCTCTTGACCTTCAATGAAATCTGAAACATTAATCCTTGCACCTTACACGCCGCAACCTGCAAAACAATAAAATCATTCATCTCTTGCCTTAGTCCAAATGAATAAAATCAATGCAAACCAATTTTTTTTAGTATTACAAATCTGGTTGTTGCGAATCCCTTTCTGGTGGTTTAAACTGCCTGCAATTCTTCACGTATCTGCTAAAATTGGGTTGTGAATCATCCACCTCATTTGACCAAACTCTTTGGGGATGAATCACAACCACTTTCCATTATAAGCTAGGTATAGTCCTCTCCGGATATGCTCCCGTTCCACTCTTTTGATGATCAATCTCTCCAAGGTTTGGAAAATAGAATCAATTATATTATTCATTCAAAACAAGGAAGGATGCGATTTTCCTGTCGGCAGTTGAAGGCTCCACCGTGACTGCTCTCCATTCCCAAAATAAGACTTGAGATTCGACAAAAGGAATGAGATATATTTCTGCGGGAATGAGAGGAGGCGCTGCTGCCATTAATGTTCAGGCAGTAGAAGTATAGTTAGCAAGCATCGATGGCATCTACAGAGGCAAAAGCGATTACCATTCGCACCCGAAAGTTCATGACCAACAGGCTTCTCTCCAGAAAGCAATTTGTCATTGATGTTATCCACCCTGGACGGCCAACTGTTTCAAAGGCTGAACTGAAGGAGAAGCTGGCAAGATTATACGACGTTTGCGATCCTCAAATAGTGGTTATGTTCGGCTTTTGTGTAAATTTCGGAGGTGGGAAGTCCTCAGGGTTTGGTCCGATCTATGATAACTTGGAAGCTGTAAAGAAATTTGAGCCAAAATATAGGCTTGTCAGGAATGGGCTGACTACGTGGGAGCAAAAATCGAGGAAGCAAATGAAAGAAAGGAAGAATAGAGCCAAAAACAATTAGTGGAGAAGCACAGAAGAAGAAGAAGTAATGACATTTCAATTTATACAATTTTGGAGAACGTATTGGTAGGTTTCATCTGTCAAATAAAACAGTTCGTGTTGTGTTCACATTCAGTAGAGACTACTGTAATCATCATTCATAAATTTTCTCAAAGGATCGAGGAGCATAATCTTCTGCTAATGATACATAGTGTTGAAGACAATTCTGTCAGTGTTGGCAAGGTTGAGGCGTTAGTATCGAATTATGGTCTATTCCCCGAAGGAATTCCATGAAATATCTCTCCAATCGAGACAGGCCCACCACTTTGACATACCACCCAACATAAGTTCGAAGCCATATCCATGTACTGAGCTACCCGCTTTTATTGATTGGGACCAAATATCTTTGGAATGGAACAAGAAATTGTTCCCCAACGTGTATTTTCCGGTGGATGCTATAGCAATGAGATCATGCACAGGTATGTCTTGCGCTCAGGAATGTAGACCGGAAGGATACAATGATTCTTACAGGTAAAAGCTTTCCATTGAAAACTTTCAAGCACAGGTTTGATTTTGCTTATCTGTCCTCTTTAAAGTGTCTTTGAATTAACGGAAAACATTGAATGAAGAAGATGAGGACGATTTCATTAAAAGAAAAATAACTGTCTATAAGCTTGCAGTGTTTCGTGCAGAACAATTCTATGAAGCAGTTACTACGGGGGCGTAGTTCCAAGTACAACGGGGAGTCTGAAAGCTGTGGATGAAATCCCAATACCGCCACCGTTCTGGAATAGAAGCAGTCACAAGTCCCTTCTACTTAGTTACTCAAGGGAATAATACATGCTAATACACGTCGACCGATACACATGGAGAATTACACAGTGTGTTTTGACGCGATGATACAATCACACGATGAAAGTTTCAAGGAAGGAGCTCCGAATACTCAACAGCCAAAGGAACACTACGTTGATATATGCATCCATTGGGATAAGAGGTGTACTCTTCCAAGTCTTCAACAACACAAAACACCCATTAAATGAGAGAGACGAGTATTAATGAACTATTTTTATCATTCTGCATTTTGGTTTTGTGTGTTTTTTTTAATGATCGGAAACAATATTTCGTTTATCGTGTTGTTCTTACAATGGTATGTGGCCGCAGGTTGAAAGAAGGAAGCACGCCTATTTGTTGACTGATCCAATCTCCCACGATCTTGGCGATTACTCACATGCACAAAACTTACAGGCTTAAGGATGAGACAATTGCTAGGAGAATCAACAAACTATTACTTATTCCCATGGGAAGATTTGATGAAGCTGAGACAAGCAGTGTTGTTGGAAACTTTAAAGATATGAGGGCATGCAGATCTGCAGACCAATTCTTTGATTTTGAGTATTTTTGACATCTTGCATCATTTTTAAATTTCTTTTTGTGTGAAGAACAAAAACAATAAAAATTATAAAACTATCAAAGAGGAAAAGAAGAAGAAATGCACGGTTTGCTATGATTTTCATGATTTCAATAGTTATTTTTACTGCTTCACTTTGCATGGTGCAATTTGACAATAATGGCCTATCTTTTTCTGTCAAAAATGTTAAAAATTCCCAGGAAAGAAGTCTATTGATAAACACACACCTTTTTGCTTGTTTTTACATGTTTGAAAAATCTAAGATTTACTGCAATTTGGTAATTTTGAGTGTTTTTTTTCAGAAGGAATTCAAAAACAACAAGGAATGCAAATTTGTCGATTTTAATTTTGAGTGCTTTGTTTGCCATTCTTTTTCCTTTAATATCATTTTTTTTTTAAATTTCTTTATGCATTTTCCTTTGATGTGTGAAAAATAAAAACAATAAAAATTATAAAAACCATGATCAGAAATATAAAAATAAGAAAATAATTTAAAAAAAAAAAAAAAAAAACATTGTAAAAATTAGAAATTGCAAATGGGCATTCTATCATTCCTGAAAACAATACAAATGCATGGTTATTTATGCTTCACGCTAATTTGTTTTTCTCAAGTCACTTCAAACAGGAATCAACGAAGAAATTAGATTCGCCACGACCGCCAGGTAAAAATGGATTTCATTTTATTTGAATTTGATTTTCTAAACACATATTTTTCCTGCATTTTATATTTTTCGATGCTCTCACACAAAATTTGCAGCAGGATTAGTACTCACATTTTTCAGGTTTCGGAGACAATCACATTTCATGCCAAAATGATTTTCGAGAATCACAAAAATTTTCAAAGACACATGCTTTGATTGAACAGCTGCGCGTAGTGTAGCTGCGTATTGAACAACTGCGCATTGAACAGCTACGCGTTAAACAGCTACGCATTGAACAACTGCGCGTAGTGTAGCTACGCGTTGAACAGCTGCGCATTGTATAGCTGTGCATTGAACAGCTGCGCATTGAACAATTGCGCGTTGAATAGCTGCGCATTGTATAGCTACGCATTGAATAGCTGCGTATTGAACAACTGCGCGTTGAACAGCTGCGCGTTAAATAGTTGCGTATTGAACAACCATTTGAGTATAGCTGGGCATTGAATATCTGCGCGTAGTGTAGCTGCGCATTGAACAGTTGCGCATTGTATAGCTACACATTGAACAGCTGCGCATTGAACAACTGCGCGTTGAACAGCTGCGCATTGTATAGCTGCGCATTGAACAGCTGCGTATTGAACAGCTGCGCGTTGAACAGCTGTGCGTTAAACAGCTGTGCATTGAACAGCCATTTGAGTATAGCTGCGCATTGAACATCTGCGCATTGAACAGCTGCGTATTGAACAACCATTTGAGTATAGCTGCGCATTGAACAGCTGCACGTTGAACAGCTGTGCAAGCGCAACGACAACAGGTAACAATGTCTTTTATTTTTAATTTTCTGCATTAATACTTATTTCTGCATGTTATATTTTTGAAACTCTGACAGTTTTCATGTAGGATTGGTAGTAAGTTTCTTTTCAGATTCACAGACGATCAATTTTAATGCTGCAGTGATTCTAAAAAAAAAAAAAAAAAAAATCAGAGAAAACATGATTTGTTGATAGCTTGAAGGATCTGCTTCTCATCACACATTTCATGACATTTGCAGTTACATAGAAACCAATTTCATCATGATTTGTTTACCCACATTTCTCCTTCAAAGCACATTAGTCACCCATGTTGGAGTCCAATATTCCATTGCCTTATCTGTCATGACTTCACACATGCCTATTTTTCTGAATTGCATACAGTTTACCCCATTTTTCATTTCATCTTTTTCCTCGCAAATAAAACCATTCTGCTCCCTCTCCATAATTACATTCCCTTTCCATAAGCATTGTTGCTACTGAGATCTTTCCTATAGTCCTACCAATCTTTTTGTAAAAACTCGCGTTGATTGATGTGGGATTCCTTAAGGCCCACCTTTCAACAGTCTTGCCCCATCAACTTCAGCACGTTATCTGTGATATAGACTAGAGTCCATTTTGAGTACCTAGACGCTTGCATGCCTTAATGGAAAGTTCTCTCGCTGACGATCATGGGAATACATCAATGTCCCTTGATCATCAGATTTTGCAAGTAGCTCGAACTCAGCACATCCATTCGCACTTCACAATATGTACTTGGGTACCTTGGCACTCATTGACATCAATGGTGAGTTGCCTCGCACTGGTTAACGACATTCATCAATGGTCGGTAATCCAGTGATTTCTCTTCATGCTCGACATCGACACATCCATTTGCATGATTAGAATTGTACCATCAAGTTTGTAGTAGATGAAGACTATACAATTTTTTCCCTCAGCAGTTACAACAGCTTGAATTCATCTATGAGAGTCTGACAGTTCCATAGCACTAGTTCAGATGCCTCCACCTCCCATTCTCTGATTCAGCAGTGATAGTCCTTGTAGTTCCCGCAGTTGCTGTTACAACCATCATTGTTATAGTAGTTGTTGTTACGGCAATTACATCAATTCCGGTGGTTGTTGTTTTAGCAGGTCTAGCACTTGTTGTTACAGTAGTGCTGCTACAGTAGCAGTCACCTTTCACATGTTCCTACAACAGTGCCATCTTTCACGTTACAGCAACGATGCCATTCACAGCTACATTTTTATAATCCTACAACAGTGACACCTTCCATCTTCCAGCCGTCGCAGTCCCATATTCTTTCTGCCAGTCGTTACAGTAGTTGCAGCTACAGTACTAGTCACGATTTTCTACTCCAGCAGCTGCAACAACTACATTCCTATTGCATAGTTCATCTACATTTTGGGTGAGTGGAGGTATGTTGTTTTCTAAGCTTTGATCATGAAATTCCTTCTATACTGACTTGAATATTTTGGAAAATTCCCTCACCACACTTCATTTCGTTTTCCCTTCCATGACCTACACTATGTTGCATGAGGGAATGCAACCGATTCATTTGGGGGGGGGGGAACTATTGTCATAATCACCACATTTTTCCTTTATCATCATTCCATTTTCATCCCATTTACCATTCCCAAAAATTTCTTTTCCAACAATCCCCTGATGCACTTTACTTCATGCATTAATATACATTGGCATGATTCATACCAAATTGAGAAACGGCTTTCTTATACTCAGTGATGCTCTCTTATGCACATTAATAGCTTATGATTTCCAGTGAAGTGTATGGTTACAATTATTATCATAACAGCAAGCGAAAAAAAAAAAGAATGTTGTTAACACAAGAACCAACATTGTTATATTCATGGTTGTTACACAAGAACCAACCATAGGAAAATGCTAGCTATTACTCATGAGCTGTTACTCATGTCTCCCACATATCTTGGAAACATTCATCATTAAAAAGACATCATCAATCAAAGCCAAAGTTTAGATGCCAAAGGTTCTTCAGCAGATCCATGCATGGTTGCATGAGGACATGCAACACCTTCAGTTGGGGAGGATGTTAGGACTCAGAAATGTCGTATCTTCATCCACTTTTCCCCTCACTATTCCTTACATTTCATCGCCCTATTAAACCTTCATCATATCATTTTCATAAATACATTTGGGTTTTACATTATTATTTTCCACTTTATTCATTTTAGTATTAAAAGTGAATTTATGATTAAATATTAGAAAATATACATGTTTCTCATATATATCTCAATTATGTGTGAGCTTTGTAATGTGTAGGAATATGTGAATGATTAATTCAAAGAGACTTCTCACCATTCCAAAGGAGATAGTTATTCAAGCCTATTCTCAAGGAGAAGATCATGGAAGATTTGGTTGGCATATCTTATCTAGGATTCATGAGAGACATGTGGAGGATTTGAAGGAACCATATCTTGTAATAATAGGAAAGTGGTTGAGAGTAGTTGAGAGAATAATGGATCTGTAATTAATGCATTCTTATCTTTTTCTTAAGGACTCTCATGTATAAAGGAGAGTGCTCCCTCTCCATTCCATTAAGTTGGAGGTTGGAATTAGGTTAGATTAAGCTTGTAAGAGGGTTGTAATGAAGTTGGATTGGATTGGATTTTGTACTTGTTAGATTAGTCTTTGATTTGAGATTCTTAGTGTGATTTAAGCTTCCATTGTTATGCTTTCATGTTTGCCATTTGATTATGGATTTATAGATGTGAGCTCACTTATGTCATTATTGTTAACTCTTCACATGTTGTATTTCTCTTACGCAATTTCAATGCTTTTCCTAGTTAGTGTTTTAATGCTTTCCTAGATTAATTTGATTTCAGCAAATTAGATTAAGTTAAATTAGATCTACTTCAGTCCTGCACAAATAGTGCACGTGCTTCGTCAGTTCACGTACCCTGGGTTGACAAGTAAATAGTTGGGCAACTGTACTGCAATGTAATCATTACGACATATAACTCACCTAACAGTTTTCATCTTTTTTATGTTCCTGAAATGTTTTATTGGTTTTGTCACATTGTGATGTTCATCATGTTTTATGTTGCTTATATGGAAATGCAATGTTTTTAACGATTTGTCATATTGTGACATTCATCAAGTGTGATGTTTATTTGAAACATCCATCCACGGTTTTCATCTTTTCTATGTTACTGGACTTTTTTATTGTTTTTGTCGCATTGCGATGTTCATCATGTTTTATGTTGGTTATATGGAAATGCAATGATTTTTAATAGTTTTCTCACATTGTGACATTTATCAAATTCTATTTGGATTGTGACATTCCTTTATATTTATTTCATAGTATGAAATTCATCTTTTCAATGTTCCTCTGTTCCTCGAGGGTTTTGCAAGGCTTTTGTCACATTATGATGTTCATCAAGTGCAATGTTCGATTCTTACATTCATCCATGGTTTTTCATCTTTGCTATGTTCTTATGTTCTTGGAAGGTTTTAATGGTTATGTCACATTGTGACATTAACCTTTTGCAATGGTTTTGTCGCATTGTGATGTCCATTAGGTTTTATGTTGGATTGCAACATTCCTCCATGTTTATGTCACAATCTGAAATTCATCTTGTCAATGTTCCCCAAAGGCTTTGCAAAGGGTTTTGTCACATTGGGACGTTCATCAAGTGCTATGTTCCTCAATGTATTAGTAATGTTATGATGTGTTTCATAACCCTTTGTGGAACTAATACATAATGTTGCATTGGCTACTTTCCACAATAGCTTTGTTGCATTACAACATTCAAAAAAGGTTATCTCGAATTGTGACATTCTGATATAATATTTTTAATATCTTTATGTAAAATAAATATAGTAATATTTATTTTACATAAAGACAAAATCCTTCATGAATCTCATCTTCATGAAAAACTGTCACATCGATATGCAGTATAACTATTTAAGCACTACAACATTGATTTCATGTACTGATTTGATTTCGATTTCTGTTGAGTATGACTCATAATAACTAAAATTTTATTACCAAACTATTATTTTTATCAATGTCATTGCGTATCGAACAAGTAAATAACCCTAATACCACAATACTATATTTCATCATGTAATGTATTTTAATATAATTAATGTATGTGTTCCTCAATGAATGTCTCAATGCCACAACAACCCGTAATGGATGTCACAATCCATCATAAATATATCATATTACAATTCTACTTTATTACTACTTCCAAAATATCATATCTAATTATTATTCAATACTTAAATTATTATTCATGTGACATTCTGATAAAATAATAATATTTTTAATATCTTTATGTAAAATAAATATAGTAATATTTATTTTACATAAAGACAAAATCCTTCATGAATATCATCTTCACGAAAAACTGTCACATTGATACGCAGTACAACTATTTAACCACTACAACATTGATTTCATGTACCGATTGCATTTCGATGTCTATTAAGTATGACTCATAATAACTAAAATTTTATTACCAAACTATTATTTCTATCAATGTCATTGCATATCGAACAAGTAAATAACCGTAATACCACAGTACTGCATTTCATCCTAATGTATTTTAATATAATTAATGTATGTGTGCTTCAATGAATGTCTCAATGCCACAACAACTCGTAATGGATGTCACAATCCAACATAAATATATCATATTACAATTCTACTTTGTTACTACTTCCAAAATATCATATCTAATTATTATTCAATAATAAGTTACTTGTTAGTTTTATTATATTTATATTACATTAACATAAATATCCTATTACTTTTGTTATACTATTTTTAAGATTTTCATGTGCCATGATTTAAATGTATACTTATATATATTCATATAACTTTTAATCTACTAGATTAATATAAATATCTTATTACTTTTCTAGCATTACTTAAATAAATTATAATACTATCCAATGTCGCTATCTAATTAAATATGATATTAGTATAAATAATACAAAAATAAAATAAAAATAAATTATGTATTTGAAAACATTATTATTTAATTAATTGTTATTCATAATTGTTTTAACTATATATAATTTTATTTTATTAATATTTTTCTTATATTATTTTACATAATTATTAATACTTTTCTTATATTATTTTAGATAATTATTGTATTTAATTAAATTTTAATTTTTTTAATATTTTTATCTAACATTAAAATAATAATTATATATATTATAATACAAATTCATACTCACACTGAAAGTGCAAAAGCAGAAGGGTGCCGTGATTAAGATTGATCTCTCTAAAGCATTTGATAGGGGTAGCTGGCTATATATCCGGATGCTTCTTACTCACTTGGGGTTCTGCTATGAATTTATTAGATGGATTATGGCCTGCATCACTATGATTAGCTTTGTTGTACTGATCAATGGTTCTGCTAGTCCTTTCTTCCATGCGGGAAGGGGTCTAGGACAGGGATGTCCCCTCTCTCCACTGCTGTTTCTCCTTGTTGCTAAAGGACTCAGCCGATTTATACTGAATGCAAAAGCTGATGGTTCCTTTCGGGGAATATCCATTTCTCAGGTTTTGTATATTACACATCTCCTTTTTGTTGATGACATTCTGATATTCTGTGATGGCTTGTGATAGGATATTGATAAGGTGGTTGAAGGTCTACATTTAGTGCAAGTTGCAGCGGGTATGTTAGTGAATATTGACAAATCTACTATCACATGCTCAAATTTAACAGAGCAGGAGATTCAAAGACTGGCTAACAAACTACCTTATCAGACATTGGATATTGATGATGGATTAAAGTAACTTGGCTTTCACTTGAAACCGAATGCTTATCTAAAGGCTAATTGGCACTGGTTATTAGCAAAATTGGATCAGCGACTACATGGATGGAGTCATAAATGGCTCTCTCAGGCTAGGAGGCTGGTCCTGGTCAAATCTGTTTTGGAAGCAATTCCGGTGTATTGGATGTCTCTTGCTTGGATCCCCAAAGGTGTCCTGGAGCAGATCCGTAGATTGTGTTTTGCTTTTCTTTGGAAGGGTAAGAGTGAGCATCGAGCATTGGTGTGGGTCAGATGGGAAAAAATTGCTGTTCCAAAAGCACTGGGAGGTTGGGGGTTAAAGAATATTTTTCTGTTTGCAAAAGCATTGGGGGCCAAAGTGTCGTGGCGAATTATCCATACACAAAGTCTCTGGACTAGAGTGGTATATCATAAATATATTGCTCCTCTTACTCTTCTCGAATGGATCAGGCTGGGAAATAAGTCGAGGGCAAATTGCTTTGTGGTCTGGAAGGCGGTGGTGCAGCATTTCTCATTGGTCGAATCTGGATTAGTGTGGAGGATTGGAAATAGACGTCTCATTCATATTGGGATGGACCCCTGGGTTGGCTGTAGGGGTGAACATGTCCTCCCTGTGGTCTTGAGGACTTATTTGGCTGCTAGAGGCTGTCATTTTCTGGCTGATATAGCGGATTCGGGATCATCTTCTCTTTGGCATCAGGGGTGGATCTCTGCACAGCGATTGGAGATCAATGCAAATCTGCAGGGGGATTGGGAGGATTTTCTGCAGCTCTTAAGAATTACGAATATTCGACTGACTAATAGGGCTGATGAACTGATATGGGATCACCATCCCTCGGGTATTTACACACCAAAACATGGATATATCCAGCAGAATGTGGAAGTACATAACAGGGAATTGGTGTGGTGGTGGAAATATCTGTGGAAGTTAAGGTGTCCGAGTAAATCAAAATTACTATTCTGGGCTATACTAGAAAATAAGGCACCTACCTGGGACATTCTGCAAAAACGATTCCTCCAGGGTCCGGGGATCTGCCCTCTTTGTCGGGATGCGGAAGAGACTATTGCACATTTATTTGTTCATTGTCGGTTTACACAGGCAGTTTGGGATGATATTAGCAATTATTTGCATATTCAGATGAGGTGGAGGGGCGAGAGCGTCCTTGCAGCTTTCCAGGGGTGGTGGTCATTACACAAAACTTCATCCATCCGGGCAATCCCGTGTATTTTCGCCTGGGGGATCTGGATTACCAGAAATTAGCACATATTTCATGATCGTAGGGTACCGATGGAGACTGTTGGGGCTCATGCTGTGGCGGTGATACAACAATACATGGCAGCTTCCCAGGCAATTAGAACACGTCCTGTGTGTGAGGAACAGATTGATAAATCAATGCCGTGGGCATTTTTTGATGGAGCTTCATTGGACCACAGATCGGTGTGTGGAGGGGGGGGAATTCTTTACAAAGATGAGGCCCATTATTTTCATCTGGTGGCTGGATTGGGGAGAGGATCAAATAACTATGCTGAACTCATGTCACTTAAACTACTGATGTTATTTGCACTTGAACAAGGCTGCCTATCACTTCAGATTTTTGGAGATTCTATGGTAGTTATTGACTGGGCTAAGGAGATCACACATTGCCATGTGATGGTACTATCACCTATCCTGGAGGAGGTGATACGGTTAAAGCAATCCTTCAATCACATTTCATTTACACATATTTACCAGGAGAGGAATGGGATGGCTGATCAGCTCTCCAAGGACGCAACGCAGCAGGAATTAACTCTTGGCATTTGGAGGATTACTATTCATTCACCTGGGGGCACTTTCAGCTATTATCATAGACCTTTTCATGAGGTTATTGAGGCACAGAATTGAGCAATAGCTCAGTTTTTGATGTCAAATGATGGTTTTGTTTTCTGTTATAGTAATAGTTCTTATGTATTCGGATATATGCGAGAACTATGGTTAGCAGTGATTTGTTGTATGGGACATTAGATATGATGTCAATATGGGACAGTAAATATGTGACAATGTAGGGATCTCAGTGATTCTACTACATGTGCAGAGTGTAATTTTGTTCATCTATTTGAAATAAAATTACGATTTTTTCCGAGGAAAAAAAAATATACAAATTCATACTCAAATTAATTAATTAAATAATATTTTTTTGTTATTACTTTTATTATTACTATATTCTTATACTTTGAAATTAATTAAAATATAATATTATTAAAAGTGTTATCATTATATTTAAAAGGTATTATTATTTAATCAATTATTAAATTACAATTAATTAATTAATAAATAATTATATTTTTAAATATTTTTTATGTACTACTAATGTATAATAAAATATTATACTTAAATAATATTTTTTACACTATATTATTATATTATAAATAATTAAATAATATTATTTTATTAAAAAAATACTATAAAAAAAAAACATTATTAATGTGCCAAATATATCATAATGTTAATAAATATCTTCAAAATACATCATAATATTATACATATCTCCGATATTATAAATTAATAATGTTAATTATAGTATAATAATTAATTATTTAAATAAAAAATAATTATTTAATATATTGTTAATTATTTAATTAATTAATATTAGTATTAAATAAATAAATAAAATTACTTATTAGTTAATTAGTATTTAGTTAATACATTAATATTATCATTAAATAAATAACAATATTACCAATTAAATTATTTTATTTAATTACTTATTATAAAATAATAGTAATGTTAATTAATAATATTCTTTACTTAAAAATATTATTAATCAAACAATTAAAATATATATTTCAAAGTCCATTGGTTGTAGCCTGAGTGGTTGGGAGGAATGTTTGTTACCCTCCCCACCCAGGTTCAATTCTTGTATGTGACATATTGCTCTTGTTGAGCCCATATTGTAATGATTGGAATTCGTGCCACCTTGATTCTCTAGAATAGCAGGTGGTGACCATTTCCCCAGGTGAACTAGCCCTCTAACAAACGGCGAACCACCTTTTCAATAAGTCAAGGATACGGTTGTCCGTTGGTGGGGATAGATGGATTTCATTACATCCACCCAAGTTCAATTCCATTGAGACATCTTTTGGCTTGGATGAGTGTTTAACCTTCCTTGATTCCTTCAAAATAGCAGGAAGGTGGCTTTTTCACTTGAAATATATATATATATATATATATATATATATATTTCAAAATAATATTAACCTATTAATATTATTTAATTAAATAATAATAATTAATTAATTAATACTATTATTAACTAAATAGCAATAATATGGAATAAGTTATTTTATAATTATTCTTCCTAATTAAATATTATAAAATAAAAATATTGTTTAATTAAACAATGTTATTAATCAAACAATTAAAATATGTATTTCATTAAAATGATTAAACAATATTATTCTATTAATGTTTTGGAGATATGTGTATGTGCCCACCCATAATTAGCAACAACCACATTAATAATATTAATGTGTCTGAATACGTCGATAGACATAAATTGGGCACATACTTTCATATTATTGTTTTTCCCTATACTATGCATCCAATCTATGCCTATTGGCGTATTCAGACACATTAATATTATTAATGTGGTTGATGCTAGTTCTCTTATTTATAAATCATCGATTACATAGACTCCCTACGTGCAGGGCGGGGATTAGAAAAAAAATTATAAGAAGCAAAACCCTGTACTTGTTCGCGATACTATTATGCTCCCTCATCGATTCCTCCATATAGTATCTTGTGCAAAAGACACCTTATTTGTTTAACTAGCTAGATAAATTTCAGATATGTAAGCAATCAATTTTGTGTCAATTCTACAAACTCTGATCTCAGAGGACAGATGAGCTTGTAAAGTTCAATGTGCAATTGGACTATCAAGTTAAAAAATAATGGATAAAATAAAGCAAGATTGATAAAATAAAACCCATTGATACAGAAGATTGCACTTCTATGCAAACTCATGACATAAATAAATCTTACAATCCATTAAAGCGAGAATGTTAGAGAACTTATTGATAAATGAAACTTGATCCAAAGAAAACCCATTACATAAATAAAAGGTTATAAATTATTCAAACCGGATTTTCCACTATTTCCAAATCAAGATTGATTGTTACTGAGTGATGATTTCAAATCTATTTGGTAGATGTATGAAACACTTTAAATTTTCTTCCTCTAAAATAAGCGGAACTAAGTATCAAATGGAATATGTTATAGAAAAATAATAGAGTCGAAAAAATTCTTTATTCTATACAACAAATTATACGCATTATATTTGATTTTTTTAGAGAACGCATAGTCTACTATGTATACTTTTTTCAAATTTAGCAAATGAGGTGAACTTGAGTCCAATTTTCAATAAATTTGAAAGAAAAGTCTTCCAAAAGAATATATAATGGACCAAAGGCAATCCCATAAGCATCTTTGTAGTTGACAGGGTTGTTCTTCCTGCTTTCTTTAGCATCCTTCATATGGTCTTGATCTGAGTAGAAAAGGCCAATGAGAATTTTTTTTACAAGGCCATCCATGTAATTAACAAAGAAGTTGCCCCACATAATCATAACTCATAACAAGAATTTGGAAATTTTTCCGCATTCTTTAAGATTTTTCATCATTACAATGTGCAATACTCATGTCAAGGGAAACTTGGAAGGATCCATTTGAGCACAGCACATGACGGAACCTTCCACTATCAATTTCATACTGTCTTCCATTTTAAACTTCATCCTTTTCAATAACTTGGACCCTTTCATTACACTTCTTAAGATATAGACCCAGCCTATACATTGCGTCCATAATGAAGAGCCACTACTTTCAGTTGGAAAAAGCAATTTCAAATCTCTCCAAAACCTCTGCAACCACAAGAAAACCTGCAGTGGCCTAATTTTCCTTCCATGTTTCTGTTCTAACACTCTTCCACCAATCATCATAATCTTCTTCGCCATGTAGATTTTAGCATTATCCTTCTGAATACCATAAAATAAACTAAGAAAGAAAGAAAAAATAAATTAAGTATTTCACATAGAATTGGATGACTAATTTCATGTTTAAATAAAAAGTACTTAATGTCTTTTGGGGGAGGCTTAATGCCAACCAAGGCTATAATTAGACATTTAGGCAAGTTATATTATTAAAATTGTTTAGGAAAGTGGTTGATAATTAACAATTATGTTTAATAGTATTTTTTTAAAGTTAAACCATTTTTAATGGCTAGATAGTTACCTCCCAGGATTATAAAAGAGGTAGAACCTATACACAAGAAAGTGTTACGTGGAGCTTAAGAAACATTAGAAGAAAAGCGTGATTCAATGGCCAAGTCAATCAATGGGTCATTTGAAGACAAAAGTGAAGAAGATGATGGAAGTGGGGTATATTTTGAAGACGATGGAAATGAGTATCTACTTTTTTGCTACTATGAAGAATAAAATACAAATATGTGTAAAGCAACCATGACATAAGGGCATTTAAAATTCTACATAATCAGATATGGCTTCTATATGAAACACTAACCTTAATCTGCTTACATTATAGCTCGATAGGTAGGAGAAGATATGTTGCAAAGAAAGATTGAATAAAGAGACTTTGAGAGACCACAATGTATACTAAACAACAACCTCTTTTGCATTTTACAATAGGTACTCTTCAATATCATGGCCATCCACATGCTACCTAGTATTTATATAAATGGATTGATGCTTTGTCTATCATTCATAAAGGTGGTACTTGTATGGAATCATATCTTACCATTCTTACTCATCCATCTCTCAAAAGACACATTTGCAATCGATTCCATAGAGAAACTCATGATCATTGATTCTCAAAATGGAATAATATGGACCATGGTGACAAACCCATTGTACTATCCATATTCAAATTGAAGAAAATTATGCTCATTCTTTGTGTTACCTCAATTTTGCAAGTTAGGAATGCTTGAGGTGGAAAATACAAGTATAGTGGTCACATTATTAGTTCCCCCAACAAAATGTTCAAATTCCAAATTTCCTTCCACGCTACCTTTTAGATATAATGATTGATTTCCGAAAAATTTTGACCCCCAAAAAAATTGTTTAATCCCTCAAATGGGTCTTAAAAGGTTATGGGCCCCAAATATGCAAAGTAAGACCTACCCCTAAAATGTGCCCTACAAGCCAATTCATCCAATTTTTCCACCTAAAAAGCACCAAAATAGATGAAAAAATATATTGATTCAATTCAGATCATTTAGATTCAAAGGATCACCATTGTTTGTCTTTTATTATTTTCTTATATAATGATGACAACCCATTGAGTTAACCCCTTAGACACATAGAATTATATTGTCTACCTACACACAACTTTCTCCATATTACAACATATTGAAATTTTTCTCGGCCTTTCATTTCCCCCGCTTTGGGAGTATGCTAGTATATACAGTTGGAAATTAATTCCAACAGCCACATCCTCCTTCTCGAGCAGCACTGAGAACATGTGAATTATTTGGTAGAGTTAAATGCTATGTAACTTCACATAGAAGCCAATCCATAGATGTTTCTAGACATCTTGATCATTCTAGAGAGAGTTCGCCATGTGTATAAATCTGTGTTCTTTGTTAATGGAAGATAAGCGAAGTGTTGTGGGAAGTTTTCCCCTCTCGCACAGTGTCCTCTGTTGGTTTATGTTGTTATGTGTATTTGTTTTTTGGAATTTGCCACAACTCTATCGGCTGTACCTACTCCTTCAATTGGTATCAGAGCCGAGCTCTTCCCTCCACCCACCAGTCTCTTCATTGTATGCCCACACTCCTGCATGTAATAAATATTAGAGATTGTAAGCTCGTATCCCCCTACTCATTGAGTCTTCTTGGGTGATGTGGTGGCGTTGGCATAGCATCCATTGTGAACCTAACAGCTGCATTTTGTGAGGGATGCGAAGATGGGTCATATCTTGAGCTATGTGAAGGAGGAAAAATGAATTAATCGGCCATAGCCAATGGTAGAAGGTGAGCTTGGTTTTGTCGAAGAAAAAATAGAGGACTGCCCGGGTGCAAAAAGCAGTACTGAGAGTCTGCCTTTTGTTGCTTGTTCCTAACCGTCAAGGAGAAGAGTGTGGTAGTCTCCATAGATGCATTTTGAAGGTTGAGCGTGTGCTCCCCAAGTTTTGAGAGTTGGGCTTCTCCACCATGTCTAAAGATTGGACATGACTTGGGAACCAGGATAGGTATTAAGGTGGTCGTTGAGTAACGGAGAAGTTTCTGCAGAGAAACATCCTATGAAGAAGCTGCGTCAAGAAGGTGGAGAGCTCCTGGAATAGGATAAGCAATTTTCTGTTATGCAAAGTTTCAAGATGAAGAGAACTTAACTCAAGAAGAGCTAATTTTAGCCGAGATGGAAATAAAGTTGATAAATAGTTTGCTTACTGGTAGTGTTAATATGCTTGGACATGAAGACCAAGTGAATGAAATTCCAATTGCTGTTGCAATTGATGAAGAAGTTGTTGATAATGTTGATTTCTTTGTTGCTGAAGACTGCACCCTTGTTGCAGTGATTGAAGACTTTGTTCAAAGGCATCAACAAGAAAATCCTGCTTTATTTAAAGTTTTAGTTCAATGTGTTTGTGCAGGTTTTGAAGCTGCAAGAGCTACATTATTGAAGCTTCCATGCAACATATACAAGAAGAAGAAAGTTAAAATGAAGAATCCAACACAAAAATGGTTCAAAGTTTTGCACCGTTGGAAAATGAAAAAGGAAATGACCTGGTGCTTTCAACGAAGAAAAAATTCAAAGAATTTTTGTATAATTTTTGTTTCTTTGAATTTGTTGTAGGTATGTCCTATGTTGTAGTAACTTGAAGTCTTGTTTTTGAGAATGATGATGCTTATTGGATGATGATGGTGGATGAATTGATGTTGATGTTGGATGCTGAAATTTATTCTTAAGGAATGAATGTTGTTTGTTGAAGTCTGTATCCTTGTAAGATTTGTGATCTTTAATATCTTTGTGTGATCCTACTTCATTGACGAGTGGTTTGTTGAAGTATTCCACCTTCGGAAATGAAGAGAGTAGAGCGAGTCTCCACCTTCAGTAGCAGAGCCACCATAAGACTGTTTATGACATGAGAGCAATGTGATGATGAAGACTATGAACCATCATCAACAACAATGAAATTGAAGAGAAATTTGAAGTGTTTTGTAACTACATGTAATCTGTCTAGTTGAGGCTTTAGAACAATAGGCCATGATATTTTGTAAGTTGTGTAGTTGTAATTGTGACTATTAGAATTAAGGGAGAGTGTTGGAAATTAATTTCAATAGCCACATCCTCCTCCTCCAGCACGAGATCATGTAAATTAGTTGGTAGAGTTAAATGCTATGTAACTTCACAAACTTTCTATCACCGTTCTGCATTCCAATACATGATCATCTTTGGAAATACAAATTTCGGTGATTGCTTATGACTGTCCCACAACTAACTTCACAACTGATATATGATAATTAAAGAAACAATCTACCAATGTCTGGGTATATGCTGTGACAGCATAAATTGTAGCATAACTCCCTCGCTTCCTACCGAGAAGTTAGGACAATTAATCGATGGCCTGTCTTGTGATGTTTCATATTCCACAGGAAATGTGTAACTCTAGATAATTAACACTGTACTCTGGCAGTCGAGTAGTTCGCAACTCCAGATACAAAAACTACCAATCTTGTCGACTCACTTCAAATGTCTACCATCAGAGGCCAGGGAAGATACGTACCAACCTGTCATAGTTGTCTATAGCTAATCGTGTGTGGAGATTAAACACATTTGATTAAACTTCGATATTATAAATTTCCGGAAGGCTAGATTCAGTAATGTTCTCTTATACCAATACTTTACAACTCCACCATTAAGAAGCATGGCAACGATAGCATCGTTGGAAACATCACTTTCATATCACACCATTGTCTTTCGGTATTTGCATTTCAAAAAACAAATCTCTTTCATTTATAGTTCATTCATAACCTGTCGTGATCGGCTTACGTAATTGAAGTTGTAGAAACCACCGTGGATTGCCACTACTACCGAGTAGACACAATATGACCATTGTTACACACATCCCTATTCTGCAGTACTCTCCTTTTCCCTTAGAACATCTCCTTAACAAAACAATGATGGTTAGGTTGTTTGCTTGTGTTCTACATTCCATAAATCAGGCACTATTTGATAGGGATAGAGAATAATAATCAATTGGAAACGCAATGTCTTGCAGCTTTCTAATGTTCTCCGCCAACCATATAATTCTATTATTTTATGTAGCTAATATGGGTACAGGCCACAAACTCACTTCTCCACAACTAACCATTCTGCTATCAAAGCGGGCTCTTAATTCTCAAGCAGGGGTCATCATGTGGGAGGAATGGCGGGAGGATATACCTTTTACTCATGGTTCTTATCGTTTACATTGGACATGATGCTTATAGTCTTTACTTATTATACACATTTTGTTTTCTTTCCAGTTTTATGCGGCATGTTTAAACTTATATGACTAATAGTTCTATGTGCAGATCCTTGAAATGCACAGGGTCCAACTACTTGTTGGTCACTTTTCCATACTCACTATCTTTTTGCGGCATTTATTTCAGCCTCTTTCAGCTGCTGTGCGGTATTTACAGCTTGGATGTAATCTCGTTTTTAAAACACTTAGCTATATGCTGATGTTTTTTACTTTGTTTACCCGCTTTACTACTGCTGTTGATGTCTTTGGTGACTGGCATTTGCAGATAACTGTTCAGGGGACTTATTATATGTTTTGGTCTGTATATATTTGCTGATGTGGCATATGGATACTGTTCTTCTACAGGAAGTCTTCCTATTTTGACTTGTGGATGATTTAGGGACATGTGGCACTATTTTATTGGTCTATGTTGATTTAGTTGTTGACACTATGCTGTCACTTTGACCGATTTCTCCCTGGTCCTCCTTCTGACAGGGTTTGTGTGCCTATGTATGGTCTGGCAGCTGGATATATTTACTATTCTGCATATTAATAGTAAGTTGAATTTTTCTATGAAAAAAAAAACCATTCTCCGCAGGTCGAGACGTGGATCTAAATGTTGAAAACTGATCGTTCATTTGGATAGTGCTAGAAAATAAGTGTATACTATCCCTCCGTTGATAAACTATAGTTTCCCGTAACATGTGAATATCTCCACACTGGCTTCGATTTTCATTGCGCAATGTTTGAACGCTCTGATGCTCTAATGAACGACCAGTGAATAAAATCAAAATCCGGATGACCTTGATTCTCTAGTGCTGGGATTCTCTCTCGTTCATTACACAACACAGCTACATCAAGATGGCAATGTTGGGTCTTGAATATCTTAGACACAGGAGCATTTGAATGAGGGTGGCCATGCAAAAGTTCCATCGCATATCCCAATGTCCAACCTTTCAACATCTTCAGTTCATCTAGCTCATTCACTAGGGTTTCCCCTAATCTTCAGTTCATCTAGCTCATTCACTAGGTTTCCCCTAATTATGTGGAAGACGTTGTTTAAGGGGTCGGTTCCTCTCCGAGCTTCACCGTTGACCCGCCCCTTGTCATACTCTTCCAAACCGTCATAGCTGCTTGCTATTATACTCTTCCAAACTGTCAACAGTTGCTGTTACGATGCCCAATGGAATGAAATGCCTAGAGGATAGTGGCATTGCTGCTTGAAACAGGAAAATTAACGGTGTCCAATGTCCACAGTGGAGATGGAAATGGCGTCGAAGGCCCATTTTGATGAATACTACAACCAGCTGCTGCACTCCACCGTCCATGCTGTTTTGGGAAGATATCTTTGCTTATTTCCTGCTGAGTTTTGAATGTCTCTAAAGATTTATCTTGTATGTTGTGAATCTCATTGTAGAGAGTTTCTCTCACAACACAATGCACTCATCTTCCTCTGCAGTTTATGAAGAATACTTTGCAAATACACAGTGAACAAGATCCGTAAGAGCGGACTCCTCAAATCTGAACAAGAGCGATCGAGGTTGCATTTATATACGAAAACACAAATAGTCAATGCGTTTATATACGAGTGCATGAATTTCTCCACATAACATAGCATAGCATAAGAATAACTTAGCGACATAACATAAGTGCATAAGAATCAAAATTACAACAATTTTTTTTATGCATATTTTAGGTTAATTGGATTTTGAAGCAGAAACCACCATTTTCACAGCTTTCAAAAGCATAAATTATGGCAGTACCAAACAACCTTAAAAAAAATTATACAAGCACCAATTCCCATGACTAGGAGCAAACCAAGCCGGCAAAGATACCTGTGCTCAATGCCACCTCAATTCCAAGGTGCAAAATACAAGAAGCACTTGTATCACCTGCAGAGATAGCTAAGTATGCGACCCTTTACATTTGCCAAATTGAAGTTCTGAGTGCCAAGGTTAAACACCAAATTCTGTTTCCAAATGGTATGGTGCTCTGCATGTGTGATCGTATTACCATATGGAGCATAAAGAGCACACATACCAAACAACATGACCATCAAGCCCATGCACAAGAGCCTGAGTCCAATACACATTGAGCTATGCATCGAGACAACCATATCCAAAATAAGATATAGGATGAAACAGATGCTAGGTAGCCGTATTTAGGATTACAAAGGAAATGTAAACATTGAAAGGGGGGACAAATCGAATAGGCTACAGTCTTCGCCCTCCTCCTATGTGCACCATCCAAAATGAAACCCCTCGACATACCAATGTTTCCATACATTACAACTCTTCTTCCACCTTACCAAGAGTTGCGTCAAGCAAAGGAGAAGGACGCCCTATGATCCCTTGCGAGAGAACCCTAGCAAATGAGTTGCAAAGGACCACTAGAAGAGGATTGAGCCTCAGCAACCAACACCCACTAACGATCGAGCCGAGATTACTGAACTAAACCAGAGCATGATTAAAGAGCTCACCAGAATACTACAGCTTACCAAGATATGCGCCAAGCAAAGGAGAAGGCCTTGCTATGGTCCTTTGTGAGAGAGAAAACATTGGTAGCTGAGTTGCAAAGGACCACCAGAGGAGGATTGAGCCTCAGTGACCAACACCCACTAACTACCAAGCCAAGACTACTGACCTAAACCTAAGCGTGAAAGAGCTCATCGGTATACTCCACCTGCATGCAATGACGTTTCAAAATCTGCATGGTTTCTTATTGCTTGGTGGAAGGCTCAAGAATGGCTCGGCCCTTAGCTTCCACTTCCGACTCATTATGTGGAGATAAACCGTAACAACGTTAATAATGTATTAAATATATGTTTTGATTTGTTTTAAATGAGTTTAAATTATAAAAGAAATTCATATACTGTGGAAATATGTTTATTACACTGAGTGTTGGAATTCCATTTCATTTATACCCTTTAGACTGAATTTTTTTGATGTTTTAAACTTTTATCTTGCAAGTTACATAACTTTTTGGTACAAATATAACCCTTCAACAATGAAGTTTTATTAAAAAAAATACTCTTCAATAAAATGTTTTTATTAAAGAATTTAATTTTCAATAAAAAAATATGTTTTTTTAAGAAGTTTAATTTCCAATTCAAAGATAACAATAAACTCATTTACTCATGGGTACCCGCATGAATAACCGCAACAACAGCGCGTGAGCGGAAAAAACAAAATGATGCGCACATGCCTCCAAAGGCGCGCATGCATCGCTGCTTCAGCAATGCCGAACGTCCATGTGGTTCATCCCACGTGGACAAAAGGGGCACGCATGTGCCTTTGACGTGTACGCACAAAATGGTGTGCACGCACCTGTGTTTTTTTATAAAAAAAACAGAGCTCACGGGTTTATCATTTTCGACAGACCCGTGAGCCCATTCTCCAACCCGCGAGAGCACTTTGCAACCCCGCGAACACGTCTTCAAGCAACCAAATCCTCCTTAACACCAAGAAATCGCCCCTACACCACGGTGCCATCCATTTCTCTAGGTAGGTGCTCCTCAAAGCACAAATTTGTGTTTATTTTTGTTTTCCATTTGAATTTGAATTTAAAAAAAAAATACAATCCATTAAAAAACCAAGGAAATTTAATTGCAGGCCATCTATAGCCAACAAGATGTCAGACACACCTGAACAATCCGATGAAACCAATGAAACCCGACCTCCAGAAGACAATATGGGAACCGACAATGAATCGAATGAAAACCCTGAAGATCAATTACACCAAGACTTAAATCAATTCAGGGCACTAAGTAATGAATTGAACAGTACCAAGGAACCCTCTCGGGTTTCCTTGGCTTCATCACTTCAAAACATTATTGAATCAATCAATATTGCACACAGTGAGATAACAAACTTGAGCCAATACAGGGCTCGAATGAGGGAACACTACTCCACTGGGTTGTCCAAAGAGCAGATAAAAGACCTCAACATCACCAAAGCCGAGTTGTATAGCAAGTTCATAGTTCCCTCAATGGGACATCCTCTAGCTATGACGAGGTCTCGGGTTTGCACGGATTGGTGCATTTACCAGCCATGGAGAGATAACTGTAGAAATAGGTGGTTCATGGTGTTTGACAGGCCCCTGTGCAACAATTTGGAGGTCCCACAGTATTTCCTTCGGAAATTGTGGGTTGAGTTTGAGCTAGGGTACCATGTCAACTATTTTGACATCACTGAGTTTCAGGGTGTCGGTCTTGGCTCTACCCAAGATCAACCTCAGGCGAACCAAAACCCACTTAGAGGACCTCCTGCACCCAGGAGAGAGCCAAACCCCCCTCCTCAGCCACCTGGGTTTGGTAGCGGCCTAGATGAGATTCATGACTCCGTTAGACGTGCCACACATGAGTTGCTTAGACATACCAAATTTGTGGCCATGTGTTCCCAAAGCTGGGAGGACATCAATGAGACACAGACAGCTGCACAGTCTATGGGTGGTGGCCGGGACATGTCGAGTACAGGTGGAACCCAGGCGGGGCCTTCTAGTTCTGCTGGAACAACGGCACATCATTGTTCTCACTGTGGTCATTCTTACCATGGTGATACGCAGCAGCATGCCACGGGGAGCTTCATGGATCAGGTTTTCTATTGTTTTATTTAATGTTCAAGTATTTGTTGTATTTTATTTGATATCGTATTGTTTAATATATTTCACTTTGAATTACACATTGTTGACTTTATTTGTTTTAATGTTCAGTTATTCGGGGCCGGGTCTCCATCCCCCGGGTGGGAGGATGTCGGTTCCTCTAACCTTAATGGAGCCATGGCGGCAGCAGAGGAGATTGTGACACCATACACATAGGTAACTTCTTTAGTTTGAATAATTAGATCCAGTTACGAGTAATTTGTGTTCAGTCATTACAAATTAATTAGCACTGAGTAATTACCATATTATCATCGTATTTTACAGTTGTGTTTATAATATTGTCTAATTTATTTGAGAGCTATAAATTCGTATAATCCCACCAAAAAAAAAAATGAAACCTTATAAAACATGAAAACCTAAGAAAACTATAAACATTTGTCCATGTTCACTTTAGGCATCCTAGACCTCTGATGATTATACAAATGGGAGAGAAATTTCCAAAATATTTCATTCTTACTTGACTAATGATGAGCCCACAGCTGGGGTTTTGGTGATGCCTGCAGTGTCTTTCATCCTCATACTACCATCCAATGATTGCTTGCTCTTCATGTGCTTGACCAATGCCATGTGTGTTATTGTTGCTTTTCCATTTGTCACCATGTCATCCAAGTTATCTTTGCCATGTACTCTCCTTGTCCAAATCATCTTCAAATGACCAAAGTCTGGGTCATTTGACTCTTGTCTCAATAGGTGTGCCAATTGCTCCAATGCCCAGCACTTTGTCCACCAAATCAACCTTTGCTGCCATGCCTTTATGCCATGTGTTCTTCAAGCTTAAACTTTGAGAATATATTACCATAGTAATTATCACTTTCCCCCATATTCTACTAATAGGTTCTTTTAATGGTAAAGGTGGTCAAATCACTTCTATGCTTCTACTAACTTTGTTGCATCAATTGAGTTCCCTGAGATGTTGTACTTGTCACTTTCGCATCCACCGAGACCAATAGGAAAACTATTTATTGCTATGAATTGCCACTGCATTGTGCAAAACTCTCAGGAAAAAGAGAATCATAGTGGCCAAGCTTCTATAAATTCAAGAACCTGATGTTTCTCATGTCCTTATTACCCTAGTTTATTATCACGGGATTTCCAATTTATTCTAATACTTGAGACTGAAAGTAATCATACTACTACTCCTAGAACATGCTATTAGGAAAGAGCGATAATCTTACAAATATGGTCTATGGGGCCTTGCAATTATCTTGATTCAAATACAACTTGGTAAAACATTTGGAATCAAGAATACTCATTTAACTCATTTCACTCAAGATTTCTTTGATTTCAATCAAGTGATATCATTCTGACAACATATCTATTCAATCAAGAACACATAATTACTCATTCAATGCAAAATAACATGGCACATTCAAGCTTGTAAGTAAGTTAATCATGAAAAAGATTTCTCTTTCTTCCTTTTTCTAACGATCAACACTCTAAAGTGTATTAAATAACATGCACACTAACTGAACTGTTATTTAGCACCTCTTTGCAAATTTAAACAATGAGATGCCATTTTATTTGATGATGTAAATGTTATGGAAATAAAGGGACTCAAGATCCTTACTCTAGGGATGCAAATACTTTTCCACTAGGTGAATCACGCTTATAGGAAACTACAAATCTATAAGAAGACATCAAAACCTAGGAACTCTTCATCAAGAACCCAAACACATTACATAGGTTTCCAATTCAAATTTGTAAATGGACATGAATTCCATTTGCTTATGAGGCATTGCACATCTCTCTAGGGCCAAAGGAAAAGCTCACCTACTCATGGGGATGACTCTAGAAAAGGAAAATCTCACCATGTCACCTTCTATGCCTTCTCATCTTATTTAATTTTAATTTCATGCCATGCCACCTTCTATCCTTTCAGAATATTGAATATCATCTAACTTGAATATAAATTAATTCTAGTCATGTTTTTTAAGTACCATCGTTGTCATTCTCATTTGCATTGTGTTTAATATTGTTAATATTGTTTTTATAAATTCAGTCTAAAAATTGTAGTGTTCGCACAGGTGTCTGCGAGCTCCAGTGACCAGCCACCACCACGGGGGACCAGCAGTTTTCCACGTGCGCAAGTATCGTGTGTATTAAAGCATAGATTTAATTTCAAATATGATGACTTGTCCGTGTATATTTATATTTTTGTATATTAAACTATGAGGTTATAAATGTGTATGCAGGTGCGAGCACCTCGGCCTGCCAATGCTGTTATTCCTCCCTCCCCGACCTTTCAGTCACCCTATATTCCAGTTGTATCCCCTGGCATACATGCCCCATTCCCCAACCCCTTCCATCCAGCCCCCCCTCCTATGTAGCACCACAGTTCCATCCAGTTCCCCCTTATGTATCATATCCAGCTCCACGTCCGTATCAGTTTCCCATGTTCCCACCCTCCCCCATCCGACCATAGCACACCACCCATCCACAGTCACCCATCCCTCTACCACAACACAGACCTCAGCCCCCCCACATTCCCCCACCACACTCGCTTCCCCTTCTAGGGTGCCCCGATCCATACTACAACCAACTGGGGTTTATAGCCCTAGATGTCCATCTCCACTTCGCCCACCCCAGTTCATGCCTCCTCCTGCCACCCCCCTTCTTCCATTGTTCCCCCCAGTGGTGTATCCACCGTTGATGTGGCTACATCTTCCCCTTTACCGTCCACCCTAGCATCGGAGCAGGCTGTCCAGTCGACTGCTCGATCTGCCAGCCCCGAAGACCAGCTGATTTTGTTCACTGTGAGATTGACTAGTTTATGAAAATCTCATTCAATTTTAACGGAAATTACTATATGCATCTAGTTTCAGCATTGATCTGATTGTTCTAAATGTTGCAGGGTGGCATTGCCGAGAGACTTGGATCATGAAGGAGGGAGACCCCCTCATGAATTATAGTCTCGCATGCGGTGAGTTATCCAATATTTGAAAAGTATTTTTATTTTGAAATTATGTTTTATACTTGTATAATTGCCAGGAAAAGTTGAGATATTATTGTTGTCGTTTCAGGGCTCAGGGGGATGTGCTCAAAGACGCCGGAAGCACCCAACTTCCTCTAGCACGAAGAAGAGGGAGATTGATTTTGGAGATTCACCTGGGAGCTCCGAGAGTGGGCAGGAGGATTGAGAGAGCCTCCTATGTACACTAGCCACGATGTGACATTTTTGGCACGAGTTGACATATTTTGTATAGGGCACGAGTTGCCTTTTTTTGTACGGGGCACGAATTGCCATTATATAGATGCTAGGAGCGATGTTCCATTTTTCCAAAAAGTGTACATGATTGGATCATTTTTGCATATTAATAGATGGATCTGCACTTGTGTATATGAGTTTGTCTTTGATTACATTTTTGCATACATGATTTTGTCTTTGATAAGAATGTTATGGAAAAGTTCTCAGATACATATAGATGTTATTTCTAGACACCAAGTGACCTCAATATGAGTCCCTTGTATTTGAATGGGTCTTGCATCTTTTCCTTTCAGCAACAACATACTTAACCAAGCAAACTAAGGAGTGATATTTACATTACAAAGTGTTGTGACTTTAGGGCTACAAAAAAATATATAGCATAAGCAAAATCATCCCTCACTTCCAATCATGGGCCAAAATATTCCTGAAAATCCTCTTGATATATGAAAAGAAACCCTAGGTAACTTGTAGTTGATATAAATAAATTAGGAATGTACCCAAGCCTAAGAGCCCATCTTTCCTATAACTACACCCTTAGAGACAACTCCCCCACCTTTTTACCATGAAATCTTCCAACAAGAGCATGGGAATCCATTCCCACCACCTCATGCATTTTGATATCCTTTCCTAGGACTAGCCTCATAAGAGAGATTTTATGTTTTACACACTTCTTCCTCTTCATTTTGACACTACCAACATCATTTACATGCATCCCTTTGTTGGCTTCACCTTTGTCATTATCAACATGCTTTAAAGAATTGTATCCTCCATCTCTAACCTTCAACAAACTACCATCCTTTTCCAAAACAACCCTTCCATCCTCGAGATATTTAGGATTCACCCTTGGACTTACTAGGTCCATAACCACTTCATATACAACACCTAAAATAATTTGATTATCCTAAATTAATCCATTTGAAATAGGTCCCTTGCCACATATATAATGACTAGTCTATCACAATTCACAACTCTCATCTATGGATCATAGTGTTAATTCCATGTTATTTGAATGGTTATTATTTCACAAATTTGTCTTAAGCAATTACACACAACATATCCTAAATGTTTATGGTTTATTGAATGAATGTTTACAATCATCTAATCATTTACATTCTAGAAGTTACCAAACCCGTGCAAGTAGTTTACTGATTTTATTTCCAGCACATCTTTTTGTGAAGATAAGATTTCAGCCATCTTTATTGAAGTGATTCAAATCACTACAACGTAGTTGGACCCTTAATAGATTGGGTGACACCCTTTTGCAAAGATTTTACTCTCTCCAAGAGGGTCTCATTCAATAATCACTCGTAAACTAATAACTATAACCTTGGAATTATTAGATAATATCATTTGTGGATGATTTTGGGAAATAAGCCAACATGTTTTAATGTGAATTTTGATTCTACAACATTATGGTTCATTGTTGATTTAAGTTTTGTGAATATATTTATTTATCCATGAATGATCTTTCATTTTACACATGAGCAAATATTTATTTTTGAAAGGTGTCTATTTGATTAATTCACTTGCAACTTTCTGAATTAAGCACTCACATGGGACTTTAACTTAACGGAAAACACATCTTAATCTTCAAACAAGTTTGAAATCCTAAGACATTTTCTCCAACCTTGATCTAGAAGCCTCCCTTGGCCTTTAAAGTAGGCCTAAAACTTGGGGAAAATCTTTGTTGAGGTGACAGTGGCAATCATCTTCGGAAGTCGCACTTGTAGCATTAGAGGATTAGGAATTTGCCACTTGGGTGTGAAAACAAGATGTAATAGGATGCACTAGCATTTATGGATGAGAAAGATAGGGAGCGCGTGCATGCACCATCCTCCATTAATTTCCAGTTTAGATGTTTTTCCTAAATTAGCAGTTCAGTTCTAATTCTGCATTTTTTTTTAATTTAGTTTTGCATGCACAGTGAGAGAGTGCAGTTCCCTAAGCAATCATATGTGAGGATTATAGTCTAAGTTAAGGGGGGCATATCTCTAGGAGGATACATGCTTGCATGCCTCAGATAATCCTAGTATAGGTGTACTTAGTTGTCCCATTTATCCATGCAAACAAGGCGCTCTAGAGTCAGAGTCTTACACTCTTAGAATACCCAAACCCTAGCACTAAACCATCTTCTTCATCCTCACCATCACCATCACCATCACCATCAACATCTTCATCATCGCCACCATCTTCATCATCATCATTAACTCTAACTCTAACCCTAATTCAATTTCCTTTTATAACTTTAGCCCTAACCCTCACCCAAACCCTAGCACTAAGCCATCTTCTTCATCCTCACCATCACCATCACCATCACCATCAACTTCACCACCATCATCATGTCTTCATCATCAACACCATCTTCATCATCATTGTTAACTATAACTCTAACCCTAATTCAATTTCCTTCTATAACTCTAGCGCTAACCCTCACCCAAACCCTAGCACTAAGCCATCTTCTTCATCCTCACCATCACCATCACCATCACCATCAACGTCACCATCATCATCATGTCTTCATCATCAACACCATCTTCATCATCATTGTTAACTATAACTCTAACCCTAATTCAATTTCCTTCTATAACTCTAGCCCTAACCCTCACCCAAACCCTAGCACTAAACCATCTTCTTCATCCTCACCATCACCATCACCATCACCATCAACATCTTCATCATCACCCCATCTTCATCATCATCATTAACTCTAACTCTAACCCTAATTCAATTTCCTTCTATAACTCTAGCCCTAACCCTCACCCAAACCCTAGCACTAAGCCATCTTCTTCATCCTCACCATCACCATCACCATCACCATCACCATCACCATCACCATCATAATCAATGTCTTCATCATCACCACCATATCCATCATCATCATTAACTCTAACTCTAACCCTAACCCTAACTCTAACTCTAACTCTAACTCTAGGTTCCTCATCAACATATCCATCATCATCATCTTCTCCATCATCATCATATTCATCACCATCACCATCACCATCACAATCATCATCATCATACATGCTCGGTGGACGATTTTGCAGAGTTGACCCCCGTGTGCAAAAATTGCACACTCCCTCACTGAGCCACAGGACCATAGGAGAGGGGCACCCCTGGCACTATCTCGGTGTCCTAAATCCAACGGAGTCAACGGCTCTTCGATCGGAGCCACGATCGTCATTCTATGGCTCATTCCGTCTCGCATCCAAAATGCCTTCAGGGACACCTACTGGATACCTTCCGGGGGCATAGAAGTCCAACCGTGCAGCAAAATCGGGTTCTGGGAAGTCCTGCAAGTGTTTCTAGGCAGGTTCCGGCTGGGAACACTAGTCGTAAGTGCCTGATGGACGATTTTGCAGAGTTGAACCCCGTGCGCAAAAATTGCACACTCCCTCACTGAGAAAAACCCTAGTTTCCAAGATGGAAGTACAAGATGGCACCGGGGCCATGGGACCGGAGGAGAGGGGCACCCCTGGCACTATCTCGATGTCCTGAATCCAATGGAGTCTATGGTTCATCGATCGGAGCCATGGTCGTCATTCTATGGCTCGTTCCGTATCGCATCCAAAAGGCCTTCAGGGACAGTGTCACCTGCTGGATACCTGCCGGGGGCATAGAAGTCCAACCGTGTAGCAAAACTGGGTTTCGGGGAGTCCTGCAAGTGTGTGTAGGAAGTTTCCGGCTAGGAACGCTATCCGTAAGTGCTCGGTGGATGATTTTGGAGAGTTGACCCCCGTGTGCAAAAATTGCACACTTCCCCATTGAGCAAAACCCTAGTTTCCAAGATGGACGTACAAGATGGCACCGGGGCCACAGTACTAGAGGAGAGGGGCACCCCTGGCACTATCCCAGTGTCCTAAATCCAATGGATTCGATGGCTCATCGATCAAAGCCATGGTCATCATTATACGGCTTGCTCCATCTCACATCCAAAAGGCCTTCAGGGACACCTGCTGGATACCTACTGGGGGCATAGAAGTCCAACCGTGTAGCAAAATCGAGTTCCGGGGAGTCTTGGAGGTGTGTCTAGGTAGGTTTCAGCTGGGAACGCTAGCTGTAAGTGCCTGGTAAGTGATTTTACAGAGTTGACCCCCGTGTGCAAAAATTTCACACTCCCTCACTGAGAAAAACCCTAGTTTCCAAGATGGATGTACAAAATGGCACCGGGGCCACGGAACTGAAGGAGAGGGGCACCCTTGGCACTATCCCGATGTCCTAAATCCAAGGGAGTCAATGGCTCGTCGATCGGAGCCACGGTCGTCATTCTATGGCTCATTCCATCTCGCATATAAAATGCCTTCAGGGACACTTCCTGGATACCTACCCGGGGCATAGAAGTCCAACCGTGTAGCAAAACCTAGTTCCACGGAGTCCTAGAGGTGTGTCTAGGCAAGTTCTGGCTGGGAACGCTAGCCATAAGTGCCCAGCAGACTATTTTGCAGAGTTTACCCCCGTGTGCAAAAATTGCACACTCCCTCATTGAGCAAAACCCTAGTTTCCAAGATGGACATACAACATGGCACTGGGGCCATGGGACCAGAGGAGAGGGGCACCCCTAGCACTATCCCAATGTCTTGAATCCAACAGAGTCGACAGTTTGTCGATCGGAGCCACAGTCGTCATTCTATGGCTCGTTCCGTCTCGCATCCAAAAGGCCTTCAGGGACACCTACTGGAAAGCTGTCGGGGCCATAGATGTCCAACCGTGCAGCAAAAATGGGTTCCGAGGAGTCCTACAGGTGTGTCTAGGTAGCCGTAAGTTCCCGGTGGATGATTTTGCAGAGTTGACCCTCGTGTGCTAAAATTGCACACTCCCTCACTGAGCAAAACCCTAGTTTCCAAGATGGAAGTACAAGATGGCACAGGGGCCATGGGACCAGAGGAGAGGGGCACCCCTGGCACTATCCAAACATCCTGAATCCAATGGATTCAATGGTTCATCGATTGGAGCCACAGTCATCATTCTATGGCTCATTCCATCTTGCATCCAAAAGGCCTTCAGGGACACCTGCTGGATACCTGTCGGGGGGCATAGAAGTCCAACTGTGCAACAAAACTAGGTTTTGGGGAGTCCTGCAGGTGTGTCTAGGTAGGTTCCGGCTGGAAACGCTAGCCATAAGTGCCCAGTGGATGATTTTGTACAGTTGACCCCCGTGTGCAAAATTGCACACTCCCTCACTAAGAAAAACCCTAGTTTCCAAGATGGATGTACAAGATGGCACCGGGGCCACAGGACCGGAGGAGAGGGACACCCCTAGCACTATCCTGGTGTCCTGAATCCACTGGAGTCGACGACTCGTCGATCGGAGCCATGATCGTCATTCTATGGCTCGTTCCGTCTTGCATCCAAAAGGCCTTCAGGGACACCTATTGGATACCTGTCGGGGGCATAGAAAACAAAACCTGGTTTTGGGGAGTCCTGCAGGTGTGTCTAGGCAGGTTTCGACTTGGAACGCTAGCCATAAGTGCCCGGTGGACGATTTTCCAAAGTTGACCCCAATGTGAGGGCCATCCAAATTTGCTCAAGGGGGTCATTTCTTGTTTGGAGGCCCCTGGGCATGCGTGGCCATCGTGGATAGGTCCACAATGGCCATGTGGACCTATGGGAGGTGACAGAATCCGAGTACTCTCGTCAGTTTGGGTTTCGTGGCCTCAGGGAAATTCCTCCAAGTGTCCCTGAACGACCCCGGGGTTCTTGACTAGAATGCCCGTAGCACCCGAACTGTGGCTTGGTTCGCTAATCTATAGATTCCGGTGGGTCCGAGACACTGGGTTTCAGCTAGGGGACCCCCCACAGCATCCCCCGAAGACCCAGAAGCGGTGCCAACGAGCCATCTCCGGAGCTAGGGTTTTGCTTAGTGAGGGCCATTCCAAATTTGCACAAGGCAGCCATTTCTCATCCGAAGGCCCCTAGGCGTGCGTGGCCACCATGGACAGGTCCACAATGGCCACGTGAACCTGTGGGAGGTGACGGAATCCAAGTCCTCTCGCCAGGTTGCATTCCGTGACCCCGGGGCAATTCCTCCAAGTGCCCCTAAATGACCCCGTGGTGCCCAAATAGAATGCCCGTAGAACCTAAACCGTGTCTCGATTCGTGAATCCGTCGATTTCGGTGGGTTCGGGACACCGGGTTTCAGCTAGAAGACCCCCCATAGTGTCCCCCAAAGACCCGAAAGCAGTGCCAATGAGCCATCTTCGGAGCTAGGGTTTTGCTCAATGAGGGCCAATCCAAATTTGCTCAAGGGGGCCATTTCTTGTCCAGAGGCCCCCGGGCATGCGTGGCCATTGTGGACAAGTCCACAATGGCCACATGGACATGTGGGAGGTGACAAAATCCAAGTCCTCTCACCGGGTTGGGTTCAGTGGCCCCGGGGTAATTCCTCCAAGTGTCCCTGAATGGCCCCGGGGTGCCCGACTAGAATGCCCATAGCACCCAAACCATGGATCGATTCATGAATACGTCGATTCCAGTGGGTTTGGGACGCCGGGTTTCAGCTAGGGCCCCCCCCACAGCATCCCCCGAAGACCCGGAAGCGGTGCCAACGAGCCATCTCCGGAGCTAGGGTTTTGCTCAATGAGGGCCATTCCAAATTTGCTCAAGGGGGGCATTTCTCGTCCGGAGGCCCCCAGGCCTACATGGCCACCGTGGACAGGTCCACAATGGCCACATGGACCTTTGGGAGGTGACAGAATCCAAGTCCTCTTGCCAGTTTGGGTTCCGTGGTCCTGGGGCAATTCCTCCAAGTGTCCCTAAACGGCCCCGGGGTGCCCGACTAGAATGCCCGTAGCACCCGAACCATGGCTTGGTTCATGAATCCATTGATTTTGGTGGGTCTGGGATGGTGAGTTTCAGCTAGGGCCCCCCCCATAGCATTCCTCAAAGACCCGAAAGCGGTGCCAATGGGCCATCTCCGGAGCTAGGGTTTTGCTCAGTGATGGTCGTTTAGGGACACTTCGGGGATTTGCTCCAGGGTCATGGAACCCAAATCGACAAGCAGACTTGGATTTCATTAGCTCACACAAGTCCACATGGCCATTGTGGACATGTCCACAGTGGTCACGCACACGCGGGGGCCTCCGGACAAGAAATGCACCCCTTGAGCGAATTTGGAATGGTCATCATTGAGCAAAACCCTAGCTCCGGAGATGGCCCATTGGCACTGCTTCCAGGTCTTCGAGGGACATTGTGGGGGGTCCCCTAGCTGAAACCCACCATCCCAGACCCACCGGAATCGACAGATTTGTGAACTGAGCCACGGTTCGGGTTCTACAGGCATTCTAGTTGGGCACCTTGGGGCCATTCAGGGACACTTGGAGGAATTGCCTCGGGGCCACGGAACCCAAATCAGCGAGAGGACTTGGATTCCGTTGCCTCCCATAGGTCCACATGGTTATTGTGGACCTATCCACAGTGGCCATGCACGCCCGGGGGACTCCGGACGAGAAATGCCCCCCTTGAGCAAATTTGGAATGGCCCTCACTGAGCAAAACCCTTGCTCCGGAGATGGCTTGTTGGAACTGCTTCTGGGTCTTCTGGGGATGTTGTGGAGGGTCCCTAGATGAAACTCAACATCCTAGACCCACTGGAATCGATGGATTCACGAACTAAGCCACAGTTCGGGTGCTACAGGCATTCTAGTCAGGCACCCCGAGGCCGTTCAGGGACACTTGGAGGAATTGCCCCGGGGCCACGAAACCCAAACTGGCGAGAGGACTTGGATTCCATCACCTCCCACAGGTCCACGTGGCCATTGTGGACCTGTCCACAGTGGCCACGCATGCCCGGGGCCCTTCGGACGAGAAATGGCCCCCTTAAGCAAATTTGGAATGGCCCTCACTGAGCAAAACCCTAGCTCCGGAGATGGCTCATTAGCATCGCTTACGGGTCTTCGGGGGACGTTGTGGGGGGTTCCCTAACTGAAACCCAGTGTCCAGGACCCACTGGAATCGATGGATTCGCGAACCAAGCCACGGTTTGGGTGCTATGGGAATTCTAGTTAGGCACCCCGAGGTCGTTCAGGGACACTTGGAGGAATTGCTCCGGGGCCACGAAACCCAAACCAGCAAGAGGACTTCGATTCCGTCACCTCCCACAGGTCCACATGGCCATTGTGGACTTATCCACAGTGGCCACACACGCTCGGGGGCCTCTGGACGAGAAATGCCCCCCTTGAGCAAATTTGGAAAGGCCCTCACTGAGCAAAACCCTAGCTCCGAAGATGGCTCGTTGGCACCGCTTCCGGGCCTTCGGGGGACGCTGTGGTGGGTCCCCTAGCTGAAACCCGGCATCCCGGACCCACTGAAATCAACAAATTTGTGAACCAATCCATGGTTCGGGTGCTACGAGCATTCTAGTCGGGCACTTCGGGGCCGTTTAGGGACACCTTGGCCCAATTAACTTGGCCCAATTACTCGTGGATGCAGGCTGGAGAAACTTCGGAGAGCCTCATACCCTAATGATGTTGCTACCTTCATCTACTAGGGGAATATTCTTGCAAAGACTGGTAAGCTCTTCGGTCCAGATGTAGTTATTTGCAGATGAATAGTGCAAAAAATTTGCAGTGGTGATAACTAGTTTACTGTCTGTTGAGTCTAATACTACATCTAGCAGCCGCTCAGCAAACTTTGAGATAGAAAGCTCTGTAATTTTAGGATACTAATTCAACCATTCATACAGTTTCTCACCTTCTTGAGGATCTAAATTTATAATAGCCTTCTGGGTAGATTCAGGCATTCTCGAGGATCTAAATTTATAATTTCCTTCTGGGTAGATTTAGGTATGGAATAATATTTGGTAGCACTTCCAAGCTCCCCAGACCATTTGGTCAGCCACAATATGTGCGACTCCTTTTACCAAAGATAAATTTTGGTGTGGACGGCAGCATTTGATACACTAGCCAAATCAATGTTGTTGGAAGAACTTACATATTTCAACAAAGGAGCGTTTTGCAGGTGACTTGAAAATCCCTTCCAATTTTCAGCAATAAAACAAAGAAGTTCAACGTACAGATTTTCAGGCAAGCTTGTCAACCAATCAGACAACCGAATACAGGGAGATAACCATGCCCAAAAAATTCAAGCTATTATAAAACTCTTGTTTATCAAGATAAGGATGGACTATGTGTGCATTACGAGGAATATGAAAGGGAAGGTACCTATAGACCCAAATTTTCGATGATAGAGGTGAATTACCACTTACCAGAGCATGAAATGCTGAACAAAGGGCTAATGGAACACAATGAAGGATTCCCTGGTTCCACTTGTTATTGAAAATGATACTTTCTCTTGATGAAACCAGTAAAAAAATATGCATGTATTATAAATGGAAATCCTGTTACAATTTTTGTCGGAAGAAAAGCATAGATACCTACAACCTCCATATTTCCTTCTGTAAGCCGCTCTCCCATCAGAGTGTGCAATTTTTGCACACGGGGTCAACTCTGCAAAATCATCCTTCGGGCACTTACGTGGCCACTGTGGACTTGTCCACGGTGGCCACTCATGCCCGGGGGCCTCCAGATAAGAAATGCACCCCTTTAGCGAATTTGGAATGGCCCTCACTGAGCAAAAACCTAGCTCCGGAGATGGCTCATTGGCACCGCTTCCGGGTCTTCGGGGGATGCTATGGGGGGTCCTCTAGCTGAAACCCGACATCCCGGACCCACCAGAACCGATGGATTCACGAACCGAGCCACAGTTCGGGTGCTACAGGAATTCTAGTCGAGCACCCTGGGGCCGTTCAGGGACACTTGGAGGATTTGCCCCGGGGCCGTTCAGGTACACTTGGAGGATTTGCCCCGGGGCCTCCAGTCCTCTGTAACTGCTTTGAGCCAAGTGTCGTCCAACAAAATTCATGCTCTCCCATTGGATTTTCTTTCTATGATTTGTTTTGAAACCTGCACAAATATGATTGGACAATCTGGCAGCGCATATGCATATACAGAAAATTACACCTGCTGCCAGCTTGTATTATTCCTTAAAGCATTGCATCAGTCATTTCATAAGCAAACTCACTCACTCATAATTTGAAATGAAACTTCAACTATAGGAGCTAGATCAAACTTATAAAAATAAATGAAAAATTTAAAACAAAATAAGTCAAAAACCTAAACAAAACAAAATTATGAAAATAATTCAACAAAATGAAAAGATTGGAAAAAATCGTCGATTGGGCATGTATGGCGAGCGTTACCAGCTGGAACCTGCCTAGACACACCTGTAGGACTCCCCGAAACTAGGTTTTGCTGCACGGTTGGAATTCTATGCCCCCGGCAGGTATCCAGCAGGTGTCCCTGAAGGCCTTTTGGATGCGAGATGGAACGAGCCATAGAATGACAATCGTGGCTCCGATCGATGAACCGTCGACTCCGCTGGATTCAAGACGTTGGGATAGTGCCAGGGGTGCCCCTCTCCTCTGGTCCTGTGGCACCGGTGCCATATTGTACGTCCATCTTCGAAACTAGGGTTTTGCTCAGTGAGGGGGTGTGCATATTTTTCACACAGGGGTCAACTCTGCAAAATCATTTTCCGGGCACTTACAGCTAGCGTTCCCAGTTGGAATTTGCCTAGACACACCTCCAGGACTCCCCGGAACCCATTTTTTCTACACGGTTGGACTTCTATGCCCCTGGCAGGTATCCAGCAGGTGCCCTTGAAGGCCTTTTGGATGCGAGACGGAATGAGCCATAGAATGACGACCGTGGCTTTGATTGACGATTTGTCGACTCCGTTGGATTCAGGACACCAGGATAGTGCCAGGGGTGCCCCTCTCCTCCGGTCCCGTGGCGTCGGTGCCATCTTGTATGTCCATCTTGGAAACTAGGGTTTTGCTCAATGAGGGAGTGTGCAATTTTTGCACACAGGGGTCAACTCTGCAAAATCGTCCATCGGGCATGTATGATGATGATGATGGTGATGATGATGAAGACGTTGATGATGATTGTGATGGTGATGGTGATGGTGATGAAGATGATGACGATGGAGAAGATGATGATGATGGAGATGTTGATGAGGAACCTAGAGTTAGAGTTAGAGTTAGGGTTAGAGTTAGAGTTAATGATGATGATGGATGTGGTGGTGATGATGAAGACGTTGATGATGATGGTGATGGTGATGGTGACAATGATGGTGATGGCAAAGAAGATGGTTTAGTGCTAGGGTTTGGTTGAGGATTAGGGCTAGATTTATAGAAGGAACTTGAATTAGGGTTAGAGTTAGAGTTAACAATGATGATGAAGATGGTGCTAATGATGAAAACATGATGATGATGATGATGGTGACAGTGATGGTGATGGTGAGGATGAAGAAGATGGCTTAGTGCTAGGGTTTGGGTGAGGGTTAGGGCTAGAGTAATAGAAGGAAATTGAATTAGGGTTAGAGTTAGAGTTAATGATGATGATGAAGATGGTGGTGATGATGAAGACGTTGACGATGATGGTGATGGTGACGATGAAGAAGATGGTTTAGTGCCAGGGTTTGGGTGAGGGTTAGGGCTAGAGTTATAGAATGAAATTGAATTAGGGTTAGAGGTAGAGTTAACAATGATGATGAAGATGGTGATGATGATGAAGACATGATGATGATGGTGATTGTGATGGTGATGGCGATGATGAAGAAGATGGCTTAGTGCTAGGGTTTGGGTGAGGGTTGGGGATAGATTTATAGAAGGAAATTGAATTAGGGTTAGAGTTAGAGTTAATGATGATGATGAAGATGGTGGTGATGATGAAGACATTGATGGTGATGGTGATGGTGAAGAAGATGGTTTATTGCTAGGGTTTGGGTGAGGGTTGGGGCTAGAGTTATAGAAGGAAATTGAATTAGGGTTAGAGTTAGAGTTAATGATGATGATGAAGATGGTGATCATGATGAAGACATGATGATCATGGTGATGGTGACGGTGATGGTGATGGTGATGGTGATGGTGATGGCGATGATGAAGAAGATGGCTTAGTGCTAGGGTTTGGGTGAGGGTTGGGGCTACAGTTATAGAAGGAAATTGAATTAGGGTTAGAGTTAGAGTTAATGATGATGATGAAGATGGTGGCGATGATGAAGATGTTGACGATGGTGGTGATGGTGATGGTGATGATGAAGAAGATGATGATGATGGAGATGTTGATGAGGATCCTAGAGATGATGTTGGTGATGATGATGACAAGTCCCTCTAAGTGGTTATCTATAGGAATAAAGCATCAATCTCCAACCATAAATAAGCATGTCTTAAAATATATTAGTGGAAACCCTAGGTTGATGAAACGATGCTTGGATAAGGGCAAAACCCAAAATCTAGCTAGATTTGGGTGAGCATTGAGCATGGGGAACCAAATCTATGAAAAAGGTTGGGGATATAAGAGTTTTTTGGGTTATAAGAGCACGGGGAACCAAAACCCTAAACCAACATAATCATCATAATATAAGAGTTTTTTGGGTTGGGGATATACCTCAAGGTACCCAAAGCATGAAAAAGGTTTGGGTGGACACAAAACTAAAGAGAGAGAAACTAAAGAGGTATTTGATCGATAAGGAATTTCATAGTTCCCCAATGCTTTTCTGAAGTATAGATCTCAAAAATACCACCCTTGAAACTTTATGATAACTCCCTACCCTAAGTGGAAGACCCTTCTATCCATACATGGATTCCTAGAAGGTTTCATCTACCAAGTTAAATTTTCAAGACCATTGTAATAGATTATGTACTTCAAAAAATTTCTTAAAACCTAGGTAATTCATCTTGAGAACTTATCAAAACCACTATCTTCAAATGCTACAAACATAAATAGATATATTTAAGAAAATACTAACTCAAATTACTCAAATTTGATCCAAATCACATCACCATTTTATTCAACATAAAAGAGAAGCATGGAACAGTTTAATACATATAGGAAAAATAAAAAAACATAGGCAAAGACATGTATGTATGTATGTATCAACAAAAAATGCATGTACCAATGAAATAACATAAAACTACACATACCTCGATGTAGAACATAACATTCTTTGATGCAGTTATTTCTCTTATGTAAAGTTGACTGGCCTCATTCAATAAATCCATTTGGATCCTCTCTGTTGCTAATTGTCTCCATCAATCTCTCGTGCTCTGAATGAGGTAGGTAGTAGCGTACCTTGGTTGAGCTCTTTCTTGACATTGTCTAAAGATGGATGTTTGTGCCAATGATCAAATTTGTGAAGTGATACGCCACTGAACCTAGTGTGTAATCCATGAATACATGCCCACTAGTCTTTCTTGACTTCCCATCTAGTGTAAGATATTCCCCCTTAACCACCATCGAGCTAGTAGGAAATTCAATTCCTTCATCGTCGATTAATGATCCGTAGAGGGTTTTCTTACCTTGGATGCACCGTGCCAACCAATAATCCACGCCCCATTCATTGTCTTTCGGTGCAACAACTGCGTATATGTGTCCTGGTTGTACAAGATCTGAGATATGGTCGTAGTCTGTCGAAATCGCTGACTGACCCTCCTTTAACTGGGTTGTTTCAACAACTGCACATTGGTCTACTGCAAGTGACACACGATCCCATTCATCAACCTAGTCCATGCATTCACATTCATCCCATTCGCCACTACTGCAAGGGCTGCAAAAGCATGCAAGCTTTCGTGTCCATATTTCAAATAAGTGGTTGTTTGAGCTTCGAAATGAATGAAATCGACGTGTTCCTTGTACTGTGCCGCAACTATAGGAACGCAATCGATCTATGTCAACCACTAGCCAAAAATTTCTCACCACACATCCTGCCACTGATAATGTTTGTTGATCTCTTGCTCGTTCTGACATTGTTGCGGAGCACCATTGAGCTGTGGATCGTGCATCTCGGATACGAGGTTCCTTGTCAAACCTCATCTCTTCCCTTCGTAGTATGGTCTTGATGCATGCACCGGCCCCATCATGCTCGCCTTTGCTGTGCCCGGTCTCAAAATAGTTCCAGATATGTGGCACATTATAACTCTTATGCAAAGTACTCATCCATTGGAATACTCGGGCATTTTTGAACTGGCCCACACAACCATCCGACCATATCCAATGCTAATCCATCTGTATATCTCTCTCCTTCAACTGATCATAGAAAATTCGAAAACAATGTTGCACATAATGCAGATCATGGGTTCTATCATCACTTATGTAAAAGTTTGTCTCCTTCAGTATTATCCTCTTGTCATTGCTGCTCTCTGGCCCATGCCTATACATAATATGTACCATGATGCTGACTTGGTCTGAATGGTAGTATTGACTCTGGATTTCATTTTGTGGCTGAAGGGTGTAATTTTCTGCAAAATCCACAATTGACACTATGGTTCCAACGGGAAATGTGTCCCTGCATTTTCTGTACTGCTCATCTTGCCATCGCGCTACATGCACATGTTGAACATACTGCTTGGTTTTCTCGTGGAATTCTGTCAAGAAGTCACATACCGGTACTTGTTGCCATGGAAAAAAGGGAAATATTACAATGTGGCCTTTGGAAAAAATGTATATGCCATAAATTGAACATGTAATATGAAAAATATGCAATATTCATTTTTACCTGTGACTTTACTAATGCAATCTTTTTAATTTCTCTGACACTGTCTAATTGATAGGTCACGTACTTGAAGCTCTGCATCTCCACACCCATCATGCCAAATTCTGTGTCCTTGCTTTCATGAATGCAACGGTTCAAAAGAGAAAACCCACTGCACATAGAACATGTCCCATATAAACACGTTTTTTCATAATACTTTTGTCCTTCGGGCCTTGGACGCATGATGTTGTGGATAAAGTCTCTTGATGCATTCGGTGGTAGTATGGATTCATTGCAGCCCTGCACAATGTTAGTATGCAAATCAAAAAATATATGTTTATGTGTGTCATAATAATATTCATATTCTACGTGGTATCTACAACAACAAGTGTTCCGATGAATGCATATACAAACGTACCATGGTTTGCATTTATCAAAGGACCTTTGGCACAGATTCAATTGTGTGTGCTTGTTCATGAATCTCTCATAGAGTTCAGTCTGCGTGGTGTCAAGGAAGTGTTTAACATGGGGCTCATGTTCAGTAGAACCTTTTCTCAGTTTTAGCACATCTCTTTGGTTTGATGAAGGTCTAGTATGATCATGCCAAAAAAAATTTACTAACTCCTTAATAGCATCAATTAGCTTCCTATCTACACGAGGCAACCTACCAACAAAATCCCAACAATTGTTTCCACCCGGAGTGTCAGGATTTTCTCTTATAACAGAGTACTTTTTAATAGTTTTTCTTTTTAATTTGAGTATGTGAGAAGTGTGTGATAGCAGGTGACGTTGCCTTGTGGACTTGCTTACAACTGATTCCGCTAAAACATGACAAGCCGCACAAATATCTTTTGTACGAGACGTCTTCCCAATCGCATTAAATGCAAATTGGAGATTTCTAACAATATGACTGTTGGCCTCTAAAATTTTAACCATCTTTATGCCCAAAATTATCCTAACAACAGCTAAAGAACGTGACTTTAACAAACATAGCAATAATTGACATTTACCTGCATCACCTTTGGATTCAAAATATTCTTTGACAATTTTGTTGTATTGCCATTCGATAGTGCATTTTGGAAACTTGCCTTCAAGCACCAACATAGCACTCTCATCCACATGAATACGTCTAGGAGCTCTTCTTCTTGCACTGGACAATCAAGGTAGGGAGGGTGGACATGAGACATGAATACCCGAGCTTATTTGTTGTGGTACTTTGTTCATAGATTGGGCCATAATGGGAGTGTGGTCGACAGGGTTGTGGTCTTCTTGGGGAGATTGCAAATTAAGCAAGGCTTGTATGTCCATTTCTACACATGCAGCATCTCCCAAAATTCTTGTGTCATGAGGAACTTCAGAATGACTCGTTGATGGATTGTTGGTTGGAGATTGTGTTGATGTTGGAATTTGAGTTGGGTCCGTTGGACGCGATCGCTTTACCCATGGTTCTGAACAAGAGGTTGTCATGTCAACAATTGTGTTAGGATTAGTGGCATGATCCGGGGAAATGATAGGACCATGTCTCAATATTTCCATTCCCAACTTGGCCTTCTCTCTTAAGTCATTGACCTTTTCAATGGGCAGATTCCTTCTATTTTTTTTTTGTGTTTCGTGAGTTTCCCATCTCCAAAAGTCTCTTTAACACAACTATCAGGCCTACCCCTACAAAAGAAACAACAAATAAGATATTAGTGCCATTATACAATGAACCTAACACATTCCAACATAGCTTACCACTTTACAAATTAACATATACAACTACAGACTATGTTGGTTTATTTGTGTTCGAATAAACATCATTATCCCTTACAATTCCAATCAATATAGATGATGGTTGGTCAAGTGTAGAGAGGAGAAACTAGTGTCTTGCCTAGCCATGAATTCATAAAAATTATAGTAGTAATACCCTACAACAGAGATGGCTAGAGATGCCTTGGGAATAGTTTGATAGTTTTTCTACATCAAATAAGGTAACCTTAATTAGTTTCATTTTTTGCTTTCTCCCTTAATGTTATCAATTCTAAATTTTGCACCTAGTTTGATTGCTTTGTCTTCATAGTGGAATGGTATATCCTTCCATTTGAGGCAATGTCCTTTACCATCGTAAATTACTAGGTTATATAACACATTAAGGAGTTGAAGAAACAAAAACAAACTATTTCCTTAGATGTATAAACCTTGAGATGATAGAATGTGATTTTGAGTTTAAAATACCTTGTTTTGTGCAACCTTAAGGAGGATGCAAAGGTTTCTAACAAGGATCATGGTCTTGGGAATGGTGATTAGGGGGAATATAATTTGACCTTTCAATGTGCAATATCTAGGGTGGGGAGGTGTTGGAGAGTGGGGAACTAGGGACTATACCAACAATCATCATGTTGAATAGAGCATGAAGTGGGAAAGTCTTGGTTTTTGGAAAAAAAATCATTATTAAAGGTGAGGGGATATTGTAAGGATGGTAAATATGGATGAATATTATCATAAAGTAAAGGTGCATATACTTACAGATATCCTCATTCCATACAATGGTATTGAATAAGAGATGAGAGAGTTGAGGTTTTGTGGATGATTTGAAGTGATATTTTCATTTATGTCTAGTGAGTGTCTGGTTGTTTTAACTAGCATAATATGAGGTGAAAAGAACAAAATTAACTTGGGAACTAATTACACAATGAGGAGGTTGCATACTTCATCTTGTCTAGTGTTCATATGAGTTTTTTTAGATGTGAACTTGGGAAATATTCTTGTCAAATTCATTGTTGTCTATGCATGGATATTGTTGTGGGCATATGATAAAAACAAAAAGGCATGGGATCATCTCAAATCTTGTGAATGAAAAGACTTATTTACAATTCACCATACCTCTATAGAAATGATCTCCACTTGCAATGGAAACTGGTAGCTTGAATGAATCCACTAGATTCCAAGACCACCGAAGATGTTTGATAGATTCCAAGGGTGATTTTGTGTCCAATAGATCAAAGAGTGTCCAAAATATCAATGAGTGTGAGCCAATAAGAAACCCGTGAGAGCTTAAAACCCGTAGAAGAAGTGAAACCAGTGTTTTTGGTAGAATTCCCAGGAAACAGAGAACTCTGTTTTTTTTTAAACTAATAACAGGGCCACGCATGCGTGCTTAAACTCGCGCACGCGTGTTTTTCATGCGTACACGTCAGGAGTGCGCATGCGCCCCTGTATAATGTTTACACCATTTATTCCCCAACGTTTACACCATTTAATGCCAAACCTTCCCCCACTTCGAAAATATTTGCATAAATTGGACTTGGTGATGAAGTTTGAAGGGTGGGTATTAATTTTTATTGGAAGGGCTTACTCTTTGACACATTTGATAATTTATGGTTGTCTATGTGCCTTGACCCAATTGACATTGTAAGGTGAGGATGTGCATGCATAATAATCCTTATTTATGACTATGCGATGAGGATTTAAATGGAAGAGGATGTAAAGATGTGTTATTTTTATACCTATTTTGATGGCAAGTGTCAAAGAGAAACGTGGTGATAAACCACAATTCTTAAGCCAAAAATTGTTTTTTTAAATTTTATTAATAAGCATTGTGGTACTTTGGTCCAAATGTTTTTTCTAACTCATTGTTTCTCCATATTGTGTGCCTACTACCACCTCTCTATATCAATGCATAAAATCAACCTTTGCTTGGTTTGTGGTTATAGTTGCATGCCATTGAGTGTTGTTTAGAGTTTCCGTGAGTCTGTGACATTCATGCAATAAATGAAGTCTTGTAGAGGAGGATTAATTAAAGAGACAATTTGAATTTCATTTTGACAAAACACATATTTTGTAAAGATCAAATGCCATGAATGCATCCACAGCCTACCATGCAAGACCGTGGATATGTTGAAAAGCATTGAACATCATCGAAGAATGAAAACAGGTTCCTCGAGATCTTATTGAAGCATATTGAGCTCAATTGAATTCCACCTAGGCCTTAATTGAAAATTCTAGACCTCACGCATCATCAATAACACATAGAATCTATGACACTATACCTCTACAAGGAGCCTCCTCCTCCTCCTCCTCCTCCTCATCATAATCATTTTCGTCATCATCAACATCATCATCATCATCCTTGTCATCGTCATCATCCTCCTCCTCATCATCATCTCCATCATCATCATCATCATCTCCATCACCATCATCATCGTTATCACTCACTTCCTCATCCTCCTCCTCCTCCTCCTCCTCCTCCTCCTCCTCCTCCTCGTCATCATCTTGGTCATCATCTTCATCATCATCTTCATCATCAACATCATCATCATCGGCATCATCATCATCCATCATCTTCTTCATCATATTCATCATCATCATCATCTTCGTCATCATCATCATTATCAATGATGATGATGACGAAGATGATGATGATGATGATGATGAATATGATCATCATCATCATCCTCATCATCATCATAATCATCTTCTTCATCATCATCCTCATCATCATCATCCTCATCATTGTCATCATCCACATCATCATCATCATCTCCATCATCATCATCATCGTTATCACCCACTTCCTCGTCATCATCCCCATCGTCATCATCACCATTATCATCATCATCATCTTGGCCATCATCTTCATCATCCACATCATCATCATCATCATCATCTTCGTCATTATCCATCATCTTCATCATCATCATCATTAATAATGATGAAGATGATGATGATGATGAAGATGATGGATGATGATGCAGATGAGTACGAAGATGAAGATGATGATGCTGATTATGACGAATATGATCATCATCGTCGTTATCACCTAATTCCTCCTCCTCATCATCATCCTCATCCTCATCCCCATCATCATTATCATCATCATCATCATCATCTTGGTCATCATCTTCATCATCAACATCATCATCATCGTCATCATCATCATCATCTCCATCATCATCATCATCGTCATCACCCAGTTCCTCCTCATCATCATCATCAACATTGTCATCATCATCATCATCATCATCATCATCATCTTCTTCTTCTTCGTCATCATCATCATTTTCAATCGTCATCATCATCGTCAACATCATCATCAGCATCTTTGTCATCATCATCATTGATAATGATGATGATGACGAAGATGATGATGTTGAAGATGATGGATGATGATGGAGATGAGTACAAAGATGAAGATGATGAAGATGATGATGTTGATGATAACGAATATGATCATCATCATCATCCTCATCCTCATCCTCATCATCATAATCATCCTCGTCATCATCAGCATCATCATCATCATCCTCATTCTCATCATTAACATCATCGTCATCATCCCCATCATCATCATCATCCCCATCCTCCTCCTCCTCATCATCATATAAATTTAATTTAATTCAATTTAAAACATTATTAATTATTAAAAAATATATAATTTATAAAATTATTTAATCACTATGACAAATTTCAAACTTGATTAGAAACAATGCACATGCGCCATTTTGCACGTACGCGCTTTTTAAATACGCGTGCATGCGCCAGTTTAGTTTTTAAATTTTGGCGGGTAATTCGTTTTCCACCAACGTGGTGGATGACTTGGTTGCTATGGTTTTAGGTTCGGGTTGCCAAAATACATATAATAATATAAAAAAATACATCGTATTCTATAACTTCTCCTATTTCAAGCATGATTCTGCGTATGCTACACTTGTCCACTGCTAATGAAATTGCACACACTTGTAGAACTATGTGTGCAGATTCCGAATATGTAATTTTTTATTAAAACTATTATTTGTTTCTATTTTTTAGTTAATTTCAATTGCACTAACGTCAATCTTACACAAAGAGTAGGTTATTTCTTCCGTCTATAACTTTTTATTGGCTCACGTATTTTGAAAATGGAAATGAACCTGAACAAGTACACACAGAAACATACATCCTAAAAAAAAAAATGTTGATTGATTATGTTAAGACCATGATATCGAGGGCTAACGCTCGGCCTAGTCATTTTAGGGATGGGCTGACTTCCTTAGTTAAAAAAAAAATTAAAATTAAAATAAATAAATATGGAAAAATAACTCCGCACTAGAACGACCTATTATCTACGACTGTATATAATTTTTTTAACAAAAATACACCATTTGAATACCGAACCAGGGAACTAATGCAAACATATTCATTATATTTTCTTAAAAAAATAACATACCAACCTTAGGAGAACCCCATTTTTTGGGAGTTATACTTAATTTCCATAAATAATATTTATATATTCCGGAAGGTAATCCGATTGTCTACGTTTGATCTTCTTGCGCCATATTCCAAAACGTTGTGTAGGTAGCTCTAATATTGCTTTTTGACATTCATATTTCTGTTTTTCCAGAAGTCCATTGCGACTAACGCGTCATGAGTGGCCAGCATTAGCTTGCACCAGCCCTCATGTTTTTTGTTGATCATGTATAACTAAAAAAAATAACACGTGTAAGCATTATGCATATGAAGTACATTAAGTGATAAACTTAGAAAACAATCAAAATTTAGAACCTAGAATCCTTTGTGAAGGTTAATGTGAGGCCACGATTTGAGTTGAAAGGCCAATTAAATATAATATGTCCTTTGTAGAGGCCATTCATTCAAAAAACACATTGCAATAAGACTACTATGAAGTTCTCTCCTTTCTTTGTCAAAAGAAGTTTAATAAGACACAAGTTTTTGATATCTTTCAACTTCAAACTTGTTTAAAAGCTTTTTTCCATGAGTAAAAGTATTTATTTCAACGAATTGCCAACACTACAAGAATGATAAAATGTTACTAAGTTTTAACTTATATCAAATAAATCAATTTTTAGAAAAATTGTGAATAGATAGTTTTAAAGCTTTTAAAAACAAGACCTATAAATTGTAACTTCGAAGTATTGGAAGGGTCAAAAGTGGGATTGGGAAACAATCTCATGTTTTAGAAAAAATGTGAATAGATCAGTTTAAAGCTTTTAAAAACCAGACCTATAAATTGTACGTTCAAAGTATTGGAAGGGTCAAAAGTCGGATTGGGAAACAATCTCATGTTTAAGAAAACACACAAAATAGTTTCATTAAATTTTTTTTATAGTTATTATCAAATTTATTAAAAAAATGAAAATAACATCTTAGCAGAATTAATTAGTAGCTCCAAGTCCACAACAACCATAGGTGGAAAAATAGAGAAATGGGTGCTTAAATTTAGAAGTGCTTCTAGCTTCTGAGACCCATAACAGAAAGGAAAACATCTTTGAAACTCTGCATGTAAAAGCATGTATGAAACTCTGCATGTGATGCTTGGTAAATTCAGTAGCTGCACCCACATTTGTGGTTCTTCAAAGTAATACACCCACACCTGTTTGCGTGGCTCTTCAAGCTATGCCCACCTCGTCAAGTTTCCATAGAGGCCAACGCAACCCTTTTTCTCCAAGAGGGATAACACTCCCTTCTACCACATGGGCTATTTTCCCTTTTTCACTCACCGTTGGTTGAGCATCCCTAAACATAGAGGGTGGCTTAGTCTTCATATAGGCTACGGCAACAAATTTGTGCCAACTCTGGTTCTATTCCACAAGCTTCTCATATCAATACAAGCACACGTTCTCTTCACAGGAATTCTGATGACTGCATTCATGGACAGAAAGTGGATGCACCTCTGCACAGTTTAGTGTTCCTTCCTCAAGTCTTAGGGGTAGAATACTTGTTTTGGGTAGCAAACAATCTTAATACAAAGGGATGTTGGATTGACTGGGCACGCAACTAGAGGGAAAGACTCTAGCATGTAAGGATATTCGGCAGAAAATGCAGACTAACGTCAAGGGTAGAGGAGGTGCGAGGATATGTTTAGATTCCCAACAAGCGGATGCGTGAAATTTAAAGAAAGAAAGCGTGCCAGTGGACGATGTATTTTGAGTTTGATATAAAGTATTGGATCTTTGGAAGTGTGAGAAGCACAAAAATCAAAACCTTAAGTACTGAACTAAAAGGAATGTATACAATGGTTTTCCGATTGCCAGTGTTTTACGAGCCGGAAGAGTATTTTGGAAATTGGAGAAGCCTCACAGTTCGATAACCCAAAATTTAGGCACATTAATGATGACATTACATCACATTTACAATTGTTTTCTATGACATTTACATGACAGAACAAACATTCAGTATGTGCGTGCGATGTGCCACCATAATGCCATTTCATCTGATTTGATCCGATGATAACCCAGATTGAACCGATGCCAATGTTCCATAATTGTTTTCATTTGAATAAGATGTGTGGGCCTTTGATTGGATGTCGATGATGTCGCCCATTTAATTCCGATCCGATGCCTACTTGACGGTTCATCAGTCATATATTCCCGATCATGTAGTCCATATTTGTCCTTTTCTTCCCTACCATTGAATTGGAATTAATTAAAATTGTTTTAAACCCACTCATGATATATATATTGTAACAAGCTCGAATGAAACTAAAACAGTAACAATGAAACAAAAAATATCGCCACAGATCCAAGCATAAGTATAAAGACTACAGATATAAGAAACCCTATAAGAAGTCCAAATATAAAGCCAAAAGATATGTTAAAAGAAGGACTGAAAAGGGTAGAAAAGATGTCTATTTTATATGTGGTAAAAAGGATCATTGGGCTGCCAAGTGCCCAGAAAGAAAGTCTCGTCCTCGCCTTGCAGCTTTGTGTAAAGATCCTGGCACGTATTGGTATCAGAGCCAAGTGAACGTTGTTTACTGGTAATTCTTATGCTTATCATCTGATGAATGTTAATATTTAAATCTCTGCTTAAATCTGTTGTAACATCATTGCTCAGTTTCTGTTTGTTTAATTCCAACTCTACAATATTATTCTGTAGGTGGTGGAAACGACCGCTGAGTGGATTGTTGGGCATTAAGAGTGTAAGAATCGTCTGAAGTCAGAGTAGTAGTAAGGCCCGAAGGGATAGGGGAGTAAGTCTACAGAGTTTCCGGAGACTAATTTAGAGTCAGCACTCACTCTTATTAAAAAATGGACCCAGCAATGGATACTGTTGAGCTGACACACATAGAGTGTGATTCCTAAAATGACACTAAAGTTTGTCTTGAAGAACACAGACAATCATCCTTTGAACCTTCATCCTCAGATGATTCATCATATATCTCTATCACCGATCATAACCCATCAGAAAATTGGCAATTACCGCAAATCTTGCCTAGAGAGGTTTATAGGCTCCCATGGTGGAACATTAAAGCTACCACACATATTAGAGTGTCTAGTATTGATGTCTCTTTCACAGATAAACAAGAACCTGTTCATATCAATCTTCTAGACAAAGCTCAGATAGATTGGGCTATTTCTCAGAACTATAAGTATGCACATTTTGGTGCTATCAAGTTAGGCCTTGATCCTTTGGTATGTCCATGTCTTGTTGTTTCTTCTTTATGTTGCATAGTAGATACTCGTCATCGAAAGTTTTCAGATGCAGTTATAGGAGGTTTCACTGCACCTTTGCATGATGGTCCTGCCTTTGGTATTGTCTACCCAAAATTCTCTGTAAGTCTAAAAGACCCATATATTTACAATCTGTTAAAAGCTTACATCTTACCTAGAGGATTTGACATGGAAACTAGCTCCAAGATTATTCAGTTAAAAGGTGGAGTCTGTGTTAGATTTGGTAATGACACCCTTCCCCAATTATGAACTCGTGTCCATCAGAGTTCTGCAGACACCAGCGTGGTGGAAAAGGAAAAATCAAAAAATGCTACTCCAATTACTTTCAATTGGACTGGTATTAATTATCCACAGTCTTGGGAAGTTAAATATAGTGAGCTAAGAAATCGTGAAAAAGTTGAGTCATCTTTCACTCCACAGCCTTTAATATTTGATGAAGCCACTAGTTCTTTCCGTACTTCCCAAGAACAACCAATACAAAGATTTGGTCCACCTCTTATAAAGTCTGCCTCCATCTCCTCATATAATAATGCCAAGTTGCAAGCCATGTCTGATCAGTTAAGCAAAGAGAACAAAGCCGAAGACAATCCTTCTGTATCTACTGTATCTGCATCTCCATCTGTACAAAGTTCATTTTCTGGTTTATCTCCTTATGAGCATAGAGGCCAGCATGCTGCCTATCAAGCATGTCAAAAAATAAAACAAAAACTCCTACATAAACAGAAACAAAAACAACAACATGAATTTCCTTCATTAGGTATGTTTTCCTTGCCTCGATAAAAATCTGCTCTCGAAGTTAATAATTCTGGCCAAAAATCCTTTGTCCCTGGTCGAAACCTACCTGATGCTGGTTGCAGACAATTTGCTCAAGATGGTCAGACCAAGAGGGAATTCTTACCCTATAAATCATCTACTGTTGATCAGAGTGTTTTTTATGAGATTAAGCTAGCAAACTGGGGGAATTTACAAGAACTGCATACTGCTCGAAATCTTGATGATATGGCTAGAGACATTCTCTATCTTAAGCAACAGTGTGCTGAACAAAAGGAGCAAATTTCTACAGTTCAAACAAAGCTTGAATTGCTTGATCATCTCCTCCATGATTCAACCCAAATTAAAGAGGCCATAGTAGTAGCTTCTCAGAAGCTAGATAGAAGACTCGATGTCCTGAATGATCTCTGTGTCAAGACAGAGAATCTAAAGAAAAAACAATACATAGTTCCAGATCATGTACTGAGACAAGCTATTAAAGGGCATTCGAAGAGTAAGTCTTTAGGCCAATTCACAGCCTTCCCTGAAGGTGAAGATCCTAGACCAGAATGGGATTTCGGAGAGAGTGATATGATTAGAGCTGATGTAGAAGACTAGATCAAAGAATTTAAAAAGTTTAGACCTGCACTAGATCCAAAATATCTCGTTGAATTAAATGCTCTAGATGCTGAATCTTCTAATCAGAGAAGAATGTTACAAGCTCCTCCTCCTCAGTTTGATACTCATATGCCAGATGTCACATCTGCCACAGCCCCTCCTGCCAAAGCATTTCACTTTGGTATTAATTCTATGAATGATTTGATCTCCCAGATGCCTGAACAACCAGTTTAGAATGTTCAGTGCCAGTCACGAGCAGATTTAAGAAATGCTATCCAATTGCTCAATCAATGGAACCTGTATAAAAAGCAACAAGATCCTAACCTCACGGGTCAGATGTTAGGAACTCAGTTAGTAGCTAGATTTTCAGGTTTAGCCTATGAATGGTGGAAGTGGTTACCCCAGGAAACTAAACATGAAATGCTTGTTGTTGATGACGCAGAAGAACAAATTCTTTCTTCTTTGAGTAGAGAATTTTATGGTCCAAAAGAGGGAAAATATTATGATCACCTAGCATCTTTGTTCATGTCTGCAAGATTATGTGATTTAAGTAAAGCTGAAGAATATTTTTGTTATATGCAAAAATTACTAATCACAGCAGGAAAATCAGGTGATCCTACCTATCTGAAGCACTACCTTAGAAGTTACCCTGGTCATGTGCGTGGTGCAGTGGAACAGGCATTAAAAGATAAAAAGGTAGAGCTAAGATCATTAACACTTGCACAGCTTCACAGCCATATTTTGGAAACATGGCAAGATCATTGTTTAGAAAAGCGTGTAAGTAAAGATTTCAAGAGACACTAGCAAATGTACTATGCTTCATTTTGTAAAGAAGTTGCTGGTATGCCCGATTGGGGGTGCGGTGCACACAATCGTGGTCATTTGGGTTCCGAATCTTGTAAGTGTCACAAGAAAAAAAAAAAAGGTTTTTATACCTCTGAGCCTCGTTACCATCCGGATAAAGAATATCGCCACAGATCCAAGCATGAGTATAAAGACTACAGATATAAGAAACCCTATAAGAAGTCCAAATATAAAGCCAAAAGATATGTTAAAAGGACTGAAAAGGGTAGAAAAGATGTCTATTTTATATGGTGCGGAAGTTGAGAGGCAGTTTTTAGGAAATTAAATCCATAATATCTTAATAGGCTTATAAATAGAAATTAATGATGGTTTCAAAAAACAATTGACCGTCCAAAATATGTGCCAAATAAATGTTTACCCATTCTTAAAGACAGTTTCTTATTTTTTTTAAGTATTTGACGGGAAAAATGCCTTCAGAAGAGAATATGCCCGTCAAATTCCAACCTTGATTACAGTATTAAACATAGGATTTTTAAAAAGAAATATAATTAAATGAAAAATCATTTTTCCAAAAAAATTTAACTACGTCGATAAGGGTATATATCTTATATTTTTTGGGTGGAGTAGGAAGGATAGATTCACAAGATTTAAGGTAGTAAGTGACACATGTGCGGTTAGGATTGTTTTAATGGTCGTCTTTTTTTAGTTAAGGATAATGAATTGTTTAATGGAAAATTGTTTAAGATAATGGTTTAATAAAAAATTAATCAATTGGTGTGACCTTGGCTTCAAGGGGTGGCGGCCTATGAGTGAATGTAGTTCCCTAACTGCACCCCATGAATCCAGTGAACGATTCACAAATGGTTATAAATTAGGCAACAATGGTTATAGATTAGGTGAAACTGGTTTCAGAGTGATTCGATGATTCATTACCAACTTCAAGAGGTAGTGATACTTTCAAAGATATCGCACCATTTGTCCATTCCACCTCCCCATAACTACTTTTGTAACAATTTTACAGTTAATCCAATGGCATCATTATTCTTGGATGCGTTCGTAAAATACATCCTACCACCTCTACAGCATTCATGAAACAAAGTTTCTTCCTCAAAAACACTTTCAGCTGGCGTTAAGGGAAATTGCAAATTAATAAAGTTGCATCCACTTCTAAACTATTATTTAAAATTTAAATCATATCCAACTATAAAAATGTATGTGTGTCTATTTTTAAATTATGTGAAATTAAATTTTTTAAATTGAAACAAATGTTATTAACTGTAAAATCTAAGCACAACAGATCTATGAAACAAAGACAACAATTACTAGAGATGCATGCGGCAAATAATATGTGAAAACACTGATGCAAAAGGTTTGCAGTAGTTCATGCATTATCATAAACTTAGAATATAATTACAATGTGTAACAATGGATACAATAATCCAAGCAATTCGAATTCCAGAGAGGTCATTCGAATTGAATGCATGAGAGTGGCTTACTTGGTAGTTAACACCACTCGGCACATCAGTTAACCCCTTAACTACTATGAAATTGATTCTAACCGACTCTGAAACTGTCTAACTGAGTCTAACTGAATCCAGAACTCAACTTAATGAACAAAAATAGGGGAGGGCACCTTTCTGTCTGCAATTAACTGGATATTAGGTGAAATTACACCAGATGAAGTCAACCAGTGTAGTAGGGCGCCTTCTAGTGTCCAGTTGGCTAAATAAAGTAGTAAATGTTGTCAGTTGGACTCATTGGGGTGCTTTAGTAATGCAAATCACTCCCAAAATGATGGAGGAGCCCCAGTTAACTGATAATGATGGCCCAGTTGACTCCTCGCATGTAGGAGGATGCCCAGTTTACTGAAACTGTGATCTATTGATGATGTAAGCACACGATTGAGTCAGAATACTTAGGATAAGTGGCAAATTAAGATGTGAAGTTCAAATAAATGATGTTTGGTTGGAAAATGCTCCAACATTAACAACATGACTAACTTTCTTTCAATAAATAAAAAATGAACAACTCATATATTGAGGAAAATGTTCTTGGGAGCACCAACCCAAATTGATTTAAGTGGATATAAATGTTTTTTTAAGTGGAGTTTCAAACCGATCAAAACATCAAAAAACATAGTATTTTAACATGATTATCAAAATTATAACAATTGTAAAATTTGAATAATATCTTAGTAAGATTTAAGGTAGAGAGATTAGTGTTTAAAGATCATGATTAAGGTTAAGGGTTTAATAATATTCTAAAACAATTTGTATGTTGCAATGGGCTAAGTATTTACCAATATAATAATGCATGATTTGAGAGAACTTAGAGAGTTACTTGATACTTACTATGTAGCATGTAAAAAATAACACTATTAACCATATTATAAAAGACTTTAAAACTATTTGTATTAAAATTCCGCATGGACATTGATAATGCTTATAAATGAATGTTGAAATTCATGGGAGATAACCATTAAGTTAATGATGGAACTCCATAAAGCTATTTGATGGCGGATTTAATTATAAATCTTTGCATAAATATATTTCAGTTTTTAAAATTTTTCCCATATGAGGTTCTCTTGATTATGAAATAATGAAGTCAACACTATTAACCATATTATATAAGTCTTAAAAACTATTTGTATTAAAATTTTGCTTGAACATTGATCATGTGAAATGTTGAAATTGTATGATGTTTTTATATGATTAGTAGATAAAAAGAAAGCTCATGATTTACATCGTAATGTGACATAACCATTAAGTTAATGATGGAACTCCATATTTCCATCTTTAGAACAATATATTTCAATTTTAGATATAGTATGTTTCAATATGTTTCTTAATATACTGATCATGGCAGTTCATTTAATGATGGAACTTAATCTTTTCATGGTGGATTTATCTAAATATATTGCAACGGTTTTGTCACATTTCGATATTCATCAAGTTTTATGTTGGATTGTGACATTCCTCCATGTTTATGTCACAATTTGGAATTAATCTCTTCAATGTTTCTCGAAGGTTTTGCAAATGGTTTTGTCACATTGCAATGTTCATCAATTGTGATGCTCGATTGCGACATCCATCCATGCTTTTCATCTTTGCTATGATTCTGAAATATTTTATTGGTTATGTTTGGTTATGTCACAGTGTGACATTCATCTTTTGCAATGGTTTTATTGCATTGTGATGTTCATCATGTTTTATGTTGGTTATATGGAATTGAAATGTTTTTTTATGGTTTTGTTGCATTGTGATGTTCATCAAGTGTGATGTTCGATTGTGACATCCATCCATGGTTTTCATCCTTGCTATGTTTCTGAAATGTTTTATTCGTTTTGTCACATTGTGATGTTCATCATGTTTTTTTGTTGGTTATATAGAAATGCAATGTGTTTTAATGGTTTTGTCGCATTGTGACATTCATAAGTTTTATGTTGGATTGCGACATTCTTCCATGTTTATGTCACAATCTTAAATTCATCTTTTCATTGCTCCTTGAGGGTTTTACAAGGGTTTTGTCACATTGCAACTTTCATCAATTGGGATGTTCGATTCTAACATTCATCCATGGTTTTTCATCTTTGTTGTGTTCTTGGAAGGTTTTATTGGTTATGTCACATTGTGACATTGATATTTTGCAATGGTTTTGTGGCATTATGATGTTCATCAATTTTTATGTTGGGATTGTGACATTCTTCCATGTTTATGTCACATTGCGACAATGCAAAATTCATTTTTTCAATGTTTCTCAAAGGTTTTGCACAGGGTTTTGCCACATTGTGATGTTCATCAAGTGCGATATTCGATTGCAACATCCATCCATGGTTTTCATCTTTGCTATGTTCCTAAAATGTTTTATTGGTTATGTCAAATTGTGACATTCATCTTTTTTAATGGTTTTATTGCATTGCGATGTTCATCATGTTTTTTGTTGGTTATATGGAATTGCAAAGTTTTTTATGGTTTTGTCACATTGTGGTCTTCATCAAGTGCGATGTTTGATTGTGACATCCATCCATGGTTTTCATCTTTGTTACGTTCCTAAAATGTTGTATTGGTTTTGTCACATTTGTTCATCATGTTTTATGTTGGTTATATGTAAATGCAATGTTTTTTAACGATTTTGTCATATTGTGATGTTCATCAAGTGCGATGTTCGTTTATGACAGCCATCCATGGTTTTCATCTTTGCTATGTTTCTGAAATGTTTTATTGATTTTGTCGCATTGTGATGTTCATCATGTTTTATGTTAGTTATATAGAAATGCAATGTTTTTTAACAGGTTTGTCACATTGTGACATTCATCAAATTCTATTTGGATTGCGACATTCCTTGATGTTTATGTCATAATATGAAATTCATCTTTTCAATGTTCCTTGAGGGTTTTGCAAGGATTTTGTCACATTGCGACATTCATTAATGGAACTCCATCTTTTCATATTTAGATCAAGATATTTCAAATTTAGATGTAGTATGTTTCAATATGTTTCTTAATATATTGATCATGGAACTTCATTTAATGATGGAACTCCATCTTTTCATGATGGATTTATCTAAATATATTGCAACGGTTTTGTCACATTTTGGTGTTCATCAAGTTTTTGTTGGATTGCGACATTCCTCCATGTTTATGTCACAATTTGGAATTCATCTTTTCAATGTTTCTCAAAGGTTTTGCAAATGGTTTTGTAACATTGTGACGTTCATCACTTGTGATGTTCGATTGTGACATCCATCCATGCTTTTCATCTTTGCTATGGTCTTGAAATATTTTATTGGTTATGTCACATTATGACATTCGTATTTTGCAATGGTTTTAACGCATTGTGATGTTCATCATGTTCTATGTTGGTTATATGGAACTGCAATGCTTTTTATGGTTTTGTTGCATTGTGATGTTCATCAAGTGCGATGTTCGATTATGACATCCATCCATAGTTTTCATCTTTGTTATGTTCTTGAAATGTTTTATTGGTTTTATCACATTGTGATGTTCATCATGTTTTATGTTTGTTATATGGAAATGTAATGTTTTTTAACAATTTTGTTGCATTCTGAAATTTATCACATGCAATGTTCGATTCTGACATCCATCCATAGTTTTCATCTTTGCTATGTTTCTGAAATATTTTATTGGTTTTGTCACATTGTGATGGTCATCATGTTTTATGTTGGTTATATGGAAATGCAATGTTTTTTAACGATTTTATCGCATTGTGATATTCATCAAGTTTTATGTTGGATTGCGACATTCTCCCATGTTTATTTCACAATATTAAATTCATCCTTTCGTTATCCCTTGAGAGTTTTGCAAGGGTTTTGTCACATTGCAATTTTCATCAACTACGATGTTCGATTCTAATAGTCATCCATGTTTTTTCATCTTTGTTATGTTCTTGGAAGGTTTTATTGGTTATGTCACATTGTGACATTGATCTTTTGCAATGGTTTTGTTGCATTGTGATGTTCATCAAGTTTTATGTTGGGATTGTGACATTCTTTCATTTTATGTCACATTGTGACAATGTGAAATTCATATTTTCAATGTTTCTGATGTTAAGTTTAAACCAAATAGACAAGCAAGATCACTGAAAGAAACACAATCACAAGATAGACACACAATAGACCCTGGGAAACCCTCATGGGGTAGAAAACCCAGCAAAGCTTTCCTCAATAAGATGATCAACCAAAATACAAGATGTGCTCCTTCCTTCTTTGTCTCCTTAGCAGATCTCCCAGACAAGTGTGCACTCTTCCACAAGTGAGTGAATGATCTAATGAGGAGTTCACCTCTCTTATTTATATTGACTCCTAACTGACTAAAAGACCTAGTGGGGCCGACCTCTCCTGGAGAAGTCTAATAACCCCAAAAATATAACCATAGGGTCGACCCCCACATGGTGGGTCTAATAACCCTAGTTAATACAAGCCCTCGGAGGAATAAACATCTCCAGATACATAATAGGGTTACCTCGGAGGGATGAAACATCTCCGGAATAATAAAGTACAAATATAATATTCTTTGAAGTTATAATATTCAACACTCCCCCTTAACGAGAAGGATATTATAACAGCATCTGCAGGAGCAAGGAGTCACTATACATGATACATCTATAAATCATCGGAAGCTTTCTTCAATTTGTCTTCATCAGTAACTCAAACAGTTACTGGTACATCAATGTCAACATCAACATCAACATCACGATCTTCAGCATCGTCATCACACGATTAGCAGCATCGTCATCACACGATCAACAGCATCGTCATCACACAATCAGCAGCATCTTCATCACACGATCAGCAGCATCGTCATCACACGATCAGCAGCATCGTCATCACACGATCAGCAACATCATCATCACACGATCAACAGCATCGTCATCACACGATCAGCAACATCGTCATCACACGATCAGCAGCATCGTCATCACAGGATCAGCAGCATCGTCATCACATGATCAGCAACATCGTCATCACACGATCAGCAGTACAAGTATTCATGCCAATACAAGTAACCATATCAACAATACGAGTATCCTACCGATACAAGTAGCCACAAGTATCCATACCGATACAAGTAATCACATCATCAATACAAGTATCCTACTGATACAAGGAACCACATTATCAATACAAGTATCCTACCGATACAAGTAACCACATCATCAATACAAGTATCCTACCGATACAAGTAACCACATCATCAATCCAAGTATCCTACCGATACAAGTAACCACATCATCAATGCAAGTATCCTACCGATACAAGTAACCACATCATCAATGCAAGTATCCTACCGATACAAGTAACCACATCATCAATACAAGTATCCTACCAATACAAGTAACCACATCATCAATGCAAGTATCCTACCGATACAAGTAACCACATCATCAATACAAGTATCCTACCGATACAAGTAACCACATCATCAATACAAAAAAAAAAAATCACTTTCTCGGAGACCATTCGTCTACGGATCAATTCAGGGACCGAAGTCCGGGGATGATACAATCCCCACTTCTCGGAGACCACACGTCTACGGATCAATTCAGGGACCGAAGTCCGGGGATGATACAATCCCAACTTCTCGGAGACCACACATCTACGGATCAATTCAGGGACCGAAGTCCGGGGATGATACAATCCCCACTTCTCAGAGACCACACGTCTACGGATCAATTCAGGGACCGAAGTCTGGGGATGATACAATCCCCACTTCTCGGATACCACACGTCTATGGATCAATTCAGGGACTGAAGTCCGGGGATGATACAATCCCCACTTCTCGGAGACCACACGTCTACGGCTCTCTTTAGGACTGAAAGTCCAGGGATGATCCAATCCCCTCAACTGTCCACTAAGGACTTCATTCTCAGAGACCTCACGTCTACGACTCTCTTTAGGACTGAAAGTCCAGGGATGATCCAATCCCCTCAACTGTCCACTAAGGACTTCATTCTCGGAGACCTCACGTCTACGGCTCTCTTTAGGACTGAAAGTCCAGGGATGATCCAATCCCCTCAACTGTCCACTAAGGACTTCATTCTCGGAGACCTCATGTCTACGGCTCTCTTTAGGACTGAAAGTCCAGGGATGATCCAATCCCCTCAACTGTCCACTAAGGACTTCATTCTCGGAGACCTCACGTCTACGGCTCTCTTTAGGACTGAAAGTCCAAGGATGATCCAATCCCCTCAACTATCCGCTAAGGACTTCATTCTCGGAGACTTCACGTCTACGGCTCTCTTTAGGACTGAAAGTCCAGGGATGATCCAATCCCCTTCTGTATTCTCATCTATACAGGTACAAATATCCAAGAGCATGTATCACACTTAGCATGTATTCTTACTAATACATCTAATCATCAAAACATGTATACATCACATCTAGCATGTATTCTTACTAATACATCTAACATCAAAACATGTATACATCACACCAAAACATGTATACATCTAGCATGTATTCTTACTAATACATCTAATCATCAAAACATGTATACATCACATCTAGCATGTATTCTTACTAATACATCTAACATCAAAACATGTATACATCACACCAAAACATGTATACATCTAGCATGTATTCTTACTAATACATCTAATCATCAAAACATGTATACATCACATCTAGCATGTATTCTTACTAATACATCTAGCATCAAAACATTTATCCATAAAAATAAAAGATATATAAGAGTTCTAAATCTAAATAATTGTAAGTAGCTAAGTGCAACAAAACAAAATTGTTATCAAATACTATACTACTCCCCCTTTCGAGGAGGGTCCTTCTGGACTATACCAAGCATATCTCGGAAGTGTTCAAACTTTACTCGAGACAAAGGTTTAGTCAGGATATCGGCAATCTAATCCTCAGTGCTTATGTACTCGAGCTTGATGGCTCCTCTCTGCACCATGTCTCGTATATAGAAGTAACGGATCTCAATGTGTTTTGACTTATCATGGAACACAGGATTTTTAGTCATCTTAATGCAGCTTTGATTATCACACATAATCACAGTGGGATCCATTTCTAAGTCAAAAATTCCAGATAAGAGTTTCCGAAGCCACACTGCTTCACAGCTGGCAGAGCAAGCAGCTATATATTCTGCTTCAGCAGTACTGAGGGCCACACTAGATTGTTTCTTGCTGAACCAGGAGATCATGGCAGATCCAAGACCATAACATCCGCCTGAAGTACTTTTTCTGTCTGAGACACTACCTGCCCAATCAGAATCTGAGTAACCATGTAACTTGAGTTCATTACCTCCAAGATAGTATAGGCCAAAGTCCACTGTACCTTTTAGGTACCTCATTATATGCTTTGCAGCTATAAGGTGAACCTTTCTAGGTTCTACTAGATACCGACTTAGGGTATTTACAGCAAAGCATATATCCGGCCTAGTATTTGTCAAATACATCAATGATCCAATGATTTGTCTATATAGGGTTATGTCCACTAGTTCTGATGAATCATTAACTAATAGTTTCAGGTTGGAGTCCATGGGAGTGGCCATGGCTTTACACTCCAACATATCAAATCTTTTGAGAATCTCCACAGTATACTTACCTTGACTTAGAAAGATTCCTTTTGGCTCTTGCCACACTTCTATGCCTAAGAAGTAGTGCATTAATCCGAGATCTTTCATTTCGAATTCTGAAGAAAGCTTCTTCTTGCTTTCAATAATTTGATTCTCATTTCCGGTTAGAAATAGATCATCTACATATAACAGCAATATAACAGGTTCATCATCCATCACTTTAAGATAAAGATTGGGGTCATCTTTACTTTTGGTAAAGCCCATGCTTGTTAAGAAACTATCAATCCTTCCGTACCAAGCCCTGGGAGCTTGCTTCAATCCATATAATGCCTTTTTGAGTTTGCATACATGGGTCCTTCCGTCTTTGACCTCAAAACCTTGAGGTTGTTCTATGTATACTTCTTCTTCAATTACACCATTCAGAAAAGCTGTCTTAACATCCATTTGATGCAATTTCCATTTCATCATGGATGCAAGTGCCATGATAGTTCTAATTGAAGTATACCTAGCAACAGGTGCAAATGTTTCTTCATAGTCAATTCCCTCCTTTTGAGAGAATCCTCTGGCTACAAACCTTGCCTTGTATTTTTCAATGCTACCATCTGCAGCATGTTTTATCTTGAAAATCCATTTGGAAGAAACCACACTTTTATCTCTTGGTTTGGGGACTATATCCCAAACATCGTTTTTCATTATCGACTGATATTCTTCTGTCATTGCTTCTACCCATTCTTTCTTTTGAGCTGCTTCTTCATAGCTAGTAGGTAGTTGATCCACAAGATCACACATCAAGGCCATATAGTTGGACACTAGCTTTGGTTTCTTTCTTTCTCTAATGGAGCCTTCAGGAGCACCATATTTTTCAGCCCCTTGGATAATATCTCTAGCCCATGCTGGCCTTCTTTTATTTGATAAATCTGAGATAGGAGGTTCTTGTGGTTCCAACATGTCATGATCCTCTGGTGGATTATCTTCAGGGATGTGAACAGCCTCTGAGTTTCTAGAAGAAGGATCTTCTTCATAGATTTCTTCAAGTTGGCATTTTCTTGATTTCTTGAGAGCTGCTTCTTCATCAAAAGTTACATCTCTACTGATTTCTATATGATGAAAGCCTGGTATGTAAATCCTGAAGGATTTGGATGATTCACAATAACCAACAAATATTCCTTTCTTACCAGAAGGATCCAACTTGGTTCTCTTTTCTTTTGGAATGTGGATGTACACAGGACACCCAAATATTTTAAGATGGCTCACCTCAGGCTTCTTTCCAGTAAACACTTCTTCTGGAGTTTTGAAATCAAGAGCACTATGAGATAATCTGTTTTGAACATATACTGCTGTTTTGGCTGCTTCAGCCCATAGATACATGGGAAGATCCTGGTCATGTATCATAGTCTTCACAGCTTCCATGATGGTTCTATTTTTCCTTTCTGCAACCCCATTTTGTTGGGGATTGTAGGGAGTGGTTAGTTCTCTCTTGATTCCAACTTCTTTACAGAATTCTTCAAACTCTTTTGAAGTATATTCTCCACCATTGTCTATTCTGAGAATCTTGATTTTCTTTTCTGAGAGATTTTCTATTAGAGCCTTGAACTCTTTGAACTTTCCAAAAACTTCATTCTTACCTTTTAGAAAGTATATCCAAGTTTTCCTTGAATGATCATCAATGAATGAAAGATAGTATTCAAATCCACTTAGAGAGGTGGTGGGCATTGGACCACATACATCTGAGTGTATTAACTCCAAGATGCCCTTAGTCTTTGTTTCACTCTTTGGAAAGGGGTTCTTGACATTCTTCCCTTTCTTACATCCTTTGCATGAGCCATCATGATCAACCTTCAAATCTGGTAGTCCTATGACCACCTTGCTTACATAGGGTAAGGCTTTGTAGTTAATGTGAGCTAGTATTCTATGCCATAGCTCACTGGGGCTAGAGGTTTCATGAACAAAAGCAGCTTCTGGATGACCCTTGAGTTTATATAAACCTCCTTCCTCTTCACCAATAACAATTGCATCCTTAATAGATTTGCCTTTGGACCACATTAACACTTGTCCATCAATGAATGCAACTCTATCGCCTTTCTTGTCTAATGCTGAGATTGAAAGCAAATTCTTCTTCAATCCTGGAACATACAAAACTTCCTTCATCTTCATGGGAGTTCCAGAATCGATTTTGTAGTTTGCTTCACCAATTCCCTTAATGGGATATTGATAGTCATCTCCTAGAGATACCTTTTGGGGAGAATTCTTTTCTTCAAGATTTGAGAGAGTCCTTTTCTGACCCTATAATCCAAAGCTAGTGTCCAACTATTCTTCTGCATCTTCTTCTGCATTTCTCCTTGACCTTCTTTTGAAGAAGGTCCTTTCTTCTTCTTCCTCTTCATTTCTAGGTCTTTTATTGTGAGACCTTTCTTCCTCTACTTCTTCTTCTTCACTATCATCTTCTACAAGATGTGCTTGGTGCCTTTTGTAGTGAGTGCCCTTTTTCTTCTGTAGAGGGCAATCTCTAGCAATGTGTCCTATTTTGTGACAAGAAAAGCACTGGAAAGAAGAGTAATCTCTTCTTTGAGTAGATCCTCTTTTCTTATGAAATCTGTGTGGAGGATGAGACTCCTTGTGACTACCCTTTTTGGAGTAGGATTGACTCCTTCTTCTTTTGGTGTGGGTAGCCAAGGCTTGGTCATCCTCTTTGAGAAAGGCTTCTCGATTTGCAACCCTAGCCTCCTCTTGTACACAATCCTCCCAAACTACATCAAACTTCATACTTTCTTTTCTGGCACACATAGTTTGAATGAATGACTCCCAAGGTCTAGTGAGACCATTTAGAGCTGTCATCACAAGTTCATCTTCATCAAGAGTATCACCAATGGCATCTAGTTGCTCCTTGATTAGAGAGACTCTTGAGAAGTAGTCTTGAATGGATTCTCCTTTGTGCATCTTGGTACTCTTCAACTGAGTCCTTAGATTCATCTTCCTATTGATGTTCTTTCCTTCATACATTCTTCCTAGGGCATCATACATTTCCTTTGGAGTCTTCTTGTAAGCCACTTGGGGAATCAAGTGGTCTTTAATAGAATAAGCTATGATTCTCTTTTCCCTAATCAAATCCTTCCTGTGTTTTTCTTTAGCTTCATCTTCTTCTGGTTCTGCAACTTCCTCCTTGATATAATGATCAAGATCATTTTCCTCAAGAATGAGACCAATTCTGTATTTCCATGCCTGAAAGTTTTCTATACCTTCTAGCTTGTCTTCAAGCTTAGTGTTTGGAGCCATATTCTCTTGGGGGAGTCCAAGAGATAGAGTAGACTTACCTGGGAAGTTACTTTTCACTTTTCCGGAATCTGGAACAGAATTTTTATCGCACTTTTGGTAGAATTAGGGTTTGACTTTCCCGGAGTTCTACCAAACCAAAAAGTTCGATCTATAGCTCAAAAGAATGCTCTTGAGAAGGGCTATCCAGCCATGTAATCAGAATTCAAAAATTCCAACTTTTTTCTGAAACCAAATTCTGACGTATCGCACTTTTGGTAGAATTAGGGTTTGGATTTCCTGGAGTTCTATCCAACCAAAAGGTTCGATCTATAGCTCAAAAGAAAGGTATTGAAAAGAGCTATCCAGCCATGCAACCAAAAATCAATAATACCAACTTTGGGCTGAAACCCTAACTTCACCAAAGAGAGAGAGAGAGGTATTCTTACCTTGTGAAAGATGTCCTATTCAGTCTAGCTCTGATACCATGTTAAGTTTAAACCAAATAGACAAGCAAGATCACTGAAAGAAACACAATCACAAGATAGACACACAATATACCCCGGGAAACCCTCATGGGGTAGAAAACCCAGCAAAGCTTTCCTCAATAAGATGATCAACCAAAATACAAGATGTGCTCCTTCCTTCTTTGTCTCCTTAGCAGATCTCCCAGACAAGTGCACACTCTTCCACAAGTGAGTGAATGATCTAATGAGGAGTTCACCTCTCTTATTTATACTGACTCCTAACTGACTAAAAGACCTAATGGGGCCGACCTCTCCTGGAGAAGTCTAATAACCCCAAAAATATAATCATAGGGCCGACCCCCACATGGTGGGTCTAATAACCCTAGTTAATACAAGCCCTCGGAGGAATAAACATCTCCGAATACATAATAGGGTTACCTCGGAGGGATGAAACATCTCCGGAATAATAAAGTACAAATATAATATTCTTTGAAGTTACAATATTCAACATCTGAAAGGTTTTGCACAGGGTTTTGTCACAATACGCCGTTCATCAAGTGTGATATTCGATTGCAACATCCATCCATGGTTTTCATCTTTTCTATGTTCATAAAATGTTTTATTGGTTATGTCACAATGTGACATTCATCTTTTGCAATGGTTTTATTGCATTGCGATGTTCATCATGTTTTATATTGGTTATATGGAATTGCAAAGTTTTTTCAGGTTTTTTTGCATTGTGACGTTCATTAATTGTGATATTCGATTGTAAAATTGATCCATGGTTTTCATCTTTGTTATGTTCCTGAAATGTTTTATTGGTTTTGTCACATTGTGATGTTCATCATGTTTTATGTTGGTTATATGGAAATGCAATGTTTTTTAACGATTTGGCCATATTGTGACATTCATCAAGTGTTATGTTTGTTTGTGACATCCATCCATGGTTTTCATCTTCTCTATGTTCCTAGAATATTTTATTGGTTTTGTCACATTGTGATGTTCATCATGTTTTATGTTGGTTATATGGAAATGCAATGATTTTTCACAGTTTTCTCCCATTGTGATATTCATCAAATTCTATTTCGATTGTGACATTCCTTGATGTTTATTTCATAGTATGAAATTCATCTTTTCAATGTTCCTTGAGGGTTTTGCAAGGATTTTGTCACATTACGACATTCATCAAGTGCGATGTTCGATTCTTACATTCATACATGGTTTTTCATCTTTGCTATGTTCTTATATTCTTGGAAGGTTTTAATGGTTATGTCACATTGTGACATTCACCTTTTGAAATGGATTTCTCGCATTGTGATGTCCATTAGGTTTTATGTTGGATTACAACATTCCTCCATGTTTATGTCACAATCTGAAATTCATCTTTTCAATGTTCCCCAAAGGATTTGCAAGGGTTTTGTCACATTGGGACATTCATCAAGTGATATCTTCCTCAATGTATGAGTAATGTTATGATGTGTGTCGTAACACTTCGTGGAACTCATACATAATGTTGAATTGGTTACTTTCCACAATAGCTTTGTCGCATTACAACATTCAACAAAGGTTATGTCGAATTGTGACATTCGTATATTATATTTTTAATATCTTTATGTTAAATAAATATAGTAATATTTATTTTACAAAAGGACAAAATCCTTCATGAATCTCATCTTCCTGAAAAACTGTCACAATGATACACAGTACAATGATTTAACCACTACAACGTTGATTTCATGTACCGATTGCATTTCGATTTCTGTTGAGTATGACTCATAATAACTAAAATTTTATTACCAAACTTTTATTTCTATTAATGTCATTATGTATCGAACAAGTAAATAACCCTAATACCACAATACTACATTTCATCCTAATGTATTTTAATATAATTAATGTATGTGTGCTTCAATAAATGTCGCAATGCCACAACAACCCTTAATGGATGTCACAATCCAACATAACTATCCAATTACTTTTGTTATATTATTTTTTAGATTTTCATGTGCCATGATTTAAATGTATATTTATATATTCATATAACTTTTAATATACTAAACTAACATAAATATCTTATTACGTTTTTAGCATTACTTAAATAAATTATAATACTATCTAATTAAATATGATATTAATATAAATAATACAAAAATAAAATAAAAATAAATTATGTATTTGAAAACATTATTATTTAATAATTAATTATTATTCATAATTATTTTAATTATATATAATTTTATTTTATTAATACTTTTCTTATATTATTTGACATAATTATTAATACTTTTATTATATTATTTTAGATAATTATTATATCTAATTAAATTTTATTTTTTTTTAATGTCTTTATCTACCATTAAAATAATAATTATCTATATTATAATACAAAATCATATTCAAATTAATTAATTAAATAATATTAGTTTGTTATTATTTTGATTATTAATTAAATAATATTATTTTTTTATTACTTTGATTATTCCTATATTATTATACTTTGAAATTAATTAAAATATAATATTATTAAAAGTATTTATCATTATATTTAAAATGTATTATTATTTAATTAATTATTAAATTACAATTAATTAATTGATTAATATTTTTTTTAATATTTGTATGTACTACTAAAGTATAATAAAATATTACACTTAAATAATAGTTTTTTACAATATATTATTATATTATAAATAATTAAATAATATTATTTTATTAAAGAAATTTATAAAAAAAAACATTATTAATGTATCAAATTTATCATACCGTTAATAAATATATTCAAAATACATCATAATATTATATATATCTCCAATATTAATAAATTAATAATGTTAATTCTAATATAATAATTAATTATTTAAATAAAAAATAATTATTTAATATATTACTAATTATTTAATTAATTAATATTAGTATTAACTAAATAATTAATTAGTAATTAATTAATACATTAATATTATCATTAACTAAATAACAATATTACTAATTAAATTATTTTATTTAATTATTTATTATAAAATAATAGTAGTGTTTAATTAATAATATTCTTTACTTAAAAATATTATTAATCAAACAAATAAAATATATATTTCAAAATAATATTAACCTTTTTTATATGATTTAATTAAATAATATTAATTAATTAATTAATACTATTATTAACTAAATAACAATAATATGGAATAAATTATTTTATAATTATTCTTCCTAATTAAATATTATAAAACAAAAATATTGTTTAATTAAACAATGTTATTAATTAAACAATTAAATATGTATTTCATTAAAATTATTAAATAATATTATTATATTAATGTTTTCGAGCTATGTGTATGCACCCACCCATAACTAGCAACAACCACATTAATAATATTAATGTGTCTGAATACGCCGATAGACATAAATTGTGCACATACTTTTCATATTAGTGTTTTTCCCTATACTATGTGTCCAATTTACGCCTATTGGCGTATTCGACACATTAATATCATTAATGTGGTTGTTGCTAGTTATATTATTTATAAATCATCGATTACATAGACTCCCTACGTGTAGGGCATGGATTAGAAAAACAATTATGAGATGCAAAACCCTATACTGGTTCGCGCTACTATTATGCTGCCTCATTGATTCCTCCGTATAGTATCTTGTGCAAAAGCTACCTTATTTGTTTAACTAGCTGGATAAATTTCAGATATGTAAGCAATAAATTCTACAAACTGTGATCTCAGAGGATGGATGAGCTTGTAAAGTTCAATGTATAATTGGACTATCAAGTTCAAAAATAATGGATAAAATAAAGTAAAAATGATAAAATAAAACCCATTAATAAAGAAGATTGCACTTCTATGCAAACTCATGATATAAATAAAGCTTACAATTTATTAAAGTAAGAATGTTAGAGAACTTATTGATAAATGAACCTTGATCCAAAGCAAACCCATTACATAAATAAAAGGTTATAAATTATTCAAATCAGATTTTCCATTATTTCCAGATCAAGATTGATTGTTACTGAGCAATCATTTCAGAGCTATTTGGCAGATGGCTGAAACACTTTAAATTTGCGTCCTCTAAAATAAGCAGAACTAAGTAGTAAATGGAATACGTTATAGAAAAATAATATAGTCGGAAAAAGTCTTTATTCTGTACAACAAATTATACGCATTATATTTGATTTTTTAGAGAACACATAGTCTACTATGTATACTTTTTACAAATTTAGCAACTTAGGTGAACTTGAGTCTAGTTTTCAATAAATTTGAAAGAAAACTCTGCAAAAATAATCTATAATGGACCAAAGGCAAGCCCATAAGCATCTTTGCAGTTGACAGGGTTGTTCTTCCTACTTTCTTTGGCATCCTTAATATGGTCTTGATTTGAGTCGAAAAGGCCAATGAGAAATGTTTTTACAAGGCCATCCATGTAATTAACAAAGAAGTTGCCCCACATAATCATAACTCATAAAAAGCATTTTAAAAGTTGTCTGCATTCTTTAATATCTTTCATCATTACAATGTGTAATACTCATGTCAAGGGAAACTTGGAAGGATCCATTTGAGCACAACACATGACGGAACCTACCACTATCAATTGCATACTGTCTTCCATTTTAAACTTCATCCTTTTCAATAACTTGGACCCTTTCATTACACTTCTTAAGATATAGAACTAGCCTATACATTGCATCCAGAATGAAGAGCCACTACTTTCAGTTGGCAAAAACAATTTCAAATCTCTCCAAAACCTTTGCAACCACAAGAAAACCTGTAGTGGCCTGATTTTCCTTCCATGTTTCCGTTCTAACACTCTTCCATAAATCATCGCAATCTTCTTCACCATGTAGAGTTCAACAATATCCTTCTGAATACCATAAAATAAAATAAAAAATAAATTAAATATTTCACATAGAATTGGGTGGCTAATTTCATGTTTAAATTAAAATTACTTAATGTCCTTTGGGGGAGGATTAATGCCAACAAAGGCTATAATTAGATATTTAGGCAAGTTGTATTATTAAAATGGTTTAGGTAAGTGGTTGATAATTAACAATTATGTTTAATAGTATTTTTTTTAAAATTAAACCATTTTTAATGGCTAGATAGTTACCTCGCACGATTATAAAAGAGGTAGAATCTATAAACAAGAAAGTGTTTCATGGAGCTTAAGAAACATTAGAAGAAAGTGCGATTCAATGACAATGTCACTCAGCAGGTCATTTGAAGATGAAAGTGAAGAAGATGATGGAAGTGGGGTATCTTTTGAAGACGATGGAAATGGCTATCTACTTTTTTGCTACTATGAAGAATAAACTACAAATATGTGTAAAGAAGCCATGACATAAGGGCATTTAAAATTCTAAATAATAAGATACAGCTTCTATATGAAACACTAACCTTAATATGCTTACATTATAGAGATAGGTAGGAGAAGATATGTTGCAAAGAAATATTGAATAAAGAGACTTTGAGAGACCACAATGTATACTAAACAACAACCTCTTTTGCATTTTCCAATAGGTACTCTTCAATATCATGTCCATCCACATGCTACCCAGTATTTCTGCAAATAGATTGATGCCTTGTCTATCATGCATACATGTGCTACTTGTATGGAATCATATCTTACCATTCTTACTCATTTATCTCTCAATGGACACATTTTCAATCGATGCCATAGAGAAACTGATGGTCATTGATTCTCAAAATGGAATAATATGGACCATGGTGATAAACCCATTGTACTATCTATATTCAAATTTAAGAAATTCTCATTCTTTGTGTTACCCCACTATTTGCAAGTTATGCACACTCGTGGTGGACAATACAAGTATAGTGGTCACATTATTAGTTCCCCCAACAAAATGTTCAAATTCCAAATTTCCTTCCATGCCACCTTTTAGATATAATGATTGATTTCCGCAAAATTTTGACCCCAAAAAACATCGTTTAAGCCCTCAAATGGGTCTTAAAAGGTTATGGACCCAAAATATGCAAAGTAAGACCTACCCCTAAAATGTTCCATACAATCCAATTCATCCAATTTTTTAACCTATAAAGCACCAAAATAGATGAAAAAATATATTGATTCAATTCGGATCATTTAGGCTCAAAGGATCACCATTGTTTGTCTTTTATTACTTTCTTATATAATGATGACAACCCATTGAGTTAACCCCTTAGACACATAAAATTATATTGTCTACGTACACACATATTTCTCCATTTTACAACATATTGAAGTTTTTCTCGGCGTTTCACTTCCCCCGCTTTGGGGGTATGCTAGTATATATGGTTGGAAATTAATTCCAATAGCCACATCATCCTCCTCGAGCACTGAGATCGTGTGAATTAGTTGGTAGAGTTAAATGCTATGTAACTTCATCGAGAATCCAATCGATAGATGTTTCTAGACATCTCGGTCATTCTAGAGAGAGTTCACCATGTGTATAAATATTTGTTCTTTGTTAATGGAAGATAAGCGGAGTGTTGTGGGAAGTTTTCCCCTCTCGCACAATGTCCTCTATTGGTTTATGTTGTTGTCTCTATTTTTGTTTTGGCATTTTCCCCAACTCTATCCATTCTACCTACTCCTTCAATTGGTATCAAATCCGAGCTCTGCCCTCCACCCACCAGTCTCTTCATTGTATGCCCACACTCCTGCATGTAAGAAATATTAGAGCTTGTAAGCTCATATCCCCCTGCTCATTGAGTCTTCTAGGTTGATGTGGTGGCGCTGGCATAACATCCATTATGAACCTGACAACTACATTCTGTGAGGGATACGAAGATGGGTCATACATTGAGCTATGTGAGCTGGTAGCTGTGTGAAGGAGGAAAAACGAATTAATGGGTCATAGCCAATGGTAGAAGGTGAGCTTGGTTTTGTAGAAGAAAAAATAGAGGACCGCCTGGGTGTAAAAAATAGTACCGAGAGTCTTCCTTTTGTTTCTTTTTCCTACTCGTCGAGGAGAAGAGTGTGGCAGTCTCCACGGATGCATTTTGAAGGTTGAGCATATGTTCCCCAGGTTTTGAGAGTTGGGTTTCTCCACCGTGTCTAAATATTGGACACAACTTGGGCACCAGGATTGGTATTAAGGTGGCTGCTAAGTAACTTAGAAGGTTTTGTAAAGAAGCAACCTATGAAGAAGCTATGTCAAGAATGTAATGTACCCACCCTTGGACCCAGTGCAAGGAAGGGAACCTGATGCCATTCTATGGGGATTTTCATAAACTCCGCCATTTCATTAGATTCACAGCCATAAAACATATGTGTGTAGATGGAAAACAAGCAAACATGCACAGCGGAAATAAACTCATCCACACACATTTTTCATATGCATTCAATCACATCGATAACATTCATGAAATTATACATTTGCAGAGGAAAAACACATAGACAGAAAAACACTTATCTTTTTTGTGCAATTGTCCCAAACAACTAGCTATGTCGATGCAACGTTCCTCCCAACCATAGGTCTCTGCCCAGCCTATATTCTTTCAACACTTAGAGACCACCCCCGATTTGGGCATGATATCTACAAGGAAAAGGGAACCCTCAAGCACAGCACAGCCCAAAGAAATGGATACCCATCTCAACCCCAAAACTCTCTTGCACACCAAACCCAGATATGGGCTTTGGGACACACTTTCAGCAATGGGACTTAGGAACTAGATGGACAGGGTTTTTCCCAAAAACGTAGGCACACAAAAAATGGATTTTGAGAGGGAAAATCGACCATAGGGAAGAAAACGATTTCTCCCACATATACACAAGCAATCTGTGAGCCAAAACAACCTCTATGGTCCCCAAATCGATTTCCCTTTCTTCCCCACTATTATACAACACAAAAACGCCCTTCCCAGCTAGGATAATGAAGGAAAACGCAGCAAACCCTGGAGAAAAACGCCCAGGTAGCTCTAAACTCGTGAGGGAGCAAGACTGATGGTTGAATAATGGCTTGGGGGCAATTTTGTGGCTCTTTTTCTTTCCCAAGAAGCCAAACACGAAAATCTAGGAAGGGTGGCTTTCCCATACTCGAATTTGGACAATCATACATCTCCATTCCCCAAGGCATTAACTACCTGAACCAACTCTTGGGAGAGTAAATGATTGGGTACAAAAGTCAGCATGGGTAGTTGAGGGTTTTGTGGGTTCTCTCATTGAAACTTGGCTTGACTTGATTGGCTCAAGGGTTTGAATATTTCCCTCCCAATTTCCTTGTAACATCATGCCCCCATTTCTTGTTGCATTACATAGCTAGTTGTGGGATTTTTATATTAAAATGAATATTTACAATTCCCATGGTTCACTAGCACATGGGTAGGATAATAACAAATACTTGCCTCTTCTAGATTGAGCATTCACTAACGGGGCCTTGGCCTTGAGCTCCATGCTAGGAATCATACATTATTTACATTATAGCCCAAAATATTACAAGGGTCAAAATGGGGGACATTACAAAGAAGGTGGAGAGCTCATGGAACATGATAAGAAATTTGTTGTTGCGCAAAGTTTGAAGGATGATGTTGTGATTCTTGCAAAATCCCCAGTCCTCAGCTAAGATGTGATTGATTGCTTCCATAGTTTAATGGTGAGCCGAAGACTAGTGTTTATCCCGCGAAGTGTAGAAAGAACTCGTAAATGAGTTGAGTGGCTATGGATGAAGGTTATAGCTTGAAATCGAGAAGAAGCGCAGTGTTGGAAGCTGTAGCTGCGTGTGTGGAAGAGGGATTAGGTAAAAAGGATAATATTTCCAAACATTGGATGCTTATTCTGCTATTGTATTTTCTTGTTGATGAATTGTTGTGTGTGTTTTGCTCATACTTGTAAAAAGGAGATATGTCTTGAATGGTTTAGGGGGAGAGCCCATAATCATCGGGAGTAGCTTTAAATTTAAAGTTGAAGCTACATCTGTGCATTTTAATGCCCATGGCCTGGTATAGTCGATTCTTTACAATTTTGAAGGAAGTTTAAAGTTTTAAATTTATGTTTGATTCTATTCCCTACATTTAAGTAGGAAGTAAATCTGACCTCAATTGTTGAAAGAACTGAAGTTAGAAGGGTGAAATAAAGCCTTGAAAAGTTTTTTCCCAAAGGACTGTGAAAGTTTTAAAATGGAACATATGGATACGAATTTGGAATCCAGATTCTGTGAGAGGGAATGCAATGGTGAAAAGCCTGCATATGTTGAGAGAAACAAATTTGTAGACGTTGCAGTACAATGTGAAGATGGAATTGAGACTGAACCACGGTATGATGAAGAGAACTTAAATCAAGAAGAGATAATTGTAGTCAAGATGGAAATAAAGTTGATAAATAGTTTGCTTATTGGTAGTGTTAACCTACTTGGACATGAAGACCAAGTTAATGAAATTCCAATTGTTGTTGCAATTGATGAAGAAGTTGTTGATAATTTTGATTGCTTTGTTGCTGAAGATTGCACCCTTGTTGTAGTGATTGAAGACTTTCTTCAAAGGCATCAACAAGAAAATTCTACTTTATTTAAAGTTTTAGTTCTATGTGTTTGTGCAGGTTTTGATTGCAGTAGTAAAGCTGCAAGAGCTATAGTATTAAAGCTTCCATGAAGCATATACAAGAAGAAGAAAGTTAAAATGAAGAATCCAACACAAAAATGGTTCAAATTTTTGCACCATTGGAAAATGAAAAAGGAAATGACCTAGTGATTTCAATGAAGAAAAGATTCAAAGAATTTTTGTATAGTTTTTGTTGCTTTGAATTTTGCGTAGCTATGTCGTATATTGTAGTAACTTGAATTCTTGTTTTTTAGAATGGTGATGCTTATTGGATGATGATGGTGGATGAATTGATGTTGATGTCGGTTGCTGAAATTTATTGTTAAAGAATGAATGTTTTCTGTTGAAGGATGCATCCTTGTAATATTTGTGATCTTTGAGATATTTGTGTGATCCTCCTCTATTAACGAGTGGGTTTTTGAAGTCTGCCACCTGCGGGAAAGGAAGAGCATAGAGCGAGTCTCCATCGTCAGTATGCAGTGGGGAAAGCACCTCTACAGTAGCAAAGCCACCATAAGACTATCTATGACATGAGAGCAGTGTGATGATAAAGACTAACCATCATAAACAATAATGAAACTGAAGAAAAATTTGAAGTGTTTTGTGACTACATGTAATCTGCCTAGCTGAGACTTTAGACCAGTAGGCCATGATTTTTTGTAAGTTGTGTAGTCGTAATTGTGGCTATGAGAATTAAGGGGGAGTGTTGGAAATTAATTCCAATAGCCACATCATCCTCCTCCATCACTGAGATCATGTAAATTACTTGGTAGAGTTAAATGCTATGTAACTTCACAGAGAAGCCAATCCATAGATGTGTCTAGACGGCTTGACCTTTCTAAAGAGAGTTTGCCATGTGTATAAATCCTTGTTCTATGTTAATGGAAGATAAGTGGAGTGTTTTGGGAAGTTTTCCCCTCTCTTACGATGTCTTGTGTTGGTTTATGTTGTTGTATGTATTTTAGTTTTGGCATTTTTCCTCACTGTTCATTGTGCCCTCCAACATATATGCCCAGAAACTGTATTGCGACAAAGCATGAATATCGACTGATGCTAATTGATGGAGCATTACTCTTTAGAGACCCATACTACTACAGATCGATACTAAGTTTAAAATGTGCTTAGCACACATGATCATCCATAAGTTCACATCCACAAGATTATCATTCAATCTAGTCTTAGTCCAGTAGCCATTGATCTCATTCTTTTGTTCTTTTGGTACGGATATGCAAAAATTCATAGTGGTTGAATGATTTATTCATTGGAAACATCCCATGCATACTGGATCAGTTTCCCACAAAATTTATTCTTAAGAAATTCCTATGAGTGCTCATTCCACAATATTTTTGTGCACCATTTCCCTACTGAATCCAATTCAATACACTTCAATCAAGCTTATAGGAATATATCCATGCACAATAGGTTCAGATCTGGAAGTTATTGATCTATCACATCTTTAAAATAGATCTGATAAAATTACACCTCTAAGAAGCCGATCTTGATATGACGCAATGAACCTTTCCCACCGTCGACTAAAATGTTCTAGATGACCGTAGACAAATCCCTCAAACCCATGTTTTTGCAGAGATCCTCCTCCCTTGACGCTGCTGCCTCCCAACCAAGAGGATAGAAATTAGATTGTTTTCCAGGGTGGTGCAATTTGTTGGGACTTTTCCTTAAGCTAACCATTTATAAAGAAAACCCTAAACAATCATATACTAGAAATAATTCCACAACACAAAATAAATTGCAAAATAACACATGAGAAACATCACAAAACCTAGATCTTGTCTTTATTCATCAAGAGAATAATGATTACATCAAATTCCTTTCTTTCCGGCAAGGGAAAGGGAGCTACGAAAACTCCACTCCTTGCATTCCTTTAAACAAAATAATACAATGAAAATGATAGATAAAGATCTGAGAATGAATCCCTATAATGACCTCTAGAGGACTCTTATTTATACTATGCCTATGAAGAAAGGTAATTATTACATTTACTTGTTTTTACATTAAAATATTCATTTAATTCCTCTATTTCATGCAATAACTCATATAAATATTACCAATCCATAACAAATGATCCATTAACCACTAATGGCCCATACAATGAACAATTAAGTCTCAACCATGAGAATGATTTTTTATTAAGATGACAATATTGATTTTTTTTTATAATGACCTCCCAAAGACTCATGTTTATACTATATGACAATGAAGGGGCTAATAATTACATTTACCCTTTTTTACATTAAAATATTTATTTAACCCCCTTATTTCATGTAACAACCCATAACAACCCTTAACAAATGATCCATTAATATAATAATGACCAATACAGTGCGCAACTAAGTACCAATAGGAAAAATTGACCAGATCATGAATTGACTATATAATGAACTTGAACATTGAATTCAACCTATGTGTGAATGACTTTGACTCCTGAATTCATCGACTAGCATACGGTTAACTAGTGAATTATATTATTGAATAAGCCTTCAAGCATCCTATTGTGCTACATTATTTCTACAATGAATTGTCGTGGCTAGTATATCTATTTTTCAATGATCCCTCTAGGGAGAATACTATTCTAAGCATTAACCAACAAATTAAGACAAATTTGATTTCTTATCCAAATATGGGTATCCTCGCTTGAGATGAAGCCCTATCCTTACAAAAATTGCAAGATATTTGTGAGAAGAAGGTTATTACCTTGCAAGTAAATGAATTGCATACTATTGTTTCTTAGTTGCAGACTAAAAATAGAAGATTGAAAAATCAATTGGAGAGATCTCATACCCAACTAGAGGATGAATCTACTCTTTTTTAGACTATTGTTTTATCAAGGATTGGTGAGAAATCTAGGAAAATTTCTACATTGGAAACACTCTAGAAACCATATTCTAGAACCTTGTGGATGAATTTGGAGATAAGTCATATGTAGTTGAAGACCTAGAGGATGAAGTGAACTCCCTCTCTCATTAATAAATCCATGACTTGAAGGAGAATTTTTTCATACTAGAGGTGATCTGGATTATTTAGAGAACGAACTGAAGGAATAAACATAAAATGGAAAAAAAACACAAATATTTTGTAGGGAGAACAATAGTATAGTAAAACCCAAATTCTATTAATGAATGGAATGGAAAAACACTGTAAACTACAAAGCATTACAAACTAGCTTGGATGGTTGTATCTTATCTCTGAAGAGAGATGTGTTGGCTACACTCATTCAGAGGATATGATTACAAAGAAATAAGAAAATGACTTTTTATCATAAGCATAGAGGAAAAAAACCTAAACAACCAAAAACCTAACCCTAGGAGATGAAGCACCAAAAGGATTTGTGGGCCCCAAGGTGGCTACCTAACTTCCCGAGGGCATAGCATTTACATATGGTATCCATTTAGGGTGCATGATGGATTGTTGTAAAGAAATAACTAATAATTTTAACTTTTGACTGGGGCTAGGGAATGCCATGGAAACACTTTCCCTCCACTGAATTTCCAAAAAACACTTTTTAGGGCCTCAAAATGACTCTGAAAGTCTGGGACCCAAAAACTGTAGAAAATTTCCAAGAATATGGAGGGCCATTGTAACTCAAGGGAACAAGTAGGTGGCCACTAGTATCCACCTAGATTAGTAATCCCCCCTTAGGAAGCAATGGTCCCCATTCGGTCAAGTTCCTCCATTAGATGGGGAAACTTCTACTGAATTTGATTCTCGGTGAGCTACTTTCTCTGGTGAAGAAGCTGCCTTGCTTTGATGACTTGATACAATTGGATGTTCTGTTGGTGAGTGTTATTCATCTTAGTTTACATGATCCGGTCAAATGTACCCTGCTTAATGCATTCAAGATTGAGTTTTGTAGAGGCCAAGTGCTTGGCTACCTATGAGGTGTCCAAGAGAGGTATGAAATATACTTGAAGTACCTCCACATTAAATACAGGATGAAAGCCAAGGAAAGTGGGGATACTTCACTCAAAATAATTCTCACCCATATCCTTGGTGATCGTTTAAGGCCCATATAAGAGTGGTTATAATTTATGATGGGGTCTTTCGAGGTTCTCTTTCTACAAAAGAAACCATACCTTATCTCTCACCTTGAACTTGGGTGGAACCCAATGTTGATCGTGGAACTGCTTATACTTATCATTGGATTTATGCAAAATATCATGAAATTGTTGTTGGATGTGATTGATCCATTCAACAAATTTTGGCTTCCCAATCAACCTCTGTTTTTGCATGGGAGGATTCTTCCCATGTAGAAGAAATGGGAATCACTACATCAATTGGGGCTAATGGTTGGAACCCCAATCACACCTAAAAGGGGTTGTGTCCAATAGATCTATGAATGGATCCATACGAAATAGAAATGAAGCACAAAAAAATGGAATGCGCAGCCATATTGAACCCAAAGGTAATAGAGCCCATGGTGTGACCATCTCCTTTGAAGTTCATTAGCAATTTAGAACCCCAAACCAAGTCGATATTGCAAGCTTCCCTTGTTGAAGCTAATCGAGAAAGGGAGAAGGGTTTTCATGTTGTCACCAAGTAGAAAGAAGATGAAGAATGTGATCCTCAATCAGTCTCTAGGATATTTAAGAGTGAGCACTAGGGAGATCCCATAAAGGTACTCAATTAATTAGAAACCCACTTTTTCTCATCATAAATGATTAATTCTTAGTTAATTTATATAACAAGTTCATTTTGATTTGTTTTGTGATCAATTAGACTGGAGGTATGGGTGCGATGGAAATATTTTGTATTTTCTTTGAGAAGTTTTGCACCATCAAATGTGTTCATCTTGCACTCTGGAGCTATGTTTCCACAACAAGTCCAATCCATTAATTCCTTTATATCCTCCTCCTGCCTTCCCTTTCTACTGAGGTTCCATTGGAAAACTCGTTTTTGCATAGCCCAAATACATTGAAATGATGGACAAAGACATGATGGAGTTGGCTAAGAATAGGTCCAAGAGATTCAATAAGCAAAGATCAAGTAGCATTAGCGAATTCTCTTTTAGCTCTGGAGGAGGAAGCGAAGGAGGGTTTTTCCAATCTTAGGGAAAGGATCGGGAAAAAATGTAGATGCAGATTGGATGACTCACTTATAATTAATTCCCCTATCATGAAAATTCTTAATCTTAAATACTAGTGCCTCAATAATTACAATTTTCAATCCCATAATATAACTTCTATTGTAGGAGGTAAGATTTCTCATAGTTATGTTTATGATGCATGTAGTAAGGACATGGAATCCTTGATCCCTAGAAGAAGCTTGAACATTCTAGATCTCGAGCTAGATCAAGGTAACTACATGTGACACCACATGGTTGTATTAATTGAATTTTTCAAATTGCCCTTTTTTTACCAACTTAAGATTATTAATTAATTTAAATAAATTACGAATATGAAGTCTATGGAAAATAGTGATACTCATGGGTTTCAGAGAGGGGGGGTCTATTTAAACCATAGGGAAATACTACCAAAATGATGTCACAAATGAATATGTATGATAAGTTGGATATAGTGAAGGAATTTGAGCATTGTTATGATCACTTATCCCCTTGCCAATGGGGTCTCAAGAAAAGAAATTTTCCTTGGGTATGGTTGGGTGGAAACTAGTTGGCCTAATTGGATTGATAGGTCACTTTTAGTACTCAACATCACCTGGTTATATTTAATGTTTATGGATTTTGTCATTCTTAGGTAGGAAGGTTTACTTAAGTCCTTCTACATGCATTTGAATTATATTTATGGTTTTTGTTCATGATTTGGTAGGAATTTTACTTAGTCCTCGCAAATAAGTTTGATTTCTATTTATGTTGAAAAATTGGATACTAATGGACTGTAGTTTCATCAAACACTTAGCATATAACATATTTTAAAGTTATATAAGTACCCACATTAAATTTAAAAAAATTGCATGCATTCCCAAGTAACTTGAAAGCTGAAATACTAACACTAGGTGTAATTTGCAGCTGAAAAACACTAGTAACAATAGTAAATAAACTTGGATAGACACCAAGGTTTTGGTTGTCCAACCTAGGAAAAACCCCAAAGGGGAAAATCCAACAAGATAAATTTAATATTAAATGCAAAGAGTACAAAAGCTACAGTAGTAATCCATTTGGAATCAAAATTAACAGTCTGAAAAATTGTCATGTCCCCAAATTTTGCATTGGGGCACAATGGCCTAAGCCACTTGGCCATACTCATGATAGTTTGTCAAATTGATGCTAAGGGTCAAATAATTTCGAAGACTGATGTCCAAGTTAGTAATATGTAAAATTAAATCCAAGTGGACAATGTGGGTCACATTAAGAGAAATTCCCAATTCAAAGTTTGTAATATACCCATCCAAATGAACTATCATGGATGAAAATTACTAGTTCCCTAGGTTGGGGGTGGAAGCATTAAAAGTTGGAATAAGGGAGATACAAGACCCAAAATGACCATAGACTTGAAAATTCAAATTAAATGGGTCAAAAAAATAATAATAAAAAGAAAATAAGGTGGCATTGGATCATGAGGGCACATAAGAGGTTGTTGGACCCACATGTGGCAAGATTCCCCAATATACTTGGCATTATTCTCTCACCAATTCGAGTTCAAGATGATGGGTAACATAGTTGGGGAATTTGAAGAGGTATTATTCATGGAATGAATCATGTAAGGTCGAATTGGAGTGGAAGAGAAACTCCCATGGAAGAGGAAGAGACATCTTAGAAGAATTGTGACACTTGGAGCTAGATTCCCTAACTCCTATGACAACAATGATGAAGATTCTTTGACACTTATGACAAATTTCAGACCCGATTGCTGAAATATGACATATATGACATGTTAGGGCTAAACATAGCCTCCAAGAGTGTGCACAAGGGAGTTATGGCAGCCAAGAATCTTCCCCATTCGAATTGAGGGAAGATGGAGACTAGGAATTGTGGGACAGGTGGCATTCATGAGAATCTCTCCCTAACTCAAGTTGGGATGAGTCTCTTGGATGGAATTCGAGATAAGGATACCTTTGGAGGTTAATAAAAGACAAGAAGAAATAAGGATACCATATTTTGATCATTTTCTCATTTTTAAATTGGAGAGCATAGCTTGTCCATGCTAGTGGAGTGTTTACTCTACTTGCCTTAGTACAAATTTCGAAGGTGAAAGATTCCCATCCTAATTGGAAATTGGAGAGGCCATTAAGACCTTTAATTTAGAGATACAATGGATTCATTTGTTTCATGTTGAATCTATAGGGATGCGTATGATATTCTCTTTTTCAACTTGTTCCCACATCTCTCTCACTTTTCTCTCTATATTCTTTCTCTTGGAGAAAGGGCACACATGGTGAGATGTTGATCTCTTTGTGGAAGTACAAGGGCATAGTTTATTTGTAATATGATTTATGAAATATGTATTTGATTCTCATATGAACATCAGGTCTAATATCCAAGTAAAACCATGTAAAAATGCCAAACTATGTATGAATGGTGCCATTTCCCCCCATAGCTTTTGCATAGCGCACTTGTTGTTGCACATAGTTAGTGAAGGACTGCTATTTCGACTTCATGGACATTTTATATGCTATATATCTCTATAATAATAAAAGAATGACAGCCACATCTTGAAACATCATGTATTTCAAGTGATATTTACATTCAAGGAAGAGATTCGAGCCATTTTCCAATATATCTTGTTGAGAGAGATTGAAGTTGTTTGGTATCGACTTGTATCAGTAAATATATGTGTTTTTATTGCTGTTTGGAGATCAATTAATATAATAAATAAGTTTCATACACCTTTTCAAGTCCTTGTAGCATTTACCACAAATTTCATAGCAAGTTATAGTGTTCTTCTCTCATTTCCTCCTATGTTAAGACATGTTTACCAATCTTTGATTTATGGGAGTTGCAACAGCATTTAGGAACTGATTAATGATGAATTTTTGGTTCCTATTGAATTAATATAACTAATCCATGTATCTTTTCTGAAATTTTGGAGGTTCTTACTGCATTTGAGAAGCCATTAGTGACCTCTACCCTTGGGGGATTTGAACCTTGAATTTACTAGCAAATTTCTCTATTTTCTCCCGAACTTAAATGCATGTTTCAAAAGTATTTTGATAGTTTATAAGAAACCATTAGGTTAATTTTTATGTACTAATACCATCCAAACACTATTAGTCCCAATTCTAAATCCTTGGGATTCTTTTGGATCCATCTACCCTTGGGGGTTTCAACATCGATTTTCCTAGTAATTTTTCCTTTCATTTTCTAATTGTAAATGCAAGTTTCTGAAGTAATTAGAAGGTGTACAAGCATATAATATATATATTAGGGTGTCCTAATACACCTCAATACACTCTATACATAATTCGAAACCATTTGGGATCATTTGGGACAGTTTGCAGCTTCACTAGTCCAAGGTTCGAAAATGGCCAAATTGGGAAACTTTTCAAATTGCGGACATTACAGTGGTATCAAAGTATGGTCCTTGAACCTGTGCATTAATATCATACATTGAAGAATAATTTTCAGCCATGTCTTACTATTATGATGAATCTTATGAGTACAATGCTTATGAGCAATATGAAAAAGAATGTGAATGGTATGCGGAAGAGGTTCCATCATGCAACACTTCTTACAATTTCATAAGGAATGAGGTTTATTCTTATCACCTTGAATCTGATGAAGATGAGTGTTTCAAACTACCAAAGTATAATTCTATGAATGAATTACAAATATTGAGAGCAACATGTAAAACCTTTCCCCAACAATATCAAACATATCTTGATGTGTATAAGGGAGATACAAAAAAGGCCATTCCTTTTGAACATGTTTCTGATTGGGTGTTTGAAAATAGGCCCAAAAATGAAGATGTGGAGTTAGTGAAGAAAGGTATATTCCCTTCTTGCAAAATACCTTGGAGAGAAAATCACATATGTTTGATTAAAAAGGAGGAGACCCATGAGCCACCTAGTTCTGAAATAGGTGAAGTAGAAGAAGCAGTACATGAAGAGGATCGAAAGTCACTCCCAAGTGACTCTGAAAAATATGAAGATACATCACATGAGCATGAAGAAGAATCTATTGAAATTATTGAAGATCATTTCGAAACACATTCTACCTTGGACATGAATCAAATAGCATCTACTGATGGATGCTTGAACTATGAAGGAGTACCTACTTATGGGTGCTCACACCTCTATGTTGGTGACATAGAGATCAATTTTGAAAGTGTTGCTACAATCCAAACTTCCATTAAGCATGAAAATGAATACCTTGTAGCAGTTGAAGAAGAAAAAAGATCAACTTCCCCATCACCACTTGAGCTTCATGAAGTTAGTCCAAGTAAGAAAGAAGAAGATGAGGAAGTTCATTTGCAAGAGCCTAATTTTATTTAATGGTAATTAAAGATGATTTAAAAGAAGATACAAGATACCATTAGCATACTCCATGACACTCAAGCATTGGTTTCAAATTCTTATTGGAGAGTTTCTTTATTGAAGGATCCATCCTTCCTTGAAGACATGGAGAAGATTCAAAGAGCAATGTGCAACATTGAAGGTAATTGCATGTCCTTAATTTTTGATAGAAAAAATTTGTTTGAGCTTAATGAATGGTTACACGGATCATACTTGAATAATAATGAGGATATTCATAAGCTCAAAATGAAAAATAAGCAACTTCTTGATAGGTTGCAAGATACTTGTTCTTTCTCCTATGTTTCAGATTATCAAATGATAGATTGCTTGGAGGATTCTCATGAAATCATGGATCATGAGAAACATGGAAAATTGAAGGTGCTTGATGTGTTTGAATATGAGCTTGATGAGAACAAAGCACTTGTTGTGGTGGAAGAGGAACTTGGGTTGCCTCTTGGAAATGGTTACACAATTTTTGAAGAAGTGTATGATTCCACTACCTTCGAACCAACCTATGAGGAAATGTTTCACTTTTGAGGGAGGTGCATGATCCTACCCTTATGGAGCCTACACATGATGCCAAGTTTGCATATTCTAATCATTTGGGTTAGTTGGTTCATTCTCCTACATCCTACACTTCCATATTTTGCAGCATTCATCCTGATGACATATGGGTGAAAAGTTTCTTTTTGATGGTGCCACATGAGGAGTATGAAACTCCTATATCTCCTTTTGATGATGACATTACTAGAGCACCTTATTATTTACATTTTCAGCAGAATCCTTTTTTACCTGATGATTATACATATCTTCATGGATGCACTTATAATGTTCACTTGAGTCACTTGAAGACTCATGATTTTCCTTGCTCCTTGCTTAGTTCAATTGATGTTGGAGGAACTTCGTCAACTACTTGGGTGAAGAGATATATGATTGGAGCAAATTTTTTTTAGTAACAAAATCCTTTCTTATTTCTTGATGATACACATATACATGGATGCATAAATGGTACTTATGTGAGCCCCTTGAAGGCTCATTGTTTTCTTTGCTCCCTACTTGGTTCATATTTTAGTGGATATTCTTCATTCACTTCTTGGATGAAAGAATACATGGCTGATTATTTTGATGCATATTACATCCTTTTGGAGTAGCATTATAGGACATGGGATCCTCACTTATCTCATTGAAGCAGATTTGATTGGTCACTTTATGCTTGTATGCACTTGGCAAATGGTGGTCTACTTACTTGGAGGTACAAGCACTTTCATGATTCTTTGATGAGGCTAGGGATAATTTTAAGGACCCATACTTATTTAAAAGTGTATAAACCTTGGCGAATATTACCAATTCTTAAAATGTCAACTATAAAATATTTGGTGATATTTTTCTAAAATTATTTCAATTTATAAGGATTTTATAGAGTTTATATAATAATTTGGCGATTTTTAGAGTGAAAAAAGTTTGCCCCATCAAAATTGGGCGAAACGGGGCTTCAAAAAATGCAAATTGGCGAATCGTTTTTTGGAAAAAACATGGAAAAATAGCCCATGGGCTAAATTTCGCCCCTAAAATTATCCTTGGATGAGGCACCTCCTTGATGTACATTTTTATTATGTTGTTATGTACTTTGATGATATATATTTTGTACTTATGATGTTTGGAAGAATTCATACAAGGAAATGGGATCCAGGAATTCTCTTGCTTGATGGTATGGGTTGGAGAGCACTCCTAATTGTTGGAGTGCAATACAAGCAATGAGACCCTAGAATAATTTTTAGTCTCATTGGTTTCAGTTTTTTTGGAGGGAAACAAGTAGTATGGGAGATTGATTTCCCACTTAATAAGGTGATTTTAATCATAGTAGTGCAGCAGCAAGCATGGTGGTTCCTCTCTAAAATTTTCACGGGATCTTGAAGACTCAGAGTTGGGAAACTCAGTGGCAATTTCAAAGAATTATACAGTGGTATCAGAAAGGGTTTCCAAAATATGAAAGAGGTAAATATTAATTGTGAAAGATTGTTTTGATGGATTTAATTAATATTTTGGTGTTTAGTGGTGATGTTATAGGGGATATCAATATGAAAAAGAAAACCCACATCTCCTTGCTTTTGGAAACACACAATTGTAGTACATGAGTACCACTACTCAAAGTTTTGGAAATAAATTTTTGGAAGCAAAGTTTGGAAAGAAAGTAGGTTCTTCAACATCCATGTTTGAAATTGCTTGAGGAAAAGCAATATTGGGAGGGGAGGATTTGTCATGTCCCCAAATTTTGCATTGGGTCACAATGGCCTAAGCCACTTGGCCATACTCATGATAGTTTTTCAAATTGATGCTAAGGGTCAAATAATTGCCAAGAATGATGTCCAAGTTAGTAATAATGTAAAATTGGATCCAAATGGACAAGGTGGGTCACATTAAGAGAAATTCTCAATTCAAATTTTGTAATATACCCATCCAAATGAACTATCATGGAGGAAAATTACTAGTTCCCTAGGTTGGGGGTGGAAGCATTAAAAGTTGGAATAAGGGAGATACAAGACCTAAAATGACCATAGACTTCAAAATTCAAATTAAATGGGTCAAAAAAATAATAATAAAAAGAAAATAAGGTGGCATTGGATCATGAGGGCACATAAGAGGTTGTTGGACCCACATGTGGCAAGATTCCCCAATATACTTGGCATTATTCTCTCACCAATTCGAGTTCAAGATGATGGGTAACATAGTTGGGGAATTTGAAGAGGTATTATTCATGGAATGAATCATGTAAGGTCGAATTGGAGTGGAAGAGAAACTCCCATGGAAGAGGAAGAGACATCTTAGAAGAATTGTGACACTTGGAGCTAGATTCCCTAACTCCTATTTTGATCATTTTCTCATTTTGTAAATTGGAGAGCATAGCTTGTCCATGCTAGTGGAGCGTTTACTCTACTTGCCTTAGTACCAATTTCGAGGCTGAAGTATTCCCATACTAATTGGAAATTGGAGAGGTCATTCAAACCTTTAATTTGGAGATAAAATGGATTCATTTGTTGCAGTTTGAATCTACAGAGATGCTCGTGATATTCTCTTCTTCTTGTTCCCACATCTCTCTCATTTTTCTCTCTATATTCTTGCTCTTGGAGAAAGTTCGAACATGGTGAGATGTTGATCTATTTGTGGAAGTACAAGGATCCTAATTTTTTTGTAATATGATTTCTAAACTCTGTATTTGATGCGCATATGAACCTCAGGTTGAATATCCAAGTAAACCATGTAAAAATTCCAAACTATGTATGAATGGTGTCATTTCCCCCCATAGCTTTTGCATAGCGCACTTGTTGTTGCACATAGTTAGTAAAGGACTGCTATTTCAAATTAATGGACATGTTAGTTGATATATATATCTGTAATAATCATATCATGAGAGCCACATATCGAAACATCATGTATATCAAGTGATATTTACATTGAAGGAAGAGATTTGAGCCATTTTCCAATATATCTTGTTGAGAGAGCTTGAAGTGGTTTGGTATCGACTTGTATCAGTAAATATCTATGTTTTTATTGCAGTTTGGATAGGCATTAATATACTGAAAAATTTTCATACACCTTATGCAAGTACTTGTAACATTTCTCACAAATTTCATAGCAAGTTATAGCGTTTTTCTCTCATTTCCCCTTAAGTTAAGACATGTTTACCAATCTCTGATTTATGGGAGTTGCAACAACCTTTAGGAATTGATTAATAATGAATTCAGGTTCCCATTGAAGTCATATAAATAATCCATGTCTCTGTTCTAAAATTTTGGAGGTTCGTATTGCATTTGGGAATCCATTAGTGACCTCTACCCTTGGGGGATTTGAACCTCGAATTTACTAGCAAATTTCCCTATTTTCTCCTTAACTTGAATGAATATTGTAGAAGTATTTTGATAGTGGCTAAGCACCCATTAGATTCATTTTTATGTCATAATACCCTTCAAACAATCTCATTCCCAATTCGAAATCCTTAGGAGTCTTTTGGAGCGATCTACCCTTGGGGTTTCAACATCGATTTTCCTAGTAACTTTTCCTTTCATTCTCTAATTGTAAATGCAAGTTGCAGAAGTACTTAGAAGGTGTAAAAGCATATAATAGTTGTATTAGGGTGTCCTAATACACCCGAATCCATTATGGACATAATTCGAAACCATTTGGGATCATTTGGGACAATTTGGAGCTTCACTAGTCCAAGGTTCGAAAACTGGCCAAATTGGGAAAATTTTCAAATTTGGGACATTGCAAAAAATCACTTGCAGACACCCAAAACAGTCCCATATTGCTGCCTTGAAAAACGTGCCCAAAAATTGACTATACAGCTTATATGGCCCAGTAAGTACAACCTCGAAAAGTGTGCCAAAAATATGCTGTACAAAATTGCCAGCAACATAAAAAATTCACCTTGAAATTTGTGCCCTAGGACAACCTCAAAATTTATGTTTGTACTTCTGATGTATAGAATGTATGGATCCGTACAGTACGGTCTCCCAGATTAACATTGCAGTACGACCTTCCTACTAATGAAAAATAGCTAGCCCTTTTCCCATAGAAATTTTTTTATTGGGATTTGTGCCCCATCTCTCTTGGGAATTATGCCAAATCTGCTGAAAATCACTTTTCTCCTCTCAGCCCCCTCTCAGAAATTTGTCTTGTAAACCGTCTCTTGCACACTACCCTAGGCTCTCTCTCATAATTTGAAAATGACTTTTCACCTTCCCAACCCCTAAATCCAACGATCAAGATCTAATCTTGTCTTGATAAGATCAAGGGATGTGATTCATTCCCTCCAAAATAAATCACTTACATTTTAATAAAGTTATTTCAATTTAAGTCATAACTGCACTTTATGAAATAAAGTCACTTTATAAAAACAACAAGGACACTTTATAAAAGTCACTTAATACAAATTTATAAAAATCGACATTACAAAGTCAAATAGCCTAGATACAAGTGTGAATGCAAGGTCACTTCCACATACAAGACAAAACTATGCGAAGTACCTCCTGAGCTAAAAATATAACACTTCCTATTGGCGAGGGAGGTACTCACTTCCATCACCATCAGCTAGTCCGGTCCTCAGGTCCATCACACTATTCACAGTAGGAGCTCCCTCTGAACCTGGAGCCAATGCAACCACCTGTACTGAACTCGAATCTGAAGACACCCTCCTGGCAGCATCCTTGAACCCTAAGCTCCAAGGAGATTCCATCTTCCAATCTTGAGAATCGGTCCTCTCATACCAATTGAGCCTCCTTCTAGTACTCTAAATAGAGTCCCTCTCTTCCATCGAAAATTGAGACTGAAATCTTGGCACCACTATAGCCTCAGGAGCCTCCCGCTCCTCTTCCGGCTATGGATCATAAATCATGGGTTGTCCACCTAACTTGTACAGCTCACCAAAATTATCACTAATCAACTGTGGCTGGATCAGTTATGCTCCCTCTGAGTATATAAGAACATTTCCAAGAACTTCCCTCTCTGGAAAGATGTACACATGTCCCCTCCAGAACAATGTCTAATACCCTTCATCCTCCAAGGCTAACACAGAGGGCAAGTTCACACTCAACCCTGGATCAAACAGAACTCCATCCTACTCAAGGAATTCACCCTGTCGAACATGGAATATGACTCTCCCAAATCCACACATTGAACATGTCGTTACCCCTTCACTCTCAACCATCCAGTCTGTATCTATCTCAGTAATGCTGCAGAATATATGATACATTCCGGTCATGTGATGAGAGGCTCCACTGTCAATGAACCAACTACTGTTCATCACAAATACATTGTTGCCGACACTCGATATAAGAGAGAACATCGATAAATATTTCTCAAAATTTTCCCCAAATTCATTTGTCTTAGTAGTTGCAGCAACAGCCTCCTCTTCCTCCTCCTCCTCCTCCTCCTCCTTCTTCTTCTTCTTTTTTTGAGAAGAAAAATGGCCATACTGGTTGCAAGAAAAACATATGAATTTTCTCAAGTCCTTAGTGGACTTCTTCTTTCCCTTAGCTGAAAGAGAAACATTTTAGTCAACAACACCCTCCAACTATCCACTGCCCTGAGATCCTTCCAAGATCTCCTCCTGAGTGAAATCGTCCCACAGTCTGCTCCAATCTAGAATATGTTCACGACCAACCACACACTTCACGAAGACTTCCCAATCTTTGGTGAAGCCTTTCAAGGCTATCCTCACCAACTCAAAATCATATATGACCTCCCCAACTGCATCCAACTCATATTTCACTTGTTCCACCCGGGTAAGATAGGATACCACACCCTCACCCTTGGCCATCTTGGTTGAATGCATTTTATCCTTGAGTGCCATCTTCTAGTTTTCATTCTTTGCCTCATACAATTTTTTTAGTGTGTTCCACATCTCATAAGCTGACTTCTTCTCAGCCAAGTGTGGGATGAGATGGTCCTTGACACCATCCAGAATAACCCTCCATGATCAAGCATCTTTTTCTTCATGAATTTCAAGAGAAATAGGGTCAGCAGTGGTAGGATTTATCACAGTGCTGAAATTAGCCCATAGTCTGCTTTCTTTAAGTACAACAATCATCCCGACTTTCCATTGAAAATAGTCGGAAATGCCATCCAACTGGTCCTCAAATCTGATGCAAAAAACAATATCTCTCTACTTTCCAAAAGAAAAGTAAACCACAAGCTTCCCTTGTATACCCAACACCTACAAATCACTTGCAGATAATGTCTACATGCCAACAAGATGTTAAAAACCAACAAAAAACACTTTGCCAAACAATTATAACACTACTGCCCACTAGATTTCAGAGCATGGCTTTGATACCATGTTGAAAAACTAGAAAATAATGGACTGTAGTTTCATCAAATACTTAGCATATAATAGATTTCAGACTTATATAAGTACCCACATTAAATGCAAATTAATTGCACGCATTCCCAAGTAACTTGAAAGCTGAAATACTAACACTAGGTGTAATTTGCAGTGGAAAAACACTAGTAACAACAGTAAATAAACTCAGATAGACACCAAGGTTTTGGCTGTCCAGCCCAGGAAAAACCCCAAAGGGGAAAACCCAACAACATAAATTTAATATTAAATGCAAAGAGTACAAAAGATACAACAATAATCCATTTGGCATCAAAATTAACAGTCTAAAAAACTCACTTGTAGACACCCAAAATAGTTCCATATTTCTACCGTGAAAAATGTGCCCAGAAATTGACAATACATCCTATATGGCATAGCAGGTACAACAACCTCGAAAAGTGTACCAAAACTCCATTGTATCGAAGAGTATGAAACTTCCAGCAACAAAAAAAATTCACCTCTAAATCTGTGCCCTAGGACAGCCTTGAAAATCGTGTGTGTACTTCTATTGTACGGACTGTATGGATCCGTACAGTATGGCCTCCTAGATGAACAGTGCAGTATGACCTCCTTGCTGATGAAAAACAATCATCCATTTTCTCACATAAATTTTTTCCTTGGGATTTGTGCCCCAACTCTCTTGGGAAAGATGTTAAATCTGCTGAAAAATCAATTTTCTCCTCTCATCCCTCTGAGAAATTTTTCTTGTAAACTGTGTCTTGCACACTACCCTAGGCTCTCTCTTATAATTTGAAAATGACTTTTCACCTTCCCAACCCCTAAATCCAATGGTCAAGATCTAATCTTGTATTGATAAGATCAAGGGATGTGATTCATTCCCTCCAAAATAAATCACTTACATTTTAATAAAATTATTTCACTTTAAGTCATAAGTGCACTTTATGAAATAACAAGAAAGACACTTTATAAAAGTCACTTAATACAAATTTATAAAAATTGACATTACAAAGTCAAATAGCCTATATAGTGCAAATGCGAGGTCACTTTCACATACAAGACAAAACTATGCGGAGTGCCTCCCGAGCTAAAAAGCTAACAATTTATGGTGATAGTTTAAGAGAAATTTTCTTGTAATCACTACAAGTTCGATTGTTGGGATGATTATGCTAAACATATTAGTGTTTTTGTTTTTCCAATGCATCCAACCTTTGGGATTTGTAATCTCAAATATCCATTCTCATGTTCCCATCTATTGTTAGTTGTTGTTGGGACTCCATTACTACAAATTCAGACATTCTCATGTAATTGTATTCATTGAGATCAATAGATCATTTCTTCTCTCATAGAAGGTTTTGGCTCTTACATCTCTTGGATAACCTATATATTTTCTCACATGGTACTAGAGCTAGTTTGCAAACCACTTCGTCTTTTGAGAGAGGTATTAAATTGATGTTCTATTTATATTTTGAGGAAATTCGTGTGATCTAAGAGATCACGACCTCAAATCTCTGTGTACGAGAGAGCAGAGGCGAATTTCATTCTTGAGTCCCACAGTAGGCGCTTCGGGGTCTAAAAATATGAGCTTTTGGGTACTGACCAACCCTTCTTGATTCACTCCAAGGTCTTCGTTGATGATCCAACAAGTATATGCTCAGGCCCTATGCAATCTCATTTTTCACTATTCCAAGAGGGTGGCCTCCAACACCACCCATTTCAGCAAGAAAGTTTGATTTGTGGTGGATACCATCGTGGGGCTATCCATAACCAACCTTCGTTAAGGTCTCCAACTCCCTATCCATCATCGATGGCTTCCCTTTAGTTCCTTTGGCCCATCACAATGTATTTCCAGTGATATTAACCAACACATGACATTCAAGAGACTCTTCCCCATTGAAAGTGCATGTGTCTCTACTATCATCCCCAACTATGTATCAATTCCAGAATCTATATGCTTTTTTATTGAGGTTGGGATTTCAATGTCTATTATTTTTTGGTTCTAAGAGCAATCTCCATCTCTTGAATTTGCACGTATAGTGTAATGTGCATGTATTAAGACATGTGCACTATAAAATTATATCATTGAGTTATTCAAAAGGATTATGGGCAAATAAATAAAATCAATTGTTGTTTGATAAAAATGATCAATTGTGGGATCAATCACTAGATTTAGTATCACATTGCTTATGATCAATGTTTGGCATTTTTTAGCTCCAAACTATTTCAACAAGCCCATCCTTATCTTGGTGGTGAATATATTGTGGTGGGTATGGTCCTGAGCAAGATTGAGACATGATCTTCCCCTATCATGTCCCAAATTGTCCCATACCTTTAGCCAATGAATGGGAAAGGTATCCTGCACTCTTTTGATCAAATACGATTATCCTAGAGCATCATTTTTTTCCAACTAGATCAAGTTTATTTTGTATTGACAAAGTGGTGTAATTAAGTATCGTTGAGCGCCTCACTCCCCATAATTATCACACATGGAAACTTAATATGAAACAACTACTGAAATCTAAGGGGCTTTGACAAATGTTGGTTGAGGAGCAACCGACATTTACCAAGGAAATCAAGAAATATTCCTATCGAAACAAATTCAATGAATCCATGGGTCTAATTGGCTTGTATCTTTCAAATAGTTTGTTTGTTGGTGCCCAAGTTTTGGATCAGTAGATTTGTGTTGAGAAAGAAATTTAGAATTCAGATTGTATGTGGAGCAAGTCTACTAGAACTAGACCGCGTGCTAAGGAATTTAGTTCGACTGCATGCCACCAGTAGTTTTCTAGTTTTGAACCTAAGCCTATATAAAGGAATATTTTGTAATGGGATGGGTTTTGGTTAGCTAGTTCTGGGTTTTGTATGTTCAACACTGTATTTTGTGATGTATTTTGTGCTCATATAGAACGATCCTTGTATTTTTGTATAGGTCAAGAACTATTAAGTTGTTGAGCTAGATTTTTAAGCCATGTATTGTAGCCATTTTTGGATATTAATATAATGGAGCTATTGTCTCATATTTTCCTTTCCCAATTTCTTTATGGTTGAATGTATGTTGAATGTTAAGTAGTTTAGAAGATGAATGCTAGCATGTTAATGATCCAAATGCATGATTAAGTGGTGAAATGAATACAATGATGATAAAAAAGAACCCATCCTCTCTTGCACATCCCTGCCATTGGTCTCTATTTCTTGAGCATGTCTCGGGTGAGACCTTATCATACTTGCATGGTATTGAAAATGTCGGCATCTATAGGGTTTTTGGTGGTGATGCAAGTTGAACCCTGGGTCTAGCAAATCACCATCCAACAAAATGGTTCTGTTACTAGGACCTAACGGGGATTGTGAAGGGAGGATGAACAAATGAGGTGGAATCCCACCAAAGCTGAGATTGAAGAATGGATGGAAATAAAGGAGGATGAGTTTGCATGACAAGATACTAAAGGACTCTGGATTTCACCCCATCATTACAAATACAGGCATCTTTATTAATATTTACATGAAATTTTCTTTTGTGAGCTTCCTATTTTTTTATATGAATGGACAAAGAGGAATTCTAAGATTAATACCATTTGGATAGAACCTCGATTGATACTATGGACTGAGGATAAGATAAAAGAACTGAAAGAACTAGATAATAAGTGGTCTAGATCTATCGACTTTTGGTTCCTGCGCATGAAAGAATGGTATATTGTATAATTTTCTATAGAAAGAAGTGAATCATATAGCAGGGCATAAGCAAGATTCAAAGAGGGCCCAACAAAGACATTCTTGGTGTAGATTCCATTTTGGGTAAAGATGTTGTTTATGGAGAAGGGGCTAATGACAATGAAACTCAATAGCATGGTAGTGTAAACCCCGTACTGTGGGGGTGGGGTATGAAGTAGTGGGAGAATAGGTAGGCACATAAATAGATCTAAAGAGCATTGAATATAGAGGGAGAAAAGACATGCAATAAAGGATGAGATAAATAATCCATCCAGAAGAAAGAAAAGAGAAAAGAAGCCGATGGGGAAAGATAGTGTGGATCGAACAGGAAAGAAGAACACTAGATATAGGACTGTATGCCGAGAGTGTACATAAGGGTGCATAGGGTCTGGGAAAGAAGAATTCTCAAAAGAGGAGACACTCCTGAAGAGGCATGAAATGGAAGAAAGTGAGAGTTTCAATGATAATAGTGGTATCACCCACCTGTTGCAGAGAGAAGGAAAGAATCCAGAGGATGCGAAAGAAGAGGAAGTGTAGACTAATGGAGGCACTTGTATGAATGGATAAGAGACTACGCAGCCATATTTGACCTCTCCTGGATTCAATGTTTTTAAAATAAATGTGCCATGAAGGAGCCCATGCTTCATCCCAACTCCCCAGTGCCCTTTATCTACTAGTAGTATTTGGAAAATAAATTATTACGTGACTAAAAATTTAGTCAAGCTAGTGTTTTTAAGATAAAATTGTCTAAATTAAATAACAAATTTACTCATTGGATAAAAAATACAACTAAATAGTTCATTATCGAATTACAAATGACTAAAAAAAAGATTTACTTAATTTACTATAAATGTGTTGGAATTTACTTAATTTTATACATTATATAATGCCTCTTTGAAATTTTGAACTTTTCCTCTTTTCTTTCATGCGATGAATCAGGAGTATCATGGCGTCCCTTTTCATAGATCCTCATATTCTGGTGTTGTTGAGTCTGCTACTGCCAAATTCCACCCATGATTTTCACATTGATATTCCTCTTAAGTGTGACCTTTGTGGTTGTAGATCCTCAGGTGTTCCATCCATAAAAATGGATATTGTTGAATATGTAAATGTTGAAAGTATTCATGCCCCTATACCTTTCAGTATATCCTTCATTTTGGATTTTTGAGATATGATATGGGTATTATTGTTTCTTGGGTGCAGGATATTGAGTTAGATTTTGGTTTATTTGGGTTCATGCTTCATGCCTTATTTGACCCACTGATTAGAGCCCATTGGAAGTTTTTGGATGCTACTTTTTATGCATTTAGTAATATGGAACGCCTCCTCTCCCACACATTATCCATCCTCCATTTCAGAGTTCTAAAATGGTTCCAGAATGGTGTCTTTGTTAGACCGGTAGGTTTATGATCCCCACAAATTAGTATTACCCATTGATCAAGTTTATTATCAAATATTCATATAGATATATTATAAAATAAATATGGGGAAACTCAGTGCCACAAATTGGAGCGGTTTTGATCCCTGCATATCTCAATGGGTTGGGGTCACCTACACAAACTCTAGCCAAATAAATTTGTTGTCAGTTTCCCCTTTTCAACTTGTGATTGTTGTTTATTTGATCATCTTAATTTCAAGATATTATCTGAGATTTTGTTTCACATTTTTTGTAATCTAGTACCCACAGAGTTTTGAACTGGTGACCTAATATAAGGAGTTCCTTATCAGAACACCCATTCACCATATATTCTATGCCCTGTGGGCGAGATTTAGTTTCACATTATTCCTCTTTGGCTAAGTAAATTCATTGTCAATATCCCCTTCCAACTTGTGATTGGTTTTTACATGATAATATTGCTATTTTGAAATATTTGAGATTTTGTTTCACATTAATCCTATATTTCACGGGATAAATTTCTATCAATTATACATGGTTACCTTGTAGTGTTCCTCAGACCCATTGAGGTAGTTGGCCTTGAATTCAATCCCATTGCGCTAGTCCATGTCTGCAGCTTCCCATACAACTAAAAGGGTTGAATGCATATCAGTGACATGGCTACCTCGCTGAATGCCTAGTATGGCATTGTGATCGAGGACCCATATCCACATTAACATTAGTTGGTCTTGGTCTAGAGTTCTACTATCAAGGGTTTGTATCATAATTAATAATCATGTACAAGACATTATCTTCCATGGGGCTTCAAGGAAATATTCCATTCGATATTGGTTAGCTTATTGAGATTAGAACACTATAAGTTGCTTGTGTCTTATAGAATATATATGTGAATATTCAGGCAATGATTGTTATAGACTAATGCATTGAAGTTCATCCATGAATATTTTCATTGGGAACTGTAGGGACTTATCATACAATGAAAAGTTGTTTGGACTTCTTCCACAGGCCTTAAAAAGCTTGACTAATCTTCAAAACTCGTGATATTACTAACTTAACTCATTATCAAGTTTCAAAACACTAGCGCAAACATACATTGGAATTCCGTGTAATATCGATAGATGATGAGATCTTCAATGGGATTGCAATTAAACAATAATTTTCTAGCATACTCAAGTTTTTGATGGGGTGTAATTTTGGTGGGAATATACTAGATGGATTGGGAAACTTTGTTGATCTTAAATTTTTGTAAGGTTATCATTGAACCATAACAATTCTTTATGTTATGGATTTCATAGTAGCCAAACTTAACAAATTTTTAGATGATAATTCTCAATATATTTTGTTGTAACAAGGGATTAAATTCCAATAAATTTAGTGGTCCAATACCTCCCGCATTGGGTAATATTGTTAATGTTACCTGGCTATATCTGTCGAACAATCGGCTCAATGGAACTCTTTCGGTCTCAAATGCAAACCAATACAAAATCCTTACTGCAAAACACTTGTAAGGAAGATGGAATATTAATTGATTATTTGGGTCCCATGATTGAATAAATTACTGATGTATTTCTTATTGTTTCAATCCATTTCAACAAAACAAACTTACAGGCTCCATTCCACCTAGTCTTTTCCACTCTAATATGAAGCTACTACACGTGTAAGTAAAATAGATCCTTATATTTCTATGTTTTGAAAGGTAAATATGGGTTCAAAATCAATGATTGTTTGAGTATTTTTTTGGTAAGCAGAGTCTTTGATAGAAATGATTTTTATGGGGAGATACCATATACTCTAGGACTTGTACACACATTGGAGGCCTTGTAAGTATCAAATTTTCCATTACACCATGTACACATGCATTTTTTTAGAGTTATGAATTGATTCATGTGTAAGTCAAAGTTTGTCTAACTTTATTTGTTATTTTTGGATACATGAGGATAAACACAAACTCTTTAAATGGTACGATTCCATCCAACATCAATGACCTAGACAATCTCTATGAAATTTAAGAATATCCCTATATCTAGCTCTAGGATGTAGAATCAAGTTCTTGAATCATGCATAAACACAATTATGTGGTTCCTTTGTGCAATATTTGCATGTTAAATCCATTTCCTTTTCAATGAAGAGTATTAGTGATAGACAATACTAAGTTTTTTAATAGAGCTATGTACAACCCACATCAAAACATAACAAAACCCTCCAATAGAATAATAACAGGACACCTTATTGCTAGACCATGAATGATCTACATATCACACAAAAACTTAATTGCATCGAGAAGGCGCATTTCTACATCCCGGGTGAGGGGAAGTGTCTTCCTGTCCCATAAAAAAATAAAAATAAAAATAAAAATAAGAATGCATGCATCAGTGTGTTGTAGCATAGTGGTGAGAGGAATGTGTTTGTCTGCCCCATAAAAATAAATAATAATAATAAGAATAATAAATAAGAATGCATGCATAGTGTGTTGTAGCATAGTGGTGAGAGGGAAGTGTTCGTTTGTCCCATAAAAATAAAATAAAGAATAAAAATGCATGCATCAATGTGATGTAGCATTGTGGTCAGAGGGATGTGTGTTGTAGTTTAGTTACAAAACCACATATTCTGGAATATTTTTTTTAAGATGATAAATTTTATTCAATATATTACATTTATAATAGTAAGATCTATAGCATATCAGAGGTAAATATGACAAGTTTATATTAAATAAAAAATTGAAATGTTATAATAAATGTAAAAACAAGGTTATAATAAATTTAAAATTCTCTTGAAATAAAAAAAATATAAAATTTATAATAAACTAAGTTGCCATAACTTTTTTAATTTTAAAAATTTTCAAAATTTGGAATTAAGTAAAAAGGAATATTAAAAAGTTAAATAGATAATTAGTTGTTGTACCGAGAAGGCACATTTCTATAGCCTGGGTGAGGGGAAGTGTCTGTCTATCCCATAATAATAATAATAGTAATAATAAGAATAAGAATGCGTGCATTAGTGTGCTGTAGCATAGTGGTGAGAGGAAAGTGTCTATCTGTCCCATAAAAATAAAAATAAAATAATACAAATAAAAAATAAGAATAGGTGCATCATTGTGTTGTAGCATAATGGCGAGAGGAAAGTGTTCATTTGTCCCATAAAAATTAAAATTAAAATTAAAATTGAAAGATAAAAATAAAAAAAATAAGAATGCATGCATCAATGTGCACTGGCATAGTGGTGAGAGGGATGTATGATGTAGTTTAGTTACAAAACCACATATTCTGAAATATTTTTATTAAGATAATAAATTTATATTCAATATTTTACATTTATTATAGTCATATCTATAGCATATCAGAGGTAAATATGACAAGTTTATATTAAATAAAAATTGAAATGTTGTAATAAACATAAAAACAAGATTATAATAAACTTAAAATTCTAATGAAATAAAAAAATATAATATTTATAATAAACTAAGTTGTCATAAATTTTTAAACTTTAAATTTTTTCAAAATTAGAAATTAAGTAAGTAAAAAAGAATATTAAAAGTTAGAGATAATTAGTTGTTCCACTTGAGAAGGTGCATTTCTACAACTTGGGTAAGGGGAAGTGTTTGTCTATCCCATAAAAATAATAATAAATAATTAAAAAAGAAAAGAAAAAAAGAATGCATGCATTAGTGTGCTATAGGATAGTGGTGAGAGGAAAGTGTTTGTCTGTCCCATAAAAAACAATAATAATGAAAATAATAAAATAATAAAATAATAATAATAATAATAATAAACAAATAAGAATGCATGTATCAATGTGTTGTAGCATAGCGGTGAGAGGGAAGTGTCCATTTGTTCCCAAAAAATAAAAATAAAAAATAAAAAATAAGAATGCATGCATCAATGTGCTGTAGCTGTTGATGTATATGTAACTTCGAAATGTATTTCATCTATGTATATTGTACTCATATAGAGATGTGTTATTCCTCTATAAGGAACTGTCGTCATTTGTATTGACAAGTGTCGCAAGTGTCATAACTTGCTGATGGGTTATTAGACCACCATGTGTGGGGTCGGCCCTGATTAAGTTAACCATGGGTTATTGTACTAAGCTAGACAAGTCGGCCCCATAAGTTTATTAGGCAGTCAGGACAAGTATAAATAGAGATCTCCCGATCTCTATTTTGACCACTTCATATCTCACTCTATATCACTCAGAAAGTGGCACACATGTGAGGAGGAGGATTAGTTGCTAGGAGGAGTCTATCTCTGTGTACTTGGGTTATACTTTGGTTGTATCATTGCTCTATCTATCTCTGAGGAAGTTGTGGGGTTTTTCACCTTAGGGTTTTCCCCACGGAAACTCTGTGTGTCTATTGTCTCTTATGTTTGCATCTTGTGATGATTGATATGCTTGCTATGATTGATATGGATTGATATACTGTACATGTTATTCTCTCAGTAAAGATCCTAAAGTATATTGAATTAATGCTCAAAAATTAACATGGTATCAGAGCTAACCTGAGAAGAAGACATTTTGCAATGATGGAAAGCAGGGTTTCTTATTTATTGGGTTTCTCTCCATAGATTTTGGAAAAGCAATATGATAGATTGACTCTCCTTAGCAAGGTGAATCTTTCTGCCCAATCAGAATTAAGTTCCGAGCACTTTCAGTTTTGGCCCTAAACATTAGAGTTTCCACAAAAATAGGAATTTCTTAAATTTGAAGACATAGCTGAAAGCTCCTTGGAAAAATCAAAGTTTAGAGCTTTGGATTGAGATTTTTGGCTTGGTAAATCTCTGGGAAACTCAAACCCTAATTCAGGGTCCTTAGTGAATTCGAGAAGACTAAAAGGCACTTCTGAAGGGTGAAACTTTGCAGAAATCAAATTCTGAGTATACCAAGTTGATCAGCTCATCAAGGTTCATCTTTCTATCCTTTCAGAAAGTTGAAATTCACATTTTTGAATTTTTACGGTTTCTCTGACAAGCCCTAATCCAGGACCAGATCCAGTTTTCAGCAAACCAAGTGGTAAGACCTAAATCTTTTCTATTTTCATTTGAAGTACTCTTTAAGATGTCTCACCACACCAAGCTTGAGGACAAGCTTGAAGGGGATGATAACATCCGAGCATGGAAGTATAGGATTGGGTTAATCCTGGAAGAGAATGAGTTGGACTCATACATAAAAGAAGAGATCCCTATCCCAGAGGATGAAGAGGCTAAAGCATTACATAAGAATAACTTGGTCAAGGAAAAATGAATCATTGCTGATTCTATCAAAGACCATCTCATCCCACATGTGTCATCTCTAAAGACACCCCAGGAGATGTTTGACTCCCTGACCAAACTATTTGAAGGGAAGAACATAAATTGGAAGATGACACTGCGGAACCAATTGAAAGGGGTAAAGTTTCAGAATGGAGAAACTATTCAATCTTATTTTTATAGGGTTTCTCAGATCAAGGAACAACTAGAAGCAGTGGATGAAATGGTGGAGAATGGTGAAGTTATCATGACCACTCTGAATGGCCTACCTAGGTCATGGGATTCCTTTATTCAAGGAATTTGTGCAAGAAGGAAGTTGATCTCCTTCAACAGATTGCGGGAAGAATGTTCTCAAGAAGAAGCTAGGCTCGTGGCCTGAGAAGAAAAGATGGGGAATGAAGATCAAGCTCTCACAGCTCACACCAAGAAAGGGAAGTCCAAGAGAGAGCCATCTCACTTCAAGAAATCCTCACACCACCATAAAGAAAGGAGAATATGCTTCACCTGTAATGAAAAATGACATATTGCTATAAATTGTCCCAAGAACAAGAAGGACAACAACAACTTCAACAAGAAGAAGAAGGGCAGCAAAAGAAGGTACCATGCTCATGCTGCCGAAGATGATGAACCTCCAAAGAAGAAGGCCAAGGCAGAAAGTGATGTTGATGACTCATCAAGTGAAGATGAATATGTTTTGATCTCTGCTCTCACAGGTACTATCTCTCATGGTTGTAATGATTGGCTTATTGACAGTGGGGATTCCAAACACATGATTGGGTTTAAAGAATCTTTTGTAAATCTATCTGAACATGAGTCACCCCATAAGGTGAAACTTGGGGATGACTATCAATACCCCATCAAAGGAAGTGGTGAAGCCTCCTACAACCTGGACTCTGGGAAGTCCTTGAAAATGAAAGATGTATTATTTGTACCTGGGCTCAAGAAGAACTTACTCTCCATATCTGCATTGGATGCAAAAGGCATGAGGGTTGCATTTGTAGATGGCCTAGTCCTAATGTGGCCAAAAGGTAAAACTAGAGATGATGCAGTGGTGATTGGAGAGCAAGAGGGAGGATTGTATAAATTGAAGGGACAACCTGAACATGCTATGGTACATGAATCCATGGAGCCAAGTGAACTTTGGCATAGAAGGCTTTCTCATGTGCACTATAGAGCACTACCAATTGCAAGCAAAGTTGTAGAGGGTCTTCCTGAAATCAAGACCAAACATGAAGGTTTTTGCAAAGGATGTGCAAAGGAAAGAACATAAAGAAGGCATTTCCAAGCAGTGAAAGCAAGGCAAAAGGAATCTTGGAAATAATCCACTCTAATGTATGTGGTCCGATGTCATCCAGTTCTTTGAGTGGGTATGTTTACTATGTCTCTTTCATTGATGACTTCTCCAGGAAGACTTGGGTTTACTTCATAAAAGGCAAGGATGAAGTATTTGATAAATTCAAGGAATTCAAAACATTGATGGAAAATCAAACCGATAAGAAGATCAAGACATTCAGATCCGACAATGGCGGAGAATTCACTTCAGGTGACTTCAAGAAGCTATGCAGTGATTCATGGATTAAGAGGGAGTTGACTGCTCCCTACAATCCACAACAGAATGGAGTTGCAGAAAGGAAGAATAGAACAATCATGGAAGCAGCACGGGCAATGCTACATGACCGGGATCTACCTATGCATCTATGGGAAGAAGCTACTAAGACAGTTGTATATGTGCAGAACAGAACTCCCCACAAGATATTGGACAACAAGACACTAGAAGAGGTCTTCTCTAGTAAGAAACCTGAAGTCAGTCATCTCAGAATATTTGGTTGTCCAGTATACACTCATGTTCCAAAGGAAAAGAGGACTAAGCTAGATCCTTCAGGAAAGAAGGGTATCTTTGTCGGTTACAGTGAAGACTCGAAGGCTTACAGAATATACTTTCCAGGGTTCAAGAAGATTGATGTCAGCAGGGATGTAACATTTGATGAAAACTCAGCATTCATCAAATCAAGTAAGACACCTGTTGAAGATCATGAAGAACCAAAGGAAACCAGATTTCAAGACACTACTATGACTAAATCAATTCCAGATGTTGATCGTGAAATTGAAGATCCTCAAGAATCTGTAGATCCGCCTCGTGAGAAGGACTCTCACAAGAGGAAACCTGCATGGGCTAGAGAGCTTATTCAAGATGCAGAAAGGTATGGCATTCCAGAAGAAGAACACAGAGTAAAGAAGAGAACTAGATCACATACCAGCTATGTTGCTTTACTCTGTGATATCATGAATAAAGAACCTTCTAGTTATGAAGAGGCAACGGAAAAGAAAGAATGGAAGGATGCCATGGTTGAGGAATACCAATCAATAATGAAAAATGATGTTTGGGATGTAGTCCCAAGACCTTAAGGGAAGTCTGTTGTGACTTCCAAATGGATTTACAAGATCAAGCATGCTGCAGATGGAAGCATAGAGAAATACAAAGCGATATTTGTATCTCGTGGCTTCTCCCAGAAAGAACAAATCAACTATGAAGAAAGTTTTTCTCCTGTAGCCAGATACACTTCCATCAGATCAGTACTTGCTTTGGTTGCAGTGATGAAATGGAAGATACACCAGATGGATGTCAAGACTGCTTTCTTGAATGGTGTAGTCGAGGAGAAAGTGTATGTGGAGCAGCCACTTGGTTTTGAGACACATGATAGGAAGTCATATGTGTGCAGATTGAAGAAATCCTTGTATGGCTTAAAGCAAGCTCCTAGGACTTGGTATGGTAGGATGGACAACTTTCTATCTAGTTTTGGCTTTACCAAGAGTAAAGCAGACTCTAACCTTTACTACAAGGTTGAAGAAGGCAGTCCCGTGATACTACTCTTGTACGTGGATGACCTGTTTGTAACAGGTGAAGATAGTTTGATTGTTGATACCAAGAGGAAGCTTGCTGCTGAGTTTGAGATGAAGGAATTGGGGATGATGCACTATTTTCTAGGCATGGAGGTGTGGCAGAGTGCAGATGGGATCTTCCTTGGACAAGGGAAGTATGCAGTAGAGATCCTAAAGAGGTTCGGGATGACAGACTGCAAGGCCATGGCCACACCTATGGCATAGAACCTGAAGCTTTTGTGTGATGCTTCATCTGATCCAGTTGATGTCACAATGTATCGTTAGATGATTGGGTCCTTGATGTACCTGACGAACATGAGACCAGATATTTGCTTTACGGTGAACACATTGAGCCAGTTCCTGATAGACCCCATAGGTGTTCACCTGGTTGTTGTAAAGCATATTCTGAGGTACCTCAAGGGTACGGTTGACTATGGGCTCAAGTATGATGCGAATCAAAACTTTAACCTGCAGGGTTACGTTGATTCGGACTAGGCAGGCAGTGCTGCAAATAGGAAGAGCACTTCTGGGTGCTACTTTAGTATGGGATCGGGTGTGATCTCTTGGTTTAGCAGGAAGCAGTCCTGTGTAGCACTTAGTATAACCGAGGCAGAGTATGTTGCAGCATGTTCGGCTAGTTGTGAGGCAGTGTGGCTCCGGAAGCTACTGTCTGATTTATTTGATCTCTCGCTGGAGGCTACTGGTATCTTTTGTGACAACCAGAGTTGTGTGAAGCTGTCTGAGAATCCAGTGTTTCACGACAAGTCAAAACACATTGAGATCAAATATCACTATATCAGGGATATGGTGCAGAGAGGAGCAGTGAAGCTCCTGTATGTTGCGACAGATGAGCAAATTGTAGATGTACTGACGAAACCACTAGCTAGAGTGAAGTTCGAGTACTTCAGAGAGAGGCTTGGTGTTCTTCAGATTGACGACACTTCGAGGAAGAAGTGATGGACACATTTACTGGAGCCATTCCAAGCATGATGAGAGGAGGATCCTTCACATGGCTGTGAATGTAAGCACTGGATGATGAGCATCAGGACGATGCTCCAGTTACTGCTCTGTATATGCATCATGTTGGATGCTTGTTATGATCAGTTGGATCATTTAAATGTATGTATGTATGCATCATGTTGGATGCTAGATATGATCAATTGGATCATTTATATATGTATGTATGCATCATGTTGGATGTTGGATATGATTAGTTGGATCATTTATATATGTATGTATGCATCATGTTGGATGTTGGATATGATCAATTGGATCATGTATATGTATATGCATCATGTTGGATGCTTGGACCATATATCTATATATGTATCAGGTGGATATGTTGTATGATCAAGAAGATCATGTATGATATATATCAGGTAGATACATTGTATGATTAGGTGGATCATGTATTTGTATATGTATCAGGTGGATACATTGTATGATCAGGTGGATCATGTATGATGATATGTATCAGGTAGATACTTGGTATGCATCAAGTGGATGCATTATATGATCAGGATGATCATGGATGACGAGCTTCAGGATGTTGCTCCAGATGACATGCATTAGGATGATGCAGTGATGATGATCAGGATGATCATGTATACATCAGGAGGATGTATGGTGAGTATCAGGTTGATACTCTGTGGCCGTGGATAGGTTGTGCAGATGAGCATGTAAGTAGACCTGGGATATCTGGACAGGATGAAAAAGCCCATAGATGCTCTTTCGAGGCATTGCTCTGGGAGGACATGTAAGTAGACCTGGGAGATCTGAAAAGGATGAAAACGGCCTCAGATGCTCTTTCAAGGCATTGTCCTATGGCATGTAAGTAGACTTGGGAGATATGGACAGGATGAAAAAGGCCTTAGATGATCTTTCGAGGCATTTCCATGACCACATATAATAAGTCTTGGAGATCTGGATAGGATGAAAAAGGACTCAGATGCTCTTTAGAGATCTTGCTTGGAAAGACACTCTTTTAAGGTTTTGTGGTTGACCACATGTAATGTGCTCCTGGGAGATCCGACAGGTAGATTTGTGTGCTCGTAACAGCCTGGGATGCTACAGGAAGGTTTTGTGGTGAGATCACATGTAATGTGCTCCTCGGAGATCTGACAGGTAGAGCTGTGTGCTCGTAATAGCCTGGGATGCTACAACCAGTTTTTGTGATGGGTCACATGTAATGTGCTCTTGGGAGATCCAACAGGTAGAGCCATGTGCTCATAACATCCTGGGATGCTTCAGCCAGGTTTTGTGATGCACATAATAAGTCCTGAGGATTCCACAGTATGGCCAGTGATGATGAAGACCTGCAGGTGGTGGGCCTACATCCAGTATGAAAAAGGACTAGCTCTGTAGAACATCCTATGACGAGTAGATTCAGAGATTGATTGAGATAGTAGCAGCAATGATGATGACGATGATTCGTTGATGATGATCCAGAGAAGAAGACTTGTACTAGCAGATCTATGTTGAGAAATACCTTCCTAGTTAAGAGGGAGTGTTGATGTATATGTAACTTCGGAATGTATTTCATCTATGTATATTGAACTCCTATAGAGATGTGTTATTCCTCTATAAGGAAGTGTCATCATTTGTATTGACAAGTGTTGCAAGTGTTGTACCTTGCCGATGGGTTATTAGACCACCATGTGTGGGGTCGGCCCTGGTTAAGTTAACCATGGTTTATTGTACTAAGCTAGACAAGTCAGCCCCATAAGTTTATTGGGAAGTCAGGACAAGTATAAATAGAGATCTCCCGATCTCTATTTTGATCAATTCATATCTCACTCTATATCACTCGGAAAGTGGCACACATGTGAGGAGGAGGATCAACTGCTAGGAGGAGGTTATCTCTGTGTACTTGGGTTGTACTTTGGTTGTATCATTGCTCTATGTTTCTCTGAGGAAGTTGTGGGTTTTTTCACCTTAAGGTTTTCCCCACATAAACTCTGTGTGTCTATTGTCTCTTATGTTTGCATCTTGTGATGATTGATATGCTTGCTATGATTGATATGGATTGATATACTGTACATGTTATTCTCTTAGTAAAGATCCTAGAGTATATTGAATTAATGCTAAAAAATTAACAGTAGCATAATGGTGAGAGGGATGTGTGTTGTAGTTTAGTGGTGAAAAGTTTACAGATTTGTTCTCTCTCAGTGCTTTGTAGAACTGGAGTTACACGGGTATATATTGGTTAAAAAAAGAGCATATTCATGTAACCCCTACATGTGCAGATAATTTGATAAAAAAAGAGGTTGCTCAAGACCAACCCCAACAACATGCAACTTTATTATTTAAAATATGGACTTGAGACCACTTGAAATAGTGTTTTTATTAAGGAATTCAACTTGAAATGTTTTAAATCATATTAAGGGAGCCTCCCAGGAAATAGGCATACAGGGAAATTAAAAAAACTCCTCAAACTTCAATATTTTAAAACCTTCCATGTGAAAAATAAGATATTTTTTAAAGTATGTGGAACTATCCCACCTACAACATTATTAAAAATGCACTAAAACCAAATTCATTCATGGATGACCTTCAGGAAATTCCTAGTTACCTAAGGCAAGCCAAAGTGTTAGCATATCAACTCTTATGGTCCTTCATGATATAATATAAAAATTAAATTGTTTTTGCAACTCAATCCACAATGGTAAAAAAAAACTTATGTGACCTTTAATCTTTCATTGCGCAACTCAATGCAGTGTACTGATGTTGTGTTATTTTCAGAAATCTCTCAAATACGTAAGTGACAAATTAGATAGTATGTTTATGTTGTTGAAGTTGTTCTTTTTTGGAATATAATGCTTCCTTTGACTACTAAAATAATCAAAATACTTACATACATGGGCATTTCCGACAAAAAATTGTGCTGCAAAGGTATCCTCCACAAGTGAAGTGCCATGGAGTCTAGAAATCAATATTGACAAAACTCATGTAACACAACCAAACATACTTAGTAGCTAAGGAAATACATTTGTCATTGAAAACACTAAAACATGCCAAGTGGCCCTTACAATCAAAAGAGTCCAAGAAATTAGACCAACATAATGGGAAGGCTTTCCTTCATAACATTGGGAATTTTAGGGGTGGGATGGGGGTGTGAGGGAATTAATAAGAGGCTTCTTACTCATAGTGTTGTAGAAATTTCTCCCTACGGATAGGTAGAAACTCTCTTAGGATAAAGCAGGATGTACTGACTCTATGCTAAGACAAAAAGGAAACAAATGCTACCTTGAGTTCCTGAACTAGTCTTCACAACAAGATTAAATGCATTCAGAAGAGATGAAATATGTAGCTCACCTTCCAATTCGACGTTTGTCCCACTTCTAGCTCTTGATCCTGAAGCTCCAATGTAGAACCTGTTGAAATCAAACAAAGGACAAGCATGTGATCTTCCAAATACCTTGAAGCAAAGGTTAAGTTCAAATCTAAACTAGATACATTTCATATCAAAGATTTATACAATACACATGAAATGGGAAAAACAAGACAAGTTATCTTATATTACAAACTTGAAGAGTGCTTACAAAGGTTGCTTGATATCCAATCCAGTCCTCCAGCTCCAAGTGCTTCCTCTAGCTATATCTGCAGAAGTCTGAAGATCATAGGTTTGATGCCCCCAAAAGTCCTCCTTTTGGTTCATGGAAGACTTCTCTCTTATAGCACATGGGAAGGTTAACCAACAAGAGAGAAGTGTGGATCTATGGAGGGTTTAGTGGATCAGGCCAGCTAAACAAAGAAGGAGTTAGGATCGAACCAAAGGTGGTAATCCAACCAAAATCTCCTTGAAGGTCGAAATCACAAAATCCAAGGCAAAAAGGCTAATTTCAGACTACCATGCCCCTATAACTGAGCATAACGCGGTAGTACCGCGCCCTAGAGAAGGAGCAAAGCGCGGTAGTGCTGACTACCACACCCCTGTAGATGTGCAGGGAGTGGTAGTGCTCACAAACAGGGCTAAGTTGGGTTGGCAGATGGCAGAAAAAGTGTTTGCTTTCAGTGTTCAGTCAATGGTTTTCATTCTGGATGTTCAGATGATCTTTAAGGTAAACTGTCGTTTAGGTCGCTAGTGCAAGGACGTGACACTAATACATAATGTGTAATATTGAGGTATAACAGATGCCCCCTAAAGTGTGAGGTCAGAAGAGACTGATGGCCGAAAGACTTTACAAATATGGTTCGGATATAGCATCTGTTAAGATTCAATATGCTAAGACAGAAAATAGCAGCATTACATTCCATTTCACAATAATATCATATACAGGATCACTGAAGAAACAACAAGCACAGCATAAACACAAGAGACAGAGATTTATCCTGGGAAACCCTCATGGGGTAGAAAACCCAGCAAAGCTTCCTCAATATAGATGACCAGCAATATACAAAGATAAAACCCTGAGACATGATCTCCTCCTCCACAATAGCAGACCTCTCCTCCACAAGTGCGCTATCCTCAAGTGTGTGAGTGTATCAAATGAGGAACACACCTCCTCTATTTATACACTACTCTGATATGTATTTTACACAAGTACATGTAGGCTCGTATTTAACCATTAGGTTAAATACCCCATTATAACTGACTGGGCCGACCCCCACATGGTGGGTCTAATAACCCTAGTTACCACACCCAACTCGGAGGAATAAACATCTCCGGATTTATAGTATAATCACATCGGAGGTATGGAACATCTCCGGAATAAATAATATACAAAAATAATATTCTTTGAAGTTACAATATTTCAACACTCCCCCTTAACGAGAAGGATATTATAACAGTATCTGCACAAGCAAGGAGTCATCAACATCATACATGATACATCTATAAATCATTGGAAGTTTTCTCAACATCATCAGTAACTCAAGCAGTTACTGGAACATCTTCAATACTGGAACATCAACATCTTCAGTACTGAGTCTTTATCTTCTGCAGCACTCGAACAACTACAACAACATCAACATCTGGATCCTCACGATCATCAGTATCGTCATCTCACGATCATCACACGATCATCAGCATCGTCATCACACGATCATAAGCATCGTCATCACACGATCATCAGCATCGTCATCACACGATCATCAGCATCGTCATCTCACGATCATCAGCATCGTCATCACACGATCATCAGCATCGTCATCTCACGATCATCAGCATCATCATCACACGATCATCAGCATCGTCATCAACACAGGTATCCATAACAATACAAGTATCCACATCATTAGTACAAGTATTCATGCCAATACAAGTATACATATCATCAATACAAGTATCCATACTGATACAAGTAACCACATCATCAATACAAGTATCCTACCGATACAAGTAACCACATCATCAATACAAGTATCTTACCGATACAAGTAACCACATGAAAAATCACTTTCTCGGAGACCATACGTCTACGGATCAATTCAGGGACCGAAGTCCGGGGATGATACAATCCCCACTTCTCGGAGACCATACGTCTACGGATCAATTCAGGGACCGCAGTCCGGGGATGATACAATCCCCACTTCTCGGAGACCTCACGTCTACGGATCAATTCAGGGACCTAAGTCCGGGGATGATACAATCCCCACTTCTCGGAGACCTCACGTCTACGGATCAATTCAGGGACCTAAGTCCGGGGATGATACAATCCCCACTTCTCGGAGACCTCGCGTCTACGGATCAATTCAGGGACCTAAGTACGGGGATGATACAATCCCCACTTCTCGGAGACCTCACGTCTACGGATCAATTCAGGGACCTAAGTCCGGGGATGATACAATCCCCTCAACTGTCCACTAAGGACTTCATTCTCGGAGACCTCACGTCTACGGCTCTCTTTAGGACTGAAAGTCCAGGGATGATCCAATCCCCTCAACTGTCCACTAAGGACTTCATTCTCGGAGACCTCACGTCTACGGCTCTCTTTAGGACTGAAAGTCCAGGGATGATCCAATCCCCTCAACTGTCCACTAAGGAATTCATTCTCGGAGACCTCACGTCTACGGCTCTCTTTAGGACTGAAAGTCCAGGGATGATCCAATCCCCTCAACTGTCCACTAAGGACTTCATTCTCGGAGACCTCACGTCTACGGCTCTCTTTAGGACTGAAAGTCCAGGGATGATCCAATCCCCTACCTGTCCACTAAGGACTTCATTCTCGGAGACCTCACGTCTACGGCTCTCTTTAGGACTGAAAGTCCAGGGATGATCCAATCCCCTCAACTGTCCACTAAGGACTTCATTTTCGGAGACCTCATGTCTACGGCTCTCTTTAGGACTGAAAGTCCAGGGATGATCCAATCCCCTCAACTGTCCACTAAGGACTTCATTCTCGGAGACCTCATGTCTACGGCTCTCTTTAGGACTGAAAGTCCAGGGATGATCCAATCCCCTACCTGTCCACTAAGGACTTCATTTTCGGAGACCTCACATCTACGGATCTATTCAGGGACCGAAGTCTAGGGATGATACAATCCCTACCTGTCCACTAAGGACTTCATTTTCGGAGACCATACGTCTACGGATCTATTCAGGGACCGAAGTCCAGGGATGATACAATCCCTACCTGTCCACTAAGGACTTCATTTTCGGAGACCATACGTCTACGGCTCACTTTAGAACATGTGTTCAAGGATGATACAATCCCCACATGTATTCTCATGAATACATCTATCATCAAAAGCATGTATTCTTACTAATACATATAACATCAAAAGCATGTATAAGTAATACTAAGTATTCTAAGTATACGAGTCCTAAATCTAAATATTTCTAAGTATCTAGGTGTAGAGAACAGGTTACCTCATCATCGACCTTGTTGTTCGATGAGACAATCTCATCATCAGTGACTATACTACTCCCCCTTTCGAGGAGGGTCCTTTTGAGCTATACCAAGCTTGTCTCGGAAGTATTCAAATTTCACCTGAGACAGAGGTTTGGTTAGTATGTTGGTAACTTCTTCACTTGAGGTAGAGATTTGGTTAGTACATCGGTAACTTGTTACAAATTCAAACTTTAGTTCCTTCTGCATCATATCTTATTAGATCCCTATGTTCTTTGACTTATCATGGAACACTAGATTCTTTGTCATCTTCATACAACTCTATTTGTCACATAGGATCACAGTTAGTTCTATCTCTAATTCAAACCAATCCTGAAGCCAAGCTTCTTCACAACTAGCAGAGCAAGCAGCCATATATTCTGCTTGTGCTGAGAGCCACACTAGACTGCTTCCAGCTAAACCACGAGATCATGGTTAATCCCAGACAATAACATCCTCTTGATGTGTTCTTCCTGTCTGATACACTTTCTTCCCAACCAGCATCTGATTAGCCATCTAAAGTTATGATCTCCAAGATAGCATAGATCAAAGTCTATCGTATCCTTTATGTACCTCATCACATGCTTTGCAATTATCGGGTGAACACATCTAGTTTCCACTAGATACTGACTCAAGGTGTTAACAACAAAGCATATATCTAACCTAGTATACGTTAGATACATCAATGACCCAATAATTTGACTGTACAGAGTTATATCCACTAACTCTGATGAGTCATCTCCTAACAGCTTCAAGTTGGAATCCATAAGAGTGGCCATTCCAACATATCAAGTCTTCCCAAGATTTCTCAGCATACTTTCTTTGGTTGAGAAATATTCCTTCTGAGCCTTACTATACTTCCAGACCTAGGAAGTAAAGCGTCAATTTGAGATCTTTCATTTTCATTTCTGCATTGAATGATCTTCTGCATATCTATCTGTGCCATCTCTCGTTAGATGGGTCTACTAATATGAGCCTTAATATCATTCGAACTTTGTGGTGAGTTCCTTCTTGCATCCATGTCATTTGTGTATAGAAATCATATTCAACCTTGTAGCAAAGGTTGAGATCCACATCACCCATGGTGATCATTAAGCTTATCAATTTATTATCGATCCTAGGTACCTATACAGAACCTGATTCACACTTCTTCTTTAATTACACCATACTTGGAGCAAACATCTTGTCGTGATTCTCTTCCCCTTTCTAAGAGAATCTTCTAGCCATGAGCCTTCTATATTTTGTTTGATTTGTAAATCTTCTTGTTTGAACATCCACCACTTGTACGGTGTCCATCATTCTTCATGACCTTTCCTACAAATCAAAATTAAGTACATGATTAGTAATACTTCATAATCATCAAATCATATTGACATGATAACCTATTATGCATACAGATATCATTTACATAGTGATGCAACTATTTTGACCAATACTTTGGCACAACACTTTCCCATATCCTGTATGCATACAGTGGCTATCTAGATGCCTTCCATCTCTACCAGAACATACTATCGAGAGTGTGCACAACTCTCAGCATGTCAGCAAAGAGGTTTCATTCTAGACAAGCAACAATGGAATGTTTGTCCAACTTACCAATCATATGCATATTAGTAGTATACTGTTCAATGTTCTATGAATATTTACGCTCAGCATGATATATTATAGGAATACAAATATGCATACAACCTATTACAGGCAATATCATTACTATTTCAGATAACAACTCAAATACTTATCTTTTATGTTTGTGTGGCTGCCTCCCGCTTGATCTTCTGTATGTCTTTTGAACTTCTATTCATTTTGTACCACTGTGCATGCTCAAGAGTCATCCTCATGATCTCATACACAAACATACACTCATTAGTATATTCTAAATGCTATCAAAACATTATAGTACTAAATAATCTTGAAAATGTATAGTCATGATTATAGTTAATAAACATTAGTATTCAAGATTTCAGGGAAGTCTTCTTTTACTCATGCATATCATCAATCAAGACAAAAGATATAATATGCATAATCCCTTGATTACTAACTTTATGAATAAGCATAACCAATCATTCCAAGTATACTTATATAAGGGATCCTAACACAAGGTAAGATTCATGGGAAACATACCTGGATTAGTATACCTACTTGGTTATGTACAACATACCTAAACAATCTCTTCAATGATTTAGAGATCCTGAGCTAGAACCTGCATGTCTCATAGGTTAAGCATAATATAACAAAGTCATACATACCTCGTAAGTAGAACAAAGATTATGGATGAGTCTTTGTCTTCATGTTTTCATGGTCATGGAGCCTGATTTGTCTTTTGTGATGTACCTCGATGAGTCATACCTGTCGAGATCGCTTGTAATCTCCTTATGTAAAGCCTTAGCCTCATCTCCCTCTGAAACAGTAACTCCTTCACTTATGCAGGTGACCAATCCATCTTCTTCTAGGATTAACCCTATCCACTTGATTTGCAAGAACTGGACCTGGAGCTGGATATGGGTTTGTCAGAGAAACCCCAAAAATTCAAACTTTGAATTTCAAACTTTCGAAAGGATAGAAATATGCGCCTTGATGAGCTGATCAAACTGATATATTCAGAATTTGAAAACTGCAAAGTTTCACTCCTCAATTTTGCCTTTGAAACTTCCGGATTCACTGGATGTGACCCTGAACTGGGGTTTGGTGAATCCCACTCTTCTGCCCAATCAAAATGTTTGATCCAAAGCTCTAAGCTTCTATTTTTCTGAGGAGCTTCCAGCCATGGTCACAGATTTCAAAAATTCCCATTTTTACAGAAGCCCTAATTTTCCACTTTTCTGATCAAAGTCCCGAACTAGGGTTTGATCAAGCCCGGCCTTCTGCCCAACCAAAAAATCTGATCTTGGTCTCTAAATTTCTATTTTGATGAGTAGCATTCAGCCGTGGTCTCCGTTTACAAAAATTCCAACTTTCTTCAAAGCCCTAAATTCCGGAAGCCATGAATGAAGGTATTCAAAAATAATTATGTTTTGACAGAAATATGTACCTGATTGTTTCTGATGTAACTCCAAACTTTTCAATCCACAGGGTCTGAAAAAGTTTTCTGAGATAGCCTGACCTATTATCTTTCCATCCTGACAGGTCTGACCTCAATTGGATTCTCTGAGAGAGAGTTATGTCAAATGTCGCAACGTGACCTGTTTTGGGATAAAACAGAAGAGCGAACTTGTACGGCGTGCCACGTGTCACTGTTTGAACTTCGGCGTCTCAAAAACTTTTCTGAGGTAGCTCGGCCTGTTATCTTTCCATCCTGACAGGTCTGATCTCAATTGGACTCTCTGAGAGAGAGTTATGCCAAGTGTTGCAACATGACCTGTTTATGGGATAATACAAGAGGGCGAACTTGTACGGAGTGACACGTGTCACTGGTTCAACTTTGGCCTCTGAAAAATTTTTCTGAGATATTACAGCCTGTGTACTACCTGTCACTTTTTACGAAATTTCATTTGGAGCTTCCTAGCCCAAGATATGACCTTTTTCCCAAGGTCACCTGATTTTGGCTCAGATCTGGAAGAGGCAGAAACCCTATATTGTACAGATCATAAATCACAAAGTACAACGAATTAGAGGTTGTCCTTTGTACACAAGGTACCTGGAGATTTAATCTTCGTCTTGTAACAATTTCCGATCTGAAAACTTCGCCAAAACGGATTTATAGTGAAAGTGCTACGATGACTGGTTTTTGCTATGTAAAACCCTAACCTTCAAATTGTCGTAAGTAAAGCAAGTGTCTTTAGTGCCATACCTTGTCTTCCTTCAGGTTAGCTCTGATACCATGTTAAGATTCAATATGCTAAGACAGAAAATAGCAGCATTACATTCCATTTCACAATAATAGCATATACAGGATCACTGAAGAAACAACAAGCACAGCATAAACACAAGAGACAGAGATTTATCCTGGGAAACCCTCATGGGGTAGAAAACCCAGCAAAGCTTCCTCAATATAGATGACCAGCAATATACAAAGATGAAACCCTGAGACATGATCTCCTCCTCCACAATAGCAGACCTCTCCTCCACAAGTGCGCTATCCTCAAGTGTGTGAGTGTATCAAATGAGGAACACACCTCCTCTATTTATACACTACTCTGATATGTATTTTACACAAGTACATGTAGGCTCGTATTTAACCATTAGGTTAAATACCCCATTATAACTGACTGGGCCGACCCCCACATGGTGGGTCTAATAACCCTAGTTACCACACCCAATTCGGAGGAATAAACATCTCCGGATTTATAGTATAATCACATCGGAGGTATGGAACATCTCCGGAATAAATAATATACAAAAATAATATTCTTTGAAGTTACAATATTTCAACAGCATCGAGGGGAGCAACAAGGAGCTGAAACAGAAACAAAATGTCAGATATACCACCGAGGCGGGCATTCCCATGCTCGGAAACAAATGACTCAAAGCATGACTGCCAAACAATACATTGCAGATCCATGAGTACTGAGATGATATAGACTGTAGATAAATCATGGCTACTATGAAAAAGCATAGATCCATGAGACAATAATGGCACAGCCACGACCAATACAAAAGTGGATCTGTGTGACAATACAGAGGAAATCTCCATTGCAACCTGGATGTAATCAAAATACAAAAGGGTGTCCAGGGTCTTCTACCCGATCGCAAATCATACGAATCTAGCCATGTGATTACAAGGTGTTGAAGTCGAACACGGTAGAAACCATCTGATTACTAGTCAACGACGTGAACCGCTAACAAATGCGAGGGAAATCACCAATGATGACAATGATCCCCAAGGTATCTATAGTACATCTCAACGAAATGCGAATAAACGAGTTGATGTTGAGCATTCGAGAGATCATTCAATCAAAGGTCAATGATGAAAACCTACTGTCGAACACAAGGAAACCTTCCATTGAGGCATGCAGGTACCAAGGTACTAGTGGTTGATTCCTAAGCCTAATTCCTGGATAGTGATTTGGTGTCAACAGGAATAGACTCGTCGAAGGTGGGCCATAATGATTCCCACATCATCGGAACGAAAGATAGTATGGACCGATGAAACAATAGAATATGTACTGACACAAAGGGAAGGTTTGACATGAAGTAGAGGTAAACTCAAGGTAATAACCCTTTGAACATATAACGACATGAAACAAAGCTTGACAGTAGGGATTACTTGAACAGACAGAACCACAGGAAGTGTGAACTCATAGCAATAATGAGGACGCATGATCATGATGATGACACTATCAGCAAGACTGGCTACCCGAAACAGACAAGGTTGGGATGCATTCCATGTTCAAAGGTGATGACTCACAAGCTGCCAACAAGGTAAACTTGACTCATTTTCCCATTTTCCCCCGACATGATGGACGAGTACCTCTTTCTTTTTTTACGAGCTTGAGGAGGATAACAGATGCTCGGTATAGCTCATCTCATAGATGAGTCCAATCTCACATGTTTTACGAACCTAAGAAAGGAGGGGTTCGACCCAAAGTGGGCCCTTCGATGTTGAATTTTAACGAGACCAAGGAAGGAAAACTCGGTCGTCATTTCATGTTTAGAGAGTCTGAAAAGAACTAAAGAAGACTCCAACGGTCCTTTTTCGTAAAGTTAGCCTCGTCGCCCGAAAAAGGGTAAAACAACGCGGGAGAGGACTCTTCCAGTCATGATTGGTTGGAGTATTCCTTTTTCGTAAATAGTACTTCCTGGTCTGAAAAAGGGGTAAACTATCACCAGAAAGACGATCATTCAAATCCTTTTACAAGGGTGAACGAATCAATTTCGCTTGGCCATCTTTTCCTATTTTAGGAGTCTAAAAAAGAGCTTAAAGAGGACTCCATGTACAACTTTGTCATGGTTGATGACTGAGTACGACAAAGGAAAAGTAAACTCGGCACAGTTCCTTTTCCGTAAATAGTCTAGTGAGGCCGGATAAAGTGATAAACCTATACTCGTTAGACACACCTTTTTACTCCAATTATTTAACAAGCACGATAATGGTATCAAAAGCACTCGGAATCTTTTTTATGTTTGGATCTAGAGCACGAAAAAGGAAAAGTAAGCTCAAACCACTTTTCATGTTTTAACCAGAGCACGAAAAAAGTAAAAAGTAAGCTCAAACACCATCTTACTGTTTTTAACGAGCTCGAAGATAGGTTGGAAGAATGCTCATGATGTCTGCTTCATTTTTTTTAACGAGCTTGTAATAGAAAATGAACTGTGCTCGGGATAATTTTCATGGTTTAATGAGCTTGAAACCTAAAAAGGAAAGTATGCTCGAAAATGTTCCCAATGAAATCCAAAGGTTGGTACATGCCCCCAGCATGATTGCTAGAAGTAAGTAACTTAGCTCCAACATGGTGTGGAGAGGTGATCGAGTTGACTTCAACGTACATTCCCCCAAGCTTCATTTCATTTCCCTAAGGTATAGGCGAGTGAAAAGAAGGTTCAGGTACTAAGTCTATGAGGAGACTTGACTCAAAGGGAAAGGATATGTTTCATTTTTTAACGAGCTTGACACAGGAGTAGAACTTTGCTCAGACTACTGGTTTCATTTTTTAATGAGCTTGAAGCCAATGGTAAACTCTGCTCACGTTTAAGGCCCATTGACGGGTTCCTTCCCAATATGATGACCAAAGGTTGGTAAATGCCCCCAGCATGATTGCTAATGGCTAAACATGCCTCCCAAGCTTCGTTTCATTTGACTACTCTTCTTACTTACCCAAAAATCCTGGCTACTAATCCGAATGTGTTCACCAAGGGGGGTAGGAAGAACCAGGACCAAGTGACCCAGGCAGATGAAATGAAGGTTCAAATCCTAACTCTAGCGAGAGACTCGAACAAATGGAAGGGAGATCTATTTCATTTTTACACAAGCTTGAAATAGATAATAACAATGCTTGAAAGGGTCCTTTTCATTTTTTAACGAGCTTAAAACAGAAAGGAAATTATGCTCGAAGGTAGTTTCATTTTTACGCAAGCTTGAAACCGAAAGTAAACTATGCTTGGGATTGATTTCATTTTTACACAAGCTCGAAATCAATGGTAAACTGTTCTTTAGGGTCAGTTTTATTTTTTAATGAGCTTGAAACAAAGAATAAACTATGCTCATAGGAACCTATTTCATTTTTTAACGAGCTTGACATAGAAAGGGAACTATGCTCATAATGATGGTTGGTTTCATTTTTACACAAGCTTAAAACCAAAAGTAAACTATGCTTGAAATGATGGTTGGTTTCATTTTTACAAAAGCTTAAAACCAAAAGTAAACTATGCTTGAGAAAATGGTTTCATTTTTTAACGAGCTTGACACCATAATAGAACTTCGCTCCAGTGTCCCCCCCTTAGGGGGAAGAAACCACTAAAACATGTGGAACATTTAGGGAAGTCTGGTGACTAGGAGTCATGCGATGAGTGGGTGTCACAAAGGAAAGTTGATCGATGGTCACAACATTTCCATGATGGGGAAAATACATCACTCGAAAGAGTGAGGACACTATAGCCTTCATTGCATAGACGTAATCATGTCCAAGGAGTAGATTAAAATCTAAGGGACCTTGGACAACCATGACATCAATATAGACAGTTTTCCCTCCCAAAGTGATAGGTAACTGAGGAAGGGACCCTAAAGGTCCAGTAGGCCTTCTATTGAAAGCCAGTATTTGGTCAGTGATGGGCACAATCCAAGGAGAACCTAAGGCTTGCCAAGCAGTTGAGGATAGAATACTAACAGAAGCTCCTTCATCAACTATCGTACAAAAAATTTCTTTATCGAAAACTCCTACAGATATTTGAAAAGGAACACTCGAAGGAAGATGAGATTCCATTAAACCATTCCAATCAAAGGAAATAACCTCAGTACTTGGAGGGGGTTTCGTGGAAACAAACAGGGTTTCCCCTTGCCGAGGACATTCTGAATCGATAAGGAAAACATCAGCGGTTTCCAATTCACTCTCACTTGGAAGATAAGAATGAGACAAAGATTGTGTCAAGATGACTGCTTCAATCTGGACTTTCTTCAATGAAAGAGTGGGATCGAGTGGAGATGACAGTGACTCGATCACTTCACTCTCAGAAGGGAGAGTGGGATCAATTGCAGATGAAACTGAATTGATCACTTGGCCAACCAACGAGGGGTCTAGGGACAACTTACTATCATTTGTTGGAAGCACCAGTTGAGAACTAGTAATATCTTCCAACCATCGCGAAGCTTCATCCATGCTTGGACAAAGGAAAGTACGGTGCATACCCTTGCATATCAAACAGGGATATAGGACTTTACCCTTCCGACCCTTCACCAAGGGGTCACTGGTTGAGGGAGTGTCATCAACATGATGGTCAGAGGTTGATGATACAAGTGGTTTGGGGATTTTAGACCACACTTCTGATACACGGGAAAGACCGGGGCAATCCTTGAGAAGGTGATCACCCTTGCAGAGTTTGCAAGGGAACTTGGGCTTACGAGGTGTTTTCATAGAATGAGTGCCATTAGAGGCAACTAGTTTACACTTGGTCTCTTCCTTATCCTTCTTCTTCTTAACTTTCCTTTTCTTCTTCTTCTTATCCTTTCGATTACTAACACTATTGCTTTGATCAGGTGAGGAAGAAGGAATGGAAGAAGATTCATCCGACGAAGAAGGGGAAGGATTAGTTTGGGATTGACTCTCTCGTGGTGGAGAATTAACATTCGAAACATTGGGTGCAATCGGAATTACCAGATTGAATAACCATACCGGTAATCCTATGGTTAATCCAGGAAGATTTAACGTGGCAATAAAGGGAGGACCAATATCTCCAACTGGAGGAAAAGTAAAAGGTACCCCTTGAAAAGGGGTCTCCGGATTGGTAGTCCTAGAAGGAGAATGGGTGCATGGAGGTAGATTCTCCACGAAACAAAACTAAGTGATGTGGATGAAGTCTTGTTAAAAAGAACTCAAAACCCTCAGGCAACCGAGCGTGCGAAAGGGGAGCTAGGAGAAGACAAGGCTCACAATCCAAAAGAGCAAGCTCAAAAAATTATATTGAGGCCGCTGCCACAGTAAGCGAGCTGTACAACAAAACGGCCAGAATGCCAACAAGCAGCCCTACAAAGAAAAAGACCCTCTAAAAGACAGCAAGCAAAACCTTCTAACTAAGAGCTGGAGACCTCAAAAAATTGTATCCTTCGCAAGGTGATGAAATCCAAGTCGAACAATACAAAATGAGAGACCAATAATGGAAGGATATCCCTCTACCGAAAGGGATCCTGGGTAAAGATCCCTAGAAGAAAAGTCACTAAGCTACCTCGTTCATGACACGTTGGAAAAGGTTTTCGGCGCTTCTGCCTTATCACCCTTGCATTACTATGAATACAAGGAAGACAATGATCGATGTTTCCTTAGGGCTTAGTGGAGTGCGGCATTCCATAGAGTCCGTTCGGTTCTCAATCTCGCGGCGGTTTAACCCCTAAAAGTTTAAAATAGTCAGGAGGCCCCTCCATAAACTGGTGTATGACCATGTCAACAAATACTAGAGGATTTTAGTTCCCTAAAGACAACGACTATGTCTCAGATGATAATGACAAGGGGGAATTATTTTGATGCCTATCCCTGATGTCCTACCTAACTACCAAATTCTTTTGATTTCCTCAAGTGAAGTTAATGTTGGTTTAGTTAGGGAGATTAAATTTAGAAGTTGTCTTGCACAATTGGGTTATGGAAGTGCAACTTGATGGTGTTGTGACGACTCAAACCATGCAAATGAAGATGAATCGAAATGAGCCTTTCTCTTCGATGAACACTAGCTAAAATAAGGAAGAATTCTTTATGTTCCGAATATGCAAAATCCAATGCACATGCAATTTTTTTTCTTTTCAAAATGATAGAAAGAAGTAAAATATGTACCCAAGACTAACCCAAAGTAATGAAAAAGTTCTTCATATGAACACCAACGTAATGATTCTAATCCATTTCCTATCTTTTCACACTTGAAAAGACACATCCAAGCTATGGAAATAAAGATTCTACAAATGCTTCCAATCAAATGCAAGACAAAGAGAAGAACCTAATAATATCGTCTAACTCAAATGCACATAAATATGAAACAAGCATTTCTTCTTCTCATGAATGTAATACCAAGAATGTCAAATGATTAAATTAAGGCAAGAAGAATACCTTTGTGTTTCAATTTCATGAATATGGTAAAAGAACGACAAAATCAATCTTCTCTTTGAACTAAAGCGGAGATAAGGAATCAATCTTTCCCAACAATCATTAGATAGGATGTAAAGGAAATAAGATGCCAAGCAATCCAAACACACTAAACCAAAAAATGATCTCAAAACCTTAATATGGGTCAAAACGACTGTAGGATGCACGATTCATGGCCCCCCCGGCCATGAGGGAGATTTTTTTTTTCAAAAATGGAACCCATTTTGCTTAAAAATGCAAGCAAAACACTAGTGTTTACTCAAAGGGTCAACATGGATCCAAATCTCGAAAAGACCCAAAAAACCAAACACACCAAATAAAACACTTTCCAGGAACTACCGTGGGCCTCTACAACAAAAACTGGCGACCATACTAGGGATAAAGCAGGATGTACTAACTCTATGCTAAGACAAAAAGGAAACAAATGCTACCTTGAGTTCCTGAACTAGTCTTCACAACAAGATTAAATGCATTCAGAAGAGATGAAAGACGTAACTCACCTTCCAATTCGACGTTTGTCCCACTTCTAGCTCTTGATCCCAAAGCTCCAATGTAGAACTTGTTGAAATCAAGCAAAGGACAAGCATGTGATCTTCCAAATACCTTGAAGCAAAGGTTAAGTTCAAATCTAAACTAGATACATTTCATATCAAAGATTTATACAATACACATGAAATGGGAAAAACAAGACAAGTTATCTTATATTACAAACTTGAAGAGTGCTTACAAAGGTTGCTTGATATCCAATCCAGTCCTCCATCTCCAAGTGCTTCCTCTATCTATCTCTGCAGAAGTCTAAAGATCATAGATTTGATGCCCCCAAAAGTCCTCCTTTTGGCTCATGGAAGCCTTCTCTCTTATAGCACATGGGAAGGTTAACCAACAAGAGAGAAGCGTGGATCTATGGAGGGTTTAGTGGATCAGGCCAGCTAAACAAAGAAGGAGTTAGGCTTGAACCAAAGGTGGTAATCCCAACAAAATCTCCTCGAAGGTCGAAATCCCAAAATCCAAGGCAAAAAGGCTAATTTCAAACTACCGTGCCCCTATAACTGAGCATAACGTGGTAGTACCGCGCCCTAGAGAAGGAGGAAAGTGCGGTAGTGCTGACTACCACGCCCCTGTAGATGTGCAGGGAGCGGTAGTGCTCACAAACAGGGCTAAGTTGGGTTGGCATATGGCAGAAAAAGTGTTTTCTTTCAATGTTCAGTCAATGGTTTTCATTCTGGATTTTCAGATGATCTTTAAGGGAAACTGTCGTTTAGGTCGCCAGTGCAAGGACACGACACTAATACATAATGTGTAATATTGAGGTATAACACATAGTTTAGGGTTCTCCCCACAAAGATCTAACAATTGGCATAAATGTACCACGTCCTTCTTGACCTTCTAGACCTAGAAAATACAATGCAAATGAAGGGTTGTTATCATATCGGGTAAATGACTAGTTAGGCTAGGATTTTCTAAATAAAATATCATTGCATTTTTTCCAAATAAAAAAGAGGAATTCCATTTTAATGAGTTTCAATGTTGCATTGAACTTGATGGCCTATGGGATTCTTCCTGCTAATAAAGTGACTTTATAAGGAATAGGAATAAGAATAGGAAGGATTTGGATATAGATCTTACACACCTTGTCCCAAGCAAACTTAGAAAAATCACAATACCAGAAAAATGCTTGAAAGTTTTGTTTGTTTCAAAGATAAAACATTTTTCCTTGTGACAATGCTAACTGAATTATTCTTTGCCCTACTACTAGGTCCCTCAAAATCAAGAACTAGGTGAAGGCCTTCTTTGGATCCACTAGTGGCCCTGTGACAATGCCAATTGAATTATCTTATGTCGTACTGCCAAGTCCCCTAGAATCAAGGAATAGGAAAAGGCCTTCTTTGGATCCACTAGTGGATTCCACACACTTTGAAGACAAAAGAGCTAAGCTGTATCCTCACACTTTATCCTCCACATTGTTCAACTGACCATTGAGAATATCCAAGGTCAAAACTTATTCACACTTTCTCTTGTTTAGTACATAAATGAAGTAGGAACATTCCCAAACAAGTTTGCAAGGCCGCCTTATGTTCATTTGTAATTCCTTGGGATTGGAGCACAAAAGCCTATAATGTATCACAATTTCATTTTTAATATCCCCCTCCTTGGTTATTGGCTTCTCCACTGATTTGCGTGCAATAATATTTGTTGTTGCTTCCTTCGTGTTTTGGTTGTTAAAATAATCCTTTGTCGACTTGTTTCTATATTTAATTCAATGCAATATATCTTGCATTTGGGTCCCCTTGAACTTTGAAAAATTTATAACCTTAAAAAAATCATAGAATTTGTCCACAAGAGCTTGAATTTATTCATCAAACAAGCTAAACAAAATATTTTGGCTACACTATCCAAGATCATCCTTCAAAATGTTATGGCACTTATGCCTCAAAACTTAGATTTGTCTCCCATATCCATTCAGGAAAGAAGTCTTCAAGCACTTATCCACTGGATAGATAGGTTGGTGACATGTTTTCCCTATAGATAAGTAGTGTAGTGGAAGTGTTCTTTCAACATATGACCAATTTAGTGATGCAGTCTTCCATGGGATGAGTAGTTCAGATTTGAATCCTATGAGTTCTATATAGGATATTCCTTTTGGAACTTCTTTATTAGATGGATATATCAATATCATATTCTCCCAATTGATGATCAATTTAGTGGTCCCATGTGTGTATGTGTTGAGTAGTTCAATGTTGATAATGATTGGGTATCCATTCACCCATTCACATTTGTTTTCAAGTTGGGTAAATAAAATCCCATTATCTTCTATATTTTAGCTTCAATTGTCTTTCTATTGAGTTGGGTATGCCCACTCCATTTATACTTCATCATATTTATCCATGAATCCATGCTTAGATTAAAGGGGATTCAACCTGATTTTTCTTTCAAATCTCTATCATTCATAAATGGAATTTAGAGATCCATTGTTGTAAAGTAAGTGAGGCTTATCCTTCAAATTTATGTCATGTTCTAATATGTGCATGAATTTTATTTAAAGACATAATCCCATATTATGAGCCCTTCTATATAAACCCCTTACAACCTCCATCATACCCTATTCTTCCTACTTTCTAGATTCCCCTAATACTGAATCATTTTCAATCTTTTGTTCTTGGATCAAACTTATAAGTCACCTATCAGTAAAGCAGTGAGTTTTTTTATTGTGCTACAATTAGATTTATGGGTAAGGTGGTTTAGTTTCCTTGCATTAATTTATTTTCCACTCGGGATACCATTTTTCAACAACCATATCAATGCAAGTAAAACATATACACTTTCAACACATGCATGAATATCTTCACTGTGATTACAGAGGTTCCCAAGAACAGTTGCAAAGTACTATTTTCCTTTGAAGATCCAATATCCTGAAATCTAGACAAGGGGAGGTATGCCACCTACAATAGTAATTGTCCATTTTCTTTGGTTATTTTCATTTGAAAGCATGCAAAGAAATTCCACTACACATTCCTGCTACTACTCTGAAGAAAGGCCAATAAGTGAAATCAAGAGTTGAAGTCCCTCCCTTCCTTAAAGGGCATGCCACAGATTGCTTGCACAGTTGCAGAGAACTTGAAGAGTCCTCATTATCTCCTCTTTAACTTCATATGCAACCATTGTGATTAAACCCACAAGAAAATTATTTTCTTCTTCATTTTGTAGCTTGCTACTTAATTAGTTATTACCATACAAGATAGAAAGGGATTATATTGATGATCTTGTACAAGAAAAGATGATTGAGCCTTGAATTGCTTAATCAATACTTGTTCAATAAATACTGGGTTTGCTTCTTTTGTTCTTTCTGCACTACCATCATAGATCATAAGGGATGAAGCTAATGCCCCAATTGTGTTAGGAATCTAGGAATCTGATGTGCAATGTTGAATACTTTCACCAAGAATTGAAATTACTGAAGATAGTCAAGTTGATATGTTAGCGAGAACATACATTGCATTTTCTTGCAATGCTTCTGTAAATTCTCTTTGCATGAACTCTTTTGAAGTATCATGTCTTGCATGCTTCAATTGGAAAGAAAGATATTTGAGTGCATCGACAGCCTCTGCCCAAATTTAGACTTCATTTTCAAGTTGCAAAATTTTAAGAAGTCGTTTAGTAGCTCTAGCTTGAAAAACATCGAGGAAAAAAACTCTTCTACTAACATCATACTGGATAGAAGAAAACACACATTTGCTTGAGTAGTAGAATTCCCATTTTTTAATAATTTTACTAGGATATCCACACCTCCTGCTCTTATTGTTGTCGGCCAAAAACCCTTTGTATTGCTACGATTTGTTCATTGTTAATATTGTTTCCTTGGATTGTGTTAAATATATTGTGAGATAAAGAGAGTATGCTATTTCTTTTGAATTTACTTAATTAGTTATCTTTGTAAACTATGTTGATTTTAATATTGGTGATAAATATATCATTGTCACATCTCCTCCCATCAGTCCAACTCAAGGAAGGGAACATGACACTTTATCCAGGATTTCAAAACTTATCTAGCCCCATCATCATTTTAAAATTCATAACAAGTAAAATGCACGTGTGAAAATGTATAAATAAACATACACAATGGAAATAAAATATACTACACAAATCTAGCATGTTTTCAACATATTCATAACGTACATAAAATAAATACATTGGATAATTAATACACGAGAATACTTATCTTGGTATGAAGTTGTCCCGAGCAACCGGATATGCAACTGCAACGTTCCACCTAGCCATAGGCCAGTTGTGCTCATCAAATCTCAACACAACTGCCACCCCAAAGTTGGACACATGTTCCACAAGGAAAGGGAACCTATCAACTCATGCATAGCCAAAAGAACACCACAACCTAGCCAATCAAATCCATAGCTAGGTTTATCAGGCTGTCAAAGAACTAGAAAGGAAGGAATTGCTAATATAGTGAGATCAACCACAGAGCTATCAGTACCTCTACAAGATTTTTCTAGCTTGGCACCCATAGTACCTACACACCCAACACAATAAAGTATTCCCTTCACTGCTCCATAGTCCCTTAAGCCATACCTTATCTTCTAGTGCTCTTCACGGTGTGCATAGAAAAGTAGCCAAAGCCCTATCATCTTTTGGGAGGTTACATCTTTCACTAGGTTTATCAATCCAATTCCCAATCCTTCTCTATTCATGGTAGCTTACATACAAATTCAAGCCAAAAATGGATGCATCTAAACCCAAACGACAACAATCCCAAGGTAATTTCCTAACAATTGGAACTCCATTTAACAATCACACAACCATACAACGAATGGGCATAACAAAACGAAATTGGAGAGGAGGAAATGATCACAGGGAAGAAAAACGATTTCTCCAACAAGTATATGGACATTCAAATGGAAAAAATAGCCTCTATGGACCCCAAAATCAAATTTCTCTTCCTCCCAGACATTCTGCAACACTAAAAACGACTTCCCAACAAGAAAAATTGAGGGAAACTTAGGAAAATCATGGAGGAAAATGCCCAGCAAGCTCAGACTGCATGAGAGAGCAAAACTGATGGATGAATAATGGGTTGAGGAGCAAATTCATGGGTACTTTCTTTCCTAGGGAGACAAACACAATTTTCCAAAATGGTGTCTTTCCCATACATGAAATTTGGACAGCCATACCTCTCCATTTCCTAAAATAATAACTACCTCAGCCACCTCTTGGAAGAATTAAATGATTGGGTGCATAAGTCAAAATGGGTAGTTAATGGTTTATGGGTTCTTTCATTGACACTTGGATTAACGCTATTGGGTTCAAGGGTTTGAATATTTCACTCCCTATTCCTTGTAAAAATCATGATCCCATACTCTTATTGCATTGCATATATAGTTGTGGGTATTTCTATTAAAACGCATATTTACATGATATTTGTAATTTCCATTGTGCCATCCTAGCACGCGATCCACACACATATATTTTTAATTTCCAATATGAGAAAAATAAATCGATGGTGGGGCCTTGGCCTTGAGCTCTTCACCATGATTTTATAAAAATATTACATCATTTACATGTTTAATGTAACGGGTTCAAAATCGAGATATTACAATCATCCATTGCTCATATGAGCCAGAGAAGGAGACACATAAGTTTTAATTTTCAATTTTTTTATTTGGTTTGAGAAAGAATTGAAGTTTCTCTCAACATCAAAAAAATAATCACCTCTATTTTTATTCTCACTTTGTAGTGCTTGGAACAATATCATGAAGCTAGAATGCTAGATATAAAAGGGGAAGATGCGAGAAAGATGGTCCTAGTGATTGGAATAATGACTCTTCATTCATTTGGAGAAGGTTCAGGTGTTGGAGTATCCTTTGTTGGCTCGAAAGGATTGTCACAAGGTATTTTGGTAACTATAGCCATTTTTTTGCATAACATTCTAGAAGGCTTAGTTGTGAATGTGTTTCTCACATCATGTGGGGTTTATCCAACCAATGCACTGATATGGAGTGTCATTACATCCTTTCCACAGGTAATAACCTTTAAGCAAATATTTCTCAATATCATTAAGAAGGTTTTGGAGAAATGAAATGAAATTATATTAAGGCCCGAAAATGATCAAAATAGGTCATTGGGGCAAGGAAGAGTGATGTTTGATATCGATAAGGACTTCCTAGAGCATCTCCAAAGCAGTCTAAAACCTAGGTTAAAGAAACAAATAAGAAAGAGTAGACAATAACATTAAAGGGGGTGAAACTAAAAGGGTAAGCCCTATATAGTGATGTAGATAGTGCATCAAAAGAGAAAAAAACCCGAGTAGCAATGCTGCACCATGAAATTATAAAGGTTAATAAAACTATCTATCTTGATCTCATACTTAAATTCAGCTTGATTGTAACATGGTGAAATTACTTAAAATTTTACTCATAACTGGTGAAAAATATTCACTCTATAAAAGAATTGTGCCCCTATATCTTCTTGCTTGTAAATCATCAAAATAAGAAGAAAACTCTTGGGATGGAAGTCAACGACAATATTTCATCAAAACTATGAACTCTAGGTAAACACAATTGATTTCAATATTTTGATTTTATGGATACTTCTATTCGCAAACAAAAGATTTAGAAACATTACTTGACTTATTGATGCAGCTTCAGTATGTGTAGCATCATCTTACTACGAGGGATAACAATCAGAAGGAATAGGTGACTTGTGGAAAATTCTTGTTGTAAATGCTTGAAACTGAAAATGTAGGGAGGAAAATGCATGTATTCATTTGGAACTAGTTTCAGTGAAAAATGACATTAAATTCTATTAATGTCCACAGATTACACAAAACAAGTATTGGGATTGGTGGATGTGTTATTGGATGGTATGGAAGAAAGAATATAAGATATGTGAATCATCCAATATAAGCTATGAAATTGTATGAAACTTCAGATTGAATACAAAAATGAATTCCACATGTATTATCATAAGGAACTTTACGATTCAAAGCAAATGCTTCCGACCAAGCATATTTCTATTACAAAGTCAAACATCAATATTTTGTGATTCAGTAGACACAACTAACAAACTACAAATAAATATCTTATTTAGGATCACCTAAACTCTTTTTTTCACATTATGTTGCATCTTTATTAAGGCGTAAAACTGGAGCCTGGTGGCCTCCCTTGTATAGACAATGAAAAATGTGTTCTAGGCAATAAAATAAAACCACCAAATATAGAAGGAAAACATGGAAAATGCAACTTAAAGACGGGAATAATATGCACTCTACATATATATTAAAATAAACACCATCCAAAAAATAATACCACAATAAATGAAACCTTCAGAAGCAAGATGGTATTAGGAAAATTGAAGAATTACAAATGCCTAGAATATAGTTTGAGTTGTGACGAAGACTCGTTCTTCTCGAATAGTTTCAATTAGATGCTAGAATTTGTGAAAATATTAATTGGTTGGTGTTTTTTTCCACTACATATAATTTTTGCAGTTCTAGATTACTAAATTTAGTTTTTAGAAATGGAATTATTATCACTACAACTGATTAAAACCAAAAACTAAGAAGCTAATGCAAATTGCAGTGATGCGTATTAACCCATTTGCGAATGAATGTCCATTACAATTATGACATATATTGTAAATAATTGGCTTACAATCTACAGTGCAATCAGAGAACTCATTACAACTACTCCCTTTTCATGTGGGGATCCAACTCTTTTAGAACCTAGGATATTAGAATCAAGTTTTTCCTATACTGCTATTTGATAAAATACAAAGTAGGACATAGCTAAAAACAAAAATAGGTGTAATAAGAGTGGGAAAAGTACCATCAATTCCATTGGATAGGATTGAAACTTGTGAATGTACAAACATGGAAGAAATCAAAACCATAAACAACATTATCGCTAACAATCGATTCTTTAGAATAGATAGCTTAAAATAAAATTTGTGATTTGTATTAATCTAGTGTAGGATTAAATAATTCCCATCATTTATGACCACGATTTTCGTGTTAGTATGTATAAGTTTGTGTACCGATCTCACTGATCTTGCCTCACTGACATCAAACAAAACAAACCGAATCATTGATTCCAAAGAAGTTTTTTGTTTGACATTGTAATATTTGAAAAAATCATCATGTTAATGTCTTAGATCATTGATGTATAATTACATAGTATATTATGTTTGAGGATGCTAGCTCAATGGAAGAGCACCTTCCTTAGAGATAGGAGGTTGGTGGTTCAATTCCTCCATGCGCTATCTACAAAAATTAATGAATAAGAATGAGTAAGCATACTACTAGTTGACGACAATTAATGATTAAAATGACTAAATATACTACTTGTTGATGATAATCAATGACTACAACTACTAAATAAATGATCAGATAAAAAAAATCAATGACTAAAAAAACTACTAAATACACTACCATTTGACGACAACTAATATTTAAAATAACTAAATATACTACTTATTGATGACAATCAATGACTACAACTACTAAATAAATGACTAGATAACAATAAACAACAACTAAAAAAACTACTAATTATACTACCAGTTGACAACAATTAATGATTAAATGACTAAATATATTACTTGTTGATGATAATGAATGACTACAACTGCTAAATAAATGACCAAATAACAACTATCAATAACTAAGAAAACTACTAAATATACTACCAAAATTACAAATCAGAACAACCAATAAATGACTAAATTGTTTTAGTCATAAATTTAGTCACGTTATAAGTGAATGGAAATAAACTACTAATAATCACACGACCAAAATTAGTCATTTATATGCAATTTTTAGTAGTTTTTTTAGTCATAATTTTCTTTCTACTAGTGATCAAATCAAGAAGACCCGTTATTACTTGAGTTTGCACAAGAAGCAAGTCCCAAAGTAGAAGAAAAAGTTAGAGGGATAGATTCGTTAGTTCTACCCAAGAGACTAATCTAGATACAAAAGTAGCCATAATCCACTAGTTGCGACTAGAAGTAGTAGTGCTCATGTACCTAAAAGAATGGAAACTACATCAAATTCAACATTGAGATTGCTCATCTTTCATGGGATAGGTAAAGACGACATAGAGCTACATTGGTTTAACTGCAAGGCAATATGGTTCGTGAAGAACATCACTAAGGAGGATTCCAAGATAACGCAGCTGGATACCACGTCTAGAGACAAGGATCTAAAATGGTACACGAAACCTAATAGTACCCTCACCGCAGGGCATATTTTACCATTGGAAACTATCAAAGCAGATCGTCAGAAAGAGTTCCATAAGCCAAAGTCTGAGTCGCAATGCATCACTCAAATCAAGGAGATTAAGTAGAGAATTGGTGATTCCATTTGGGACTATGACAAATGATTCAAGATTCTGTTGGACTAGCAGAGTTTCCATATCTAAGATGTGCAGCACTGTGAATGGTTCATTGTGGGCTTGATGCCACATATCAGAGTTCCATTGACACAACAAAAGGTGGTTACTTAGTAAGAGGCCTTGGAAATTGCAATAAGATTTGAAGTGACTCCAAGAGGGAAGGAATCATTAGGAATGGTGCAGGTATAGATGCATCTTTCTATGTTGACTGTGCAATAAAAAAAAATGTATACTGGTAAGGCAGTGAGAGAAAATTTGTGGTGTAGCTTCTATTTAATAGAAGACCATCACAAAAATGAATTCTCGGTACTGAACAACTACATGGGTACCGGTGCACCTAGTCCTTTTCTTGTGGAACCCAAAGATGAGTGGTGCGATATCTATCAAATTTGGGGCCATGCACCTCCCAATTTCCCGATGTTGCATAAGTACCAGAGCTCTACACATGCACCTTTTTGTGAATTCTCCAAATCAGCCAGACATGATGTGAAAAACTGTCGTGCTCTACAATTAATGAAGGATAAAAAAGTAGATGCCTAGTTGGTTCAAGGAACAAAATAAAATAAAGGACCCGATCCTATAGGACAACAAGGGGTAACATGCAGTGGGTTCCAAGGCCATGGAAGAGGCTATGGAGGCATAAGACAAGTGATTTGTTTTAACTATGGTGTGAAAGGCCACTTGGAAGGATTCTATACTAAGCCCCATACTCTATGTGCATATTTCCATAGTACAGAACATGCAACAAAATATTTCCCATACTTGATTAAGAAATGGGAAAACAAGAAAGGTCACTACAACATGGTGACTGATCAAACAAGGGAGGAGAATTATGGAAAGGACCTGGTGCAGGTGAACATAGTGACTCGAGGAAGTGTTCGAATAGGAAAATATTTTTTTAGAGATTTCAGTGCATAAATACAAGTGGAGCAAAAGATAAACAAATCTAGACAACCTCTACCCAAGTTTGAAGCTAGGGACCAACTACAGTTAATGCATGATGCACAGAAGGTGGTCAAGGAAGATGCACGGTGAGAAGAAGACCTATGCAAATAAATATTGTGTTGGGAGTATCAACTGCATATATTGCACGAGGAAGAGATACTACGAAGCATATGTAGTGAAGAAAAAAAACATGTCGAGTAACGTGGGGAAGCACAACATAAAGAAGAACAGTGCAGCAAGATGTACAATAGTCACCAGAAAGACCCAATAAGTACCTTTCTGCAAAGTTGTTTAAATATACTAAATGATCCTCACATTTCCAATAAAGTGACTAGTATGCTTGAAAAGTTAGTAATGTCAAATGAAGTTGAAGAACACAGAGTGGAAAAGAAAAGAAGAACTGGAAAGGAGTTTATGCTCTTTCTTGAGTTGGGGTGATTCGAGATGAAGGATGTAATGCTCGATTTGGGGGTGGATGTGAACATTCTTGTAATGTCCCCATTTTGACCCCCTTTGTATTAAATCGTAAATGATGTAAATATTGTAATGTGATCATGGTGAGGAGCTCAAGGCCAAGGCCCCACCATTGACTTAGCATTTTGTATCAGCAATTAAAAATAGATGCCTATGGTTCTTGTGCGAGATGGGCACAATGTAAATAAGACATCATGTAAATACGAATTTTAATGAAAAACCCACAACCGGCTATGCAATGCAACAAAAGAGATGGGGCATGACTCTACAAGGAAAAGGGAGGGAAATTATTCAAACCCTTGAGCCAATGGTATTAATCCATGTGTCAATGGGGAAACCCATAAAACCACCAACTACCCATTTTGTCTCATGCACCCAATCATTTAATTCTTCCAAAGATTGGTTGGGGCAGTTATTGTCTTGGGATTGGAGAGGTATGGCAGCCAGATTTTCGTGCATGGGCAAGCCATCAACCTGAAAATCGTATTTTTGGATTGCTGGGCAAGAAAACCCCCATGAAATGCTACCTAAGGCCATTCCTCATGCATTACGTCCTTCCTCTCACGCAGACAGAGCTCCCTGGAATTTATCCTCACATTTTTCACTATAACCCTGCGTTTTTCCATGCCCAGGAATTCGTTTTTGGTATTTTGCAGCAGCTAGGGAAGGAGGGACTCGATTTTGGACTGAGGGAGGGGTCGTTTTTGCCCTCGGGGCGTTTTTCTGGAATGGGTTGCTCTCCTAGTCGAATTTTCCTAGTTGCCAATTCGTTTTGAGTCTACCCACATTTTTCTGAAGCTCAGGAAACCCCACCTCATGCATTCCACTGTTGAAACGTTTTTCTCATGCTCAGTAAGCGTAGTTTTTTTGTTATGAGCATCCTTGTTTGATTTGAACCTGTAGTGCTCTGGTTTTTACAGCAGAGCACTATGTAAAATTTCAGGTTTAATTTTCTACGTTTTAACTTTACCAGTTTATGGAAGTAAATTTCTAAGAATTACTATGTGCCTAAATAATATTTAGTATACTGTCGTGTTTTCTTTTATCACCTTGCATTCGTAATTTAAAATAGACAAACATACCAATATTTCCTTTCCAACAATCATGATCTAGCATAAGAATATGTTTCACAACTCAGTAAATCAGTAAATAGCAGTAAATCAGTAAATAGCAAGTTATGCATGTTTACAGTAAGTTTTAGCATAATAGTAAATAACGGAAATTACCTGATGCTGATGCTAACCGTAAGTTGTAGCAGGTTGTATAACCCCTTAGACAGCCAAACTGAAGTGTCCACCCTACCGACCAGCTATTATCTTGCTGGCCCTTGGAAATCAAAGGATTTCCAAGCCCCCGAGCCCACAATCTGATAATCCCGAGAGCAGTCTTTACTTCTATTCTCAAAATCCTTCTGTTCGCCAAACTTTCTGTTCTCCCAACTTCTGTTCTTCCCTCAATCAAAAAAAAACCTCCCCTTTCTCCAAGCTCTCCCCCCTCTATATAATTTCCCTTCCTCGAGAATATCTTGGGCTTACTCCACCGCCCCAAAATCCCCCTCTCGAGCCCCTCAACATTTACTCCTATCACCAGTTCATTCATACACGGTTCTTTATAAAAATGTATAATTAATTACTCTCATGGAAAAATTAGTTGGTTTTGGATTGACGGTCGTAAGTATTTATTACGGTGGGGATTATCACCCAAAGGTTATCCATTCGGGATAGGCTTCATTAAATACAAGTCTATTCGCTATCCTTATTATTTAATGTTATTAATGTAATTTAATAAAATATTATATAATTAGTTGCCCCTTTTCAACTTGGACATGATGTGTCTTAATGGTCCACCTTATCTGTCGAGACTACTTAGCTTGAGGTTTAAATTCCAAGATTAACATTGAATAATTAAATAACCATTTTCCATCACATCACGTTCATTCCAAAAAGGATTATCCTATTATGGCTAACTTTTGAAATGGAAATAATCACACAATATTAATTTATAAATCAATATTTTAAATCTTACTTATATTGCATTTGTTACGATAGGGATATAAATGTTGCTGGAATATCATTTATTAATTAATGATAATAATTAAATCACCCTTTGACAATAATAAAAGGTGAATCAATCATAGTATTCTTAATTATTTGTTTATCACATGAGTACCCTAACATCAACATAGCATCCTTGTTCTTATAAACAAAGCACTTGTGAGGGCTTAAACAATTTTACTAATTAATTAGACACTATCATTACCCTATTCACAACAGTTCTTCTATGACAATGTTAACTGACGACACTTGTCTTAGTTTATTATTACAATGTTTTCATATAATTACTAATTCACTTATTTACACATTGACAACCTAACCATCCATTACCTAAGTTGATTGATGTATCCTTAACTGAGTTATCTATGACATTTATACTACTATTCAAGCATGACAAGTATGTTATACACCAGTAATATTGTACACGTACAAGGTGTGCATGCATGGCCAGTGTATGCACATGTCGGACATGTACTATAAACAAACCCCATTCCGCCTATGCCTACTTGCTAACTAATAATAGTATCTACCCCCATGCAGAAGAGCACGCATAATATATAGTATAATTACTTTAACATCCTCGGTTATTTAACAGTTAACCCTTTACGATTTAACATCATTGTCTTTATGTTTACATTAGTTTAATCAATCAAGTACAGGAAGGGTGCCTACTTCCACTAACTCGGAATCAAGGAATACTAAACCCTCAACAGTACTAACTAACACATCCTCCCATCATAACCTACGTCCAGCATCCTCCCTATCCTTCCTCTGCTAGTACAACAGTGGATGTCGGACTCACCGATCTGACCACATAGAACTTGAGAGCGATAGCGTCGGCTGAACAGCGGACCTATCCTCCCCTAGCAGGCATCCGACAATCGTCATCACAACAACATGGGGAGCGTGTCTCAGCACGGCCCTCCCACGACCTCGGGTCTCATGGAAACATAGGGTGGGAAACACATCTATCCCTCTCAACATACTGGGCCTACGCCCTTATCGACTCATACTTGCTGCTATCGGGATTATCAATTTGTGTTATCGTATCCTCATTTTGGCTGCTAAGGTTTGCTGTATGAACATGTTTTTCCTTTCCAATATATATCAGACCAAGTAACTGGCTATCCCATAGCCCCTGTGTCCTGTAGGTTAGTGTTTTGCAAAATACAATTTATAGAAAGCATTTTCCATTGATCGCCAATTGATCCATGTTATCATTTTATTTCATGTAACCTTTTAGCTCATCATAGATGCGTATGACATATAACATTTCAGCAATTCATATAAGAAGATGGTATCCACGTACCGAATCATATATTTCACATTTCATTAAGGAAAACATATAAACATATACTGCAATCGTAAAATAAGGAAATCATATGATAATCATGACATCATAACTGCATAACATAGTAACATCATAATCATGGTGAAATCATAAGACAGAGTAACATCATATAATGAGGTCCAATATAGTTTACTCAGTCGAGCTGAGTTCGACAAAATATATAAGAAATAAAGTATGGTGTGTCTAACTAATAAATATGCCGAATCAAAATATGGGCATTACAGAACCTGTAAGCAAGAAACTGGAGTGGTAGTGGACAGAATTGGCTTGATAAACCTAGTGTAGGGAGTAACCTCTCAAGAAGATCAAGAGGGCTGGCTACTTTTCTATGCACACCCTGAGAGCACTAGAAAGGAAGGTATGGCTTGAGGGACTGTGTGGCAGTGAAGAGAATACTTCCTGGTGTTGGGTGTGTAGGCATTGTGAGTGCCAAGCTGAATAGATCTGGGAGGGGTACCCATAGCTCTGTGGTTGAGCTCACTAGCTTAGCAATTCTTCCCTTCCATGTCCTAGCAGCCTGATAAACCCAATTGCAGATTGGCTTGGCTCATCCTGGTGTATGCTTGGCTATGTGTGAGTCTGTTGTTCCCTGGTTCCTTGTAGAGATCATGCCCAGCTCGGGGGGTGGCAGTGGTGCTGAGAGATTGAGGAGCACACTGGCCTATGGTTGGGTGGAACGTTGCAGTTGCATAGCCAGTTGCTTGGGACTACCTTATTGAGATAAGTACTCTCTTGTGTTAAATTTGAAATTATCATTTGATGAATATTATGAACGAATGTGGATGTGTTAAATGAATTTACTTCCGCTGTGTTTTTAAAAGTTTATGCATTTCCATATGATCTGTTATAATTCTGCAAAGGCCTTGATTTAATGGCTGCCACAGCAATCTTGAATGAATGTTAGTTATAAACAGGATTTATCTGTTTTCCGTCGTGTTTCTATAGCATGCACATATGCATGTCTTTGTATCAATAAGTTTAATTAATGGATATGGGGCTAACTGCCCGGTTTGAGCACCAATGTCCTCTCTATCATGCTGGCATGGTAGGAGGGGACATTACAATTCTTCCTAAGGAAACACGGGATTTTATGGGGATGTCAAAAATGGTATGGTCTCCCATATAACTCAAACTAGCCAATTAGTACAAGGTATACCCCATTGGGAGGTTGACTCGGGTGGAAGTGAATATTGATGGAGTTAATATTGTGGAAGATTTTGAAGTCATTGAGAACTTGGAGGATATTGATACCTACCTATCCCTATTGGGGATCGACTGGGAATTTGATAGAATTGCTATTATGAACTTGAAGTAGAGATACATGTCCTTTGATTCAAAGGAACTGCGAGTGGTGGATCCCTTGGATGTTAAAGAAGGGGAAAGATACACAGAACTAGTCAAGGATGATACCAATAGTGTTGAAATTGAAAAAATATATAATGTGACTGTCATGAAGGAAGATTATGTGAACCCCGCTGGTGATGGATATCTTATTTGGTGCAATGTGTTTTCTTTTGACACAGATTTACAGGATGCATTGGATCATTGGTAGAACCAACTCTATGAGGTATCCACCATTTTGTGTGTTGGATTGGGTTGGAGTTGTACGATCCACCAATGTTCGATTGAATTGAGAAAGTGCATACTTTCCTCGAACAAATGAAATCCTGATACCCAGAGGAAAAGTGAGTAAAAGAAATGGATGTCGTAACCTGAGGGACAATTGCATGCTGGTGGATGACCCACAGAAAGGATCTGAATAGTTGGGAATTAGTTGAGACATGTATCAAGATGAGGTTCTATCCTGCTATAGACTTGGTGCTTCTCAACACATTGAAGGGGACTAAGGATCCAAGAGAACACATTAAGTTCTATCAGTAGTGATGGGAGAAGAAGAGTGTACCACATAGTCAGTGGTTGCACTGATTCTACCATACACTAGATGTCATACCATGTAGCTGGTATGCTCAGCATGAGAGAAGAAGGAATAATAAGACTTCAGAGAAGGAATCCACTGAATTCAATGCCACATTTCGGTTTAGTACTAGAGATCCTAGCCTAGCCAAAGTTCTCCATCGAATGAAGCATTTCATCTTTGGAGAAATACCACAACAAGAAGTGATGCAAAAGCCAGTTTGTGCATACCACAAGGACATGGCATGGATGAACAAACTAATATACTTCTAGAACGTTGATAGTAAGGAGAAAAATGAGGAAGAGGATCCATGCAACTTGCAGATCAGGGAGAGTAAAAGGGAGTGAATGGTAAAGGATGCCTCGTTCACCAGTACTATGCTAGAGTTTAGAGAGCTCCTCAAGAAAAATAAATACAATATTAGCATTAAGGAAGCACCTAAGATGGCCATCATAGGATACTATTGGGATCAGGAGATAGTACATCACCTAGATAATTGACCTGCTCAAGGTATGTGAATATCTATTTACATGCATATTTTTGGAAATGAAAAGGATTGCAGGAGTTCTCGAAGAGATGAATATGCATCTGAAGGAGGGGGAAAACCAGTAAAGAAAAGACCCTATAGATTAAATCCCCAGTATAAGGAAAACATGCACAAGGAATTGGACTGCATGTTGGATGTAGGATTTATTTTTCCAGTTGAATAATCAGAGTGGATCAAGCCAATGGTGGTCACGACAAGAAGATAGGAAAGATACATATATGTGTGGATCTGTGGAACCTAAATATAGCATGTATCATGACCCATTCCCTACACTATTTATATATGAGGTACTGGAGAACATAGGATGATGGGAATCCTATTATTTCATTAATGGATTCTATGGATACCATTAGGTCCACATTGTAAAGAAGTATTGCACAGAGACTATGTTTGCGACAGAGTGGGGCTCCTTTTCTATAATGTAATTCCTTTGGGTGAAAGAATGCACTAAATGTATTTTCCAGGATAGTGGTTGTTGCATTCAAGGAATTCATGGATAAGTTCTTGGAGGTATATTTGGATGACTGGAAAATGTTCAGTCTGTTGAAAGATCATTTGCAGCTACTAATACTCATGTTAGATCATTGAAGAAAATGAAATTCCCTATGGACCTAAAGAAGTGTATTTTTTGCACCCCATTTGGAATCCTCTTGGGGCATTTTGTGTGCAAGGAAGGTCTATTGGTTGATTCAGTAAAGATTGCGGTCATTATGAATTTGTAGGAAACAAAATTAGTTAAATAGTTATGTGCGACTCTGTGACACATTGGCTATTACATGAAATTCATTAGGAACTATGCCAGTATTACAATGTCACTAGAGGAGTTGTTGAAGAAATAGATCAAGTATCTCTAGATGCAGGACTACAAGAAAGAGTTGGACATCCTGAAGGAGAAATTGGTTATTGCATTGATTTTAATTTTTCTATATTGGATGCACATGTTCCATGTGCTTGTATATTCATCATTGGTAGCGTTGGGCATAGTGATAGCTTAGTCAAAAGAAGGGGATGTTAATCACCCCATTTCCTTCTCCAACATAAATTTATCCACAACTGAGAAGAAATATACCACTACTCAGCATGAAGGCTTAGCGATGGTGTATTCCTTGCATAAATTCTAACACTACTTTTTGGGGAGTGCCTTTAATTTCTTTACAGATCATTCTTCCTTGAGGTACATAGTCAACAAGCCAGTGTTAGGGGGGCACATCTACCGATGATTGATCCTATTTCAATAATTTAAGTTCAAGTTCTTTGTCAAGCCAAGGAATCATAATGTTGGTCCATATCATCTGTCTATGATTGAATCTGGTGAAGAAGGAGGAAGTTTTGAATGATGATCTACCTAATGAGTAGTTTTTCTGCATTGACGCCATACTAGACCAATTCAGTTAAATTGTTTCATTTATGGCCACTAGTCACGCTTTGAATAATTACACAGTTTCCCAGTGCAAGTAGATGGTAACACATAATGTTGATTTTCAATTGATCATACGACAACTCTACAAGTTGAGATTTGATGGCATACTACATAAGTGTGTGCTAGAACATGAATTATCACTTTGTTTGAAGGAAGCACATGAAGGCATTATGGGAGGACAATATGAAAGGAAGTCTACTGCGCATAAGGTTTTGTGCGCAAGACTATGGTGGATTTCTATGTTGTAGGAAGCTAAAATGTATTACAAATAGTGTGATGTTTGATAGTGAGTCAGAAATATGTCGCATAGAGATGAGATACATCTCTTCCCTGTCATTGCACTTAAGCCTTTTGATAAACGAGCGATTGATTTTTTGGATCCTATCAACCCACCCGCATGCATAAATGACACCTGAAAAATCATTACTATGACAGTGTACCTGACGAGATGGTAAGAAGCTGCACTAGTGAAGGATTGTACCTCAGATACCATCGCATGGTTCATATTTGAGCATATCAACACCAAGTTTGCATGCCCGAAGGTGTTGATGAGCATCATGGAACCCATTTCCTGAATTCCACCATCCACGTGCTAACATAACAGTTCATGATACACCATTAGAAGAGTACCCCATACCACCCCCAGGATAATGGTGTAGTGGAAGCATTCAATAATATTTTGGAGTAGGAGATCACAATTCTTTGCAATGTAAAACACAATGATTGGGATCAACGCCTTCTAGAAGTAATTTGGGCATATAAGGAAACATGCAAGAGGCTCACAAATCACACCTCATTCAAGCTATTTTATGGAAAAGAAGTAGTGATGCTGTTGGAATTTGTTGTCCCTAGACTACGCATAGATATTTCCACCAACATGAAAAATGATGAATCACTTTAGTGTATATTAGAGGAACTGATAGAAATAGAGGAAGATAAATTTATTGCACAGTTTAGTCAGGTGGTTGAGAAGCAGAGATAGAAATCCTGGCATGACAGGAACATCAAGACCAAGACCATAGAACCTGGCACACTTTTTCTGATGTATGACAGTAAATTTTTGAACAATCCAATAAAGCTCGGAATGAGATGGTTGGGCTTGTTCCAGATCCTATTCATCACTAAAGCCAATGCAACAAATCTTGTCACCTTGGAAATAAAACCAATGAAGGGACCAATTAATGGAAGTTGCCTCAAGCTCTAGTATGTCTTGCAGGGGCAAGAACACCTGTAACTTTGTATTTTCTTAAAAAAAATAACTTGTCATTCATTGTCATTCATGGTCATTCATATAGATATTCAGTTCCATTTAAGTTAGGATAGAATCCGATGTAGGATTTAGTGCTATTAATGCTAGGAATGAATTTGCATATAGTTAGGAATCAAGTCACTCTAATGCAGAATCCTAGGTCATCATGCCATTAGTCATGTAACTCTTGTCAAATAGATTGTGTTATTAGTAGAACTACCTATGCTAGATTTAGAAAGATTGTGAAAGGAAAACAGTATTAAAGAATCAATACTTCATCAAAAAGTATCCAAAAAGATAACAAATAGAAGGGCATGATAGATCTACTATCATCCCCAATTAGATATCCTGCATAAGTTGAAGTTGGCAATGCAGAAAAAGAGATTCATCCCGCATGAGTGAATGTGGTGGTGCAGAAGAAGAGGAAGAATAATCGGCCCCGTGCACTATGGCATTAGGTAGTATATGCACTATGTTCGGTCTCATGCTGATTTCCACCTCGACTCTATGTATTGATGCACTTGGTGCCACTTCTCCTTGTGGAAGCCTTGTCTCAATCAGTGCATTCATTAATGTCTTTAATAGCTGCGATACCTGATGGAAAGACTCGGTCGCATGTTGAGTGAATTTCGACCGGATATCTTCCGCTACTGCCATTATTTTCTCCATGAGCTGGTTAATTTGATCATCGAGAAGGCCAACGTTTGTACTCCCTTCATTTTGCTCCATCCTGTGCTTCGTTCTTCCTTCCTCTCATTGTGCTTCTAATTCTAAATCTATGGGGTTTTTTGATGACGCCTCATTGTGACTTAAGGTGTGTGATTGTTCTTCCATAGGGTCACCTTCTCCTGCATCTTATTCTTCACTTTCCGAGTCCTTCACCTCTTCTGGTTCCTTTGGTCCCCTTTTTGACTTCCCATTCTCCGGATCCGACAGTTGGTCTTCTTTTGCTGGGACCTTCCATTCATCTGGCCAATCCTCTACGATTCTTCATCCTCTATGATTCTTCCTCCTCAGTCGCCTCTAAGGAGGATATATCTCGATGAACTAGAGATGGGATATCACCAACAAGTCCATCTATAGGATCTCCGATATTTTGTGGAAGGGTGAGGATCCTGTGGATGTCATAGCTAATGCATCAAAGGATGAGGTATACAAGAGGTTCCACATGTGTAGAGGGACTCGAGGAGCCATTATGTATGCTATATTGGAGCACTGAGTCAGATTTAGATTGTAGATTCTTGCATGCAATCTCCTAAGGAAGCACTGTAAGGATGATTGGATAGAAGGGGTCATCATTGTGGTAGAGAGGTGTGCGATGGGCCATCGTTGACCTAGTCAAAGTACCTGAGGCAGTATTTCCTCCAAGACTACCTAGAGTGTATGACCATGACACTAAGGTCCATTATAACTCAGTGCTCCTACTCTTTTCCATGGTTGTGTGGTAGCCACCCCCTGACTACAAATATGACCACCCTACCCCAAAGGACATTGTGGTGGCGAATTTATTGGTCTTGCACCACTAGCTAATGCATGAGGTTCAACTTGCACTCAACACCACTTTTCAACAATGGTACATGGGCATGCTAACAACCATGGAAAATTATTTTAGGATTCCACATTTAATTGTGCATAAATGCAAGGATGTTGTGGCTTTTGAGGTGGACAACCACAATATCTTGATTACACCACGGCCATAACCATAGTTTGATGCATATGTCATGCCATTATACATCATTTCCAATGATGTCAAAGAATCCATTGCACAATGGCCACATCACATGTAATCATTTTCATATTCATTTATGGAGATTTTGGAGGAATCGATAATCTAGATAAAGAATCCTCAAGGAACATGTAGTAGCTGCACCTCGACGAGGAAATCACCCCACTTGTTGGATAAGAGGAAAATAAATTCCATCCCATATGGATAGACCAGGGATTAGAAGAATAAGTATAGGAAATCTTTTTCACCACTACTAGAATAGGACCCCGAGGAGAAGAAGAAGTTGAGGAACATATCCCACCAGCAGGAACTCCTGGCACAAAGACACATTCTTTAGTCAAGCACAATATCTTTGAAGAATTTGGGATTGAAGTTGAACAAGAGGAAGTGCAAGTGCCCAAGCATCCCGAGTCATCAAGTGAATATGCAGGGGAAGAGACTACCCAACAAACATAGCAATCATAGGCCAACATTACAACGATCCCTCAATTCATTAAACAACTACAATCAAACATGGAGGTTGCACAAATCCTTCATAAATAGATTAAAGAAAATTTCTGAAATATGAGAATGGCCCTACATATATCCCCGGTCACGGTGGTAGCGCAAAAATATGAAGCATCTAGTACCAACCGAGCACATGAATTGTAGTGATAGGACAAGGAGGCCTTTCATAGAAATATGAAGTTGAACCCTTTGACTATTACCACGATTCATCCCCCATGGTATCAAACACCCAACCACTGTCATTTATTGAGATGAACTTGCACCTGGTCCTGATTGAGGACTTGTATCATTTTGTGACAAAACGTTTTATTAATTTGGGTGAAAGAAATTCTTAGCTGAGCCACTCTTATGTCGGACTCAAGTAGAGGCATAGGGACATGGTACAAGAAAGAGATAAGCTCAAAGAACAAGTTGAAAAGGCATCCATTACACTACCAGTTGCTAGTTCTTTGAATGATAGTCAGTTGCAACCTATCTATAAAGTCACCTATATCAAAGACATGATTACTATGCTTCATTAGGAAGCGAAAGAACCACAAGTACATATTAATCCAGATCCATCCCTAGAGGAACTTGAACTTGCAAGGAAAATTTGATAAGTTGAATGCTGTACAAGTCCTAGACCAAACAAAACATGGAGTGGTGAACTTAGGAAGGCTCATCGAGTACAATTTCAATATTTGGAACCACATGTAGGATGTGTCGGAGCTGTAATAGGTCGACAAGTAGATATGTGACTGCAAGGCCCATTTCATTGCCAAAAATAAGAGTCGGGTACATTTTCCTCTCTCTACAAAGAAATAAGCAATGACATAAATAAATATATTGACCAATCATATTACATCAAGTAGAGTAGGGTAGCATATGGTAGTGAATATTGTCACCAAGGTGCAAGAGTAGGGATAGAAACATTTTGATATCCTGTCTGAAATAAACACAAGAGTGGGATATTTCCTTCCCCTCACCAAGAAATTTAAACAAGAAGCATGGAGAGGTAATTAGAAAGAGGTGGAGTCATTCACTAGTCAGATCACTGACATCACTAGTGAGTTCGATCCCATATGGATCAACTTCCTAGGGTTTTTTAGTATCCTATGCACGATCCTACCCTCAGTGGTAGGGTTAGAACCTTGTACTATGTGGCTCGGGATGAGACACGTCATAGTGTTAGGGGCAGGTTATTTTTTAAGGATTCTAATATTACACTTAAGTATAGTATTCTAGGCGATTATTTTGGATTGGAAAAAAAATAGATATAGATAGGTAGGCGAATATTAAATACAAAACCTACAATTTACTACTGAAATGTGTAAATTTTGGCTAATATTATGATAAAAAAACATATTTTATGTAAATATAGGCGATATTAGAGACTAAAAATGACCAAATAGCGAATTGATTTTTCGAAAAAATGTCCCAAAAATAGGCAATTGGCGAAATTTCGCCCCTAAAAATTACCCTGGTTAGGGGCCTATTGGTTCCCAATTTTTGGATTAGTAGATGAGCATTGAAAAATATAGTTAGAATCCAGACTACATGACAAGCAAGATAGTTGGAACCAAACTATGCGCCAAGGAATTCAATTAGACTATGTGCCACGAACAGTTTTCCAGTTTTGAACCGAAGCCTATATAAAGGCATATTTTGTAACAGGGTGGGTTCTAGTTAGCTAGTTATGGGTTTTCTATGTTTAGCATTGTATTTTGTGTTGTCTATGGTATGGTGCTTGTATTTTTTTATAGAGAAATAACAATTAAGCTGTTGAGCTAGATCTATAAGCCATTTATTGTAGCCAATTTTGAATATTAATATAATGAAGTTATTGTCTAATATTTTCCTTGTGCAGTTTCTTTATGGTTGAATGTATGAAGAATGGTAAGTAGTTTAGAAGATGAATGATAGCCTGTTAATTATTGAAATGCATTCTTAAGTGATGAAATGAATACAATGATGATAAGAAAGAACCCATCTTCTCTTGCGCAACCCTGACATTGGTTTCTATAATTTCTTGCGCGTGTCTCAAGTGAGACCTTATCCTACTTGTAGGGTATTGAAAATGCCAGTGTCTATAGTGTTTTTGTTGGTGATGCAAGTTGAACCCTAGGTATAAAATACGACTAGCCAACATTGTTTTTCCATATCACTAATTGTAAATCTCCAAAAGCAAGATGGGACAAGTTGGCCTCCCTATTTGGTGAAATCAATGAATTTTAAGCCTTGCAATTGGAAGCAAAATTATCAGTAGTTGTGCTTGATGAGCATGCATCTATTGAATATTTATTTTCCAAATTGAGGTCATTGTTAGCACAAATTAAAGGGTTTGGATAAACCAAATCCGATAATGAGTGCATTTTCTTGATTCTATCCAAACCGCAATGTCCATATCATGTATTTTCTTTAAATTTTATTCTATTATGGATGGTCTCAGAGATGAGTTTAAAGTGCCTTCTTTTGAGCTTTGTTTTGACTGGATCACCAAGGAATAGTCCAATCTTATGTTATTAGATTCCTTTCAAACTCTAAAAATCAAGCTATTGTGGCCCATACCTCTAAAGGTAAACATAAAGCTCAATATGAAAAGAAGAAAGATTATACTCAAGGTGTTGAGACTCCCTCTGAACCTCAATAGAAAACAAAATCGTCTCCACCAACTTCCAAGTTCAGCAAGTCTTCCTTCAAGACAAAAAAGAAAAATTTAGGTGAACCTTCTAGCTTTTGTGGTGGTCCATGAAATTGAGAATTAAAGTGTTGGAAGAAACTAGAAGCATTGAATGAAGCCATGCATTAACAAAAAAATTTGGTGTCCAAACCTTCTTCAATAAGTAAAGGGCATGCTTTATTTGCTCGATATTTATATGCATTTTCAGATAACTAGATATTTTATTCAGGTGCATCGCATCACATAAATCATTCTAATGAGTTAATTCCTTCCATATCCGATTGTATCATTTCTCAAATTGCAACTGGAGACTCTACCCAGCTTGATTTTTTAGGATTAGGCATTGTGTAGTTAGATGATAGGTGAATCAATGATGTTCTACATGTTCTTGATATCTCTGTCAATATTCTTTCAATTTATTCAATCTATCATTCTAGTGATGGGAAAATAGAAACATTCTCACCTTATGATGTAGGCATTCGAGAAGTACATAATCTAGACACTGTTGTTGCCTCTCGAAGGGTTGATCATAGCTCTAGATTGTACAATTTTTCCACTTTCAATCCTTCCTCAGCTTCCTCTTTCATTGCACATGTTGATTATTTGAGTAGGATTTGGAAATTGGACATCTAAATAGAAACATTATCACCTTATGATGTAGGCATTTGAGAAGTACATAATCTAGACATCGTTGCTGCCTCTGGAAGGGTTGATCATAGCTCTAGATTGTACACTAGTACAAAATGAGGAATTAATGACTAAAATTCGACTATAAACAACTATTTTTGAGTTGGTGACTAATAGTAGCCGATTTCCACTATCTTATAGCTAGTCGTATTTCACTAGTCATTAATTGGTTGACTTATTAGTCACTGATTTAGTCATTGATAGTCATTGATTTAATCATTGATAGTCACTAATTTAGTCATTGATAGTCACTGATTTAGTCATTGATTACCACAATTAATGACCAAATGTACAACTAAATAAAATACTAGATGATAACATATTAATGACTAAGCTAAATACGACTAAACGTTAGTCACGCTATAAGATACTGGAAATTAGCTACTAACAGTCGTATATATGTGAATTTAGTCGTTTTCTTAGTCACTAATTTATGATAGGGTACGGAGGAATCGAAGCACCAATATCCTGCCTATAATTAGGCAGGTGCTCTACCATTGAGCTAGCACCCTTTAAGAATTTGTTATTGCTTGACAATGATGATATTCAAACAAATTTTGCATTATTCAAGCATACAAAATAATGATTACCAAGTTAATATATATCCATAATGGCTTGCCTTGTTCTAGTCCTTCAAGTCTTTCAACTATGAAACAATAAGTTTTATCATCACCGTATAAGGAAGGTACAAACTATGAACACTTCGAGTGACTGCAATACAACATATATAACATAATTTTCATTTCTTTCAACTTAACACTCCCAAAGGTCCCTGTGTTAAAGTTCAAGCATCCAAGGTACCCAGTACTATTAAAAGCTTTATGTGCTTCTTCCTTGACTTGAACAACTGTAGTGAATACATTTTTGTTGTCGACGGAGGAAACCCATCTTATAAGTAAACAAATAATTACACTTGAAATCATATTTTTATAGGCATGTTTTAAAAAATAAGGCTCTTAACTAGGTAAGGAGACTCATGGTTATGCAATAAGAATGGCCACCCCCATCAGGCCTTGGTATTTTTCAATGAAATGCAAGTCTTTGAGGTGCCAAGATTATTACAACTTTGAGCAATGCATTGTTTGCTCCAAAAGTTTTAAACCTAAGTTTTTGTTGACATTGTTTCCAAATCATAGTTCCTACCTAACCCTACCAAACCAATATATTAAGTTTCCCTTGTAGCGTTGAGTCATGCAATTTTCATTTTGTTTCTTATTTTTAGTTCCTGAGTTGGGTACAAAAGGGTATCTTCTTGTAAATGTCAATGGTGGCTTGAATCAATGCGAACTGGGGTAAGTTTTAAGAAACAATGGGTGGATAAGGGCAATGCTCCTCTAACAACTCAGAATTATCACATGGGTTGAGTACTTCAAGAACACAGGGATGCTAATTGTTGGACAAGAGTTTTTTAAAATGCATATTCAAGGAACCCTAGCAGTCCTCTCTGCCATATTGAGAAAAGGATCCAAAATATCCATATTTAAGATTGGGAATGATCATTTTTAGCGTTGAATGTGGCACTTAATCCTTATGAGGCTACTGCTACACAGGGTGTCATCATACCTGGCCCTTTCTCAAACTATTTGGTACTTTAACACACAAAAAATTATTGATTTTTTAGGGCTGCCACCTTGGGGATCATATTGTGACTAGATCTTAGTTTTTGCTATTTTAATGGTTATAACCTCCCAAAACTGCCAAGGCATGATAAATAACCTTTTTCATCGCTGCTCATGTGCCCATATTTTTGTTTTAGGGGCCAAGACACACCTAGACTTACCCTAAATTGAAGGCTAGGGCTGCTGCAAGTGTTCACATTTATGTTTAAATGGATGATATACTCCTAAATGAGGAAATAAGTTGCAACATGTGTTCAAAAAGATCTGAATTCGAACTGTTGTTCACAAATCCACAATGGATAATAACCCTAAACTCTTATAAATTGTTGGGACAAATTTACTCATGACTCAAATAATGATATTTTGAGGCTAGTTTTTTACTTATGTTTGAGAGAAAATCCTCATATCACACCTAGATTTGAAAGAGGATATTGTTTGAGGGCTAACAAGTGCCCAGAATTACATCTATAGCTGATTCATGGTGGGAATTATGCCCAGAACCTCCCATAAACCACCTAGACTTTGACATATTTCTCAAATTAGTTTCAGAAGAACATGATTTTCTCTTTAAGGTTTCTTGTAGATTATCATTTAGGGGATTTCAAATAGTGCTCAACAAAATAAAGTAAGTCATGAGTTAAAATTCCAAGTGACTCTATAGTTACAAATACTCTTGGCTTCATAATCTACAAAATAAATAAATGACAAAATTTCCTACTATTATCTTGTGTAGATCCCCTACATTTGAGATCTTCCTAAGTCTTCCTTTTATAACATAATTATATGATAAAAATATTACAAGAAAATAAATTTTTGGTTGCATGCACTCAATCTCCATGTGATCTTAAAACCAATAAATACTTGTGATATTTTTATGCATTGGAAACAACTAATACTACACAAATGGGCTAAGCTGAAACAAGCTTGAAAACATGTATCATATGAGATTTCCAATGATAACTAAGTAGAAATAGAATATTCCAGTTCATTGGAAGAGAATTGCATTGGATGAACTATGACCTATTTTATTGAGTTGTCCAAATGTAAATAGAATATGTTGGATTTGATAGATGCAACAAATACAATTGTTCTAAGATAATTTTTTCAAAAGATATCTATAAGAGGAGAGAAGATTATGAAAAATAATTGGGCACAACTGAAAAAATGCAAGGATGATATGATAGCAGGGATATTCCCCCATCCTAGATATGAAATTTTCTTAGAAGCAATTGCATTGACATCTCCTGCCAAAATACATATTTTTGCATCTTTGCAATTTTTTCCTTCTTATTTTATCTTGTGATAGTGTCTCAGCAATATACCTTTCATGTACTTTAGGTAACCATTTTCACCTTGTTTAATTCAATCAAATTTTAACATAAATATGCATAAAATCCATTTTGACTCACACTATATCTACCACAAGAAACCTAAGTGGTCTTATTTGAGGAACACAAATCCAAATACGAGTACATATTTTGGTTTGAGGTTGAGTCACCCAAAGAACAAATTCTATGAAGAGAAAAATGTAAGCATGTGGATGCTTTTGAGACAAGGGTTATTCATCAAATTCAACTTGGACAATGTTTTGGGTAATTTCATAATTACAATGGATCATATTGTGGAGCATTTAATGATTTTGATTGTCTCGAATAGAAATTAATCAACAAGCCCTGATCTAGGACCACATACCTCAAAGATGTAAAGAACAATGGGCTTGGCAATTCAGTGTTGTGGAAGTTGATCCAGAAACAATGGATCCTTTGTATGACATGCTCTTGAGGTTGCTTCTAGTCTTCCAAACCTTCTTGGGATGTACAACCCATCTCTATTACCCTACCAAAACATGCATTTGACCTTTCAAATCTAGCATATCATTCTAATCTCTTATTTAAATACACAAAATGATATATGACACTTCAAGTAAAGATGCAGCAAAATGTTTCTAGGTCTATAAGCCAATGCAGAAAGTTATGTACAAGAAAAATGGACAGGAAAAATTTGCAAGCATTAGTTGATTAGGTGCATACCATTTTTCCTTATGGAGGTCTATGACCACACCTATCACCACTACACCTCTTTTCAAGATATACATGCTTTATAAAGTCTTGAATCTTGTCAACATTGTTGCAAACAAATAGTTGTCAAAATAATGTTAGCATCCTAGGAATCTGAAAATTGAAATGCACTTTAAGTGCATATTTCAAAATAAAGAGTATATTGTTGACCAACTTTGCAAAAAAAATAGTAATGGGTCAACAGTGATTGAAATAGATCAAAGCCAATCGAGCAGAGTTCAGTGTGTTGTCTAAAATGCTCCCACCAGAGAAGAGACATTGCAACTGATGTGTAACCTCTCCAGCTCTGTATACAATGAAAAGTTCCTAGGTCCCAAACCTGTGAATTTTTTTACACAAAGTCAAATATAAAATCACCTGAAATCAGATACATACTTCATTTTCTAGTATTGCAGATGCATGAGAAACATCAAAACTCGCAAGGAAGACACTATTTATTCACAGCACTATTATTTCTAAACTGAACCAGTTTAAGGAAATTTTTTTTATCTTATTGTGTAAACAAATAAAAGTAGTAAAGAAGAAGCGAAAAAACTTACTCTTATTGTGTGGTCCATGGAAGCAGAATAAAGTATGTCTATCCCTGAGACTAATGAGACAACAGGTAGTGTTTTCCCTGTGAGGGAAGCTGCGGGAACAAAGGTATTGGCTGCAGATCTAAACTTCCATGCCAAAATAGTGCCATCTTGTGGAATGGAAAGCCAAAAAAATCAGCATGGCTATAAAGGGTAATAAAATATTACCTACATTCTACTTAATAAGGTATAACACATGACACAAATATTATAGAAGGAAATACAGGAGACTTATTTGTGTTAGACCAAAAAGCATTTGATTAGAAACAGCCAAGGCATGAACTTGTCCCCTACAACCATCTAAATATAGCTCTGTCGCAATGAGAGTATTCCATTAGCCGATAGGAATCATAGCACAGTGGTATTTAGAGTATGTTGAGAGAGAAGAGTGCATGAGGAGCTGCACTTGTGGGAGAAATGAGTGAGGGTTACTTTTACATGAAGGGGTGACGTCAGAAGTATTTCAACTAGAGGAGGTTGATTATAATTTACAACAAAAGTTTTGCAGGTTGTCTCAGCCTCTCAAGCTGCCTGGGTAGCCCATTTCCATACTTTAAGTTCGCCTTTCCGTCTCTAGTGAAAAATAATCCACCAGATCCAATCTGAAATGCTCGCACCTCGTTTCTTGAGAATAATCTACCTTGTTCTCTGAACCTGAGACAAACCTATAAGTGTTATTATATCAAGAGGATAACATTCATGCATAACATGATTCATGGTCTCAACACCAATTTCAAACTTAACATTGTGAACTCCAAAATGAGTGCATGAAAGATGTCCTACTCTCTGAGATATTTTTAAAATGGGCAGAAAATGACCCTGAAACAACCCATAGGCATTCCAGAATCCAACATGTTGCCATTCTCGGGAAAAAGAAAAAGCATTTCGATTTTCCAATATTTTAGAGGGTGTTCTCTTGTTTTGCAATGAGTGAGCGTTGAAAGATAGAACAAGTCCCCTATTGAAAGATAGAACTCGTGAAATGAAAAGGATGCAAACTCAAGGATTAAAAAGTGATCCCTTGTTCCTTGATATCTTTGAAATACCCATTTAACAAATTCTTAGCTTTTACTATTTCAGGTGACCAAGAATCTGCATCTATGAAAGGTTAAAACCATACTGTGAAGCATGCAAAAATTGCTACAACCAATGGCATGAAATTGAGAGCAGGTATACTTACGATGGAAGGTCGTAAAGGCACACACTATTGTCATTGCAAGAACAAAGTAGAACAGGCTTGGCTTGTCCATCATTCATTGCACACAATGCAAGAACACCCTGTGAGAAGGGAAACCCAAAAATATTAACTCCACTTAAAAGTTAATTATGAGGAAAGAAACATAAACCTTGCATTATCTAGTGGCTGGATAGGATTATTTGACTCAATTCTTGCAAGATACACAAAAAGCAAATTATCATTTATATATATGGCCTTACTGCATTAGAACAAAAACAACAAAAGAAACCAATTCAAATTTACAACATATCAGTGAATATGTGCAATTAATATTTCAATAAAATGAATCAATTTTTTCTACCACAATGATTTTTAAAAAGTTAAGATGGCTCTCCATATACATGTCATATCTCTTACAAATATGAATCCATGAAGAATCCATATCCAATACGTGTCTGGGAATATCCAAGGAGGACGGGGTAGGATCTAGTAAAGTAAGACAACTTCTATTGGGAAAACTGTGAATAGGAGACAAAATGCAACTTGCAAGCTCCCAACCTAGATGTTTAGATTTTAAAGTAGAAGTCAATATGTCCACAAAGGAAACAACAAAGAGTGATTCCTTGTTCATGTGCAATCAAATATGCAACTAAATTTCCATCACTGTAATTTCCAATAATTAGATCAGGTTGAACTTTTAGCTCCACGGTTAATTCATTTCATACATCATACAACTGTTAAATTTTCAGAATTTACTTCAATCTGATCTAGGATCTTAAATGAGAGAACAACATGTACAGCAAATCTACAGCATATCAATCATGGACACAAATAATGCAAGCACACAAGAGACACAGAGTTTACTTGGGGAAAACCATAAAGGTGAAAAACCCCAATAACTTCCTTAGAGATAGATAGAGCAATGATACAACCAGAATACAAGAGATAGTCTTCTCCTAGCAGCAGAGCCTCCTCCTCATAAGTGCACCACTTTCCGAATGAGAGAAGTGTGTGAATGAATGATCAAATAGAGATCTCCCAATCTCTATTTATACTTGTTATGTCCTTCCCAATAAACTAATGGGGCCTACATGTCTACCTTAACGCATGGTTAACTTAATCCGGGCCGACCCCACACTGGGTGGTCTAATAACCCTTTGACCCACATGGTCGACCCCCAATAGGGTGGTCTGATAACCCTTCGACCCACATGACTTATACAAGGCTGACCCCAACAAGGTGGTCTAATAACCCATCAAGTATAAGTTACGACACTTACAATATAAATGACGACACTTCTGTATAATAACATCTCTATAGGAATACAAATACTTCCGTATAGAGGAATAATTCCATCTCTATAGGAGTACATATGAAATACATGGGTGAAATACATTTTGAAGTTACATATACATCAACACTCCCTCTTAACTAGGAAGGTATTTCTCGACACAGGTCTGCTAGCACAAGTCTTCTTCTCTGGATCATCATCAGCGAATCATCATCCTCGAATCATCGTCATCGTCACTACTGCTGCTCTCTCAATCAATCTTTGAATCTACTCGTCATAGGAAGTTCTATAGAGCCAGTCCTTTTTCACACTGGATGTAGGCCCACCACCTGCAGGTCTTCATCATCACTGGCCATACTGTGGAAATCTCAAGACTTATTACGTGCATCACAAAACCTTGCTAGAGCATCCAGACTATTATGAGCACACAGCTCTACCTATCGGATCTCCCAGGGACATATTATATGTGACTGTTACAAAACCTTAAAAGCGTTTATTGACTAGCAAGAACCCTAAAGAGCATCTGAAGCCTTTTTCATCCTGTCCAGATCTCCAGGACTTATTACAGGCACACATCCCAACCTATTGGATCTCCCAGGGCCATATTACATGTGGTGATGGCAAAACCTTGCAAGAGCATCCCAGGACTTATTACGAGCACACAGCTCAACCTATCGGATCTCCCACGGCCGAATTATATGCCATAGGAAAAAACCTCGAAAGAGCATCTGCCAGATATCCCAGGGCCAAATTATATGCCATAGGAAAAACCTTGCAAGACTATCTGCAGATCTCCCAGGGCCAAATTATATGTCCTTCCAAAGCAAAACCTTGAAAGAGCGTTTGCCAGATATCCCAGGGCCACATTACATGCCATAGGCAAAACCTTGCAAGACTATCTGCAAACCTCCCAGGGCCAAATTATATGCTTATCTGCACAATTTGTTCCACGAACACAAAGTATCAACCTGATACTCACAATACATCATCCTGATGTACACATGATCATCCTAATCATCATCACTGCATCATCCTGATGCATGTCATCTGGAGCAACATCCTGAAGCTCACCATCCATGATCATCTTGATCATACAATGCATCCACCTGATGCATACCAAGTAGCTACCTGATACATATCATCATACATGATCCACCTGATCATACAATGTATCCACCTGATACATACATAGATACATGATCCACCTGATCACACAAAGTATCCACTTGATATATATCAACATACATGATCTACCTGATCATACAAAGTATCCACCTGATGCATATACAAATACATGGTCCAAGCATCCAACATGATGCATATACAAATACATATAAATGATCCAACTGATCATATCCAGCATCCAACATGATGCATACATACATAAAAATGTAAATGATCCAACTGATCATACCGAGCAGAAACTAGAACATCATCCTGATGTTCATTTATCTAGCATTTACATCCACATCGATGTGAAGGATCCTCCTTTCAACATGCTTGGAATGGCTTCAGCAAATGTCTCCATCACTTCTCCCTCGAGGTGTCATCGATCTGAAGGACACCAAGCCTCTCTCTGAAGTACTCGAACTTCACTCTGGCTAGTGGCTTCATCAACTCATCTGCAATCTGCTCATCCATCGCAACATACAGGAGCTTCACTGCTCCTCTTTGCACCATATCCCTGATATAGTGATATTTGATCTCTATGTGTTTCGACCTGTCATGAAACACTGGGTTCTCAGACAGCTTCACACAACTCTGGTTGTCACAAAAAGATACCAGTAGCCTCCAGCGGTAGATCAAATAACTCAGATAGTAGCTTCTGAAGCCATACTGCCTCACAACTAGTCGAACAAGCTGCAACATACTCTGCTTCGGCTGTACTTAGTGCTACGCAGGACTACTTCCTGCTAAACCAAGAGATCACACCTGATCCCATACTAAAGCAGCACCCAAAAGTGCTCTTCCTATCTGTAGCACTGCCTGCTCAATCTGAATCAACATAACCCTGCAGATTAAACTTTTGATTCGCATCATACTTGAGCCCATAATCAACCATACCCTTCAGGTACCTTAGAATATGCTTTACAGCAACCAGGTGAACACTCCTCGGATCTGTCAGGAACTAGCTCAATGTTTTCACTGCAAAGCAAATATTTGGTCTCGTGTTCGTCAGGTACATCAAGGACCCAATCATCTGACTATACATAGTGACATCAATCGGCTCAGATGAAGCATCACACAGAAGCTTCAGGTTCAATGCCATAGGTGTGGTCATGGCCTTACAGTCCATCATCCCGAACCTCTTCAGGATATCTACTGCATACTTCCCTTGTCCAAGGAAGATTCCATCTACACTCTGCCACACCTCCATACCTAGAAAATAGTGCATCATCCACAAGTTATTTATCTTGAACTCGGCAGCAAGCTTCCGCTACGTGTTGGCAATCAATCTATCTTCACCTGTAATAAACAGGTCATTCATATACAAAAGTAATATCACTGGATTGCCTTCCTCAACCTTGTAGTAAAGGTTGGGATCCCCTTTACTCTTGGTAAATCCCAAACTGGATACCAAGTTCTGCACATATATGATTCCCTGTCATGTGTCTCAGAACCAAGTAGCTGCTCCACATACACTTCTTCTTCAACTACACCATTCAAGAAAGCTGTCTTGAAATCCATCTGGTGTATCTTCCCTTTCATCACTGCAGCCAGAGCAAGTACGGATCTAATGGAAGTGTATCTAGCTACATGAGCAAAAGTCTCTATGCTACCACCTGCATCATGCTTGATCTTGTAGATCCTCTTGGAAGTCACTACAGACTCCCCTTTAGGTCTTGGGACTACATCCCAAACATCTTCATGATCGACTGGTACTCCGCGATCATGGAATTCTTCCCAGATCCTGGGAACTTCAATATCTTCAATATTTTCAATAGATAACTTTGTTGCTGAACAAATGTTGTAGTCTTTCTTTTGTAGGTGATGGTATACGATCTTTCCTACACAACAAGTTAAATTGCATGATTAGAAAACATTTTATAGTTTTCAGAACAAACTCTTACACATAAAGATATATGTCATACAGTCATGCAATTATCTTAGCCAATGCTTCAATACAACATTTATCCATATCCTGTAACTTTCTAGATGCCTTCCAATCTCTACCAGAACATTGTTAAGAGTTTGCACTACTCCCAACATGTCAACAAAGAGGTTTCATTCTAGATAAGTAGCAATGGAATGTTGCATAGTGCCATAGGCCACTTACCCATCACGTGCATATTAGTAGTATATTGTTCATTAATGCAATTATTCTAATATGCATAATACACAACCTAAGTCTAGGAACATAAGCATATACATCATTGAATAACATTATTTAAACAAACAAATATGTAAGAAATGATAATTCAAATACTTATCTTTGTTTGGTTGTTGGGTTGACTCCCTCTCAGTCTTTGCTTCTTTTCTGCAACTCCATTTTGATGTGGATTGTGAGAAGTGGTCAACTCCCTCTGAATATCTGCATCCTTGTAGAAACTACTGAAGTGTGCTCCTTCTTGATCTTTGCTTCCTTGGAGGAAAAACTAGAGTGTCCTCCCTCTTGATCTTTGCTTCCTGGATTACCCGTCCTTGAACTTATATCCATCCTTAATCACTATGCATGCTTATTAGTATCATCATTGTGTTATCGTTGAAGTCTCATACATAATCATACATTCATTAGTATATTCTTAATACTATCAAAACACAATAATCTTAAGCATGTATAGTCATGATCATTTCAAACAGAAATAATAAGCATTAGTATTCAAGGTTTATATATGACTCTTATGGTTAGTCATATCATAAATTAAAGTAAGAAACATAATATGCCTAAACCCATGATTACTCAAACCTATACCTTCATGAATAATCATTATCAACAACACAACAGTATAAGATCCTAACATAAGGTAGGATTCTAGCTTGGTATAGGAAAAACATACCTAGACTAGCATGCTAGCTAGTTATGTCTAACATACCCGCATAATGTCTTCTGGTTCTCTTCAATGACTTGTGCTAGTAACCTGCATGTCTCATAAGTTATCCATTGTAGAACCAAGTTATACATACCTCGTAAATAGATCTTCTAAGAGATCCATGACAATGGATGAATCTTTGTCTTCATGTCACCATGATCATATGTTCTTGGTGTAGAATATGATTTGTCTTTCTTGGTGTACCTTTTATGTTAGCGAACAACATAAACCTCATACAACATCACAATGCATTAGTACAATCATAAGTGTCAAAACCTTAATCAATGAATATCTTCTATTAAGGTGATACGACAAGTCTAGTAATTAATCAAGATTGTACTGTAATGATATGAATACAAACATATCATAAACTTAACCATGAACAGAATTCGAAACATACCTATAAGCCATATCTGTCAAGATTGCTTGTAATCTTCTTATGGAAGGCCTTAGCCTCATCTCCCTCTGAGACAAGAACTTCTTCACTTATGTAGGTGACCAATCCATTCTCTTCTAGGATTAACCCAATCCACTTGATTTGCAGGAACTAGATCTGGAGCTGGATTAGGGTTTGTCAGAGAAACCCTAAAAATTCAAACTTTGAATTTCAAACTTCCGAAAGGATAGAAATATGCACCTTGATGAGCTGATCAAGTTGGTATACTCATAATTTGAAAACTGCAAAGTTTCACCCCTCAAATTTGCCTTTGAAACTTCTAGATTCACTAGACATGACCCCGAACTAGGGTTTGATAAAGCCCACCCTTCTGCCCAATCAAAAGGTTCGACCCAAAGCTCTAAGCTTCTATTTTTCTGAGGAGCTTCCAGCCATGGTCACAGATTTCAAAAATTCCCATTTTTGCAGAAGCCCTAAATTTCCACTTTTTCAATCAAAGTCCCGAACTAGGGTCTAATCAAGCCCAGCCTTCTTCCCAACCAAAAATTTTGATCTTGGTCTCTAAATTTCGATTTTGATGAGTAGAATTCAGCCGTAGTGTCCGAATACAAAAATTCCAACTTTCTTCGAAACCTTAAATTCCGGAAGCCATGAATGAAGGTGCTCAAAAATAATTATGTTTTGATAGAAATATGTACCTGATTGTTTCTGGTGTAACTCCGCACTTTTTGATCCACAGGGTCTGAAAATTTTTTTTGTGGTAGCCTAACCTGTCATATTTCCATCCCGACAGGTCTGACCTCAATTGGATTCTATGAGAGAGAGTTATGCCAAGTGTCGCAACGTGACCTGTTTATGGGATAAAACAGGAGAGCGAACTTGTACGGCGTGCCACATGTCATTGGTTCAACTTCAGCCTCTAAAAACGTTTTCTGATATAGTACATTCTATGGAATACCTGTCACTTGTTACAAAATTTCATTTGGAGCTTCCTAGCCCAAGTTATGACCTTTTTTCTCACCTGTTTATGACTGAGATCTGGAAGAGGCAGAAACCCTATATTGTACAGAACATAAATCACAAATTACAACAAATTAGAGGTTGTCCTTTGGACACAAGGTACATGGGTATCTTAGCTTCGACCTATAACAATTTCAAATCCAAAAACTTCGCAAAAATGGATTTATAGTGAAAGTGCTACGATGAATGGTTTTTGCTATATCAAGCCCTAGCATCGTAAGTGCAACAAGTGTCATACATGCCATATCATGCCTTCTTTCAGGCTAGCTCTGATACCATGTTAAATTTTCAAAATTTACTTCAATCTGATCTAGGATCTTAACTAAGAGAACAACATGTACAGCAAATCTACAGCATATCAATCATGGACACAATAATGCAAGCACACAAGAGACACAGAGTTTACTTGGGGAAAACCATAAAGGTGAAAAACCCCAATAACTTCCTCAAAGATAGATAGAGCAATGATACAACCAGAATATAAGAGATAGTCTTCTCCTAGTAGCAGAGCCTCCTCCTCATAAGTGCACCACTTTCCGAATGAGAGAAGTGTGTGAATGAATGATCAAATAGAGATCTCCCGATCTCTATTTATACTTGTTCTGTCCTGCCCAATAAACTAATGGGGCCTACATGTCTAGATTAACCCATGGTTAACTTAATTCGGGCCAACCCCACACTTGGTGGTCTAATAACCCTTTGACCCACATGGTCAACCCCCAATAGAGTGGTCTAATAACCCTTCGACCTAGATGACTTATATAGGGCCGACCCCAACAAGATGGTCTAATAACCCATCAAGTATAAGTTACGTCACTTACAATATAAATGACGACACTTCTGTATAATAACATCTCTATAGGAATACAAACACTTCTGTATAGAGGAATAATGCCATCTCTATAGGAGTACAAAATACATATATGGAATACATGGGTGAAATACATTCCGAAGTTACATATACATCAACAACAACAACATGCCAAAAATCCAAAGGTAAAGAGAAATGTGGAGTGGAACCATTTAACATTATGTTACCAAAATATTGCCAGCTATACTAATAAAATATTAAAATGTACTGGAAAAGATGGCATACTACAAATATTTCAACAACAAGGTTACCAATGCTAATCCTTTCAAATTAGCAACTTAATGTCTAATACTAATCTTTCTACTTTAGACTAATCTTTCTACTTTAGAAGGATTAGGACTGATACTAACACATTCAAACATGGGTAATTCTTTTAGCATAGATTTGAATTGAAATCCTCTTCATTGTTGTTTTCATGCTCATAATTCAATATGGACATGTTTCAAGTGATGGTGTGAGCCACAGACCACCCAGAATTAGCCTAAAATAGCCCAGATATGAAAATGATGTTTTTTACCACTGTTTATGCTTGAAAACTGCACAAAACTCATCAAAACTTGGTTTTGTTGTTGATTCCACATACATGCATTCCCAAAACTGTTTAGAATCAGCCTAGACTTGAATTCAAGCCTCTCTTGTTGTTGTTATGAGGGTTAGGCAGTCCAAATAATTCCCAGGTTTGAGGTTTTAGAGCTATTGCTTCAGAACATTCCCAATTTAGGGATTGGGTGTTGTCCGATGAAAAAATTATGCCCATAATTCTTGCAACGTGCCCATATTTCAAGATGGTGCATCCCAGTTTGTTGCTTCTATTCTTGCTCATTCTCAGAAATCCTAGGAATTGGCCCAAAATTTGCTTTACAACTGGTATAAGGTAAAATCATGCTTCAGACTTGCCCAAAAAACTAAAAAATCAACCCAAAAACCCTCATGAAAACCTAGGTGGAAACCCCATGCAAAATAAAGGGGATACCTGCGTCCTAACTACATTCCATTTTATTAGATGCAATTAATTGGTGTTGGATCAAACATGGACATTAATTTTATTTTCTCTAGTTACACCAACTACCCTATCTTGACTCTAGCTTAAGTGCAAATAGGATATCATAGAAATGCTTCAAGATGGTAACTCAAGGTCATACATCATTCAACAAACTAAACAAAAGCTTGTGGCCTGACGAGAAAGTGGAGAATTCACCACATTGGTCTCAAATTTAGTGGTGATAGTGACACTCCTTTGGTAGCCTTTAATTGGACCAACTATTGTTTGGATATTTTTTCTCAAGAGGCAGTAGTGATCATCCAGGATAGCTATGTTAGGGATTCTTGTTCTTGGTAACTTTCAACTATGTTATAAATTATTAGCTACTATAGGGTTCCAACATGAAACATGGCTCTTTTTCCTCTCGGGAGTACTCCCATGTCTGAATGTGCTTGCAAGAAAAAAGAGTCTAGTCAGCTCTTTTAACCAATGTTGCCAAACTCGATATCAAGAAAATATTGGCGAGGAAAAAGATCTAGGAGTTTGACTCAAATTGGGAAAAAATTTGCAAGTACAAAATATAAATGTATACACATATTTTGACGAAAAAGTGTAAGTGCTGATGGGTTCCCTAGATGCTGTTGAATATTGTAACTTCTAAGAATATTATATTTGTATATTATTTATTCCGGAGATGTTCCATACCTCCGATGTGATTATACTATGAATCCAGAGATGTTTATTCCTCCGAATTGGTTGTGGTAACTAGGGTTATTAGACCCACCATGTGGGGGTCGTCCCAGTTAGTTATAATAGGGTATTTAACCTAATGGTTAAATACGAGCCTACATGTACTTGTGTAAAATACATGTCAGTGTAGTGTATAAATAGAGGAGGTATGTTCCTCATTTGACACACAAACACACTTGAGAGAGGTGCACTTGTGGAGGAGAGGTCTGCTATGGTGGAGAAGGAGATCATGTCTTTGGTTTGCATCTTTGTATATTGCTGGTCATCTATATTGAGGAAGCTTTACTAGGTTTTCTACCCCATGAGGGTTTCCCAGGATAAATCTGTGTTTCTTGTGTTTATGCTATGCTTGTTGTTTCTTCAGTGATCCTGTATATGCTATTATTGTGAAATGGAATGTAATGCTGCTATTTTCTATCTTAGCATATTAAATTTTAACATGGTATCAGAGCTAACCTGAAGGAAGACAAGGTATGGCACTTACGACACTTGCTTTACTTACGACAATTTGAAGGTTAGGGTTTTACATAGCAAAAACCAATCATCGTGGAACTTTCACTATAAATCCATTTCTGCGAAGGTTCAGGGTCTGAAAAGTTTATAGGTTGAAGATAACATCCCTAGGTACCTTGTGTCCAAAGGGAACCCTAAGATTCATTGTACTTTATGAGTTATGATCAGTACAAGTTAGGGTTTTTGCCTCTTCCAGATCTCAGTCAAAATCAGGTCACCTTGGCCAAAAGGTCATAACTTGGGCTAGGAAGCTACAAATTAAATTGCATAAAAAGTGACAGGTATTACATAGACTGTACTATCTCAAGAAACTTTTTCAAAGGCCGAAGGTGAACCAGTGACACGTGGAAAGCCGTACAAGTTCGCTCTCCTGTTTTATCCCATAAACAGGTCACGTTGCGACACTTGGCATAACTCTCTCTCAGAGAGTCCAATTGAGGTCAGACCTATAAATATGGAAATATAACAGGGAGAGCTATCTCAGAAAAAGTTTTCAGAGGCCGAAGTTCAAACAGTGACACGTGGCACGTTGTACAAGTTCGCTCTCCTGTTTTATCCCATAAACAGGTCACGTTGCGACACTTGGCATAACTCTCTCTCAGAAAATCCAATTGAGGTCAGACCTGTCAGGATGGAAAGATGACAGATCAGGCTACTGCAGAAAATGTTTTCAGACCCTGTGGAGAAGAAATTTCAGAGTTATAGCAGAAACAATCAGGTGCATATTTCTGTCAAAACAGAATTATTTTTGGAGCACCTTTATTCATGGCTTCCGGAATTTAGGGTCTCGGAGAAAGTTAGAATTTTTGGAATCGGAGTCCATGGCTGAATGCTACTCAGGAAAATTGAAATTTAGAGACCAAGATCAAATTTTTTGGTTGGGTAGAAGACCGGGCTTCATCAAACCCTAGTTTGGGTTCCTGTCCAGAAGATCCAAAAGTTTCGAAGGCAATTTTGAGGGGTCAAATTTTGGAGATTTCAAAATTGAAGAATGCTAGGTTGATCAGCTCAACAAGACACATTCTTCCATCCAGTCAGAAGTGTGAAAGTCAAAGATTGAATTTTTAGGGTTTCTCTAGCAAACCCTAATCAAGCTCCAGATCAAGTTTCAGGGGGAGTTGAGGCTAAGGCCTTACATAAGATGACTACAAAAGGTCTCGACATGTATGACTTTGTTATATTATGTTTAACCTACAAGACATGCAGGTTCTAGCTCAGGATCTCTAAATCATTGAAGAGATTGTTTAGGTATGTTGTACATTACTAAGCAAGTATACTACTCCAGGTATGTTTTCCTATGTCATGTTAGAATCTTACCCTGTGTAAGTATACTTGGTATGATTGGTTAGTAATCAAGGGTTTATGCATACTAGATCAAACAAGAATATGCATGAGTAAAAGAAGACTTCCTTGAAACCCTGAATACTAATAATCATGACTGTACATATTCAAGATTATTTAGAATTAGAATGTTTTGATAATATTGAGAATATACTAATGAATGTATGTTTGTGTATGAGATCATGAGGATGACACTAGTGTATATGATATCATGAGGATGACACTAGTGTACACTTGAGCATGCACAGTGGTATAGAATGAATAGAACTTCAGAAGACATAAAGAAGATCAAGCGGGAGACAACCACACAAACATAAAAGATAAGTATTTGAGTTGTTATTAGAAATAGTAAATGATATTGCTTGTATGCATATTTGTATTCCTAGGATATATCATGCTGAGTGTAAACATTCATAAAGCATTGAACAGTATACTACTAATATGCATATGATTGGTAAATTGGACAAACATTCCATTGTTGCTTGTCTAGAATGAAACCTCTTTGCTAACATACTGAGAGCTATGCACACTCTCGATAGTATGTTCTGGTAGAGATGGAAGTCATCTAGATAGCCACTGTATGCATACAGGATATGGGAAAGTGTTGTGCCAAAGTATTGGTCAAAATAGTTGCATAACTATGTAAATGATATCTGTATGCATAGTAGGTTATCATGTCAATATGATTTGATGATTATGAAGTATTACTAATCATGTACTTAATTTTGATTTGTAGGAAAGATCATGATGAATGATGAACTCTGAACAAGCGATGGATGTTCAACAAAATATTTACAAATCAAACACACTATAGAAAGCTTGTGGTTAAGAGATTCTCTTAGAAAGAGGAAGAGAATCATGATGAGATGTTTTGCTCCAAGGGACTAGATAAGACCATTCTCTTAATAATGTAATCAGGTTCTGTATGGGTTCCCAGGATCGGTAGTCAATTGATGAGCTTAATGATCATCATGGGTGATGTGGATCTCAACCTTTTCTACAAGGTTGAATATGGGTTCTATACACATATGACATGGATGCAAGAAGGAACTCACCACAGAGTTCGAATGATTTTGAGGCTCATATTAGTAGACCCATCTGACGAGAGATGGCACAGATAGATATGCAGAAGATCACTCAATGCTGAGTGTGAATAATGGACAATTGACAGCTTCATGACAAAGCTTGGGCTTTACCAGAAGTAAAACTGTTCCTAACCTTTACCTTAAGGTTGTGGATGATGAACCTATCATACCATTATTATATGACGATGATCTCTTTCTGACAAGGAATGAGAAACAGGTCATGAAAATGGCTGCAGAAATGAAAATGAAAGATCTCAGATTAATGCACTACTTCTTAGGTCTAGAAGTATGGCAAGATCCAAAAGGAATCTTTTAAATCAAGGTAAGTATGCTGTGAAGTTTCTAAAAAGATTTGATATGTTGGAGTATAAAGCCATGGCCACTCCCATGGACTCCAACTTGAAGTTGTTAGTTAATGACTCATCGTATTTAGTGGACCTAACCCTATATAGACAAATCATTGGGTCATTGATGTATTTAACAAATACCAGGCCAGATATATGCTTTGCTTTAAATACCCTAAGTCAGTATCTAGTAGAACCTAGAAAGGTTCACTTAATAGCTACAAAGCATGTAGTGAGGTACCTAAAAGGTACATTAGTTTTTGGTCTATATTATCTTGGAGGTCATGAACTCCGTTTACATGGTTACTCAGATTCTGATTGGGCAGGAAGTGTCTCAGACAGAAAGAGTACATCAGGTGGATGTTATAGTCTTGAATCTACCATGATATCATGGTTCAGCAAGAAACATTCTAGTGTGGCTCTTAGTACTGCTGAAGTAGAATATATGGCTGTCTGCTCTGCCAGCTGTGAAGCAGTATGGCTTCAGAAGCTTTTATATGGAGTGTTTGAATTAGAAATGGATCCCACTGTGATTATGTGTGATAATCAAAGCTGCATTAAGATGTCTGAATATCCTGTGTTCCACGATAAGTCATAACACATTGAGTTCCGATACTTCTATATACGAGACATGGTGCAGAGAGGAGCTATCAAGCTCGAGTATATAAGCACTGAGGATCAGATTGCCGATATCCTGACTAAACCTTTGTCTCGAGTAAAGTTTGAATACTTCCGAGACAAGCTTGGTATAGTCCAGAAGGACCCTCCTTGAAAGGGGGAGTAGTATAGTACTTGATAACAAGTCTGTCCCTTAAATTTTGTTTTGTTGCACTTAGTTACTTAGAATTATTTAGATTTAGAACTCCTATATATCTTTTATTTTTAGATGTATACATGTTTTTGATGTGGTGTATACATGTTTTGATACATGCTAGATGTATACATGTTTTTGATGTGATGTATACATGTTTTGATGTTAGATGTATTAGTGAGAATACATGCTAGATGTATACATGTTTTTGATGTGATGTATACATGTTTTGATGTTATATGTATTAGTGAGAATACATGCTAGATGTATACATGTTTTGATGTGATGTATACATGTTTTGATTATACATGCTAGATGTATACATTTTTTGGTGTGATGTATACATGTTTTGATGTGATACATGCTCTTAGATATTTGTACCTGTATAGATGAGAATACAGATGAGGATTGGATCATCCTTGAACTTAAGTTCTAAAGAGAGCCATAGACGTGAGGTCTCCGAGAATGAAGTCCTTAGTGGACAGTTGAGGGGATTGGATCATCCCTGGACTTTCAGTCCTAAAGAGAGCCGTAGACGTGAGGTCTCCGAGAATGAAGTCCTTAGTGGACAGTTGAGGGGATTGGATCATCCCTGGACTTTCAGTCCTAAAGAGAGCCGTAGACGTGAGGTCTCCGAGAATGAAGTCCTTAGTGGACAGTTGAGGGGATTGGATCATCCCTGGACTTTCAGTCCTAAAGAGAGTCGTAGATGTGAGGTCTCCGAGAATGAAGTCCTTAGTGGACAGTTGAGGGGATTGGATCATCCCTGTAATTTCAGTCCTAAAGAGAGCCGTAGACGTGAGGTCTCCGAGAATGAAGTCCTTAGTGGACAGTTGAGGGGATTGGATCATCCCTGGACTTTCAGTCCTAAAGAGAGCCGTAGACGTGAGGTATCCGAGAATGAAGTCCTTGGTGGACTTGAGGGGATTGGATCATCCCTAGACTTTCAGTCCTAGAGAGAGCCGTAGACGTGAGGTCTCCGAGAATGAAGTCCTTGGTGGACTTGAGAGGATTGGATCATCCTTGAATTCAAGTTCTAAAGTGAGCCGTAGACAGGTGTCTCCGAGAATAGAGGATAGGACTGCATCATCCTTGGACCTTGGTTCAAAATGCACGTGATTGGATTAATCATCCTTAGACAGTAAATCCAGGAAGGATAGTCTTAAATGTGATTGTGGTAGGATTAATCATCCTTAGAGAGTAAATCCAGGAAGGATAATCTTAAATGTGATTGTGGTAGGATTAATCATCCTTAGACAGTAAATCCAGGAAGGATAGTCTTAAATATGATTGTGGTTGGACTAATCATCCTTAGACAGTAAATCCAGTAATTCTGAAAGGAAGGATAGTCTTAAATGCGATTGTGGTTGGATTAATCATCCTTAGACAGTAAATCCAGTAATTCTGAAAGGAAGGATAGTCTTGAATGCGATTGTGGTTGGATTAATCATCCTTAGACAGTAAATCCAGTAATTCCGAAAGGAAGGATAGTCTTAAATATGATTGTGGTTGGACTAATCATCTTTAGACAGTAAATCCAGTAATTCCGAAAGGAAGGATAGTCTTAAATGCGATTGTGGTTGGATTAATCATCCTTAGACAATAAATCCAGTAATTCCGAAAGGAAGGATAGTCTTAAATATGATTGTGGTTGGACTAATCATCCTTAGACAGTAAATCCAGTAATTCCGAAAGGAAGGATAGTCTTAAATATGATTGTGGTTGGACTAATCATCCTTAGACAGTAAATCTAGTAATTCCGAAAGGAAGGATAGTCTTAAATGCGATTGTGGTTGGATTAATCATCCTTAGACAGTAAATCTAGTAATTCCGAAAGGAAGGATAGTCTTAAATATGATTGTGGTTGGACTAATCATCCTTAGACAGTAAATCCAGTAATTTCGAAAGGAAGGATAGTCTTAAATATGATTGTGTTGAGATTGATCCAGTAATTCCGAAAGGAAGGATCATGTATATAGATGACGATGCTGATGATCGTGATATGACGATGCTGATGATCGTGTGATGACGATGCTGCTGATCGTGTGATGACGATGCTGCTGATCGTGTGATGACGATGCTGCTGATCGTGTGATGACGATGCTGATGATCGTGTGATGACGATGCTGCTGATCGTGTGATGACGATGCTGCTGATCGTGTGATGACGATGCTGCTGATCGTGTGATGACGATGCTGCTGATCGTGTGATGATGATGCTGCTGATCGTGATATGACGATGCTGATGATCGTGTGATGACGATGCTGATGATCGTGTGATGACGATGCTGATGATTGTGTGATGACGATGCTGATGATCGTGCGATGACGATGCTGATGATCGTGAGATGATGATGCTGATGATCGTGTAATGACGATGCTAATGATCGTATGATGACGATGATGCTGATCGTGATGGTCTAGATGACGATGTTGATGATCGTGAGGATCCAGACGTTGATGTTGCTATAGTTGTTCGAGTGCTGCAGAAGATAAAGACTCAGTACTGAAGATGTTGATGTTCCAGTAACTGGTTGAGTTACTAATGATGTTAAGAAAGCTTCCAATGATTTATAGATGTATCATGTATAATGTATGACTCGTTGCTCCTACAGATGTTGTTATAATATCCTTCTCGTTAAGGGGGAGTGTTGAATATTGTAACTTCTAAGAATATTATATTTGTATATTATTTATTCCGGAGATGTTCCATACCTCCGATGTGATTATACTATGAATCTAGAGATGTTTATTCCTCCGAATTGGTTGTGGTAACTAGGGTTATTAGACCCACCATGTGGGGGTCGGCCCAGTTAGTTATAATAGGGTATTTAACCTAATGGTTAAATATGAGCCTACATGTACTTGTGTAAAATACATGTCAGTGTAGTGTATAAATAGAGGAGGTATGTTCCTCATTTGACACACACACACACTTGAGAGAGGCGCACTTGTGGAGGAGAGGTCTGCTATGGTGGAGAAGGAGATCATGTCTTTGGTTTGCATCTTTGTATATTGCTGGTCATCTATATTGAGGAAGCTTTACTGGGTTTTCTACCCCATGAGGGTTTCCCAGGATAAATCTGTGTCTCTTGTGTTTATGCTATGCTTGTTGTTTCTTCAGTGATCCTGTATATGCTATTATTGTGAAATGGAATGTAATGCTGCTATTTTCTATCTTAGCATATTAAATTTTAACAGATGCAACAACATGACCTCCTTTTGTTCACAACTGCACATAACTCAATAGTTTGTTAGGTAGTCCAATAATGAGGGTGGAACTGTGTTAGGGATCCCAACAAGGTTCAATTCTCCAAAGGAATCATTCTAGTGGTTGGGGCCAGGTTGAAGTCGTGGGTGATTTGAAAGAATAGTACTCCCCTACCAGGGTCGCTTAACTGAATGTGAGCTTCATGTTGTTCAAGAATGTGAGATCCATATTTCACATTTTGGCGACATAAAATGGTTTCATTCAATCATTCACTCTTCAATGAGAAAGGAATGCTTGTGAGAACGAGTCAATTGTAAGGAAGTATTCACTCTATATAGATATATATGTTGGCGATCAAGAGTAAGTGGCAGCAAGCAAAGGTGGAGTTTGAAGTGTAGGATGCTCGAGGGGATATCTGTCCAATATTTGGCGGGCATGATGTTATTTTGAGGGTCGTGATTGATAATAGAATTCTATTCGGTGCACATGGATGAAATTGGGAGACATATATCCCAAGTGCTGAGCAAAGAGGTGTATCTGCCTAGCAAGTGGATGTTTTTGCTCTAACCATTTTAGGTCTCTATTTATTGATAAATATCAAAATAATATGAAACCTGGTTAGGTATTTAGTAGAAGAGACAAGAGATCTTATAAATAAATATTGAGAGATTTACTTGGTAGTTGCTAGCTCAAAGAAGAGCACCTATTTTCAACATTTTAGAAGAATAAGCCTGTGAAGGGGCTGATTGATTTTTTACCACATATCTGAAAGAGGGCTTGGAAGATGAAGTTGCCTTTCCCACTGCACCTCAACACCGTATTGCATCCTGAATAAGAGTCTTTCCTCTAAAAATATTGTAATAAAATAGCTTAAATGTATCCTCCAATTGCGTACCTTCATATATAAGTTGCTCAGATTCCACAGGGATCCCTTCTTTGGACTGGATATATTGTTTGAGTGATAAAGTAGTATCTGTTGGCATACAGGGCTCATATAATCCCTTTTTGTTCATTCAAGAACTTTCAGTCGCTCTACCAAATCTATAACTAATTCAATTGCTACAGGAAATTCTATTTCAGGTAACTACCACCAGAAATGTATTTTTGCTAGTATTGGAAGCACCAAGGGTTTTCATGAATCCTCTCTCTTGAAACTATATCTGCGATTGCCTTATAGAAAACTATTTATTCGAACATCTATACACAAGAAAGAAAATATAACCTTCTTGGATTGGCCCTATGCAAATTATAAATGGTCGAGCATTGAAATCATTGCATATAAATCTCTAAATTGGTTGTATTATTGTCACAAATGGGTAAAAGCGTTTGAGAGGCATATGATTGGAAATGCATATGATTGCATTTTATGAATTTTGCAAAGTTGTGTGAATAAAGAGTATTTGCAGGATAGGGCGTAACTTATTTAACTTATATTGTTATGAGAAATGTGGTTTAAATCATGATTGTAGAGCAATGTCACCTGGAGGTATTGTTGTTCATGCTTGATTCTAAACCAGATTGCAATGTCATGAATGTATGGGTTTGATCAAGCATTTTAGGGAACAATCCTGTATTAAATCGACATGGCAAAAAACCTCAGCAAGCTGTTTATATACATAATAGACTTATGTTAAATGAAAGAATGTTGATTGTTGCTGGTGTGATTTCAAGAATGGGATTTTTCTCCTAGATCGTTCCCTTGTTAGAGAGGATTCTCAGGGCGTACTTGTAGATAGTGGTTTCTAGTTCCCAATAGAATAATCATTCACATATTTTGTTGTTGGGTGATATGAGAACAACCTCTAGTAGATTCGATAGCAAGACTAGTGCCTTGATTGGAATGATATTTAAATCAAGGTCAAATATGTACCCATAAACTATAGGTATAAGGTGTGATTCCCATCGGTATCTGATGCATCTACGAGTAGGATAATGTAGTTCCCCCCAATCTCACAAAAACCATATACCTCTACCCAGCTCAAATGCCGAAATCATTATCTAAAAACGGACATAAATAATCTAAACTGTAGCTTATAGGGGATATGTCAAGCATATTGTGAACAACTAAAACCTCCAGTCTTTTGTATGTAGATGTTGCATTCATAAGATGGATTTGGTCATACTTACTCAGTTATGTTCGCAGATACAACTTTCTCTTCAAGTCAATTGGCAACCGCTTTAGAATGTTAGGACTTCCAATATAAATTTTCTACACTAAGATTACCTAGATTTGCTCTGATCTGCATAGATCCACTATAAAACCCAAAGCGACCAGATTTGCTCGACCCCTCTTTGTATATCCCCATAACAGAAAATGTATACATTTATTTATCAATACTGCTAGGAGCTAAATGGGGAATAAACCAATTATCCTGATCACCAATATACTGTTCGAGATATATTGTAACTCCAAAAGAAAAGGCAGGGATTTGGTAAACCCACATCGATACCTCTTCCTTCAAAATGTAGACTTCTGGGACCCCTGTGCTACTGATGCAGGAGCATTGGGAAGGAGAATAAAATCTTTGTTAGCATTTTGTTTTAGATTAGATTAAGTTAGTTTTGAGTGTGAGGTGTGTGTTGTAATAATGGCTATTATTGCCAAATAGGCTCTCGAATCTTTAAGAGCTGGCATTTGTTATTTGTTTAGACTGATTATGATCTCTAAATGTTGTATGTTGTAGATCCTATTTGTTAGGATCCCAAAACAGATTCTGGTAGTTCCTTAAAGATGGCACTGTAATCGAATTTTTGGTTGTTGTTGGAATGGGAAAACAGAGTAATCATACTCTGTGGGTTTTCATGAATTTATTTGGTTCCAGATAACCATTTTCTGTTGAGATATTCATCACTGGATATACAAATCTAATCCTGGAGTTGAGTCTTATTGGAGAGCAAGTCAATTGATCGTGATGCTTGATCAATTGATCTCTGGTAACTTGTATTCAAGAATGAATCTCCAGAATATTTGAAGAGTTTGTTAGCGCAGGAATTACTCTGAATTAATATGAACCAAAACCTGGTTTTGCTTGAAAATCTCTACGTCTAGCTGCTAATGGAAGGTCGATGGTTGATCTCTATTTTGAGGAGGTTGAAGTGACTAAAAAGGACCAACTCCATCGTCGGTCTTAGTACCATCTGGATCGAGCTCTCGTGAGGAAACCCTAGCGCATAATACAGGATCTCCCGGATGCCTCCACAGTCAAAGTCAACCAGATGGGGAGGAAAACGTTGCCAGGTTGGTTTTATTCCGTTGGATTGAACAAGGAATGGTCACGATTGCATATGGAAGGTATATTTTCTATGAGAAAGTCAAACGATTTTACACCGTTGATCAGAGTGAAATCAATGGTGGCTGAGTGTGAAATTTAAATTCCATTTGCCTGTCAAAATATGTATCTATAGATCGATCAGCATTTGGAGTCTAGCTCTGCACTATTTAATTTTTATACAGAGGAAATCTTTTATTGTTCTCCTGGTTACCATCAGCTACCATCTTCCATTCCAGCGAATCAGGTGAATAAAAAATCATGAAATCATGACCACAGATAAAGTAAAATCGAGATTGAATAGACACTATATTGTTACTAAGGTAGATGATCAGTTCTTGAACTAAGCCTGCGAGCTCCATTCTCCAAACCATAATCGAATCCTCCCAGATTATGATTATGAGATATTTGAGGGTCCTAGCATAGTTAATATGATCTATATAATATATTTGTAGGCGCAGACATGCAATTTTTCAATGTGAATAGGTAGGCACTGTGTTGTTCCTTCCTTCGTTCAATACCCAGGCTTCCAATTCTAAATGCCTCGCTCATACCTTGTTAGATAGGAAAAAAACCCATCGTTTTGCTAGGGTTTAGGGTTTCGGTATTTCCTACTCAAACTTTTATTTCACATCGATTCAATAAATGAACGCTTCAAAGAGTAATGGGCTATGAATACAATTTCAATGTTTCAAATACTCACCTTATTTTTCTTAACAGGTTTCTTGATACCTCTTGAAACTTTGCATCTGTGTCTGTTCTATGACCGTTGGAGCATAGCCCAGCTTCTGAATCTTCCCAACTCCTCCCAAGCCCAATCCTTCAATGGTTGTGATATTTGCGACCAGCAATTATGCAACAACCATGAACTTGGGCATCGGAGACGACTGTGATGAGGATGATTTCACCGTCGATCCTTTCACAGGACAGACAGTCGTTTAGATGAAGATGTGGTTCGAGATCAAAATTGAGTTGATCCATACATGGAAGCTTTGGTAGCATCCCAACTAATAGATCCAGAACGAGACTGGGCCGGAGGTGAACTTTAACTTAGCTATACTGAGATGTTCTTGTAGCTTGTATCTCAGTTCCAGATTGAGTTACCTGCTCTCTTCTTCAATGAAGATGACAAGGGAGGCAATTTTGACCAAATTTGGCGCCCACCAGACTTGGGGATTTTTGTTTTTTGAATTTAGTGAAATGTTTATTTTTTCAATTTTTTAATATAATTAAAGTTTAATGGATAGTTTTTGTGTGCTATAACACTCTTTTTTTCACAACCCAATAAAAAACATACTCCTATCATATAAATAAATCAAAGTATATATAATTTACATCGAGTACATCAAGGATCAAAGAGAGAACATAATGTGTACCAAATTATGTAAATGTCTGTGACAACATATCCATAACATAAAGTATAAATAACATACTGCCTGTTCTATTAAATTATCTCAAAACTGTAAATAAAATAAGAACAGTTGAAATGATGAAAAGATAGGTTTTGATCCATGGAAAGACTGCTCTCTATATAAAGTTCCCTCGGGGAAAGAGAGGGCCTTCTTTGACAACCTATCCACTACCGTGTTGAAATCTCTTATATGAGCCTAAATTAAATGTTTGGAAAATACTCTTGTAAGGCGCAAATTCTAAGCATCCACCAGTCCAAAAGTGCAACCTAAATATTGCAAATTTTGTTTTCCCAATCAATAATGACTGTGGAGTCCCCCACAACATGCAAATTAGGAATGTTTCTGTCATTTGCTAAGAGCAAGAGAATCCAAAGTGCTAATATCTTAGCTCTAGTATTTATATTTCTTCCACATTCAATCCAAAAACTGACCGAGTGCCCCTTTTCTAAATGCAATTTATCACTAACCCCACCTAATGACTGACCCTCCTAAGAGGCTCCATCGAAAAACCCCAAAGGATAATTTTGATTCGAAACAGGGGTGATAAGGAAACGAGTCTTCATAGATTTTGAGGACCCTTTCCACTCTTTATAGGTTATCACAATGGAAAAAATAACTGGTTTATAGTTTGGTACCATGTTTTCAAATAACACCTTGTTTCGGTGTGTCCATATATGCCATAAAACAAAGACCAACAGAGTCCTATGCAAGGGTATGGAAGCTTTACATGAGCTTAGACTAGTAATAATTGACGCAGAAGCCCAGTTCCATATTATTTTTAATAGATCCCTTAATTCATCCCATATTGTATAGGTGAATTCACAATGCATGAATAAGTGTAGAGTGGATTCATCTGATTTTTTGCATAAGAGATAGACCCCAGACCTGACGCCCCCTCTCTTCAAGTAGTTTTCCCAAGTGAGGATCTTATCCTATAGAACAAGCCAAGTGAAAATTTTAATCTTAAATGGGCAGTGCCACTTCCACAGGTTGTGATGCCACCAACATGTGTTGAATGGGGAAAGATGGAATTCGGCTTCATATGCCATCTTAGAGGTAACCTCTCCTGAAGAGTGATCCCAAGGCCATACCAATGAGTCTTATTTTTCTTTAAGAATAATTCCACAATGGTGAAGTCCAAGAGTATAGTGTGACCATTTTGTGGCCAATTCACCACTAAGACCTAGATCAATTTCTTGAAGCTAGTTAGAAAAAGCATGTGAATTACCAACAATATTGGAAACTTAATATAGGAATATTTTATTTGTTCTCTTAAGAAATGTAGTCAGGGGCTCCAAAATCTTGTAAAAACCTTCACCACTTATTAAAGGATCCTACCCACAAAGAACTCTATGACCATCTACCACACATCGGGCCAACCACTTCTGGATAACTAGAAAAGAAACAACAAGATTCTTCCATATGTTAGAGATTCTTCCATATTGCACTATGGTAATGTTTGAGGCTGGTGCATGCTCCAGTCTGGCTAATAGAAGTAGAAATGTACTTTTTTTGAAATTTTCTTCTAATTTTCGGGTTGTAAATTAATTGTTTGTGAAATTGGAGAAAATAGAAGTCAATAGACATCTTTATCTATCGCTTAGCCCAACCTCGTGTGATAGGGCCATGTTGTTGAAGCCTGAAACACACAATGCACTAGACAGGTGGGGAGAATATACCATAAGATGCAAACTTGTGCAATTAAACTAAACAGAGACTGCCTAGCTCAAACACGTACTGGGGTTGATACAAACTACTAATGTTATGACACACTGACATACATATTCATTGACCAAGCCAAAGGCATGATTGTGAACCATTTCAGTTTGTTGCCTGCAGTGCATGTAGTGAAAAAAACCTATACTGCCAACGATATAAAACTGAAATACATATTTGTAGACCAATCCAAAGGCATGGTGTGAGTGTGAACCTATTTAGTTTGTTGGATACAGTGCCTGTATTAAAAAAAACATACTTAACTAAAACTGCAATGTGGATGCTATTATAAGATGGCAATTTATGTTTTAAACTCGTTTTTAAGACCTAGCCTATCTGAATGTCTTGGATAGTGAGAGAAGGATGAAATGTCCAGTATCAATATCTTTAGAGATCTGATGATTACGCTCAGCATTATTAGTGAGAAACGAGAACAGGCACTTAGTTTAATCCGGACTTACATGCTAATATTAGAGCTAGCTTCCACCAAAACCATTTTCCAAATTGTCTTTCTTGGTAAATTTCAATCTCTACAAGGCAACCTCAAAAATATGACCCTCTGAGTAATCAGTTAGATAGCCCTGTTCCACTATTAAACCTTCTTTTTCTACTAATGATTCCACTTCCTCCTGTACTTTATCTCGACCAACATTTTTGGCATCCAGCAAGTTACAAGCAATCTCCATGCCCTTAACCCCATGTAACAGAGCTATAGCTTGTACATCAGGTAAACCTCCACCTCTTGCACTGAGTTTCTTTGCAATTCGATGCCTAGTGACCAGATTATTGTAAAGTATGGGCACATTATAATTGACCACAAAAGGGCATGCACCGACAATCACAACCCCAGTACTAGAAAGAGCTTGAGATGGGCCATAGTCTGGTGATAAACTTAAGGGACCAAAAGCTAACCCTACCCATTACCCCTTATGGTTGGGATTGAAATAATCCAATGCTCTTATGATGGAATCTAAATTTCTGTTTTCATGGTGTGTTGCTCCATATAGAAAGGTCAGTACTGTAGCATGTCAAGGCATCCTATCAGTTATGTGATTGGTGATGATATAAGAAATTCAATGAGATTATAGTTTGGTCGTTTATGCTAATATGAGATATTGAATGAGATAATATATGGGTTGTTTATGTTATCATCCAGGTAAATTTATGTTGGCTGATGAATACAACTAGCAAGATATAGGTTACACACGCTGTAGTTAATTTGCAGATAAGAGTAAAACCCTTAATTGTAATTAACAATGATTTTGCAAGGAAAAAAGAAAGTGATACAAATCTTTAAGAGTGAGACCAATGTCAGCTACCAGAGATCGATCCAGAGAGGCTACCTGATGCAGAGAAGAATCCCCCAAGGGGTGGTAACATATGTGGTCAAAAACTCCCAATCTTGGATGAGTTCCAGAATGCCCTTCAAGATTTATTTTCTGTAATGAATCCCTCACCATGCCCAATACTGTGTTTTGGGGAGGACAAGATGAATATTGTTGATGTGATGAAGAGAAAGGAAATACAAGTGTGTAACCAACACAGTTGTACTCCTTGTCTTCAAATGCATTGATGAGGGAAGCAAAATGTGAGTGGGCTCTAGCTTCCCTTTCTACGGCCCCCAATGCTTTGGCATTCTTGATTTCGGAAACATAAAGCTTACAGCAAGCAGTAGATAAATGCATTAGTGAATATGGCCAAAAAAAAATTGGGTGATCCGATTCAGATCTGCGAAATTTGGGTAAATCCTGCCATTGTTTGATGGGTTCAATCCTTCAACACTCCTAGTCAGGGACTGAACTCGACATATCCTTCGTGGACTGTGGGCATGGACATGTGAGTTTTCGAAAAAATAGGTTTTTGTAATGCCTGCCACTTTGTGCCCTATAATACCAAGCTAAGGTAGGATAATCCAAAACCGGCGAAGAGGATAGAGAGAGGTATATTGATCTTATTAACACATGATAAATTAAAGTGTATTGTGCATTTATTTAAAATTGTTTTTTACGTGGTTTTTTTAATTGTGAATAAGCACAAATGAATGGTATTTAGTTGTGTTAACGAAAATGAAATTCATGGCACATTCATGTTTTGGCACACTTAATTTTTGAGGTGGTTTGGTTGTTCTTTTTTGGTATACTTCATTTTTTGAGGTGGTTAGGTTGTTTGTTTTTGTAGCATGGTGATGAACATAAAAAGAAAAAAAAGGAATTCAAGTTGTAGGTGTTAATATTTATTGTTATGGAAGATTTGATATGGGTGAAGATAGATATTGTGATAGTCTATTGCGTGCATGGTGGCTTTAATAAATTGTTGTAATTGTACTCAAAATAGTCTATGAAATGGATTTCAATGAATATGTTGTTATCTTTGATATTCCATTTATATTGCATAAACGATTATGCAATAGATTTTTAAAGAGAAAATGGGGCACGCTCTTGTACATGAGTCCAAGATGAAGAGACATCATATGTATTATGTCCTACGATTCTAAAAACATTAAATACATGTTGAAACAAAATTCTTCAACTTCACAAAGGCTATGATTTCTACTCAAAGTATCACAATCTATTGGGTTATGGAATCTTCAATTCAAATTTCGAGCAATGGAGGGTACAAAGCAATATCATCGACATTCACTTTAACTTGTGGATTTTTCGTCGATTCATGGTGAACTTGCTATCATAAATGGTGGAGAAGAGAATAATATCAGTGCTCATGAATGTGATGAGAAAGGGAATGTTACTTTGTTATATGTTTGATAATGTGTGTATTGGAATGTAGTCGTGCAATTGCAAGGTCAAAGGGTTTCATGGGAGTTCAAACGATTTTTTGGAAAGTGGTTTATGTAGAGAAATTTAATTTATGGTTAAATTTCGGTTGATCGGGGACCAATGCGAGAGGAGAGCTATTGGAGCTCCATCCTGTCCTTTTTTTTGCCAATTCTCAGCATCTTTCTTTATACCATATTGTTGGTGGATCTAAACTTTTAGTTGATTGGGTGAAATATTTGTGCTATTTAAAGGTGATGGAGCTCTCATCTTGGATGGCTCATGTTAATATTCTTCTCAAGGCCTTTCCTGATGTCTCTATCATGCATAGCTTCAGGGAGTTCAATACACATGCGGACGCTTCCTATTTTTATATAAATACTAGGAAAGTGTTAGGAAATAAAATACATAGTAAATATGAATACCTAAATAAGAAGAATATTTTCACGATGAAGAGAGAGGACATGGGACAACAAATTGAGAAGTGGTTTCATATTTAAAAAAATGATATATATTATACTAGTAGCTAGTAACTAATTGCAATTTTCCTGTGACTAACTAGTCGTATTTATATTCTCGTGACTAAATTAGTCATTTATGTTAGTCATTTTTATTTTATTCACTTGTTATTTAGTCATATATTTTATCCTGTGACTAAATTAGTCGTTTATCTTAGTCATTTTTTGTTGTCTTGTTTAAAATTGCTCAATTTAGTCATTTATCCCTTGGAAAAATAGTGGTGACTAAATGTTTTAGTCACCTAGTCACTTATCTCTCATTTTGTAGCAGTGGTACAAGTTTTCTAGTTTAAATCCTTCCTCAACTTCCTCTTTCATTGCACATGTTGATTATTTGAGTAGGATTTGGAATGAATTATTTGGACATCGAAACTACATTTATTTGCACCAATTGATCACACCAAAAATTGGTTCACGGACTCCATAAAGTTTCTTGTACTAATGGAGTTTGTCTAGGATGTGTTCTTGGAAACCAACATCAATATCGTTTTCTGAAAGGAAATTACTTGTGTGCTACAACACCTCTTGAGTTGGCACATGGTGATCTCATGACATTTCCAACTCGTTCATTTTTCGAAGCTAAGTATGCACTCACTTTCATTGATGGATTCTCACGTCACTCTTGGGTGTACTTTCTTAAGTACAAGAGTGAGGTATTTTCCACTTTTAAGACCACCAAGGCTTTTGTTGAGAAGCATTCCTCTCTTTCTATCAAGAATCTACACACAAATAATGGGAGGAGGTATGTTAGTCATGAATTCAAGGATTTTTTAGATAACATGGCATCCTGTATCAAAATTTTATTCCCTACACACCTCAACAAAATGGCATTGTTGGAGCTCGGTGAGTTGTAAGCAGAAGGTCTCTAGTTCAAATCCTTGGGTGGATATGTATAGATATATAAGGGCCTCACTTGATGTCCCAATTAGGTTAGGCTCCATAATCAGATCCGGCAGGGTGAGTCCCCTTCAGGTGGCCCCCCTGTGAAACTTTAAGTAGGTTTTTAAAATTACTGTGTAAGTTGTATTTTGGATAATATGTTGGATCTTAATTATGTTTTGAATTACACCTTGGAGGTGTTTTATTGTACTTTAAGTTGCACATTTATGGTAGCAGTATTAATTTCTATTTAAAATAAAATAGTTGTAGAAACAAATCTATGATATCATGCAATTTAAATACTTTCTTATTATTGTATGAATGCACTTATTTCAAATTATGTGTGGAATAATAAGAATTGATGATTCCCTAGATGGGATGTATGCTATGAATGAGGCTCATGTGGAGAGGGTAGAAGAGGCCCATGTGGACATAATACAAGACCCTCGTGTGTGTGGATAAGTGGAGGCATGTCGTTCCATAGAAAAGTTGGTGGGTGGACGAGCAGTGGAGGATCATCAATCTAGAGAAAACATAAAATCTCACATGCAAGGGAGGGGATTCAGAAATCTCACTCGTGAGGGAGGAGGATTATAGTTGAAACTGAAGCACCAGACAGACTCTCCCCGTCAGGGAGAGAGCCTATGAGGGAAGCACCATTGGATCTACCATCTAATGGATCTAACCTCATATGCTCTCTCCCTAAGTAAGAGTATGTCTGATGATGGTCATATTCATTACTGTGGCCTACAATGAAGGCTCGACATAGTAGAAGTGATCAGAATAAAGGAAAATGATGGTTCCATGAAACTCACTAGTTTTGGCACTACTCTCACTAGATTAAACACTATTTTTGTTATTTTTTTGTGTTAGCGTGTTTGCGTTGAATCACTCTTGGTTTTATGGAACCCAGTGGTGGAAATTTCAACCCTTCTCTAGATGGTTCAACTTGCGCGGCCAAGGATGCCATGGAAGTAGCATATGTTTACCACATAGAAGTCCCAGAGGAGGAGCAAGTGACCATGGATGTCATGGAAGAGGAGGTAAATATGGTAAGCGCCTACCACGAAGATGATGACGTTGAAAGGTACGTTCAAGGGATAGTTCCGAATTTGGGTTGTAGTAGACACTGAACTTCTCATTTTTATAGGAATTTGGAACTTTATTGGCACACCAAATATGATATCCCTGGGTATGCAACCGATGGATGAAGACTTCCACCACCTTAAGCAACGTATAGAGACCCTGTACCATCAGAATGCTTACCTCATGGAGGTCATCACATGGATGGTTGGCCGAATGGGGGGATCCTTAGAATAACCTTTTGATAGGCCTCATCAGGTGTAGAATGTTGTGAACCTGCCTCCTTCCCAGTTTCCACAAACCCGGGGCTAGCATTGTTTAGTTTTGATGGTATTTAGAACTATTCTTGTGGCTCTTTGACATGGTTTCCCAACAAACCATGAATAGTTTTATGATTCTCAGAACTCTAGATGACCATTTAAATTGTTTTTGTTGATGTATTTGTAACTTCGGAAGATATTCACTTGTATATTATATTTGTACTTTATTGTATCCCCAATGGAGATGTATTATTCCTCTGATTTGAAGTGTCATCATTTGTATTTGCAAGTGTCGCAAGTTACATTGTAAGTGTCGTAACTTATATTTGATGGGTTATTAGACCACCTTGGTGGGGTCGGCCTTGTATGAGTCATGTGGATGGGTTATTAGGCTTCCTTAGGAATTCGGCCCAGTTAGGGTTAAAGGCAGGTTAAGTTGTTGTATAAATAGAGAGTGTGTCTCTCTCATTTTACTCATTCACTCACTCATCCAACTCGCATAGTTGATTGAGAGAGAGGAGTGTGTACAAGTGGAGGAGGAGTAGTTGCTGAAGAAATCTATCTTATGGGGTTTGATCTTTGTGATATTTTTATTGGTGCTCATTCTATCTCTGAGGAAGTTGTGGGGTTTTTCACCTTCTTGGTTTTCTCGGGTGAAATGCTTTGTGTCCATTGTCTCTTGTGATTGTTATGTTGTGCTTGTTATTCTCTTAGTGATCCTAGATAATATTGAATGAAATTATCGAAAAATTAACATGGTATTAGAGTGGTACTAAGAAGAAGACACTGTGCATCTGCGGAAGCTAGGGCTTCTTAATTTTGGGGTTTCTCTCCACAGTTCATCAAAGGCAGGAGGCTAGATTGACTCTCCTAGCAAGGGCGCATCTTTCTGTTGAGAAATAATTCAATTATGAGCATTTTCAGTTTTTGGCTTGTCACTGCTGTGGGAAATTAGGGTTTCGGAGAAAGTTGGAATTTTTGGAATTCGAGACCATGGTTGGATGCTCCTAAGAAAAATTGAACTTTACAGACCAAGATCAAACTTTTTGGTTGGGAAGAACCCCGGGCACTTTCAACCCTAGTTCAGGATTTTGACCAGAAAATTAGAAACTACAGATCCGAAAGTTTCAAAGTCAATTTTGAGGGGTCAAATTTTGGAGATTTCAACATTGAAGTATACCAGCTTGATCAAATCAGCAAGGCGCATCTTTCCATCCAATCAAAAGTTTGAAATTCAAAGTTTGAATTTTTAGGGTTTCTCTAACAAACCCTAATCCAACTCCAAATCCAGTTTCAACAAATCAAGTGGTAAGACCTAAATATTTTATTTCCATTTGAGTTTCTCATTAAGATGTCTCACCACACCAAGCTTGAGGATAAGCTTGAAGGAGCTGATAACTTTCAAGCATGGAAGTATAGTATTGGGTTAATCCTAGAAGATAATGAATTGGACACCTACATAGTGAAGAGGTTCCAGTTCCAGAGGGAGATGAGGCTAAGGCCTTACACAAGAAGAACTTGGCCAAAACCAAGAGAATCATTGTTCATTCTATCAAAGACCATCTCATACCCCATGTGTCTTCCATAAAGACACCTAAGGAGATGTTTGACTCCTTGACCAAGTTGTTTGAAGGAAAGAATATAAATCGGAAGATGATACTGTGGAACCAATTGAAAGGGGTAAAGATCCAGAATGGAGAGACCATCCAATCCTACTTTACTAAGGTCTCTCAAATCAAAGAACAGCTTGAAGCTGTGGATGAAGTAGTGGAGAATGGAGAAATTGTGATGACCACATTGAATGGCCTACCTAGGTCATGGAACTCCTTCATCCAAGGTATCTTTGCAAGAAAGAAATTGATCTCTTTCAGTAGACTGTGGGAGGAATGTTCACAAGAAGAAGCTAGGCTTTTGGCCCGAGAAGAAAATATGGGAAATGAAGATCAAGCTCTCACAGCACACACCAAGAGAAGTAAGTTCAAGAGGGAGCAACCTCATCACAAGAAATCTTCTCACCACCATCAAAGAGAGAAGAATTATCTGAGATGCTTCACATGTAATGAGAAGGGACACTTTGCCTCAGAATGTCCCAAGAGAAGAAAAGACTTCAACAACAAGAAGAAGAAGAGGAAAAAGAAGAGATATCATGCTCATGCTGTTGAGGATGATGAACCTCCCAGGAAGAAGACTAAGGTAGAAAGTGAAGACTCTTCAAGTGACGAAGAGTATGTTCTAATCTCTGCTCTCACAGGTATGGTTACACATGGGTGTAATGATTGGCTTGTTGATAGTGGGGATTCCAAACATATGACGGGATTTAAAGAATCTATTATGGACCTATCTGAATATGAGTCACCTCATAAGGTGAAACTTGGGGATGACTACCAATACCCTATAAAAGGAAGTGGTGAAGCCTCCTACATGTTAGGCTCTGGGAAGTATTTAAAGATGAAAGATGTTCTATATGTACCTGGTCTCAAGAAGAATCTTCTCTCCATATCATCTTTGGATGCAAAGGGGATGAGAGTTGGATTTGTGGATGGCCAAGTACTTATGTGGCCAAAAGGTAAGACCATAGACGATGCAGTAGTGATTGGAGAGCAAGATGGAGGATTGTACAAATTGAAGGGACAACATGAACATGCCATGGTACATGAATCCATAGAGCCAAGTGAACTTTGGCATAGAAGGCTTGCACATATGCACTATAGAGCACTACCAATTGCAAGCAAAGCAGTAGAAGGTCTTCCTGAAATCCAGTCAAAGCATGAAGGTGTTTGCAAAGGATGTGCAAAAGGAAAGAACAAAAAGAAGTAATTTCCAAGCAGTGAAAGCAAGGAAAAAGGAATCTTGGAGATTATCCACTCCAATGTATGCGGTCCAATGTCATCAAGTTCTCTAAGTGGGTATGTATATTATGTTTCTTTCATTGATGATTTCTCTAGGAAGACTTGGGTTTATTTTTTGAAGAATAAAGATGAAGTGTTTGATAAGTTCAAGGAATTCAAAGCCTTGATAGAAAACCAAACTAATAAGAAGATCAAGACCTTTAGATCCGACAATGGCGGAGAGTTCACTTCAGGATACTTCAAGAAGTTATGCAGTGATTCATGGATTAAGAGGGAGTTGACCACTCCTTACAATCCACAACATAATGGGGTTGCAGAAAGGAAGAATAGAAGAATCATGGAAGTAGCACGAGCAATGCTACATGAACAAGATCTACCCATGCATCTATGGGCAGAAGTAGCAAGGACAGTTGTATATGTGCAAAACAGAATACCTCACAAGATACTTGACAACAAGACACCAGAAGAAGTTTTCTCTGGTAAGAAACTAGAATTTATCCATCTTAGGATATTTGGCTCTTTAGTATACACACACATTCCAAAAGAAAAGAGAACAAAGATAGATCCTGTAGGAAAGAAGGGTATATTTGTGGGTTATAGTGAAAGCTCGAAGGCATACAGAATCTACTTTCCAATGTTCAAGAAGATTGACATCAACAGGGATGTGACTTTTGATGAAGAATCAACATATATCAAATCAAGGAAGAAACATATTGAAGACAATGAAGAACCAAGAGTACCCAGAATACAAGACACCACCATGAATGAAGTAATTCCAGAAGAGGATCGTGACAAAAGATCCACAAGAACCTGTAGATCCACCCTGTGAGAAGAACTCTCATAAGAGGAAACCAGCATGGGATAGACAGCTCATCCAAGATGCAGAAAGGTATGGTATTCCAGAAGAGGAACACAGAGAAAGAAAATGGACAAGGTCACACCCCAGCTATGTTGCCTTACTCTGTGACATAATTGACAAAGAACCTTCCAGTTATGAAGAACAACAGAAAAGAAAGAATGGAAGGATGCCATGGTCGAGGAATACCAGTCGATCATGAAGAATAATGTTTGGGATGTGGTCCCAAGACCAGAAGGGAAGTCTATTGTGACTTCCAAGTGGATCTACAAGATAAAGCATGCTACAGATGGCAGCATAGAGAAATACAAGGCAAGGTTTGTGGCTCGTGGCTTCCCCCCGAAAGAAGGGATAGATTATGAAGAAACTTTTGCACCTATAGCCAGATACACTTCCATTAGAACAATACTTTCTCTGGCTACAGTAATGAAGTGGAAGATACACCAGATGGATGTCAAGACAGCTTTCTTGAATGGTGTAGTCGAAGAGGAAGTGTATGTGGAGCATCCACTCGGTTTTGAGACACATGACAGGGAGTCATATGTGTGCAAGTTAAAGAAATCCTTGCAGTTTGGATTGAAACAAGCACACAGGACATGGTACATCAGGATAGACAACTTCCTGTCCAGTTTGGGCTTTACCAAGAGTAAAGAGGATTCCAAACTTTACTACAAGGTTGAGGAGGGAAATCTAGTGATACTCCTATTGTATGTGGATGACCTCTTTGTGATAGGTGAGGATAGGTTGATTTCCGACACGAAGAGAAAGCTTGCTGCCGAGTTCGAGATGAAGGACTTGGGTATGATGCATTACTTTATAGGTATGGAGGTGTCGAAAAGTGCAGATGGAATCTTCCTTGGATAAGGGAAGTATGCAATAGATATCCTGAAGCGGTTCGGGATGATGGACTGCAAGGCCATGGCCACACCTATGGCATCGAACCTGAAGCTATTGAGTGATGCTTCATCAGATTCTATTGATGCCACAATGTATCATCAGATGATTGGGTCCTTGATGTACCTGATGAACATGAGACCATATATTTTCTTTGCTGTGAACACCTTGAGCCAATTCCTGATGGATCCTAGACATGTTAACTTGATTGTTGTAAAGCATATTTTGAGGTACCTGAAGGGTACGATTGATTATGGGATCAAGTATGATGCGAATCAAAAGTTTAACCTAGAGGGTTATGTTGATTCAGATTGGGAAGGCAGTGCTGCAGATAGGAAGAGCACTTCGAGGTGTTGCTTCAGTATAGGATCAGGTGTGATCTCTTGGTTTAGCAGGAAGAAATCCTTCATAGCATTGAGTATAGCCGAAGCAAAGTATGTCGCAGCTTGTTCGGCTAGTTGTGAGACAGTATGGCTAAGGAAGCTACTATCTGATTTGTTTGATATCCAGTTGGATACTACTTGTATCTTCTGTGACAACTAGAGTTGTGTGAAGTTGTCTGAGAACCCGGTGTTCCATAACAAGTCGAAGCACATCGAGATCAAGTATCACTATATCAGGGATATGGTGTAGAGAGGAGCAGTGAAGCTCTTGTATGTTGCAACGGACGAGCAGATTGCAGATGTGTTGACCAAACCACTAGCTAGAGTGAAGTTCAAGTATTTCATAGAGAGTCTCGGTGTTCTTCAGATAGAAGATACTTCGAGGAGGAAGTCATGGGACACATTTGCAGGAGCCATTCCAAGCATGGTGGTAGGAGGATCCTTCCCATGGCTGTGGATGTAAGTGTTGTGTGATGAGCATCAAGACGGTGCTCTAGAAGATGATATGCATCAAGATGATGCTATATATGATGATGATCAGGATAATCATGTGATGATGATGTGCATCAGGATGATGCACTGTATGATGATGATCAGTATGATCATGAGCATCAGGATGATGCTCCGTGCAAGGATGATCAGGTTGATCATGAGTATCAGGATGATACTTCAAGGCCGTGGATATGTGGTAGGTTGTGCAGTAGCATATAATAGCTCCCTAGGAGATCTGATAGGTTGATCAGTAAGCTCGTAATCAGTCCTGGGATATTGTTTTGAGGTTTTGCGAGGTAGGCATGTAATCAGTCCTGGAGATCCGATAGGTTGTTCTAGCCATGTAAAAGTACTGGGATGCTCTTTAGAGATCTTGCATGTCGCAAGATGCTCTTTTAAGGTTTTTCCTATTCACATGTAATCAGTCCTAGAGATCCGATAGGTTGAGCAGTAAGCTCGTAATCAGTCCTAGGATGCTCTTTAGAGATCTTGTCGGTCATGCTAGGGACATAAAGGATCCTGATATGCTCTTTAAAGGTATTGTGAAGGCTGCATGTAATCAGTCCTGGGAGATCTTGTCGGTCATGCTAAGGCACATAAAGGATCCTAGGATGCTCTTGTGAGGTTTTGCAGAGGCACATAATCAGTCCTGAGATTCCACCTCTATCAGGTCGCTCGCAGAGATGATGAAGACCTACAGGAGGCTAGGCCTACATCCAGCATGGAAAAGGGATGGCTCTATAGAACTTCCTATGACGAGAAGAGTTGAGATATAACACTAGTGATCAAGATGACGAGTACAGCAGCAGTGACGATGATGCTCCATGATCCAGTGACGATGATCCAGCTCCAGAATTGAAGACTTGTGCCGATATGTATTGATGACCTGTGTCAAGAGAATACCTTCCTAGTTAAGAGTAAGTGTTGATGTAATTGTAACTTCGGAAGATATTCACTTGTATATTATATTTGTACTTTATTGTATCCTCAATGGAGATGTATTATTCCTCCGATTGGAAGTGTCGTCATTTGTATTTGCAAGTGTCACAAGTTACATTGTAAGTGTCGTAACTTATATTTGATGGGTTATTTGACCACCTTGGTGGGGTCGGCCTTGTATGAGTCATGTGGATGGGTTATTAGGCTTCCTTAGGAAGTCGTCCCAGTTAGGGTTAAAGGCAGGTTAAGTTGTTGTATAAATAGAGAGTGTGTCTCTCTCATTTTACTCATTCACTCACTCATCCAACTTGCATAGTTGAGAGAGAGGAGTGCACACAAGTGGAGGAGGAGTAGCCACTAAAGACATCTATCTTGTGGGGTTTGATCTTTGTGATCTTTGTATTGGTGCTCATTCTATCTCTGAGGAAGTTGCGGGGTTTTTTACCTTCTTGGTTTTCCCCAGTGAAATGCTTTGTGTCCATTGTCTCTTGTGATTGTTATGTTGTGTTGTTATTCTCTTAGTGATCCTAGATAATATTGAATGAAATTATCGAAAAATTAACAGTTTTGATATGCATACCTTCTCTTCCACATGTATACATTTTTCCATAATATATTAATATAGTTTTTCTTACTTCATAAAAAATTATGTGTGGACTAAATAAAGTGGTGATGTTTTCTGATGCTCGGAACTATCTAGATGACCAATTAAATTGTTTTAATATTCATACCTACCTTGCCACCTTTATACATGTTTCCATAATATATTAATAGTTACTCTTACTTCAAAACAGATTATGTGTGGAATAAATAAAGCGTTTATGTTCATTGTATACCTTGTTTCTTCTTCCATCATCTACATCAATATACATATTTTATCGCTTATATATATCCTATATATTATTAATGTAGGATTTGGCAGTACAAACTACATATTTTATCATTTAAATTCCCTATATACTACTAATTTATGCTCTCACTACAAAAAATGGTCTAGGAGGCACACTTTTATAGACACTATTATAGAAACTTTTATAGACACTTCCAATGTGGCATGGTGTGAGGGTTCCAATGTGGGGATAAAAAGGAAAGTGATTATCATAACTCTGAGTGCTTGATTCACATGGATGATAACTTTATTGTGCCTATGTGATTTTCCAAAAGTTTTCTTGAATGCATTTAAATGGATAGTCTACCATGCTTTGTTGTTGAATTGTATTTCATGATTGATGTTATTCTTTTCAAGAATATGGATATAATTAAGGAACCCCAAATTCCCTTGTTGTGAGCTTCCTTTATTTTGAAATTGTTGTGCCTCCTTTTAAAAATTCAACACTCACAATTACTTTCACAGCTGATATTTTCCCCTGCATACCTCATATTTTAGCTATAAATCCAGTCAAGTTTTTCATACGTATTTGAAAGGTACCATGGGTGACATACTAGGATTTGTAATTCATGCATATTTGAAAGGTACCTTGGGTGATAGACTAGGATTTGTAGTCCCGTTGTTTAAGGGTTCCCTCCCTTTGTGAGCTATAGTTGGCACAAAAAAACAGAGAGATATCTTGTTCGGTCAAGGTACAACCTGAGGGACAATAGTAACAAAAGGAAGGGCCGAGCAACCTCATAAAAAAGAAATATAGTTCTCATTTAATATTACTGAAAAATAGCCATTTGCACCTTTGATACAGTTTATTTGTAGATCATTCTTCCAGATACATATAAAGTGGTGTTGTGAATTTCTCCAACACAATAACACAAAACACTGCCTAAATAGTAGTCACCCAAAGCAAATCTTAATTCCATGCCAAAAGGATATGCACTATGGGGAGGGGAGTTTATGCATTGTTTTTATGCAACATAGTTTATAATGGGCCGCACTAATATGACAACTGGACAGTTTAGGGCATTATATGTGATGCTTTATGATAAGTTCCTTTTTGCTACTGTACACTTCGGAGACCGCGCCGAGCTGCACTTTTTTCCTGTTGTAATGCATAGAACATTACCTATTATTTTGTATTCGTTTGAGGTTGTGACGAGTTATTGGATTCATGGGCTTGTCATGGAATATTAAATCCTCCCTCTAAAGTGACAACGATTCACAAATTCATGTGTTCTTTTTCGGTTGGTCCATCGTGCGGTGCTTTCCTAGTTGTTCGAATAATCCGGGTATAAATTGTTTTTGTTTAATGAAACCAAGTGTTGGCACCGGATTAGTCCGCAGGAAGTGCAGAAGCCGACAGCCGTGAAGAGGACAATCCACGAAAGAAGGATCATTCGCAGATAATACGAAAGCGTAGAAGTAGTTAGTTTGTTAGATAAGGGTCATGTGGACCATTTTGTAACCAATTAGTTTTGTATAAATATGAGTACTATTGTAAGCCTAAGGGCATCGATACGGTGATGAATAGAGAAACCAACCTTTTGAGTTTTGATCTAGTTGTTGATCTATTTTGTATCTGCGATATGATGTATAGACTGTTTCTATGAAGTTCATTCCACGGGTTTTAATGAATGCATGAAGATGCTCGATTATTGTCCTATTTGTGTCTTTGTTTCTGTTAAATGATGTATGTGAATGTTTGTGAAATGTTTAATGCTCTGTGGGTTCGATAATTGCTGTTCATGCTAATGAGTAGTTAAATCATGTTGATGCGAATGTTTATTATGAGTTGATTCTGCGATTTATGAATATGCGAATGATGAACTAGTGCGAACTACGTGAATATTAGAAAGGAGATTAATCAAAATTGCGGTGCGAACCTTACATACTGGAGGTGCAGGTATGCACACAATTTGGACAAGGATATGAAAATGTTTCTTTTCAAATCGCTATGGAAAACTCTAGTTCAGGCCAAGATGGAAACGGTAGAAAAAATATTTCAAAAAGCAAGGGGTGAAAATAAATCAAGTGCCTCCACTTTCTTATTTGATGGAAAAGTTTCAAAATTGGTATCCATTGGTGTCGTGTGACACCTGAAGAGTACCAGTATAGATCAATCAATGAGAATTGGCTTCCTGAATTGATGCAATCGATGGTAGAAAATCCAAACACCTTGCAAAGAGATGGATTATTCATTCCTTTTACAAAAGGGCGTATGAGGACATCATAAAGGTTTGCAGAATTAGTAATAGAGGAAGATGTTTCAAGGGAAGATGTACCTTTTTTTATTCTTGATGGGAAACACACAATAGAAATTTGTAAGGAAATATTAAAAAATAAAGTATATAGTATTCTCCATGATCAATTCAAAGAGAAGATGGCTAGAATTATAGACCCTGCCACATATGTGACTACAATACTAAGTATTTACAAGCAACAAAATGAGACAAAAAAAACATGGGTCTAGATAGAGTACATTGCACAGATTTTGAAAGCTAGGTATCATTGGGAGAATTTTGGTGAGCCAAAACATCCTAGGAGGGGAAACAAACCTTCTTATGAATGGACGGTAAGTTTTTGTACTTGAATTGCATTGATTATAATATACTAGAAAAAAAATATTTTTCACACGTTTATTATTTACCTTGCAGGTTTTGAGAGAAAATGTAAGAGCATCTTCGAAAGAGAGAAGGACGAAAGTCTCAAGGATAAGTTGACCTTAGTGTGTCTCTCTCACCAAATATGGAATAAATGGGTCAACATCTTTTACCTTTATATATATGGTGGTCTGGCATGTTTGTCTAAGAAGGCATCACAAGAAAATTTCACTCCCAATAGCACATCTAAATACACAACAATTTTTTTTAGGTGTACAAGGGGAAAGGAGGATAAAGAGCTTAAGGCTTAGTAGTTGCAATAATAGAAGGCATCGTTGCTAACACCCAAAAAATGCTCACTAGCTCATCTCCCTAGTCACATGACCTAATTTATACATTTTTCCCACCATTTAGCCTCCAAAACCTCAAAAAACCTTCAAATGGTCACCAAAAAGGCCAAAATTAATCTTTTTCTCCTCAAAATAATTAAATTTCCTCAAAAAATGCCAAAAACCCTCCAAAAGGGCCCAAAATTCCAAAAAAATCAAATAAAAGGGAATAAAATTCAAAAATCAATTCAAAAAAGGAAAAAAGAGGGAAATAAACCCTAAACCATTCACCAATACCATTGGTTGACCAAAACCATGGGCCAATACTCCCTTCACCTAAAATCTATAAATAGAAGGTGGAGGCTCCCCATTTGACATCCGGAATCCATCTTACCCTCATGTTGCCCAAATCACTCCTGAAACCCTAAGCTCACCATTTGTGCTTAGATTCACCATTTGAGTGAGCCATTTTGGCCAATCCCTATTGCATTTGGAGAAGAGAAAGAGAAACTGGAGCATTGGAGCAACTCGTCCCTTTGGCTGCACAATCTCCACCAACCTCACCATTGAGGTAAAATCTTGTGTAATAATCCATTTTCAGGTTAATGAAAAGATATGGTTCTCTTCTATATTTGTTTTGCATAAGAAATCAATGAATGCTTATTGTTTACCATTTTTTACTATAGATTTATTTGTTACGCACCCATGCAAATGTTAGATTAGTTTTTACCATTTACACTAGGTTTTTACTATTTTCTTGAACTGCTACTAAGGATTCCATTCTCCTTAGTAGGTGCTCATTTGCGCAAGCAAGGGTGAAAACCCTAGCTATAGTTTTGGCGACTCCACTAACTTGAATCTCTAGTTAAATTTATTGAAGTTTTTGTTTTAGTTGATATTTTGATTTAATATTGCAGATATGGTTTACCCTTAAGCCTGTCACTTGCATCCCAAGCCCTTTGCTGTCCCTGTAAGACCTGCAGTCCTTGTTTTTTCTGTTCGATGAATGTTTTCGGCAGCCATTTTTCACGCCGTAAAACGCAGTTCTTCACCCCATAGTTGCGTTCTGGATAACTGTTGTTCAAACCTAACCCATGGCCTGCAACTCGGCTCCTTAGCCCGTAGCCACGGCAAGCGATGCAGGTCCTCAGCCTCTTCGCGCAACCCTAACCGCGTCTTTTAACCTCTGTCCTGCGTCCCCTACCCACAGAACCCCGTTCGTTTCCCGTGACCCACACCTCAGAACATTTTTTGCTTCCCACGGACCCTGCACTCCCAGTTGCCTCCCCTACCGCACCCATCATGTCATTTCACGCATCCTCGGCCGCAAAACCCAACCCCCCTACTTGTGGCCCTAGCCACATTCCTTGTCCCAGTTACCGCGACCCTAACTGCATCTCTCTGCAATTCAGACCGCAGAGCCGAAGTCGTGGTCCAAACTTGGGATCACAACGCTCAACCCACGATCCAGTCCGCATCCTTTAGCCTCATAGACGCGACCCAAGCTACAGGTTTCGAGAAGACAACTGAGACCTAGAACGCCAGTTTCTGTTAGAAAAACAGGATCGTAGAGCAATAACAATAAACAGAAATGCAAATATAATCACACACACATTACAAGAGAGACACAGATATATCGTGGTTCACCCCAACTTGGGCTACGTCCACACTGAAGTTGCCAGTCCTTATTATTATTCTATCCAGCAAAGTGAAGGGATACAACCCGCAGCACAGCCGCCATACTTCCTCTTCACTGTCTCACTTCCTATCTCAAAGAACTTTACAATGCATAAAACCTAATACATCAACCCTAGCCGTGTTACATTGTCTTTCTTTTATAAGGGAAATACAATGGGAAAATACCACGAGTTACCCAAAACAATGGTCCTGAAAACTATTGGTGAAAACAGCCCCAAAACATTTTCTTGGGGCCTCTACCCCCGAACCCCAAGGTTGGGGAATGAGTGTACAGTCCTCTAGGGTACATGGCTAAGACAATATCATCTATGAGACAAGAATATCTAGCTCCACAACTAGCAGTTTCGGCTCGAAACCCCCGATCGGTTTTCTGATTTTTTTCTTACCCATTTTTGCCCAGATTTTCCTGCATTTTTTATGTACCTTAACAGCCCCCTGTTTTTCCTGCACCCCAAGTTACTCATTGAGTTTTTCTGTTATTTGCTTCACTATACCACTTTACAGGTTTTCAGCATTCACATTGAAAAGAAATTTTTTAGCATTTACAGTTAAATTTCAGCATTTACATTTGTTAGATAGTTTCCCAAGCATGGCATTTTGTTGGGTACATCATCTCACTTACACACACTCTGTCACCTTAATTCAAGTGAGCCATAAAATTTACTTAACTAAACCAACCTTCTAACCCCACTTGGGGAACACAAAAGAACATTGTAGTTAGGTAGGATAGGGGGGATAGACATCCAAATAACACCCCTCGGCCATTTACACTTGAGACATAGAAGTTGCCCATTAGGGTACCAAAATCCCCTATTACTTGTTGGTACGGTTATACACCAATTTGTTGGAAAAGGCCTCTCCCTTAGGAGGGAAATTCGTGAGACTGGTTCCGGAGGACTACGTGGAATGCTACACTCCACCTAGTTCCAAAGGACACCGACTCGTTGTCCTCGTTGCATTCCCATATTTGGGGTGTAGCAACCAAAGGACTGACACAGTGAATGCATTTTCTGGATGTACCATGAACAGGGTAGCCTAGTTGCCATTCTCTAGGATTATTTTACTCGGAGTCCCTCTCGGTAGGGGGATATCCTTAGCAACTTGGATTTCATCACCTTGCAAAGAATACATCTAGTTTGAGCCAGCATACCTTTTATTTAGGCGTTTTCATGCTCCCTTACCTCCCCCTGGTTTAGCGAATACACCAGTTTTTATTTTTTCTTTATTATGAGTCGTTTGTTTGTTGGTATTCTGACTGCTTTTCTTCTTACTCCGCTTACCGTAGCACAGCTGTTACAGTGAGAGTTTTGAGCTTGTTGTTGGCTTGAGTGCCCTATTTTTTGCATTCTCCTTCTGCACGCACGGTTTCTTTAGAATTTTTGAGCTTTTTCACTTGCCACAACCCACCCATTTTACTATCCACCTATCACCATTGAGTCCTCGAGCCATTCTAGATGATTTTGGGGTAAGCCCTGGCAGCACGGTTCACTTGACACCACTCATCACAGGCGTAGAGTCTCGTCACTTGACACCACTCGTCATAGGCGTAGAGCCTTGTCACCCGACTCCGACGCCCCCCATTTCACATTTGACTCTGAGGAAAAATCAGAAAACCCTATATACACAGCTCCGTCTAGCCCCATGGCTGGAATGAATCCCAACCCATTCATTGGAGGGGTTGTCGGTGGAGGAACCACCACTACTCTAGCCACCATGACAGCACACACCCTAGGTATGCCATCGGTAGGACATGCATCTACCATCCCCGTCACCCCTCAAAATCCAACGGCTACAAGGCTCAATATCGCCCCGTCAGTGACTCATGGTACACTTGGAGGCACATGCCCCTTTTGCATGATCCCCACACCTCTATTTGGAGGACCCAACATCCCCGTTACGACTCACATTCCCACTGCACACATTGGGGGCATAAGCCCTTCCTACACAATACCCCCACTTACGACTAGAGGCTCCACGACCCCCATCATGACTTATACCACTGCTCCCTCCATTGGGGGCACTGGCCCCACCATAAGCGCTACTTTTAGCGCATACGCCCCCACGATCATGTCACATCCTTCTACCAGTTTTCCATTCATGGCTAGCCTCAACCGTCCTGACCTGGAAAAATTGACCAACAACCCCATCCGACATGACCCCACATGGCCTCATATGCCTACCAAACTCCCATTAGACATCCCCAAATTCGAGGGCAAGGAAGGTGAGGATCCCTAGAATCACATCATGTCTTTCCACTTATGGTGTTCGTCCAACTCCATAGTGGACGACTCCATCCACCTTCGCTTGTTACAACGGACCCTCACAGGCTCTGTAGCTAAGTGGTACATCGAGCAACCTCACGAGACCCACTTCAATTTTACATCCCTAGCCTCGACCTTTCTACAGTTCTTTCAGTTACCTGTCCATTACGACGCGGGAGTAGAGTTCCTTTTGTCTTGCAGACAGAACACAAACACCCACATCACTGATCACATTCATGAGTGGAGTAAACGCCGAAGATTGTGCAAGATTAAGTTAGATGACCGTATCTTCCTATATTGGTTTCTGAAATATCTCCTTCCTATTATTTCCAAGGATGTGGCATCTGAACGACCCCATTCTGAAGAAGAAGCTATTCTGAAAGCCCAACAGTTTGACCTCATCTACGCCCAGTCTGACTACTTATATATCATTTTACCCGACGCTCCCCGTGGTGATTCCTCTTGGAACGACGTGTCGGGGGCATCCCATGCCGCCGATGGCATCGCTGGACATGTTGCGTCACACCACCAACCTTTTACCAGTGCACGCAATAATACCGGACCGACCCTTTTGCGAGCCACGTCCCACTCTAGAGCTACAAATTCGTAAGCTCCCACGGTGCACGTCCACCACAACCATGGACCCTCACGTCCACCACAGTGTTGCAGTCAAGCACCTACAGCCTACACCCCTCCAGTTGCACCTACTACATATTACAATCAACAAGCCGCACATGCTCCTGCCCACTCTCAAGCCCCATCAGCTTATTACCCACATCAGGCAGCGCCTGCAACAACCCAACCTCCAATCGCTCAGACTTATGAACAACCAAAATCGGTACCAGCACCTGCACCACCACAAGCCCCTCCCGCTTATTATCCATCGTAGCCTACTCCAGTACCCGTGCAACCTCAAAATCCCCCTTCCACCCAAGGGATAGTGTATGCACGACAAAAACTACAACAAACCCGGAATACCCAACGTAATCAACAAGGCCAACAAAATCGTGGAAGAGGACGCAACCACAAAAAAAACAAACCTCAGGACCAAGGTGACCAACCACCTAATCCTCCAAACAATAACAACGCTTCTCCCGTCAACTGAAACCCTGATCGACAACCGAAACAAGGTAAGAACCCCAATTTATGAAAAAACTACCCTTGTTCCATATGTGGGGTATACGGCCATTATACACACACTTGCCCCCATTTGGAGCAAGCACGCTAACTTTGGGCCGACGACGCCCAACGCTAGGGGCACGCAGCACCGCCGGAACCGCCTAACCCCCCACCACCTCAAACACAAGCTATGGTACTGCAGAATCCTTTACCCACGCAAGGAGTGGTGAACACTCAACCGTTGGCTCCCCCTCAAGGAAACCTGGCACCACAACAGCAAATTACATATGTTGCACTTGCTCATCAACCCATGGACTCAAGTGCTCACCACCTGTTAATGATGTCATCGGCAGATGTCAACCTCCAAACATGCCAAAACCAATATGGCTCCACCTTTGAAGCCATTCTAGCCGATAAATCCACCAACGCTCTTCCCACTGATCAGTTGTTATGCATACCTACTGCACCATTAGACGGGGGGCCCAAAGCCCCCCGATTCCCATTGCGTCGAATCAATAATAATCCTAATGCTCGTGCCGCTTCTAATTAAAACCTTGTGGATGAATTAGCACAATATCCTATTGTTATGTCATCCCTAGAGGTTCTAAAGAACTGTCATGCCCAACGCAAGACTCTGTTATCCATCATTGGTGCCATTGACCCTTCTGACTCACGAATGATGGCATTCGACCTGGACCAATCCGAACCACATATGCATTACACATTATCATTTCAAGTCTCTGTATCCATTCGGAATATTGTGCTCCATCGATGCATCATCGATGAAGGTGGCTCCACATTCGTAATGTCAACTTTCATCTAGTAGAAGCTCGTATCTCCTACACTATAGCTATCCACCACCGCATTACGAGCTTACAATGGCCGCTCAGCCCAACCACAAGGCCTTTTGGCCAATGCTCTAGTCTAGTTGGCAGGAAAAATGATCCTTATCGACATAGAGGTCATCAATGCCCAGCTCGATTATAATCTCTTACTTGGACGAAGTTACATGTATGCCATGAAGGCTGTCACTTCGCCAGTCTTCCACATTATGATGTTCCCCCATGAGGGACATGTGGTCAATATCAATCAACTTACATACTACGATCCCAATGCCCCTGCTGCACCCGAAAACGTTCTCCCCATGATTGAACAACCCATTCACAATGCACATACATCGTTGGTCTCCATAGTCGAACACGGGATATACTCCGATACACCCATGACTTCCATGTTTCAGTCCATTCCCCCACCTTTGCGGTCGGCCGAGATATTTGATTTGTGCACCCTCTCACACAATACACAGACACCCACCCAACATCTCCCTTTAGTGTCGCAACCACCATCTGTGCCTAGTCATGTCGGAGCCACACCTATCCACACTATCTCGTTCTTATTCCCTCTATCGGGAGGAGTCAACACCCTAGTAATGGCTACTTTGAATCTTCTCGGGCTAATGTTAGGACTACCTTTGTGGTACCTACCCACCCCAACTCCTCCCCCGACACCAAAAGACCTTTTACAACCGGTTCAACCTATTATCGTGACGAACCGCCCACCTCCAAGGGTGGTAACCGCATCAACATCGGGTAGTGCACAACCTCCACCCCACCACACTGGGGGCAAGGGTCCACAAACTTACACTACACCACCTACACCAAAGCTAGCAAAGAATCCTCTGCCATTCCGTGCTCCCCTCAAATGCTCTTTGTGTGACAATTTGGGCCATGCTACCCATCAATGTCCTCAACGCCCAACACTCCAGGAACACATGCAAACATTAGATGATTATCCCAACATCCCGGTCATCAAACTTGACCCTACCCCTAAGCCTCATGATAAATCGATGCGTACCAACCACCCTTGCACGATATGCAATATTTACGGCCATTACTCAGATCACCGCCCCGATCTCCCGGAATACAGATTGGCCCTCTACGAACTAGCTCATTCTGATCTAAAAATATCCACTCCTACCATTGAAGAAATTCATCCCCCAACATCTTCCTCCTCGGAAGAGATCAATACCATCTACATGATTTCCACCACCAGTACACCCTAGTCAATCGATTTGACAACTCAATGCTTCCGTAGTGACGAAGAAACCCTCGAAGCACTTACAGCACCTGACTACCCATGAAATGATATGCACCATCGATCATATTTCATCCCGGACGAGTCTACCACCTCCACGGAAACCCAATTCTCTGTCCATTCCAAAGATTTCCTTTTTGCCTAAGCTTAACTGGTTTAAAGATCCCATCCCAGCTCCCGATTCCTTTGAGAAATGAAACATGGCCAACATTTCACCGACTATACAAGTCAACATTTCCACCAAACCTGGAGTACCTGAACTCATTTCATTAGGTGCATCATGCACTGAGGAAGAAGTTCAACCCTATAAGAAGCTCTTCCAATAGTTTCGTGACGTCTTGGCCTGGTCCTACACATAGATGCCTAGTCTTGACCCTGCTATCATGGAGCACCACATCGACACTTGGTCAGGCATGCCACCCATTCGCCAAAAACAACGCGCCATCCACTGTTAGGAACCCATGTCAACCCTTCTATTTACTTTGTTAGTATATTGTTGTTGGACACATATGCTTTGTAAGTCATCCCATAGTAATTGTTGATCCATAGTTTGTATTGGCCCATGGTTTTTATTGACACATGGTATTGACCCATGGTATTGGTGCCTGGACTTAGTATTTAAGTTTGTGTTGAGACCAATGAAGGTACCGTGAAGTTATTTGTATTGAGCTTGCTCAAAGGAGGTTGCCCCCTCGAAGTGGCCTGTGATCAATAAAAGTGATTCTGAGTTCCGTTATTTTTGTTATCTCGTGTATTTTCATTAATTAATTGTTGCAGGTCCTTCACATCTGGTATCCGAGCACTTTCTTGGGCTCGTTGGGTGAAATTTTTGCCAAATTTTTTTTTTCCGCATCTGCTGCAACTTCAAATCTAGGAATAATCCCTATCTACTTAACTATGGGAAGTACTTGGGCATAAGCCCTAAAACTTATTGTGAGGAGTACCATAAGAACCTCGAAGTAGCTGGCCCATTGAGAGGACCTGCCAGTGAAAAGGGCAACGACCCCTACCTGATTGACTAGTTCCCACCCGTGAGGTAAACCAAGAGCTATCATTTGTGGCAAAGCGGTTATTAGTTTTACTTGAGCCGTGGAGTGAGGGGTACTGCCCCAATACGCAAGCCATCAGATAGCATTGGTGGCCAAGTGAAACCCCTGAACTGTTAGGAAGTCGCACATACCTAGGGCCCATATCTATTTTCAACTGAATTGTTGTTGATCACTTCTGCGCTATTTCGGATCCAGCCGTTTCAAATCCATTCTGAAAGTCGTTCCAGATCCAGCTGTTTTAGATCTATTCTGAAAGCCATTTCAGATCCAGCCATTTTCGATCCATTCGGTGTCATTTCAGATCCATTTGTTGCCAATCACTTTCGTGTCATTGCAGATCCATCTATTTTCGCTCCCTTCTGCACCGTAGTAGATCCATTTTGACAAAAAAAATGTCATTGCAAATCCATCTGTTTTCGCTCCCTTCTACGCCGTAGCAGATCCGTTCTAAAAACAAAAAAACAAAAAAAAAACAAAAAAACAAAAAAAACAAAAAAAACAAAAAAACAAAAAAAAAACAAAAAAAACGTTTTTTTGCCATATCTCCCTTGTTTTAACTCCGTTTCCCTTAAAACTTCTTGGACACCCCTGTAATCCCATTTTGCATATTTCATTCCTGAGGACCCTATAAAAAATTCTACTTCCCAAAGCCAGAAATCTCACATTTGTCTATTTTTAGGGTTTGTCATAACTTCTTCAATTTTCACCCACTCGCCTCCAAATTTTGCCACCTTGTTCATTCCCTATTTATGCTTCTTTGTCCCTTTTTTATCTATTTCCTCATTCTTTCACCCTGCTTTTGAAATCCCCATTTTTTGCTTCCTTGTCTATCAGAAAGTGTCCAAAACCTAGTCAAACCCCAATTACCCATCCTAGTTTTTCCCAAATCCAAATTTCCCTTTACTAAATAAGCTTTTGTTTGTGTTTTTCTATCCATTCCCCCCCCCTCAAAAAAAAAAAACTCCTGGTTATGGTTGTCACCCGCATAGGACCAAAAACCATGGAGGAAGCACTTGCAGCCATCCAAACGAAACTCCAAGATCTGGATGAAAAATTTCTCAGCCTCCATCTTCGGCATTCAGCCATGAACAATAAGAGACGGCAAGAATCTTCTGCAGCCAATGGGTTCTCTTCTTCCAACAATTTTTGTGGTCCGAAGCTTGAATTTCCTTACTTCAATGGTACTAATCCGAATGGATGGATCTATCGTGCAGAACAGTATTTCAGTCTGCATAATACTTTTGATGTCCAAAACTTTCCACTTGCATCCTTTCATTCAGAACATGAAGCCCTTCAATGGTACCATTGGTACATCAAGGCTCATGACGAGCCAAAATGGACAGATTTTTTCCAACTCCTTTTGCAATGATTTGGTTCTAGTGCTTTTGATGACTTCACCGGAGCACTCACAAAACTTCGTCAAAGTGGCATTGTGAGAGAGTATCAGACAGAATTTGAGAAACTATCCAATCACACAGAAGGATTGTCTGATGAATTCTACAGGAGTTGTTTTATTAGTGGTCTTAAGGATGAAATCCGGTCTGAGGTTAAAATGTTCTATCCCAACACAATGATGGAAGTCCTAAGGTTGGCTAAGTTGGCAGAAGACAAGATTGCAGCACAGCAGCGCTCCAAACCCACTTTTGTTCCCTTCCGAAATATGGGTTCTAAAAAACCTCCCATCCTGCCAGCTCCTCGACCAACTCCTATCAAGCATTTGTCTGAAACAAAGATGTAGGCATGCAGAGAAAAAGGGCTTTGTTATAATTGTGATAAGAAATTCACTCGGGGACATAGATGTGTTGAACAAAAGCTCTATCTCTTGGATATGGATTTGTCGCCTGCCTCTAAAATTGGTGAAGAAGCTCAAGATACAATGGATTATTAGGTCGACATTTAGGAGCTGCTTATTGACCCCCCATCTCAGGATGAACAACCAGAGATATCTCTCCATGCTTTATCCAGCATCACCACCCCCCAAACAATGCGGGTCAAGGGTTACTTCAAGAAGCTTCCTCTTACAATACTCATTGATTCTAGTAGCACTCATAACTTCATTGACCCTCGGATCGCCAAACATGCTGATTGTTTTGTCCATCTTTGCTCCAACATTGAAGTCATGGTTGCCAATGGGGGAACCTTACCTTGCAAGGGGAAGTGTCACAATGTATGTATCTCTCTGGAAGATTATAACCTGCACTCTGACATGTTTTCCTTGTCCCTAGGTGGATGTGATGTGGTTTTGGGCATTCAATGGTTAAGCACACTTGGCCCCATCTTATGGGATTTTGCTGAACTTTGGATGTAGTTTTCAGTCAATAGGAAACAACACAAATTTAAGGGCTTACAACAAGGGTCTCTCTGCATCATCAGTTCACATCGCCTGGAAAAGATCCTTAAGAAGAATTCACATGGTGTCATCGCTCAACTCCATTCCATTCAGATGCACTCATCAACAGTTTCCCCTGCTTCCTTGGATAGATATGCAGGTGTCCTTGCTGAACCAATGGGCTTGTCACCTTCAAGAGACCTTTCTGGTAAGAATTTAGCCGCATCTTCATCTCAGTAGGAAATGATGGTTATTTTGCATGCAGTACAGAAGTGGCAGCCATACCTATTAGGGAATTATTTCTACATCAAGATTGATCTCCAAAGTCTGGAAAATTTCCTAGAACAATGGGTCTCCTCCCCAGCACACCTGAAATGGGTTATCCAACTCATGGGTTATTCCTATGCGATCACTTACAAGAAGGGTAAGGACAATATGGTTACAGATGCTCCTTCTCACACATTTGATGACCCAATTTCTCTTACATCTATTTCTCTTCATGTTCCAAATTGGTTGCAATCTGTTCAATAGGGCTATCTCTTCTATGAACTCCATGCTTCTTCATCAGCAGGGTACTCTTGGTTCCTAAAAATGTATGACCAAGAACAATGTAACTTCTTTTGGTAGGGACTGAACATGACAATTCAACAGATGGTGGCTGACTGTGATACTTGCCAGGTCAATAAGGGTGAAACGACACTCCTTTCGGGACTGCTCAAACTCTTGCCCATCCCTATAGAGATTTGGACAACTATTTCTATGGATTTCTTAGAAGCGCTCCAGTGGTACAATACCACATCTAAAAGGACACCATATGAAGAAATATATGGACATGCACCGCCAGTTCTTCTTCCATACACCCTCAGCAGCTCCCCAGTTCAGGCAATTGACTTGGTTCTTCGACGCCGCGATCAGATTCTTCTCATTCTGCAGGACAATCTTCAGATGGCAAGAATTCGACTAAAACAACATGCCGATCAGCACCGTTTTGAGCGCACTTTTCATGCAGCTGATATGGTTCTTCATCGTCTACATCCTTCCAAGCAACCCTCCCTACAACTCAAAAGGTGTCAGTGGCCTGGAATGCAACCCAAGGATGCTACAGGGGAACCGCTCCTTTAGATTCTGCATCAATTTCGACATCTAAAGCTTTGAGGACAAAGCTTTTTCTAAGGGAGAGGGGATGGTAGGAACCCATGTCAACCCTTCTATTTACTTTGTTAGTATATTGTTGTTGGACACATATGCTTTGTAATTCGTCCCGTAGTATTTGTTGATCCATAGTTTGTCTTATTGTTGTTGGACGCATATGCTTTGTAAGTCGTCTCATAGTAATTGTCAATCCATAGTTTGTATTGGCCCATGGTTTGTATTGACACATGGTATTGACCCATGGTATTGGCTTCTAGACTTAGTATATAAGTTTGTGTTGATACCAATTAAGGTACCGTGAATTTATTTGTATTGAGCTTGCTCAAAGGAGGTTTCCCCCTCGAAGTGGCCCGCGAACAATAAAAGTGATTCCGAGTTCCGTTATTTCTGCTATCTCGTGTATTTTCATTAATTAATTGTTGCAGGTTCTTCACATCCACCCATCTAAGCTTCCCACCGCCAAAGCAAAAATTGAGAAACTTCGTGCAGCTAGATTCATTTACCCCAACACCTATACCACCTGGGTTTCTAGCCCGGTACCGGTCAACAAAAAGCAAGGCACCATTCGTGTCTATACCGATTTTCGGGACTTAAACCAAGCTTGTCCCAAAAGACAACTTCCCCACTCCATTTATTGACCAACTCATCGATGCATGTGCGGGTCACAAGACGCTATCTTTCATGGATGGTTTCTCTCGGTACAATCAAATTCAGATTCGCAAAGAAGATCAGTAAAAGACTTCCTTCACCACCCCATGGGGCACCTTTGCCTATCGCGTTATGCCATTCGATCTTAAAAATGATGGTGCCACCTTCTAGTGGGCCATGACCTATTGTTTTCACGACTTGGTGAATATCATATTGGTCCATCTCGACGACCTTACGGCTCGATCGAAGAAACGATCTGACCATCTGAATGACCTTCAGCAAGTCTTTCTGCATTGTCGCAAGTATAAAATATGCTTGAACCCACTCAAGAGTGTATTATGTGTTCTGGCAAGCCGGTTGTTGGGTTTCACATTTCCCAAAAAGGAATTGATGTAGACCCATTGAAAGTCCAAGCCATCCTAGACCTCCCATCCCCACGTACGCTACGACAGCTACAGAGCCTCCAGGGGAAAGCCAATTTTCTCCATCGTTTCATCCACGATTATGCCACAAGAGTTCATGGTTTCCTCCATTTGATCTATACCCACATCCCTTTTGTTTGGGACGACCAAGCACAAGGTGCTTTCAAGGAACTTAAGAAAGCTCTCACACATGCCCCATTGATCTCCCCTCTAGATTTATCAAAGGACTTCATCCTTTACATTTCGACATTTGATTATGCCGTTTTGGGGGTTCTTGCTCAAGAAGATTCTGCTCGTCAAGAGCATGTCATCTATTATGTAAGCCAGACCTTATCAGGCCCACCACTGCGTTACCCATATGAGGAGAAACTGGCCCTCGTCATCGTCTTTTCCATGCAAACGTTGCGAAACGACATCCTTAGGAGTCACACCACAGTTGTCGCAGACTCCAACCCTATGGTCTATCTCTTGAACCGTCTCCTTCTTCAAGGCCGCGTCACTAAATGGGTCATTATCCTACAAGAGTGCAACCTGAATTTCACAACACCTAAGAGTACTAAAGCCCTTGCACTTTCCCAACTCATGACGGATTTACCATCTCTATCACTGTCACCCTCGATCACTACTAATTTACCTGACGACCATTTGTTCATCATCTCGTCGGACGACCCCTGGTACGGTGACATCTTGGTCTACCTCCACACACAAAAGTTTCAACTCGATATTGATCACGATGGACACCATCACATCCGTCACCATGAATCACGTTATCTTCTCCTAGGCGATGTCCTATATCGACGTGGTGTCGACACCATCTTACGGTGTTTCCTCACATGAGACGAAGCAGAACAAGTTCTCAGCGACTGTCATAGCGGAGCTTGCAGTGGCCATTTCTCTGGAATGGCCACTTCCCAAAAGGTGATCCGCACAGGGTACTTTTGGCCCACACTATTTACTGACTGTATCACAGTGGTCAAACATTGCCGCAACTGCTAGCTCTTTGCCCCCAAGGCAAGGACACCCCCTGCCCCTCTTCATCCGGTCGTCACTATTGGTCCATTTTGCAAATGGCCCATTGACTTCCTGGAATGCAATCCTCCCTCTGCAAGTGTCCATCAATACATCATTCTGGCCGTCGACTACTTTACCAAATGGGACGAAGCCATGCCTACCTTCAACTACAAAGCCGACACTACGACCTGCTTCTTTTTTAACCATGTCATCACTCGTTTTGCAGTCCCTAAGCAACTCGTCTTCGAATATGGCTGTCATTTCGAAGATGCTGTCTGGCGAGAGTTGTAAACTCTCCTAAAATTCAAACATCAATACGCCTCCGCCTACTACCCCCAAGGGAATGGCCAAGTTGAGGCCATTAACAAAATTTTGAAGACAATCCTCCAACGCACCGTCAACCGGCATAAGTCTAATTGGAATCATATGTTTTTTCCCGCACTATGGGCTTACCATACATCCACCAAGACCGCCACCAGTTTTATCCTTTTTCATTTGGTTCACGGTGTTGAATCTATGCTCCCCGTCGAGTGTTAGATCCCAGCATTGCACATCGCTATTGAACTCCTTCCAGACACATCACTGGTCAAACAACGCTAAATTCTATTGGAGCAAGTTGACGAAGACCACCGCGTAGCCCTTCAAACCATTGAGGCTGCGAAGAACCGCTCCAAAGCTGGTTACGACAAACATGTCCCCCCACACGCCTTCTGTGAAGGAGACCTTGTACTCGTTTATGACCAAGCCCACGATAAAATAGGTAAAGGAAAGTTTGAATCCATGTGGAAAGGCCTCTACATTGTACACACCTGCCTTGAACATGGGGCATACATTATGACCGATTCAGAAGGAAATCCCCTGCGCAATCCACGTAATGGATTCTACCTTAAACGCTTTTTCCCTTAGCACTTTTTGGACACAGCAGTCCATGTTGTACAGTTTTGATTCTTTTTCGTTTTCATTTTCCAAGACCTTACATTTTATTTTCCCTGCATGACCACAGATGGATCCTGTTCCACTTTACTATTTTGGCTTTGCCGACGGTGTAATTCGTTGGTCTCCAAATCTCGCCTCCAAAGCTTGGGTACTTTATTCCCCCTCAAATGAGTTGATTCATCTCGATGGAGTGTGCATAGGTGTTGCCACTAATAACCAAGATGAGTACGATGTTGTCACCAGTATCCTAACTTCTTCCCTCCAGATGGGTGTAAGTCACCTTCATGTGTTCCTAGACTCCCAGCTTCTTCTCTCCCAACTCAACAATTGTTACCAGGTACGCGATCCTTTCCTCTTCAGAAAGTTCCTACACACTAAACAAATGATCAGATAGTTTGAATCCATTACATTCACTCATGTCCCAAGAAATAAAAATTGTGTGGCAGATCAAATGGCTAACAACATTCTAGATTGGCACATCAACCAAACCATGTAGGACAGTCATCATACATCATCATAACATCATATAGGCATCTAAAAACCATAAAAACAACAAAAAGAACCCATCGTAATACTGCATCCATGTGCACATAATCACCATAACACATGCATCCATGTGCATATAAACAACATAACAATTGCATCCACGTGCAACAAAATACAAGCAACACCAAAATGTGCATCCACGTGCATATGATACTTTATCAGCAAAAAATGCATCCATGTGCATATATATATACCATATCATCATAAAACCATCATAAATGCCCTCCGCACCCAACTACAAAAAACATACATCAAGGAGCCCCATGAGCATCCTCACCATATAAATACAAACTGAATATAAAAAACATCCCGAATGCCCCCAAGCATTGCGGGAATTCCCATGAACTTCCTAATGAGAATCATAACCCTGATCTATGTCCTCATTGTCACCTGCATTCGCTGCCTCTGCTGTTGACTCATCCTCCCCCTGCTTCTCCTCCGGATCCTCTGGATACTCCTCCTCTAGGTCCTCCTCATCATCCTCAACATCATCCAACCGGTCCCGAGCCCTCCTCTTCATGGCCAATACAGCGACCCGTCTCAAGATAGATCTCCACTCCCGTGGAGCATCGTAACAAGCATCTAGCAGCTCCGGGTCCAAATCCTACCAACCCTAGTCCTCCACCTTGACCAGTAATCGATCGAAGCTGGCCCATAAGGCCTCCAGTGTCACATCATCATCTCGTCTCCTGACCTCCCCTCAAGCAGGAGGGGATCCCATCACTATGTGACCCCTGCAGTCATGATGACCCTACGGTGGCTGTGGTCCCACATATGAAAAAACCAACACCAAAAAGGTCAGCAGTATCAAACATATCTAGCTGTCATCATAGACTGTCAAGAAAAAATATAACATGATATGATCAAAAGAAACCAAAATGCATACGTACCATCTGGCACCCAAACCTGTCCAAGAGGCCATGGCACCTCAGGATCCCTTGGTAGTCCATAGCCCGGTACGGGTAGTCATCAAACAGAACTGGCATCTGCAGCCACTACCTAAACAGCTATGCCGTAAAATATTGACCTACGACCCCACCACCACTGCGGCACATCGTCTCTCCCCACCGCACCATACGTGGCTCTGTCTGTCCTCCATCCCGGATCGGCACACGAGGCCGCAATGTGGGAACCCGCTTAAAAAAGAAACAACACAGGAAAGAACCATAGCAGAACTCCCCTTCGATCTGCCTCACCTTGCTCAGCTCCCGCTGAACACAGGCGAGGAACATCTAACCCCATGCGAAATAGGTCTCTGCCAACACCCGCTCAATCAACTACATCTGCCCTCTCGACACACGCTGGGGCGCCTACGATCACAATACCCGAACTACACATGCCACGATCGCTCGGGTCGTCGAATCCTCCAAATCACACACCAACAGTGCATTTTTATGCACATGAGACCCCAGATAACAATACCTCTCCAGCATATCCTCCATGTCCACATCCACTGACCTCTACGGCTAAGTATCCCCCATCTTACCCAAACAGGGAAATCCAGTTAAGAAGTACACATCCGCTAGGGTGAGATCCAGTCTCTCACCCTGGACCATGAACGCCTGCATGTTCGAGTCCCATAACCTGACCAACTTGTTCAGCAACAGAGATGCTGAACGCATAAGGAGCACCTGTGAAAACTTCAGCAGGCCGTAGAGTGCCAAAGTCCCCTATACTCGACGATCCCGCCGGATGATCCTCATCAGGTCCTCTGGTATCTCACACTTCCACTAGGGCACCCTCAACATCTTGCCAACCACACAATGAAATCTCATCATAGTCACATCAAATAATCCATCGATCCCCTCTGGATTGGTGCACCGACCAAATGATACCTTGGCACACATTTCGGGGCATTAGACCCCACCTGTGTGCTCTGGAGCGCGCTTTTCTCCTTGAAAAGCACATTTCCAGAACGCACCTATGGGGCCCGCAGTCATGCTCCAGATCACGACTGTGGGAGCCATAGTGACATTCCTGGATCACGAATGTGGGATCCACAGTCGAATTCCTGGATCGCATTTGTGGGAGCCACAGTCGCATTCCTGGATCGCAGCTGTGAAAGCCACAGTCGCGGTCCGAGGTCACAGCTGTGGGAGCCACAGTTGTGGTCTGCGATCGCAGCTATGGGGGCCAGAGTCGCGATTCAGGAACTTGGTTGTGAGGGCCACAGTTGCGATCCAAGACCGCGGCTGTGGATGCCATGGTCGCGAGAGCGCGCAACTCGCCTCGGAACCCACGATATACCACCTTGGTCACCCCACATGACGGGTACACCACCCTCGAGGACCACATTCCCCCCCGAAACCAAATAACATCAAAGATATAAGGCTAAGAGAGTTACCTGCAACTCACCGAATGGAGATCCATCGATCGGTTCTCCTACAAATGCCAAATCTCCTCTGGTTCACTCAATTCTCTTGTCAAACTCAACTGTACAAATGACATGTGTCACCATGGGTACACTTACTATTTATAGACATTTGACCAATTATTCTTTTATCCATCCCAAAGTCATACGAATACCATCTTCCAAACCATTGATACGACTGGATTCAGCACATCGAGACCTCCGCAGTGGTCAAGTCAGTTTCTCGAGTTCACCAGAACCTTTTTAGGCATTTTTCTCTTGTCACCTCGATTTACGTGCCACATCAGTCGTTGTCCATTTTTGACATTCTTTATATTGTCGGATTCATTTTTCCATGCTTGTGATGACACTTGAGATCATTTCTCAATCTCACCACCATATTTTTTCAGATATTTTTCGAAGTGCCCCCGTCACCTTGATTTGCGCACCACATCGATCGTTTTCATATTTTGACATTCTTTATGTCGTCAGATTTAGTTTTCCATGCTCATGATGATGCTTGAGATCATTTCTCGCTCTCACCAAAAAACCTTTTTGACATTTTTTCCATACCCCTTGCCACCTCGAGTTGCGTGCCACATCGGCCGCTGTCAGTTTTTACAAATTTTTGCATCATGACCAATCCATGATCTCTCTGCTCCATCCATACCACAGTTATTGCGTTATTTTTCCACCATCAATCAACCCGCAAGGAGGCCCCATTAGTGTTTCCCCCCTCCCACCGTTGTTCCTAGTTCACATACTTGTCCCTCGATTGAACACTTCCTCGCTTGGCCATTACTTTTGTTCGGTATAATTTTATCCCTTTTTCGGGCCAAGCAATTCCTTTAGGAAAAAGGAACTTAGGGAGTTTCTCTTGAGCTCTTTTCTGACTCCTAAAACAATGAAAAGATCACCGAGCAATCTTGCTTCCTTTCATGCTTGCTAAAAGTATCTGAAAGGGTGTCTACCTGGTATAAGTTTACCCCTTTTACGGACCTTGGAGACTAATTACGAAAAAGGAATACTCTAGTCGCATCAGCTAGAAGAGTTCTTTATTGCATTCTTTTATGCTTTTCCAAGCCTTGGAGACTAACACATGAAAAAGAACCCCCTTGGAGTCTTCTTACTGCTTTCAGACTCTCTAAAACTGAAAGAAACCATGATCACTTACCATCCTAGGCTTGTATAAATCCACACGACGATACCTCTCCACCATTTCAAAGTCTTCTTATCGCTTTCAAACTCCTTAAAATTGAAAGCACTCACGAGCACGAACTGTCCTGGGCTCTTACAAATCCACATGATAGTACCATTTTGAGCACCCTTCTATCCCTTGTTTGAAGCTCCTCAAACCATGAAGAAGGACCCAACGGTGCCTCTTGGCGCCATGACAGATCCTATCTAGTCACACTATTATGGCAGCTTCCCCAGCATGGTCTCCTTTGTTCAAAGTATTCTGCGATGCCTCACCCTTAGAGTCTCATGATATCATTCATCAGTCTTTTCCCCATTTGAGTCTCCCCCATTGCAGTCACATACCCCTGGCCCTTTAAGCTATGACCCCCTTCCCCAAGTTAGTTTCATATGATTCCAGGTCAGCCATGCCATCATACTCTGAACAAAAGAAGTTTGAGTCCCCCCACCCTGCGACCTCAATTGTTCCCCACCCCCAAAGTATGACAGTCCCACCTTTAGTACAATCACCTTTTGGTTGTACAACTCACGCTCCTATCAAGGAAACATCATTGCCTTGGTAGTTGCAGGTTCCCTCTGTCGACGCCAGACAATCTATTCCAAAGGATAAACCTAGAGGTCCCTGTGCCTTCAACTCATCACCATCAGTGATGAGTGCCTATGGACCATTTTGAGAGGAGTCCATAGTGCCTCTTTGAATGGTTGTTTCTCACATGCTCGAATTCAACACCTTGATCACATCGTTGAGATCCATGCAGGGTATTGGTCCCTTCATTTATTAGTCGAAGACCGCGGATGTCCCCTGACTCTAGCGCATTGGTGATTCTACCTCGCAACCCCCCATTTGTATGTTCCAACGGATATTCGAGCTACGCTTGGCGACAGTATTCGGAAGCACCCCAGTTATATGCTTCCTCGAGTACCCCATTCAAATCCAGTCCTGTGTACCATTGAGATTCTGACTCTCAATCATTGAGTCCACCCAGTTATCAGACACCTTCGGATTCAGCAGCTTGTCAGTCCTTCTGATACCACATTCAGAACGGTTGTTGTCTATCCCGTGTATCGGTGCTTCAGCTCAGTCATGGCAGGACCATGAGTATATCCCAGTTTTGTGTCCCCTCTAGACCATTATGATGTACACAACAGTTCTCCATGTATTATTCAGGTCCCATTGGACCTCATTATTCTTATTTTGTATATCTTGATACGAGCATGGGTATGCCCACCTCGTCCATATATCAGATATTATTCCTCATTCATTTTGAGGCCATGTATGTTCAGTTTTTGCAGTTTGTACGGGGTCGTTGTTCTGGTCTCCAATCAGTCTCTTCTCTCCTCCACACCCCAAGAAAAATATGATGTCTATCGGCAATACAATGAGTTCCTTCCCTCACACATCCGGGGGCAATCTGTTAAAACCGCAAAAATGCTCACTAGCTCATCTCCCTAGTCACATGACCCAATTTGTCCATTTTTCCCACCATTTAGCCTCCAAAACCTCAAAAAACCTTCAAATTGTCACCATAACGGCCAAAATTAATCTTTTTCTCCTCAAAATAATTCAATTTCCTCAAAAAATGCCAAAAACCCTCCAAAAGGGCCCAAAATTCCCAAAAAATCAAATAAAAGGGAATAAAATTCAAAAATCAATTCAAAAAAGGAAAAAAGAGGGAAATAAACCCTAAACCATTCACCAAAACCATGGACCAATACTCCCTCCACCTAAAATATATAAATAGAAAGTGGAGGCTCCCCATTTGACATCCACAATCCATCTTACCCTCATGCTACCCAAATCACTCCTGAAACCCTAAGCTCACCATTTGTGCTTAGATTCACCATTTGAGTGAGCCATTTTGGACAATCCCTATTGCATTTTCAGAAGAGAAGGAGAAACTGGAGCATTGGAGCAACTCGTCCCTACGGCTGCACAAGCTCCACCAACCTCACCATTGAGGTAAAATCTTATGTAATACTCCATTTTCAGGTTAATGAAAATATATGGTTCTCTTCTATATTTGTTTTGCATAAGAAATCAATGAATGTTTATTGTTTACCATTTTTTAATGCAGATTTATTTATTAAGCACCCATGCACATGTTAGATTAGTTTTTACTATTTAGACTAGGTTTTTACTATTTTCTTGAACTACTGCTAAGGAGTCCATTCTCCTTAGTAGATGCTCATTTGCACAAGCAAGGGTGAAAACCCTAGCTACAGTTTTGGTGACTCCACTAGCTTGAATCTCTCGCTAAATTTATTGAAGTTTTTGTTTTAGTTGATATTTTGATTTAATATTACAGATCTAGTTTACCCTTAAGCCTGTCACTTGCAACCCAAGCCCTTTGTTGTCCCTGTAAGACCCGCAGTCCCTATTTTTTCTGTTCGGCGACTGTTTTCGGCAGCAGTTTTTTGCATCGTAAAACACAGTTCTTCACCCCAAAGACGCGTTCTGGATTGCGGCTGTTCAGCCCTAACCCGCGGACTATAGCTCAGCTCTTTAGCCTACATCCGTGACCTGCAACGCAGGTCCTCAGCCTCTTCACGTGACCCCGACCGCATCTTTTAACCTCTGTACCGTGGCCCCTACCTACCGAACCTCGTTCGTTTCCGGTGACCCACGCTGCAAAACACTGTCTGCTTCCTGCGCCCCCTGCATTCCCATCTCCCTCCCCGACCGCACCCATCATGTGGTTTCATGTGTCCTCGGCCGCAAAACCCAACCCCCCTACCTACATCCCTAGCTGCATTCTTTGTCCTAGTTACCATAGCCCTAACCGCAACGAAGTCGCAGTTCAGCCCATAGACCCCAGAGATGAAGCCGCGGTCCAGATTGTGGATCACAGCCCTCAACCCGCGATACTGTCTACATCCTCCAGCCTCATAGCCGCGACCCAAGATGCAGGTTTCGACCAGACAGCCGAGACCTAGACCGCCAGTTTCAACCTGAAACCCATTTTCGGTTTTCTGAGTTTTTTTTAACCCATTACCCATTTTTGCCCAAATTTTCCTGCATTTTTTCTGCACCTTAACAGCCCCCTGTTTTACCTGCAGCCCAAGTTACTAATTGAGTTTTTATGTTATTTTCTTCACTGTACCAATTTACAGATTTTCAGCATTCACATTGAAAAGAAAAATTTTAGCATATACATTTGTTAGATAGCTTCCCAAGCGTGGCATTTTGTTGGGTACATCATCTCACTTACACACACTCTGTCACCTTAATTCAAGTGATCCATAAAATTTACTTAACTAAACCAACCTTCTAACCCCACTTGAGGAACACAAAAGAACATTGTAGCTAGGTAGGATAGGGGGGATAGGCATCCAAGTAACACACTTCGGCCATTTACACTTGAGACATAGAAGTTGTCCATTAGGGTACCAAAATCACCTATTACTTGTTGGTACGGTTATACACCAATTTGTCGAAAAAGGCCTCTCCCTTAGGAGGGCAAGTCGTGAGAGTGGTTCCGGAGGACTACGTGTAATGCCACACTCCACCTAGTTCCAAAGGACACCTAATCGTTGTCCTTGTTGCATTCCCATATTTGGGGTGTAGCGACCAAAGGAATGACACAACAAATGCTTTTCCTGGACGTGCCATGAACGGGGTATCCTAGTTTCCATTCTCTGGGATTCTTTTACGCGGAGTCCCTCTCGGTAGGGGAATATCCTTAGCCACTTGGTTCTGCTTTTCGTATTGTCTAACTTGGATTTCATCTCCTTGCAGATGATACATCTGGTTTGAGCCAGCATACATTTTAGTTAAGCGTTTACATGATCCCTTACCTCCCCCTGGTTTAGCGAGTACACCATTTTTTTCTTTATGAGGAGTCGTTTGCTTGTTGGTATTCTGACTGCTTTTTCTTGTTGCTCCGCTTACCATAGCACAACTGTTACAATGAATGTTTTGAGCTTGTTGTTGGCCTGAGTGCCATATTTTTTGCGTTCTCCTTCTGCACGCACGGTTGCTTTAGGATTTTCGAGATTTTTCACTCGCCACAACCCTCCCGTTTTACTATCTGTCTATCACCATTGAGTACCCGAGACATTCTTGAAGCTTCTAAGGTGAGCCCCCACAGCACAGTTCACTTGACACCACTCGTCACATGCGTAGAGCCTCGTCACTTGACACCACTCATCACAGGCATAGAGCCTTGTCACCCGATTCTGATGCCCCCCATTTCACATATGACTCTAAGGCAGAATCAGAAAACCCTATATACACAGCTCCATCTAGCCCGATGGATGGCATGAATCCCAACCCGTTCATTGGAGGGGTTGTCGGTGGAGGAACCACCATCGCTCCAGCCACCACGATAGCACACACCCTAGGTATGCCATCGGTAGGACCTGCATCTACCATCCCCGTCACCACTCAAAATCCAACGGCTACTGGGCCCAATACCGCCCCGTGAGTGACTCATGGTACACTTGGAGGCATAGGCCCCTCCCACATGATCCCCACACCTCTATTTGGAGGACCCAACATCCCCGTTATGACTCACATTCCCACTGCACACATTGGGGGCACAGGCCCTTCCTACACAATACCCCCACTTACAACTGGAGGACCCACGACCCCCACCATGACTTATACCATTGCTCCTTCCATTGGGGGCACTAGCCCCACCATAGGTGCTACTGCTAGCACGTATACCCCTGTGATCATGTCACATCCTTTTTCTAGTTTTCCATTCATGGCTAGCCTCAACCTTCCTGACCTGGCTAGATTGACCAACGACCCCATCCGACATGATCCCACGTGGCCTCATATGCCTACCAAACTCCCATCGGACATACCCAAGTTCAAGGGCAAGGCAGTTGAGGATCCCTAGAATCACATCATGTCTTTCCACTTATGGTGTTCCTCCAACTCAATAGTGGACGAATCCATCCCCCTCCTCTTGTTACAACGAACCCTTACTGGCTCTGCAGCTAAGTGGTACATCGATCAACCTCGCGGGACCCACTCCAGTTTTACATCCCTAGCCTCGACCTTTCTGTAGTTATTTCAGTTACCTGTCTATTACAACGCGGGAATAGAGACCCTACTGTCTTGCAGACAGAACATGACCACACACATCACTGATCACATTCATGAGTGGCGTAAACGACAAAGCTTGTGCAATATTAAGTTAGATGACCGTATCTTCCTATATTGGTTTCTAAAATCTCTCCTTCCCGTTATTGCCAAGGATGTGGCATCTGAACGACCCCATTCTGAAAAAGAAGCTATTCTGAAAGCCCAGTAGTTTGACCTCATCTACACCCAATCTGGCTACTTATATACCATTTTACCTGATGCTCCTGCGTGGATTCCTCTCGGAATGACGCGCCGGGGGCATCCCATGTTGCCGATGGCATCGTTGGACATGTTGCATCACACCACCAACCTTTTACCAGTGCATGCAATAATACCAGCCCGACATTTCACGAGCCACATCCCACTCCGGAGCTACAAAGTCGTATGCTCTCATGGCGCACACCACCACAACCACGGACCCTCATGTCCACCACAGTGTTATGGTCACGCACCTATAGCCTACACCCCTCTAGTTGCACCTACTACATATTACCATCAGCAGGCCTCACATGCTCCTACCCACTCTCAAGCCCCATCGGCTTATTACCCACATCAAGCAGCGCTTGCGGCAACCCAACCTCCAGTGGCTCAGACTTATCAACAACCACAATCAGTACCAACACCTGGACCACCACAAGCCACTCTCGCTTATTATCCACCACAGCCTACTCCAACACCCGTGCAACCTCAAAATCCTCCTACCACCCAAGGGCAAGTGTATGCACAACAAAACCCCCAGCAAACCCAAAATACCCAACGCAATCAACAAGGCCAACAAAACCACAGAAGAGGACGCAACCGCAGAAAAAACCAACCTTAGGACCAAGGCGACCAGCCACCAAATCCTCCAAATAATAACAATGCTTCTCCCGCCAACCAAAACCCTGATCGACAACTGAAACAAGGTAAGAACCTCAATTTACGAACAAACCGCCCTTGTTCCATATGCGGGGTATATGGCCATTATACACACACTTGCCCCCATTTGGAGTGAGCGCACCAACTTTGGACCAACAATGCCCAACGCCAGGAACACGCAGCACCTCCAATGCCACCTAACCCCCGACCACCTCAAACACAACCTATGGTACTACAGAATCCTTTACCCATGCAAGGAGTGGTGAAAACTCAACCATTGGCTCCCCCTCAAGGAACCCCGGCACCACAACAGCAAATTACTTATGCTGCACCTACTCATCAACCAATGGACTCAGGTACTCACCACCTATTAATGATGCCGTCAGTAGATGTCAACCTCCAAACATGCCAAAACCAATATGGCTCCACCTATGAAGCCATTCTGGTCGATAAAGCCACCAACGCTCTTCCCAATGATCAGTTGTTAAGCATACCTACTACACCGTTAGGCGGGGGCCCCAAATCCCCTCAATTCTGCGTCGAATCAATAATAATCCTAATGCTCGTGTCGCTTCTAATTACAACATTGTGGATGACTTATACCAATCTCCTGTTTCTATGTCAACCCTAGAGGTTCTAAAGAACTGTCCTGCCCAATGCAAGACTCCGTTATTCGCCATTAACCCTTCTGACTCACGAATGATGGCATTCGACTTGGACCAATCTGAACCATGTATGCCTTCCACATTAGCATTTCAAGTCTCTGTATCCATTCAGAATCTTTTGATCCATTGATGCATCATCGATGAAGGTGGATCCACATGCATAATGTCAACTTTCATCTAGAAGAAGTTCGGATCGCCTACACTGCAGCCATCCACCACTGCATTACGAGCTTACAATGTCTGCTCTGCCCAACCACAAGGCCTTTTGGCTAATGTTCCAGTCCAGTTAGTAGGAAAAACTATCCTTATCGACATATAGGTCATCAATTCCTAGCTCGATTATAACCTCTTAATTGGACGCAGTTACATGTATGCCATGAAGGTTGTTGCTTCTTCAGTCTTCTGCATCATGATGTTCCCCCATGAGGGACGTGTGGTCAAGATCGATCAACTCACGCACTACGATCCCAATTCCCCCGCCTCACCCAAAAACATGCTCCCCATGATTGAACAACCCATTCACAATGCACATACATCATTGGTCTCCACAGTCGGACTTGAGATATACTCCAATACACCCATGAATTCCACTTTTCAGTCCATTCCCCCACCTTTGCGGTCAGCCAAGATATTTGATTTGTGCACCCTCTCACACAATACACAGACACCCACCCAGCATCCCCCTTTACTACTACAACCACCATCTGTTCCCAGTAATGTCGGAGCCACACCTATCCACACTATCTCGTTCTTATTCCCTCCATCAGGAGCTATCAGTACCCCAGTAATGGCTACTTTGAATCTTCTCGGGCTAACATTAGGACTACCTGTGCAGTACCTACCCGCCCCAACTCCTCCCCCAACTTCCTTTTACAGCCGGTTCAAACTATTACCATGACGAACCACCCACCTCCAGGGGTGGAAACCGCATCAACATCGGGTAGTGCACAACATCCACCCCGCCACACTGGGGGCAAGGGTCCACAATTTTACATTGCACCACCTACACCAAAGCTAGCAAAGAATCCTCTACCATTCCATGCTCCCCTCAAATGTTATTTGTGTGACGATTTAGGCCATGCTACCCATCAATGTCCACAACTCCCAGCACTCCAGGAACACATGCAAACATTAGATGACGATCCCAACATCTCGGTCGTCAAACTTGACCCTACCCCTAAGCTCCATGATAAATCGATGCGTACCATTCACCCTTGCGTGATATGCAGTATTTACGGCCATTACTCGCATCACTGCCTCGATCTCCCGGAATACACATTGGCCCTCTACAAACTAGCTCATTCCGATCTAGAAATATCCACTCCTACCATTGAGGAAATTCACCCCCTAACATCTTCCTCCTCGAAAGAGATTAATACCATCTCCATGATTTCCACCACCAGTACACCCCAGTCAACCGATTTGACAACTCAATGCTTCCGTAGAGATGAAGAAATCCTCGAAGCACTTACAACACATGAATACCCAAGGGATGATATGCACCATCGATCATATTTCATCTCGGACGAGTCTACCATCTCCATGGCAACCCAATTCTCTGTCGATTCCAAAGATTTCCTTCCACCCAAGGTTAACTGGTTTAAAGATCCCATCCCAGCTCCCGATGCCTTTGAGGAAGGCAACATGGCCAACATTTCATCCACTATGCAATTCAACATTTCCACCAAACCTGGAGTACCTTAACTCATTTCATTAGGTGCATCATGCGCTGAGGAGGAATTTCAAGCCTATAAGAAGGTCTTCCAAGAGTTTTGTGACGTCTTTTCCTAGTCCTACACAGAGATGCCTAGTCTTGAACCTACTATCGTGGAACACCACATCGACACTTGGCCAAGCGTGCCACTCGTTCGCCAAAAATAGCGCCCCATCCACCCATCTAAGCTTCCCGCCGTCAAAGACAAAATTGAGAAACCTCGTGCAGCTGGATTCATTTACCCCATCGCCTATACCACCTGGTTTTCTAACCTGGTACCAGTCAACAAAAATAAAGGCACCATTCGTGTCTGTACCGATTTTCGCAACTTAAACCAAGCTTGTCCCAAAGACAACTTCCCCACGCCATTTACTGACCAACTCATCGATGCATGTGCGGGTCACGAGACGCTATCTTTGATGGATGGTTTCTCTTGCTACAATCAAATTCAGATTCGCAAAGAAGATCAGTAAAAGACTCCCTTCACCACCCCATGGGGAACCTTTTCCTATCGCATTATGCCATTCGGTCTTAAAAATGCTGGTGCCACCTTCCAGCGGGCCATGACCTATTTTTTTCGACTTGGTTAATATCATCTTGGTCTATCTCTATGACCTCACGGCTCGATCCAAGAAATGATCTGATCATCTAAACCACCTCTACCAAGTCTTTCTGTGTTGTAGCAAGTATAAAATCTGCTTGAACCCACTCAAGTGTGTATTCTTCATTCCAGCAAGCCGGTTGTTGGGTTTCATCATTTCCCAGAAAGGAATTGTTATAGACCCATTGAAAGTCCAAGCCATCCTAGACCTCCCATCCCCACGTATGCTACGACAGCTACAAAACCTCTAGGGGGAAGCCAATTTTCTCCGCCGTTTCATCCCCGATTATGCCACAACAGTTCATGGTTCCCTCTGTTTTCTTCGTGCCCACATCCCTTTTGTTTGGGATGGCCAAGTGCAATTTTCTTTCGAAGACCTTAAGAAAGCTCTCACACATGCCCCATTGATCTCCCCTCTAGATTTCTCAAAGGACATCATCCTTTACGTTTCGGCATCCGATGATGCCATTTCGGGGGTTCTTATTTAAGAAGATTATGCTCGTCAAGATCATGTCATCTATTATGTAAGCCAAACCTTATTAGGCCCACCACTATGTTACCCATATGAGGAGAAACTGGCCCTCGCCATCGTCTTTTCCATGCAAAAGTTGCGACACTACATTCTTATGAGTCACACCACAGTTGTCGCAGACTCCAACCCTATGGTCTATCTCTTGAATCGTCGCCGTCTTCAAGGTCACGTCGCTAAATGGGTCATTATCCTACAAGAGTACGACCTAACTTTCACAACCCCTAAGAGTACTAAATCCATTGCGCTTGCCCAACTCATGATAGATTTACCATCTCTATCACCGTCACCCTCGATCACTACTAATTTACCTGACGACCATTTGTTCATCATCTCGTCGGATGACCCCTAGTACGATGAAATCTTGGTCTATCTCCACATGCAAAAGTTTCAACCCGATATTGATCGTGATGGATGCCGTCGCATCTGTCACCATGACTCCCATTCTCTTCTCCTAGGCACGTCGTCGCATCTGTCACCATGACTCCCATTCTCTTCTCCTAGGCAATGTCCTATATCGACGTGGTGTCGACACCATCTTACGGCGTTGCCACACAAGACAAAGAAGAACAAGTTCTCAACAACTATCATAGTGGGGCCTGCGGTGGCCATTTCTCTGGAATGGCCATTGCCCAAAAGGTGATCCGTGCAGGGTTTTTTTGGTGCACACTATTTACTGACTATATCACAGTGGTCAAACATTGCCGCAACTACCATCTCTTTGCCCCCAAGGCAAGGACACCCCTTTCCCCTCTTCATCCAGTCGTCACTGTTGGTCCATTTTGAAAATGGACCATAGAATTCATGGAATGAAATCCTCCCTCTGGAAGTGGCCATAAATACATCATTCTGGTCGTCAACTACTTTACCAAATGGGCCAAAGCCATGCCTACCTTCAACTGCAAAGCCGACACTGTGACCCGCTTCTTTTTTAACCATGTCATCTCATTTTGGAGTCCCTAAGTAACTCATCTCCAACCATGGCTCTCATTTCGAAGATGTTATCTTAGAAGAGTTGTCAACTCTCCTCAAATTCAAACATCAACACGCCTCCGCCTACTACCCCCAAGGGAACGACCAAGTGGAGGCCATTAACAAAATTTTGAAGACAATCCTCCAATGCACCATCGACCAGCATAAGTCCAATTGGCATCATATGATTTTTCCCGCACTATGGGCTTACCGTACGTCCACCACGACCGCCACTGGTTTTACCCCTTTTCATTTGGTTCACGGTGTTGAATATATGCTCCCCATCGAGTGTCAGATCCCAGCATTGCACATCGCTATTGAACTCCTTCCAGACACATCACCACTCGAACAATGCTTAATTCTGTTTTGACCAAGCCGACGAAGACTACCGCGCAGCCCTTCAAACCATTGAGGCCGCAAAGAACCGCTCCAAAGTTGGTTACGACAAACATGTCCAACCATGCTCCTTCCGTGAAGGAGACCTTGTACTGCTTTATGACCAAGCCCGCAATAAAATAGGTAAAGGAAATTTTGAATCCATGTGGCAAGGCCCCTACATTGTACACACCTTCCTTGGACACGGGGCATACATTCTGGCCGATTCAGAAGGAAACCCCCTGCGCAACCCCCGTAATGGGTTGTACCTTAAATGCTTTTACCCTTAGCACTTTTTGGACACAGCAGTCAATGTTGTACAGTTTTGATTCTTTTTCGTTTTCATTTTCCAAGACCTTACATTTTATTTTCCTTGCATGACCACAAATGGATCCTGTTCCACTTTACTATGTTGGCTTTGCCGACGGTGCAAGTCATTGGTCTCCAAATCTCGCCTCCGCAGCTTGGGTACTTTATTCCCCCTCAAATCAGTTGATTCATCTCGACAGAGTGTGCATAGGTGCTACCACTAATAACCGGGATGAGTACGATGTTGTGACCGGTCTCCTGACTACTGCCCTCCAGATGGGTATAAGTTACCTTCATGTGTTCCTAGACTCCCAGCTTCTTGTCTCCCAACTAAACAATTGTTACCAAGTACGCAATCCTTGCCTCTTCACAAAGTTCTTGCGCACTAAACAAATGATCAGACAGTTTGAATCCATTACATTCACTCATGTCCCAAGAAATAAAAATAGTGTGGCAGATCAAATGGCTAACAACATCCTAGATTGGCACATCAACCAAACCATGTAGGACAGTCATCATACATCATCATAAAATCATATAGGCATCTAAAAGCCATAAAAACAACAAAAGAATCCATCATAATACTGCATCCACGTGCACATCATCACCATAACACATGCATCCACGTTCATATAAAAAACATAACAATTGCATCCACGTGCAACAAAATACAAGCAACACCAAAATGTGCATCCACGTGCATACGAGACTTTATCATCAAAAAATGTATCCATTTGCATATATATATACCATATTGTCATAAAACATCATAAGTTCCCTCAACACCCAACTATACAAAAAATACATCAAGGAGCCCCACGAGCATCCTCACCATATAAATACAAGCCGAATATACAAATCATCCTGAATTCCCCCAATAATTGGGGGCAGTCCCATGAACCGCCTAATAAGATTCGTAACCCCGATCCTCGTCCTCATCGTCACCTGCAGCCATTGCTTCTACTGCTGACTAATCCTCCCCCCGCTCCTCCACCAGATACTCCTCCTCTGGGTCCTCCTCATCATCCTCAGCAGCGTCCAATAGGTCCCAAGACCTCCTCTCCACGACCAATATAGCGACCCGCCTCAGGATAGATCTCCACTCTTGTTTAGCATCGTCACAAACATCTAGCAGCTCCGGGTCCAAATCCCACCAACCCTCGTCCTCCACCTTGACTAGTAACCGATCAAAGCTGGCCCATAAGGCCTCGAATGTCACATCGTCATCCCATCTCCTGACCTCCCCTCGAGTAGGAGGGGATCCCATCACTATGTGACCCCTGCAGTGGTTTTGGTCCCACATCTGAAAAAACCAACACCAAAAAGGTCAGCATCATAAAACATCTCTAGCTATCATCATAGACTGTCAAGCAAAAATATAACATGATATGATCAAAAGAAAACAAAATGCATACGTACCATCTGGCCCCCAGACCTGTCCAGGAGGCCGCGGCAACTCTGGATCCCCCCGATAGTCCATAGCCCAGTACGGGTAGTCATCAAACAGAACCGGCATCTGAATCCACTGCCTAAACAACTCTGTTGTAAAATATTGACCTACGACCCCACCACCACTATGGCACATCATCTCTCCCCACCGAACCATATGCGGCTCCATCTGTCCTCCATCCCGGATCGGCACACGAGGCCGCAGCATGGGAACCCGCTCAAAAAGGAAACAACACAGGAAAGAACCATAGCAGAACTCCCCTCTGATCTGCCTCACCGTGCTCAGATCCCACCGAACACAGGCGAGGAACATCTAACCCCATGTGAAATAGGTCCCTGCCAACACTCGCTCAATCAACTGCATCTTCCCTCTTGACACACGGTGGGGCGCCTGCGATCCCAATACCCGAACTACACATGTCGAGATCGCTCGGGTCGCCGAATCCTCCAAATCACATAGCAACAGTGCATTTTTATGCACATGAGACCCCAGATAACAATACCTCTCCAGCATATCCTCCATGTCCACATTCGTCGACCTTCGAGGCTGAGTATACCCTATCCTACCCAAACAGGGCAATCCAGTCAAGAAGTACACATCTGCTAGGGTGAGATCCAGTCTCTCACCTTGGACCATGAACGCCTGCATGTTTCGGTCGTGTTCGGGTCCAGACAACCAACCAACCTGTTCAGCAACAGAGATGTTGAACACATAAGGGGCACCTGCGAAAAATTCAGCAGCCTGCAGAGTGCCAAAGTCCCCTATACTAGATGATCCTCATCAGGTCCTCCGATATCTCACGCTCCCTCGAGTGCACCCTTAGCATCTTGCCAACCACAAAATGAAATCTCATCATAGTCACATCAAATAATCCATCGATCCCCTCTAGATCGGTGAACCAACCACATGATACCTCGACACGCATTCTGGGGCACTGAGACCCCACCTATGTGCTCTGCAGCGTGCTTTTCTCCTTGAAAAGCGCATTTATAGAATGCACATGTGGGGCCCGTAGTCACGCTCCATATCGTGGTTGTGGGAGACATAGTTGCATTCCTGGATCGTGGCTGTGGGAGCCATAGTCGCGTTCCTGGATCGCGGTTGTGAGAGCCACAGTCGCGGTCTGAGATCGCGGCTGTGGGAGCAAGAGTCACGGTCTGAGATCGCGGTTGTGGGGGCCACAGTCGTGGTCCGAGAAGACGGATGTGAGGGCCATAGTCGCAATCCGAGACCGCGGTTGGGGATGCCATGGTCACGAACTGGAGCGTGCAACTCACCTCGGAACCTGCGATATACCACCTTAGTCACCCCACGTGACCGGTACACCATGCCCGAGGACCAAATTCCCCCCCGAAACCAAATAACATCAAACATAAAGGCTAAGAGAGTTACCTTCAACTTACGGAATGGAGATCCACTGGTCAGCTCTCCAGCAAATGCCAAATCTCCTCTGGTTCACTCAATTCTCCTGTCAAACTCAACCATACAAATGACACATGTCACCATGGGTCCACTTACTATTTATAGACATTTGACCAATTCTTCTTTTAGCCATCCCAGAGTCATAAGAAGTCCATTTTCCAAACCATTTATACCAGTGGATTCAGCACGTCGAGACCTTCAAGGTGGTCGAGTCAGTTTCTCGAGTTCACCGGACCCTTTTTAGGCATTTTTCTCTCGTCACCTCGATTTACGTGCCACATCGTCCGTTGTCCATTTTTGATATTCTTTATATCACCGAATTTAGTTTTTCACACTCGTGATGATGCTTGAGATCATTTCTCGCTCTCACCACCATACGTTTCAAATATTTTTCAAAGCACCCCGTTTGCCTCGATTTGCGTGCCACATTGGTCATTTTAATATTTTGACATTCTTTTTGTCATCGGATTCAGTTTTCCGCGCTCATGATGGTGCTTGAGATCATTTCTCTCTCTTACCAAAAAACCTTTTCGACATTTTCTCCATACACCTTGTCGCCTCGAGTTGCGCGCCACATCAGCCGCCATCGTTTTTTACCAATTTTTATATCGTGACCAATCCATGAGCCCTCCGCTCCATCCATACTACAGTTATTGAGTTATTTTTCCACCATCCATCAACCAGCAAGGAGACCCCGTCAATGTTCCCCCCCCCCCTATGAGCCCTCCGCTCCATCCATACTACAGTTATTGCGTTATTTTTCCACCATCCATCAACCAGCAAGGAGGCCCCTTCAGTGTTCGTCGACCTCCGAGGCTGAGTATCCCCTATCCTACCCAAATAGGGCAATCCAGTCAATAAGTACACATCTGCAAGGGTGAGATCCAGTTTCTCACCTTGGACCATGAACGCTTGCATGTTTCGGTCGTGTTTGGGTCCCGGAAACCGACCAACCTGTTCAGCAACAGAGATGTTGAACACATAAGGGGCACCTACGAAAAATTCAGCAGCCCGCAGAGTGCCAAAGTCCCCTGTACTAGATGATCCTCATCAGGTCCTCCGATATCTCACGCTCCCTCGAGTGCACCCTTAGCATCTTGCCAACCACAAAATGAAATCTCATCAGAGTCACTTCAAATAATCCATCGATCCCCTCTAGATCAGTGAACCGACCACATGATACCTTGGCACGCATTCTGGGGCACTGAGACCCCACCTATGTGCTCTGCAGCGTGCTTTTCTCCTCTAAAAGCGCATTTCTAGAACGCACATGCGGGGCCCGTAGTCACGCTCCATATTGCGGTTGTGGGAGACATAGTTGCATTCCTGGATTGTGGCTGTGGGAGCCATAGTCGCGTTCCTGGATCGCGGTTGTGAGAGCCAAAGTCGCGGTCTGAGATCGCGGCTGTGGGGGCCAGAGTCGCGGTCCGAGATTGCGGTTGTGGGGGCCACAGTCGTGGTCCGAGAATACGGCTGTGAGGGCCATAGTCGCAATCCGAGACCGCGGTTGGGGATGCCATGGTCGCGATCTGGAGCGTGCAACTCACCTCGGAACCTGCGATATACCACCTTGGTCACCCCACGTGACCGGTACACCATGCCCGAGGACCAAATTCCCCCCCTGAAACCAAATAACATCAAACATAAAGGCTAAGAGAGTTACCTTCAACTCGCGGAATGGAGATCCACTGGTCAGCTCTCCCGCAAATGCCAAATCTCCTCTGGTTCACTCAAATCTCCTGTCAAACTCAACCATACAAATGACACATGTCACCATGGGTCCACTTACTATTTATAGACATTTGACCAATTCTTCTTTTAGCCATCCCAAAGTCATATGAAGTCCATTTTCCAAACCATCGATACCACTGGATTCAGCATGTCGAGACCTTCACGGTGGTCGAGTCAGTTTCTCGAGTTCACCAGACCCTTTTTAGGCATTTTTCTCTCGTCACCTCGATTTACGTGCCACATTGATCGTTGTTCGTTTTTGACATTCTTTATATGGCCGGATTCAGTTTTTCACACTCATGATGATGCTTGAGATCATTTCTCGCTCTCACCACCATATGTTTCAGATATTTTTCAAAGCACCCTGGTCGCCTCGATTTGCGTGCCACATCGGTCATTTTAATATTTTGACATTCTTTTTGTCATCAGATTCAGTTTTCCACGCTCATGATGGTGCTTGAGATCATTTCTCTCTCTCACCAAAAAACCTTTTCGACATTTTGTCCATACACCTTGCTGCCTCGAGTTGTGCGCCACATCGGTTGCCATCGTTTTTTACCAATTTTTGCATCGCGACCAATCCATGAGCCCTCCGCTCCATCCATACTACAGTTATTGCATTATTTTTCCACCATCCATCAACCAGCAAGGAGGCCCCGTCAGTGTTCCCCCCCCCCTCCCACCGTTGTTCCTGGTTCACATACTTGTCCCTTGATTGAACACTTCCTCCTTACTTGGCCATTACTTTTGTTCGGTATAATTTTATCCCTTTTTCGGGCCGAGCAATTCCTTTATGAAAAAGGAACTTAGGGAGTTTATGTTAAGCTCTTTTCCGACTCCTAAAACAATGAAAATATCGTCGAGCGATCTTGCTTCCTTTCATGCTTGCTAACGAGTGAAAACATGAAGTTGGGAAACAATTTTGGCTTGTTTTTTACAAACAAAACTGCTAAATTTTATGCTTTTCAACTTCGACCTCTTCAAACCCATTTCTCCCTTAGGAATTTCAACTTGAGGTAAACACAAAGGTTTTAGAGAATTGAATTAGCTTTCTACTTGTATTTGTTTTAAATTTTTTTATGGACATATCATGGGACAAATCTGTTGTCAACATACTGCATATACTTGAAAATTTTAGGTATGGATAATGAGTGACCTATGTTGACGACAGTTTTTTGATAGATGGTTATTCATTTTAGGGAAAAACATTGTAGGATCATAATCTACACACACTACACTAGATCCTGGACTATATTTTGAGTTTTTTAAGACTTGGGAACTATTTTTTATTATTTATCGAAACAACGTATGTTCAGAAAATGGTGCATTATCGACACATGTTTTTGTCTTTGCATTTTCTTTCAAATGTGACTATTATCAAACAAACTAAATCCAACCCATTGAAGAGGATACTTCAAGGAACATCCTTGTAATTTTTTAAATTTTTTGGCTTCGTCACTGTGATGATATTGAATTTTCATTGTGACTAATTTTTCAGTCACTAAATTTTTTAATGATAAAGTTTAGTAAAAAAATAGTAAAACATAGTAATCCTAAATGAAATTAAAAAAAAATTATATTATGAGAAAGTATATTGAATGATGAATCTACTGGTATAAACTCCGACATGTAATTCTCATGTTTTGTAGTGGTCCGACCTTGTTAAAGTGACACATTTCTGAATTCTGCAGAAATGGTGCTGGAATTGTTGACCAGAAACTCTCGGGCGAGAAAATGTCTTTCGAACTCTCAGTCGAGAGTTTAGTTCAAACTCTCATCCAAGAGTTTTTTTTAAAATACAGTGCCTGGATTGGTTCAAACTCTCGGCCTAGAGTTTTTTTAAACTCTCCGCCGAGAGTTTGAACTCTGAAAACTCTCGGACTAGAGTTTAAAAAACTCTAGGCCAAGAGTTTCAGGTTGACTTTTTTTCCCCTGTTCATCCATGCGCCCTCTTTCCCAGCTTCATGTTTTTGTCATAGAATCGTTTCCCAGGTTCACGTTTTCACCCTAAAAGTATCTGAAAGGGCGTCTACCTGGTATAAGTTTGCCTCTTTTCCGAACCTTGTAGACTAATTACAAAAAAGGAATACTATAGTCACATCGGCTAGAAGAGTTCTTCATTGCATCCTTTTATGCTTTTTAGAACCTTGGAGACTAACACACGAAAAAGAACCCCCTTGGAGTCTTGTTACTGCTTTCAGACTCTCTAAAAACGAAAGCAACCATGAGCACTTACCATCCTGGGCTCGTATAAATGCACACGACGGTACCACTCCACCATTTTAGAGTCTTCTTATCACTTTTAGATTCCTTAAAATTGAAAGCACTCACAAGAACGAACTGTCCTGGGCTAGTACAAATCCACACGACAATACCATTTCAAGCACCCTTCTATCCCTTCTTTGAAGGTCCTTAAACCACGAAGAAGGATGCAGCGGTGCCTCTTGGCGCCATGACAGATCATATCTAGTCACACTATTATGGCAGCTTCCCCATCATGGTCGCCTTTGTTCAGAGTATTCTGCGATGCCTCACCCTTAGAGTCTCCTAATATCATTCATCAGTCTTTTCCCCATTTGAGTCTCCCCAATTGCAGTCACATACCCCTGGTCCTTTAAGCTATGACCCCCTTCCCCAAGTTAGTTTCATATGCTGCCAGGTCATCCATGCCATCATACTCTGAACAAAGGAAGTCTGAGTCCCCCCACCCTGCGACCTCAATTGTTCCCCACCCCCAAAGTATGTCAGTCCCACCTTTAGTACTATCACCTTTTGGTTGTACACCTCGCACTCATATCAAGGAAACATCATTTCCTTGGTAGTTGCAGGTCTCCCTTTGTCGACACCAACCAATCTATTCCAGAGGATAGACCTATAGGTCCCTGTGCCTTGGACTCATCACCATCAGTGGTGAGTGCCTACGGATCATTTTGAGAGGAGTCTTTAGTGTCTCTCCGAATGGTTGTTTCTCACGTGCTCAACTTCAACACCTTGATTGCACCATTGAGATCCGTGTAGGGTATTGGTCCCTTCAGTTATTAGTTGAAGACCCCGGATGTCCCCTGACTCTAGCACATTGGTGAGTCTACTTCGAAACCCCCCATTTGTATGTTCCCATGGATATCTGGGCTGCACTTAGCGACAGTATTTGGAAGCACCCCAGTTATATGCTTCCTTGAGTACCCCACTCAGATATAGTCCTATGTACCATTAAGATTCTGACTCTTAGTCATTGAGTCCACCCAGTTATCGGACACCTTCGGATTCAGCAGCTCGTCAGTCCTTCTGATACCACATTCAGAACGGTTGTTTCCATTCCAGTGTATCAGTGCTTTAGCTCAGTCATGGCAGGACCATGAGTATATCCCAGTTTTGTGTCCCCTCTAGACCATTATGATGTACACAGCAGTTCTCCATGTATTATTCAGGTCCCATTAGACCTCCTTATTCTTATTTTGCATATCTTGATACGAGCATGGGTATGCCCACCTCGTCCATATATCAGAGATTATTCCTCATTCATTTTGAGGCCATCTATGTTCAGTTTTTGCAGTTTGTATGGGGTCGTTGTTCTGGCCTCCAATCATTCTCTTCTCTCCTCCACACCCCGGGAAAAAAAACAAAAAAACTATGATGTCTATCGGCCATACGATGAGCTCCTGCCCTCACACATCAGGGGGCAATCTGTTAACACCCAAAAAATGCTCACTAGCTCATCTCCCTAATCACATGACCCAATTTGTCCATTTTTCCCACCATTCAGCCTCCAAAACCTCAAAAAACCTTCAAATGGTCACCAAAAAGGCCAAAATTAATCTTTTTCTCCTCAAAATAATTAAATTTCCTCAAAAAATGCCAAAAACCCTCCAAAAGGGCCCAAAATTCCCAAAAAATCAAATAAAAGGGAATAAAAATAAAAAATCAATTCAAAAAAGGAAAAAAGAGGGAAATAAACCCTAAACCATTCACCAATACCATTGGTTGACCAAAACCATGGGCCAATACTCCCTCCACCTAAAATCTATAAATAGAAGGTGGAGGCTCCCCATTTGACATCCACAATCCATCTTACCCTGATGCTACCCAAATCATTCCTGAAACCCTAAGCTCACCATTTGTGCTTAGATTTACCATTTGAGTGAGCCATTTTGGACAATCCCTATTGCATTTGGAGGAGAGAAGGAGAAACTGGAGCATTGGAGCAACTCGCCCCTATGGCTGCACAAGCTCCACCAACCTCACCATTGAGGTAAAATCGTATATATGTAATACTCCATTTTCAGGTTAATGAAAAGATATGGTTCTTTTCTATATTTTTTTGCATAATAAATCAATGAATGTTTATTGTTTACCATTTTTTATTGCAGATTTATTTTCTAGCACCCATGCACATGTTAGGTTAGTTTTTACCATTTACGCTAGGTTTTTACTATTTTCTTGAACTGCTACTAAGGAGTCCATTCTCCTTAGTAGGTGCTCATTTGCACAAGCTACGGTGAAAACCCTAGCTATAATGGTATGGCTAAGTATTTTGGTCAAAGAAGGGGTGACAGCAGAGAGATTAAATGTCTACTACAAGAGGATAAAAGCATAGAGACATGTTTGTAGAGTTGCATTGGCATACATGGAAAATAATGATGTTGACAACCATAGATATTTCAACGTACACGCATGAAATGTACTAGAAGTGTACGCATGAAATGACACCACATCATACAACTTGGTGATATCCTTGGTGAAATGCAATAAATAGATGATGATGATGAACTTGAAAAATCAAGTAAAAGGAAGAAAAAAAATAAAGGTTAATGATGATTATCATAGTGTTCCAGAAGCAGCTAAGGACATATCGGATATGTATATAGCGCAAAGGAATGGTGTGAAAATGGGATCCCCTTCCAAACTCCTATCATTTTTCATGTTTTTCATCTTATCCAAGTTTATTGAAGCATGCACTAGAAATATTTTGACCAGATATGATGACATTGGAAATTGATTTATTGGTGGTAGATTTATGCAATGTGGTTATTGATTGGAGTGGTGATGATTTCATGGAGTTTTTCAGCATACTGGGTAGAAGCGAGGGTATATGTGTTTGTGTATTTCTAGTTGATCTAGTAAAATTCCATTTGGTTATTGTTGCGGTCAAGGCATATTTCAAAAAGACAATGAGATAACACTTCTTTAGAGTTGGGGATGTTAGACGGTTCAAATATAAAAAGAAATATCACAGATCAGATACCATCATTGTGTTGCATGGACTATATCAGCAACGAAAAGTTGATGAAATCGAAACAAGTCAATCAATGGATATGTTTTATGACCACAACGAAGATGATGAGAAAATGGATCCCTTGCTTTAATTCAAAGAAGTTGGTGTTCGGAGGAGGATTAAACATCCATTCAAAAATAAAATAAATATTTTGTTTTGGGACAATGTTACCAAAAATTTTGTAGTGGAAGGTGGAACGGTTCTCTCCATTTATGGCGGAGGCGGAATTCTACAATGTATAATGCGGGAACAAAAGTGTATATTGTCCTACATTGTTGAGAACGTACATTAGGAAGAATACCTGAAGAATTTTTATCAGAGACTTGTCAACACTCTAGATTGGTAAAATTTGTCATGTCTATAAAACTATACAGTAATTACATTATTTTTTTCCATTGTTCTCGTTTGTTGATAATTCAAATTAAAAATCCTAACTTTATGATATTGTCCTCTTAAATCACGAATATGCTCAACCTCTAAATGGTGAAGAGCCTCATCAACTTATAGATGAAAGTCCTATAGATGATGTTGATGCATGTCAGAATACACTATCAATTGGTAAGTTCATATTCTAACAGGGGAAATATATATGAAGACATTATGTTTCTTGTAAACCAAATTACAGTAAATGATTTATTTTGTGGTCTAAATTCAACGTCAAACACATCTCGACCACCAAAAGTAGATGATATGGTGGAATGATCATACATATCACGTAGATTTTATATTCTACTCATGTCACGATACACTATCAAGTGGTAATTTCAAATTCACATGGAAAATATATATATGAATACAATATTTATTATAAAAGAAGTTACAGGTCAATTCTCGCTAGCTCACTTGGTCAAGGGATGGGTATTCGCCAAGGGAAACCCAGGTTCAAATCCCCTTCGGGTGAGTTAGTTGGGAGGAAACACCCAAAAATCCAACACAGTTGAATGTTGGTGTCTCCCAATCCAGGTGTGATCCTAGTGTGATTTTGATGGCTTACATGCCCCTGGGTTGTGGTTTCTTAGCCAATGGTGGAAATGCACTAGCCCCAAGTGACGGGAATTTCTTACAAAAAAAAAACAAGTTACAGTAATTAATATATTTTATGGTATCCAGATTCAAACACATCTCAAACAGCAATCTCAACAGAAGGAGATGCTAATTTAGTAGTTCGATCTCACACAAGTAGTTTCTCTATTCTCTATTATAATTTTCTTTGATACTATTGACTTCAAATAATCACAGTATTATCCCAAATATGGAAGAATCTAGTACATGCATTTATACATTACTATGGTGATGCATAACCATTGCAATATATACATTATTATCATTCTTATAGAACCATCGCAACCAAGGAATCATTTCAGAACAACCACATAATGGATCGGGTTTTCTCGCTACTTTTAATGGGGAACTTTGGGTGGCTCTTGGAATAAAGTAGCGAAAAATTGTTCCTAGGGTCGGTAACAACAAGAATGTATAAACCAATCCTTCCATAGATTCGATCGTGAGTCATTCTCTCTAACCACGTCCTATAGGAATCATAGAATTAATAGAAATAAGTCACTTTTGAAGGGGTTCATATACGGAACGTATTGATATTAAGTATAACAAAAAAAAAGATTCTTATCAAATGATCATAGACAAAAAAAAATCCTTCTTTTTCTTGGGAAAAAGAATCAAACATGGAAGTGATCAAGGAATCAGTAGTGAATTGACCAAGGTTCATTCTACACTCTACTCATACCATAATTTGTAATAATGATAATTGAATTCAATTATCATTATTGCTTCTCATGTAAAAAAGGATGTACCATTGTTACTGCATCTATATAAGAATGTGTTGCTGTGGGTCCATTGACATTAGTAAGGTACATTCTTCATACAGTGAATAACACAAACATGGATTTTTTGTTTATTAAGAAAATAATTATTTTTTTATTTCTCAAATAGAAGAAGAAACTACAAATATAATGTGAGACACTAGAACAAATTTGTAATGCACAATTTCTCCAGGTACTTATAGCAGAACACTAATCATTTTCAATATATAGTATATGATATTCGTATACAACGAGATTTTTCAGTGGTCCAAAGAAAAAAAAATGATTTTAGACCTAGAATAGTTCTTGTACAATGACTCATAAAAGTCCAAATCATATATGAAATAGAAGATAAATCACTACATACTTTGGCCCAAACTACTTGAATTTTTCTTAATGGTCACAAGTGTATTTGAAGTTGCATTTTGGGCCGACAAGGAGAAGAAAGAAGTAACACAAATGGCTAAGCAAGTATTCAAAAAAATTCCACTTCCATCGAGTGGGTTGTTTTGTTTTATTAATGAAGATTTAAAAAAGGATTCCATGGGCCAATTAACCAATCCACTTGAGGTGGTCTGGAGATGGTATAATTAAAAATATAATGAGAAAACAATAATACTTGTTTATAAAATCATTGTTGGGGAGGTGAGAGATAATTGTATTGTAGCTGTAGCCATTTGTTCAAAGGACAATTTGCTAATGGGATTTTGATAGAGTATTTCAATTGTGGAAAAAGAAGACAATAATGATGTTAATGTTGTAGATATTTTGAAATCTATAAGATAAATATTTTACAAGAATAATAGTTTCTTCAATCCATTATACCAATTGATAATAAAAAAAATCATGTTTGATTTTTACATGCTTCGTATAATATGTTAAAATAAACTGCTTCGTATAATATGTTAAAAATAAACTGTTGATATTGTGTTTTCTTTGAATTCACTTATTTCCATATACTTTCCACTTTTAGATAATTTTATTTTGGTGGTACATCATTAGATTATGGCTGTAGTTTTTCAATTAGCATGTTCATGTAACCTCTTAAGATAAAGTGATATGTTGTTTCCCATGTAATTAAAACGTGAAATATCATTAATGAATGCAAAACATTGTTTCTTGACATAATTATCTTTAATAGTTTAAATAAAAATCTATCTTGTTACTTTTTTTTTTAGGTTCTCCATTTACAAATTCTAAATCAATTTTCATATAATTGATTTCAGTTTAAAAGAAACTCTTGATATTGGGAGTAGAAGGATTCCTTTTCAGAGTACCATGTCAGTACAAAACCATAGCGCTGAATTCCTGATTTCAAATATGCTCCTTACAATTACTATCAACGCAAGCTTAGTTCTCATTTATTAAAATTTGAAAAGGAAGGTTTTGACATTGCTCTATGGTTTACTTATTTGAAAAAAAAAACAAATTGCATTTTTTCTTTAGAAGTTCGATTGGATAAAGTCTGTCAAATTTGTATTTTTTGGGGGTCAATCTCAATGTGAAATGAACTATTGCAGAAGAAGTCAAGCTGTAAATTTTTTGCCTATCTACCAGAAGAACATATCTAAAGTGTTTGATATTTATGAGGAAATATATGATAAATCAAACATCTTATTTATAGATGAAGCTAGGTATCATAGTGGGCATAATAGAGAGGAAAACTGTTTTAAAATACCTCTAAGTTGGGAATATGACATTTCTTTGGAAAGAGATGGACTTATATGGTCCAATATTTGTAATTTTCTAAGCCATCCACCAAAAACAAGCATGAAGAGATACTTGAATATGCTTACAGAACCTATTCCTAGTTATTCATTTTAAAGGCTTGGAAAATTATTTCACGGTTAACGTTCTTGTTACGTAATACAATATTTTATTTATATTGATACTTATTTTTGGTAATTATGTAAGCATATGGGTAGTATATATTGAAACCATTTTTGTTTTATTATCTCTGATATGAATGGTGTTCACTAAGAAATTTATCAAACGAACAAATCGATTATATTTCTCAGCCCTTAAACAAAAGTTTGGATCATGCATAGAGCTCATTTTGATTGAAAGACTATGGTTCTTGTCATGAATTGAAATTCATAAGATGACAATTATATGTTGGAATACGAATAGCCAAAATTGAGATTATATTTATACGCACATTAAATGTTTACTTGTATTAAATGGATGAGGAAATCCCTAACAACCCAAGAGTTACAATGATTTCAATAACAAACAAATTTGATTTATTATCTATGAGTTGAATGGTGTTCAATGGTGTTCACTGAGTGATTTCTCAAATGAACAAAATTATCAATCATTTCTCAAATGAAAAAAATTATCAATGATATTTCTCAATGCTCAATCAAAAGTTTGGAGCATGCATATAACTCATTTTGATTTAAACTGTATGGTCCTTGTGGATGAATGGAAATTGGGATGATGATAATTATAATATTATGTTGGAATATAGCCAAAAGGGAGATCTTTTTTAGAAATGTGTAATAGTGATTTGTATTAAAAGGCTGAGGAAATCCTTGAAAACCCAATATTTACAATGGTTTCAATATCAAAATTTATGCCAAAATCTTCCAAAAATCCTTCAGCCTTGTAGGACCATATTGCATACAAAATATCCAGAAACTTCCTACACCTATATGACTTGCTAAAATGTCCTATTAATAGTAACTAAAGCATTTAAACAAAAGATATTTATGAAAATCCATGCACACTGTGGCATTCATCCATGAATCGGTCATTATGATCCTAAGGCTTGGCCTGAGAACTTGGACCTTCACATTTCCTAATAGAAGTCTTCTAGACAGTCTCTTCTTCTATTTTTGTTTAGTCCATATAGAACCCAACATGAGATTGGATTCCTAGGGACAAGACTACTACCATATTGAAATGCATCTATGAATCATTGGAAAGGTGAAGTTGTTCTATTTATTGCCCCTATTCCTTGACTTTGGCTTCAATCAGATCATGCTTATTCTCCCATTCATCCATGCGGTTTTTGATATGGACAATGGACTCCTTCAATACCTCCAGTTGAGAACTCATTCCCCTTAACATTATCTCAATGTTCTTAATCTCAACTAGCTCAAAACTAGTAAATTGGCCTCCACATGGGAGTAGGGAGAGGGAGAGTGAAAATTCTTTCAATTTTATTTATTGCTCCTAACTGAAGAGCATGAGAGATCCATCAGAACAATGATACATGTGTCTCAGACTCTCAAGGAATCCACTGCCAGTGGCGGCTCCAAGGTGTTGGAAAACTCGATGAAGCAAGAAGATGCACCATGAAGAGATGCACATTCAATACATCAGATGGCATAATTAATTCATTGTGTGATTTTTTAATGCCACATTAAACTCGACTAAGAATACATACACCTGGTGGGAGAAATTAATCTCCAACACTCCCTCATTCCCTACTTGTTCGACCACAATCAATGGTTCTTTAACCATAATCTAAACATAGTGCTAGTTTTTTGTTGGTATTCTCCAGTCAACTCCTAATATGATGTCTCCCATCTTTAAACTGGTGCTTTTAATATGTTTGATAATACATCGACTAGAAATAATGTATGCAATGTTATTACAGCTACAACACATACATGATTTACAAACATATTAAATGAATTACAAGTTTGATAAACATGCCTGCTGGTCTCCCTCATTCCCGACTTGTCTGACCAAAATCAATGGCTCTTTAACCATAATATGAACATAGCCCTAGTTTTCGGTCAATATTGTCCCGTCAACTCCTAATATGTTGTCTCCCATATTTAAAGTGGTGCTTTGAAAATCCCTGATAATACATCGACTATCAAGAAGGTATGGAATGCTATTACAACTACAACATATACATGATTTACAGACATATTAAATGAATTACAAGTTTGATAAGAATGTCTGTTGGTCTCAACTAGTGTACAAAAAACTTAAATTTAAATTGCTAATGTTTAAAAAAACAATGTATTGCTGGGAATTAAAATCTAGTGTGGGAAAACTACAAAAAAACTTAAATTTAAACTGTTAATGTTTAAAAAAACAATGTATAGCTAGAAATTAAAATCTAAGTGTGAGAAAATGCCATTGCTCCTCCTCTTCATCCCGAGAATTAGCATGAATAATGTGTGTGAAAGGGAAGTGGCTCCTTCTCTTTAGAAGAAAGGGCAGTGGAAGAAAGGGAAGTGGATCCTTCTCATTAGAAGAAAGGGCAACGGCTCCTTCTCTTGCTCGCTTGAATTAGGGAACTTGTTATTTTTATCATACGGATATATTATTTTTTGGAAACTGACAACTTAGATGAATAGTCACAAGTGAGAAAGGGCGGTGACTCCTTCTCTTCAGAAGTAAGGGCAATGGCTCATTCTCTTGCTATCTTGAATTAGGGAACTTATTATTTTTTTCCATATTATGGATGGCAGCTCTATTGGAAACCAATATATTAGTTTTTGGAAACTCACAACTTAGGTATTGGAAACTGACATCACAACTATTAGAAACCGATATATAAAGTATTGGAAACCAAGACTTCAAGAATTGGAAACTAGTATTCATAATAAATTTATGTTCGCTTAGACTGAGATTAGTCTATATTTAATGAAATTGGGGTTCAAAATATGAATGGATTCGTCCCTTAAACACAATAGTATTAAAATAATATAGCATACTTGGAAAGCATTACGAGCAATTGATGGCCTAAGGTTTCAAAAAGGTTCAATTGAATTCTATTGAGCACTCAATTGCCATGAAGAGTAATATGGTTGGTAAACATTGGATGGCATGTGATGGATATTATAACATAGAATTCATAGAGCTAGTAAAAAACCTTGGAACCAATCTACAATAATTAATTGTTAAAGATAAGTGATCATTCACCAAGCGATTACTCTCTATAAAGCTTGGTCCGACTCAGGGGTGATTTGTGGGAACTGAAAGACTGTTGAGTTTCCAGGAATCTAAGGTTGGGAGGAACATGGAAGTTCCTTAATAAGTTTGGAAAATAGAGAAACATATAAGTACATCTATTGATTCCGTATATTGATTTCAGTGTTAGTTAACTATCCTTCTTTATTTATATCGCATATGTATTGCTATCCATATGTTGATTATAGTTATTAGTTAATTGTCCTACTTTATTTACACTCCATATGTATTGTTATTCATTAATTGTACTTATTTATTTACATTCTTTGTGTATTTAATTATATTGCAGATGTATTGCTATCCATATGTTGATTATAGTTATTAGTTAACTGTCCTACTTTATTTACATTACATATGTAATGTTATTCATATATTGATTACAATCATTTGTTAGTTGTCCTTATTTATTTACATTCTTTGTGTATTTATCTATATTATGTGTATTTCTAAAATAGAAGGAAAAAGGTTTATATTTGGACACCATGTTCTTACGTTTAAAAATGGTTATTGATACAGTATGTTTATAAGAAATCATAGAATAAAGGAATTAGACCTTCTAAGTATAGTTTTGCAGAATCTAGTGGATTTTCACAAAAAAAGGATCTCTATACTTTAGTTGTAACTATTTTTTTAAGCTCGAATAAAGAGCTAAGAAGAAACCAAAATTGAATATCTAGCCATTATTATGCTTTTCCTAAATTATGCATTAAATAAAAGGTCTTTCAGTATCCATTACAAAGATTGTATATTGACCGGAACCTAAATATATCATTAATTCACATGGAGGTTATAGCTAAGAGCAACCATGGAAAATTCTTGTAGGTTATTGTCACCACATCATCATTAAACACATTTGTTTTACTATGCTACGGTTATTTCATAAATAAATATTTTAGCTAAAAAGGTCAAAGGCTCGACCTAGCACTTTGGAAAAAAAAAGTATACAATATCATCAAATTGTCAGTGGTCAAGGGTTCTATTAGAAGAGTAAATATAAAGTTATACAAATTACAGTAAATATAGTCATTGATTTTTATTACGTAGAAATAAAAATCGTTCTAGGAAACACCGAGGTAAAAATATTATAAACTCAGAAAATTAATATTAGAACATATATATATATATCAAAAACCCATTCAAGGGTTGTGAAACTGTGTCTAAGACCCTCACTGGTATTAGTATTACTATTTAACAGTCTGAACTCAGTATGTTAAGACCTGCACTATCAAGTGCTTAGGAATATAAACCCTAAGCATTAAAGCAAGCGAAAATTTATACATGAAGGAACTATTGTTTAACCGCATTGCTCCACAGAGCTCAACCGGTAGTCATAAAATCCGAATCCTAGGAAAAAATCACGTGTTTTAAGTCTGTAAGAGTATGATACAAACATGCATTTACCCAGTCCTTTAACAAAAAGAAAAATTGTATGAAAACCATGTAGGGAATATCCACCCAAGGTGAAATCCTGGTTGTTTTCCATTCCCCCAGGTAGAAAGGAGTCAAATGCTCTTACAAATTTTGTACATAGCTGGATGTTCCAATGGAGTCGTGGAAGTTGTAAGAAGGATTATATAGAAAGGGTATTTCTATGCGGTAGGCAAACAAAGGAAAAGGAGAACGTTAATTTTAAAAAACAAAATCAATAATAACAATAATGTAATTGTTAACCACTATTTAATAAAATTCTGGGTTGAATCAATTATACCTAGGAAAGAAATGGTCATGAGCCAATTCAATCCTTACTCATCTGCAAGCATGGCATGCCTAGTCTCCTTGAAGAGCCATGATCTTTCCAACATCGATTTTATTCAAAATTTAGAATCTAGGATTAACATAATCCCTTGTAAATTAAATGTTTCACACCAAGATTTTATTAAGAAGAAATAATACCTGGAGGTTCGAATTCCTGAAAACATCTGAAGGATAAATACCCAAGTAGATGCCCAAGTGTGGAGAGGGGTCCACTTAGACAATGTCGTCTATGAACCTTACAAATTTAGCAAAATCGATCCAAACTTATTTAATAAAATTCTGAGTTGAATCAATTATACCTAGGAAAGAAATGGTCATGAGCCAATTCAATCCTTACTCATCTGCAAGCATGGCATGCCTAGTCTCCCTGAAGAGCCATGATCTTTCCAACATCGATTTTATTCAAAATTTAGAATCTAGGATTAACATAATCCCTTGTAAATTAAATGTTTCACACCAAGATTTTATTAAGAAGAAATAATACCTGGAGGTTCGAATTCCTGAAAACATCTGAAGGATAAATACCCAAGTAGATGCCCAAGTGTGGAGAGGGGGCCACTTAGACAATGTCGTCTATGAACCTTACAAATTTAGCAAAATCGATCCAAACTTATGCTACTTCCTTTATTAAACCCTCATAAGGGAGAATCTGTAAAGTATCACAGAGAGCATTAAGCACGCTAGGAGAGGTCTTCATTCCTCCCTTACTCCCATAGTATCTGAGGATTAAAAAAAATAGATTCCACGGTAAGCATTTACAATTATGGTTTCTGAATTCTTTAAACTCCAATATAACATAAAATAATAAAAAAAGCAAAAACAAAAACAAAACTTGTTAATGAACTGTAGGTTCCTTACCTGACTCATTGGATGGAGTATCTGCTTGGCAACAAGATGGATGAACTAGTATAGGGTTTTACTTCAAAATGAAGGCTCCAAGTTTACCAGAAGATAATTGTGAGAGTATAGAAAACCCTGTACAATGATTATCACAGTTCTAATATCAAACACTAAAATTCAAAAACCTAGCCTACCAGGAGGGCTAAGCCCCAAAACGACATCAACCAAATGAAAGGTCTCTCTCGAGCTAGGTCATATTTGTTGGAACATTTAAAAACCCATTCCACAATTAGGATATATTTTATTAATCATCTAGATTAATTTTCCTAGGTGTAGACTAGGTAAATTGGCCTAGTTTTGTCTTTTAGTGGACCACTTGCTATTCTAAAATCACTAAAACGAATTTGGATAGAAAACTCTCTACAATGATTATCACAATTCTAATATCAAACGTTGAAATTCAAAAACCTAGCCTACTAGGAGAGTTAAGCCCCAAAACGACATCAACCAATTGAAAGGACTATCTCGAGCTAGGTCATATTTGTTGGAACATGTAAAAACCCATTCCATACTTAGGATATATTTTATTAATCGTCTAGATTAATTTTCCTAGGTGTGGACTAGGTAAATTGGACTAGTTAATTATTCTTATGTTGATCCGTAGTCATAGTGAGCTCTACAGGTAAGTACTTTGTTCATGCTTCAATTGATATCCTCTTATGCTTGGAAAATACATGATTATTTTCTTTGAAATAATCTTTCATTCAATGTTACTATTGCTTGCAAGGATGGTGGTATGGGGTTGTGTGCCATTCAGATTATTGTGACAAAGATAGTCGCCACTACCAATGTAATTTAGATGGTGAGAATCCTCCACATGATAAAAATAGTAATATGATTTTCATTTGTTGTGTCATATATTGATCTAGTAATACAATGAAGCACTCACAAACACAAAATAATTTCATGTTAACCACACAATGGGTTTGCTACTGATAATGTTGGAGTCGTAGACTTTATTAATTTTTTTTAACACATTTATTCATAAGCAGATTCAGAGTGAAGCCTTTTAAAAATCTTTTTATGGTCTACTAGTTATGCAATCATGTTTCTTTTTGAACTTTCTGTCACATGGTGCGATGATGTCACAAAATTAATCGAGGCTTTCAATGTGTATAAAAAATAAAATATACTACTTTTTTCCTATTTAAGAAGTGTGTTATTTGTTATATAATAATATTGAGGAAGGGCCACCAGACTGTTGGGAGAAGAAAGGAAAATGGATGAAAAAAAAATCTAGGCCATTTAAAAGCAATTATAACAAAGAGGCTTTTGTGCAAGGACAAATTGAAGACAATATTTTTCTACTAAAAAGATTGCAATGTTGGTCTGCTTTCCAAATGCAAAAACATCTTATTTGTCAGTAACAGAAATTTACATTGGAATATAGATTAGGGCCTGTCAATTCTCTCTAAATTGCTATGGTAAATCTATTAAATGTAGAGTTGTTCAAACTTCAAACGTATCGCTAAGACCGCTGCCAACAGGGCCAAATCATAATTAATCTCTCTAGATGTGTTTTAGCTGTGCTTCACAAAGAAACTATGTTGAAAATGGATTTTAGGCCATCACCTTGTGTCTATTTGTTGTCATATTTCATTATTTATATTATGATCTTGGAATCCTTATGGCCAACCCTAGCTCAGAATTGAGTAACTTTGGTTGTGAACCCAACTTTCTGCAAACAGTTGCAAAGCATAGATTGTGCTAAATGTTGGAGTAATACAGATAGAGAAGAATGAGACATGTGAACTGGTTCCAAGACCGAAGGATAAAAATGTGATTGGTACAACATGGGTTTTCAGAAACAAGCTTAATGAAGATGGACAAGTAACTAGAAATAAAGAAAGACTTGTATGGAAAGGATATGCTCAGGTTGCAGGAATAGACTTTGAGGAAACGTTTGCTCCTGTGGCCAGAATGGGACCAATCAGAACTATCATATCTGGTTGATGTCTTGAGTAATAGCTCATGGCCAATTTCATTCATTTTTCCAAATCCAAGTGCACTTTATGGTTCATTAGTTTCTTCTTGCATGTTTTTTAGTGGCCTTGGAGATATGGAGCATATTCTCACTTTTTCAAAGTTCTGATATGCAAACAAGCTACAATGTAAACTGGTCTAGCAGGGAATATATGGAAAATTTTCTTATATGAAAAAGGGTATCCTTTTACCCCCACCAGAGCTTTCTTCCCTGTTTCTAACCAAGAATGTGGGATGTGTAAATTGGAAGCACATTAAATCTATGGTAGAAGCATTAAGTGGAATCCATTCAACTCAAAGGCATAGTTATGTAATATTTTTTTTCCAAAAAAAACCTTGTGGGGAAACTCGGGGACACTTCCTCACATTTGTGGATGGCTTCCTAATAAACTAGCCAGCATACACTATAGGCTTCTGTATTGGTCTAGCAATATCTCATGAATTCCTCACGGGAAGAGCTTTGTATTGGTCTTGTATTGAATTTAATCTTTTGGTTTCCGTTTTCAAACTTCAATGCTTGTTTGCTTAGTGGTAAATTGGCAAGAAACGAGCTAAATTTCTGTATAGGAATTTTCTTTGATTGTGCCCATCTTGAATAGCCAATCAAGAACACTCTGCTTTATATGTAAGTTACATAGGAACTGGACTAAATGGTGTGATAGATACTTGAATGCCTCTGAATAAAACTCCCCTAATTGGGTGGTAATTTCTGTCCAAGGCTAAATATGGGCAAGAGACCGATAGCGAACAAGTACCGTGAGGGGGAAGATGAAAAGGACTTTGAAAAGCGAGTTAAAGAGTGCTCAACATGCATGCTATACAAACAATCTATGTTTATATTAATTTTATATACAAAATTCAACATGCAACAATTAACAGGTCTATACCAATTTTCACGTGCACATGCATAAGTCTTTTGACATGTGGTTATGTTATATTCATAAGCTTTTCTTTATGGACCATTGTTGCAGTGAGGCTTGCACCTGAGGAAGTGGCATGTGAACTAATAGGATATGTGCGCAATGTTGTAACTCCAATTGGCATGAAGACAGATATTCCTGTAAGGTTCTTTTTTTGACGATACTTTTTTTGTGAACGAGTGATTTCATATTTCTAACTAGCAAGTTCCCATTTATCTGATTATTAGAGATAAGCTTATTTATTTATGTTTCTTCTCTTCTGTCACAAGGGATTCTGTCAGATGCTATTGTTAAACTGAGGCCAGATTATTTTTGGCTCAGTGGAGGGGAGGTAGATGTGAAACTGGGAATTAAAACCCACGAATTTATCAATCTTGTCAAGCCATTTATAGCTGATTGCTCATAAGATTAAACAATTAATTGACCCAGAACATTGATGGTAGGCATTTTGAAAAAACCCTCAGAAAACCATTACAGCTACAGGTCTCCATAAATGAAACATATTTACTCCTTGTTGCAATTAATTAAATTCCATTGAGGATAGCAGAAGGCTACTTACTCTTAACTGCTACATATCTATAGATTTGTGCCCAAAGAATGCTCAGAATAGATTATTTTCACCCTCATTGCTACTTTTCATGCACATGCATGTCTAAAATGCACCCAGATTATGCAGTTCAAAAGGGCAGTAAGATGTTCTCAGAAAATACCATCAAGTTTATCACCCCCATAGGGAGACCAAACAACTGAATAAAATCCTTCAGTACAGAAAGTTTTGTTACTATCTAAACAAAGTATTTCCCAACTAGTATTGCACTCTTGAAGCACTTATCTATAGGTGTAAATAAAATACCAACACCATTTAGATCCTTAACAACATTCTCTAGGTACCAATCACAAATAATTGAAATTGTTGACCATGCATTTTGTGCATGTTTCTCAAAAGTCTGCAAACCACGCATGGGTCCCTAAAGTGCCTCACTCAACAACATCTCCCACATACCCTTAGTTAAATACACACTTCCATGCTATTCAACCAGATAAACTATATTTAACACTTCTTAAATCCACACTTCTTATTACTCAGAATGCAGCCCTGACTTATTGATAGGCTTTTGTCTACTTTTATCATGGTTCCTTCATCCATATTAAGTTCACAAACAAAGGATCTATTTATGTACCATTCTTTCTAGCACAGGTCTTGGAACTTAAATGTGAATCTTTATGAAGTTATTGTACTTCTTTGGACTGTTCCTTTCATTAGCATTAGTTGCATGCCATTTTCCAATTATTTTAATTTTTACATATTGCTCTTGTAGGTGATGTTCATGGCCAATATTCTGATCTTCTACGCCACTTTGAATATGGTGGTTTAACACCAAAATCAAATTACTTATTCTCGGGGGATTATGTGGACCGAGGCAAACAAAGCCTAGCGACAATATGTCTCCTCCTTGCTTACAAAATTAAATACCCAGAAATTGTTTTCCTTCTGAGGGGAAATCATGAATGTGCCTCAATCAATCGCATATATGGCTTCTATGATGAATGCAAGCGCAGATTCAATGTTAGATTATGGAAACTTTTTACGGATTGTTTCTACTATATTCCAGTTGCTATTGTTAAAGGTGAAAAGATCCTATGCATGCATGGTGGTCTTTCACCTGAACTGAGTAATTTGGAACAAATAAGGAGCATATCTCAACCTGCAGATGTGCCAGATACAGGGTTATTATGTGATCTTCTTTGGTCAGACCCTAGCAGAGACCATTTTCCAATTATTTTAAATTTTACATATTGCTCTTGTAGGTGATGTTCATGGCCAGTATTCTGATCTTCTACGACTTTTTGAATATGGTGGTCTAACACCAAAATCAAATAACTTATTCTTGGGGGATTATGTGGATCGGGGCAAACAAATCCTAGAGACAATATGTCTCCTCCTTGCTTACAAAATTAAATACCCAAAAATTTTCTTTCCTTCTGAGGGGAAATCATGAATGTGCCTCAATCAATCGCATATATGGATTCTATGATGAATGCAAGCGCAGATTCAATGTTAGATTATGGAAACTTTATATGGCTTCTATGATGAATGCAACTGCAGATTCAATGTTAGATTATGGAAACTTTTTACGGACTGTTTCAACTGTCTTCCAGTTGCTGTTGTTATAGGTGAAAATATCCTATGCATGCATGGTGGTCTTTCACCTGAACTGAGCAATTTGGAACAAATAAGGAGCATATCTCGACCTGCATATGTGCCAGATACAGGGTTGTTATGTGATCTTCTTTGGTCAGACCCTAGTAGAGGCTATTTTCCAATTATTTTAATTTTTACATATTGCTCTTGTAGGTGATGTTCATGGCTAGTATTTTGATCTTCTATGCCTTTTTTAATATGGTGGTTTAACACCAAAATCAAATTACTTATTCTTGGGGGATATGTGGACCGGGGCAAACATAGCCTAGAGACAATGTGTCTCCTCTTTGCTTACAAAATTAAATACCTAGAAATTGTTTTCCTTCTGAGGGGAAATCATGAATGTGCCTCAATCAATCGCATATATGGCTTCTATGATGAATGCAAGCGCAGATTCAATGTTAGATTATCGAAACTTTTTATGGACTATTTCAACTGTCTTCCAGTTTCTGCTGTTATAGGTGAAAAGATCTTATGCATGCATGGTGGTATTTCACCTGAACTGAGCAATTTGGAACAAATAAGGAGCATATCTCGACCTGCAGATGTGCTAGATACAGGGTTGTTATGTGATCTTCTTTGGTCAGACCCTAGCAGAGAAATTGAAGGCTGGGGGGTGAATGACAGAGGTGTTTCTTGCACATTTGATCCTGACACGGTATCTGACCTTCTCCAAAAGCTTGATCTGGATCTCATATGTAATGCACATCAGGTTATCTTATAATTTGATTTTGACTGCCTTATATGTCTTCTTATTGCTGGAAGATAAGTTCATGTGTAGTATGATCCTTTGAGCAAAATATGGTTTCAAGAAACTGAAGGTACTGTGAATATATTTTGATAATTATTTGCTTAAAAAGTAAAAATAGTCATGATTAAATACCTGATGAGGTTCCTTGCTGTGCAGGTGGTGGAGGATGGTTATGAAAATTTTTGCTTATAGGAAGCTTGTTATAGTCTTCTCAGCTCCAAATTACTGTGGTGACTTCTACAGTGCTAGTGCAGTGATGACTGTTGATGAAACACTGATGTGCTCTTTCGAGATTCTTAAGCCAATAGAGAAAAAACCAAGAACTGGTTATGGAAACTCTGAGGCACAAAGAGCTGGGACTCCTCCTGGTAATAAGGTAAGTTCTCTTTAAACATCATTATTTTCTATTCGTATATGTTTTTTGAGGGTGGATTAAAAACAAAATGCTGGCAAAGTATATCATCTTTGGTTCATTCTTTGCTATCTCTTTCTTTTAAATGTGCAACTAGAATTCTTCTATTTAAGATTAATTATGTCGTCGTGCTGAGAAACCAACTCTTTCTTTTATGAAATTTTTGAGGTATGCAGGTTTCTATCAAATTGTGGTTTAAATGGATTGTGTCTTATTCTTTACATGCATAATGTTTAGTGGATTTTATTTATATTGCCATCTCTGTCTCTTGCGTCCAAGAACATCAAGTTTTTCATGATGGTGGGTTTGATGGAGGAATATTCGTTGATATTTGTTTAGTTGTTTGATGAAACAGTGTTTCTGACATTGTTTGAAGTCCGGGAAAGATCTAGGGCTCATGACATGACATTTACTAATTTTGAAGAAATTCGTATTCACTATTTTGAATTTGAAGGTTTGTATGCTTGCTTGACTTTTTTGTTGCAAAGTAGAATAGGTCTGTTTATATTTTGAACATGTATCCCATTAAAAACTTGATCCTGTCTTGTCACAATAACCAGGTAGACTCCAGATTACTTCTAATCTCTAGACGAGTTAGCTTCTGTATACATTTATGCTAGATGCAGGCTGCCAATTCATGTGTAGGATTGATTTGTTTGGTATTCATTCAACATTTTTTTTAATCGTGATTTTTTATGACTCCTGGCTTCTGTTGTTGCTTTTATGCTATGGACATATTTATGCTTATGGGACCTTGATGGGTCATGATGAAAGTGCGATGTGAACTAGAAAGGGAGGCTTTATTCTATGAAGCAAAAATGAAGTCTATAGCCTTTGTATTTTTCCATATTTATGAGTTTGCAGTGGTTTCAAATTCATGGAGACAAGGTTGAAGTGTGGTATTTTTCCATTCTATCAAGTTTAGTGACTGCTTTTACCAATCTGTATTGTTTCAAGGAAATTGTGATCAAGGGAAGCTACTTGATATGCATTGTATTTTCCTAATATTGTGTGGGATTGATTTCTTGACCCAAGCTGTAACATAATTGTATTTTTCCCTTAAAATTCACTAAATATTTTGTTTTCCTGATGTTTTTTTACCATTAAACCTAAGATTCACATATGAAAATAGAGACAAGGATACGGTTACAGTGTTTGGAATCGATAGTCTTGAAGGACTAGTACAAGGTAAGCCATTATGGATCTATAGTAACTTGGTAATCATTATTTTGTATGCTTGAATGATGCAAAATTTGTTTGAATATCATCATTGTCAAGCAATAACAACTTCTTAAAGGGTGCTAGCTCAATGGTAGTGCACCTGCCTAATTATAGGCAGGAGATTGGTGGTTCGATTCCTCCATACCCTATCATAAATTAGTGACTAAGAAAACGACTAAATTTGCATATATACGACTATTATTAGCTAATTTCCAGTATCTTATAGCGCAACTAACGTTCAGTCGTATTTATCTTAGTCATTAATATGTTATCATCTAGTAGTTTATTTAGTCGTATATTTGGTCATTAATTGTAACAATCAATAACTAAATCAGTGAGTATCAATGACTAAATCAACGAGTATCAATGACTAAATCAATGACTTAATCAGTGACTATCAATGACTAAATCAATGAATAATAAGTCAACCAATTAATGACTAGTGAAATACGACTAGAGATAAGATAGTGGAAATCGGATACTATTAGTCACCGACTCAAAAATAGTCATTTATAGTCGAATTTTAGTCATTTTTCATTAATTTCTCATTTTGTACTAGTGTTTGGTAACCCAGAATGGCTCTAGGTTTGTTCTAAGGCTCATCATAAACTGCCTTCCTATGACTGTGTAACGGTAAAGGATTTATGTTTACTTCTAAGACTACTTTGTCATATGAACATCATCATTAATTAGTTTTGGGAGGGGATATATCAATCATATGATTAACTTTGTTGTTTTGATTGTGTTTTATGAGAACATTTTGTAAATTACAGGTTAAAATATCAAGCTTGCTAACATGTCTTCCTTGTAATTACAAGTTTTATTTTCAGAGATAACGGGTTCTTCCCAGCCAGTTGTCATTTGTTGTAGGTACAACAGATCCCATGTTTTCTACAAAACATGGGAGCCCAAATTTTTATATGCAAAGAAAATGATTAAAATCCTTGGTCATTTTGGGGTTTTTCATCATGCTTTCATTTCTTTGTTTTGATTTGATCAAGTTAGTATTTTTTCCTTTTGAAAAATTCGCCTGATTTTGTGTGTTTTTCAGAGTTGCGGAAAGCACGGGTTTTTCCTAAAAGTCAGTTCTTCCACAAACCGCAATGCGGATTGCAGGATCTTGGTTTTCAGGTTTTTGAACGCTTTTTGTTCCGCAACCCGCAATGCGATTGCCGATGCGGAATTGTTTGTTTAATAATCGTGGTTTCTTGTTCTACAATCCACAACCTGCAATGCAGATTGCGAGAACACCTTTTGATTTAGTTTAATGATTTTTGTTCCGCAACCCGCAACCCACAAATTGCGGATTTCGGGGACTTTTTGTTTGATAATGTTTAAGAGATGATATCCCGCAACCCGCAACTTGCGGATTGCAGATTGCGGGAAGGATTGTGTATATGTCCAAAATAAACCTTCCACACTTTTCCTCCGCAACCTGCATGTTTAATCTTGACCGTTGATTTGCCTTGATCTTGCGTTTGATATTGGATTGTTTTTGTTTTGAATAATCATTTCGGTTCTCCGTTTTTCTTCACCATTTTTTATTTGCAATCAGAGTTTTAAACTGTGATCGTCACCTGCGGCCACTTATGAACTAATAATCATTGATTCAACTAATTTGTAATTGATTGAGTGTTAATATTTGACATTAATCATACGTGAATTATTGCAATCTCATCCTGTCTTAATCCAATCCCTGTCGACGCATGCTGTGCGTTTTTTTAATACATACCTGATAATTGCAAGTTCCAGACCGTAAGGTTCTAATCATGGCAATTCATTACGCTCAGTCATTCCTGGAATCTTTATTGTTCTCTATTAAATACAGGATTCAACATGGGCAATTGGTTGTTCGCCATACTGCAATAGGAAAGTCTTGTTAGTTGATTTTCATAAGTTTTCCTTCTAACTGTTCCATATTATGAGCAAGATGCAGCCAATTCAAAGATCTCCGGTCATATTTTGTGAAGAGAAAGAACTTCAACCTCTTTTATATCAAGAACCTGTGTCGCCACCTTTTGATGCAAGTGTTGATGTATATGTAACTTCGGAATGTATTTCATATATGTATGTTGTATGTACTCCTATAGAGATGGTATTATTCCTCTATATGGAAGTGTCGTCATTTATATTGTAAGTGTCGTAACTTATACTTGATGGGTTATTAGACCACCTTGTTGGGGTCGGCCCTGTATAAGTCATGTGGGTCGAAGGGTTATTAGACCACCCTATTAGGGGTCGGCCCAGTCAGCATTATGTTATGTGGTTAAGTTCGAGCCTACATGATTTATGTAAAAGGCAAGTCAAGTCAAGTATAAATAGAGTGAGGGAGGCACTCTATTTGATCACTCACTTCTCACTCATGCACTCAAGGAGGAGTGGCGCCCTTATGGAGGAAGAGGATCTGCTGCCAGGATATGTCTATCTCTTATGTTTGGGTTGTATCATTGCTCTATCTATCTCTGAGGAAGTTATTGGGGTTTTTCACCTTTATGGTTTTCCCCAAGTAAATCTTTGTGTCTCTTGTGTGCTTGCATTATTGTCTCCATGATTGATATGCTGTAGATATGTTGTACATGTTGTTCTTTCAGTTAATATCCTAGATCAGATTGAAGTAAATTCTGAAAATTTAACATGGGATCAGAGCTAGCCTGAAAGAAGGCATGATATGGCATGTATGACACTTGTTGCACTTACGATGTTAGGGCTTGATATAGCAAAAACTAGTCATCGTAGAACTTTCGCTATAAATCCGTTTTGCGACGTTTTTGGATCTGAAACCTTTACAGGTCGAAAATTAAATCTCCATGTACCTTGTGCCCAAAGGACAACCTCTAATTCATTGTACTTTGTGATTTATGATCTGTACAATATAGGGTTTCTGCCTCTTCCAGATCTGAGTCAAAATTAGGTGACCTTGGGAAAAAGGTCATAACTTGGGCTAGGAAGCCCCAAATGAAATTTTGTAAAGAGTGACAGGTAGTACACAGACTGTACTATCTCAGGAAAAATTTTCAGAGGCCGAAGTTAAACCAGTGACACATGGCACGCCGTACAAATGCGATCGCCTGTATTATCCCATAAACAGGTCACGTTGCGACACTTGGCATAACTCTTTCTCAGAGAATCCAATTGAGGTCATACCTATTGGGATGGCAAGATAACAGGTTGGGATATCCCAAGAAAATTTTTCAGAGGCCAAAGTTGAAACACTAACACGTGGCACGCCATACAAGTTCGCTCTCCTGTATTATTCCATAAACAAGTCACGTTGTGACACTTGGCATAAATCTCTCTCAGAAAATCCAATTGAGGTCAAACTTGTCGGGATGGAAAGATAACAGGTCAGGCTATCTCAGGAAGATTTTTCAAACCTTATGGATTGAAATGTTCATAGTTACACCAGAAACAATCAGGTACATATTTCTATCAAAACAGAATTATTTTTGAGTACCTTCATTCATGGCTTCCGAAATTTAGGGCTTCAGAGAAAGTTGGAATTTTTGTAATCGGAGACCACGGCTGGATGCTACTCATCAAAATCGAAATTTAGAGACCAAGATCAGAATTTTTGGTTGGGCAGAAGGGCGGGCTTGATCAGACCCTAGTTCGGGACTTTGATTAGAAAAGTGGAAAATTAGGGCTTCTGCAAAAATGAGAATTTTTGAAATATGTGACCACGGCTGGAAGCTCCTCAGAAAAATAGAAGCTTAGAGCTTTGGATCAAACCTTTTGATTGGGCAGAAGAGTGGGCTTCATCAAACCCCAGTTCAGGGTCACGTCCAGTGAATCCGTAAGTTTCAAAGGCAAAATTGAGGAGTGAAACTTTGCAGTTTTCAAATTCTGAATATACCAGCTTGATCAGCTCTTCAAGGCGCATATTTCTATCCTTTCGGAAGTTTGAAATTCAAAGTTTGAATTTTTGGGGTTTCTCTGACAAACCCATATCCAGCTCGAGGTCCAGTTCTTGCAAATCAAGTGGATTGGGTTAATCCTAGAAGAAGATGGATTGATCACTTGCATAAGTGAAGAAGTTCCTGTTTCAGAGGGAGATGAGGCTAAGGCCTTACATAAGAATATTACAAGCGATCTCGACAGGCATGACTCATTGAGGTATGTTTCGGTATGTTTGTCTTCATGTTATTACGGTTAGTACAATCTTGATTTTAGATTTGTCGTATCACCTTAACAAAATTATGAATGCATGATAGAAGATATTCATTGGTTAAGGTGTTGACACTTATGATTGTACTAATGCATTATGGTGTTGTATGAGGTTTATGTTGTCTGCTAACATAAAAGGTACACCAAGAAAGACAAATCATGTTCTACTTCAAGAACGTATGATCATGGTGACATGAAGACAAGGATTCATCCATTTTCATGGATCACATAGAAGATCTACTTTCGAGGTATGTATAACTTGTTTCTACAATGGTTAACTTATGAGACATGCAGGTTACTAGCACAAGTCACTGAAGAGAACCAAAAGACATTATACGGGTATGTTAGACGTAAGTAGCTATCATGCTAATCCAGGTATGTTTTTCCTATATCAAGCTAAAATCCTACCTTGGGTTAGGATCTTATACTGTTGTGTTGTTGATAATGATTATTCATGAAGTCATAAGTTTGAATAATCATGGGTATATGCATATTATGTGTCTTACCTTAATTAATTATATGACTAACCCGAAGAGTCATAGGTTTGAGTAATTATAGGTTTAGACATGTTATGTTTCTTATGAATTGACTAACCATAAGAATCCTACATAAACCTTGAATGCTAATGCTTATTATTTCTGTTTGAAATGATCATGAATATACATGCTTGAGATTATTGTGTTTTAATAGTATACTAATGAATGTATGATTTTATATGAGATCACAAGGATAACACAATCATGATACTAATAAGCATGCATAGGGACCAAGGATGAATATGAGTTCAAGAACAGGTAATCCAAGAAGCAAAGATCAAGAGGGAGCACACTCCAGTTGTTCCTGCAAGAAAGCAAAGGAGCACACTTCAGTAGTTTCTACAAGGATGCAAATATTCAGAGGGAGTTGACCACTTCTCACAATCCACATCAGAATGGAGTTGCAAAGATTCAGAGGGAGTCCACCCAACAAACAAACAAAGATAAGTATTTGAATTGTAATTACTTGCATATTTTATTGTTTAAATAATACTGTTCAATAATGTATATACTGATGTTCCTAGAATTAGGTTGTGTATTATGCATATTAGAATAGTTGCATTGATGAACAGTATACTACTAATATGCATGGGTAAGTATCCTATGGCACTGTACAACATTCCATTGCTACTTATCTAGAATGAAACCTCTTTGCTGACATGTTGGGAGTTGTGCACACTCTTAACAATGTTCTGGTAGAGATTGGAAGGCATCTAGAAAGTTACGGGATATGGATAAATGTTGTATTGAAGCATTGGCTAAGTTAATTGCATGACTGTATGACATATTTCTTTATGTGTAAGAATTTGTTCTGAAAACTATGAGATGTTTTCTAATCATGCAATTTAACTTGTTGTGTAGGAAAGATTGTATGCCATCTCCTACAAAAGAAGAACTACAACATTTGTTCAGCAACAAAATTATCTATTGAAGATATTGAAGTTCCCAGGATATGGGAAGAATGCCATGATCCGTCGATCATGAATAATGATGTTTGGGATGTAGTCCCAAGACTTGAAGGGAAGTTTGTTATGACTTCCATATGGATCTATCAAGATCAAGCATGCTGCAGACGGCAGCATAAAGAAATATAAAAGTGATGAAATAGAAGATGCACCAGATGGATTTCAAGACAGCATGGTGTAGTCATATATGTGTGCAAAACTTGGTATGGTAGGATAGACAGCTTTCTATCCAGTTTGGGCTTTACCAAGAATAAAGCGGATTCCAACCTTTTCTACAGGGTTGAGGAAGGCAATCCAGTGATACTACTTTTGTATGTGGATAACCTGTTTGTTACAGGTGAAGATAGATTGATTGCCGACATGCAGCAGAAGCTTGCTGCCGAGTTCGAGTTGAGGAACTTGGGGATGATGCACTATTTGTTTTTGGCATGAAGGTGTGGCAGAGTGATGGAATCTTCCTTGGACAAGGGAAGTATGCAGTAGAGATCCTGAAGAGGTTCGGGATGATGGATTGCAAGGCCATGGCCACACCTATGACATTGAATCTGAATCTTCTTTGTGATGCTTCATCTAAGCCGGTTGATGTCTCTATGCATTGTCAGATGATTGGGTCCTTGATGTACCTGACGAACATGAGACCAGACATTTGCTTTGCTGTGAACACATTGAGTTAGTTCCTGATGGATCCGAGGAGTGTTCACCTGGTTGCTGTAAAGCATGTTCTAAGGTACCTGAAGGGTACAGTGGATTATGGGCTCAAGTATGAAGCGAATCAAAGTTTAACCTGCAGGGTTATGTTGATTGGGCAGGCAGTGTTGCAGATAGGAAGAGCACATATGGGTGCTGCTTCAGTATGGGATCAGGTGTGATCTCTTGGTTCAGCCGGAAGCAGTCCTGCGTAGCATTGAGTACAACTGAGGCAGAGTATGTTGCAGCCTGTTCAGCTAGTTGTGAGGCAGTATGGCTACGAAAGCTACTGTCTGAGTTATTTGATCTCCCGTTGGAAGCTACTGTCTGAGTTATTTGATCTCCTGACTCTTGGTTTAGACTTAACTGAGTCTTTCCTTGGTTTAAATTCCTATTATCACATTTAACTCTAATAAACCACCTTTGAAAACTCGTACATGTACGACCTCTCACATACAAATATATAATTATTATTGTAAAAAAGGAAATTTATCCAACACGTTCACAAGTGCAATTCGATATACATCTGAAATCGAATGACTCACAAGTAGTAAAGCAGCAAAAATAAAAGAAGTATCGCCCAAAAGAAGAAAGGAGTCGTTCTATTTACACAGCAAGGTATGTGAAGAATGAATCATTGCATAAATACATGGCCCCTACTCAACTACCATCTTCACTATTATAATATTATTTGGTGTATGGTTGTAGAGGTGATACATATAATCATTACTACAAGCCTCGCAGGGTCTAGTACATGGAGCCCTTTCAAACATCAAAGTCACGAGCCAACTCCCACCAAGTATTCCTTGGGATTGAACTTTTCAAGGCATAGCACAAGGTAATGCCAAACCACTAATCTAGAAATTAAAATCATCCCAACGATCGTTTTATCAAAAGTCTTTACGATAACTACACATGTACAACCGGTCTCCCCTATCCATTTACCATAAAATGTTTCATGTGACTGCATGCTCAAACTAGAATTCTATGGACCCCAAAAACACTATTATGTCTCCTCATTTTCATTTTCACGATAACATCTTTTTCCCACAAGGATAGGTTTTCAAAGGTAGGAAAATACATCATTATCAAATATTTACTTGCCCGAGGTTTATTTTTGCCCAAGAAATTTTGCATACAAATCCTTGGTCAAAGAAAAATAAAACAGCAAACCAGAATTTAACAAAATTGTCCAACTTATGTTTTCTATTTTCATATTATCATCATTCACATACGACACTATATTTATTAGCACAACATCATCTTGCAATCTAAAAAAAACATTGATGCTAATCCACCCCAAACACTTATTGATGTAACTAACACTATTATCATCACATTTCTTTCCGTATTGAATTAATTTTAAATAAAAAATTTATATTTTTATATTTAAATTAGAATTTATTTATTTTCACCATTTATATTTCAGAGAATCACCTCATGGCCTCTACTTCACTACCATCTTCACTATTATAATATTTGGTGTATGGCTGGAGAGGCGATACATATAATCCTTTACATGAATACACTAGACAGCTTGTAATAAGCTTGGCAGGGTCTATTACATGAAGCCACTATGGTTTCCAATAAGATTATTCCATGGAACAGTAGAACTGTGAACGTTTTCATAAGAAGCATAATAAGGTGAAGGCGGAGTACTAGCTGAATAAGTTGCTTCCTGCATATTTTAGGTGGTTCTCTGTAGAAAAGAGTAGACGGTGCGAGCTAAAGGAGAGAGTTGCATTAGCATTAGCGGTATGTTCCTGCTAGAGGGAATGCATAACGCCAACAAGGAGGGACAACAGAGCATAAATCCTTGAGAATTCTTATTTGCTTATCAAGATTAGAGGGACACCTTGTCATAAGAACAATATCATTAGCATAAAGAAGGAGAATGATGACAATTCCCACTAATGTGGTGCAAGTGCAACCTACCTCTACTAAACAACATTCCCAAAAAGGGTAGGGTAGAGGGGGGAGCCTTGTTTAACACCTATAAATTACAATTAATATCTTTCGACCAACCCTTAGTGTTTTTAAACTTGGCAATGTCATTCTCATACAACCTTATTGTGGCAACTCTCAACTTGAATGGAACCTTTAACTCTTCCAATTTGTTCCAAAAGTTATTTCTAGGCAATGTATCAAAAGCTTAGCTAAAGTCTAGAGAGAAACAAAGGAGATTGAGTTTATTATTGCGGCATTCCTCTGCAATGATCCTGAGAGTAATGACATGGTCTATGGTGGAATGATACCTTCTAAAACCGACTTGTCATTTAGCCCTTTTATATTGACTTTCTAGCCATATGTTGATCTTGACTTCCAAAATAATACCATTTAACTTGGCTAAGAGATGGCTAATCATAATGGTCCTCTAATTAGATGGGTTATTTTTATCATCGTTCTTGAAAATTGGTACAATAATGCTCCAAGTTCAAGTTTTAGGAAATCCTTGCTTGACTGCTAGATTGAAGAGCTTGTGTATCTGAGGGATGAGGACATACCCCCCAATTTTTAGGATTTCCTCTTGGCAGCCTTCAATATCCTTAGCTTTCCTATTCGTAAGGCACTTAATCCCAAAATCTATATCTTTTAAAGAAAAAACATCATCCTCCATAAAAAGGTGTTGAATGTTGTCCACGACATTATGAGATTCATAAAGCTTCTTAAAATATGAGTTCCAATCCTTCAATACAATCATATTATTCTCTTTAGTTTTGCCAATTGAAATTTGTCTTCATAATTACTTAAGATCTATCTTAAAGAAGTGTAAAAGCTTCTCCTTTTTTCTTTTAATGAAAGCTTTTTACTTATTTTTCTTGACAACTTATTAAAACTAATCCATACTTTCTTTGACTTCTATTATTACAATTATATTTTTACATATAGAAGCTTCCCATTCTCATAACCTTCCCACTTTTAAATTAGCATAGCCTAAATATAGACGCCCATGCTTACTGTAAAATTGTTAGCCACATATTCCAACTCTCATGTCATGCAAAGTCCTTGTCATAAGAAAACGAGGTTTGTACGATAACTATGGACCCCAAAGCCTCCCCTTTGCATTTCTTGATGATATCTCAGGTTTGATTCCACCATGAAATTAATAATATCGTGGACCCAAAGCTAGAAGGGTGGACTTTCAATTGTTTTCAATTCTTGATAACATATCTGCCGTGCCCAAGGTTTAATGGTAAAGAAATTTTGTATTAAATCCTGGTCAACGTAGATACGTGCACGAAAGATAATATGACCAAACAAGTCGTTGTCAAAATTCACAACTTCAATCATAAGTATATTTTATTAATCAAATTTTATAAGAGAAATAAAAATATAAAAAAATGTTCATCACTTTTTAAATTATTAATTATTATTTTAAAATATTTATAATTATTTATAAATGTCAATAATAAGAAATCAAAATATTTTTTAATATAAAATATAAATTAAAAAAACATATTTTAATATAAAATATAAATAAAAAATAATATTTTGGACCAAACAATCAAAACATTTCTCGATGACTGGACTGAAAGTAATAATATCATGGACCCCAAAGTCTCTCCCTTGCATTTCTTGATAACATCTCGCGTTTGATTCCACGGTCAAATTAATAATATCATGGACCCCAAAGCCACAAGGGTAGGCTTTCTTTTTTCATGAAGAAGAAGGGTAGGCTTTCAAATTATTATATGTCTCATTTTCATTTCTTGATCACATCTCTTCCCAAGGTTAGGCTTTCATTGGCGGGTAAATACGCCCTTGTTTTTCTTGCCCAAGGTTTATTTTTAAGGAAATTTTGCATTAAATCCTTGGTTAACATACAATTTTAATGAGTATTTTTCACTTGTTTTGACAATTTTGTTTTTTTGGAATCTAACATTTTTCAACATGATGTAACAGAATTTGGTGAAAATTTTACAATCTCAAACAACAGTATTTAAATTTGCATAAAAGTATTTGAGAACGTTGAATCTATTTATGCATTCAAGATTTCAATAACACAAAATTAAGATTTATGACAAATTTAATCACCGGATTCCAAGTAAAAAACTCATCAGAGGCAAAATCGCCGAATTTTTAATCTAATTTTAAAGGATACATAAATATATAAAAAGTTGATTATCATTTTTTTAAATTAAAAAATAAAAGAAAATTTTACATAAACATAATGTTGGAATTTGATGTTCATTATGTCCATCAATTTTAGTTTCACTAAAATTGATCTAATCAACTTCAAAAAATTACTCTTTTTATTTTGCCATGTTAATATTTAGTATATGCATATTCCTCTTCTTTACATATGTACTATAAACATAAAATACAAAAATAACATAAGATACATAATTTCATAATATAATTCTACACTTTGTTACTGTTGCACTAATAACTTAGTTCTATGTATATCTAAGTAAAAAAAAATGTTGAAAAATGTATATCTAGGTAAAATGACTAAGTACAAAAAAAATAGTAGAATACCTCTCCTGTAGGTGTAGTTGCAAGAAATTCCTTGGTCCAATCTAGGTAGTCAAGTCCAACCAGGTAGTAGTATAATTTTTTTCCCAAACTGTGATTAATCCTCCCAGTCAACTGAAAACAAGCTACTAGTTCAAAACTTGTGGGTTTCCTAGCCCTATGTGCCCACAACTATGATAACCACAACAACAGCCCTCTTTCTCAATTCTCGTATGCCAATCCACAATCAAATAATCAATCCCTAGTCAAGTATGTGCTCCCCATCCATAAACAAAATCATCCCCTAGTTACCAAAAATACTCATAACTCTCCAACCCCCTTCTCAAGTCATCCCAGTCTCCTCAAATAATCCACTTCTTCCTCATTCCACCCCCCTCCTTCAAGGTCAAATCCTGTCATGAAACTAGTTCACCTACCTCCTTAATGGCCTAACATTTCTCCCTTAACAAGTAATGACTAATACATTTATTCTGATCCAACTTGTAAATCTAAATATTATTAAATATTAAAATATCTTTGTTTTGATTATTTTAACACTCAACCATCATTCACATCATTAATTTGTTATCATTCACATTGCGAATATATTATCAAGCATTAATTGGTCCACCTAACATGATTAGGCATATGAGTTATAATGATTAATGTAATGAGATATCCACTAATGACAATTAATGGATGCATTTAATAATTTATCTTTTTAAATGAAGAACCCAAGCTAATGTGAGTGCCTACTATGAAACCTAACTAAAGTAATGGATTTTTTAATAAAATCAATTAATAGTCTAATTAACATCACATATTAATACTTTTACAGTTATTCACCACCACACATTATAACACTACAGGCACCAATAAATACATGGATTTACATCATAACTAGTACTAGCATGCGTGCACAAGGTGTGCATGCATGGCCAGCGTATGCATCCATGCATACGCATAGATTGCACATGTACAATATACAACCGTCATCACCTCTAATGCATAAATCCTAACTGATCATTCAATAATGACCACACATGCAAGACAACCATCCAGTACCATGGGAATTAACCATTAATTAAGTTAGGACACATCAACATTATGCTCAATTTTATCTTAATGAATTAAACAATGATTTCCAGGTGAAAGGTACCAACTACAATTGGTTGGTGTCTCAAACCCCCAACTTGGAATAGTATCAATCTAATCATCCTTCCTCCCTAACTTCCAACTTCCACTTCCACTACAACAAATCCATGTGATTAACTTCTTTTTTAGCTCCCATTTTTGCTTCCACTAACTGTTTCAATGTATTTTTCTCCTTTTTTTTGAAAAAGTCAACGATATTCATCAGGATGGTGCAATTTATGGTGTTTTTTGCACTGAGTATCCCAATCCAGCACTAAATAGCGTAGACTTTAGCTTCGAATTTAGCTTCTAGTTTTTACTTATTTAGCTTCCTTTTTTGCTCCTAGTTTAGCTTCTAGTTTTTACTCTTTAGCTTCCTCTGCTTGCTTCCTTTTTTGCTCCTCTTTTAGCTTCATGTTTAGCTTCCTTATTTGCTCATGTTTTAGCTTCTAGTTTAGCTCACTGTTTAGCTTCTAGTTTGGCTTCCTATTTAGCTTCCAATTTAATGCATGTTGTGCCTAAATAGCCAAGTTGTTGAGGTCTTGGGGTTTATGGGGATAGGGGATTTAGGGAGTAGGGTATTTAGAGATTTAGGTTTTAGGGATTAAGGGTTAAGGGATTAGGGATTCAGGGTTAAGGGATTAAGGGTCAAGGGCTAAAGGGTTAGGGGCTTAGGGGTTCAATAGTTTATTTGTTAATGGCTTAGGGATTATGGGTTAATCATTTCATGTTTAATGGATTAGGGGTTAGGGTTAGGTTTAAGGGATTAGGGCATAGGGATTTATGGGTTAAGGGATTACAGATTACATCATAAGGGTTGAAGGGTCAATAGCTTAGGGGTTAGGGGATTCATGGCTTAATTTTTTACATTTTATTTTAATTTAGTTTAATTTGGATTATTTTTTATGTTAGTTTAAAACATATTAATGATATTGAATATTCATGTTTTGAATATATAATTTTTTATATTCTTTTGTATTGAATAAATAAATAATTTTTTTCTTAATGTTAACTACAAAAGAAACCATTTTAATATTTATTGTATTTATATTAAAAATTATAAATATACCAATTTAGTCTTGAAATTGCCTTATGATAATAACATATGTGAATTTATTTTATATAGGTTTTTAATGATTTTTAAACTTTGTATTCATAATGTAAATATAACTAAGGTAACACATATTAACTCTAAGTTTCCAATTCATAGTGATCAACTAAAAAATATATTTACGTGGCTTAAAATTTTATTAAGTTTTATGTCTTCACAAACATGTTGATATGAAATGAATGGAAGAAGCATATGAAATTGAAAATTGGGGTTAGGTAGTTTAATGGTTAATGGCTTGGGGATTATATTGGATTAAGGGATTAATGTCATCCATTGACCCTGCACAGTGAGCAATGTAATGCCTCATCCCCTACTATTTTGTCCCTCGATAATATAGAAACCCTCTCCTTGGTTCCTTCCACGTTCCTATGTAGGATCCTCAGTTGATTCTCTTTACTTTTTTTATTAAGTCGTTGACTAACCTATTAATGAAGCGGCTGGTTGATTCAACATTTAATTCGGTTTTGTAAATAGATCAAATTAAATGTCACTCTACCTTGGTCCTGGATGCCTTCCTTCATCCAGTGGTATCAAGAAATAACATAAAGACCCTCCCTAACTTCCTATCTATACTTACTCGCTTCTCACCGATTGTGTTATTAAAATTTGCTAGTTAACCGGATGTATAGCCCCAGATTCTAGACTGAACTCCTTTCTGGGCCCTGATAAGATTAGTTTGCCCTGCCTCCAATGGGGCCAACGTTGACACTTATTCAAACTGTGACTATATCTATTGAAATTTGACATGGTTATACTAGACACATGCCTTGACGGTATGGGATGGTTTCAAGACTTAAGGATGACTGATGTCCCCACATATTATTTGACATTGTCCACATTTCCATCAATATTCATCATGCACGTCTCATTGTCATCATTCATCATTCCCATATATAGAATATTTTTTGAAACTCTCTTGAAATTTCATGAGACTTCCAACACGCCCATCACCAATGTCATTCATCAACCCCACACAGTGAGGAGTGAATGGGGCCAACATTGAAATTTCTTTAAACTATGCATGTATGCATTGAATTTTTACATGGTTAGACTAGACACATGCCTTGACAATATGGGAATGTTTCAAGACTCAAGGACATCATCGTCATCATCATCTCCATCATCATGGTTTTCATTTCCATCATCATCACCGTCATCATCATTGTGATATTCATCATGACCTAGTTTGTCCATCCATGCCACAAAGATCAAACCCGACATACTGGCCATCTTTGCAGTGGAACCTAATGAAGATGTTAATTTCCATGTCTTTTCATTTTTCTTATAGCATTCTTGGAGACGATTAACCCATGATTCTATTAAGTTAAGGAATCCCCAAAAGTTTGATAGGGTCCAACATGCAAGTGGTTTAATGGTTAAATGCTTAGGAATTATATTGGGTTAAGGTCTTAATGTCATCCATCGACCCTGCATAGTGAGCAGTGAATGGGGCCGATGTTGATATTTCTTCAAAATGTGACTGTATGCATTGAAATTCAACATGGTTAGAATAGACACATGCCTTGATGGTATGGGAGGGTTTCAAGACTCAAGGATGTTTGATGTCCCCACATAATCTTTGAGATCATCCACATTTCCATCAACGTTCATTGTGCATGTCTCATTGTCATCATTTGTCATTCCCATTATACAATATTTGTTGGAACTCTCTTGAAATGTCATCAGACTTCCAATATTCCCATCACCAATTTCATCCATCTAACCCACACAATGAGGAGTGAATGGGGCCAACGTTGAAATTTCTTCAAACTATGCCTATATGCATTGAAATTTTACATGGTTAGACTAGGTGCATGCCTTGACGGTATGGGAGGGTTTCAAGAATCAAGGACATCATATTCATAATCATCACCATCATCATGGTTTTAATTTCCATCATCATCATCATATTCATCATGACCCAATTTGTCCATCCATGCTACAAAGATCAGACCCAACATACCGACCATCTTTGCAGCGAAACCTAATGAAGATGTCAATTTCCATGTCTTTGCCTTTTTCTTGTGGCGTTATTCAAGACAATTAAACCATGATTATATTAATTTAATACATCCCCAAATAATTTTATAGGGTCTAACATGCAAGTGGTTTAATGGTTAATTGCTTAGGAATTATATTGGGTTAAGGTCTTAATGTTATCCATTGACCTTGCACAGTGAGCAACGGATGGGGCCAACGTTGAGATTTCTTCAAACTGTGATTATATGCATTTAAATTCAATATGGTTAGACTAGACACATACCTTGATGGGATGGGAGGGTTTCAAGACTCAAGGATGTCTGATGTCCCCACATAATATTTGAAATCGTCCACGTTTTCATCAATTTTCATCATGCACGTCTCATTGTCATCATTCGTCTTTCCCATATATAGAATATTTGTCAGAACTCTCTTTAAATGTCATGGGAATTCCAACACTCCCATCACCAATGTCATCCATCGACCCCACACAATGAGGAGTGAATGGGGTTGAAATTTCTTCAAACTGTGCCTCTATGCGTTGAAATGTTACATGGTTAGACTAGGTGCATGCCTTGATGATATGGGAGGGTTTCAAGACTCAAGGACATAATATTCATCATCATCACCATTATCATGGTTTTCATTTACATCATCATCAATAACATCATATTCATCATGACCCAATTTTTCCATCCATGCCACAAAGATCAAACCTAACATACCGACCATCTTTGCAGTGAAACCTAATGAAGATGCCAATTTCCATGTCTTTGCCTTTTTCTTGTGGCATTCTTCAGGATGATTAAACCATGATTCCATTAAGTTAAGCTATCCCCAAATAATTTTATAGGGTCCAACAGGCAAGTGGTTTAATGGTTAATTTCTCAGGGATTATATTGGGTTAAGTTCGTAATGTCATCCATAGACCCTGCATAGTGAGCAATGAATGGGGTCAACGTTGATATGTCTTCAAACTGTGACTATATGTGTTGAAATTCAACATGGTTAGACTAGATACATGCCTCGATGGTATGGGAGGGTTTCAAGAATCAAGGATGTTCGATGTCCCCACATAATATCATACAAAATGGCCATAACTAAATGATACCATACCGAATGGTCAAAACAAATGGATGGATATCTTTGGCCATAACTGATGGATCAACCACAAGGTTTTTGGCTCCAACAATGAGATGAAAAATATATCATAGATGAAATTGTACTCATCTAATTGTGGCCAATAAATCATATTAAGGTTTTGACTATTTAACTTAATGATATCATACAAAATGTATCGCCAAAACCAATGCATCTTAATAATACTATTAGATCGTATCGCATTTCCCATTGCATAGATTTCAAATTAGAGAGATGTTATATCATAACGAAAATATCCATTTAAAGACATAGATCAATAGATCATAGATGTCCATAATTGTAACTTAATTAGATTACAGTTTCAAGTATTTAACCGTGGTTATTCTATCTACTTAGCTAATTGTGATAACTGAATCTTATTAGGGTTTCGACTGTTTAACTATAGTGTTTATATATACTCAACTAACTATGGTAACTAAATAGAATTAGGATTTCAACTATTTAACTTTGGTGATTCAATCTACTTGACCGACTATGGTAACTGAGTCATATCTACTAGCAATTGCCCCAGAAGGTGCAATAAAATGCCGAAAGGAAAAAAATGGGAAGAAAAGAAGATGTGATGAAGAGGAAAAGAGAGTAGTTATTTTTTTGTGAATTATTATTGGTATAGGTTGGGATCCAACCCCATGATGATCTTCCACCCAATGTCACACAATGTGATGACTCTTTGTTTATGCTTGGGACTAAGGAAACCTTGTTTGTTGTATCGTGGACTTTCATATATGTATGCTAGTGTTTTTTGGGATGTTTTAAACATAAGGGTATTTTGGTAGATGGGCCACCCAAAAGGTGAAAAAGAATTCCAAAGGAAAAAAGAAGAAGAAAGTAAACTAGATTTGATGAAGTGAAAAAGAAAGTAGTGTTTTTACAGTTATGAGAAATATTTTGTTTTGAAAAAAGTGACAATAAAGTAATTTTTTTTACAATAAAGTGGCATTAAATATTAATATAAGATTGTCGGGTATCACTCTTGGTTTCTTCTTGTTAGTTACAATATTTGATGGCTTCTAGATATCCCTTGGGGATATACTTAATAGATATTTATTTGTGCTTTCCAGTGCAAACCTTGTAGCTGCTTTTAACATTAAATATATCATACTCAATGTTCACTTTTATTTTTCATTGGGTTCCACTTGATAGAATTGAAGTTTGGATTCATGCAAGAGGGTTTGACACTTATTGGTGTATGTTATAGAGAGACTTAGATTTGGACTTTGGAGCGTCGCTGACCTCACTTAATTCAACGATATAGACACCACCCCTCATCTTGGTTCATTTGGTGATCTAGGTGACAAGTTATGGCTCAAACGTCATGGCTAACGATTCCATTCTAGCTTGCATTAAGTCACCATATTTCACAGTAGGTTGGGTCTTAGGTCAACACATCCCTTTAAATTTTAAGCACATGACAACTAAGTTGCATGGAAATGGATCTGGATTTGGAAATGGATACTACAGTTTTTTTTAATAGCTTGGGTATGGGGTGAACAAGGTACAACATATAAAAAAAAGATATAATATATATTTCTTTATGAGGAAAACTTCGTGGGGAAACCCTTGGGAACTTCTTTACATTTTCGGGGAGGTAAACTTGTGTAAACATGTTGGTGTTGATTATGGTTCCTTAGTGAGGCGTACAATAAATGCAATCAACTGGGGGATTGACCTCAAGAAGTCCTGCATGAATCTCAAACATTCAACCACTAGAGCTAACCCATTTGGTTAAAAGTACACACTATGCCCATCACAATTCTCGTTCTAATCGAGGGAGATGGAGATGATGAAAATGAAAAAACAAGGTGCAAACCATTTTCTTTCATCTCAGACTGGAATTGGAAATCTAATTTGGAGGCACTGTTGTTGTGAATATTCTTTTGGAAGTTTCATGCAGAACATGCCCTCTCTTCCTCTGATGAGAAGCCAAAAGTTGAATTTCAATGCAGCGATTGATTTAATTTGTCTTTTAGAAATATTAATTTTGTTACTAGGGTTAATTTGCTTTGCTTATTTTTTTTATTATGCAGGTGTTGGAGGATACCATTTCCAGGCTTGTATAAAGGTGGAGAAGGACATTGTTGTCATCAAGATGGATGAACAGGTTAGTTCCAAGCATACAAAAAGACATCACATTCAAGGCGTGTTTTTACCAAGGAAATATAGTTTCATGGGTGCAAAAATATTTGAACAGGGATTGGTTGTCTATGCTTTGTTGTGAATAAAATTTCAATGTGTCAAATAACATCTTTAAGGTTTTATTGGATTTGTCGTTAGTATAAGAACATTGAAATATAATTTATCAAATTGGAAAAACTAAGTGTATCGATGACAAAATTTATGGAATTTACATTTAGTTTACTTGAAATCAAATATCCTTTATGAAGTTTTGTTTTGCATAATGGGGTTTTTCAATTTTTCTGCACATGTGTATAGAGATTTTATTGGCTTTGTCCTTGGTATATGAATGTTGAGATATATTTTATTAAATTGGAAAATATAAGTGTATAGACGAATTTTTTTATGAAATTTACATTTAATCCTTTATGAAGTTTTATTGCACATATTGGAGGTTTTCAATGTTTCGGCACATATGTATAGAAAATGCCAAAACCGTCATTCATGCTTAAAATATGTTCACTTTTTCTTGTTAACATGTGTTAATATGTTCACTTTTTCTTGTTGAAATCTGTTAAAGTATGAATGTGTAAGACCCAAATTTAAAATCGATGCAAATATGTGTAAGACCCAAATTTATTACTGAGTATAGTGATCAAGGATGCATGATCTCCTTCATTCCAAAACAAGACATCACGAGAATTGAAATATTAATATCATGAGTATAAATTTCCTATTATTTCACAAAAAACAAAACCTATTTGTCCAATGCAGTTTGCATGCTAGAAATTGTGAAATAAAACATCAATGGAATATTGATACCATGAAATGTAATGTTCTTGTGTTTCTATGCAAAACAAAACCTACTTTATCCAATGCTTTGTGAATGTTTTCAATGAACATTAAAGACGTGTTAAGAAGCCAATTAACATGCAACTACATTATTTCATTGCTCACATTTTATAATTGTACCCATACATAAAGCCTATGGTATGAAAGCCTTATGAAACACCATATATGCATTGTAATGGTTTAGATACATTCAACTTACCATTTGAATGAGCCACAACCTCTCCTTGTTACTTGCCATTGTTTGTTGATAAACTAACTTAGTTCAAAAGGTAGGCTTGTTTGGGATAAAATTTTTAGGTGAATTATCTTGTAACTAAAAAACTTGAAGATCTCGATTTGTGGATTTATTTACAAAAATATTTTGCACATCCTTCGATTAAGCAGAAAATTAAATGATTTATTTCATTTGGTTATGAAGGCATTCCATTATAAAGAAAGCACTTTAGATCTCTATATGATATTTAACATCATGGTTTGTCATCTCTACCTATATATTCTTTCTCTATTGATGAGAAATTGTTGTTTTTTATGAATAAACAACAATATCTTTTTTATTTGTATGTTCTCTTCATGTAGAAAAATCAATTCAAATTGACAAGGATGATTTTGAGGTAACTTTGTGAATGGTATTACCACTAAGAATGCAATATATTGGCATTCATTCATTAAGATGAAGTCTAGGAGGTTGTCTAATTTTTTAGAATGGCTTCATTAATTCTGTATTTTTGTATTTTAGTTAGTTCTAATTTTGTATGAAATTTCACATCAATGTGTTCATGTGGTGAAGATGATGATGGTTATCAACATCAATTGAGACCAACTTTGGTATATTGGACCTTAAAAAAGGTAAGAAATACTTGGTTTTCTTTAAAAAATTATTTATGCACTGAATTTGTTTAGAGAAGCCAAGTAGTAAAAGCATTCTACTCTCATAGTATAAATGATGGATATAATTGGATAGTAGCATAAATATTGCATTACTTGGAAAGACAAACAACTTCAAGGAATAAATATTATAGTAGAAGCATAAGGTGTATAGTACAAATACTAGATTATTTGTAGCTTCAAGGAATAACCTAGGTTTTTTTTTACTCACTTTTGTCTCCATGATCACTGGATGCAATTACCCTTCTTTCGTTTTTACCCAATTTTGTTCAATGAGGGAACTTTGAGGAATATGAAAATGATTTATAGCTAGACAAAAGAAGCACAAGTAAAAACTCAATCCAATAGGCAGTTTTGAATGGTTAGGTATTTCATTTATCATAGATTATGAAGTATTATCCCATGTATGTACCTGTTGGATTAATTATGGTTTAACATTTTGTATTTAGGATTCACGGATAAAATTAATATAACCATAAATTGACAATTATTGTTTGTACATTTCTTCTGACAATATTATATGGTTCTACATTTATTTGATGTTTTTTCATTGATTTACACAGAGCTTAAGGAATAGTCTTTTATGGCAAGTCCACTATTCTCGCAACAGTATAATGGTTCTACATTCATTTAAAATAAATCACTATCTTGTATATATGTCCTTTCACCATTTATCATTTATGTTTATGTTATTGTGGATGGATTGGATGGTTGAATTCATTGAAAGTGTTTTAATATTTTGAGTTACAATTAACCGATTCTCCTCTAAAGGAAAACAAGTAGTTGATTAATATGGCATAATATTCATCCATTTCTTTGGGCTAATATTTGAGTCTCTATGATATGTTTTGCATAGGCTTAATTTGTTTGTCAGGGGAGATGTGCACATGGATTTTAGAAGAAGATAATAGGCACATGAATTTTAGAAGAAGATAATGCTAAGCTATAGGCTGATGTTGATAATAAAGGTATTATTCCAAATGATAGACACCATCCCATGAGGTGTATGGAGAGTCCATCTACTAGATTAATGGATAAGTTATGTTTATGAACTATAATACCCCTTGATGATTAATAAAATATATAGATATGGAAATTGGTGTGTTCACTCTTTTATTATCATGTTATCAATGCTAGGGAAGGATGGACTCATGGAGTGTATAGGATGTAATCCTACACAATACTAGGATTATGAGTAGCTTAGAGAGAGTAAGATTTAAGTGTTTACTTGTAGTTGTGCATTTTTCTTTTGGTTTAAGTTAGAGAATAAAAGTTAAGTTATGAGTAGCCAGCAAGAGTGTAGCTTGAGTGATGATTCACTTGGAAATGAGATGATATGTTGTAATAGAAGTCACAAGTTCAAAACACCCCACCTTACTCGTGCCCATGCTTGTTGGCTACGTGTGCACACCTAGAGATGATGGGATTGGACCCCTAGACCCTGTGTCACTCGATTACCAACCCCATCATAGTTTTTTATTCCCCTAATACAAAAAAAAATATTAAGTTATGAGTAACAACTTAGGAAAGATAAGGGGTTTTAGTCTCATCATTTGACAAAGGCACTCCGGAATAAAGCCACCAGATCCATAGACTAGTCCATAAAAGCCATCATAAAAGAAAAGAACGAAGGTACACATATTTTTGTTTTTTGGTTGTGGACTCAATTAAATTACAAAAGGTTAAATAGCTTCTATTTTGTATTTACAATGTGTAACAAGCAAAATAAAAAAACATGAAAGCTTGCGTAGAAGCGACATGAAAAAAAAAAGGTGTCACATTCATGTGGAAAAAGTAACTGCTCCCTGTACTTAGTAGGTCAGGTGAATAAATGGCTCACTAAAAACACCAATTGGTTGGAACACAAAGGTACAATATTCATGTACTCAAAGTTGAAGCAACCCAGAGTACACATCATATTAAGTGACGAAAATAATAGGTCATCTAGTGGATAACTATAGTAATTCCACATGAAGAAACATGTGAGAGTGTATCATTCAAATGTGTCTGAACATCTCGTATGGGGTGTGTAGATTTGGATTTAAAAGTTGTAGAGCATTCAATGTAATTTATTAGGTCTTTAGCTTTGGTTGTATCATTTAGGTGATAAAAATGTTATATTTTGAAGATTAATAATTTATATAGTCTTACTCTCAAAGAAAGTGAATGGAAAGATTAATAAATTTATATAGTCTTAATGTCAAAGAAAGTGAATGGCATGCATGCCAATAAATAAATAAAGCACATCAATCAAGTTCAAGTTTGAAAGTATATACTTAAAAAATCATAATAATATTATTTTTCAATTTTTAATTATGTTTAATTTCAATGTTATTAAACAATAAATATAGATTAAACCTTTTTCATTATTGAATAATCGTTGAAAAATTGAAAAATTAAAACATATGGTGCAGTTTATCACTTATCAAATCCACGTAAATATTTATCCACTATGAAATCGTGTTGTCATTATATCTTCCATTTACCCATAGCTGTCAACAAATATATAAAACCAATTTGACATTGGGTTGTCATTATGTTTGTGAAATTTGTCTCAGATGTTTATGTTTATTCAAACAATAGAGACTCAATCAAACACATCCTTAGTTTCTGGTTTCTGTTGTGAGCTTAATTATACCATAAATGCAATATATGAAGTTGATTTTCTGTAACAGGCAATGACCTTGATGTTCCATCATAGTCATAAATGAAAAGGATAAGATCAGATCCACTCACCATAGGGAATGCGATCCAAGTCATTGCCATAAAAGGGATTTAAAGCTACCATTGTGATGGATGGATTTAGAATGCAATGAATATTCATGCTTGCCCTCTTTCTCCTGGCCTTAAAATACAATAGGTGTTGAATGTACATTTTGCTTGCTACGCAAAGCTTGGCGATTATGCATACCATTGAAAAAGAGTACTTTCTCAAATATTTCTTCAAAGTGTTTAGAAGAAATCTGTCGAAAGAACAATAGTGCAACATCACCTCCACCATCAATCCACTGAACACCACTGAAATATTGCTAGACCCTTGCAAAAGCTTCCATAGGAAACCCACCCTTCTCTTCCCCATTCTGTGTTGCAATATGTGATCGTTAAGGAGAAAGGGCTTCTACTTCTCCAAAGAGAACCTGATGAAAAATATTTACAAGTAAATGGAAACAATTTTGTTCAAATGAGATGACTAGTTGTTCTCAAAGTTTAGAACTGTTCACTCAAAGCAATACAATTTAAAATACGTACTTCAGCTCGGAATTTTTAAGATCATCTACAATAAGCATCAAAATATTGGACCAGATAAAAGTAGTATTGAACATAACTCTGAACATCATAACTTCTCTCTGGATCTATCTATAAATGAATGCATTCCAAAACAACATCCCCTAGTACCATGCATTGGATGTCAATTTTCACAACATCACAATCAACCTGCTCAAATAATTTACATTGTCATCACACAAGTTATAAATATAAATAAACAAATAATATTCAATCTATCAACATAAACCATACAAATTGGAACACATGAGAAGCAAATTGCACACATGTCTGTAGTGTCGCAAGGTTTTTTTCTTAGTCATGGAGAAAAGCATCTCTATAGAAATCCCTCCCTTATTATGAATATCCTACCCGAAAACACGAATATAATTGGATGACAACCTTTCTGAGAATGAAAGTTACGTACAACACGAAGAATGCGACAGTCCAAAGAAAGTGCCCGCTCTAGTGGTGGCCACTCTGGGGGCGTATTTCTTCTAGCAACATATTGAAGACAACGTAACTGTGAAGGAAATATATTTAGAGATAACAAGAGCTACAAATAACCTTTTGGTGCCTCTTTGTAAACACTGTCGAGAATCCTTTGCTCACCAATTTGAAGCTTTTTGTAAATGAGAAAGCATGAAAGAAGAAAATCTTTCTCATTGATAACCACTTATCACTTGCATGAAGAAAATGATGGATTAGATACAACAGGAGAAGAGGGAAATTATCATACTGTCTAGGGTAATCCACAACTGTAACATCATATTCACACACAATTTATGCAAACTCACTTCTCTTCTTTCCCTCTCTGAAATTGAATGCAAGAAAGGAAGAATCGAGATACGGTTCATGCAATTCAGTGACAATTTCTCACAAATAAACGTGGTAGATCTCATCTGGAAGAACCTCAGTTGAGCAATAGGAATCGAATATTGCTTGTCATGAAATGAAATGGAAATGTATTCATAAAAATGAAAACACAGAAGAAACAGGAACACATTCTCGGCAGACAAGCGGCTATGTACTAGAGGAGAGTGAACGTGGCATCTTTGTATTGGAGTGAACGTGCTATATTTCTATCGATGGAGGGATGCAGGAATTGGGAATCGTGCCACAAACACGCCCTTGGAGAAAGAACGCCTTCAATGTAATTAGGGTTTCAACTATTTAAGTGAATGATATCATAGAAAAGGTAATATCACTGAAATCAATCCATCTTAACAATACTATTAAATCATATTGCATTTCCTAATGCACAAATTTCAAATTAAAACAATTAGATCATAGATGTCCTGTAATGTAAGCATTGCATCGAATTAGAGGGATGTTTTGACTATTTAACTATGGTGATTCTATCCACTTGTCTAACTGCAGTAATGAATCAAATTAGGGTTTCAACTATGAAACGGAATGATATCATACAAATGTTATAATATCCTGAAATAAATGCATCTTAACAATACTAATAGATCATATTGTATTTCCCAATGCAAATATTTCAAATTGGAGGGATGTTAAATCATAACAAAAATCTCCATTTAAATACATAGATCAATACATCATAGATGACCCTGAATGTAATCGAATTAGATTAAGGTTTCAAGTATTTTATCGTGGTCATTCTATCTACTCGGCTAACTTGGTAACTAAAGCATATTAGCGTTTTGACTATTTAACTATAGTGTTTTTAATATACTTAGCTAACTATGGTAACTAAATCAAATTATAATTTCAACTATTTAATTGTGATGATTCTATCTACTCAACTAACTGTGGTAACTAAACACATTAGGGTTTCAACTATTTAAGTGAAATATATCATAGAAAATGTAATATCACTTAAATCAATTCATCTTAACAATACTATTAGATCATATTGCATTTCCCAATGCACAAATTTCAAATTAGATGGATGTTACATCATAGTGCAAATCTCCATCTAAAGATATAGATTTGATCATAGATGTCTCCTAGTGTAAGCAATGCATCTTAAAAATAATAAAAAATAAAAATCTTGAAATCAAAGCAAAGCAACAATGATATTATACAAATTATAATTTCACTGAAATCAATGCATATTAACAAAACTGTTAGATCATATAGCATTTCCCAATGAATGTATTTCAAATTAAAGGGATCTTAGATTATAACATAAAAGAAATCAAAGATGAATGTCTCAACATGTAAATATGATAAATATGCTCAATCTACAATTAGAATTCTATAGAATCTATTTAACTTAATCATAAATGTATCATATTATTAATTATATATATAATTAATTATGCAAAATGCGATTATTATAACTAGCCTAGATCCAAATCCTAGTCTCTATCAAGCACCGAGAGGGATCAAATCTCCTGAGGTGCAAACCTCTCCTCGAAAAGCTCCTTGAGTGCAATACCTAAGAAAAGGTTTGCACCTTGGGAGATTTGATCTCTCTCGGCACTTGATAGAGCCTAGGATTTGGATCTAGGCTAGTTCCATTCATGGACGGTGACACAAAAATGGAGTTTTATCAGCATTGTAAGGAACAATTTAAGTTGAAAACACAGATAGAATTATGAGGATTATCATAATGTAAGTAATAAGTATGAGTAAATTGTTAAACTAGAAAATAGAGACAATACTTTTGTAAGGATTAAATAAATGAAAGTATGGTTCACATCGTGATCATTCTCAATCTATCTTCTTCATCTTTTCTTATCTTCACACCTGGTAGTTTTGACATCTTCTCATATCGATCATATGAGAATCTACATTGGACCTGTACTTGTATTACGTACTTGTATTCCAGCATATGACTCCTGGAAGACATGACACATTTGAACTTCTGCTAATTGATCAATTCGTTCACGAAATTTTCGATGTCTAGTATACATTTCTTCAGATGGTACCGATATATTATCGTCAATTTCAATCTCCTTATCTCGGACCATATTAGTATTTGGAGCTTCTTGAAATTGGACCATGTCATTAACATGTCACTCTCTGACCGTTACACGTTGAGCATATCCCACAGTTGGTTCTACAGGTATATTGGTTGAATATTTGTCTTTGTTGTTCTACATTTTGATTTCTTTGTTGTTCTACAAATTTATTTCTTTGTTCTTCCAATTGCTTCAAAATTCTCTCTCGATATGCTCTTTGTTGGTCAATGTTTCGTTTTATTTGTTCTTCTCATTCTTCTGCTGTCAATTCGTCTAACTTTATTTTTCAATATTCTTTTTGTCAATCCGCATTTCATTTTCTTCATTCTTCTACTGTCATTTCATCCAACTTTCTTTTTTGATATTCTTTTTGTTGTTCTGCTTTTCGTTTCAAGTCTTCTTCTTGTTCTTTTGCTGTCATTTCGTTAGATTTTCTTCCTTGATATGCTTTCTGACGTTCGATGTTGTGTATTTTTTGTTCTTCTCCTGTTTGTCTGATAGCATCTTCCACATGCACATCTTCCATTTCTAATTCAAACTCTATATCAAAAACGTCAAGTATTAACATATACACTGAAATTTATGCATCTATGAAATCCACACTAAAATTTATGCATTCATGAAATCTACACTGAAATCTATGTTTCCATCGATTAACAGCTACACTGAAAATTATGCAATGATAAAACACCATACACTGAAATCTATGCAAGTATAAAACTCACTTTACATGATAATGAAATTCAATATCCACATAACTTTTGGTTCTGTGGTATAAACCTTTATCCTTCTCGTTCTTTCGTTGTCATTTCGTTAGATTTTCTTCCTTGATATGCTTTCTGACATTCGACATTCTGTATTTTTTGTTCTTGTCTTGTTTGTCTGACAGCATCTTCCGCATGCACATCTTCAATTTCTAGTTCAGACTCTATATAAAAAATGTCAAGCATTAACATATACACTAAAATTTATGCATCTATGAAATCCACATTAAAATTTATGCATCCATGAAATCTACACTGAAATCTATGCGTCCATCGATTAACAGCTACACTGAAAATTATGCAATGATAAAACACCATACACTGAAATCTATGCAAATATAAAACTCACTTTACATGATAATGAAATTCAATATATTTCCAAAAAAATTAGGTGATCTGGGAGGATCAAACCTTGAACCTCACCATTACCACTATACCGTATGTAGTTCTTATTATACATAGTAAAGAACTTATATATAAACTTGCATAATATTACATTGGGTGGATCAATAGGGTTTGACCCCATGACCTACCTATGACCACAATGTGTTACCAATGGGATACACCCAGTTGTTTGGGAATTAAACTATTTAATATATTTCTATGTTTGAATCGGGAGTTAAATTTAAATTTAATATAAATATTAAATACTTAAAATAATTTAAAATGTTTAATATTAATATAATTTAAAATTTAATATATTAAACAATTAAAATTTATTAAATTTAAAAATAGTTTAAAATTATTAAAAAAATTAAAATTTATTAAAACTAAAATTAACTAAATAGTTAAAAATGATTATAGTTAAAGCATTGCCATTAAAATTATTATTTTTAAAAAGTGAGTATATTAAACAAAATTTAGAATTCTATTTTTAGAAAAACTAAATTCAAATTTAAAGCACTACAATTAAAACTATTATTTTAAAAAGTGAGTAAATAAACAAAATTTACAAATTTTTTTTGTAAAAAAACTAAATTCAAATTCATTATTATATTTGGAAGAACATAATTAGTATTCTATTTTTATATAGAATCAAATTTCAAACTAAATGAAATACTTTTATTTTTATTCACTTGGATCTAGGCTCGGATACTGTTAAAGCGCACTGCCATTAAAACTATTATTTTTAAAAAGTGAGTATATTAAACAAAATTTAGAATTCTATTTTTAAAAGTGAATATATTAAACAAAATTTAGAATTCTATTTTTAAAAAACTAAATTCAAATTTAAAACACTACAGTTAAAACTATTATTTTAAAAAGTGAGTATATTAAACAAAATTTACAATTATTTTTGTAGAAAAACTAAATTCAAATTTCAGTATTCTATTTGGAAAAACATAATTTGTATTTTATTTTTATATAAAATCAAATTTATAAAGAAAACAAACGAAACCAAACTTGCTTCTATTTTTATTAGCTTGGATCTAGGCTGGGATACTATTAAAGCACTGACATTAAAACTATTATTTTTAAAAAGTGAGTATATTAAACAATAAATTCAAATTTAAAGCACTAAATTAAAACTATTATTTTAAAAAGTGAGTATATTAAACAAAATTTACAATTATTTTTGTAGAAAAACTAAATTCAAATTCATTATTCTATTTGGAAAAACATAATTAGTATTCTATTTTTATATAGAAACAAATTTTCAGAAATGTTACACAAACAAAGTAATGCAACAATGATATTATACAAATTATAATTTCACTGAAATCAATGTACATTAACAAAACTATTAAATCATATTGCATTTTCCAATACACATATTTCAAATTAAAGAGATCTTAGATTATAACATAAAAGAAATAAAAAATGAATATCTCAACATGTAAATATGATAAATATGCTCAATCTACAATTAGAATTTTATTAAATTTATTTATCTTAATCATAAATGTATCATATTATTAATTATATATATAATTAATTATGCAAAATGTAATTATAACTACATAATTAGAAAAAAACATATTCCAATCAAATTTATTTTTGTATAAAACCAATAGCGAATTAAATTTTTTGAAGCCATACAAAAGCCACTCTATAAGAAAAAAAATATTAACGTGTTGTGTTATAAATTCTATTCAATTATGATCTCATTTATTAACGCTATAACTTCATATTGATTTCTACACTATTCAATAAAATTGTTGTTCATATATAAAAGCAATGGTGGGGATATTAAAGCCAAACTTTATATGAAAATGAATCTTTCAATTTTTTGTTCTATAAATTTTACTGGATTATAGTGTCATTTATCCTGCATTGATTAAAAAACAATATTTAATATTATTACATATCTTATGAAAAATTATAATATTAATAATAAATAACGTGTCAAATATAACTCAGGTCGAGAGGCACTCTATAGTTCAGTATGAGAGAGATCTTCTAACGTGTATGATGTAGCGTTACATCTAATAAAACATAAAAATGTAGTGTTACATCTAATAAAACGTAGAAAGTGATAATATGAGGGAGATCTTAACAGATGTTAAAGTTAGTAACATGTCTGCCAAAAATAATAGTGAGTGAATATTATGGGAAAGATCTTGTAAGGTGATGTAACATTAGTAACGTTTGTAACATTAAAGTAAAAAGAAGTAAAGTAATAGTGATAGTGAATATTATGGGAGAGATCTTGTAACGTGATGTAACATTAGTAAAGTTTGTAACATTAAAATAAAAAGAAATAAAGTAAAGTAAAGTAAAGTAAGTATGGGGAGATGTTGTAATGTTTGTGATGTAATGTTTGTTACTAACAAAATAATTAAAAAAATTCATGTCGGCTCATAAAATATAAAATTATGGAAAGTATTTTAAAAAAATCCATGTTGGTTCATAAAATAAAATATTGTGAAAAGTAATTAAAAAATAGATGTTCATTTATAAAATAAAAACTTAAAACTTAAACTCGGATCTATCAATCAAGAGAGATCAAATTTCTTGAGTTTAAATTTAAAAAAAGAATACACTTCAAGAAATTGGATCCCTCTTGGTGCTTGATAGATACAGGTTTAAGATGGATCTATACTGGTATTTAACCAAATTAATATTAAAAAAATGAAGCAAGATTTTTGGATTTTGACTAAGATTTGTCATTATAAACAAAGTTACAAACATCTATCTCGTGATCATGACACTTTGCAAAAGATCAAATTTCAAAGTGAATTGGCATGAATCAACCAAATATAAGTTATTTACTCGATCTAATTCCAAGTAAACTAAAACGCTCAAAACTAAAATCGTTTTAGATGTCACTTGCTCTGAATTTTATTTTTTGAGCACCTTCAATAGTCCTTTCATATTATTATATGCTCTCTTCTTTTGATTAACATTAGTAACGTTTGTAACATTAAAGTAAAAAGAAGTAAAGTAAAGTAAAGTAAAGTAAGTATGGGGAGATGTTGTAACGTTTGTGATGTAATGTTTGCTACTAACAAAATAATTAAGAAAATTCATAAAATAAAATAATTAATAAAATAAAATATTATGAAAAGTAATTAAAAAATAGATGTTCATTTATAAAATAAAAACTTAAAACTTAAACTCGCATCTATCAATCAAGAGAGATCAAATTTCTTAAGTTTAAATTTAAAAGAAGAATACACCTTAAGAAATTGAATCCCTCTCGGTGCTTGATAGATACAGGTTTAAGATGGATATATACTGATATTTAACCAAATTAATATTAAAAAAAATGAAACAAGATTTTTGGATTTTAACTAAGATTTGTCATTATAAACAAAGTTACAAACATCTATATCGTGATCATAACACTTTGCAAAAGGTCAAATTTCAAAGTGAATTGGCATGAATCAACCAAATATAAGTTATTTACTCGATCTAATTCCAAGTAAACTAAAACGCTCAAAACTAAAATCGTTTTAGATGCCACTTGCTCTGAATTTTATTTCTTGAGCACCTTCAATAGTCCTTTCATATTATTATATGCTCTCTTCTTTTGTTTTATCTTTCATTTTGTCATGTAAATAAATGGTTTTTTTGCAGGCGCATGGATAGAGTGTGCTTGCCAAGTTACGGAGAATATGGCAAGAAGGTTGAACTCAATCAAATGATTATATGTAAAGAGAACGTTGTTTGAATTATATGAATAATTCAACCTGTTGAACATATTCATTAAGTGATTTTTTATTTTTTTTGGGCCTCCCTCTCACCTTTCAGACATCACCATTTTAAACCGTCCACGCATTGAATATGTAGTGTTTGAAATCACTTAACTTTGAATTGAATTTGGAAATGTAAATGTGATATTATATATTTATATAAATGTGATATTTTTATGGATTTATATTATGGAGTCGACTTGATTGTTATGTTATAAAAAAAATTATATATATATATATATATATATATATATATATTATTGATATGTGCCACGTCACTATGACAAACATGATACATCTCATTCACTCGAGCTGTAGAAAGCACCTCTTGGTGCAATAACTTGCTTAGTAAATGGTAAAAAAAACAAGTTGGTTTTCACATTTGTGTTTCCAAGTAAAAATATTTAGTGTCCATTGTGTTTAATTTGTTGTGTATTAATATTTTAGTTATGGTTTACATGATGTTTGGGCATTAAAATTTTGGGATTGAATTGTTGGATTCATTTAATTTTTTTGAGTGATGTACATAGTAGTTTAGGTACAACCATCATAGAATGGGTTTCCATTGTAAATAAATGCAATAGAAGTATACCGTTAGTGTTTTCCCACAATTTGATTTCATCACTAACTTATTGTTGATGGCAACAAATCCACTATCACTTATTTGTTTGCTGATAGTATTAACAGTTGTTGGAATGGTGTGATTTCTAATGTACAAACTTACATGTTATAACATTCTTTGTTACATTGCACAAAGGGGTTGGATCCATTGGGGAAGAGCAATGAGTTTTTTACCATTGGACTAGGTTCAAATCTCGTGATGGCCTAGCCTAAAGCCATGAGGTCACCTTGAGATAGTGGTTGAAAGTGTGTTTGCAACCAGAGAGATTGTATTAAGTGATCTTGTGACCCATGCACAAATAAGTGGATCGAATCCCACCCCCATGTCCTTCAAAATTTGAGCCCCTGGTGTGTAGACCAGTTGTAGATAGTGTGCCGCACTATTAAGGCACTCCTTGTGACATCACATGTTCAAACCTTGATTAGCCATGTGTGTCATGTTTGGGGCAATGTTCGTATGTCTAGGGGTATAGTGGTAGAAGAATGGAATCGACCCCATCACACGCGAGTATGAGCTCGACCCTAGTTACAAAAAAAAATATTATTTGTTGCATTGTGTTCTTTGTTTAATTAACCAACCCAAATGTTTCCCATAACCATTTACTCAAACCATTACGAAGGCCACAATGTTCAGTTGTATTAGGATACTAATCTAAGAGCCAAATGAAATCAGTGGTGGAAAATTGAGAGTTGTTTGCCATTGTTTCTATTTCCATAGAGTAAATTTTAACTCAATATTGTTGTTAATTAAGCCATTAGCTCCATTGGTTGTTGGATGCTTGGGAGAGGTTGTATGCATATTACCCTTTGGTCATTCATTCCCTTCTCGGGCCATTGAGCACTTAATGAGGACCATACATCTTCACTTGGCTACTTGGTTATTGTCTACACGTGGATTGAGTCTCCATTTCTCAGCAACATGCATGGAACTTTAGTTTACAACAATCCACTTTGTTTTAACACATTTCTAAGATGGAGAATACACATTGATCATTCCTCATTAGTGATTTTAAATTGTCACTTTACACCTGAATGTATACAAGTATCAATACGGGTTAATCGTGTCTTCAATGAAAATGGTTTTGTTCTTCATTGATGATAGAGTGACCTATTTTATTTGATGTTGGATTGAGATCTTTATATAATGTTGAAGTGATATATTACATTTAATGTGGGATTGCCATATTTATTTAATGTTGGAGCGAGTAATCCATTCTACAGTTGGAGCATTGTAGTAAATATAGTTAGCTCATAACTTATTTATAAACAACCTCAATATCTTGGGAAGATACAATTTAGAGAAAACAAATGTTATCATATACTTTGCCTTGATTTTCCATTAAGAACTATTGAGGGAAGCATTTTGTGAGGAAGAATGCTTGTGTGATGGTTATCATTTAATGGAACATTAAACACAAGCTTCATTATGTAGTTGTTCATTCATGTGATTAATGAGTATATGAGTGTTGGGAATGTTTGACACCAACAGGTTTCATTAAATAGTCGGCCTCATAGGCTAGGTGGTTTTAGCTACTTATTGGACATATGATGGGGGACTACAATCCATCAACCAACCTACTAGAATTAGAACTAAACACACATAGAACCATGATGGTATCTCATCCTTGTTCATCTTGAAAGAACTAATATCAATTAGATATTAAATTGCAAGGGATTCAATTGAATTTTAGTTAAGTAGTTGTGTGTTGTTGATTGACATATTTCACAATAAAGTACTATTATATATTGAATTTTCAGCAAGTTTGGTTTTCAATATTGCACTAAGAACATAATCCTTGAAGTCAATTATAAAGAACATATATCTTTGCATAATTACGAGAATAGAGACCTAATTTCTTTTCCAGAAAAAATATGTGTTGGTGAGTTGTGTGGGATGTGATCTCTAAGTTTAGAAATCATATTGGTATCAAAATAATTGAATCATTGGCCTTGATTCATCTATTAGTACTTTGAGGAGAAAGAAAACCCAACATAGGTAAATAACACTTGAAGGAGAAGGTACACATATTTGACTGGAAAATAACAAAGTTGGAATAGGACCTTGAGACCTACTGTAAGATTGTTTCATTTTCCTAGGTATATATTTATTGAATGCCAAGATTTTGTTGCCACTACTATGGTAGATTGGGACAAGAATAGAGTTTAGCTCTTGCAATTGGAAGAGAAGGTAATTCAGTTAGATATCACAATAGGAGAGGATCACTCATATGATGACTTAGCTACACCAATAACTAGCAACAAAGAAGGATGAATTGGCCAACCTATAGGTATTTTTCCATGAGACGATAGATGAAAAACAACCTTCCATTTCCACTAAAGAAACCATCACTATGATTGAGACAAGAATGATAAGGTCACCTTCCATAAAAATTTATCAAGAGCACTTGATGGTTTTTGAAAATCATACTAGAGGCATCAATTCCAAGCTATTAAGAAAGATGGGATACAATGGTTAAGGGATAGGAAAGAGAAGTTGAGGACTCAGAATCCCCCATTGTAGTTGAATTGAGGATCTAGCATGAAGGCCCAAGTTTTAATGGCACAGAGGAAAAAGCCATGTACACCAATATCACTTTTTTGAAAGCAAAAGGCATGGCATATTCACACTTATCATAAAAAGAAAGAGGAACAATAAATGAAGATGGCGGTACATTACCACTCCATCCTTCTTGTGGTAGATTGTAGAAGGGAAACTATGAGAAAAGTTTAGAGATCCAATCTACACCAACACTTGGAAGAAGTAGTAATTCAATTATCCATAGCAAGAAGAAAAATAAAAGAGGTATGCATAAATTAAGGCATTACTTATTTTCTGCCATTGTAAGAAGAAAGGCCATAGAGATTCAAACCATTGGTATTCCTTGATATGTTCCTTTTTTGGGAATAAAGGCCATCTTGAAGAGGAATAATGTATAGAATACATCCTCATTACAACAAAAATATCAAAGGCATATGAAGAAAAAGAGAATGTCAAGTAGTCCATGTTGGAACAATATTTTTTTTGGCACTTCAAGTTGTGCGTACATTGGCAAGCCAAGTGTTGGAGGCTTCATCTAAAACTTCATCCTTGGAACTGCACATCCAAGAGAAGATTATGGAGAGTGAATAGTAAAGGGAATGAAGAGTTTCTTGTATTTCCATCCCAAGGAGCAAATATTGTCCAAGGATTTTCAATGGCATGGGAGGTTAGCTTCACCAATGAAGTGAACAATAGGGTGATGCCAACATTAAGGACATCCATTATCTAATTTATTCCTTTAATATTGCACTAATGTTTTCTCTTACTTTATACATGTTGGAGATGGATGCATGGAGGTCATTGACATTGGGGGTTCCTTGAACTTCATGAAAAAGAATGAATACAACAAGTCAAATATTTCCTTAGGATTATTGTGAATTGATTTGGGCACTTGATTAATGAATTATCTGCAATGGTCTTTCCCTTAATGATTTTGTTGATTTTTTTGAAGCATTGGACATTGAGTTGAATATGCGTAAATAAAGAGTGGGAAAGTTTAATTAAGTTTTGGGTATTCATCTATAGACTGTCTCATAATTGTTTTTTGGCATGGTGTTTTAGCTTGGGTGTTGTGTTAGGGAAGAACTACAACATTCTCGTTAATTGTGGGTTCACTAGATTAACATTCATTTTCACTATTTTGAATGTTGTGTAAAATTCACCACCATAGTCTAGCAATGATTGTCAACTACAATCAACATGTGTATGTTTTGACAAGTATTTGGGGGCAGAATAAGGTGTTGTGATTGCACAAAAAGGATGTCATTCTTGTTGTAGAGACAAAATGTTGTGTAAGCATGTGCAAATAGAAAAATTGTTTCCATGTTGGAAAGCGATTGATCTTAGTGGAAGAAGGAAATACACACTTCTTTTTGTTAATTTTTTGTGTAATAAATATCATAGTATCTCATTGTTGAATTAGTGCTTTCCAAAATTTAACTTGGTTTGCATTGGATGCCAAGAAAAATCATCTCCAAATATGAGAATGAAAGAGACTTGCATGCCAAAGATAGGAATGGATTTTGATTGTTGAAATTAGCATATGGTTGAGATTATAGAGTATGACGCACAATAGAGAATCAAAGATTGTATTTTTGCATTGCTAGAACAGGTGAAGCTAGAAACCAAAGATGAAGGCATACCTATCACTAAAGTCAAGAACTAGAGATAGAGCTAGAGTTAGAGCCATATTCAAAAGCTAGAGTTGAGAGGCATGTTCTAGAGAAATAGACAAAAGGCATGATTACAAAGGATCTTGGTTTCCTAATAATATTTTGGAGACCAAAATCCTCTGATGGGGAAATATGATCTGAAATGGATACAAAAAAAAATAGATGGATAAGACTAATACACATAAGAAACCAACAAAAATTAAGGGTTGAAAAAAGGAAAATACAAGAATTAAGAAATTAAATGAAAGAAAATTAAAAAAATGAAAAAGAAAAGGAAAAAGGAAAAAATAAGAGAGAGGAATTATGGGGAGTGGGAAATGAAAGGCCAAGGATGATTGGCCTTCCGTCTACCCCAAAAATATATTTATCTTCTATGAATTTGAATCAGAAAGGATCCTTGGTAGAGAGGAAAGGATGCCAAAGATAATCATGTTTATGTAACTTATTGTGTAATATACTTAAACCCATAAATTTAGAGCAAAGATATAAAAACACAAGAGAGAATAAATAAAGATCGGAAAAATATTGTATGAAGGATAAAATAGATAGCTATGTTCACTTTCCTCTTCAAGGGGGAAACTCCCAAGATAAAATCTCAAATACACGAACAATTCTTGACATCATATTGCATACCTCTCTCTCTCTCTCTCTCTCTCTCTCTCTCTCTATATATATATATATATATTGCTTCAATAGATAAATCTCTAACTACTTATGGTTCCATTATTATCGAGCGTCTGCCACTTAGGGGCCTTTATTCAACAAAGAGGGATATTTTACATTAAGTCGCTACCCACTAACTATCTAATGGGCCTTATGGCCGTGTACATTAATAATTTAGGGGGTTTAAGGTAGGACTTTAACATTCCTTCCCCCTTCAAAAAAAACATCTCCTCAAGGCTAGAGATGGGCATACTTCTACAAAATGGCTAACGATTCTTAGGTAGAATCTTCTAGTGAGGTATACTTCCACTGGATCAAAACTTCATAGATAGTGCATTGATGTAGATGATGCTCCATGGTGTCCAAAATTGCTCCTAGTTGGATCCAAATGAATGCTTCTTCATCTAGATTGGGTAATTTAGTTTGAACTCAACAATTATGACCTACTACCTTCTTCAAGAAATATTGGGTGGATCTTGGAGTTTGTTGGAAGTGCCTTGTAGGCCACCTAACCAATGTGTTGAATAGTCTAATATGGGCCATAAAAATTTGACACGAGATTATGATGACCTTAGCTTTAAGAGAGGTTTTCTTATAAGGTTGGAGGAAAAATAATACCTAGCTACTTTCTTCAAATGAATTCTTTGAGCGATGTTGGTCTTCTTATTACGTCATGTGATTTTGAAAAATTGCCAAATTTTCCTTAAGTGTGCAAATAATGGCATCACCATTATGAAGTAGACTATCTATTGTGCATACTTTGTAGGTACACAATGAGAATGGTTGTCAGCTATAGACCACTTCATATGGTGTCATTTTTTTAGCCTCATGATAAGTGGTATTATAACACCATTATTCTAAAGGTAACCACTATGCTCACTTGTGTTTCTTTTTAGATGTAAAACATTGCAAATAGGTTTCAAGACACTTGTTAACTACTTTTATATTCCAATCTTGTTGGGTGCAGCCCAAGTGGAAGATTTTTTATGGTGAAAGTTCAAGTTAGGTGAGGCCTAACATCAACCAATTTTGGGAGAAGCAACTCCACAATTCTCGGGAGCAGGGTATGGAGCGACGCGAAGTTGGAAGGAAAGGACCTGTCCCCTTAGTAAAGAATAAGTACTAAGGAAGGTCAAGGTATTTGGAGTAGTTATGAATGAAGCGACAGACTGTTACCTACAACAAAGAAGAGTAAAGAAGTAGAATGGTGCAAAGGACATGCCACTGTAGCGTCAGAGTCGCACAGTCAGAACTGCGATTGTCAGAGAAGTGTTTGAGCCAGAGAAGCGGTGCAAAAAGGAAAGCAGAGCTCCAAAAAAGTAAAGACAAAGCGTGGTCAATAGGAGAACCATGCCATTTTTGGTTTAAGGGTACTATGGGGGTTGGCCCATAGTTATTGTAAAGATGTGACCTTCAGGCATAATCTATATAAAGGGAGATTTTGTATAAGGAAGGGTTAGATAATATAGAGATCTTCTTAGACGTATGTTAGATTTTAAGAGATATTGTTAGATCTAGACTGAGAGAGATGTAAGAGAGAAAAATAAATTTGTAGCTGAGTGCACATAGATCTATTGTAGAGAAGATTCTGCAGCTGAGTGCACAAACTGGAACTGTTACCCCTTCCAAGTAATATAAGAATAGTTCCCATGGACGTAGCTCCCATCTAGGGGGTGTATCACGTAAATATCAGTGTTATGTGTGTGAATCTATATTATTATTTGTGTTCATGTATGTTTTTTCTTATATATGTGTTTTCATATGAATGTGAGGGAGAATGATATGTTAAGTAGTGGAACACACATGTATGAACATTGCGAATTCGTGTTAAGTATGACAAATGTGTAGTTATCAGAGTAAAGGTAGCAACGATTCAACCAAGTCTATAGGTTGTTGATAACTGCGAAGTGTGCAGTTACATATTGGTAATAATCAGTTAAGTAGATGTTGAGTACGAAACGCATAGCAAGCTCGCATAACATAGTCGCGCATCACCGGGTTGCAGAAACCTGATTCTGTAACCACCCATCTTTGATTCGGGTGAGACTTCATCCTGTTCGTAGGTTGATGCTGAAAGGGCCAGTGAAGGGGATTTTGTTGGGTCTCATAGAATAACTTCGCCGAACCCGGGTTATACCAAAAGAGAGAAAGAACAAGCCAACAAATCTATTTGGGAATGATAAGGTGTGCTAATTTTAAATTGGGTGCATTGTAGATTAAACAATTCTTGCCAAAGTTTGTTGGTGAATGTGGGATCACAATCTGACACAATGAAGGTGGGCATGCCACAGGGTTTAAAAAATTGGTTGAGAAGTATTTGGGCATCTGTTCAAGGGTAAAGCATTGTTGGAGGGAACAAAAGTGAGCATAGTTGAAAGGTCGATAAACTACCACCATGATCACTAATTTGTTGCCTACTTTCAAAACGCAAACAATAACATACATGAAAATGATTATCCAAATAGTGGTTGGTATTGGAAATGGTTGCACTGCCCTAGGAGTATTCACTATATCACCCATGTTTCTTTGGCAAGTGTCACATTTTTCTACAAAAGTAATAATTTCCTTTTTCAAGCCTTCCTAGAAGAAGGAACAACTAGATCATGCATAAGTTTTATGAAATATTGAATGACCTCCAAGAGGAGATGAATGTGATTTAATATCCTCTATTTTAAAGCTGAGTTAGGTACCAGAAAAAGGTGACCTTTATACTATAAGGTATCTTGTTTCCAAGTGTAATCTTGGGGATGGTTGGGATCCTCCTAAAGTCACTTGATAAGTTGAGACGTAGTAGCATTAGTTAGCCATTTGTGTTGTGCTTTTGTTAACCAGTCAAGTACCATAGAGGATAAGGTAAAGAAGGATCCCTCTTCCTCATGTTTCCTTGACAATGAGTTTACCACAAATATATTACCTTTTCCCTTTTTGTATATGATCTTTTAATTATATTCAAGAATCCCAGTCACCCATTTATGTTTCCCTGGGATGAAAACCTTTGTTCCAAAAAATACTTTAGGCTATGGTGATCCATATTGATTTAGAAGGTTCCCAATGAGATACAGACACCGTGTCTCAACTTACTTTAGGATGACCATCATTTCTTTATCGTGAGTGGACTTGCCCAAATTCCTATCACATGACTACTTATTGTTGAATGCTAAGGGTCTTCATATAGTAGCAAAGAAAGCCTAAAAACCCACGTAATATCTTTAAAGTTTTAGGGCATAACCATTCTTGCATTACTGCAATATTTTTGGGGTCCACTCTCACCCCATATTGTCCAACAATGTGACCCAAGTATTCAACCTAAGAGGCCCCCAAAGCACATTTGGATAATTTAATGAATGACTAATGGTCTCTAAGGAGTTTACATAAGCATCCCAAGTTTTATTGTGAAGAAAATTGTCATCAAAGAAAACCAACACAAAATCACGAATATATGGCCATAAATTTTTATTCATGAGGCTCTTAAAGGTCAAGGAGGAATTACAAACTTCAAAGGGCATTAGCAAAAACTCATAATGGCCTTCATGTATTTCAAAAATTTTCTTCAGAATATCAACCTCTTTCATTCTGATTTGGTGGTATCTAGAACAAAGGTCAATTTTGGTAAAAAGCATTTCACCATGGAGTTCATCCATAGGATCATATATGACTGGGATGCAGAATTTATATTTAATGGCCAACTTACTAAGGGAACGAAAATCAAGATACATGCACCAAGTGCCCTCTTTCTTTAAAACCATGAACACTCGGGATGAATATGGGCTTGTGTTGGTTGGATGAATAAATCCTACTTCTAGTAGCTCCTAAATGATCTTGTCAATTTCATTCTTTTGTGCAAATGGGTTCCTATACAGGCATACATTTGGTGGTTGAATACCCAAAATTAAAGGTATACCATGATCATTCTCACATCGATATGGGGGTAAACCCTTTGGTGTCCCAAAGACATTCTAGTGTTTGTCCAAAAACCTTTTGCAAGTCAAGATGGATTTCTAGCATGGTGTTTTCCAAAGCCTCTATGGCGGAAGTGGGTTATAAATCCTAAGTGACATTTCTTCAATAAGTTTTCCATCTGATTAGAACTGATGATTTTAGGGTAGCCTACTTGGATCCCTTTGAGGGTGTGAGTATAATATTTTTTCATAAAAACAAAGTATAATTCCTTGAAATCGATGGTGACTAGCCCCATTGTGCATAGCCACTCAACCCCTAGAATAACATCAAAACTGCCCGTATCTATGGCCAGCATATCATTTTTTAGATGATAGTCACCCAAGTGGAGTTTCACATTTTCACAATGCCTCCCCACATTTCGTCATCCTTCCATTGGCTATCATAATTTGAAACTTGGGCACTCGGTGGACATAAAAATGTATTTCTTCAGTTACGCATTGGTGAATAAAGTTGTGGGTGCTTCCACTATAAATACATACTACTAGTTTGTGGTTCTTGATGTAACTCAAAGGTTTTAAGGTTTGTAGGTATGAAATACGTAATAAAGCAATACGAGAGGTGAGTGGTTCTTCTGGATGGACTTTGGGTTCCACCTCTTCTTGCATGGGAGGAATTTGGTCATCATCCTCATAATTAGGGGTATATTCCATAATTATGTCTTCATAATGGGTAGGAGTGGTCACATCAATTTTAAATAATTTATGTTATTTACATTTATGACTTGAATCATATTTTTCATCACAATTTAATAGAGTTCATTTCTTTGTCAGTCAACCATTTTGTTTTGGAAACAACCTGCGTACTTTCAAGGAAGGTGAATAGATTATGCTTGAGGAATTGACTTGTGTAGGGTGTGAGCTACGAATGAAGGAGTATTTTTTGGTTTGCACATTGATCACTATCTCTACTTCTAGAGCCTTTTGAGATGCCTCCAACTAGGTAGCAGGATGTTTCATTCTAACATGTGCTCTAATTTCCTCCTTGAGGCAACTAATGAAACATTATATATAGAAACAATTTTTTAAATTCTCTATACAGATGGCTAATTTCTCAAAGGATGAGACAAATTTTGTGACTGAGTCAGTTTGGATTAACTTGGTAAGCCACCCAAAATAGTGAGTATCTCAATCGTAATAGGAATGGGTAGATGTAACAAACAAACTCCAAGTGATGTAGTTCCCATACAATTTTTATGCCACTCCCACCATTTACATATTTCTAGATCTAGATACAAGACCCCCACCACAAGTTTCATCATGTCATTAGTAATCCCATGGAGGGAAAAGTAACGTTCCATCTGGATGACCCATCCTGATGGGTTAGAACCATCAAACTTGTTCATGTCCACTTTAGGAAAATAATACCATGTGTTATTTTCCATGGAGGGTGGTTTATGGTTGTGAGGACCCTAATTGGGTTGATTGTGTTTAGAAAGTCTTGAGTGAGAAGTGTCTTCCTAGTGTGGCTCATTGTGCTTCTCATACCAATGGCCTTCTATTTGTACACAATGAATTGTTAGACATAACAACATCTCATTCAACATGTTATCCAAGTTGTTTAAGGTTTATTTATGTTTCTAATCCAACTTCTAATCCAAATTCAAATCCAACTTCTAATCCAATTTCTAGTCCAAGTTGGCTGACTTCTCATCTAAAATATGATCCAATGTTTGGTCCAGGTTGGTTAATTTCTCATCCAACTTCTAATCCAAGTTTTGAATCTAGACACTAATATTTTTGTATTAATATTACAAGTATTCCAACCTAATGGGAGTATACTATGTGGCCATATTTTCCAGGGTGTTAGTGTGACAAGGTTTATAGGGATCCACCGAGTCCCAAGGACAAGGGAGTGTTAGGTGCTATAACTCTCTTATATACATGCATGATCTTACAATAGTACTCATCCCAATATATTAGGGCACTAACTAAGGAAGCTCAATTGTTCCCTTGACTACCCAAGTGCTAGAGACTGATATCCTCAAGTGCTATTCTCGGTGTAGTACTATAGAAAAAAGATGGTTAACCAATTTATATAAAGTTGGTTCCAGGTATACATAAGGGACTTCATATATACCTGAGTGTACATGGAAGTTGTTATATAAAAAATATTAAATAACTTTTATAAAATGAGGTGTATTATCGAAAATACATGACCATTAGTAAATGGATATATATATATATATATATATATATATATATATATATATATATATATATATATATATATATATATATATCCTTCAAGTTGTAATATCATATCTTATCTCTTATTCATATATTTTACTCATGGCTTATCCGATATTCCAAATATTTTGGTAATCTTTGTATGAGCTAACTTTTTGTTCGGCTCATTTGGTATCAGAGAGCTACGTTCATGATCCAGGCCTTTGGCCATATTGTGGTTTTTAACCATTATCCCAAGGTTTCCCTAAAATTGTGGTCTTTGACCAAGAAGGAAAAAAAAAGAAAAAGTACAAAATAAATAAAAAAGGTAAAAGAAAAAGAAAAGAAAAAGAAGAAAAGAAGAAAAGTAAAAAGAAAGAAGTAAAAGAAGTAAAAAGAAAAGAGAATATAGAAATAAAAAGAAAAGTAAAAACAGTACATGGTTTATTTTCCAACCATATTGGAAGCATTTGTGAAAACAATATATTCGAAATCTAGAAGTGCATAAGAAGTCTTAAGGGTGGTTTTGTGAAAGCTAATAATAAAGTTAGAACTTAAAAGCTAGAAGTGCATAAGAAATCTTAAGGCTACCGAGAATTGAACTTGGGTGGGGAAGGTAACAATCATTCCTCCCAACCACCCAATCCACATCATTTTTATTATCCTTCCACTCCAAAAACAATTATTATAATGATTAATAATAATTATTATCATTAATAATAATTATTATCATAATAATAATTATTATCATAATAATTATTATTATCATTAATAATAATTATTATATTATATTTATTAATAATATTATTACTATTAACTTTTAATAATAGTAATAATAATTATTATTATTTAATAATTGTATTTATTACAATTATTATTAAAAATATATATATTGAAGGAAGTCATTGAAGGGATTATTGAAGAAGTGAGTGGTGAATTTTGGATTCCATATACAACTCCAAATTTTGGACTAAGTACCCTCATTGCGAATTAGATTTTGAGTATTTGTCATTTTTAAAAAATTGCAATCGCTCATGTCTGATATTTAGCAAATATTTTACTATGGAAGAATATCAAGGACATTCTCAATTGCAATAAAAAATAGATAAATTGGAAGTTGAAATACAATATTACCAGGAAAGCAATAAAAAATTACAATTTGAAAATGACAAAGAGAATTATTTTAATGATTTAATAAATACACAAAATTGCAAATTGAAAGATCGTATTCAGGAGTCCACCAAACAAACTAAGGAATTTGAAACAGCGAGAAACAAATTTGACAAGGACATACAAGAATGAGATGAAGAGATTTATCGTCTAAGAGATCATAATCAAAAAATACTTCTTCAAATCAAGAAGGTGAAGGACAAAGCACAATGCAATCAAAAGTTAGAAAAAGAGAATCAAGATCTTCAAAAAGAATTATTAGCCAAAGACGAAGAAAATTATTCCTTAAAGAAGGTTAATCATTAATTTCTAGAACAAATAAAAAAGTTAAGAGAAGGAGAGCAAGAGAATCCAGATGCTCAAAATGAAGTTGACAAGTCAGATTATAAGGAAGAACTCTTACACTTAAGGAGACACAATCAAGATTTACTCATACAAATTAGAAAACTAAAGATTGATAAGAAGTCGTTACAAGAAAGGGTACAACAACATACTAACAAAGAATCAAAGGTCAACAAAGAAATAATGAACAAAACTATTGAAGTAGTGACATCATCCGAGATACAAGTCCAGAACTTGGAAAAAGGAACTAGTACGGATCCAATCAATGTCCAAATTCTAGAAAATGCTTACATTGAAAAGGTATCAACCAATAAATTGCCAATAGCACCAAAAGTTGAAGTTGCTGCAAACACTCTGCATGCGACTTGAGTACCTTATCATCATCCTAATCACAATAGTCATTATGATCAACGACAAAGTCAAGAGGAAAATAAACAATATTATCCCTACAAACAAACAAACTATCACCTTGAAAGAGAGAAAAGACAAAATCGACAACTTGTATGGAATCAGAAAATGAGAAGTTCTATCCAAACCATCGATCAACAAACATTGAAGGTAGACCTTGGGTAGACCACTTCACATATGATGCAACGGTTTTACTCAATGTTTAAGAGATCATATCGTCTCATTTCGTCAAGTGTCGCAACTACCAACACATAAGATCACGAGAAAGCATTAAGAGAAAGATCAAGAGATAAAAGTCTTCTAAAATCATGCTTTGAGGACAAAGCATCTATAAGAGGAAGGCAATGTTATATAAAAAATATATAACATAATACAATATCTATAAATATAAATAATATAATCATAATAATAATAACAACAAACAATAATTAATTAATAAAGAAATTTTATAAAAAGAGGTGTCTTATCGAAAATACATGACCATTAGTAAACGGCGATATATATATCTATATCTATATCTATCTATCTATCTATCTATCTATCTATCTATCTATCTATATATATATATATATATCGATCCTTCAAGTTGTAATATCATATCTTATCTCTTATTCATATATTTTACTCATGGCTTATCCGATATTCCAAATATTTTGGTAATCTTTGTGTGAGCTAACATTTTGTTCGGCTCAGAAGTGATATTCCATACATAGTTTTGTCTGATGCGGTACTACTTGAAGGGGTACCAACATAGGTTACAAGGGTGACCAATAATGTGACTTAGTAACACTTATATTTTCTATGTGTATGCTTCCCTTATTGCATCTCTAACTGTAACTATAGATCATCATGTTATTTAAAGATGCCATAAAACATTTCTAAAAAATAAAAAAATTGAGTTCGCTAACCCTAGAAAGAGCTCTACAATCACTTAAAAATAACTTACTTGTCAAGGTAGAGTTTAAGGCCGAGATTTTGAATAAGCACAACTCCTTATAAAACCTTGATTTAGAGACAGTATTGAATCTTCTGTAACTTTTCTACACCTCTAGGTTTGAATTTTTGTTTTGTAGTAGCATGATATGTATACTCTGCAATTGCATAGGTTTTACAGAATTTTAACTTGCCAAGAAAAAAATTGGGTAATTTTCCCAAATCTTGCTGATTTTGGTCTTCTCCAAATAGTGAAGTTTTATGAACTTCCATGCTTCCAATATTTCAGATATAAATATGAAATTTGTACCAAAAATACTATGGTTTGTCTTCTTTCCAATGAAACTAGTGGCACTCAAATTGGATATTTCCCACTCTAAATATAACAATTTTACCGAGAACACCTATTTAAGGCTAGTATGTGAGCTAGTAAAAAACTTAATTTACGGAGCATATCTCTAAACTGATAGTGTCCTAGAAGCTGAAATTTCAACACAAGTGAATTCATTTTGTCCTTACTGCAATTTGAAAATTTAAGACTTTGAAACTTCATAGAAAACAGGTTGGAGTAAAATTTCCAAGATGACCCATTTGAAGGATCCAAGCCTTTTGAATTAATTAAAAGCCCTAACTTACATAGAGTATATCTTTGAAATTGTAGTGACCCACAAGCTAAAAATTTGACACATGCTACCTCCATATTCCTTTGTTGTAACCTAAATTTTTTAGGTTCGTCCCTTAATTGTAAAACCATAAATTATGGATTGGGCTGCAATCGATGAAAGTTACCCAGATAAGTAATGGTTGTCGGGCCATAATACAAATAGGTTCTCTATTCCAAACAATTTGGAATGTAATTGGGACTTCTGACTAGGGATAACCCCAACTGTTGGCCCTAGGTCATTTCGACCTGTCAACATGTTAGTAAAGAACTTATTATTAAGATTAATAGAGATTATTTTGAGCTTGGAACCATTATCATAATAATATCTCCCTATGAATATTATGCTAAATTAATAGCTTGGCGATTAAGGATTCATTGCATAGTTGTTACACTAACAACAAAATGGTGAACCCAATGGAAATGTTCACACTAAGGTTAGAATTCTCATGTGCTTAGGTGAGTGTCGGTATTGGTTATTGCCAAAATTTACATTAATATATGGTTGGGGAGTTCATTCCTTCTACTTATTGATTAGTTTTTCTTACTTAGATCCTACATTGTTATCTTTATCTTTAGGATTTTTTTGTGAGAGAGTAGATGGATGAAAAATCCTTACCTTTGTAATCTCATAACCCAAATAGAGAATGGTGTCCACATCAAACAACTACATTTGGATGGTAAATCCATGCATGGTAACCATTTTGGTTTTGCATTAACACAATTAAAATTATATACAATTGTTTTGATTTTGCATTCTATAACTTTTATTAATTCACCTTATTCATTTTAGACAACGTAAGTGTTAGAACATTCAAAAATCTTGATATTACAAATATTCTTTGGAGACTTCAAAAAAAACTTTTAAAGTATTATAAATATTTAAATTTAAAAAATGATTATTAAAAAAAAGCTATATATACTCTACAACTTCATATGAATGAAATGTATAAAAATGATATTGATGTTGAGATGAATTAGGCATATCATATTAATTTTGAATACACACATTCTATTTTGAAAACTCAATACAAAATGAATAAAAAAGATATATAAAATTAAAGTATGTTTATAGTGACAAGGTATATCATATTAATTTTGAATTGAGATTTATGAGAAAATGATTTTTTTTTTAATTATAATTTCAAATTAAAGGAATTATTATTTTATTATAAATATTTATTTATTTTAAATTGATGAAATTTTTGTTTTTTTTTAAAATAGATTCAACATCTTTTATATCAAGATTATTGCTCAATATTAACACAATTCCATTTATTAAAAATAATTATTACTTAAAATTTTCAAATAATATTGAATATATCAACATGTTTAAGGGAAAGTCATCCTAATATGAATAAAATATATAAAATTAATGTGGATGTTTATATGAAATTTTACATAATATTGATAATGTCAAAAATAGTATTACTTTTAAGTGTAAAGAGAAATTGTGGTGCGAGGAAAATTTAGTGGTTAAGAAAAAACTAAGATACTATAAGGAGGCCATTAACCCTAATTTGAAAGATTAGAAATATCTCTCGATAGTAATTAGTTTAAAGAAAATTAATATAGCCAAGATTAGAATGAACTCCCATGAGCTTCATAGCAAAACAGGGCGTTGGTCTATTCTCAAAACTCCGTGGACGGAAATAGTTTGCCTTCTTTGTGAGTCTATGAGCATTGAGGATGAAAATCACTTTCTCTTAGAGTGCCTTGCTTACACCCACATTAGATATGAGTTTCATAATATTTTCTACAATACAAACCTTGCTAACCTCCTAACTTGCCAAAACTATAGTGAGCTTGGAAAGCTTCTTACCAAGCTTTTTGAGCATAGGAACAAACTTTAAAGCAAACCAAGTAATAACCTTCTTAAGGTCCGATAGACAAAAGTTGGTCTCAGTGGACGTTAATCATCATCATCATCATGAACTAGACAAATCATATTATACTGTTATAGATTATCCATCTTAACTCCAGATTTATCAAACACCTAGAAATCTTAAATTTCTCGAGGTGTAATTTTTTTTATTAATATGTAAAAAATTTAAGATACGATTTCGATGCTTGGAATATCACGGTTTAAAATAAATCTATTTTTAATTCTTTTATATTTTATAAAATTTAAATTTAAAATAAAAAATAAGACTATGTATTATTCTTTTGTAATATAGATTATAATTACCCCATAAACTTACCATGTTAATTTTATTAGTCCGTGCTCCGCAGGGATTATAACTATCAGTTGGTCGCCATGCTCCGTTGATTGGCTTCTTTTTTTTTTAATCTAATGTTACATAAAGTTTTCTGGATTTTTGGTATTAAAATGATTTCTTTAAATTAAATATATATATATATATATATATATATATATATATATATATTTAAAGATTATCTATTTTTTGATTGGTGCATTACCAACATTTGACTAATTTCCCCTGGTGTACAAAATAATTATCGAATAATAAAAATTGAAAAATTAAAAGAAAAATGAGAGCATACCACGTATGGATTACAATTAATTGATCTTTGAAAATTGTGACGTGATATGACAACCCATTCAATTCATGCAATAAATTAATCTATCATATATGTAGTTCATACTTTTGGTTACAATTAAGAGCATTACGGGCCTCAATTGACAAAGAAACAACTCGAGAACTATGGATGCTTCTGAACTGTCAAAGAAGCAACTCGAGAATTCTGAATGCTTTCGGATAATCTTCCTCCTTCTACTTCATTGAATTCAAAAGAGCACTTCACATTCAGACTCTGTAATATGTCTCCATTTTACAAAAGAGCACTTCACATTCAGACTCTGTAATCTATCTTCCCTTTTGCAATGGTTTCTTCCAAAGCCATTGTTCCTCAAAATTTGGTAAGTAATATTGTTGTTTTCCATATATTTTTTTGGAAATTTTCCTGCAAGTTGAAACTGGCTATTAAATATTATATGAATAAATAGATGTAGTGTATGCGGCAGGGCAAAATATTTGAAATATCACAATGGATCCTCAATGTATAAAGATCAACTTTCCATACGAGATGGAGAAGCTCCTACTACAGTGTTCATTGTTGCGTGCAGATCCCTCATTACCGGTGGTAGAATCGCAGTGTTCATAGACAACTCACACCTAATTGTAGAGCCCCAATAAGGTTAATGCCTGAACTTGCTCTGAAACACCAACAATTTTTCTCTTCATTGTACACCTCTCCCTAAGATTCTGTGTCAATATATCTGAATCATTCTCATACACAGTTTCTTAGTGTTGTATAAGAAGAAGAATGGAAAATCAAATAAATCCAGGTTGGATTAAAACAAGAAAAACTATTACCTATCCCTGTAGGAAATAGATTTCTTTCCCGTCCTCAATTTAACTTAACATTCAAATACAAAGCATGTTCTAAGGGTGTCGATATTGCTTCATCGTGCCAACTAAAGCAAAAATGCACCACATACTCGTTATTTGGTTTTGGGTTTTAATTAAAATTTGTTATCGGATGCTTGCTTCATTTTCACGTGTTACAAGCTGACTACTCTTTTCAATTCTGATAACTCCATTATTGCAAGGCCGGTACACCCCTTCTACGGGCATTTATTTTGACAACTGGTAGCATAATTATTCTTAATAAGATTTGGGAGCATAGTGGTTGATGTGTCATTCAAGTTTTCTTACCCATACAAATTTGTTTCATTTAAAAATTTCACTGAGGAAAAATTTAAAACTTCAATTGATTGGCGTCAATTACATATGTCTTTTAGAGATATCTTATCTCAGTATTCCTCAGCTCAATCTCAATAAATGTCTATGAAGGAATGCACTGCAGAGACAAAGAAACGTTGTCATTTTCCTTTGTTGATGGCCAACGACTGCCAACATATACATACCACAATTTATAGTAATTGCCTAGCACATTAAATTTCTTTTATATCTCCATATTTTACTTTTGGAAAACAATTATTCACATAGTTGCTTATTTGAACATTGGATTCCTAAAAACATAAAAGTTTTTTCTTTGCTTTTTCATAATGTCCTACTTATCCCCCTTCCCATCTCTGGCAGCTTTATAGGCTTACAGTTGTCCTATTGGTTTAGTCTGTAATTGTATGTATATATTAAAGCCTTCATTTAGATCCTATGAAATGTTTAGTTTCTAGAATTTTTGCAAAGTATACATAACAACTTTCCAAAATAATCAGAAATTATACCCTGTTAGCTGGTACCTGCCAATAATATATAACTAACTCAATGTTGCCCCAAGACCCCTATATTTTCATAAATTCGAAATACATAGGATCGAGCGACAATCGTCTATATTAAGTGATGGTACAAAAATAATGAATGTGATTCTAAAAATCCCATTTAACTGTTAAATATGATGTAGGAGCATCGGGGCCTAGGCGGAGCAGTCGAAGATGATCGACATGAAGGAGGTCGACCAGAGGGATTACCGACGACCACTGGTGCAGAAGAGCAGATTGGCTGTCGAAGTCAATAAGTCGAGCAGGAGAAGTCGATGTTCATATCGACAGAAGATGTGAATGGTCGAGAGTTGACATGTCATAGGTCGATAGATGACAGAGTTGCAGTGGAGTCACCGATAGGTCGACATGTTGTCGAACCGTGACACCGACAGGTTGAGGCGAAGGCCAAGCAGTGAGGAATGGGGGGACTGGCAGTCGCATGAGCGAAGGAAGCCGACGAAAGACAGTATAGTCGATACAGTGATAAGACTGACTACTGTAGCAGTGTCAGAAGGATGCGTAGAAATCAAGGAGAGTACTTGGAAATAGTTCAAGGTTGCGAAGGAAGTTATGAGCAGTTATTGCAGGTAGTTGATATCGTGACAGATGTCAACACTTGTAGAGATTGTGCAGCATGACAGAGGCGCTAACAGTTGCAGGTCTGTGGGATCTGAGGAGATCGATGTTAATTTTTGAGCATTAATTCAACATACTCTAGGATCTTTACTGAGATAATAACATGTACAACATATGAATCATAGCAATGCATATCAATCACACCAAGCAATCACTAGAGACAATAGACACACATAGTTTCACTAGGGAAAACCATAAAGGTTAAAAACCCCACAACTTCCTCAGAGATAGAAAGAGCAATGATACAACCAAAGTACATAGAGATAGTCCTCCTAGCAGCTGAACCTTCTCCTCCACTAGTGTGCCACTTTCCGAGTAGTGTAGAAGTGAATAATGAGATGATCAAATAGAGTGCCTCCCGCACTCTATTTATACATGAATTGACCTGCCTAATAACCTAGCAAGGCCGACTTGTCTAACTTAGTCTAATAACCCATGCTTATACTAATCAAGGCCGACCCCACACTCGGTGGTCTAATAACCCATCACAACAAGTTACGACACTTGCGACACTTGTCAATACGAATGACAACACTTTCACATAGAGGAATAATAACATCTCTATAGGAGTACAATATACATATGTGAAATACATTCCGAAGTTACATATACATCAACACTCCCTCTTAACTAGGAAGGTATTTCTCGACACAGATCTACTAGCACAAGTCTTCTTCTCTAGATCATCGTCATCGAATCAACATCATCGTCTCTGCTGCTGCTATCTCAATCAATCTCCGATCTACTTGTCATAGGAAGCTCTACAGAGCCAGTCCTTTTTCATACTGGATGTAGGCCCACCACCTATAGGTCTTCATCATCTGTGTGAATGGTCTGATAGAGGTGGTCTCTCAGAACCGATTTATGTGCTGATGCAATACCTAACAAGAGCATCCCAGGAACATTTATGTGCCGCAGCACAATTGGCAAGATCTCCCGAGACTGATTACATGCATCCCTTTCACAATACCTTTAAAGAGCATCCCAGGAACATTTATGTGCCACAGCACGACCGACAAGATCTCTAAAGAGCATCCCAGTACTTATTACGAGCACATAGCTCAACCTCTCGGATCTCTAGGACTGATTACATGTGAATAAAAAATACCTTTAAAGAGCATCCCATGAAAATTTATGTGCCGCAGCACGGCCGGTAAGATCTCTAAAGAGCATCCCAGGACTTATTACGAGCACACAGCTCAACCTCTCGGATCTCCAGGACTGATTATATGTCTCCGTAGTAATACCTCATCCCAGGAATGATTACGAGCACACGGCTCAACCTATCAGATCTCTGAGGACTGATTTCATACTACATAGCAATACCTCATCCCAGGACTGATTACGAGCACACAGCTCAACCTATCGAATCTCTGAGGACTGATTACATGCTACTTGCACAACCTGCCACATATCATCTCTGACCTCCAAATATCAACCTGATACTCATGATCTAACTGATCATCATCGCACGAAGCATCATCCTGATGCTCATGATCATACTGAAAATCATCACATAGTACATCATCCAGAGTATCATCCTGATACTCATCACACATGATCATCTTGATCATCGTCACTGCATCGTCCTGATGCATATCAACTGGAGCAACATCCTAAAGCTCATCATCCATGATCATCCTGATCATACAATGCATCCACTTGATGCATATAATCTGGAGCAACATCTTGAAGCTCGTCATCTATGATCACCCTGATCATACAATGCATCCACCTGATGCATACTAAGTATCTACCTGATACATATCATCATGCATGATCTACCTGATCATACAATGTATCCATCTTATACATATCATCATACATGATCTACCTGATCATACAATGTATCCACATGATACATATCATCATACATGATCTACCTGATCATACAATGTATCTACCTGATACATATACAAATACATGATCCACCTGATCATACAATGTATCTACCTGATACATACATAAATACATGATCCACCTGATCATATCAATCATCCAACATGATGCATCTACAGAGCAGTAACTGGAGCATCGTCCTGATGCTCATCATCCAGCGCTTACATCCACAACCATGGGAAGGATCCTCCTCTCACCATGCTTGGAATGGATCCTGCAAATGTGTCCATCACTTCTTCCTCGAAGTGTTATCAATCTGAAGAACACCAAGCCTCTCTTTGAAGTACTCAAACTTCACTCTGGCTAGTGGTTTCGTCAACACATCTGCAATCTGCTCATCCGTCGCAACATACAGGAGCTTCACCCCTCCTCTCTACACCATATCCTTGATATAGTGATATTTGATCTCAATGTGTTTCGACCTATCATAGAACACTGGGTTCTCAGATAGCTTCACACAACTCTAGTTGTCACAAAAGATACCAGTAGCATCCAACGGGAGATCAAATAACTCAGATAGTAGCTTCCCCAGCCATACTACCTCACAACTAGCCAAACAAGCTACAACATACTCTGCTTTGGCTGTACTTAGCGCTACGCAGGACTTCTTCCTGCTAAACCAAGAGATCACATCTGATCCCATATTGAAGCAGCACCCAGAAGTGCTCTTCCTATCTGCAGCACTTCCTGCCTAGTCCAAATCAACATAACCCTGCAGGTTAAAATTTTGATTCGCATCATACTTGAGCCCATAATCAATTGTACCCTTCAGGTACCTCAGAATATGCTTTACAGCAACCAGGTGAACACCTCTGGGATCCGTCAGGAACTAGCTCAATGCGTTCACCGCAAAGCAAATATCTGGTCTAGTGTTCTTCAGGTACATCAAGGACACAATCATATGACGATACACAGTGACATCAACCGGATCAGATGAAGCATCACACAGAAGCTTCAGGTTCGATGCCATAGGTGTGGCCATGGCCTTGTAGTCCATCATCCCGAACCTCTTCAAGATCTATACTGCATACTTCCCTTGTCCAAAGAAGATTCCATCTGCACTCTGCCACACCTCCATGCCTAGAAAATAGTGCATCATCCCCAAGTCCTTCATCTCGAACTCGGCATCAAGCTTTCTCTTGGTATCGGCAATCAATCCATCCTCACCTGTTACAAACAAGTCATCCACATACAAAAGTAGTATCACGGAATTGCCTTCCTCAACCTTGTAGTAAAGGTTGGAATCTGCTTTACTCTTGGTAAAGCCCAAACTGGATAGAAAGCTGTCTATCCTACCATACCAAGTCCTAGGAGCTTGCTTCAAGCCATACAAGGCTTTCTTCAACTTACACACATATGACTCCCTGTCATGTGTCTCAAAACCTAGTGGCTGCTGTTAGGATATTCCTATACTCCATCCTAGTCCCACCAGTATTTTGATCATTTACATTTTCAGTCATGCATGCACCTTTCGGGTTTGCATGCATTCTAGTGTTTGCATGCATCCCAGTCATCAGTCCAGCACCTAGCCCTCAGTTAGCCAGCCCCCATGAGCTTCTCACTATTCAGTTTTAGCCCTCCAGTTGCTTAATGCGCCCTTCTTCCTTGATTTTAGGGAGCAACTCGCCCTTCTTCACCTACCAGTCCAGTTGTCTTCAGTTTACACTCAGTTATAGTCGGTTACACTCAGTTACACCTACCAGAGTTAGTTTGACTGATGGTTGACAGTTACTTGAGCATTGATGACTCCACTGATGATGATGAAGACTTCCAGTTGTGCTCCGATGATCATGAGGACACCTAATTGTGCTCTGATGACACTCTATTGATCTTATGATCACTCTGAGAGGCTAATTCGAATTGCCACCTTAGGCATTCAAATCCTCTCTACCCTTGTGAGGTATACATCATCTCTTAGATCTGTTGTGAGGATTTTCACATGGTATCAGAGCATGTTGAGAGTATTGTTTATCTCCATTCTTGAGAGTTTTTTGCAGGTTATTACCAAGATTTCAAGTGCAGCAGTTGCAACAGTGTCTGCATTTTTGTAGCAGTAGCAGTTGCAGTTATTCTATATTTTTTTTGCAGGTCTTCTACAACTTCAATGTATTCAGACGAAATCTATCCTCCTCCATTCAACTATGATCCTCTTTCTCCATTCAACTATGATGAATGGAAACCAAAGATGATAGCACATTTGAAGAGAAATGGCCTCTTTGATTATTGCTTTGAGAGAGAGTTCGAATCCTCTGAAGAAAATATTGACTGGTTAAATAATGGTGATAGAGCCATGGGAAACATGATGCTTGCTATGTCTCATTGCTTGGTACATCAATTCATTGATGATTTTGAATCTCCAAAAGAGCTATGGGCCTACCTGGATGAAAGATTTGGCAGATAGAATGAAGGGATTGGTCCAAATCCATTCGAAAGCAAGCAAAGTGTTCCATTCGCTCCCCTTGATGGTCTCTCAGATCATGAACCAGTATCATCTCACATTGAAGTTGTTGACAAAGAACTTGCAGATTCTCCACTCATGCTCAAACTTTCTTCTCTTTCTGTGCCAACTCACACTCTAGATATTGCAGAAGGTCCTAAATCCTCTCTTGCTCCAGAGTCTGTTGGTTTGCATCATGATCATATGATTATTTCAGAGGTCAAAACAACTACTGAAGGTAATGCATTCGCTCCTCTCCAACCATCTCCTCTTTTATACTACTATATGATCATAAATTCATGCTTTCAGAAGGTTATTGAAGATTATGGCCATTGCCATTCGCTTGGGATAAATTCTCATGCAATTACTGGTTTTGATCTCACCTCTCATGGTTCAAAGGAGATCTCAAGAAACCATGATTCAAGTCTTGGATCTAATTTGGATTCTAAGCAATTACTGCTTGGGATAATTTCTCATGCATATGATAGTTTTGATCTCACCCCTACTGGTTCAAAGGAGATCTCAAGAAACTATTTTTTAAGTCTCAAATCTGACTTTGATTTCAAGCAAACATGTAATAGTTATTTTTGGCATAAACTCACTCATGGTGGTTCAAAGGAGAAGACAAAAGACTATATGCACTTTCATAGATTTGATCCTACCGCAGCTGATTCGAATCACAAGTTCAAGGATCATTCTCATACTGTTGGATTTGTTCGCATCACATTCGATCTGAAGAGCAAGTACAAGCACATGCTTTTTGAGCATGATCCACTTCTTCCCAAGAAGAAGATACCTCCAGACATATGACCAAGCATCACACATGCTTGATTTTGGAGAATTTATTTTTACGTGTGCCTTATAGTCTATTTTTTGAGGAGGGCGTATGTTTCCCATGAAATTTTCCCACTTCCTTGGTTTATTGATTGTTATTATACATTGTATTGGGTGACCTTTGGTCTTAGTTACCAGGGCCCAGGATGGATTAAGGGGGGGTGTTAGGATATTCCTATACTCCATCCAAGTCCCACCAGTATTTTGATCATTTACATTTTCATTCATGCATGCACCTTTCGGGTTTGCATGCATCCCAGTCATCAGTCCAGCACCTAGCCCTCAGTTAGCCAGCCCCCATGAGCTTCTCACTATTCAGTTTTATCCCTCCAGTTGCTTAATGCGCCCTTCTTCCTTTAGGGAGAAACTCGCCCTTCTTCACCTACCAGTCCAGTTGTCTTCAGTTTACACTCAGTTACAGTCAGTTACACTTAGTTACATTGAGTTACACTCAGTTACACCTACCAGAGTTAGTTTGACTGATGGTTGACAGTTACTTGAGCATTGATGACTCCACTGATGATGATGAAGACTTCCAGTTGTGCTCTGATGATCATGAGGACACCTAATTGTGCTTCGATGACACTCTATTGATCTTATGATCACTCTGAGAGGATAATTCGAATTTCCACCTTAGGCATTCGAATCCTCTCTACCATTGTACTATTTATTTGTCCATATTGTGATTAATTAACTAGTGTGTGTGAAGTATTATTGCTTCTATCTGAGTTCTACTGTACCATATTATTCTGTTGCTCATTATACTGTATTGTTCACTCTTCTTCTATTTTCCTGCTTAATCATAATTACTCTTGTGAGGTATACATCATCTCTTAGATTTGCTGTGAGGATTTTCATAGCTGCTCCACATACACTTCCTCCTCGACTACACTATTCAAGAAAGGTGTCTTGACATCCATTTGGTGTATCTTCCATTTCATCACTGCAACGAGAGCAAGTACTGATCTGATGGAAGTGTATCTGGCCACAAGAGCAAAAGTCTCTTCATAATCAATCCCTTCTTTCTAGGAGAAGCCACGAGCTACAAATCTTGCTTTGTATTTCTCTATGATGTCATCTGCAGCATGCTTGATCTTGTAGATACATTTGGAAGTCACCACAGACTTCCCTTCAGATCTTGGGACTACATCCCAAACATCATTCTTCATGATCGACTGGTATTCCTCGACCATGGCATCCTTCCATTCTTTCTTTTCCACTGCTTCTTCATAACTGGAAGGTTCTTTGTTCATAATGTCACAGAGTATGGCAACATAGCTGGTATGAGATCTAGTTCTCTTCCTTTCTCTGTGTTCTTTTTTTGGAATGCCATACCTTTATGCATCTTGAATGAGCTCTCTATCCCATGCAGGTTTCCTCTTGTGAGAGTTCTTCTAATGGGGTGGATCTATAGGTATTTGTGGATCTTCAACTTCACGATCTGCTTCTGGAATTGCTTCATTCATGGTGGTGTCTTGAAATCTAGTTTCCTTTGGTTCTTCATGATCTTCAATAGGTGTCTTCCTTGACTTGATGAAGGCTGAGTTTTCATCAAATGATACATCCCTACTAACATCAATCTTCTTGAACCCTGGAAAGTATATTCTGTAAGCCTTCGAGCTTTCACTATACCCCACAAAGATGCCCTTCTTTCCAGAAGGATCTAGCTTTGTCCTCTTTTCCTTTGGAACATGTGTATATACTGGACAACCAAATATTCTAAGATGGCTGACTTCAGGTTTCTTACCAGAGAACACCTCTTCTATTGTCTTATTGTCCAATATCTTGTGAGGTGCTCTGTTCTACACATATACAGCTGTCCTAGCTACTTCTTCCCAAAGATGCATAGGCAGATCCTGGTCATGCAGCATTGCCCGTGCTGCTTCCATGATTGGTCTGTTCTTCATTTCTGCAACTCCATTCTGTTTTGGATTGTAGGGAGCAGTCAACTCCCTCTTAATCCCTGAATCACTGCATAGCTTCTTGAAATCACCTAAAGTGAATTCTCTGCCATTGTCGGATCTGAAGGTCTTGATCTTCTTGTCAGTTTGATTTTCCATCAAGGCTTTGAATTCCTTGAACTTATCAAACACTTCATCTTTGTTCTTCAAGAAGTAAACCCAAGTCTTCCTAGAGAAATCATCAATGAAAGAGACATAGTATACATACCCACTCAGAGAACTGGATGACATCGGACTGCATACATCGGAGTGGATAATTTCCAAGATTCCTTTAGCTTTGCTTTCACTGCTTGGAAATGCCTTCTTAATGTTCTTTCCTTTTGCACATCCTTTGCAAACACCTTCAGGGTTTTTCTTGTTTTCAGGAAGACCTTCTACAGCTTTACTTGCAATTGGTAGTGCTCTATAGTGCACATGTGCAAGCCTTCTATGCCAAAGTTCACTTGGCTCCATGGATTCATGTACCATGGCATGTTTAGGTTGTCCCTTCAATTTGTACAATCATCCCTCTTTCTCTCCAATCACTACTGCATCATCTATAGTTTTACCCTTTGGCCACATTAGGACTTGGCCATCTACAAATGCAACTCTCATGCCTTTTGCATCCAATGCAGATATGGAGAGTAGGTTCTTTTTGAGCCCAGGTACATATAGAACATCTTTCATCTTCAAGGACTTCCTAGAGTCTAGGTTGTAGGAGGCTTCACCACTTCCTTTGATAGGATATTGATAGTCATCCCCAAGTTTCACTTTATGGGGTGACTCATGTTCAGATAGATTTGCAAAAGATTCTTTAAACCCAATCATGTGTTTGGAAGCCCCACTATCAATAATCCAATCATTACATCCATGAGAGATAGTACCTATGAGAGCAGAGATTAGAACATATTCATCTTCACTTGATGAAGTATCACTTTCTTCTCTAGCCTTCTTCTTGGGAGGTTCATCATCCTCAGCAGCATGAGCATGAAATCTCCTTTTGTTGTTCTTCTTCTTCTTGGAGTTGTTAGTACCTTCTTTTCTCTTCTTGGGACATTCTGAGGAAAAGTGTCATTTCTCATTACAAATGAAGCACCTCGGATCTTTCTTTTCTTTGTGATATGGGTGGGAAGATTTCTTCTTGTGATGGGATGGCTCCCTCTTGAACTTTCCTTTCTTGGTGTGAGCTGTGAGAGCTTGATCTTCATTTCCCATCTTTTCTTCTCGGGCTACAAGCATTGCTTCTTCTTGTGAGCATTCCTCCCATATTCTACTGACTGAGATCAACTTCCTTCTTGCACAGATTCCTTGGATGAAGGAGTCCCATGACCTAGGTAGGCCATTCAATGTGGTCATGACAACTTCACCATTGTCCACTACTTCATCCACAGCTTCAAGTTGTTCCTTGATTTGAGAGACCTTGGAGAAATAAGATTGAATGGTCTCTCCATTATGAAGCTTTACCCCTTTCAATTGGTTCTGTAGAGTCATCTTCCGATTTATGTTCTTCCCTTCAAATAGCTTGGTTAGGGAATCAAACATCTCCTTGGGTGTCTTTAGAGATGACACATGTGGTATGAGATGGCCTTTGATAGAATCAGCAATGATCCTCTTTTCCTTGACCAAGTTCTTCTTATGTAAGGCCTAAGTCTCTTCTCCCTCTGGGACAGGGACCTCTTCACTTATGTAAGTGTCCAATTCATTTTCTTCCAGGATTAACCCAATCATATACTTCCATGCTCGGAGGTTATCAGCCCCTTCAAGCTTATCCTCAAGCTTGGTGTGGTGAGATATTTTAATGATAAACTCAAATGGAAATAAAAGATTTAGGTCTTACCACTTGATTTGCAGAAATCTGGATCTGGTGCTGGATTAGGGTTTGTTAGAGAAACCCTAAAAATTCAAAATATCAATTTCAACTTTTTGAAAGGATAGAAATATGCACCTTGATGAGCTGATCAGCCTGGTGTATTCATAATTTGAAATATGCAAAGTTTCACCCTTCAGAAATGCCTTTCAATCTCTCGGATTCACTAAGGAGGACCCTGAATTAGGGTTTGAGTTTCCCAGATCTTCACCCAACCAAAAATCTCAATCCAAAGCTCTAAACTTTGAGTTTTCCAAGGAGCTTCCAGCAATGTCCTCATAATTCAGAAATTCCTATTTTTGTGGAAACCCTAATTTTTAGGGCCAAAAATGAAAGTGCCCAGAATTGAATTCTGATTGGACAGAAAGATGTGCCTTGCTGAGGAGAGTCAAAATACCCTACTGCCTTTCGAGATCTGTGGAGAGAAACCTAATAAATAGGAAACCCTAGTTTCCGCAACTGCACAGTGTCTTCTTCTCAGGTTAGCTCTGATACCATGTTAATTTTTGAGCATTAATTCAACATACTCTAGGATCTTTACTGAGATAATAACATGTACATCATATCAATCATAGCAATGCATATCAATCACACCAAGCAATCACATGAGACAATAGACACACGGATTTTCACTAGGGAAAACCATAAAGGTGAAAAACCCCACAACTTCCTCAGAGATAGAAAGAGCAATGATACAACCAAAGTACACAGAGATAGTCCTCCTAGTAGTTGAACCTCCTCCTCCACTAGTGCGCCACTTTCTGAGTAGTGTAGAAGTGAATAATGAGATGATCAAATAGAGTACCTCCTGCACTCTATTTATACATGACCTGACCTGCCTAACAACCTAGCAAGGCCGACTTGTCTAACTCAGTCTAATAACCCATGGTTATACTAATCAGGGCCAACCCCACACTTGGTGGTCTAATAACCCATCACAACAAGTTACGACACTTGCGAGACTTGTCAATACAAATGATGACACTTCCATATAGAGGAATAATAACATCTCTGTAGGAGTATAATATACATATGTGAAATACATTCCGAAGTTACATATACATCAACAATCGATAGATAGAGAAAGCGTGTCTCGGGGGTCAGAGTGATCTCGGGAACAACAGCAGCAGAGTAGAAGACCAGGGATTTTAGTTCAATTGCATAACTTAGCAAGCAGAGAACTTGGTAGAGTCAAGCAGAGCTCAAGAGAAGTTTTGTAGATTGGAGAGGAAAGTCACACATCTACAGAGTGCAGGAAATATCGAGCCATAGCTCAGAGTTCCGCAGTGAACTAGGAGAGGGTGACGGTCGACACACTGAGATAGCACACAATTACTTATGTATTGTAATAGGCTGAGGCCGACGGTAGTTAGTTATTTACATTCTTGCAGTTTGCATTGTAACCGTTTCGGTAGAAGTAATATAAGCCAACTTCTGGCATGTTGTTTACATCTTGTCTATGTGAACGCGTGTGTTGTGTGTAATTGTTAAGCAAGAACCTTAGTCAAAAGGAGCCTTGCGTCAAGTGGTATCAGATCCTGGAGTAGAATCCGGTGTTAAGTGCGTTGAATAGCTCCAGTTGCGGTTGTCTAGAGTTGTACACAACTTGTTGAAGTCCAATTGCGATTGGACGGAGTGGGAGTTTCAGCCGAGGTTGAAAATGGCTCACAGAGGCGTTAACTTTCAAGGAGTTGGACTAAGAGCGCGTGGAGGAGCAGTCACAGTTGATCATGAGATGTTTGACGAGTGCGTCCGAACAATGTGAAATTTGACAAATGAAGTTGCATCGATCAAAGAGAGCCAAAGGAGTGGTTGTATTCCTAATGCATTAGACCACATTGACGAAGAGGTCGAAGAAGTGGAAGCACGGGAGAAGAACCAGAAGACAAACTGATCAAACTTCTGACGGATATGAGAGGTTGGACAAAGATAGATGTACGTACCTACTCAGGAAGTCTGGATCCAGAAGACTTGATCGACTGGTTCAGAGAGATGGAGAAATACTTCGACATAGAGCAGATCGAGGATCCTAAACGGGTTAAGACTGCATGTCTGAGGTTGAAGGGTCATGCCTCATCGTGGTGGGACAATGTGCAGGCTGACAAAGTCAAGAAGGGCAAGGAGAAAATCAAGTCTTGGGATAGGATGGTCGCCAAGTTGAAATGGAAGTTCTTGCCAAACGACTATGTGATTTCGTTGTTCCGTAAGTTGCAGAACTTTTGACAAAAAGAGATGACCGTGAAGGAGTACACAAAAGAGTTCTATAGATTGTCGATAAGGTCGGGTCAAACTGACGAAGGCGAAGAAGTTGTCACAAGATATGCCAATGTCTTGAAATATGCCATTCAAGATGAGTTGAGAATGTCAAGATTCAGAGCGGTCGGAGAAGCCTACCAATTAGCTCTGAAGGCAGAAGAGAAAGTGTCGAGGAAATCTACAGCGACCAGAGGTAGGATGACGAGTCAGGGTGCGAAGACTGTTTCCACGAAAGTCCAAAGTAGCGGTTTCAGGAGAGAATATGTCGAAGACGACTGGCATGCAGAAGGGACATCGACAAGTGAAAAGATGCAAGAAAACTGACGCAATGGATGAGGAACACGCAGTCGAGGTGCGTTTGGTCGAAGTGGTCCATTCGACAGAAAAGGAGCTAACAGACCAGCCATAATCTATTACAAGTGTCGAGGAGTCGGACACAAGGAATATGAATGCCTAGAGAACCTACATGCTGCAGAGGAGTTGAGACCCAGACGTCGAAGAGATGAGCAAGTCAACGAGAGGACAAAATCGACATCTGACAACAATGAGGATGAGAAGAAGAAGAATCGAAACCTGACAGTCAGAAGAACATTGGTTCAGGAGGACCAACGCGACGAGCAAGATCCGGCACAACGAAAGGCTATCTTTCGAACCAAGGTGCGAATCAGTGAATGGCGTTGCAAGACCATAGTTGATGGTGGAAGCACTGAGAATCTTGTGTCGACAGAGGTCATCGACAAGATCGGGTTGAAATGTCGAGAACATCCACACCCATACAAAATCTCATGGTTGCAGAAAGGACATCATGTGAAGGTGACCAGACAGTGCCTGATTAACTTCAGAGTTGAAGGATTTGAAGACAGTGTACTATGCGACATAATCCCAATGGACGTGTGCCATCTGTTGTTAGGAAGACCATGGCAATATGATCGGAAAATGATATATGATGGTCAAGCTAGCACAGTCACAGTGTGGAAGAATGGCGTGCAAAGGACTCTTAAGCCGGGCCCGGAGGAGTCAGCCGACGGTAAGCAGGGCGAGAGCAACTTTTGGGAAAAGCAAGTGCTGATGTGTTCATTGAAAGAATTCCTCGCGGAAGAGGAAAAGTAGTCGGGATGTTTTTCTATCATTCCAAAAGGACCATGTGTTGATAGGTCGATAATGGAGAAGATTCCAGTCAAATTCGGAAAGATGCTTGAGTAGTTTCGGAGCATAATAGTCGATGAGACACTGACGGGATTGCCACCGACAAGAAACATATCCCATTAGATCGACTTGATTCCAGGGTCGAGTCCACAAAACAAAGCACCGCATAGGATGAGTCCGACAAAAGGTCAGGAACTCAATCGACAGGTCCAAGAGTTGTTGGACAGAGGATTGATCAGAGAAAGTCTGAGTCTATGCGTGGTACCAGCAGTATTAGCGCCGAAGAAGGGTGGAGAATGGAGAATGTGTACAGACTCCAGAGCCATCAACATGATCACGATCAAGTACCAGTTTCCATTTCCGAGGATGGACGACTTGTTGGATTGCTTGAGTAGAGCAAAGTAATTCACGAAGATAGACCTGAAGAGCGGTTATCACCAAATTCGGGTTAGAGAAGGAGATGAATGGAAAACAACATTCAAGACAAAGGAAGGGTTGTATGAGTGGTTAATCATGCCATTCGGATTGACTAATGCACCCAGTACATTCATGCGGTTGATGAATGAGGTACTTAAACCATTCTTGGGAAAGTTTGTCGTAGTCTACCTAGATGACATTCATATTTTTAGTCGAACCAAGACAGAACACTTGGGACACATTCGACAGGTATTGCAGTAGTTGCAGAAAGAGAAGCTGATGGTGAACCTGCAAAAGTGTTTCTTCATGAAGGAAGAACTAGTGTACTTGGGATTCGTAATATTGGGTAAGGGGTTGGTGATGGACCCAGAGAAGGTGAAGGCAATATTGGATTGAACAGAACTGACAAGTACGACTAGAGTAAAGAGTTTCCATGGACTTGCCAGTTTCTACAGGAAGTTCATCCGAGGATTCAGTCGGATTTGTGCACCTTTGACAGAGTGCATGAGAAAAGGGGAATTCAAGTGGACAGAAGCAGCCCAGTGAACTTTCAACAAGTTGAAGGAAAAGGTCAATGAGAGCCCAGTGTTAGCGCTCCCAAATTTTGACAAAGTTTTCGAGGTCGATTGTGACGCGAGTGGAATAACAATTGGAGTAGTGTTGAGCCAGGAGGGCTGACCAATTGCATTCTTCAATGAGAAGTTGGATGATGTAAAGCAGAAATATTCGGTCTATGACCAGGAATTTTATGATATTGTCCAAGCATTGAAGAAGTGGAGGCATTATTTGTTTCCCAAGGAATTTGTGTTATACACAGATCACCAATCACTAAAGTATTGAATACTCACTCGAAGTTGAATCAACGACACATGAAATGGGTCGAATTCCTACAGGGATATACATTCATGTTGCGACATAAGTCAAGCAAGTCGAACAAGTTTGTCAATGCGCTGAGTCGAAGAGTTGCATTGCTAAACACGATGACAGTTCAGGAAACAGGAATAGAGTCGGTGAAGGCAGAGTATGCAACCGGCGAGGATTTTGCAAAAGCATGGGAGGCTTGTCATGAACTGTGGAGTGTCAACAGGACCCCATATTTGGATTATGTTATCTAATAGGGATACTTATTCAAGGGACAACAGTTGTGTATTCCCAGAGGATCTGTAAGAGAGAACCTAATCCGAGAGTTGCATAGTGGCGGATTAGCAGGTCATTTTGGCATCGATAAGACTAAGGAATTGGTCGAAGAAAAGTATTATTGTCCAGGAATGATGACATATGTCAGAAAGTGGGTTCGACAATGTAGAGTTTTCTAGTTGGAAAAAGGGAGAAGTCAAAATACAGGGTTATATACACGATTACCTGTACCGAATACCCCATGGGAGCACCTGAGCATGGATTTTGTGCTAGGATTGCCGAAGACGCAGCAAGGGAGCGACTCAATATTTGTTGTAGTTGACATATTTTCGAAAATGGCACACTTTATTCCGTGTTGGAAGACAAGTGACGCCACAAGCATTGTTGTACTATTCTTCAAAGAAGTAGTCAGATTGCATGGGTTTCCGAAGAGTATCACATCGGACAGATATACCAAGTTTATAGGACATTTCTAGAGAACCCAATGGAAGAAACTGGACACGAGGTTGCAGTTTAGCTCGGCATATCATCCGCAGACAGACGGATAGACTGAGGTGGTGAATAGAATTTTGGTAAATCTTCTAAGGTGTTTGACGGCCGACAGACCCAAGCAGTGGGAAAATGTGTTGGCGCAAGCAAAGTTTGCATATAACAATTCTGTGAATCGATCGACAGGTTTGAGCCCATTCCAGATTGTTCAGGGAAGAAGCCCACACGGAGTGGTGGATTTGGTCGAGTTACCGACAGAAATCAGGAAAATCACGGATGGAGAATCATTCGCAGAGCACATGAAAGAAGTACATGAAGATGTGCGAAAGCGCATAGAAAAGAGTAACGTGGCATACAATTTGAGAGCCAATAGGAAGAAGAGGCTACAGTCGTTCAGCGAAGGAGACTTAGTCTATGCACATTTGCGGAAGAAGAGATTTATGACAGGAACATATAACAAGCTGAAGCTGAAGAAGATTGGACCATGTAAGATTCTGAAGAAAATTTCGGACAACGCTTATGTGTTGGAGCTACCGAATGACTTGAGAATTTCACCAGTGTTCAATGTCTCAGATCTGTACAAGTTTGAAGAAGGTTCAAGCAGTAGAAGCGCGGAAGTGTCGAACATTGACTAGACAGTGTAGATTCCAGATCGATAGAAGGAGGAAATCGCAGAAGTAATTGAGGAACGCGAAGTCGGGCGTACACGTAGTTCGCGAAGGAAGGAATACTTAGTGCAATGGAAAGATGATGAGTTGCAGGAGGCGACATGGATTTTTGAAGAAGAGTTCAAGAGACTGACGGAGCAGTCGAGTTCTTTTTCACCTGGGGAGTCTGATGCAGGAGCATTGGGGCCTAGGCAGAGCAGTCAAAGATGATCAACATGAAGGAGGTCAACCAAAGGGATTGCCGACGACCACTGGTGTAGAAGAACAGATTGGATGTCGAAGTCAATAAGTGGAGCAAGAGAAGTTGATGCTCATATCGACAGAAGATGTGAATGGTTGAGAGTCGACATGTCATACGTCGACAGACGATAGAGTTGCAGCAGAGTCGTCGATAGGTCGACATGTTGTCAAACCGTGACACCAACAGGTTGAGGCGAAGGCCAAGTAGTGAGGAAGGGGCGAACTGGAAGTTGCATGAGTGAAAGGAAGCCGACGAAAGACAGTATGGTCGAGACAGTGATAAGACCGACTATTGTAGCAGTTTCAGAAGGACGCGTAGAACTCAAGTAGAGTACTTGGCAATAGTTCGAGGTTGCTAAGGAAGTTATGAGCAGTTATTGCAGGTAGTTAAGATCGTGACAGATGTCAACATAGGAAGAGATTGTGTAGCACAGCAGAGGCGCTGACAGTTGCAAGTCTGCAGGATCTGAGGAGATCAATAGACAGAGAAAGCGTGTCTCGGGGGTCGAAGTGATCTCGGGAACAGCAGTAGCAGAGTAGAAAAACAGGGAGTTTAGTTCAATTGGATAACTTGGCAAAGTCAAGCAGAGCTCAAGAGAAGTTTTGTAGATTGGAGAGGACAGTCACAAATCTACAGAGCGCAGGAAAGATTGAGCCATAGCTCAAAGTTCCACAGTGAACCAGGAGAGGGTGACAGTCGACACACTGAGATAACACACAATTACTTCTGTATTGTAATAGGCTGAGGCCGACAGTAGTTAGTTATTTACATTCTTGCAGTTTGCATTGTAACCATTTCGATAGAAGTAATATAAGCCTCTTTTCGCATGTTGTTTACATCTTGTGTATGCGAAGACGTGTGTTGTGTGTAATTGTTAAGAAAGAACCTTAGTCATAAGGCACCTTGCGTCAAAATATAAGGGGGTGAAGAGAAATTACACGCTAAAATATTTGAGATGCTCCAGGATAGCCTGAGGTAGAGCTACATATTCGCCTCCTGCTTCCCCTATCAATGCAGATCCTAAACTCTGGCAACCTGCAAATGAAGAATAATTCACCAAAATTTTCTAAAAACTGTGAAAAAACACTTGGTTTCTGCATTAAAAGTATCTGTATTGATATTTCCAGGAACAAGAAACATGTAACATTGAAAGAATTGCACCTGTTACGGTGCGAACGTTGTTGCAGAGGTCTCAGGGGTGATTTTGATCTTTTTTTTTTTAAATCTTTCGTTCCATTGTTTCTTGCTAAGAGCAAGTAGTGTCCAATATGAAAAAGCCCCTAACGTTGTATGCATTTGCAAGTGGCTGTAAGCTGGACCGCTGGCAGTAAGCTCGACCACATGTACAAATAAGTGAATACATGCATGTTGGAAGGTGTAATCAAGTTTCTTCAAAATCCATTACCGTTTTTTGTTAATTTAATTTAATCTGATCTAATTTGTATAACTAAATATTAACAGCAAGTGAAAGATAGAACAAATGAATGCTCATTCTCACTCATATAGAAGCTTACCTCTCAGTCTCACATATATCTAAATCGCTCTTTAAAAGAATTTTGTAGATGATGAGCATGAAAATGTATTTTGTGGAATATGTAGTTGGGGTTGTGAAAACATTTTGTTTTTTCTGCTAAGATGTTTTACCTTGTCTAGTAAATGGAATGCATGGCTAACACATCTATTTGGAAATTCCAATAGTTTGATGAACACAAATAAAGAAACGACCGAAATATAATAATATCATTTTCATGTTTCAATTCCACTTGTATATGATTCTACCAAATACATTTTCGGGGCAAAAAACACTTCTTTTTTTCAATGTAAAATTGTAATTGTGAAATAATAGTAGCTACATCATCATCTTTTTCTGTAATGTAAAAATGCAATTGTGAAATAATAGTAGCTACATCATCTATAATGGTTAAGAAATAATGGAAGAATTCATGGTGAATTTGTTCTTTTTGGCAGTTTTCTCGGAACCTAAGTCCTAAGGAGCCATGTCATAGTAACAAAAATTGCATGGAGTTTCCATCTCTTGCATGTGAAGGCTTTTGATCAATACCTCCACGCTTGCATCAAGCATTACAATATTTCTCCGGTCTCCAGTCAAACTTTAACAAGAATAAAAGTTATACAACTAAACTTTTACAATATACATAGTGTCATCGTTTGATGAAATAAAAAAATCCATACTTTCTGAGTTGCCATGGGAGAATTATCATATCCTAAACAAAAGGTGTAGTTTGGTATCTTAATCTCCACCTTGAATCTTTATAATTCCTTAGAGATAGAAGATTGTCCATATTTATTTTGATAGAATTATTTTAATATCAAATTTATATACTCTTGCGTGATTGGAGGATAATTCTATGTAAAGATCTCAATAAATGACCATAGTGTTTGAATATAAGCCTATATGGTAAACATAATATCTATATATATATATATATATATATATATGTTTATTAATTTTCCTTAGGTATTAGACACTTTATAGATCATTATGAAGGCATGGATCTGATTTTCATAATTATACTATATCATAGTCTTTTTACACTAATGTGTATATACTTTTTTCTTTCCAAGGTGGAAGGCAAGACAGAACAAGGAATAATGAGACTTCAATTAACTATGTGTAATGTTGGTAGCATTTTTCATATATTGTAACCAAGTGGCGAGAGGGATCCAATTTTTTAGGTGTAATTTTGTTTTTAATTTTAAATCAAGAAATTTGATCTCTCTTTTGCTTGATAGATCCACGTTTAAATTTTAATTTTTTATTTTATAGGCACATATGAATTTTTTAATTACTTTTCATTGAGTTTTCTGGTTGTTATCAAATTTCTTATTAATGACATTTTTTGACTTCAAACTTGTTTATAAACTTTTTTTATTTACTATTGCAAGAACAGAGACTTGTTACATTGCATCTATTTCTCTTGTTATGATTTAAGCCCACATCTAAAATTTTAATATATTTTTTATAAGTTAAGTTATCCCATACTTGATGTACTCCCCAAACGAAAATGTAGAGCACCTGCGAAGCGTTCCAACAACTCAACCATGTCAGGTCCTGTAGAAATGTTCTTATCCGTTGTGTCAACATTTGCCAAGAAGAAAAGAAAGGAAACTATTCTATCTAGTTGTATAGGCAAGTGGTGGTAGGTAGGCGTGTACGGTTTGCAGACTGGCTCTCTGCCTCGTGATAAAAAATTCGGTGGTGCGCAGATATCGATTTGAAGGTTTGCATCACCTACTGGAATGGAATCTGTATATATGGACTCTAGGGGCATGTGGATCGGATATAGTGAGCCATTTTACCGTACGTTGTAAATAATTAAACGCAGCGTACAGGCGGCAGCTTTTTCTTTCCTCAGTATATTCGCCCGAATAGCCCACCACCATGTCAAAAGTGTTTGGAATTTGACACCGAAATGGTCCATTACTTTCTTTCTAATATAATTCAACAAGAGCAGTGTGGTGGCAATGTCCTTGATATTGTCATTTACTCTATTTGTAGAAAGTTATAGGAAACATATATTTGTTTGGAGTTGTAAATGATTGATAGAAGTTAAGATGAATAAAGATAATGTATTAGTAAACTTGCTCAAATAATTAGGAGGTTTGCCACCACGTCCACAATTCTCAACAGTGCTCACCATTCCCCCAAAAAACGAAGATTGAACATAAAATAATGGAACCGAGATTGAACATGAAAAAACCCCAAACCATTTGAATTATAGTACCCCCAACTGCCATCTCTGCCTCTTCCTTTGTCATTGTTCCCCTTTGTTGCTGAGCATTAAATCCTTACGACTATTAGTATAGATAGAAGCCTCTGTGCAAAGCAGAAAGGTGACTAAGATATTATATCAGAATATAGTTATTGTAACTGTGTAAAAAAAAACATTAATATTTTTTAATTACCGACAAATACTCGCAAACATGCAACTAGAGTAAATGCCAGACACGAGCCGTTAAAATAATGGGAATACGTTCCCCATCCTTCTATCATTCATGGGTTGTTAGAATGCCTTGAAGCACAGATAGTTGTTGGGCGTTATATTATTAGTTAAGGCTGCCTGGGTTCGAATGTCAATTCAAGCTCTGGCTATTGGTCATTCATTCTGCACTCGGTCATTCTGCACTTGGTGGATGGGCAATGTTTAGGTCGTTATTGTGCCTCAAACAAAAAATTAGAAACCATAAAAACCAAAATTCAAGATGCTGATTATGATCCACCAAATATAAAATAATGACATATTTGAAGCATTTCAAGACGTATCTTCCAAACACTAAAAAAACCTGGAGAACTTGGAAAGCAAAAGAAACAAGGGAGAAATTTATAAACACAAAGTGCTCAAATATTTATCTTATGAATATCTAACAAGAGCGGTCTCACACATTTTGTCTATCCAAACTGGTTTTTGTCTTTTTATAATTTAGTTCAAACAGAATAGTTCAAGCTCATTATAACAAAAAATCCATTATTTTTTCATAAAATATCTCATTTTTGGTAACAAAAACTACATTATAAAATTTCAAGCAAGAGATGTTACCGCATGCATCCGATCAATCAACATTTCCATCATAAATTGCAAAATACCAGACCAGCAAACAAGAAAACCTAAATTTGGGCGAAATTTCCCTGTACCTTTGAGGTCATCTGCATGAGCGAGCAAATAATTGTGGAGCTTGGGAAGCACGGTTTCTCTGTTAAATTGAAACGAATCAATGTCCGAAAACTGCAGAGAAAAAATAAATATTGTCAAATTATGATAAATAAATATTATCTATGATCAATATCCTCGTACTTGTCATGGTTGCACAAATGCAGGTAATACATTTTCCATCATACAAATCTTAAATCCGTTGATACAGGAGGAAAAAAGAACACGCTCGTAGCGAGTAAAGAAGTGGTGCTATAATATTCATAATTGTGGAACCATTCATTTCTAGGGATGATTCCACAATTATATACCGTAAAGATAAATAGTACAAGTCCTTGATCACGGGAGTGAAAGCGGAATCGGAGAAGCGGTATCTAATCGTCGAGGGTACCTAATTCTCATCGCATTATATATGTAATAGTAGGGGAAATAATAAATAAGTGGTTGAAAGCCTTAAATAAAATTGAGAGATTCCATTTAATCCACAGATTATCTAGACCGGATCCACCCACCTTCAATGAGAAGCATGAATCTAACTCAGGAATAGGGTTACCTTATCGATGCCTCATAGGAGCTCCGTATCCATTTTGTAGCCTTGCTCTTTTATTGGGGAAGTGTTCTTAAAAGCAACATTTTTAGTCATACAAATCTTACGCCCAATACTTCTTCAAAGCCACATCTCATTGTTTCCCGACCATTGTACAACGGAGGATTCCTCACTGTACTAACTTCTGTAAAAATGAAATTACCTACGGAAAAGCATTTCGACAACCTAACCATATTGCCATATCATGCAAATTGAAATCCAATGCTCTCAAACAGAGAACGAAAGACCAATTTGTTTGATGTAGCATTAGCATCCAAAAATCATTAGCATTCACAGCCAAAAGATCATAGATATGCAAATAAAAGCTTTCGACAGGAGAATATATATAGAGTTTGACATCATTTTTTAAAAGATCAAAAACATCATTGTACAAGAAGTTTAAATAAAACATTCATAGCCAAAAGATAAGTGGTCTGAGGAAAAAATCCCTCCCTCACGATACTTGTTACTCTAACCTCCTGACCTTTGAATAAATATACTGACATAATTTTGGGAAAAAATAAAAATTAGTAGAGACACTTGCAGCAATGGAAAGAAGGTGATGAATCCAATTAAACGGTTTTATATGTTTTAATGGAGTTCCATTCCAAACTCCAGTCTTTTTTCCTGCACCCATATTTGAAAATAAAATTTTAAAAAGGCAAAGCAGAAAAAAAAAAGGGGGCTAATGACAGTAAAAAAAGAATACCTAACAAGAAATTGCGTTGGATTACATTACATAACATCATGAGAAAAACTTAATTTAAGTTACGATCCAGAAAAGGAATTGCAAAGAGAAAGAGGTTGATTATTATGGGAATAACTACCTGGCAAAGTTGGATAGCCAGTACGTCCTTTTGGCCTGCCTGATACCAAAACATCAGTGCCAGATAGTATGGAAAGTTGCTGTTGCTATCGATCTTAAACATGATATTGTAGCCCTCGTATTGGCAGGATATCCTGAAATCAAATCAAGTTATCAAACTGCGGTGAAGTAACTATATGAATATCAAATTAATTGAGTATTTCCAATACTATGTACCGTTTATATTCGATGTCCACCACACCCGAAGATACAACTTGGCTAACTTTGTCTGTGTGGGCAAGTTTAGAGTAGCCACAAAGGCTCATGACGAAATCAGTTTGGTCTCCTTGCCCGTAATCTGTCACAACAATTTTCACTCCTTCGTCTGTGCAGAGATCTCCATTTGTGCATCTTACCTATAGTTTCATTAATGTGAACTTGACACATTAATATCTAAATTCATCCTTAAATTTAAATTTTGTGTTGTTTTTTAGTATGGAAATCCACCTTTTTAATACGAAAAGACATATCACTATACCACACAACCCTAATATAAAATTTAAACAATACACTCTATAACCACTTAATCTACAATTACTAATCCAGTGCCATTTGTTAGAAATAGTAATTACTTCAGTTAGCTTTAGCTTTTACTTGAGTTACTATTTAGAAGTTCAGTTAATAAATGCAACAACATGCTTTGCATGCATGCAAAAGCTAGGTTAGAGTTTTTAGGGTTTACCATAAGTGTTTAAATACACATTACATTATTGTTTGTATTACATCAGTTGATCTCCGTTTATGAATAAAGATTGAAGAGCCGTAGCTCATTCCGTATTATCTTTGTTTATTTCTGCCTCCAACCTTCAGTTTGGTATCAAAGCATAGGAGAAGATCAAATTGGTAGCATCAATTTCCGGAGAAGCCAAAGCCGTAGCTTTGAAGAATTTGTAAGTTTTTTTGAAGAATTTTTTTTTGGAGAAATTATTAAAAAAAAATAAAAAAATTGGAGTATAGTCCACTGAGCGGTACTTTAGGAACTATCGCGCCAACAGTATAGTCTAAAGCACGGTAGTTTGGGGAGATACGAGGTAAAAAATCGAGATTTCACCGCGGCCTCTCCCTAGGACAAAGAGCAGTAATTGAAACAAGGCGGCATTTTTGGACAAGTGCAAAAAAGTTCTTACTTTATGTGATTGTTTTTTGACTTTCACGCAGTTATTGAGTAAGAATTTTTTCTTTTTACAAGAGAAGAAGATATTTGAAGATATTTTTCAAATCTTGTTTAAGAGGGAGAATTATTATTTTTTATTTTTATTTTTTTTTTAAAGGAAGGGAGATTATTTTGAATAGAGCCAGTGAAAGACACCGCAGCGTCTATGGCTTCTAGTAGCAATCAATCTCAGATTTCTCCTCTTACAGGGAAAAAGGACTATGATGTCTGGGCCACAAGGATGGCGGTTTATCTTAGGTCAGAAGATGCATGGGAATATGTCGTATATGGCTATTCCGAACCTGCAGATGATGAAGCTTTTCAAGCCCTTTCAAACGTAGAGAAGGATGTCCTACGAGCGCATAGGAAGAAGGATGCAAAGGCACTGCATCTCATCATGAACGCTTTGGATAACAGTGTATTGCCAAAGATATCAGCATCTTTACATGCCAAAGCAGCATGGGATACCTTGGCGACCAGTTATCAAGGTGCTGGTAAGGTTCAAACAGCAACACTCCAAAACCTAAGAAGAGACTTTGAAGATCTGAGGATGAAAGAATCAGACTCTGTAGACTCTTTCATGACCAAAGTCATGGGGATTGTTAATCAGTTGAATATCTATGGTGAAAAGATTGGAGATCAAAGGGTGTTTGAAAGGGTTCTGAGATCCCTACCCCACAAATTTGAGTCGAAAGTTTCAGCGATTGAAGAAGCAAAAGATCTGAGTACTCTCTCTATAGACGAGTTGACTGGATCTTTACTTTCATTTGAATCCAGACTCAACAGGAATGAAGAATCCTCTCAAGAGAATGCTTTCAAAGCACATGTCTCATTCTCAAGAGGCAGAGGAAGAGGCAGAGGAGGATCAAGAGGACAAGGCAGAAGTGGCCGAAGTAATGGCAATGGAGATCAAGATCACCATCATAACCATGAAGGCGGAAACTGCGACAAAAAAAGGTCAGATAAATCTAATATTCAGTGTTATTATTGCAATAAATTTGGGCATTATGCTCATGAATGCAAAAAGAAAAAGGCTGATCAACCAAATCATAATGCTAATGTGACTAATACCTTTGAGGATAAAGATGATATGTTATTTCTTACATGTCATGCTGCACACGAAAGCCCAAAGGGACTTTGGCTTTTAGATAGTGGCTGCAGTAACCATATGACAGGTGACAGAGGTCTAATTGCAGACCTAGATGAATCAGTGAGGACAGAGGTCAAAGTTGGCATGGATGAGGTGGTTCCAGTTCTTGGAAAAGGAGTGGTCAACATTCTGACCAAACAAGGCCAACAAAAGACAATCTCAAATGTCTATTATGCTCCAAGATTGAAGCATAATCTGCTTAGCATTGGGAAAATCACTGAAAAGAAGTACAAACTTGTCTTTAATGGATCAGACTGTGAAATTTATGACCCAAATCGACATTTGATCATCAAAATACAAGTGACTAGGAACAGGATGTATCCACTAGTCATGAATTGCAGCAGCAAGGTAACCTCTTTTGCTCAAAAAGCCACTTGCATGGATGATTATTGGTTATGGCATTTTAGATATGGACATCTTCACTTTGGTGGTCTCAAGTTTTTGCAGCAGAAAGAGATGGTAAAGGGATTGCCCCCTATGAAGGAGCCAGAAAGCAGTTGTGAGTGTTGCATCATTGCAAAGCAGCACAGGGATAGCTTTCTTAAAGGTATGTCTCGAAGGGCACTTGCACCTTTAGAACTTATTCATATTGATCTAGTTGGACCAATGCAAACTCAATCGATTGGTGGAATCTATTATTTCCTTACATTTATTGATGATTTCAGTAGAAAAACATGGGTGTATTTCCTTCGTCAGAAGTCTGAAACTTTTGGCAAGTTCAAGGAATTTAGGGCTTTGGTTGAAAAACGGAGTGGTTATCAACTCAAAGTATTGAGATCTGATGGAGGGGGAGAGTATGAATTAAAGGAATTTCATGATTACTGCAAGCATCATGGAATCAAGAGGCAATTCACTACAAGATATACTCCTCAGCAGAATGGTATTGCAGAACGCAAGAACAGAACCATCATGAATCTGGCAAGGAGCATGCTGAAAGGAAGAAATGTGTCCCATGAATTTTGGGGAGATGTAGTGGCTTGTGCTGTTCATGTGATGAACAGATATCCCACCAAAATTGTGAAGAACAGAGTACCAGAGAAAGCATGGTCAGGTATGACTTGTAATGTTTCTCATTTCAAAGTATTTGGTTGTGTGGCTTATGCTCATGTTCCTAAACAGCTAAGAAAAAAGCTAGACGACAGGAGTGAGAAATGTATATTTCTTGGATACGGTGAACAAACTAAAGCCTACAAGCTGTATAACCCTATTACCAAAAAGGTTATTCTCAGCAGAGATGTTTTGTTCAAGCACGAAGAGTCATGGAATGGAACCATAGACAAGGGTATGGGAGCTGCAATACCCCAACCAGAAGATGGAGAAGATGAGGAGCTGATTGGACAACAAGATCCAGTAGCATCTTCACCAGTAGCAAATACTCCAGAAAGAACACCTAGAAACTCAGTTCGAGGTGAAGCATCAAGTCCGCAGTCAGGTAATGAATATGATCACAGTAATAAAAAGACTAGAAGATTGACAGATATTTATGATGAATTGGACGCAAATACCAATTATGTTTTTATTGCTAGTGAACCTATGTTTTATGAATAGGCTGTAAAACAAGAGCATTGGGTAAATGCCATGGACGAAGAGATAGATTCCATTGAGAGAAATGATACATGGGATCTAGTTGACCTGCCAAAGAATAAGAAACCCATTGGTGTGAAGTGGGTTTATAAAACCAAACTCAATGAAAAAGGTGAGATTGATAGGTACAAGGCAAGGTTAGTAGCAAAGGGTTTCTCGCAACAACCAGGAATTGATTTTGGAGAAACTTTTGCACCAGTGGCAAGATTGGACACAGTAAGAGCAGTCCTAGCAATTGCAACACAGAATAAATGGAAAGTGTATCAGATGGATGTCAAGTCGGCATTCTTGAATGGAATTCTTGAAGAAGAAATTTATGTGGAGCAGCCACATGGGTATGAAATAAAAGAACATGAAGACAAATTTTACAAGTTGAAGAAATCTCTATATGGGCTCAAGCAAGCTCCAAGAGCTTAGTATAGCAGAATTGATTCTTATCTGATCAAAAATGGTTTTAGCATAAGCAGCAGCGAACCAACACTTTACACAAAGGTAAATCAACAAGGACATATTTTAATAGTTTGTTTGTATGTTGATGATATGATTTTTACAGGTGACCTCTCAGTAGATGAGTTCAAGGAAGCTATGAAGAAAGAGTTTGAGATGACAGACCTTGGATTGATGAGGTTCTTTCTTGTCCTAGAAGTAGAACAGTCAGAAAAGGGTATATTTATCTCTCAAAATAAATATGCTAATGAAGTTCTTAAGCGATTCAGAATGCTTAATTGCAAAACAACACCTACACCAGTGGCAACAGGTACTAAGTTGAGCAAAGAAGATTGCAGTCCCAATGTAGATCCAACATTGTATAAGAGACTTGTAGGAAGTCTCATGTACCTCACATCTACGAGACCTGATATTATGTTTGCTGTCAGCTTGATTTCAAGGTTCATGGAGTCTCCCAAAGACTCGCATTGCAAGTTGGAAAAAGGATCTTACGATATGTTGCAGGGACTTCAAGCTATGGAATTTTATACTCAAGCACAGAGTATGATGTTTTGACAGGTTTCACTGACAATGATTTTGCAGGAAGTTTGGATGACAGGAAGAGCACTTCCGATCATGTTTTTCATCTTGGATCAGGGGTGATTTCATGGGAATCCAAGAAGCAGCCCATTGTGACACTTTCATCGGCAGAAGCAGAGTATGTAGCAACGACATCAGCAGGATGTCAAGTATTCTGGTTACGTAGAGTTTTAGAAGGTCTTCAACAGAAACAAGAAGGACCAACCACAGTTTATTGTGACAACAACTCAGCAATCGCTCTATCCAAGAACCATGTTTTTCACTAGAAAAGCAAGCACATTGATACTAGATATCACTTCATAAGAGAGCTTGTGAACAATGGTGAAGTTCGTGTTGAGCATTGTAAATCGATTGACCAATTGGATGACATATTCACAAAGCCATTGGAAAAAGATATTTTTGAAATTCATAGAAATAATTTAGGCATTGTAAAAGCTATAGTAGTCAGCAGTAGTAATTAAGAGGGAGTGTTAGAAATAGTAATTACTTCAGTTAGCTTTAGCTTTTACTTGAGTTACTATTTAGAAGTTCAGTTAATAAATGCAACGGCATGCTTTGCATGCATGCAAAAGCTAGGTTAGAGTTTTTAGGGTTTTCCATAAGTGTTTAAATACACATTACATTATTGTTTGTATTACATCAGTTGATCTCCGTTTATGAATAAAGATTGAAGAGCCGTAGCTCATTCCGCATTATATTTGTTTATTTATGCCTCCAACCTTCACCATTTCTGTATAGCTGAGCGACAGCAGCTACATCTCCTCCATTGAGATTTCTCCCAAAAGATCCATATCCACACGCTTCACCTGCACTCACATTAATATGTATAATGCTAAGTTATAAAGTTTTCCTTGGCATAACCCCCATAGGATAATAGTAATAAGAGAGTATATTTGTGCGTTGATGCATGCATGTACCGTCAGTTCCAAGGCAATATGGACTCCCATAGTAGGTGGATCTTGATGCTATATAAGAATATGTGCCTGACCCAGATACAGAAGGTTCTGCAACAACAAAATGCAAACTAATAGGTGGCATATCCAGCTATAACAACATTTGACAGCCACTGGGGAAGCCATTGAAGTAGAAACCAGGCTAAGGAGAAAATTAAGAGTAACAAAATGCTTATTAATCCTTACTAACTGTGCCCCTCGTTGGAAAACTGTTGGAACGATTCTAGTTTCCTTCACCTATGTAACACAACCAAATATAAATACATGTATAAGTAATCATGGGATTGGTTCAATATTAATCGAACAAAAATATTTAGGAGAAGTTGCCTCTTAAACTAAGTTTGTCGGAGTATCCTTACCTGTACAAGTGATAACTGTATGAATATTAATGCTTTCCGAGCTGGATAAAAACCCATTGCAGCGGTAGAACCCCATTACAAGTCAACTGAGAACGCTTGAGCTCACAACAGAGCCGAGAGCATGATGACACTTTTTATAATCTACTAGAAGAATTGAGTACCAAAACAATTTGAAAGCTACTCAAGACATGTTACCCAAGCCTGGAAGAGCACAATTGAGAGCATGGCAGAGCACACTGCACTGCATTACGAAACACGAGCCCATGACTGACCCAACACCAATCGTATTTAAACCTAACAGGTGAAACGACCATCCCAGGTTACAAATTGACTTAACATTACAAATATTTTTACCATTGAGGTTTGAATAAGTTCTTAAGTATACCTTTTTGATTGCATATAGCAAGAGTATGTTTGCGCAGGAGACTTGACCAAAGAACCCGCTTGAGAAGCATATGTTTAAACCACCTCTGACTTACACAAGGTAAATCGGTTGCCTCAGCTATGAAATTCTCATTTACCTCAAACTCTACATCACCAACCAAAACCCTTTTGTCATCAAACGAGTTAGCCAAAGCAAGCGCAGTAGACCTATTTGACCCATGGATTTTTCTTATAAAATCTATCCATCCAACATTCGTCAAGATCCGAACGAGTCGCCCATTGGTTTCCATATACTATCGGGATCAACCTGGTTGATTATCTCCATAGAAAAATGGATGATTTAAGTCCCTAGAACCTCAACGGGGAAATAAGGGTGTATACACATACATGGAAGACTGATAATTTTATAGACCAAATAGAGGGAAAACCCTGAGAATACTCCAGAGAACTGAGGAAGCTCATAGAGAGGAAAATGCAAAATGAAAAGCACTAGATAAAACCCTTGAAAAGGTAAAACGAGCGCCATTGATGAGATTTGTACCAATATACCCAAAATAATAATGAAACTGCCACCTCACAATTGAAAGTGGAAGAGTAGGATTCAATACAAAGTGTGAAAAGGGACCAGTGTCATATCAGCATGTTTTACGGATGCTAGTTGAAATCAACCCAATATGTGCATAGGTTAGTGTATAAACCCTGTGTAATGATGAACCAGAAAACAAGTGTTCAAACCAAAATATTTACTCAGATCCTTGGTCACTTTCGTTGCAAATTAAATGTGCTAGGCCGAAACTTAGGGTACGGACCAAAATATTTACTCAGATCCTTGGTCACTTTCGATGCAAATTAAATGTGCTAGGTCGAAACTTAGGGTATAGACAACATGGTTTAAAGATCTAGAAAAGATTTGAATTCTGACATGTGCAGAGTCTCGAGCTCTACAAAGTACAATACAACCAATAATCAAAGCATGACGATGCACACTGCACTGCATTACAAAACACGACCTCATTTACTTTGACGTAAAAAGATCCGGATTCTACAGACCTCGCTTACGTGAGCCTGCCACCGAGGCCCAGGCACCAAACATCGTTGCTGACGCCAGCACTCCAGACCCAATGAAAATTGAAATAACTATTTTTTTGTAAATATATTTGATATAAAAAAATATAACATTATCATAAACTTAAGGAAATAAAAAATTTCTGCCATGTGTTCAGACTTAATAAAACTGACCAAAAAATATATGTCAAGGACATAATAACACTATCATGTCCTAAAAGTGGGTAAATGAATGTTATAAAATGGTTCATGAGGAGTAGAGCAATTGATAATGAGTAATTGAGATGAGAAATTGTAAATGGAAAGTTATAAGTTCAAATCCCCATGGGTACATAATATAATTTTATGTGTTTAAAAGCAATGGCTGAGTCATGTGGATTATGAATGTTCATACGAGCATAGCTCCATCAAGCCACAAGAAACCATGTATATGTGCAGCGATGTTGCCATTCATACCTACAAAATGAATGTTAGAGGATTATAACAAAAGACAAATATTTAGAGGTTTTGTAGAGACGTGTGCAGTAGCATATAATGTGTACCTATACCAGTAATATGTTGTGTTCGTGTTTTTTTTAAGCATCTGCTCATGGAAGAGTGAAACTCTTTTATGCATGTATGCAGCTACAGTGTTGGGCCTATCAATGATGTTACAATTAGGCCAAATCCCCTCAGTTTTTGTCAAGAATCGTAATACAACATGTCCCCTTCTTATATCTACCCAATTCTACATAGGTGACTCACCCACGAGGGGTACACATGCTTGACCAAGTCTTGTAGCCATATACCCATTTACATTGTGGTTAAACCCAACTCTCATACAATTGCCTAGATTACAATGTGTCAATCACTTCTTCTCCGTCGTCTACTTCCATGTGCTTGTTCCACTTAACATGTGCCTCTTTCTTTAATGCATTTCCTATTTATCTTTGCAAACATGAATTTCATCTCCCTTCTCACAAAGCAACAAATCGTCTCCATCCATTCTCATTAAATTATAAAATCATAATAGATCATCACATGCCTTATGCTATAAAGTAAACTCAATATATTGAGTTCTAAACGACATGAGATTAAACTAACCATAAACAACCCCAACTCATAGATACAATCTTAGATCTACACACAATTCAATCTAAACATTCAATAATAAATCCATCCATAGATTTTCAAATCCTCTATTATATATCATTTCCACTTAAATAAAATTATTTCATACAAAATTTTCTTCCCTTTGAAAACAGGTAGAGAATTAAATCATTCCCTTTTATCACGTGATCTTAGAGAATTAAATCATTCCCTTTTATCATGTGATCTCTTTAAAAAAAAATATTAGTTATTATTGTGAGCACTAATTAAATTATATGGAATTTGGTAACTATGGTATACAAAGTTACCATGAAAGAAGTAAAAGTGGTACAATGCTAGTGATCCACTTTTAATAAAGAAAGATACTAAGAAATAACTTACTAAGAGATATGCATTGTGTAAAAGATATGCATTGTATGCCTAGGTAGAAGAGTAATGTTATCAATTTTTAATATGCAACGTGCTGTTGATAACTTCTACAAAGCTTTTGTAAGGGCTTGGATAACATTCTTTCTCCTTAAAGTAATATTGTTATCTAAATTTTAATGTTGTATACTTTCTTAAATTTGTCAATATTGTGTATATCATATTACAACCTTTCTTCTCACTATAACATATCATATTCTTATATTAGAATTTCATTTTTCATTGACTACCAAGTGAATCTTTGATTGAGTAATCTATAAAGAGTCAACATAATATTAACAACTACATTTTATAAAAGTAGTTTAATTGTTAGAAAATAAATCTATTTAATTGTCAAAGGAGAAATTTATGGATTAGAGCTTTACGAAATTAAAAACCTTATCATAGTAAGCTTAGTGAATCTTTGATCGAGTAATCTATAAAGAGTCAACATAATATTAACAACTACATTTTATAAAAGTAGTTTAATGATTAGAAAATAAATCTATTTAATTGTCAAAGCAGAAATTTATGGATTAGAGCTTTACGAAATTAAAAACCTTATCATAGTAAGCTGAGTGTAGACAAATATTCAAAATAAAGTAAAATTAAAAATCTGATTACTAAATATTATTTACTCTTAATGACTTCCCATATTATATTTCTGGACAAAAAGATACTATTGCATGATATAAGAGGAGGAAACAAAAAATTCATAAGATTAAGATGAAACAAATCATTCATAGAAAAATAGATTGAAGGATTTGGAATCACCTTGAACCAGGAACTTCCTAATTTGACATTTAGGAAGAAGGAAAAAGGTAGAATAAAGTTCACGTCTACTATGGCCAACACACTTCTGGACCTTAGATTGTGAAGGATATATGTGCAGAATACATGATTCATGGCGTTGATATATCAATTCGCTATGATGCAACTGTGAATGACCTTATAGACGTGATTGAATGTAGTCGCATATATATGCCTTGCATTTATGTTGTTAAACAAATTGACCAAATTACTATCGAAGAATTGGAGATTCTAGATAAACTACCTCACTAATGCGCAGTTAGTGCCCACTTGGAATGAAATTTGGATGTCCTGTTGGAGAAGAAATTATGGATTTAATTGAAAGAATTGGATGAGGTCATGTTGACATCCTTGAATTGGGAGAATATGAGGAATTAATTTTCAAAATTTTGATGGATTCCCTATCCAATTTCACCAAAGAAGTTTTGCGAAGATAAGGGTTTTGATTGGAATGCTCTTTTAAAGAGGAGTAAAAGATTCATGTATTTTGATACTTTGCAACTACCATGGCTTCTAGAACTAAGCAGGACAACGTCAGTGAACCCAAACAGTTTAACATTTATTAGTTTACATGTCTTTACAAGAGAATGCTCCAGTATATGTGCACGTGCTATAGTTGTTATTATGTATTGGCTTGCCACTAAAAACCAATCTTCCAAAGGAGAACCTAATAGCAAGTTTTGCGAAGACAACATTGGAAAAGCATGTTTCACAAGAGAATGATATGTTTGGATATTCAGATATACACTGAATTTTTTAATCAATTTATATATTTTTCAATATCTTTACATCTCAAAATAAGCAAGGATTTGTCTCCTATGCAACTCTGTCTATTTTCTTTAAATTAGAAAAAAAAACCTCTAGTCTCCACCTTCAGGTCCATCATAATCTACAAACAAAACTGTTAAACTGAGGGGCACGCAATTTTTTCTTGTGAAATCCCACGAATCCAAGAAAATGTGAGAGTATTGAATTTAAAAACACCAACACGACCACTATCCGTTCATTAGTACACAAACACGTTCATCGTCAAACCCACCACCGTCAAACCTGTGTTTCATATCGAATTTTTATTACTAGTATGACATGGGGTGGCTCCTCATAGGCCGTTGATAGACAACGAAGCCACCAGAGGAATTTCTCCCTTAAAGAACTCCTTCGGTGTAAAAATTGCCAAATTCCGATAGTGAATTATATCCCATAGAGCATCCATTCCAAGCAATAGGAAGTCTATATGCATGGTTATTGTTCTCATTCCAATCTCGAGAAGCACCAAATAATCAAATTTAAGCCTCAACGAGGACATTATTATGATATTGGCTATTTTAATATATGTAGAAAATAAGATTCCACCTCTATGTTAGTTGTTTACCAATCACGCAATCAGCCACAAGGAATCTTCAATTCATTTCCTTGAAAAGTGATTTTATATATCACACATCAAAAAATATTAACTTATTATTCATAGAATCAAAGTTAATGTTCACAGATACAAACTTAAGAACATTTATAGTTAATATGAGACTATGCTGATTGTTCCAAAAATACAAATTTGTTGATAATATCTATGGTGCTCCTTATCAAAGATTCCTTCCAAAAAAAAAACTTCTATCACATACATATAAACATACCATCATCAAATGAGAACTAACATCAAGCCTATCTCAATAAGCCTTAATGGAGCCCCTGTCCAAGGAGTTATCCAAAATTTCTTCATAGAACATAACTCCTTTAGGAGCTCCAAGTGCCTTCTTTGATAAATTGTCTCTATGATATTTTCTTCTCTATAAATTTGCATGATTGTAAGATGGTTGAAGGATGACTGTAACTGTTTTATCTTGTTGCACCAATGGCTACGAACGGAAACCTGTAAAGAATTCTTGTTGACTGCACATTCACTAATGGTAATTGAATCCCCAAGGACCTTTAAATTCAAAATATTCATGTTGATAGCAAAAAATAGGAGGTCCCATAGTACCAATAAATCTGCCCTGGTGTTAGAACCAGATCCAACACCCATCGAGATAAGGAAACAATGACTATTGTTCAGTTGTAACTGCATCCCACTACCACATATTTTGTTTTGTACTGCACCATCAAAACTGTATCCAACTAGATATTCGTCCTCAATATTAATATATGGAAATTTTCTAGGAATCCTATGTCTCAAATATTTGAAAAGTTCCTTTTAAACCCCTAGGATTCTAGAACTAGTACCCGCAACAAGTTGAGTGAGATCTTAAAAAATTATGGAGTTCCTAGTTCTCCATAACCCCCAACTAAAAAAGATAGGGATTTGTTTGTGTTTTGGAACCATTCTTTGCCATCTTTCCAAACTGTGAGCAAAGGACCCATATTCCCAATTCGATTTGAATTTTATCTTTGTCCTAACTTCCTGCCATACCTTCTGAGAGAAAATACAATTGACAAAAATGTGATCAATTGATTCTGAATTTGAATAACATAAAAAACACAAGCCTGAACCATTTTTACCCCTTTTCATAATGTTATCCCAGGTTAATATCTTTTTTCTAAACATAACCAAGTGAAACATTTTTATTTCTATGGTAAATTCCATTTCCAAATTTTGTTATGCCACCACTCCCTTGACTTAGAAATGAAAAAATCAGAAATATAAAGATGATTGGTTCCATTCCCAATGGATCTAATCAACTTGATCTAATAATCTGATGCCCAAATGACTTAAGCCAATAATGTAATTGTTCCACTCTTCTGCAAGTTCTCCAAAGAGACCAAGATCTTTAGCCAATAACAAATAATTTAAAATATATTCATAAGGATCAAATTTAACAATATGTTCCAACAAATGATAACCTTGTGCATGTATATAGTCTATAAGAGGTTGAGACAACATATAGAATTCATCACCTCCAATAAAGAGATCAATTCCTACCATAATAATTTGCCCATTGCCAATCTTCCAAGCAAGACTAGAACCCATCCAAGGATAAGAATTTATGAAACCTCTTGAGAATATAGATGCATTATAAGTTTTTTTTTCTTTTTTCTTAACCAATCCACTACATAAAGTTTCTTTAAGTATTTGGACTAGAGCACTTCAGACCAGAGACCTTAACCAAAAAGGTCTCTCCAAAGACTTTTCATACTAAGAGAAAGGCTGAACCATTCTAAGTTTTTTATACCCCATACCGCCAGTATTTGTGGAAAGGATACTTTTTCCCAACTGAATAAATGATATTTTTCCCCATTTAGATTCCTATCCCAAAGAAATCACATCATCCTTATTTTCAGGCAATGCAAAATAGACATAGGGACATTAAACATAGTAAGCCAATATACTGGGATTTCTCTCTTTGACCATCCTGAAGTCCTCCAACCTCCATTTTTTTCCTCCATTTGACCACCGGATTCAAAATTCCGTGTCCGTGATGATGCTTGAGATCATTTCTCGTTCTCACCCCCTTTTATCTGGTGGCTTCTCCCGCGACCCCCCACCTCGATTTTCATTCCACTAGGTACACCGATGGCTCTTGGTATCTTTTTACCATTTTATCCATCGCGGCCTATTCACAATCCCTTCGCTCACTCCATACTATAGTTATTATGTTATTTTGCTGCCATTCATCTACCTGCAAGGAGGCCCCCTCCGTGTTCCCCTCACATTTTTTCTTGGTCCACTCACACATGACCTTAGTTTGAACACTTCCTCCTTTCTTGACATTCCCATCTGTTCGGTATACGTTTATCACTTTTTCGGGCCGAGCAACTCCTTTTACGAAAAAGGAACTTTGGGAGTTTCTGTTAATCTCTTTTCTAACTCCTTAAAGAATGAAAAGATCATTGAGCAATATTGCTTCCTTTCATGCTCGTTAAAGTATTCGAAAGGGCGTCTATCTGGTATAATTTTAACCCTTTTTCCGGACCTAGTAGACTAATTGCGAAAAATGAATACTCTAGTCACATTGGCTAGAAGAGTTCTCCATTGCATACTTTTATGTTTTTTCAGGATTTGGGGACTAACACATGAAAAAGAACCCCCTCAGAATCTTCTTATCACTTTCATACTCTCTAAAATTTAAAGCACCCACGAGCATTCATCGTCCCGGGATCGTATAAATCCACACGACGGTATCTTCTCATAATATCAGAGTCTTCTTATTGCTTTCATATTCCTTAAAATTGAAAGCACCCACGAGCATGCACCGTCCTGGGCTCGTACAAATCCACGCGGTGGTATCATCTCGAGCACACTTCTATCCCTTCTTCAAGCTCCTTAAACCATGAAGAAGGCCCAAATGATGCCTCTCGACACCACAACTGATTACATAAATCTAGTCCTACCATTATGGAAGCACCCCTAGTATGGTCACCTTTCTTCAGAGTATTCTGCGATGTGTCACCCTTGGATTCTCCTGAACTCACTCATCAATTTTCGCCCTTGAGTCTCCCCCATTGCATCCACAGTCCTTGATCCCTTAAGTTACGATCCCCTTCCTCGATGTCATTTTCATATGCTGCCAGGTCAGTCCTGTCGTCATACTCTGAACAAATGAATTTTGAGTCCCATCAGTTCACGAACCTCATATCCCTCCACGGTGTCTTAGTCTCCCATCTAGTTCCATCACATCTTGGTTGTACACCTTGCAATCCTGTCAAGGAACAACATTTCCTTGGTAGTTGCAGGTCTCCCTCTATCAATGCTAGCACATCTATTCCATAGGATAGACCTAGAGGTCCCTGTACCTTGGACTCATCTCCATCAGTGGTGAGTTCCTATGGACCATCTGAGAGGAATCCCTAGTGCCTATTAGCATGGTTTCTTCTCACGTGCTTGACTTCAGCTCCATAATCGCACCATTGAGATCCGTATAGGGCATTGGTCCCTTCAGTTATTGGTCGAAGAACCCAGATGTCCCCTGACTCTAGCACATTGGTAAGTCTATTTGGAACCCCCTAGTTGTTTATTCCCACAGATATCCTGGATGAGTTGGCGACAGTGTTCGGAAGCCCTTCAGCTATATGCTTCCTAGAGTATCCAGTTCAGATGCAGGTTAGTGTACCTTTGAGATTCTGACTCTTAGTCGTTGAGTCCATATAGTTGTTGCACACCTTCAGATCCAGTAGAGCATCAACTGTTATGGTACCACATTTAGGACATATGCCATTGTTCCCCGTTCCAACTAGGGAAATTTTTAGGGGCGAACTTTCTCCAATTGGCCATTTTTTGGGTCATTTTTCAAAAAATAAATTCGTTATTTGGTCATTTTTAGTCTCTAATATCGCCTAGTATTTACATAAAATATGTTTTTTTATCATAATATTCGCCAAAATTTACATGTGTCAGTAGTAAATTGTATGTTTCATATTTAATATTCGCCTACCAATCTATATATATGTTTTTTTCAATCCAAAATAATCGCCTAGAATACTATACTTATGTATATTATTATAATCCTTAAAAAATACCATGTTTCCAACTCTTCAAATCAGTCATGGGTGGACCATGAGTATGTCCTAGTTTTGTGTCCCATATGGACCATCATAATGTACACATCAGTTCTCTATGTATTGTTCAGGTCCCCTTCAGGCCTCACCATTATTTGCATATCTTGATACGAGCATGGGTATGCCCGCCTCATCCATATATTTAATATTATATTTTCCTCATCCATTATTGAGGTGATGTATTTCCAGTTTTATCCCTTGCAGTTCGTATGAAGCACTTGTTTTGGTCTCCAACTAGTTTCTGCTCTTTGCCATCACAATGCTGACACCCTTGGAAAAAGTCAGAACCTATGATGTCTATCGGTCATACGATGAGCTCCTTCCCTCACACATTAGGGGGCAATATGTTAACACCCAAAAATTGTTCACCTTGCTCATCCCCCTGGTCACATAGCCCATTTATCCCCTTTTCCTAAATTTTTGGCCTCCAAAAACCCAAAAATACCTAAGTTAGTAACCAAATGGGAAAAAAATAAATTATTTCCCTAAAAAATATTAAATTCCTTCAAAAAAGTCAAAATCCCCAAAAAAAGAAAAATAAAAAGGGGAAATTATTCAAAATAAAGGAAAAAGGAGGGAAAACTCAAAATACCACGAACCAATACTAATGGTTTCCCAATACCATGGGTCAATACTCCGCCACCCAAAATTGCTATAAAAAGGTGATAGAGGCCCCTCATTTCATATACAAGAACACATTCACTCTTCCCTACCCTTATGCTGCCACAATTCCCATTGAAACCCCAACTACCCCAATTCCCATTTGAGCTTGTGTTTCCCCTTCCTGGTTGAGTTTCTGTCACCATCAGAGCATTTGGAGAAGAGCAAGGAACCTTGGAGACCCGGAGTACCACTCTTCGTACGACTGTGAGGGTCCCGTATACTCACCTTTTGAGGTAACCATCTATTGTAAATCCATTTTTACAACAAAATATAAAATCAACATTTGATTCATGGGTTCTAGTTTATTTCTTGTTTTACTGCAATAATCATTTAGTTTAGTTGTTTTTTAATTTTATTTGCACTCACACACTATCCATTCACGAACTGCTACTAAGAGTTCCTCAACTCTTAGTAGGTGTCCTTTTGCACTAGCTTGTGTGAAAACGCTAGCCACAACCATCATATTTGATATGTGCATCCTCAACTTGGACCTCAACAATTTCAATTTTTTTTGGTGAACTTCTTGAATCGTGTCTTCCTTCTCCTTTATAAGATGCATTGTGATGTTATCCATCAATTTATTATGTACTTATTCAATTTATATTGCATTTCCAATTTTATATCATCCGTATTTAGGGATTCTTCAATCCTCTTGAAAATTTTCTCTTTAAGTATTTTGACCAAGATCCTTGTTTTTTCTTGATTTCGACAATGTTTATTTTCCTCTTTCAATCTATTGACCCCATAAAGTAGTTTTTATTATGGTTTTACAATCTACATATTTCTTTATCGTTCTTACAAAATTTTCTCCTCCTTCCTTGCTTTAAGTTTTTAACCTACTTAATGATGCTTCATTAAGGACTTGTATCTTGGACAACCCATCACCCTTGTTATTGATTTCATTTTTGTATTTCTTCAATTCATCTCTTACATTTTTAATCCTTGATGCATTTATTTGAGAATATTTATTCAAATACTTCCATGTGGCATATGTTTGAGTATTTGTATCATGACTCATCCACCACTTATGAGATTCACCATCAGAATAATTACTTGTTGAAAAATCATTTTTAGCATTTTCCTTCATAATCCTTAACCATTCCTTAGGATCAATTCCATCTACATCTACTCTAAATATAGGTATTAACATTTATTCTTAATTGATATTTAATCAAAACTCTCACCTTAAAATCTAACAATCTTACAATACTAAAAATCAAAACTCTCACCTTATGTTACTAAGAAAAACTTCCTATGGCTCGGGGCAGACCACAACAGACATATGACTACTAGAAATCAACTCAATTCCCAATGCAATGCTATTATAAATGTAAATGCTAAGATGTGGAGTAAATAACCAACCTTCAATCGGATGTTCGAAGTAGATCCCTGTTGAGCTTTCAATCTCTACACTTGAACCTGCAGATTAGCCTCAACAACAAATACAAGCAAGTGCATATAATATGTGAAATATACTAGCATAAAAAATAGCATGGCCCATGATATAATAAGCAAATGTAACCCAATGTAATTCAACAAACATTTACAAGATCAATTGGACGAGAAAATGAGTATTTCTATTAATGAAAACAAGAAGTACATGATACGACCTCTTGCCGACAACTCATCTGAACCAAGAACTAGGTCCCTTCACTTGTGCCTCCACCACTTCAATCCCCCATGCAATGGAAAACTCAAACTATGAAAGGAGTTTGGTAGTTGAACATAAGAGGTTTACAAAAACAAGGATTAATGGATGTAGACTCAAGTCGTGGCAAAAATCCAATAGAGTTTCTATGCTCTCTCTTTCCTCCTCCTTTCATGTACCATAAGAGCTCAATATATAGCCTTCCAAAGGTATGTGAAAGGTCGAATCGAGTCGTTTCAGGGGTACATGGAGGGCCAAAGGTCACCCTAAGACCACTTTTTGGAGTGAAAAGTAATTTTCTATTGTTTTTTACCATTTAACTCGATGTACGCAGGCTACATTGGTGCAGCCTGCGTATACGCTGGCTATAGTGGAACAATTAGCGCATAGGAACAAAAATAGGGAACAATGGGTTCCTGGAGGGAAAAATGTGGATCTGAGTCTCTAAAATGAATATGAAGGTCAAAGAGTGCTGATGCTCACAAGGTGGAAAATTACGTTGTAACACCTTACAATCCTACAATCTTACAATCTTACAATACTAAAAGTTACTAATTATCCAAAATATTTATTTAGACTTTCCAAATATGCTCTCCTATATTTCATTATTCTAATATCTTTTGAATCACCTCAATCACACATATTAGTCAAAATGTATTATAAATTTATGTTAACATACTTTTTTAAACCTTGATTTGGAGATTGTCTTGTTGGTTGACCTTCCTCCTAGTGACATTGTAAAATTCCAGCTCCTCTAACTCTGAAATTTTGACATGTCGTATCCTAATATGTCTTCTTTTCAATACCACGTGTTTGATCAAATTTTTAAGTTCCTAGAGAAAGTTATGGTAACTGTCCCATAACTTATTGTTTTTGTTCCTTTCAAGAGAGATGATTTGTACAACATGCCATGTGTCCAATGTTTTATATATTATTATTAAATTTTACCACGAACATTATGGTTCATATTCATTATGATGCAACTGATAGCACTTAATTTGGAGCTCAAAATATTTATATATAATAGTTTTACTCGAAACACTTAGTTGAGACTAATTTTTGGACTAGTAAAAAACCCTAACTTCAATAGGTTGTAACTCTAAAATTATAGTAAACTAGAACCTAATTTTTTTCCACAAGTACTTTTCTATGTCTCCTCTAGATCCAAACGAATTTATTGTTCGAAACTTCCTAGAAAATATTTTTATAGTGAAAATGGAAAGATGACCCGTTTTGAAGGAGTTAAACCAAGGATTATGTGCTCTGATACCAATTGTTATGAAATAAATGGTTAAGATAACATTATAAACTGGAGTACACCCAATTTAAAACCAATACTGAGTTGTGGAAGACAAATCCAGAGTAGATAATTGAGATGTGTTATACGATAACTCCTTAATGAAGAGGAGAACCTCCTCCAAATACCCCAATACATTCATATATCTAAACCACGTGTTTTTGTCAATAATGGCTACATGAACTCTATATTTACATATTCACTCATTACATTCCTTTCATTAGGTGAATCGTTATTACATAAGCATTTAACCCCATATATCTACCCCTTTGGGTCATATCATATACATTTAACCCCATATATGCCCCACTTGAGATCATATACATTTACCCCATATATGATCCCCTTGGTCCATAACAAGAACATACACAGAGTGATGTAGGAAACCTCTAAATCAAAGGGATGGGGCAACCTCATCTATGATCTAGGTGGATAGTGGTGGACACACACCTGTTCCAGGAAATTACAATAGTTCTTCATCTTCTTTGCAATTTTCTATAGTCTTTCGGGTCCTGAACTTATGAGGCCATAAACGGTGTTTTTGGGCCATTATGGGGGTTAGGGACTTTGGCCCCATCCAAAAGTTGTACTTATTAGTTAGTTCTTTACAATTGACAATCATTCTCCCTAAATGGAGATCCTATGTAAAAAGCGTGCCCTCGAAAAGTTAGGTAGCCACCTCAGGGCCCACAAATCCTTTTGGAACCTCATCTCCTAGGGTTAGGGTTTTGGATGTTTAAGGTTTTTTCCTCTATTATTATGATAAAAAGTCCCTTTTCAATCTCTTTGTAAACATCTCTTGCGAATGAGTGTAGCCGCCACCTCTCTCTTAAGAGATAAGCTACCACCATCTGAGCTAGTTTGTAGTGCTTTGCAGTTTACAGTGTTCTTCCATTCCATTCATTAATAGAATTTGGGTTTTACTGTACTACTATTCTCTCTGCAAAATATTTGTGTATGTTTCCATTTTATATTGCTACCTTCACCTTGTTCTCTAAATAATCCATATCAATCTTGCACTTAAGTTCAAAATTATCATGAAATTGAGGGAATCCAATTCCTTATTAGGGACATGTGGGGATAATCAATCTTGCAACCCAACGGAATTTTGTAAATGCACTTTGCAATACCTAGTGTTGTAGCCTATTTGTACTTATAAAACCATATTTTCAAAAAACGATGGTATGATATTAATAGGAGTTGGTTAAACTGTGTATGGGTAGGTCCAAGTAGTGTCGTTCTAGGCAATTTTGAACATATCTAACTTGTTTTAATTAATTCAATTGATCATATTCCATGGGCACTTTTTGGAAACTAAATCTAGAACCCCAATTTGGAGGGATTTGAGTAATATTGATACATCTCAATCATAGGGATGATCAATTTGCAATCATTTCCTTTGAAGAGTGCACAATATTGTGCATAAAGGCAATTACATTTTTGCACTATTGTATCAACCATGCATCTAAGTGTGTTGGAGAAAATATTTATCAACCATAACTATTCATTGCAAAACTTTATTATATATAATAATTATTAGTCCTTGCTAAAGTAAAGAGTATAGTTTTCATTTGCAAGTCAAAGTGCTTTGACTTTGCATTAGTCCATTTTCATGATATAATGTTTTTTCATTGTTCAAAAAATAATTTATTAAATTGAATCTTTTGAAAAAAATAAAAAAAATAAAATGACAATGATGGTGGTGATGGTTATTAGTGTTTATTGATACCAACCTTGGTCTATTGGACCTTAAAAAAGGTAAGGAGTCACTTGGTTTTATTTATATTTTTTTTGTGTGCTTAAAAATATTTAAGATAAGAATTCCTAGATCACCATAATTTTGATGAGTTAAAAGTTTAGGAATGTCGGTATTGTAAAAAATATTTTGAAATTGTGATCTAATGCGGGTGTATGTAAGACGTCGTAAGAGAGAGTGCATGTTGTTAATTTTTTTTAATCTTAATGTGGAATTATAGTAGTACTTGAAATCAAATGAATAATAAACAAGCATAAGCATTCACACGAGACATAGTATTTACCTCGGGGAAACCCTCTAGTACTTGAGGGACAAACCCCAAAAAAATCTTCCTTAGAGTATTGATAAATTTCAGAGAATGTCTTTACAATGAGAAGATTACATCAAGCAACACTGGTGCATTATAAAAGAGAAATACCAAGCACCCTTGGTGAAATCACAAAGCAAGAGAGAAGATGGAAGAATAGAACTCATAATAATATCCTGCACAAAACCAATTCACTAATTTTGGTCACATGCACAAAGAAAACGAATTGCCTTCAAGAGAGAAGAGAATTTTCTCTCACATTGAATTCATCAATCTTGCATAACATATATATAGAATCATTCTCATGCTTTGGCTTCTATTTTTATCTTCTGACTTCAGGATGAACTTGCCCTTCATCTGGATTCTAGGTCACTTAGTTAGGAGGTGAACTCAAGTGTCATCATGCAAGTGTCGTAAATTAAGTGTTGTAACTCAAGTGTCACAACTCAAGTGTCATAACTCAAGTGTTGTCTTTTAGTTCAACTTAAGTGTCGTCTTTTAGTTTAAGTCAAATGTTGACATGAAAAACACTTTAGTTAACTAGATCTTCTTTATTAACACTTAGTTAACTCTTTTAACTGAAGTCCTTCATGATAACATCACCAAAGTGAACAATTCAAATTCTCCTTTAATTAACTGAAGTCTTGCTTGTTAACATCACTAAAGTTTAACAATTCGAGTTCTCTCTTATTTAAATGACTTCTCTTTATCATTACTGAGGCAAATCGAGATCTATATTATCTTATAACATCTTATCTTTATCTCTCGTCTTATCTGCATGGTCCACATGTGCCAAATTTAGTTTATCTATCATATCAAATATACTAAGGAGATTTTTCCAATGATGTGATCATCTTGTTCTACTATCATTCCAAGTGTTCATGTGCTAAATTAATTCAATCTAAAGGTGGCCAGTCTCTAGAGGAGACTTAATATCTCAATCATGGTTAGTAGTACATCACACACGATTCATGCTTCGACATGCAAAGCATTACCTCAACACATGAGGCACAACCTCAATACATGAGGATCTGTCTTGACATACAAGACCTTAGTCTTGACAAACAAGACTATACATCTCAATCACTTTGACATACAAAGCACTTACCTCAACACATGAGGCTTATTCATTCTTGAGTCCAACTCAAGATTCTTCTCCAAGTTTCCTGAGTCCAACTCAGGCTCCTATAAGGCACTACCTCGACACACGAGGCTCAATCTTGGCACACAAGATTGATTTGGAGAATGACTCATGATGTTGTAATTTTAACACATTTAAGACATTCCATTTTATGAATTGTTCATCACCCTATTTCTCTAGGAGTTCATGAGAGTTTGTTCTTATTTTAGCAATGTTGATTTACTTCTTTATTCTAATGAAAACATAGAGATACTTTTGATCTTCTAGATTATGGTTGTTCATCTCCTTATAGTATCTTAATTTTATAGTATCATCTATTTCTTTATTAGCACCGCAATTTCTCTTTATATGTAGTAATATTTCTATCAATACTATTATTCTACAAAGTAACCTCTTGCTTGATTCCCCAATAATTTGGCCAAGACTTGGCATTTTTATGCCAACCTCGCTTGAGCTACAAGTGGTTTTAAGTTGAGTTTGAAACAATCTTAGTAAGTCTCTTGTCTCCCATGTTTATCTTGTTCATTTACATTAATTAACTAGTCATAGCTTTGTTCTCAATGGGGGAGAGACTTTCTTCTATGAGCAGGATAAGATAGGGTGTATTTAGTTTTCATTTAATTTTGAGATTATAAGTTTAAAAAGGTTTTTGTATTTGCACTATCCTTCTCGGTGATATCTAGAGATGTTGTGGCCTCGAACTTCACAACCATATAAGATAACAAGAGTGAGGAGAGTCTCAAAAATGAGTTTCTTCTTATCCCAAAGCCAAAGGTTTGTTGATTTATAACAGCTTTCAAGTCCGTACTGATTTTTCAACCTCTACTTGTTATTTCTTCAATGCTGTATTTTTAGTTAAGTTTGCGATGAAGGTTGATTCCTAGATATTTGTATGAAGTCACTTCCTCTATGTTGTTCTTGACATACTCAAGATTAGTGTAAGTGATTTTTTTGGATTTGTTTATCATAACTTTTATTTTGTTAGTGTTAACAATCATATTTGTACTAGAAATTGCCAAGATCATAGGGACTCCTCACCATAAGAACAATATGATTAGCATAAAGAAGAAGGATGATGACTATACCAACTAGAATTGCATCAAGATAACCATGTTCTTCCAAAACCCTCTAACTTGTAGATGTATATACCAAAATGGGTAGGGACATGGAACAACCTTGCTTGACTCCTATATTACAATTAATTTCTTCCAACCAACCCTAAGTGCTCCTAAACTTGCCAATAACAATCGTGTACAACCTTATTGCATCAACTTTCAACTCGAAAGGAACTTTTAGCTCTTTTATTTTATAATTCCAAAGGTTAGTTCTAGGCATTGTGTCAAATCGTTTTTTTCAGTCAACAAAATAATACAAAAGATTGATTTTATTATTGCGAAACTCCTCAACAATCATCCTAAGTGTAACAAGGTGGTCCACATTGAAAGATATCTCTTAAATTCAACTTGGCCTTTATATCTCTTTATGTGGCTTTCTATCCATATGTTGATCTTCTTTTCCAGAATAATTCCATGTAACTTGGCTAAAAGAGGCTTAATCATAATGGTTTTATAATTAGAGAGATTTTTTTACCTCTGCCTTTTAAAATATGAACAGTGAGGATTTGATTCTAGGGTTTAAGGAAACCCCATTTGATTGTTGAATCGAAGAGCTTGTGGAAGTGAGATGAGGATAGAACCTCCAATTTTTAACATCTTTAGTTAGCCTTTGATCTCCTTAGCTTTCCCTTTTCATATTTGCTTAACCCCAAACTCTGTGTCTTTTAAACAAAAAACACATTCCTTTATAAAAGGGTTCAAATGTTATCTATGACATGAGGGGGTTCATAAAGCTTTTTAAAGTATGAATACTAGTCCCTTAAGGAAATCATATTGGTGAAAAATATTGTCATCAAACATAAATTCATATTGTAACTTTATTTTTAAAACACAAAAAAAAAGAAATTAAAAGCAAATAATATGAATCTTTTAAAAATACCACAAAGCAATTTGTACATTTTATTGTTGACCTTTTTAAACACTAAAAAACATTTAAAAAATTTCTTATGACTTCCCATGTAACATGTAAATTTTGATGCCACCAGTTTAAAAAAAAAACTACTTATTAATACTATGTAACAAAATACATTTAAAATTTATATTTTAATAAAATCTTATTATTTTTTCAATTTCTATATTCAACCTAAACTTTTAATAAATACTTGTCCTCTACTCCACTACCATCTTCCCTATTCTAATATTTCACAGATGTATGTAAAGTCGATACATATAACCTCTACATGAATATGGGGGTTGCCTCATTAAGCAGGGTGGTTGGGGTAGTCGGTTGTGGTCGTCCCCGTCCTAGATCGAACCCCCAACCCCCCCTTATCAGCACCTTCGCCTAACAGCGCGTGCCAATGGTCTATCCTGTGAAAAAAAAAACCTCTACATGAATACAGCTTGTAATAAACTTGGCAAGGTCTAGTACATCGAGCCCTTTCAAACATCAAAATCAATATTATTTTCATAAATAACGAGCCAACTCCCACCGAGTATTCCTTGCGGTTGAACTTTTCAAGACATAGCACGAGGTAATGCCAAACCACTAATCTAGAAATTAAAATCATTCTAACTCTCGTTTCATCAAAAGTCTTTACTCTAACTAAACATGTACAATATGTCTTCCCCGTCCATTTCTCCAAAGAATCTTTCATGATACTCCACGCTCAAACTATTATTCTATGGAACCCAAAAACACTAATATGTTTCCTATTTTCATTTTCTCGATAACATCTTTTTCCCACTAGGCAAGGTTTTCAAAGGTAGGTAAATACACCCTTATCATAGTATTTACTTGCCCAATGTTTAATTTTAAAGAAATTTTGCATATAAATCCTTTAAAAAAAACACCAATAGACTGATAAAATTAAAATTGTCACACTTGTGTTTTCTATTATCACCACACGACACCATATTCACTACCACAGTACCACTATTAATAACACCGTTCTCGCCATATTGACTAGTCTCATACCTAATTTAAAATCACGTCATAGATATTATCTTTAGACATAAATCTATAATGTAACTTTATTTGCAAAACACAAAATAATAAAGTAAAAACATTTAATATGAAAACTTTTAGAAATGATAACACAACAATTTTGCATCGGTCAATCTTGATTTTTTAAAATAAAAAATAAATAAATAAATTATTATAAAAGGTTTAAATTTTGATTTAACCACATATATATAATTTTGAATAAAATTTCACTACCTTTTTAATTTTTTATATTTAATTTTATTATTTAAATATATTTATATTTTAAAAAAAATAATGTTACAGATATTTTAAATAACATTTTAAAATTTAAATCAAATTTTCTTACTTATAAACAATCTTAAAAAACAAAAACCAGTTTTTCCAAAAAAATAGGCCCTTTATTTCTCTTAACGAAAAACTAAATATATACTTCAGATGCAAATTGCACTAAGCATCCAACCAGCTGAGCTGATTAAAAAACTACAAAATTCCATATAGATAGAAAACTGTTCCAAAAAAGTAGAAATTCAAAAAATTCTTCCTTACAAAAAAATTCAAAAATTGCACCTCTGTGCCTTTCAAGATAATGAACTAACAAATAAGCAAGAAAGAAGAAAAAGAAAAAGCAATAAATTAAAAGCTATTCTTCACACGAAGTCAAGAACTACCTATTTTAGTTTTTCTTTCCATTTATAATTATGGTATATATGGCTATCCCTGTTATTAAAAGAAAGATCTTCCTTTAATAATAGATCTGCTCAAACATTTTGTTCTCTGAAGATCTAACTGACGATCAAAGTGTTAAATGCTCATGCCAGATGTTTGGACATAGAACTTATACCCTGCAAGTTGTTATTCAATAATTTCTTTGTACCTTTGAGGAAATCAATCACAAACGATAGATGCTGAACCCCTTCTCCAATAGCTAGCTTGATTGAGAATGGTTCTCAAAGCCAATCACTCAGCTTTATTGTTTGTACCCTACCACTGTTAGCTGAAAATTTGATACTATGAAGCTCGGACAAAAAAAAGAATTCCTTCCAAACAGCAAATCCCAAAAAAAAACACACTAACTATTCTAGCTATTCTTACCAATGATGCATATAACTTTCTGAATTCTCACCTTAGTAATAGGATCATGTTCTTTGAAATATTCATACAGAACCAAAACCTGTGCAGCAACCTAAAAAGCTGGTTTTTGAAGACCCTCAAATATCCTGTAATTTCGAGCCTTCTAAACCACTCCACAAAACACTCTATACAATCACAGAGGAAATATATAACTATTATTAAAAGAAAAAATCTTTAAACCACCCTTGGAAAAAAGAAGTACGATTCGATCTGCATATGAATTCATATGACCCAAAAGTGGTAAAGTAGCGAAAAGAAAAGAAATAGCGCCGGAGTGAAGAGACTAGCTGTTCTATTTACACGGTAAGATCTCTGAAGAACGAACCGCCTCGTGGCCTCTACTTTACTACCATCTTCACTACTATAATATTTGGTGGATGGCTGGAGAGACAATACATATAACTCTTTACCTGAATATACAGTACAGATTGTAATAAGCTTGGCAGAATCTATTACATGAAGCCACTATGGTTGCCAATAAGATTATCCCATGGGACAGTAGAGCTGTGAACGTTTTCATTATAAGCATCATATGGTGAAGGCGGAGTACTAGCAGAATAAGCTGCTCCCTGCACATAATCTGAGGCGGTTCTCTGCAGAAAAGAGTAAACGGTGCCAACTAAATCATAGAGTTGCGTTAGCATTAGCGGTATGTTCCTGCTAGAGGGAATGCATAACGCCAAGGAGGAGAATATGTCCAACACGCTCAACATATCTTGAAAATAATGTAATTTGTGATCATGAGAGGAGCACTTACAGGTCTTCAAATATGTATTTATTTTGTACGAGAAACGAATCGTAGGAACATCCCCGCGATTGAAAGCTGATTCAACCGCTGAAATTGGAAATCGCAAATGTTAGTCCACCCCCTCCTTTTCCAACACTCTGCAACAAAGAAACAACAAAAGGCTACCTCATCTTCAGCCCCCAAAATTTGCGAGCTCGGCACCATCGTTGCCTTCGATCATCTGTTTATAAGACCTAATCGAACTAAACATGTCGCATCTGTCTCCCAAGAGTTCAACTCCCTTTCAAATCGAAATCAATAATCTCATCATATTATTTTCATAACCAAGGCACCCACTACCATCGTGTAAACCTTGGGATTGGGATTAGTCATGTGATAGTACATAGTAACCACAAACCTAGATGCCAAAATTGTCGAGTAGATACCTAGTACATGGTAAAAGCAAACTACGAAACTAGATGCCAAAATCGTGGAGCACTTTAAATAAGTGACTTTTTTTTCTCCATAATTAGCTAGGACGAGTTACATGTCACCTTATCTCGATTGCTGATTCCCTCTATCCAATGGGCATGGAGGGAAGTCAACCTTTGACCTTGCTCCATGTCCATTGGATGGAGAGAATCAGCAATGGAGATAAGCTCAGGCTGTTCAATCATCATTATTATGAATGGTTGAAATTATACCATCCTAGTGCAACAAAGATATGCAAAGTGACATTTTCAACAATCTCCCAGCGTTGATCAAGATATGGCATGGTATGCATAGTGACATTTTCAACAACTTCTCATAGTTTTGATTAAGACATGGTATCTTTTTGCGAACCCATTTGAGTCTCGGGTGGTTTTGACTCGACTACAAAGCAATTTGTGGAAGTTTATGATCTCCCAAGTTATTTAAAAAATTTTGTTGTACATTTAGTACATAGTCATAGCTATGCTCTCAATAAGGGAAAGACCCACTTCATTGAGGAGAATATGATAGTTCATATGACATATTTATTTTAAGTTTAAGATTGTAAGTTATAAAACGCTTCTAGATTTGCTCAATTCTTCTCCAAGATTCTCTAGAGATGTTACAACTCTAAACTTCTTCACACCCATACAGGAAAACAAAGCGACGAGAGTCTCAAAGAGGAATTTCATTTTATCCCACATCATAAGGTTTATTGACTTACAATTGTTTTCAAGACCAAAATCACAACAAAATAAGCTTTCCACTATCCATTGATCATTTTCTCAATGATGTAGTTCAAGTTAATCTTGTGATGGATATCAATCCCAAGATATTTGTAGGAAGTCACTTCCTCCAAGTTGTTATTGTCATACAAAAAATGAATATAAGTGACCTTATTGGATTTTATCACCATAACTTTGGTTTTGTTGGTATTGACAATCATGCCCATAGCAAAGCATAAATCCTTGAGAATTCTTAATTGCTTATCAAGATCAGAGGGACACCTTGCCAAAAGAACAATATCATCAACATAAAGAAGGAGGATGATGACAATTCCTACTAATGTTGTGCCAGTGCAACCTGCCTTTACTAAAAAACAATCTAACTTATCAATTTATATACCATATAACTTAGCTAAGAGATGGCTAATCATAATGGTCCTATAATTAGAGGGGTTATTTTTATCGCCGCTCTTATAAATGGGTACAATAAGGCTCTGAGTTCAAGTTTTAGGAAAGCCTTGCTTGTCTGCTAGATTGAAAAGCTTGTGTTGTGAGAGATGAGGACAGACCCCCCAATTTTTAAGATTTATGTTTGGTAGTCTTTGATATCTTTAGCTTTCCCATTCGCAAGACGCTTAATCCAAAAATCTTTATCTTCTAAAGAAAAAAAATCATCCTCCATAAAAAGGAGTTGAATGTTGTCCACAACATCATGGGATTCATAAAGCTTCTTTAGATAGGAGTTCCAATCCTTCAATACAATCATATTGTTCTCCTTAGTTTTGTAAATTAGAATTTGATTTCAAAATTTCTTAGTATCCATCTAAGAAAAGTGTAAAAGCTTCTCACCTTTTTTGTTTAATGAAAGCTTTATACATGTTTATCTTGACAACTTTTAAGAACCCATCAAATATTTCTTTAATTTCCCTTCTTACAATTTTTGATAACTTTTAAGAACCCATTAATTACTTCTTTTATCTCCTGACTATTTTTAACGACTTATTAAACTCAGCTATTGTTTTTTTTATTTCCCTTCTAACAATTTGAAGTATAAATCCTTCCCTTTTTTTTTTTTCAGTTAGATAAAGCCATCACATTCTCATAACCCTTCCCTTCCGCTATTCACTTAAAATTAAAATTGTTGCCACATTATTCTAACACTCGTTTCATGTAAAGTCCGTGTGATAAGAAAACGAGGTCTCTAAGATAACTAAACATGTACTATATTTCTGCCCTTTCCATTTCTCGATGACATATTTCATTTGATTGGACTGAACCTAATAATAATAATAATAATACTATGGACCCCAAAGCCCCACCTTTGCATTTCTCGATGACATCTCTCGTTTGATTCCAAAGTGAAATTAATAATATCATGGACCCCAACGCCAGAAGGGTAGGCTTTCATTTTCAATTCTTGATAACATCTCTCCCGCAAGAATAGGCTTTTCATGGGCGGGTAAATACGCCCTTGTTTTTGTAATAAAATTTTGCATTAAATCCTTTGTCAACGTACATACGTGCACAAATCATAATATACCAAAGAAGTCGCTGTGAAAATTTACAACTTCAATCATATGAGTCTTTTTATTAATCAAATTTTAATATATAAATATAAATATAAAAAATTGATCATTAGTTTTTAAATTATTAATTATTTTTTAAGATAGTTAGAATTATTTACAAATGCGCATAGCAAGAAATCAAAACATTTTTTCATATAAAATATAAATAACAAGAAATCAGAACTTTTTAATATAAATTATAAATAAATAAAATAGTATTATCAACCAAGCAATCAAAACATTTCTCGATGACCGGAATGAAAGTAATAATATTATGGACCCAAAGTCTCCCTTTGTATTTCTCGGTAACATCTCTCGTTCGATTCACGGTCAAATTAATAATATCATGCCCCAAAACCGCAAGGGTAGGCTTTCAAATGTACTATATGTCTCATTTTGATTTCTTGATCACATCTCTCCGCAAGGCTACGCTTTCATCGGCAGGTAAATACGCCCTTGTTTTTCTTGCCCAAGGTCTAAGTTCAAAGAAATTTTACATTAAAACTTTGGTCGACATATCATTTCAATTTTCGAGGATAAATAAATATATAAAACGTTGATTATTATTTTTTAAATTAAAAAATAAAATAAAATTTTTAGTTGAAATTTTATGTTTATTTTGTCCATCAATTTTAGTTTCACAAAAAATTATAAATTGTTAAATATTTGTCAATGTTCATTATATCCATAAATTTTTGCTTCACTAAAATTTAACTAATCAACTTTAAGAAATTACTCATTTTATTTTACCGTGTTCATAAATGATGTGCATAATCATTTTCTTTAGATATGTACTAAAAGCATAAAATACCAAAATAACACAAGATACAAAATTTCAGAGCATAGTTCTATAGTTTCTTACTTTTGCAATGATAACTCACTTATATGTATGTCTAACTAAAATAACTAAGTACAAAAAAAAATCAGTAACCAGGTAGTAGTATAAAGGCTTTCCCAAACTGGGATTATTGCTCCCATCCAACTAGCAACGAGCTGCTAATTCTAGGAAACCTGTGAGTTTCCTAGCCCTTCGTTCCTGTGACTCTGATAACCACAACAACAACCCTCTTTCTCAATTCTTGTATACCAATCGATAATCAAATAACCAGTTCCTGGTCTAGTATGTGCTCTCCATCCAAAAACAAAACCATTTATCAGTCACAAAAAATCCTCTTAACTCTCCAACACCCTTCTCGAGTCACCCCAAGCTCCTCAAATACTCCACTTCTTCCTTATTCCACCGCCGTCCTTCAATATCAAATCCTATCATAAAACTAGTTCACCTACCTCCTTAGTGGCGTGACATTTCCCCCTTAACAAGTAATGACTAAGACATTTATTCCAATCCAAATCATAAATATAAATATTATTAAATATTAAAATATCTTTGTTTTTATTATTTGAACACTCAACCATCATTTACATCATTAATTGCATTAATTTGTCCACCTAACATGATTAGGCATATGAGCTATAATGACCGAGGTAACAAGATATCCACTAGTGAAAATTAATGGATGTAATTATTATTATTTTTTTTAATGAAGAACACAAGCTAATGTGAGTGGTCTACTATGCAACCTAACTAAAGTAATGAAATTTTTAATAATATCAATTAATAGTCTAATTAACATCACATATTAATAATTTACTGTCTTTCACCACCACACAACACTACAAGTACCAATACATACTTGGATTTACATCACAACTAGTATTAGCATACATGTGCAAAGTGTGCGTGCATGGCCAATGTACGCATAGCTTGCACATGTACTATATGCAACCATCATCACCTCTAATGCATAACTCCTAATTGAAAATTCAATAACGACCACACATGCAAGAGAAGATAACCACACATGCAAGACAACCATCCAGTACCATCATCATTAACCAATAATTAAGTTAGGACACATCAACATTATTCTCAATTTTATCTTAATGAATTAAACAATCATTTCCAAGTGAAAGGTACCAACTACAACTGGTTCGTGTCTCAAAACCATAACCAGAATAGTATTAATCTAATCATCCTTCCTCCCTAACCTACTTCCAACTTCCACTTCCTATCTATTCTTCTGTTAGAATATACTAGAGCATTAACTATATCAACCTAACCCTAGATGTAACTCGTAAGTGGAGGCGTAAACTAAATCAACCTAACCTTCCCAGCAGGAAACCCACTATCATCATCTCACAACTTGAGGAGTGTGACTCAACAAAGCCCTCCCACAACAGTGGGTTTCAGAGGATACACAGTGGGAAATAGCTCCACCCCTCCCAATAGGACTAGGGTCATCGCCCTGTCAAAAATCACATTGTGCTTCTATTGTGGTTCTCAAAGTTGTGCCATCAAATGACCAGTTTGAGAAACCTAGTTTCTTGCATAAACCTACACTAGCCCATACATCATGACAAGTATTTAGCTATCACTTAGCCCCTCTAACTTGTGGGTTAGTCTTATCCAAAACATACTTTCATACATAACATTCTTTCATTGTTTCCATGTCAATTACCAATTGATCAATCATCAAATAATATAAACAATTTAATATATCTATCATGTTCATGACATCCATCCATTCATTCAACTGTAACATACAATGGTATCCATGTACCCCTTCATTTAATTTAAATTTTACATACTAAAAGCTAAAACACATAACCGTCATCATTAATAAGAGGAATGATAAACTTAAAACATAATTGTTATATATAATTAGGTTCATAATTCTGCATACATAATTTACTCAATCAAATTGACTCCAACAAGTAAAAGAAAATAAATACAATATGTCAAAATGTGGATTAATTGTCCAATCAAAATATAAAGCATTACAATAAGTAAAGCATTAAAATTCTATATATGTAAGTAGATGTGTTGGTTCATATATACATTTAGAAAGAAAAATATGACGAATAGGTAGTTTAGTACATATAAATGTTGACTATTTCTTTGATTTCCTTTTCATAATAAAAATGATTAAAAAAAATTAAATTATAAAAACTATTCAATATTCATAATACATACATAAATCTTAGATCTATACATTAATGGATATATAATATAGAATTTACTGCGCCAAAGAGGCGCATTCTACAACCTAGTAGGGGGATGTGTAACTCCTTTCGTGTTCATCGTGGAGTTAACATGTGTCCTTTACAAAAATAATAAAATATTATAAAAAATAACATGTCGATTCAAATTAGATTTAAAACATTTAGAAATAAAATTACACAAATTAGATAAATTAAAACCATAAACATCGCATTACACACTTGATCTGAAGAGTGTAACTGTTGAAGAAGGGTTTGCACCTTGAGAGATTTGATCCCTCTCAGTGCTTGGTAGATCCCCTTTTAATATGGATCTATGTTGGTTCTTTACATTGATTGTTTCTCTTAAAAAATGCGGGGCCTTTACTCATCTCGCACATCCACACACCCTTTAATCTAGTGGTCAAGCAAGGGTTCCCTACACCTTGGACTCATAGCCTCATTATTCCTATTTTCAAAAGTGGCGATAAAAATAACCCCTCTAATTATCGGACCATTATGATTATCCCTATCCTAGCCAAGTTATATGGTATTATCTTAGAAAACAAGATCAATAAATGGCTAGAAATGGAAGGTAAGCGGGTTAAAGGCCAAGCAAGTTTTAGAAGGAATCAGTCAACCATAGACCACCTCGTTACGCTTAAGATCATTGTAGAGGAATGTCGTAATAATAAGTCTGACCTTTTTTGTTGCTTTGTGGACTTTAGGAAAGATTTTGATACAGTTCCTAGAAATAACCTGTGGAATAGGCTAGAGGAGCTTAATGTGCCTTTTGAGTTGAGAGTTGTCGCGATAAGGTTATACGAAAAGGTCATTGCCAAATTTAAGAATAATGAGGGTTGGTCAACGGATATAACTGTAATATTGGAGTTAAGCAAAGTTTCCCCCTCTCCCCTACCCTTTTTGGCATTTACATCGATAAACTAGAAATATGTTTAGAAGAAGTAGGTTGTGTCAGCACGATCTTAGCTAGGATAGTTATCATCCTCCTTCTTTATCCTGATGATATTGTTCTTATGGAAAGGTGTCCCTTTGATCTCAATAAACAATTAAGAATTCTCAAATATGTTTGCTCTAACATGGGTATGACTGTTAACACCAACAAGAAAAAAGTTATGATTATAAAATCTAAGAAAGACACCTACGTAAATTTTATTTATGATAATAGTAAACTGGAGGAAGTGACTTCTTACAAATATATTGGAATTGATACTCATCGCAAGCTCAATTGGAACCATAGCATTGAGAAAAGGATTAATGGAGGATGGAAAGCTTATTTTGGTCTTGAAAATAATTCTAAATCAGCCAACCTGGTCATGTAGGATTAAAAAAAGTTCCTCTTTGAAACTCTTGTCATCCCTGTTATCTTATACGGTTGTGAAGTATGGGGGTGCAACATTGCTAGAGAATCTTGGAGAAATATTGAGCAAATCCAAAAGCGGTTATAACTTATAACCTCAAAATTAAAAGAAATACGCCTTATCCTATTTTCCTCATAGAAGTGGGTCTTTCCCCCATCGAGAGCATGGCTATGACTAGGTACCTAATGTACAAGTACAAGATAAATAACATGGGAAACAAACGACTTCCTAAAATTGCTTTAAATTCAATTCAAAACCAAATACGCCTAAAGCGGAGTTGGTATAAAGACATAATGGCTTGGTTAGACCATTGGGGCATTGATGAAAATGACACTTTACATAATATCGATAATGTCAAAAATACTATTACCTGTAAGTTTAAAGAGAAATTGTGGTGCACGGAAAATTTAGTGATTAAGAGAAAACCAAGATACTAGGAGATTATTAACCCTAATTTGGAAGATCAGAAATATCTCTCGCTAGTAACTAGTTCAAAGAAGAAAATTAATATAGCCAAGATTAGAACGAACTCCCATTAGCTTCATAGCGAAACAGGGCGTTGGTCTATTCCCAAAACTCCATGGGCAGAAAGGGTTTTCCATCTTTGTGAGTCTATGAGCGTTGATGATGAAAATCACTTTCTCTTAGAGTGCCCTGCTTACACCCACATTAGATATTAGTTTCATAGTATTTGCTACAATATAAACCTTGCTAACCTCCTAACTTGCCAAAACTATAGTGACCTTGGAAAGCTTTTTACCAAGATTTTTGAGCATAGGAACAAAAGTTTAAAACAAACCAAGTAATAACCTTCTTAAGGTGCGATAGACAAAAGTTGGTCTCAGTGGACGTTAATCATCATCACCATCACTAGGATTTTATTAGGTTAGACACCACAATAAATATGAAGTATTATTAAAAAAAATGGTTAAGCATCCTTAAATGTCCTTACAAACTTATTTTTATATATAAAACCTAATTTATAATACATAAAATAAAATAAAGAAAAAAATAATTTCATTGTTTTTTTTTCTAAATATTAATAAAATGACAAAGGGAAGGATTTGAGGTTAGATGTTTTCACAGTTGTTCAACATGGGGAAGGATTTGAGGTTAGATGTTTTCACAGTGGTTTAACATGGGGAATGATTTGAGGTTAGATGTTTTCAGAGTGGTTCAGCATGGTGTGGAGTTTTCTGGAAATTCACTGTGTTAAGAGTTGAGTTGATCGTCCCGTTTCGAGGGGCACCTTCGCTCATTAGGATCCATAAAATCTTGAATGTGAAGATAGAAAGATAGCAGGTTAAATAAATTTAGAGGAAAGTATACGTTAGGTATTTTAGGAATTGGGAAATTAAGTAAAAATATAGAAAATTTTAGAGAAATATATGTTAAGTAAAATAATACAATAGGATTAAAAATATAATTGTTTTGAAATAAGGATAAAACTAAAATAAAATAAGGTCAAGAGGGAAATATTGAAAAACAAACGGTAGTGCAGTGAATTAAGGTTTGGATGAAATTAAAATTAAAAATAAATAGATTAAAAAAAAGTTGAAAATATAGAATTTTTTTGCAGTAAATTAAGGTTTGGATGAAATTAAAATTAAAAATAAATAGATTAAAAAAAATTGAAAATATAGAATTTTTTGCAGTAAATTAAGATTTGGATAAAATTAAAATTAAAAATAAATAAATTAAAAAAAATTGAAAATATAATTTTTTTTTATAATTTATAATTTGAAAATAAAAAATAAAAAATAATTTAAATGGTATAAATGTAAAAATAAATAATAAGACTAAATTCATAATATAATAGTTATGTAATAAAATGGATAAAGATAGAGATACATAATGAATATTACAAAATTGTAAATTTTTAAAACAAAACTCCAAAGAAGGGAGAAGAAAGTGAATTAATAATTCATTAAATAAAGGTTATGGTACTAAAATATAAATAAATTACAAAGTAGAGGGTTGGAAAAGTGAATGTATAAAATAGAGTATAATGCAAGGAAAAATTGAAAAGACAATGTAGTAACACGTGAAATAGGGACACAAGGAATCTTAACGATAAAAATAGATTAACATTTTAAGGAAAAGAAGATGGAAGAGGAGAAGAAGTAAATTAATAGTTATTAAATAAAATGAGTAAATATATCTTTATAAGGAAAATTAGAATTGTATTTAATAAAGGATATTAAGGTATGGAGGAAAGATATGAAAAATTACAATGAAAAATAAAAAGATTATTATAGTAATGAAAAGATATAATATCATAAATTAAATTACTTTTGTATTGCATTACAACCATAATAAACTAGCTTGTCCTTTTCTAAATATTAATAAAATGACAAAGGGAGGGATTATCATGATAATGAAAAGATATAATATCATAAATTAAATTACTTTGTATCGCATTACAAATTTATAATTATGATAAAGTGGCTTGTGCTTCATATATTTGTTCTTTTTATTTATTATTTCTCATCGTCGATATGGTCGAGTGGTTGGGGTGGTCGGCTGTGGTCGTCCTTACCTGGGATCGACCTCGAGACTAGTGGCATCGAGGCACACCTCTACTCAAGGATGCGCGCTAGTTCATCTACAGTGTGAAAAAAAGAAACTGAAATGCTTTGAATGATGTGCAAAGTAATAATTAATTAAAAAAAATTAACATAATATTGTTTTTCGATCCCTTATGAGACAATTTAATCTAAGTTTTACAAATATATACTTTTCACAAGTTGTGAGTTTCATCTTATTGTGAAATGTGAGTTTCACAATCACAACATCTCATGGAATTTGAGGGTTAGGGTTTGAGATGTAGGTTTCATGGAGGGGGTTTTCATGTTGAAGCTCGTTTGAGATGATCCGATATGATCAGAAAGAATGGAATGGAAGTATGTTTTTTTTAGGAATAAGGTGGTTTTATACGTTTTCAAATGAATTGTTTTCGACCAGATGCATAATGATAGTCTCATGTCTTATCATAAATACTAAAAGACAAAAGCTTTGTCTCATGCAGTCAAAAGAAGACTCGTGATATGTGGAGGTCATAATTAATTGGCTTCTTATCAACATATTTGCTTAGGTTTGTACACTAGGCACTGTTGAGAACCTGATGGCATCATCATATGAGGGGAAAATACCAAAGAAGCCACCAGATGTAGCGGAGAGACCGGCATCTATCAAGAGAGGAATCAAAGGGATTTATGATCAAGAGAGGGGTTTAGCTGCTACTCCTCAAAAAGACCCTCCTAATCACAGCTCAAATCCTGGGAGGTTAGAAATCAAAGGTTTGACATAAGTACTTCAAGATGGTATAGGTTCTATCAAGAGCAGAGGTGTGGCTTTGAATGGTAGTGATCTCTATATAGCATATAAGAAGAAAATAGTAAAATGGAAATCATATGAGATCTCACTAGCGCTTCGAAAATATGTTGAAATGAATGAACTTATTTCCATGTCATCCCTCGTGGTCGTGGGTCGCTTCGGCAATAAGAATATGAATATGACTACTCTTAGGTCATGGGCGTTTGATACTTGGGGAGTCCTCCTGGGTACAAACCATTTTGTTATACGCTCGCGAAAGGATGGGTGGGGATAAAGCTCTCAGAATAGAAGCATGTTAAGTTGTTATTATCGAAGGTTTGGTTCTGGGGTAATATGGCTTTGAAGTCACGTACCTAGATTCCTTTATTTGATGCTTCAAAAGAAAGGGCATACACAAAACCTATTTGGGTTGATTTCCCTGGGATGTTGCCAGAGTTCTGGAAAGAAGAGATTCTTAGAAATATTGGAACCCTCCTCGGGACTTTTCTAGAAGTGGACCTCAGTTTTCAAATGACAGGGATCATGATAGTGGCTAGGGTATTGGTGGAGATCAACCTTAGAGATAGCCTTTGGGAGGCACTGATTATCAAGGTTGTAGAGCATTCCTTCACTCAAACTTTGGATTATTCGGGTATCTCATTCAGATGTAACAAATGCCATTCAACTGGACATCTAGTGAAAGAATGTAAGTAGACTGCCAAGAATAGACATTGGCACAGGAACCCCACAAAGGATTGCTCATGTTCCACAAAAGAGGGATTGAAATACATTTCAGTGTATCCTCCATTGGAGATTAAACATTTTAACCATATGGTTCACAGTGTCCCACGACCTATAATATGTGATACCAGTTTTATGCCTGGTATGTTGCATTTGGGTTTGGTCTCTCCAAAGAAGCCTCAACTTCACCCATTTGAGCTCACTTCTCTTGACTGAGTTGAGGAAGGACTTAGTGACAGTGTAATCGAGACTCCTTGGAAGAAAGGTATGTCATATTCTAATCCTTTTCTCCCATGTTTGGAACCATATGGCTCTCTGGTTGATGTGCATTTAAGTTCTGTACGTGGCGAGGAGGAAATTTTATGGAATAAAAGTTTTATGAGATGGCCTGAGATGCTTAATCTGGTGGGAGGTCAGCCCTTGGTGTCCTCAGTAGAGTCTCAGTCTTGTAGCTCTAATGCTGCTCTTGGAAAGTTGCCTTGGGTCCTGGCCCTATTTTTTGTTGAGGAAAGTTTTTTTGGCTAGAAGCTCGAGAAACTCTCTTTGGTTGCAAGGGATGGAGGCAAATTCCTGTCTCCTTTTCTCATAAGAGAAGTTAATATAATGGATTATGTTCCTTGTGAGACAAAATTTCTTCATATTGAACAGCCTGATTTGCATAGGATTGTTTTATTACATTCTCTTTTATCGACATCATGTGATGATATCATGTTGAAAGGGTCTTATGGTCAATGTTAAGGCCTTTCTCATGATTATTGGTCTCCAAAAGGAAGGGTATTATCCTCTTCTTCCCCCAAAAAGCCTTTTTTAATCCATCTAAAAGGCGATGAGCTATGCAGTCATTTGTTGGTCGATCAGGTAGATGGACTAAATTGCTTAGTTTCAAAATCAGACAATATTTCTTCTTCCTCCTCCCATATTATGGATACCAAAGGATTTTACAAGAGCAAAGATGGATTTAGGGTAAGGAAGGCCTCAAATCCAACTACTCCTCCTAAACTTGTGTCTAATGTTCTACATTGCGAATCGAGGTATAATTTTTGACCTCACTCTGGGGTGAAGGGTTTTAATCCTATGACATATAAGGGGGATTTTATTAAGGATTCATCTTGTTCATATCCAATATTAAGGGGGGGAATATCCATAATGGAGAATGCTAGAGAGTAAGTAGCTAGAGAAGTTAAGGCTAGTTGCCAACGAACCATCAGTGGGAATCTTAGAGCAAGTCATCCCTTGTCATTATTTCCTTAATGCTATTAATGTACCTTAACTATAGAGGACTGGGGCTGTCCTTAAAAAAATTAGCAGTAAAGCGACTCGTTTTATCATATTCTTCATCTATTTTGGGTTATAAGAATTTCTAGCCAAAGGGGATGAGATCACAGGGGATCTTAGAACTACTATACCTGGACGGGACTTCAAATGTGCTAATGCTTTTGGGAGATCATGTGGTCTAATTATAGGTTGGAAGACTAATCAATTTGTTTATCTGAACAACTCGGGTGTTTTATCAGGTTTAGGAGTAGTTCCCTTTTCAAGAGAAGTGGGTTAGGTTTTTACTACTATTAACGTTTATGGTCCATATCAAAATAGAGTGAATTATTAGGAAAAATTGCTTCATTCATCCATTTTTGAAAGGTGATAAAATGATCATAGGAGGTGACTTAAATTTTACTCTTGGGGAAGGGGAAATATGGGGTCCAAAATCCCAAAAGGATTATTTGTTCGACTACTTCATCAAGAGATTGGATGAGTTTTCTTGGTATGGCATCAATCCGGTCAAGCTAAGACCTAGTTGGGGGAATAAGAGGGTCGGTTAAGACAAACTTGTTGAGAGGTTAGACATATTTCTTGTTAATGAAGGTGTTATGGATTCAATAGTCAATATTAGACAATGGGTGGGTGAAGCGGGTGATTCAGATCATTTTCCTATTTTATGGAGGTTGTTATGTCAATGGAAAATCCTCCCAGCTCCTTTAAATTTAACTCTTCTTGGTTGAATGAGAATGAATATAAAGACATGTAATACCCCCATTTTGACCCTTAGGATATATTGGCTTTTAATGTAAATATTGTATACATGTAATGTATGTTTTCCTAGCGTGGAGCTCAAGGCCAAGGCCCCGATAATGGATCCTCATATTTTTAGTTAAAAAAGAAAGTATTAGATATTATGTTACCCATGTGCTATTAAGCCATAGAACATTGTAAAATGATGTAAATAAACATCATGTAATAAAATACCAAAAACTTGCTATGGCGGAAACTAATAAGAGGGGGCCATGTGTATCCACTAGGGAGTGGTGAGGGGGTTGTGGGGTTGAGCCATATGCCGCCAAATTTCATCTTGTGAACCCATTTGAATTTCCTTGCTGACATTTAATTTTGTTGTAAGGAAGTAGTTGAGGAAATCAGTGCATGGCTTCAATGGAGCATGGGAAGCCCATAAATTCGTATGGCAGGGTATGGGCTCTGTTTCCTTGACCCACAAGTCACTCTACCTCCTGAGAATTCGTTGTTCCTCATTCCCATTCCATTGTGGAACATCTAAGCTTCAGTTTTCATCCATCACACATGACTAGCAGTGAGAAAAACCAGAAATCGCAACTATGAGAAGCCACGTTTTGAAGTTCCAATGGGGGATCCATAAACCTAAACCTTGGGGAGAATTTGGGAGTGTTAGATGCCCAAAAATCCATAGGAAAACCCATATTTTATAGCCTGAAAATCCAATTACGGGACATAGTTATTTGGTGACAGAATTGAGAGAATCCAAGCACGGATGATAGAGAAGAAGAAAGAACAGAGGTTGGAAATGCTTGATAAAACCAACAATGTGTTGTCTTAGCATGACTCTGTTGGTGTGAAACCATGGCTGTGAATGAGCCTGCCTAGTTCCTCCTTGGTGGATACACATCCCAGCGCGGGGGTGGTCTCTCAGCTGAAAGAATAAAGGTTGGACAGGGACCTATGGTTGGGTGGAACGTTGCTCACACATAGAAGGTTGTTTGGACAACTTCATCATAAAGATACGTGTTCCCTATGGTTAAAGTATGATCATTATGTGTTCAGTTCTGAATGTTTAATTATTCATGTGACTTGAATGAAATGATTATCTTAAGTTAGTTGGCATGAAGCCTGTGCATAGCATGAGAATGGGATTGATTATTGTATGATTGTTTTATTATTCTGGCTGAGAGAAATAGGCTGATGCATTCCCTTTTGCGTTTGTGTTATTATGTTTAATTCAGCTGTGAATATTTTAATTATACATTTATTTTTAATTGTGAATTATGTCATATGATTGTGGGGGAGAATTAGACACCCCCACATTGCGTTCATGTTCCCTTTGTGGGTCGGGATGACGGGAGGGGACATGACAGAGTGGTATCAGAGCCCATGTTATAGCATTGGGGTTGCTTGGGCCGAACTATGAGCCTACATGCAGATATCAGAATGTTTAAAGAGGTATTGATGAAGTTTGGGGAGACATTTGATTGGAAAAATAACAAAAACAGAGTTCTCATGTGTGGTAGGGGATCACACCATGGCGTAGATCTCTCCAATATCTTTCCAACGGTACCAGACTTGCCTTATTTAGCTAAGGGATGAGGGAGATATGATCTTTGAAAGTTTGCAGGAGTAAAAGGTGTTTTCGCAATTCTGCATTGCGGATTGCGGAAACATAAAAGTTTCGAAGTTACGTTTTGGACTTCTGCAATTTCGATTTCCACATTGCAGATTGCGGATTGTCGAGACGAAAATTTTTGAAACTTGCATTTTGACATTTCGCATTTCCGACTTCCGCAGTACAGATTGCGGATTGCGGAAGTGACATTTCCGGAGGTCGAAAATTTGACGTTCCGCATTTTCGACTTCCGCAGTATGGATTGTTGATTGCGGATTGCGGAAGTGAAATTTTCGGAGGTCGAAAATTTGATGTCTGCATTTCCGACTTCCGCAGTACAGATTGCAGATTGCGGATTGCAGAAGTGACATTTTCGGAGGTCGAAAATTTGACATTCCACATTTCTGACTCCTGCATTGCGGATTGCGGAAGTTGTGGATTGCGGATTGCGGGTTGCGGAAGTTGTGGAAGTTGCAGATTGCGTGTTCGGAAAATAAAAATAAAAATAGAGCCTAAAACTCGATTTTTGGATAACAGAAGCATGCAGAATCAGAATTGGATGATTTCAGTGATGTTAGGAGGCCATTGACAAAGGCCATGAAAGAACCAGTGAGGGTCCTGAGCCCGTTACGCTCCAATTTGGCACAAAATTAGAATTAATGGCTTTTACAAATCGATGTCCCGAAGCTTGGCAGGAGGTCATATTGAGCTAAAATCGATATGAAGCGACCATGGAGCAAGCACAATGTTAAGTTTGGAATATTGGAGCCAAAATCCAAAGGATGTGGAGTCGGGGTGTGCGAGAAGGCCAAAAAGCACTATTCTGGGCCACGTTTTCAGAATTTGGAAAAGCTTGCAAGACATGGTAGTGACCCCAAATGTCGGATTCAAGAAATATACTGAAATCGACATTTCATCTTCTCATTGAAACAGACAATTCCCGTTAGACAAATATTTTCCAGAAATGCATAGTTTGGAATATAGCCATTTTTGGCCAAAATTTTGAAATTTTGGAAAAAATGGAAAGTTAAAAATAGTCAAACCCATAATTTTATAGAAGTTGACTGGTATATCGGAATAGGGATCCAAAAGTTTCTGAGTGTTCCTTGTTATATGGACTAACTTCTCCCTATAGAAAAGTTTTCATGATTCTTCATAAATTTGCTTCAACAAGTGGCTGAAGTTGGCATTTCAGAATAAAATACAGCGGTGTAAAAGTGCAGAATTTTGGTATAAATTGTCATTTTTAAGGTAATGTGATTTCCACACCCTAGGTCGAAATGAAGCATGTGGATAGGAATTGGAAATATTATACAGCAAGGAACAATGGTGTATCACCAGAATTTGAATGAGGTTTTCATATATCATAGATATTTAGAGCAGGAAAGTGCTAGTGGCTGTTTTGACAAAAAAATTGTTGTCAATATGGGCCATTTCTAGAATTGCATCCCTAGAAAGTACCAAGTAGGAATATTATGCATGAGTATATGTATTGAATTGCTACTTGGTGATAAAATCATAATTAATGATTCCTTGTGTGTTTGCTAGAGGCCATGAAATTAGACCAACTGTGATCTGGAAGAGGAATCCCATGCGGTGATGAGGGATTGGAATTGGAGAAATTCCTTAACCCCTGTTTTGCTACTGTATTTATATTTTATGATCTTGATGTACAGAAAATTATGGCATGAGAAAGCTAAAAATACAAGAGAATAGATGGATGACATGAATATGCACTGGTTGGCATATTAGTAAACATTGCACAGTGCATGGGCAGATGTTTGTGCACACATATGATATTACATATTGGTAAAAGTAGTGAAGTTTTACATATGCAATGAACCACTAATGGTAAATATTGTGGTTAATAATCACTATTGGTGTTGGTATTGATTGTAGGACCAAAAACAACAAAAGCATGGCTAGAGATGTTGATTATGTTGTTGCATGTGACCAACAAACTTATGAAGAAAAGGTTAGGGCAACAAATCCATGATCAAGAGGTTGGTGGAAGAATTTTGTAATCCTTTGTAAAAGACCAACTGATCAAGTAACATCAAAGGTGTAAATGAGAGCCATGCAGGTAATGGTTCAATTATGATGATTGCAACCTTATTTAGTAATCATAAAATGGTATGCCTATAAGGTTGAATGTATTCATGTGAATGCCATACTACAATAGTATGGTGGAGTATGGGTGGTGAAGGCAAGAGGCCTCATACCATGTCACTGTTTATAAATTTAGATTGCATTCATATAAAAAGATATCATGCCATGTGTATGTTGGTTATGAGTTTAATGACCAAAGCAAGTGAGAACCGATGGTCCTGACTATAGTAACGCATGCTATATGAGATAGTCATGGATAATGCCATAATGTGGTTGGAATGATAATGCTATGGTGCTCAACAAGTATACCATGAAATCCCTATTGGCGTTAATTTGGATGAAACCTCTTTTCCAGCAACCAAGGAGTGAGGAAACCCTTGAGGTGTTTTTTGGGTGGAGAAAGAAGGAATCCATATAAGTTAACCAAGTGAATTTGGGAGATGGATGGGTATGGTGTTGAAGCACTAGCTAGAATGTCCAACTTACCATAATAAGAAACCTGTGTAGGCACCAAGATGTCTTAGATCAATGTTGTAGTGCATTGGGTGCATTGAGTAAATGCACATTAAAATATTTTGCAAATATTGTAGTTATGCATTGAGTGAATGCATATGAAAAGTTTGAGTAAGTGTTGAGAATGTGCATGCATGTGTGTAGTTACACCTGATGAGATGCATTGTGTGCATGCATGATTGCGATTTATGTATATGTTTCATTACAATTAAACAATAGATGAAATGATGAATTAATGATAATTTTGAGATCATTTCATGAGCTGCTATGAATGATAGGGGAAGGATGGCATGAAGGTAGTTGTCACGTCCCCTCCCATCATACCAGCTAGATGGAGAGGATCGTGAGGTTTAATCGGGCATCTAGTCCCATACATTATAAACAAACATTCAAATTAAAATGAAAAATATACATATACATATGAAAGTGCAGAACAGACGTGATACTAAACTGGGCATCTAGCCCCATGAACTTATTTACATAAGCACTCACATAATATAATAGAGATATGTAGATGCATAACTACTTTTATAACACAGCCGAAGTAATATCATTTACACCTTCACCATACATTCAGATATCCATCAATTAAATAATTGCAAGAATATACAGGAGAATACTTATCTCAATAAGGTAGTCCCAAGCAACTGGCTATGCAATTGCAACGTTCCACCCAACCATAGGCCAGTTGTGCTTATCAACCTCTTGATACAACTGCCACCCCCAAGCTGGGCATGATTACTACAAGGAACCAGGGAACAGCAGACTCACACATGGCCAAGCATACACCAAGATGAGCCAAGCCAATCTGCAATTGGGTTTATCAGGCTGCTAGGAAATGGGTAAGAAGAATTGCTAAGCTAGTGAGCTCAACCACAGAGCTATGGGTACCCCTCCTAGATCTATTCAGCTTGGCACTCACAATGCCTACACACGCAACACAAGGAAGTATTCTCTTCACTGCCACACAGTCCCTCAAGCCATACCTTCCTTTCTAGTGCTCTCAGGGTGTGCATAGAAAAGTAGCCAGCCCTCTTGATCTTCTTGAGAGGTTACTCCCCACACTAGGTTTATCAAGCTAATTATGTCCACTACCACTCCAGTTTCTTGCTTACAGGTTCAAATCAAACAAGGATGCTCATAACAACAAAACTACACTTGCTGAGCATGAGAAAAACGTTTCAACAGTGGAATGCATGAGGTGGGGTTTCCTGAGCTTCAGAAAAACGTGGGTAGACTCAAAACGAATTGGCAACTAGGAAAATTCGACTAGGAGAGCAACCCATTCCAGAAAAACGCCCCAAGGGAAAAAACGACCTCTCCCTCAGTCCAAAATCGCGTCCCTCCTTCCCCAACTACCGCAAAATACCAAAAGCGAGTTCCTGGGCATGGAAAAACGCAGGGTTATGGTGAAAAACGTGAGGATAACTTCCAGTGAGCTCAGTCTACATAAGAGGAAGGACGTAATGCCTGAGGAATTGCCTTAGGAAGCATTTCGTGAGGGTTTTCTTTCCCAGCAAGCCAAAAATACGATTTTCAGGTTGATGGCTTGCCCATGCACGAAAATCTGGCTGCCATACTTCTCCAATCCCAAGGCAATAACTGCCCCAACCAATCTTTGGAAGAATTAAATGATTGGGTGCATGAGACAAAATGGGTAGTTGGTGGTTTATGGGTTTCCCCATTGACACATGGATTAATACCATTGGCTCAAGGGTTTGAATAATTTCCCCCCCCTATTCTTTGTAGAATCATGCCCCATCTCTTTGTTGCATTGCATAGCTAGTTGTGGGTATTTTTCATTAAGATTCGTATTTACATGATGTCTCATTTACATTGTGCCAATCTAGCACAAGAGTCATAAGCATCTAGTTTAATTGCCGATACATAAATGCTAAATCAATGGTGGGGCCTTGGCCTTGAGCTCCTCACCATGATTAAATATCAATATTTACATCATTTACGATTTTATACAAAGGGGGCCAAAATGGGGACGTGACATTCCCCTCCCCTTACATTAGCACTGTCCTCAGTGCTCATCAAAATTGAACAAAAATGGATATGCCACCCTCATGGCATCCTCCAGCACCCATGTAGCCTCATCGGGACCGTAGTGCCTCCATTGCACCTTTACCTGTCCGATGGCTCGGTTCCGGAGCAATGTTACCTTCTTGTCTAGGATGCACAACGGATCGGTTTGGAATTCTCCCTCGGGTTCCACCTGGATCACATCCCAATTAATCACATGGTTAGGATCATGTACATATTTCTTAAGCAATGAGACATGAAAAACATTATGAGCTTTAGTGCTAGCAGGCAATGCAAGTCTATATGCAACTGGCCCTATTCTTTCAAGCACTTCAAATGGCCCACAATATCTAGGGGATAGCTTGGCACAACTCCCAAGCTTCAAAGAACTCTTCCTTGACCTCACTCTAAGATACACATGATCCCCAACATTGAATTCCCTATGCATCCTATGTCTATCTGCATAGCTTTTGTGTCTATCCTGGGCTGCTTTTAAATTTTGCCGGATCTTTGCAACCTCTTGTTCCATTTCCTTAAGCAATTCTGGCCCAAGTACAATTCTGTTCACTGGATTGTCCCAAGTCACTAGTGTCCTACATCTTCTGCCGTACAAAGCTTCATATGGACTCATTCCCAATGATTCTTGCTACCCATTATTATATGCAAACTCTACCAGGTGTAGATAATCCTCCCACTTGGATGGCTTGTCCATTACATACATGCGAAGCATGTCTTCAAGCACCTGATTTACTCTTTCTGTTTGCCCATCTGTTTGAGGATGGTACGCAGTGCTAAAGTTCAACTGTGTACCCAAATCGGCAAAGAGACCTTTCCAAAAATTGGAAGTGAACTTGGTATCCCTGTCAGAAATTATTGCCTTAGGCAACCCATGTAATCTGAAAATTTCCTTCATGAAAATATTTGCAATAGCATCGGCTTTATGTGTGGACTTAACCGGTATGAAATGTGTGCCTTTGTGAACTTGTCCACCACAACCATGATGGAATCATGTTGTCTCTTAGTCATTGGCAATCCTGTAATAAAATCCATGGAAATTATTTCCCATTTCCATTCTGGAATTGGCACTAGGTGCAATAAACCCGCTGGGTGTTGGTGTTCAACCTTCACCTGCTGACATTCCATGCACTTAGAGATGTATTCAGCGATGTCCTTCTTCATCCCTGGCCAGAAATAATATTTTCTTGCTGTAGCAATTGTTTTATAATATCCTGGGTGACCAGAGTATGGAGCTTTATGGATTTCATCCATAACCATTCCCCTTAAATCTGCCGCATTTGGAACATAGACTCTATTCTTATACGTAAGAAGTCCTCCTTCTTCCAAATGATAGCCTTCATACTTCTTGCTAAGGTCTTGCTGCTGCAATTTGCCCTTTATCTGCTCATACATTTCATCCTCAACCATATGGTTAACAATTTGCTGCCTCAGATCTGGTTGGCAAGTACTAAGCGCTGCCACATACATTTCATGTACCTTCCTGTTGAGTGCATTAGCCACCTTGTTTTCTTTCCCTTTTATGTGTTTGATCTCAAAATCAAATTCACACAAAAATTCCAACCATCTAGCTTGCCTAGCATTTAAAGTTGGCTGATCAAATAAGTATTTCAAACCACAATGATCTGTCTTTAACTCAAATTTTCTTCCCATTAAGTAATGCCTCCACATCTTCAAGGCATGTACTATGGATGCAAGTTCTATATCATGAGTAGCATAGTTCTTCTCATGCTCCTTCAACTTTCTTGACTCATAGCATATCATGTGGTTGTCTTGCATAAGAACTCCTCCAAGTCCTTGATTGCATGCATCGGTACACACCACAAAGTCTTTTTTCGGGTCTGCAATCTTCAAAATTGGTGCACTTGTAAGAAGATTCTTCAACCGTTGAAAACTTTCCTCACATCTTGGTGACCATTCAAACTTTATCCCCTTCTTTTGCAAAGAAGTGATCGGGTTTGCAACCTTGGAGAATCCTTCGATAAATCTCCTGTAGTAACCAGCAAGACCCATAAAAGATCTCACATCAATCACATTCCTTGGAGTTGGCCAATTCATAATGGTTTCAATCTTCTCAGGGTCTACAGATATCCCTTCGTCGGAGATGATGTGACCCAAATAATGAATTCTATCTTTATAAAAGTCACATTTACTCAACTTGGCATATAGCTTATGCTCCCTTAGTAATTGCATTGTCATTCTCAAATGTTCTTCATGCTCTTCTTCATTCTTAGAATAGATGAGAATGTCGTCTAGGAATACAAGAACAAACTTGTCCAAATATTTGCTAAAAACATTATTCATGAGACACATGAATGTAGCTGGTGCATTTGTGAGACCGAATGGTACCACTACAAACTTGTAGTGTCCATACCTCGTTCTAAAGGCTGTCTTATGAATATCTTCTTCTTTGATTGTTACCTAATGGTAACCAGACCTCAAGTCAATCTTTGAAAATACATTTGCTCCTCTCATTTGGTCAAAAAGGTCATCAATTCGGGGCAATGGGTATTTGTTCTTCACTGTGACTTTGTTCAACTGCCTGTAGTCAATACATAACCTGAGTGTTCCATCTTTCTTTTTCACAAATAGAACAGGTGCTCCCCACGGGGACACACTTGGCCTAATATATTTCTTTTCTAGCAACTCTTGTAATTGCATTTTCAATTCTAGCAATTCCGGTGTACTCATCCTGTAGGGTGTCTTAGACACTGGTGCCGCTCCGGGGACAAGTTCAATTGTAAAGTCAATGTCTCTCTTTGGAGGGAGTCCGGGAATCTCATCAGGAAAAACATCCTTGAATTCTTGCAATACCTGATAGTCCTCCAATTTAAGAGTTTCATTCTCTGCTGCCTCTAAAATGTGGGCTGCATACAATTGACATCCCTTCCTACAGAACTTCTTCAGCTGCATGGCTGAAATCTGTCTAACAGAAGTCACCTTTGGGACGCCTTTTACAACCCTCGGGTTTCCTTCTTCGTCCATGCATTCAAATGTCTTATTGTAGTAGTCAAGTTTAACCCTGTGTGCTTCTAACCAATCCATTCCAATGAGAATATCGTAGGAACCAAGTGGCAAAATATTCAGGTCTACATAAGTGAGTAGCCCATCCATCTCTAATGGACATTTTTCTACTATTTCACTAACTTTCTCTTGGTTCCAGTGGCTAGTTGAACTAACCATGATTTACTATGCTTTAATTTCTTGAAAGCACAAACCTCAACAATTCTAGGAGTGACATAACTGTGAGTAGATCCAGGATCAATCAAAATAGAAACAAATTGCTTAGCAATCTTACCTTCAAATTCAACCACAGTTGATTGATGATCTGCCTGGTGGTCCTCTACTACTCCATAGATTCTAGGGATTATCCTCGCCACTTGTCCCACAGTTTCAGCTCCCTGGATGTTGTGGACTTGGTTTGCATTCCCATTCCGATGTGGACAGTTCCTAAGTATGTGGTCTCCTCCACAACCCCAACATTGAAGTGGTTCTCTTGGCTCCTTTGGATCTCTTGGCTTGTCTCCCATCATCCTAGTTGGCTTAGTCACAACTTGTGATGGCTGCTTTTGCTGATTCCTGAATTGAGGAGGCTTGAACCCCTTCTTCCTTTGATCAAAATTTTCATTTTTCTTATCCTTCCACGCCTTATGGAATTCTGGTTTGCTTATGTTTTGATCAAAGCAATACTTGGCCTTTCTTATGGCCTCCTCTAGAGTTCGAGGTTCATCAAACTCTATTCTATCTTTATACGACTGGGGCAATCCACTTAGGAAACGCTGAATTTTTACCTTATCATCTCGAATATACCTGACATACCTCAGCTGCTCCAGGAACTTGTTTGCATATTCTTCCATGGTCAATTGTCCCAATCTCAGCTCATGGAACTCTTTGATCTTATCATCATAGTACCTGTCAGAGAGGTACTTCTACTTGAAGTATTTCTTAAACTACTTCCACACGATCTTCCTTTCGTTGATCTTCTTCACTTGCCTGGTGTGTTCCCACCATATAGATGCTCTTCCGTTCAAGTTGAAGATGGCTACCCTTGCCTTCATATTTCCCGAGTAATCTTGGACTTGGAAATATTTTCTCATCCCAAAAAGCCAAGCCTCTGCTTCTTGACCGGACTTTATCTCTCCATCAAATGTAGGAGGTTTTTCCTTCTTAAATTCCCCATGTGAATTGTTCTTGTAGTGCTTCTTCCTCTTACTCATGTGAGATGAAGAGCTTGAACCCTCAATGGATTCTTTAGAGTCAGATGATTCATTAGAAGATATTTCTGGAGTATATGTCCTGTCTGTAGAAACTCTTCTTGGACTACTGGCCCTCTTACGGGAATTTCTTCTAGAGCTACTCCCACCCCTTTCTGGATTTGGGTGTCTGATGCCCAGAGTTTATTTGCCTTTGGATGTCTGTTAAACTCTACAGCATGGCTGGATTCAGCTGATTTTGTTCTTCCTGGGCTTTAATCATCCTTTCATTATCTTCCCTACAGCTTTGCAACTCCACCCTTAGGCTTCTCATGGTGGCTGCAACATCTGGAGGGGTCTCTTGATTTCTTCTCCCATGAGATTCTGATTCAGCATTCTCAATCTGTATGTTCTCCCCCATGGCATCTATTTCAGGCTCATAGGGATCCTGTGCATCCTCCATGATGTTGATTTCTTGGCCCAACCAAGATTCAAAAATTTCCCACTGTACTATCTAGAGTGCTACCCTGCTGTAGTTGTGACTCTCTGAAATGTGTTCATCAACACAATTGTTAGCTGCATTATATTCTCAGAAATTCACAAATTACTTCATGCACGTGGGAAAAATTACGTTGACAATTTTTCAAATCACAATCAACGACGTATGAGGGGGAAAAAGAAAAGGGGGTCAAGGGGGCTTGCCCCCACTATAGGGCGGGTCGAGGGCAGCGCCCTCGTTTTTTTTTTTTTTTTTTTTTTTTACAAATTATGCCTCCATCGCGGGGCGGTTCGGCGACGGCTTCCACAATTGCGGAGCAGTTCGCCGAACGCTTCCGCAATTGCGGAGCAGTTCGCCGAACGCTTCCGCAATGGCGGGGTGATTTGCCGAACGCTCCCGCAATTGCGGAGCCATTCGGCGAATGCTCCCACAATTGCGAAGCCATTCGGCGAATGCTCCCGTAATTGCAGAGCCATTCGGCGAAGGCTTCCGCAGTTCCGGAGCCTTTCGCGGAATGCTTCCCGGTTTCGAGGCGGTTTTTCGAAACGATTCGGCGAAGTCTTCCGCAGTTGCGGAATGATTCGCCGAAGTCTTCCGCAGTTGTGGAACGATTCGCCGAAGTCTTCCGCAGTTGCGGAACGATTCGCCGAAGTCTTCCGCAGTTGCGGAACGATTCGCCGAAATCTTCCGCAATTTCGAAACGACTCGCCGAACTCTTCCGCATTGCGGAACGATTCACGGAATCCTTCCACAATTTCGGAAGAGAATTCCTTCCACAAATTTCCTTTCGACGCCGACACTTAGAAAATTTTTCACTTAAAAATTTTTCTCCGCTGTTTCGGAGCAGTTTGCTGAATTCTTCCGCAATTGCGAGAAGATTCGCGGAACTCTTCCGCAATTGCAGGAAGGTTCGCCAAATTCTTCTGCAATTGTGGGAAGGTTCGCGGAACTCTTCCGCAATTGTGGGAAGGTTCGCGGAACCTTTCTGCAGTTTCGGGACGACTTCCCGAAACAGACTTAAAACCAAAAATTTCTAGAAACAGACTTAAAACAGAAATTTCCAAAAACAGACTTAAGAAAATTTTTGAAATCTTCCCTTGTAATTGCTATCAGATTTGGCCCATAGAGGCCCAATGCTGCAACCAGCAGCTCTGATACCATTCTATCACGTCCCCTCCCATCATACCAGCTAGATGGAGAGGATCGTGAGGTTTAACCGGGCATCCAGTCCCATACATTATAAACAAACATTCAAATTAAAATGAAAAATATACATATACATATGAAAGTGCAGAACAGACGTGATACTAAACTGGGCATCTAGCCCCATGAACTTATTTACATAAGCACTCACATAATATAATAGAGATATGTAGATGCATAGCTACTTTTATAACACAGCCGAAGTAATATCATTTACACCTTCACCATACATTCAGATATCCATCAATTAAATAATTGCAAGAATATACAGGAGAATACTTATCTCAATAAGGTAGTCCCAAGCAACTGGCTATGCAACTGCAACGTTCCACCCAACCATAGGCCAGTTGTGCTTATCAACCTCTTGATACAAATGCCACCCCCGAGCTGGGCATGATTACTACAAAGAACCAGGGAACAGCAGACTCACACATGGACAAGCATACACCAAGATGAGCCAAGCCAATCTGCAATTGGGTTTATCAGGCTGCTAGGAAATGGGTAGGAAGAATTGCTAAGCTAGTGAGCTCAACCACAGAGCTATGGGTACCCCTCCTAGATCTATTCAGCTTGGCACTCACAATGCCTACACACCCAACACAAGGAAGTATTCTCTTCACTGCCACACAGTCCCTCAAGCCATACCTTCCTTTCTAGTGCTCTCAGGGTGTGCATAGAAAAGTAGCCAGCCCTCTTGATCTTCTTGAGAGGTTACTCCCCACACTAGGTTTATCAAGCTAATTCTGTCCACTACCACTCCAGTTTCTTGCTTACAGGTTCAAATCAAACAAGGATGCTCATAACAGCAAAACTACACTTGCTGAGCATGAGAAAAACGTTTCAACAGTGGAATGCATGAGGTGGGGTTTCCTGAGCTTCAGAAAAACGTGGGTAGACTCAAAACGAATTGGAAACTAGGAAAATTCGACTAGGAGAGCAACCCATTCCAGAAAAACACCCCAAGGGCAAAAACGACCTCTCCCTCAGTCCAAAATCGCGTCCCTCCTTTCCCAGCTACCGCAAAATACCAAAAGCGAGTTCCTGGGCATGGAAAAACGCAGGGTTATGGTGAAAAACGTGAGGATAACTTCCAGTGAGCTCAGTCTGCGTGAGAGGAAGGACGTAATGCCTGAAGAATTGCCTTAGGCAGCATTTCGTGGGGGTTTTCTTGCCCAGCAAGCCAAAAATATGATTTTCAGGTTGATGGCTTGCCCATGCACGAAAATCTGGCTGCCATACTTCTCCAATCCCAAGGCAATAACTACCCCAACCAATATTTGGAAGAATTAAATGATTGGGTGCATGAGACAAAATGGGTAGTTGGTGGTTTATGGGTTTCCCCATTGACACATGGATTAATACCATTGGCTCAAGGGTTTGAACAATTTCCCCGCCTATTCCTTGTAGAATCATGCCCCATCTCTTTGTTGCATTGCATAGCTAGTTGTGGGTATTTTTCATTAAAATTCGTATTTACATGATGTCTCATTTACATTGTGCCCATCTAGCACAAGACTCATAAGCATCTAGTTTAATTGCTGATACATAAACGCTAAATCAATGGTGGGGCCTTGGCCTTGAGCTCCTCACCATGATTAAATATCAATATTTACATCATTTACGATTTAATACAAAGGGGGCCAAAATGGGGACGTGACAGTAGTCATGTTTGATGGGATGCCAGAGTGCTCGGTTGGAAGGACAGAGTTGTATAAATGATATGGCCATGAATTAATGAGCATTTAAAATCTTTAAGTTGATTGCATAGATGGTGTGATGTTGTCTTGTGATTTTATTGTAATAAGGGTGCATATAACATAAGCCTATACATTTCATTGCATTTGAAATGTTAATAGCTGAGAGTGTTAGAATGATGGAGTGTTATAATTATGAAGATCACTTTAATGACTGTTATAAAGGTTGCAATAAAAATATTATATGCATGAACACTCACAGTTTGTTTGGCTGATTGGAGAGACATGCCACAATAAAGGCCGAAAGCTACCATGTGCAATAACCAAACATTATGGGGAGGATCTCACATGTGTGAGATCTAATTTATATAGGAAAACAGATTTGAAAATTTTGATTTAGAGCTTATGAGAAGGAATCTCATGGTGGCAAACTCTAAGTTCTATTAGAAGGAAAAATTGTAAATTACAGATTTGTAAATCTCAGATTTGGAATTTTGCTAATAAATGACTAATGACTATGTGGCTTATACGAATTGTGTCAGGAGGACATGTTGTAAGTGGATGCTCATGTATGGCATCATACATAAGACCATAATGGGAGAAGTGATGCCACTTACAAGAGCCAAACAGTATGAGGATGTCCCATCTGCACTGCATGTTGGTAAACCATCCGAGTGAGATGGTAAAATTATGCCAAGAGGGAATATGTGGGATATGGAATGTAAAAAGGATTGGGGTGGAAAACCAAGGGACTATTAACTCAATGAAGGGAGCCCCCATTCCTAATTAATGAAGAAAGACTACATCTGCAAATGGATAAGTGTTATGTGAGCCGAGCTAAGAATATGCATGTCTAATTGTTAGAGTCAATATGCAGAGCATGTTTTGATTTTATTTCCATTATGGCAGACTACTTGAGTATGAGTAGGGCTTACATGGCTCACACCGGAAAGGGGTGGACACTTTTTTGATGTCGGTTTATGACAGGATGATCAATATTGACTACACCCTAAGGGAATGGACGCATTCTTGGTGTTTCAATGTTGGATAGTGAATGTTATGAAATATGTTTATAGTTTTAGAGCAGCAATACTGATGAGCTTGCTTATCCATCTTGTGATGTCAGATTGAACAGATGCAATTTGGTGCCACAAAGGTTGTTGTGTGTGTGAAGGTGTGGTGATATTGATGAAGGCATAAAATCTCTATTGGGTCAGCAGTAAGGTGGAGTACCGAGACTTATTGAAAAACCTGAGATGCCTATGGCTCCGTAGTAGAGTATTGACCTAGAAATGGTCGTGGTGTAGTTTCCTTCCATTGGCGGATGACCCAGACGGATGTGATGGGAAATGGAGAGGGAAAGCTAGGTATGGGACTGGTTTGGAAACACCAATGCTTGGTAAATCCAGAGTAAACTAGTTGGGAATTAATTACTTGATGTTGTGGAGCAGCAAGTGTGTTGGCTAAACATCCAACCCACAGGTGATCCAAGGCTTGTAATGCAGAGAAGGAAACCTGTGGAGTAGAGAGGAAATGTCCAATACAGATAAGTATTTAATTTTAATTCATGTCTTATATTGGATAATGAAAAATTCATGAACAAGTCCTATGAAAACCAAGCTGATACACTATTGTTTATATGTTGGAAACTTTGGTCATTGCAGGAAAGAAATAACTATGAAGGCATCCGAAGGATGCATTTGGACATGTGACTATCCTAGGAAGCTCTGTATGAGCAGCAATGAAAGATGGTGCTAGTGGACTTGTGTGGGTCCTAGCATCCAAGAGTTTTGTAGAAAAACCATGTGGAAAGGTTCCCTAATTGAAAGGTCTTGGACAAATCTTAGACACTAAGTGTCATAGCCAAGAAAGGGAAATTCAAGCATTCACATGGAAGTGAAAGAGGATAAGGAGCATGGAACCACAATGGTGGTCTGGCTCAATATTGGAGCAAGATTAAGAAGGGGAAAACCGTTACTCTCATATTTCCCTTTTATTGATGCATTTAGAAAACATAAATTGTTGAATGCATGTTATGGCTGAAAGTAGAGTGTGATTATTTGCTTGAAATAAATTGTGAATGATGAAGTAGTTAATTCCCTATGAAAGGATGGACATGAATGAGCTCATGTGTCTGTTGGGAAAGCATGAAAAGTGCGAAAGCATCATGGATAAATCATGGACTACCCATGTCAATAGGTCAATTAATTAACTAATTTTAATGTTTATATTATGCTTGGCCTAACAGAAATTGCAATGATGTATTTCACAGGTGAGAAGTGGAAGTTAATTGGTTGCAGTTGTTACAAAAACAGTGGTACTAGTGAGCAAAGAGTGGGATGCTATGTACATTGGCCATGACAACAAACCAAAAGCTAATGGATTTAGCTAAAAATATTCTTCAAACAATGGCCAAGACCCAAGAAAATCTTGGAGAACTGCTCAAGCTACAAAAGCAGCAGAATGAGATGAACCATAAGGTTTTGCAGGACTCTATTTTTCTGCAAAGAAAGGTAAAAATAATTCTGGAAACAATTAGTCGAGGAAAGAACAAAGGATCAATGAAAATTCATTCATCCAATCAGTCCACTAAGAAATGTTCCATGTAGGAAGACTCAAAGGAAATTGAGCAGGAAAAGATAAAGTAGTCAGTGAAATGTTGAAATGTGGAGGAAATCATTGCCGCCTCAACTTCCCAACAAAGGAACATCGAGAGGGTAGCAACCATAAAGTATTCAAACTTATAGATGAGCTGGAAGATAATAACCAGCAGGAACAACTTGTGGAAGCTAAAGGACTTGGTCCCGAAAGTTCAAAGTAAAGTATAGAATGCAGGGTAGACCTGTAAAATTTTTGAAAATTTTGGACATGTGTAAATTGTATATGTATTCCTAAGTATTGGAACACCTAGGATGGTGTTATTCTAAGGGGGAGGGGATTTTAATACCCCCATTTTGACCCTTAGGATATATTGTCTTTTAATGTAAATATTGTATACATGTGATGTATGTTTTCCTAGAGTGGAGCTCAAGGCCAAGGCCCCACTAGTGGAGATCAAGGCCAAGGCCCTGCTAGTGGATGCTCAGATGTAATATCCCGATTTTGATCCCATTGCATTAAAATGTAAATGATGTAATATTGTTATAAAATCGTGGTGAGGAGCGCAAGGCCAAGACCTCAGCATCGATTTAGTGATGTATATGGTTTACGTGCTAGCCAGGCACAATGGATTTTCAAATATCATGTCAACATGCATTTTAATGAAATGCCCACAACTAGTTATGCAATGAAACAAGAGTATGGGGGAATGATATTTACAAGGAATTGGGAGGGAAATATTCAAACCCTTAGAGCTAATCAAGTCAAGCCAAGTTTCAATGAGAGAACCCATAAAACCCTCAACTACCCATGTTGAATTTTGTACCCAATCATTCATTTCCCCCAAGAGTTGGTTGAAACAATTAATGCATTGGGGAATGGAGAGGTATGGCTGTTCAAATTCGGGTATGGGCAAGCCACCCTTCATGGAAAATCGTGTTTGACTTCTTGGGCAAGAAAGGAGCCACGAAATTGCTCCCCAAGCCATTACCCATCAACTAGTTTTGCCTCTCTCACGTTTTTGGAGCTACCTGGGTGTTTTCCCTTCATGTTTTTTATGGTTTTCCCTTGTTTTCTAGATGGGAAGAAGGCATTTTGGGTGTTGCGGAGATGCTAGGAGGAAGGGAGCTCAATTTGGGGTTTGACTGAGGCCATTTTGGCCATTTGAAATGCTCATAACCTATGGGAGAAATCGGGTTTGCTCCTTGGGGTCGAATTCCGCTTCCCACAGTTCATTTTGGGTGAGCCAATGGGAACCTTGTTTTGAAAAATCTCCTTTGTAAAATTGTGTATCCATGCCCAACTATTGTGCTTGATGTGTGAGGAAAGAGTAAGGTTGGGTATGATTTATGGGTATCCATTGTTTTGGCTTGAGCTTGAGTGCAAGCATCCAGAAATGAAGAGGGTTCAGATTTAGCCTGAAAACCCAGCTGTGGACTGGCGTGGCTTAGATGCAATGATTATTTGGCATTGTATGAGCTTGAGTGTCCCCTTTTCCTTGTAGAAATCATGCCCAGCTCGGGGGTGGTCTTTGAGTGCTAAAAGAATACAGGTTGGGCAGAGACCTATGGTTGGGTGGAACGTTGCAACGACATAGCTAGTTGCTTGGGACCATTTCACAATGAAGATAAGTATTTCTTTATCTATGTGTTTTACTTTTGCAATGTTTTAAATTGATGACTATTATTGATATGGCGCTAGATGCATATGAAATCTGTGTGGATGAGGTTTATTTCCGTTGTGCATGTTTGCTTGATTTGCATCTGCACACATTTGTTTTATTCATATGAATCTAATGAAATGGGTTGAGTTTATATAAAACCGCCAGAAGTGTAGTCATGTTCCCTTCCTTACATTGGATTGATGGGAGGGGACGTGACATAATATTTTTAGTTAAAAAGGCAAGTATTAGATATTATGTTACCCTTGTGCTATTAATCCATGGAACACTGTAAAATGATGTAAATAAACATCATGCAATTAAATCCCCAAAACTGGCTATAGAGGCAACTAATAAGAGGGGGCCATGTGTATCCACTAGGGAGTGGTGAGGGGGCTATGGGGTTGAACCATATGCCGCCAAATGTCATCTTGTGAACCCATTTGACTTTCCTTGCTGATATTTAATTCTATTGTAAGGAAGTAGTTGAGGAAATCAATCCATGGTTTCAATGGAGCATGGGCAACCCAGAAACTTGTATGGCAGGGTATGGGCTCTGTTTCCTTGACCCACAAGTCACTCTACCTCATGGGAATTTGTTCTTCCTCATTCACATTCCATTGTGGAACATTTGAGCTTGAGTTTTCATCCATCACACATGCCCAACAATGAGAAAAACCAGAAATCACAACTCTGAGAAAAGCCACGTTTTGAAGTGCCAAAAATGCCCAGAAACTTGTGTGGACAGTGAATCCAATGGGGGATCCATAGACCTAAACATTGGGGAGAATTTGAGAGTGTTAGATGCCCAGAAATCCATATGAAAACCCATATTTTATAGCCCGAAAATCCAATTACGGGACAAAGTTATTTAGTGATAGAATTGAGAGAATTCAAGCACGGATGATAGAGAAGAAGGAACAGAGGTTGGAAATGCTTGATAAAACCAACTGTGTGTTGGCTTAGCATGACTCTGTTGGTGTGAAACCATGACTGTGAGTGAGCCTACCTAGTTCCTCCTTGGTGGATACACATCCCAGCTCAGGGGTGGTCTCTCAACTGAAATAATATAGGCTGGACATGGACCTATGGTTGGGTGGAACGTTGCTCACACATAGCTAGTTGTTTGGACAGCTTCATCCGTAAAGATAAGTGTTCCTTGTGGTTAAAGTATGATCATTTTATGTTCTGTTCTGAATGTTTAATTATTCATGTGAATTGAATAAAATGATTATCTTAAGTTAGTTGTCATGAAGCTTGTGCATAGCATGAGAATGGGATTGATTATTGTATGATTGTTTCATTGTTCTGCCTGGGAGAAATAGGCTAATGCATTCCTTTCTGCATATGTGTTATTATGTTTAATTCCGCTGTGTATATTTTAATTATACATTTATTTTTAATTGTGAATTTCGTCATATGACTATGGGGGAGAATTAGACACCCCCACATTGTGTTCACGTTCCCTTTGCGGGTCCAGATGACGGGAGGGGACATGACAAGACATGGAGAAAATATTATGGTTACTTTTCAATGAAGAAATCAACGTCTCAACAGGATTATAGTTTCTCTACAACATGAAAAGGATCAAGGACAAATCCATTACCTGGGAAGCATAGAAAAGGAAAAGATAAGATTGGGATCTTAGGAACATTGAATATTTATTAGATCCATTTCACCTCAATCATGGAACAAATGAAGCAGATTATTGAGTTAGAAACCAAGAGAACTAAAAATTTGGATGGAAAAGAAGACTTGTGGATACTTAAAGCAGAGAAATATGGATCCAAAATGGCGACGATAACACAATTTTTTTTCATAATTATGTCAATCAGAGAAGGAACACCAATTCTATTTGGAAAATTACAGGGGAAAATGGTAATTATTTGTCTGGTTTTTGGAATCTGGTTAGAGAAGGTGTTAATCATTTCAAATTATTCTATAGAGAAGAATAGGGGATACATATGGATAAGATGATGAAAATAATCTATGAATACCTAGATTTGGTGAATGAAGATCATAATGATCTACTTAGCCAGGAGTTTCAGTAGAAGAACTTAAGGCTGCCATTCATTCACTACAACGGGAAAAGATTCCTGGATGGTATGCTTGTGGAATTTTTCAAAGGATTTTTAGATTTATTCAAAGTTGATTTGCTGGTTGTGGTTGAAGAATCCGGGATTAAAGGGAGAGTGCTTGTAGCTTTCAACTCCACTTTTATAGCTCCAATCCCAAAGTCTGATGTGTCATGGTCCCTCCCATCGATCCAACGCAAGGAAGGGAACATGACCACACTTCTGGGGCTTTTACATAAAATCATTCCATTTCGTTAGATTCATACGAATAAAACAAATGTGTGTAGATGAAAATCAAGCAAACATGCATAGTGAAAATAAACCTGATCCACATAGATTTCATATGCATTCAACATATCAATAATAGTCATAAATTTAAAACATTGCAGAAGTAAAACACATAGATAGAGAAATACTTATCTTCATTGTGAAAGGGTCCCAAGCAACTAGCTATGTCACTGCAACGTTCCACCCAACCATAGGTCTCTGCCCAACCTGTATTCTTTCAGCACTCAGAGACCACCCCCGAGCTGGGCATGATTTATACAAGGAAAAAGAGACACTCAAGCTCATACACAACAAAATAATCATTGCATCTAAGCCAATCCAATCCACAGCTGGGTTTATCAGGCTAAATCTTAACCCTCTTCATTTATGGATGCTTGCACTCAAGCTCAAGCCAAAACAATGGATACCCATAAATCATAACCCCAACATACTCTTTCCTCATACAACAAGCACAATAGTTGGGCATGGATAAAAAAATTTACAAAGGGGATTTTCCAAAACAGGGTTCCCATTGGCTCACCCAAAATGAACTGTGGGAAGGGGAATTTGACCCTAGGGAGAAAACCCGATTTCTCCCATAGGTTATGAGCATTTCAAATGGCCAAAACGGCCTCAATGAAACCCCAAATCAAGCTCCCTTCCTCCTAGCAGCTCTGCAACACCCAAAAATCCTTTTTCCCTACTAGAAAACAAGGGAAAACCATAAAAAACGTGGAGGGAAAACACCCAGGTAGCTCCAAAAACGTCAGAGGAAAAACTGGTTGATGGGTAGTGGCTTGGGGAGCAATTTTGTGGTTCCTTTCTTGCCCAAGAATTCAAACACGATTTTCCATGAAGGGTGGCTTTCCCATACCCGAATTTGGACAGACATACCTCTCCATTTCCCAAGGCATTGACTATTTCAACCAACTCTTGGGAGAAATGAATGATTGGGTACAAAAGTCAACATGGGTAGTTGAGGGTTTTATGGGTTCTCTCATTGACACTTGGCTTGAATTGATTGGCTCCAAGGGTTTGAATATTTTCCTCCCAATTCCTTGTAAAGATCATGCCCCCATACTCTTGTTGCATTGCATAGCTAGTTGTGGGAATTTCATTAAAATGCATGTTTACATGATAATTGAAATTCGATTATGCCTAGATAGCACGTAAACCATATGCATCACTAAATCGATGGTGGGGCCTTGGCCTTGAGCTCCTCACCACGATTTTATAACAATATTACATCATTTACATTTTAATGCAATGGGGTCAAAATTGGGATATTACATAATGACACCAATAATTAGGGTGAGTATAGACCTATCTCTCTATGCAACTATGTTTATAAAATTATTTCCAAAGTTAATGCTAGTAGAATGAATATTTTTCTCTTAGATTCTATTTCACAGGAACAATTTGCTTTCCTTAAGGGAAGACAAATACATGATGCTATTGGAACTAGTCAGGAGGTAATGCACACTGTTAAATTTAAAAATTACTTGCAACCATCCTTAAAGTGGATCTATCCAAGGAATATGATAGAGTAAGATGGATTTTTCTCAGAATTATGCTTTTACAGGATGATTTTCATTTACAGTTTGTAAATGGGGTCATGTCTTGTGTACAATCTGTCTCATTTGCAATTCAAATCAATGGATATGCTTCATAGTTTTTAAGACCAGAAAGGGGTTTGAGGTAGGGGTTCCATTTAGATCCCCTCCTCTTCATCATGGTAATGGAGGGTCTAATTAGAGCATTTATTAATGCCAGATCTACTGGTGCTGTCAAAGGTATTCAGATGGGAGGTCTTGTCTATATTACCCACTTAATTTTTGTAGATGACAATTTACTTTTCTTTGATGGCACTAGAAGGGACATAGAACATATTAAGGCCATCCTCTCTATCTTTTTTGAAGCGACAGTTTTGCTTATCAACTACATGAAATCCTCTGTGTCTTATACACATCTCTTTCAAGAGGATGCCAATTAGATTAATACAGTTTTTTTTTTTTGTAATAAATGAGCAAGTGTTGGCTTGGTTTTGCAACCAAGCTTTGTGCAATGGGCACCTATCAACAATGTGATAGCAGTTTCAATATTGAAAGCAAAAACAATTATAAATTAAATCTAAATCTAAACTAGCATGTGCATATAACAAATAAGATACCTCAAATGGTGAGGATTTGTGTTGAGCAACTCCCAAGGTGAGTAGCTCCAAGCTCCAAAGGTCTCTTCTCCAAGATGTTGAAAATGGCCAAAAGTCTCATGAGAGATTTTGACAGCGTGAGGATAGGATGATGGATGGATGGAAAGTGAGGAGCTCCTACCACCTTTTTATAGTTTTTGGTGGTGGGGAATACCATTATGCTTTTGAGGAAACCAATGGTATTGACCAACATGGTTTAGGTACCTTTACCCTCCTTTTTCATTTTTTGAATATTTTGAATATTTTTATTCCCTTTTTAATATTTTTGGGAATTCTAGACACTTTTTGAGGGTTTTTTATGCTTTTTGAGGAAAAATATTCATTTTGAGGGGAAAAAAGGGGTGTATTATGGTCTTTTGGTGACCTTTTGATGGCTTTAGAAGCTCAAATGGTGGAAAAGTGGACAAATGGGTCATGTGAATAAGGAAATGAGCTAGTGAACACTTTTTGGTGTTAACAGATTGCCCTCTGATGTGTGAGGGCAGGAGCTCATCGTATGGCCGATAGACATGATAGTTCTTTTGTCTTTTTTTCTGGGGTTTGGGGAAGAGAAGAGACCAGTTGGAGACTGGATCCACGGCCCTTGGAAGCTGCAGAAACAAAAAATATTACATGGCCTCAATATGAATGAGGAATAATCTCTGATAATGGACGAGGCGGGCATACCCATGCTTGTATCAAGACATGTACATAACAATTAGTCCCAAGAAGGGGGACCTAATTAAAAAATCTACTGGTACATCATAATGGTCCAAAGGAGACACTATTTTTGGATGTACTCATGATCATGACATGATTGATCTCAATAACTGATACACTGGAATAAAGCGACAAGCGTTCTCAGAAGGGTTGATGAATTGCTGAATCTAAAGGTGTCCAACATCTGTAGGGACTCAATGACTCTGAGTCAACTCTGAGGAGTATATGTAACTGTATACACGAGGGAGTATAAAACTGGGGTACATCTGAATACTGTCACCATGCGCAACCCGGATATCTATAGAAAAAATGTAACTGGTTGTTTCCATAGGTAGACTCTCAAATGTGGAAGAGTCAGGTGGTATCCGGGGTCTTCAACCAATAAATCAAAGGACCAATACCCTGTGCAAGTCTCAACGATGCAATCAAGGTGTTGAAGTCGAGCATACGAGAAACAACCATTTGGAGAGGCATCGAGGACTCTTCTCAAAATGATTCATAGGCACTCATCATAAATGGTGATGAGTCCAAGACACAGGGACCTCTAGGTCTATTCTCTGGAATAAATTTGGTTGTCGTCGATAGAGGGAGACTAGCAACTAACAAGGCAATGATGTTTCCTTGATAGGAGCATGAGGTGTAGAACTGAAGTGTGGTAGTACTGATGGTAGGACTGACATACTGTGGGGATGGGAAATAACTGGGGTCATAGAGTGGGTGGACTCAAACTTCCTTTGTTCAGAGCATGATGACATGGTTGACTTGGCAGCGTAGGGAACTGACTTGTAGGTGTGGGGATCATAGCTTTTAAGTCTGAAGGGTATGTATTAACTCAGGGGGAGGGGGGGGGGGGGACGAGCTGATGGGTGTTGTCGAGGGATTCTCAGGGTGACATACTGCATAATACTCTGAACAAAGGCGACCAAAATGGGGAAGCTGCCATATGAGTAGACATGATCTGTTGTGGCGCTGAGAAGTACCATTGGGTCCTTCTTCATATTTTTAATGAGCTCCAAGAAGGAATAAAAGTGTGCTCTGAAATGGTACTGTCCTATGGATTTTGTGAGCCCAGGACTGTTCGTGCTCATGGGTGCTTTCATTTTTAAGGAGTCTGAAAACGATAAGAAGACTCTGCAGTGGTTGTGAGTACCATCCTGTGGGTTTTTATAAGCCCAGGATGGTGATTTCTCGTGGTCGCTTTCATGTTTAGAGAGTCTGAAAGCGGTAAGTGGACTCCATTGGGGTTCTTTTTCATAAGTTAGTTTCCAAGGCTTGAAAAAGCATAAAATGATGCAAATAGAGAACTCTTCTAACTGATGTGACTAGAGTATTCCTTTTTCGTAATTAGTCTACAAGGTCCGAAAAAGGGGTAAACTTATACCAAGTAGATGCCCTTTCAGATACGTTTAGCGAGCATGAAAGGAAGCAAGGTTGCTCGGCGATCTTTTCATTGTTTTAGGAGTCAGAAAAGAGCTTAACAGAAACTCCCTAAGTGCCTTTTTCGTAAAAGGGATTGCTCGGCCCGAAAAATGGGTAAAACTATACCGAACAAAAAGGGATTGATGAGAGCCAGAAAAGGTCTCAAGCATCGTCATGAGTGCGGAATACTAAATCCGGTGACATAAAGATTGTCAAAAAGGGGCAATGGCCAATGTGGCACGCAAACCGAGGTGATGAGTGGCATTTTAAAAAAATGCTCGAAAATTATGGGGTGAGAGCAAGAAATGATCTCAAGCATCATCACGAGCATGGAAAACTGAATCCGACGATATCAAACTTGTCAAAAATGGACGACGGCCGATGTGGCATGCAAATCGAGGTGACGAGGGGGCATGGAAAAAATGCCCGAAAAATCTAGGGGTGAAAGCGAGAAATGATCTCAAGTGTCATCACGAGTGCGGAAAACTGAGTCCGGCAATATAAGACTCGTCAGAAACGGATGACGACCGATGTGGCATGCAAACCGAGGCAACGAGGGGGCATGTAAAACATGCCCAAAAAATTTGGGCGTGATAGCGAGAAATGATCTCAAGCATCATCACGAGTGCGGAAAACTGAATCCAGGCATTATAAGACTCATCAAAAAACTGACAACAGCTGATGTGGCATACAAATCGAGGTGATGTGGGGCATGGAAATAATGCCCGAAATTTTTTGGTGAGAGCGAGAAATGATCTCAAGCATCATCACGGGCATGGAAATATGAATCCGGCGGTGCAAATGGTGCGAAAAACGGAGGTCATAAGGACTCCGGAATGGTCAAAGCAAATAACTAGGATAAAAAAATGGCTACAAATAAAGGTGAGCCCACCAAGCCAAGGATGCAGTGGTGGGGAGAAATAATGACCTGCGGGGGGAGAATACTAGGTGTATCAAATCCAATCAAATATATAAGTGATATGTGACCTCAAAAAATGGTTGAGATCACGCATGTGAAAAAGTCAGCAGGGTTAATGACCTGCCCCCATGCTATGTGCATGGGGTTTGTGATTGTGGATCACATATGTGTTGGTTTGAACAATGGGATCATTGGAATACTGAGATAGATGTGATGGGGAAGGTTCAAAATGATTAATCATGCCCCCTATCCCAAGTTCGAGGTAATCTATTATGCCCCCTAACTCAGAGGTGTCAATGTGGTACAGATGTTGTTTCAGAGAGGGATCAATAGGACATTGAGCAACTGCTGGCAGGGGGGTATACCATGAGGCTATGGGTCGTGGTGGCATACTGAAGTGATGATATGATGATGGGGGATTCCCCTTGTGGGGTGGATGCCCCCAGTATCTCCGACGAGAATCATGATGATGATGAGTAGGCAAGGTTTTGGGCCTGCCCCCATGTTGTGGACATGTGGTTTCCTCGTGGATTTGAAAGGGTTGAACATGTGTGTCAAAGGGATCAGTGGAAGGGGCCGACCGGACAGAGGGGTTTCCAGTGGAAACCGTGTAAATGGTGTTAATTTCTTTTGAGGAGGAAGATTTTGGGGGATAGATCTCCTCGATGAGGGGAGGAGATATCTCTAAGTCGGCATTGTTCATCTCGTATAAAGCTGCTCTATAATCTGGGAGATCAGGGCACTGGTGTGAATAATGGCCATAAATGCCACATATCGCACAAGGGTGGTTAGTGCGAAGCGTTTTGTCGCAAGGTTGAGGAGGTGGCTCAAGTCTTATCACTGGAATTCCGATGTCGTAATCCAACATATTCATGTGTTCTTGGAGTGCAGGTAATTGTGGACATTGATGAGTGGCATGGCCTACGTCGTCACACAACGAGCACTTAGGGGGAATGCGAATAGTTGGGGGGTTATTGGCTACCTTGGGGGTTGTTGGGGGGGTGCGAGTTATGGGTCCAGTGTTATAATTTTGTGGGCCTCTGCCCCCTGTGTTTCGTAACGGAGGTGGGGCATTTCTAGACGTTGATGCCGTAGTCACTATTGGGGGTGGTCTGTTTTGCAGATGAGTGACAGGAGGGAGTGGGTTGTTGGTAGTAGGGATAGGTTGTACCAGTTGTAAGATAACAGTCGGAGTCAGCGGGGGGCTCGGAACAGGTAAGTACCATACAGGTATCCCTAATGTTAAACTAGGAAGGTTGAGTGTAGCCATTACTGACGAACTGACAACTCCGGAAAATGGGAACAAGAATGGGATAGTATGAATTGGCGTTGTTCCAATATGAGTAGGCACTGTGGGTGTTTGTGGTAGTGACGAGGGTTGCTGTGTGGTGTGTGATAGGGTGCACAAATCAGATGTTTTTGTTATCGGTAAAGGTGGTGGGATCGATGGAAATGTGGAAGTCATAGGTGACTCGGTGTAGATTCCAGGACCAATTGACGAGACAAATGATGTCGGTGTAGTTTGAACGATTTGTTCAATCATTGGTAGCACATTTTGAGGGGCTGCGGGGGGCGTTAGGATCATAATATGTGAGTTGATCAATATTGATAATGCGTCCTTCATGTGGGAACATCATGAGGCAGAACACAGATGAAGCGATGGCTTTCATTTTGTACATATAGCTACGTCCAAGAAGGAAGTTGTAGTCGAGCTGGGCATTGATCACTTCGATGTCGATGAGAACTAATTTTCCGCCTAGTTCTATGGGTACATTCGCTAAGAGGACTTGTGGTTGAGTTGAGCGCCTATCGTAAGCTCATAATGCTGTGGTGGATGGTTGTAAAGTGGGGGAGCCAAGTTTCTGCCACACAAGAGTGGACATAACGCAGGTTGAAGCTCCTTCATCGATGATGCATCGATGCACAACAAGGTTTCGAATGTTTACTGATACTTGGAAGGCCAAATTTGATGGCAATCGAGGTTCGGATTGGTCTAAGTCAAAAGCCATCATATGTGTATCGTCGGGGTCTACTCCTCCGATGGCGAATAGTAGTAGTTTTCACTGTGCAGGGCATTTTTTCAATACCTCTAAAGCAAACATAGCAGCGGGGGATTGTGCTAAATCTTCCACGACGTTATAATTGGATGCTGTGCAAGCATTAGGATTGTTGTTAATCCTTCGCAAAGGGATGCGAGGGATTTTAGGTCCTCCGTCCAATGGCATATTTGGTATGCGTAGTGGTTGATTTGGTGGAAGGGAGGTGGATGCATCAGTGGGAGGAGTTTCTGGGGGTGGGCCGTACTGATTCTTGCGAGTTTGGAGGTTAATATCATTGGATGACATCATTAATAAATGGTGTGTGCCTAGATCCGTATGCTGATAATCAGTTGCGGCATAGGTGATTTGTTGCTGGGGTGCAGCAGATCCTTGTGGGGGATCCATAGGGCGAGTATTTACTACTCCCTGGTTTGGCAATGGGTTTTGTAATATCATGGGTTGCGGTTGATTAAGTGGAGTTGGCTGTCCAGCATGGCCCTGGTGTTGGGCATCGTCAGCCCAAAGTTTACGTGCTTTCTCTAAATGGGGACAGTTGTGAGTGTAGTGTCCATAGACTCCACATATAGAACATGGATGGTTTGTTCTCAGGTTATTGTTTTTTGGCTACTTGGGATGATGATCAGGATTCTGGTTGGAGGAGAAACATTGTTATTATTTGGAGGATTGGGAGGTGGTGGACCTTGATTATGTTGTTGGTTGTTGCCACGGTTACGTCATCTTCCAATGTTTTGTTGTCCACCCTGGTTGCGTTGGTTGTTTTGATGTTGGGGTTGATTGTGTTGTGTGTACACTTTCCCTTGAGTAGTGGGAGGATTTTGGGGTGCCACAGGTGCGGGAGCAAGTTGCGGTGGATAATAAGCTGGTGGGGCTGGAGGTGGTCCAGTTGCCTGCTGGGGTTGTTGGTAACCCTGACCTACTGGAAGTGATGGGTTAGCTGGTGTAGCTTGTTGTGGGTAATACATTGGTTGGGTCGGTAAATGAATTGGGATCTGGGTGGCTGGTTGGTTATAGTATGTGGGTGGTACATATGTCGATGGCGCTTTCCCATAGCAATGTTGTGGACAAGAGGGTCCATGAGTGTGATGAGTCTGATTCGTTGGAGCGTACGAAGTTGTTGCTCCAGAATTAGATGTAGCCCTAGAGAGGTCTGGGGAATTTATGGTGCTCACCATGCCAAAAGGTTTATTTTGTGCCGTGACTTGGCCGATAATACCATCAGCGGCATGTGATGACCTCGAAGCGTCACCGCGTGAAGAATCGCCTCGTGGGGCGTCTGGGATGATGGTGTAGAGATAGCCTGAATGAGCATAAATCAGGTCGAATTGCTGAGCTTTTAAGATAGCTTCTTCCTCTGACTGGGGTCGTTCGGAAGCTACGTCTTTGGCTATGAGGGGTAGGAGTGATTTAAGAAACCAGTCCAAAAATATACAGTCATCCAGTTTTATCTTACAGAGGCTACGACGCTTGCGCCACTCATGGATATGGTCGGTGATGTGGGTAGTTGTGTTTTGTCTGCAAGAAAACAGTATTTCAACTCCTGCCTCATAGCGTATAGGTAGCTGAAAAAACTGAAGGAAAGTGGAGGCGAGAGACGTAAATGTATGGTGGGTCCCATGTGGTTGTTCGATGTACCACTTGGCTGCAAAGCCAATGAATGTTCGTTGCAACAATCTTAGTCTAATGGAGTCATCCACTATGGAGTTAGATGAACACCATAGGTGAAATGACATTATGTGGTTTTGGGGATCCTCCCCAGGTTTTCCTTCAAACTTGGGGATGTCCGAGGGGAGCTTTGTAGGCATGGGTGGCCATGTAGGGTTGTGCCTGATAGGATCGTTGGTTAGCCTGGCTAGGTCTGGTAAGTTCAGACTAGCCATGTAAGGTAAACTAGCAGATGGGTGTGGCGTAGTGACTGGGACATAACTATTAATGGTGGCATTATGTAGTGGTCCAGTAGCCCCTAAGGCTATGCTAGGTATTGAAGGTATGTGTCCTCCAACCGTTGTGGTTTGGGATGGGCTAGTGCTCCCAACTGCAACATGGGTTGCAGAGGGGTTAGGAATAGTGCCAGGAATTCCTGGGATCTGGGTTGTGGTAATGAGAGGTGGTGTGATTCCTGTGTTGGGCATACCCATAATAGGAGGTAGTCTTGTGTTGGGCATACCTAAAGGTGGAGTGGCCCCTATATTAGGAATGCCTAAAGGGGTTGTTGTTACCATAGATGGCACAGTAGTAGAAGGGTTTGTGGATGTATCTCCAATAGTACTGGTGAAAAGTGGGTCGTATTATGATCCAGCCATGAGGTTGGTTGGTGATATTTCAATAGGGTTTTCGGATTCAGCCTCAGAATCAAATGTGAAGTGAGGCATGTCAGAATCGGATGACTGTGTGTTTGGTCGATGACGTGTCGAGTCAAGGCATAAGGCTCTACATCGATGACGTGTAGATCCAAGTATACCGAACTGAGGGGGTTCACCCTAAAGACAACGAGATCGTCTTAGATTCTCAATGGTGAGAAATATTTTAAAATTTTCAGTGTAAGGTGGTGATGTAAAAAAAAAACTCGAAACCCTAATGCAACAATGAGTGCAAGAGGGGAGTGAAAAAATAAAGGCTCTCAGGCCAACAACCAACCTCAAAAAGCACTTATTATTGTTGATGTATATGTAACTTCGGAATGTATTTCATCTGTGTATTATATATATATTTATTGTACCCTTATAAGAGATGTGTTATTCCTCTATAAGGAAGTGTCGTCATGTGGATTGACAAGTGTCGCAAGTGTGTGTACTTGCCGATGGGTTATTAGACCACCATAAGGGATCGGCCCTGATTAATATATAATATAATGTGGATGTATCTAAGTATACAAGTCGGCCCCAATAGGCACTGGGCAAAAAGATGAGTATAAATAGAGATAGGAGATCTCTATTTTACTCACTCGGAAAAGTAACTCACTCTCTCTCTGAAAAGTGGCGCACTAGTGAGGAGGAGGAGGATCATCTGCTAGGAGACTATCTCAGTGTTATTTGGTTGTATTTTGGTTGAGCCATTGCTCTCTCTATCTCTGAGGAAGTTGTGGGGTTTTTCACCTTAGGGTTTTCCCCACGGAAACTCTGTGTCTCTTGTCTCTATGCTTTTGATTCTTGTGATGCTTGTGATGCTTGTCATATTATGATTGTCATGCATTGATATACTGTAGATGTTATTCTCTCAGCAAAGATCCTATAGTATTGTGAATTAATACTCAAAATTTAACAATTATAGAAGCTGTGCTATAATAAGTGGAGGGATGCAACACAATTGGTCAGAATACCAAAAGTCAAACAGTTCCTAGAAAAAAGGGGTATTACTAGACCAAAGGTGGGTAATGTATCATGCAAACACCTAACTTGAAGTATTGTGAGTCAACAAACGATATCCTCTGCAAGGTGATGAAATCCAAGTCAGACAATATAGAGTGTTGAATGAACGGCTAGATATCCCCCTACCGGGAGGGATACCGGGTAGACAATCCTAAAGAGTGGCAACTAGGATACCCCGTTCATGACACGTTCGGTTGGGTGAATCTGCAGTTTGGTTCTATCGCCGCTGTACACCCTCTTGGCTGTACACTGAGAACTTCGAAAGGTATCCTTCGGTTACTGAATGGATTGCAGTATTCCACTCAGACTTCCGGAACCAGTCTGGCTACTTCAACCCTCCTAAGGGAGAGGCCTTCCCGATAAATTGGTTGATAACCATGTCAAAATTATAAGGGATTTTTGGACCCTAAAGACAAACACTATGTCTCAAATGTAAATAATTGAGAGGTGTTATTGGTACACCTATCCTCTTAATTCTACCTAACTACAAGATTCTTTTAAGTGCTCCCCAAGTGGGGTTAAAAGTTTGTTGAGTTAAGGTAAATTTTAAGGCTCAATTTAAATTATGTGGCAGAGTGGGTGCAAGTGTGGCATTTAAACTGAAATTGATTTGCCTCGCTTGGGCAATTGATTACAAATGAAAGAAAAGACGCTTCTAGTTTTGCAAAAAATAAAGGCGTTTTTGAAATGTAAATGCTTGAAAAAACTATTAAAAAATAATGGATCTTTGAAATAATTTGAAGGAAAGCAATTAACATAAATATTTCAAGAAATAAATAGATCGCTCAAAAATTGCTTGGGCGAAGTATTGAGCAAATAAACAGTAAAACCTTGATCTAAATAAAATGCAGAAAATCTTTCTTTCAATTGCTGAAAATTTTTAAAAAGATTTTTAATGGAGCATATATAAATAGTAAAAGATTTAGTATGGTTGTAAAAATGCAGAAAAATTAATGCTGTAAAATATGCTAAGTGGGCAAAAAATATTATCAAAAAATTGGCCGAATTCAAAAAAATTGCATCGCGGGTTTTGGGAAAACAGTTGCGATGTGCAGCACAGGTTTCGGCCGCGCAATCGCGATGTGCAGTGCGGGTTTCGGCCGTGAAGCTGTGATGTGCAGCACGGGTTTTGGTCACACAGTCACGATGTGCAGTGCGGCAAATGGCCGCAAAGCCGTGATGTGCAGCGCGTAAAATGGCCGCGAAGCACGGAAAAAAGCCGCGAGGTCGCGATGAGCTGTGCGACTGTCGGGCAAAAAGCCACGAGGCGAAAGCGGTAAAACAGACGCCGAAAAACGAACCCGAAAATGGTAATTTCAGGTTGTTAATGGCAATAGAAAGGGCCAAGATCTAGAACAACAATGGATCTGTTGTCTAGGATGGCAGATCTATGAATTAAAATGATTAAAACTAACAAAAACTAAGATCTAAAGCAAAAAACTGAGATCTAAGAATTTGAAGCCAGCGGAGTCGCCAAAAACTGTTGGCTTGGTTTTGAAACCAAGCTTTGTGCAATGGGCACCTATCAACAATGTGATAGCAGTTTCAATATTGAAAGCAAAAACAATTATAAATTAAATCTAAATCTAAACTAGCATGTGCATATAACAAATATTTTTTTTAAAAATGATTCAAGAACAAGAAATAAAAGAATAGGTGTTTTGTATTAAGATACCTCAAATGGTGAGGATTTGTGTTGAGCAACTCCTAAGGTGAGTAGCTCCAAGCTCCAAAGGTCTCTTCTCCAAGATGCTGAAAATGGCCAAAAGTCTCATGAGAGATTTTGATAGCGTGAGGATAGGATGATGGATGGATGGAAAGTGAGGAGCCCCTACCACCTTTTTATAGTTTTTGGTGGTGGGGAATACCATTATGGTTTTGAGGAAACCAATGGTATTGACCAACATGGTTTAGGTACCTTTTCCCTCCTTTTTCCTTTTTTGAATATTTTTATTCCCTTTTTAATATTTTTGGGAATTCTAGACCCTTTTTGAGGGTTTTTTTATGCTTTTTGAGGAAAAATATTCATTTTGAGGGGAAAAAGGGGTGTATTATGGTCTTTTGGTGACCTTTTGACGGCTTTAGAGGCTCAAATGGTGGAAAAGTGGACAAATGGGTCATGTGAATAAGGAAATGAGCTAGTGAGCACTTTTTGGGTGTTAACAACAAGGAGGTATAAATTACTTGGGTTTCATCTTGAAATATAATGATTAACATAGAAGAGACTGGGCCTGGGTGGTAGGAAAGGTTGAGAATAAATTACATTTTTTTTCTAATAAATGGATTTCTAAAGGAGGGAGATTAATTTTGATAAAGTATGTGCTAAAATCCATTCTGGTATTTTGTTCATCCTTGGTTGATGTTCCTATAAGCACTTTGAATTATATTAGGAAGTTGTGTTACAAATTTCTCTGGAAGGGTTTCCCTAAGGGAAAATCATTTGCATGGCTAGATTGGGATAAATTAGCCCTTCCAAAAGTTTTGGGAGGGTGGGATCTGAAAAATTCTCATTCCTTCACTAAAGCATTAGCTACTAAAGGGATTTGGTGTCTTCTTAAGCATGATGGTTTATGGGTAAATCTTATATACCACAAGTATATTCACCCACTAATAGTAGAATAATGGTTCAGGTTAATTGATAAACCGTGCAAGAATGTGTCTGTCTCTTGGCGGGCTCTTTTAAAAGCTTTTGATTTGACTGAAGAATGGATGGTTTGGTATATTGGAAATGGGATAAATATGAGATTAGGATAATGATCATAGACTCTCTACACATATGATAAATTCTCTCAGGATTCAAGGTAAGACTTTTCTCTCCCATGTAGCAGATAGAGACAATTCTACAGTCCATAGACAAATAAGCTTTTCCGTGGAACATTTGGTTTTCATAGAAGATGATAAATTTTGTTGAGAAAGGTATATTAAAAACCTCGATAAGAGTCATATTCATTTAACAGATAAGGCAGATTCCCTTATTTGGTCGCAAAATGATGTTGAAGGAATTTCTAGAAAAAAGATTGGTTATAAAGTTTCGAGAGAAGAAGAAGATTATGATCCAGTAGATTGGTGGAATGATATTTTATGGCAATATAGTTTCCATTGAAATTTAAACTTTTTTTGAGTTAGTGTTCAAAAGGAAAGTCTCGGTTTGGGAGAACCTGGCTAAGATATTTTGTATTGGTCCAGGGAGGTTCCCTCTTTGCAAGGAGAGTAATGAAGACACCGAACATATTTTCATTCAATGTAATTACATAAGGAGTATGTCGTCCTTAGCATTTAAATTCTCTGGAATACAATTCATATGGAATGGGATACATGTCTGTGATGCTTTAAAAGATTGGCACTCGAATGATCGTTTTGAAGACTTCAAAGCTCTACATTCCCTTATCTTGTGGGGAGTTTGCCTCTCCAGGAACTAATCTATTTTTGAAGACAAATACATGGCTCCCATATTCTACATCCAAAACTGTTTAGCAATCATCAAAACTCTGCCTCATATCAGTAGTGCCCCTCCTATTAGAAGGGTGGTGGAAGAAGAGATTGGAAAATTGGTCTGTTGGGCATATTTCAATGGTGTCTCCCAAGGAGATCCAACTTTGGGTGGAGTGGATGGATTGCTTCACTTATCCTACCAAAACTAGTATAGTTACTCAGTTGGTTTGGGCTAGAGTTCAAACAACAAAGAAAAATTGTTGGCCCTTAAGATGATTTTGGCATAGGCTCATTCTAAATGTATCAATAGGCTCCAAGTATTTGGAGATTCAAAGCTTGCTATGGATTGGATGAAGTTTAAGAGGGATCCTAAGAACATATACATAGTGACTATTTTTAAATAACTGATACATCTCACAGGTTGATTTCAATCTATCAGTTTTCAACATATTTATCATGAAAATAATTCATAGCCAGACTCTCTTTCAAAGCAGGGGTTACAAGTCACTGAGGGGTCATGAAAGCTATGGGAACACATTGGTGATAACTTACAAGAACTGGATCCTGGTCCAGTGATTCTTTTAGAATATTAGTAGGTTGAATCGCCTCTGAGTATTGAATTTAGATCACTGGATCCACATGTTAAATGTTGGTTTGTTCGAGTTTATACAATTTAAAATCCCGTAGTAGACTAGATTAATGTTTTATCTTTTTGTTATATGTTTTTGGGTACCTTTTGATTTCCCTTGGACATTTTTGGTTCTTAGTATCTAATGTACTAGTTGCTGATCTTATCGACTGCTAGTTGAGAAAATGATACATCTTTGCATTATGTAATTTATTCTCATAATGAATTACACACTTTCTTTCGGAAAAACAAAAAACAACTCATGGAATTTAACAATCTACAAGAGAGGTAAACTCTCTACTATCACTTAATACTCATTTATTGCATTGAGAGGTATGTTAGAGTTTATTTTAAAACTCTATATTATCACTTAGTACTCATTTATTGTATTCAAAGACTTTTTTTACAAATTATTATGAGGGGGAAGTGTAATTCAATGCTTAACATAGACCTATGGTACTTTAATAAAATAATAAAATATTAAGTAAAATAAATTACAATATGGGCTCTAACCTAATGGTCAAAATAAAGAGATATATATTCCAATTAATTAAAAGTTTAAAAAAAAAATAGTGAAACTTGGATACTTCTTGCTTGGAAGATTCTAAATGAATCTTGGATACTGATTGATATTGTTGTTTTCAACTAGTGTAAGTTTTTCTATCTCCAATTAATTACTTATATGGATATTATAGAATTTGTCTATCTTTACCTCTTTGCAATTTACATTTTTTTTATAATCATGACATTAATATTTTATGATTTCATCTGATATAGTTTTATCACCAACATAGATCCATCTTAACTTTGGATTTATCATGCTCCTATAGGGATCAAATCCCTCTAAGTGCAAATTTTTCCTTGGTTTTTGTCATGTCCCAAATTTGGCATTGGGTCACATTGGCCATATTCATTAGAGTTTGTCAAATTGATGTTAAAGGTCAAATAATTGCCAAGGAGGAAAATTACGAGTTTCCTAGGTTTGGGGTGGAAGCTTTGGGATTTGGAATAAGGGGGATAATAAATGATGTTTGAACATTAGAATGGCATAAATATTTAATAAAGGAGCTAAATAAATATATACAAGTGAAAATCAAAGTGGCATTTGATCATGAAGACACATGGAGGAAGTGGGACCCACATATGGCTAGATTTCCCCACTACACTTGGCATCATTCTCTCACCAATTCAAATTCAAGGTGAATGGTAACATACTTGGGGGAGTTCAAAAGGTATTATTCATGGCATGACTCATCCAAGGTCGAAATATAAAGGAAGATTAACTCCCATGGAAGAGGAAGAGGCAATTTGGAGCTAGTGAGACACTTGGGCTAGATTCCCTAGCTCTATGACAACAATGATGAAGATGCTATGACACTTATGACACAAATCAGACCTGAAGGCTGACATATGACATATATGACATGTCAGGGCTAAAACTAGACTCCAATAGGGCACTCAAGGGTGTTATGTCAGCTAAGATTCTTCCACATGTGATTTGGTGGAAGTGGGAGACTAAGAATTATTGTACAAGTGGCGTTCTTTGGAATCTCTTCCCAACTTGAGTTAGCATAAGTCTCTTGGAAGGAATTAGACCCATGGAGGACATTCAAACTTTATAAATGTCAATAACAAAGAAGGAAACCAGATTTTGATCATTTGAGAAATTTGCAATTGCATTTGTGAAGAGGGAGAGCTAGTGGATGACTAGTTTCTTGCCTTAGCCAATTTCGAGGGTGAAAGATTCCCATCCAAGTTGGTAATTGGAAAGGCCATTCAGAACTTTCATTTGGAGATTTAATGGAATATTTATTTGCAGGTGTAAGCTACAGGGCAGCTCATGGTTTCTTCTATTGCAGCTCACTCCTTCAACCATTTCCAGTTTTGATGGCATATTCTTGATCCTTAATGGAGGGTGTTTTTGGTGAGCTATTGTACTCTTTGGGGGAGATTATAATGACACATTTATTTTTTAATATGAATTAAATAATCTGTTCTTTATCTCCAGAAATTTTTAGGTCGAAATTCCAAGTAGAAATGTATAAATCTCATTTTTAATGAAAGAACAGTGTCATTTCCCCACTACCTTGTTGTGAACCAATGTAATGCTGATGATTTCGAATGAATGGATGATTCTCTAAAGAATTTGTGATTAATGGACTGCCATGGATGTATTTTACAAGTTTCATGTACTGTACTTGAGCATTTGAAGTATTTTTACTCATTTTAATTGCTTTGGGAGAAGAAATAGTGCCATTTTCCCAAGGGACGAATTGGTGATTTTTGAAGCTGAATGGAAGAGGGTTGGAACAGATATAATAATAAATTAATGGTGCAAATGAGAGCTTAATAACATCCTTAATACATTCCCTACCTCTGTTCATAAATTTGAGTGGTTTTGGAGGCATTTGGGAAGCCATTTTCAGTACTCACCCCAGGGGGATTTGAACCCCAAATTACTAGTAAAATTGCATACTTGGTCCATAATATTAAGAGAGTTTGAAAAGGTATTTTGGTGGCCATATCTCATCCCCGAACATCATATTCGAGTCCTAATATCATTCATACACATTTCTTGAATATTTGAAGGCATTTAGAGTCAATTTGAGACCTAGAGACCAATACTAGTCAAAGGGAAATTACTAGTAAAGTTCCCTACATTGGCCAGAATTGAAAGAGGATTTGTAGATTTGTTTTAAAGGTCCAAAAGCATCCTTGAAATACATATTTATGTTCTAAAAAAATCCATATAACTTCTCATAATATTTGGGAGCAATTGGAGCAATTTGGGGACCTAGAGCTCAAAACTAGTCAAAGGTCTAACTAGGGAAAAAAGTAAAAATTGCCATTTTTAATAAAATTATTAAAAAGGGATATTACAGTGGTATCAGAGCATGATCTTGGAACCTGAAGTGGTATGATATTTATGACGACAAAAATTTAGGGATCAATCTTATACATTGGAATCATAAGTAATATTGTTGAAGAGGAGGCACTAGGAAAAAAAAAAGAAAGGAAAAAAAAGTGCATTTTGAGAAAACTATGACTAGGGAAAAAAAAGGAACCTTAGAGGAGAATGAGGAGTTTATAAAATTACTGAAACCATCCTTTGAAGACAAGTGGAGGCAACTAATGCAAGGGTTCGAATTGTTGGTTAATCAACTTGAAAGTAACTTGGAAAAAAGAATGAGCAATGGTTTTGTTTTCAAGGAAAAGAAGGAAATGGATGACATAATTGCCAAGGAGGAACCTCATGTAATGGTGGAACATGAGGTACATGTTGATATGCAGGTTCTTGAATATGCTACACTCAAACAAGGAGAAGAACAAGCACTTGTCTTTGTTCAGATAGATTATGCGGTGCCTCATGGGGAGAGCTGCAATGCCTTGGAGGAGGCACATGATCACACAATAGTTGGACCAGCCAATTATGGAGAAGATGAATTAAATATTTCAATGGGTAAGATTTGTAAAGATTTAAAGTTGGTTCATAATTCCTCACCCCATACTTCTTTTTTAGCCACACCAATTGGGGATGAAAATTGGGTGAAAGGTTTTTTTCTAATGGTGCCACATGAGGGGTATGAAACTCCTACCTCTCCTTTTGATGATGACATGAATAGAGCACCTCATTATTTACATTTGAAGCAGCAAATTGTTTTACCTTATGATGATACATATCTTCCTGGATGCACTTATGATGTTCACTTGAGTCACTTGAAGACTCATGATTTTCCTTGCTCCTTGCTTAGTTCAATTGATGTTGGAGGAACTTCATTCACTTCTTGGATGAAAGAATACATGGTTGAATATTTTGATGTATATCACATCCTTTTGGAGCAGCATGATAGGACATGGGATCCTCACCTATGTCATTGGAGCAGATTTGATTGGTTACTTGATGCTTGTATGCACTTGGAAAATGGTGGTCTACTTGCTTGGAGGTATAAGCACTTTCATGATTCTTTGATGAAGCATATTCTTGATGTTCATTTTCATTATGTTGTTATGTACTTTGATTATATATATTTTGTATTCATGATGTTTGTAAGAATGCATACAAGAAAATGGGATCCGGGAACTATGAATTGGAGAGCACTTCTAATTGTTGGAGTGCAATATAAGCAATGGGACCCTAGGATAATTCTTAGTCTCATTGGTTTCAAATTTTTTGGGGAAACAAGCAGTATGGGAGATGGATTTCCCACTTAATAAAGTGATTTTTATCAGAGTAGTGCAGCAGCAAGCATGGTGGTTCCTCTCTAAAATCTTCATGGAAACTCAAAGACTCAAGGTTGGGCAATTCAATGGCAACTTCAGAGAATTATACAGAAAGCAAGTTCTTCAACACCCATGTTTGAAATTGCTTGAGGACAAGCAATATTGGGAAGGGAGGATTTGTCATGTCCCAAATTTGGCATTGGGTCACAATAGCCTAATCACATTGGCCATATTCATTAGATTTTATCAAATTGATGTTAAGGGTCAAATAATTGCCAAGGAGGAAAATTACTAGTTTCCTAGGTTTGGGGTGGAAGCTTTGGGATTTGGAATAAGGGGGATAATAAATGATGTTTGAACATTAGAATGGAATAAATATTTAATAAAGGAGATAAATAAATATATACAAGTGAAAATCAAAGTGGCATTTGATCATGAAGACACATGGAGGAAGTGGGACCCACATATGGCTAGATTTCCCCACTACACTTGGCAGCATTCTCTCACCAATTCGAATTCAAGGTGAATGGTAACATACTTGGGTGAGTTCAAAAGGTATTATTCATGGCATGACTCATCCAAGGTCGAAATATAAAGGAAGATTAACTCACATGGAAGAGGAAGAGGCAATTTGGAGCTAGTGAGACACTTGGGCTAGATTCCCTAGCTCTATGACAACAATGATGAAGATGTTATGACACCTATAACAAAAATCAAACCTGAAGGATGAAATATGACATATATGACATGTTAGGTATAAAAATAGACTCCAAGAGGGCGCTCAAGGATGTTAGGGCATCTAAGATGCTTCCACATGTGATTTGGTGGAAGTGGGAGACTAGGAATTGTTGTACAAGTGGCGTTCTTTGGAATCTCTTCCCAACTTGAATTAGCATGAGTCTCTTGGAAGGAATTCGACCCATGGATGAAATTAGAACTTTATAAATGTCAATAACAAAGAAGGAAACCAGCTTTTGATCATTTGAGAAATTTGCAATTGCATTTGTGAAGAGGGAGAGCTAGTGGATGACTAGTTTCTTGCCTTAGACAATTTCGAGGGTGAAAGATTCCCATCCAAGTTGGTAATTGGAAAGGCCATTCAGACCTTTCATTTGGATCTTTAATGGAGTATTTATTTGCAGGTGTAATCTACAGGGCAGCTCATGGTTTCTTCTATTGCATCTCACTCCTTCAACCATTTCCAGTTTTGATGCCATATTCTTGATCCTTGAGGGAGGGCGTTTTTGGTGAGCTATTGTACTCTTTGGGGGAGATTATAATGCCCCATTTATTTTTTAATATGAATTAAATACTATTTCTTCATCCCCAGAAATTTTTAGGTCGAAATTCCAAGTAGAAATGTATAAATCTCATTTTTAATGAAAGAACAGTGCCATTTCTCCACTACCTTGTTGTGAACCAATGTAATGCTGATGATTTCTAATGAATGGATGATTCTATGATGCATTTGTGATGAATGGACTGACATGGATGTATTTTACAAGTTTCATGTACTGTACGTGAGCATTTGAATTATTTTTACTCATTTTAATTGCTTTGGGAGAAGAAATAGTGCCATTTCCCCAAGGGTCGAATTGGTGATTTTTGCAGCTGAATGGAAGAGTGTTGGAACAGATATAATAATCAATTAATGGTGAAAATGAGACCTTAATAACATACTTAATACATTCCCTACCCCTTTTCATAAATTTGAGTGGTTTTGGAGGCATTTGGGAAGCCATTTTCAATACTTACCCAGGGGGATTTGAACCCCAAATTACTAGTAAAATTGCATACTTGGTCCATAATATTAAGAGAGTTTGCAGAGGTATTTTGGTGGCCATATCTCATCCCTGGACATCATATTCAAGTCCTAATATCATTCATGCACCTTCCTTGAATATTTGAAGGCATTTAGAGTCAATTTGAGACCTGGAGACCAATACTAGTCAAAGGGAAATTACTAGTAAAGTTCCCTACATTGGCCAGAATTGAAAGAGTATTTGCAGAAGTGTTTTAAAGGTCCAAAAGCATCCCTGAAATACATATTTATGTTCTAACATCATCCATATACCTTCTCAGAATATTTGGTAGCAATTGGAGCAATTTGGGGACCTAAAGCTCAAAACTAGTCAAAGGTCTAACTAGGGAAAAAAGCAAAAAATTGCCATTTTTAATAAAATTATTAAAAAGGGATATTACAGTTTTTTTGCACGCTAAAAAAGGTTTTCACCTCGATGGATTTGATCCTATTGGTGCATGATGGATCCAGAGTAACGATGGATTTATGATGGTTTCAATGCCAATTCCTCAATGTAGATATTTCATTTTCAACATATTCATGGTCACACTCGCAACAACTTCCATGTTACATCCTTTGTTCTTGAAGAGGCATATTGTGAATTCAAGCAAATGAATATTAATTTAAAAGGAATCTCATAAATAGTATTTAGATTCCATTAGTGATCCAAAATGGATATAAAATACAAACAAATGGCATATGAAACAAAAGGATAATGCAAATATTAAAAAAATAAATGATTGGGAAAAAAATGAATGAGTGAAAGGATGAAATAAGCGAGAATAATTTTGGGGAATTGTAAATGAATGGACAAGGATGTCTCATTTTCCATTTATGAGAGGAAGGGATGTAGAAGAGAATGTTCACTATACTAGCATAGATCAATCTTAACTCTAGCTCTATCAAGTATCGAGAGGGATCAAATCCCTTGAGGTGCAAACCTTTCCTCAAGTTTAAGACTCTAGAAGGGGTTTGCACCTCAAGGGATTTGATCCCTCTCGGTGCTTGATAGAGCCAAAGTTAACATGGATATATGCTGGCTCCAGTCAGAGTGGCCACATCAAAACAATGTTTCTTTAAAAAACAAAATTATCACATTGAAATCATTTCATCCAAAAAAATTTAAAAATATTTACATGATCAAATTAGGGTTTTGACTATTTAACTATGGTAATTCTATCTACTAGCTAAATGTGGTAACTGAATCAGATAAGGGTTTTGACTATTTAACTCAATGATTTTATACAAAATGGACATAACTAAATGATACCATACCGAATGGCCAAAACAAATGGATGGAAATCTTTGATCATAACTAATGGATCAACCATGGGGTTTTTGGCTCCAACAATATTGAGTTGAAAAATATATCATAAATGGAATTTTACTCAACTAATTATGGCCACTAAATCATATTAGGTGACTATTTAGCTTAATGATATCATACAAAATGTAATATCACCAAAACTAATGAATCTTAATAATACTATTAAAGCATATCAGATTTCCCAATGCATATATTTCAAATTAGAGAGATGTTAGATCATAACACAATCTCCACCTAAAGGCATAAATCAATAGATCGTAAATGTCCCTAATTGTAACTTAATTAGATTAGGATTTCACGTTTTTTACTGTGGTTATTCTATCTATTAGCTAATTGTGATAACTGAATCATATTAAGTTTTTGACTATTTAACTATAGTGTTTCTATATGCTCAACTAACTTTGGTACCTAAATCAAATTAGGATTTCAAATATTTAACTCTGGTAATTTAATCTACTCGATCGATTTTGTTAACGGATTCATATCTATTAGATTTTCAACTATTTAAGTGAATGATATCATAGAAAATGTAATATTGTTGAAATCAATACAACTTAAAAATACTATTAAATTATAATGCATTGTCTAATGCACGAATTTCAAATTAGAGCAATTAGATCATGGATGTCCTGTTGTGTAAGTAATGCATCAAATTAGAGGGATGTTTCGATTATTTAACTATGGTGATTCTATCTACTTGGCTAACTATGGTAATTGAATCAAATTAGGGTTCAACTATTTAACATAATGATATCATACAAATTTAATATCACTGAAATAAATGCATCTTAACAATACTTTTAGATCATATTGTATATCCCAATGCACATATTTCAAATCAGAGGGATGTCAAATCATAAGGAAAATATCCATTTAAAGACATAGATAAATAGATCATAGATGTACTTGAATGTAATTGAATTAGGTTAAGGTTTCAAGTGTTTTACCATGGTTATTCTATCTCTCGGCTAACTTGGTAATCAAATCAAATTGGGGTTTTGACTATTTAACTATAGTGTTTTTATATACTCAACGAAGTATGGTAACTAAAACAAATTAGGATTTCAACTATTTAACTATGATGATTCTATCTACTCGACTAACTTTGGTAATTGAATCACATTAGGGTTTCAACTTTTTTAGTGAAAGATATCATAGAAAATGTAATATCACTTAAACCAATGCATCTTAACAATATTATTAGATCATAATGCATTTCCCAATGCACACATTTCAAATTAGAGGGATGTTACATCATAGCGCAAATTTCCATCTAAAGACATAGATTCGATCATAGATGTCTCCTAGTGTAGGCAATGCATCTTAACAATAACAAAAAATAAAATTCTTGAAGTCAAAGTAATGCAACAATAATATTATACAAAATATAATATCATTGAAATCCATGCATATTAACAAAACTATTAGATCATATTGCATTTCCCAATGCACATATTTCAAATTAAAGGGATCTTAGGTTATAACATAAAATAAATCAAAGATGAATATATCAACATGTAAATATGATAAATATGCTCAATCTACAATTATAATTTTATAGAATCTATTTAATTTTTTTTGTGTGTGAGTAAGATGATGCTATCCTTCTATTACTTTACAACTGAAAAAATGTACATATAGATACAAAATCTAATCCACCCAATCTCATAGGGTGAATCCACCATATCCCCTTCCCCCATTAACATTCAAAGATCTATTTCCCCCATTTACAAAAAAACATAACTAGATCATAAAACCAAAATTGGCTAGAGGGTCCAGACCTAACCACTCTGAACCTTCCCAACAAACCAACCATTCGAGCTTTAAAAAAAAATAAAACAAGAGACTACTCCCCAAGACTCTTACATACACCAAGATAGGGATCTCGAAATCCATACCCAAAAGCCACAAAAAAACAAGAGTTAACTCGAAACATCAAAAGGAGATGCGAATGTCGTTCATCATTGCAAACCATTATTCCGTGTGGACTGAGTCGGGGCATTCTTGGGAGAATTTGCACCCCCACAGTGGCCATGAAACAACCACTTAGCTACATAAATAACCTCTTCAATGTCAGCTATCCCCCTCCTCAAATCAATTTTCAAATTGTTGAGAGTCTGAAACACCATGTCACCGAATCGTTCCCGTTCCATTATGATTTTGAGCAGCAAGGAGTAGAGAAGCCAGAAGGGGCTGAGCTTCACCTGTGGCCCATGCCTCTCCCTTATAGCACTCATTTCTTCTTCCTCCATCACATATATGGCTTCCTCGATACCAGGAGGAGTCTTTTCCATATAATCCTGCCCCTATTACACCACTTCAGGGCCCCTATCAGTCCTTCCACCTCCCCCATGACGACACCTTATACGTTGGCGTGGATCCATTCCAACTCTTCTACCACCTTGGTCTTTAATTTCCCAATTAGCGAATGATCTCTCAGTTCACAGCTTCTTCTCCAAGTTAACTTTCCACCCTCATTAGCTTCCCCTTTTATACCTACCGAGGCTTGTCTTGGCACTAAAATCCAACACCAAACATGAATGGACCACCTCATCAACCCCATAAAGGCACCCAAGGATGGAATTAAATATCACATCCAAAGACAGACCTAGGATATCTCTCCTGCCTCCAATTTCCTTCCATTCTATGCATGCAAAATAATTGCCATCAATGAGGATAGTGAGGATTGAGCCTTCCTGTCTCATCATGGGATTACTATCCCTCCCATTCTCCCCTGTCCTTACCTCTCAAACTTAAATGATCATATCTCCTCCCATGGCCCTTATTGTCCCCATCACATACTTCACAAATCCCTGTCATTTAACTCTTCCTCATGGACATGTACTCCGTGTAGCTCATCACACGTTTCACCTTCCTCACCGCATGCCCTTCCTTCACGACCCTGTGGACAGTTGTTCATGATGACACCCACATTCAGGGATATAATCTATTTAAATTAATCATAAATGTATCATATTATTAATTATATATAAAATTAATTATGCAAAATATGATTATAACTACATAAGCACGAAAACATATTCCATTAAAATTGATTTTTATATAAAAACCAATAGTGAATTCAATTTTGAGAAGACATACAAAATCCAAACTCTATAATAAAAAGAATATTCTAATTTTGTGTTATAAATTCTACTCAATTATAATCTTATTTATTAACGTTCTAACTTCATATTAATTTCTACACTATTCAATAAAATTGCTTTTCATATAGAAAAGCAATGGCAAGTATACTAAAGCCAAACTTTATATGAAAACAAATCTTTTAATTTTTTTGTGTTGTATATTCTATTGGATTTTTTTTCAGAGAAAAAAAACGTACTTCTGTTATTTCGATATGAAATCAAAAAGTACAAATCAAGATGGCTACCTCAAAAAAATGATCGCGTAACCAAGATCAAATCATTTCTGATGATCATAACTAGTGCAAAACTAGTGCAATAATAGCAAAAACTAATATTTGTCTCAACAATCTATCAGAAACAGTTAGTCCCAAAATAAACATGACAAATATCAAGAGGCATAGTTAAGCCTCAGCAAAAAAAGAGTTGTAACTGCCCATGGCGACAAGTTGATTTTGTACCCATTCTTCCCAGTATAGTGTGCCTGGATCCCCATCAATAGCCAGTTTTGATAGTGCATCCACTTCAACATTATTTTCTCTATAAGTGTGATTAATAAAGAGATTTTGAAAAAGAGTCATATAATTAGAAATCCTGGAACACCAGTATTGTAAAGTGATATTCTTAAGATTTGCAAGTTTATTTTCCCAATGGATAACCACCATAGAATCACAAAAAATCTGAATTGAGTCCAGACCGCACAGATGAGCAACTTTTAAAATACCCCACAAGCCTAAAAGTTAAGCCTTGGTATTTGTACCCGATCCTCCAATAAGTCGAAACTTGAGCAAAAGAGAAGTTCCACAGCTAATAAGAAAACCAACACCACATTTATAGTTTGTCACCGCCCCATTAAAAAAACCATGCAAATCATATATGTTCAAATCCAAGAGTTTATGAGATCTCTTAGCCTTTTTTGAACATGCCAAATCCTTTGAATATAGGTGAAAGAGACTCCGGAAACTAGAAATAGTTTGTGAAACAGATGGCTTGATGTCCTGGAAAATGGCTCTGTTTCTAGTATTCCAAATGACCCAAGCTAGAAATCCCGGCATACTAATACAATGATGGTTTTTATGTTTCCACTGTTCATATGCAGAGTCGAAATCTAAACCGCTCCAATCCTCCACAATGTTTAGTTCCTTACATATCCATTTCCAAACCTGCCAAGAGAAATTGCAGCGAAAAAAAAAATGGTGATAGGAGTCCACTCCATTTCTACAAAGTATGCAATATCTAGGACCAACTTTCCCACGTTTGCATAGGTTTTCCCAAGTTAAAATTCTATTGTTTAAAACTAGCCAAAGGAAACATTTGATCTTGAGAGGCATTTTCCATTTCTAAAGAATCAGATGCCAACATTTTCTTTGATCATCAACATGCTGCTCAACAATAGCCTAATATGCATAACTAGCAGTAACTTGACCATTCACTAGATTTCCAGCGCATACTAAAATATCATTTCCCTTTGATAAACGAACTCCAGCATTGTTCATATTTTTTACATACTCATTCCACTCCGCTTCACAACTCCTTGCCAAACCAAGATCGGAAGTAGTTTTCCAATATGAAATGTCCTTCACCATGTAACGTTTTCTATTAAATTGATTTAAGGAAATTAAACCAAAACCTGTCAGGTGTCTACGGAGGTCCAGAGAAAGACTGCAATTTCTAGAAACCCCCATAATAGGATCTGCACCCACCATAATATTACTGCCTTTGCCTACTCTCCATGCCAACTGTGAACTAATCTAAGGCATAATTTTCATAAAGCCTTTCCAAACAAAAGAAGAATTTTGTGCCTGAGAAGTAGGATTTCTAAGCCACTTGTAAATGTCATATTTTATATACTTTGCATGTAGGAGGTTGGCCCAAAGATTATTTCCAAACAGACCCCGCCACAAACTCTTCAAAGATAAAGCAGTATTGAACCAGTATATGTTTTTGATATTCCATCCCCCATATCTTTTCGGTAATGCAAAAGAGAACCAGTTTGACAGATGATAATGGCTACCATCTAGATTTCCGGACCAAAGAAACTGAAACACTAAGCTATTCAGTTTATTCAAAATAGCTTGAGGAATTTTTGCCAATAAAGCCCAATAGACCGGGATGCTACTTAAAACTGCCTTTAGCATTATGAGCCTTCCGCCCAGGGAAAGGTACTTTAATATCCACATGTTAATTCTCTTTTCAATTTTGGTTATCAACCATCTCTAGTCATGAATTTTGTAACAATTTGGCTTGATAAAATAACCTAAATATTTAATTCCTCCATCCAACTTAGCTACTTGAAAGGGAAAGAAATTGTGTACCTCAGTCGGAATTGGATTATTCATAAAATTGCATATAAAAGTAGATTTTTTAGGACTGATTTGCATGCCAGTAGCCGAACAGAAGAGGTTCAATAAATCTACCAGTACTTTCCATTCCTCCACATTGTCAGAACCAAACATAATAGCATCATCAACAAAGAGTAAGTGATTAATTTATAACTCTTTTGTAATCTTCACACCTTTGAAGGTCTTCTCGTTCTTGGCTTTTCCGATTATAAGACTGAGACCTTCTATGATCAATAGAAACAATGGGGGAGATAATGGGCATCCCTTCCTGAGCCCTCAGCTTTTTTTGAAAAAGGGGTTGGGATTTCCATTAATTAGAATAGAGAAGCACGCAGATTTTACACAGGCCATGATCCAATTCACAACCAAGATGGGAAAACCAATCTGAAGCATAACCAATTTAAGAAAGTCCCAATTGACCAGGTCATAGGCTTTAACAAGGTCAATTTTCAAAACTAAAGAGTTTAGTTTTTTAGTCTTGACAGTATGAAGTACTTCATGTGTAATCACGACAGCATCTAAAACCCGTTGATCATCTAGGAACCCGAATTGTTCAGTGGACATCCAGTGGGATAAATAAGGCTTAATCCTTTTTGCAATGAGTTTTGAAATCACCTTATACACCAAGTTACAGAGTGCAATAGGCCTGAAATCAACAAAAGTAGCATGCTTGTTGCACTTTGGAATAAGGGAAATGAAAGTTGAGTTGAGTCCTCCAACAATCCATCCTTCAGTGCACGTGAAATTTACCATTTCCAATATATCCATACCCATAATATCCCAAAAAGTGGTGAAAATATCCACGGACCACCCATCAGGTCCAAATGCCTTATCTTTCTTAAAAGCAAAGAGAATATCTCGAATTTCCTCCAAAGTAGCAGGGTGACCAATATTCTCACCGTCATCCCTAGAGAAAAAGGAAGGATAATTTCTCAGGACCTGCAATTGATCTCCAATATTGGACGTCAAAGGGTCCTCAAGATTTTTTTTAAAATGTGAGAAACCAGTATCTTCAATGGAATTTGGATCAGTCAATTAAGTACCCAGAGAGTCATTTATAGACCAAGTAGTGTTAACATTTTTGCAATGAGACGTAAACTTATGGAAAAATTGTGTATTTTTATCTCCCAGCTCCACCCAAGTCGCCCGAATTTTGAGCCACCAAGTGCTTTCCTCTGTCAACAATAACTCATCCAGACATTGTTGAAGATGCAGTAAGTCTGCTCTATCTTCATCAAAGCTAATGCCCTTAGAATTCAACAAAAAAGGTTGTTTAATTTGAATTTTAACTAAAACCAGCTCGGAATTATCCCTCTCTTTCTTCTACTTTTCCCAGACCTTAGTTTTGGATTTTAGACCCCTTAATTTGTATATCAAAACATCGACTGGGTTGAGCCCTATAGGAACCTAGATCCGAGTCCAAAAATTGTGAACAATATTGTAGTAATCAGTATCTTTCAACCATGTGGAATTGAATCTAAAAGGCTTCCGGGGTATATGTTGAAGATCATCCATTTGGAGAATAATGGTCTGATGGTCCGAGATGTTTGAATATTCAATCCAAGTTCTATACTTTGACAATTTTGAAGCCAAATCTTCAGCAAGTAAAAAACGATCCAGCATTTTGCATATATGATCCGCCCCTTATCTCTTGTTACTCCATGTATACCCAATGTTTCTAGGTAGCACATCTATCAAATGAGATCTTAGCGAAAGACCCTTAAAATAATCTGCAATTCCATCAGTAAGACCTGCGAGACCCAAATCTCAGCAGCTGAGAGGGTGAGGTTGAGGTCACCAGCCACAGTCAGATTAGGGGATCTCAATAAACCTGTGTCATCCAGAATCCTCCAAAAATATTCTCTATCTTTGTAAGGGGTATAAATATTGAGAATATCCACATTGATACTGCTTGACAAGAAACGACCCTTCATGAGAAGTCCCCCCTTAGTATTGTAGGTAAGAAATGAAGAAGTCAAAGGATTCCAGCCAGAAAGTAAGCCCCCTGAAAGGCCACATGAGTCAATGGCACTGAAATACCAACTCGACCAATGTTTTGTAAAAAACTCAATGGCTTGTGAGGCCGAACACATAGTTTCTTGAATGAGAAAAAAATCAAGGCTAGTAGATTTTAGAAAATGGACAAGGGCCCTAGCCTTACTATCCCCCCCAATCCCCCTTATATTAAAAGAGAGAATAGACATTAAGTAACCTTTTCAGGGGATGTCTCTGCTCTAAGAGTCCCAGGGGAAATAAATGTTGCGGGGATGGATCTCGAAACATCATTGTCTAAACGCACAGAGAGGGGAATGAAAGTCTCACCAATATCTTTATATTTTTCCTTTTTCTTCCTGCATATTGTCACATTCATGCATCTAATAGAGGGAATAACTGAAACATCAGAAGGTTTGGGATCCACCACAAAGATATCAAGAGGGATGCCATCAATACCTACCATGGATAAAAGAGAATTGGGAAGTTATTTGGACATGAAGGTTCGGTGAAGGCTATAGGCGTCTCCCTCAGAGCAGCAATGTACCTATCCAGGTTTGAACAATTAGCCGTAAGCTCAGTTGATGGAGAGCAAACTGGAAACAGAGTACTAACCATAGGTAAAACAATCTCAGGTCCAGTAGGATGTTCAGTCAGCACACATGACTTCTCACGCCCTAAGGTTGAGTTATAGGGAGACTAAGAAGCCAAAATATCAGAAGCAGGGTTTCTGGGGCCCGAAGGAACAGGGATATCAGGGTTACAACAGGGAGAAGAAAGAACAACATTCTTAGGATTAGCACTAGTGTTTAAAACATCAATTTTATCGGAAGTCGTTGCAGAAAGATCATGAATTAGATTCCTTGCCACAGGTTTTCTCTTTGCAAGGCAAAGGTCCAGTTCCTTTTCCATGGAAAAATAAAACTGTAGCTCAGCCTTGGTAATTCCTTCGTAAATAGAGGGCTCGTTTGAGGACTTACCGATTTGTCTAGAGGGATCCAAAGCTGGGGCCACAGGGCTGACCGGATTGGGAGAAGAAACATCAGTCGGATCGAAAGCCTTCTTCCTGAGAAGAGGGCATCTAAGCTTCGCATGTCTAGTTTCACATCAAAGAAAACAAATGGAAAGAACATTTTTTATAGTCTAGCACCTATTTATAAACCTTATCCCTCCAGAAAATACTTACCGAGGCCGGAAATCCTCTAGTTACATCCATTTCCACCATAAAGGAAGCCATTTTCGTATTTATCCCATAAATAAGATTCTTCTCCAGGCAAATGAACTGCCCTATGGTGTTCCCCAACCCCTCGAAAATATTTGGAGTCCACAATTCGAAGGGAAACCCCAGAAGCAGTACCCATAAATGTCTCAGCCGCATCTTCTCTGTCTTTGGATTGAAATTTATATGCCAATGCTTCAGAGCCAGCGAATCGTCCTTTATTAGCCATGTTTGACTCAAAATAGACTGAACCAGTTCTTCAGAAGGTAAGATAAAAGCCACCCACCCTTTAGACAATAGGATAGTACGAGGAGAAATCCCACAAATGGGGGACTAGTTGGAATTAACCCAATCAACCAATTCAGTCTGTGAAACCCTAGTGCCCTCGATTCTACCCACCAGCCCTCTGCGAGACAACATCTCGATTCTTTCACAATTAACCCCAGAATCGATGGTGTAGTTTGCAGCCTCCTCCCGGGCCTTGAAATTTTTCATCCTTCGCCGAGAATGAGCAACTTCCCCGCATGGTTTACCAGAGGGACTTGAGGCTTGTGGATTGTGAGAAGAAAAAAATTACCAGAATAGTGACCCGTGGTACAGTTTACAAAACCCGGAGGGGGGTCCAATGAAGGTGTATTAAACCCCGAAGACATATTGCGAGCCAGGTGTCTTGGAAAAGGACAAGACAACACTATACCTCCAAAATAGCCAAAGAGGGAAGAAAACAACAACCAAAAACCCCTTACCACAAATAGAGCCAAGGAAAGAGGGTTTCCATTGTTGATGTATATGTAACTTCGGAATGTATTTCATATATATATTTATTGTACCCTTATAAGAGATGTGTTATTCCTCTATAAGGAAGTGTCGTCATTTGTATTGATAAGTGTCGCAAGTGGATTAGCTTGCCAATGGGTTATTAGACTACCTGATGTGGGTGTTGGCCCAAAATATATGTAACTGGGTTTATTAGGCTGAGTTAGACAAGTCGACCCCATAAGTAATTAGGCAGGTCAGGATAAGTATAAATAGAGAGTCGGGTTTCTCTATTTTGATCATCTCAGAACTCACTCTTCTCTCACTTCGAAAGTGGCGCACATTGGAGGAGGAGGATCAGCTGCATAGTAGGAGACTATCTATTGTACTTTGGTTGAGCCATTGCTCTATCTGTCTCTGAGGAAGTTGTGGGGTTTTTCACCTTAGGGTTTTCCCCACTGAAAAATCTGTCTCCATTGTCTCATGCTTTTGATTCTTGTGATGCTTGACATGCTTGATACGATTGTTATGCATTGATATACTGTACATGTTATTCTCTCAGTGAAGATCCTATAGCATATTGAATTAATGCTCAAAATCTAACATGGTATCAGAGCTAACCTGAGAAGGAGACATTGTGTAGTTGTGGAAGCTAGGGCTACTTGTTTTTGGGTTTCTCTCCATATATTTTGAAAAATCAATATGATAGATTGACTCTCCTCAGCAAGGTGAAGATATCTGTCCAATCAGAATTCAATTCTGAGCACTTTCAGTTTTGGCCCTAAAAATTAGGGTTTCCTCAAAAATAGGAATTTCTGAAATCTGAAGACACAGCTGGAAGCTCCTTGGAAAATCCGAAGGTTGGAGCTTTGGATCAAGATTTTTGGTTGTGTATATCTCTGGGAAACTCAAACCCTAATCCGGTACCAGATCCAGTTTTCAGCAATCAAGTGGTAAGACTCAAATCTTTTCTATTTCCATTTGAAGTACTCTTTAAGATGTCTCACCACACCAAGCTTGAGGACAAGCTTGAAGGAGCTGATAACTTCCGAGCATGGAAGTATAGGATTGGGTTAATCCTTGAAGAGAATGAGTTGGATACTTATATAAGTGAAGAGGTCCCTGTCCTAGAGGGTGAAGAGGCTAAGGCTCTTCACAAGAGGAATTTGGTTAAGGCAAAGAGGATTATTGCTGATTCTATTAAAGATCATCTCATCCCTCATGTGTCATCCCTAAAGACACCAAAAGAGATGTTTGATTCCTTGACCAAACTATTTGAAGGCAAGAGCATAAATCGGAAGATGACCCTGAGGAATCAATTAAAGAATATCAAGATCCAGAATGCTGAGACTATGCAGTCATATTTCTCAAGGGTCTCCCTGATAAAAGAACAACTTGAAGTTGTGGGTGAAGATATAGAAAATGGATAAGTAGTGATGACCACTCTTAATGGCCTCCCTAGGTCATGGGATTCCTTCATCCAAGGAATTTGTGCTAGAAAGAAACTTATCTCTTTCAGTAGACTGTGGGAAGAATGCTCACGGGAAGAAGCTCGAATTGTAGCCAGAGAAGAGAAGATGGGGAGTGAAGACCAAGCACTCACAGCTCACTCCAAAAGACATGGTGACAAGAAAGCTCACCATCATGGCAAGAAAGGAAAATATCAGAATCAAAGAGGTAGTCCCAGACATAGAAGGGACATGTCCCATGTCTGTTGCTATACATGTGATGATAAGGGACACTATGCCAGAGATTGCCCTAAGAATAAGAAAGAGGGTACTCACAAGAAGAAGAACTTCAAAAGAAGACATCATGCTCATGCTGCAGAGGATGATGAACCTCCTAGGAAGAGGGCTAGAGAAGATAATGACGATTCTTCAAGTGATGAAGAATATGTTTTGATTTCTGCTCTCACCGGAACCATTACTCATGGAAGTAATGATTGTCTCATAGATAGTGGGGCTTCCAAACATATGACAGGATTCAAAGAATCCTTTATGAATCTATCTGAACATGATTCACCACACAAGGTGAAGCTTGGAGATGACTACCAGTATCCCATAAAAGGGAGTGGTGAAGCCTCTTATACACTAGACTCTGGAAAGTCTATCAAGATGAAAGATGTGCTCTATGTTCCCGGTCTTAAGAAGAATCTACTCTTAATATCTGCATTGGATGCAAAAGGCAGGAGGGTTGCATTTATAGATGGCCAAGTCCTAATGTGGCCTAAGGGTAAGACTATAGATGATACAGTTGTGACTGGAGAGCAAGAGGGAGGATTATACAAATTGAAGGGCCATCTAGAACAAGCCATGGTCCATTATTCTGTAGAGCCAAGTGAACTTTGGCACAGAAGGCTTGCACACATGCATTACAGAGCATTACCAATTGCAAGCAAAGCGGTAGAAGGTCTTCTTGAAATCCAGACAAAGCATGAAGGCATTTGCAAAGGTTGTGCAAAGGGAAAGAATACAAAGAAGACATTTCTAAGCAGTGAAAGCAAGGCAAAAGGAATCCTGGAGATCATCCACTCTGATGTATGCGGTCCCATGTCATCCAATTCTCTGAGTGGGTATGTATACTATGTCTCTTTTATTGATGACTTCTCTAGGAAGACTTGGATCTACTTCTTGAAGAACAAAGATGAAGTGTTTAACAATTTCAAGGAATTCAAAGCCTTGATAGAAAACCAAACTGACTTGAAGATCAAGATCTTCAGATCTAACAATGGTGGAGAATTTACTTCAGGAGACTTCAAGAAGTTATGCAGTGATTCGGGGATTAAGAGGGAGTTGACTACTCCTTACAATCCACAGCAGAATGGGGTTGCCAAAAGGAAGAACAAAACAATCATGGAAGCAGCAAGGGCAATGCTTCATGACCAAGACTTACCTATGCACCTATGGGTTGAAGCAGTAAGGACAGCTGTATATGTGCAGAATAGAACACCCCATAAGATACTTGACAACAAAACACCAGAAGAAGTGTTTACTGGTAAGAAACCAGAAGTGAGCCATCTCAGAATATTTGGTTGTCCAATATACACTCACATCCCAAAAGAGAAAAGGACAAAGTTGGATCCTTCAGGAAAGAAGGGTATATTCATGGGTTACAGTGAAAGCTCGAAAGCTTATAGAATCTACTTCCCTAGATTCAAGAAGATTGACATCAGCATAGATGTAACATTTGATGAAAGTTCAGCTTATCACAAATCGAGAAAGACACATGTTGAAGACAATGAAGAACCCAGAATATCCAGAACTCAAGACACCACAATGAATGAAGCAGTTCCTGAAGAAGATCAAGAAATGGAAGATCCACAAGAACTTGTGGATCCACCTCGTGAGAAAAATCCTCACAAGAGGAAACCTACATGGGTTAGAGAGCTCATCCAAGATGCAGAGAGATTCGGCATTCCAGAAGAAGAACATAGAGAAAGGAAAAGGACAAGGTCACATACTAGTTATGTTTCTTTACTCTGTGACATCATGGATAAAGAACCTTCCAGTTATGAAGAAGCTACAGAAAAGAAAGAATGGAAGGATGTTATGATCGAAGAATACCAATCTACTATGAAAAATGATGTTTGGGATGTGGTCCTAAGACCAGATGGGAAGTCTGTGGTAACTTCCAAGTGGATCTATAAGGTCAAGCATGCTGCAAATGGTAGCATCGAGAAATACAAAGCTAGGTTTGTAGCTCGTGGCTTCTCCCAGAAAGAAGGAATTGATTACAAAGAGACTTTTCCTCCTGTGGCCAGATACACTTCCATTAGATCAGTACTTTCTCTGGATGCAGTGATGAAATGGAAGGTACACCAGATGGATTTCAAGACAGCCTTCTTGAATGGTGTAGTTGAAGAGGAAGTGTACGTGGAGCAGCCACTCGGGTTTGAGACACATGATAGAGGAACACATGTGTGCAAACTAAAGAAAGCCCTGTATGGTTTGAAACAAGCACCCAGGACCTGGTATGGCAAGATAGATGGCTTCTTATCCAGTTTGGGATTTACCAAGAGTAAAGCGGATTCCAACCTTTACTACAAGGTTGAGGAAGGCAATCCAGTGATACTACTATTGTATGTGGATGACCTGTTTCTAACAGGTGAGGATAGACTAATTGCCGACACGAAGAGGAAGCTAGCTGTCGAGTTCGAGATGAAGGACTTTGGTATGATGCACTACTTTCTTGGTATGGAGGTGTGGCAAAGTGCAGATGGAATCTTCCTTGGACAAGGGAAGTATGCAGTATAGATCCTGAAGAGTTTTGGGATGATGGACTGCAAGGCCATGGCCACACCTATGGCATCGAACCTGAAGCTTCTGTGTGATGCTTCTTCTGAGTCGGTTGATGCTACGATGTATCATCAGATGATTGGGTCCTTGATGTACCTGACGAATACAAGGCCAGACATTTGCTTTGCGGTGAACACCTTGAGCCAGTATCTAACAGATCCAAGACATGTTCACCTAATAGCTGCAAAGCATGTTCTGAGGTACCTGAAGGGTCCAGTGGATTATGGGCTCAAGTATGAGGCAAATCAAAAGTTTAACCTAGAGGGTTATTTTGATTTGGATTGGGCAGGCAGTGCCATTGATAGGAAGAGCACTTCGGGGTGTTGCTTCAGTATGGGATCAGGTGTGATCTCTTGGTTTAGCAGGAAGCAGTCCTGTGTGGAACTGAGTATAGCTGAAGCAGAGTATGTCGTAGCTTGTTCAGCTAGTTGTGAGGCAGTATGGCTTCGGAAGCTATTGTCTGATTTGTTTGATCTCTAGTTGAGTGCTACCTATATATATTGCGACAACCAGAGTTGTGTGAAGTTGTCAGAGAACCCAGTATTCCATGACAGGTCGAAGCACATTGAGATCGAGTTCCACTATATCAGGGATATGGTGCAGAGGGGAGTTATGAAGCTCCTGTATGTTGCAACAGACGAGCAGATAGCCGATGTGTTGACCAAGCTGCTTTCCAGAGTGAAGTTTGAATACTTCAGATGGAGACTTGGTGTACTTCAGATCAAGATGCCTTCTAGAGGGAAGTGATGAAGTCCGGAGACACAGATGCACACTGGGCCATTCTTGCATGGTGGTAGGTTGGTCCTCCCATGGCAGGATGTAAGGGTCGAGCCATTCTTTCATGGTGGCAGGTTAGTCCTCCCACGGCAGGATGTAAGGGCTGAGCCATTCTTACATGGTGGTAGGTTGGTCCTCCCATGGTGAGATGTAAGTGCTGGGCCATTCTCACATAGTGGCAGGTTAGTCCTCCTATGGTGAGATATAAGTGTTGAAGCCTTTCCGACATGATAGTAGGTTGGTCCTCTCATGGTCGTTGATGTAAGTGTTGGGCCTTTCCAACATGGTGGTAGGTTGGTCCTCCCATGGTCGTTGATGTAAGTGTTGTTCCTTTCCAACATGGTGGTAGGTTGGTCCTCCCATGGTCATTGATGTAACTGTTGTTAGCCTTTCCCAGATGGTAGTAGATTGGTCCTCCCATGCTGGTGAGTGTAAGTGATGTGAGCCTTTCACATGGTGGCAGGTTAGTCCTCCCATGGTGAGTGTAAGTGTTGTGTGTGTGCATCTGGGTTGTGCTCCATGGACTTTGTGGTGATCTGAAGACATTGATGTGACAGTTTGGTACACAGGTTTTGCAGAGGCATATAATCAGTCCTGAGATGCTCTTGCAGGTTTTGCCGAGGCAGTGTAATCAGTCCTGAGAGATCTTGCAGGTTTTGCAGAGGCAATGTAATCAGTCCTGAGGTGTACCTACTTGATGGCTTGCTCGCAGATGACGATGATGATCAGGTTGATCATGTGATGATATACATCAGTTGGATGTATGGTGAGTATCAGGTGGATACTCTGTGTTCGTGGACAGGTTGTGCAGTGGCATGTAAAAGATCCTGAGAGATTCGAGAGGTTGAGATGTGTGCTCGTAAAAGGCCTGGGATGCTCTTGCGAGGTTTTGTAGATGCACGTGATGAGTCCTGAGGATTCCACAGTATGACCAGTGATGATGAAGACCTACAGGTGGTGGGCCTACATCCAGTATGAAAAAGGACTGGCTCTGTAGAACTTCCTATGACGAGTAGATTCAGAGATTGGATGAGATAGCAGCAGCTGTGACAATGACAATGATTCGATGACGATGATCCAGAGAAGAAGACTTGTGCCTGATGATCTGTGTCGAGAAATACCTTCCTAGTTAAGAGGGAGTGTTGATGTATATGTAACTTCGGAATGTATTTCATATATATATTTATTGTACCCTTATAAGAGATGTGTTACTCCTCTATAAGGAAGTGTCGTCATTTGTATTAACAAGTGTCGCAAGTGGATTAACTTGCCGATGGGTTATTAGACTACTTGATGTGGGTGTCGGCCCGAAATATATGTAACTGGGGTTATTAGGCTGAGTTAGACAAGTCAGCCCCATAAGTAATTAGGCAGGTCAGGACAAGTATAAATAGAGAGTTGGGATTCTCTATTTTGATCATCTCAGAACTCACTCTTCTCTCACTCAGAAAGTGGCGCACATTGGAGGAGGAGGATCAGCTGCATAGTAGGAGACTATCTATTGTACTTTGGTTGAGCCATTGCTCTATCTATCTCTGAGGAAGTTGTGGGGTTTTTCACCTTAGGGTTTTCCCCACGGAAAAATCTGTGTGTCCATTGTCTCATGCTTTTGATTCTTGTGATGCTTGACATGCTTGATATGATTGTTATGCATTGATATACTGTACATGTTATTCTCTCAGTGAAGATCCTATAGCATATTGAATTAATGCTTAAAATCTAACAGCCATATTAGCGATGGGCTAAAAAACCGGCAGGAAGACAAACAAAAACAGTTAAGGAATATAGAAAATCTGCAGAAAGATTTGATGACATAACCGGAAGTAAAACCAAAATAAACTAATAGATTCCCACTTTTTTTAAGCCTTGGTTGGTACTAGAGCTAATCAGGAAGCTAGCTGGACTCCAAGGTGCTTCCAGAAAGTCATCGAAATCCTGCAGAAATTCCAAACCCTAACCAAAAAGGTGAAACATCCACAACCCTGAAACCTTAAAACTCCATCTATCCTCAAAATTCTTGTTACCAAAATTTTCTCATTTATTAAAAGACAAGTGTACCATTCTATTCTATTGGATTATAGTGTCATTTATCCTGGATTAATTAAAAAACAATATTTACAATATTTAATATTGTTACATACCTTATGAAAAATTATAATATTAATAATAAATAAAGTGTCAAATATAACATTTAACCAAATTAATATTAAAAAGAAGAGGCAAGATTTTTGGATTTTGACTAAGATGTGTCGTTATAAACAAACATCTATCTCGTGATCATAGCACTTTGAAAAGGATCAAATTTCAAAGTGAATTGACATGAACATACCAAATATAAGTTATTTACTGGACCTAATTCCAAGTAAACTAAATGCTCAAAACTAAAACCGTTTCAGATGCCACCAAGGAAATTTTTAGGGGCGAAATTTCGCCAATTGGCTATTTTTCGGGCTTTTTTTCAAAAAATAAATTCGGTATTTGGTCATTTTTAGTCTCTAATATCGCCTATATTTACATAAAATATGTTTTTTTACCATAATATTCGCCAAAATTTACAAGTTTTAGGAGTAAATTGTATGTTCCAGATTTAATATTTTCCTACCTATCTATATATATGTTTTTTCCAATCCAAAATAATCGCCTAGAATACTATACTTAAGTATACTATTAGAATCCTTAAAAAATACCCTTGCCACTAGATCTGAATTTTATTTTTTGAGCATTTCAACAGTCCTTTCATATCATTATATGCTCTCTTCGTTTGATTTATCTTTCGTTTTTTCCTATAAAGACATGGTTTTTGCAGGTGTGTGGGTTGAATGCGCTTGTTAGTTGGTAGAATATGATGAGAAGGAAGAACTCAATCAAATGATTATATGTAAAGAGAACGTTGTTTGCATTGTATGAATAATTCAACTTGCTGAACAATATTTTTTCCCTCCCACTCACCTTTCGGAAGTAATTCACAACCATTACTATTTTAAGTAGTCCACGCGTTGAATATGTAATGTTTGAAATCACTCAGTTTTGAATTGAATTTTGAAATGTAAATGTGATATTATATATTTATATAAATGTGATATTTTTATGGAGCTGTTGTGTTATAACATTGTGTGTGTATATATATATATATATATATTACCATGTCAGTGTGACACAAGGGACACATCTCACCCCCTTAGGCTGTAAAAAGCACTTATCGGCTTAATAAGTTGATAAAAGGTCCCAAAAAAAAAGTTGGTTTTCAGGTTTGTGTTTCCAAGTAAAAATATTTAGTGTCCATTGTGTTTAAATTGTTGTGTATTAATACTTTTGTTATGGTTTACATGATGTTTGAGGATTAAAATTTTGAGATTGAATTGTTGGATTCATTTAATTATTGTTGACTGATGTAGATAACAATTTACGTACAACCATCATAGAATGGGTTTGGATAGTAAATAAATGCAATAGAAGTATACCTTATCCTTGTTAGTGTTTTCCCATAACTTGATTTCATCACTAACTGATTGTTGAATGGAATCAAATCCACTATCACTTATTTGTTTGTTGGTAGTATTAATGGGTGTTGGAATGGTGTGAGTTCTAATGTGCAAACTTACATGTTGTAACATTCTTTGTTACATTGCACAAAGGGCTTGTATCTATTACTAAAGAGCAAGTATTTTTTCATCAATGGATAAGGTTCAAGTCTTGTGAGGGCCTAGCATGAAGCCATTAGGTCACCTTGAGCTAGTGGTCGAAATTGTGGTTGCACCTAAAGAGATTGTATTAAATGATCTTGTGACCCATGCACATATAAGTGGATCAAATCCCACCCCCATGTCCTTCAAAATTTGAGCCCCTGGGGTGTAGACTAGTTGGTGATAGCGTGCACTATTAAGGCACTGCTTGTGACATCATGGGTTCAAACCTTGATTAGCCCTATGTGGGGTAGCATTTGTATGCCTAGGGGTATAGTGGTAGTGGATTGAAATCGACCCCATCTCACGAGAGTATGAGCTCAGCCCAAGTTTTCAATTCCCCTAGTTACAAAAAAACATTATTTGTTGCATTATGTTCTATGTTTAATTAACCAACCCAAATGTTTCCCATAACCATTTCCTCAAACCATTATGAATGCCACAATGTTCAGTTGTATCAGGAAACTAGTCTAAGAGCCAAATGAAGCCAATGGTGGGAAATTGAGATTTTTTTTCCCTTATTTCTATGTCCATAGAGTATATTGTTTTTAATTAAGCCATTACCTCCATTGGTTGTTGGATGCTTGGAAGATGTTGTATGCATACTCTCCTTAGGTTGTGCCTATTCATTCCCTTCTCAATCCATTGAGCACTCAATGAGGCCCATACATCTTCAATTTGATACTTGGTTATCGTCTACAAGTGGATTGAGTCTCCCTTTCTCAACAACATGTGTGGGACTTTAGTTTACAACAATCCACTTTGTTTTAACACATTTCTAAGATGGAGAATACACATTTCTTATTCCTCATTAATGATTTTAAATTGTCACTTTACACCTGAACGCATACAAGTATCAATGCAGGGTAATTGTGTCTTCAAGGAAAGTAGTTTTGTTCTTCATTGATGATAGAGAGACCTATTTTATTTGATGTTGGATTGAGATATTTATATAATATTAAAGTGATATATTACATTTAATGTGGGATTGACATATTTTGTTAATCCCTAAATGTTGGCACATTATCCCCTATATTGTGGCTCATTACATATTATTGATGTCGGCTTGGGTCTATTAGTGGTAATTGTCATTAGTATTATTATATTAATTATGTCGGCTTGGGTCCATTAGTTGTAATTATACTTCCTTGTCTTTTATATATAGGAAGGAAACCTTGTCATTTGAATCATCTCAACTTGTCTTGTCTTGCATACTTAGTACATTGTATAAGGAGGTTTCCCCCTTGAAGAGGCCTTCTATTTATCTCTTTTCTTCATTATTAAGGTGTGGATTACTCTTTTTGTTCTATTTATGATCTTTTCATGTTCTTTTCGAGAATTTGTTGCCTAACATTTGGTATCAAATCTTGGACGCTTCCAAAACAAGTCATCCTAGAATTTTTCCTATATCGTTTTGTATACAGGGTTTCAGATAGAAAAAATCGGAACCCATCTAGAAAACATGCCTAAATATCTGTGGTAATTTTTTAGATCCTTAATCATTACATTTTTGGAGTGATACCCTCGGGAAGATAGGGCTTATGACTAGCCCAAAATCTAGTCTCAAAAGTGTGTTCTTGGGAAAATTGTTATATATAAAGCATGAGAGATACAAATTGAACGAGACTAGTTGTGTCAGAAATAATATAGACCATAGTATATGTGGTAGAAATTTCAGAATCATATTAAAAAAATTGGACATGTAGCAGGTTGTACACTCTCGCTCTTCAGAAAATGCCAAAAATAACAAGCATTGGGGAAAATGTCACAACGTTTTTTGGCACATCCAAATTCAATGAGACTTGTGGCATTGGAGAGAGGAAATATACGGATACCAAAGGCAAAGACTCTAGACTCAAAGGGGCTGAAATTTCATAATTTCCTTAGTTCTAAATACTTCTTCAAATCAGGGTTGGAAATAGGTACGCCATTTTAAATTTTGAAATAAATTTTAGTAGAAGGATCTATTTGAGGTGAACATAAGTTGTGATATATATTTATATTGTTAAAAATTACACCAAAAGGAAGTGGAAAAAAATCATACTCTAGTCAAGCCACCCAAGGATTCATCCATGACCTATGATGATAGTGAAGACCTATCTTTCCGAGTGTCCAAGTTGGAAGATATGATTAAAGGGTCTGTGAAAATGATTGATTTACTTAATTTAGAGGAGAATATTATGTGACATGAATAATAATACGAAGGATAATATGAAAAGGATTTCTAATCTCCTACAAAATTCAAAGGAAAATATCCCTATAGGTGATGATGTGTCTCGATGTACTCATGAAGATAAAGATAGTGTCTATGTTGAGAAACCTTCCATAAATAAGAACATTCCAAGAGGAATTGATTATAATAATGGAAGTAACCTGGGATGGTCCCCAAGGGGTATCCAAATTCCCAATATTGACATGAGGAAGTTCAATGGAAAGGATAACATGGATATCCATATGGAAAAATTCTTCGATATACACCAGGTGCCAAATCTCCAAAAGGTACCTATTGCATCTTTATATTTAGAACCCAATAAGTTTTTGCGGTACCTAATGCTTTGTGAACGCAAAAATAAACCCATTATCTCTTGCTTCATTTTACATAAGAGTTAATATCATACCATGATGATGTTAAGAGAAATCCCTTCTTTACACAATTGATAAATCTAAGGAAAAAAGGTTTCGTAAGTGAGCACATTCAACAATTTAAAAAATTGAGTCTCAGAGTGGTTGGTATATGAGATGATAAATTGTTGGATATCTTTATTGGAACCTTTAAGGATAACATTCAACATGAGGTTTTCCTCTTCGAACCAACATCCTTAAAGAAGTCTTTCATGGTGGAAAGGAAGGTTGAAAGTAAAAATATGGTGATGGATACAAAAAGGACCACTTCCAACACATATAGATAGAATAACGTTCCTTCTTCTAACCCACCTCAAATGTTGACACCCCAACAACTGGATGAAAGAAGAGAAAAAGGTCTATGCTTTAATTATGAAAATAAGTACAGTAAGGGACATAAGTGTGGTGAGAAGAAATTATTATACATAGATTGTGAAGAGGAGGAAGTAAAAGAACAAGAACCATCTCAAGCTGAATAAATAAAAGAGATTACCCCCGAAGAGATTACTCCCACCATATCCTGTCATGCATTGGCTAGAATTAGCACTCCCCAAAATCTCAAGATCAAAGGATATATCAAAAAGAAAAAGGCAACAATGTTGATTGATTATGGTCGTACTTATAATTTCATTAACTATAAACTAGCCATAGCTCTCAATTGCTTTGTATATCCAACACCAAATTTGTAAGTAATGATTGGATATGGAGGAACTATCAAATGCTAAGGGAAATGCCATAATATCAATCTTACTATGGGAGAATATGTATTGAATAGTCCGATGATTGTTATCCCAATGGGTGGTGCTGATGTTGTCTTAGGGGTTCAATGGTTACAATCATTGGGAAAAGTGGCTTTTAATTTTCAAGAACTTTCCATGAAATTTTCATGGGAAGAAAAAGAATTTGAATTAAGGGGTATCATAGGGAATCCAAGCAAGGTGATAAGATCTAATGGTATGACAAAATATTTGAAAAAGGGACATTAAGGTATAATTGCATAATTATGCTCACTAGATGTTCAAACAACTAAGACTCCTATTCCCATGGATCTCCAAAGGGTCATTGATAAGAAATCCAAAGTATTTGAAGATATTCCAAAAGGTATTCCACCTGCTTGATATTTTGATCATGCTATTCACTTAATTACAGGAAGTGTTCCTCCTAAAATCAAACCTTACAGATACCCCTATGGTCAGAAGAGTGAAATTGAGTGTATGGTTTCAAAAATGTTAGAGGATGCCGTAATTAGGATTATCCAAATTTCTTAGTCTGCACCAGTGGTAATGGTACACAAGAAGGAGGGCTCTGGCATATGTGTCTATATTATAGATAGCTCAACAACATCACCATTAAAGATAAGTTTCCCATTCCTGTCAGTGATGAATTGTTAGATGAAATACATGGATAAAATTAATTCACAAATTTGGATCTCCGTTTAGGGTATCATCATATTAGAATGAAGGAAGAAGCCTAAAAATGTCATTTTCACTTAACCATGATTAATTAGTAATTAGTGTACTAATTGTGACACTTAGCGCATAATTGATGTCACTTAACATAAATTAATTTTTTTATAACATAATCATCATTTATCAAACCCAATGGATAATTAACACCTAATATCATGTAAATAAGGCCTAATTATCATTTTCCATTAATTAAACAAAACAATTGCAAAAATGACTTCACAAGACTAGTTAACTAGTATTTAACACAAACAACTAGTCTTGCACGAATTCAACACACAACCACGCAAATGAACAAAAAAGTGAACCTAAAGACATTATACATATATTTAAGCATGCACATATAGCCAAATAAAGTTTCATTTTCAGGTCATATCCTTTCACATAAACGATGATTATTTCAAGCTAAATTTGTGCAACTAGTTAATAAACACTGCAGGGAATTTAACCCAATCAATTGTACTAAGTTCCAGAGCACACAGATGCGAGCGTAAAGATATGGAAAATATAATTCTACAGAAAAATTAAAGTACCAAAAAAATATCATATGGATGTACATTCCAAAAATTACGAAAAACATACATTCAATCTACAAACTAGTTACCAATTTCCACTCATTTGAAGCTAGTTTCCGTTTCTAGTTTCCAAATTAAAAACAATAAGAAATTATTGAATACTGTAGATCATGTAAATAATATCATATTTCCACTATAGCCAAATGGTTTTAGCTTTCCCCTCATAAACATTCCTCTTATTAATTCATCAAACTAGCTAAATCTACTCCTCCAAATTGGCTAGAAATTGAGGAATCAAGTCAAATAAATGCATAAACAATTTGAAGAGTCATTCGGAAGCCATTCCAACTCTAAATACCATGTATTATCAGTATTAGCAGAGGTATAACTCATGTAAATATTTTGTCAAACACTTCTCATGCAAAGTCATAAATCCATTTAAAACAATTCTTTCGAAGGAGCTAGTGAATGGAAACAAAACTAGGATTTCGATAAGAAAATCTAGAACTATATAGGAATTATTCCACACATTTATTCATATATTTAAAGTGTAATTATCATATATAAGATCAGTTATCTCACTCATGAATTTTCTCAAACATTTCACATGCCAAGTCTTGAAACTACTTAAAACAACCCAACATGTGAACTAGTTTTCAAATAGAGGCTAGAAACATTGTAGAGAGGTGTTTCCATTAATTCCTAAGATATTGCACAATAAAATTACACATAATATAAATAAAAGAGGCACAATTATCAGATCTGTAGCAAAGGTTCCAAATAAATATTTTTCTCAAGCACTTGCTCACGAAATACCAAAACTAGTTATCTATTTTTCCCAAAACTAGTAGCATAATGTAACTAAAATATATGAGAGATTTATTCCATAATTAGCTCGTATATTTTCTCATGCATTTCATGTAAAACCATATAAGAACCATATCAGATCCAATTATTTCAAATAAACATGAAATAAAGTACTTATCTTGAAAAATACACAATTGGAATTGAAAGTGCCACGTTCCACCCAGTCATAGACACTGTTAGTACTAATATCCATGACCCGGTCGTTTGAAGGCAGCAGTACAGATCGGGATCCAAAGCTAGATCTCTAACCATAAATTATAATTGTTGTGGCACGAAAAGGTGAAAGGGAAGGTCTCTTCCTTTTTGAAAGTTGGTCGATTGCAAAGTTAAAAACAAACTTCAATTGAGACAAAGCCAATCTTTGATATAAGCCGTGATCCGAGTTAGATCTACGGTTGATATTGCATTCAGGGGCCCAGAGTGTGCAATGTTTATTGAGCTCGGGGCACCCTGAATGAAAACTAGCGAGGCCACGCGTTGGCTCCAGAATCATCCAGGGCCCCGAAAGCAGTTTCCCTAAACCATTTTTCTTGAGCCCTGAAACCACCAAGAAGATGCCAATAGTTCTACAGCTGTGAGCCGTCGGCTAGTGATCTGTCAAAAGGAGGGGCCCAACCCATAAAGTTACGCCATACTTACACCAATATCGAGAAGGTGAAGAGAGAGATCAACTCCTAACATGTTTTCAGGATACGTAAGCTGCTCGGATTTTAACGCATCGAAGGCACCCTTGAATGAAAATCGCCATCTCCACGTGGCAGCTTCACACTCACTCAGGGCCCGAAAAGTAGTCTTATAAAACCACTTATATCAAGCCCTGAAACCCCTTATGGTTTTCTTTCCTCCATCATTTTAATCACTTCATTTTTCCATTAACCCACACATAATGGTCATTACCGCCGTTGTTTAGGAGATAAATGTTCCCTTGCATTTAATAGCCAAACACCTCATGGTTAAAGTAGGTTTATTCGAGATTTATTCACAAATCAAAGATGATAATATAGATATACAAAATAATTTGTTCCCAAGGAAGGACCTTGAAACAGGGAAGCAATCCATAATGTTATCTACACTGGATCTAAGGAAAGGAACTTTAAAGATGGCAATTCTAGATCCATTGGTGCCTGGGGAGAAGAAAGTGCCCTCTAATTTCAAAACCACCCAGGTGACTGTGAATTTATATGCATTCCCATCCAAGTAAATCATGGAACTTCACCGAAATACAGGTGAAGGAGTATACATGGATGTAATGAAATACACCATGAGCACCAACAAGTTACAGAATGTCGTCCAGAGACTGGAGAAGAAACTAAAAAATGAGAAGTCGTCTAATAAACCCAAGCAGTTAAAGATAGTTGACCTGGAGCAGCAGATCGTGAAAATGGTGTAGAATCCCAACGACATGGCTCAAGTATAGTCCATGCTAAAAGAAAAGGACAAAGAGATTTCAGGCTTAAAAAAGAAGCTCAGCATTCCTCTGTCTAGCATTCACAAACTGTCGAAGTGTTGGCAATACAATTTGAGCTAGAAATATCCCTAACTGATGGTCAGGAATTAAAAGAGAAGATTGTCACCTTAGAAAATGAGTTGGATGATCTAAGAAAGAAGAATCAGGACATCCTTCAACAGAAGAATGCTGCATTACAAGTTTCATCTTCTACGGATCCTACTGACAAGCTAGCCCAGGAAATTGCGGAAATGAGTCTCAAAGATGCTCAGCTGAATCAAACGCAAGATCAGCTAAAGTCCAAGTGTGACAAGATTATCAGCATGAGCGAAAAATTGGATAAAAGAGATCAAGCCATATCGGATCTACAACATTCTAAAGAGGAGATCTGGAATGATGTCAAAGAATTGACTAGAAGATTGACCGGTAAGCCTCTGTTAGAAGCACCAAGTTCACAAGATGGGAACAGGTAGCAGCCTTGATAACCACCCGGTGGAGCCAATTCATCGTATCTCAAGAAGAGTGTGAAATTGTTGAAGTCTCCACCCAAGATGCTCGTTCGGACCTAAACAACGTAAGCAAAAAGATGGGTTTGGCCAAAGAGGCAATTGAATTTTTGAATGAGAAAACCTTCAACGAGCTCTATACATACTCTATATGTGATATAACTAAAGTAATCATGGAATCAAACAAAGTGATTACAAAGGGAATGATGGTTCAAAATGTCGCTGATATGGCGGCCCAACTGAAGCATGATGATCACTCTTTCAAAGAGTTATTCAAAGCATAATTTCCCCTTGGCCTCCCATCCTTCTGGGATGGTCATGGAGATTTGTACCCAAAAAAGCACTACAATGCCATGATGGTGGACACAAGGAACTCTGAAGTTCACGTGGAGGATTCTCTTCAGGAGCTTAATGGAAGAAAGTTTGTAGATAAACTGCACACTAATTTTGAGATGCTTAATCGCCTTTAGTCAATTTTTAGAACTCTGCCAAATCCCACGTTTGAGTGTTATTCTGAGTTGGATTCATCCCTCAGAGAGCTAAGGGTTTTCCAATACCCTATGGGTAAAGATTGGAAAAGTATCACAAGATTTCTGCGGATACAATAGCTTGAAAAGACTACAAGGACGTAATAAATGGTTGGAATGTCCTCAGCGTAGCCAGTAGTGGGGACACCTTCAGCACAATAGGGCAGTCCTCCACCTCAGCAAGGTGGACCCCAGTATCCCCAGTCAACAAGTCAGCATTAGTCCAACAGAATAACCTTTTTGTAACTGATTTTTGTTAAGATACAAACATAAAGCTGTAAGCCGTTGGGCTATAACAAACCATGTGTAGATTTTGTAAAGCCCATTGAGGCTGTATATAGAGGAAAAGGCGATTTAGCCCAGGTCGGCTCTTTTTGGAAGAAGTGTAACTTCAGATAATTGAAGTATGATCAAGATATATAAGAAAGAAACTTCAAGCCCTACCTTGGTTTTTCTATGGATTCAAAGCTCTGATATGTTCAGTTAGTATTTTCTTCTTCTGTTGTATCATCCCTCTTTCATATGTTTCGTATGATTTGCAAAGTTAGCATTGATTCAAATATAAGTGTTCTTGGATTTCCATCTTGTTTCTAGATGAATTATATTTGTGAAGTATTCATGATATAAAATCTGATTATATTATCCTCATAACACTTAAAATCTTATTCTTGATCATTTTGTATAAACTACTGAATTCCTTTTGGCTCAGTACATTTTCCGTTTTGTACACATGAGATAAATATTTACTTTGAGCGAGTACCTTTTCTCATGACACTTCACCAACACAAATTCATTCAAGTTTTTACTGGCATATAAGAAGTGCTGCCCACAATATACTAAGATTGATTATCATTATTATGTTCAAACATCAATGAATATGGTATCTGATTAAAAAATTTAAACAATTACATTTATTGATTCCCAGTTATAGTTCTAAAAAACAGCCTTAGAACATATCTAGGACTAACATCTTTTTTGGTGCCATTTCTGGGGAATGAAGTAAGAAGATCAATCTTCCCTGGGGACAACGACAACTCATACGCTCTTGATTTTGTAGTGGATGAAATTAGGCAGCAGGATGTGTAATCCACTTGGCGACTCCACCGATGCAAACCTGGAATCTGGACACAGACATACTCGCCAGAACCCCAACCACGAAGAATTAGTGGCCCTACAAGATTCCGCATCCTGGAGACACAGACATGGGAAATATCAATCCACCTCACTTCACCACCACCGATGAAGCTTCTCCCCTCCTCTGTCTGGTCCTCAATTCCTTGAATCTGAATTTATTTTCCAAACACCTGAAAGAGAATCCTCTCCCCAGAATCCCAATACTCCTTTTGGTCTACCCAGCTCGCAGGATTTTCCCACCAAAAGCAGAGAATCCTCATCCCGTAGAAATGCACCCAAGACATTTATCACTCCTCAAGCCAAGAATCTAATTTCCAGTCATCTTATGTCAGGAGAAGGAGGAGGTGGAGCACCACCACCACCGCCCAGAACACCATGATGGGTGGCGAGTCGACATGGGCCTCTACACTTTCCTACACCCTTGAATGATATTCCCACCTACTATCTCAAGTTACTACCCAAATATGATGGCAGTAAGGGTACATCCACAGAGGACCATGTGGATCGCTTTCAATATTTCACTTACAACATTTTTATTGATCACGATGATGTGTTCATGAGGGTTTTCGCCCAATCTCTCAAAGGATAAGCTAGGAAATGGTTTAGATCACTACCAAACGCATCCATTAGCACTATGGAAAATCTGGAAATCATGTTCATCAAAAATTGGGAAGTTAAGCGTGATAATCTGTACTATCTAAAAAAATTCTCTTCCCTAAGAAAGAGCACCTCCAAAAATTTCACTGCAAGATTCAACAATGTTTATTATGTAATCCCCGAAGATATTCGACCTACAGAAGCCACGGCTCTAGCCACCTATGCAGGATCCTTCCCCTCCGATTTTTCCATCATGCTAAAGGAGCGAAGATCACCCTCCCTTAGTATAATGCAAGATGATGCTAGATATGTTGAAGGAAATATGAGGGTAGGAGGCAAGATCAAATTGACTAATGACATTGAGCAGAAAGACAAAGGGAAGGTCAAGGAAGAGAATATCTCCTCAAGAGTTAAAGACTCTCAAGAAGAAAAGATTGATGAAATGACCTGCATTATCAAAAACCTATCAAATAAGGTTACTCAAATGGAATTGGAAAATAGCAGTCCCAACAGACAATCCCCTTCCCATCCTCCCACTCAGTTCAGGAGGCCTTATAATCCTCAGATGACACACAGAGAGAGGAGAAATGATGAACAACAACCGAGACCACCTGCCAGAGAAAAAGATAATAATCTGATCGAAATACTGGAGGAATAAATCTATGAGGAAGTTGGAGAACAACTTAATTGGATGGAAGAAGATTCCCATCTCATGCATCTTACTAGAAATGATTATGAAAACTCACTTCCCTCTAACCAAAGAGGTGGATATCAAAATAAACCCCAAGAAAATGAGTCATGCTCTGATGAATACATATTACTCCCAAATACTCTACAGGATGAGTTGCATGGGGGATATGATCTTAGGCCTAGACCAGAGTTGGTTTATAGGAAGAACAATATTCCTCCTAAAAATTCCCCTCAAAAGTAGGCCCAAGATAAGTCCACTCAAACATCACCCTTGTTAAAAAATAGAGACATGTCGAAGGAAAAAATTATTAAATCCTCAGTTCCACATGGCCAAACAAATCCAGGCATCATCCCCCATAAGAAAATAGAGCCAGATCCTAAAGAACATAGAGAATGTCCTATACCTTTCAATATGGAGCATGAACTCAAAACTATCAAGTATTGCATTCTAGATGGATATATCTTTTGGAAATATCCTCTTGGAGTTCTATTAAATTGTGTTATTGAAGAAGAAACTGAAGGAATAACGGTATAGTTTCACAAATGCATGTGCGTAGGACATCATGCATTAAGAGCCACTTCCTATAAGGTCCTGCAAACTAGTTATTTTTGGCCTACATTGTTCACTGATGCTAATAAGATTGTTAGATCATGTAGGGAATGCCAAATATTTGATGGAAAGAAAAAACTTAAACCATTTCCCCTTAAACCAATCAAAGTGGAAGCACCATTCCAACAGTGGAGCATTGATTTCATAGGAGATATAAACCCCCATTCCAGTGGCCAAAATAGATGGATTCTTACGGCCACTGACTATTTCACAAAATGGGTGGAGGAAATTCCAACAAGAAATGCTAATGATACGGTTATAATAAATTTCTTGGAAAAGAACATCCTAGCAAGATTTGGTTTCCCAAGGAATATCATTACAAACAATGCTCAGGCTTTCAAATCCTCCAAAATGATGAATTTCTGCCAAAACTACAACATTGAATTGACACATTCAACAACCTATTACCCCCAGGGAAATGAATTGAAAGAATCTTCTAATAAAATATTACTGAATATCATTAAGAAGATGCTGAGTACAAATAAAAGGTCTTGGGACTCCCAGCTAAAATTTCCACTATGGGAAGATAGAATCAGTGTCAAATGTGCTATAGGCACTTCACCATTCCAACTTGTTTATGGAAAATAAGTAGTCCTCCCTATTCAGCTGGGTTTACCAGTGATGAAACTATTACATCCAGAGCATGGGGAACCAAATGATATGGAGAGAAGGATTCATCAACTGATCGAAATTCAACAGGTTAGGGAGCAGCTGGACGAAACAACCAAGATACATCAAGACAAGATTAAGGCAACGTTTGATCGAAGAGCCATAGCTCGGGATTTTCAACATGGAGACCTAGTTCTAAAATGGGATGTTATGAGGGAACTTCACCGGTAGACTGGTGAAGGAGTATATGTTAAATTTTCAGAATTTACTTCAATCTGATCTAGGATCTTAACTGAGAGAACAACATGTACAACATATCTACAGCATATCAATCATGGAGACAATAATGCAAGCACACAAGAGACACAAAGATTTACTTGGGGAAAACCATAAAGGTGAAAAACCCCAATAACTTCCTCAGAGATAGATAGAGCAATGATACAACCAACCAAGAGAGATAGCCATAACCTAGCAGCAGATCCTCCTCCTCCATAAGTGCGCCACTCCTCCTTGAGTGCATGTGTGAGAAGTGAGTGAGTAAATAGAGTGCCTCCCGCACTCTATTTATACTCGACTTGACTTGCCTTTTTACCTAACTCATGTCGGCTCTAACTTAACCACATAACATAATGCTGAGTGGGCCGACCCCCAATAGGGTGGTCTAATAACCCTTTGACCCACATGGCCGACCCCCAATAGGGTGGTCTAATAACCCTTTGACCCACATGACTTATACAGGGCCGACCCCAAACAAGGTGGTCTAATAACCCATCAAGTATAAGTTACGACACTTACAATATAAATGACGACACTTCCTTATAGAGGAATAATACCATCTCTATAGGAATACAATATACATATATGTGAAATACATTCCGAAGTTACATATACATCAACACTCCCTCTTAACTAGGAAGGTATTTCTCAGCACAGTTCTTCTAGCACAAGTCATCTTCTCTGGATCATCGTCACTAGATAATCGTCATCGAGTCATCATCATCGTCACTGCTGCTGCTATCTCAATCAATCTCTGAATCTACTCGTCATAGGAAGTTCTACAGAGCCAGTCCTTTTTCATACTGGATGTAGGCCCACCACCTGCAGGTCTTCATCATCACTAGCCATACTGTGGAATCCTCAGGACTTTTACGTGCGTCACAAAACCTCGAAAGAGCATCCCAGGCTGTTACGAGCACACAGCTCTACCTATAGGATCTCCCAGGGCACCGAATTACATGTGACCTCACCACAAAACCTCGCAAGAGCATCCCAGGCTGTTACGAGCACACAGCTCTACCTATAGGATCTCCCAGGGCAACGAATTACATGTGGTCATGGCAAAACCTCGCAAGAGCATCTGCCAGATATCCCAGGGAACCGAATTACATGCCATAGGCAAAACCTCGAAAGACTCTGCAGATCTCCCAGGGCACCGAATTACATGCCATAGGACAAAACCTCGAAAGAGCATCTGCCAGATATCCCAGGGAACCGAATTACATGCCATAGGCAAAACCTTGAAAGACTATCTGCAGATCTCCCAGGGCACCGAATTACATGTCCTCCCAGAGCAAAACCTCGAAAGAGCATTTGCCAGATGTCCCAGGGCACCGAATTACATGCCATAGGCAAAACCTCGAAAGACCATCTGCAAATCTCCCAGGGCACCGGATTACATGCTCATCTGCACAACCTGATCCACGGCCACAGAGTATCAACCTGATACTCACCATACATCATCCTGATGTATCCATGATCATCCTGATCATTATCACTGCAACGTCCTGCTGCATGTCATCTGGAGCAACATCCTGAAGCTCGTCATCTATGATCATCCTGATCATCACTGCAACATCCTGCTGCATGTCATCCGGAGCAACATCCTGAAGCTCGTCATATATGATCATCCTGATCATCACTGCAACATCCTGCTGCATATCATCTGGAGCAACATCCTGAAGCTCGTCATCCATGATCATCCTGATCATCACTGCAACATCCTGCTGCATGTCATCCGGAGCAACATCCTGAAGCTCGTCATCCATGATCATCCTGATCATCAATGCATCTACCTGATGCATACCAAGTATCTACCTGATACATATCATCATACATGATCCTCCTGATCATACAATGTATCCACCTGATACAAATACATGATACATATCATCATACATGATCCTCCTGATCATCAATGCATCTACCTGATGCATACCAAGTATCTACCTGATACATATCATCATACATGATCCTCCTGATCATCAATGTATCCACCTGATACAAATACAAATACATGATACATATCACCATACATGATCCACCTGATCATATCCAGCATCAACATGATGCGTACATACATACAGAATGATCCAACTGATCATATCCAGCATCCAACATGATGCGTACATACATACATAAAAATGATCCAACTGATCATATCCAAGCAGAAACCAGAACATCATCCTGATGCTCATCATCCAGCGCTTACATCCACAGCCATGTGTAGGATCCCCCTTCCAACATGCTTGGAATGGCTTCAGCAAATGTGTCCATCACTTCTTCCTCGAAGTATCCTCGATCTGAAGCACGCCAAGCCTCTCTCTGAAGTACTCGAACTTCACACTGGCTAGTGGCTTCGTCAGCACATCTGCAATCTGCTCGTCCGTCGCAACATACAGGAGCTTCACAGCTCCTCTCTGCACCATATCCCTGATATAGTGATATTTGATCTCTATGTGTTTCGACCTGTCATGAAACACTGGATTCTCGGACAGCTTCACACAACTCTGGTTATCACAGAAGATATCAGTAGCTTCCAATGGGAGATCAAATAGCTCAGACAGTAGCTTCCGTAGCCATACTGTCTCACAACTAGATGAACAGGCTGCAACATACTCTGCCTCAGCTGTACTCAGTGCTACGCAGGACTGCTTCCTGCTAAACCAAGAGATCACACCTGATCCCATACTGAAGCAACACCCAGATGTGCTCTTCCTATCTGCAGCACTGCCAGCCCAATCTGAATCAACATAACCCTGCAGGTTAAATTTTTGATTCGCCTCATATCTGAGCCCATAATCCACTGTACCCTTCAGGTACCTCAGAACATGCTTTACAGCAACCAGGTGAACACTCCTCGGATCCGTCAGGAACTGGCTCAATGTGTTCACAGCAAAGCAAATATCTGGTCTCGTGTTCGTCAGGTACATCAAGGACCCAATAATCTGACGATACATAGAAACATCAACTGGCTCAGATGAAGCATCACAAAGAAGCTTCAGATTCGATGCCATAGGTGTGGCCATGGCTTTGCAATCCATCATCCCAAATCTCTTCAGGATATCTACTGTGTACTTCCCTTGACCAAGGAAGATCCCACCTGCATTCTGCCACACCTCCATGCCAAAAACAAATAGTGCATCATCCCCAAGTTCTTCATCTCGAACTTGGAAGAAAGCTTCCGCTGCGTGTCGGTAATCAATCTATCTTTACCTGTAACAAACAGGTTATCTGCATATAAAAGTAGTATCACTGGATTGCCTTTCTCAACCTTGTAGTAAAGGTTGGAATCCGCTTTACTCTTGGTAAAGCCCAAACTGGATAGAAAGCTGTCTACGATACCAAGTTCTGCACATATATATGACTACACCATGTTGTCTTGAAATCCATCTGGTGCATCTTCTATTTCATCACTTTTATATTTCTCAATGCTGCCATCTGCAACATGCTTGATCTGATAGTTCCATTTGGAAGTCATAACAAACTTCCCTTCACATCTTGGGACTACATCCCAAACATCATTCTTCATGATCGATGGATCATGGCATTCCATTTCTTCATCCCAGATCCTGGGAACTTCAATATCTTCAATAAATTTGTTGCTGAACAAATGTTGTAGTTCTTCTTTTGTAGGAGATGGCATACGATCTTTCCTACACAACAAGTTAAATTGCATGATTAGAAAACATCTCATAGTTTTCAGAACAAATTCTTACACATAAATAAATATGTCATACAGTCATGCAATTATCTTAGCCAATGCTTCAATACAACATTTATCCATATCCCGTAACTTTCTAGATGCCTTCCAATCTCTACCAGAACATTGTTAAGAGTGTGCACAACTCCCAACATGTCAGCAAAGAGGTTTCATTCTAGATAAGTAGCAATGGAATGTTGTACAGTGCCATAGGCCACTTACCCATGTATATTAGTAGTATACTGTTCATCAATGCAACTATTCTAATATGCACAATACATATCCTAATTCTAGGAACATGAGCATATACATCATTGAACAATTTTATTTAAACAAACAAATATGCATGAAATGATAATTAAAATACTTATCTTTGTTTGTTCGTTGGGTGGACTCCCTCTGAGTCTTTGCTTCCTTGCAGGAGCTGCTGGAGTCCTAATTTGAAGTAGCTTCTTCTACACCTTTCTGTTGTGGAATGTAGAGAGATGGTCAACTCTCTCTGAATATCTGCATCCTTGCAGAAACTACTGAAGTGTGCTCCTTTGCTTTATTGCAGGAACAACTGGAGTGTGCTCCCTCTTGATCTTTGCTTCCTGGATTACCTGTCTTTGAACTTATACTCATTCTTGATCCCTATGCATGCTTGTTAGTATCATCATTGTGTTATCCCCGAGGTCTCATACATAATAAAAAATTCATTAGAATAATCTTAATATTATCAAAAACACAATAATCTAAAGCATGTATAGTCATGGTCATTTCAAATAGAAATAATAAGCATTAGCTTTCAAGGTTTATGTAGGATTCTTATGGTTAGTCAAATCATAAGAAACATAACATGTCTAAACCTGTAATTACTCAAACCTATGACTCTTCGGGTTAGTTGAGTCATCAATCAAGATAAGAGATATAATATGCATAAAACCATGATTATTCAAACCTACGACTTCATGAATAATCAACAGTATAAGATCCTAACACAAGGTAGGATTCTAGCTTGATATAGGAAAAACATACCTGGATTAGCATGCTAGCTAGTTATGTCTAACATACTCACATGAAGTCTTCTTGTTCTTCTTCAATGACTTGTGCTAGTAACCTGTATATCTCATAGGTTAACCATTACAAAACCAAGTTATACATACCTCGTAAATGGATCTTCTATGAGATCCATGACAATGGATGAATCTTTGTCCACATGTTATCATGACCATATGTTCTTGGACCAGAACATGATTTGTCTTTCTTGGTGTACCTTTCATGTTAGTAGACAACATAAACCTCATACAACACCATAATGCATTAGTACAATCATAAGTGTCAACACCCTAACCAATGAATATCTTCTATCATGCATTCATAATTTTGTTAAGGTGATACGACAAATCTAAAATCAAAATTGTACTAACCGTAATAACATGAAGACAAACATACCATAAACTTAATCATGGACAAATATCGAAACATACCTCGACGAGTCATACCTGTCGATATCGCTTGTAATCTTCTTATGTAAGGCCTTAGCCTCATCTCCCTCTGAAACAGGAACTTCTTCACTCATGCAGATGATCAATCCATCTTCTTCTAGGATTAACCCAATCCACTTGATTTGCAAGAACTGGACCTTGAGCTGGATATGGGTTTGTCAGAGAAACCCCAAAAATTCAAACTTTGAATTTCAAACTTCCGAAAGGATAGAAATATGCGCCTTGATGAGCTGATCAAACTGGTATATTCAGAATTTGGAAACTGCAAAGTTTCACTCATCAATTTTGCCTTTGAAACTTTTGGATTCACTGGACGTGACCCTAAACCGGGGTTTGATGAATCCCACTCTTATGCCCAATCAAAAGGTTTGAACCAAAGCTCTAAGCTTCTATTTTTCTGAGGAGCTTCCAGCCGTGGTCACAGATTTCAAAAATTCCCATTTTTACAGAAGCCCTAATTTTCCACTTTTCTGATCAAAGTCCCGAACTAGGGTTTGATCAAGCCCGGCCTTCTACCCAACCAAAAACACTGATCTTGGTCTCTAAATTTCTATTTTGATGAGTAGCATCCAGCCGTGATCTCGGAATACAAAAATTCCAACTTTCTACGAAGCCCTAAATTCCGGAATCCATGAATGAAGGTACTCAAAAATAATTCTGTTTTGACAGAAATATGTACCTGATTGTTTCCGGTGTACCTCTGAATTTTTAGATCCACAGGGTCTGAAAAAGTTTCCTGAGATAGCCTGACCTGTTATCTTTCCATCCTGACAGGTCTGACCTCAATTGGATTCTCTGAGAGAGAGTTATGCCAAATGTCGCAACGTGACCTGTTTTGGGATAAAACAGGAGAGCGAACTTGTACGGAATGCCACGTGTCACTGTTTTAACTTCGGCCTCTGAAAAAGTTTTCTGAGATATCTCGGCCTGTTACCTTTCCATCCTGATAGGTCTGACCTCAATTGGACTCTCTGAGAGAGATTTATGCCAAATGTCGCAACGTGACCTGTTTATGGGATAATACAGAAGAGCGAACTTGTACGGCGTGCCACGTGTCACTGGTTCAACTTCGGCCTCTGAAAAAGTTTTCTGAGATAGTACAGACTGTGTACTACCTATCACTTTTTACGAAATTTCATTTGGAGCTTCCTATCCCAAGATATGACCTTTTTCCCAAGGTCACCTGATTTTGACTCATATCTGGAAGAGGCAGAAACCCTATACTGTACAGATCATAAATCACAAAGTACAACGAATTAGAGGTTTTCCTTTGGACACAAGATACCTGGAGATCTTAGCTTAGGCCTGTAACAATTTCAGATCCGAAAACTTTGCCAAAACGGATTTATAGCGAAAGTGCTACGATGACTGGTTTTTGCTATATCAAGCCCTAGCATCGTAAGTGCAACAAGTGTCATACATGCCATATCATGCCTTCTTTCAGGCTAGCTCTGATACCATGTTAAATTTTCAGAATTTACTTCAATCTGATCTAGGATATTAACTAAGAGAACAACATGTACAGCATATCTACAGCATATCAATCATGGAGACAATAATGCAAGCACACAAGAGACACAAAGATTTACTTGGGGAAAACCATAAAGGTGAAAAACCCCAATAACTTCCTCAGAGATAGATAGAGCAATGATACAACCAACCAAGAGAGATAGCCATAACCTAGCAGCAGATCCTCCTCCTCCATAAGTGCGCCACTCCTCCTTGAGTGCATGTGTGAGAAGTGAGTGAGTAAATAGAGTGCCTCCCGCACTCTATTTATACTCGACTTGACTTGCCTTTTTACCTAACTCATGTCGGCTCTAACTTAACCACATAACATAATGCTGAGTGGGCCGACCCCCAATAGGGTGGTCTAATAACCCTTTGACCCACATGGCCGACCCCCAATAGGGTGGTCTAATAACCCTTTGACCCACATGACTTATACAGGGCCGACCCCAAACAAGGTGGTCTAATAACCCATCAAGTATAAGTTACGAAACTTACAATATAAATGACGACACTTCCTTATAGAGGAATAATACCATCTCTATAGGAATACAATATACATATATGTGAAATACATTCCGAAGTTACATATACATCAACAGTATACATGTATGTAATGAAATACACCATGATCACCAACAAGTTACATAATACCATCCAGAGACTGGAGAAGCAACTAAAAATGAGAATTTGTCTAATAAACCCAAGCAGTTAAAGATAGCTGACCTGGAGCAGCAGATCGTGAAAATGGTATAGAATCCCAACGACATGGCTCCAGTACAGTCCATGCTAAAAGAAAAGGACAAATATATTTCAGGCTTAAAAAAGAAGCTCAACATTCCTGCTGTCGAGCATTCACAGACTTCCAAAGTGTTGGAAATATAGTCTGAGCTAGAAAAAGCCATGACCGATGGTCAGGCATCAAAGAGAATATTGTCACCTTAGAAAATGAGTTGGACGATCTAAGAAAGAAGAATCAGGACATCCTTCAATAGAAGGCCGCCGCATTACAAGTTTCATCTTTTGCGGATCCTATTGATAAGATGGCCCATACAATTATAGAAATGAGTCTCAAATATGCTCAGCTGAACTAGGCACAAGATTAGCTAAAATCTAAGTGCGACAAGCTTATCGACATGGACGAAAAATTGGCTGAAAGAGATCAAGCCATCTCGGAGCTACAATAGTCTAAGAGGAGCTCCGGAAAGACTTCCAAGACTTGACTAGAATATTGACTGGTAAGCCTCAGCTTAGAAGCTCCAAGTTCACAATCTGGGAATAGGTAGCAGCCTTGATAACCACCCAGTGGAGCCAGTTCATCATATCTAAGGAAAAGTGTGAAATTGCTGAAGCCGCCACCTAAGATGCTCGTTCGGCCCTAAACAACGTAAGCAAAAAGATGGATTTGGCCAAAGCGGCAATTGAATTTTTGAATGAGAAAACCTTTGATGAGCTCTAGGCATACTCTATCCATGATAGAACTAAAGTAATCATGGAATCCAACAAAGTGATTACAAAGGAAATGATGGCTCAAAATGTCGCTGATATGGTGGCCCAGCTGAAGCATGATGTTCGGTTGTTCAAAGAGTTATTCAAAGAATTTGTTCCCCTTGGCCTCCCATCCTTCTAGGATGGACATGGAGATTTGTACCCAAAAGAGCACTACAATGCCATGATTTTGTATGCAAGGAACTCTAAAGTTCACTTGGCGGATTCTCTTTAGGAGCTTAATGGAAGAATGTTTGTAGACAAACTGCACACTAATTTTAAGATGCTTAATTGCCTTCAGTCAATTTTCAAAACTCTTCCAAAGCCCACGTTTGAGCGTTATTCCGAGCTAGATTCATCCCCCAGAGAGCTAAGGGTTTTCCAATACTCTATGCAGATGGATATGAAATACGCTATAGTACCTGTATTTGCTGGGGAGACTAGATGACTGTATAGAGAAGCTATGTTCGCTTATGCAATAAGTGACCAAGATAGTCCTATTAATTATCCTATATATGCAATTGATGAATATATGGGTTTTTATATGTTGTCACTAGGTGAGCCCTCTGAAACGAAAATTGCGCAACCTTAAGGGACTAAACCTGTTGCAAAAGACATTCGGAGTCAAGTTTGGAAACTATACTTTGACGGAGCCTCAACCAAAGAAGAATCTGGAGCTGGCGAAGTACTATCATCACCAGTAGTGAAAGAGATTAGTTTGTCATACAAGCTATATTTTGATACTACTAATAATTGTCAAGCACTCTAATTGCAGATAATTAAATATCAAACACACAGAGCGTATGAAATTTATTGTCAACCCGAGAAAGTTTTTTTATTTCAAAGGACAAGTGCACAATATATGCTTAAACACAAAACCATTAGAAGTAAATACTTTTATCTTCTAACATCCATGTTCATCCCAAGAATCTATGCAATCCCAATTGCCTTCTAACTGCTATACTACAATTCTTTTCTATTATGCATCAAGAAGAAATGGTATCAGATCTAATCAACGATTGCAAGAAGGAAATCTCATTCGCATTCCAAAATAATCACTTGTCTAAGCTAATCAAGCTGGGAATCATAAAGCATGACCTGAACATTACTCTAGAACTTTAATGAAAGAGATTGAAGCAACTGTTCTAAGAAACTGAATTGCAAAATATAAATCAATCAACACATAACAGGAAAGCTAATTTGTAAGAGCTCCTGGGATTACGTCTCAGCTGTAGGATGAACACAGCAGTGTGAACAGAAATTGAAATATGTAAAACAAACCTGACTCAGTCGACTGTTATTCGATACCATTCACCAATCCCACGAAAATATAATCAATTACTGAGAAATCCACACAATGAATATTGCTGCTGCGTATAAAAGAGAGAACAAAACATCACACAACAAGAAAGATGAAATCCTAAATTAACACAGCAATCTCTGTGGAAGACGGGCCCAGTCTTCACACAGAGACGCTGGTTGAACAACACTCTTTTTAACTCAGAAGTAACTCCTTATATTAACAGAAGAATGAGTACACAGTTTCGGCTTGGCTGCTAATACAAGATAAATTAATTGTTTGCTGTCCAACCCCTCAGTCGAGGCAATCCCACATATTTATACATACAATTTGCAACATCTAAACCTATAATTGGGCAGCCATGAAGATCTCTGATCTTCAGGCGCCCTAAATAATCTAGCTGTTACAATGCGTGGCAAAACTGAAATATCCAAATATGAGAGGAGTTATCAACTGTCCCAAGAGTGGCGGTCCTTCCAGCTCACAGCTGGATTCGAGCAGCGACATACTTAAGATAGCACTTTATGTTACAGCTGCCCTGCCACGACTGTGCCCTGATTGACGATTTGAGCCTCAAGGAACCTTCTACAAGCAATGGACGTCCCTTCCTCCATGACTTGTTCAGCTCCGATCTTCCTGCAGTCTATTTGTCTTACTACCTTCATAAATCGCATCATGTTAGCACAAATTAAGAGATGCACAGTTTTAATCATCACAATCATAAGTATTAATACAATAAAACAATAATCGGCCATACCTTGGTAATATTGGGGAATAAGATAAGGACAATAGGTCGAATTGCCAAGGTAATTGATGTAAGACAAGGGAAGGGAAGATGATAAATGATGGTCAAAAAGGGCCAATTCTGGGCTCAACAATAATGTCGCTGAGTATGAGGCCCTCATCCTAGGCTTTTGAGCCACTAAATACTTGAGAATCACTAAGCTGGCGGTCTGTGGAGACTTTGAGTTGGTGGTAAATCGGATCAAAAGTGTTTATCAAACGAAACATCCGAGGCTTAGGGAATACTGAAATATTTCCTAGGATCTTGTTGAGAACTTCTTTGATGCTTTCAATATAACTTTTGTCCCAAGGTAGTGCAACCAACAGTTCACCTGTTGAGGATGCTTTCCTGGATGAACATTTATTCGCACTCTCAGCTCATTCACCCTGGTATGCAGACGTTGCTAATTATTTGGTTGCAGGGAAGCTTCCGCCACATATGTCTAAACGAGAAAAAAGAGAAATTATTCAGCAAAGTGCCAGGTATTGTTGGCTTAAAGGCCATCTCTTTTACACAGGACCTGATCAAGTACCTGGTCAATAAAGGGCAGAGGGAAATGATCCTTTTGTGTAGCTTTGTTCAGCTCCCTATAATCAACACAGACTCTCCATTTGCCATTTTTCTTGGGTACAATTACAAGTGGGGAAACCCACTCACTATCTGAGATAGGATAGATAAATCCTGCTTCCAAGAGTTTATGGATTTCTTCCTTCACTATATCCCTCAGATTGGGGTTCATGCGTCGCTGGGGTTGACATACAGGCCGGGAGTCATTTTTAATATAAATATGATGAGTGCACAGACTAGAAGGAATACCCTTCATGTCTGTATACTCCCAGGCGAATGCCCCCTTGCGTTCCTTCAAGAGATTGGTCAGGCGCATTTGTTCTTCTGAGGAGAGACCAGGGTTGATGTTCAAAGTTTTTCCAGGCTCTACCTCAACGGGAATGCTTCTGGAGTTTTTCAAGACTGGGATTATGTTTGTGTCATTGACTAGTGCTTCCTCCGTAAGTTGTTCTTGTTCTTCCTTCCCAAGGGTACTGTTCAGGAGTTGATAAACTTCCTTATCTACCGAAGCAGGTTCGCTAATGAAATTATTAATGGCATCGTCTTCTGTTTCGTTTTTGAATGTTAGTGCCTTCCCTATTGTTAGTAATGGCTAAACATCCTCCTCCTCTTCCTGTTCTATCCAAAGGGAAGTTTCAGTTTCTAGACTCGGCCGTGCTGGAGGGTACAGGGTGAGGTTTTTGGTTTCCATGCCATCAGATATAGTCATAGATCCTGATCGACAGCTGATGCAAGCATCAGCTGTAGCCAACCAGGGCCTCCCCAAAATCAATGGATGTCCCCCTAGCTACGACTTGGGTTGTAATACCAGAAAGTCGGCAGGATATTCCCATGAGTCTACTGAAATAACCAGGTCGTCCAAAATCCCTTCGGGTCTGATGGTGGATCTGTCTGCCAATTCTAAGATAGTGAGGGTCGGTCTAATATTGGTGAATCCGAGCTTCTTTACAGTATCCATTGTTATAACATTGATCGCAGCTCCTAAATCTACTAGTACGTTGGGTATCTGCGTTTGTCCTATGTGTACAGTGACAGTAGGATTGCCGGGATCCTCATACTTGGTTATAGGGGTTTTTCCAGTCATTAAAGCGGATAAATTCCCTATAACATGAACAGTAGGGGGATCTCTGGGTTTCCTTCCCGGTATTTTAGTGCACAGGTCCCGAACAGTTCTAGCGTAAATAGGTACATCTTGAAGAGCTTGTAAAAGGGGAATCTTGACATAAAGGTTCTTCAATTCTCCTAAGAGATTGAACTGAGGTTGCCCCCCTCTTTGTGACAGCATCAATCTCTCAGGGTATGGTGGTTGCCTTACCAGCTGGGTAGGCTGCGTGTTATCCACTTTATTGTCTAATGTTTCAGTCGTCCCATCTGAGGGATGCTCAGCACCTTCAATGTTAGGAACCAGATCAAATGGATGTTGGGAACTCTTTTCTTTGTCATGCTCAGATGGTGGAATATTTTCTGAAGTTACACGTTCTACTATCTTTCCAGACCGTAAGCGAATATCATTACAAGGTACAGGGGAGAGAGAGTAGGCCGGCATATTGAGAGCTTCCAATTGCTGGACTGTTTTATTGTTTGGGTTAGGGTTAGGTTGGGCAGGCAGCTGAGGCCGTATCGGTAAGTTAGGAACAGGATTATTTTGCAGCTGCAGCTGTGACTGCTGAGGTGGGTATTGAGGATATTGATGAAATTGAGGATATGGAGGATACGGTAACTGTTGAGGTGGAGGTGGTTGAGGAAACTGGTTCCCAGGATGGAAGTTCCTCCATCCAGGAGACCATGAAGTAGGCTGATGTGGTGGCTGTGTCCAAGGACTCCATGAATTATAACCCTGCATCGCAGGTTGAGGGGAATTCCACTGAGCATAATTCGAAGGGAATTGTGTATTCACATTTTGCATATTAGTATTCCAATTATTCAAATTATTCAGAAATGGAAATGAATCGGAAGACATACCTTGATTCCGGGGTTGCCAGGGTTTCTTCTGTGCAATGAAGTAGGCTGAATCTACCTCTGGAGTTGATGCCTGCAGAACAGCCTTTACTTGGGGTAATGTCGGACATTCTTTCATATCATGGTTCAGCTCGCACAGCTGACACACTTGTATTTTGTCAAGAGGGCATTCTTTCAGTGGATGAGTCTTTCTACATCGGGGACAAAACACACCTAGTGTGAGATCCTCCACTGCCTGTCTTTGCTTGGCCTTCAAGACATCAATCTCTGAAGAGATAGAGCTCATCATTTCTGTTTTAAATTTTTCAAGAAGATTGCCTATCTCTGCCCGTGTAGCTCCCCCATTGGATGACTTCTGAGTTCTGTCAAAGACATCACGTTCCAGCTTATCTCGTTTATTCTGCTTATTATGCCTAGAAGATCCCCTGGAATATCTCTTACATAATTCCACAATTGTCTCAAAAGATTCTTTAGAGATATCCCCCTTTCCTAATAAATTTAGCATGTCTAAACAATCGTCCTTGATTCCTCGAAGCAGGATTATCTTAAGCACATCTAGTCCCATGTTCGTCTGTCCAGCTCTCTGCACATTATACAGCAATCTCTCCACGAAATCCTCCAAACTTTCATCCTCCTTCTGTACCATCTTGAATAACTCCTCCCTTTTGTCCCTGGTGTTGCAATATTCTTGATATTTTTCCAGGAATACTTGCTTCATTTTATTCCAATTAGCAACAGTTCCTCCCCCAAGGCTCATGAACCATCGTAACGCATTGTCCTTCACGGTGGCAGGAAAAAGCTTCAACTTTTGAGCATCTGTGACATAATCATAGCTGCGACAGAGGATATCGAATTCAAACAGGAATTCGTCTGGATCCTCTGCCGCCCTGCCATGGAAGCGGGGTAACACCGACGGTGAAATGTTTTTCATAGGAGCTGTCCCCTCTAGCTGCTGTATTGGGAATTGCAATGTAGCCATAGTCTCTGGCGGGGAATCCTCTTCATGATGGTATTGTACCACTGCTTCTTCCTCTTCGTTCTCATGTCTATTATTCATCTTTTCTTCTGTATCTTCTTCTTCGTTTGTTCCTTTGTTCCTTACCTCAGTTGTAACAGCTGCGTATTCTTCCGTTGTAACAGCTGCATATTCTTCAGTTGTAACAGCTGCATATTCTTCAGTTGTAACAGCTGCGTACCCTTCAATTGCAACAGTTGAATCAGCTGTTCCTTCTTTAGCAGGAGTATATGCGGGAATCACAGCTGCTCCTGTATCTTCCACTATAGATCCTGATGCTAACGCTCCAGGATCAGCAGGGCCTCTTTTGATAGGAGTCTCCCGTTGATGAGATCTGACAGCTGAATCAGTTTTGTCAACAAGGTCGTCAATAAATGTTCTTCTACCCAGCGGTGGACCTTGACCACGACCCGAACCACCTGCACTGTTAGTAATTTGTGGATTTTTGGGGGTTGGGAGGTGATCGCGTTTTACCCTCCTCGTATTCATGTGAAGCAGATCATTTCAAAAACATCCAAAAGACTGACTAAAAGCAATTATCAGATACAACTAATGACTAGTGTTTAATTTTCATCCTTCCCCGGCAACGGCGCCAAAATGTCAAGCACTCTGTGAGCAACCCGGCATCTTCCAGCTTCACTGTTTCCCTTCCACTATGATATGCCTAGGGAAGTTGAAAAGACACCCTCAATCTGAATCCAACTCAATGACACCTGTAGGAGGTGGAAGCACTGGTTCTTGTGGGACAGTGTCTTCCAGCGCATCTAATGTTAACAGGAGAGTTGCTGGTTCTTGTGTAACAGCAACATCCTTTAACCCGTCTTCAGCAGCTACCTTCATTGCTTTTGGAGACACTGGTTCTTGTGTAACAGTGTTTTCTTTGTCATTCTGCTGTTGAGACTGAATATCCTTTTCAATTTGCAGCTCCTCCTCCAAGATTTCAGTGTCACCTGAGCATGGTGTCTGTACCTGTTCATTGTCACTCCACTGTGTGTCAGGGATGATATCCACTCCCAGGTTATCTCCCAGATGTAATTCAGGAGTTTTTGTTGCAGCCTCCAAGGATGTTGGTTCTTGTGTAACAACATCCTGGCTTACCTCTTCATCCTTCTTCTGCTGCAGCTCCTCTTCTATGAGTTCTGTATCATGGGAGCTCTCTGGGGTTACAACCCAGAGTTCATCATTGAATGCCTGTCACGCGGGTGACCCGGGTTCGATCCCCGGCAACGGCGCCAAAATGTCAAGCACTCTAATTGCAGATAATTAAATATCAAACACACAGAGCGTATGAAATTTATTGTCAACCCGAGAAAGTCTTTTTATTTCAAAGGACAAGTGCACAATATATGCTTAAACACAAAACCATTAGAAGTAAATACTTTTATCTTCTAACATCCATGTTCATCCCAAGAATCTATGCAATCCCAATTGCCTTCTAACTGCTATACTACAATTCTTTTCTATTATGCATCAAGAAGAAATGGTATCAGATCTAATCAACGATTGCAAGAAGGAAATCTCATTCGCATTCCAAAATAATCACTTGTCTAAGCTAATCAAGCTGGGAATCATAAAGCATGACCTGAACATTACTCTAGAACTTTAATGAAAGAGATTGAAGCAACTGTTCTAAGAAACTGAATTGCAAAATATAAATCAATCAACACATAACAGGAAAGCTAATTTGTAAGAGCTCCTGGGATTACGTCTCAGCTGTAGGATGAACACAGCAGTGTGAACAGAAATTGAAATATGTAAAACAAACCTGACTCAGTCGACTGTTATTCGATACCATTCACCAATCCCACGAAAATATAATCAATTACTGAGAAATCCACACAATGAATATTGCTGCTGCGTATAAAAGAGAGAACAAAACATCACACAACAAGAAAGATGAAATCCTAAATTAACACAGCAATCTCTGTGGAAGACGGGCCCAGTCTTCACACAGAGACGCTGGTTGAACAACACTCTTTTTAACTCAGAAGTAACTCCTTATATTAACAGAAGAATGAGTACACAGTTTCGGCTTGGCTGCTAATACAAGATAAATTAATTGTTTGCTGTCCAACCCCTCAATCGAGGCAATCCCACATATTTATACATACAATTTGCAACATCTAAACCTATAATTGGGCAGCCATGAAGATCTCTGATCTTCAGGCGCCCTAAATAATCTAGCTGTTACAATGCGTGGCAGAACTGAAATATCCAAATATGAGAGGAGTTATCAACTGTCCCAAGAGTGGCGGTCCTTCCAGCTCACAGCTGGATTCGAGCAGCGACATACTTAAGATAGCACTTTATGTTACAGCTGCCCTGCCACGACTGTGCCCTGATTGACGATTTGAGCCTCAAGGAACCTTCTACAAGCAATGGACGTCCCTTCCTCCATGACTTGTTCAGCTCCGATCTTCCTGCAGTCTATTTGTCTTACTACCTTCATAAATCGCATCATGTTAGCACAAATTAAGAGATGCACAGCTTTAATCATCACAATCATAAGTATTAATACAATAAAACAATAATCGGCCATACCTTGGTAATATTGGGGAATAAGATAAGGACAATAGGTCGAATTGCCAAGGTAATTGATGTAAGACAAGGGAAGGGAAGATGATAAATGATGGTCAAAAAGGGCCAATTCTGGGCTCAACAATAATGTCGCTGAGTATGAGGCCCTCATCCTAGGCTTTTGAGCCACTAAATACTTGAGAATCACTAAGCTGGCGGTCTGTGGAGACTTTGAGTTGGTGGTAAATCGGATCAAAAGTGTTTATCAAACGAAACATCCGAGGCTTAGGGAATACTGAAATATTTCCTAGGATCTTGTTGAGAACTTCTTTGATGCTTTCAATATAACTTTTGTCCCAAGGTAGTGCAACCAACATGATGATTCTTTGGCCCTAACGGCTAGATCTTTCAAACCTCCCAAGAGACCGAAGTTGAAATATGAAGTGGAAATGTGATATCACCCATCTATTCCCAAAAATATAAAAAATTGGCAAGTATTTGAGGACAATCAACAAATCATGCGTTTTTTACAGCTCATGGATGATTTTTTAGGTACTAATATAGACAACAATCAAGAACGGGAAAGGGGAAACATCCTACAGGTAGAAGAGGGAACAACCCCTGGATTAACACTACATATTGTGGGCCACAAGATCCTTCAACTGAAGACTAACTACATTCCCAAGGGACTAGTTACTCTAGAACAATTGTTTGACAAGAATGAGATCCCGATGAAACCAACAGTACAACCAAAAATTGAGGATGTATAGGAAGTGAATGTTGGTACCCTGAAAGAACCAAAATTCATAAAGCTTTCACAGTCTCTGAAAAACGAGTAGAGGAAAAAGTACAAGGACCTCTTTGAAGAGTACATGGATGTTTTTTCCTAGAAGTATGAATATTTGAAAATTTATGATACAGTTATCATACAACACCAGATCCCACTAAAGCCAGATGCCAAGCCAGTAAAGAAAAAATTGAGGCAAGTAAATCCTATTTTGCTTCCTGTAATTGAGAAGGAGGTAAGGAAGTTTCTTGATGCAAAAATCATCATTCCTCTCAAATACTCAGAGTGGGCGGATAAACTAGTACCAACCAGAAAGAAAAACATAGAAATTTGTTTGTGTGTTGATTTCATAAATTTAAACAAGTGTTCTTTAAAGGAAAATTACCCTTTTCCTAAAATGGATCATATCTTTCAAAAAATGGTTGGATCAACTAGAGTGTCTATGATGGATGGATTTTCAGGCTATAACTAGATCGCCATGCACCTAGATGATAGGGATAAGAGAACTTTCACCACACCATGGGGAACATTCATGTTCGATAAAATTCCCTTCGGTCTTATTAACGCTAGTGCAACTTTTCAAAGGGCCATGGATATAACGTTCATATGTGAAAAGGACAAGTTTATTGTTATATATATAGATGATATGATAGTATTCTCAAAATATGATGAAGACCATCTTCAGCATCTAAAGTAGACCTTCAGGAAGTGCAGAAAATTCGGTTTGTCTCTCAATCCCCAAAAATCCTTTTTTGCAATGACAGAGGGAAAGTTGTTGGGACACATCGTCTCCAAAGATGGAGTGAAGATAGATCTTGATAGAGTAGCCTCTATAAAACTAATTGATCTCCCAAGGAATAAAAAGAAGGTACAGTCTTTTATTGGAAAAATAATTTTTCTATGAAGGTTCATCCCCAACTTTGCTGAAATAATGAAAGAAATCACTAACATGCTAACGAAAAACACAGAGATCAAATGGACAACAGCTGCAAGAGATTCTTGTAAACATATAAAATATGCCTTAGGAGAAGCACCTGCTTTAACCAGTCCTGACTACACAAAAGAGTTTCTTATATTCTCATTTTCCTCTGAGGTCACCATTGTAGCACTCCTCTTACAGAAAAATGACTAAGGACACGAGCAACCCATCACCTTTTTCAGCCGAGCATTAAGAGATTCTGAGCTAAAATACACATGATGGAAAATCAGGCTTATGCATATTCAAATCCCTTAAGTCATTCAGGAACTATGTCTTTCATTCTAGAATCATCGCCTAGTTAAATTTTCACATAATGGAACTTCACCGGTAGACTGGTGAAGGAGTATATGTTAAATTTTCAGAATTTACTTCAATCTGATCTAGGATCTTAACTGAGAGAACAACATGTACAGCATATCTACAGCATATCAATCATGGAGACAATAATGCAAGCACACAAGAGACACAAAGATTTACTTGGGGAAAACCATAAAGGTGAAAAACCCCAATAACTTCCTCAGAGATAGATAGAGCAATGATACAACCAACCAAGAGAGATAGCCATAACCTAGCAGCAGATCCTCCTCCTCCATAAGTGCGCCACTCCTCCTTGAGTGCATGTGTGAGAAGTGAGTGAGTAAATAGAGTGCCTCCCGCACTCTATTTATACTCGACTTGACTTGCCTTTTTACCTAACTCATGTCGGCTCTAACTTAACCACATAACATAATGCTGAGTGGGCCGACCCCCAATAGGGTGGTCTAATAACCCTTTGACCCACATGGCCGACCCCCAATAGGGTGGTCTAATAACCCTTTGACCCACATGACTTATACAGGGCCGACCCCAAACAAGGTGGTCTAATAACCCATCAAGTATAAGTTACGACACTTACAATATAAATGACGACACTTCCTTATAGAGGAATAATACCATCTCTATAGGAATACAATATACATATATGTGAAATACATTCCGAAGTTACATATACATCAACACTCCCTCTTAACTAGGAAGGTATTTCTCAGCACAGTTCTTCTAGCACAAGTCATCTTCTCTGGATCATCGTCACTAGATAATCGTCATCGAGTCATCATCATCGTCACTGCTGCTGCTATCTCAATCAATCTCTGAATCTACTCGTCATAGGAAGTTCTACAGAGCCAGTCCACGTGGCAGCTTCACACTCACTCAGGGCCCGAAAAGTAGTCTTATAAAACCACTTATATCAAGCCCTGAAACCCCTTATGGTTTTCTTTCCTCCATCATTTTAATCACTTCATTTTTCCATTAACCCACACATAATGGTCATTACCGCCGTTGTTTAGGAGATAAATGTTCCCTTGCATTTAATAGCCAAACACCTCATGGTTAAAGTAGGTTTATTCGAGATTTATTCACAAATCAAAGATGATAATATAGATATACAAAATAATTTGTTCCCAAGGAAGGACCTTGAAACAGGGAAGCAATCCATAATGTTATCTACACTGGATCTAAGGAAAGGAACTTTAAAGATGGCAATTCTAGATCCATTGGTGCCTGGGGAGAAGAAAGTGCCCTCTAATTTCAAAACCACCCAGGTGACTGTGAATTTATATGCATTCCCATCCAAGTAAATCATGGAACTTCACCGAAATACAGGTGAAGGAGTATACATGGATGTAATGAAATACACCATGAGCACCAACAAGTTACAGAATGTCGTCCAGAGACTGGAGAAGAAACTAAAAAATGAGAAGTCGTCTAATAAACCCAAGCAGTTAAAGATAGTTGACCTGGAGCAGCAGATCGTGAAAATGGTGTAGAATCCCAACGACATGGCTCAAGTATAGTCCATGCTAAAAGAAAAGGACAAAGAGATTTCAGGCTTAAAAAAGAAGCTCAGCATTCCTCTGTCTAGCATTCACAAACTGTCGAAGTGTTGGCAATACAATTTGAGCTAGAAATATCCCTAACTGATGGTCAGGAATTAAAAGAGAAGATTGTCACCTTAGAAAATGAGTTGGATGATCTAAGAAAGAAGAATCAGGACATCCTTCAACAGAAGAATGCTGCATTACAAGTTTCATCTTCTACGGATCCTACTGACAAGCTAGCCCAGGAAATTGCGGAAATGAGTCTCAAAGATGCTCAGCTGAATCAAACGCAAGATCAGCTAAAGTCCAAGTGTGACAAGATTATCAGCATGAGCGAAAAATTGGATAAAAGAGATCAAGCCATATCGGATCTACAACATTCTAAAGAGGAGATCTGGAATGATGTCAAAGAATTGACTAGAAGATTGACCGGTAAGCCTCTGTTAGAAGCACCAAGTTCACAAGATGGGAACAGGTAGCAGCCTTGATAACCACCCGGTGGAGCCAATTCATCGTATCTCAAGAAGAGTGTGAAATTGTTGAAGTCTCCACCCAAGATGCTCGTTCGGACCTAAACAACGTAAGCAAAAAGATGGGTTTGGCCAAAGAGGCAATTGAATTTTTGAATGAGAAAACCTTCAACGAGCTCTATACATACTCTATATGTGATATAACTAAAGTAATCATGGAATCAAACAAAGTGATTACAAAGGGAATGATGGTTCAAAATGTCGCTGATGTGGCGGCCCAACTGAAGCATGATGATCACTCTTTCAAAGAGTTATTCAAAGCATAATTTCCCCTTGGCCTCCCATCCTTCTGGGATGGTCATGGAGATTTGTACCCAAAAAAGCACTACAATGCCATGATGGTGGACACAAGGAACTCTGAAGTTCACGTGGAGGATTCTCTTCAGGAGCTTAATGGAAGAAAGTTTGTAGATAAACTGCACACTAATTTTGAGATGCTTAATCGCCTTTAGTCAATTTTTAGAACTCTGCCAAATCCCACGTTTGAGTGTTATTCTGAGTTGGATTCATCCCTCAGAGAGCTAAGGGTTTTCCAATACCCTATGGGTAAAGATTGGAAAAGTATCACAAGATTTCTGCGGATACAATAGCTTGAAAAGACTACAAGGACGTAATAAATGGTTGGAATGTCCTCAGCGTAGCCAGTAGTGGGGACACCTTCAGCACAATAGGGCAGTCCTCCACCTCAGCAAGGTGGACCCCAGTATCCCCAGTCAACAAGTCAGCATTAGTCCAACAGAATAACCTTTTTGTAACTGATTTTTGTTAAGATACAAACATAAAGCTGTAAGCCGTTGGGCTATAACAAACCATGTGTAGATTTTGTAAAGCCCATTGAGGCTGTATATAGAGGAAAAGGCGATTTAGCCCAGGTCGGCTCTTTTTGGAAGAAGTGTAACTTCAGATAATTGAAGTATGATCAAGATATATAAGAAAGAAACTTCAAGCCCTACCTTGGTTTTTCTATGGATTCAAAGCTCTGATATGTTCAGTTAGTATTTTCTTCTTCTGTTGTATCATCCCTCTTTCATATGTTTCGTATGATTTGCAAAGTTAGCATTGATTCAAATATAAGTGTTCTTGGATTTCCATCTTGTTTCTAGATGAATTATATTTGTGAAGTATTCATGATATAAAATCTGATTATATTATCCTCATAACACTTAAAATCTTATTCTTGATCATTTTGTATAAACTACTGAATTCCTTTTGGCTCAGTACATTTTCCGTTTTGTACACATGAGATAAATATTTACTTTGAGCGAGTACCTTTTCTCATGACACTTCACCAACACAAATTCATTCAAGTTTTTACTGGCATATCAGAAGTGCTGCCCACAATATACTAAGATTGATTATCATTATTATGTTCAAACATCAATGAATATGGTATCTGATTAAAAAATTTAAACAATTACATTTATTGATTCCCAGTTATAGTTCTAAAAAACAGCCTTAGAACATATCTAGGACTAACATCTTTTTTGGTGCCATTTCTGGGGAATGAAGTAAGAAGATCAATCTTCCCTGGGGACAACGACAACTCATACGCTCTTGATTTTGTAGTGGATGAAATTAGGCAGCAGGATGTGTAATCCACTTGGCGACTCCACCGATGCAAACCTGGAATCTGGACACAGACATACTCGCCAGAACCCCAACCACGAAGAATTAGTGGCCCTACAAGATTCCGCATCCTGGAGACACAGACATGGGAAATATCAATCCACCTCACTTCACCACCACCGATGAAGCTTCTCCCCTCCTCCGTCTGGTCCTCAATTCCTTGAATCTGAATTTATTTTCCAAACACCTGAAAGAGAATCCTCTCCCCAGAATCCCAATACTCCTTTTGGTCTACCCAGCTCGCAGGATTTTCCCACCAAAAGCAGAGAATCCTCATCCCGTAGAAATGCACCCAAGACATTTATCACTCCTCAAGCCAAGAATCTAATTTCCAGTCATCTTATGTCAGGAGAAGGAGGAGGTGGAGCACCACCACCACCGCCCAGAACACCATGATGGGTGGCGAGTCGACATGGGCCTCTACACTTTCCTACGCCCTTGAATGATATTCCCACCTACTATCTCAAGTTACTACCCAAATATGATGGCAGTAAGGGTACATCCACAGAGGACCATGTGGATCGCTTTCAATATTTCACTTACAACATTTTTATTGATCACGATGATGTGTTCATGAGGGTTTTCGCCCAATCTCTCAAAGGATAAGCTAGGAAATGGTTTAGATCACTACCAAACGCATCCATTAGCACTATGGAAAATCTGGAAATCATGTTCATCAAAAATTGGGAAGTTAAGCGTGATAATCTGTACTATCTAAAAAAATTCTCTTCCCTAAGAAAGAGCACCTCCAAAAATTTCACTGCAAGATTCAACAATGTTTATTATGTAATCCCCGAAGATATTCGACCTACAGAAGCCACGGCTCTAGCCACCTATGCAGGATCCTTCCCCTCCGATTTTTCCATCATGCTAAAGGAGCGAAGATCACCCTCCCTTAGTATAATGCAAGATGATGCTAGATATGTTGAAGGAAATATGAGGGTAGGAGGCAAGATCAAATTGACTAATGACATTGAGCAGAAAGACAAAGGGAAGGTCAAGGAAGAGAATATCTCCTCAAGAGTTAAAGACTCTCAAGAAGAAAAGATTGATGAAATGACCTGCATTATCAAAAACCTATCAAATAAGGTTACTCAAATGGAATTGGAAAATAGCAGTCCCAACAGACAATCCCCTTCCCATCCTCCCACTCAGTTCAGGAGGCCTTATAATCCTCAGATGACACACAGAGAGAGGAGAAATGATGAACAACAACCGAGACCACCTGCCAGAGAAAAAGATAATAATCTGATCGAAATACTGGAGGAATAAATCTATGAGGAAGTTGGAGAACAACTTAATTGGATGGAAGAAGATTCCCATCTCATGCATCTTACTAGAAATGATTATGAAAACTCACTTCCCTCTAACCAAAGAGGTGGATATCAAAATAAACCCCAAGAAAATGAGTCATGCTCTGATGAATACATATTACTCCCAAATACTCTACAGGATGAGTTGCATGGGGGATATGATCTTAGGCCTAGACCAGAGTTGGTTTATAGGAAGAACAATATTCCTCCTAAAAATTCCCCTCAAAAGTAGGCCCAAGATAAGTCCACTCAAACATCACCCTTGTTAAAAAATAGAGACATGTCGAAGGAAAAAATTATTAAATCCTCAGTTCCACATGGCCAAACAAATCCAGGCATCATCCCCCATAAGAAAATAGAGCCAGATCCTAAAGAACATAGAGAATGTCCTATACCTTTCAATATGGAGCATGAACTCAAAACTATCAAGTATTGCATTCTAGATGGATATATCTTTTGGAAATATCCTCTTGGAGTTCTATTAAATTGTGTTATTGAAGAAGAAACTGAAGGAATAACGGTATAGTTTCACAAATGCATGTGCGTAGGACATCATGCATTAAGAGCCACTTCCTATAAGGTCCTGCAAACTAGTTATTTTTGGCCTACATTGTTCACTGATGCTAATAAGATTGTTAGATCATGTAGGGAATGCCAAATATTTGATGGAAAGAAAAAACTTAAACCATTTCCCCTTAAACCAATCAAAGTGGAAGCACCATTCCAACAGTGGAGCATTGATTTCATAGGAGATATAAACCCCCATTCCAGTGGCCAAAATAGATGGATTCTTACGGCCACTGACTATTTCACAAAATGGGTGGAGGAAATTCCAACAAGAAATGCTAATGATACGGTTATAATAAATTTCTTGGAAAAGAACATCCTAGCAAGATTTGGTTTCCCAAGGAATATCATTACAAACAATGCTCAGGCTTTCAAATCCTCCAAAATGATGAATTTCTGCCAAAACTACAACATTGAATTGACACATTCAACAACCTATTACCCCCAGGGAAATGAATTGAAATAATCTTCTAATAAAATATTACTGAATATCATTAAGAAGATGCTGAGTACAAATAAAAGGTCTTGGGACTCCCAGCTAAAATTTCCACTATGGGAAGATAGAATCAGTGTCAAATGTGCTATAGGCACTTCACCATTCCAACTTGTTTATGGAAAATAAGTAGTCCTCCCTATTCAGCTGGGTTTACCAGTGATGAAACTATTACATCCAGAGCATGGGGAACCAAATGATATGGAGAGAAGGATTCATCAACTGATCGAAATTCAACAGGTTAGGGAGCAGCTGGACGAAACAACCAAGATACATCAAGACAAGATTAAGGCAACGTTTGATCGAAGAGCCATAGCTCGGGATTTTCAACATGGAGACCTAGTTCTAAAATGGGATGTTATGAGGGAACTTCACCGGTAGACTGGTGAAGGAGTATATGTTAAATTTTCAGAATTTACTTCAATCTGATCTAGGATCTTAACTGAGAGAACAACATGTACAGCATATCTACAGCATATCAATCATGGAGACAATAATGCAAGCACACAAGAGACACAAAGATTTACTTGGGGAAAACCATAAAGGTGAAAAACCCCAATAACTTCCTCAGAGATAGATAGAGCAATGATACAACCAACCAAGAGAGATAGCCATAACCTAGCAGCAGATCCTCCTCCTCCATAAGTGCGCCACTCCTCCTTGAGTGCATGTGTGAGAAGTGAGTGAGTAAATAGAGTGCCTCCCGCACTCTATTTATACTCGACTTGACTTGCCTTTTTACCTAACTCATGTCGGCTCTAACTTAACCACATAACATAATGCTGAGTGGGCCGACCCCCAATAGGGTGGTCTAATAACCCTTTGACCCACATGGCCGACCCCCAATAGGGTGGTCTAATAACCCTTTGACCCACATGACTTATACAGGGCCGACCCCAAACAAGGTGGTCTAATAACCCATCAAGTATAAGTTACGACACTTACAATATAAATGACGACACTTCCTTATAGAGGAATAATACCATCTCTATAGGAATACAATATACATATATGTGAAATACATTCCGAAGTTACATATACATCAACACTCCCTCTTAACTAGGAAGGTATTTCTCAGCACAGTTCTTCTAGCACAAGTCATCTTCTCTGGATCATCGTCACTAGATAATCGTCATCGAGTCATCATCATCGTCACTGCTGCTGCTATCTCAATCAATCTCTGAATCTACTCGTCATAGGAAGTTCTACAGAGCCAGTCCTTTTTCATACTGGATGTAGGCCCACCACCTGCAGGTCTTCATCATCACTGGCCATACTGTGGAATCCTCAGGACTTTTACGTGCGTCACAAAACCTCGAAAGAGCATCCCAGGCTGTTACGAGCACACAGCTCTACCTATAGGATCTCCCAGGGCACCGAATTACATGTGACCTCACCACAAAACCTCGCAAGAGCATCCCAGGCTGTTACGAGCACACAGCTCTACCTATAGGATCTCCCAGGGCAACGAATTACATGTGGTCATGGCAAAACCTCGCAAGAGCATCTGCCAGATATCCCAGGGAACCGAATTACATGCCATAGGCAAAACCTCGAAAGACTCTGCAGATCTCCCAGGGCACCGAATTACATGCCATAGGACAAAACCTCGAAAGAGCATCTGCCAGATATCCCAGGGAACCGAATTACATGCCATAGGCAAAACCTTGAAAGACTATCTGCAGATCTCCCAGGGCACCGAATTACATGTCCTCCCAGAGCAAAACCTCGAAAGAGCATTTGCCAGATGTCCCAGGGCACCGAATTACATGCCATAGGCAAAACCTCGAAAGACCATCTGCAAATCTCCCAGGGCACCGGATTACATGCTCATCTGCACAACCTGATCCACGGCCACAGAGTATCAACCTGATACTCACCATACATCATCCTGATGTATCCATGATCATCCTGATCATTATCACTGCAACGTCCTGCTGCATGTCATCTGGAGCAACATCCTGAAGCTCGTCATCTATGATCATCCTGATCATCACTGCAACATCCTGCTGCATGTCATCCGGAGCAACATCCTGAAGCTCGTCATATATGATCATCCTGATCATCACTGCAACATCCTGCTGCATATCATCTGGAGCAACATCCTGAAGCTCGTCATCCATGATCATCCTGATCATCACTGCAACATCCTGCTGCATGTCATCCGGAGCAACATCCTGAAGCTCGTCATCCATGATCATCCTGATCATCAATGCATCTACCTGATGCATACCAAGTATCTACCTGATACATATCATCATACATGATCCTCCTGATCATACAATGTATCCACCTGATACAAATACATGATACATATCATCATACATGATCCTCCTGATCATCAATGCATCTACCTGATGCATACCAAGTATCTACCTGATACATATCATCATACATGATCCTCCTGATCATCAATGTATCCACCTGATACAAATACAAATACATGATACATATCACCATACATGATCCACCTGATCATATCCAGCATCAACATGATGCGTACATACATACAGAATGATCCAACTGATCATATCCAGCATCCAACATGATGCGTACATACATACATAAAAATGATCCAACTGATCATATCCAAGCAGAAACCAGAACATCATCCTGATGCTCATCATCCAGCGCTTACATCCACAGCCATGTGTAGGATCCCCCTTCCAACATGCTTGGAATGGCTTCAGCAAATGTGTCCATCACTTCTTCCTCGAAGTATCCTCGATCTGAAGCACGCCAAGCCTCTCTCTGAAGTACTCGAACTTCACACTGGCTAGTGGCTTCGTCAGCACATCTGCAATCTGCTCGTCCGTCGCAACATACAGGAGCTTCACAGCTCCTCTCTGCACCATATCCCTGATATAGTGATATTTGATCTCTATGTGTTTCGACCTGTCATGAAACACTGGATTCTCGGACAGCTTCACACAACTCTGGTTATCACAGAAGATATCAGTAGCTTCCAATGGGAGATCAAATAGCTCAGACAGTAGCTTCCGTAGCCATACTGTCTCACAACTAGATGAACAGGCTGCAACATACTCTGCCTCAGCTGTACTCAGTGCTACGCAGGACTGCTTCCTGCTAAACCAAGAGATCACACCTGATCCCATACTGAAGCAACACCCAGAAGTGCTCTTCCTATCTGCAGCACTGCCAGCCCAATCTGAATCAACATAACCCTGCAGGTTAAATTTTTGATTCGCCTCATATCTGAGCCCATAATCCACTGTACCCTTCAGGTACCTCAGAACATGCTTTACAGCAACCAGGTGAACACTCCTCGGATCCGTCAGGAACTGGCTCAATGTGTTCACAGCAAAGCAAATATCTGGTCTCGTGTTCGTCAGGTACATCAAGGACCCAATAATCTGACGATACATAGAAACATCAACTGGCTCAGATGAAGCATCACAAAGAAGCTTCAGATTCGATGCCATAGGTGTGGCCATGGCTTTGCAATCCATCATCCCAAATCTCTTCAGGATATCTACTGTGTACTTCCCTTGACCAAGGAAGATCCCACCTGCATTCTGCCACACCTCCATGCCAAAAACAAATAGTGCATCATCCCCAAGTTCTTCATCTCGAACTTGGAAGAAAGCTTCCGCTGCGTGTCGGTAATCAATCTATCTTTACCTGTAACAAACAGGTTATCTGCATATAAAAGTAGTATCACTGGATTGCCTTTCTCAACCTTGTAGTAAAGGTTGGAATCCGCTTTACTCTTGGTAAAGCCCAAACTGGATAGAAAGCTGTCTACGATACCAAGTTCTGCACATATATATGACTACACCATGTTGTCTTGAAATCCATCTGGTGCATCTTCTATTTCATCACTTTTATATTTCTCAATGCTGCCATCTGCAACATGCTTGATCTGATAGTTCCATTTGGAAGTCATAACAAACTTCCCTTCACATCTTGGGACTACATCCCAAACATCATTCTTCATGATCGATGGATCATGGCATTCCATTTCTTCATCCCAGATCCTGGGAACTTCAATATCTTCAATAAATTTGTTGCTGAACAAATGTTGTAGTTCTTCTTTTGTAGGAGATGGCATACGATCTTTCCTACACAACAAGTTAAATTGCATGATTAGAAAACATCTCATAGTTTTCAGAACAAATTCTTACACATAAATAAATATGTCATACAGTCATGCAATTATCTTAGCCAATGCTTCAATACAACATTTATCCATATCCCGTAACTTTCTAGATGCCTTCCAATCTCTACCAAAACATTGTTAAGAGTGTGCACAACTCCCAACATGTCAGCAAAGAGGTTTCATTCTAGATAAGTAGCAATGGAATGTTGTACAGTGCCATAGGCCACTTACCCATGTATATTAGTAGTATACTGTTCATCAATGCAACTATTCTAATATGCACAATACATATCCTAATTCTAGGAACATGAGCATATACATCATTGAACAATTTTATTTAAACAAACAAATATGCATGAAATGATAATTAAAATACTTATCTTTGTTTGTTCGTTGGGTGGACTCCCTCTGAGTCTTTGCTTCCTTGCAGGAGCTGCTGGAGTCCTAATTTGAAGTAGCTTCTTCTACACCTTTCTGTTGTGGAATGTAGAGAGATGGTCAACTCTCTCTGAATATCTGCATCCTTGCAGAAACTACTGAAGTGTGCTCCTTTGCTTTATTGCAGGAACAACTGGAGTGTGCTCCCTCTTGATCTTTGCTTCCTGGATTACCTGTCTTTGAACTTATACTCATTCTTGATCCCTATGCATGCTTGTTAGTATCATCATTGTGTTATCCCCGAGGTCTCATACATAATAAAAAATTCATTAGAATAATCTTAATATTATCAAAAACACAATAATCTAAAGCATGTATAGTCATGGTCATTTCAAATAGAAATAATAAGCATTAGCTTTCAAGGTTTATGTAGGATTCTTATGGTTAGTCAAATCATAAGAAACATAACATGTCTAAACCTGTAATTACTCAAACCTATGACTCTTCGGGTTAGTTGAGTCATCAATCAAGATAAGAGATATAATATGCATAAAACCATGATTATTCAAACCTACGACTTCATGAATAATCAACAGTATAAGATCCTAACACAAGGTAGGATTCTAGCTTGATATAGGAAAAACATACCTGGATTAGCATGCTAGCTAGTTATGTCTAACATACTCACATGAAGTCTTCTTGTTCTTCTTCAATGACTTGTGCTAGTAACCTGTATATCTCATAGGTTAACCATTACAAAACCAAGTTATACATACCTCGTAAATGGATCTTCTATGAGATCCATGACAATGGATGAATCTTTGTCCACATGTTATCATGACCATATGTTCTTGGACCAGAACATGATTTGTCTTTCTTGGTGTACCTTTCATGTTAGTAGACAACATAAACCTCATACAACACCATAATGCATTAGTACAATCATAAGTGTCAACACCCTAACCAATGAATATCTTCTATCATGCATTCATAATTTTGTTAAGGTGATACGACAAATCTAAAATCAAAATTGTACTAACCGTAATAACATGAAGACAAACATACCATAAACTTAATCATGGACAAATATCGAAACATACCTCGACGAGTCATACCTGTCGATATCGCTTGTAATCTTCTTATGTAAGGCCTTAGCCTCATCTCCCTCTGAAACAGGAACTTCTTCACTCATGCAGATGATCAATCCATCTTCTTCTAGGATTAACCCAATCCACTTGATTTGCAAGAACTGGACCTTGAGCTGGATATGGGTTTGTCAGAGAAACCCCAAAAATTCAAACTTTGAATTTCAAACTTCCGAAAGGATAGAAATATGCGCCTTGATGAGCTGATCAAACTGGTATATTCAGAATTTGGAAACTGCAAAGTTTCACTCATCAATTTTGCCTTTGAAACTTTTGGATTCACTGGACGTGACCCTAAACCGGGGTTTGATGAATCCCACTCTTATGCCCAATCAAAAGGTTTGAACCAAAGCTCTAAGCTTCTATTTTTCTGAGGAGCTTCCAGCCGTGGTCACAGATTTCAAAAATTCCCATTTTTACAGAAGCCCTAATTTTCCACTTTTCTGATCAAAGTCCCGAACTAGGGTTTGATCAAGCCCGGCCTTCTACCCAACCAAAAACACTGATCTTGGTCTCTAAATTTCTATTTTGATGAGTAGCATCCAGCCGTGATCTCGGAATACAAAAATTCCAACTTTCTACGAAGCCCTAAATTCCGGAATCCATGAATGAAGGTACTCAAAAATAATTCTGTTTTGACAGAAATATGTACCTGATTGTTTCCGGTGTACCTCTGAATTTTTAGATCCACAGGGTCTGAAAAAGTTTCCTGAGATAGCCTGACCTGTTATCTTTCCATCCTGACAGGTCTGACCTCAATTGGATTCTCTGAGAGAGAGTTATGCCAAATGTCGCAACGTGACCTGTTTTGGGATAAAACAGGAGAGCGAACTTGTACGGAATGCCACGTGTCACTGTTTTAACTTCGGCCTCTGAAAAAGTTTTCTGAGATATCTCGGCCTGTTACATTTCCATCCTGACAGGTCTGACCTCAATTGGACTCTCTGAGAAAGATTTATGCCAAATGTCGCAACGTGACCTGTTTATGGGATAATACAGAAGAGCGAACTTGTACGGCGTGCCACGTGTCACTGGTTCAACTTCGGCCTCTGAAAAATTTTTCTGAGATAGTACAGACTGTGTACTACCTATCACTTTTTACGAAATTTCATTTGGAGCTTCCTATCCCAAGATATGACATTTTTCCCAAGGTCACCTGATTTTGACTCATATCTGGAAGAGGCAGAAACCCTATACTGTACAGATCATAAATCACAAAGTACAACGAATTAGAGGTTTTCCTTTGGACACAAGATACCTGGAGATCTTAGCTTAGGCATGTAACAATTTCAGATCCGAAAACTTTGCCAAAACGGATTTATAGCGAAAGTGCTACGATGACTGGTTTTTGCTATATCAAGCCCTAGCATCGTAAGTGCAACAAGTGTCATACATGCCATATCATGCCTTCTTTCAGGCTAGCTCTGATACCATGTTAAATTTTCAGAATTTACTTCAATCTGATCTAGGATATTAACTAAGAGAACAACATGTACAGCATATCTACAGCATATCAATCATGGAGACAATAATGCAAGCACACAAGAGACACAAAGATTTACTTGGGGAAAACCATAAAGGTGAAAAACCCCAATAACTTCCTCAGAGATAGATAGAGCAATGATACAACCAACCAAGAGAGATAGCCATAACCTAGCAGCAGATCCTCCTCCTCCATAAGTGCGCCACTCCTCCTTGAGTGCATGTGTGAGAAGTGAGTGAGTAAATAGAGTGCCTCCCGCACTCTATTTATACTCGACTTGACTTGCCTTTTTACCTAACTCATGTCGGCTCTAACTTAACCACATAACATAATGCTGAGTGGGCCGACCCCCAATAGGGTGGTCTAATAACCCTTTGACCCACATGGCCGACCCCCAATAGGGTGGTCTAATAACCCTTTGACCCACATGACTTATACAGGGCCGACCCCAAACAAGGTGGTCTAATAACCCATCAAGTATAAGTTACGAAACTTACAATATAAATGACGACACTTCCTTATAGAGGAATAATACCATCTCTATAGGAATACAATATACATATATGTGAAATACATTCCGAAGTTACATATACATCAACAGTATACATGTATGTAATGAAATACACCATGATCACCAACAAGTTACATAATACCATCCAGAGACTGGAGAAGCAACTAAAAATGAGAATTTGTCTAATAAACCCAAGCAGTTAAAGATAGCTGACCTGGAGCAGCAGATCGTGAAAATGGTATAGAATCCCAACGACATGGCTCCAGTACAGTCCATGCTAAAAGAAAAGGACAAATATATTTCAGGCTTAAAAAAGAAGCTCAACATTCCTGCTGTCGAGCATTCACAGACTTCCAAAGTGTTGGAAATATAGTCTGAGCTAGAAAAAGCCATGACCGATGGTCAGGCATCAAAGAGAAGATTGTCACCTTAGAAAATGAGTTGGACGATCTAAGAAAGAAGAATCAGGACATCCTTCAATAGAAGGCCGCCGCATTACAAGTTTCATCTTTTGCGGATCCTATTGATAAGATGGCCCATACAATTATAGAAATGAGTCTCAAATATGCTCAGCTGAACTAGGCACAAGATTAGCTAAAATCTAAGTGCGACAAGCTTATCGACATGGACGAAAAATTGGCTGAAAGAGATCAAGCCATCTCGGAGCTACAATAGTCTAAGAGGAGCTCCGGAAAGAGTTCCAAGACTTGACTAGAATATTGACTGGTAAGCCTCAGCTTAGAAGCTCCAAGTTCACAATCTGGGAATAGGTAGCAGCCTTGATAACCACCCAGTGGAGCCAGTTCATCATATCTAAGGAAAAGTGTGAAATTGCTGAAGCCGCCACCTAAGATGCTCGTTCGGCCCTAAACAACGTAAGCAAAAAGATGGATTTGGCCAAAGCGGCAATTGAATTTTTGAATGAGAAAACCTTTGATGAGCTCTAGGCATACTCTATCCATGATAGAACTAAAGTAATCATGGAATCCAACAAAGTGATTACAAAGGAAATGATGGCTCAAAATGTCGCTGATATGGTGGCCCAGCTGAAGCATGATGTTCGGTTGTTCAAAGAGTTATTCAAAGAATTTGTTCCCCTTGGCCTCCCATCCTTCTAGGATGGACATGGAGATTTGTACCCAAAAGAGCACTACAATGCCATGATTTTGTATGCAAGGAACTCTAAAGTTCACTTGGCGGATTCTCTTTAGGAGCTTAATGGAAGAATGTTTGTAGACAAACTGCACACTAATTTTAAGATGCTTAATTGCCTTCAGTCAATTTTCAAAACTCTTCCAAAGCCCACGTTTGAGCGTTATTCCGAGCTAGATTCATCCCCCAGAGAGCTATGGGTTTTCCAATACTCTATGGGTAAAGATTGGAAAAGTATCACAAGATTTCTGCAGATACAACAGCTAGAGAAGAATACAAGTATGTAATCAATGGTTGGAGCGTCCTTGGCGCAGTCAGCAGTGGGGACATCTTTAGCACAACAGGGAATTCCTCCACCTCAATAGGGTGGACCCCAGTATCCCCAGCCTACAAGTCAGCATTAGTCCAACGGACTAGCCTTTTTGTAACTAATTTTTGTTAAGATACAAACATAAAGCTGTAAGAAGTTGGGCTGTAACAAACCATGTGTAGATTTTGTAAATCCCACTGAGGCTATATATAGAGGAAAAGGTGATTTAGCCCAGGTCGACTCTTTTTGGAAGAAGTGTAACTTCATATAGTTGAATTCTAATCAAGATAATACGAAATAAACTTCAAGCCCTACCTTGGGTTTTTTGTGGATTCAAAGCTCTGATATGTTCAGTTAGTATTCTCTTCTTCTGTGATATCATCCCTCTTTCATATGTTTCCTATGATTTGCAAAGTTAGTATTGATTCAAATATGAGTGTTCTTGGATTCCCATATTGTTTCTAGATGAATTATATTTGTGAAGTATTCATGATGTAAAATCGGGTTATATTATCCTCATAACGATTGAAATCTGCTTCGTGATCATTTTGTATAAACTATTGAATTCCTTTTGGCTTAGTACGTTTTTTGTTCAGTACACATGAGATAAATATTTACTTTCAGTGAGTACCTTTTCTCATGACATTTCACCAACAAAAAATCATTCAAGTTTTTACTGGCATATCAGAAGTGTTTCCCACAGTATACTAAGATTTATTATCATTATTATGTTCAAACAACAATAAATATGTTTTCTATTAAAAAATATAAATAGTAAAATTTATTGATGCCCAGGCACAATTCTAAAAAACATCCTTAAAATGTCTCTGGGACTAGCAGACACAATGCAAGACAAAACTCACTTTGCAATGGTCACCCCCGAGACGGAACCATGATGCCACAAGCAAGAGTTCACTCAACCACAAAACCCTTCTAACATTGGTACAACCACAATCCAATGGAAACTAGATTCCACATCACTTCCAATCCAACATCTCCAGTGGCAATTCCAGGACAAAGTTTTTAGGAGAAATCAGTCCAACCAAAACCCAATGGCAAGTCTTCCTCCAATCCACTCCAGGGAAATTTGAGTGGCTCCAAGACAAAATATTCATAAATATACCATTCCAAAATCAAATCCAATGGCATGTGGATTCCACATCACTTCCAATCTAGGATCTCCAAAGGCAATTCCAGGACAAAACAGTGGCAATTCCAGAGTAACTCAAATTGGGAACAGGCTCAACAAGGGAGAACCAACCAACAAAAAATCATTTCAAGAGAAACCAAAACCAATCACACTAGTACCATAGCAAAAACAATATCCAAGAGCATGCATAGCCAACACAAGCAAATTGAATTCCTTCATGAGAAATTTGAATTGGGAGAGAGAGATACAAGCATGAGAGTTACATTCCAAAAATAGAAAATAGGAGTTACATATCATGAGGCTATACCAAGAGACACACTAACCCAACTCAAGAGGGTGCACTAGGTGAGTGATAGAGAGAGAGAGTGTGTGTGTGTGTGTGACTCCAATTTTAATAAAAACAATCGTGGAATAATAAAATCAAGGAGTAACACAACATAAGAGGGTGCACAAGAAAGATGGTCTACCAAGTCCACAAGAAGGGTGTGCAATATCAACATGGACCCAAACACAAATGTAACACTTTTCCCACAACCCCTTGCTCATAACATCATGGTTCCTCATACTCTCTTTTGTGGCATCGGTCAATCCGGTTGCTTTATTTTATTAATTAATTAATAATAATAATGTGCAAGCCATAGTACTGGAACCTCGTTCCATAATGTCACAACATCAAAATAATAATAACATGTCCAGGGGCTAAACCAGAGGGTATTACACCCCCCTCCCCTTAAACCATGAATCGTCCTCAATGCATATTACATAGATGCCTTTATAAAATGATAACAAGCATGCCCATACATGCCTTAGAAAGATAAAATCTTTTAAACACAATATTTCCCACTACCACCTACTTTCCTATCTGTCTCCACTATCCATGGGAGAACCGAGACTTGTAGGGTGGACTCAAGGAAGAAAGGGTCGATCTTCAATCCCCATCATAGGGTCTTCAATCCTCTTTACAATGCCTTCAAACCTTTAAAAAATATACATCCACCTGAAAATCATATTTCAATCACTCATAAGATTAACATCAAATATATAATATGTGATACATGATATAATATATTCTTTTACAAAGATGCTTTTTACTTTCCAACAAACACACGATTAGCTGCAAACATGTATATATATTGTTCATCTAGATACATAAAATACATCTTCAAGATACATGATATATGAACTAAATCACATGAAATACATTAGTATATACAATGTACATGATATATAAATACTTCCTCAACAAAATACTTGAAACGCATCTACCTGAATCTTATTCTAATCAATTCAAGCATATGAAATGCATCAGGTGTATTAATCAATTTCATGAAGGGAATCAAGTAAACTGTTCAATTTCATGAAGTGCTTCAAGTGTGTACTCTTTCTTCACGAAATGCATTCTAGTCAATCAATCACATGAAATGCATATACTTTACCTACAAATACATGAAATGCGGCATGCATATGCTCTATCAACAGAATACATGAAATGCATCTAAGATATATGGAATGCATTCCAGTTAGTCAATACACATGAGATGCATTACCAAGATTCTTTTACATGATTTATCACCCAAATAATTTCCCTACAATGCATGATATTTACCATGATAGTTTACAAATATGCCTTTCAACAAAGGTATTTGATATACCGCAAGGATACCCTAACAAGATACTTTTCGCAAACATCACAGGATATTTTTCTAACAAAGATACTTGTATTAGTATTGGATATATAAGGATACATGAAGTACATCTTCAATAGAGGTAAGTGGATCATACTTTAATCAGACACACAGTTACTACATACTTTTCAATAAGATATACAAAATACCAACTTGATATTACTATGATACCTACACATGAAATGTCATCAAGATACCACAAAAATACATTTCAACAAAGATCACAAAGATACCTTTCTAATGACGATCGCAAAGATAAATATCAGAAAGATAGTTTTCTAGCAAAGGTCACAAATATCATCTTAACATTTTATGCACTTAATGTAACAAGGAAGCGAACTTGTATGCAACATTTCCAATCTAACTAAGAAACCAAAAGGACCATAACAAATTGTAGTTAAACATACTACCTTTCATCTTCACACAAAGCATAATTATTCTTTAGAGAGTATCGAAAAAACCATTATACATCAACTAATAGTAATTAGTATCAACAAGTAACATCAACCAATATCAATCATACATCATTCATATAGGCGGTCCATAGTACATCAATTCATAATACATCAACCATAACACATCAACCAAAACACATCAACTAGAACACATCAATCATAATACATCAACCAGAATACTTCAATCAGAATACATCAACCATAAGAAAAATACATCGATGAGAATACATCAATCCGAATACATTAACCATAATACTTCAATCAAAATACATCAATCAAATCTAGATACATCAATAAGAATACATTAATCAAATAAATATACATCAATCAAATCAGGATACATCAATCAGAATACATTAATTAAATTACATTAATATTTAATAATCACATATACCCCACATCTGATAAACATCGATTAGTTTCTCAATAACATCACCCAAGCACATCAATCATACCAATATCAACCAATGACGACAAGTAACAACCAATAGAAACCATATGAATAACAATATCATCCCTACATCATCCACTCGACATCAACCATCGTTTATCAATCATACACACAACAACCATAACAACCAAGAAGAACCAATAATAGCCATACATACACTAATAACAATATCATACATGTATCAACCATTAATCATCCACTGTCAATCAATAACAACCTATAGTATCAAACAACATACGTTGACCACAAAAATCATATCAAATAGTTTCTATTTATCATAACATTATATATAATTATTAGCACATAACGATATATATAATATACATATATTAATAATACATGTATACAATCAATAGCATCACACAAATATTACTAATACTGCACTTATGTAAGCACTCAACACATACACAATCATACATCTTACCTACATACATACTCCATCAATATCAATGTTATACATTGACATCAATCCCATCTAATACCCATATACTAACCATGCATTATGCTACTAATTATTTACACGTAGCACACTACTTATACTATCAACCAAAGTAAATACATAGTCACCTCAAACAACCAAACATCCTACCACCAAAATATTATAATATTCTATAATAAAATAATTACTAGCTATACAACACACCATCATACACTCATACCATACACCATACTTACTATTACTATGTATTATTTCTATACATATGCCCATTCTGTCTACATACATATTATAATTCTTCAATCATATAAACAACATATTAGTCATATAACCTATATATCCTATACACCCGTATAATTATTATGTTATACCATAATATCCATACAATTACGACGGTATAATTACGTAATCCAATGCTATCATATTAGGTATGCATTATAACATATATACTAACATAATACTTCTGATCACACTATACTTCCTAATACTTCCAAAAACTTTCAAATACTCCAAAATAATTTCAAACTTTACACTTACTTCATTGCATATGTTCATATATATACATATAGTATATACACAATATCATATACACGTAATACTAATAATTATTGCATATTTTAAAATACAGATTACAATATATATAAACATACATATATACATATTATATCTATTCATATAAATACACTTTTAACAGATATGTATATACCACACATATTATATATATATATAACATTTATATTATGCTATATTCAATATCATATACCCCTCATCTATCTTACATTACATATTATATTATACATATTTAAATTTATGTCATATATATATTTAATACTATCATACACTACTACACTACCTACTTACACACATAAAACAAAGTAAATAAAATAAAGAGAATTTGAACCATTAAATACAAGTGGTTCATTTCCTCCAAAAATAGACAAAGAGTTACACTTCCTTAAACAAAATAAATAAAATAAAAGAGAATATGAACCATTAAATACAAGTGACTCATTTCCTCCAAAAATAGACAAAGAGTTACACTTCCTTAAACAAAATAAATAAAATAAAATAGAATATGAACCATTAAATACAAGTGGCTCATTTCCTCTAAAAATAGACAAGGAGTTACACTTCCTTAAACAAAATAAATAAAATAAAAGAGAATTTGAACCATTAAAGACAAGTGGCTCATTTCCTCCAAAAATAGACAAGGAGTTACTCATCAATGTAACCACTACCATCCAAGTGGCATAAATAAGCCTATAAAAGCATACCATCAATAGAAAATCCAAAATCCATATAGGGTATAAATGCCACTTAATAAATCATATTAATATTTAATAATAATAAAACTATATCATATTAATAACTTAGCATTAAATTAATACTGATAATGGTACATAGTACATACTATTATAATGAAAATTATTTACTTATCAATTAATAATCATAATGAACCAGTAAATAAATCATACCACAAGAAGTATTTAAATATTAACAATTCAATGAGCAGTAAAAGAGGCAATGCACAATGAATAAGCATTGACCAATCAAGTCACTGAACAGTAAAAGAGGCAATGCACAAGCATCAACCAATCAAGTCACTGAACAGTAAAAGAGGCAATGCATAAGCATCGACCAATCAAATCATTACTACATAAGTAAAAGAGGCAATGCACAAGCATCGACCAATAAAATCACTGAAGTAGTAAAAGAGGCAACGCAAAATTATCGACCAATCAAATCACTAAAGCAATAAAATAGGAAATGCAAGGTGAACATGCATTAACCAATCAATCTACTTGATTATTAGATATGCACCACATAGTACTTACCAATCAACCTATTGATCAATAAATATGCAATATTAAATAATTCTAAAGCATACAACAAACTGATCTCTGAATTGAGGCTTCATATTCTTCCATTAACATAACAGAGGTTAAAATTCCTTCACAGCGAACTTTTATAAATTCCCAATGCACATAAACATAAAATTATGAGTCTGTAACAGGCCGAACAGCCGTAGAGTTGGAACCTAAGACCTGATACCACCTGTAATGTACCCCAGGGCTATAAAAGGATCTTAGGGACATATCATTAGCTCTCTATGGATAATTATAATATTTTAGCATAGTAGAATAATTTTAATAAATATTTAATTTCATTTTCTACAATTTAATTATGACAAAATATCGATAATTCCAAATAAATTAAAATAAATTCATAGCTAATCAATCAATTTGAACCAAGGTTGGGAAATATTATACAACACTATATAACATCATTAGGCATCCATTCCAAGCCATAAAAAATTTTACATGCACCTAAAAAGGTCATTTTCACTTAATCATGATTAACTAGTAATTGGTGTACTAATTGCAACACTTAGCGCATAATTGACGACACTTTAAATTCATTTTTTGATCACCTAATCATAATTTATCAAGACCAATGGATAATTAACACCTAATTTCATGTAAATAAGGCATAATTATCATTTTCTAATTAACTAAACAAAACAATTACGAAAATGACTCCACAAGACTAGTTAACTAGTATTTAACACAAACATCCAGTCTTGCATGAATTCAACACACAACCATTCCAATGAGACAAGTGAAACTAAAACCATTATACATATATTTAATAATGCACATACACCCAAATAAAGTTGCATTTTCAAGTCAGACCCTTTCACATAAACGATGATTCTTTCAAGCTAAATTGGTGCAACTAGTTAATAAACACTGCTAGGAATTTAATCCAATCAATTGTCTTGAGTTCCATAGCACATAGAGGAGAGGATAAAGATATTAAAAATATAATTATATAGAAAATTAAAAGTACCAAAAATAGAGCATATGGCTGTACATTCCAAAACTTACAAAAACATAGATTCTATCTACAAACTAGTTACCAATTTCCATCGATTTGAAGCCCGTTTCTGTTTCTAGTTTCCGAATGAAAAGCAATAAGAAAGTATTGAATAATGTAGATCATGGAAATAATATCATAAGTCCACTATAGAAAAAGTTCTGTATCTTTCCGTTCATAAATAGTCCTCTTATTAATTCATCAAACTAGCTAAATCTACTTCTCCAAATTGGCTAGAAATTGAGGAATCAAGTAAGATAAATGCATAAACAATTTGCAGTAATTCGGAAGTCATTCCAACTATAAATACCATGTATTATCAATATTATCAAATTTATAACTCATGTAAACATTTCGTCAGACACTTCTAATGCAAAGTCATAAATCCATTTAAAATAATTCTTTCGAAGGAGCTAGTGAATGGAAACAAAACTAGGATTTCGATAAGCAAATCTAGAACTATCTAGAAAATATTCCACACATTTATTCATAAATTTCAAGTGTAATTATAATATCTGATATCAGTTATCTCACTTAGGCATTTTTCAAACATTTCACATGGAAAGTCTTGAAACTACATAAAACAACCTAACTAGTGAACTAGTTTTCGAATAGAGGCTAGAAACACTGTAGAGAGGTGTTTCCAATCATTTATAAGATATTGCATAATAAAAATACACATAATATAAATAAAAGAGACACAATTATCATATCTGTAGTAGAGGTTCCAAATAAACATTTTTCTCTAGCATTTTCTCATGAAATACCAAAACTAGTTAGCTATTTTCCCGAAAACTAGTAGCATAATGTAACTAAAATATATGAGAGATTTCTTCCATAATTAGCTCATATATTTTATCATAAATTTAATGTAAAACCATATAAGAATCATATCAAATCCAATTAATTCAAATAAACATGAAATAAAGTACTTATCTTGCAAAATACGCAACCGAAATCAATCATGCCACGTTCCACCCAGTCGTAGATGCAATGCAAGCCAAAACTCACTTTGAAATGGTCACCCCCAAGACAAAACCATGATGCCACAAGAAAGAGTGAACTAAACCACAAATATGATATAACATTGGTCCAACCACAATCCAATGGCAAGTGGATTCCACATCACTTCCAACCCAAAATCTCTAGTGGCAATACCAGGACAAAGTTTTAAGGAGAAATCAGTCCAACCACAACCCAATGGAAAGTCTTCCTCAAATTCCACTCCAGGGAAATTCTAGTGGCTCTAGGACAAAAGATTCATAAATATATCAGTCCAACCTCAAATCCAATGGCAAGTAGATTCCACATCACTTCCAATCCAAGATCTCCAGAGGCAATTCCTGGACAAAACAATGGCAATTCTAGAGTAACTCAACTTGGGAACAGGTTCAGCAAGGGAACACCAACCAACAAAAACTCATGTCAAGAGAAACCAAAACCAATCACACTAGTATCATATCAAAAACAAGATCCAAGAGCATGCATAACCAACACACAAGTGTGACTAGCCAACACAAGCAAATCAAATTCCTTCATGAGAAATTCAAATTGGGAGAGAGAGACACACAAGCATGAGAGTAACATTCCAAAAATAAAAAATAGGAGTTACACATCATGAGGCTACACCAAGAAACACACTAACCCCACTTGGGAGGGTGCAATAGGTGTGTGTGTGTGTGTGTGTGTGTGTGTGTCTGTGAGAGAGAGAGAGAGATTCCAATTTTAATAAAAAAAATCCCAGAATGATAAAATCAAGGAGTAACACAACATAAGAGGGTGCACCAAGTCCACAAGAAGGGTGTACAACATCAAAATAGACACAACCACAAAGGTAACACTTTTCCTACAACCCTTTGTTGGTAACATCATGGTTCCTCATACTCTCTTTTGTGGCATCGGTCAATCCGGTTGTTTTATTTTATTAATTAATTAATAATAATAACATAATAATAATAATGTGTAATCCATAGTCCTAGAAACTTGTGCCATAATTTCACAACATCAAAATAATAATAACATGTCCAGGGGCTAAACCAAAGGGTATTACACCTGCAGAGCTAGTCCTTTTTCATACCAGATGCAACTGTCTTATAGAGCTGGTCCTTTTTCATACTAGATGCAACTGTCCTCTTCCATATCCCGAGCAAGCCATCCAGTGGGTTCATCCCAAGAGCTCTATTACGTTGCACACTGCAACTACCTGTGTTACCTCACCATACGTCCATATCGTCTTGTAGCCTAGGATACTCCATTACGTCACATAACCTATGACTAGCTGCTACCTCATTTGAGCTCATCACTCCCTCTTGATCTGGACCACTCCAAGCTTGCTGATGAAATACTCAAACTTCACTCTCAACAGAGCCTTGATCAACACAATGACTATCTTTTCCTCTGCTGCTATATATTGGAGGCTCACTGCTCCCTTCTGCACCATATCTTAGATATAGTGATACCTGATCTTGATATGCTTTTACTTGTCATGAAACATAGGGTTCTCAAACAACTTCACACATCTATGGTTGTCACAAAAGACATAAGTCGCCTCTAAATCAAGATCAAACAACCTTGTAAGAAACTTATGAAGCCACACTACCTCGTAGCTTGCCAAACAAGCTGCCATATACTCGGCTTCAGCTGTACTAAGTGCCACACTCATATGATTCCTACTGAACCATGAGATCATCACTAGTACAAAATGAGAGATAAGTGACTAGGCAACTAAAAAAGTTAGTCACCATAGTTTTTTCAAGGGATAAATGACTAAAATTGAGCAATTTTAAAGAAACCAACAAAAAACGACTAAGATAAACGACTAATTTAGTCACGGGATAAAATATATGACTAGATAAAAAGTGACTAAAATAAAAATGACTAACATAAATGACTAATTCAGTCACGGGAATATAAATATGACTAGCTAACAACGATTAATGTGAATTAGTCGTTTATATTTTGAATTTCAACACAATTTAACAAATTTTCTTTGACCCAAGATACACAAAAGTGCCTAGAAACATAACCACTAATTCCAAGCAAGGCGAATTCAAAACATATGCGGGTAAACTGAAAGGAGAGGTCAATCTTACCATTAACCACAAGACCCTTGTGTGCCTATTGAATATGCCAATCACCTTTCTGAGAGCAGGAATTGTAAATGTTGTATTTTCCCTTGATCATCGCCATCGCTTGCATGGGATATATCCCACCTTCATGATCAAACCCGATTAAATGGGATTTAAAACCCTATACCAAATGTATCCATTTGCAGGTTTGAGGATCAAATATGCTATATGACATGAGTTCTCCCTCGCATAAGTGAAATAAATTTGCATGTTCTTTGTGCTTGAAGAAATTCCAGTTGGCTTCTAAATTAATTCATCTTAAGGGTGGGTCTTTAGACCTAATTCCCTTTGCACTTTTGATTTTTGGTATGTAGATTTGGCTTATTAAGAGTTTCATATAAAGCATTAATCACTATAAATTCTCTAAAATTCTAATGATATGATTTGGAGGGAACTCTAAAATAGTATCATAAAACACTATGATAATTTACAATGTTGGATCCTTGTCAAGTACTTGTAATGTAGGAATTCATTTCCATCATCCAAATCTAATCCCACATCTAGAAAAGTGAAGCTAGTTAAGTAGATAATTATTGTTGATTTTATAAATATGAAAAAATGCACAGGAAAGATCCTCAATTCCCCTCATGTATTGGCATCCCAACAAAAACAATCAAATTAAAGATAATATGGTAAACTATTTTTAATGATTGATCACAAAGAAATGACGATGAAATAGGTAAAATTGATTGTTTTTCCACTATTTCTAGGGCAAATAAATGCAAATTTATTTGTTGACTCAAACCCAGTTGACATGGGTTCCCATCACTATCGACACCAACCAACCGTGATCTCCCTGAGCATTGGCCCAGATAGGTTTTACCCTGCCCAACAACACTTGCAGAGAAAATGAGGTCTCACCTGAGGCAATCAAGGGAGAGTGGACGAAACCATGTTTCCGCCGAATGAAGGAGGATGTGTATGGCATCTGCTACTTAATCTTATTGCAACATTCAACGGTAAATCTATGTATTTACTTCGAAATTATTATACTCATAACATCATTTAATGAAAACATTCATTGTTGCAGCATATTATAACAGTAAACGATTATTGCATCAAAGAAACATTGCATTACCATTGAAAGACAGAAGACACACTAGGATTGCACATAATAGTTTCATCACATCATATTATTACTGCAAAAACCCAATACAATGCCTATGCAGATCACATACTTCAACAATATCTCTTGATCTCACAAAACCGCATATCAAGACTCTCTCTTCTTACTCTCCCTTTCAACCTACAACTTCTTGTCTATATATAGGCTTCCACCTTTACAATGCTTGTCCACTTACTAAAAGCTTCCTAACTGACTCTTGGACAAAAGACCCAAAATCTAACTAACACGGTCCAAATGACCTAGAAACCTGCCTATTGCAGTACAATTTACATCTCATATGGTCCAATGACCCAAAAACCCGCCTAATGCGGTACAACCGACTTAAAAAATACATAAAACAATCGATCCTTCTCCCTTCCGCGACTTCATATGACGTGTCGCAGCATCGACGATGCTGCGATTTCTCCTTATCAAACCACCTGCCAACAGGCCCCCAACACAATTGTGTGGCTCGCCCTCGAGCCACGTCAACTTGACATGGTGTATTTTATGGTCTTTACTTTGAAGTCCTCATACTGTTGCACAATTGTTACCACCATTTCGTTGACTTCCGCAGTCCCCACTTCACTATCGACCACATCTTCTGCGGATGCATGCTTAGTGAGCTTGGCCATCACCTATTGCCAATGCTTCTGTGCCGCTTTAAGCGCTTCACCTGCCTTGGCCATGAACTGTCCCCCAACATACTGAAACTGCTCCAACTGTGCAACACATTTCTTCTGTCACTCATCTGCCTTGGTGACGCGCTGTTGTAGAACTTTCAACTCCATAACCTTGGCAACCTGCTCCATGGCAGGAATTATGCGCATTGTTACTTTAAGTGTCGCCAATTGCCCCTCCACTTCCTACCGTTCCTTCATGAGTTTTTCGACCTGCTCGTCCTGGACAATTCGACCCCAGAATTGCACAGTGTCAGTCGTGAGCTTCGTTGCAGCCTTTTCCAGCTCCTCCAACTGAGTGGCGACTTCCTCAAGTGCCCACTTTCTGTCATAAACTTTAACTTGAGGCATAACGGGATTCACCTGAGCCTTCAACACTTGATTCGCCTGCCATAACTGGACAATGGTAGCCCCCAGCCACTGCACCCATTGGAGCACATCCACCTCTTCAGTGGGTTCCGAGACATGTTGATAAGCTTCCACGATAGCCCGGTCGACTCGTATGCTGTCGTCCCACATACGTGCCTTCTCCGCAATAAGGAAATCATGTTCCCTTTTTAGGCCTTCGATTTCACTGACCTTCTCAGCCCGTTCTCCCTTGATGTGTGCTTCGAGGTCATCCACATCCTACCATGCGGAAGCAGCCTTTCCGGTCAATTCATTAATGGTGCACTTCACATCGGCCTCACTCTCCTGTAGTTGGACGCACATGTCGCTAATCTGCCTCAATCAATCGGTCATTTCCTGGCTGGTGAATGCCTGTATAGTAGTCAACCCTTCTGTTGGTAGTGCATTGACATTAATGGTCACCTTCTTTAGCTGCTCCAGCAAGGCGTTCACAGCTTCGTCGTCAGTCACAATCGCAATCGGGGGAATCTCCACATTTCTCACCCACGGCTCAATGCTGATTGTGCTAACTTGTGGTGTCGCTACATCGTTTGGTGCTCGTCACGAAACCATGTCATACACCAAGTCCACACGAGCAGTGAGTGCATGGAATCCTTCATTTGTCGCTTGTATCATATTCTAAGTTGCTGCAGTGGATGCATCAGCGATTGCGTGTATCAATCAACCCAAGTGTGCTTCTGCCGACAAGGGTAACCCACTGATTGTCACCGAGTCCTGGTGCCTCTTGCTTCTGTGCTCTTCCAAGGTACGGTCACTGTCATCATCTGTCGGTGTTTTGATGGACTCTTGATCAGAATCATGATGACTGGGTGGGTCCTGTGCCGATATAGGATCTTCTGGACCCTTCGCTGGCCCGCCAGCCTCAATATCGACAACCGTGACAGGTTCACGCCATTCCATTGGCCAGTCGTTCATGATATCCTCCAATGCTTTAGTCGTTACCTTGTAAGGGGTCAGCAACCATTGCTTACCAGGGCCACGCATTTCCTGTACATAAATAGTGTGCAGCCGAACCGCAAACGTCGTGATTGTCTTAAACCTGGCCGCAATTTCTTCGGATATCTGCAGTACCTTCACTGCAGCATTGCCAAGCATCTCCTAGTAGATCCAGAATAGCAATTGGCAATCTCGGAGGTGCTCGGGTTTGCGTACATACCAGAAGTTCTGATAGCGCGCACCCCGCCACTCTTTGGCAGCCTCAACTTCCATGCCCTAGTATGTGTCAGGTTCCTTCCAAGCCACGAATGCAATAAAAAGCAGCAGCCAACTATATATAAACGAGCCCTTACTGACCTGAATTGCCATAGCATCCTCTGCTAATTGATTCAACAGAAACAGGGACCAGTTCATTTGGACACCCTCCGCACATTGTACAAAACATGCGGCAATGCCCGAGTTACATTGGTTAGGGCGACCACCCAGGATCATCTTGCAGGATATAATCTTGGTGCCGGTGAGTACCACCATGTTATTAATACTGCTGGTGCGATACCCACAGCCATCCGTCTCCAAGCCATATTTCTTCACCAGCTGTCCTGCCCACTTTTTGTCGTTCGCCTTCCCTTGGAAAACCTGCGATGGGTCGACCCCATCTTTAGGCAATCCGGTAATGTACGAAATTAAATAGACAGTGACCGGGATTTCGCTGTCTAGCCACAAAGAACCCCCATGGAAGAACGCGAGTAGCTGCTTCATGCATGCATTAACCTCCGCCAGTTTCCCAAAGTGTGGCATGTTAATAAGTCCTAATAAGCCATCTTGCTTCAATCCTCGGGCCCAGTCCTGGACAATCGGCGTCGCAGTAATTTGTGATCCAGGCACATATGGGGCCGACGCAATTTCTGGGTGGGCAACCATATCATGGTCATCGTATCGAAGGCGTATCAATGCTGGTCCAATATCAGCAGAGCATTCCAGTCCGACAAGGAGCGTGGGCATCCTCACACCATACTTCTGCTTCAGGTTCAGCTTGTGCGGGGTTGCATCCGGTCGATTGGGAGGGATATACCCAGGGATGTCAACGGCCGATAGTCCCTCCCATGGGGAAGATTCATCAACGTGGTGACTGAATGGCTTGGCCTGTATGTGAGCTTCTCCTACCACCCCGACGGACGATCTCAATTGCCTCTTGCTCTGCGGGGACTCAGACTGCTAGTCCCCTTGAGACTTCTTGATGATGACTGATACTCCTACTGACATATTGGCAACTTCTACCTCAAGATTGACGTCTCCTGCAGATGCAACTTCTTCCTCAACTACAATCCCGATGAAAGGAGACTCAACCTTGCTACTAATCTCTACCGTTTCTAGCTCTCGTGGCATACCTTACCCAATGCTTACAACTGATAGCTTCCTTGACCTAACAACACTCTGCAAGTTCAACAGAACCTCTCCCAACACACGACCAAGCTTATGCCAATACTCGTCGGCTCTACACGGGCACTTAACAACGAAAATCTCGGTGCTTTCCGACCAACTTCTAACCGTTTTTATAGCTTGCATCCGAATCCTCTGTAATCATCACTAAATCTTGCCTTAATTAAACCAAAATCCTGTATTAATGACGAAATCCATCGTTGATTCTGTCAGCCGATCGGCCGGATCCGTCATTAATGCCCATCATTCGAACTAGCACCGTTAATTAACTGTTTTAACTTTCATCATTTATTGCTGATTTGACCCGGTCGCAACGCGGCTACTTGTCGCAGACTGCTCCGTACTTGCGGCAAAAGCCTCCCTGCTTCCGCAGTCCATCCCTTTTGGTGCGTCATCCTGCCACCAATCATTCTACACTTTTTTTTCCCGATGCGACTTAGGAATCACGGTGTTCCAAGCCCGACCGATAGGGCTTCAACCTGCTACCATTAATCAATTTGGGAAGCATCGACCCATCCAACTACTACAATTGTACCGCTCCTCCGGAATTAATGCTACTAATGCGATACGGACCAAGCCAATGCATCTGTAATTTTCCTAGATGTTTCATAAACTTGTTGTCGTATAACAACACCAAATCACCTTGTTGAAACTATTTTTTCTTGATGTGGCGATCATGCCAAGCCTTTTGGCGATCCTTCTCCACACCCTGGTGAAAACCAACGATAAAGCGATCTTCCTCCAGCTGTATTAACTGCGCGAGACATTCCTCTAAGGCTGCCGCAGTATCCATACCAGTTGCTGCCGCTATGTGCAAACTCGGAATGATATACTCCATAGGCATAACCGCTTCTTGTCCATACACCAGCTTAAATGGTGTCTGCCCTGTCAGCCGTTTACATGTGGTGTGATAGGCCCACAATACCATTGCTTTTTAGATACTAGTCATCGCGGTTCACATTGCACACCTTTGTCAGTGCATGCACCAATATCTTATTGAAAGCCTCTACCATGCCATTCGCCTACGGATGATAGGGTGTACTCTTCTTATGTTGGATCTGCAACTCCTCCGTCAATGCGCTGATGGTGTGATTAAGAAAGTGGCTTCCTTGATCGCTCAACAATATCTTGGGGCAGCCGAAGCGAGTGACAATGTGGTCAAAGAGAAACCGCGCGGCTGTGGTCACGGAGCAATCAATGACTGGTGCAGCTTCCGCCCATAGTGTCAAGTAATCTGTCGCCATGATGATATACCTAGCACCAGTGTGCTTACCCGGGGGATTGATGGGTCCCACAAAATCTACTACTCATTTGTCGAATGGCTGCAATGTCAACTGGGGCATCAACGACATCTCATCCCATTTGGATGGCTTCCCGGTTCTCTGACAAATGTCGCAGGATCGTGCATACTCTATCACATCACTGTGTAGCGTAGGCCACCAGAGCCCCGCTCAAAGCACCTTCCTTGCCATTGCACGGCCACCATAGTGCCCTCCAGCAACACCCACATGTTCTTCGGAAAGGATCTTCTCTTACTCCTGTGGCAAGACACACCGCCGCAATATCTCATCGGCACCCATTTTGTATAGCGCTCCTGCGATTAGTTGGAAGTCTGCAGCCTTGACTACCAACTACTTCTTATAAGTAGTGGTGAATTCCTCTGGTACGGTACCTGTCGCTAGATACTGAATGATTTCTTCAAAGTATCCATCAACAATTTCAACTTTAAATAATTGCGCATCAGGCAACCCATCTTCAATATTAGTTGGCTCCTCTCCTATGTCAATCTGGGAGAGATGATTCGGTCCAACATTTAACCGTCCTGGCTTCACAATTACTTCGAAATCGAACTCCTGAAACAGAAGTAGCCATCGATAGATCTTCCCCCCCAACATAGGCTTATTGACCAAGTACTTCAATGCAAAATGATCTGTGAACATCTTGAAATGGCCTCCCAATAGGTAGTGGCGAAACTTTTCTAACGCATAAACCATTGCCAGACCTTCCCTCTCTGTAGTAGTGTAGTTTCTTTCTGCAGATGACAACTTCTAGCTAGAAAAAGCAATGGGGTGATCAAGATCCTGTTGTTGTAGCAACACCCCCCCCAAAATTTTTGTAGATATTGGGGCCCCTCCTTTCATTTTCCTAGAAAGACTGCCTAAAAAAGTCAAGTCTCCTTTGAAAACTTTTTGGACTTAGTTTTGTTTCAACTGAGGAATCTACTTTAAAAAATTGAAGTTTTCTTATAAGTCAAAACTCACAACTCTTTCCCGAAGCTACGGAAGAACTCAAATTTCTCTCCCGAAACTACAGATGAACTTGGGATTCTCTCATGAAACTGCGGAAAGACATAAAATTGCCCCCCGAAACAATGAAAAACACTTAGTGTTTCTGAAGTTTCGGAAGAACTTAAAATTCTCGCCTGAAACAGCGGAAGAACTTGGGATTCTCTCCCGAAATTGCGGATGAAATCAGCAAGCTTGCCTGAAACTGCGGAAAGAACTTGGGATTCTCTCCCGAAATTGTGGAAGCTTTCGTCGAGTGTTGCCACAGTAAGTTGTTCTTTTCCCCAGGTTACTTGACCGTTCCTATTTCAGAGAATACTTAACAAAGTCATTCGTCAATCTCGGAAGGACTTACTAAGTATTTCCGCAACTTCGGGACAACTCGGCAAAACCGGCCGCGATAAACTTTCGGGAGAATTAATTTCGGAAGAACTCACAAAGTGCTCCCGAAACGTCGGAGCGAATCGCCAAACTTTTCCTCCACTGCGAAGCGTCTTTTTCATCTCTCCCGCAACAAGCAAATGCCTCACCAAAGTCTTCCTCCTTTCGAGAGGAACTCATGAGTTCTACCAGCAACTGCGGACAAAACTTGTGAGTCCTAGCCGCAACCGACGATCGCGCTTAAATGCCAAGTCGGCTTGAAAAGACCGCGCCGTACGAGCATTTAACTCCATTTTTAAGTCGTCACCTACCCGTTTAAATGCCCGCACGTGTCAAACCTTATATAAGGGTGGTGGGGTTCATTGTTCCCATTGTTATTTTTTTTATTCAAAGAATGTCGTTTGGGAGAGTGCGTCGCTCCAGCTCAGCGTATTCACCACCGTGTTGACCTCACCCCACCATTGTTTCGTCTCCAGTTAAGCTTATCAACCGTTATCTTTGTCTTATCTTTACATTGAGTTATTTCTTGGGTTTTTTCCTGTTTAATAACGTGGCCAGTAGGCATTGGTAGCATGTATCATTTTAAAGAATTTACCGTGGCCCCATAAGTTTCTCATTACTGCCAACTAGGAGTCATGGCCATGATCAAGTCGTTCCGAGTCGGCCCTTTGTCTCTGAGGTGTTCGAGTTTGTTTTTTTTATTGGCTGCGTTTTGGTCATACTCCTACCTAGATTTACTCAAACCCAATTTTTATACCGGCTGCATACCGCTTCTCAAGTATTATCAGCGTCAGTAGTAGTTGATTGAGATACTCAACCACTCACCTATTTGGCTCAATTAACGATTGTGGAAAATGGTTTCTTGTTTTCAATTTCCTCATAGGATTTTCCACTCCAGGTTTGCCCACCATTGGCCACTAGAAGTACCATGATGGAGGACATCCTATCTCCAAGGACTAGGAAGGAAGTGGGTTATACACGTTGTATGCTTACCTTTTCGGAAGCATTCCAAAAGTTCCTAACCAGGCATTGTCTCCCTAGAATAATCAAGTCTGAGGACCATATTTCGTTTTCTGGAATGATATATGTTTAGTTTGCCTCCCCAGCATGCAACTTTATAATTTTGTCTATGTTATCATTGGCATGCTAAAATTGTCTTACTCTATGTTACACTCTCATAATGTGTTACAATTTTTATAATCATTCACATTTGGTTGCTGACAGGGATAAGCCACGATGCCAAAAGGTGGTAGAAAGAAAGCTAAAGTGATGGAACTAGAACCAGTGCAACTAAGGACTGAAACTATTTTCCAAGACACTAAGTGCACCACCGGCATTCCTCCCGAGGTCCGTTGGGGAGATGTTTACCGGATGATCAGGGACTAGGATATCCCAGACGTATTATTGGAGGAAGAACAAATATACCTCAACATCAAAACTTCCGGCATAGCCAGGGATTCTACTCGCCCTGAATTGTTCCTATGCTCTGAAGTGATCGGATGGATACTGGAACACGCCAACCTGCAAACAAGAGTGTTGCATGACAGCAAGGGAGAGTCTTTTGCTTCATTCCATCCAGCTTATATTGCAGTAGCCTACAAATTCTCACATCCCCAGAAAGCTCTAAATGATGAATGGTTGGGAAAGATGAATAATATCGAGATGGCTAAAAGGCTATTGGTCACAGGAAAACAACTGAGGAAGAGAGATAATGATGAATATGACGTTCAGAGCCTAAGACCTTTTAGATTAATTTCCCTGATGCTATGCAGAATTTTCGGCATGCCCGATGGCACTGTATATAGGATACAGTGGGCTCCCATCATCCACTTCATAGCATTCAAAGGAACTGTGTTTGATTGGGCTACTATTCTCTCGGATAGTTTGGCATCCACAGTGGCTGTAGCTAGAGAAGGTTTGGCCTTAAAAAAGTCAAAATTTTACATGTCTTCATATCTTATTGACTGCATTTTGGCCAAGCTCTCTTTCCCCAGGCTAGGTTGCATGTGGGATCAGGCCAACACCCCGGTCTACATTGCCTATAAGATCATGTGGGCTCAAAATTACAGATCAAACTACAAGCTCATCTGCGAAGAGTTCATCATGCCTCTGTATGAGCAGATGTTCAAGGAAGAGCCTAATTGCCTGTCAAAAAATGTCATGGAGGTCCTGGAAAACTATGGCAATTTTTACTTCTCAGAGCAGGGCACCTACATCAAGATGTTTGGAGGTACCAAAGCACCATACATTTTGCCAAAATATGTTACTGATTATGTAGTCCTCAAGGAAGCAGTCAGGCAAGTTTTCCTTGATGGAATAGGAGGAGTGCTTAAAAAGTAACATAAGGCTTCCTTCCCTCCTTTGCCTTTTTGCATAGGAGCCTATAAGTTCTCAGGGGTTGCAACAACCGAGGAATACATTCAAGAGTTGAAATATTTCCACTTCGGTGAGGTGATCTTCCATAGAAATGATAGGCGGAGCAAGGTTGTCGAGCATTGCAAGGAGATATATGCTCATTTTGAATATGCTCATTACTATGATGCAGAGGAAGAAGTGTTCAGAGGCATCAGCAACATGACTGAGTTGCAAATTTGTCGTCACGACAGTGGAGCTAGCTCTAGCTCTGCCTCAGCCCAAGAAGCTAGTCTGCAAAAAGAAAGGGAAGCAGCTGACGCCCTGGCCCGTGAAGAACAAAGATTGAAAGAAGAGGCAAGACTGCAACAAGAAGTAGAAGAAGCAAGACTGCAACAGGAAGCTGAAGAAGCAAGGTTGCAGGAGTAAGCTGAAGAATCAAGGTTGCAGAGAGAAGCAGAAGAAGCAAGGCAACAGAATAAAGCAGAAGAACAAGAGCAGAGGAAGGAAAGTGAAAATCAACAACAAGCTGAAGAAGAAGAAGGAAGGTGTAAAGCTGAAGAGGGACAAAAGGCGGAGGAAGAGATTAAGACCAATGAAGATGCCCAGGTAGGTGGCTCCGGCACCCAAGATATGGAGACAGACACATCTCAGGCAGGTGTCTCCAGCAGCTAGAATGTGGAAACAGACGCATCTCAAGTAGGTGGCTGCGGCACCCAAAATGTGGAAACAGACACATCTCAAGTAGTGCAAACCACACCCATAGAGACAGAAGTACATGTAAGAGATCTCCCGATCATCCCTTACACCCCATCAGAAGATCATACTATGTCCCGATGGGATGAATTTGTGTATTATAAGAAGAGGAAGGCGGTGGTCTTGAAGTCGGAAGAGAGGATAAAGAGACTCTTCCAAGAAGATATTGTCACCCAGCGGGAGACCGCGGTGATGCAAAATACAAATAAGGCTCCCATAGCCATGGCATCCGCCGCTGTGTCAGCAGCAAAAGCAACAAAGGACAATGTGGACGATATGGTCAGAGAATTTGAGTCAACTAAGAGGAGAGCTCGCATGTTGCAGCATACTGTGGCTAATGAGCAGGCTTACGGGGATCTGGTAGTGAATAAATATAATCGCTTGTCTGTTGATCACAAGGAGTTGACAAATAAGTATCACCATTTAGAAGAAGAAAAGGAGCACCTAGTAATCCAGATGATGGTTCTAGAAGTAGAAGCGGAAAAGAACGATTCTGAAGCTAGATTTTTTCATCTGGAAGCAGATAAGCAGGCAATGGTTGAACAATTGGAGCAGGCAGAAAGCAGAGCGATAGATATGTCTCCCTTTCATGAGCTGTCTTGTGATATTTTGAGACAAATGCACGCCACATAGGAACTGATTACTGAGGAAGTGTGCAGGCTCAAAGCCATGATGGTTATATTGAAAGAAGTCAATGCAGAGGCCAATAGGCTTAAGGGAAAATACACTCGGGTTAAAGCAAACATCCTGAGCGAGATGGAATTGAGAGAAGGGAAGGTTGATTTCCCCAAGCATCTCCCATTCAAGACGGTAGATGATTTTAAAGAAGATGTAGCCCTTATGGAATTCTGCAGGAACTATGGCCTCAAGCTGATGGCTAAGATCCAGGGAACAATTGATAAAAGTAATAGCCGCTATCAAAAGATCCATGAAGTGCATGATAAGTGCAAGCTGATTTTTTCTCAATCCCTCGATGAGTTTCCAAGCAAAGAGCAACGTCTATCAGACTTGAAGGAAGAGCTAGGCATTCAAATAGAATATGTAAAGAATATTGATGTCTTAGCCACTGATGATCTCCATCACTATATTCGGTTGTCATCAGTATACAACCATTTGCTTAAAGAAATCCATCAAGCAGCAATTGCAGAAATTCATGGTATTGAAGCAGAGCTTGGTAAGCATGTGACTTCCCAGAAGATCTTGCTCCCTTCACCAGCAAATGTGGTTGTCAGAGACACTGGTATCTGGTTCAGTTACATTGCAGAAGAGGAAAATAAAGCAGCAGCAGCAGTAGCAGCCAGCACAAGCACCTCACTCCCAGCAGAAGCGCCTCCTCAAGGATGAACACACTAGTCATAATGCGTTGTTCTTATTTTGATCTATTTTCCATGTGTTTAGAGCGTAGGGTCACTAGACAGCTGTCCTTTTTATTTTTGAGAAAATTTCTATTATAAGAAAAGGCCACGATTTGTTATTTCTGGAAAAGTCTTGAAAGGACAAGTGTAAGATCCAAGTGGCAGCCCAAGAGGTATTTTGTAAAGATATAAATAGAGGCTTAGGTGTTCGGATATCCACATCATCTTTTTAAGGATCTTGCATGCAATTAGGGTTTGCATGCAAATTCTAGGGTTTGCATGCACCTGCATGCACTTGCATGCATCCCCGTCACCAGTTTGATGCCTCCAACACCTTAGCCACCTTATTCTAGCACCCGGGAGCCACTTACTTCAGAGTTTTAGCCCTCCTAGGTTGAAAGGCACCCACTTCTCACCTACTTCCAGAGAAGGGCGTACTTGTTCACCTACCACTGCAGTTCCACTTCAGTTACACTCAGTTAGCTCCGATTCTCCCTGATTTGAGGCTAGTTTCACTCCCGACTGATTGTTTCACTTCCGTTGGACCTCCAGATTGACTAGATGACCTGTTTTGACTTCAGTTAGCCTCCCATGCGCCCCCACTGAGCCTCCTTTCCTTAATCAGTGCTACACACTTCAGTTACACATGACACACTCAGTTAGACTCAGATTGACACCTGGATGACTGGTTCTTGTGCATTGATGACCACCACCGATTGATGATGAGGACTCCTAGTTGGAGTCAAGCTACTCCATTCAGTGATTCGAATGACCTCCTTAGGCAATTCGAATTGCTCAGTCATTGTGACAGTTTGTATTGTAATTCATTCACCCTTTCTGGGATATTGAGCACTGCTGCATGTTTTGCACAGTTTTGCACCATATTTTCTATGTTCATCTGTTGTGATTGATTTACTTGTTCATTAGATCTGCTGTGACTAATTTTACATGGTATCAGAGCCATTGCAGGGACAAGATCTCCTTTCTACAGGTGTTTTTACAAGAAGATTTGACTGAATTGCTAAAAATTGCAAAAAGTTTTGGCATGAGATATCTCAAGGGCATTCGCTCCTGTGCATGCAAAGCTTGAAAATAATTCCAATACCACTCCAGAAGCTTGAGTTACCACATAATTCCTGGATCTGATACATTGGACCCATTCAACATTGTTTGATCTCCAATCCCAGGTGTGATGCAACTCTAAAAGGGTGGATTGTTCGACCTTACGGTTCTTGGTTTATTGTGATTTGCAGGTTTATTGTCTCCATCAATTGCATTCGCTACATTGTGCATGCAAGCTCCTCTACAGCAATTGCATTCGCTACACTGTGCATGCAAGCTCCTTCTACATCAGTTTGACTCGCTCCTATCAATGGAATATTCTTCTTCAAAGCCTATCCTCACCCCATTCAATTATTTTGATTGGAAAGATGATATGGAGATCATATTACGTTCAAAAGGTTACTACCGAGTCACTCTTGGTCTTGAATTAGAGCCAAACAATGTGTCAGATCGAACCAAACACTACAACAAGCTTGATGAAGCTTATGGTATTCTTTGTCTCTCCATCTCCAAAGATCTTCACTTCCATCTCAGCGGATTGAAGACCCCAAAAGCTATACGGGAGCAACTTGAAACACTATTTGGCAAGCAGGACGAGCTTAGGGATTTTCAATTAGAGAATGATTTGATTGGCCTTAGTCCTGAGAATTTCGAGACCATTAATGAATTCTTCACAAAATTCAAGAACGTGAACATGCAGTTGAAGAATAGTGGAGTTATCAAAGAGGATAAACAATTGATCCTCTCCATTCTCAGCAAGCTTGGTAAAGATTATTCAGTATTTGTCTCTACTTTCAATTCCGGTCGGCTAACTAACCCGAATTGGAAGATGCCTTCATTGAGTCCGTCACAAAAGAGCATGACAAGTTGGTTCAAATGGGGTCCATAAGCTCCAAAGATTCAGCCCTATATGTTCAAGGACCCAAGATCACGAATGGTAAAGGAAAGCAGAAGAAGGAGAAGCCCAAATTCGAGCCTAACAAGCAAAAGGAGAAAGGCAAACAAACGGATGCACCATCCAGTTCGAAATCCAAGCAAAAGGGCAAAGAAGGTAACCAAAAATCTAAATGTACTTATTGTAACCGTGGCTTTCATCCTGAAAGTTCATGTATGAAGAAGACTATAGATCAAATGGCCCTCCTTTTGGAAAAGAACAACATAACCCTTCCTGACGGTGCAAGGAAGAAGGATAGGAATGATGATCATGAAAGAGGACAAGCACTCATGGCAACTGTTTCGAAGCCCACTACTCTCTTGATATATTCAGGTGCATCGAATCATATGGCTGCAAATATTGATTCTTTTTCTTCATTCGATCCAAACAGCTCCATCCCCATCCATTTGGGAGATGACTCAAAAATTTCTTCAAAGGGTAAAGGTACGATTCATGTAGATCATGGAAGCTTTCATAATGTTCTCTATGTGCCTTCCTTGGCTTCAAATCTTCTTTCTGTGTATCAAATGACACACACTGGTGAACCGAAGCAAGTTACATTCAGCCCTAATACAGTTGAAATTTCTGATATCAAAAGTGGAAGACTCGTTGCAGTTGGAAAGGCAAACCACACTGCAAAATGCTATGAGTTTTCGCACTTTATTCCGCTTGCAAAGCCCACTGCTCTTCGCACACATGGTAATGAGGTTAGTAGGCTTTGGCATCAAATATTTGGACATCTAAATTATAAATATTTTCTGCTTCTATCAAATAAATCCATGGTAGATGGGCTTCCACAACTCCGTTCCTCGAAGGGAATATGCACTGGTTGCATCATTGGGAAGCACCCCGAGCACAAATTCGACCGCGGCAAAGCTAGAAGAGCTTCTACAATATTGGGATTGATCCATTCTGATATCAATGGTCTGCTGCCCCATATGTCATTAAATGGTTCAAGGTATGTTTTGACATTTATTGACGATTTTTCCCGCTTTACATGGGTATTCTTTCTCAAAAACAAGTCAGAAGTGCTTGAAAAATTCAAGGATTTTAAGGCTTATGTTGAGACCGCCACTGAGAGAAAGATCAAAGCTCTTAGATCTGATAATGGTGGAGAATATATTAAATCTGATTTGCTGCAACTTTGTGCCCAAAGCGGAATTCAGATCCAACATACAGTTCCCTACACACCCCAGCGGAACGGTGTAGTGGAAAGGAAAAATCGGTCACTGAAAGAGATGGCTACATGCATGATTGAATCAAAAGGATTGGCTGCAAATATTTGGGCTGAAGCAATCAATGTTGCTGCATATATATAGAACCGTGTTCCACATTCATCCGTGAAAGGTATGACTCATTTCGAAGCATTCTTTGGTCACAAACCGGATGTGTCAAATTTGAGAGTTTTTGGCTCTACTGCATGGGCTAGAATTCCTTCTGAGAAGAGACGAGATTTGGATCCACAAAGTATCGAGTGCATACTGATAGGATATGGGGAAGAATCAAAATCATATAAACTCATGGATATCAGATCTAAAAAGATATTCATAGAGCGCAGTGTGCAATTTGAAGAACCGCTTCAAGAATTGCAACTAGTCGAGGAGAAGACTGCCGATTCACCGCCTTCACCAGAAGAAGATCCGTGTAGCGATAATGAAGGTATGAGTTCTGATATTTCTGATATTGTGGCAGCATATGATGATCATGACATATAAGATTCATAATCCGACCATTATGATCCTCCTCAGTTACCAAAGTGGGCCCAAAACACTCTTCAATCTGCTGGTTCGAATCTTGGAAATCCTGCTGATCCGAGACGAACAAGAGGAGACTTTCAAAGAGCAGGTATGGCTCTTTCTATTGCTGATCCATTTCTTCCTGAGATTTGTTATTTGATGGTTGGTTCAGATCCTACATCATACTATTCTGCTCATCGAGATCCGAGATGGAAAAGTGCCATGGATGAAGAGTACAGTTCTCTTCAAAAGAACAACACATGGGAGCTAGTTTCTCTTCCACCTGGAAGAAAATTAGTGAAGTGTAAATGGGTCTACCGTACTAAAGTTGCTGCTGATGGCACTATCAGCAAATACAAAGCAAGGTTGGTGGCAAAAGGTTTCTCCCAAGTCCAAGGAGTGGACTACACTGAGACTTTTGCACCGGTTGCAAAGATGGATTCCATCCGCCTTGTTTTAGCTATTGCCGCATCCAAGCACTGGGAAGTGCACCACATGGATGTGAAGAGTGCATTTTTACATGGAGACCTTACTGAAGAGGTATATATGCAGCATCCAGAGGGTTATACATCAGATCCATCATTGGTTTGCAGATTGAAGAAATCTTTGTACGGGTTAAAACAGGCCCCAAGAGCTTGGTACGCAAAGATGGACTCCTTCCTTCTTTCTCAGAATTTCCAAAGATGCAAATCTGATCCAAATGTGTATCTTCAGCGAGTTAAAGGTAATTTGTTGGTTATTGTACTTTATGTTGATGATCTTCTCATTACTGGTAGCACACTTACTTCAATAAACAAGCTAAAATCTGCCTTAAATCTAGCTTTTGACAAGAGCGATTTGGGCTTGCTGAGTCACTTTTTGGGCTTGGAGATAGCTCAAAATTTTGATGGGATCACTATATCTCAGCAAAAATATGCTTCCAACCTGTTATTGAAGTTTAATATGGCTGAATGTAAGGCAGCCCCATTCCCATTCCTCTCAGGAATCAGTCTTGAGGAGGGAGATTCTACACCGCTTGCAGATTGCAGTATGTATCGACAGTTGATTGGTTCACCACTTTATTTGACACACTCATGGCCTGATATCTCATATGCTGTGAGTGCCGTGTCAAGATATATGCAGCAGCCACATGAGATTCATTGGCGAGCAGCCAAGCGGATCTTGCAGTATGTGCAAGGTACGAGACAGTTTGGCATACATTATGCTGCAGATTCTGAGCTAGATTTCATTGGTTTTACTGATTCAGATTGGGAAGGTGATAGCATTGATCGGAAGTCCACTTCTAGTTATGTTTTCATGATTGGTCATGGTGCTATTTGCTAGTCCAGCAAAAAGAAAGTAGCCATTGCACTTTCTTCAGCAGAGGCAGAGTATCGAGGGGCAGTCAATGCCTGCATTCAGGCAGTTTGGTTGCAGGGTATTCTTTCCGAGTTTGGTTTTGGTGGCACTACTTCGACTGTCCTATTTTGTGACAATCAAAGTACTATCAATATCTCCACAGATCCAGTTCAGCGGCAGAGGACCAAACACATTGAGATTCATATGCACTACATTTGACAGTTGGTGCATGACCGCACCATCATTCTGCAATATTGCCCTACTGATGAGCAAATTGCAGACATCTTCACCAAGAGATTCACTGAGAAGAAGTTATCTTACCTCCGTTCACTGTTGGGGGTGAGTTCCATCATGGTGGAGACAGATTGATTCATTATTATGCTTTAGCTTGAGGGGGGGCTTTCTTCCCACTGGGTTTTCCCTCTTTCCTCACTTAGTTTATTTTCAGCATCTTTTTGGATTATTGTATTGGGGTGACCTTTGGTCTTAGTTACCAGGGCCCCCCATTATTTTTTGCACATCATAGTCTAGCTTGAGGGGGGTGTTCGGATATCCACATCATCTTTTTCAGGATCTTCCATGCAATTAGGGTTTGCATGCACCTGCATGCAAACCCTAGAATTTGCATGCAAACCCTAATTGCATGCAAGATCCTGAAAAAGATGATGTGGATATCCGAACACCCCCCCTGAAGCTAGACTAAATTCATGGTATTGAAGTAGAGCTTGGTAAGCATGTGACTTCCCAGAAGATCTTGCTCCCTTCACCAGCAAATGTGGTTGTCAGAGACACTGGTATCTGGTTCAGTTACATTGCAAAAGAGGAAAATAAGGCAGCAGCAGCAATAGCAGCCAGCACAAGCACCTCACTCCCAGCAGAAGCGCCTCCTCAAGGATGAACACACTAGTCATAATGCGTTGTTCTTATTTTGATCTATTTTCCATGTGTTTAGAGCGTAGGGTCACTAGATAGCTGTCCTTTTTATTTTTGAGAAAATTTATGTTATAAGAAAAGGCCACGATTTGTTATTTCTGGAAAAGTCTTGAAAGGACAAGTGTAAGATCCAGGTGGCAGCCCAAGAGGAATTTTGTAAAGATATAAATAGAGGCTTAGGGAATAGTGTAAAGGGACTTTTGGCAGGGAAAATATTTTTCTTAACTTGTACGAGCTATCTTGCACTTGCTCCAAGAAAATGAATTTTGCCTAATAAGAGCTTGGAGAGGACGTCTTTTGCATGGAAATGGATGTTGGATGCATGCTGGATTATTCTTGTGACTTTCATATTCTACAGTGAGATCTTTCTTTGCTGTCTTGAATTATTTCTATATATTGAATGATCTTACTGTTTCTTGTGCAAATGAATTTTCTCCTACATGAGTAATGGAATGCGTTATATGTAAATTGGAAGCTATCTTTTAATATATTTTGCCTTCTTGCTGTGGATGTATCTTTATGATTTAATGGCTGTCTATTGATCTTCATATACTTCTTCCAGCATATTACTCATACTTATAATTTTGCTCATTGCAGGGATAGTTTAGGTTTATTTCAGTTTTAGATACAGATTTGTTTCAAGTTCTACATTTAGATTAAGTTATCTTAGGCACTTGCATATCATTTTAAACCATAAAATCAAAAAAGAATGGTGGATCGGGCCATAACTGGTGTAATTGAAGCAAATCTCAAAATCTAACGGTTGTCGGAACCGCTAACCAGACGGATTCCCCATACCAAACGGTGGACAATCTAATTGGGATAATCTACCGGGGAGAATCCCTTTCTACTTGATGCTACGATCTTCGGGGCATCAACAATTTTTGGTGCTAGAAGGAGGGCCTAAAGTGCATGGCTGATAAAGGAAAATCTCCCACTGTAAAAATGTTACTAAAAACCCGCTTAAAACAGGAATTTCAGACAGCCCAAATCTTGAAGTAGCAAATCAAGAAAACCTCATCTCTGATTCTGAACCTCAAGAAGTATTGTATGCGGTGCCTTTTGCAGAAATAGAAGATTTAAGGAGACATACACGGTCTTATGTTAGACAACTAGGTGGTTTAAACGTAAATTTCCTCCCTAGCAAAAGTTCTCCTAGAAAAGAATGATAGTACACCCATGATTCGATTCTTGTGTAGAATTTTGAAGAACTTGTGAATTTAACCTTGGAAGAAATTGCAGAACCCCTGAACAAAGTCGATCTTGAAAACCCAGAAAATATTTCAGATCAAGAAAGTCTTGGAGAACTTATTACTCCAAAGAATACTCCATTGAATTCACCACATAATTCTCCACTTGATTCTCCACATAGAGACATGGTTGTACCTGCTTGGAGAGCGAGGGGAGCGTTGAATCTAGTTGGGCCATTCCACAATCTACCTAAAAATCCTGAGAAAGTCTTGCCTAAATTCGACCCAGGGTAAGCCATTTCCGTTGAAGATCATCTCAAGAGCTTTTATTTAGCCCTGAATCTTTTAAATGTACAGCATGAAGATGTATTTTGTAGGCTTTTTCTATACACATTTGAGCCGAAAGTCTCTTCCTGGTATTTTAGCTTACAACCTAGCTCGATTTCAAGCTAGGTTGAATTTGAAAAATGTTTCTTAAAGAAATATGGAAACCAAAAGACTGTAACTACGCTCATGAAAGAATTATTGTCCATCAGAATGGAAAAGAAAGAAAAGGTTCAAGACTTCAACCAAAGGTTCACAACACTCTTAAATAATTTCAGCGAAGCAAATAAACCAGCAAAGGAATCTCTGGTTGAATATTATACAACAGCTCTTGAAGGACCCATAGCAATGTTCGTTAAAAGATCTAAGAAAACCACCCTGATAGAAAATTTTGAAGAAGCTATAAAGGTGGAAGAAGAAGCGGATAGCATTGCTAAACATGCCTTAGATGCAGAAACAAAACCAACAGCTAGTAAAAAAGCCTTGCTGCTCACCAGAAATAAAGAAGAGTCATCAGCAGACATGTAGAACGTAGTTAAGATGATGCAGAAGCTGTCCAATAAAATTGTAGATCTCGAGAAAGATAAAGCTGCTAGTACATCTAGGAAACCTTTCAAGCCATTTTACAAGAAGAGAGAAGACAGCGATCAACCTCATCCACCTATGAACACTTCCCCTGTTTTAAATCTCAATGAAATAGGGATGAAAAATTTCTGCACCTTTCATCAAGAACCGCACTCGGAAAAGAGATGCCCACAACGGATTAACTCTATGAGTCTAGTCATGAACCAAATGCTAGATTCACAGATTCCAGATCAAGACGATCCTCTAGAGGAATAAATCCATGAGGTAGAGGAACCACCTCCAGACACCACTATGGTGCTACGAGATTGGGTACCTTTAATTGAATTGGTAGAGGAAGATCCCGTGGAAGGCTCAACCTCTGCTATGAATATTAACACTCGCAGTAAAGGTCCCATCTCAGATCCTGTGTCAAACTCGACTATTCCCAAGCCTAAAGTTTCAAAAGAACTACCTAGAAGACATATAGCAATCATTCCACCGCAACCTAAAGCTAACCCAACAGCGGCCAAGCAGCCAAGCATTGACACCACAGTTCAACAACCGAAGGTCACAATGAATAAAACAGACCATCCGACTAGAATTGGAAAAGAATCTGATATAGGATATGACATTATTGAGGATATAAAAAAAGTAAAAGCAAATGTATCAATATTCGATAGGTGCAGTTTTCCTCAACAATGAGATAAGTTGTTGCATGCTCTGCAATCCCAGCCCAGCACTCCATTAACAGATACTCAAGAAGATCCTGAAATTAATGAGGCTAGTATCAGCAGGAAAGTCTAAATCTCAGACGTTGCCATTCCTGTTAACCTTTGAAATTTTCAATCATAATGTTCACAATTGTCTGGTAGATTCTGGAGCATCTTCAAATGTCATGCCACTGCCAATTTGTAAAAAAATTAATGGGAAACCTATTCCATCTCCTGCCCAAATTATTCAGTTAGATAGAACTGTTGTCAAAGTTATTGGGGAAATGAAAGATGTCCTCATTAGATTGTCAGCCGACTCTAGAGTCTGTCAGTTTATTGACATAATGGTAGTTGATATTCCTGAGGCCTATGGTTTGATCCTAAGTATGGATTGGTCCACAAAGCTGAATGGTTACTTTGCAACTGATTGGTCTCATTTGTGGTTGCCTTATCAAAATAGACAGAATAAGATCAAGGTCCTGAGAGAACCACACATGAAACAAAATGTAACTCAACTAAAGGGAAAGAATGAGGCTGTAACCTTCTCATCCTCAGTTCTGGGGAATTATTTCTTAGAAATTGATCTAGGTAATTATCAGTCTGAAATTATCAGCCATGAATCAGATGAACAGTCCGATCTCCTTCATTTTTCTCGAACTGATGATATTGACTGTAATATAGTTAGTTTAGTCACTGACTTAGATCATAGAGATACTAACTTAGCTGAATCAAAAGATCTGTTTTGGACATTATACTTTGATGGTTCTAAAACTTTGGAAGGAGCCGAAGCTGGTTGTGTTTTGATGGATCCGGAAAGAAATAAGTATTTTTTGTCCTGTAGGTTAGAATTTGATTGTACTAACAACACTGCTGAATATGAAGCTTTGGTACATGGATTAAAGAAAGCCATCGGTTTAAATTTTAAATACCTGAAGGTTTTTGGTGACTCAGAAATAGTTGTGAGACAAGTAAGAGATACCATTCACTATCTCTCACCTCATTTGAAAGGTTATCAGGATGAGGTATGGGATTTAATTATGCGTTTTGATGCTTTCAATATAAAGTCTATTCCTAGATTGCAAAATTCTACAGCTGATTTGTTAGCAACATCCGCTTCTAGATTGGTGACAACTAATAACAAATGCTCGATTGAATTAATTTTCAGGCCTTATGTCCCTGACAATGTCACAAACTTTAGGATCTTTGATGATGACAAACAGATTATCAGTTTTCTAACGAACGAAGACATTTTCCAAGGAGCTGTGATAGATGAAGAAGAACACGATTCTGATTTACAAAAGAAGGATGCAACTAAAGGAAATTTCATCCCCGAAGGGGTAAGGTCACTCGAAATGTTGTTTGATCTTCAAAGTAAGTTCAAAAGGCCAACGAATACCAAAACCAACAGTTCATCAATGCAGCATGAATTAGTTAATTTGGGCACCAAGGCTGAACCAAAATTTGTCAACCTTGGCAAATGTTGTTCACCGGGAGAAAGAGATATGTTCATCAAACTTTTTAGACAATATAAGGATGTTTTTGCATGGACTTATGAGGATCTGAAAACATATGATGTCCGCATTATTCAACATGTCATACCAATGAAAGCGGGTGTCAAGCCATTTCAACAGAAATTAAGAAGGATGCATCCTACTCTGGAACCTCTGATTCAAAAGGAATTGAAGAAGCTACTGGACGCTAAAATAATCTTTAAGGTCCGGCATTTTGAGTGGGTTGCTAACTTAGTTCCTGTGAGAAAGAAGTCAGGAGAGATAAGACTATGTGTTGAATTTAGAAATTTAAACAGAGCTTCAGATAAGGACAACTATCTCGTCCCTTCAATGGAACAAATTCTTCAAATGGTGTCAGGATCTGAGCTATTTTCCCTTCTCGATGGTTTCTTTGGCTACAATCAAGTATTAGTAGCTGATGAAGATCGTCTTAAGACTACTTTCCACACTAAGTGGGGAACTTTCGCATATAGAAGGATGCCATTCGGCCTGATAAACGCAGGAGCTACATTCCAGCGAGCAATGGATATCGCCTTCCGAGGATTGGGTGGTCAATGTGTTGTTGTCTATCTAGATGATGTGACAGTTTTTTTGAAGAGAAGGGAAGATCATGTTGTCCATTTGAAGCATATTTTTTATCGTTGTCGGAAATATGGTATATCATTGAATCCCAAGAAGAGTGTGTTCACTGTTCCTGAAGGTAAACTATTGGGCCATATCATTTCCAAAAGAGGAGTATCAACAGATCAGGAAAGGGTACAAGCTATCAATAGAATTCCAATGCCTCATAACAAGAAATCCATGCAGTCCTTTATGGGCACTATCAATTTCGTCTGAAGGTTTGTTCCATATTTCACGCAAATTGTTAAACCTTTACAACAAATGGTCAAACAAAGCATTCAGTTCAAGTGGACAGATTTAGAAAAGGATGCGTTCAGAGACATTAAGGCAGCCATAGCTAAAGCTCCTTCCTTAAGAACCCAGATTTTTACAAGGATTTTATCCTATATACCTTTGCTTCAGATGACTCTCTCGCGACTGTGCTCACACAAAAGGTGGAACTAGGGGACAAGTACCCAATCTCATTTATGAGCATTGGTCTGTAAGGGGTTGAACTAAACTATCTCGTTGTCGGCAAGCATGCGTATGTGGTCTTCAAAGCATTCAAACAGTTCAAGCCATATATTCTTAAGAACGAGACTAAAATTATAGTTCCCCACCCAGCTGTTAGATCCCTCTTCGTTCAAAAGGAATTAGGAGAAAGGAGGGGAAACTGAGTCACAGCTCTTCAAGAATATGACTTAGAATTTAAACCGGCCACTATCATCAAAGGACAAGGCCTGTGCAAATTGCTTACAAAAAATCCGGTTGATGAAGAGAAACATTGGAAAAATGAAGCTGAGCTGAACTCAGTTGAAGTATGTCCTATCTTCACAGCTCCTTAATCATGGTATAGGGATTTGGTGCATTATTTACAGCAAGGATACCTACCTGAGCACTGGAGCTCCAAGCAAAGAAGGGCGCTCCATTTGAAGTCAGCAGCTTATCAAATCATTGATGGGATACTTTTCAGAAAGAATTACGATGGAATTTTTCTTAGATGTCTAGAAAAGGAAGATGCAAGTAAAGTTGTTAAAGAATTACACGATGGTCCCGCAGGTGGACATTATTCAAGGTAGACAACAGATCACAAGATACTTAGATATGGATATTATTGGCCCACTCTATTCCGAGATGCCCATGTGTATGCACGGAACTGTGATATATGCCAAAGAAGTGCTGGGAAATTACCTAAGGCAGCAGGACCCTTGCAACCGGTTATTATATCTGAACCTTTTGAACAATGGGGTATAGATGTTATTGGGGAGATAAACCCAAATTCTTCTTTACAACATTGATACATCCGGACGGCTACCGACTACTTCACCAGACGAATGGAGGCTATCCCGTTGCGCAAGATCAATGAAGATGCAGTCATCAGTTTCTTGAAGGAAAACATCATAACCAAGTTTGGGGTTCCAATTTCCCTTATTTTTTATAATGCTCCCTATTTCTCATCTTTTAAGATAAATGAATTTGTTTATGAATGGGGAATTAAACTGCATTATTCAGCCAATTATTACCCTCAAGGAAACGGATTAGCTGAATATTCAAACAAAAACCTCATTCGAATTCTCAAGAAGACTGTGATAGAAAATCAGCGAAGTCGGCATATAGCTCTCCCAAATGCCTTATGGGCAGATAGGGTGACTCCAAAGAACGCATTAGGGGTTTTCCCTTACACTCTTGTCTATGGAAAGGAAGCCATTCTCCCTCCCAACATCTTGCTTCCATCCTTATAGTTGTCCCAAGCCTCTCAAGGGTCTGGTAGCCAAGTCTTACAATCCAGGATCAATACCTTGCTTCAACTTGAAGAAGCCCGATAGAAAGCTAAAGACCGATTCCATCAGCACCAAGACATAGTCAAAAGATGGTTCAATAAGAGGAAGTCCGGTAAAAGGAGTTTTGAAGGTGGGAATTTAGTCCTGAAATGGGATCATAATCATGAAGGCAAAGGGATGCACACGAAATTTCAACATTTATGGATAGGCCCTTACCAAATTTCAGCAAAGCTCGGCCCATCCACTTATAAGCTGATAGACCTCCAAGGAGAGGAAGTAACCCTTCCTCTCAATGGCCTCGCCTTGAAACAATATTTTGTGTAGTCTCACTAAGACTTTCTATACATAAATAAAACTTTTCTTTTATGTTGCTTTAGCCCTTTGTTTTCATTATTTTCAGCTATGTTGTTTCTTTCCTCAGCATTTGAATCTTTTGTACAAATTTTGTTTTCTGAAAACACCTGGGGTCGGATTTCTCATCAAGATAGATCTCTCAAAGAAATCTCACAACTCATGAAGCCGAAAATACCCTCTAAAGAAAGTCTATCTATGTATTTCTCTCTTGCTGAACGTTCTCGAGAAGGAAGGAAGCCTATTCTGTTAGTTACACTAACCCTTGTTTAAATAGCAGAGATCTATGACTATCTTTATTACTATCTTCGGGCTCCATCCACTCTCACACTTAAAGGCATATCAAGAAGGTCACTGAAGTTGGACCCACGGAGAGTAGCATATCTCAAGGGCATAGGGTATTGAAATAACTCCATGCTGCAAATCTAACAGCCAAAATGGCTTATAATCAAGGGTCTATTTTCCAGAGATTCTCGCCTCAATTGAAGCATGGCTGAGACAAAAGCAAAGCGTATAAGTCAAGAAAGATGTCCAAACGACTCAGCTCAAGCTAGGATCCTCTCCGTCTGTGAGGCTTGATCAAATCAATAAAATCTCTCACTCTCACAAAAGGACATTATGGATTGAGGAGCCAAAATCAAAGATCATGTTTAAAGAAAATATTTCTGGAAGGCCCAAACAGCAAAGCTGTCAAATGTGTAAACATCCAAAAGGGATGCAAGCAGCATGGGAATGAGGAACAAGAGCAATAGTGTCCATGAGAAGGTGTTGCAAATCCTGTGTATTCCGATAGCAGTAGCCATCTGAAAGATGAATCTTCTAAAAATGAACCCCATATGTTGGCCCTTTGAAAGTTTTAAAGATGTCTTCATCAATGCTCCCCTTTCCATAATGGCCAGCAGATAAAATGACTTCTTCCTTCACCGAGATTCGAGTGCTCAACTGAATATTGCATATAATATGGATAGCTTTTAAGAAGGTTTTGGATCAACGAGAGGGATTTTTTTTCAGAGATCTGTGTTCACCAGCGACTCGCCAATTGTTGTTGCAGCAACATCCCCCCCAAAAAAATTTGTAGATATTGGGGCCCCTCCTTTCATTTTCCTAAAAAGGCTGCCTAAAAAAGTCAAGTCTCCTTTGAAAACTTTTTGGACTTAGTTTTGTTTCAACTGAGGAATCTGCTTTAAAAAATTGAAGTTTTCTTCTAAGTCAAAAGTCACAACTCTTTCCCGAAGCTGCAGAAGAACTCAAATTTCTCTCCCGAAACTGCGGATGAACTTGGGATTCTCTCTCGAAACTGCGGAAAGACATAAAAATTCCCCCCGAAACAACGAAAAACACTTAGCGTTTCTGAAGTTTCGGAAGAACTTAAAATTCTCACCTGAAACAGTGGAAGAACTTGGGATTCTCTCCTGAAACTGTGGATGAACTCAGCAAGCTCACCCAAAACTGTGGATGAACTCAGCAAGCTCACCCGAAACTGTGGAAAGAACTTGGGATTCTCTCCCGAAATTTCTGAAGCTTTTGCCAAGTGTTGCCGCAGTAAGTTGTTCTTTTCCCCAGGTTACTCGATCGTTCATATTTTGGAGAAGACTTAACAAAGTCATTCGTCAATCTCGAAAGGACTTACTAAGTATTTCCGCAACTTTGGGACAACTCGGCAAAACCGGCCACAATAAACTTTCGGGAGAATGAATTTCGGAAGAACTCACAAAGTGCTCCCGAAACGTCGGAGCGACTCGCTAAACTTTTCCACCACTGCGAAGCATCTTTTTCATATCTCCCGCAACAAGCAAATGCCTCGCCAAAATCTTCTTCCTTTCGAGAGGAACTCATGAGTTCTGGCCGCAACTGCGAACGAAACTTGTGAGTCCTCGCTGCAACAGACGGTCTCCCTTAAATGCCAAGTCGGATTGAAAAGACCACGCCATATGAGCATTTAACTCTGTTTTTAAGTCTTCACCTACCTGTTTAAATGCCCGCATGTGTCAAACCTTATATAAGGGCGGTGGGGTTCATTGTTCCCATTGTTATTTTTTTTTATTCAAAGAACGCCATTTGGGAGAGTGAATTGCTCCAGCTCAGTGTATTCACCACCGTGTCGACCTCACCCCACCATTGTTTCGTCTCCAGGTAATCTTATCAACCATTATCTTTGTCTTATCTTTACATTGAGTTATTTCTTGAGTTTTTTCCCGTTTAATAACGTGGCCGGTAGGCATTGGTAGAATGTATTGTTTGAAATAATTTATGGCCACCGTGGCACCATAAGTTTCTCATTACGACCAACTAGGAGTCATAGACATGACCAAGTAGTTCCGAGTTGGCCCTTTGTCCCTGAGGTATTCGAGTTTGTTTTTTTTTACCGGCTGCGTTTCGGTCGTACACCTACCCAGATTTACTCAAACCCAATTTTTATACCAGCTGCATACCGCTTCTCAAGTATTATCAACGTCAATAGTAGTCGGTTGAGATACTCAACCACTCACCTATTCGGCTTAGTTAACGATTGTGGAAAACGATTTCTTGTTTTCATTTTCCTCATAGGATTTTCCACGCCAGGCCAGCCCACCATTGGCCATTAGAAGTACCATGATGGAGGACATCCTATCTCCAAGGACTAGGAAGGAAGTGGGTTTTACACATCGTATGCTTACCTTTTCGGAAGCATTCCAAAAGTTCCTAACCAGGCATTGTCTCCCTAGAATAATCAAGTCTGAGGACCATATTTTGTTTTCTGGAATGATCTATGTTTATTTTGCCTCCCCAACATGCAACTTTATAATTTTGTCTATGTTATCATTGGCATGCTAAAATTGTCTTACTCTATGTTACACTCTCATAATGTGTTACAATTTTTATAATCATTCACATTTGGTTGTTGACAGGGATAAGCCACGATGCCAAAAGGTGGTAGAAAGAAAGCTAAAGTGATGGAACCGGAACCAGTGCAACTAAGGACTGAAACTATTTTCCAAGACACTAAGTGCACCACCGGCATTCCTCCCGAGGTTCGTTGGGGAGATGTTTACCGGATGATCAGGGACAAGGATATCCCAAACGTATTATTGGAGGAAGAACAAATCTACCTCAACATCAGAACTTCCGGCATAGCCAGGGCTTCTACTTGCCTTGAATTGTTCCCGTGCTCTGAAGTGATCAGATGGATACTGGAACATGCCAACCCGCAAACAAGAGTGTTGCATGACAGCAAGGGAGAGTCTTTCGCTTCATTCCATCCAACTTATATTGCAGTAGCCTACAAATTCTCACGTCCCCAGAAAGCTCTAAATGATGAATGGTTTGGAAAGATGAATAATATCAAGATGGCTAAAAGGCTATTGGTCACAGGAAAACAATTGAGGAAGAGAGATAATGATGAATATGACGTTTGGAGCCTAAGACCAACTTTTAGATTAATTGCCCTGATGTTATGTAGAATTTCCGGCATGCCCGATGGCACTGTATATAGCATACAGTGGGCTCCCATCATCCACTTCATAGCATTCAAAGGAACTGTGTTTGATTGGGCTACTATTCTCTCGGATAGTTTGGCATCCACAGTGGCCGCAGCTAGAGAAGGTTTGGCCTTAAAAAAATTAGAATTTTACATGTCTTCATATCTTATAGACTGCATTGTGGCCAAGCTCTCTTTCCCAAGGCTAGGTTGCACGTGGGATCAGGCCAACACCCCGGTCTACACTACCTATAAGATAATGTGGGCTCAAAATTACAGATCAAACTACAAGCTCATCTACGAAGAGTTCATCATGCCTCTGTATGAGCAGATGTTCAAGGAAGAGCCCAATTGCCTATCAGAAAATGCCATGGAGGTCCTGGAAAACTATGGCGATTTTTACTTCTCAGAGCAGGGCACCTACATCAGGATGTTTGGAGGTACCAAAGCACCATACATTTTTCCAAAATACGCTACTAATTATGTAGTCCTCAAGGAAGCAGTCAGGCAAGTTTTCCTTGATGGAATAGGAGTGCTTAAAAAGCAACATAAGGCTTCCTTCCCTCCTTTGCCTTTTTGCATAGGAGCCTATAAGTTCTCAGGGTTTGCAACAACCGAGGAATACATTCAAGAGTTGAAAGCTTTCCACTTAGGTGAGGTGATCTTCCATAGAAATGACAGGTGGAGCAAGGTTGTCGAGCATTGCAAGGAGGTATATGCTCATTTTGAATATGCTCATTACTATGATGCAACGGAAGAAGTGTTCAGAGGCATCAACAACATGACTGAGTTGCAGATTTTTTGTCATGGCAGTGGAGCTAGCTCTAGCTCTGCCTCAGTGTTATACCTCTATGTTTCACAGTGTCGCATCTCCATCACAAAACGAGTTGACGACACTTTCCCTACTGTTTTAAACCATCCAGAAGAGACAGATGATGAGTCAACCTTGAAAGTGAATCTACCCTGACAAGTTCTGACCCACCTAAGACTTTATCTACACACACTACCGCGTCTTGCTAGTTTATCAAAACGCGGTACTAGACACTACCGCGCTATGATATTTCCCCAAAACGCGGCAGTACCGCGTTCTGAGGTCTTTTCAGAATGCGGTACTCTTTTAATAGCCTTTTTTCCTTGGCTTGTGGGATTTTGGATTTTCAAAGATAATGGAAGATTGAGGTCCCTGATTCGATCTCAACTCATTTCCTTCGATTAGAAACCCTGATCCATTTATCTCTCCCTAGATCCACCCATCTCTCTTGTTGGTTAACCTCACCATTCACTATAAAAGAGAGGCATTCCATTGGGAAAAGGGGAGGACTCTTGAGAGTACCAAACTTATGGTCTTACAGCATTGTGGAGATAGATAGAGGAGAAGACACTTGGAGATGGAGGATTGGCTTGGACATCAAGCACCTTTTGTAAGTATTCTTCAAGTTGTAATGGAATAACTTGTCTTGTTTTCCCAAATCATTTGTGTTAATTTTGTTTTAATGATATGATTTGTATCTTTCATAGATTTAGATTCTAACTCATGTTTCAGGTTGCTAGAGAATAGTGCATTCTTGTATCTTGGTTCCATTTTGACAGGTTCATTTGTGAGGGCTTGGAGATTAGAGCAATTACAAAAACGAGCGTCTGGATAGAAGGTTAGTTAAACTTCTTCTACTCTTTCTAGCATTTTAATCCTGAGATGTTTGTTAGATCTAGGGATTCAAGGTAGCATTTGTTTTGACTTGTTTCTTGCTTTAAAGTTAGTTTAAAATCTGCTTTAAAGTTAAGAGAGTTTTGGCTTATCCGTAGGACAAAATTCTACATAACAAGAATGGCGACTCCGCTGGTTTTGATTACTGCTTGATTGATTCAATTCACAATCATTTATCTTTGCATTGTGAGTTTTGTTGCACTTCAAACCAGTTTGAATCTTGGTCCTTGTTGACCTTTCTTCACCCCTCCTCGCTGTATTTATCTCCCTGTTTGATCACTGAGTCCCCTGGGTTGGAAACAACCCTGAAGACTTCATTTCATTTTCTCAAGTTGCGCTTTTTCCTTACCTTGCCACAGTACCATGCCCTCTGAACTGCCTCCAGCGCGGTAGTACCGCGTTCTCTTCCTTAATACCAGAGCGGTACTGTCACAGTGCCGCGCTCCAGTCAGACCATCACCCGCGGTAGTGTCTGCAAGCTTTTAAATTGTTTTTATCTTTGCTTGGTTTCCAGAGTCTCTCTCTGCCTTAGATAGTGTTTACTGTTGCCTGTTAAGCATCCTAGTCAATTTCCAGTCTGCATGGTGTGCTTATTACCCAGTTTGCGAGCTCGATTGTTGATTGAATTAGTGGCACTTTTGACATATTGGTCATTTTTCCAGTTTGATTGCACTGACTTGATTTTTTCACTACAACCAACTCAACACCATTGTTCTCTGTTACTGAATACTGTAGCTTTTACAGTCATATTATCATTATTATTTTCAGTAAATTAAAAAGATCATTAGTTGAGAGCAATTTTGTTGTTTAAATTGAAAAAGTCTAGTGGTATTTTGCATAGGGAAATGAACCATTGATTTTGCCACAGAAATTCTCATTGTAGAAGCATTGTAGATTGTAAAATCAGTGCATTGAAAAGAGTGTTTACTCCAGTTTGGCTTTGTTTATAAATCGAAAAGGAAAAATCTATTGCTTTGATGTTTGCTTGTGAAAAATTTCATGCATATTTGATCGAAGAACCTCTATCTTTACCCTAGATAGATTTCATCGAAGACAAAGGCTTATTTGTGATTCATTCTCATTTGCATGGTTTGAGTCGTCACAACACCATCAAGTTTCACGTCCACTACCCGATTGAGTAAGACAGCCACTAAAATTAATCACCCTAATTAAACCAACTTTAACCTCACTTGAGGAAATCAAAAGAATTTGGTAGTTAGGTAGGACACCGGGGATAGGCATCAAAATAATTCCCCCTTGTCATTTTCATCTGAGACATAGTCGTTGTCTTTAGGGAACTAAAATCCTCTAGTACTTATTGACACGGTCACAGCTAGTTTGTGGAGGGGCCTCCTGACTGTTTCCAACTTTCAGGGGTTAAACGGCCACGAGATTGAGAACTGGACGGACTCTGTGGAATACCGCACTCCACTTAGCCCTAAGGAAACATCGATCGCTGTCTTCTTCGGAAGGATGAAGTGCCCAAAACCTTTTCCGACGTGTCATGAACGAGGTGGATTAGTATCTATTCTACTAGGGCTCTTTTACCCAGGATCCCTTTCGGTAGAGGGATATCCGTCTTATATCGGTCTCTCATGTTGTATTGTTCGACTTGGATTTCATCACCTTGCGAAGGATACAGCCTGTTGAGGTCTCCAGCTCTTAGTTAGGAGTTTGCTTGCTATCTCATCTTTGTAGAGGGTCACTTTTTCTTTATAGGGACTGCTTGTTGGCATTCTGGCCATTTTTGTTGATTAGCTCGCTTATTAAGACACCGGTCTCAGTATAGATTTTAGAACTTGCTTTTTTGGCCTGTGAGCCTTGCTTTTTCTAGCTCCTCTTCTGCACACTCGGTTGCATTAGAGTTTTTGAGTTCTTTGTTTACGATACTGCCTCCGATTTTCATTTTCCTATCATCATGTCAGATCTACCACGAAGATCACGAAGACAACAGGGCCAAAGCCCTCCACCACCACCACCGCCATGGACTACTGGTTCGCCTGCATCACACATTCCTGCTCCTCCTGGCCGCGGTGCTGGTCGAGGGAACATTCCACCGCCGATACGTACAACGGCTTCAGTTACACCCGTAACTGCCACTCACAGCACAGTCTCAGAATCTATTGCAGTTTCTGCAACCATTAGAATATCTGAGACCTCCACTGTCACTTCACCCACTGTCATTCCAGATTTATCTATCACAGTGGACACAGTTACCGCAACTGAACCTAGTACAACCCAGAGTACTAGACCAGAGGTCATCCTTCTACCGGATGTCAGCACTTCCCGTCCATCAGACACTTTTCACAATGATACAAACGAATCTGTTGGCACCATAGAAGGGTTCGACCAGGACATATCTGGCTTGATTTCAGTCCCAGGCGGGTACGTTGAAATCGTTGAAGATACTCGACTTCCTGACACACCCTTTGAACCTGATTATGGTTTCATCACTTCCCAGGCGGATCTTTCGCCTGTTATTACTACGTCACCCAGTGTTCACCCGCAGGAAACGAGTTCTTATAGCAACGTACCTCGTACTATTGCTCTACCCAACCTCCCTCCGGGACATGAAATCATGGCTTCCATCTAGTCTAGCATGGCTAGCTTAGCAAACTCTCCGTTAGCATCGGCACGGTTTAGACACAGCACAGAGAAAATGCTCTTGTCAGTCTCTTGATATCCCCCTGACACTCGTCCTTCTGACTATAGGGATCCCAACATCCCGTCTAGCACCGAGTTTCGACACTCCTTTGCAGACGGCGCAGGACCTTCGAATGTTACCATACCTAAGTTCCTGCCGGATCCCCAAAACCTTTTCTAGGACATGAACTCGGACCCAGTTTTCGAGGGTCCTCCTACCATTGAACATGTCATGGACGACGCTAATACCCCTGGGATAAATTCCCCGCATTTGCTGTCATCACCCATATTTGATGCACATTCTATGAGGGATAACCCAGTTTTTTCCCCGTCCTCACTTGTTCGATATGGACGACCCCCTCCGCAAATAGGTACTTTTGGTGCCGTTGGCCAATCCACGTTATCATATTTGACCAGCGACGGAAGAACGCTTAGTCACACTGCTGGATCTTCCGGTTGGACTGGAGGATCACCCTCAGCCACCATTTACACTATCTCGGGAGGTGGACAACCGACTACAGTGGTCCCCAACGCTAACTACCAAATTCCCCCTGGTGGGCCATCAACCCAACCAGTTGGTGGACAACCTTTTGTTGGGAACCCTGTTCCGAGTCAACAACCTCCAACTGGTGGGCCATCAACCCAACCAGTTGGAGGACAACCTTTTGCTGGGAACCCAGTTCCCAGTCAACAGCCTCCTCATATAGGGCCATCCAACCTAACTGCTGGCGAACAACCTATTGGCTCGATCCAACAAACATCCCAACCAGCAGCGTCTACTCAGTTCGGTATGTACAATCCACCTGGCAGTGGGCAACCCTATTTCGGTGTTCCAACCGGGCCTTACTCTCAACAACCCCTGTCAGGCATACTTCCTTCTTGGGATAATCAAATCCCACAGAGTGGGGGGTACTCACTTTTTGGAAACTGGAATCAAGCTGGGGGGCAATCTCAGATTCCACCCAACTTGAATTCTGGTTTCCCTTACCCTTCAGCTGCTACAACTCCATGGAACCCATCACTCCAATTCCCACTCGTTCCTCAAGCAAGAACGAGCCTTCCATGGACACCACCGTCGCAACCACCCCCCAACCCTGCTATGGGAAACCCTCCACTTACACAGTATAGTGGTAACATCCCTGGAACACAACAATTCCAGGGAACTTTTCCCCAACAAAGAACATCAACTTTTCCTGGGTTCCAGCAACCCCAAGGTACTATACCCACTCAGCAAAACACCCACCAACCTGTTGCTTACAGTCAACCGGTTAACCAGATGGCTTACCATCCACAGAATTTACAGCAGTATCCCGCGGGAAACTCATATGGGTATAACACACAGCAGTATGCTATGAAGGGCCCTCCAGGGTTCTCGGCACCACATGGTTATTACTCATTCCCGCAGACCAACCGTCAACTTCCCTTTTTGGCCACACTTGATCTACCTGATTTGTCGAGGCTTATCAACGATCCTATATGGCATGAACCTCACTGGCCACCTATTCCATCCAAACTACCATCGGACATTCCTAAGTACGATGCCAAGCCCGGGGAAGACCCTAAGAACCACGTGATGACCTTCCATCTTTGGTGTTCATCCAACTCCTTGATGGATGATTCCATCCGACTTCGGCTCTTCCAACGCACGCTCACCGGAACGGCAGCAAAATGGTATATCGAGCTGCCACAACACTCTTTTCGTGATTTCAACACTTTGGCTATGCAGTTTCTGACACATTTCCAGCTCCCCATCCGGTATGAGACTGGAACAGAACTGCTAACTTCACTACATCAAACCACTTCTACACATATTTCGGATCACATCCACGAGTGGCGAAGACGCCGTAGGCTAATAAAGGCACCTATTCCGGATCAGCTACTTGTTGATTGGTTTACAAAATCCTTTTTGCCTCCCATAGCCAGAGATATTGCTATGCGCGGACCGGTTACAGAAGAACAAGCCATCTCGGCAGCACAATACATGGATTTGGTATATACTCAATCCGGTACTTTACATGAACTTCTTCCACATGCCTCCCGCGTTCACACTGATCCAACAAAGCCTACCACTGAACCACCCATTGATGGTATTGTTGGTTCAGTCAAGGCTCAGCCTGCTACTAACTCAACGGGACAACAAGCTTCTGCTTCCCCCGCTTTTACCCAGGCTGCTTCAAAAGCTTCCACCTCTCCTGTTGTCTCCTCCGAAGTGAATGCAGTTCAATCTACGTCACAACCATCCGGAGGAAAGAAGAAAAATAATCGTGGCAAAACCAAAAAGAACCAGCAGGAGAACCCCAAACCACAACCTACCCAGAATGACCAGAAACCACGTCGGAAAGCTAAGTTTCCCTGCTTGATTTGTCAAGATGATCATTATACGCGTGACTGTCCCTACAAGGACGAGGTCAACAAGTTCGTTAAAGGATCCTCTCGCCCGGCAGTGCTAACTGACCCTTTCCCCCAACAGCAACAGCAAATGGTTGCCCAGGAATCCCCACAAGGGGGCAACCCGACCAATCCCACCCGCGGAGAGACGTCCACAAACCGTGAAATCCTAATGAAAAGTAATGAGGAGATTAATATCACCACTCGTTCAAAGACTTATGACAACCCTCCAAGTTCAAACAAACAATCGGAGATAGCTAAAGGCAAATCTCCTGTTGAAAATCCGATTCCTATTCCCCCCCCTAACGGTCATCTCCATATCGAGAGACCACTCATGGACACAGTGCTACGCCCACCCAAGGGCACCATACGAAAGGCGACATTTAATCCAAATGCGCGAGCTGCCCAAAACTACAACATTGTTGAGGATTTGGCTCAAGCACCTTGCGCTATGTCGACTCTCGAGGTTCTCCAACACTGCCCCACGCAGCGTAGAACCCTACTTTCAGCACTGGGAGCAATGGACCCGGATACTTCAAACTCCATCATGTTTAACTTGGAGCACGCTAAACCTAGGCTTTCTCACCAGTTAGCCTTCCAGGTGCATACAAAAATCCGTGGAAACGTCATCCACCGCACTGTGTTAGATGAAGGTGCTTCCACGTCGATTATGTCTTTGAACTGTTGGAGAGCCTTAGGCTCACCCGAGGTCACAACTTCTCCTACTACTCTCAGGGCGTTTGATGGACATGGTTTTCAACCATACGGACTCATTCCCTCAATCGGTGTTGAATTGGGGGGAAAAACAGTATCCGTACACATCGAAGTCGTAGATGCACCTTTGGATTACAATCTCCTATTTGGTCGGAACTGGTTCTATGCCATGACCGCCATAGCATCTACAGTCTTCCGGATTGTACAATTTCCTCATGAAGGGAAAATTGTCACTATTGATCAACTCGATTACTGTATCCCAGACTCCCATCCGAACTCCACCAATACCGTCCCGTTATTGGATCAACCTCGGTACCGGTTCCAAGACATAGGTGTTGGTCTCATGAAGGATTCTTCCCTCATTGGAGTTTTTCCAGAGCTGGGAACCCATCTTCAACCAGTCAACATGATTTCATCGCATGTCACCCCTTCCGATGATTCATGGGTGATTCCGAGTCCCACTCAGATTCCGAGTCACACCGTGGCACAGCTCTCGGCTGAAACTCATCCACACCCACCACTTTTTGATCCTCTCAATTTGATTTTTCCTACTGACGAATCAATCATGGAGGTTATGTGCGGTGATGAGCCACCATGGGGAGATTTTCATCATCGATCTTCATTGCCCACCATTCAGCCACTTGAGCCTGATACCAAACCCAGCACTTCACTTGGGATGGTTCAAACCAAGTTCCCCACTTCCCTCGACGAAGTATTTTCCGAAGGAAACTTGGCCAATCTTATGGCAACCACTCCCATCGATATTTCAGTGAAGCCTGGTATCATGGAAAACGTACACATTGGCAAAACATGTACTCCCCTCGAAACGGAGTTCTATAGTGCCTACTTTAAAACTTTCCGCGATGTTTTTGCTTGGAGTTATGAAGAGATGCCAGGAATTGACCCCTCGATTGTGGTCCACGAAATTCCAACTTTCCCTGGCGCCTGACCTGTTCGGCAAAAGCTTCGACCTGTTCATCCTCGTAAGGCAGCCGCCATTAAAGTAGAAGTTGAAAAACTTTTGTGTGCTAGTTTTATCTATCCTGTCCCATTGACAGAATGGGTATCCAACATCGTTCCCGTAGCCAAGAAACAGGGAACGATTAGAGTCTGTGTTGATTACCGTGATTTGAACAAGGCTTGTCCCAAAGACAACTACCCAACTCCGTTTATCGACCAGATCATCGATAACTGTGCCGGAAGTGTTATATTTTCATTTATGGATGGCTTCTCTGGCTATAATCAGATTGATATCCTCCCAGCCGACCAGCACAAAACGGCCTTTATCTGCCCTTGGGGGATCTTTGCATATCGAAAGTTACCTTTTGGCCTGAAAAATGCCGGGGTAACTTTCCAACGGGCGATGTCCTACGCATTCCATGACATCAAACATATCGTAGAGCCATATCTCAATGATCTTCCCGCCCATTCTCGGACTCGGGAAGACCATCCAGACCACTTGAGTGCCATTTTCGAAAGGTGCCGTCGCTACAATATACGTTTGAACCCGCATAAGTGCGTCTTCTGTGTAGAAGCCGGAAAACTGTTGGGCTTCATAGTCTACAAAGACGGGATACGTCTAGATCCCGCAAAGGTAGCAGCTATCATAGCCCTGCCTTCACCTACCAATATTCCAGAACTTCAATGTTTGCAAGGGCATGCAAACTTTCTACGCCGTTTTATCTGCAATCTGTCCGAGATAACAAAAGGCTACATGCGGCTTCTCAAGAAGAATGTTCCCTTCATATGGGATGACGAAGCCCAACACTCCTTTGACAATTTAAAGGCAGCCTTAACGAAAGATCCTGTGATTCAACCCCCCAATTACACACAGGACTACATCCTTTATCTCGCAGCCTCGATTTCCACCATTGGTATGGTGTTAGTCCAGGAAGACCACAACGGCATAGAACATGTGGTGTACTATCTCAGCAAGAGTCTTCTTGACTCTGAAACTCGCTACTCACATGTTGAAAAGCTGGCTCTGGCAACAGTATTTGCTGTCCAGAGATTCCGTCACTACATCTTACTCCGCCGGACCACCGTCATCGCCGATTTCAATCCAATGTACTATATCCTCACACAAAAAGTGCTTGGGGGCAAGTACTCCCGTTGGATTGTCATCCTTCAAGAGTTTGACTTGGAATTTGTCAAAGCCAAGTCTAAGAAATCTCTGGTCTTCGCTGAGTTAATTTGTAACCTGCCCCGTGCTACTGAGCAATCCGAGCCCATTGATTCTCTTCCCGACGAATCATTGTTCCTCATTAGCACGTCTGATCCGTGGTATGGGGATATTCTCTTATATCTCCAAACCCAATGCTTCCGTCCCGATCTCACCCGCGATGAACGGCGACGTATCAAACATCACGCAAAATACTACCTTATAGTGAACGATACTCTGTATCGTCGTGGTGTCGACACTGTCCTTCGACGATGTTTGACCTTAGATGAGGCGGAACGCGTTCTCAACGACTGCCACGCTGGAGCATGTGGTGGTCATCTCTCTGGGATGGCTACGGCCCAGAAAATACTGCGAGCAGGATACTTCTGGCCCTCAATTTTCAAAGACTGCATTGAAACAGTCAAGAAGTGTCCGCCATGTCAATTCTTTCATAGCAAAGCACGCTCGCATCCTGCTCCACTCCATCCTGTCATTGCCGTCGGCCCCTTTTCCAAATGGGGCATCGATTTTATGCACTGTAAGCCCACTTCAGCCGGGGGGCATAGCTATGTCATAGTAGCTGTCGACTATTTTACAAAATGGGCTGAAGCGATGCCTACGTATGCTGAAGACGGCAAAACAGCAGCGCAGTTCATATTCAATCATATTATAGCTAGATTCGGTGTCTCACAGTCTATTGTGACCGATCATGGTTCCCATTTCAGGAACCATATGATCGAAGAACTAAGTGCCAAACTGGGTTTTCGCCACGAAAACTCAACCCCGTATTACCCACAAGCTAATGGCCAAGTTGAAGCCATTAATAAAGTCCTGAAACGAATGATTCAGCGCATTGTGGGTACCCAGAAATCCAATTGGCACTCAGCTCTGTTCTCAGCACTGTGGGCATACCGAACCTCAATGAAAAGTGCTACTGGGTTTACACCATTTCAACTGGTGTACGGCCTAGAAGCCATTCTCCCGATTGAATGTGAAATTCCATCACTCAAGATAGACATAGAGCTACTTCCACACACTACTTCCGAAGAGGAACGGTTTCTATACCTAGCTAAGCTAGATGAAACCCGCCGCAACGTCGCTTTGGCTAATGAAGCTCACAAAAAACGCGTCAAAGCTCAATACGACAAATCCGTTCAACCTCGGATCTTCAATGAGGGTGACCTCGTACTTACATATGATCAGATGCATGATAAGCTTGGAAAAGGTAAACTTGAATCTATGTGGTACGGCCCCTTCATTGTAAAACGTGTCTTAGAAAAAGGAGCCTATGAACTAATCGATTGTGATGGTACGCCATTGGCACGGCCCCGCAACGGGTTATACCTCAAACGTTTCTACGCATGAGGTTACCCTACGCGGGTTACTTGTTGTACATAATGTACTTAGTTTGCTTTTTGCTTTCTTTTTAGTGTGCGCGTGGACCTCATGTATCCACTCTTACTTTGACTCGTGACTTTATGCGCAGATGTCTGCCTACTTTGGATTCGCCGACGGTGGAAGCCGACATACTCGGAATCTCGCTTCCGCAGCATGGGTAATCTATTCCCCCACTGGCGAGTTGATTTCTTCAGGAGCCAATTTGTTTAGGTCCTGCAACCAACAATATCGCGGAGTACCATGCAATCATTGGTCTCTTGACAGAGGTTGCTTCACTCGGGATTGACTCCTTATCAGTCTTGTTAGACTCCCAACTCATGGTTTCTCATCTAAACCGTGTTTACACAGTTCGCGATCCTACACTACTTCGTTTATTTCGAAGAGTACGCCTCTTGGAACGGTCATTTAATTTTATCACATATCAACACATACCGAGAGAATTCAATTGTATCGCTGATTCATTGGCTAATTACATTTTGGATTGGCATCTTGCCTATACATAAAAACATCATAAAAAATAGAATGCACAAGTCATTGTAAATATTTAGATCACAAATAGGTCCATATCACTGTATATAAGAGTGTTTTTTCCAAAATACATCAAGTTTGTGTCAAAGACAAAATTGGGGATCAAATCCCATATACAAAAATTGGCCCTCAAAGCCTACATATCGTGTACATGCCGTAAAAAGATCAAAAGACCATCTATGGAGATCTAGGAGACCTATCATGTCCCTCATCGGACTCCTCCCGCTGCTGGTGGTAACACACTACAGCTCGAACCACCCTGCGAAGAAGTCGACTTATATGACCAGGTACACCTACAGTATGCCGCTGGAGGTGGTAAGGGACATCATCCATCCGCATAGCAGGGATACCATGAGTCAATCCCTGCAAGTTCCTCTCAATATCCCGAACGCCTCCTGCCTCGTCTTCATCTTCCTCTTCGTCAGGAACAGCTTGACGATCGACACCACCACGACGTAGTGGAGAATACCCAGCTGGTCTCTGTGGTCCACGGTCTGCAACATGCATGCAAATATACATTAGGCATCTTTTACACATTCTAAAAAAGCAATAAAAATTAAATATTCAAAAAGGAAAAAATACATATCCATGAAGGTCATACCAGAGTCATCCCAGTCATCGTCCTCTGGCAATGCCAAGTCGATGTCCTCACGGAAATCTACCCCTGAGTAGGGATAGTCATCAATCATAAATATCTGCTCCTCTAGCCAAGAGAAGAAGTCCTCGCCAAAGGCTAGCCGCTGAGGTCCCCCGAGGCGTCCAGCATAGTCACTCCATCGAGCCATCCATGGCTCGGTAGGTGGAGGAGGGCGCATAGATATCTGTGGACGCAGTAGTGGCACCCTCGCCAAAAAGAAAGTGACCAGGATGCTCCCATAGCCAAACTGAGTATTCTTCCCAGTCCTACACTTGTGCACTTGTTCTTTCAGATTGGACAACACTGCCTCACACCAGTTGAAAACTGTTCCTCCCATGCACTCTGCTGCGAGATTTACTTGTGTGCGGGATGCCTGATGTGGACTCACGCTTCCTGCTGCACGCGTGATAGTGAATAGTACGGTTTTTACAGGAAGATTTATGACCTCCTTTATGGCCACCTTCCCACTTTTCTTACTCGAACCTGCGTGGCAATACCGAGCAATCAAGTCATCTGTGCTTGATTCTAAAGCTGAGTATCCAGTAAAGTTCACCCGGGCCCCTCTTTTCGAGAGACCCGTGAGGAAGTAAATATCCTCGAGTTGGATTTCAAGCACATGCTCTCCCACTCGGAAAGCTCGGATGTCAGGGTCCCACAATTGGATGAGATGAGTGAGAAGCTTGGGTTGCTGACGAATCCCTTTGGTTTTGAAGAACTTTAGCAAACCACATTCTCGCAATGCGGTCACGGTTGGTAAGTCATTTTCGGCTGCAAAATCATCCGCTTCGTGCTCTCTTTCTTTCCAGCTTACCATTTTGCTCCGAATAAGTTGCAAATCCCTGCAAAAGATCAAACAAAGCAATTAGTAACTATTTAGCAACTTAGTTCCAGCAGAAAATTGGAGAAAATTTGATTTTTTAAACTAAAAATTTGCCTTTGCCGCGTCTGAGGAACATTCTACCGTGCGGCAGTCCACACTACCGCACCTCGGTTTGGGGATCCAGCGCGGTACTGTTAGACAGTACCGCATTTTTCGATAGAGCCCCCACGCGGTAGTGTGAAGGGCGATTCTTGCCCAAAAGGGCTCGCTAAAAAATCAAATTTTTCTTGGTGAAAGCAAAATTTTCTTACATAAAATGAAAGAGGGGCTCAAGCACTCTTACCTGGCGCAGACGGTTGTCGAAATGGTGTCCCAGAACTCCCGGTATGGATCCTTGAAATCTTGCTCCTAAATGGGTGAAAATGTCTCCTTTGGGTAAAAAACACAAATGAATAGTAATTTCTATTTTTTACCATTCCTTATATAGCATTTTTTCACATATTTTTTAATTAATTAATTACTATTTTAAATAGTTAAAATAAACCTTTGTTCACATTGCTAATGTCCAGTTTTTGAGCATTTATTGACAGGATCCTCAGTAAAAATGCGATACATTCACACTGGTGTTTATTCATGATTTGACCTTCATTTTGAGCATACTTTATCTTTTTCGTGCTCTGGATTTAAAACTTGAAAAAGATTCCAAGCGCTTTTACACCCGTGTCGTGCTTGTCAAACTCGAGTAAACGGTGTCGAGTACGGTCAACTTTACTCATGCTCGTTAAACAATGAGGAAAGTATTATCCTGGTTGTATTTTATTCTTTTTTCGGACCAGAATAATTTAAAATTACGAAAAAGACCATAGGAGTCCATAGTTAAGCTCTTTTCAGACTCCTTAAAATTGAAAAGATTGCCAAGTGATCTTGACTCTTTCACACTTGTAAAAGTATTTGAAAGGTCGTCTATTCGGTGATAGGTTACCCCTTTTTCGGCCCGTCTAGACTATTTACGAGAAAGGTATACCTTAGTCAATCTCGGCTGGGAGAGTTCTCTCGGGAATTGTTTTACACTTTTTCAGGATCGAGAGACTAAATTTTACGAAAAAGTACATTATGGAGCTTCCTTTAAGTTTTTCAGGCTCTCTAAATATGAAAAACTACCGAGTTTTCCTTCCTTGGACTCGTTAAAATGTTAACATCGAAGGACCCACTTTGGGACAAACCCCTCCTCTCTCAGGTTCGTAAAACATGTGAGATTGGACTCATCCATGAGATGAGCTACACCGAGCATCTGTTATCCTCTTCAAGCTCGCAAAACAAGAAAGAGGTACTCGTCCATCATGTCGGGGAAATATGGGGGGATAAGTCAAGTTTGTCTATGGCAGCTTGTCAGTCGTTACCTTTGAACATGGCATGTGTCCGTCTCTTGTCTATATTGGGTATCCATTTTTCACTGAGTTATGGTCATCATCATGAGTTGTCTCCCTGGCCACGAGCCCACTCATCCGGTGTCTATCCTCTATTTTGTCAATAATCCTTGCTGCCGAGTCCTGTTACATGCCGTTATATGTTCAAAGGGTTGCATTATTTCGAGTCATTCATTGTGTCAGGCCTCCGCTGTGTCAGTACATACTCCATTGCTTCATCATCTAATCATCTGTGCTGATTTCGTGTCGATGATGTGGGAATCGTCATGGCCCACCTTCGACGAGTCTATTCCTGTCGACACCAAATCACTATCCGGGAATTAGACTTAGAGATCAACCATTAGCACCTTGGTACCTGCATGCCTCAATGGCAGGTTTCCTCGTGTTTGACAGTAGGTTCACATCATTGACCTCTGATCAAGCGATCTCTCGGATGCTCGACATCAACTCATTCATTCGCATTTCGTTGAGATGTACTATTGATACCTTGGGAATCATCGTCACCATTGGTGATCTCCCTCGCGTTTGTTAACGGTCCACATCATTAACCGGTAATCAAATGGTTTCTACCGATGTTCGACTTCAACACCTTGTAATCACATGGTTAGATTCGTATCTTTTGCGATCGAGTAGAAGACCCTGGGCGCATCGCTGTACCTCGACTGCGTCCAGGATGCGATGGAGATGTCCTTTGTATTGTCACACAGATCCACTTATTGTATTGTTCATGGCTGTGTCATTATTGTCTCATGGATATACGATTGTTCATAGTAGCCATGATCTGTCCGCAGTTTACATCATCTCAATACTCATGGATCTGCAATGTATTGGTCGGCAGCCATGCTTTGAGTCATCTGTTTCCGAGCATGGGAATGCCCGCCTCAGTGGTATATCTAACACTTTGTTTCTATTTCAGCTCAGTGTCGCTCTCCTCGATGCCATCTCTGCACACTATATTCGTAAAGTCTTTCGGCCATCAGTCCCTTCTGACCTCACACTTTAGGGGGCATCTGTTATACCTCTATGTTTCACAGTGTCGCATCTCCATCACAAAACGAGTTGACGACACTTTTCCTACTGTTTTAAACCATCCAGAAGAGACAGATGATGAGTCAACCTTGAAAGTGAATCTACCCTGACAAGTTCTGACCCACCTAAGACTTTATCTACACACACTACCGCGTCTTGCTAGTTTATCAAAACGCGGTACTAGACACTACCGCGCTATGATATTTCCCCAAAATGCGACAGTACCGCGTTCTGAGGTCTTTTCAGAACGCGGTACTCTTTTAATAGCCTTTTTTCCTTGGCTTGTGGGATTTTGGATTTTCGAAGATAATGGAAGATTGAGGTCCCTGATTCGATCTCAACTCATTTCCTTCGATTAGAAACCCTGATCCATTTATCTCTCCCTAGATCCACCCATCTCTCTTGTTGGTTAACCTCACCATTCACTATAAAAGAGAGGCATTCCATTGAGAAAAGGGGAGGACTCTTGAGAGTACCAAACTTATGGTCTTACAGCATTGTGGAGATAGCTAGAGGAGAAGACACTTGGAGCTGGAGGATTGGCTTGGACATCAAGCACCTTTTGTAAGTATTCTTCAAGTTGTAATGGAATAACTTGTCTTGTTTTCCCAAATCATTTGTGTTAATTTTGTTTTAATGATATGATTTGTATCTTTCATAGATTTAGATTCTAACTCATGTTTCAGGTTGCTAGAGAATAGTGCATTCTTGTATCTTGGTTCCATTTTGACAGGTTCATTTGTGAGGGCTTGGAGATTAGAGCAATTACAAAAACGAGCGTCTGGATAGAAGGTTAGTTAAACTTCTTCTACTCTTTCTAGCATTTTAATCCTGAGATGTTTGTTAGATCTAGGGATTCAAGGTAGCATTTGTTTTGACTTGTTTCTTGCTTTAAAGTTAGTTTAAAATCTGCTTTAAAGTTAAGAGAGTTTTGGCTTATCCGTAGGACAAAATTCTACATAACACTCGGCTCGAGAAGCCAGTCTGCAGAAAGAAAGGGAAGCAGCTGAGGCCCTGGCCCGTGAAGAAAAAAGATTGAAAGAAGAGGCAAGACTACAACAAGAAGTAGAAGAAGCAAGACTGCAACAGGAAGCTGAATAAGCAAGGTTACAGAAGGAAGCTGAAGAAGCAAGGTTGGAGAGAGAAGCAAAAGAAGCAAGGCAGCAGAAGAAAGCAGAAGAACAAGAGCAGAGGGAGGAAAGTGAAAATCAGCAGCAAGCTGAAGAAGAAGAAGGAATGCGTAAAGCTGAAGAGGGACAAAAGGCGGAGGAAGAGCTTAAGACCAATGAATATGCCCAGGCAGGTGGCTCTGGAACCCAAGATATGGAGATAGACACATCTTAGGCAGGTGTCCACCACCCAGAATGTGGAAACAGACACATCTCAAGTAGGTGGCTCCGGCACCCAAAATGTGGAAACAGACACATCTCAAGTAGTGCAGACCCCACCCATAGAGACAGAAGTACATGTAAGAGATCTCCTGATCATCCCTTACACCCCATCAGAAGATCATATTGTGTCCCGATGGGATGAATTTGTGTATTATAAGAAGAGGAAGGCAGTGGTCTTGAAGTCGAAAGAGAGGATAAAGAGACTCTTCCAAGAAGATATTGTCACCCAGCGGGAGACCACGGTGATGCAAAATACAAATAAGGCTCCCATAGCCATGGCATCCTCCGCTGTGTCAGCAGCAAAAGAAACAAAGGACAATGTGGTCGATATGGTCAAAGAATTTGAGTCAACTAAGAGGAGAGCTCGCATGTTGCAGCATACTGTGGCTAATGAGCAGGCTTACAGGGAGCTGGTAGTGAATAAATATAATCGCCTGTCTATTGATCACAAGGAGTTGACAGATAAGTATCACCATTTAGAAGAAGAAAAGGAGCACCTGGAAATCCAGATGATGGTTCTAGAAGCGGAAAAGAATGATTCTGAAGCTAGAGTTTTTCATTTGGAAGCAGATAAGCAGGCAATGGTTGAACAATTGGAGCAGGCAAAAAGCAGAGCGATAGATATTTTGAGACAAATGCACGCCACACAGGAGCTGATTACTGAGGAAGTGTGCAAGCTTAAAGCCATGATGGTTAGATTGAAAGAAGTCAATGCAGAGGCCAATAGGCTTAAGGGAAAATACACTCGGGTTAAAGCAAACATCCTGAGCCAGATGGAATGGAGAGAAGGGAAGGTTGATTTCCCCAAGCATCTCCCATTCAAGTCGGTAGATGATTTTAAAGAAGATGTAGCCCTTATGGAATTCTGCAAGAACTATGGCCTCAAGCTGATGGCTATGATCCAGGGAACAATTGATAAAAGTAACATCCTATATCAAAAGATCCATGAAGTGCATGATAAGTGCAAGCTGATTTCTACTCATTCCCTCGATGAGTTTCCAAGGAAAGAGCAACGTCTATCAAACTTGAAGGAAGAGCTAGGCATTCAAATAGAATATGTAAAGAAGATTGATGTCCTAGGCACTGATGATCTCCATCACTATATTGGGCTGTCATCAGTATACAACCATTTGCTTAAAGAAATCCATCAAGCAGCAATTGCAGAAATTCATGGTATTGAAGCAGAGCTTGGTAAGCATGTGACTTCCTAGAAGATCTTGCTCCCTTCACCAGCAAATGTGGTTGTCAGAGACACTGGTATTTGGTTCAGTTACATTGCAGAAGAGGAAAATAAAGCAGCAGCAGCAGTAGCAGCCAGCACAAGCACCTCACTCCCAGCAGAAGCGCCTCCTCAATGATGAACATGCTAGTCATAATGCGTTGTTCTTATTTTGATCTGTTTTCCATGTGTTTAGAGCATAGGGTCACTAGACAGTTGTCCTTTTTATTTTTGAGAAAATTTCTGTTATAAGAAAAGGGCCACGATTTGTTATTTTTGGAAAAGCCTTGAATGGACAAGTGTAAGAGCCAGGTGGCATCCCAAGAGGCATTTTGTAAAGATATAAATAGAGGCTTAGGGAATAGTGTAAAGGGACTTTTGGCAGGGAAAAGAATTTTCTTAACTTGTACGAGCTATCTTGCACTTGCTCCAAGAAAATGAATTTTGCTTAATAAGAGCTTGGACAGGACGTCTTTTGCATGGAAATGGATGTTGGATGCATGTTGGATTATTCTTGTGACTTTCATATTCTACAGTGAGATCTTTCTTTGTTGTCTTGAATTATTTCTATGTATTGAATGATCTTACTGTTTCTTGTGCAAATGAATTTTCTCCTACATGAGTAATGGAATGCGTTATATGTAAATTGGAAGCTATCTTTTAATATCTTTTGCCTTCTTGCTGTAGATGTATCTTTATGATTTAATGGCTATCTGTTGATCTTCAGATACTTCTTCCAACATATTACTCATACTTATAATTTTGCTCCTTGCAGGGATAGTTTAGGTTTATTTCAGTTTTAGATACAGATTTGTTTCAAGTTCTGCTTTTAGATTAAGTTAGCTTAGGCACTTGCATATCATTTTAAACCATAAAATCAAAAAAGAATGGTGGATCGGGCCATAACTGGTGTAATTGAAGCAAATCTCCAAATCTAACGGTTGCCAGAACCGCTAACCAGACGGATTCCCCATACCAAACGGTGGAAAATCTAATTGGGATAGTCTATCGGGGAGAATCCCTTTCTGCTTGATGCTGCGATCTTCGGGGCATCAACAGATCCCCCTCTCCGGGCTGGGCCAATACCACTCCCAGCGCGATCGATGAGGCATCAACATGAACATGGAATTCCTTACTCCAATCCGGAAATACCAATATCGGCGCCGAAGCCATCTTTGTCTTTAGTGTCTCAAATCTATCCCAACATTTCAGGCTCCACTGGAATAACACATCCTTCTTCAACAACTTATCCATAGGGGCGATAATCGCAGCATAACCCTGGATGAACTTGCAATAATACCTCATGTGTCCCAGTGTCGACCGTAACTGCTTAATAGTAGTCAGTGGTGTCAAACTCATAATGAGCGCAATTTTTGCTGGGTCGACCAACAATCCTTGCTTACACACAATATGACCCAACAGTATGCCAAATGATGCACAGAAGATACATTTCTTTAGGTTTAACGAGATATGGTGTTGCTGACATCGCTCCAACATCAACCACAAATTCGCCAGATGATCACGGACCAAACCATAGACCATCCAATTCTCCATGTATACTTGTAAAAATGTCTGAATGAAATCTTTGAATGCAGCAATGACAACCCGCGAAAATATCGTAGGTGCGTTCTTCAAACCAAACGGCATAACGATGTATTGAAAGCAGCCCCATTCGGTAACGAAAGTTGTCTTATGGCGATCTTCTCTTGCAATGCAGATCTGATGGTAGCCAGAGAACCCGTCTGTGAAAGAGTACATCTCCTGGCCACCCACACCTTCGAGCACTTCATCAGTAAACGGGGTTGGGAATGGATCATGCAAACATGCATCATTTAGTTTCCTGAGGTCAACGCAAATGCGCACTTCGCTAGTCTTCTTATCCTGTACCACCATAGGACTAATCCATTCCAACTCCTCAACTGGTTCAATGATACCAGCGTCCAACATGCGATCTAGTTCAGCCTTTACCCTCTCTTTATGTCACGGATTCAATCGATAGGGTCACTGCTGGATCGGCTTAGCATTTGGTTTTAATGGAATCTTCATTTCTCCTACGTCACCCAGAATCCCCTTCATGTCAGAAAACTTTGTAGGAAATATGTCCTGAAACTCATGGAGCAAATCAGTGACCTTGCTTATCAGCTCATCATCCCAGTAATCCCTGACATTTGTGAACTTCGGAGTGCCCTCTGTCCCAATGTTAATCTTGCAGATCTTCAGTGGTTGACTGATCGGATCGCTTGGTGCATCAAGTGGTACCACAGCATGACTTCCTTCTGATTCTGGGATATTCACATTCCACGGATCATCACCATCTTCTGGCCCACCATTGATATTGAAGCATTCCATGAGATACTGCATCTGGCAGTGCGTGTGTGGATCCGTAGGATATGCTACCGGGACAGCCTACAGAATTACATCACGGATTAGCTATAATGCATTATTAACCTCTGGATCGGCATCCCCAAAATTGAATGTATGGGTAAAACACACTGTGAGCTCCAACCAAGTAGAAATTTCTCCTCGCAACTCAGCTGCAGTATACCATGAGCGTGGCATCTCATCCAAAGTATGGATAAAAGCATGGACCCACTCATCTCTTGGTCGTGATACCCAAAACCGTTGACACTCGATAAATTGACCACCAGGATCATTCCGACCATCATACTTTCTAGTGTGGTAAACTTCAATATCACCAAAGCGTATCATCATAAATCTTCTGCATTTCAACCATCCATCAATTGATGCCTTGTGTGTCACCTAGCAGCATGCTATTGCAGCCTTCAATGCTTTGTTCAACACCAGCAACCGTTGTGGTTCGAAAAATCGTTCTTCGAACTCCATCAGAAAGTCAGATAAGCCAGGAAGTCCTTCATATACCAGTAGTGTGATCGTTTCAGTCGCAACATGACATAGTGACCACATGATCAACCCACACTTACGGAGCGACACTTCATGCAAGCAGTTCTGCCAATATTCTAGCGCATCATCAGAGTTGGATGACTCAGAGCTATCGTTGCGCCATCCTAGCTCACCATTGGCAGTCGGATGGATATAATCTTTAGAGATATTGAATGCATGGTCCCATCCACTGGGATCATCATCCTTCACTGGTTCTATGTAGCAATGTCCTTCAGCCGGATCCAATGGAGAGATAACTCTGAGATTGCAATTTTCAAAAGTCATCATCCGTCGCTTGAAGTTGATTACAGCTCCACTATCATTAGCCCACCCAATCCCCAGTAATGCGGGATAAGAGCTTCCTCCTTCAACCACTTCTATTATATCAAAGTCGGCATATGTTTTCATTCCCTCAATGTCCACCACCATTCGTGGAACTCCACCACCATTCATGGAACTCTCCCAATCGGTGTCACTTTAGCGTGATTAGCTAATCGAAGCTATACAGGGGACCAGCTCAATGGGGGACTCCCCATCTTCTGCCAAGCCTGCTTGGTCAAGATGTTGACATCTGAACCAAGATCCAGAATAACTGAATCAACATCATAGTCACCAATTTGAATATTCATCCGCATCTCCTTACCTGTCTTTCGTCGTTGTAAGGAATTAACCGCAAACTCTTGTTGATCCTGGGCCAGTCATTGCAACAGAGCTTCAATTGCAGCAAGAGCGTAAGGATCTCTTGCCAGGGATAAGAAATGTTCCAAAAATGCTTGAAGTGTTCTAGACTGCCGCGATGGGCCATCCTCTGAAGTCGTATCAAAAGTAGAGGACATGTCATACATAACAGCGTTACCTCGGTCTTTTTCTAGTGCATGGCATGCTTGAAGAAATGCCTCCCGCTCTGCATCAATGTCAAATGATACCTTCTTTTGTCCAGCTAACCAGATCGTTGAGCTATCCTCTCCAGTTGTCTTTCCTCCACGAGTGACCACAGTAACGGAAGCATCTTGCGGTCTTGGCTCTACAGAAATTGTCACGACGTTTGCACCCTAGGCCTGGTTCAATGGCGGATTCCCAGGTGGGTTCACATTCTGATTTTCATTTGGCCACATATTCTGGTTCTGCACTAGTTGCTTCACTTAGTTCTGGGCAGGATGCCGTGCCTGGGGCTGGCTCTGCAGTTGGGGAGTGTTCCCTGCTTGCCATCGCACAATCAACTGTGGACAATTCTCAACTGTGTGATCGTTAACAAAACAGAACGTGCACTAGTTCTACAGCAGTGATAGCATTGGACATGTCCGCGACCACCTCGTCCTCCTCCTTGACCAAATCCTCTACCACGTTCTCCCCGGTATCCTCCCCAGAATCCTCCCTACTGCTGGTACTTTGGTTGGTTGATCTGTTGCTGGTTGCAGTCCTTTCCCTTGCTGTGCATACTACAGTTGTTGTACATACTGTGGCTGTTGTGGAGCCATCTCAATCGGAGCATATTATGGCATAAACTGCTGTGGTTGTTGCTACTGCGGTACAAACTACATCTTTGGTTGAGGTAGCGACTGGGATACCTATGGCTGCGGTTGCGATTGTTGTATGGAACGCTGGTCGTCCTTGACATAGAACGCATCATACATTCTTTCTTGTAGCAACCTATATGCACAAAAATCTTTGTCGTCGTGACCCACCGATTTGCAAAATGTACAATAAATATTCCTCGGGGTTGTAACCATTTTCTGCATATATGGGAAATTGTCATGGCTATGCCTATATACCTGACAGACGTGACACCATGGCATGCTACCACCATTCAACGAATTTGGTTCCCCTGAAACCAAATAGTTGCGAAAATCTGGGCAATTGTCCTTCGTATGCCCTTCTCCTCGGCATCGCGTACACCATACTTCATCGCGTTGTTCCTTGCTCTTCTTTAAATCTTGCAGCTGTATAGTCAAGTTAGCGAGCTGTGTCTGTATCTGTGACATCCCGGCTGCATTTTCTCCAATCGGCGATGCCTCCAATTGCATTGCAATCTCTAGATCTTCGCTGGGCGTCGATATGTTTTGTTGCATCAATGGTAGCCGAATGTGTGGTAGCAGTTCTGCAATGAACCATTCTTTATGTTGGACAGCGCTCATATCGAAACTAACCCTTACCATCAGTGTCTTGAAGCTGGTCAAAATCCCACACCGTCTCATTGGGATACTACTTAATTTCTTTCAATTCCATAATATATACTGAGCCTCCGACTTGGGATTTCTGAATTCTACAATTAGTCCATCCCAGATATCATCTAGTGACTTCTCTAGGGCTCCTATAGGGACTAGAACAAACTTCATAAACCAATCTAATGCACGACCTCGCAGAGTTGTCGCTAACTGCCCTTTTCTAGCAGCATCATCAGTGATCTGTTTGACGGTCCAGACCGCTTCACACAAAAACCAATACTGTTCTTGGTTGTCTGTCCCACTACCGTGGAACAACGGTAACTTAGCATCATCACCCACCATTCTGGGCTTCCTTCCTCCTTTCGCTGTACTACTACCGATTAACTTCTGTGGTATTGAAGAACTTGGCGATGTCAAAGTGGTATTTCTTGTTATCTGAGAGATAGTGAGCAGAGGTGTGGGTACGTTGGTGCTAGGGTTTGGTCCTACCTCTATCCTAGGTGTAGCCTGGTTGTCCTTGTTAGGACTATGAGGTTGCGTCGTCCCATGTGGTCTTCCTTCACGACCTTGCGGTTCGACCGCAACAAGACCTTCTCCTGTCCTCTACCTCTTTTCCTGTCGAAACCTCGCTCCTCCCCTCGTAAGACCAATTTATTGCTCGGCTTCACTAACAGTCTCATCATGACCTGCACCCATCTACCCCTTATCATTCCATGTACCGCCCCCCAACTGTCGCGGTACCCATGGCCTCTATCCACCAGGTTGTCTACTGATCAAGATGCATCTTCAGTATACCCTTTTCGCAAATAAGCATCTTAATCGACAGTTGAAGTGACAATAAAAACCTGCCCTGAGGTTCATGGAAAAAATATCTTTCGGCTTCACTATAGGATTTCTGATTATCAACCGCAAACTCTGTGATATAGCCCTCTAGGATGCTATCGAACCACACTTCGATAGCCCGCGATGCTTTATTATCAACCTCCTGTAGCTCCTGAATCAACTCGGGGGTCCAGGTCATCGGTTCACCACCCTGGAAGTTCCTCTTCTGGAAGGTCAACTTCGCTAACCACTCATACAAAATGACTGGGAATTCATAGAAGAACCATTCATGCGGTCTGTCATGAATATATCTATCCACCCACTGATCTACTATTAGTCGAGTGTTTCGGATTTCTTCTTCCACGAATTCTTGCAGCTTTTGATCAAACCATTCCTAGATCTCGGGTTTCGTCGGGTGCCACAACATATCCACCTTTCACTTCACACACGGTCCCAGCAACGAAACCATTTGTTGACTCAAACCAAGTCGACAGGGGTTCCCATCATAATCGACACCAACCCACCGCGATCTCCCTGAGCATTGGCCCAGACAGGTTTTACCCTGCCCAGCAACACCTACAGAGCAGATGAGGTCTCACCCGAGGTGATCAAGGGAGAGTGGATGGAACCATGTTTCCGCCGAATGAAGGAGGATGTGTGTGCCATCTACTACTTAATCTTATTGCAACATTCAACGATAAATCTATGTATTTACTTCGACATTATTATACTCATAACATCATTTAATGGAAACATTCATTATTGCAGCATATTATAACAGTAAACAATTATTGCATCAAAGAAACATTGCATTACCATCGAAAGACAGAAGACACACTAGGATTGCACAAAATAGTTTCATCACATCATATTATTACTGCAAAAACCCAATACAATGCCTCTGCAGATCACAGACTTCAACAATATCTCTTGATCTCACAAAACTGCATATCAAGACTCTCTCTTCTTACTCTCCCTTTCGACCTACAACTTCTTGTCTATATATAGGCTTCTGTCTTTACAATGCTTGTCCACTTACTAACAGCTTCCTAACTGACTGTTGGACAAAAGACCCAAAATCTAACTGACAAGGTCCAAATGACCCAGAAACCCGCCTATTGCGGTACAATTTACATCTCATATGGTCTAACGACCCAAAAACCCACCTAATGCGGTACAACCGACTTAAAAAATACATAAAACAATCGATCCTTCTCCCTTCCGCGACTTCGTCTAACGTGTCGCAGCATCAGTGATGCTGCGATTTCTCCTTATCAAACCGCCTGCCAACATATATGAAAAAATGCACAGGAAAGATCCTCAATGCCCCTCATGTATTGGCATCCCAACAAAAACAATCAAATTAAAGATAATATGGTAAACTCTTTTTAATGATTGATCACAAAGAAATGACAATGAAATAGGTAAAATTTATTGTTTTTCCACTATTTCTAGGACAAATAAATGCAAATTTATTGTATTAGATTATTGCATTTCAAACTGATTACTAGCATTATATAAAGTAAAAGTGAGTTTTGTGTGTTCATGCTAATAGGACCTTGGTTCATTAAACTATGACTAGAATCACTTTTTGGTTTACCCTAGCAAAATGTAACGCTAGATAGGGATGGTTATAAACATAAGTGTTGGTTTACTTTTGTATAATAAATCCCCATTATAACAATAACCTAAGCAAGAAAACTCAGTTATGTGGTGTAACCCCAAAGCTATGGGCATGCTGTGTGAAAAAACTTCCAAAAATTGTAGTTCTTTTCTTATAATTTGGTGTAAAAATGTTGATATTCTATCTCCACCAATAAGTATCCTTGATATTGCACTCAAAATGGTGATAATATCTCTTATAGAACAAATGTTTAGGAATTCCTATCCACATCTCTCATATGAAACAATTTATCATTACTTTCCATTACATAAAGGTTATTATTAACTTTATATGCATACAATGAGAAGACCTTACATTATGCAAAGGGGTATATAATATTTGTGAAATGGCCTCTGGCAAATCTTATTAAGTAAGAGGCCATACTTCCAACATTGACTCAACATTGGCGTGATTGACTAAAAGTTACAGGAGACATTTATAAAATTACAATACTAATTTGCTAACAATGTTGTAATTTTGGTTTTAAATATATATGATGTGAATTCTAAGAATGAAATACTTTTATATTATCCATAATAGCTATTTAATTCATCAACATTTCAAATCTATAATAGAATTCTTCACAAAGACAAAGACAATGGAAAGAGTTCTAATATTTTATTCAATATTATTCATAAAGGTGCAAAAGCTACCATAATTCATAGGTTGACTAACCTATTTATTTCATTTTATAAAAACTAAATGATATATTCATCTATATTTGAATTAAGTGACTATTTAGTAATTTATTAATATTAATAAAAAAATAAAAAATATATAGAAAAAAAATTCATTTTCATTTCCAAATCTAGAGTTTCCCATGAATGGAACCCTCCTAAAAAGATAAAAAATATATAGAAAAAAAATTCATTTTCATTTCCAAATCTAGAGTTTCCCGTAAATGGAACCCTCCTGTTGCAGGGGCTCCGCATTTTGAACAAATACCTAATAAAAGAAGTTCCACTCGTCAAAGGTATGAACTATATGCATATGGGTGCTTTGAAAAATTTGTATGTCGTGCCCGAAGATGCAACTGTTACATTTGAGGAAGTGGTCAAACGTGATGGTTATGGTGGCTAGGTTAATCCAATAGGTATTCCTCATTCTTCTCTTTGCAGCCCTAATTTTTATCACCGTTATTTCCTTTCCCACAATAAAAATAAAATCCCTTTTCATTAGAGATCAGTAAAATGCAGGACCATATTGGGGCCATAGAAGGTGGCCAGGTCCATAATTGAGAAGGTCCTCCGTATATGGTCCTCCACATGCCAAGCAAACCTCCACATAATTATGGTCCTGGCACAACATAATCAATATGGCAGTCAAGGCCATAGAAGCGCCCAAAAAATTGTGTAAAATCAGGGCAATCAGTGAGAGATATAAGGATTCCTGAGTTGTAGGAATCATTTACACAGATCAAATTAATGAAATCAATGTGTTTTGTCTCCAAGTATCAGGTGTTATTCCATTTGTGTTAATCTATTTATGTGTGGGTTTTAATCTAGGTGTGATTGAAGATTTCAATGTATAATAATTTGAATTAATCATGGCTCTGCATGAATACCCTAGAATATCAAAGAAGTCGTGTTTGTGATTATTTAATTGTTTAATTGAAGTGTTGTTGTGTGTATGAAAATAACTATAATAGCAATTATAAAATGAAGTGGGGACATAATTGAACCCAATGCGTACAGGTGCACATGTTGTGCTGGGTCTTTATATGTAACACAAGTTGTTTTTGCACAAGTTTTTGCCAAGAATGAGGAGATATTGAATCGATCATTGGATCATTAGGATGGATCATTGTAAATTGACAGTTCATTATAATATTGGATGTATATACCGTGGGAAACAACGATTAGGGGGTAAGAAGGGTTTGAACAACTATATCTTTTGTGGAGAGAAGCAGAGCATTAGTTGTTTTTATAAATAATAGGGATTTGCTGATAAATATGACTATTTGTTCATGTTCATGGGAACAGTAGGTGCAGTTATCCATGGATCAACCATGTCGTTCTTCTTTGTGTTCTTTGGCGACTTAATAATGGATTTCGAAAACATTAGAGGAATCTTGCAAAAATAGTGGATGAGGTTTCTAAGGTTTTTGTTGGTTTGCTTTTGAGTATCCAGTTGGACACAGTTAGTTGGGAGAGTAATAACTTTGGGTATGGATTATGTCTCAAATCAATCTAAATTTGAAGCTGAGAATAATAATTGTACATTGAGCTCATTTATGGCTTCTATTTTAGCTCAGCTACGAAATGCATCAAAAGTTTTGCATTCTGCTTCAGTTCAACTTCAACCTGGAGTTGAAGTTGAGAATGGTAATTGTAGTTTCGATAAGTTATCAAATACAACATTTTATTCTATTTCTTTTGTTCAGGGAACATCCCCAATTCATCAATCAACAAGAATTTCACCTGTAAAAAACAAGCCAAAGAATGCTTCAGCACAACAAGGAATCATCACTTGTGGTGACTTTATTCCCACCAAGCACAAAAATCTCGAGTCACCTATCAGAAGCACTTTTGAAAGTCTTGCCACTTCTAGAAGATGAATTTTGTTTGGCTCTAGGAAAGCTGGTCATTCAGAAATTGATTCACAAGGAAGCCCATCTCTTCTGAACTACATGGTTTCCACAGTGTCATCCAAATCCAAATCTCGAGTTGTTGATTCTCAAGAATCAAGTCCAGAGTTCCATGACTACATGAGTACTGGAAGGAGAAGAAACTATTTTCCAACTTCTAATGGGAATCAACAGACTGGGTCTCGACACACTCAAAGGCCATCACCACATGTTCAAAGGGCTACCAGGTGCAATGGTGTTCATTCCCCAAGAGATTCCACTGGTAAGAAGTTCCACCTTAGTTTTTTTTAATGAAGAAAACGTTTACAAAACATATATAAAAAAGAACAAATGAAAGATATCCTCTGTGACAAGCAAAAATCACTTCTTACAACACCCGTTTGGCCTAGATCCTCCATTTTTTTCTCACATCCAACAAAATCCACCCAAGGTCGTTTAATCAAACACAATCATAACATCCAAAATTAAATCCCCATGGGGCAAACCAATACAATGTATCACTGTATAGTCATTAACATGTATTAAAGACTGCAATAAAAATGAATAGCCTATTAGCTCCTGCATCAATCACTGGTATAGCTGTAGAGGGTGTCTCATCTAAACCTTTGATTCTTGAGATTTCTAGATAAATTTGGTCATTTCATTAGAGTTTTGTATGAATATCTATCCTAGAGGGTTGTTTTGTTGCACACCTTTTGTACAGTTTTTTGTGGAGTTTATATATCCATTTAAACTTTTGATTGAGGTCGTTTCTAAAAAATATTGTCTATTTCATTAGGTTTTTGGTATGAAGCATCTTTATTATGCCCTGAATTTCCTGTACCTAGGTTTGCTGATCTTAGGTTCCTCGTGGGCAGCTATAAAAGAACCCTTTCCCTCCAAAGTTTCCATTGTTTCAGTATAATCTCACAATATTTTAGGCCTTGTAGGTTGGAGAAAGAGATACAGGATTTTAGTTTTTATTAAATCTCAAAAAAGTATAGTTATTCCATATACTTATGGCCAAATTTGACAACAATGATCCATTGGATTACAATACCCAATCCATCTATCTGGACAATAATGATCATGGACCTGTATATGACACTTAGATGGTAGTTAGACAACAAAGTCACAGTGACCAACTACCTTGGATTGGGGATGTCGTTTGATAACAATGGATGCTTTAAAAAAGTAAAGTCAACAACGATAATCAACACTTAAATTCAAGGCACAAAACATCGTTTAGACATTGATTGGTGTGAAATATGCAATCTCTTTCCAAGCAATGACCAATTCCCAATGATGACCTTTTTGCTGATGTATATGTAACTTCGGAATGTATTTCATATATATTTATTGTACCCTTATTAGAGATGTGTTATTCCTCTATAAGGAAGTGTCGTCATGTGGATTGACAAGTGTCGCAAGTGTGTGTACTTGTCGATGGGTTATTAGACCACCATGTGTGGGGTCGGCCCTGAAATATATATTATATTATGGATGTATCTAGATAGACAATTCGGCCCCATAGTGTAAGTGGGCAAATAGGTTAAGTATAAATAGAGATCGGGAGATCTCTATTTGGATCATTCGGAAAGTCACACTTCTCTCACTCAGAAAGTGGCGCACTAGTGTGGAGGAGGATCATCTGCTACTAGGAGATTATCTCAAGTGTATTTTAGTTGTACTTTGGTTGAGCCATTGCTTTCTCTATCTCTGAGGAAGTTGTGGGGTTTTTCACCTCAGGGTTTTCCCCACGGAAACTCTGTGTCTCTTGTCTCTCATGCTTTTGATTCTTGTGATGCTTGTCATGCTTATTGTGATTGTTATGCATTGATATACTATATATGTTATTCTCTCAGTAAATATCCTAGAGTATTGTGAATTAATGCTCAAAATTTAACATGGTATCAGAGCTAACCTGAGAAGAAGACATTTTGCAGTGACGGAAACTTGAGTTTCTTGTTTATTGGATTTCTCTCCACAGATTTTGGAAAAGCAATAGAGTAGATTGACTCTACTCATCAAGGAGAATCTATCTGTCCAAACAGAATTCAATTCTGAGCATTTTCATATTTGGCCCTAAAAATTAGGGTTTCCACAAAAATAGGAATTTCTAAAATCTGAAGACATAGCTGGAAGCTCCTTGCAAAAATCGAAGTTTAGAGATTTGGATCGAGATTTTTGGCTAGGTAAATCTCCAGGAAACTCAAACCCTAATTCAGGGCTCTCCCTAGTGAACCCAGGAGGACAAAAAGGCAAATCTGAAGGGTAAAGCTTTGTTGACCTCAAATTCTGAATACACCAGGCTAATCAGCTCATCAAGGCGCATATTTCTATCCTTTCAGAAAGTTGAAATTCACATTTTGAATTTTTTGGGTTTTTCTGACAAACCCTAATCCAGGACCAGATCCAGTTTTTAGCATTTCAAGTGGTAAGACCTAAATCTTTTCTATTTTCATTTGAAGTACTCTTTAAGATGTCTCACCACACCAAGCTTGAGGATAAGCTTGAAGGAACTGATAACTTCCAAGCTTGGAAGTATAGGATTGGGTTCATCCTGGAGGAGAATGAGTTGGACTCATATGTAAAAGAAGACATCCCTATCCCAAAGGATGAAGAGGCTAAAGTATTGCATAAGAAGAACTTGGTCAAGGCAAAGAGAATCATTGTTGATTCTATCAAATACCATCTCATACCCCATGTGTCTTCTCTAAAGACACCCAAGGAGATGTTTGACTCTTTGACCAAGCTATTTGAAGGGAAGAACATAAATCGGAAGATGACCCTGCGGAACCAATTGAAAGGAGTAAAGTTTCAGAATGGAGAAACCATTCAATATTATTTTTCAAGGGTATCCCAGATCAAGGAACAAATAGAAGTAGTGGATGAAATGGTGGAGAATGGTGAAGTGGTGATGACCACTCTAAATGGCCTACCCAGGTCATGGGATTCCTTTATTCAAGGAATTTGTGCAAGGAAGAAGTTGATCTCCTTCAACAGATTGCGGGAAGAATGCTCTCAAGAAGAAGCCAGGCTTGTGGCCCGAGAAGGAAAGATGGGAAATGAAGATCAAGCTCTCACAGCACATGCCAGGAAAGGCAAGTCCAAGAAGGAATCATCTCATAACAGGAGATTCTCACACCACCATTATCATAAAGATAAGAAAGATCTCAGATGCTTCAATTGCAATGAGAAGGGACACTTTGCTTCAGATTGTCCCAAGAAGAAGAAAGACAACAACAAGAAGAAGAAGAATAACAAAAGAAGATATCATGCTCATGCTGCCGAAGATGATGACCCCTCAAAGAAGAAGGCTAGGGAAGAAAGTGATAGTGATGATGACTCATCAAGTGAAGAAGAGTATGTTCTAATTTATGCTCTCACAGGTACTATCTCCCATGGTTGTAATGATTGGTTGATCGGCAATGGGGATTCCAAACACATGACTGGGTTTAAGGAATCTTTTGTAAATCTATCTGAACATGAATCACCCCATAAGGTGAAGCTTGGGGATTATTATCAATACCCAATCAACGAAAGGGGTGAAGCCTCCTACAACCTAGATTCTGGAAAATCCTTGAAGATGAAAGAAGTCCTTTATGTACCTAGGCTCAAGAAGAACTTACTCACCATCTATGCATTGGAGGCAAAAGGTATGAGGGTTGCATTTGTGGATGGCCAAGTCCAAATGTGGCCAAAGGGAAAGACCATAGATGATGTAGTAGTGATTGGAGAGCAAGAGGGAGGTTTGTATAAATTGAAGGGACAACCTGAACATGCCATGGTGCATGAATCCATGGAGCCAAGTGAACTTTGGCATAGAAGACTTGCTCATATGCACTATAGGGCACTTCCAATTGCAAGCAAGGCTGTAGAGGGTCTTCCTGAAATCAAGACCAAACATGAAGGTGTCTGCAAAGGATGTGCAAAAGGTAAGAACATTAAGAAGGCTTTCCCAAGCAGTGAAAGCAATGCAAAAGACATCCTGGAAATCATCCACTCAGATGTATGTGGTCCTATGTCATCCAGTTCTCTGAGTGGGTATGTTTACTATGTCTCATTTATTGATGACTTCTCCAGGAAGACTTGGGTATACTTCTTGAAGAACAAAGATGAGGTGTTTGATAAGTTCAAGGAATTCAAAACCTTGATGGAGAATCAAACTGACAAGAAGATCAAAACATTCAAATCCGACAATGGTGGAGAATTCACCTCAGGTGACTTCAAGAAGATTTGCAATGATTCAGGGATTAAGAGGGATTTGACTGCTCCTTATAATCCTCAACAGAATGGAGTTGCAGAAAGGAAGAACAGGACAATCATGGAAGCAGCAAGGGCAATGCTGCATGACCAGGATCTACCTATGCATCTATGGGAAGAAGCAGCTAGAACAGCTGTATATGTGCATAACAGAACACCCCACAAGATATTGGACAACAAAACACCAGAAGAGGTCTTTTCTGGTAAGAAACCTGAAGTCAGCCATCTCAGAATATTCGGTTGTCCAGTATACACATATGTCCCAAAGGAAAAGAGGACCAAACTAGATCCTTCAGGAAAGAAGGGTATCTTTGTGGGTTACAGTGAAAGCTCGAAGGCTTACAGAATATACTTTCCAGGGTTCAAGAAGATTGATGTCAGCAGGGATGTAACATTTGATGAAAACTCAGCATTCATCAAATCAAGGAAGGCACCTATTGAAGTTTATGAAGAACCTAAGGAAACTAGATTTCAAGACACTACCATGACTGAAGCAATTCCAGAAGTTGTTCGTGAGTTTGAAGAACCGCAAGAACCTATAGATCCACCCCGTGAGGATAACTCTCACAAGAGGAAACCTGCATGGGCTAGAGAGCTCATTCAAGATGCAAAAATATTTGGCATTCCAGAAGAAGAACACAAAGCAAAGAAGAGAACCAAATCACATACCAGCTATGTTGCTTTACTCTGTGACATTATGAACAAAGAACCTTCTAGTTACGAAGAAGCAGCGGAAAAGAAAGAATGGAAGGATTCCATGGTTGAGGAATACCAATCAATAATGAAGAATGATGTTTGGGATGTTGTCCCAAGACCTAAAGGGAAGTCTGTTGTGACTTCCAAATGGATCTACAAAATCAAGCATGCTGCAGATGGCAGTGTAGAAAAATACAAAGAAAGATTCATAGCTCATGGCTTCTCTCAGAAAGAGGGAATAGATTATGATGAAACTTTTTCACCTGTATCCAGGTATACTTTCATCAGAACAGTACTTGCCCTGGCTGCAGCAATGACTACTTCCATCAGGTATACACCAGATGGATGTCAAGACTACTTTCTTGAATGGTGTAGTTGAAGAGGAAGTATATGTGGAGCAGCCACTCGGTTTCGAAATACATGATAGGGAGTCATATGTGTGCAGATTGAAGAAAGCCTTGTATGGCTTGAAACAAGCTCCCGGAACTTGGTATGGTAGGATGGACAGTTTCCTATCTAGTTTGGGCTTTACCAAGAGTAAAGCGGATTCCAACCTTTACTACAAGGTTGAGGAAGGGAATCCCGTGATTCTACTCATGTATGTGGATGACCTGTTTGTAACAGGAGATGACAGATTGATTGCAGATACTAAGAGGAAGCTTGCTGCCGAGTTCGATATGAAAGATTTGGGAATGATGCATTATTTCCTAGGTATGGAGGTGTGGCAGAGTGCAGGTGGGATCTTCCTTAGTCAAGGGAAGTACACAATAGATATCCTAAAGAGATTCGGGATGATGGATTGCAAGGCCATGGCCACACCTATGGCATCGAATCTGAAGCTTCTTTGTGATGCTTCATCTGAGTCGGTTGATGTCTCTATGTATCGTCAGATGATTAGGTCCTTGATGTACCTGACGAACACGAGACCAGATATTTGCTTTGCGGTGAACACATTGAGCCAGTTCCTGACAGATCCGAGGAGTGTTCACCTGGTTACTGTAAAGCATGTTCTGAGGTACCTGAAGGGTACAGTGGATTATGGGCTCAAGTATGAAGCGAATAAAAAGTTTAACCTGCATGGTTATGTTGATTCAGATTGAGTTGGAAGTGCTGCAGATAGGAAGAGCACATCTGGATGCTGCTTCAGTATGGGATCAGGTGTGATCTCTTGGTTTAGTAGGAAGCAGTCCTACGTAGCACTGAGTACAGCTGAGGCAGAGTATGTTGCAGCCTATTCAACTAGTTGTGAGGCAGTATGGCTACGGAAGCTATTATCTGAGTTATTTGATATCCCATTGGATGCTACTGGTATCTTTTGTGATAACCAGAGTTGTGTGAAGCTGTCCGAGAACCCAATGTTTCATGACAGGTCGAAACACATAGAGATCAAATATCACTATATCAGGGATATGGTGCAAAGAGGAGCTGTGAAGCTCCTGTACGTTGCGACGGACGAGCAAATTGCAGATGTGCTGACGAAGCCACTAGCCAGGGTGAAGTTTGAGTACTTCAGGGAGAGGCTTGGCGTTCTTCAGATTGATGACACTTCGAGGAAGAAGTGATGGACACCTTTACTGAAGCCATTCCAACCATGTTGGAAGGAGGATCCTTCACATAGCTGTGGATGTAAGCGCTGGATGATAATCATCAAGATGATGTTCTGGTTTCTGCTTTGTATGATCAGTTGGATCATTTATATATGTATGTATGCATCATGTTGGATGTTGGATATGATCAGTTGGATCATTTATATGTATATGTATGTACGCACCATGTTGGATGCTGGATATGATCAGTTGGATCATTTATATGTATGTACGCATCATGTTGGATGCTGGATATGATCGGTTGGATCATGTGTATGTATTTTGTATATGCATAATGTTGGACGCTTGGACCATGTATCTATATATGTATCAGGTGGATACATTGTATGATCAGGTAGATCATGTATGATGATATGTATCAGGTAGATACTTGGTATGCATCAGGTAGATGCATTGTATGATCAGGATGATCATGGATGATGAGCTTCAGGATGTTGCTCCAAATGACATGCAGGAGGATGTTGCATTGATGATGATCAGGATGATCATGTGTACATCAGGATGATGTATGGTGAGTATCAGGTCGATACTCTGTGGCCGTGGAACACGTTGTGCAGATAAGCATGTAATTTGTGCCCTGGGAGATTTGCAGATAGTCTTTCAAGGTTTTTCCTATGGCATGTAATTTGTACCCTAGGATATCTGGCAAAAGCTATTTCGAGGTTTTGCTTGGGAGGACATATAATTTGTGCCCTGGGAGATCTGCAGATAGTCTTTCGAGGTTTTTCCTATGGCATGTAATTTGTGCCCTGGGATATCTGGCAGATGCTCTTTCAAGGTTTTGTCCTATGGCATGTAATTTGTGCCCTAGGAGATCCGATAGGTTGATTTGTGTACTCGTAATCAGTCCTAGGATTCTCTTTCGAGGTTTTTCCATGACCACATGTAATTTGTGCCCTGGGAGATCCGATAGGTTGAGCCTTGTGCTTGTAATCAGTCCTGGGATGCTCTTTCGAGGTTTTGTGGTGACCACATGTAATTTGTGCCCTGGGAGATCCGATAGGTTGAGCCTTGTGCTCATAATCAGTCCTGGGATGCTCTTTCGAGGTTTTGTGGTGACCACATGTAATTTGTGCCCTGGGAGATCCGATAGGTTGAGCCTTGTGCTCATAATCAGTCCTAGGATTCTCTTTCGAGGTTTTGTGGTGAGGTCACATATAATATGGCCCTAGGAGATCCTATAGGTAGAGCCGTGTGCTTGTAACAGCCTGGGATGCTCTTTCGAGGTTTTGTGATGCACATAATAAGTCCTGAGGATTGCACAGTATGGCCAGTGATGACGAAGACCTGCAGGTGGTGGGCCTACATCCAGTATGAAAAAGGATTGGCCCTATAGAACTTCCTATGATGAGTAGAGTCAAAGATGGGTTGAGATAGCAGCAGCAGTGACTATGATGATGACGATGATCCCGAGAAGAAGACTTGTCTAGAAGATCTGTGTCGAGAAATACCTTCCTAGTTAAGAGGGAGTGTTGATGTGTATGTAACTTCGGAATGTATTTCATATATATTTATTGTACCCTTATTAGAGATGTGTTATTCCTCTATAAGGAAGTGTCGTCATGTGGATTGACAAGTGTCGCAAGTGTGTGTACTTGCCGATGGGTTATTAAACCACCATGTGTGGGGTCGGCCCTGAAATATATATTATATTATGGATGTATCTAGATAGACAAGTCATCCCCATAGTGTAACTGGGAAAACAGGTTAAGTATAAATAGAGATCGGGAGATCTCTATTTGGATCATTCGGAAAGTCACGCTTCTCTCACTCAGAAAGTGGTGCACTAGTGAGGAGGAGGATCATCTGCTACTAGGAGACTATCTCAAGTGTATTTTGGTTGTACTTTGGTTGAGCCATTGCTCTCTCTATCTTTGAGGAAGTTGTGGGGTTTTTCACCTTAGGGTTTTCCCCACAGAAACTCTGTGTCTCTTGTCTCTCATGCTTTTGATTCTTGTGATGCTTGTCATGCTTATTGTGATTGTTATGCATTGATATACTATATATGTTATTCTTTCAGTAAAGATGCTAGAGTATTGTGAATTAATGCTCAAAATTTAACACTTTTTAGGGTTGTTTGTGACTGCTATTTGAGAAAATTGCCTCATACTCTGCCCAGAATTGTTGATTGAGGCTGTTAAATACTGTGTGGAGGTTAGGAAAGAGTTGTTATATGGCATAAACATCCCAGAATAATCCTTAACTAATGACAAAGTGTGCCTAGAAATTGCCCAGATCTAATTCTTATGTTGATTAGGATTAGGGTCAGGTTTATTTGTTGTTGCCTGGGTTAGAAACATCCCCAAAAATGCTACTTTTAATAATAGGATTAGCCCAACACTAAGATTCATGCCTTTTTGTGTGTCCAACATTCAATATGGTTGAGTTTTACTATTGCTTGAGGTCTTAAGACAGCTCAGAATTGGTGGATGATGCCCAGAATGGATTGATGCTACAAGAAAACATGCCTCTTGCTGCCTAGAACTAATCTCTGTGGAGATATGAGACTGTTATCCCATTACTTGATGGTGACAACATGCCCAGAACTGCTTACTTGCTCCTTAGACATGCCCAGAACTGCTCAGAACAACCAAGGTTTGATTAAATTGCTCTTAACCACTGATGTGGGGATCAAGTTAGTCCAAATAACACCCAAGAATTTGTGAATTTTAGGTCCTTATTCCCAGGAGCATTTGACTATATGTGTTGTTTATTGATTCATTTGTTGTAGATATAAGGTACTTTCTTCCAATGAACAATATATTTTATAGTCACTCTGGAGAAGCTTCACATATACAAGTTTTTTTCCACATTGTGTAATAAGTATTGAGAAAATTATGACATGGGCTTGTGGTCTAATTTCAAAGTGGAGTATTTTCCAAACATAGGTATTCAGTTCAATAGGAAGAGTACTTTCTAGATATAGGTATTCAGGTATTCAATTCAATTGGCATCGTGTCTAGTAGTAGCAACATTTTTGCACTAGTGGTTAACCGGTCTGATTACATTTTCTATCTTGTGCTAACCGGTTTGATTACATTTTGGATCTTGTGCTTGGAGGGTGGTATCGTGGTAGTGACTATCCAAGCTAAGCCTACTTCTAAGAGACTGTTGTGATAGCACCTATCAGTGCCTACTAGATATTGTTATAATTCCACCTACTGATGCTTATGTGATAAATAAAAAAGAATTCAACATAACATTTGAGAAAATTAGGTCATGCAAATGTATAATTTTGGCCATGTTCAAAATCTCATCAGGATTTGAAGACAAGTTCACTGATTAATCCTAATAATCAAGAAAATGAATCCATGTTTTGTTTGAAAAAATGCTTTCCTTAAATTATTAAGATGGTCAAAATTAAAATATGTGAAAAAAGGTGGGTTGCAAAGGCAACCTCCACAAGTTAAGTGCCCTGGAGTTTTCTTTAAATTCAGTGCAGAGATATCTGAAGTCCCTTCTTTGACAAGGAGTCCATTCCAATATTATTTTTTTGAAGAATGCAACATGGATAATATAGACTAGTGAGGATATCATGCTTGTAAAATTACAATAAGTCTATAAGGATAATGAACCTGTAAAATTATGATAATTCTGTTAGTTCCGAGGCTTCTGTCTCTTTATGAATGTTTTATGATTGAAAGTGGTTGTTGTCTCTAAATTTTTTTCCATTAGAACTTTTCAGGTTTGACTTGTCTCTGAGCATTAAGGAAGCATTTTTTGGATTTGTGAAGGACATTGAAATAAATCGCCTAAAAACTGGTACATTGTTCAATGCATTATGTTTGGATGTTGATGTTATTATGATATATGGACATTGATTTAATATTGTAACTAACTACAGTTTAATTTCTATATTTTCCATGTTAAAATGCTTGGCATCCCCCATCAATCCTTGTTCTTCCTATATCTGTGGATTTCCCTTGAGTCCCCTGCCATTCCCAACCTTTCTATATAAGTTGCATGAAATATGGAAACCTGTACAAGATTCTGAAATGGGAACACTTGGTAATGTGACCACCCCAAAATGGGTGCACAAGGAAACTGCGGTATATAAAAAATACAAAAATGTAGACAATTGTTTTTAATATAAATAATACATTATCTTGCAAGGAAATAAACAAGAAAATAAGAATGATACACGTGATATTTTAGAAGGAAACCCATGTACTCTCATAGATGATTACATGATGCAAAATAGTATAGCTTGTTGGCCTTAACTAATGCTAATCCCATACCCTCATACCTGATATAATCCAGTGGAAATGCTACAATCATGCCAACCCCGAAATTCTGAAAACTGTTAAGTCTGTTGAATTCTAAATGGGATATGAAATTCAACTTTCTCCATATGAAGTATGATGAGATTAGAACTACTCTCAAAACATCCTGAAAAAATTAATGGTAATGTTAAAATTTTGGTGTATACAGATAGAAAGGGTAAGATAAAAGAGATTGTCAAAGGATAGAAAATCTAAGATAAAGGAGAATGACAATGTCAAAGGATATAAAAGGTAGGATAAAAAAAAATGCCAATGTTACTGAAAATGGTTGAAATGCCACCATCCATACTGTATGGTGTTTTCAAATTTGCATTTTCCATATAGTACGACCAATGGTGTTTTCAAGTTGTTTCATACATGTATCTGTGTTGCTTTGTATTTCAGGACTGGTACATCACCATTCTAGGCATTTCCTGCAACTTAGCTTTCTATCCTTCATGATTTGGCACTCCTATACCCATGTACCTGAGATCAGTTCTAACATATCCCCACTTCTGATGCTTGGGGTAACATTTCTATTAATATTTTCCCAGCTCCCATATTTCATGCATTCTCTGTGTGGTAAGTTGGTAACTAAGGACTTAGGGGTACATAATGAAGGGAATAGTGGGCATGATGCATTTTGATAGTGGTAAAATAATGCAAAATCCCCACTAGCTTCTAACAAACTCTTAACAAACCATAAAATAAAGTGGTCAAAAGCCACTTCTACATTGCAGGAGATACAAAGGCCCTAAACAAAGGGGATGCCTCCATTAAGAAATAACCAATAATAAATGATGATTCCATGTGGTCTCCAAAGACCCCTTCAACTAAATGACATCTAGATGAATCCTCCAAAGGCCCATTGAAAATGAAACTTATTTAACAAGTAATTCCACTAGTATCCAACAACACTCCAATGAATTTCCATAAGGAAACCAAGACAACCAAATATGTCCAAAAAGAAATCTCCAAAGCCCCTTCCAAAGGGTGCACTCCTCAAGGATGTCCACGGAAACACTAAACCAATCCTAGCAATCTTACAAGTGGCTCCACCAAGAGAGATACTCTAGAAACAATATCCACCAAGCAATGCACTCAAAAGACAAAGGCCAATATATGAGGGCATTTCCATCAAAGATGCAATCCAAAAATAAGAAAGGTCCATGTAGTGGTCCCTAAAGGCTCTCTTCAAGGAAAATTTATCCCACAAAAAATGTCCTCATATCAATCGAATTTAGCCTCATACAAAAATGTCTCCCATAAGGTCAACCCCAAGATTCAATAATTTGATCTATATAAATGAGAACATTAAAGCTTTACCAACCATATCAGACTGTTCTAATGAGGCTGAATATTGATGTTAGCTCACATAGTTTGATATTTACCCCTTTCCCCATTGGTAGAGACAGTTTAGATCATGTTTCAAGGCTACATGTGACGTAAAAAATTTCCAAGGGCAGATCAACATTATTAAAATGGTGACAGGCCTCCTTTAACTCTGCTTCAAGATGCTGACACACTTCTTCTAGGGTTGTGGCCTCTCCAAGGATGATGATCAAGTGCTACTACAGGTTCAAACTGTTGTTTTTATCCATTTTGTATCCCACAAACAAGGATGTTTGTGTCAAGAATTACTGTCCATGTCCAAATTCATGTCCAGGAGTGATCTTAGCCTCTTAAGGATGTATATTATTGTTCTAGGGAAATTTTAACACACTGTATTGCTCAGAACATTGGAGAGACTGTTCTTTAAGGTTCAAACAGTCTACATACAGGCTCCATATAAGTGCATTTTGATATTAGTAACTATTCCCTACTGTTTATAGTGGAAAGGTGCATAGAATTTGCCTAGATTTGGAGTTAGAGACTCTTTACTACTGATTTATGGTGTTCATTTTCCGCATATTCACTCAGAGCTTCCCAAAACTTAAAGAGGGTGGATTGCACTACAGTTTATGTGCCCATACATCCCAGAATCATCCTCATTACCTCCCAAAATGATGTTTTTTATGCCCATATTTGGGAAATGATCCATTTACTACTATTCAAGTGCCCATAAGTGATCAAGATTAGCTCAGATTTCAAAGTTGAGGTTTCTTAAGGGTTGAGAAGTTCTCAGAACTAATGACTGAGGTCATTTGGTGCTATTTTCAGCCAAATGCATTCCTAGAACCACCTCAAAACTACCCAGAATTGCTGACTAATGTCTTCTTCATCTTTAGGTAGCCCATAAGTGTTGATAATTAGCTCAGATTGTTTACCTATGGATGTTACCCTTCTATATGAAACTTAAAGTGCAGAAGACATAAAGCTCGACAATGTTCTTGATGCCAATTTTTGCCAAAATTTGCAGATTTTGGTCTAGCAAAAATATTGGATAGAGAGAAAATTTGCATCTCCATAGATCATAGAGAAACAGAGGGTTATGCTGCCCCAGATATGTTTCAAAGAATCTGTGGACCTATGACTAACAGATCTTATGTTTAAAGCTTAGGGTATGTTGGTTATGGAGATGGTAGGGAAGGAAGAACACTGAATTTGATAATACATGTTGCTTGGGTTTTCACCCAAGCATGTGCTAATGAGCACCTACTAACTTCGTAGTAGCAGTCTCTATTAAAATAGTAAAAACCAATGCAAAAGTAAATATTAAACTAGAATGTGCATATTAAATCTATAGTAAACAGTAAAAACTCGAATGATCCATGTAAAACAAATTTTATTTATGGAAAATAGCTTTACAAATAACAAATTACCTCAATGGTGAGATTGGTTGAGCTTGAGCAGCTGCAAGGGTGAGGTGCTCCAATGCTCCAACGATATTTCTCTTCTCCAAATGCAAGTGGGGGATTAGCCAAAATGGGAACTCCAAAGATGGATCTAAGCTAAAATGGTGGCTCAAGATCTCAGGAATGAAATTGGCAGCATAAGGATAGGATGGATGTGGATGAATAGTGAGGAGCCTTTATCACCTTTTTATAGCTTTTGGGTGATGGAGAATACAAACATGGTTTAAGGAAACCAATGGTATTGGTGAAAATGGTTTAGGTTTTATTTTCCTCCTTTTCCCTCTTTTTCCTTTTTTGAATTTTATTCCCTTTTAATTGATTTTGGGGAATTTTTGACCCCTTTTGAGGGTTTTTTGTATTTTTTGAGGAGAAAAAGATGGATTGTGGTCTTTTTGGTGAACTTTTGAATGTTTTAGAGGCTAAAATGGTAGGAAAAGTGGACAAATGGGTCATGTGAATAGGAAATGAGCTAGTGAGCACTTTTTGGGTGTTAACAAATTGCCCCTTGATGTGTTAGGGAAGGAGCTCATCGTATGGCCGATAGACATCATAGTTTCTTTGTCTTTTTCCTGGGGTTTGGAGGAGAGAAGAGACCGATTGGAGACTGGAACAACGGTCCAATGCAAACTGCAAACTGCAAAAACTGAAAATACATGGCCTCAACAGGAATGAGGAATAATCTCTGAAAATGGACGAGGCGGGCATACCCATGCTCGTGCCAAGACATGTAAATAACAATGAGGCCCAAAAAGGGGGCCTGAACAATACATATGAACCTGCTATGTACATCATAATGGTCTAGAGGGGACACAATGCTGGGACATACTCATGGTCATACCATGACTGATCTGAAGAATTGATACACTGGAGAAGAGCAACAACCGTTCTGAATGAGGTGTCAGAAGGGATGATGAACTGCTAGATCTGAAGGTGTCCAACAACTGGGTAGATTCAGTAACTGTGATTCAGAATCTCAAGGGTACACTGATTCGTATCTAAATGTGTACTCAAAGAAGTATAAAACTGGGGTGCTTCTGAATACTTTATCCAGGCGCAGCCCGAATATCCACAGGAACATGTAACTGGTCGTTCCTAAAGTAGACTCACCAAATGTTCTAGAGTTAGGTGACATATGGGGTCTTCGACTAATAACTGAAAGGACCGATACCCTGTACGAATATCAATGATGCAATCAAGGTGTTGACGTCGAGCATGTGAGAAATAATCATTTGGAGAGTCATTAAGGACTCCTTTCAAAATGATCTGTAGGCATTCACCATTAATGGTGATGAGTCCAAGGCACATGGACCTCTAGGTCTATCCTCTAGAATAGATTGGTTGGCGTCGATAGAGGGAGACCTGCAACTACCAAGGAAATGGTGTTTCCTTGGTAGGAGCGCGAGGTGTACAACCAAAGTGTGATAGTACTGATAGTGGAACTGACATTCTGTGGGGATGGGGAATAACTGGGGTCATAGAGTGGGGGGACTCAAACTTCCTTTATTTAGAGCATGATGACATGGATGAACTGGAAGCATATGATATTGACTTTAGGTACGGGGATCATAGCTTAAGGGATCAGGGGTATGTACTGCAATGGGAGAGATTCAGGAGGACAAACTGATGTATGGTATCGGGAAACTCTCAAGGTGGCATATCGCAGAATACTCTAAACAAAGGCGATCGAATTGGGGAAGCTGCCATATTAGTGTGATTATATATGCTTTGATGTGGCCCCAAGAGGCACCGTTGGGGGCCTTCTTCATGGTTTAAGGAGCTTGAAGAACAGATAGAAGTGTGCTCAGTAGTGGTACTGTCGTGTGGATTTGTATGAGCCCAGGACAGTTAATGCTCGTGGTTGCTTTCAGTTTTAGAGAGTCTGAAAGCAGTAAGTAGACTCCAAGGGGTTTCTTTTTCGTGTGTTAGTCTCCAAGGCCCGAAAAAGCATAAAAGGATGCAATGAAGAACTATTCTAGCCGATGTGACTAGAGTATTCCTTTTTCGTAATTAGTCTACAGGGTCCGGAAAAGGGGTAAACTTATACTAGGTAGACGCCCTTTCAAATACATTTAACGAGCATGAAAGAAAGAAAGATTGCTCGACGATCTTTTCATTGTTTTAGGAGTCAAAAAAGAGCTTAAAAGAAAATCCCTAAGTTCCCTTTTCGTAAAGGAATTGATTGACCCGAAAAAGGGATAAAATTATACAGAACAAAAGTAATGGTGAGGCAAGGAGGAAGTGTTCAATCGAGGGACAAGTATGGGGATCAAGCAAGGTGATAGGTGGGGAACATTGATGGGGCCTCCTTGTGGGTTGATGAATGATAGAAAAATAATGCCATATTTGTAGTATGGATGGAGTGAAGGGCTCATGTATAAGTTGTGATGCATAAATTTTGTAAAATCTGACAGCTGCAGATGTGGCAAGTAAATCGAGGCAACAAGGTGTGAGGACACAATGTCAAAAAAGGTTTCTGGTGAGAGCGAGAAATGATCTCAAGCATCAAAACAAGTGTGGAAAACTGAATCTGGTGGTATAACATTCGTCATAAATGGACAATAGTCAATGTGGCACAGAAGCTGTGGTGATGACAGGCATGTGAAAAGATGCCCGAAAAATATGGTGGTGAGAGCGAGAAATGATCTCAAGCATCATCATGAGAGCGAAAAACTGAATCCAGTGATATAAAATTCATAAAAAATGGATAATGGCCGATGTGGCACACAAACTGAGGCAATGATGGTGTGTGAAAAAATGACCGAAAACGGGACCAGTGATATCGGGAAACTGACTAGACTACTGTGAATTTCTCTCTGCGCTGCATCCAATGGTATCAACGATTTGGAAAACGGACATCATATGGCTCCGGAATGGTTGACTGAAAAAGGGTCAAATATCTCTAAATAGCAAGTGGACCCATGGTGACATGTGTCATTCGCACTGTTGAGTTTGACAGGAGATTTGAGTTGTCCAGAGCAATTTCGTCATTTGAGGGAGAACCGACCGTTGGATTTTCATTTCATGAGTTCCAGGTAATCCTATTGGCCATAAAATTTAACTTTATTTACTTTCAGGGGAGAATTGGGGCCCTAGGGGCGGTGCATTGGTCATGTTGGGTGACCAATGAGGGAAATCGTGACTTATGAGGATTTTTGCACGATCTAGATCGCGGATTTGGCCTTCACAGTCACGACGTGGATCGAGGTTGTGGTCTCCACAGTCACGATGTGGATCGTGACTGTGTTCTCCACAGTCACGATGTGAATCGCGACTGTGGTCTCCATAGTCGCAATGTGGATCGCAACTGTGGAAGCCATAGCCGTGATGTGGATCGTGACTATGGGATCCACAGTCGCGATGTGGATGGCGGCTATGGCTTCCGCAGTCGCGATATTGGATCGCGACTGTGGTCCCCACAGCCACGATCAAGATCGTTGTTGGGGGAAATTTTGTGGCATGTTTCTAATTCAAAATTTTCTTGTGTAATTGGGAGGATGGTCAGGATGCCGAGGGCTTCATGGAGGGAGAGGGAGATGTCGGATGCTTTGATGGAGATCATCCGTGAGAACCATCATGCATAGGCTACTTTTGCTTTGGGCGGACTGCTAAAGTTCGCCCAGATTACCCTTATGCGTTCAACAAAATTTTTGCTGAACAAGTTGATTGGGTTCTGGGACCCGACCATTTAGGCTTTCATGGTTCAAGGTGTGAGATTGGATCTCACCTTGACAGATGTTTACTTTCTGACTGGATTGCTCCGCTTAGGTGTGATAGGGGACACTCAACCCAAGATACCAGGGGATGTTGAGATAGAGGATATACTGGAGAGGTTCTGCCATCCGAGGTCTCGTGTGCATGCTAATGCACTGTTAGTTTCTGATTTGTGGGATTCGGCGATGCGAGTAGTTGTGACTTGCATACTAGGAGTGCTTGTAGGATAGGCGCCCCACCGATTGTCGGGGGGAAGATGTTATTGGTTAATCGGGTTATGACTGGGACATATTATGCCTGGGGGCAGATGTTCCTTGCCTGTGTTCAGCGTGAGCTAAGCAAGGTGAGGCTACAGGGGGGAGAGTTTAGCGATGATTCATTTTTGTGTTGCTTCTTTTTCGAGCGGGTGCCTACTTTGCGGCCCCGTGTGCCGGTCCAGGATGGTGAGATCAGTGAGCCGCGGATGGTGCGGTGGGGAGAGATGATGTGCCGGAGTGGTGGCAGGGCAGTTGGACATTTCTTTACTTCAGAGATGTATGAGCAGTGGGAGCAGATGTCGGTTTTGTTCGATGATTATCCATACCGGACTATGGATTACCGGGGGGATATTGAGATGTCGCAAGCTCCAGGTCAGGGCTGGGGGACAGATGGTACGTATTTGTTTTTTTTCTCTTTTAGCATATCATGTTTGTATTGATGATAGCTAGAAGTGTTTTTATGATGTTTGACATTTCTAAGTGTCGGTTATTTGCAGATGTGGGTCCACGGCCTCCACCGGGGCATCAGGGACACAAGGGTCATGTGGTGGTGGTGGCACCTCCACCACCTACGCGAGGAGTCGTACGTTGCTAGGGCGATGATGTGGCGGTAGAGGGCATACATGATACCATCGATCATCTATTGGATGGTGTGGCTGATGATGGCTAGAGGGATTTGGACCAGAAGGTATTAGACCTATGTTTTGATGCTCCACGAGAGTGGAGATCGATTTTGTTGCGGATTGTTGTGTTGGAAGCGGAGAGGAGGGCTAGGGACCAGGATGATCCAGATGAGGAGAATCCTAAGGAGGAGGCAGGCCGTGATGACGAGGATTAGGTTGTTCATTACCTGCCCCCAAATGCTGATGAGCATATGAGGATGTTTTTGTGATATGTATTTTGTACGGCTAATGTATTTTTTATATATCTGGTGTTAAGGGCACTTTTGACATTATGACTATATGATATATATATTTGTGAACATGGATGCATTTTTTATTATACAATCGTGTATGCACGTGGATGCACATCTGTCATTGTTTTTATGTTTTGTTGCATGTGGATGCAATTGTTTATGTTTTTGTATGCCCGTGGAGGCACATTATATGCACGTGGATGCAATATTATGTTTTTGTGTGCCCGTGGAGGCACATTCTATGCACGTGGATGCAATATCATGTTTTTGTATGCCCATGGAGGCACATTCTATGCACGTGGATGCAATGTTATGTTGGATTTGTTTTGTCTATTTATATGGTTTTTTTATGCCTATGTGATGTTATGTTGATGCATGTTTGATGTCCTACATGGTTTGGTTGACGTGCATGTCTAGAATGTTGTTAGCCATTTGGTCTGCTACACTCTTAAGATTTCTTGGGACATGAGTGAATGAAATGGATTCAAAATGTCTAATCATTTGTTTAGTGCGCAGGAATTTTCTAAAGAGACAGGGATCGCATACCTGGTAACAATTGTTGAGTTGGAAAACAAGAATCTGGGAGTCGAGGAAGACGTGAAGGTGACTTATGCCCATCTGAAGAGCAGCGGTCAGGAGACCGGTCACAGCATTGTACTCAGCCTGGTTACTTGTAGAAGCACCTATACACACTCCGTCGAGGTGAATCAACTCATGTGAGGGGGAATAGAGTACCGAAGCTGTGGAGGCAAGGTTTGGAGACCAAAAACTTGCACCGTTGGCAAATCCAACATAGTAAAGTGGAAAAGGATCCATCTGTGGTCATGCAGGAAAACAAAATGTAAGGTTTTTGAAAGTTTTGACAGTGAAAAAAGAATTAAAACTGTACAATATGGACTGTGGTGTCCAAAATATGTTATGGGTAAAAGCGTTTGAGGTACAACCCGTTATGAGGGTTGCACAGGGGGTTACCTTCTGGGTCGATCAGAATGTATGACCCATGTCCGAGGAAAGTGTGTATGATGTATGTGCCTTGCCACATGGATTCAAATTTTCCTTTTCCCGTTTTGTCATGGGCTTGGTTGTAAACAAGTACTAGGTCTCCTTCACGGAAGGCTCTCGGGTGGACTTGCTTATCATAGCCCGATTTGGAGCAGTTTTTTGTGGCTTCAATGGTTTGGAGGGCTGGTCGGCGATCCTCATAAGCTTGTTCTAGCAGAATCAAGCATTACTCAAGTGGTGAGGTTTCTGGGAGGAGTTCGATGGCGATATGCAATGTTGGGATCTGACACTCAATGGGGAGGATAGATTCCACACCGTGAACCAAATGAAAAGGGTTAAAACCAGTGGCGGTTTTAGTTGAGGTACGGTAATCCCACAGTGCGGGAAAAAGCATGTGATGCTAATTGGACTTATGCCGGTCGATAGTGCGCTAGAGGATTATCTTCAAAATTTTGTTAATTTCTTCGACTTGGTCGTTCTCTTGGGGGTAGTAGGGGGAGGCGTATTGATGTTTGAATTTGAGGAGGGTTGACAATTCTCGCTAGATAGAGTCCTCGAAATGAGAACCATGGTCTGAGACGAGTTGCTTAGACACTCCAAAATGAGTAATAACATGGTTGAAGAAGAAGCGGGTTGCAGTGTCGACTGTGTATTTGAAAGTAGGCATGGCTTCTTCCCATTTGGTAAAGTAATCGACGGCCACTACGATGTATTTGTGGTGTTAAATTTTCAGAATTTACTTCAATTTGATCTAGGATCTTAACTGAGAGAACAACATGTACAGCATATCAATCATGGACACGATAATGCAAGCACACAAGAGACATAGAGTTTACTTGGGGAAAACCATAAACGTGAAAAACCCCAATAACATCCTCAGAGATAGATAGAGCAATGATACAACCAGAATACAAGAGATAGTCTTCTCCTAACAGCAGAGCCTCCTCCTCACAAGTGCGCCACTTTCTGAATGAGAGAAGTGTGTGAATGAATGAATCAAATAGAGATCTCCCGATCTCTATTTATACTTGTTCTATCCTGCCCAATAAACTAATGGGGCCTACATGTCTAGCTTAACCCATGGTTAACTTAATCCGGTTCGACCCCACACTTGGTGGTCTAATAACCCTTTGACCCACATGGCCGACCCCCAATAGGGTGGTCTAATAACCCTTCGACCCACATGACTTATACATGGCCGACCCCAACAAGGTGGTCTAATAACCCATCAAGTATAAGCTACGACACTTACAATATAAATGACGACACTTCTGTATAGAGGAATAATAACATCTCTATAGGAATACAAACACTTCCGTATAGAGGAATAATGCCATGTCTATAGGAGTACAAAATACATATATGAAATACATGGGTGAAATACATTCCAAAGTTACATATACATCAACACTCCCTCTTAACTAGGAAGGTATTTCTCGACACAGATCTGCTAGCACAAGTCTTCTTCTCTGGATCATCGTCTCTGGATAATCGTCATCAAGTCATTGTCATCATCACTGTTGCTGCTATCTCAATCAATCTCTGAATCTACTCATCATAGGAAGTTCTACAGAGCCAGTCCTTTTTCATACTGGATGTAGGCCCACCACCTGCAGGTCTTCATCATCTGTGCGAACGGTCTGATAGAGGTGGTCTCTCAGGACTAATTTTATGTGCGGATGCAATACCTGACAAGAGTATCCCAAGAACATTTATGTGCCTAAGCACGACCGGCAAGATCTCCTGAGGACTGATTATATGCATCTCCTTCACAATACCTTTAAAGAGCATCCCAGGAACATTTATGTGCCGCAGCACGACCGACAAGATCTCTAAAGAGCATCCCAGGACTTATTACGAGCACACAGCTCAACCTCTCGAATCTCCAGGATTGATTACATGTGAATAGGAAATACCTTTAAAGAGCATCCCAGGAACATTTATGTGTTGCAGCACGACCGACAAGATCTCTAAAGAGCATCCCAGGACTTATTACGAGCACACAGCTCAACCTATCGGATCTTCAAGACTGATTACATGTCTCCATAATAATACCTCATCCTAGGACTAATTACGAGCACACAGCTCAACCTATCGGATATCTGAGGACTGATTACATACTACATAGCAATACCTCATCCCAGGACTGATTACGAGCACACAGCTCAACCTATCGGATATCTGAGGACTGATTACATGCTATTTGCACAACCTACCACATATCATCTCTGACCTCCAAGTATCAACCTGATACTCATGATACAACGGATCATCATCGCATGAAGCATCATCCTGATGCTCATGATCATACTGATCATCATCACTGTACCGTCCTGGTACATATCATCTGGAGCAACATCCTAAAGCTCGTCATCATGATCATCCTGATCATATAATGCATCCACCTGATGCATACCAAGTATCTACCTGATACATATCATCATACATGATCCACCTGATCATACACAATATCCACCTGATACATATACATATACATGGTCCAAGCATCCAACATGATGCATATACAAAATACATACAAATGATCCAACCGATCATATCCAGCATCCAACATGATGCGTACATACATATACATATAAATGATCTAACTGATCATATCTAGCATCATCCTGATGCACATACAGAGCAGTAACTAGAGCATCATTCTGATGCTCATCATCCATGATCCTCCTGATCATCATAGCATCGTCCTCTTCATATCATCTCATCGTCCACGAAGCATAGCCCAGATGCACATCATCTAGCACTTACACCACCAACATGGAAGAACACATCTACCACCATTCGGGGAAGGCTCCAACCCTTACTTTTTCACCATGGGAGAACACATCTACCACTATGTGAAAAATGGCTTCAACCCTTACATCTACACCATGGGAGAACACATCTACCACCATGTGAGAATGGCTTAGCAATTACATCACGACCATGGGAGAACACATCAACCATGTCAGAAAAGCTGATGTGCATCTGCATCTTCCGGACTCATCACTTCCCTTTGGAAGGAAATTCGATCTAAAGTGCACCAAGCCTCTCTCTGAAGTACTCAAACTGCACTCTAGCCAACGGATTGGTCAATACATCTGCAACCTGCTCATCTGTTGCAACATACTCTGCTTCGGTTGTACTCAGTGCTACGCAGGACTGCTTCCTGCTAAACCAAGAGATCACACTTGATCCCATACTAAATCAGCACCCATAAGTGCTCTTCCTATCTGCAGCACTACCTACGCAATCTGAATCAACATAACCCTGCAGGTTAAACTTTTGATTCACATCATACTTGAGCCCATAATCAACCGTACCCTTCAAGTACCTCAAAATATGCTTTACAACAACCAGGTGAACATCTCTCGGATCCGTTAGGAACTGGCTCAATGTGTTCACCGCAAAGTAAATATCTGGTATCGTGTTCGTTAGGTACATAGAGGACCCAATCATCTAACGATACATTGTGACATCAACCGGATCAGATGATGCATCACACATAAGCTTCAGGTTCGATAACATAGGTGTGGTCATAGCCTTGCAGTCCATCATCCCAAACCTGTTCAAGATCTCTACTGCATACTTCCCTTGTCCAAGGAAGATTCCATCTGCACTCTGCCACACCTCCATGCAAAAAAACAAATAGTGCAATCATCCCCAAGTTCTTCATCTTGAACTTGGCAACAAGCTTCCGCTGCGTGTCGGCAATCAATCTATCTTCACCTGTAATAAACAGGTCATCCATATACAAAAGTAGTATCACTGGATTGCCTTCCTCAACCTTGTAGTAAAGGTTGGAATCCGCTTTACTTTTGGTAAAGCCCAAACTGGATAGAAAGTTGTCTATCCTACCATACCAAGTTTTGCACATATATGACTCCCTGTCTTGTGTCTCAGAACCGAGTGGCTGCTCCACATACACTTCTTCTTCAACTACACCATTCAAGAAGGCTATCTTGAAATCCATCTGGTGTATATTCCACTTCATCACTGTAGCTGGAGCAAGTACTGATCTAATGGAAGTGTATATGGCTACAGGAGCAAAAGTCTCTATGCTACCACCTGCAGCATGCTTGATCTTGTAGATTCTCTTGGAAGTCACTGCAGACTCCCCTTCAGGTCTTAGGACTGTATCCCAAACATCTTCATGATCGACTGGTACTCCTCAATCATGGCATTCTTCCCAGATCCTGGGAACTTCAATATCTTCAATATTTTTAATAGATAACTTTGTTGCTGAACAAATGTTGTAGTCCTTCTTTTGTAGGTGATGGTATGCGATCTTTCCTACACAACAAGTTAAATTGCATGATTAGAAAACATCTTATAGTTTTCAGAACAAACTCTTACACATAAATAAATATGTCATACAGTCATCCAATTATCTTAGCCAATGATTCAATACAACATTTATCCATATCCTGTAACTTTTTAGATGCCTTCCAATCTCTACCAGAACATTGTTAAGAGTTTGCACTACTCCCAACATGTCAACAAAGAGGTTTCATTCTAGATAAGTAGCAATGGAATGTTGCATAGTGCCATAGGCCACTTACCCATCACATGCATATTAGTAGTATATTGTTCATTAATGCAATTATTCTAATATGCATAATACACAACCTAAGTCTAGGAACATAAGCATATACATCATTGAATAACATTATTTAAACAAGCAAATATGTAAGAAATGATAATTCAAATACTTATCTTTGTTTGGTTGTTGGGTTGACTCCCTCTCAGTCTTTGCTTCTTTTCTGCAACTCCATTCTGATGTGGATTGTGAGAAGTGGTCAACTCCCTCTGAATATCTGCATCCTTGCAGAAACTACTAAAGTGTGCTCCTTCTTAATCTTTGCTTCCTTGCAGGAACAACTGGAGTGTCCTCCCTCTTGATCTTTGCTTCCTGGATTACCTGTCCTTGAACTTATATCCATCCTTAATCACTATGCATGATTATTAGTATCATCATTGTGTTATCGTTGAGGTCTCATACATAATCATACATTCATTAGTATATTCTTAATACTATCAAAACACAATAATCTTAAGCATGTATAGTCATGATCATTTCAAATAGAAATAATAAGCATTAGTATTCAAGGACTCTTATGGTTAGTCATATCATAAATGAAAGTAAGAAACATAATATGCCTAAACCCGTGATTACTCAAACCTATACCTTCATGATTCTTCTGGTTAGTCATATCATCAATTATGGTAAGAAACATAATATGCATACAACCATGACTATTCAAACCTATGACTTCATGAATAATCATTATCAACAACACAACAGTATAAGATCCTAACACAAGGTAGGATTCTAGCTTGATATAGGAAAAACATACCTGGATTAGCATGCTAGCTAGTTATGTCTAACATACCCACATAATGTCTTCTTGTTCTCTTCAGTGACTTGTGCTAGTAACCTGCATGTCTCATAAGTTAACCATTGTAGAACCAAGTTATACATACCTCGTAAGTAGATCTTCTATGTGATCCATGACAATGGATGAATCTTTGTCTTCATGTCACCATGATCATATGTTCTTGAAGTAGAACATGATTTGTCTTTCTTGGTGTACCTTTTATGTTACCGAACAACATAAACCTCATATGACATCACAATGCATTAGTACAATCATAAGTGTCAAAACCTTAATCAATGAATATCTTCTATTAAGGTGATATGACAAGTCTAGTAATTAATCAAGATTGTACTGTAATGATATGAAGACAAACATATCATAAACTTAACCATGAACAAAATTCGAAACATACCTATAAGCCATACCTGTCAAGATTGCTTGTAGTCTTCTTATGGAAGGCCTTAGGAACTTCTTCACTTATGTAGGTGACCAATCCATCTTCTTCTAGGATTAACCCAATCCACTTGATTTGCAAGAACTGGACCTGGAGCTGGATTAGGGTTTGTCAAAGAAACCCAAAAAATTCAAACTTTGAATTTCAAACTTCCGAAAGGATAGAAATATGCGCCTTGATGAGTTGGTATATTCAGAATTTGAAAATTGCAAAGTTTCACTCATCAATTTTTCCTTTGAAACTTCCGGATTCACTGGACATGACCCCAAACTAGGGTTTGATGAAGCCCACTCTTCTGCCCAATCAAAAGGTTTGATCCAAAGCTCTAAACTTCTATTTTTCTGAGGAGCTTCCAGCCATGGTCATAGATTTCAAAAATTCCCATTTTTGCAGAAGCCCTAATTTTCCACTTTTCCAATCAAAGTGCCGAACTAGGGTCTCATCAAGCCCGGTCTTCTGCCCAACCAAAAATTTTGATCTTGGTCTCTAAATTTCTATTTTTATGAGTATCATTCAGCCATAGTCTCCGATTACAAAAATTTCAACTTTCTCCGAAACCCTAAATTCCGGAAGCCATGAATGAAGGTGCTCAAAAATAATTCTGTTTTGACATAAATATGTACCTGATTGTTTCTCGTGTAACTCCGCACTTTTCGATCCACAGAGTCTGAAAAATTTTTTGTGGTATCCTGACCTATCATCTTTCCATCCTGATAGGTCTGACCTCAATTGGATTCTCTGAGAGAGAGTTATTCCAAGTGTCGCAACATGACCTATTTATGGGATAAAACAGGAGAGCGAACTTGTACGGCGTTCCACGTGTCACTGGTTCAACTTCGGCCTCTGAAAAAGTTTCCTGAGATAGTAAAGTCTATGTACTACCTGTCACTTTTTACGAAATTTCATTTGGAGCTTCCTATCCCAAGTTATGACCTCTTTTCCAAGGTCACCTCTTTATGACTGAGATCTGGAAGAGGCAAAAACCCTATATTGTACAGATCATAAATCACAAAGTACAACAAATTAGAGGTTTTCCTTTGGACACAAGGTACATTGGGATATTAGCTTCAACTTGTAACAATTTCAGATCTGAAAACTTCGCCAAAATGGATTTATAGCGAAAGTTCTACTATGACTAGTTTTTTCTATATCAAGCCCTAGCATCGTAAGTGCAACAAGTGTCACACATGCCATATCATGCCTTCTTTCAGGCTAGCTCTGATACCATGTTAAATTTTCAAAATTTACTTCAATCTTATCTAGGATCTTAACTGAGAGAACAACATGTACAGCAAATCTACAACATGTCAATCATGGACACAATAATGCAAGCACACAAGAGACACAGAGTTTACTTGGGGAAAACCATAAAGGTGAAAAACCCCAATAACTTCCTCAGAGATAGATAGAGCAATGATACAACTAGAATACAAGAGATAGTCTTCTCCTAGCAGCAGAGCCTCCTCCTCACAAGTGCGCCACTTTCTGAATGAGAGAAGTGTGTGAATGAATGAATCAAATAGAGATCTCCCGACCTTTATTTATACTTGTTATGTCCTGCCCAATAAACTAATGGGGCCTACATGTCTAGCTTAACCCATGGTTAAGTTAATCCGAGTCGAACCCACACTTGGTGGTCTAATAACCCTTTGAACCACATGGCCGACCCCCAATAGGGTGGTCTAATAACCCTTCGACCCACGTGAATTATACAGGGCCGACCCCAACAAGGTGGTCTAATAACCCATCAAGTATAAGTTACGACACTTACAATATAAATGACGACACTTCCGTATAGAGGTATAATAACATCTCTATAGGAATGCGAACACTTCCGTATAGAGGAATAATGCCATCTCTATAGGAGTACAAAATACATATATGAAATACATGGGTGAAATACATTCTGAAGTTACATATACATCAACATGTGGCTGCCAGTTGATGCGAGGTTACATTCCATGAAGTCGATGGCCCATTTACAAACAGGACCAACGATGACGACTGGATGAAGGGGGGTAGGAGGTGTCCTTGCCTTGGTGGCAAAGAGTTGGCAATTTTGGCAATGTTTGACTGCTGTGATGCAATCAGTAAATAGTGAGGGAAAAAAATACCCTGCGCGGATTACCTTTTGTGCAGTGGCCATTCCAGAGAAATGGCCGCCGCAGGCACCACTATGATAGTCATTAAGAACTTGTTCTGCTTCCTCCAAAGAAAGGCAACGTCGTAGGATGGTGTCAACACCACATCAATAGAGGACATCGCCTAAGAGGAGATAACAGGAATTATGGTGACGGATGCGACGGTGTCTGTCACAGTCGACATTGGATTGAAACTTTTGTGTACTGAGGTAAATCAACATGTTTCCATACCAAGGGTCATCTGATGAGATGATGAACAAATGGTCATCAGTTAGATTAGTATTGATCGATGGTGATGGAAATAGGGATGGTAGTATTTAAATGAGTTGAGCAAGTGCTAGGGATTTGGTGTTGTTAGTGGTTGTAAAAGCTATGTCATACTCTTTTAAGATAATAACCCATTTAACCACGCGGCCCTGCAGAAGGCGACGGTTCAAGAGATAGACCATGGGGTTGGATTCCGTGACAACTTTAGTGTGGCTCACAAGGATGTAATGTTGCAACTTCTGTACTGAAAAGAAAACGGCAAGGGCCAGTTTCTCTTCGTATGGGTCACGTAGTGGTGGGACAGATAAGGTTTGGCTCACATAATAAATGACGTGCTCTTGATGAGCAGGGTCTTCTTGAATGAGAACTCCAGACGGCATAATCGGATGCCGAAACGTAAAGGATGAAATCTCTAGAGAAATTCGGAGGGGAGATCAAAGGGGCATTTGTGAGGGATTTCTTCAGGTCATCGAAAGCTCCTTGCACTTGGTCGTCCCATACAAAAGGGATGTGGGTACAGAGCAAATGAAGGAACCCATGAACCGTCGTGGCATAATCTGGGATGAAACGACGAAGGAAATTGCCTTCCCCTTAAGGCTCTGTAACTATTGAAGTGTTCGTGGTGATGGGAGGTCTAAGATGGATTAGACCTTTAATGGATCAACTACGATACCTTTCTATGAGATGATGATACCCAACAACCGGCCTGCTGGAACGCAAAATACACACTTGAGTGGGTTCAAGCGGATTTGATATTTGCGACAACGTAGGAAGACTTGCTAGAGGTCGTTTAGATGATCAGATTGTTTTTTCTATCGGGCCGTGAGGTCGTCAAGGTAGACCAAGATAATGTTGACCAAGTCATGGAAACAATATGTCATGGCCCGCTGAAAGGTGGCTCCAGTGTTTTTAAGACAGAAAGGCATAACACGGTAAGCAAAAGTGCCCCATGGGCTAGTGAACGTAGTCTTGTACTGATCTTCTTTGTGAATGTGAATTTGGTTATACCCAGAGAAACCATCCATGAAAGATAGTATCTCATGCCTCGCACATGCATCGATAAGTTGGTCGATAAATGGTGTGGAAAGTTGTCTTTGGGACAAGCTAGGTTTAGGTCGTGGAAGTGAGTACAGACATGGATAATGCTTTGCTTCTTGTTAACTGGTACTGGGTTAGAAACCCAGGTGGTGTAGGCTATGGGGTAAATGAACCCTGCTGTGCAAAGCTTCTCAATTTCTGCTTTGATGGTAGGAAGCTTAGATGGGTGGATGGGGTGTTGTTTTTGGCGGAGAGGGGGTATGTTGGGCCAAGTGTCAATGTGATGTTATACAATAGCGGGATCAAGACCCGGCATCTCAGTGTAGGACCATGCAAATATGTCACGAAACTCTTGGAAGAGTTTCTTGTAAGCTTGTACCTCATCCTCTATGCATGATGCACCCAAGGAAATGAGTTCGGGTATTCCGAGCTTGGTAGAGATGTCAACTTTAATAACGGGTGAAATATTGGCCATATTTCCTTCCTCAAAGGCATCAGGGGCTGGGATTGGATCCTTAAACCAGTCGACCTTGGTGGGAAGGAAATATTTGGATTCAACGGAGAATTGATTTACTGTGGAAGAGGTAGATACTTCAGGGATGAAGTGTGATCGATGGTGCATATCATCCCAAGGGTAGTCGGGTGCAATAACTGCTTCAAGTATTTCCTCATCATTGCGGAAGCATTGTTTTTTCAAATTGGTTGACTGGGGTGCAGCGGTGGACGAGATCATATAAATGGTATTAATCTCTTATGAGGAGGAAGATGTTGGGGGGTATATTTCCTCAATGAGAGGAAGGGATGTTTCCAGGTCAGCATTATTCAATTCGTATAGGGTTTCTCTATAATGTGGGAGATCAGGGCAGTGATGTGAGTAATGGTCGTAAATGCCGCATATTGCACAAGGGTGATTGGTATGTAGTGATTTATCGCGAGCCTGAGGGGCCAGTTCGAGTTTGACAATTGGGATGTTAGTGTCGTCATCCAACATTTGCATGTGTTCCTGAAGTGCTGGCAAGTATGGACATTTATGGGTAGCATGGCCTAAATCATCGCACAAAGAGCATTTGGGGGGAGCAAAAATTGTTGGGGGATTCTTTGCCAGCTTTGGAGTCGATGGGGTGGTGCGAGTTGTAGGTGCAACGGTATAGGTTTGTGGGCCCCTACCCCTAGTGTAGAGGAGTGGAGGGGGAGTGTTACTGGATGTTGATGCATTGGCCACTGTTGGGGGTGGTCGGTTTTGAATGTTCGCTACACCGGGGGGTGGACGGTTAGAGGTATTGATGGGTTACACCGGTTGTAAAATGACAGTTGGTGTTGGGGGAGGACTTGGGGTGGATAAGTACCACACAGGTAGTCCTAACGTTAACCCTTGAAGATTGAGCATAGCCATAAATGGTGTGTTGACTACTCCTGAAGGAGGAAATAGAAACGGGATAGTGTGGATGGGTGTAGCTCCTACATGACTTGGTACTAAGGGTGGTTGCAGAAGTAAAGGGGGATGTTGGTTAGGTGCATGTGTATTATGCGAGAGGGTCCACAAATCAAATATCTCGATTGTCTGCAAAAGTGGTTGAATGGATTGGAATGTGGAAGTCATGGGAGTATCTAAGTATATCCTAGGTCCGACTGTGGAGACGAACAATGTGGGTGCGCTCTTAACGGGTTGTTCAATCACAGGTAGAATGTTTTTAGGTGCGGTGGGTGCATTCGGATCATAGTATGTCAGTTGATCAATTTTGACTACATGTCCCTCATGGGGGGACATCATAACGCGGAAGATGGATGAAGCGACATATTTCATGGCATACACGTAACTTCTTCCCAGTAAGAGGTTGTAATCAAGCTGGGAATTGATGAACTCTATGTCTATAAGTATAGTTTTACCACCTAATTGGACGGGCACGTTAGCCAAAAGGCCTTGCGGTTGGGCTGAGCGGCCATCACAAGCTCGTAATGTGGTGGTGGATGTTTGTAGTGTAGGAGATCCAAGCTTCTTCCAGACATATGTCGACATCACACAAGTGGAGGCACCTTCATCGATGATGCAATGATGAATCACAAGGTTCCGGATGGATACAGAAACTTGGAATGCTGATGTGGAAGGAAAATGTGGTTCGGATTGGTCCAAGTCGAATGCCATCATTCATGAATCGTTAGGGTCTATCGCACCAATGGCGGATAACAATAATTTCTTCTGTGCAGGACCATTTTTTAGGACTTCCAGGGAAGACATAGCAGCGGGGGACTGGGCTAAGTCTTCCACAATGCTATAATTTGAGGCGGCACGAGCGTTGGGGTTATTGTTGATCCGTCGTAGGGGAAAGCGAGGGGATTTAGGGCCCCCTTCCAATGGCATAGTATGTATGCGTAATGGCTTATCAGTTGGAAGGGTGTTTGTGGCTGGACCAACACACGTGGTTTCAGGGGTTGAGCCATATTGGTTTTAGTGTGTTTGGAGGTTGATATCAGCCAATGACATCATCAACAGATGGTGAGTACCTGAATCCGTATGTTGATAATCAGTTGCAGCATAAGTGATTTGTTGTTGTGGTGCCACGGATTCTCGTGGGGTATCCATTGGGTAGGTGTTCACTACTCCTTGGTTGGGTAAAGGATCTGCAAAACCATGAGTTGCGGTTGAGGAGGTGGCGCTGGCTGTGCCGCATGTCCTTGGCATTGGGCATCATTAGTACAGAGTTGGCGTGCTTGCTCCAAATGGGGGCATGAGTGTGTGTAATGACGATATACTCTGCATATGGAACACGGATGGTTTGTTAAAAAATTAGGATTTTTACCCTGTTTCAGTGGACGATAAGGGTTTTGGTTGGCGGGAGAAGTGTTATTATTATTCGGAGGATTAGGTAGCTGGACGCCTTGGTTTTGAGGTTGATTGTTCCCGCGATTGCATCCTCTTCCACGGTTCTGTTGACCTCCTTGATTGCGTTGGTGGTTCTGGTTTTGGGGTTGGTTCTGCTGTGCATACACTTGCCCTTGGGTAGTAGGGGGATTTTGAGGTCACGCAGGTGCTGGGGAAGGCTATGGTGGATAGTAAGCGGGAGGGTTCAGAGGTGGTCCAGGTGCTTGTTGTGGTTGTTGTTAGTTTTTCAAAATTTACTTCAATCTGATCTAGGATCTTAACTAAGAGAACAACATGTACAACATATCTATAGCATATCAATCATGGACACAATAATGCAAGCACACAAGAGACAAAGAGTTTACTTGGGGAAAACCATAAAGGTGAAAAACCCCAAAAACTTTCTTAGAGATAGATAAAGCAATGATACAACCCAAGAATAAGAGATAGACATCTCCTAGCAGCAACTTCTCCTCTTCCACAAGTGCGCCACTCTCCAAAGAGTGTGTGAGAGAATAGAATGATGAAATAGAGTGCCTCCCGCACTCTATTTATACTTGACTTGACTTTCCTAATAACCTTTACTAGGTCGGCCTCAACTTAACCACATAACACAATGCTGACTAGGCCGACACCCAATAGGGTGGTCTAATAACCCTTTGACCCACATGGACGACCCCCAATAGGGTGGTCTAATAACCCTTTGACCCACATGACTTATACAGGGCTGACCCCAACAAGGTGGTCTAATAACCCATCAAGTATAAGTTACGACACTTACAATATAAATGACGACACTTCTGTATAGAGGAATAATAACATCTCTATAGGAATACAAACACTTCCGTATAGAGGAATAATACCATCTCTATAGGATTACAATATACATATATGAATTACATTCCGAAGTTACATATACATCAACACTCCCTCTTAACTAGGAAGGTATTTCTCGACATAGGTCTTCTAGCACAAGTCTTCTTCTTTGGATCATCGTCATCGAATCATCGTCCTCGAATCATCATCATCGTCACTGCTGCTGCTATCTCAATCAATCTCTGAATCTACTCGTCATATGAAGTTCTATAGAGCCAGTCCTTTTTCATACTGGATGTAGGCCCACCATCTGCAGGTATTCATCATCACTAGCCATACTGTGGAATCCTTAGGACTTATTATGTGCATCACAAAACCTCACAAGAGCATCCCAGGACTGATTACGGGCACCCAGCCCAACCTATCGGATCTCTCAGGGAGCTATTACATGTGACTGTCACAAAACCTTAAAAGAGTCTCTTGACTAGCAAGAACCCTAAAGAGCATATGAGGCCTTTTTCATCCTGTCCAGATCTCCAGGACTTATTACATGTGACCCCCACCACAAAACCTTAAAAGAGTGTCTTGTCAAGCAAGAACCCTAAAGAGCATCTAAGGCCTTTTTCATCCTGTCTAGATCTCCAGGACTTATTACATGTGGTCATGGCGATGCATCGAAAGAGCATATGAGGCATTTTTCATCCTGTCCAGATCTCCCAGGTCTACTTACATGCCATAGAACAAAACCTCGAAAGAGCATTTTCCAGATCTCCCAGGGAGCTATTATATGCCAGTGACAAAACCTAGCAAGAGAATCTGCAAACCTCCCAGGGCGCAATTATATGTCCTCCCAAAGCAAAACCTCGAAAGAGCATTTTCCAGATCTCCTAGGGAGCTATTGTATGCCAGCGGCAAAACCTAGCAAGAGAATCTGTAAACCTCCCAGGGCGCTATTATATGCTTACCTGCACAACCTATCCACGGCCACAAAGTATCAACCTGATACTCACCATACATCATCCTGATGTACACATGATCATCCTGATCATCATCACCGCATCGTCCTGATGCATGTCATCTGGAGAAACATCCTGAAGCTCATCATCCATGATCATCCTGATCATACAATGCATCCACCTGATGCATACACAGTATCTTCCTGATACACATCATCATACATAATCTACCTGATCATACAATGTATCCACCTGATACATATACAAATACATGATCCACCTGATCATACCTGATACATATCAACATACATGATCTACCTGATCATACAATGTATCCACCTGATACATCTACAGATACATACACATGATCCAACTGATCATATCCAACATCCAACATGATGCATACATACATATACATATAAATAATCAACTGAACATATCCAACATCCAACATGATGCATACATACATATAAATGATCCAACTGATCATATCCAACATCCAACATGATGCGTACATACATATACATATAAATGATCCAACTGATCATATCAAGCATCCAACATGATGTATATATACACATATAGAGCAGTAACTGGAGCATCGTCCTGATGCTCATCATCCAGTGCTTACATCCACAGTCAAGTGAAGGATCCTTCTTCCACCATGCTTGGAATGGCTTCAGCAAATGTCTCCATCACTTCTTCCTTGAAGTGTCATCAATCTAAAGAACACCAAGCCTCCCTCTGAAGTATTCGAACTTCACTCTGGCTAGTGGTTTCATTAGCACATCTGCAATCTGCTCGTCCGTCGCAACATGCAGGAGCTTCACTGCTCCTCTCTACACCATATCCCTGATATAGTGATATTTGATCTCAATGTTTTTCGACCTGTCGTGGAACACCAGGTTCTCAGACAGCTTCACACAACTCTGGTTATCACAAAATATACTAGTAGCATCCAATGGGAGATTAAATAACTCAAACAGTAGCTTCCGGAGCCATATTGCCTCACAACTAGCCGAACAAGCCGCAACATACTCTGCTTCAACTATACTCAGTGCTACACAGGACTGCTTCCTACTAAACCAAAAGATCACACCTGCTCCCATACTGAAGCAGCACCCAGATGTGCTCTTCCTATCTGCAGCACTGCTTGACCAATCTGAATCAACATAACCCTACAAGTTAAACTTTTGATTCACATCATACTTGAGCCCATAATCAACTGTACCCTTCAGGTACCTCATAATATGCTTTACAACAACCAGGTGAACACCTTCGGGATCCGTTAGGAACTGGCTCAATGTGTTCACCGCAAAGCAAATATCTGGTCTCATGTTCGTTAGGTACATCAAGGACCCAATCATCTGACGAAACACTGTGACACCAATCAGATCAGATGAAGCATCACACAGAAGCTTCAGGTTCGATGCCATAGGTGTGGCCATGGCCTTGTAGTCCATCATCCCGAACCTCTTCAGGATCTCCATTGCATACTTCCCTTGTCCAAGGAAGATTCCATCTGCACTTTGCCACACCTCCATGCCTAGAAAACAGTGCATCATCTCCAAGTCCTTCATCTCGAACTCGGCAGCAAGCTTTCTCTTCGTGTCAGCAATCAATCTATCATCACCTGTAGCAAACTGGTCATCCACATACAATAGTAGTATCACAGGATTGCCTTCCTCAACCTTGTAGCAAAGGTTGGAATCCGCTTTACTCTTGGTAAAGCCCAAACTAGATAGGAAACTGTCCATCCTACCATACCAAGTCCTAGGAGCTTGCTTCAAGCCATATAAGGCATTATTTAACCTTCACACACATGACTTCCTATCATGTGTTTCAAAACCAAGTGGCTACTCCACATACACTTCCTCTTCGACTACACCATTCAAGAAGGCTGTCTTGACATCCATCTGGTGTATCTTCCATTTCATCACTCGTTTTGTCTTTCTCCATGCTACCATCTACAGCATGCTTGATCTTATAGATCCATATGGAAGTCATAGCAGACTTCCGTTCAGGTCTTGGGACTGCATCCCAAACATCATTATTCATCACTACAACAAAATAGCCCTTTAGGGGCGGTTTTGGCTTGCGGGGGTCTTGGTAAAACCCCCCCTAAAAGTTTTTTCAGACCTTTGGAGGCGGTCTTTTAAAACCGCCCCTGAAAGTCATGGAAATTGGACTTTTGGGGGCGGTTTTTGGAAAACCCCCCTAAAAGACCAATTCTCATAACTTTTGGGGGCGGTTTGTCAAAACCCCCCCTAAAAGTCATGAGAATTGAACTTTTGGAGGCGGGTTTTTTGGAACCCCCCTTAAAAGTCATGAGAATTGAACTTTTGGAGGTGGTTGTTTGAAACCCCCCCTAAAAGCCCAATTCTCATCACGTTTGGGGGCGGTTTGTCAAAACCCCCCTTAAAAGTCACGAGAAATGAACTTTGGGAGGCGGTTTGCTTGGAACCCCCCTTAAAAGTCATGAGAATTGAACTTTTGGAGGCGGTTGTTCGAACCACCCCCTAAAAGCCCAATTCTCATAACTTTTGGGGGCAGTTTGTCAAAACCCCACTTAAAAGTCATGAGAATTGAACTTTTGGAGGCGGTTATTTGAAACCCCCCCTTAAAAACCCAATTCTCATAACTTTTGGGGGTGGTTTATCAAAACACCCCTTAAAAGTCATGAGAATTGAACTTTTGGAGGCGGTTGTTTGAAAATCCCCCCTAAAAGCCCAATTCTCATAACTTGTGGGGGTGGTTTGTCAAAACCCCCACTAAAAGTCACAATAATTGAACTTTTGGAGGCGGTTTTTTTGGAACCCCCGTTAAAACTCATGAGAGTTGAACTTTTGGAGGCGGTTTTTCCCCTTTTTTGTGAAGTGTGACTTAAGTCGCTGCCTCCCATTCCATGTCTAACAAATACTCTATTCTTCCACATATACATAGCTAAATGGAGAAAGTCTTCATGCACTTCTAAAACACCAGAAAACACCATAAAGTTTGAATTATGAATATATCATGAGATCTTGAGATACTTGTAGACTCACCCACCATTGACTACTAGTTAGTGGCGATGGGTGAATTTTTTAGCCAACTATGATTATAAGTTATTTCGCATAAAAGGGGAAGAGAATCAAGTGGCATATGCCTTGAGTTGAAGATGCCATATATATGCAATCTCCCAAGCTTAATAAAATTTAAGGACAATGATAGGAGGTGATCCAATGATGACAAATGTTACCAAGAGGTGTGTCACTACAATAGATGCTATTTTGTTGAAGTGACACTTGGAAACAAGTAACAAGCCCTCATGCCTTGGATACAAGCAGTAAAATTCAGTTTTGTGGAGTACTTGAGTATGTGTCAAATTGATAGTACCATTAGATGAATTAAATAACTTTAGAAAGTAATTTGCTCCTCATTTGGTGTTGTCTTTGGGATGTTTGATTTCTCATGTAGCTTCATACTTGGAACTATACTAAATAACACTCCAATGTGCATATTCATAGCTTAATGGTGATTCCTCTTTGTTTTTGGGATTTAGTGATCCATATAATTATATCAACATGAATAAATAATCTATTCATAGCTTTATGCAATCCTAGATTGAATGGTCGAGTGGTTGAGTGATACTAAATGATGCTTTTAGGGATTCAAGGCTAATAAAGATGTAGACACCTCCAAACACAATCCATTACTTCTCAAGGGGATCCTTAGCCTTAGAATAGGGATATGGGTGGAATTTGTAAGGCTTTAAGGACTAGGTATTGGTCTTGGGGCCCTAGACATGGACAAGGAAGGAAAGTTGAACTTTAGATCCTAAAGGAACTATCTAGGAATATATGGTCAAGAAAGATACTTCAAATGACTATATAAGACCATTTGAGGGTATCCTTGACATATGAGTTGAGATACCAATTTCATTGGAGGAACTGAGCAATAGACACGGGTCTCGATGCCTTTGACATAGTGAATGGATGAAAGTTAGGCCTTAGGCCCTAAAGGCACATTCTATAAACCTAAGGTCCATATCAAAGGCTTGAATCACCACCGAGGGAATCTGTCACCTTCTAGTGGGGATATTAATTACATTAGAAGGCTTTGAATAATAGATATCGGTTTTAGGATTATGAACATGGTATACAAGTAAAATATTGGCTTTACACCCTGAAAGAAACTTTTATGCATAGAGGTCCAAGAATAACACCACAAATGACCTTTGAAAGGTACCCTTCACCTAATGGTGGGATACCGATGACATTAAGAAGTTGTTCAACATTATGCATGGGTCTTGGCACTGAAAGCGAGGTAGGTAGGGCCAACAACATCACAATATTGAAACATCACACATGATATCCTGAGGGTATCCATGGCCACCAAGTGGAGATATGGGAACCATTAGGAGTTTTTGAGCACTAGGTTTAGGTGTTGAGGTTTAACCATGGTTGGTGTAGGAAGCTCGTGCATTGGGATATATAGGAAGCTTCTAGGTATCTATAGCCAAGAAGGACATGTTGAACAACTATAATAGACATTTCCACGGTATTTTTGGCATCTTAGTGGGTTTTTTTGTGGCACGGAGAGAATTTTAAGACTAATTATAGGTGTCAACACCTTGGACATGGTTGGGGAGAAAAGAGTGGGACTTAAGTCCTAAGGAAAATTTTAGGCTTCTTTGGCTAAGAACAATGCCTACAACCACCACACATGACCTCCCAAGAGCACATTATTCATCTAAGTGGGGATATTAGTGCCATTATAATTTTTTGAGAACCTGGTATGGGTCTCGGGTGCCCTAAACATGCTTGAGGGATAAAAATTGGGCCTTAATCCATGAAAAAACCTTTTAAGAATCCATAGCCAAGAAGAACAACTTGAAAAAACAAACATGGGTTCTTGAGAGTATCTTTAGTGTTTGAGTAGGGATTTCTATGCCATTAGATGGTTTTGAATAGTAGTTAGGGGTTTTGAGGCTCTATACATAATTAAGGAAGGAATCACATTCCTTATGCCCTAAAGGAAGCTTTGAGGTATCCAAAGCCATGAACAATATTTTAAAGAAACACACATCATTGGCCTAGGATATCCTTGGCCTCAGAGAGGGGATGTCATCACCTTTGGGAGCTTTTGAGTATTACTAGATATGAGTTTACGGGCCTCGATACTGTTAAAGGAGGAAACCCAAGCCTTAGCCCCTAAAGGAAGCTCTAGGCATGCAAGGCCAATAATAATGCATGTCTCAATACCTTTGGATGGTATGTTTTCCCTCAAATTGATATATGTGTGCCATTAGGAGTTTTTTAGCACTAGGTATGGGTACTAGGGCCTTGGACATGGTCAGCAGAGGACACTTGATCCTCAATCCCTAAAGGAATCTTCTAGCCATCCAAGGCTAAGGAGCTGGGCTCCACCAACCATACATGGCCGCTTGAGTGTATTATTAACCTATGATTTACGGTTTCAGTGGCAACAAGTTGTTTTGAGTAGTATGTAGGTATCTTGGGGCCTTGGGAATGATGTTCTAGGAATCAAATCCTACTTGAAATCCAAACATCCTCTAGATCCTAGCTTGATGCCATATATATAAACCATAAGAACTATAGGAAAATGTTATGGACTAAAAATTCAATCTTTTTACCTTGGACTAATCTATAAGAACAGTTTAGTATGTGCCAAACATGAAATGACCAACATATCCCATTCACATGATAAAATTTAATTTTTAGGGCTAGTGCAAATGTGATGGTATAAGACCCTCAATTTTTAGCATAAAATTGTGCCTTATTCTTCGATAGGCACCCCTAATAATTGAAACCTAAAACATCAATCATATCCCACTCATGGGTTAATGATTCCCTATGGAGGGTATGTGTGGTGATTTGAGGATTTCACATGGACAATATCCTGCTTGCACAACAAAGATTCCCTATATGGGGATTATCTGATGCCCTAAGGCCTTGTGCATATCCCATGAGTTATAGGGAAATTTTATGGTGTAAGAATCTATAGTTTAAATTTGGACAATGGCTTAGGTCATCAGAACCATCATTGGAGTTCCAAACCATGAATTTAGCTCCTTTTACATGGAATGGATTCTAGGAACTAGTCCTAGTGGATAATGGATAGGACATCTAACTCATATGCTAAATATACCTTATGTTGGGCCTATATGGTGCTTTAGGACATCATGCATGGCCCATGACCCCTAAAGAAAATTGTATGGCATTAGACCATAGTTGTCAACCTCAAACCATGGACTAGCTCCCAATGACCATGCATGGTGTTACAAAACTTAAAACATAAACGATAGCATGCTCACAAGGTAATTATTCCTCCTAGGGGACATGTGTGATGGATTGGGGCCCATGCATGACCATTAAGCCCCAAATGAAAATATATTGTCCTACTGATATGGATTTCCTTTTTGAATAAATCTTCCTTTAGAATCGATTAATAAGCAATATGTACAAAATATAATACAAACAATCAGTTGTCCACATAGAATACACACAAAAAGGGTCTCTAATGGTGGTCGGCGCTGGATCTGGCCGTTGCAGGTGGCATGTTTCTCCCTACTAGGTGTCCTTTTTCTCATTCGCTTCCTTTACATCGACTTGTCCTTTGTTCTTGCTTGTTTATGAGTGGGCAGAGCCTGGTACTAGATTCAAGCTTATTGCATTTTGTAATAAGCCCTGTACCAACTAGGCTAATCTAGTGGGAAGTTTATATTTTTTTAAAAACCTAGGGCCTGGCTCCTTTCATCTTTTTTTGTCTTCTTTGCTTTGGCTTTTTAGGGTTTCTATTAGTTCACGGCTCTTTCGAGCTCTTGTTTTTTTATTGTCTCTGGTGATTTCTCTGATGGGGGTTTCGGGTACGGTTTCTGTGCCGGGTCGAGGTTTTTCGACTGGTGGGTCTCGTCTGTCATCCTTTAGGGAAAACTCGTCGGTGACAGTAATTTTGGATTCCTGGCCGGTGGAGCCGGTTTCGTGTAACCCTCAGGATGGGGTTAGGGTTTCTCTGGGTCAGAAGCTTGCCCCCTCCTCGCTTGACGTTATCATTTCTCCTAATAAGAGTTCGGATTTTGTTCATTTTGAGAAGGCGAAGAAAGGCCGCCCATTTTTCATTTTGGGTAAGGACATCACCTTCGACATGGTGACAGCCCTGAGTAAGCAGGCACTTATCGGTAAATTTGAATACATCAAACCCTCCCGTTCTGAAATTTTGGAGTGGGTTCCCTCAAAATGGCTTGGTCTTATTAAAAACGTCCCTCGTATTCTGATGCTGGCGAACAGTTGGTTACTATTCTTGTTCCTTTCGGAGGATGATAGAATGGCGGTGGAGGCTAGATACTGGGTTCTGGGTATTGGTTCACTGGTTCTAGACCGGTGGCATACTGCTTTTCACCCCTGGAAAGAATTGCTTAAACACAGGCATCTCTGGGTCGTCCTCCCAGATTTTCCACTCCAATGTTGGAATTTTAAGGGCTTATTGGAAGTGGCCAAGACCATTGGTCGCCTCGTACTCATTGAAGAGGAAACCCTTAGTGGGTCTGAGTGTAACTCGCCGAGGATGTTGGTTGATATATACTGTTTAGAAGGGTTTCCTGCGGATATTGAGATTGTTTGGGAAGGTGGCTTTTTCGTCCAGTCTAGATGTTGGACTATTGGCGGGTGCCCTTTTGCTGTTTCTGGTGTAAGGAGTTGGGTCACTCCAGGTACCAATGCTCTCGGTTTCGTGCTCACTCTCAGGTTGGTAAAACACCCCACCCTAGTGTGGAGCTGGATGGTCGTGAATATATGATTCATAGTCAGCTGTCGTTGGACGTCTCTTCGGCCCGTGAGGTCATTGGTAAGTTTAACTATCTCATTCCTACATTATCCAAATTTATTCTTGTGAAGGATATTATGAGTTCCTTGGTCTTTGATGAGGTTCCTTTGTCCTCCCCTTCTGTTATGTTTGGGACAGTGCCTATCCCCCTTCTTTACCTAGTTGTTGTTCCTTTGGGAGTTCTCCATTCGCCCACCACTCTGTGCGCTGGTCCCCATCTTTCATCTTCTCCCCATTCTGGTGTTGGTGCTTCTGATTCCACTCTACCTACCGATTCCCTTCTGGATCCTGACATTCCTCCCTCTCGTCCCTTGGATGTCATTTCTACCTTTGTTCCTGAGTTGGATGAGGACCTTTCTACCGAACCGTTTTTCCCCCACATGACACTGGGCTCTAAGGTTGCGATGCCTGTGTATTTGGCTAAAGATTCTGGTGACCTGGCTGTTATTCCCATTTCCTCTATTATGAGAGGTAATGTTACGTTACGTAAGCCTCATCATCCCAAAAAAGGCTTTTCTACGTAGGGTGAGTCTGCTTATGTTCTGGTTAATTCGGTGGTTACCTCTCTTTTCAATAAAGGATTGGATGGATCCTCAACTCCTTCCTCTGCATTTAACTTGTCGACCCTTAGAGAATGTGAGACCATCGACTCGGTTCCTCAATGTTAATTACCACCTTGAACGTGCATGGACTTTGCAGCAGTCCTAAGCGAGCTGCGTTGAAACTCTTCATTGACCGTTTTAAACCTACTATGTTACTCTTGCAAGAAACTATGTTGTCTGCCTCAGATGCCCTTCAATTTTTCTTGCGTATCAAACCTAACTGGCAGGCTAGTGCTGCGGATGCTGTGGGGTTGTCCGGGGGCACTTTAACTGCTTGGAATTCGGAGGTGGATAATCTCAGTACATTCCATTCTTCTGCAGGTATCTTGGCTGAAGGATACCTTAAAGGTTATGATAGGGTTATCCGTGTTTTGAATGTTTATGCCCCTTACCAGAATCGTAAGTTGTTTTGGAAGCAGATAGTTTCAGATGGTTTACTAAATGATCCATCGCTTATCTTGGCCGATGACCTCAACCTCACTCTCTCAGAGGCTGAGGTGTGGGGTTCGGGCAAGTCCCTTGACCCTCTTGCTGAGTTTTTCTTAAGTATTTTTGATAATTCCAATCTTAGAGATATTGCCCCGCCCAAGTTGGTTCCTACTTAGTCAAATGGCAAGGCGTGAGGTTTTGGCATAGCGAAGAGACTCGATCGTTTTATGATGGCTGAAGACCTTTGTGATTCTTTCGACAGGTTTCGGTCCTGGACATATGCTACTGGGTTTTCAGATCACAAGGCTATTTCTTTACAGCTGGACTTCGATTCTCATTTTGGGGGTTATCCATTTAAATTCAACCCTGTGTGGCTTGATGATCCATCTTTTGTTGATCTGGTTCGACAGTCTTGGGCGGCTGGTGCTACTTCATCTTGCGGTTTTATTTCCACACTTTATCTGGAAGGCTTGACAGGCTTAAAAAGGATGTTCGTGGCTGGGAGAAGGCCAAAAAACTTGAAAATTCCAAGCGTTTAGAGGAAGTTGAATGTGACCTCCAATCTCTGTCTTTCCCGGAGGATGGGTTACGTTTTAATGACAAAAGGTTGGACTTGTTAAAGTTGTTGGAGATGGAGAAGAGAAAGCTTTTGGGGGTGCTGGAAGAAACCTGGCGCCAAAAGAGCCGTGCCATTTGGGTCAAGGCTGGGGACGCAAATACTAAGTTCTTTCATAGATTTGCAAGCCAGCGTAGACTCAATAACTCTATTTGGGAAATCACAGGTGAACAAGGAGTGTTACTTCATGAACATGATCCTCTCTGTTAGGCTGTTGTTGGTCACTTTAAAAAGATTTATCAGAAGGATAGTTCCAATCATCTCCATGAACATTTGAAGATTATAAAGTTATTTCCTAGGTTATTTGATGATGATGCCTCTTCAGTTATTGGGCGGTCGGTTTCTGAGGCCGAGGTTCTTAATACGCTGAAACTTTTTTCGAAGGATAAATCGTCGGGCCCTAACGGATGGACGGTTGAGTTTTTCCTTCATTTTTTCCATCTGATGGGGACTGATATCACTCATGCTATTGATGATTCGAGGATCAAGGCAAGTATTCCGGCTTATCTCAACTCAACTCACATTACTCTCATTCCTAAGGTGGATAAACCGCTTGGCTTCGGTTTCTATCGTCCTATCTCTTTATGTAACCTCATGTATAAAGTGGTCACGAAGATTATTGCTGAAAGGATCAAGCCTTATTTGGAGAGGGGCATCTCGGTGGAGCAATTTGGGTTTCTTCATAACCGTCAATTGCTAGATGTGGTTGGTTTAGCCCAAGAAGGAATCTACTCTATCAAACAGAAGAAAATTGAAGCCTTCATTCTCAAACTCGATCTGGTGAAGGCTTATGACAGGATGGATTGGACTTACCTTCATTTCATCTTGCTTCAAGTCGGATTGCCCTATGAGACTGTGGAATGGATTATGGCATGTGTCTCTACATCAAGTTATTAGGTCTTAGTAAATGGTTCTTCATATGATTACTTTACAGGTGAACGTGGTCTAAGGTAAGGCTGTCCCCTGTCACCCTACCTTTTTATTCTGGCTGTGGAAGGACTAAGTCTCTTAATACATGATGCTCGCAGCAATGGACTCCTCTTTGGTATCAAAGTGGCTTCGACCCTTTTCATTTCACATTTTCTTTTTGTCGATGATGTTATTTTATTTGGCGTTGGTTCTGTTGGAGAATGGTCTCAGTTCAAGGCTATAACTATTTGTTTTTGTAAAGCTGCTAGTCTGGATATCAGTCCTACGAAGTCTTCCTTTCTGTATCAGTGTATGGATCCTGCTGTTAAGGAGCATATTAGCTCTTTATTCCCTTTCCATATGTATGAGGTTGGTACAAGTTTCAAGTACCTGGGCTATTTCTTGAAGCCGGGTGGATACTCTTTGTTGGATTGGGGGTGGCTTATCAAGAAAGTCCAGAGAAGAATCAACCGATAGGCATTTAAATACCTTTCTCTGGGTGGGCAACTTACTCTTCTCTGCTCAGTTCTTCAAAGCATTCCGGTTTTCTGGTTTTCCCTTTTCATTGCTCCTCCGAAGATTATTAATGAACTGCGAAAACTGTTTGCTTGTTTCTTATGGAAATGTTATGGTGATTCCCATAACTGGCATCTTGCGTCTTGGGAACTTTTGGCCCGACCTAAATACTCTGGTGGTTGGGGCATTAAGAATCTTCGTTTGTTCAATATGTCTCTTTGCGCCAAATCTTTCTGGAAGTCTCTACATGACACTGGGCTGTGGGGACGTGTGATTAAAGCCAAGTACTTGGGCAGACTCCCTCTATCTATCTGGCTTTGGCGTGGAAGGTTGTATTCGCAGGGTACCTATATCTGGCGCATCTTTTTGAAGGTTTTCCCTATTATCAATTCGGGCATCTCCTGGGCTGTGAGCAGAGGTACACAGATATTCGTGGGTCTGGATCCAATCATTGGTCTCGGAGAGGACTTCTGTTTACCTGGTGAGCTCATTCGATCTCTTCATGCTCAGAACTTTTTTGTTCTGCAGTAGGTTGTTCACACTCAGGGTCTGGTTTCACATTCTTGGCTCACGGCTGCTGACTTGGATTTGTCACATGTTCATTATGAAGCCTGGGACCATTATGTCGGGAACCTTGTTCATGCGGGTATTGTTCTCAATCAGGGTGAGGATGTCTTATGCTGGTGTCACAATACTACTGATGGGAAAATCACTGCTAAGTTGGCTTATTCCATGTTAATGGATGAAGCCGTTGTTGTGTCTTTTCCTGTCTCGGTTTCCCTGAACTGGTCTATCAAATGTCCTTTAAAGATTCTCTGTTGCATGTGGTTGGTGTTGCACAACAAAGTGCTTACTTGGAGCAACCTTTGCAAACGCGGCTTTGTTGGGCCGAGCTTTCGTTCCATGTGTTGAAGGGAGGGGGAAGATGTGTACCACCTGTTCAGCCATTGTGAGGTTCTAAAACTGGTTTGGTCTTCGCTGGAATTCTCTTTGGACTTTCGTTTTGGTTGGAGGGAAGTCCCATTTGCTCAAAATTTTCAAAGGTGGTCTGCGTCGCTACCTATTGAACCTGCTTTGTTACATATAACTATGTGCGAGTTTTGGAAAGCTCAGAATTGAGCCATATTTCATGATGAGCTTGTTTCTATTCCACTTATATGTACTCGTATTTTGAGTTACTTCCAGCAACACTCCTCTTCTGCGGTTAAGCGTTCCAGGTTTATCACTCCTCACGATGAGACTTGTATGAGCTTGCCAATCGGCTATTTTGACGGTGCCGCTCAGGATGGTGTTTGGGGGGCAGGCATGATTTTAAAAGCTTCCAGTAACCATTTTTACCAGTTGCAGATGGGTGCTGGTCGTGGAACCAACACCAGGGCCGAGTTGTTGGCGCTGTGGGGTTTACTTTTCTTTGCTAGACATATTGGTTTGTCCACTCTGAACATTTGTGGTGACTATGATTATTATTGCCTGGACCAAAGGGGAGCATAAACTTTCTTCGTCGATTCGGAATGGCTGGCTTTGACGTGTCTAGTTTCTCATTGCCGGATTTCAGGAGATTTCATTTTGTCACATTTATCGTGAATATAATTCGGCGGCATATGATTCTTCCAAGTGGGCTTTGGGGGCTCTGGATGGCCACATTTGTATCAAAGAATTTCAGGACAACATTATGTGTGGATCTTACTTGGTCCCTTTTATGTAACTACTGGATATGTTCTTGATATTTTGTCTTTCTGCGAAAACTGACCCGTATAGTTCTATTTGGTAATAATTTTCTAAATTTTAATGGATTGGTCTGTTTAGTGTCATATAGGCATTGATCTGGTATTTTGTCTTGGATTTGGAGAATATACGCACCTCGCCTTTTTGTACCTGTCATATACAACTTTTGCTTAATAAAAATTGGTTTTTTTCTTTTGAAAAAAAAACACAAAAAACAAAAAATCTTAAAATTTTTTTTCACAAAAATAAAAAAAAACACACCATATTTCACTATATTTATTTTATTTTTTAATTTTGAATTTGAATTTAAGCAATGTTAATTTAATTTAAAATTATTCATATTTTCTAAAACTAACTTTATTGTATATTGCAAAAGAAATTTAAAAAAAACTTTCGGAAAAAAATTTATATAATACTTTACAAATAAAAATATCTAAAATAAAAATTATACAATGCTTTACAAATAATAATATCTAAAATAAATATTATTATAAAATAAAAAAAAATAAAAAATAAAAAATTTAACATTCCAAAAACGCTATTCAAAATCTAATTTCTTCCGGCTCATGTTTTTATTTTCTCCCCAATTTTAAGCTTTGTCATTTTTTTACTTTTGCCTTTTCCATTTCTCACTTTCGTTTCTGTCTACGAAGGCACTATGATTCGGAAAATAGACAGGTTCGAATTAGTCATTCATCTTACCATATCAGCTGCTTTCTACCAAAAATCGTTCCTGTCTATGAAGGCACTATGCTTGGGAAAATAGACAGGTTCGAATCATTCATCTTACCATATCAGCTGCTTCCTACCAAAAAGACAATCAAATCACTCTATTCGGCACTCGGCAGTATCTGAGTTGTGGTTTTTAGAGGAGGGGTGCATTCATCTTCTAGAAGGGATGACACAATTACTTACGGAACACAGAACCCAGTCACATCATTTATTACTTGTAAGAGGCATATTTTCCAGTCAACTCGTGAGGGTTTGGAGCTCACACCATTTGTTGTAGAGTGTTGGGCTGTTTTCTCTCACTTTATTTCAGATCATAGCTCTCTTACTGTTGAGAAAGTGATCATGTAAACTGTTGAATGTATTCACTACTGCGTGCCATATTGCTTTATCTCATCCCATTAAATTTGTGGGGGCCAAGGGAAGGGTCTCTTTCCTGCCTGTACGTTTCCTTTGTCTGCTGATTTATAGGCCAAAGTTATGGGAGAAGTCAAAGTTAACAGTCGCCTACAGTCATTTCCAGTGACATGCCATTCATCCAAAACCAAAAGGAGGAGTTGCTACAGTGAAGGGGAAAAGGATCCGAGTGTTACAAACACCTACATGAAATCGTGGGGCATGGAAAGACCAAATATATAGTAGCAACCCATATACTTTCACCGCTGTTACAAACTGCTGCAAGAAGGGCCAGTTCATTGGTGGGTTGGCAACTTGGTAACTGGGTGTTTCATCTCTGTGGAGGGCGCTGAATATTGGCACCATAGTGTTGTAATAAATTGTTGTTGAACATTGAAAGTGGTTATCTTTGCTAGTGGAGGTCCCATGAGTCAGATCTACTTCATTTCTACATTCCCAGGCATGTAAACAACACATATTTTTGAGTATTGATTTTGAGTTAATTCCTGTGTAGTGAACTGCTCATGTTGTATTTCTATTTTATATGCAATAAAATTTGTTGGTGTTATACATTGGTATGTGAAATGAAAAAAATGTGACTGCCAAACCCTATCCGCAATATCACTCATCTGCAACAAAAAGGGGATCAACCTCAGTACCAACTGTTTGACATAATTCCACACTCAAAAAAATCACAGTTGTCCACTCAACTCATCCCAACAATAGTAAGGGAAGGATACTATTGTATACGATCATTTAATAGACTCCTTAAATTCTCCTATTATCAATGTTAGTCTGATTGCAGTATAGGAAAAAAGGCATCCTGCATTTGTAGCTGTAATTTTGTAGGTATTCTATTGTATTTTCTTTTCTCATATGTCAATATTATGCATTGAAAGTTGTATATTCCTTTTATCCATTACCATTGACATATTATGCACACTGCCAAATCACACATGCAGTAGAGTCAGCCATAGTGACAGATTCAACCATAGTGCATTATTTCCTGCCTTATGAATGGGCTTACGTGTCACTTAGATTCCAAATCCTCTCTTTTGTTGTCTTCTTCCAAGGTCTTGGGAAGATCTTGATTAGTAGTCATCAAGTTCTTTCTTTAAGGTGCTACAGGGAATCCATTGGCACCTAGAATAAAGGTTTCATATTGATCATAGCTCTTATCACTTCTGAAAAGTTAGCGGCAAATTTCTTCAAAATTTTCCATAAAAGTATTCTTTAGATAAAAAACCATCATGAAAAGTTTTGAAGTTTAGCAGAATATTTTGGTCTCCAAATTTGTCTCCATAAAATGGATCTTAATATACACATTTGGGGATGCGGGTTAAAGCTCAGTTAGTTTTTTCATTTCCTGGTATAGATTCAAGGCGCCCACTTAGTTTGTAGTCCAAAAGAAAACTTGCAAAGCTATCACAGTAAAATGCTCCAACTCAAAGACAAAGTAAAGTCTTCGTAGTACCTTCATTGCTACTTTAATTTAAAGGCAAAGTAGCAACAACATGTCAAGTATTATCCCCTGCTATGATTGGTCAGATAGGCTTATAATTTTATACAAGATCAGAGAATTTGGCATAAACTTTCCACGATAGTTGAACTTACTCTACAGGATTCCAGAAATTGCCTCTTAAAATGTTCAAGCCATGTACAGACAACACACCCACGCGAGCAGCTTTAGTGACAAGTGTACAAATTGAAGAAGAAATAAATGCTGGAAAATAAGTCCAATCACCTGTGATCATTTACCATAGTATTATCTCCTCTTATGATTGCTCAGATAGGCTTATAATTTTATACAAGATTGGATAATTTGGCATAAACTGTCCACAATAGTTGAACTTACTCTATAGGATTCGAGAAATGGCCTCTTAAAATGTTCAAGCCGTGTACAGACAACACACCCATTCCTCACAAGTTCACATTGCTTCCCCTTCGTAAGATGGCAAAGGACTGAAGATGAGCATCTTTAGTGACAAGTGTACAAATTCACGAAGAAATAAATGATGGAAAATAAGTCCAATCACTTATGATCCTTCACATTATCCCTGCTTTGATTGGTCAGATAGGATTATAATTTTATACAAGATCGGAGAATTTGGCATAAACTTTCCATGATAGTTGAACTTACTCTACAGGATTCCAGAAATGGCCTCTTAAAATGTTCAAGCCATGTACATAAAACACACCCACGCCTCACAAGTTCACACTACTTCCCTTCGTAAGATGTCAAAGAACTGAATCCGAGAAGCTTTAGTGACAAGTGTACGAATTCAAGGAGAAAGAAATGATGGAAAATAAGTCCAATCACCTATGATCCTTTATCATGTCAAGTACTCTCCCTTGCTATGATTGGTTGAATAGGCTTATAATTTTATACAAGATCAGAGAATTTGGCATAAACTTTCCACGATAGTTGAACTTATTCTATAGGATTTCAGAAATTTCAAGACCACAATAAATGTTCAAAACTAAATATGAAGTCTAGTACTGTAGTTCTCTTTTAATCTGTAACCAACATGAAGATAACATAAAATTGGGGAAAACTACATCCATTTTTGCAGGAAAATTTATCATAGAGAACATCAGCTTACAACAATATTAGTTGTTGAAATTGTGAGAAAAATGCATGTCCATAGTTGTTTATACTAGTTGATTTTTCATCTCAAATTATTCGTGTAGTTTCCACATTCAGCTTACATTCTTTTGCAATGTGACACAACACTATCATTTGGTTTAACACAAACTATTGTTCATTTGACTGCTATGCATTATGTTTGAGTTGAAACATCTACATGCAAATTTTAACATTCTTCATTTTCTTATTGACTATAGGCATCCTTCATAATGAATGGAAGCACAAAGGATGTCATGAACATGTCAAAACCAGATCAAATGGAGCTGTGGCTATGTGTTGCAAAAGGTTTTAATCAACACCACTCAAACTTTACTACATTCTGCTATATATATTATATTCACGTACTATGTGGACCTACATCTTATACCTTGAAATTCCCTTTATATCTGAAATTTGTCTTGAGTGAGCTTTTGCTATAGCTAAAACAAAACTGGAGAGATAAACTCTTCAAAAACACTTGAGTGGAACACGATTTAGACGTGACATGATAATATGATTAGAATGCTAAATGAGAGATAAAAAAGGAACCATGTTACATGAATGTAAAACGAATATCTCTTATGTATATCCAAGAGGAATGAAAGTGAAAAATGATAAATTATAGTTAGAAACTATCCCAGGATTTAAAATGTGATCCCATACATAACGTCTTTTCTAGAGGTAGCAATAATTACATTACATAAGTGGGAAGTAATTACAACGGCAATGCCAAGACCACAGTGAAAACATGGAAAATATTCTATAAATATGAATTTATCACAACCATCAGTAGTACATTAAGTATCTAAAACTTGCCTTTCAGGTAAATAGTTTCCAGCTATTAATGTGTCCGGACTTGGACACTCCTTGGGTGAAGTTGAAGCCACATCCCTGCATTTGTTTTTGAATGAACATAGTTTCATCTCTTCACCTTTGAGTTCATAGTGACCTTTATATTGAGAAGAGTTTGCATGCTATGATCCAATTCTATAAATTGCTTCTCCACAGTCAACTAGTCATATTCATGACCAGATTGTTTTGAAATATTATTCCTTTGCACTTGTAGAATATAATCCTTTTGATGAAACTCTTTATGAGTATTTGATGGAGGCTTTCCTGGAAATGTAGAATTGGGAAAAGCATGGTGAGATACCGATTTTTACCATAACTCTGGAGATATTTTTCCCCTTGACAACTTTGAAGCAAAAGTTCTGTCATTATCAATAGATCTCGAAAATTCCACCTGTTTCACAACTGACCCATTGATGTAGCCTGATCCATAATCCTTTGTTTTTTATGAGAACTTTTTTTTCTAATAAAATGTCCATCATTTAGCATACCATTGCCACAACCAAATATGAAGAGATTCTGAGTTCAAGTGACATGGCTGAAAACCTGTTCGAGACACCTGAACTACCAATATGGCGATCTCCTATTTTTGAGGACCATATGGACTCATCCTTAAAATATATTTCTATACAAAGTATCCCTTGAAATCTATTTTTTAACCTATTTTGAATTTTTCAATTTGGATCTCAAACAAAAAAAATATGGCCAAAAGAGTTACTAGGTCTCAAGTAGAAAATTCAGGAACATAGTTACTACAGCTATGATTTGAGGGATTTAATGGGTATATTTTTACAAGCTGTTTCTAGTGGAGATATACCTTAGAATCTAGTTTGCAATCCAATTTGAATCACCTCAATCCGACATCATACGAAAATGTTATTCTCAAATTACTAACTGCTTGTCATAAAAACTGCATTGTGACAATTCTGCATATTGACTGTTCATTGGAATATTTCACATATCAAATCATCTTCTTTTCAAAACCTGTTTATAAGGAAGATAGACATTCAAGTCTAGTTTAAGCAAAAATATGAATCATCCCATTTGGAGGTCAGATGAAAAAGTTATGCCACATTTAGTAACAGTATGTCTTAAAACCAGGATGGTGAAACTCTGCCTCCTAGGTCTGTTCATCAGTGGATTTGAGATATCAAATCAAACTATATTAAAAACCTGTTTCTACTTGAGATAGCTACATGAGTCTAAATTAATCTCCAAGTGGAATCACTTCAATCCATCCTTTAATAAAAAACGTATGCTCAAATTAGTGACTATTGGTCTAGAAAGCAATTCACAAACAACTCCATCAAGCAGGTTGCTCCTCAATAGGTTTGACATGTCATTTAAACTCAATTTGAAAACCTGTTTCTACCTGAAGTAGCCCTATGAATCTAATTCAATCAATATTTTGAATCACTTCAATCGGATATAAAATGAAGATTTTGTGAACAAGATACCGCTGGTAGGCCCAGGCTGGCCACCACTTCTCCGTAGGTAAACAAATGCATTTTTCTTTGTCTATCTTCTTTGGATTTGTTTAGGCATTGTTGCATTTATATTATGTATTTCTTGGAAGGAGAAAGACCAATCACCTTAAGTGTATCAAATTCCCAACTTGCAAAATTCCTTGCGTGTATGTGTTATGGTGCAATTGGCTTGGGCAGGTCAAATTGTGCTATGTACAGAATGGATCAAATTCCCAACTTGCAAAATGCCTTGGGCGTATGTGTTATGGTGCAATTGACTTGGGCATGTCAAATTGAATCTGCAACTTGTAGCTAGCAAAGTGCATGGTTTGAAGGATGCTACAATTGCAAGCGAGGCGGCCGGTAGCCATTCATTTTGTACCCCGAATATTTGAATCCACGTGATGATCCATTCAAATAGCATATAGTTGTAGGGTATTAGCAATGCACATCTATGGGAGTTGAATGGTTTTAACACTCCTTGGTTTGTGATTCCACAAGAACCCAATGCTTGTTGAATGTCAAATATAAAACATATGTAGATACATTTGCATGGGAGTCACCATAATAATGTAGGGAGGATCACTGATATGCACTTCCAAGATAGCTGGGTTTGTTACTTTCACAACTTTAACCTTTAGCAAACCTACAATCTTCTTTTCATATGGCCTTAATCTTCTTTTGTAGGCTTACACAATCTTACCTAAATATGGCCCTACAGCTTCTTTTCATTAGGATGCCATCATGCCTGTAAGGATTCTTCCATTATATATGATCATCCAAGTGTCCCTAATTTCACCCATCCTCTAAAAAGGGCCAACATATAGATTTTGGAGGTCTGTGAAGTCAATGGCAAGAAACATGATTCTTCTATATGACATATGGCAAATAGGTCATTGGTAAGACTAGCTGAATGAAGCCATGCCTTAACTGGTATCCTATGGATAGCAATTAGACAAATTCAATAGTATGCATTTATCAAAGCAATTATTGTGAAATATTTTGTTGGGTTTCTTTATATGGCATGCTCTGTTCACAGGACAAAACATTCAATTAATATCCTATAATAATAATAACAATATAAATATAAATTCAACTCAGCTATTTTCTACTATTGTCATTTCATGAGCTTGTTTGGAGGATTGTGAGACAAATCCCGTCTCTGAATAGACTCTCTCTCTCTTAATTGTTTTCTTGTCAAGCAAGAGTGGGATGATGAGAAAGTTAATTATTGGAAGAGAGTAACTTTATTGTGTGATTGCAGGTACATTACGTACTGAAGGATCTTGCTCATAAATCAGTGAATGAGACATTGGTATGCCATTTCTTACATTGAAGCTAGATTGTTATTTTTCAAAAGCATACTATTTGGGAGAGTATTCTTTATCAAAATTATGTATACTTTAACGTATTTCCCTCTTTTGATGTTGTTCATTTTGAAATGTAAGATAACAAAGCAATATTCTTTCCTCCATGCTTTTTTCATTAGCATAACCCTAGTGCCAATGTGATAAGGAGCTCAAGCAATACCCATCCCTTTGCATTGAGGTTGGAAATGTAGATATTGATGGCCTCGAAAAATTACAAGCTGAGAGATGAAAAACAATATTCAAACTTGTGGACATGGAAAACAGGTTGGAGTGAAAACATGGTAGCACTTTGACAAGAACAATGCTCACCTCACTCTGGCACTCTAAGTCCTCCACATCTATACCCTTCCTCATGCTGGTCTTGGTATCCTCTTTCCTTGGTCTTCCTACATTATTACCTGAACCTAAATAAGAGGAAGTAATCATTGGCTCTAGGCCATCCCTACCATCACCATATTTTTCTACTCTGCAGGAGGCCAAACTTCTAACAGCATCTAAGTTTTGGCATGCTACTTTCTCTATGGTCTATTTATCTTCCCGCCCCAAACTAAGTTGGAAGTAATTACAATGGAAATGCCATGACCACAGTGAAAATATGGAAAATATTCTATAAATCTGAATTTATCACAACCATCAGTAGTACATTAAGTATCTAAAACCTGCCTTTCAGGTAAATAGTTTTCAGCTATTAATGTGTCCGGACTTGGACACTCCTTGGGTGAAGTTGAAGCCACATCCTTCAATTTGTTTTTGAATGAACACAGTTTCATCTCTTCACCTTGAGTTCATAGTGACCTTTAAATTGAGAAGAATTTGCATGCTATGATCCAATTCTATGAAATTGCTTCTCCACAGTCAACTAGTCATATTCATGACCAGATTGTCTTGAAATATTATCCCTCTGCACTTGTAGAATATAATCCCTTTGATGAAACTCTTTATGAGCATTTGATGGAGGCTTTCCTGGAAATGTAGAATTGGGAAAAGCGTGGTGAGATACTGATTTTTACCATAACTCTGGAGATATTTTTCCCCTTGACAACTTTGAAGCAAAAGTTCTGTCATTATCAATAGATCTCGAAAATTCCACCTGTTTCACGACTGACCCATTGATGTAGCCTGATCCATAATCCTTTGTTTTTGATGAGAACTTTGTTTTATAATAAAATGTCTATCATTCAACATACCATTGCCACAACCAAATATGAAGAGATTCTGAGTTCAAGTGACATGGCTGAAAACTTGTTGGAGACACCTGAACTACCAATATGGCAACCTCCTATTTTGGAGGACCATATGGACTCATCCTTAAAATATATTTCTAGACAAAGTAGCCCTTGAAATCTATTTTCGAACCTATTTTGAATTTTTCAATTTGGATCTCAAACGAAAAAAATACGGCCAAAAGAGTTACTAGGTCTCAAGCAGAAAATTCAGGAACATAGTTACTACAGCTATGATTTGAGGGATTTAATGGGTATATTTTTACAAGCTGTTTCTAGTGGAGATATACCTTAGATTCTAGTTTTAAATCCAATTTGAATCACCTCAATCCGACATCATACAAAAATGTTATTCTCAAATTACTAACTGCTTGTCATAAAAACTGCATTGTGACAATTATGCATATTGACTGTTCATCGGAATATTTCACATATAAAATCATCTTCTTTTCAAAACCTGTTTACAAGGAAGATAGACCTTCAAGTCTAGTTTAAGCCAAAATTTGAATTATCCCATTTGGAGGTCAGATGAAAAAGTTAGGCCACATTTAGTAACAGTATGTCTTAAAACCAGCATGGTGAAACTCTGCCTCCTATGTCTGTTCATCAGTGGATTTGAGATATCAAATCAAACTATATTAAAAACCTATTTCTGCTTGAGATATCTACATGAGTCTAAATTAATCTCCAAGTGGAATCACGTCAATCCAACCTTTAATAAAAAACTTATGCTCAAATTAGTGACTATTGGTCTAGAAAGCAATTCACAAACAACTCCATCAAGCAGGTTGCTCCTCAATAGGTTTGACGTGTCATTTAAAATCAATTTGAAAACCTGTTTCTACCTGAAGTAGCCCTATGAATCTAATTCAACCAATATTTTGAATCACTTCAATCGGATATCAAATGAGGATTTTGTGAACAAGATACCGCTGGGAGGTCCAGGCTGGCCACCACTTCTCCGTAGGTAAACAAATGCATTTTTCTTTGTCTATCTTCTTTGGATTTGTTTAGGCATTGTTGCATTTATATTATGTATTTCTTGGAAGGAGAAAGACCGATCACCTTAAGTGTATCAAATTCCCAAATTGCAAAATGCCTTGGGTGTATGTGTTATGGTGCAATTGGCTTGGGCAAGTCAAATTGTGCTCTGTAGAGAATGGATCAAATGCCCAACTTGCAAAATGCCTTGGGCGTATGTGTTATGGTGGAATTGACTTGGGCATGTCAAATTGAATTTGCAACTTGTAGCTAGCAAAGTGCAAGGTTTGAAGGATGCTACAATTGCAAGCGAGGTGGCCTGTAGCCATTCATTTTGTACACCGAATATTTGAATCCGTGTGATGATCCATTCAAATAGCGTATAGTTGTAGGGTATTAGCAATGCACATCTATGGGAGTTGAATGGTTTTAACACTCCTTGGTTTGTGATTCCACAAGAACCCAATGCTTGTTGAATGTCAAATATAAAACATGTGTAGATACATTTTCATGGGAGTCACCATAATAATGTAGGGAGGATCACTGATATGCACTTCCAAGATAGCTGGGTTTGTTACTTTCACAACTTTAACCTTTAGCAAACCTACAATCTTCTTTTCATATGGCCTTAATCTTTTTTTGTAGGCTTACACAATCTTCCCTAAATATGGCCCTACAGCTTCTTTTCATTAGGATGCCATCATGCCTGTAAGGCTTCTTCCATTATATATGATCATCCAAGTGTCCCTAATTTCACCTATCCTCTAAAAAGGGCCAACATATAGATTTTGGAGGTCTGTGAAGTCAATGGCAAGAAACATGATTCTTCTATATGACATATGGCAAATAGGTCATTGGTAAGACTAGCTGAATGAAGCCATGCCTTAACTGGTATGCTATGGATAGCAATTAGACAAATTCATTAGTATGCATTTAACAAGACAATTATTGTGAGATATTTTGTTGGGTTTCTTTATATGGCATGCTATGTTCACAGGAAAAAACATTCAATGCATATCCTATAATAATAAAAAAATTAGAGATATAAATTCAACTCAGCTATTTTCTACTATTGTCATTTCATGAGCTTGTTTGGAGGATTGTGAGACAAATCCTGTCTCTGAATAGACTCTCTCTCTCTCTCTCTCTTAATTTTTTTTCTTGTCAAGCAAGAGTGGGATGATGAGAAAGTTAATTATTGGAAGAGAGTAACTTTATTGTGTGATTGTAGGTACATTACATACTAAAGGATCTTGCTCATAAATCAGTGAATGAGACATTGGTATGCCATTTCTTACATTGAAGCTAGATTGTTATTTTTCAGAAGCATACTATTATGGAGAGTATTCTTTATCAAAATTAAGTATACTTTAACGTATTTCCCTCTTTTGATGTTGTTCATTTTGAAATGTAAGATAACAAAGCAATATTCTTTCCTTCATGCTTTTTTCGTTAGCATAACCCTAGTGCCAATGTGATAAGGGGCTCAAGCAATACCCATCCCTTTGCATTGAGGTTGGAAATGTAGATATTGATGGCCTCGAAAAATTACAAGCTGAGAGATGAAAAACAATATTCAAACTTGTGGACATGGAAAACAGGTTGGAGTGAAAACATGGTAGCACTTTGACAAGAACAATGCTCACCTCACTCTGGCACTCTAAGTCCTCCACATCTATACCCTTCCTCATGTTGGTCTTGGTATCCTCTTTCCTTGGTCTTCCTACATTATTACCTGAACCTCCATGAGAGGAGGTAATCATTGGCTCTGGGCCATCCCTACCATCACCACATTTTTCTGCCCTGCAGGAGGCCAAACTTCTAACAGCATCTAAGTTTTGGCATGCTACTTTATCTATGGTATATTTATCTACCCACCCAAACTAAGTTGGAATTAATTACAATGGAAATGCCAAGACCACAGTGAAAATATGGAAAATATTCTATAAATCTGAATTTATCACAACCATCAGTAGTACATTAAGTATCTAAAACTTGCTTTTCAGGTAAATAGTTTTCAGCTATTAATGTGTCCGGACTTGGACACTCCTTGGGTGAAGTTGAAGCCACATCCTTCCATTTGTTTTTGAATGAACATAGTTTCATCTCTTCACCTTTGAGTTCATAGTGACCTTTAAATTGAGAAGAATTTGCATGCTATGATCCAATTCTATGAAATTGCTTCTCCACAGTCAACTAGTCATATTCATGACCAGATTGTCTTGAAATATTATCCCTTTGCACTTGTAGAATATAATCCCTTTGATGAAACTCTTTATAAGTATTTGATGGAGGCTTTCCTGGAAATGTAGAATTGGGAAAAGCGTGGTGAGATACTGATTTTTACCATAACTCTGGAGATATTTTTCCCTTTGACAACTTTGAAGCAAAAGTTCTGTCATTATCAATAGATCTCAAAAATTCCACCTGTTTCACAACTGACCCATTGATGTAGCCTGGTCCATAATCCTTTGTTTTTGATGAGAACTTTGTTTTCTAATAAAATGTCTAAAATTCAACATACCATTGCCACAACCAAATATGAAGAGATTCTGAGTTCAAGTGACATGGCTGAAAACCTGTTGGAGACACCTGAACTACCAATGTGGCGACCTCCTATTTTGGAGGACCATATGGACTCATCCTTAAAATATATTTCTAGACAAAGTAGCCCTTGAAATCTATTTTCAAACGTATTTTGAATTTTTCAATTTGGATCTGAAACGAAAAAAATACGGCCAAAAGAGTTACTAGGTCTCAAGCAGAAAATTCAGGAACATAGTTACTACAGCTATGATTTGAGGGATTTAATGGGTATATTTTTACAAGCTGTTTCTAGAGGAGATATACCTTAGAATCTAGTTTGCAATCCAATTTGAATCACCTCAATCCGACATCATACGAAAACGTTATTCTCAAATTACTAACCGCTTGTCATAAAAACTGCATTGTGACAATTATGCATATTGACCGTTCATCAGAATATTTCACATATAAAATCATCTTCTTTTCAAAACCTGTTTATAAGGAAGATAGACCTTCAAGTCTAGTTTAAGCCAAAATTTGAATTATCCCATTTGGAGGTCAGATGAAAAAGTTATGCCACATTTAGTAACAGTATGTATTAAAACCAGCATGGTGAAATTCTGCCTCCTAGGTCTGTTCATCAGTGGATTTGAGATATCAAATCAAACTATATTAAAAACCTATTTCTACTTGAGATAGCGACATGAGTCTAAATTAATCTCCAAGTGGAATCACGTCAATCCAACATTTAATAAAAAACTTATGCTCAAATTAGTGACTATTGGTCTAGAAAGCAATTCACAAACAACTCCATCAAGCAGGTTGCTCCTCAAAAGGTTTGACATGTCATTTAAACTCAATTTGAAAACCTGTTTCTACCTGAAGTATCCCTATGAATCTAATTCAATCAATATTTTGAATCACTTCAATCGGATATAAAATGAAGATTTTGTGAACAAGATACCGCTGGGAGGTCCAGGCTGGCCACCACTTCTCCGTAGGTAAACAAATGCATTTTTCTTTGTCTATCTTCTTTGGATTTGTTTAGGCATTGTTGCATTTATATTATGTATTTCTTGGAAGGAGAAAGACCGATCACCTTAAGTGTATCAAATTCCGAACTTGCAAAATGCCTTGGGTGTATGTGTTATGGTGCAATTGGCTTGGGCAGGTCAAATTGTGCTCTGTAGAGAATGGATCAAATACCCAACTTGGAAAATGCCTTTGGCGTATGTGTTATGGTCCAATTGACTTGGGCATGTCAAATTGAATCTGCAACTTGTAGCTAGCAAAGTTCAAGGTTTGAAGGATGCTACAATTGCAAGCAAGGCGGCGTGTAGCCATTCATTTTGTACACCGAATATTTGAATCCACGTGATGATCCATTCAAATAGCGTATAGTTGTAGGGTATTAGCAATGCACATCTATGGGAGTTGAATGGTTTTAACACTCCTTGGTTTGTGATTCCACAAGAACCCAATGCTTGTTGAATGTCAAATATAAAACATATGTAGATACATTTGCATGGGAGTCACCATAATAATGTAGGGAGGATCACTAATATGCACTTCCAAGATAGCTGGGTTTGTTACTTTCACAACTTTAACCTTTAGCAAACCTACAATCTTCTTTTCATATGGCCTTAATCTTCTTTTGTAGGCTTACACAATCTTCCCTAAATATGGCCCTACAGCTTCTTTTCATTAGGATGCCATCATGCCCGTAAGGCTTCTTCCATTATATATGATCATCCAAGTGTCCCTAATTTCACCCATCCTCTAAAAAGGGCCAACATATAGATTTGGGAGGTCTGTGAAGTCAATGGCAAGAAACATGATTCTTCTATATGACATATGGCAAATAGGTCATTGGTAAGACTAGCTGAATGAAGCCATGCCTTAACTGGTATGCTATGTATAGCAATTAGACAAATTCAATAGTATGCATTTATCAAGACAATTATTGTGAAATATTTTGTTGGGTTTCTTTATATGGCATGCTCTGTTCACAGGACAAAACATTCAATTAATATCCTATAATAATAAAAAAAATATAAATATAAATTCAACTCAGCTATTTTCTACTATTGTCATTTCATGAGCTTGTTTGGAGGATTGTGAGACAAATCCTGTCTCTGAATAGACTCTCTCTTTCTTAATTTTTTTCTTGTCAAGCAAGAGTGGGATGATGAGAAAGTTAATTATTGGAAGAGAGTAACTTTATTGTGTGATTGTAGGTACATTATGTACTGAAGGATCTTGCTCATAAATCAGTGAATGAGACATTGGTATGCCATTTCTTACATTGAAGCTAGATTGTTATTTTTTAGAAGCATACTATTTGGGAGAGTATTCTTTATCAAGATTATGTATACTTTTACGTATTTCCCTCTTTTGATGTTGTTCATTTTGAAATGTAAGATAACAAAGCAATATTCTTTCCTCCATGCTTTTTTCATTAGCATAACCCTAGTGCCAATGTGATAAGGAGCTCAAGCAATACCCATCCCTTTGCATTGAGGTTGGAAATGTAGATATTGATGGCCTCGAAAAATTACAAGCTGAGAGATGAAAAACAATATTCAAACTTGTGGACATGGAAAACAGGTTGGAGTGAAAACATGGTAGCACTTTGACAAGAACAATGCTCACCTCACTCTGGCACTCTAAGTCCTCCACATCTATACCCTTCCTCATGCTTGTCTTGGTATCCTCTTTCCTTGGTCTTCCTACATTATTACCTGAACCTCCATAAGAGGAAGTAATCATTGTCTCTGGGCCATCCCTACCATCACCACATTTTTCTGCCCTGCAGGAGACCAAACTTCTAACAACATCTAAGTTTTGGCATGCTACTTTCTCTATGGTCTATTTATCTTCCCGCCCAAACTAAGTTGGAAGTAATTACAATGGAAATGCCAAGACCACAGTGAAAATATGGAAAATATTCTATAAATCTGAATTTATCACAACCATCAATAGTATATTAACTATCTAAAACTTGCCTTTCAGGTAAATAGTTTTCAGCTATTAATGTGTCCGGACTTGGACACTCCTTGGGTGAAGTTGAAGCCACATCCTTCCATTTGTTTTTGAATGAACATAGTTTCATCTCTTCACCTTTGAGTTCATAGTGACCTTTAAATTGAGAAGAAATTGCATGCTATGATCCAATTCTATGAAATTGCTTCTCCACAGTCAACTAGTCATATTCATGACCAGATTGTCTTGAAATATTATCCCTTTGCACTTGTAGAATATAATGCCTTTGATGAAACTCTTTATGAGCATTTGATGGAGGCTTTCCTGGAAATGTAAAATTGGGAAAAGCGTGGTGAGATACTGATTTTTACCATAACTCTGGAGATATTTTTCCCCTTGACAACTTTGAAGCAAAAGTTCTGTCATTATCAATAGATCTCGAAAATTCCACCTGTTTCACAACTGACCCATTGATGTAGCCTGATCCATAATCCTTTGTTTTTTATGAGAACTTTGTTTTCTAATAAAATGTCTTATCATTCAACATACCATTGCCACAACCAAATATGAAGAGATTCTGAGTTCAAGTGACATGGCTGAAAACCTGTTGGAGACACCTGAACTACCAATATGGCGACCTCCTATTTTGGAGGACCATATGGACTCATCGTTAAAATATATTTCTAGACAAAGTAGCCCTTTAAATCTATTTTCGAACTTATTTTAAATTTTTCAATTTGGATCTGAAACGAAAAAAATACGGCCAAAAGAGTTACTAGGTCTCAAGCAGAAAATTCAGGAACATAGTTATTACAGCTATGATTTGAGGGATTTAATGGGTATATTTTTACAAGCTGTTTCTAGTGGAGATATACCTTAGAATCTAGTTTGCAATCCAATTTTAATCACCTCAATCCGACATCATACGAAAATGTTATTCTCAAATTACTAACTGCTTGTCATAAAAACTGCATTGTGACAATTATGCATATTGACTGTTCATCGGAATATTTCACATATCAAATCATCTCTTTTCAAAACCTGTTTATAAGGAAGATAGACCTTCAAGTATAGTTTAATCCAAAATTTGAATCATCCCATTTGGAGGTCAGATGAAAAAGTTATTTCACATGTAGTAACAGTATGTCGTAAAACCAGCATGGTGAAACTCTGCCTCCTAGGTCTGTTCATCAGTGGATTTGAGATATCAAATCAAACTATATTAAAAACCTTTTTCTGCTTGAGATAGCTACATGAGTCTAAATTAATCTCCAAGTGGAATTACGTCAATCCAACCTTTAATAAAAAATTATGCTCAAATTAGTGACTATTGGTCTAGAAAGCAATTCACAAACAACTCCATCAAGCAGGTTGCTCCTCAATAGGTTTGACATGTCATTTAAACTCAATTTGAAAACCTGTTTCTACCTGAAGTAGCCCTATGAATCGAATTCAATTAATATTTTGAATCACTTCAATCGGATATAAAATGAAGATTTTGTGAACAAGATACCGCTGGGAGGTCCAGGCTGGCCACCACTTCTCCGTAGGTAAACAAATGCATTTTTCTTTGTCTATCTTCTTTGGATTTGTTTAGGCATTGTTGCATTTATATTATGTATTTCTTGGAAGGAGAAAGACCAATCACCTTAAGTGTATCAAATGCCCAACTTGCAAAATGCCTTGGGTGTATGTGTTATGGTGCAATTGGCTTAGGTAGGTCAAATTGTGCTTTGTAGAGAATGGATCAAATGCCCAACTTGCAAAATGCCTTGGGCGTATGTGTTATGGTGCAATTGACGTGGGCATGTCAAATTGAATCTGCAACTTGTAGCTAGCAAAGTGCAAGGTTTGAAGGATGCTACAATTGCAAGCGAGGCGGCCTGTAGCCATTCATTTTGTACACCAAATATTTGAATCCGCGTGATGATCCATTCAAATAGGGTATAGTTGTAGGGTATTAGCAATGCACATCTATGTGATTTGAATGGTTTTAACACTCCTTGGTTTGTGATGCCACAAGAACCCAATGCTTGTTGAATGTCAAATATAAAACATATGTAGATACATTTGCATGGGAGTCACCATAATAATGTAGGGAGGATCACTGATATGCACTTCCAAGATAGTTGGGTTTGTTACTTTGACAACTTTAACCTTTAGCAAACCTACAATCTTCTTTTCATATGGCCTTAATCTTCTTTTGTAGGCTTACACAATCTTCCCTAAATATGGCCCTACAGCTTCTTTTCATTAGGATGCCATCATGCCTGTAAGGCCTCTTCCATTATATATGATCATCCAAGTCTCCCTAATTTCACCCATCCTCTAAAAAGGGCCAACATATAGATTTGGGAGGTCTGTGAAGTCAATGGCAAGAAACATGATTCTTCTATATGACATATGGCAAATAGGTCATTGGTAAGACTAGCTGAATGAAGCCATGCCTTAACTGGTATGCTATGGATAGCAATTAGACAAATTCAATAGTATGCATTTATCAAGACAATTATTGTGAAATATTTTGTTGGGTTTCTTTATATGGCATGCTCTGTTCACAGGACAAAACATTCAATGCATATCCTATAATAATAATAAAATTAGAAATATAAATTCAACTCAGCTATTTTCTACTATTGTCATTTCATGAGCTTGTTTGGAGGATTGTGAGACAAATCCTGTCTCTGAATAGACTCTCTCTCTCTCTCTCTTTCTCTCTCTTAATTTTTTTCTTGTCAAGCAAGAGTGGGATGATGAGAAAGTTAATTATTGGAAGAGAGTATCTTACTGAAGGATCTTGCTCATAAATCAGTGAATGAGACATTGGTATGCCATTTCTTACATTGAAGCTAGATTGTTATTTTTCAGAAGCATACTATTTGGGAGAGTATTCTTTATCAAAATTATGTATACTTTAACGTATTTCCCTCTTTTTCTGTTGTTCATTTTGAAATGTAAGATAACAAAGCAATATTCTTTCCTCCATGCTTTTTTCATTAGCATAACCCTAGTGCCAATGTGATAAGGAGCTCAAGCAATACCCATCCCTTTGCATTGAGGTTGGAAATGTAGTTATTGATGGCCTTGAAAAATTACAAGCTGAGAGATGAAAAACAATATTCAAACTTGTGGACATGGAAAACAGGTTGGAGTGAAAACATGGTAGCACTTTGACAAGAACAATGCTCACCTCACTCCGGCACTCTAAGTCCTCCACATCTATACCCTTCCTCCTGTCGGTCTTGGTATCCTCTTTCCTTGGTCTTCCTACATTATTACCTGAACCTCCATAAGATGAAGTAGTCATTGGCTCTGGGCCATCCCTACCATCACCACATTTTTCTACCCTGCAGGAGGCCAAACTTCTAACAGCATGAAATTATCTTAGATGAGGTAGTCACATCTAACTTAAAGGAAAATGCCATTCCCTAGGCATTAAAGTGTCGATGCATGAGAGATTTCCATGTACGGCTTGTGTATAGGGTATCAATCTGATCTAGGAGAAGGACATAGCAATCAGTTTCTAAGGGATGAGCATGTAATAGGGTATCAATCACAAAGAGGTTTCTCTTCAAAGCAAGTTGTAGCAAGGTTTGAGATACAGGTTTCACGTCAAGGTTGCAAACCTGAAAGTTATTTGGTGTCTCATGATATCTCAACTGAAGCACAAAAGCAAGAGGGACCCATTTCCAGTCTAGAAATTTTCTACCCATATCCTCATGGATTCTGTAGCAACTTACATGGAGTCCACCTTCTCAGGGGACTCAAATGTCACAATTTTTAAACCACGAACATTTTTTGATTGTAGGATCAAGCTACAAATGAACTTTTTATTGCAGCTATTTATAGTAGTCATGTGTCATTATTCCAATTCCAAGTTGGCAACTTCCTTGGAATGGGCGAGTTTTGTGAATTGCTTTACCTACCTCGCTTACTTGCACAACCTTACTAGCGCGAATGAAACCATGTGTATGGAAAATATCCTAAGCTTACTATTTGGCAGTATTTTGATGGTAAGAAGATGGGTTTCCTTTGTCGTTTTCTTGCATTCCATGCATGAATTATATTACTTGTAAGGTGAACTTTTTGTGTAAGGATGTGGGATATGCTGTGGACCCTTCCTGCCCTTTTCTAGAAATTTAGGTGCCTAGAATTATATGTATTTTGAAGCTCAATTATTGGTATTTTTTTCAACCGATGACACTACTCTTTTGTAGTGCAGCTATTGTTGTTATGTTTCTTCCAATCCATGACAAACTACTTATCTTGACTAAATATATATGCATCTACAGAAGGTGTTGCTAATGTTGATCTAGTACTCCTAGTAACGACAAGGCCAATGACTGGGAATACTCTTGCTTGGTTTGTGGCACGTGAGCATGATCTATGGGGTCATGCAATTGCAGGTAAGTTGCATGCTTATGTATCATTTCAAACATGTTCAATTGAAAGTTGTTATCTTCCATAGTTTCATTCTTCAAAAACTTATTTTTTGGCAAAAGTATTTCATTTAACAGGTAAAAGTAAATTATTTGTTCAGGTCATGTAAATGTAGCACCTCGACATCTAACAACTGAGGCTGAAACATTACTTTTTGCAACACTAATACATGAGGTAAGCCATCTTTATTTTTATTGACTAGTTTATGAGCCATTTGTTCTTGCTGAGCCAACCGATGAGTAGGGATCACAACATACACCCAAAAATAGATTGCTTATTCACTATCTTGTTCAAATTAAATATTAGTGAACCCAGACAAAAAAAGAATATATTCATTCACACAAACATTAGCATGTCTATATTAGCAATGAATCAACTCCAGATTCCCATTAAGTTTATGAAAATGTATGACAATGTATGGACAACTTGAAGTTGAACAAAATATTCAAGCAACCGACTATTCAAGTATTCACAATCTCATGATATGGCATTTATCATCTAGTTAAGGGATACAAACATTTCGTCTTCTAGTTTATTCATATTGTCTATATTGAACTAAGTACATAAATTCTCATAGTGGAAGAGACAAACAAGGAAGATGATTCATCTTGAATATTGGCTTTCCATGCACAAACTATTGAGCTCCTCCACTGCATCAATATGTCATGTCTACAATAAGAATCACTGCACTATGTTATGAAATGCATATCACATGATTGAAATTTGTGTCTGCAAATTGTATGCAATTTTTTTCAGCATTTTTGTTGTTTTAGTAAGTAATCGAAAATTTTGGAATTATAGTTCTTATGCCTTGTGAGGATTGCAAAGAGGAGGTTGCTCTTGCATGATAATATGTAGATATTTGGGTACATGTGGATATCCTGTTACAATCATCTCTTGAACATTCTTATTGTATTTTCTTAGACTTAAAAATAATGTAATATGGGTGTTGATGTTGTTCATCTCCCTAATTATTAAAGGGTCCTAGCTCAATGGTAGAGCACTTGCCTTACAAGCATGAGGTTGGTGGTTCGATTCCTCCATACCCTATTGATATTGCAATATTGGTATTTTTAATAAAATATATTTTATTATGATTTATTATGGCTATAGAGGGGGTTTCAAACCATCTTTGTATGTTTCTACGAGGGGGGTTCTAATCCACTTTCACATGGCACTACGAGGGGGGTTCTAAGCCACCTTCATATGTCACTACGAGGGGGGTTTGCAATTGCCCTTGTATGTTACAATGAGGGGGGTTTAGAACCACCCTTGTAGGTACCTACGAGGGAGGTTTCAAACCGCCTCTGTAAGCCCTCTACGAGGGGGGTTCCAAACCGCCCCTATAGGCATCTACGAGGGGGTTCCAAATCGCCCCTATAGGCCTCTATGAAGGGGGTTTTAAATTGCCTCTATAGGCCTATACGAGGGGGGTTCAAAACCGTCTCTATAAGCCTCTACGAGGGGGGTTCTAAACTGCCCCTATAGGCCTCTACAAGGGGGGTTCCAAATCGCCCCTATAGGACTATACGAGGGGGGTTCACAACTGCCCCTATAGGCCTCTACGAGGGGGGTTTGAAACCGCCCCTATAGTCCTCTACGAGGGGGGTTCCAAACCGTCCCTGTAGGTTTGTATGAGGTGGCTTATGAGGGGGGTTCACAATCGCCCTCGTAGGTCTCTATGAAGGGGGTTCAAAACCGCCCCCGTAGGTCTCTATGAAGGGGTCTACGAGGGGGGTTTAAAACCGCCTCCGTAGACCTCTACGAGGGGGTCACAAACCGCCCCCAAAAGTGACTTTTGGGGGCGGTTCCAATCTCATCAAAAACCGCCCTTAAAGGAAAAAACTTTTAACATCGGTGACTTTAGGGGCGGTTTTTTCAAAACTGCCCCCAAAGCCAAAACCCCCCCCCATAGGTCACTTTTGAGGGCAGAAGACAACCCCCCCTAAAGGCCAAAAATCTAGTAGTGCATGATCGACTGATCATGGAATTCTTCCATTACTTCATCCCAAATCCTAGGAACTTCAATATCTTCAATAGATATCTTTGTTGCTGGAACAAATGTTGTATTCCTTCTTTTGTAGGTGATGGTATATGATCTTTCCTACAAAACAAGTTAAATTGCATGATTAGAAACATCTCATAGTTTTCAGAACAAATTCTTACACATAAATAAATATGTCATAGAGTCATGCAATTATTTTAGCCAATGCTTCAATACAACATTTATCCATATCCAGTAACTTTCTAGATGCCTTCCAATCTCTACCAGAACATTGTTAAGAGTGTGCACAACTCCCAACATGTCAGCAAAGAGGTTTCATTCTAGATAAGTAGCAATGGAATGTTGTACAGTGCCATAGGCCACTTACCCATCACATGCATATTAGTTGTATACTGTTCATTAATGCAATTGTTCTAATATGCTCAATACACAACCTAAGTCTAGGAACATAAGCATATACATCATTGAACAACATTATTTAAACAAACAAATATGTAAGAAATGACAATTCAAATATTTATCTTTGTTTGGTTGTTGGGTGGACTCCCTCTGAATCTTTGCAACTCCCTCCTGATGTGGATTGTGAGAAGTGGTTGACTCCCTCTGAATATCTGCATCATTGCAGAAACTACTGGAGTGTGCTCCCTCTTGATCTTTGCTTCTTGGATTACCTGTCCTTGAACTTATATCCATCCTCGATCACTATGCATGCTTACAAGTATCATTATTGTGATATCCTCGAGATCTCATACATAATCATACATTTATTATTATATTCTCAATACTATCAAAACACAATAATCTTAAGCATGTATAGTCATGATCATTTCAAACAGAAATAATAAGCATTAGTATTCAAGGACTCTTATGGTTAGTCATATCATAAATTAAAGTAAGAAATATAATATGCCTAAACCCGTGATTACTCAAACCTATACTTTTATGACTCTTCTGGTTAGTCATATCATCAATTAAGGTAAGAAACATAATATGTATACACCCATGATTATTCAAACCTATGAATAATCATTATCAATCATGCCATGTATACTTATATAAGAGATCCTATACAAGGTAGGATTCTAACTTGATATAGGAAAAACATACCTGGATTAGTATGTTAGCTAGTTATGTCTAACATACCCACATGATGTCTTGTTGTTCTCTTCAATGACTTGTGCTAGTAACTTGCATATCTCATAAGTTAACCATTATAGAACCAAGTTATACATACCTCGTAAATAGATCTTCTAAGTGATCCATGACAATGGATGAATCTTTGTCTTCATGTCACCATGATCATATGTTCTTGAACTAGAACATGATTTGTCTTTCTTGGTGTACCTTTCATGTTAGCGGACAACATAAACCTCATACAACACCATAATGCATTAGTACGATCATAAGTGTCAACACCCTAATTAATGAATATCTTCTATCATGCATTCATAATTTTATTAAGGTGATACAACAAGTCTAAATTTAATCAAGATTGTACTAACCATAATAATATGAAGACAAACATACCACAAACATAATCACGAACAAATCTCGAAACATACCTGGATAAGTCATACCTGTCGAGATTTCTTGTAATCTTCTTATGAAAGGCCTTAGCCTCATCTCTCTCTGAAACATGAACTTGTTCAATTATGCAGGCGACCAATCCATTCTCTTCTAGGATTAACCCAATCCACTTGATTTGCAGGAACTGGATCTGGAGCAGGATTAGGGTTTGTTAGAGAAACCCTAAAAATTCAAACTTTGAATTTCAAACTTCTGAAAGGATAGAAAGATGCGCCTTGATGAGCTGATCAAGCCGGTATGCTCAGAATTTGAAAGCTGCAAAGTTTCACCCTTCAAAATTGCCTTTAAAACTTTTGGATCTTCTGGACAGGATCCCAAACTAGGGTTTGATAAAGCCCACCCTTTTGCCCAACCGAAAGGTTCGATCCAAAGCTCTAAACTTCGATTTTTCTGAGTTGCTTCCAGCCGTGGTCACAGACTTAAAAAATTTCAACTTTTGCAGAAGCCCTAATTTTCCACTTTTCCGATCAAAGTTCCAAACTAGGGTTTGATCAAGCCCGTCCTTCTACCCAACCAAAAAATTTGATCTTGGTCTCTAAATTTCAAGTTTTCTAAGTAGCATTCAGCCGTGGTCTTCGATTACAAAAATACCAACTTTCTCCGAAACCCTAATTCGCAGAGCCATGAATGAAGGTGCTCAAAAAATAATTCTGTTTTGACAGAAATATGCACCTAATTGTTTCTAGTGTAAATCCAAACTTTCTAATCCACAAGGTTTGAAAATTCTACCTGTGGTATCCCGACCTGTCATCTTTCCAACCCCATAGGTCTGACCTCAATTGGATTCTCTGAGAGAGAGTTATGCCAAGTGCCGCAACATGACCTGTTTATGGGATGAAACAGGAGAGCGAACTTGTACGGCGTTCCACGTGTCACTGGTTCAGTTTTGGCCTCTGAAAAAGTTACTTGAGAAAGTACAGTCTGTGCCCTACTTGTCACTATTTACGAAATTGAATTTGGAGCTTCCTAGCCCAATTTATGACCTTTTTTTCTAGGTCACTTGTTTATGACTTAAATCTGGAAGAGGCAAAAACCCTATATTGTACAGATCCTAAAACACAAAGTACAACGAATTAGAAGTTTTCCTTTTGACACAAGGTACATGGGGATATGATCTTCGACCTGTAAAAGTTTCAAATCCAAAAACTTTGCCAAAATGGATTTATAGAGAAAGTTCTACAATGACTGGTTTTTTCCTATATCAAGCCCTAGCATCACAAGTGCAACAAGTGTCATACATGCCATACCATGCCTTCTTTTAGGCTAGCTCTGATACCATGTTAGTTTTTCAGAATTTACTTCAATCTGATCTAGAATCTTAACTGAGAGAACAACATATACAACATATCAATCATTGACACAATAATGCAAGCACACAAGAGACACAGAGTTTACTTGGGGAAAACCATAAAGGTGAAAAACCCCAATAACTTTCTCAGAGATAGATAGAGCAATGATAGAACCCAAGCATAAGAGATAGAAATCTCCTAGCAGCAGCTTCTCCTCTTCCACAAGTGTGCCACTCTCCAAAGAGTGTGTGAGAGAATAGAGTGATGAAATAGAGTGCCTCCCGCACTCTATTTATACTTGACTTGACTTGCCTAATAACCTTTACTAGGTCGGCCTCAACTTAACCACATAACACAATGCTGACTGGGCCGACACCCAATAGGGTGGTCTAATAACCCTTTGACCCACATGGCTGAACCCCAATAGGGTGGTCTAATAACCCTTTGACCCACATGGCTGAACCCCAATAGGGTGGTCTAATGACCCTTTGACCCACATGACTTATACAAGGCCGACCCCAACAAGGTGGTCTAATAACCCATCAAGTATAAGTTACGACACTTACAATATAAATGACGACACTTCCATATAGAGGAATAATAACATCTCTATAAGAATACAAACACTTCCGTATAGAGGAATAATACCATCTCTATAGGAGTACAATATACATATATGAAATACATTCCGAAGTTACATATACATCAACAGTTGTTGGTAAGTTTGAGCTATTGGAAGTGTTGGGGCAGAAGGTGCTTTCTGTGGAGGGTAATAAGCCGATTGGGCTTGTGAGTGAACAGGAGCATGAGTGGCCTGTTGGTGATAATACATAGGGGGTGTATAAGTTGATGGTGCGTGACCATAACATTGTGGTGGACATGAGTGTCCATGAGTGTGGTTAGAGTGTGCCATGGGAGCATACGAGGTTGTAGCTCCGGAATGAGATGTGGCCCGCGAAAGGTCGGGGCTAGTATTATTAGGCATAATTGAAAAGGGTTGGTTGTGTGATACAACATGACCAATGATACCATCAACGACATGGGATGCCCCCGGCGCGTCACTCCGGGATGGATCGCCTCGGGGGCGTCAGGTAAAATTGTATATAGGTAGCTAGAATGGGCGTAGATTAAATCAAACTGCTGGGATTTTAGGATGGCTTCTTCTTTCGAATGGGGTTGTTAAGAAGCCACATCTTTGGCTATGGATGGAAGGAGAGATTTTAGGAACCAATCTAGGAAAATACGATTATCTAGCTTGATCTTGCATAGACTACGACATTTACGCCACTTATGGATGTGATCCGTGATATGGGTAGCCGTGTTCTATCTACAAGACAATAGGATTTATACTCCCGGGTCATAGCAAACGGGTAATTGAAAGAACTGTAGGAAAGTTGAGGCAAGGGATGTAAATGTAGGGTGTGTCCCATGAGGCTACTCGATATACCATTTGGCTGCTGAGCTAGTGAAAGTTCTTTGCAACAGACGTAGGCGAATAGAGTCATCTACTATGGAGTTGGAGGAACACCATAGATGAAAAGACATAATGTGGGTCTGGGGATCTTCACTAGCCTTCCCCTCAAACTTAGGGATGTATGATGGGAGTTTGGTAGGCATGTGAGGCCAAGTAGAATCATGTCTAATGGGATCGTTTGTTAATATTGCCAGGTCTGGTAGGTTGAGACTAGCCATAAATGGAAAACTGGTAGAGGGGTGTGACATGGTTACTGGGGCATATGTGCTAGTGGTAGCATTATTGATCAGGCCATTACCCCCAAAGGGAATATTAGCCGTGAGTGGGATGTGCCCCCCAAATAGAGGTGTGTGAGAGGGGCCTGCGCCTCCAAGTGTAACGTGAGTTACAGATGGGTTTGGATTGGGTCCAGTAGCTATTGGAATCTGAGTAGTGGCGGGTATGGTAGGTGTGGGTCCCATTGAGGGCTACCTAGTGTAGGTGTGGGTCCCATTGTGGGCATACCTAGGGTAGGTGTGGGTCCCATTGTGGGAATACCTAAGGTAGTTGCTGTACTTGTAGCTACTGTGGTGGCGGGGGTGGTGGTAGATGCTCCACCAATAGTCCCTACGAAGAATGGGTTGGGGTTACTACCAGCCATGGGGCTAGTTGGTGTTGTGTATGTAGGGTTTTCTGATTCTTTCTCAGAGTTAGATGTGAAATAAGGGGTGTCAGGATCAGGTGATGAGGCTCTATGCCGGTGACATGTGGAGTCAAGTGACAAAGCTCTAAGTCTGTGACGAGTGGTATCAAGTGAACCGTACTGCATGGGTTCTCCCCGGAAGCATTGAGAACATCTTGGGGACTCAATGGTGACAGACGGATAGTAAAAATAATGGGTAGTAGTGAGTGAAAAACTCAAAAACCCTAATGCAATCGTGTGTGCAGGAGGGGAGAGCAAAAAGAATGGCACTCAGGCCAACAACCGAACTCAAAACACTTACGGTAATAGCTGTGCTACGGTAAGCCGAGTAATAAAAAAGGGTGGTCAAAATACCAACAAGCAACAGACTCCTAAAAATAAAAATGGTGTACTCACTAACCAAGGGGAGGTAATAGAGCATGCAAACACCTAACTAAAAAGGTATTATGGTTCAACAAGACGTATCCTCTGCAAGGTGATGAAATCCAAGTCAGACAATACGAAACATAGAACCAAAGGCTAATGATATTCCCCTACCGAGAGGGACACCAGGTAGACAATCCTAGAAGAAAGGCCACTAAGATACCCCGTTCATGACACGTCCAGAAAGGTGAATCTGCAGCTCTTGTTCTATCGCCGCTATACTCCCATACGGGTAGTACATTGAGAACAATGAGTAGGTATCATTCGGTGACTGAATGGATTGCGGTATTACACTCAGGCCTCCAGAACCAGTCTTGCTACTTCGATCCTCCTAAGGGATAGGACTTTCCGACAAGTTGGTGTATAACCGTGTCAATAAGTACTAAGGGATTTTGGTACCCTAAATGTCAGCAACTATGTCTTAAATGAAAGTGAGTGAGGGGTGTTATTGGATACATATCTCCTCAATCCTACCTAACTACAATGTTCTTTCAATGTTCCCCAAGTGGGGTTAGAAAATTGGTTGAGTTAAGTAAAAATTTTATGGCTCACTTTGATTAATGGTGACAGAGTGAGTGTAAGTGTGGTTATGTACAAAAATAAAATGTCTTGCTTGGGTGAATATTTATCAAATTAAAATGTTGATTTCAACTTGTAAATATGAAACTTTTAACTGTAAATTCTTAACAATTTTTTCATTCAATAAAAATACTAATTTTTTTTCCGAAATGATATAGTAAAGCAAATAACAGAAAAAGTAAATGAATATCTAAGGCTGCAAATTAAACAGTGGGCTGTCAAAGTGCAGGGGAGATGGCTGGAAAATATGGGCCGAAATCGGTGACGAAAAATTAGACGAAAAATCGCAGGGTTCAGGTTGAAATCGTGGCTGTCAGAGGCAAAACTCGCGATCTGGGAAAATCTCATGATCTGCGTTGTGGCTGGGGGGCTGTAAGTCACGATATGGAATCGTGGTTGTGGGTCAGAAACCCGCAATCTAGATCGTGGATAACAGGGAAAAACTCGCGATTTCGGGTTAAAACACAGAGTTTTGAAATTGCAGCTTTCGGCTAAAATCCCGCGATCTGGATCGCGACTGTGGGTTTAGAAACTTGCGATTTTCGGGATAGAAAAAGTCGCTAAAACGAAATACTAAATTTAAAATTTGAGACTGTAGAGGCTGCAGAAATGGCCAAGGGCTAGGGCAGCAAGTTATGGACTTAGTGGTAATCCAGATCTCCAAAAATAAAGCTAATAACAACAAAAATAAGAAGAATTCTAGATCTAAACAAAGATTCAAAGTAAAGCGGAGTCGCCAAAAACTGTTGCTTGGGTTTTCACCCAATCATGTGCTAATGAGCACCTACTAACTTTGTAATATCAGTCTCGATTTAAAATAGTAAAAACTAATGCAAAAAGTAAATATTAAACTACCATCTCCATATTAAATCTATAGTAAACAGTAAAAACTCAAACGATTCATGTAAAACAAATTTTATTTATGGAAAATAGCTTTACAAATAACAGATTACCTCAATGGTGAGGTTGGTTGAGCTTGAGCAGCTGCAAGGGTGAAGTGCTCCAATGCTCCAACGATCTTTCTCTTCTCCAAATGCAAGTGGGGGATTAGCCAAAAGGGGAACTCCAAAGATGGATCTAAGCTCAAATGGTGGCTCAAGATCTCAAGAATGAAATTGGCAGCATAAGGATAGGATGGATGTGGATGAATAGTGAGGAGCCTCTATCACCTTTTTATAGCTTTTGGGTGATGGAGAATACAACCATGGTTTAAGGAAACCAATGGTATTGGTGAAAATGGTTTAGGTTTTCTTTTCCTCTTTTTCCCTCTTTTTCCTTTCTTGAATATATTTTTGAATTTTATTCCCTTTTAATTGATTTTTGGGAATTTTGGATCTCTTTTGAGGGTTTTTTGTATTTTTTGAGGAAAATTAAATATTTTGAGGAGAAAAAGATAGATTTTGGTCTTTTTGGTGACCTTTTGAAGGTTTTAGAGGCTAAAATGGTAGGAAAAGTGGACAAATGGGTCATGTGAATAGGAAATAAGTTAGTGAGCACTTTTTGGGTGTTAACAATACAGAAAGTAGATCAAGCAAATTTCTCTAGAGTGTGCTTTTAAGCACGTGGAGAAGGGTGAGTTTCATAATCTAAGAAAAGAGAAAATGTCAGAGGAAGTTAAAGGCATAGCAAACAAGGTATGTTTAATTGGACTGCCATCCATAGATGTTGGCATTATCACTCCTCCATTTCCATTCCACGTTGACACACCAGCACAGCTATGTGCCTATGAGCAATCTTCAAGTTATGCTTTGGAGGTTCAATTGATAAATCCCACAAGTACACAAACTGCCAAAACCTCCAGGTAAGGTAGTATACAACAGAGAATAAAATGTCACTTGGATCAAATATTTTATATGTTACATGATATTTACTGTAAATTATACTCATCATCATTGTATTGAAGACGCCTCTGCAATTGGAGTGACCCAACAAACTTTACATAAATGCACTCAAGAGTCAACTGGACATGCCAGAAAATTGAATCATAGAACAAATGCAAACAAAAACATATACTTCAGGTTTCAATAGCAGGCTTCATGTAGTGGTTTCAGTCTTATTCGATAGGGTCATCAATATAAAATACAACTGGGAACCACAACCGTGCAAAATGTAATCTAAAACCAACAATCTGGAACTACTTGGTAAGCCAACGATGGAAAATCTTTAATGATTTGCAATAATAGGTTTGGCTTGGAACTAATTTTGAGGAAGGCTATTAGTTTAAATATGCATTTTGTGAAGCCCAAGCCATACTAGAAATGTCATTCAACAAATGTAAATAAGTCCTAAATATATGGTAGTCAGTGGCTAAAATTCATTTGGATGTGCACAAGAAAAATATAGAAACCAGAAAACAACTGATACTTCTTGCTCATAGCAAGGTAAAACACCAAAGACATGAATGGAATCAAACAAATATCGAGCATAAAAGGAGAAACCATGGAGATGCTTGTCCCAGCCTACAACATGCACACAAATTACAATAAAGATCAGTAAATGTTGTAAAAAGCAATGTGAAAACTAGTGCCACAAATTTTCCATGCGTGGGAAACCATATGCAAAGTGATGCCACGACATGTAAAGAGTTGAAACTAGATTCTAGAGATCCAAATGGTCTTCTCTATTACAAACTTCACCATTTTTCCTCCTAATGCAAGGTAGTCGTAGCAACCAAGAAAAATGACAAAATGAGATGTCGGGCTTTGACCCCCACCTTTCCTTCATGTGTGCACAATTATTAATCCATCCATTCATCAAATGAGACAGTAAACCCATTAGATCTTAGAGTCAAATGAAAAATATAGTTTCCTTGGACATAGAGTCCAGAGAAGATTTCAATTCATGCGATTCAACAATGTGTTTTCTGTATAGGTTCCTAACTTTCTGCCTTCAAACAATTTCAATAGTAAATGTAGAAGTAATAGTTGTGTTGTTGTAGTATTTCTGGATCTTGAACAACTGCTGCTTCCCTAGCATTCAGTACACAATCAAAACTATTTGTTGCACTTATAGGGATATTTTTAAAAACCATAAACCAATTCAGTAACCACACTTGATGTCTGTTCCTGTCAACAAGTTTACCTTTGGCCCGTGATATATTTACTGTTTCATTCTCTTATTCATGTCTTGAGTTGAGTTTATAGATGGTTCAGGATCTATATTTTTTAAAATTCCATGCAAGCAATTTAGAAATAAATAGGGAAAATATACCATCTTGGCAGGCTCTTTCCGTTCTATCTAAAAATGCTAAAGCAGGTCTGCCAAGAGTTTTTCTTCTTCATCTATTTGCAAGTTCTTATTAGGATCTAGACAATATGTTGGATATAAGTTCATAGAGCATTTGAACTTCTTTTTCATTTTCATGCCAATTTATTCACATTTATCTTAGCGTGGGTCGCTGGCATTTTGCCTTCACATTGAAATTCTTCTTTTCCTCCCTCTTCCTATGTTTTTTTTTGAAAAAACACCTTGAGATTGGGGCTGCACCACATAACACAAATTTGCTTCGGCTTGGGTGACACATCTGAGGATTATCTATTCAAAAACATTTTCCTAGTATTAGCACCCAGCTTCATCCCTTCTTGACATGCCATTCAAGTGGATGACTTAATACTATCAACCTCTCAGTGAACCAAGGTCCTGTTGGCAAACCCCTTTCGGTGTTGGTTTTACAAGATTTATGTATTTGTGCTTTCTAGGATGTTAATGGGACCTAACATTAATTTAACATTGTGTGTGTTGTTGGCTCTGTACTTTGACATTAAAATTCCCATTCCCTTTTCAATGTGTATTAATTAAATTGATATCTATTTGATGTGTTCCATGAGTTAACACTTCAGGAGAGATAGACTAACAAGCATCTTTTCTTTTGATTTGACTCTAATTTCTTAAACTATTAAGTGAATTTCTTCTAGTTGCTGAGACTTTTCTAAATGCATTATCTTTCCACAAAAACTATTAACGGGCTTTGTTTGTAGCCAGTTTGAGTGTAAACTGCCTTAATTAAATAACAACCCTTCTGAATGCATTGAAATTTTCCATGTGTATGTAGCTTATCTGATTGTGAGCATCTAAAATTGTGTACCTTGCGAAGCTTCCTTGTTGAACATATTGCATTACCTTGAACTTAAAGGTTCTGAAACAAATTCAAATTGTGCATGGGATTCCACCTTGCTATACTCTTTAAGTTTAGCAAGTCCCATTTAAGGTTATTAAGTCCTAAGGTTGGTTCTTCATGAAAATTTTCAAGAGTGCTTCTTTTTCAAAACATATCTAAATTTTCATGAATTTTGATTTGAGAACCCCTCAAGTAAAGCTAATTTCTCAAACTGACCATTTCCATGACAATGCTCTGCAATATTTTGCTATTTGGTTAAATTTTAATGTTGGCACTTCTACAGTTTCCTAATATGCTTCTTAAACTGTGTGTATGATTGTAATATTTCAATGATTATTTATATCATTAATTGTAGGAATGACCTTTTGATTTGGATTTTGGGATTTACAGGTAAGGGAGCTTGAGACCAACCCAGTTTTCAATTCTGGTCGTGGCTCAACATTGTCTACTAAAGGCACAGTAGAAATGGAAGCAAGCATTATGGATGGTTTCAGAAATAAATGTGGAGCAGTTTCTGGCCTTTCTACTGTTAAAAATCCTATTTCCCTTGTTCGACTTGTCATGGAAAAGTCTCCACATGTCTACCTTGGTTTTAATGGGGCTGAAGAGTTTGCAAGATAATAGGTTGAAGCTTTTCTCAAATTTACTTCTCAAATGGAATTTGTTTCCCTTAATTTACTTGTGACAATATCATGAACATGCAATAGTCCTAGTTTTAGGTTTACTAATTGTATAAAATAGTAGATTAGTAGCATGGAGAACATTGATGTGTCCTTGCTTTCCTTGTAATATTAATGGGATCATGTTAATCATGAACCATATGCTTATGATTTAGATATTATTTACATCTTTAAGCAATAATCTTCAACTTGTATTTATTTCATGTGACAACCACAGGGAGTTGAAATCGTAGACACAAACTATTTCATTACTGCAGAAAATAAAGAGCGATTGGAATTTTAAATGTTTAAGAATTTGGTAATATGTCCGTGGGGGCAAAATTTAGAACCCCCACAATTTTTTCATGTCTCGGTCGTTGGTCGGATTGATGGGTGGGGACGTGACATAGGTTCAAATTTGGTAGATCCTTTTGTGTATAGGCAGTTGATTGGTTACCTTATGTATCTGGTGAATACCGAAACTTACATATATTTTGCAATGAATAAATTGAGCTTGTTCATGGTTGAAAAATGAACCCAGGCTGATTGATTGGATTGCTGTAAAACATGTGCTCTGATACTTGAAGGGTGCAGTTCATTATGGCTTGAGTTGTATGGGAGATGGTGAATTGATTTTGGATGGTTTTGTTCATTTTGACTAATCAAGAGATGCAAGTGCTAGCAATAGAACTTCAAGGTTTTGTTTTAACTTAGGTTCAGGTATGATATCTTTGTTCAATAGGACACAAGCAACAGTTGCACTTGATTCAACAGAGGCAGAAATATGGCAGCAAGCTCTGCTATTTGTGAGGCCATATGGCTCCACAAGTTGATAGGAGAGTTGACCAAACAAATGTTGGAGCCTATAGTTGTTTACCGCTGCATTATAAAACCCTATGCTGGAAACAACACCAATATGAAATTAGTGCCCTCTGAGATTGCATGACTTCTATAACTGTTTTCTTTCTTCAATTTGTGATACAACGTCTTAGTTTTCCTCATACTTTTCTATTTTCCTCATATTTTGTTTGTATACCTTCCAGGGTTCTTGAATTACCAATCTATTTTAAGATTAGGTTGAATGGCTTCTTTAAGCTAAGTAGAAAATGTGTAGCAGATTGTTTTTCACAAAGATTCCAAATTCCCATGTTTTTATCTCAATTCCAGATCTGTGTATTTTTGAGATTTTCACTGTCTTTACATTGCATTAATAGTCTCTTTAATATAAGTAGAACAATGTGTAGGATAAAAATTGAGAGTTAATAGGTTACAAAAATTAATATGCATAATCACAGATTAAGCCACAAACATCTTCTACTACCTCTTCATGGTAAAAATTAGTGATGGCATGGCTGCTATAATTGTTGCTCTCTTCAATTTGTGATACAATGTCTCAATTTCCTCATACTTGTATATTTTGTATAACCATAGGGATTAGACACATCAATAAGATTGTGTAGCAAGTTTGGCTTCAAGGATTGATGCTCTCTTCCATTGCTATTGATGTACCATATAATGATAGTGCATGGTTTCCTATCGACAACAATTTGGTGAAGAAATTTGTCTCCAAGATGCTCTCCCAAAAGAATGGCCATCATTAGCACCCTTTTGAGCTCTAGTCCACACAAAAATTTGTTTCTCGAAAGAATGGCCATCATTTTCAAGAGAAACACAGACAAGCTAACTGCACAATAAAGGAAAGGGAGTTCATTATCTCAAATATGTTATAATTAGGTTGGGTTCTAATAGTAATATGCAAATGGTCTCTTTGTTTAGATATAACGTCTCTTCTTAATTTTCCTATTTGCTCAGATTATGGGCTAATATCAGATTTTCTTGTGGTGAACAGAGAAATCCCTTGTTGAGTAGAAAGTAGATCTCTGATTAGTGATAGAAAGTGTCACATAGGATGTTGATGGTATATTTGAAAAAAATCGTACTTATTCTTTGAAGACTCTTTACCCTAGGTTTTGTAAAATGCTCACCATTGACCAATTATGTAGAATGAAAGAATAAGATGGAAAGTGGAAACCAGAATTTAGTTCAATCATTTCAGTATCAGTTGTCACAGCATTTGGATGTCTTACATAAATCAATTTCAGATTCAATTTCACAATAGCAACAACAACTAAGAAATATGGAAGTACAATTCCAGTCCTTTATTTTTACTAAAATGTAGGTAGAAACAAGAATGCACAGTCCTTTTGTTAAATTCAACTTTTTGTTTTAGCTTCATTTCCAATGTTATTTGATAACATACTGCCATAGGTTACAGAAGGACTAACATACAAGTTGGATAAATTGAAGACAACATATAGTTCTGGCATCAAAGATTTGCATAATTTTCCAATGCACTCGAGGAAAAGTCTCTTTCAACTTTTAAGAAGTTAAACTTAACAGTATCTAAACATTGTTTAGCTCTAGATGATGTAATATTATGCCTTGTAGCAATTCATAAAGTAGTGAAGTGAAGACTGGATTTATATATGTTTTACTTGTGCATTCCTTGTTTTTTGTGCAGGTTTTGGCCATTGATGTTTTAGAAGATGACACAATGCTTTGTGAAATACAAATTGCACTTGAAAAATAGGAAGAGAAGATGACCATATAACTCAAACATACTACTAAATCAAGCATAAGGGGTATCACAATTGTCCACTTTGGTTCCATTTTAAATTAATGTTCTGTGAAATTTGGGAACCATATACTTAAATAAATGTAGTTGCTCGAAATCTCTCATAATAGTTGTAGAAGCTCTGTTGGAACTTGGAGAATCCTCTGATTTTTTTTCCATTCTATTTTTGTAGGTGACTGTAGCTCTTGCACATGCTGGCCTTTAATCTTCCAACTTGATTGTAGGGATTGATTTCACAAAGAGCAATGAGTGGACAGGTGGGTTCTATGACCTGGATCCTGAAGTTTTTTTGTCATAATTTCTATTAAAATTTAAAACTTTAAAACAACCAATCTACCTTTATACCAATGTGATCTACCGTGTTCGTTTGGGAACATGAACTATTAATAGATTTCTGTAAACATTTCATATGTAATGAATACATATTTTACGCTTTTTTTTTGCTTGTTTTGGTTTTGGGGATGGCAAGTTCTAGTCTCTCTTTTGATTGAAATCCTTGTTCCAATTTTGCTGAATTTTCTCTTCTTACATTGTTAATGTGAATTCCCAACATATGTAGCAATATGGTTGTTAATAATGCATTCTTGTCTTGTTGCACAGTTTCAACACATGATCAAGATGTGTTTAGTTTCTATCCACATAATAGGCTATGCAATGGATTTGAAGAAGCATTGAGACACTATAGGGAGATGGTTCCACATCTTCGACTGACTAGTTAATGAAACTTTGACTTTCCACCCAAATATATAAAGATTGAGTGTTTTTTAGCACATTGAAGCTTTGAGATGGGAAAGAATGCCTGTTTGAATTGTTTAAAATTTAGTTGATATGTGTATGTATACATATTGTATCTATCTCATGTTTTCTTTTGTATTTAATATATATTGTATGTTCTTTTCTTCTTAGGGCCAACATCTATTGTCGCAATCATTGAAGCGAGAATCCGTATTGTGGAACATAGCGGTGGGAAGTACCATGTTCTCTTGATAATTGCAAATGGACATGTTACAAATCTTATTTATATAGATTGTTTATCAAGAACTATTAGTTTAGTTGAAGGGAATGTTTTGTCTGTTGCTTGTTTATTCAAAAAATTTACCATTTTTAAAATACATAGAATATATACCTTACAGTGTGGGTGTTCTTAATGTTGTAGGCATTGTTTTTACATTTGTACATAGTGAGCATGTCTTTCTTGAATTACAACCACGGCCTTTATGCTACAACATTTTTGTCCTCATTTTGAAACTTAATGAGAATATTCAAGTCCTCTTAGGCGCATGCTTTTTTGGTCATTATTACGGTTTTGGTTCTGATCGCAAAGTTTTGTGAATGGCCTTTGTTTATGATGTAAGGTTTTCCATTTCATCCCTGTTTTGGTTCTGATCCAGTATTTCCATTTTGTGGGTATTCCAAGCCTCCCGCTTGAGCTAACCATGACAAATAATATTTTGTACAATCCAGTGGTTGAATGGATTGTCTTGGAATCCCAGACCCACTATTTTCCATAGATACTGTTGATCTTCGTATTCCAAGTTCAAAGCATAAATCATGGGAGTTAGTAGCATCCACCTTTGCACCATGCAATGATACCTTCATTGGATTATTAATGGTTGAATGTTCATCACCACATGCCATATGCATTACTGGACAATCCATTTTCCCATGACCTTCTTGCCCACATAATCAACACTTCTTAGGAATTCGATGTGTGCCTTTAATTTTTACCAATTCCCTTAGTTGAGCAACTTTGTGTAGATTGTTGCTTTCCTCTACATGCACAAACAATTTTTCAACCATCCTGCAAGCCTTCTCTAGAGAATTCTTATTATCTGCTTCTACCAAAACATGCAGTTCTTCATTGTCTAATAATTACAATATAAAATACAAGTGAATATCTTCTGCAATTACAATAACATTAATAGGATGCACTTAGAATGTATGAAAAAGGTTTGTTAAGCCATTTTCCATCCTTTAAACTGAGTGCTTCTTCTATGAGATCTCTACTTTGAGTAAGGGTTGTTTGCGATCCCTTCTCCATGTAGTATTTCATTTAGTGCTCAAGGGTGGATCATTCCTCAAATCAGGTCATAATCCCTCACATTGATGTGCTTTCCTTTTTGCCTGATAATGATATGCATAAAACCGAACATGGCCATGGTCTTCAATAACATAAATCCTCCTTAATATGCCTTATTGAATATTTTTCTTGCTATCATTAGGGAAAAGTAATGCTAAAGGAAGCACTCTCTTAGCTGTTCCTTAATGCTGTCAAATATTTCCACTCTTTGTGCACTGCCCAAAACATAGTACAGATAGCTACTTCACTAATGCCATTACTTTCACTAATTCCAAGGATGAAGCATTTACTACTATCATAAGTGCATGAACTCAATGCCTAAAACATATTGCTTAATGCAGCCTAGTGAGTGCTTAGCAACTGATTAGAATGCTGAAAACAACCAATGGAGTGTGTCCTCCAACTGCTGTGTATAACTCCCTCTGAAACTTTCAGCTTCAAACATATAAGCTCAAGTTTGAAGGATACCTAACATGTGACCTACAACTCAAACTCTGATTACTTTAAGAGTGCATATTTTGCCTATTTGAACAGGCTAAATCGAAAGGCAAAATCTGCTTCAAAAATCACCCCTTGTAAGCTCGAAAAGCAACATGAAACACAAATGACAACGCCTCTATTCCCTGATCGCCTCTGTTATGCTGCTAACTACCTTCAAACTCATACACTACATAATATTTATTATTTACATTTGTTTGTCACCTGAGGACTAATTTGGATCATCCATTCCGAGCTCTTAATGTTGTTAACTAACTGTGTAGCAATGCCTCATATGCTGAAATCAGACCTTAAAATCTCTCACTTTTGTACTTCAAAATGAAAACAACCTTTGATCCAGTGAAAAAAATGACTTGCTATATCTACCTCCCTGGAACAATGCTGCTGGTCAGAATGCTTCTGAAAATGCAAAATGGAGATGCATTTTCGGTAGTAATAGGTGCATCAGTGGGAGAAAGTCTCAAGAGGGAGAGTACATGCAGATGATGAAGATGATGATTCTGATGATGGTTTCAGTGACGATGAAGAGTTCCATTCTCTGATTGACAATGCAGATACTTTTGCGTTCTTCAGTGATACCATGAAAGGTTTGACACCTTCTGTATCTTAACATTTGGAAACAATTTAGAGTGATTCTATCTGAAAATTTGCTGCTACTATTTTGTTCTATTTATAATGAAAGAAAATTCATCTATTGCTGGATGGGTTTAGACATTAAGTATACCTTTAGTTACTAATATTATATTTTATTTCGTGGTTCTGCCATCAGTCATGTCTGTTTCAGATCCAAGAAGGTTTTAGAATCTAACCTAGTCAATGGACTTCCACAACCAAGCTGTTGCAAATGCTGTATCACATCATGCTGAAGAGAGGAGGGTAGAGATTGAAAAGGAAAAGGCAGTGAAAGATGCAAGTTGTGTGGTGCCACAACAATAGTTTTGTAAAATTGCAAAGTTTTGTTTCTTATCGATCCATTTATTATTCATCAAATTTTATTGGTGAGTTTTATAATAAATATACCAAGGCAATTTACTCTCATTTTGTGATGGAAGCAACATCACGTCCAGAGTTTTCGAGTTTCTTCATGTATCTCGTAATGTGTTCGATTGTTCTCGAAACTACCTATGTTGAAGTGCCTTTGTTAGTTAACACGTGGCATATTTTTTAAATTTTTGCTTGGATGTATAGATGCCTGAAGGAATCTTAAAGGGTGCTAGGTCAATGGTAGAGCACCTGCCTAATTATAGGCAGGAGATTGGTGGTTCGATTCATCCATACCCTATCATAAATTAGTGACTAAGAAAATGACTAAATTCACATATATACGACTATTAGTAGTTAATTTCCAGTATCTTATAGCACGACTAATATTTAGTCATATTTAGCTTAGTCATTAATATGTTATCATCTAGTAGTTTATTTAGTCGTATATTTGGTCATTAATTGTGGCAATCAATGACTAAATCAATGACTAAATCGTTGACTAAATCAGTAACTAAATTAGTGACTATCAATGACTAAATCAATGACTAATAAGTCAACCAATTAATGACTAGTGAAATACGACTAGTTATAAGATAGTGGAAATCGGCTACTATTAGTCACCGACTCAAAAATAGTCGTTTATAGTCGAATTTTAGTCCTTTTTTAGTCATTAATTCATCATTTTGTACTAGTGCATTCCCGATACCAAACTAAAGTAGTACCATGATGTGCTCTTTCTATCCATGACACTCCTGCCCCAATCCGCATCAACATAACCCTGCAAGATAATCCTTTGATCTGATGCATATCTGAGGCCATAATCAACCGTACCCCTTAGGTACCTCAACACATGATTTTCCACAACCAAGTGAACGCGTCTCGGATCTACCATATACTAACTCATAGTGTTCACCACAAAGCATAAATCTAGCCTCGTGTTCGTTAAGTACATCAAAAACCAATCATATGCCTATATACTGTGGAATCCACCAATTCTAAAGAAGTATCACTCAACAACTTCAGATTTGATGCCATAGGTGTGGCCATGGCCTTACAATCCATCATCTCGAATCTCTTTAGGATATCTACCGCATATTTTCCTTGACTCAAGAAAAGTTCCTCTAAATTCTGCCACACCTCACGACCTAAGAAACAGTGCATCATACTCAAGTCTTTCATCTCAAACTCTGAGGAAAACTCCCTCTTCGTTTCTTCTATGAGATTCTTATCACTTGTCAAAAACAAGTCATCTACATATAACAATAGAATCACAAGATTTCCCTCTTCAACCTTGTAGTAAAGGTTGGAATTTACTTTACTCTTGGTAAAGCCCAAGATCGTCAGAAATCCATCTATCTTATCATATCATGTTCTAGGTACCTATCTCAAACTGCACCACATATACTTCCTCTTCGTGAGCGAAGACATATGGCATCACTCTGAACATATCCTTGATATACTGAGGAAAACAAACTTTTCAACGGATAGAGGGTAAGTGATAATGTCTCTCAGTCTGTGTTGTAGTCACTCCCTCTGTAACTGATAACTATCCTCCCTCTGCATCTTGTACTCTCTGCATCGGTACATTCTGCACTAGAGTGACTAGTAGCCTTCTCTTATGTTGATATTCCATGTATCCATCTATGTCATCTCTCTAGGTCACTAGATACCAAGATCTCGAACTCTATTGCAAGTTCTCTCTTGCACCTATCTATGAGCTCCTCATATTAAACCTTGTAGAAAAGGTTGATATCTCATCACTCTAGGTGATCTTAAAGCTCATCGTGCTATCCCATGGGTGCCTTCTGAGCCTGTATAAATCCTTCTTCAATCTACGCACATGTGATTCTTTGTAGAGAGTCCTGAATCCTGGAGGTTGCTCGATATACACTTCTACTTCGATTACACCATCTAGCTAGTGTAATATCCACCACCGAGGAAATGTGTCTGGCCACCAGAGCAACGTCTCGTCATATTCGATTCCCTCTTTCTGAGAGAACTCTAGCTTTGTACTTCTGTAGTATGCTTGATTTCATAAATATAAATGTCATAGTTGGACCGCCGTCACTTGTTCTTTGGAACAAGTCTCATCATTATTCTCTTGTAGGTGATGGTACACGATTTTTCCTACAAGTTAAATTCAGTTACATGATTAGAAACATTTCATAAATTTCAAAACATATTAATAGGGTGATTCCATGAAGGTGGGTAACTATTTTGGCCAAATATGACGATGAAAAATGGAAATTTTACCCATGTATTAAATTGAATCCCTCAAAACTCATATTTTCCACATGAAGTTTGACATGTAGTAAAAAAATGAATTGTAGAGAATTATGTTGGATTTCCAATGACTTTTTTTTAAAATATACCAATGTCATTTACCGTGTCGAATTTTCATTTAATGAAACGTGTGTACTTAAAAATTTGAAGAGCAATTAACAAGTAGTTTGTGTGTGTGCACAATAATTTAATGTTAAAGTAACAATTTTAAAAAATGAAATATGTGAACATGATCAAGACAGAATGCACTAGTGCTTACATATTTTTATTTTAATTTTTATCGAAAATTTATATTTATTATTATTTTTCGAAACTGACCAATGAATATTTCAGTCGCATTTTGCACACGTGTGTGTGTGCACCAAATCCTATGATTGTTTACATAATTTCCAAAACTAAAAATACCCTTTTGAAGAGGACGCGCTTATCTATTGCTTGTGTATTTTTTCAAATTATTTGGATGTGTATTTTGAATGTTGTTTATTTATCTTTGAGCTCAATCGAAGTTGTTGGCAGGGTTTTTTAGGGCAGGTTTTAGTAGAAATTTAAAAACAAAAGACATACGAAGATACAAATTTGTAGATTTTATGTATATGGATAGAGGATTCATTGACGAATCCAATGGTATCAGGTCTGCCCATTAATGTGCATTTAATGACATGGTTTAAGCCTCTGAAAGGCAGGAAAAATTGTCTTTCTGTAGTGAAAAGGGCTTTCGGTTTGTTTTATAGGCTCTCGATCGAGGTATTTAAAATACCTCGATCGAGGGTTTAATAGGACCTTGATCGAGGGTTTTAACTAGACCTCGATCAATGTATGTTCAAGGCCTCGATCGAGGGTTTGTAAACTTAGCTCGATCGAGGGTTTGTATGTGTAGAAAAAATATAAAAAAGAACCCGGGAAAGGAGTTGGACAATTAATGTTGCAAACCACCATTCCCTCGTAAAAATAACAACCAACCTCTATATAATCACCAAACAATTGATCAACAACACTAATTTAACTCATTGCTAGTTTATTTTCAATTAGAGCTATATGAATTTGAAATTGTTCTATTAGAGCTTTGTAATTTTGATGTTGTTCAATTAGAGTTCATTAGACATGTAATATTTATTTGTAGACATATTTCAAAATTTTATACTAACATATTGTTGTTTGTTATAACAATTTGATGAAATCTTTGTTTGTTTTCATTGTAGTTTGATGGGGAGTAAAAGAAAACGTCAAAGAAAGCATGCTCGTCTACAAAATGACGATCAAGAACGTGAGAGGAATAGAGATAGGATGAGAGAACAAAGAGAAAGCTTGAGAGAAGAAGAAGATGCACATTTGGCGCAACAAATTCCAATTCCAATATAGGACAACCAAGTTAAATTTTTGAATTATCTGTTACATAATTTAAATATCATATTTTATCAAGTTCTCTAATAATTTGTTATATACTAACTATTTTTTTTCCATTTTACTCTTATTATATTTTGTTTGCAATAATATTTTTAACAAATTGTTATATATAGATTACAAAATTAGTAACAATTTTCCAAAAAATTTAACTATTTCATAATTTAATTTGTTTACTATTTATTTGTAATGATATCCTTATTTATTTCATCCCTTTGTTATTTATATTTCAAAGTTTGCAACAATTTTCATGTTAAATGAATAATTTTCAAGTGGCTAACAAATGTTATTGGAACAATTTTCAAATGAAATGTACACTCGGATTCTATTTTCAAGTTAAAACATGTACATATTAACTATTTTCAAATTTCTAAGTTACTAACAATTTTCAATGTTATTGGAACAATTTTCAAATTAAATGTACACTTGGACAATACTTTCAAGTTAAAATGTACATATTTAACTAATTGCAATTTTTTAAGTTACTAACAATTTCAAGTTAAATGTAATTTCAATTCTTGTTTTGTTATTTTAAAAAAAAATATAAATGTATATAGTCTCAATGTGAGCTCCAAGTCTCAACATTTGTTGATTGAAATAACTATCAATGTCTAATTTTAACTTACCCTCATTAAATATTTGAAATGAACATTATGATAGTTATGTATTAGTTAGAAAATTCAATTTGAAAACAAAAGAATGAATATTTTGATAGTTATGTAATAGATGTAAAATTCAATGACAACAAATAAAATGAACATTGTGATAATTATGTAGTAGTTGGAAAATTCAATTATGTTATTTTTAATGTATTTTCAATTCATGTACTAATTTTTTCTATGCATTAATGTAAGGATAAGTTAACTTTTTTTCTTCTTCCTATAATAGATATATATGTTATTTATTTTTCAAAATTTGTAACAATTTTCAAGTTAAATGGATAATTTTCAAGTTAAATTGATAGTTACGTATAATTAGTTGGAAAATTCAATTCACACTCAATTTTCAATTTGTCAATTTCCACATCAAATTTCAAGTTACTAACAATTTTAAAGTTCAATGCACAACTATCAAGTTATTAATAATTATCTTAAGTTAAATATATATACTTGATTTTCGAACTTTATTAGCAATTCTCAAACTAAATGTACAATTTCAAGTCATATGTACATATTTAGTTATTTTGAATTTAAGTTACAAGTTCAATTTTCTTGTTTTTAATGTATTTTCAATACTTATACCCAATTTTTCTCAAGTCACTAGCAATTTTCAATTTGTTAATTTACATGTAACAAATTTCAAGTTACTAGAGCAATTTTAAAGTTAAATGTATAAGTTACTACCAATTTCAAGTTGCAAGCAATTTCAAATTTTACTAGCAATTTCAAACTTTACTTAGAACAATTCTCAAGTAATTACTAGCAATTTCAAGTTACAAGCAATTTCAAACTATAGTAGCAATTTCAAATTTCAAGTTACTAGCAATTTCAAATTTTACTTAGAACAATTCTCAAGCTAAATGTATTAGTTGGAAAATTCAATTCACACGCAATTACTAGCAATTTCAAGTTACAAGCAATTTCAAACTTTAGTAGCTATTTCAAATTTCAAGTTACTAGCAATTTCAAATTTTACTTAGAACAATTATCAAGCTAAATGTATTAGTTGGAAAATTTCAAGTTACTAGCAATTTTAAAGTTCAATGCACAACTATCAAGTAACCAATTTTCAATTTGTTAACTTACATGTAACTAATTTCAAGTTACTAACAATTTTAAAGTTAAATGTACAAGTTACTAGCAATTTCAAACTTTACTTAGAACAATTCTCAAGTAATTACTAGCAATTTCAAACTTTACTTAGAACAATTCTCAAGTAATTACCAGCAATTTCAAACTTTACTTAGAACAATTCTCAAGTAAATACTAGCAATTTCAAGTTACAAGCAATTTCAAAATTTACTAGCAATTTCAAATTTCAAGTTACTAGCAATTTCAAACTTTACTTAGAACAATTATCAAGCTAAATGTACAACTTCAAGTTAAATGTGTACAAATTTAGTTATTTTGAATTCAAGTTACAAATAATTTTCTTGTTTTAAAAGTATTTTCAATTCGTGTACCAATTATGCATTTCAAAACACTTCAATTTGGTACTTTAAAGTTAATCGATCCTTGCATAGTGCATTTCTAATTGAAATTCTCTTCACATAAATTTTGATTATGTAGGGAGAGATTATGGCTAGCCATCACATCATGGTGATCAAGAATCACATGAACCCGTGCCCCCTCATGATCTTGATCAACCATCACATGACACCTTGCCCTCTCACATTTCTAGTATTATTGGGAGTTATAGTGGGGTTGGAGTAGGTGGGAATTGTCTTGAGGATTGTGCAGCTGTTTTTTCACGAGAAGAGATTGGGGACGTGATCCCTAGTCGGAGAGTTAGAGAGCATGTCAGTAAGATAATTGAGTCATATTTTGAACAACATTCAACGATGACACAAGCTCAAATCCTACATGGGTTGATAAAACACAAAAAAATGAAACGTGTCACAAAGTTGTTGGGTTTTCAAGATGTTAAAACAAAAAAGACACACAACAATGCAATAGAAAATGTAAGAACTGCATTATCTTCATTTTGGAAAATCAAGAAATAATGATATCCGAGCTGCTCGTAGGGAAATTAGAATGGCTATTGTGGCACAAAGCACCTCAAGGAATCGAATGGTATCAATAATGGCATCATTGCTCAATGTTTCAAAAAGAACATTGTTCAAATATACTAAATTCAGGGTCTGGATAAATGAAAATGATAAAGCTACTTGTTGGGCTGTTGGCTTGTATAATTGTCTTGAGGTTTTCTATAAAGACCCAGGTTCTGCACGGTTCAAGGAACCAACAAAACCCCTTTTCACCGGCCCTTTCAGAAACAATCTGCGAGCAGACTGAGGTCTCACCTGAGGCGAAGGAATGGGGGGGTTGCGAAATCAGGTTTCCACAACTAGGTGATGAGTGTTTAAAACAGATTGGCAAGCAGCACATTGCGGGACTCACGTTGTGGACTTCGGGTTGTGTGAAGCTCCACGTCTGCATGGTTAACCCTTCGGCTATCACGCCTCCAAGGACTGCATGATGCGGGGTGATTCTTCAATGATAGGACATCTCAACTGATGACTACGCTTCCTCTTAGTACTTGACCACTTAATGGATCTTACTTAGTGTAAAAAGACACATTCAACAAGTATCCTATACTAACACCTTGCGAACTTGTACACTATATCATACAACCACCTTCATTGCGCACTTCCAGTGCTATGCTTAGTATGTAACTGATTAATTCATATATTCAACTTACTGCGAATTACTTGTGCATTCGACCTCCATTCATACATGTGGTCACTTAACATATTATTCCCATCTCTATCCTCATGGTGAATACATATAAAAGCAAAGCACATAATTGCATAAACAACACTTAACCATTCATTGTAAGTAAATATATAGATTCAAGATCAGAAACATTCACACAACACAGAATTTAACATGGTTCACCCCCAGGATGGGAGCTATGTCCACAGGAACTGCTGTTATATTATCTTGGGAAGGTTACAACAGTTCTAGTCTGCGCACTCAACTGCAGACTCTCTTCTCTCTCGATAGGCCTCTGTGCACACAGCTTGCAGAGCCTTTACAATAGCATTCAGTAAAACAAACAAGTATTGCTCAAGATTATACAATGAAGATTCGAGATTAACCTTTCCCATACAAAATGTGCCCCTTTTATAGATCATGCCCGTAGGTCACATCTTTATAATGCATAGGCTCCAAACCCTAAGATTCTCCAAAACTGGTGCAATTACCTGCCACCCTGCCTACCCCCATTGACAACTTGCTCCACTCGCTTTGGACTGCCTTGCTGGGTCACTCGTGACTCTCACGCCCTTCTGACAGTCGTAGTCATCATCAAAACGGTTACAACTGCATCGTGTCCTATCACTTCCAGACCCTTTCATCCTTCTTGTCACCGTCGACCTCGTGACTTATCTCCTTAACTATTTACCGCCGCTCTCTTGACAGGTCGCTTTCACCTGACTTCACGCTTCTCCATACCCAAAACAGGTCGCTTTCCTTCGACCTTTCCTTCCATTCCTAACCCAAAAATAGGTTCCCTGCTGGCATTGCGCACCAGTATAGCTGCAAAAAACTGACTCCGCAATCTGAACTATGCGCTCCGCAAAAATATGCCATCTAACTTCGCAGTTCCAAAAACTGTTCTTTCTCCAAAGTATGCCAACTTGGGCCATGCCCAACATGGGCACTTATTTGTAGGGAACCCTATCGAGGCAGGATGGCAGAAGGCATTAGAGAGAAGGTTATAGAGTTTTGGGATAGCCATTCTCGTGCTATTCCAGATCGAAACATGTCCTGCGACAACGTTTATCCAAAGGCATTTATCAGGAGCACTGTAAGCATGTGATGGAGATGACGGGAGTTTCACTTTATGAGGATTTCCAAGAAACCAATCCTGGTGTTCAAATATCATTTAGCATGTTCAACAAATTGAAACCGTGGTATATTAGGCCGAATACAATTCGTGACACTTGTTGCTGTCGGTACCACGTTGAATTTCAACTATACTATGACACATTTCTAGATTTGTGCAAAAGGCACTGGAACGGTGAACTAGATCCTCACACAATGCGAGATTTTATTTGTATGATATTGTGCAACATGAATCCTAAACACGTATTTTTCAATAAGAGGTGTGTCGGTGGGAGAAGATGCCCTGAATGCGGTGATTTGACATTGTTCCATAGGAAATTTCCTATCGATCCAACACACCATGGATTGTCAGATATCACCATTATGTGGAAGAGGTATGAGTACGTCTCCATGAATCCATCATCTTCTTCATCTGTTCCATCTAAGAGGATTGACTTGGTCGAATCCGAGATTCTTGTTTCAGATTTCATGGATAAGTTTCAAAGTCATATTTATAAATACATAAAGAACTCCCATAGGTCCAGGTGGCAATCTTTAGAATTCAAACATTCTCGTGAGATATTTGAGCCCCACAATCTTATTAGTGGTAGACTTTGCTAAGAACTACACATTTTCTCCTCAGAGAGAGATACAGAGTGAGTACTATCACTTCGACCAGGTGTCTATCTTCGTACATGTATTGTATAGACATGCCTAGGAAAGCATTGATGGTAGGGATAACACTCCTCAGTCACGTGAAGTGATCAAGGAGTACCATTTTTATGTCAGTGATGATAGTGAGCATGACACATTGTTTGTTCAACACTGCTTTGGGTTGATTTATGATTCATTCAGACAGAGAGGCGTATCATTTGGTGAACAATGGATTTGGTCAGATGGGTGTGCAGGGAAATTCAAATCGGCATGCTCATTTTATTGGTTGAGTCTCCTTCACAAAGATACAGGAATCCGACACACCTAGAGCTTTTTTGAAATAGGGCATGGAAAGGGTGAACATGATGGCGTAGGTGCATGTGTGAAACGAGCACTTCAGAGGTACCAGATGAGCCATGGTGCAACCCGACTCAAATGCTCCACGGAAGTAGTTGATTGGTGCACACGCCATTTGGGACATCAAGGTCGTGAACAAGCAAGGCCGGTGTGCAGGTAATAAACTCCAAACTCAATTAATAAGCTAATAACATTCAATATCATCATTTCCAAAAGAACATATATTCGATAGGAATTTATATATGAAAAATTGAATTCCATGCAGATTCTTTTGGGATGTTTCCCTTGTTGATGTGAATAGATCCATGTCGTGGTATTGTGAGACCATACATGGTAGCAGGGAATTACATTATGTTCGAAGTAAAGACATGGGTGACATTTTCCATTGAAACAAGGAAGTATGCTTGTTTTTGCAATTTTTGCATTGACGCAAATGGATGCGGGCTTCATCAATGTGAAAATGATGTATATGTGAAACCATGGAAATATTTCTCTCTTAATACAAAGGGCCCACATCCAATTCCAACATGGAAAGAGATGGACATTGACAAGGCAATGGTATCATTAGATCATAATCAAGTTTTTGATATGGTTAGGGAAGGTACAAGAGACTTCATTAAGTTAATTAGTTCATTATATATTACACATATACACATGTTGTAGAAATGCACGTAGGACATTTGAATAATATTTGTAATGTATCTTGCAGGTGCTGTATTCGTTGTCATTGCACGCCCCCACAACCAAGAAAATGTGGCATATTATTTGATGCGATGCACACAAATAAAAAGTAGGCTGGTGCGACCCTACCAAGATGGAGACTTCACATACCAAACTGGAGACATGGTTCTAATGGGACACTTTTTTGAAAGAGTGAAAAAATAGGGTGCTCATATTATTTCCAAAGATTTTATGCCTGAATATATATCATGTCAATACAGTCATTTGGTGGTGGCAGCTCAGATACATCTAACAGAAATCAAGGTGAAGAGAGGTGAGCCAAAGAGATGGAAGATGGCATAAGCTGACCATGATCATATTATGGAAACTTTCGTTCCTATAACCCATTGGCCAGATGAATGAGTTACATGTATACCACTTGCATCATTGACATAGTTGTCATGTTGTCTTGTGTAATATTTTTTTGGATATTTTTGTGGAGGTTGTTTTATAAATGTATTTTTGTAGATGCTATAATGCCAAGATTAAAAATACTAGATGGGAGGCTTTTGTGAAAATTGGGTCATGGTGCTCCAATGTGAATACACTTGAATGTATGGTTAGTGCTCCATGAACTTCCTCCATAATAGTTTTATAGATATTTGTTTAGATGCTTTAAAAATAATATTAAAGGTCTACTAGATAGTTGAATTGTAATGTTAAACAATATAATGTAATTGTAAAATTTCAATTTTAAATTGTAACGTACATTCTAAGTTTAAATTTTGATTTTTAATGTAATTGAGAATTTAAAATGCATCTATACAATGTAAAATTGTAAAATTTAAATTTTAAATTGTACAATGTATTCTAATTTTAAATTTTGATTTCAAATACAAAATTATATACATTATAATCCATTCATTGTATGTCATCATCAATTACATTGTATTTCATTATCAATTATATAAAAATATTATCAAATACCAATGTATTAAAAAAAGGTTTCATTCAACAATAATCAATTAATTTTGTTATTTAACATATCAAAGTTAGGACCAAATATTTTTGTGTCTCCTCATTCCATTTAATAAAATTAGTGGCACTTGGTGCTACATGGAATATACCTACATTGGACAATTTTGTAGTCTCACATTTCCAAGAGCAAGATAAGCTCAATAAAATGGGCTTCACAAGGTCCTCAAAGGTGCATGCCCTTACTTCACTTCATGCATGACATAAGATCAATTGTCAACATAGAAAAATGAAGGATATCTTAGTCGCAATCACCAAGTCAAGGAACATGCATAATTAATCTAATAAGCATACCTAACAAATAGAAAGATCAAGTTATAAAGTCATATAACACTTCAAACTATGTTAAGGAATAATATTGTTGAAAATAAATCTTTAAGGGGAGCAACAACACGTTGAATTTTCAATTGAAATTACACATTAAATTTTAAATTGTAATTGAATTGGAATGTGGAAATTGTAATTGAAGTGTAATGTGTAGACAACATAATGCAATTATAATTTCAATTTTTTATGTCAAATGTATTCTAATTTTAAATTTTGATTTCAAATACGATTGTAATCTAATTGAGAATTTAAAATACAGCTATACAATGTAAAATTGAAAAATTTAAATTTTAAATTGTACAATGTATTTTAATTTTAAATTTTGATTTCAAATGCAATTGTAATGTAATTGAAATTGAACTTTTAAATTGGAACAACTCATTGAATTTTCAATTGAAATTACACATTGAATTTGAAATTGTAATTGAATTGGAATGTGTAAATTGTAATTGAATTGGAATAGTAATTTCAATTTTAAATTGTAATATATGTATGCAATTCTAAGTTTTGGATTTGCAACTGTAATGTAGTCGAAATTTGAATTTTAAATTGAACTAAATTGTAACTACACATCGAGATTGAACTTTTATATTGTGATCATTGTACATTAAATTTTCATTTGAAACGACAAAACATAAATTTGTAACTATAATAACTATATCCAGATGTAATATAAAAAAACAATCGATTTCAAATCAGATACAAAATACACATGAAGACATCAATATGATACAATATACAAAATATGTAAAAAAATATCCAAAAGTCCATTTATGATAAAAGTCCATGTATAAATGATAGAAATCCATATCCAAAACATGAAAACGTATACATAGATCATCCAAAACATGAAAATATATCAAATATGAAAATATCCAAAACATGGAAATGTATAGGTCATCAACTCATTGGCCACTATCCCCACGAGGCCCTTGATCGGCCTTGTGAGTGCCTTCATTACCAGTAGACCGATGCTGGCTCTGAGGCGGTAAACTATGAAAGAATGCCTCGGTCTTTGTCGATTCAATGGTGATATCGGGCATCTGGGTAGGAATATGGGTAGATGGCCCTTCATCAGGACCACATGATCGAGCTGCATCCCAATCATATGAGAAAGTCATTGCAACACCGACACTCGCCTGTAGAGATGCCTGTGTAAGATGCCATTACATGTAATAAGTTAGATTTATTAAAGATTAAAAATACAACATAATTTAAGTTATAATTCAAAAATTGAAACATAAAGTACAAAAATAAATTACTAAATGTGATTAAACCAGATGAATTGGAACATAAATTAAAACTCACCTCTCTGTCTAGACCTGGTTAGTGAGGACCTTCGTGGTCCTCATGTCTATCATCAGGAGCAATGCCCTTTCCTTTGCCCTGTACGATTTGAAATTCATTTGAAGTTAAGATATAAAACATAAAATATCGAAAATTAAGAAATAAAACATAAATGATTTAAACTCAGAAATAATAAACACAAATTAAATTGGAACATAAATTATAACTTACCTCGACTAATGTCGTCCACGGGTTGGGACAAGTGGATGGACTAATCGATGGCTCACTACCAAAGAGTTGATCCATGAATGTGGTCCTCTGCATGGAGCAATAGAATACGACTCCCTTAAGTATTAATGACCATTTAATTTATGACATATAATATTATGTAACATGAAGAACATATATACATAATTGTACAAAAGTATACCTGTCTTGGAGCAATGTATCTACTATACAACCGAAAGTATGCATCTTGGGTTGACTCAGTATACCCCAGCATGGCCTCGCCATCCAAACTCTTGAGCAGGTCACTATCGACATACTCTATCTCTGGCTCTGCAGGTGCAGGGGGTGGTCTAGATGCCTCTCCATGCACAACAACAATAGCATTGCCCATGGCAGTGAACAACGACTATGCAATGTCATGTCTAGCCTTTGCAGCAATCTGGGATGAATGTGCCACGTCCACCGACCTGATAACCCTCCTGTATGGAATCGGTACCAACCTTGGAGGGGGTGGCACAAAGGCAGGGTCTCTACGAGCTCCAGGATGTTGGTAGGAGCGTCCCCTACCAGCCCCAAAGAACTCAGACCCTGTGCTGGTGTAATCTGGGTGCATCCCCAAAACAAACTCTGCATAAATATGTTTTTCAAAGTACAATGGGACCTGGTCATGGTGGGGGAACATGCCTCACGCTCCTATGAATCTATCATATAAATATGGTGCAACGACCTCCAACTTAAACTCCTTGAGTCTAAGCGGTTGACCAGAAGGGTGGTTAGGAGGGATGTCAAACAAAGTACCTTGATGTCATGCCCTCTTATGGAGACTTTGACATCCTCCCATTTGTGGATCCCAATGACATCCCGTCTTCTCCTCTGGCATGCAAAATGCCAAATGTCACTAAGAGGTCCCACCCTCTTGTAGAGGGCCAACATGTCATCCACTGTTGATAACATCATGAATAGTGATCATCGTGTGGGAGAATCCTCCCTCAATGTGCACACACATGAGTGCACCCACTCTCGCAGGGTAGTTATATCAACGAGAGTGATGTGTGCGACCTCATCGTCGTATGACCCCCCTGATGGGTCACCTGCGATCCAAACCAAAACACAAATGTTACTGAAAATATATATTATAACTTGCAACTGAAAGTCAATGCATTATATACTAAAATTTTATTGAAAATGTATCTAACAAAAAATATGCACCTGATGCACTCATGTCTTGCTGCGCATCCCCCACTTGGGGATCAACATATATGTCTTCGAGATGAACCGACACACTAGCTCTCCTGCTGCTGCCACTAGTGGAAGCCGACCCCGACGTGGCTTCACTCCTCGGTGAATGGGAGCGGTGTCGATGGCCGCCCTCTTGGGCGACATCAGATCCTCTCGTGCGTCGTGGAGCACAAAGCAATGAAGTTCTCTCTTCAGGACTCTCTGCATCACATTTCAATTTCTAATTCTAATTCTCTTTCAAATTTCACATTTAAAATTCAAATTCAAATTTCAAATTTCGCATTTCAAATTCAAATTCAAATTTCAAATTTCGCATTTCAAATTCAATTCAAATTTCAAACTCTATTTCAAATTTCACAATTCAAATTCAAATTTCAAACTCTATTTCAAATTTCACATTTCAAATTCAAATTTCAAATTCAAATTTCAAATTCAATTCAAATTTCAAATTCTATTTCAAATTTCACATTTCAAATTCAAATTCTATTTCAAATTTCACATTTCAAATTCAAATTCAAATTTCAAATTCAATTCAAATTTCAAATTCTATTTCAAGTTTCACATTTCAGATTCAAATTCAAATTTCAAATTCAATTTCAATTTCAATTTCAATTTCAAATTTCAATTTCAATTTCAAATTTCAAATTTAAATTTCAAATTCAATTCCAAATTCAATTTCAATTTTGAAATTCAATTCCAAATTCAATTTCAATTTCAAATTTCAAATTTCAATTTCATGTTCAATTTCAAATTTTCATTGAACATTTTCATCATCATCTCTTGGTTTGTGTATATGGAGTACTTAATTATGGATTTTCCATAAGAGAAATTGTAGGTCATTTTTCAAAGTAACATTGAATCTAAGGTTATAGATGGAGACCAAATGAGTTTTCTACATGTCATTGTGGTGTTGTTGAATCTAAGGATATAGATGAGGATTGATGGATTTTTCTATATGTCATGAATGTTCCTCTTTTGCATATAATTTGGTTTTGCATGTCTTCATAAGACTGAAGATATAGTCCCTCAGCATTCTTCCCCATATCTCTAGAGTTGTCTTCAAGATTTCCCTCTTTTTTCTCAACTTGATTCTCCTTCTCTAAATCAAAATTTATTTCTAGTCACTAAATCCACTTGGCTCAAAAAGTTATATCTATCTCAAGCAACTCTTTCTAATACTAGTTCAAAAATGCATGCAATCTAGCTAAATCCCTAGCTTTTTTGTAGTAGTTATTTACATGTTAGATAGTGATTAATTTGCATTGCTTCAAAATATTTAGCTCATTGTGAAAATGAGACCGCATAATGATGGTTCATGACAACATGGAGAATGTTGAAGATTATGTGGGGACATTGGACATCCTTGAGTCTTGAAACCCTCACATACCGTCAAGGACAGTGTCTCATCTAACCATGTCAAATTTTGATACATACAGGCACAGTTTGAAGAAATTTCAACGTTGGCCCCATTCACTGGTCACTATGTCAGTTTGATTGATGACATTGTAGATGGGCATGTTGGAATACATTCCATGAAATTTTAAGAGAGTTCTGACCAATATTTTGTAGATGGGAATGATGAATGATGAAAATGAGACGGCATAATGAAGGTTCATGAAAACATGGAGAATGTTGAAGATTATGTGGGGACGTCAGACATCCTTGAGTCTTGAAACCCTCGCATACCATCAAGGCAAGTGTCTCATCTAACCATGTCAAATTTTGATGCATATAAGCACAATTTTAAGAAATTTCAACATTGGCCCCATTCACTGGTCATTGTGTCAGTTCGATTGATGACATTGTAGATGGGCATGTTGGAATACATTCCATGACATTTCATGAGAGTTCCAACCAATATTTTGTAGATGGGAATGACAAATGATGAAAATGAGACTGCATAATGAAGGTTCATGAAAACATGGAGAATGTTGAATATTATGTGGGGACGTCAGACATCCTTGAGTCTTGAAACCCTCACATACCGTCAAGGCAAGTGTCTCATCTAACCATGTCAAATTTTGACGCATACATGCATAGTTTGAAGAAATAACTAATAAATTGTTACTATATGATAGTTCACTCATGCTATGTAACCAAGCTTATAATCATTAGGTGATCCTAGTGTGTAAACCTTGCAATCAAGCCTAAGGTCATTGGGTGATCCTGGAACTTGGTGTGTGACTTGAAATGGATCCACAAAAATATCTAATGGATTTAATGGTTTAACACAAATGAAAAGCACTCGACAAAGTTAGAATATTAGTTATGGAAGAAAATCTCGAGGCTATGAATTTGATGATGATGTCAAGGGATGTGGTTCACTTGTGTGAAGGCCCCCTTGCTCATCCAATCTGCTACCACTTGTCTCCAAAGTGATGAATTTCTAATGAAAGCACAAAATGATTAAAGAAATAAAGGATTAAAAGAAAGAAAGGGAAGTTACAAGGGAACCATGAAATAGAATGTTTCCAACAAAAGGACAAAGGAGAGGTAGCATGTTGAAGTTATGAAGCTAAAGAGTTGGGGATGTCAACTTACCTCTAATTGGATTATTGATATTGGATATATAACACTATTTCCTATTTTATATGTTCATTGGGTTTATTTAAATGCTTGATGTTGTTTAAATCATATCTATAGCCTTGAATTGCCTTATTCAATGCTTGCACAATGCGATCATTGGACTACCTTCAACTCAAATCCCTTTGAGTGTAGCGTTGATGTAGGATAATTGCTTGTGTTTAGTTTTGTGATGTGTAGGATAATTATATTTAAAAATTTAAATTATATAATGTAAAGATTATTGAATAAAATGTAAATAAAGTGTAACGGTGTATTCTAAAGATTTAAAGGCTTACATGGTTAAAAAAACCTTATAAATTGACCTTTTGAAACAGGCTTACATGGTTAAAGAGACCTTATAACTTGACCTCCCATGAAGATACAACTGCAAGGCAAAAATATCAAATCACCAATGGCTTAGAGTTGGATCCTTTTGTCATGTGGATCTAGAACTCTGGCCATAATGTCAATAGTAGCTTTGATATTATTGTTTGTTGCCATTAATGATACCTTGACCCTTAAAAAAACCGATGCTTTATATAATGGTTCAATGGAATTTATAAATAGTTTTCTCTGATTTGAAATGTTAGATGTTTTGATAATATTTAATTTTATAATATAAATATTGCTATATAATATTTAATTTTATCTAATTTGTTGTAATATTTGTAGTAATCATTAACATTAACAATTTATTAATATTAAAATTAATATTAATTTATAGTATAAATATTATACTATTAATATTAATATTAATTTTATCTAATTTGCCATAATTGGTGATAGTGGTGAGTGGATATTAGGTATAAGTGTCATTATTTAAGTTTTTGAATGATAGGTTTCCAAGTTTCTAACTTACGAGTCTTCTAGGAAAATGTAATATATGATTTTTTTTTCAATCCTCTTGGTGTTCTCAGAGGATTAAAAAAAAACGGGCAGTATTTTTGCTTGTCAAAACACATTTTAAAATAAAACTGGTAGAATTTATGCAATGAAATGCTACTGGTTGATATAAACAAAAATATTTAAAATTTTTAAAAAAATAAATACAAAATAAATTTAATACCCTAAACATATTTCAAATTTCAAATGGTTTTTGGTTTTTGTTTTGGAATGGTTTTTTGTTTTAGTTTTCAAATGGTTTTTTTGTTTTGTCTTTTTTTTCAAATAGTTTTTTGTTTCAATGGTTTTTCTACAAGCAAAAAAGGGTTTTTGGTTTCAATGGTGGTTTTGGTTCAATGGTTACATCCACACAAATTTATAAAAACCAAATAAAATTTACATTTTATAAAAAACATAAAACTTTATACAAAACACACAATTTTATAGAAAACAAATAATTTAAAAAACAAAAAAAAACAAACAGTAGGTTGAACTCCACCTACCTGGTGGATTAGTAGACATCGTGGGAGGTGGCGTTGTGCATGGTGAGATGTCTACAAGGGCTTGGTTGAGGGCGTTTTCTCCGTGCTGCTCTCGGTCGCTGTCAAACGTTGCAGAAAAACAGGGCCAACCGATAGGCCGGGCCATGTTTTTGTTTTTTTTTCCTGTCTTAACACCTCGATCGAGCTATTCTCGATCGAGATATTTTAAAACCCTCGATCGAGGTCTTTTAAAACCCTCGATCAAGCTTTTAAAACCTCGATCGAGGGTTCGAAAAACATTTTTTTGGCTTCCATGTGCCTAAAATCGTGAACCACCTTTAAAACCCTCGATTGAGATATTTTAAAACCCTCGATCGAGGTCTTTTAAAACCCTCGATCGAGCTTTTAAAACCTCGATCGAGGGTTCGAAAAACATTTTTTTTGGCTTCCATGTGCCTAAAATCGTGAACCACCTTTGTGGATTCACCCAATGACAAATTATTATGCATAAAGACAAAGGTCACACAGTCATGCAATTATATTAGCCAATGCTTCAACACAACATTCATCTATGTCCCGCATTCATACAATAACATTCTAGATGACCTCCATCCTTACCAGAACATTATTAAGAGAGTTCACTACTCCCAACATGTCAACAAAGAGGTTTCATTCTAGATAAGTAGCAATGGAATGTTGGACAACACTATAGGCCACATACCCATCACATGCACATTAGTAGTATATTGTTCACCAATGCAAACACTCTAACATGCATAATACACTTCCTAAATATAGGAACATAAATATGTACACAACTGAACAATATCATCTAAGCAATTATATATAAAGGAAATGACAATTCAAATACTTATCTTTGTTAGTTTGGTAGGATACCTCTTGATCCTTGTCTCCTTGCAGGAATTACTAGAGTCTCTGATAGTGTGCTCTACTCCATCATCTGATTCTGAGGGCCTTTTCCTTTCTTGCTTATGATCGACAATGCTGAGCAAGTCTTATACACCAAATATCACATGGAGCTGTGTACTGATGTTGAATCTGTGTGTCCCTTCTTCTTCATCAGTAATAACAACTGCATCCCTTCTTATCCAATGCTGAAATGGAGAAGAGGTTCTTCCATCTTCTTGGTCTGAATCCTTCTGGATCAAAATACATGTTCCTCATCACTAGAGGAACCTTCTTTATCTTTATTCTTGACTGGTTCATCATCTTATGTGATGTGAGTATGGTGTCTCTTCTTCTTTTCTTTCTTCTTGGCACAATATTTCACACAATATCCTTTCTTCTCACAAGTGAAACATCTAAGTTGTGAGACGTCCTTCTTATGAAATATTTTATTCTGTGATAATGTTCTTTCTTTTATTGGCATGAGTTGTTAGGTCTTAATTTTCATCTTCACCCATCTTCTCTTCTCTTTCTATCAATTGAGCTTCTTCTTGCGTACATTGTCTCCAAATCTTGCTCTTCTTAATATAAGAAGTACTTTATAATTCCATGCCCAGAATTTCTTATCTCCTTCAAGCTTGTCCTCAAACATGGTACTATTTTACATCTTGATAAAATTATAACCTCAAATTGAAATAGAGAGAATAGGACTTACCAATGAGAGTGCTTCAATTGGATGTTTGCTTCAATGCTTTTCTGGAAAAATGCTTCCAGTGGACCTAGGGTTTGACAGAGAAACCCTAATTTTTCAAATTTGGTGAATTTAAAATATGATTGGATAGAAATATGTTCCTCCTCTAGGAGAGTTGAGAAATGTACACCTTTTCCCAAATCTGTGGACAAAACTGCAAAATATTTGATGCCCTAGTTTCTTCAATTTCTTCTGTTGAATTGTCCGGTCTTAATTCTGATGTATCTCAAATATTTCTACTCCTCAAGGTCTAAAAGTTTTTCCTAAGGTAGCATCATATGTCCTCTGTCTAACCCCATAGGTTAGATCAATATTGGATTCACCAAGTGTAACTTATTCTAAGTTTCACAAGGTGACATGTTTATGGACTGTTTCAATATAGCGAACTTGTATAGACTTCCACGTGTCACTGATTCAAATTCATATTTTGAAACTCGCACTAGAGAAACTAAAGTCCGTTTTATTTATGGAACATCTTACGAAATTTTATTTGGATCTTCCTAGCCCGAGATATAGCAATTATCCCTAGGTAACCTATTTAAAACTGAATTCTGGAAGAGGTTGTAACCCTGTTTTGCATGGATCATATATCCTAATGTACAACGAATATGAGGCTGAAAATTGCTAAAAAGGTACATAATAATTTCATATTAGGAATGTATGATTTTCATCTCCTGTACCTTCACCAAAAGCGAGTTGTAGTGAAAATTCATATATGACTAGATTTTGCCTTCTAGGGTTTCAAGCATGAAGCCTCGATCTCCAACAGTTGCAGTTGTAGCAGTGGTATGGATTTTGAATGGCTTCTTTCAGGATGGCTATGATACCATGTTATAATTTTAATTGTTATACAATATCTTAAAAAAATTAGCATCATAACATCATAACCATATGCAATAGGATAACTGAAATAAAGACAAGCACAACAACACGAAAATAACATAGATATTTTCATATGGGAAACCACAAGGGAGAAAACCCAGCAAATGCTTTAGTATAGATTCTGTCACCAAGTGCAATTCCAACCAAGATACGATAAACCCCCAAAAAACATCTTCTTCTCTTCTCTAGCGAGCCTCTTCTTCTCTCTTATGTGCACTTGCTTGAGTGTGAGGTGTGTACAAATGAGAGGAGCGCCCTCTCTATTTATACTCATCAAGTGAGTGACCTTTTTACCTAACTGGGCTGACTTGTTTCTCTAAACAGGGCCGACCTACTAATAGACTCAAAATAACATTTATATAAAATTTATTGTGGGTACTATTGACCTGACTTACAACGGAAGGGTTGCATTGATTCTTTCAAGTACATTTACATGACCACGTACATCAATAACATCTCCAAAAGGAGGTACAACAATAATACAATAAAAGTACAATAAGGATATCTTCCGAAGTTACATTCTTCAACAAATTTGGCATTCGAGTGAAATGAAAGCCAAATGAAAATAGAACTTTGCAATTCCGTAATATGTGGTGGGATGAAACAAAGTCCAAATTTGAATAAGAAAAACACATGGCCTAGTTGAACACCTCTATTCATGTATAGGTATGGAAAGTTTTCAAATAATTTGAACATTCAGTTGAGTTTCACGCATGAGCTACAACTTCAAAAACATTATCTTGTTCCCATCTCTTGTGCAGCTTCCTATTTATTTTCAAGAGCTGGTCTCTTGTTGCAAATTCGTTGGCATTATCTAAGGCTACTGTTACGTTCAATTAGTTTTTGCTAGGAAATATAAAACCATACACAAAACCTATCACGGTCACCTAAAAAGTTCTCAAAAATGAAAAATAATAAATCAAAATCTCTTAGAAAATTGAAGGCATTTTTAACAAGCAAGGAGAACAGAGTGAAAAAATTAAGTAAACCTTATTAATTCTGGTTGGTGTTTTAGGTTTTACAAAGCTGGTTTATCTCTATTATTTCTCTAGATATTAGGTGGGATTATGTTTCTCCCAATGCAAATAGTGTGTTGCAAAGGAAAGAATTAAGGAAATACCATGTCAATGTATATCATTAGAGAGACTTTGCTCCTCATTGCCATAATAGGTTTTACAATTATAGAGATTTATCCAATTTGTTTTGCAAATTTTGTTTCCTTGTTGCCGAACCAAAACATTGTTTCCATATGCTGGTTAATTGTGAAATCCAATGTTAACTAGTTAGTATTTTAGTCTAAATATTTCCCTCCCTTTGGACTATGTTTTTGACTGTTGCGATGCTTCAACCCTGCTTCAAATAATTAGTGCATTGGGATAAACAATTTAATGTATTTTTAACTACTTTCCCGATTTGGTGTCATATTTGCTTTGTTGTTCTAAGTTTCCCATAGGTTGTTTTCCTCCCGTGGCTTCCATCTCTTGTGCATTAAGACTATTTGCATTGCATTTGCTCTACCTAGGATATCTTATTGTTCAAGCAACATCGTTGTTGTTTTCGATTTAGAATATCTTATTGGTTCTAGTTTAGTGTTTTTTGACTTGATAGTATCAAACGAATTGGACGGTGTTAGTAACATTGTCATTGTTTGTTGCAAACAATGTTGATTAAATGATGTTAAATAGATATTTTTTATTGAAATTAAAATATTGTTGAAATAATATAGCACAAGGATTGGATGTATGTGCATTATTAAATATCTTTGTTATTTGTAACTTGGTCTAGTGATTTTTTCTTATTTTGAAATTATTTGTTTTTTGTTTAAGCATTGGATTTTATACTCAATTTTGTCAAAAAAAAAAAAAAAAAAAGTGTACAACATTTAGAATATAGTTTTTTATTTCACAATTCCTTTGTGGACTATGTTATTAGAGAAAGTTAAGAAATTCTATATCTAATATGAAATGTTCTTGTAGATATTCTTGTGCATTAAGAGTGTTTGCATTGCATTTGCTCTACCTAAGATATGCTATTATTCAAGAAATATTATTGATGTTTTAGATTTAGAATCTTTTTCTTGGTTCTAGTTTAGTGTTTTTTTGACTTGGTAGTGTCAAAAGAATTGGACAATATCAATAACATTGTCATTATTTGTTGTCTACAATGTTGGTTAAGTGATGTTCAATAGATACTTATTATTAAAATAAAAATATTTCTAAATACTCTAGCATTGGATTGGATGTATGTGCATTATTAAAGGTCTTTTCTATTTGTAGCATGGTCCAACAATATTTTGTTGGATGGTAATTGCAACCCTGAAGTTACAAATTGATCTACTCCAATTGAATTGATAGAACATATATATTCTTTATATTTTTTCCTATATAAAATTGGTTGTTGAGGAAACCCTTTTCTTATTGCTTGGTATTAGTGAATTAAGATCTTTGCTTTCTCCAATTCACTTGGTTAGGGTTTCTTGGAGACCTCCCTTTCACCCTACACATCTTGTTGTCTTTTTGTATATACATTTCTCAAGTTTATGGATTAATTGAGTTATATTCTCCATTCAAGCTACCTTATTTAACTTGTCTTGTAGGTTATTGGTTATTTAGGTTTTTTTTTTGTAAGTTGCAGAGGAAAATTTAATAAACAAAGCCGAAAAGATGGCAAAAATTACATATGTAACCGAAGAGTCTAGCACTGACTGGGGAGGCCTTAGGTGATGAAGCCACCATCCTAGTTGCTCAAAAATACTGAAATGACTGTCATTATACAAAATTAAGACCTCTTGGGTGAGGCCTGCCCAAAAAAAAAGCTGGGTCTTTTTCCAAAAAAAATGTCATAATGTCTGGGAGTTCTAGATAGCAGACTGTAAAAGAAATAGAAACAAAAAAGATGAACATTACAAAAATAACCTGGAGTTGGAGCGGCCCATCTAGGGGTGTGCCTCTGTAAACGGTGCTTCTGGTTCCTCCTCAAGGATGGGACATCCTGCATAGAAATATTCAATTGTCCCTGGAGAGGGGAGGACAAGGGAAGAGGGTCCAGGTGCACCATTTCCATCTTGCGCCACATGGTTGGCCAGCGTAGCAGGTGTCTGAGCCATTTCCTTTCTCACTGTATCCTTCTCCTTGGCTGAGCCATCGTCCGAAGCCGCATGTTCGCTGGTCACTTCTTTTTTTCCTAGAGTTTCCAACTCATTGCTGCGCCCAAGGGAGAAGATGTCCCAAGTCATTTTAGCATCCATTGTGCTGGGGCGTTCCGAGATTTCTGTCAGACTGAATTTTATGTTCCGAACAATGCTGGTGTTGGCTTCCCATCTTGCTTCCATTTCCTCTACCAAAGTACTCATCATATTTTTTAGCATCCAATAATGGTTGATAGCTCCACCATTGCTTCCTAAGGCCAGGAGAGCCGCAACCCTGCGACCCTGTGAGCTTCCCAACCGTCAATGAGACTGCGGGTCTGAGCATAAATGTGCTATGCCTAACCATTCATTACCGTCCAGTCCATAGCAATATTAGGATGCCTTCCTGAGCTAGAACCTTTTATGTTGCTACCACGATGGGGGGTGCTTCTAGTTTGTGTCATGGTGTCTAGTCGCTTGAAAGATTCTAGGAGCAGGGGCGCAGGAAGAGCCACGAGGAATATCCAGGAAGAAAACATGGAAGAAGAGCAGTGAGGTTTGTTGACGCTTGGATTTATGGAGCTAAGCCAAACCATTTCCCTCCCATGGAGGTAGTAAATGCAGCAGGCTGTCATCCTTGGAAAAGGTGGCGGAATTAATGTCGCAGATGCCTTCGAGCTCCTTCGTCGCTCGTCCATCATCATGGCATCGGTAGCATGAAGGTCGAGTCTTGGGGCTCGTCCTCAAATCTTGAATGCTCGCCGTTGTCATGGGGAGCGTGTTGGCAGGTGGATGGTACTCTCAATCACATGGCCCAGGCTGGTACAACTTCCATGTGGAGGTTGGCCCGTGTGAACAGGGCTAAAACCCGGATCCAGGGTATTTAGGGTTTCTTAGAGGCCACCTTCCACCCCATATATTCTCTCTGAGACTATAACACATTTCCAAGCACTATGCCACAGATGTTTGGAATTTTTGGAGGCCAACATCCACCCCAAATATTCTCTCCAGGGATGCATAACCCTCCCTATATCTCAATCAATATTTTTTGTAAACATCAATAGACTGCATTTTCATTAATTGTATCTTTTCCACGTTATCTCTCTATTTCTCAATAGCCCTTGAGAACATCAATTCCTAAAAAAGTAGTGTTATCACAATAAACCACAACCTATTAACCCCGTTATTTACTCTCATTTCATATACAACCTATATCTTCAATTTTGAAAAGCATAGGTCTATCTCGAATAAGAATTTTAGTTGAAAATTTTCCAATTTCCCAAAACTTGTTAAGCAAAATTTAATTATTATTTCCAAAATTTAAACAACTTTCAAAAAGCTATGTCTTTACCATGAATATATAGTCATGTTTGCACCTAGGTCTATCTAAATCATCTATGGAAACTATGGAGATGCTCTTCAATGGCATTTTATGTGGTGGCTTCTAGAATTCCCCATGTGGTTATGTTTTGCGCTTGGTCTAATGGAGTTTACATTTATGGATCCTTGTCTTCTCTCTTTTAGACAACCTGTCTTCTCTTTACGCCCCCCAAAAAGAAAAAAAACGTATTGGCCTGTTGTGAATAGTTGTTCTCTAGTTCTTTGGCTTTACTTAGAAAAATTCCTACCGGTTAGGAGCATGATTCTTTTGTGGGAATTTTTTTAAGATGGTTGTGTCTAACATGCAGTTGAGATTAAAAGGGGGCAACTTCATAGTCGATAGTTGATAGTCTATTGTTTGTTTTTCAAATAGATTTCAATTAGAAAGTATAGTCTACATGCCATAAGTATATTTTCTCTTGTAGGTTATGGCCTTTCGTATTGATATCTAGGGAAAGCAACATCTAGCATTTTTATTAAGCTGGTTATAGAAGCACTTTCATGTTATCTATTTGGAAGGACAAGTTGTGATATGTCTTGCTATGGGCTTGAGCAAAATACCATGATGCTCTTTGTTATCCAAAGTGCAGCTGGACACTTCTAAAAAAAATGAAATTGTCCCTTAATTATGTTTTCCCTAGAGCATGAAGATGTGAATTTTACTATGTATGTTGGCATTACCAAAAATATATAGTCATGTCTACACCTAGGTCTACGTGAATCATCTATGGAAACTATGGAGATGCTCTTCAATGGCCTTTTATATATATGTAAGGGATGTTATAAGCCTCATTGTTGTTTTCCATTTTTATGAGTACATCAAAATATTGATGCTCTAATAAACCTAGATAGATTTTCTTGTGTACTAGATCGATACACACACTTGCTGAAGTTGGATATTTTCTTCTCAACACCAAAATGAGGTACACATTTGCAAGTGTAAACCTATTTCAAATGTTGTAGTCTACTTGCTTTGAGGAACACATGTCACAAATCTAGGATATTTGATTAAAGAAAGGAAAAACAGTTGTTGCATGGTTGCGATTGTTCCTCGTAGTGCATATGCTTCTAATGCATATTGTTGGTGCTATTTTATGTTTGCGAATGTAGAATTGCACACCCGAAATAAACTCTAGTTTGCTTCCTTCTTGGCTAGTATCCTTTTAAACTCTTTTGACACTTTTTTTAAGTCTTATAAAAAAAATTGTGCAAACTAGTGTTTTTACTCAGGTTATGTACATTTATCTAGAGTTTATTTTAATCCTACTATGGTCCCATATTTTTGGCTTATGTACCAAGGCAGGAAATGCATTTCTACTTGAGCTAATTAATTTCTTCCGTTTTTTTGCACTTATGGGAGAAATCTTGGGTTTAACTTTGTGTCAATTGATGGTGAAGGACATTTCATTTTCAACCAAGTAATATTGGTTTGAGATTTCCTTGAAGATAATATGGCTCATGTACTTATAGGGATACATACACAAATGTAATTACATCTAGATCCATTTTGTCCATGCCATTTGCACTTAAAGAAAACTCGCATTTTACACTACATGATGATTCTAATATGTGTAACTTTTGTTTTCCCATTGCAATTACTGTGGTTCAGGATGGTTATGAGATTCAAGCCTAGAGCTACTCACCAGATCATTGGACGTGGCTTGTTTTCCTGCTAGTCAAAGTCAACAAGAGAATTCATCTTTTCCTTGTTAATTTGAATCTTAGTATGGAAAGGTTTAGACACTTCTTTGTATTCATTGAGACATATGTTACTTAACATCACATCTCGTTGCATTGTACTCTAGAAATGTTTGATCAATGCCTAAAAAATTTGTGTTGATTGGCCTCTTTATGGTTGATTCGATACAATAGTGGATATAGCATTTGGAACTTAGCTTTGGTGCACCCATCAATATTACAATAATTATGATAGCTTCTTAGGTACCAGCAAAAATATGTGTGTTCCTGGATTTCTTCTAGTTACTTTTTCCGTGGATCCAACAACATGATATGGCCATTCGATCAATGGCTAGTTATACTGGTTACTATACAAATGATTTTGTCTATTAGAATTTTCAACATAGACAGAGTACACACAACGTAAGAGGCTACAACTGAACACTTAAACAATGGACCAATTAAATTATGCCAATATATTTCTACCAAGCAAGTGGCATTCGTCTTGAACATATGTTGATATGCAAGATTGAGGGCATATGCCAAAGTAAAAACAAAAGCAAGTGGCATTCGTCTTGAACATGTGTTGATATGCAAGATTTAGGGCATATGCCAAAGTAAAAACAAACACATCGATATGATTAATTCCCAGTGCAATGTGTCTCCCATTTGGAACTACAAAAGCACTTGACACTTGTATTTCAATACCTTCACCTGAAGCGCAACCGTGATCTTTCCAAGGCTGCCCATCCACAGGTTCATAAATCATATAGTGCATATCTTTTGCAAGTTTGTCTTTTTTTCCCCAGACTTTTTTACTAGAATTGGACAAATGAATCGTGAAACGGATTCATGTTGGTTGTGATAAATGGTTTCCATCAACCAAGCCCAATGCTAAACATTTTCAAATCCTTTGCAGCTATAGGAGGAAGATTCGGGAACAAGTGATATGGAACTTGGAAAGCAACAATTTTGTCATTTCCCAATCTGCGCTCCACCATTATTTTGCTTGGATGATGTTTGGGTCTTCTCTCCTTTAGCCTCTTTTTCAATATTCAGAGGCACAGAGATATTCCCAACCTGCTTAGTTTTATTATCAATCCTATCAGCAGATGCCTTGACGGGAATTCGAGTGCAACAAAATCCAAACGAAAATATATGTTTTCAACTCCCTAATCCGTGGTGGGATAAAAGAAAGGCTAAATTCGAACAAGAAAACAAATGGCCGAGTTGAAGACCTCTATTCATGTATGGGTATGAAAAAATTTCAAAAAATATTAACTTTCAACTAAGGTATTGGCTCGAGCTGTAGTTTCAGAAAAAAACAACTTTTTCCTGCATGTTGTGCACGACCCTATGTATTTTCCAGAGCCATTCTCTTCTTGAAAAGTTGTTGGCATTGTCTAATAAGGATATTGTTGTGTTTGTGTTTGTGAATGTTGTTTGTGTTTTGATTTTGCTCTGTTTTTGGTGTGGTTTTGTAGCGTGTTTAAGTTTCTTCCCAATTACAATATTGTGAATAAACCATAGTGAGTTTTCGACATTGGATGGAAAATATCTCGGTCCTTCTAGGAGAGAGTTATATGTGCTTGGCCAGATGCTCTGCTTTGGCCAATTCTCGTCTCGTATTGCAATTAATATGGATATTTTTTGGTCCTCTGAAAATGTATAATTGTATTGATAGACGGTCTCTTTAATAGATGAAATGAATTTTGACATTGTTGTTTGGAATGCTTTAGCAAATGCTTCCTTAGAAATTGCTTTTTCTTGAGCTAGAATTGTCAATGTCTTTGGTGAAAATGCAAACATTTTCTTATAGTTAATTGCATTGATTACAGGGGGGATATTGCTTTCCTGGTAGCTAGGCAAGTTGGTTATCGTGTTCAACAGCTGCTCCATGCATTGTTGTTTGTCTTCCTATTTGTTTTAAGGCCAGGGATGTTGCAAAATCATTTGTAACGTACCTTTCATATTATAAACTCATGGTTTTGCTCTTCCTTTTAACATGTTATTACATTTATAATGCAATCTTTTGGTTGATTCAATTTTTTAACGACACTTGCCTAATTGAAAATTAGATTTGTTTCCCAATTCACTCGAAACTTGCAATGTTGTTGCCGCTATGGTTACAAGAATGCGAAATTTTTTCTCTGTTAGCCTTCTCAAATTCTAGCCAATATTTATCTAGGCTAGTTCTCCTTCTGTTAATTTATCTTATTTTGAATATCAAAATAGTGTTGCACATGGTTTCTCCATTTTTTAGTATGCTAAAGTTGCTATGATTGTTTTCGAAATAATTAGTTCTGTTTGTTATGACAAAAAATGCAAATTGCTCGAAACTTGCACTGTTGTTGTTGCTATGGTTACTAGAATGTGTGGAAATTGCTCTGATAGCCTTTTCAACTTCCAGCCAATATTTATCTAGGCTAGTTCTCCTTCAGTTAATTGATCTTATTTTGAATGTCAAAATAGTGTTGCGCATGGTTTGACTGATGTTTTTTTTGTTTCCGTAATTGTCATACATCTTCTATTGTTAGTACAGAAACATTTTTTTGTTTCCATGCTTAGGCAAAAGTAGAGTAATAGTCTCCTCTAGGTGAAACCAAATTCTGACGATTACTAGCCATCTCAGCCGTTTGTTTCCAACTCAGCTTTTCTCCGTCAGTTGGTAGATAAAATGTAGGTGATGTATTAAATGAGCAGAGGCTTCTTGATGAAGCAATCTCTCCCCACCGACCACAAGTGAAGACTCTAGATGCTTTGAATGTTGGTGTAGGCTTATTTTTTATTTGCATTGTAAAATACAGTCTAGGTGTGAGAGCTGGTTGAGTCTGTGTGATGTACCAAACGTTGAAGTACATAGAAAATGTGTTTTATGACAAAAGCCTGAGATTTACAGTGTATGCCTCTGTTCCATATGATTGCATGTCTATATATTTACTTCCAGATTCTGTGTGACATTTTATTCCATAAATATGCTCTGTTATGAATCTTATTAGTATGCCCATATGCTTGATCCAGTAAAGTACTGTGTGTTTTGTCTAGATTGAATTTGGTTTTCTTTGGACATCAGATCTGCTGTTAGCTTTCATAATTTTACGGGTGAGACATCAAAAGGATTGCTGCCAGCATGTGAAGAGTGTGTAGAGTTCATAACTACAGTAAAGTTCAGAGCTATAGGTGAAGGCTCAGAGACAGAGGTTAATTGCACGGACAAAGATTATTTTTCTTAACAACTAGTATCAGAGCCAAGTTTTGGAAGCTACAGCATGGAGGTCATTGCCATGAGTGACATGGAGAAACGGAATGGGGCCAATTTTTCTCTATGGAAAGCACAGATGGAGGACATACTACTTCTAAAGGACCAGTACTTGCCAATTGAGGGAGCAGCAAGTAAGCCTTCATCAATGACAGATGAAGAGTGGAACAAGCTTGACAGGAAGGCCATTGCCACAATCAGGCAGTACTTAGCAAAGAATGTCTACTTCAATGTGGCCGGGGAGAAGACAACAGAGGCTCTATGGAAGAAGCTGCATGATTTGTATGAGAAAAACATAGCTTCGAACAAAGTGTTCTTGATGAAGAAGTTGCATAACCTCAAGATGAAGGAGGGTGCTTTAGTTGCAAAGCACTTAAATGAATTCAACATAATTACTAGCCAGCTTGCCTTTGTCAAAATTATCTTGGATGATGAAATCAAAGCCATCCTACTTATGTGCTCCATGCCAGACAGTTGGGAGAATTTGATTGTTTCCATGAGCACTTCAGCTCCTGTAGGGACCTTGAAGTTTGATGATGTTAGAAGCAGACTAATGAACGAAGAGCTGCGACAGAAATCAGTGACAGAAAACCATGGAGGAGAAGCTCTAAGCCTAACTGATCGTGGCAGGAAAATGGATCGAGGTAGATATGGGCGTTCAAAATCCAGGGGAATATCAAAATCAAGAAAAGGAAGACTCACTTTCTTTCATTGTGGAAAACCAGGACACGTGAAGAAGGAGTGTTGGTTTTGGAAGAGAGAGAAGAAGGAGCAAAAATCGACCAACACAAATGAAGGTGAGATCACTGCAGTTGTGTCAGATGGTGATGTATTATTTACTGTTTCGGTAGAAGATGCATGCTTGTATATTTTTGGTAGTAGCATAGATTGGATCCTTGACTCCGGGGCATCCCACCATGTAACTCCATGAAAGAACAATTTTGTTGCATATGAAAGTGGTGATTATGGTAGAGTGCACTTGGGAAACAATCACTACTGCAACATTGTTGGAGTGGGGGAAGTTCAAATCCAGTCAAAGGATGGACATGATATCTTACTGAAACAAGTCAGGCATGTTCTAGAAATGTGCATGAGCTTGATCTCAGTGGGACAATTGGATGATGAAGGTTGCTCCACAACCTTTGGCAAAAGTGGTTGGAAAATTTGGAAAGGCGCATTGGTCATGGCTAAAGTACCCAAGACAGGAACGTTGTTATACACATTAAGAGCAACAACAAGGAAATCATATGTGGCCATTGTTGCAAAAGAAGGAAGCTTACCAGATTTATGGCATACGTGCTTGGGTCACATGAGCGAAAAGGGCCTTAAAATTCTTGTTGGCCAAAATTTGCTGCCAGGATTGAAATCCTATGAACTTGGCCTTTGTGAGCATTGTATATATAGTAGGCAGCGCAGAGTTTCATTTATGAGAGGTGGCCATGAAAGAAAAACAAATTTGTTAGAATTGGTACACTCTGATGTGTTTGGGGTAGTCAACATTAAATCTCTTGTAGGAGCCTTATACTTGGTTACATTCATAGATGATGCATCTAGGAGGGTTTGGGCCTACCCCATGAAAGGAAAAGATGAGGTATTTGGAACATTTCAAAAATTTCATGTAAGGGTTGAAAGATAAACTAACAAGTTGCTCAAATGTTTAAGGACAGCCAATGGTGGAGAGTATTGCTCCAATGCATTCACAGAATATTGTAACAGGTTTGGCATAAAGCATGAGAAGACTGTCCCTGGAACTCCTCAACAGAATGGCACTACAGAAAGGATGAACCGCACCATCATGGAGAAGGTGAGGAGCATGTTGTCAAATTCTGGGTTGGAGAAGCATTTTTGGGCAGAAGCAGTAAGAACATCTTGTTACCTCATCAACCCATCACCTACAACAGCCTTGGACGGTGGAATTCCTGAAGAAGTTTGGACTGGGAAGAAGGTAAACTATTCTCACCTTAAAATTTTTGGATATGAAGCATTTGTACACATTCCCAAAGAACAAAGAACTAAGTTAGACAATAAATCAATGAAATGTATTTTCTTAGGATACGCAAATGGTGAGTTTGGTTACCGTTTATGGGATCCGGTTAAATGTAAAGTTATTAAAAGCATGGATGTTATATTTAATGAATTAGAGATGTTTAAGAATCCTATAGGTGATATGGAGGTCAAGAAATCTATTGAAAAGTATGTTGAGCAGCAAGAAAACATACCACCGTTGCAAGAATATTATGGACAGCAGGCAGAAAATGGTGGACATCCATTTGAACATGATGGAAAACCAGCTGAAAATGATGGACAACAAGAAGAATAAGCCTTGCAGTAGCCATTACGAGAGGTCCAACCGGAAAATATACCACCACAGTTGGTTCGCAGGTCTTCTAACCCTCATAAGCCTTCACAAAAGTATCCACCGTCAAACTATGTTTTGCTAACTGATGAAGGTGAACCAAATTTTTTTCAGGAAGCTTGTGATGTTGAGCATAGCAAGGATTGGAAGAAAGCTATGCAGGAAGAAATGGACTCCTTGTTGGAAAATAAAACTTGGGAGTTAGTGAAGCTTCCAAAAGGAAGAAAATCCCTACAAAATAAGTGGGTATACAAGATCAAGCAGGAAGGTGAAGGCAAGAAGGAAAGGTACAAGGAAAGGTTGGTGGTGAAAGGATTTACCCAAAAAGAAGGTATTGACTTCAATGAAATTTTTTCACCTGTTGTTAAAATGTCATCCATTAGAGTTATTCTTGGTCTTGTTGTTGGTTTAGACTTGGAGTGTGAACAGTTAGACGTGAAGACCGCCTTCCTTCATAGAGAATTGGAGGAACAGATCTATATGGAGCAACCGAAAGGATTCAAAACAAAAGGTAAAGAAAATTTGGTTTGTAGGTTGAGGAAGAGCCTCTATGGGTTGAAACAAGCACCTTGTCAATGGTATAAGAAGTTTGATTCCTTTATGTTGGAGCATGGTTTTAGGAGATTAGAGGCTGATCATTGTGTTTACATTAAAAATTATGACCAAGAAAATTTTATTATTTTATTGTTATATGTGGATGACATGCTAATTGTTGGGCAAGATAAGAGCATGATTAACATGGTGAATAAGGATTTGGGAAATCAATTTGCAATGAAGGATTTGGGCCAAGCACAAAAAATATTGGGCATGAGGATCATGTGTGACAGAAAGAATAAAAGGTTGTGGCTGTCACAAGAAAAATACATTGAAAAGGTGCTTACCAGGTTCAACATGAAGGATGCCAAGCCACTAGGAACACCTCTTGCTGCCCACTTCAAATTGAGCACTGTTTTTTTCCCTTTTAATGACAAGGAGAAGGAGGAAATGAGTAAAATTCCCTATGCTTCAGCAGTTGGAAGCTTAATGTATGCCATGGTATGTACACGGCCAGACATTGCACATTTAGTGGGAGTAGTGAGCATATTTCTTGTCAATCCGTGCAAACAACATTGGCAAGCAGTGAAGTGGATCTTAAGTTATCTCAAGGGTACTAGTAATTACTGTTTATGTTTTGGTGAAAATGACATTGTGTTTGAAGGCTTCAAAGATGCAGATATGGCTGGAGATGTGGACACTAGAAAGTCCACTACTGGTTATGTGTATACATTTGCAGGTGCAGCTGTGTCTTGGGTATCCAGGCTACAAAATGTAGTAGTGTTAGAAAAACAGGATCGCAGAGCAATAATAATAAACAGAAATGCAAATATAATCACACACACATTACAATAGAGGCACAGGTATATCGTGGTTCACCCAACTTGGGCTACGTCCACACTGAAGTTTCCAGTCCTTATTATTATTCCATCCATCAAAGTGAAGGGATACAACCTGCAGCACAACCGTTGCACTTCCTCTTCACTGTCTCACAGTCTCTCTTTCTGATTTCAGAGATCTTTACAATGCATAATACCTAATACATCAACCCTAGCCGTGTTACAATGTCTTTCTTTTATAAGGGAAATACAATGGGAAAATACCACGGGTTACCCAAAACCATGGGCCCGATCATAACCAAACATGGGGTACAGACACGGCTGAATACTAATATCTCTGAATCTAGAGATCAAGCTCCACAAACAACAAGTAGCTCTCTCCATAACTGAGGTAGAATACATATCTGCAATAGAGGCTTGCAAAGAGATATTGTGGATGCAACGATTCCGACTAGGAGAGCTGGGAATTAAGCAAAACAAGTATGTGTTGCATTGTGACAGTCAAAATGCCATTCACTTGGAGAAAAACCCAGCATTTCACTCAAGGACCAAGCACATTGATCTGAAGTATCATTGGATCCGCCAAGTATTGGAAGAAGGGAATCTATATCTAGAAAAGATTCATACTACCGAGAATCTCGCTGACATGTTGACTAAAATTTTTCCAAGAGACAAGCAAGAGATTTGTAGAAAATTGGTAGGACTGGGGGTAACTTGATGCACGAGTTTGGATGATTAACAAACTCTCCTCTTCCTCCATTTGATTTCAAGTGGGAGAATGTTAGCAGGTGAAACCAAATTCCGGCGATTACCAGCCAGCTCACCTGTCCGTTTCCAACTCAGCTTTTCTCTGTCAGTTGGTAGCTAGAATGTAGGTGATGTATTAAATGAGTAGAGACTTCTCGATGAAGCGATCTCTCCCCACCGACCGCAAGTGAAGACTCTAGATTCTTTAAATGTCGGTGTAGTCTTAATTTTTATTTGCATTGTAAAATACAGTCCATGCGTGAGAGTTGGTTGAGTCTTTGTGATGTATAGAACGTTGAAGTAAATAAAAACTGTGTTTTATGCCCAAAGATTGAGATTTACAGTGTATGCCTCTGTTCCATACGATTGCATGTCTGTATATTTACTTCCAGATTCTGTATGACATTTTATTCCAGAAATATGCTCTGTTCTGAATCTTATTAGTACGCCCATATGCTTGATCCAGTAAAGTACTGTGTTTTGTCTAGATTGAATTTGGTTTTCTTTGGACATCAGATCTATTGTTAGCTTTCATAATTTCACGGGTGAGACATCAAAAGGATTGCTTCCAGCAAGTGAAGAGTGTGTAGAGTTTAGAGCTACAGTAGAGTTCAGAGCTCCAGGTGAAGGCTCAGAGACAAAGGTTAATTTCAAGGACAGAGATTATCTTTCTTAACACATTCTTTACTTATTAGCCATTGAGGAACCAAAATTGATGGAATGGTTTAAGGCCAATGGAAATTCTTTAGATATTGTATTCCATTATTGTGAATGAACCGCTATTGAAAAAAATGAGCAAGATTTATTCGTTCGTCTTGCCAATTACTTAGTTTGTCTCACCTTGTATTATTTTGTTTGCATTTCCTTCTTTCCATTGTCTAGAACATTTTATCTGAGAACTTGGAATTGACACCATAGGTACAAGTACCTGGATTAGTTTGCAAGTTTGTTTCTTCTATGGTTTTTGTAGTCTACAATGGTCTCTACTAGTACAGAGTATGGAATTGGTGAGATAACATTTGTTTAGATAACACCAATTGTTTCCACCTCTTCGTTCCAAATGTTGTGAGGAGATCGATCACATATTAGAAAATTCCCAATTGCTATGCTTGCAACAGTTTCACTATGCCCTTGCCCTACTATTACATTTTTTATATACATCATAGGAAATTAGAGAAGGGGTTGTGAGCCCCTCTAACCTGTTCCACCTGGAATTGACAGATCATTGCTCAGAGTTTGACTTTGTGGAAGTTATTGCATCGGTTCCAAAATAAAAACTTCAGTCTCTACAATGTATCATGCATGCAAAACTTAGATCCAGAAGAAATGTTCTAGACATTGCAAAACATATGGAAAATTTACTTGTTAGATTGTTAATACTATGTTCCATGTGCAATTTTCAAATGCAATGGTGTCATGGTTTTTATTATATATGCATGAAACAACCAATAAAAAAATTCTATTGAAATGAGTGTATTGTTCATTAACGCTTTCAATTTAAATTGATAAAGAGATTTCTTGGATCTAGGCTAAGATTGATTTGCACTTCTCTCATTTCGAAGTTATTTGCTTCATCTTTATAGACTAGATTTTATATTCAGTTTTGTCAAAAAAATGCATACAATGTTTAGAATATAGTTGTTTATTTAACAAATTATTTATGGATTGTGTTATTAGAGAAAGTTAAGAAATGCTATATCTTATATGAAATGTCCCAACAGACATTGTTGTGCATTAAGAGAATTTGCATTGCATTTTCTCTACCTAGGATATGCTATTGTTCAAGCAATTTTGTTGTTGTTATTGATTTAGAATCTTCTTGTTGGTTCTAATTTAGTGTTGTTTGACTTGATAGTGTCAAAAGAATTGGCCAATGTCAGTAACATTGGCATTGTTTGTTGTCTACAATGTTGATTAAATGATGTTAAATAGATACTTATTATTAAAATTAAAATGTTCATGGAATACTCTAGCCCTACGATTGGATGTATGTGCATTATTAAATATATTTTCCATTTGTAGCTTGGTCTAGCATCGTTTTATTCTTTTGATATTCTTTGCTTCATGTTTACACAATGGATTTTATACTCGATTTTGTCAAAAAAAAAATTGTGTACAACGTTTAGAATATAGTTGTTTGTTTCACAGATACTTTATGGACTGTTTTAGTAGAAAAATTAAGAAATGCTATATCTTATATGGAATGTTCCTGCAGACATTGTTGTGGATTAAGAGCGTTTGCATTGCATTTGATCTACCTAGGATATGCTACTATTCAAGCAACATTGTTGTTGTTTTCAATTTAGAATCTTCTTATTGGTTCTAGTTTAGTATTTTTTGACTTCATAGTGTCAAAAGAATTGGCCAGTGTTAGTAACATTGTCATTGTTTGTTGTCTACAATGTTGATTAAATGATGTTAAATATATACTTATTATTAAAATTAAAATATTGCTGAAATACTCAAGCATTGGGATTGGATGTATGTGCATTATTAAATATCTTTTCTATTTGTAGCTTGGTCCAGCAATTTATTTGTTGGATGCAGGGAATTGCAACCCTGAAGTTACAGATTGATCTACTCCAATTCAATTGATAGAACATATATATTCTTTGTATTTTTCCCTATTTAAATTGGTTTTTGAGGAAACCCTTTTCTTATCACTTGGTATTAGTGAATTAAGATATTGGCTTGCTCCAATTCACTTGGTTAGGGTTTTTTGGAGACCTTTGTTTCACCCTACACATCCTATTATCTTTTTGTATATATATGTATCAAGTTTATGGGTTAATTGAGTTCTATCCTCCATTCTATCTACCTTATTTAGCTTGTTTTGTAGGTTATTGGTTATTTAGGTTTTTTTAAAGGCCACCCTCCACCCTATATCTTCTCTTTGAGACTATAACACCTTTCCAAGCGCTATGCCACATATGTTTGGAATTTTTGGAGGCCAACGTCCACCCCAAATATTCTCTCTAGGGATTCATAACCCTCCCTATGTCTCAATCAAATTTATTTGGAAACACCAATAGCTTACATTTTTATTTTTATCTTTCCCACAACACCTCTCTATTTCTCAATGGCTCTTGAGAACACCAATTCCTCAAAAGGAGCATTAATCATCCCTCACTAGCTATGTAACTCTTATTCTCTTCTTCTCCTTAACAGATGCAAGAAAGCTATCAAAATAAACCACCAATTGTTAACCCTTTTTTTAACTCCCATTTCATATACAATCTAGATCTTCAAATTTGAAAAGTATAGATCTATCTTAAATAAAAAATTTACTTGAAAAATATTTCAATTTCCCAAAACTTATTAAGAAAAATTTAATTATTATTTCCAAAATTTAAAAAACTTGCGAAAAGGTATATATCTTTCCTCAAAGTTTTAATTACAAACTATACTCAATTTTACCTATTCATTTTCCATATATAGCAATCTCGAAATAGGAAAAGCTTCGAATCACTCAAACCCAAAAGTCGTGAGTGTTACATACAATGAGCTAAATCATTAATTATTAATATTAAAAATACAATATGAAATTTGTGAAAATCCTCACAGCAGATCTAAGAGATGATGTGTACCTCACAAGAGTAATTATGATTAAGCAGGAAAATAGAAGAAGAGTGAACAATACAGTATAATGAGCAACATAATAATATGTTACAGTAGAACTCAGATAGAAGCAATAATACTTCACACACACTAGTTAATTAATCACAATATGGACAAATAAATAGTACAATGGTAGAGAGGATTTGAATTCCCAAGGTGGCAATTCGAATTAGCCTCTCAGAGTGATCCTAAGATCAATAGAGTGTCATCGGAGCACAACTAGGTGTCCTCATGATCATCGGAGCACAACTGGAAGTCTTCATCATCATCAGTGGAGTCATCAATGCTCATGTAACTGTCAACCATCAGTCAAACTAACTTTGGTAGGTGTAACTGAGTGTAACTCAGTGTAACTAAGTGTAATTGAGTGTAACTAAGTGTAATTGACTGTAACTAACTGTAACTAAGTGTAACTGAGTGTAACTGACTACAACTGACTGTAACTGAGTGTAACTGAGTGACAACTGGACTGGTAGGTGAAGAAGGGCGAGTTGCTCCCTAAAATCAAGGAAGATGGGCACATTAAGCAACTGGAGGGATAAAACTGAATAGTGAGAAGCTCCTGGGGGCTGGCTAATTGAGGGCTAGGTGTTGGACTGATGACTGGGATGCATGCAAAATGCATGCAAACCCTAAAGGTGCATGCATGACTGAAAATGTAAATGATCAAAATACTGGTGGGACTAGGATGGAGTATAGGAATATCCTAACACCCCCCCTTAATCCATCCTGGGCCCTAGTAACTAAGACCAAAGGTCACCCAATATAATGAATAATAACAATCAATAAACCAAGGAAGTGGGAAAATTTCATGGGAAACATACCCCCCTCCTCAAAAAATAGACTGTAAGGCACACATAAAAAATAAATGCTCCAAACTCAAGCATGTGTGATGCTTGGTCATATGTTTGGCGGTATCTTCTTCTTGGAAAGAAGTGGATCATGCTCAAAAGGCATGTGATTGTACTTGCTCTTCAGATCGAATGTGATGAGAACAAATCCAAAAGTATGAGAATGATCCTTGAACCTGTGATTCGAATCAGCTGAGGTAGGATCAAATCTGTGAAAGTGCATATAGTCTTTTGTCTTCTCCTTTGAACCACCATGGGTGAGATTATGCCAAAAATAACTATTACATGTTTGCTTGAAATCAAAATCAGATTTAAGACTTAAAAAACAGTTTCTTGAGATCTCCTTTGAACCAGCAGGGGTGAGATCAAAACTATCATATGCATGAGAAATTATCCCAAGCAGTAATTGCTTAGAATCCAAATTAGATCCAAGACTTGAATCATGGTTTCTTGAGATCTCCTTTGAACCATGAGAGGTGAGATCAAAACCAGTAATTGCATGAGAATTTAACCCAAGCGAATGGCAATGGCCATAATCTTCAATAACCTTCTGAAAGCATGAATTTATGATCATATAGTAGTATAAAAGAGGAGATAGCTGGAGAGGAGCGAATGCATTACCTTCAGTAGCTTTTTTGACCTCTGAAATAATCATGTGATCATGATGCAAACCAACAGAATCTAGTGCAAGAGAGGATTTATGACCTTCTGCAATATCTAGAGTGTGAGCTGGCACAGAAAGAGAAGAAAGTTTGAGCATGAGTGGAGAATCTGCAAGTTCTTTGTCAACAACTTCAATATGAGATGATACTAGTTCATGATCTGAGAGACCATCAAGGGGAGCGAATGCATCACTTTGCTTGCTTTCGAATGGGTTAGGACCAAGTCCTTCATTCTTTCTGCCAAATTTTTCATCCAGGTGAGCCCATATCTCTTTTGGAGTCCATAACTCCTTTGGAGTTTCAACACCATTACGGTATTTGAATTGGAATCTCTGGCGTGCAAACAAAGAAAACATTATTGCTGCAAAGTGCATGTCACTTTTATTTAACCAGTCAATATTCTCTTCAGGGGATTCGAACTCTCTTTCAAAATAACAATAAAAAAGATCATGGATATTCAAGTCTGCTATCATTCTTGGTTTCCATTCACCATAGTTGAGTGGATCAAGAGGAGTAATTCCTGATGAATACATAGAAGTTGTAGAGGACCTGCAAAAACAATATAGAATAACTGCAACTGCTACTGCTGCAAAAATGCAGAAACTGCTGCACTCGAAATATTGGAAATAACCTGCAAAAAACTCTCAATAATGGAGATAAACAATACTCTCAACATGCTCTGATACCATGTGAAAATCCTCACAGCAGATCTAAGAGATGATGTGTACCTCACAAGAGTAATTATGATTAAGCAGGAAAATAGAAGAAGAGTGAACAATACAGTATAATGAGCAACAGAATAATATGTTACAGTAGAACTCAGATAGAAGCAATAATACTTCACACACACTAGTTAATTAATCACAATATGGACAAATAAATAGTACAATGGTAGAGAGGATTCGAATGCCCAAGGTGGCAATTCGAATTAGCCTCTCAGAGTGATCATAGGATCAATAGAGTGTCATTGGAGCACAACTAGGTGTCCTCATGATCATCGGAGCACAACTGGAAGTCTTCATCATCATCAGTGGAGTCATCAATGCTCAAGTAATTGTAAACCATCAGTCAAACTAACTCTAGTAGGTGTAACTGAGTGTAACTGAGTGTAACTAAGTGTAACTGATTGTAACTAACTGTAACTGAGTGTAACTAAGTGACAACTAGACTGGTAGGTGAAGAAGGGTGAGTTGCTCCCTAAAATCAAGGAAGAAGGGTGCATTAAGCAACTGGAGGGCTAAAATTGAATAGTGAGAAGCTCCTGGGGGCTAGGTGCTGGACTGATGACTGGGATGCATGCAAACCCTAGAATGCATGCAAACCCTAAAGGTGCATGCATGACTGAAAATGTAAATGATCAAAATACTGGTGGGACTAGGATGGAGTATAGGAATATCCTAACAAAATTTGTATAGCATATACATGTATAGAATATAGACAAATAAAATAAAATTAAATGGTTTATATTTATAACTTGAGTTAAAAGCAAAACATTAGCATACCTTAAATGTTATTATATCTATATAAGCAATATCTAGAATCTTTGCAATTCAACAAAATATATAAAAAAATGTTTTAGTATTTTAGAAATATAGACAATAATAATATATATAATATCATTAGCTATATTGTGCAAATTTTATAGTTTATTCGGATAATTTCAAGATGCATCTTTTAAAATAAGTTTGATTTGTAATAAGTTTATGATTTAATATATTGATGGTTCAAATAGACTTGGGTTAGGATTCCACTGGTTCTTTTGGTCATGTGTTGCTCAATATTGATGTCTAATAGATTTATGATTTGATATATTGATGATTGAAATTAACTTGACTTAGGAATAATCTACCTTTTCTTAACATGTATTGATCAATGTCTAGTTTTATTTGGCAATTGGTAGTACCCCTTGACTAGCAGGGTTCGCCATTGGTTGAGAGAAACCAGGGGCATCTGAGTCATCAAAATCACTCGGGGATCGCACCCGTCCTAGACCGCACCAACCCTTAGCATGGTTGGATTTTAGTATCCACGGGGTTTCGAACCATCGACCTTTCCGCTTAGGGGTGTCTTAACCATCACCTACCACCGACTGTTCTACATCTCACGGATTAAAATGAAATGGGGTGAGAGAAGCTCGAACTCTCGACCTCAGGATTACTCAAACATCAAAGGTCAGCTATGAGACCTACACGGCAACCAATTGTGCCACCATCCTGTTGTATTCAATGTCTAGTTATTTGTGGCTGTTTTTTTGCTTTTTATTCACACCATATTAAGTTTTTATATATAGGTATTTGTATTTTCTATTGCTCCTAGATTTGAATTTTATTAACAATGTTGCACTATGCTCAAATATCAAATGTGAGACATTTTAGGCCATCATTTTTTTTCATATTGTCTAAATATCCAAATTATTTAAAAACAAAGTTTAAAATATAAAAATCCCTAAATTACATATTAATGTGGTGTATAGATTTAAACCCTTCAAGTGAAAACATTTTCTCAAGTATTTGAATCAAGTTTTCACTTCAAAAGATTTGATCCAAGTGCCATTAATTGTTTTAGATTTTAATAATTGGAACATATATCTCTTTGGTTTCAAAGTTTAAGTCAAAGCTTGCATGATAGTTTTTTTATCTAGTTATATTTTGTTATTTTATCAAAGTGTCATCCATTTCCTTCATTTTTATGTTTTAGGTTAATGCCTACATCGTAAAGTATTTTTGAATTAAGATCTTGTCTTGCTCTATTTCACTCGGGTTAATTAAGTTATATTCTCGATCCTAGCTACCTTATTTAGCTTGTTTGTAGGTTATTAGCTCCACCCAGGGGTTCTTATTATGTTTCATCACATTTACATAGTGCTTTTTTTAGGACACCCTCCACCCCATATATTCATTTTGAGACTATAACACCTTTCCAAGGGCTATGCCACACATGTTTGGAATTTTTGGATCCCAACATCCACCTCAAATTTTCCTCTAGGAATGCATATCCATCCCTACATCTCATTTAATTTTTTCTGCAAACATCTATCAGTATGCATTTTCATTTGTATATTTTCCACAACATCTCTCTATTACTCAATGGCTCTTTACAACACCAATTCCTCTTGTTACAGAGAGATGAGTTTGCACAATGTGTTGTATGAACTAGCCAATGCTCACACTAAATACCTCAAAATACATCCTAAGGTTTCCACCACCACATTTCACATGGCACCAAATTAAATCTCATTGCTGAAATAAAGTGCCCAAGTACATGGATAGTTTCTGGATTTTTGGATACACAATATCTCTACTTACTTCCAAACACCCAGTATTGATTTTGGTCCTAGTAACAATTTGGTATGTGGGATTAGATGAAGAATAGGATGCCAAAAACATTCCTATTATCATCATTTCATAAGAAACCTCGTGTTAGGCCTTGAACAAGTGTTTTCATCTACCAAATTGTATATCTAAACTCATGTGCGCATTACTATTCTTGCATTATTCTTGAGGAAAATGTATCTAATGTTTTATTGAAGCATTCACCAAACTTATTCCTCCAACTCCAAATCAAACATCCATAGCAGGTACTTGTACTTTAGTTTGATTCTACTACTATTACTACTCATCTATGAATAATAAGCTAGATAATCCATTGACACCAACCAAACAAGTATCTTAGCACCAAGCCCAGTCAATTGCTAATGCCACAAATGTCTATGATGGAGACTGCATCCATTTTGTTCCCAAGAATTCATTGAACAATAATTATCTTGTAAATAAAAATGCTCAACCTAGTAGCTGATGCATTGATAATGTGAGTTGAGTTTCCTTCTATTTGTATCTAGTTATGGCTCTTGCATGAGCTCATTTATATGCTAGTAGATGGATTTATCTACCATCACTAGTTACATCCCTTGTATGGCTTCTTTTTGGACCTTAAGCTAAAAAAGAAGGTCTGTCTAGAACTTAACATGTTAAAGGGCATTGGCAATTTTTCCCTAATTAAACTATCATACAAGAAATTTAACCAACCCAATTAGTATTTTGGTATTTATAACATTGTTCTCCAATTCTATACACTAAATGATAAGATCCATGGCTCGCATCTTATGGCCTAGCAAAAAAAAACTATCGTTCTATAAGTGATGAATCTGTGCATACCATTGTATATATGCTTTGTTCTTTGTTTGCAAAATGCAACTGGTCTCATTGCTTCTAGTTTTTTTTCTGTCTTTTATAGTTTTTCATTGTTTCCTTTGTTAAATAGTTTAACCAATTTCTCTTTGTTAATGCCTCAATCTCTAAGGATGGACATCGCAACTTGTTGCTCCTGTTTTCATATCAATGACAATGTGATAGATTCAAAAGCTTGAGTGCATTGATTATGTACTATTGATTAGGTAGAATGAAGAATATAAAATAGCATTATATTATATTATATAATTTGTAAAATGATTATAATAATTTGTTTACATTATAAGGATAATAGAAACATATTTAAATTTGGTTAAAGTTAAATAAGTAAATATATTATAAAGTGGTTGAGAATATCCATGGCATAAAGGTTGTTGAGAATATTTATGTTTCTCATATACTTTTCGTAGATGATATTCTCCTTTTCTTGGAAGGATCAAGGAGGGATTTATTAAAGTTCAAAGAAATTCTGGATCTTATTTTTAGGCTTCAGGTATGTTGGTTAATGGTAGGAAACCTACAGTCTCGGTGATGAATCTATCACAAGAAAATTTTGATTGGATGCTTTCTTTATTTAATTTTGAAGAAGTGGATGTACAAGATGGGCTCAGTTATTTATATTTCATCTTGAATCCCAATGATTATTCTAGAAGAGACTAGGCTTGGTTGATCGGAAATATCGAGAATAGGATTCACTTGTGGTGTAACAAGTGGTTGTCTCATGGTGGTAGATTTATTCTTATAAAAGTTGTCCTTGAAGCAATATCGATTTATTGGTCTTCTCTGGCTTTTGTACCAGTAGCATGAGACAAACTTGCTTTGCTTAAATAATTGGGTGGATGGGGACCAAAGAACCCTCATTGTTTCTCCAAGGCTTTGATCACCAAAGGTATTTGTAGGATTATTAAGGGGGAGGGCCTATGGGAAAATGTGGTGAACAATAAGTATATCTCCCCACTTATGATTGAAGAATGGATCAGAAGTCCTGATAAGAGGCCTAGATATGAATCATCTATGTGGAGGGATCATATAAAATCCTTTGATGTCATTGGTCCTGTCCTTCAATGGAAGGTTGGAAATGACAGAAAGTTTCATCTTTGATAAGACCAATGGGTGGGCTATTCCGCGGCTCACAAACTTCCCAATCATATGTTGGTTTATATCCAGAATTAGGATCTCCTTTGTTTAAGCCAAATTGGTATGGGAATTAACATATATGTTTCTATTCGGTTTTGGATGAGAGTGACGGACTTGGGCCAGGATGCACAGTCAAGTTTGGGACTTGTTCATTAAATATTTAAAGGATTCACATATATTCCTGTCATATAATGAGGATTCTCTTGTTTGGTCCAAAACTTCTAATGGTGATTTTTATTCTCAAAAGTTGGGTCACCATGCCATTAGATAGCCATCAACTGTTATGCAGGTTTTTATGTATTTTCCATTGAGGAGACAAATGGGAAGATATGACTCTATGCAGTCTCTGTACAAAGTGTTTTATTTAAATTAATGAAATGTGTTTTTCTTCTAGAGAAAAAAAATTATAAGGTCGTTAGTCTTTAACAAATATAGAAAATGAAAAATAAATTTTACATTAGATAGAGAAATTAAAAAACAAATGAAATTTGATAATAATATAAAAAGAATTTATAAAATTTGTCACATCAATAAGTAATTATCTTCTTAAAAAAATTACAATAAAAACAATAAAATAAATCATAGCAAAATCAAAACATATAACCACCTTTTTATTTTTATTTTTTGGTGAGCAAAAATCAACAATAACATATAGAGATGTCCACATAACACTTCTAAAAAATTTAAACTAAATGTTATTAATTTAAATTTTTATATTTAAAACAAATACTATATTAAATTCATATTCCATCAATTACCTCTTTGAATAATCATAAAATAAAATAAAATATGAATTTTAAATTTTCAAACTAATTTTAATTTATTTTAAAAATCATTTTAATAATTTTTTTAATATTATAATACATTAAAAAATTATAGCATAAAAATAAATTAAAACATATATATATAATTCAATTCAATAGACTTCAATGTCTTCACATCTATATATGCAATTCAATAGACTTCAATGTCTTCACAATAATAATGCCAAGATGGCGAGCATGTTATAAATAACCCAAACAACAAATGAGTCATTGCAACCGCTTTACACCCATCATGTTAACACTTCGAACAACAAATAAATCATTACAACCACTAAAAACACAACCTCTTGGTATCGTGGAGATAGAATTTTTCATTTGTAATTTTAAAAAAATGAGAAATATTTGATAGTTTTTGAAAACACAATCTCCTAGTATCGTGGAAACAAGTTAGGCTTTTCCTTGTCGATACAAGAAAAAGTCTAACTTGTCTCTACGATATTAAAAATACTATCAATTTGTAGAAAAGTTTTATTGGGCTGTTTCAGTGTGCTTTGTGTAGTGGGGGTGGATGTGGTTGATCATTTTTTTCATGTTGTTTTTTTACTCAAAACATATGGATTGAAGTTTGTAAGTGTGCTTTGTGTAGTGGGGGTGGATGTGGTTGATCATTTTTTTCATGTTGTTTTTTTACTCAAAACATATGGATTGAAGTTTGTAAGGGATTGAAGGAAAACTACTTGTGGGAAGGTTACAATTTGGATCATTGTTTAAAGAATTGGACCATTTCGGCGAGTTCATTGTGTAACTTGCCACTGTTTGTCGTGTGGAATGTTTGGTATGTGAGGAATGTTTTCATTTCGAAAATAAATGGATAAATTTGTTCATCATTGCTGCAAAGATAATTGGTGAATATAAGGATCACTTAATGGGTCCCTTTGTCCACAAGCCTTTGCATTTTTCAATGCCAAAGATTCCTATAGGATGCCATGTTGGTTGTTTCGATGGAGCAGAGCAGGGTGGACTCTGTGGGGTTGGTTTCATCATCAAATTGAATGCAAACCATTTTTTCCATGGTTAGTTGGAATGTGACAATGGTATGGACATGAGGGTTGAATTGATCGCCCTATGGGGTCTCTTAATTTTAGCTACTTGTATTGGTTCTATTATATATATCCCTAGGGACTCACAGGTTGTCATCAATTGGGTCGGGGATCTTTCTCGTCTTCGAGTCTGTTCTTTGGAAGAGTGGAAATCAAGGATTCAGGATTTTCTTGCCTCCTTTCGTCATATCTCTTATAACTACATTTTCAAGCAATTAAATCTTTGTGCTCATTTTTTGTCCAAGAAGGTTGTGGGGAAGCTTGAGGGTATCTTATTCTTTAAAGAGTATAGAGATTCCTCTAGGATCGTAGCTGGCTCTTTTCAGGATTATGGTTCAAGTTACTTTTGTCACTCTATTATTTTTCAGTTTTTTGTAAACATGTTACTTTTTGTTTGACCCTCGGATTACATGAATACCCTCATTTATTACGTGTCCATTTTTTGATCCATTGTTTACAGGAATATCCACGATCTTTTGAATTGTATTGGATAGAAATTTTATATCTTGAACACCTGGAGATCAAATGAACAGTTCATGTATTATATGCGAAATATTTTGTAAAACCATATTTTGTATCATATGTGAGGAAATCATTCCTACGTTAGTACTGGATACTTGTTTTTAGAACCTAGGAGAGTTGAATTTCTTGATATAGAGTATATTTTCTACCTCTATGGTTATTCGTCCCTGCCCACAGGCGCCACAGGCGCAACAAGGACTATAGAAATCGATTTTGCATTGATGTATTAGTTTGTCCATGTTTTCAATGCAATATAACCTAAAGTTTTGTTAATGAATTTGTGTTGTAGCTAATAACAAGATTAGAGGCCTTATTTGGCCTCTTACCAAGGCAGGGAGCGCAACTCGGTTGGTTATCTCTGCATGTTGATTTGTTGATTTGTGTGCACATGCACCAACAGGGTGCATGCATGTACTCCACCTTGTACTCCACCTGTTGGATCACAATTGAGGATTAGACTAGTCGTCTTCCTTACCTCGTCAGCTTGAAGTCTGATTCTTCATCTGCAATTTCTGTATACAGTCCATCATATCCTGGGAATATCCAACAATTATCATAACGCCCCTCCTCCTCCATTCAATTTCTGTTTTGTGGTTTTCAGTCAGTCACCATGTGTGGAATCATGGCGTTGTTCAGTTCCTTGGATACATCGCAGGCCAAGCATGTTTGGGTGCTGGAGCTCTCGCGGAGGTATGCCTAATATACATCTCTGGTTCAATTATATATGTTCGTCCAGATCGTGCGTGATCAATTCTATAAAAACTAGGTTTTTCAAAAATATAGCAACATTTTGGCACAGTACTAAAGATAATATTTTTTCATTGTAGCAATTGGATCAAATATTTGTTTGAATGGATTTTCATTTTAAGCTTTAATGAAGTTTTCCTGATTTTGTTTTTCTTTCATGGGAAGGTTACGACATAGAGGCCCCGACTGGAGCGGACTCTATCAGAGCGGGCATTATTTTCTTGCTCACCAGAGATTGTCCATAGTAGATCCTGCCTCTGGTGATCAACCCTTGTACAATGAAGATAGGAAAATAGTTGCTACTGTATGTCCATTGAGTCCTGCCAAGTTACTTCATATATTCAATTTGGTTTCATTCTTAGTTTGCAAATGTTTGTTAAATTTATATTTACGTGAAATTTTGGCATTGTAGGTCAACGGAGAAATATATAACCACCAGAAACTGAGGGAACAACTCAACTCTCACCACTTTTAGGCTGATAGCTTTTGTGAAATTGTAGCTCATCTCATGAGTATCCAGCTGTGTACTCTTCCTTCCTTCCATATTTCTCAATTGTTAGCTACTATTTCATCATTTTTATTTTTATTTTGTAGTCATGATGAAGTGCCATGATGGTTTTGGGGTCTAATGTTCTTTGTCTTTCTAAGAGTATGATGAGAATATCCTTTGTCTTTTCAAGATTATGATTGTGAATTGTTAATCTGTCTGTGCTATGCAAGTACGAGGACTATGGCAAGGAATTTGTGAATAGGTTGGATCGAATGCTCTCTTTTGTTTTGCTTGACACACGTGACTAGAGCTTCATAGTTGCTCGAGATTCCTTTGGAGTCACTCCCCTATACATTGGGTGGGGGCTTGATGGTCTGTTATTCTACACACCTGTTTTCTTCTGTCATTGCGTGAACTTTGAGTTTTTAGCTGGCAAAGTATGAAGAAGTCTTCATTAATTGAGTTGTTGTTATCTATGTTTCTGCCATTATCCTTGCAGGATCTGTTTGGTTTGCATCTAAGATGAAATATTTGTACGATGATTGTGAACGTTTTGAGTCATTTCCCCCAGGACATATATATACTCTAGTAAACAAGGTTTTATACCATTTAAATGCTTTCTAACACTTTTTTTTTGAATATTTTCTTTCAAACTTCCACAACATGAATAACGAAGTTTGATTTCGAACTCATTTGTTGCAAGAGGCCTAAGCAGATGGTACAACCCAACTTGGTATTCAGAAAATATTATACCGTCCACTCCATATGACCCTTTGGTTTTGAGACGAGCATTTGAGAAAGTATAGTCCATTACCATATTTCTCATGCTTTCTCATATCGATTCTACCCATGAGCGTTATTGTATAAAATATAAATATAATGCGATTTTCCTCCATGTAAAAGTAGTGATATGATCTGTTGAATGATATAGGTAGACATAAAAAGGATCATGATCGATGTTCTATTTGGAGTACTTTTATAAGGGGGTCTTGACTCATCTTTAGTTGCGGCTGTTGTAGCTCACCATTTGGATACTACCAATGCTACAAAACAATGGGGAGAGAAACTTCACTCTCTCTATGTTGGATTATAGGTCTTTTCATTCATTAACTTGGGGTGAACCCTTATTTTGGAAAATGGATCAGTGTGTTCTATATGTAGTAAATGGGTTGATGCAGGCTTTTTGACGCTTAGTCCAGTATTAATTTAATGAAAATTAGTTAGTGTATATTTCTACATGTAGATCGAAGTAAAATGAAACTCCATGCAGAGGAATCATCTCGTGTTGATAAAATAACTAGTAAAATGGTTGAACGAACCTCTTTTATAATCCATTTCTTTGTGTCTGAATAGGGTTCGCTAGATTTATAGGCTGCAAAAGAGGTAGCAGAGTACCTTGGTACTTTTCACCATGAATTCCATTTTACGGTGTATGTATTAGCCTCACACCCATCTCTGCATGTAAATTTTAAAGTAGAGGGAAGTTTTTGTTTATGTACATTGAATGGTTGCCTATGTTTGGGGCGATTATAACAGGATGGTATAGATGCAATCGAGGACATTATATACCACATTGAAATGTACGATGTGACAACTATCAAAGAGAGCACACCCATGTTCTTGTGCCTCTCTTAGTTTGAACCGTCAACTATTATCTCCTCATATGGAAGTGGTTTATCCACGGGCTTTCACATCGGTTTGTTCGGAAAAGAGAAGGAAGGAATGCAAAATTATCAGATCATGCATCGTCTTGCTACCCAGACCCACAATCAGTCTCAGGCTCAGGCTGAAGTTGTTGTTTATTGTCTAGCTACTCCTCAACATGGAGTAGAACACTTCCAGGGTCACATTCACCAGGAGAAAGTTACCCATGAGGAAGCTGAGAAACAAAAACACACCGGTGTGAGGAGAAAACTTCTCCCTTCACACGGATGCTGCTTCAACTCTAGTTCTGTGAGTCTTTCTTGCTTATAATTTCTCTATGCATCGATCACTTCACTAGCATTGCTTTCTATGTGATCTATTTCCTTCTTTGATTGATAATTTAATGGTGAATATATATAATTGCATCCTAGAATGCATTTCTTGAGAAATTCAGTACCCGGAGCTTGTCAAGGCTGACAATGGAAGACATCCGCTCGTGGTGGGTTTTTCAAAACTGGATGCAGCCATCTGGGTCATGCTAGAAATCCTTCCCACAAGATAACATAAGTTTTAAATTTCCGCTACAACAATTGAACCCACATATCTCGCTAATGAACAGCTTGTATGTGTGTTGTATCTGGTGCACCTCTTTTTCTTTCTTTAAATGGTTAATCACCCACTCTAGCTTTGGAAAATATATGTAAGGAGTTGTTACCTGGCCGTAACCTATTTCCATCTGCTCAGATAGCATTAGCGCCTTTCAGAAAATCATAGTTCACATTCAATCCCATGGTGAAGGCACCTGGCATTCCCTTCGCAAGGCCGCAGGTTTTTTCCCAAACCTTTGCTTCAGATATTATATATACATGAACCTTTGACCTTAAGAAAGACCACTTGAACTTCTACTATGAACCTTTTCACTTCTTCCACTTTAACTTCCCCTGCTTTAGGAGAGTATGCTTTAGGCTGAATGGATGTCAGCTTAAGGTAAACAACAAAGATGGAAGGAATGGAAGAAGGAGATGGTCACCTGTTAAGAGCGAGATAAGAAAGAGATCATGGCTACTAAACTGTGCTAATCAAATGAAATAATTTACTTTACTAATCTTGAGACAGGGTGCTTGATACACTCCATTACTACTCGCTCACCTTTTTAACTATGGATGTAGACTTTACCTTACATTCTATCTATTCCACCTTATGGAGACACAACTTACCTTGCAAGAAAATTTGGTGGAGTTGGAGCATAACCAAAACCTCCCCATTTTCCTTGTTGAATAAAATTTTCGTTTTTTCTATTATAGCACTGTTGAGATGCGAAAAGAGTTGCAAACTCTCAAGCGTGGAAGTAGGCTCACAGATGAAGAAGACAAACTCATCATCGAACTCCACTCTATCATTGACAACATGTATATACTTGATCACTTTCTTTTCTCCAATGGATTCTAATATTGAAAATATCGATTCTTTTACTCGAACTCGCTTGAACTCAGGTTTACTTAAGACATTTTCACTGATAATCGATGGTTATTTTTTAAACAATTGGATTTGTGATAAGTGTCGTCATTTGCGCACTAAATGTTGTTAAGTGTCATAATTAACACCTTAATTACTAGTTAACTGTGATTAAGAATAATTAGCCTGTAGAAGTGGTTATCATCTCTGATATGGATTGCATTGAAGATTTGATGATGTTGTATGATTTTAATAAGCCTTCTGAACCCTTATATCATATGTTGTATCTGTTAATTAATTTATATTAAATTATTGTTACATATTGGATTTTATGTCTCAATTAATTTTGGAAAAATAGAAATTAAATGTTTATGGTTTATCTGCTACACTAAAAATCAAGTAATTGGCCTCAGAGAGCTAATTATATATCCCTTAGATGCTCTCATAGCCCTGGGGGATTTTACAGGTGGTATCCGAGCTATGGTTCCAACACTGTGGCTATTAGGCCTTCCATAGAGTTATAAATCTTTTGTTTCTATGCATTTGGAGATTATAAATGTGCTTTGTGAAAGAAGTTTAACCTCCCTTATGTGAACGGAAGAATAAGAAGCCTCACTTGATAGATTTGTTTGTTGTATGGTTTAGAATTAATTAATATTGCATATTTATTGTTCAATAGATTGATTGGTGAGTACTATGTGGTGCATATCTAATAATCGAGTAGATTGATTGGTTGATGGATGTTCACCCTGCATTGCCTCTTTTACTGTTTTAGTGATTTGATTGGTTGATGTTTGTGCTTTGCCTCTTTTACTGATTTAGGGATTTGATTGGTCAATGCTTATGCATTGCCTCTTTTACTATTCAGTGACTTGATTGGTTGATGCTTGTGCATTGCCTCTTTTACTGTTAAGTGACTTGATTGGTCGATGCTTGTTCATCGTGCATTACCTCTTTTACGGCTCACTGAATTGTTAATATTGAAATGCTTCATGTGGTATGATTTATTTACTAGTACATTATGATTATTAATTTATAAGTAAATACTTGTCATTATAATAGTATGTACTATGTACCATTATCAATATTAATTTAATGCTAAGCTATTAGGATGATATAGTTTTATTATTATTAAATATTAATATGATTTATTAAGTGGCATTTATACCCTATATGGATTTTGGTTTTTCTATTGATGTTATGTTTTTGTAGGCTTATTTATGCCACTTGGATGAGGGTGGTTACATTGATGAGTAACTTCTTGTCTATTTTGGGAAATAGGCCACTAGTCTTAATAGTAGTTCCATTTTACTTTTATTTATTTTATTTTATTTTCAATGTATGTGAGTACTCCTTGTCTATTTTTGGAGGAAATGAGCCACTTATCTTTAATGGTTCATATTCTCTTTTATTTTATTTATGGGGATGTAACTCTTTGTCTATTTTTGGAGGAAATGAGCCACTTGTCCTTAATGGTTCATATTCTCTTTTATTTTATTTATTTAGTCCATGAAAATGTAACTCATTGTCTATTTTATGGAGGACATGAACCACTTGTCTTTATTGGTTCATATTCTCTTTTATTTTATTTATGGGGATGTAACTCCTTGTCTATTTTTGGAAGAAATGAACCACTTGTCTTTAATGGTTCATATTCTCTTAATTCTATTTATTTTATTTTATGTGTGTAAGTAGGTAGCATAGGAGTGTATGATAATATATATATATATATATATATATATATATATATATATATACAACATAAATTTAAATATGTATAACATAATATGTTATGTACAATAGATGAAGGGTTTATGATATTGAATATAGCATTATATATATATATATATATATATAATATGTGTGGTATATATATAGTTGTTAAAGTTATATGTAGATATGAATGGATATATATGTGTGTGTGTGTGTATTTTAAAATATGCAATAATTATTAGTATTACGTGTATATGATATTGTGTATATACTATATGTACAGATGTGAATGTATGTAATGAAGAAAGTGTAAAATATTGGAAGTATTTGGGAGTCTTTGGAAGTGTTTGGGAGTATTTGGAAGTGTTTGGAAGTATTTGAGAATATTTGACAGTGTTTGGAAGTATTTGAGAGTTTTTGGAAGTATTAGGAAGTATAGTGTGATCAGAAGTATTATGTTCTAGTATATATGTTATAATGCATAACTAATATGATAGCATTGGATTAAGTAATTATACCGCTATAATTGTATGGATATTATCGTATACCATAATGGTTATACGGGTGTATAAAATATAGGATATATAGGTTATATGACTAATATGATGTGTATATGATTAATAATAATATGATCTATGTTTGAAGAATTATAATATGTATGTAGACAAATGGGCTTATGTATGGAAATAATGCATAGTAATAGTAAGTATGGTGTATGGTATGAGTGTATGATGGTATGTTGTATAGCTAGTAATTATTTTATTGTAGAATATTAAAATATTTTGGTGGTAGGATGTTTGGTTGTTTGAGGTGACTATGTATTTACTTTGGTTGATAGTATAAGTAGTGTTCCACATGTAAATAATTAGTAACATAATGTATGGCTAGTATATGGGTATTAGATGGGATTGTTGTCAATGTATAACATTGTTATTGATGGAGTATGTATGTAGGTAAGATGTATGATTGTGTATGTGTTGAGTGCTTCCATAAGTGCTGTATTAGTAATATTTGTGTGATGATGTTGATTGTATACATGTATTATTGATATATAGATGTTATATATATCTTCATGTGCTAATAATTATATATAATTTTATGATAAATAGTAACTATTCGAAATTATTGTTATGGTCGATGTATGATGTTTGAATGGTTGATGTATGGTGTTTGATACTATTGGTTGCTAATGATTGACATCAGTTGATTAATGGTTGATACATGTAGATATTATCATTACTGTATTTATGGATGTTACTATTTGTTCTTGGTTGTTATGGTTGTCATGTGTATGCTTGATGAATGATGGTTGATGTTGAGTCGATGATGTATGGATGATATTTTTATTCATATGGTTTTTATTGGTTGTTATTTTTCATCATGGGTTGATATTAGTATGGTTGATGTATCCTTATTTGATTGAGGTATTCTAGTTGATGTATTTTGCTTCTAGTTGATGTATTATGATTGATGTGTTCTAGTTGATGTATTCTGGTTGATGTATTTTGCTTTTGGTTGATGTATTTTGATTGATGTGTTATGGTTGATGTATTCTGGTTGATATATTTTGCTTCTAGCTGATGTATTATAATTGATGTGTTCTGGTTGTTGTATTCTGGTTAATGTATTTTGCTTTTGGTTGATGTATTCTGATTGATGCATTATGGTTGATGTGTTCTAGTTGATGTATTTTGGTTGATTTGTTCTGGTTGATGTACTATGATTGATGTTTGTATGGGAGGTTGAAGTGTGTCATTGGTTGATATTGGTGTATGATTGATATATAGTTGAGGTATTATGAATTGATGTATTATGGACCAGCTTTTGTATGACTGATGCATAATTGATATTGGTTGATGTTATTGGTTCATACTAATTACTATTAGTTGATGTATATTGCCTTTTTTTATTGTTTTCTATATAAGACTTATGCCTTGTGTGGAGATGAAAGGTAGCATGTTTAACTGCTATTCATTATGGCCCTTTTTGGTTTCTTGGTTATATTGGGATTGTTGCATATATAAGTTCGCTTACTTGTTACATTAAGTGCATAAAATGTCCAAGTGATCTTTGTAATCTTTGATAGAAAAATATCTTTGTGATCTTCATTAGAAATGTATCTTTTATGATCTTTATTGAAAGGTATTTTGGTGGTATCTTGGTGACATTTCATGTGCAGGTATCTTGGTAATATCCTGGTGGTATTTTGTATATCTTGTTGAAAATTATGTACTAATCGTGCGACTAATTAAAGCATGATTCAGGTACCTTTATTGAAGATGTACTTCATGTATACTTATATATCCAATACTAATACAAGTACCCCTATTAGAAAAATATCCTTGTGATCATTGCTGAAAGTATCTTGTTAGGGTATCCTTATGGTATATCAAATACCTTTGTTGAAAGGCATCTTTGTAAAGTATCATGGTAAATCTCATGCATCCTTGTAGGGAAAGTATTTGGGTGATAAATCAAGTAAAAGCATATTGGTAATGCATCTCATATGATTGACTGATTGGAATTCATTTCATATATCTTAGATGCATTTCATGTATTTTGTTGACAGAGCATATGCATGATGCATTTCATTTATTTGTCGGTAAAGTATATGCATTTCATGTGATTGATTGACTGGAATGCATTTCATGAAGAAAGAGTACACACTTGATGCACTTCATGAGATTGAATGGTATACTTGATTCCCTTCATGAAATTGATTGAAATTGATTAGAATAAGATTCAGGTAGATGCATTTCAAGTATTTTGTTGAAGAAGTATCTATATTTTGTGTACCTTGTATATACTGATGTATTTCATGTATCGATTTATTCCATGCATCATGTATCTTGAAGATGTATTTTATGTATCTAGATGAACATTGTATATACATATATATATATATGTTGATAATTGTGTTCTGTTGGAATGTGAAGAAAGTATCCTTGATGAATAATACCATGTATCATATATTTGTATGCCTGATGTTAATCATATGGGTGATTGAAATATGATTTTCAGGTGGATGTATCCCTGTTAAAGTTTGAAGGCCTTGTAAAGAGGATTGAAGACCTTGTGATGGGGATTGAACATTGACCCTTGCTTCCTTGAGTCCACTCTACTAGTCTCGGTTCTCCCATGTGTAGTGGAGACGGACAGAAAAGTAGGCGATAGTGGGAAGTATTGTTGTTAGAAAGATGTTATCTTTCTGAGGCATGTATGGGAATGTATGTTATCATTTTGTAAATTCATTTATGTAATACGCATCGAGGATACTGTATTGTTTAATGGGAGGGGATGCAATACCCTCTGGTTTAGCCCCTGTACATGTTATTATTATTTTGATGTTGTGAAATTATGCGACGAGGTGTCAGGACTATGGTTTGAAAATTATTATTATTATTATTATTATGTTATTTTTATTAATTAATAAAATAAAACAATCGGATCGTCCAATGCCACAAAAGAGAGTATGAGGAACCATCATGTTACGAGCAAGGGGTTGTGGGAAAACTGTTACCTTTGTGTTTGTGTCTATGTTGATGTTATATACCCTTCTTGTGTAATTGGTGGATCATTTTGGCTGTGTACCCTCACGTGTTATGTTACTCCTTGGTTTCATTTATTCCGGGATTAATTTTTATTAGTGTTGGAGTCTCTCTCTCTCTCTCTCTCACCTAGTGCATCCTCTTGCATTGGGTTAGTGTGTCTCTTGGTGTATCCTCATGATGTGTAACCCCTATTTTCTATTTTTGGAATGTAACTCATCCCTTGTGTCTCGCTCTCTCCCAATTTGAATTTCTCATGAAGGAATTCGATCTGCTTGTGTTGGTTTGTCACACTTGTATGTTGGTTCATGTTTTAGCTCTTGTACTTGTGTTTGGCACTTGTGGTTTGATTTTGCTGCTCTTGGTATGAGATCCTTGCTAGTCATTGTGCCTTTGTGGAGTCTGTTCCCAATATGAGTTACTTTGGAGCCGCTATGAGTTACTCATCCCTTGTGTCTCGCTCTCTCCCAATTTGAATTTCTCATGAAGGAATTCGATCTGCTTGTGTTGGTTTGTCACACTTGTATGTTGGTTCATGTTTTAGCTCTTGTACTTGTGTTTGGCACTTGTGGTTTGATTTTGCTGCTCTTGGTATGAGATCCTTGCTAGTCATTGTGCCTTTGTGGAGTCTGTTCCCAATATGAGTTACTTTGGAGCCGCTGTTGTATTCCTTGGATTGCCTATGGAGATCCTAGATTGGTAGTAGGGGTGAGGTCCACTGCCATTGGATTCGAGGTTGGAAAGAGTTGTGTATTTCCTCTGGAGATCCTAGTTTGGCAGTAGGTTTGAGGTCCACTTCCTTAGATTTGAGTTTTTCCTAGAGCCACTGGAATTTCCCTGGATTGGAAGTGCTACTTTCCATTGGGTTGTGGTTGGACTGTTGTCCTAGAGCCACTGGAATTGACCTAGAGTAGAAGTAGAGGCCATGCTTTCCATTGGGTTTTGGTTGGACTGGTTTCTTGAGATAATTTGTGGTTAGGTGAATTCTTTCTTGTGGAATCATGGTTATTTATCAGGGGTTACCATTTAAAAGTGATGTTTGGATTGCATTGTGTCTATGACTAGGTGGAACGTGGCACGGTTGATTCCGGTTGCATTTTTGGCAAAGATAAGGGATCCACATCGTATTTGGAAAGTCATCGATGTTGATGTAACTTCGACACTACTTCAAATGAACAAGTTTCCAGTCCGACAGGTTATCTCCTACAGGTTAGCTCCGACAGGTTCCAAATTCAAAAAAAATCTGACAAGTCTCGACTTGGACACACCTCGACACATTCGCACCTTCGACATGTTCAGCAACCTCACAGTTCACGATATCGACAAGCAGCGTCGACATGCGACCAACGATTGTCGAACATCGACAGACTGTCTTTCTGTCTTCTAGTCGACTGTAACGGTTGAACTATTGAACCGTTCTAACTTCTTTTTAACTGAACATAATGGGAAGGCACCCAAGCATCTCATAATGCTATATAAGCATGTATAATATTGTAATATAATCAATCGGATAGGGAATTCACTTAGTAATAGAATCATTTTGCATTCCTGCATATTGTCTATGCGTATTTGTGTTTATGTGTGTAGTGTAATCCTACTTTGCTCATTCTGCTTATTCTTAATTGCTTATGCCGTCACAGAGCCGAATTATTCATTCGAACTATTGTCCCCCTCGTGCTTCCTGGACACGACTCGGATCATTGGTATTAGAGCATTAAGTTTTCGTGCTTAAATTCTGCGTATACACTTTTCTCAAAGTTACCTGACTTATGTCAGTTCAAACTCGCTCGCAATATCAATAATCCAAGCAGACGCTACCTTGAAAGATGGCAGAAGAAACAAACGATATACATGCAGCCGACGAGACAACACAACTTATTGAGCAAGCTCTGGCTCGACAACAGACCGAAATGTTCACCCAGTTCAATGAGATTCTCATTCGATTCGCTTCGAGATCCTGAGGATCTTCGACAAGAATTCACTCTGATAAAATAAACCTCTTCAAAGTACAAATGAATTTGGACATACCGAATCTTGAAGGTAAGATTGACGCGGCATCCGTCGACAATTGGGTACTACAATTGGAATCCTATTACGCTATTAATCAACTCTGAGAAGCTGAAAAGGTCACCATTACATCCTTAAAGATGTCAACCTCCATGCACTGCTGGTGGGAGAAGCTCTCGACAAAGATGGAGAAAAGTGGAGACCCCATCAACACATGGGATAAATTCTTTGAACACATCCGAGAGGAATTTTACCCACCTAAATACCTCGAGCACCAGTATAAGAAGTGGCAGCAACTAAGGCAATGGATACACCAATCACTACAGAGTTACACCGACGATTTCTATCGACTCATGGCGAGACTTGGAATCCAAGAAGAAGAGAAATTGTTTGTTCTGAAGTACGTTAACAGATTGTCCCAGTACATTTAGTAGGAGATGGATTTTCTGACTGTCAATACGCTTGGGGATGCTTTCCACTACGCCAACAAACTAGAAACCAAGCAGAAAGAAAAAGCACGTTTCACGATAAAGCCGACATTAGGATGACCACCCGACAAGAAGGCACCAACCGACTTCAACAAGTTGAAATCTTCTCAGCCGACACCGCCAAAGCCAGATCACAGAAAGAAGCCTTTTCACAAGAGGGAACGTAGCAAACAACTGTTGACCATAAAATGGTGCGATTACGACCACTCATCTTGGCATGATACATCTAAAGGCAAAGCACGGAAGACATTTTTGGCAAAAGTTTCAACCTCCAACGCGTTTCACAAGATGGTGGAAGAATCTGATCTAGACGCAATGACCCTTTTGACCTCGACCAGTCCAGCAGCCTCGACTATCGTCGACAAGGAGGAATGAGAACGTCTGTTCCATACACGGATATGGGTCGAGAGAAACCCATTACATCTGATTGTGGAAAATAGGAGCCAGAAGAACTTCATTTTTGAAGATCTCGTGAAGAAACTAGGTCTTGTTACCACTCTGCATCCTCAACCTTACAGCATCGGTTGGATGAAGGATGGACAAGAACTATGGATCACTCAACAATGTAAGCTTTCTTACTTCATAAATCCTTTTGAAAATGAAGTACTCTGTGACATGGCACCACTCTCGGTAGCCGACGCCCTGTTTGGGAAACCTTACCTCTGGGATAGACATGGAAGTTATCAGTCACGACCTCAGAAGGTGATTGTCAGAATCCGATATCAATGGTTCAACATACTAGAGCGTCAACCTACACTGATGGTTGCACTGATATCTGCCAAACAGACAAATAAGCTCATCAATCATGCTCAGAAGTTCGCATTAATCATGATCAGGCCACAACATTCTAAGAAAACCGCATAAACAAGTCGAGTCACTGACCAATGTAGTTCTCAACAGAAGCAGCAACTCGATCATATTCTCAATGAGTACCAGAACCTCTTTCAAGCTCCAGACGGAGTACCTCAACATTGTCAGGTAAAACACTCTATTGAACTTGTTCCTAGTTCTTCTTTTCCTAATGCATATGTTTACAGAATATCCCTTCTTGAAAATGAAGAGATTCGTAGACAGATCCAAGAATTAATCGACAAAGGTCATATTCGACCCATCTCCTCTCCTTGTGGAAGCCCAGTCATCCTAGTTCCGAAGAAATGCAGGACTTGGCGCATGTGCATCGACTATATAGCTCTCAACAATATATCGGTGAAGAATCGGTACCCTCTGCCACGGATAGACGAGGTCATCGATTGTCTGAAAGGTGCTAAATTCTTTACTAAGCTAGACCTCATGTCGGGATACCATCAGATTCCAATCGAGCCCTCAGATGTGTGGAACACTGCTTTCAAGACCAAGGAAGGGTTGTTTGAATGGTCAGTCATGCCTTTCGGCTTAACCAACACACCTGTGACCTTCATTCGACATATGGATAACCTTCTTTGACCTTTCATTGACAAATGGGTTATTTTCTATCTCGACGATATACTGATTTTCAGTCGATCATGGGAAGAACATGTCGGACATCTTCGACAAGTCCTCGACACTCTCCAGCAACATTGACTTTATCTGAACATGGACAAGTGCTCTTTTGCGATGATCAACATCAAATATTTGGGGTATGTAATTGACTCTGCAGGCATTCACATCGACCCAAAAAAGTGCAGATCCTCAAAGATTGGCCCATTCCTAGAAGCATTCAAGAACTAAGAAGTTTTCTTGGTTTGGAAAATTTATATCGACGATTCATACTCGGCTTCAGTCACATAGCCTGGCCCTTGAATTACTTGAAAAAGGGAAATGAGAAAACTGTATTCCAGTGTACAACGACACAACAAGTAGCTTTTGAACAACTCAAACACAAGCTCTGCACTGCACTAGTACTTGTGCTACCTGATTTGCATCAGCTATTTGAGATTGAGACGGACGCATCGGACTATGCCTTGGGCGCAGTGATCACTCAATATGGTCACCCAGTCTCTTTTCATTCGAGACTTTTAAAAACAGAGTTAGAAGATACTCGACGTACGAAAAAGAACTGTACGCCATTGTGCAAGCTCTCAAGCAATGGAGGCATTATATCCTTGGCAAGGAAACAATCATTCTCATTGATCATAAGCCTCCACAGTTCGCTCCGACACAATCAAAGTTGTAGAAAAACTGACAACTCACGTGGATTAATTACCTACAAAAATTCCAGTTGGTGATTAAGTATCCGAAAGGTAAAGCTAACGTCGTCGCCGATTGCCTCAGTCGTCCACCCATTACTCTCCTTTTGACAGTGTTGAGTATGTAGGGATATGACATGACCACTTGGCCACAATTGTATGAGGACGATAGCGACTTCTCAGCAGTCTACCGATAGTTACAGACTAATAAGTTGTGGACCTCAGACTCCGGCTATTTCCTGAAAGATACTTTTCCATACAAGCTTGGACAGCTTTGTGTACCAACCGATGAGCACCGACAGCAGCTCATTTGGGACGCACACTATAGCAAGATTGCAGGACACTTTGGAGTAGCAAAAACACTTGCTATACTACAGAAGTATTTCTTTTGTCCTGCACTTAAATATGACTTCAACAGGTACATTCGATCATGCGTGGTTTGTGCCATTACTAAGCCACCTAATCGACGATAGGGATTGTATACACCTCTACCAGTTCCTAGTCGACCATGGGAATCTATTTCTATGCACTACTTGACGAGTTATCCTACTACCAAACATTACCATCACGGGATATTAGTAGTAGTCGACTAATTTTCCAAGATGTCCATTCTCATACCATGTAAGAAGACCATGACAGCGCAGCAGACCGCTCAGCTCTTCTTTACACATGTTTGGAAACACTATGGTTTACCAACAACCATTTTTTTCGACCGAGATTCCAGATTCATCAGCATCTTTTGGAAGACCCTTTGGAAATTGCTAGACACACAACTCTCATTGTCGATAGATTTCCATCCTCAGATCGACAGACAGATGGAAGTTGTGAATCGCTTGGTAGTACAACTGCTTTGCATGTACAATCACCAACATCGACGCACATGGGATGAAAGTCTTCCATACATCCAACATAGCTACAATCGTGCTCAGCATAGCTCTACAATAAAGAGTTCATTTGAATTATGTTACGTATTTCAACCCTCGGCGCCTATCGACTTGATCAGCTCCTTGACACAGCCGAGCGACACCGGCTATAGCCAACGAGAAGTTGATAAAGCAGTCAAGTTCAGAGATCAGATATGCGACATCCAAAAGCAAGCATAGGAAATGTTTCACGGAGCAAGCGAGAAAGCTAAGGAGTGACATGACAAGCATCGTATTCCTCATTCATTCCAAATTGGGTATAAGGTCTGGTTACATTTCAAGGAGCACTTCACAGGCCCATTCAAGAAGCTCAAGCCTTTGCGATATGGTCCGTACAATTTTATTCAACACATTGGAAAGAACTCTTTCCAACTCGGAATTCCAGCATGCTTGGGTCTATGTCCAGTATTCAATGTGGATCTACTTCAAGCATACCATGCACCCTTGTTGGAACAGAACAACTTGCAGACAGTAGAACCCAAAGACATTCATCCAGATGTTCAGGATCCTCTTCCTTGTGACACCATTGTGGGATGATGAGTACGCCATACAAGGGTGAACAAAATTCCCTTGTTTCAGGTTTCCAAGGCTAGATAGATCCCCTCTCAAGGAAAGTGGTACTCTATTATTGAATTGATCGACACGTTTCCTCACCTTCACGAGCAAACAATGGGGTCCATTATTTCTTAAGGAAGGAGGTCTGATCCGCATCGCAGTTAGCAATTCATCGATGTTGATGTAACTTCGACATGACTTTGACTCGACAAGTTTCCAGTCCGACAGGTTATTTTCGATAGGTTATCTCCGACAGGTTAGCTCCGATAGGTTCCGAATTTGACACAAATCTAATGAGTCTCGACTTGGACACACATCGACACATTCACACCTTCGACATGTTCAACAATGTCACAGTTTGCGACATCGACAAGCAGCGTCGACATGCGACCAGCAACTGTCGAACTTCGACAGACTGTCTCTCTGTCTTCAAGTTGACTGTAATGGTTGAACTGTTCTAACTTCTTCTTTGTAACTGAACGTAACGGGCAGGCACCCAAGCATCTCAGAATTCTATATAAGCATGTATAATATTGTAATATAATCAATCGGATTGTGAATTCACCCAGTACTAGAATCGTTTTGCATTCCTGCATATTTTCTGTGCGCATTTGTGTTTAACTGTGTAGTGTAATCCTGCTTTTCTCAATCTGCTTATTCTTAATTGCTTCCGCCATAACAGAGCTGACTCATTCAGTCGAACTGTTGTTCCCCTCGTGCTTCTTGGACACGACTCAGATCAATAATTGCTTTATCTCATGTTTATTTAATGTTTTGGCTCTGATCTAATTTATTTATGGATTCACATGAAATATTTGATGAAATGTTTGAGCTATTTGTGGAATAAATTTCTCATGGAATTCAATCTATTTATGCAAGTAACTTTTGTGAAGGAATTGGAAACCAGTTTTTGAGATTTTGTGCACAAATTGTTTGAGGAAATGATTATTTGGAACCTTTGCTAAAGAACTGATATGTATGCCCTTGTTCATTAGATAATGTGTATTTTTATGGTACAGTAGCCTCGGAATGGTTTAAGTGTTAGGAACCTGTGTCAAGCCTTCTCTTTACTTTGTTAGTATATTGTTGTTGGACACATATGCTTTGTAAGTCGTCCCATAGTATTATATGTTCCATGGTATTGGTTTATAGTTTGTATTAGCCCATACTATTATATGTTCCATGGTATTGATCCATAGTATTGGACGCATATGCTTTGTAAGTCGTCCCATAGTATTATATGTTCCATGGTATCGATCCATAGTATTGGCGCATAGACTTAGTATATAAGTTTGTGTTGAGGTCAATGAAGGAATCGAGAAGTTATTTGTATTGAACTTGCTCAAATGAGGTTTCCCCCTCGAAGTGTCCCACGATCAATAAATATATTCTGTGTTTTGTTATTTATGATATATCATGCATTTTCATTAATTAATTGTTGGAGGTTCCTCACATCTGGTATCAGAGGACTTTCTTGGGCTCGTTTGGTGGAATTTATGCCGAAACAAAATTTGCATCTGAATTTGTTTCTATCAATTGAAGGTTTGGATCCGGGAATAATCCCTATCCGCTTAATTGTGGGAATTACTTGGGCATAATCCTTAAAACTCATTGTGAGGAGTACCAAAGGAACCCCGAAGTAGCTGGCCCATTGAGAGGACATGCCTGCGAAAAGAGAAACGAACCCTACCAGATTGACTAGTTCCCACCCATGAGTTAAAACAAGAGATGTCATTTGTGGCAAAGTGGTTATCAGTTTTACTTGAGCCGTGGAGTGAGGGGTATTGCCCCAATACGCAAGACTTTAGAGAACATTGGTGGCCAAGTGAATCCCCTTAACCTTTAGGAATCCACACATACCTGGGGTCCATATCTATTTCCAGCTAATAAATCGCAAATTACATATGTCCAGAACTATTGTCGATCACTTCCGCATCGTTGTTGATCCATTCCAAAAAAAAAACATTCTGTTTTTTTGCCATATCTTCTTTGTTTTAACTCCGTTTCCCTTGAAAATCCACTTACACCCCTGTAATCCAATTCTACATATTTAATTCCTGAGGACCCTATCTCAAATTCCACTCCTGAAGCCAAAAATATCACATTTGTCTATTTTTAGGGTTTGCCACAACTTCTTCGATTTTCACCCAATCGCCTTCAAATTTTGCCACAGTGTTCATTTCCTATTTCTGCTTCTTTGTCCCTCTTTGAAAATGTTTCCCATTCTTTCACCTAGCTTTTGAAATCCTCCTTTCTTGGTTCCCTATCCATTCGAAAGTGTTCAAAACCTAGTCAAACCCCAATTACCCATCAGATTTTTTCCCAAATCCAAATTTTCCTTTACTCAAATAGTTTATGTTTTTATTTTTCTACCCATTAAAAAAAAACAAAACTCTTGGTTATGGTTGTCACCCGCGCAGGAGAAAAAACCATGGAGGAAGAACTTGTAGCCCTTAAAACCAAACTCCAAGATTTGGTTGAAAAAATTCTCGACCTCCATCTTGAGCATTCAACCATGAACAATAAATGACAGTCCGAGTTTTCTACATACATTGGGTTCTCTTCTTCCAGGAATTTTCGTGGGTCAAAGCTTGATTTTCCTCGCTTCAATGGTAATGATTCGAATGGATGGATATACCGGGAATAACAATATTTCAGTCTGCATAATACTTTTGATGTCAACAAAGTTTCACTTGCATCCTTTTATTTGGAATAGAAAGCCCTTCAATGGTACCGTTGATACATCAAGGCTCATGAAGAGCCAAAATGGATAGATTTTTTACAGCTCATTTTGCAACGATTTGGTCCTAGTGCTTTTGATGACTTTACAGGAGCACTCACTAAACTTCACCAAATTGGCACTGTGAGAGAGTATCAGACAGAATTTGAGAAACTAGCCAATCACACATAAGGATTTCCTGATGAATTCTATAGGAGTTGTTTTATCAGTGGTTTAAAGGATGCAATCTGATATGGGGTCAAAATGTTATGTCCCAATGCAATGATGGAAGCCCTGGGGTTGGCTAAGTTGGTAGAGGACAATATCACATCCCAATAGCACTCCAAACCCACTTTTGTTCCCTTCAAAAATGTGGGTTCCCAATGACCTCCCATCACGCCAGCTCCTCGACCAACTCCTATCAAGCATTTGTCTGAAGCAGAGATGCAGGAACGTAGAGAAAAAGGGCTTTGTTATATTTGTGATGAGAAATTTACTAGGGGACATAGATGTGTTGAGAATAAGCTCTATCTCTTGGATGTGGATTCTCCACCTGCCTCTCAAATTGGTGAAAAAGCTCCAGATACAATAGATGATCAGGTCGACATTCAACAACCGCCTGTTGACCCTCTGTCTCAGGAAGACCACCCAGATATATCTCTCCATGCTTTATCCGGTATCACCACCCCCCAAACAATCCGGGTCAGGGGTTACTTCAAGAAGCTCCCTCTTACAATACTCATTGATTCTGGTAGCACTCATAACATCATTGACCCTCGGATCGCCAAACAGGATGATTGTTTTGTCCATCCTTGATCCAACTTTGAAGTCATGATTGCCAATTGGGGGCACCTTACCTTGCAAGGGGAAGTGTCAGAATGTGCATATCTCTATGGGAGATTATAACCTGCGCTATGACATGTTTTCCTTGGCCTTAGGCGGATGTGATGTGTTTTTGGACGCTCAATGGCTACATACACTTGGCCCCATCCACTAGTACAAAATGAGAGATAAGTGACAAAAAAAAGACCAAAATCCACATATAAATGACCACTTTTGAGTTGGTGACTAGTGGTAGCAAATTACTGGCCATATATCATGCGACCAAAAATGTGGTCATATTTAGCTTGGTCATTTATAGCTTATCTTGTGGTCATATATTTGGTCATTGATTTGGTAATATATTTGGTCATTAATGGTCATGTGATAAATGACTGCTAATTTGCTACCAGCGATCGCCAACTCAAAAGTGGTCATTTATATGCATATTTTGGTCTTTTTTTGGTCACTTATCTCTCATGTTGTAATGGTGGTTGTTTATATGCAAATTTTGGTCATTTTTTTAGTCATTTATCTCTTTTTAGTGGTTTCAGAATATAAAAAGGGCACGGTGGAATCGAACCACCAACCTCCTGCACATAAGGCAGGTGCTCTACCATTGAGCTAGCACCCTTAAATAGAATTCCTTATGGATTGATATGAGAATAAAATTTCCAACAGTTAACACCATCTTGCCAAATTCTGGAAAATGGTCACATACCTAGGTAAGAAACAAAGATTACCCAATAGCCCCAAAAATGGTCATGTTAATGATAACCTTCTTTTGCAAAAATCAAGAATGCAGTTGTATTATAAATTTTTTCTCTGAGTGGTACCAAATCAAGAATCACATTTGTATTTTCCTGATCCTGGGCATCTGCATTTTCTCCCATAATTAACCTTACTTGGCTTTGTTTCAAGAAATTTCCTGCTGCTATCTATGCATCCAGCACTGAAACTAATGGGAAAAAAGCATAAAGTGTCACCCCAAGCTAAAGATCCACATTCATTGGATATACACAGCCACATGGTGCACTAGGAGGAGTAGAAGTCAATGGTTGAGTGCAAGCTATTAAACCGCAATCTGTACAAAGAATGCATCAAGTTAGTCACACATAATGTATCTTGATTCTTTATACACAAAAATAAGGTGAAATCTAAGTAGATTGATCTTATATGCATGGTGTAAATTTATTTGCAAATAAAATGATTTGTACCAATTGTTGTAAGCACAAAACAACTTGCCACGTGGCAATTCTTTGAATGAGTCGTTATTGCTTATGCAAAGGAAAGATTGAGCAAGCAATTGAGCTACAATGTATGTAGAATTTCTACCATCTCTAGTGTCTGCCATGAAGTCAAACCACAACTCTTCACTGGAATTTAGATGATCAAAGAGGAAACCCTCTTTCGAGGCACTATCTTGTGCCATGGTCATTGCTGCCTGATAACACAAAACAAGCATACAAAATTGAAGAAAGAAATGCTCAAAAATTTCCTAAAATGGAAATTAATATCTTCACAAATTTATTAGCATTTAAAATAGAACAAACCCAACAATCAAATCGTGTTGAAGAAAATGAGATTTTCATGTATTGATTGGACTTGCCTACATCATTCTCATATCCAAGCATCCAAGAAATAATATTACAAATACCAAAAGATCAAACGTTGTCTTGAACAAATCTGTTGATGTCCTGGAAGAATAGGTTATGTTCATTGACATGCTCTCTCACAAAAAAAAATCACCAAAATTAATGGGATAGAGCATGTACCATGAATACCAAGGAACCATATCTAAAAAATCTGGAATCATGGATGTCCTCTGGATATCAGAATCTGTTGTTGACTGAGTGTGTGTCAAGGCCCATCTGTACATTTTCAAATTCTCAGTTGCCTATACATAACTCTGTAGTGCATTTCAAAAGAAAACTAATAAATTACAAAGTAATGAAGGAAAATTTAAATATGAAATCCAAGAAAGTTCAACACCACGAATCAATGATTAATAACATACCCAGCTGAAATTTTGACTACATAATTTGCAATATAGAGTCCTATAAATGTTTCCCACATAGAATAAACATGTGATATGTCCTTGATTGGCTACAAAATAAACCAACAGTTAATAAAATATTCCCACTGGTCATATCCTATATTTTTACTTTGGTAACATGAGCAATATAACACACTGCTTTTAGAAACATATTTTTCATAAATCAGAGCCCCAACTAACCATTGTATATACTGATAAAAAAGAGATGACAGGACATAGAGAGAAACAAGAATTTGTTATAAGGTACACATAAAAAATTTGAATTCATACTCTCCGATAGATAACCCATTTGGAAAACACACGGTAATCGTTTGCAGATCCAACAGGGACTAGCCAAGTAGAGAAAACACGCTCCTTCAATTCATGCACATGTGGCCATCCAGAGACCCAACTACCATTGTCCCATTTTATAAAAGTCTCCAACAGACCAGAACCTTTGCTTCCCTTTTCTCTCATAGGGGTTCTATTTCCAGAATGGCTATAAAAAACATATCATGCTATACTTAGAACCTACACCAACAAAGCAGAAGACCAACTTTAGCCATAATAAGAAATACTTAAACACCATCCAAAATATTTTTCCAAATAAACAAACTCTAGTTGTTTCAAAGAGATATTGTTCTTACAGTACTATTCTGCAAAATGGTTTTCGATCATTTTTTTCCCATCATTATTTTCCAAATATTTAGAGATACACAATATAAGAGAAACACAAAGCATGAGGAAGACATGGTGATGAAAGAAGCTGCATTTTTCTCTGAATCACAATCTTTAGATGTGGAGAATGAAACTATCCATCAACATCCTTTTGCTGAAAGAGAAAAATCAAAGAAAACAACCATGCATGAAGTAGTCATTTCTTTAGAGAAAACAATAAAGGTTACATGTCCTATTTTCCGATGTTGCTTGTAGATATTTACTCGAACTATAGCTTTATTAAATGCAGGATTTGTGCTCTGTACCAAGTCATAATGTGTATGTTCCTATAACCAAATTCCAGATAATATAGCTTCTCTCAGTAATGGATAGAGTTGACTTGAATATCATTTCATATTACAATCTATAAAAACAACCAAAAGGAATTTCTATACAAAATTTATCCAATGGGAATCGTAGCCTCTGAAGGGAAACTATAATTGTCAGAAAAAACACATCCTATCTGGTTTTACTTATACATCGCTGAAATAAGAACTGAAAGAACATGATCAAATAAGTGAATACACAAAATTAAACTTAAAAGTTAAATTCCATTCAACAGAACACTACAGACCTTGTATTCCAGTGCATCAAACCCTTTGAAAATGATTTGAAATAATGTTTTCAAGTTTTCTGGACTTGGTGCAGTGACAAAAAAGTTTGAATACCTACAAGAGATGTCATTATATAATACATATCAACCCAACTTATACTCATAAAGATGAATTTCATATCAAAAGTTTCAAAAACATAGAACAGACCCTGCAATAATAGCCCCAGCAATAGCAATACCCAAGGAAACAGATTTTCCCCGTTCCTAGGAAGCAGTTTAGGAAAAAGTGCTTCTCAATTTCTTTTCCAGTATTGCATCAAGAAACGTAATCACAGCTTTTCCCTTCACAATCCAGCACGTTATTTTATACTAGTCAAATACCGCAATGAGAATGCTCATCTCACATATTTCTCTCTAACCTTAAATTACAAACCAACAGGTTTATTGAGAGATATGAGAAAAGTGTATAACTAGTTAAGTAATTGAAGAAATGTTTTCAAGGAGAAGATATTCATCACCTAATCCAATGTACGACATTTCCCAATCAATGGCTCCACTGGATGATCATCATGAAGCTGCTCTTTTAGACTTTTTAGGTCCTTTTCTGCCTTGGATAATCCCTCATCACCCTTTAGATAAAACATGGTAGAAAGAGAAGAAAAGCCTATGTGAAATATTTAAAATTAGAAAACTATATAAAAATCAAAGCTTCAGTACTCTTTTTTACAACCAAAAAAGCTAGCAAAGAAAGCTAAACAACGCTAAAAGCAGGAAAAAGAAAAGAAATAATAATCAATATTTGAGGCAGTGAAAGTATTCAACACAAACCTCTGGAACCGATATTGGTGCAATTGAACGAATGTGTGATGATACTGGAAAAATGTTAAGCTCATCATCCATAATTATGCATACTTTGCAGGATGCCAGAGACAAAATGAAGCATTAAAGCGGGCAATTTTGTTGACATGGGACCCTATGAAATCTCTCATGAACATCCTAAAATCAAATAAAAATGGTACTTCAACTAGTGTAGTGATAAGAAGAGATATGAGGATCAAATTCCTTGCATCAACATCTACTAAAACAAAAAGACATCAACTCAAAGCCAATGAACAAATGCAAACAAGAGAAGAAAACATAAATCTAATGTATAATGCATCCATAATAATATAATGATAATGAAAGGTCTAGATAACTTCGTACAGACCACTTGCATCTCGATTCTCAATGAATAATAGGAGAAAAAGAATTTTAAATTATAAACTAACCATGATGTGACTAAACATGTCCAAAGAGTTTCCTTGTCGCAGACCAATCAACAACCTTAATCCATAAATCCTTGACCAACAAATCTATATTTGAAATTGTGCTTTCTTTGTTTAATTGTTTCTTCCACTTAGCATGTTGCACATTGCATTGTTGTATCAGTTCCCCCTATTCTAACTTTGCAAGTAAATTCATCACAATGAAAGTAAATTACTGACATCAAAATCATGGGTTTAGAGGCAGAGAACTATCCTATAAGATATGATAAGATAAGATAATTTTATTAATGTTCAACAAATGACTGAGAGTACATCTCGTGAAAGTGCAAAGTGAGAGTTTGAAATAAATTCCTAATTTAGTGCTATAGAACCTTGTTGAGAAATTGAAAATGGCAGGCATGCTTTATGAGAGAAAAGTGTATGCTGAAAAGTAGCCCCAGAAAAATGTTGGCACATAACCACTCGGAACTATTGCTGGATTTTGAAATTCATTGGTACTTTATCACTATAAATAAATATCTTCATGAAAACCATTCACAAGAACACAATTAATGAATCAAACTCACATTCAACCTAAAAATAACATATTCGCAATCACATTTCCATCTTCCCTTGCGTAGATACAAAGAGATGGTGATTGAGAAAATTCTAGAAAATGTCTTAAAGAGTTATATGCGTGTACGAGGTATATCACCCATTAATTCACAACAAAATTCAATATCATTTGTTACACAATCTCAAAAAAGGATTACAAGATACAATTAAACTACAATGATTGTTTAAAATTTGAAAATTTGCAGTTTACTGATTTTGAATGTCATTTGTATGTCTAATCCAAATGATAGTATACATACAACTATATCAATAGGTTAGAGGAATCTAGACTTCCAAACAAATCTAAAAGAGAACAATGTCTTACATGTATGAGAAAACCTATCATTTCTATTCAAGGTCACTAGTATAGAGAGGCAAATGGTTACCAAGAATTACCAAGACAATGCCAATGATCAAGATCTTGGATACCCTTGCAAACTAGTCCAAAAGAATTTATGACCATTGTGACAAGATTCAAGGCACCAATAATCTCTTGGAAATATGGCTACATTTTGACATTAACTTGTACTATCACTATAAATGAATATATTTACATCCATTGACAAGAACAATGGTCTAGATATAAAACAAATCACACTCACATACAACCTAAGATAACATATTCACATTCATGTTTCCATCTACCCATGCCCACATACAAATACATAGTGATTGAGAATTATAGAAAATATCTTAAGATTTATCTGCATGTAGAGGATATAATACACTTTAAATGCACTTAATGTCAAAAATATATATCATTTGTTGAACAGAATCTCAAAAAAGGATAACAAGATACAATTAAAATACAATAACTATAGATACCTGTTTACTTTCTCCAACTCTTTGCTTTCTGTTTGCTTCTTCAAATGAGGTAGATTCCTGTGAGTCAAAGCAACATGATTCCTATGAGTTCAAAGCAACACTTACTAGATATGAAGTTGACATATGTAGCTCCTTGACTTCCAGGATTCTTCACTGGTTGTAGGTAGTTCTTGGAACTTTAATGCATCATTCTTTATGTACATACCACTTTTGGATTCTCTTGAAATTTTGTCATGATTTGTTAAAATTTTCCTTTCTAGCACTAGCTTTCTCGGCATTACTTAATGTTTCATTGGTCGAATTCTATTGTTTTGGACTACTTTCCTTTACCTCTGCAACCTCTTTTACATTATCTTTCAATACAAGCCATAGTACAGCAATATGATCTGATTCCTCTTGCCTGTGATATTTATGAAAAACATCTGCACTCCCTATTATTTTTTATCTTCTCATTCAAATAGCCTACACACCTTGGACTCTTCAGTGTACCCTACAAAGATGTGTATTTTTAATTTGTCTTCTAGATGTTGCCTAATTTTCTTTTTCCATGTGTGCATACACATAACAACAAAACACTCCGAGACAATTTGCTGGTGACTTCCTTCCACTCTACGTGCCTTCCATAGTAATGTTTCTCATGGCCTTAGTGGATACTTTCATTGAGTAGGTATACATACCTCTGTAGATTGTTTTATCCTAGAAGTTATTTGAGATATTTTTCCCTTGCACATGATCTTCATTAAAGATAACATTTGGACTACATATTACGTTTTTTTTTCTTAATTTAAATAGCCTACACACCTTGGATTCTTCATTGTATTTTAAAAGTATGTGTATGTTTCCTTTGTCTTCTACTTTTTCCTTTTCTCCCTTCTTCCCTATGTAGATATATTTAACCTAGAAGTTGTTTGAGACATTATACCCTTGCCCATGATCTTCATCAAAGACAACATATGTACTGCCTATTACGTTTTCTCTTATAATTCAGAGTTTGTATACACCTTGGAATATTCATTGTACCCTACAAAGATGTGTTTTTCTTTTACCTTGTTTCCCTTTGTTACATGTGCATACACATAAAAACAAAATATTCTACAACAATTTGCTTGTGATTTTCTTCCAATCCATGTGCCTTTAGGTGTGATGTTTCTCCCAACCTTGGTGAAATTTATGGTTCAGTAGGTACACAATTGTGTAGATGCTTGAGGCTAGAATTTGTCTGAGATAAATTTGGCCTTTAAGCATGCTCCTGGCTATCTCTACAACGGTCCTATTTTTCCTCTGCACCACATTGATTTGTTGCAAAACAAGCTGTCCACAAATATCACGAGCTTTCATAAACTTATTCTACATAATCATTTTGTGGCAAATACACCTGAACAAATGTCAATATGTTATGTATTATTAAGGAATGTGTAGTACTTACGTTATCTCTAATGATATGACATGTATTCTCAAAGGAGGTGTTGATTCTAATTCTAGTTCGCCATGGTAAAACCTCAAATCAGAAGGCAAATTCATCTCAATAAAATGCTTGAGAATGAATGAGACATCTTATATTGGACCTTTTGAGTCATTAGTAAATCATAGATAGGAAATGTATACAAGGTATTCATCGAACTTATTATGACATTAGCATTAACATATATAATATAAACATTAGACTAGTAAACCAAGTATATTATCCCTGAGAAAAAGGTATAGCTTGATAACTTGCTAAATGAGAATACATTTTTTGGTCCTAGTTTCTGTCAACCAAGGTAAGAAATTCCTCCCTGTAACTGTGCAATTGGATGCTAATCACAATCATTCTAGTTATGGTTGATGACTCAAATTACATGTGTCACTGGAACAACTATGTTGATGACTCAAATTACATGTGCCACTGGTACAACTTTTCAGAGGAGCAAATTTTATAGTATTCCATTTAGCTAAGGCTCTGGCTTTTGGAAAAAACTTGTGCAACCCCCCAACCATAGGATTCCTTCTTATAATTCTTGTGTTTTAATAAAAAGACTCAAGAGTTATGGCTTAAAATTAAGTCCCTTGAGTTCCCTTGCAGATACATAGGAAAAGCATGAATTTTCACTGACATTATAAATGCATGACAAAAACAAAAGTGATATTCCAATACCTTCCATAACCAAATAATTTGATCACCGGCTTTAGTGTACTCTTGATAAAATATATGGTATTTCCAATCTTGTACACATAAACCAACATACCCTCTCTGTACAACATTATATCCATATCTTCAGGTTCTAAATCTCAAAGAAACTGTTGAATTCCCAGGCAAATTAGAAAATCCCTGAGCAAAGCATTTAATTTGCTCTACAACTGGTGTCACAAAATGACATTGAATCAACATCCTGACATACTGATGTCGATTCTTACTATTTACAACCAATTCCCCGCCCCCTTGACAAAGTTCCATAACCTTTTGGGAACCCAGTTCTTCAATTCTGTCACAAATGTGAGTCCTAGTAGATCCTCGTCTAGAAGCTCTGGATCCGTTTCCAAGATTTTCTTGCAACTTGAATACAAGTATGATCTGGATCTTGTGTATCTTCCCAGGATATAGAGAGACCATCCAATTGTTTGAAGAATGTTCGAGTTATGACATTGTCTATTTGCACCCTATGCATCAATTCCAAGCCAATAACACGACTGCAAAACTTGAAATAGGACAGATGACCAGGATTCACTCGAGATGCTGCAACAGGAAGGAACAAGATGATCAGATATTTGAGTAACCAGACAGTTTCAAACCCAGGATGTGTTGATAAGAGAGGTAATCTCTAGAAAATATCACATTTGGGGATAGTTTATTTGTATTTTCCTTACATCTGGAACAATAGTTTTGGATCATAGACAATATTTCATCCAATGGCCTGACAGATTGCAAACTTATCGATTAATAAGGCAAGATCAAAGGGTGGAACATATTTATCTAGATTCCAACCATATTATCAAGCACAAGATGATAAAGGAACATTAAACAATAACTGAGGACAGCTTGTCAAAGGACATAAATGCTTTCAAAACTACATCTTGGACTAAAATTCACTAAGTTCAATATTTACCTAATAATTAACAGCTTGTTAAAGGAGATGATTGCTTTCGAAACTACATCTTGTTCACTAAAGTCAAAATTTACCTAATGCTCTTACATAGTCCATAAAACTTAAAGGGAACTATTACATGATATCTCAAACATATTGTATCCCAATAAAGAGTGGAATTTAGTAGGTTAAATAAAAATATGATAACAGATTTCCCACTCACCAGGGTTGGGGAAGATTCTTCGGCGATCATTGGGGAAACATAAAAAGAGAGCATTTGCAGTGTTAAAAATTTCTCTGCATATTAATGAAAACCACTCCCACAAAACTCCTGGACCAGATGCTTCCTCAGTCGCAAACTTTACAGAAATTCCTCCCCGTAAAACATCGGCTTTTGCATAGGCAAGTGGCTCAAATGAATCCACAAAAATCTGAGATCTGTGAACAACTATTTCATGTCATTCATCATGGTCTTCTTTTGGTCCTGGCAGCAGAGCCATTACTAGATGCCTCGTAGACTCAAAATCAAGAAGGAAACTATGTTCAAGTAACCAAAAATGATCGCCATGCAATGGTGACTATGGAATAAGATTATTTAAAGATAATCAGAGTGTATTTAGCATCGATAGAAAATATTCCATGTCATCTTTGGCAATCTTGGAAATAGCATGATGCCCTTCAAAATCAAGAGGAATGGATCCCATCCAAAATATCAATCTTATCGAGTAGCTCCCTGAATACTGTGCAAAGCCACTTATGGGATCCGATATCTACCGCCATCAAGGGATCTGTTTTAGAACAGCTTGCAATGTGTGCAAATTTAGTTACATTTACATGAGATGCTACAGGGCTATCAATTGCCTCCGTGGATTTGCAAAAGGTATTACAAAATCCGTAAAACCCTGCACCTCTCTATCTTGCACGCATTTAACATGTTGCATCATGAGAATAGGTTTATATAGGTTTATCCTAGGAAAGAGATGGCCTTTTTGCGCGACATAAATTAGAAGAAAGCTTGATAGCAAGTTCAAGGAGAAAAGGAGAAAAATATTGGACAATTGTCTCTGCCTTTGCTTCGTTGAAATATTGACTTTCATGAGCAACACCGATAGTGTCCAGCAAATAGGCAAGGTACACTCTTTGCTAGTAGCTTAGAGAACTCAAGTAGAATGGGCGCATAGTAAATATGAATATGACTTGGAAGAAAATCGTCATTAGGTGATAAGTACAGTTTAATAGATACTTCTGCACACTCACGGTTTCTCTGAAACGGAGCAAGCAATAACATAACCAAAGCTGAAGTCGCTCCTGACAGCTGAAACACCTGCATGTGTTCCAAAGGAGAAACAACCTTTGTATACATCTTCAGAAACTATTTGAATTGATTGCAGATGTTATCCTGCAGATGAGTCATCTTTCTTTGCAGATTGGGCACTTGCTCAAACATCATGCACATAAATCTAATAATAGACACGAAATCATTTATATGTTTCCATGACTAATGAAGAGCTGTGCTCCACATGCGAGCGACCAAATTAAGCATTGCATCATTAAAAACACGGAAATCCCCTAATGTATGGTCATACTGTAGTTTCTTTCCACCATCTATGAGCCTTTGTTCGTACATAGGAAACCCAATTTTCAACTGAATTTTCCTCTACACATACTCCATAGTGTCCGATGCAATACCATGAATGAAAATCGTGTGTCCATCCAAAAATTAACAAAAAATTGCAACCTTGGTTTCGAAGACATGGCCATATCTTCATCCATACTAGTAATAGCCAAGTCTTACCATTTCCATAGTAGCTACATGGCATGTAGAGAGATTACTTGCAGAGGAGGATGTTCAAAAGGCCAGATCTCGTTCCCGCATTTTGTCAAACACTTGGGGTGCACCTCCAAACTCTCACATTTGGATTACATGTCTAAAAGCACATTCCCTACAGAGACATTGTTAGCCCTTGAGATGGCCCTACTGTTACCACTCATTTTGCATGAGTGTCAACTTATGTAAAAGGAGGTTTTGAATGAAAGTCCTAAAATTCTTAGCTGTCCAACTTGAAGGGAAACAACAGTAAGAGGGTTTACCTCCAGTTTTGAGCTATGAAATTAGCCCCAGGTAGTCATCTCAACAGAGGTTTAAAGCGAAACAAAACCTAGAAGCAAGAAAAGAAAAGATAGAGCAAGGAGTAGAGCCTATTGCATCGTAAGCAAGAGTAGGTGCATCAGTCAATTCCGTTGATCCAGTTGATGACCTTGAAAAAATACGAGCAGCATGAGTAGTTAAATATGCAGATCCATATATAGACAATCCAAAAGCAGCAATTGCATTTTATCGATATTGAATCCCAGTTCCTGTGAATGTGCAAGTTTTATTCACAGCATCTATTTTAGTTCCAAATCCACCAGCATCCCCACCCGTTTAAGAGGCGCTTGACCGAACAAAAGCAGTTTATGATCACGCAAAGCCACAGAAAATAGTTTGCCTGGAGCCTCAGTGAATGATCCAGCAGCTCACCTTGTTTATGAATCCATTGATCTATAAGCATCACCCTATACACAGGAAAATACGCTTGGAGATCCAGGTGCATAACCTACAGAGGAAACATACCCAGGGTGTAAAATCCTAGGTTCCTCTGCTTGCAAATAGATCCTCCCCTGAAGCAGCAACTGGCTACGAAGGGATTTATCCTTTGTTTGGTGGGAGGGCTGATCTCGCTAATAATGCAGGGTACTCGTTGGTAGTTCCCATTCGAAGTAGCACTTGTTCAAGCTTGTGCATTGGGCTTCCTCCTAGATCATGCCAATTTCCCTCAAACATCTCAGCAGAAGAGACAATCCTGTAAGTGATGTATTCCTCCATAATATATGTTGGTATTCTATATAAAAATTGCACAAAACAATCCTGTAAGTGATGTATTCCTCCAGAATATATGTTGGTATTCTATATAAAAATTGCACAAAATCGAGGACTAACTTGTCTGTTATCGCCACATGGCATACAAAATGTCTCTCAAGACAGAACTCTTAGGTTTAGGGTTTTAAGGAGGGAAATAGATCTAGCCGCAATCTCAATGCCTTAATATCACGGTCCCATGTAGAAGGCACTAAAAGTTCATATATCCATCTATCATCAATTAACATACCATACCATCAATTAACATACCACGTGATCCAATCCAATTTACCACATTCCATGTGGCCCACACATGTACAAGTGTTCCTTTTAATTGCATTGATAATGAAGCTAGGGGACTTCTTATTTTTTTACTATTTTTATAAATCAAAATGAAAAAATAATTGGAATCCATAAAATTAAAATATGTGTATCTTAATTATTTCAATGTAATTATAGAGTAATATGTAAATCAATTATCAAATAAACGAGCTCTTAGCAGCCCCAAATCAATTTTGAAATAAAAAATTAAAAAAATGTGGCACCCCAATTCTGAAATAAAAATGTTTATTGGCTAAATAATATTAATTTGTCTTAAGAATGTAAGGAGTAACACCTAAATTTTTTTATGATTGGCTAAGAGTTCGTTCTTTTTGGACGTGAGGAAACATCTTAACATCCCAAGACCCAAAGGTATCTAGTAGGAGTGGATCACCAACGGGTTATTTCAAATGGCATGGTTTTCCTTGAATAATAGTGATGAGTCATCTCGCATTTGCAAATAGAAGCTAGTGATGGTTGTTCTAATATGTTACAATGTAATAAATTGTAACACTGCAGGTCGATTAACATAATGACACCGACAACTTCACGACATGACAATGTTGAGAGGGACATACACAACAAATCTCCAAGCTTGATGCGCCACATGATGCAACTTGGAAGATCTGTCAAAGGGATAATACGAAAGCAAAAATGGTGAAAACAAATATGGACATCATGATAATTGCACATAGATATATGGATGTGACAGTACAAATAAAAAAAAATCTTGCAAAAAAATTCAGTAGGTTCGCCTATGGCATCATGTAGTTTTGACACTAGATCGTGTTACTGAATCCATCTACAATGTTACAATTTACTAAATTTTAACACTGCATATGGATTCAGAGACACTACAGAGTCTCTGAATCTATCTGCGGTGTTAAAATTTAGTAAATTGTGCAAATTCATTGTCAAAATTGTAATTTTTCATTGTCGTAGTGACACAACTAAAAATGATGGCAATTGTTGTGTGGTAATTTTTAGTTTAGTTTATATCCCGTGACCAAATTGGTCATTTTTAGTTTAGTTCTTATCCCGTGACCAAATTGGACATTTATCTTGGTCATTTTTAGTTAGCTCACTTAAAATTTCTCAATTTTGGTCATTTATCCCTTGAAAAAACTATGGTGACCAAATTTTTTGGTCACCTGGTCACTTATCTCTCATTTTGTACTAGTGATCTTATTAGATTTTGCTGAACTTTGGATGCAGTTTTCAATCAATGGGAAAAAAAAACACATTGACAGGCTTACAACCAGGGTCTCTCAACATCATCAGTTCACATAGATGATGGAAAATATACTTAATAATAATTCACATGGTGTCATCGCTCAGATCCATTCCATTCAGATGCAACCATCAACGGTCTCCACTACTCCTTTGGATATACAACAAATTCTGGATAGATATATATGTGTCTTTGCTGAACTAGTGGGATTGCAACCTTCAAGACCAGAGGACCATCATATTCAGATCCTTCCTAGAAGCGTTCCTCCAAACATTAGGCCCTATCGCTACCCATTTCACCAAAAAACAAAGATTGAGATGCTTGTTCAGGACTTACTGAAGCAAGGTATTATTCACCCTAGTACTAGTTCCTTTTCTTCACCAGTTCTTCTTGTCTGAAACAAATATGGGTCATGGCGCCTCTGCATTGACTTCCGAGCACTTAATCACCTCACAATCAAGGATAAGTTTTGAATTCCCGTTGTTGATGAGCTTTATGGTGCTCAATTTTTCTCCAAGTTGGATCTTCATTCTGGGTATCATTAAATTCAGGTTCATGAGGATGATATCCCTAAAACATATTTCCGTACACATGATGGCCACTATGAGTTTTTGGTCATTCCCTTTGGCCTCACTAATGCTCATTCCACATTCCAAGAATTGATGAATAAAATATTCCGCCCTACTTGCGGCAATTCATTATGGTCTTCCTTGATGATATCTTCATCTATAGTAAAACATGGGTTGAGCATCTTCATCATCTGGATCTTGTAATGCAACTTTTCTCTGATCATCATCTCCACGCCAAACAGTCTAAATGTGTTTTTGGATAGGAGGAAGTAGAGCATCTCGGGCACATTATTTCAGCACAAGGGGTTCGCGTGGATCCTGCCAAAGTAGATGCCATGAAAAATTGGTCGCATCCTCAGACACTCAAGATCCTTTGTGGTTTTTTGGGATTGACTGGATACTACCACAAGTTTTTCAAGGATTATGGGAATATTGCGGCTAGATTAACTGCTCTATTGAAAAATGATGCTTTTACATGGACATATGCTACTGAATGCGCATTTGAAAAACTGAAACAAGCTATGTATAATACACCTGTTCTAGCTATGCCTGATTTTCCCAAGCCCTTCACTATTGAGAGTGATGCTTGCGACAATGGACTTGGTGTTGTTCTCCTTCAAGATGAAAATACCATTGCGTTCACCAACAAATCCCTTTTCGGTAAGAATTTAGTTGCCTCTACATATGAGAAGGAAATGATGCTTATTTTTCATGCAGTACAAAAGTCACGACCATACCTATTAGGGAATCATTTATCCATCAAGACTAATCAAAAGAGTCTGAAATATTTTCTGGAACAATGTGTATCCTCGCCAACACAACAGAAATGGGTTAGCAAACTCATGGGTTATGACTATGAGATCACTTACAAGAAGGGTAAGGACAATCTTATGGTGGATACTCTTTCTCGCATATTTGATGACCACGTTTCTCTTTCAACTATTTCTATGATTGTTCCAAATTGGTTGAAATCTATTCAACAAGGCTATGTCAATGACTCTTCATTATCTCAAATCATCGAACGCTTGGAAAACAACCATTTTGTTGTACCCAATTACTCTTGGGATGGTGCTTCCCTAAGATACAAGGGTCATCTAGTGCTTCCCCAGAGCATAGATCTTCAACAGGTTGTCTTCTATGAACTCCATGCTTGTCCATCAGAAGGGCACTTTGGGTTCCTCAAAACGTATGAGCGGGCACGGCGTAACTTCTTTTGGAAGGGAATGAAAAGGACAATTCAACAGATGGTGGCTGAATGTGATACCTACTAGCGCAATAAGGGTGAAACGACACTCCTAAATATGGAGGGAAGACAGTGATTTTCATTGTGGTTGATCGTCTCTCCAAATATAGTCATCTTCGTGCCCTCATCCATCCCTATACAGACTCCTCAGTCACCCAAATTTTCCTAGACCAGATCTTTCATCTTCATGGAATCCCTTCTTCCATTGTCTAGGATCGCGATGCAACTTTCACCAGTCATTTTTGGATAGAACTATTTCTCCACACTAGCACCAAATTGAAGATGAGTTCAGGGTATCACCAACAAACAGATGGTCAGACTGAAATTATCAATAAATTTTTGGAAACTTATCTTCGTTACTTCACTTCTGAAAAACAACATCAGTGGAAAAAGTGGCTCTTCTCGTTGAATGGTGGTACAATACCTCTTACCACATTGCCTCTAAAATGACTCCATATGAAACAGTCTATGGTCAGGCACCACCAGTTCTTCTTCCATACATCCCCAACAATTCACCAGTTCAGGCAGTTGACACGGTCCTTCGAAACCGCAATCAGATTCTTCGCATTTTGCAGGACAATCTTCACATGGTAAGAAATCGAATGAAGCAACAAGCCGGTCAGCACCGTTCTAAGCGCACTTTTCAAGCTGGTGATATTTTTTTTCTTCATCTACAGCCTTACAAGTGATCCTCCCTGAAACTCAAATGGTGTCATAAGCTCACACCAAAGTTCTATGGGCCATATAAGATTCTTTAGAAGATTGGGTTCGTTGCTTATAAATTGGAACTTCTTCCTTCTTCCCGCATTCATCCAGTATTTCATGTCTCTTGTCTAAAGAAAGTTCTTGGCACCAACATCAGAGGAAAAACTTTTCTACCAGAATTGGATAATTAAGGATCCAGCATTTTGGAGCCAGAGGCTGTCCTCAATAGGCGCACTCGTCATCTTCGCTCTCGATATATCACAGAGGTATTAATTCAGTGGCACAAAATGCAACCAGAGGATGCTACATGGGAACCAATCCTTCAGATTCAACAACAATTTACACATCTAAAGCTTTGAGGACAAATCTTTTTCTAAGGGGGAGGGGATGTTAGGAACCCGTGTGAACCCTTCTCTTTACTTTGTTAGTATAATTTTGTAAGTTGTCCCGTAGTATTATATGTTCCATGGTATTGATCTATAGTTTGTATTAGACCATAGTATTATATGTTCCATGGTATTGATACATAGTATTGGATGCATATGCTTTGTAATTTGTCTCTTAGTATTATATGTTCCATGGTATTGATCCATAGTATTGGCGCAGACTTAGTATATAAGTTTGTGTTGAGGCCAATGAAGGCATCCATAAGTTATTTGTATTGAGCTTGCTCAAAGGAGGTTACCCCTCGAAGTGGCCCGCGATTAATAAATCTATTCTGTGCTATGTTATTTCTGATATATTGTGCATTTTCATTAATTAATTGTTGGAGGTTCCTCACATTAAGAGACTTCTCTTTGATGCTTCTACCTTTTATTTGAAAACCAGCTCTCCGATTGGATTTTTTTGCATAGTTTGGAGACTTGGCACATGAAGTTCTTGTAAAAATGCATTTATTTATTTATTTATGCATATGTATGATAAATACACTTGAAATGTGTGTGAGAATGTGAGGGGAAATCTTTTTGATAATGTTTGGGAAATGTTTACCAAAATTCTAAATCAATTTTTAATTTCTAGCTCCTTCAATGGAATAGTTTTGAGTAGATTTGTGTCTTTTCATATGAAGTGTCTGAATAAATGTTAGAATTATATATACCTATGTTATGATTGATAAAACATGTTATTTATATTTGGAATGTCATTTGAATTATTCTATGAGCTGTGGATTTAATTATTCTAGTGATTCCTAGAATTACTAATCAATTCGGATCAGTAGAATTAGCTAGCTTTGTGAATTATTTAATGGACTGTATATGGGTGGAAAGATACAACCATATGACTATAGGTGAAACCTTCTATGCTTTCCATGAGCTACAATAGTCATATATTTCTCTTTATTTGGAATTTGGAAAGTTAAATTGGAAACTAGGTACATTGCGATGAAAATTGATAACTAGTTGTGGATTGAAATCTTTGTTTTCGTAAAAATGGAATGCTACAGCCTTGTGCTCTATTTATAACATGTTATTGTATTGTAGGTGGCTAATTATCAAGTGTGATCCTTTACTTATGGATTCATTCCATTTTGGTTTAGTTATTTAGACTCAATTCCTTGCGGTGAATGTTAACTAGTTTCATTGGAATTGATGGAAAAGATCACGTTATGTGCAATTGGAATGATATGAAAATAAAAATTTAATTGGTTGTAGGTGCATGCTTAAATATGTTGTTAATGTTTGTAGGATTTATTTTGGGTTTAATGGAATGGTTACAAGTTGATTTTGTGCAAGACTAGCTTCTTATATTGGAAAACTAGTTAACTAGTCTTGTGGACTCTCTTTCATAATTACCATGATTAATTATTGTTATTTTAGTAATCAGGCCTTATTTACATGTAATTAGTTGTTATTAATCCATTAGGATTGATAATATATGGTTATTTGTTAAAAAAATTGGATTTGTGATAAATGTCGTCATTTGTGCACCAAGTGTTGTTAAGTGTCGTAATTAACACATTAATTACTAGTTAGCTGTGATTAAGACTAATTAGCCTTTAGAAGTGGTTATCATCTCTGATATGGCTTGGTTTGAAGGTTTGATGATGTTATATGATGTTAATAAGCCTTCCCATCCCTTAGATCATATGTTGGATGTGTTAATGAATTTATATTAAATTATTTTTAATTATTGGATTTTGTGTCGCAATTAATTTTGGAAAAATAGAAATTAAATGCTGATGGTTTATCTGTTGCACTAAAAATAAAGTAATTATCCTCATAGAGCTATTGATATGTCCCCTAGATAGTCTGGTATCCCTAGGGGACATTACAGGGGGCACTCTTGCTTAACTCTACTATTATAGTTAATATCCTGTGACCATCCCTAAATGTTCTTGAATTTGGAAATGATGTTCTCACATAACCTTATAGCTGCAACCCTCGACTCAAAAGGAACCTTTAAATCCTTTAATCAATTTCTAGGCACCATATCAAAATCTTTTCTAAAGTCCATGAAACAACAAAAAATATTTGATTTATTATTACGACACCCCTCCGCAATGATCCTAAGCCTAACGCGGTGTTCTAAATCCTACTTGGCCTTTAGCCCGCTTTCCTTCACTTTCAAGCCATATGCTAATATTCTTGTCCAAAATAATACCGTATAGCTTGGCTAAAAGAGGCTAATCATAATCGTTAGATAGTTAGAAGGGTTATCTTTATCCTCGTTTTTAAAAATAGGAACTATAAGTTTTTGAGACCAAGGCTTAGGGAATCCCTACTTGATTTCTAGATTAAAGAGATTGTGAATGTAAGGGATGAGGACAAGTGTTTGGAATTTTAAGGTTTCTGCTTGGTACCCTTCAATGTCTTTAGCTTTTCCATTGGCTAGGTGCTTGATCCCAAATCTTATGTCTTCTAAAGAAAAAAACTTGCTCGGTTGTAAGGAGGCCTTGAATGTTATCCATGACATCTAGGGATTCGTAAAGGATTTTAAGATAGGAGTTCCAATCCTTCAAAGAGATCCTATTATTTTCTTTAGTTTTGCAAGTTAGAATTTGTCTCCATCATTTCTTAGGGGTCGTCTTAGACAAGTGTAAAATATTTTCCCGTCTTTTTTTATATAATAAGTATTTTTTCTTTTAATTAGGGCTTTGTACTTATTTATCTTATTGGCATTCAGGGGCCTGTCAATAGCTTCCTTAATTTCTCTACATGCATGCTTACATTCATTATCATACCAAGGGTTGGTTCTTGTGTTTTTCTTTTGACTATAAATTTCGATAGAGAACTTGTTGATAGTAGAAGAGAGGTAAGTACTAAAATTATGATAGAGGTATTCTATATTGGCCTTATTAAAAAGAGGGAATAGATTATTTATCAGATCATTTAGAAATCCATGTGTTGTTTCTATTGAATACCAAGTGTGTTTGGATTTGAGATTTTTCCTCTATGTGCTCCTTATGCGTGGCAAGACTAAGGGTTATAATTAAAAATTTGTGGTCCGAGTCAGGCTCGTGCTCATTTAAGATGTCAAAATCCATTATTTCGTTGTGCAAATTGATATCAGAAATGACATAATCCACCACACTACTTCCAAGTTCATGAATGCATCTCATCCTACTAGAATTTGGCCACTTTTTAGGCCATTATAGATTATAAAATCTTGAGCACTACAAAGCTTCACTAACTCTGGGCTAAACAGATTTTCGCCTATTAGATCTTAAAAAATTCTATACGTTACGCATTAGATAAAGCAAGGTCTTTATCTAACTAGAAATTATTATGGTTGGAGTAGCTGCATAAAATAATAACTCGTTGCTTGAGGTTCAACCATTGAAGTCTCCCATTAACATGATATTGTTGCATTAATATCATGGAGACAAGTTAGAGTTTTTCATTTTAAATATTAAAAAAATAAAAATAAAATAATTAGATCAATTTCATCTTTGATGAAGTTTGAAATGTTATTAGATAACGATATAGATAAAACATTGCGCAGACATAAAACATGAAAGAATAAAAAATTCAGCAGTAGCTGAACACTCCAAAAAAACTAATCACCACATTTGCATAGAGAAGGCTAAGGTCATAGCTGTGGAAGAACATTATAATAAGAGACGAATCCGTGAGGCTCTAGAAATCGAAAAACGCCCAAAAAATTTTAACAGGGATGATGGATTAATTCTCATTGAATCTTGGAAACCAATTCTAAACCTTCTAAAAAAACAACAACAAGAAGTCGGCCAACATTAAGCCTCAATAAATAAATTAAAAATTTATATAAAAAATTAAAAACAACAACAAGAAGTCGGCCAACATTAGTCTCAATAATAAATTAAAAATTAATAACAAAAATTAAAAACTAATATTAATAAAGGACATTAAGCACATATTTAATAATGAGCCAAACATTCTCCTAATGATGGACTCAACTGAGCAGTCCGAAACGTACCTAGAGTACAAAAACCTAACACAGGTTCTCCATATGAACTCATCTCAAACATCTTCCTATGAAAACTTGAACAACAGATATATAATATATTAATTATTTTTTTTATATTTATTTTATTTTTAGTATGATATGCTTATCGTAGAAATATAAAGTCAAATTTGATCTAAGTAAGAGTTTCATTGTAATAATATCTTTTTTTTTATATATATTTTTCCAAACAATGATGTATTAATCAAATTCTTTAAATTTGATTATGATATTTGAAAATTAATATATTATATTTTAAATAATTTATTTTATACGATTTCGATTTTAACATGGGTTTTGGTCGAAATCCGATAATTCTTTTTTTGTAAAATCCAAATGTCTACGTGTTTAAATTATGCTATTTCCGTAACTAATATATGTGATTCTAAGATTATTTAAAGATTTCAAACTGAAATACAAACAAAATTAGACAGAAAATATAATTGTAAAATGTAAAAAACTTAGAATATTTAGACTACACCAATACAAATTATAATACACTTCAAACCAAACGAATTTCATAAAAATACTTAAAATTAAATGTAAATAACATTAACCTGAAATAAATAAAAAACAAATGTAATGGCCATTCCTCATTTATTTTTTATTTCAAATCCAATCTTTTTCCTTGTGTCCACATGAACTACATCATATCCCAAAATCAATGGAGACGAAAGGGTAAAAAACAGGTCATGTGAAAATAGAGGCACAGCCAGACGAACTTTGGACCCGACTTCCGGACATTGAGTCAAGCCATACATAAAAGGACTCAGCTTCGTCAACACAACATCAACCATCACAGAACTTACAAATGCTCAAATCCCAGCTGTACAACTACTTTATATCTTTCCATTATGCCAACGAAAAGAAAATATTCTATTTCATTGCACTGGAAAACACTACGGCGGACATTATCTAGTTTATTGCAGGCCATTTAATGCGGTGTCAGTAGGTTGGTTGGCTGTTGGATCTCAAGTTACTCAACCAACCTGTTATCGCCGCATTAAATGGTCTACAACAAACTATATAATATTTGCCAACATCTACACTCTCCTCCACGCATATATATTGATCCTCTGTCTCATGATCACGAATCCATACACAAAAAGCAGAATCTTTCCAACAGCAGCGAGAGCTTTCCCTATGTATTTGTGGAGGTTATTTGCACTTCATAGAAGCATGTATAGTGATTGTGGTGACACAACAACATGTATAGAATTTTAAATAAAAAAAAATTTATTTAAAATAAATTGGAAAACAAAATATTTTAGTTAAAGCCCAAAAAAACATCAACATTAATAACACTATCACATAAATAAATAAATTAAAATAAATTTATCTAAATCAATTTTCCAATTATCTAGATCAATTAACATGTTTAATATATATACCCCACTCCCCTCATCCTGTGTCTATGTGGCTTCATCTTATCCACCTTAACCTTACCTAACTTCCATTTCCTCCCAACCATGTCATTATATTCCCCGCAACCATTTCAATGATTATATTTGTATTATGAATGTCCATATCAATGGCAATTATAAACAATTTTACCCTATTCAATAATTTGTAACATTTCAAAGCATGCTTCCTATATAATTAATTATAAGAAATGTAATTTTATTATAAATGTTTCATATATGTAATTTTAATGATGTTTTAAATTGTTATTATTATAATCAATTTATATACTTATAAATAAATAAACTTTTAATAGTAATAAAATTAGATATCTTGGAACAAAACAGAACAACAAAACAAATACATTATCATATTAATTTACTTAGAGAAATTTTAAATTTAAAAAAAAAATCATTTCATAAACACACATTTTACATAAAAATTATTGTATGATGTAAATGACTTAAAAAATACAACACATTTTTTTATTCTACTAAACCTCAACTTACTATGATTTCCCTCTTTCATTAAATTGTAAGTCTTTAGAATGTTTTCAAACAATTGTTTGGATGGTAAGCATGGTCTCTTTGCTTATTTATAGAAGAATTCAAGACATGGTTAAATATCATCAAAGGTATAAAGTCTTTAAATTCCTTGCTTATTAAGGCTATTAAAAACTAATAATTCGCCCAATAAATTATTTCAACTAATTTTTTTATTTATTCCTTCGCATATATTCTTGACCTTGTAAACTATGTCCTTTTTCAACTCACCTATGTACTCAGCAAACTTCACCTTATTATCCCTTTTGAAATCACACATATAACTTGATCTATTAGGACTATTGATAACTTCAACAACAAACCAATGAGATACTTGCAACTTCAATCCCATCAAAATCGTTATTGTTCACCCTTGGGGCTTAGTCAATGGCATCAAGGTAAAGTTAGATTTCAATTGAATTGGCCTTCTCATCTACTTTGTCCATATAGACAAATCATGGTATATGTAGTACCCAACCCAAGCCAAGGAAGACTAAATGTGTAGCAAAGCATGATAGAAAAAATTGTTCACAATAGGTGGAGAATGGTTAGTGGTATGTACAAACATCCGAAGAAAATCATTCTATTAAATAAGTAAACTACATAGTTAGATCAAGACCAATGTTGATTCATTTGATCTCAAAATGATTTTGTATTGATAAGAATGGCTTAAAGAAAATTATAATTTGTTGATATGGAGGTCAAATGGAGGTATAAATGACTAATTGGGAGCCCTAGTTGCAATTAACTTACACCTAACTTGAAACATGGAGCCCTAGTTGGACTAATTGCAATTAACTTACACCTAACTTGCAAATAATAACTAGTTGGGAGCCCTATTTGGACTATATTTGCACTAACTTGATACAAACGCATAAATTACACCTCATCTCCCATGGGGGGTTCCCATATTCATGTGGGTACTTGGCCCTTGGGTGATTGTTGCATGAGAATTATTGTGATTGTCTTTCACACCTTCACTAGTTGGATTTGGGTCTTCATAATCCCAAGTGAAGTTTGGAAGAACATCCCTTAAGATGTTTACTAGTTGGAATCATGATTTAATCATGCTAGGATGGATTTTGGAAGAGATATGTTATTGGTTAAATATCAGAGCCTTTTATAGGCATGTGTGGATCAAAAATTTTCAATTCCATAAAATTCCTTAGATTTTTTTTGTTTTCTAAATCAACCCTTTGCAAGGGGACCCTTTTTATTCTTCTTTTCTTGGAAACATTGATTCTCATATAATGGTTACTTTGAATCGTCCTAGATTTTCCATGGAAATTGCTAGTTTGGTTGTTTTCCATTTGAATGTTTTCGATGCTCCTAATGCTTTCCATGTAAGAACCTTATTTCAAGAGCATCAAACCATTTTAAACACATTGGTTTATTTGCAAGTTAAATAGGTTTGTTATTGTTATACCTTATATGGTGAAAGTGTTCCAAAAAGAGAAAGAACAACAAGAAGAAGAAAAGACAATGAGGGAATCCCCTAACCAATGCAATTAATGTTGGTGAAAAGAAACCAACCAATAAAAGTCATGTTGGGGGGGAAGAACCTTCCAATTTGATTAGTTTTGTTAGCATTGATAGCATTGAAAAACCTAGCTAAATAGGATGCAAGCCTGATTTTCCTTGTAATATTGTGAGGGAGATGGAATATTACTCATTTATTCCCTATCATTCCATAGGGATAGAGAGTATTCTCCTTTCGTCAAAGATATTATTTTCCTAAATAAACTATGATTCTTCAATCACTCTTTCCTACTTAGTAATTGGTGGATGAAGTGGCCAAGTTGATGCAATATTCATTCAATCCCACTCTTTCCTTGAATATTTATGTGATAACTAAAGTACTTTTCTTTACTTCCAATTCATAACCTTCTAGAAAAAGGTGCATTCCATTCACTTTAGGCATACACCCTCCAAATTCTAGGGTCATTTCCTTTTATTGGAATAATAAAGGCTGAATTTAATTCATGCACACTTTATTGATGTATTGTACATAAATTAATCTTTGTTAGTATTTTATCCTTGTATTCTTGGAAAGTTTTGGGTTCTCCCAACCTTGTGTCAGATGCTAGTTAGTTTTTGGATTTTGATAGAAGACTTAGTGAACCCTTGGGTATTCTTTTGCAATTTCCTATTTTGATAGGTGTGAAGCTTTTTTTAGCTGATTTTAGTTATGGAAGGCTCATTAAATGTCAATATATCCTTTGGAATGATAACATATATGCCACGAATGATGTGGTGTGTACATTGTTCTATGTGATTCATTTCCTCACAATTTATTGGCTAGCATTTGGTGATCCTCGTCCTTGTTTGAATTTAAACCATGCTCCCCTTTGTTCGTTTCTAGTGTTTTAATCGACACTACCCTACCATGGGTTAATTATGTTGCCTCATATCCCGTGTGTTCTAGTGTTGGTGTTTTGTCACCAACCCATGCCAAAGGAAACTTACTCAATGTTTGTTGCTTGATTACAAGATCAAATGATAAAATATAAATGTCACCTACCTAGTACTGGAAAACAATTATGTTTGAGAAAAACATTATGATAAACTTTTATTATAAAGTTTTGTATTAAATGACCGAGGGTGGTCATGGATGACTATAATTGAATAATATTATTATTTAATAAAAAAAAATGAGAGACACTCAACCAGGGAGGCTGTTGAAGAGTGTTCACTAGCTCACTAGGAGGAATGAAATATGGTGTAGGAAGCAAAGGACAAGTGGCAACATCTGCAATGAATTCCCAGTTGTTGTCATCAGCCAACTACCCTAAAATTTCGGTCATAACTCCCCAGGGTGGTGGAGGCTGAGTTGTGGGCTCATTATTATGAACTGACCACTAAAGACCTAGGCACTCTTTAAAAGAGAAAATCAAACTTTAGCAGGGGGCTCGAATTTTTCCAGAGAGGAACTATTTTACCTTGTGGTGTTAGAACTGAGCCCACAAGAGGTTCGATTAGGGTTAGATAGAGAAGGAATTGCAGGAGTAAGTCTACGGGATATTACTGCAGAGTGCAGCACAGAAGCATGGCAGCAAGTCTGTTTGATTGCTGAAGTCCAGATATTGTCAGGATCCTACCAGATTCTTCTTCCTGGTGGTTTTGTGAACAGGCTCGGGGGTCCTGGAGGGCAAGTAACCTTGGCTGCTCTACTGGAAAAAATTGGGAGGAACAGTACTCCTTGGGTGTTTTTCCACCCTATCATTTGATAGGTTCAACTTAACTTATGCATCTCATTAAGTTTTTATGACTGTTGATGAATGCAAGTATTGAACAAGGATAGTTAATCTGTACCTGAATTACTATTTAAATTCTTTAGAGTATCTACCTGTATTTTTCCTTCCATCCATAAGATGGTGTACTCCAGTACAGGTATACTCCTATTGATTTAGAGTTAGAATGATTTATATCTGTTATAATCAGTATTATCGTGCATGCAAGGTTATTTCAGTTTAATGTTGAGATATGTCCAAGAAATTGACTCTGCTACAGAAACAAATGTATAGTACCCTACATGCATGCAAAGTTTCCTATTTTATAGTATATTTAAACTAGATTCATCCATACTACAGAAGGCAAGAATTATGATGCATGCATATAAGGAATACAGGTTGCATGCATACATATTTTAACATCTGCAAAGAATGTTTTCATGTATACACAAAATTTAGAGAACCAAGGTAAAATAGCATAATTTATACTAGTTTATGGTTAATATCTACTATTAATTCTTTTTCCATTTAGATAAATAACCGAATGCTCATCCTGAAACTGTATGTTATGGCGAGTACCCTTTTATGAAAACTACAGAAATTAAATTTTTGTCACAGAATTAAAGCTATCGACACAAAAACAAGAGTGTGTCGCAGAAACAAGCATTAGACACAGAAGTAAGCTTGTGTTACAAAAAAAATAGAACTTGGGATTACAGAAATACCAAAACCCCTTTCTTGAAGCTCTCAAGTTTTGACTGTACTTTTCATTGAATCACTTACGAATATTGATTTTAGGGATTATTCCCCCTTATGGTTGTTTTAAAAGTTCAAACCCTAAGTCCTAAGTCTTACTCCTGTGTGAGTATGCACTAGATCTTATTGCACCGAGACCCTAAACTCCCTGCAAAAGGCACAGGTGATATGAAAACTTTATCGTTGGCCGAACCCTAGCTAGCAGAACCCTAACTAGTAAGGGCCTAGCTTATGGCCTTATCAAATCTTTAAGATGATAATTTCATTCTGAAGAACTGAGTAAGGATTGAAGACGAACATGTACTTGTTTGCAGAGATTTAATTAAATACAAAGTAACAAAACCATCTGCATCCCTTGTAAAAGCGATACGTTTCACAGCCACAGTACTACGGTCTCTACACATAGTTTTATACTTTATGAAAACAAGTGTAAATCATACAAAATTAATGATGAGTCTCATGGCTAAGTAAAGGTAAGCAAATGGTGAAGAATATCGATGGTGTCGCTCTCTTTTCCAAAGTCCAACACTTAGGTTTTGGTACACACAGAACTGATAAGACCAGATTTATGAAACCCCTTATCTCATAGTTCAATCTTGAAAATATTGCAGCAACGCTGCATAAAAGGAAAACGCTTGGTCCCTTTATCCCAAAATTCTTTCAGTCTAATCATTAAATCCTTACGGTCGAACCTTTCAAACATTTCCAAAAGCTTTACACAGAATTGCATCACATAACAACATCTTATTTGAAAACCAGGGTTTCTTCTTAATTATTTCAAAAGACATGTTCGCAGGCCACTACGCAAGGATGGACGAGTTCTCCCTTTTTCTACCAACAAAAATTAAACAATTATAAGATCAACACAACCCGTTTATTTACATGGTGAAACCCTTCTATGCAAACAAACCTGACGGCCAGAGTTTCAAACCCCAAGGGCTACGAACGACCCTTCTTCTTTGCAGAACTTGCAAGGAACACCATCAACCCTTTAAATGCCCAAACACCACTGACTAGGGAACAAGGGTGCCAACGAAGCTTACTGGTGAGGGCGCAACATTTTCCTTTGTGTGACTCATTCCTCCACGAAGTGAACGAGTCCCTGCCAACACATAAAAAAACACTAAGTGGTTAAACCCTGATTTAAATGCAATCTTAAGCGATGTCAAACTGTAATAAGAACCAATTACCATAGAGATGTGGAATAGCATTACTTTACCTGAAGGGGTTGAGTCCATGATCGAACTGGCGGCAGTGGCACTAACGCGTGGAAGCAGCTTTCAACCCTCACTATGCTTGGAGGAACACGACCAGGGAGGCGGACAAGAGGCCAAGCCTCCACCACCAAGACCAAACAGTTACAAATGTTTTTGGACAGACCAAAACCCTCGTTTTGGTAGGGTTTCGTGTGCAAGACACTTGGTGGGATTTCATTCACGTTGAACTATCCTCCACTAGGACTTTGACACTTATCCCCTTCGATATAGTTTGGAAGTGTTGTAGCATATATGCGTGGTCAACACTTTATTTGATATCTCTTAGGAAGAGTATAGTTTAGTCACGAATATCTTTTGAGTATGTGAGCCCCAAATCTTTACGACCACCATTTTAGAAAAAGAACTCTAGCATATCCTTGTGTAGAATGTTATCCCCTACATCTTTAAAGAAGATTTTGTTAATAATTTTATTTACTTTGTAAATAGCATATAAATCCATGGGTTTGAACCTTGAGATATTTAAAATATGGATTAAAACCATTTATCAATATTTCTCAATCAATATTATTGCTCTTGCTTATGTCCTACTTGGAATAGACATTACATGTCTATTCTTACCCTTGCTACTTTCAATACAAGTATAATGCATGATCATAATCTTCATACATAAATATGGAGAAAATCCCTTTTTAAGCATAAAAGCAATAAACCTGTAAACCTGGTCACATTAAAGTCATGAAAGCCTTAGCAATAAGCTAAGTAAGCATCAAATAGCAACAAATGTCCCCTTACCATTAGTGTTAAAAGTAAGACAGCCACAGTCAAGTAGATAAGCGAATCATGTTGCAATCAAACATAGGAACATGTTGTTAAGTCAAGATATTAATTATCCCCTGACAATATTGTCGCATTTTGTGATCATTCATGATGCACACTTTAAGTGATGACCTTAATTACTTCATGATAGAATAGTAATTATTGACATGTATAATTTTATTTTTTTGCATTTTTTTGGGGATGTTACATATGGTATCAGAGCCCAAGTTCAATACTAGGCTTGAACAGGCTCAACTTGCAATAGCAACAAAGTTACAACTGGCAAAGTACATATTACTAACTCCTGTTTTATTTTATTTTTGGTACAGAACTTGTCAATAGATTTTTGTAGGTATGGATGGACAGGAAGAGAGTGCTGAAGATAAAACTCAGCACAATAATCCCAATGAGCATAGATAGGTTGACGAAGAAAGTATGTTTGTGGAATTGAATGATAATGCTGAAATACTCAAAACGATTAAAGGTCTAAAAACGGAGATAAGAACTATAAAAGAAGAAAACAAAAAAATTTTAAAATCTCAAGAGGAGTTGAATCAGATCTTATCAGACAAGTTACGAAATGGTAGGAAGGAAAAACCAACATGTTGCAAGTTAGAAACTGGAACCATGTCTTACCAGCATTGTCATGAGAAGATAAAATCTCCAAGTACTGATAGTAGTTCCTCATCAGAGATGGACTTCTCTAGAAAAAGACATAATTACTCAAGTGATAGTAGTGAGGGAAACCACAAGTATAAAAAGGAAAGGTCCAAGCCTTATGAACAAATTTCAGGGGAGTTTAACAAAATCAAACCCCCAACCTTTAATGGCGAAACTGAAAAGGGTGAGGCAGTTGAAGCTTGGCTGTCCGGTATGAAGAAGTATTTCCACATTTATGATTACTCGGATGCTTTAAAAGCAAAAATGGCCATTTACAATCTGACTGGTAAAGCAGACATCTGGTGGTAGGATTTAAAACAAGTAAAAGGTATTAAAGAACGAAATGTGACTTGGAAAACTTTTAAGGAGTATTTTAAGAAGAATTTTTTGTCAGAACAGTATTATGAAGAAAAATCTAAAGAATTTTATGATTTAAAATTGGGTTCTATGAGTATGAAAGAGTGAAGCAACAATTTCTTAAGTCTGTTAAGGTATGTGCCTTACCTTGTGGAAGAAAAGACCAAAGTTCAAAGGTTTCTGAGTTGTCTACCATATAATATAAAAGATAGAATCGAGTACGATAATCCTAAGACTCTGGAGGAATCCATGAGAAAGGCTAATTTCTGTTATGAACAGAACCGAAAGAGGGAACAATCATCTAATTGGAGGAATAATAAACCAAACAACTCTGATTATAAAAAGAAGAATTTTAATTCCAACAAGCAGAATGGAAATAACAGGCCGAATTACAATAACAGAAAGTATCAAGGAAATAATAAAAATAATAATTCTCAGAATTTTGCAGATGCAAGGAACATGCAAAATAATGTTAAAAGTAATGAGCAGAAGTCACCTGTAAAATGTTTTGAATGTTAGGGGCCCCACTATGCATCGAATTGTCCTAATAGGAAGAGGAAGGTCAACCACATCCAAATAGTGCAAGAAGAACCAACAGTTGGTGATGTAGGAAGAGAGATGCCCAGGATCAATGCATCTCTGGAAAATTGACAAGCTGATCACCAAGTATCTATGGTCAAAATTGAAGGTATGCTATTGGACAAACTTATTTCTATTTTAATCGATCCAGGTGCAAGTTTGAGTTATATAACACCTGACCTAGTAAAGAGTTGCAAACTGAAGATAGAAAAATTTGATAAACCTTGGCTGGTTCAGTTAGCAACAGGAACCAAAAGGAAAGTGATAAACTTTGTGAAAAATTGTGAATAGTTTATGAGTCAGTTGAAGACATGGGTTGAACTAAATGTTTTTCCTTTAGGTTCTTATGATATCTTAATTGGAATGGATTGGTTAGAAAAGCATAAGGTTGTACTGAATTGTTTTGAAAAGACCTTTACTTGTGTAAATGATAAAGGAGAAACTGAAACAATAAAGGGAATCCCTAGGAAAATTTCTGTTAGGCAGATTTCCGCTATGCAAGTGAAAAAGGTTGTAAAATGTTTGCTGTAAACATGATTAATGTTGAGCACACAACTAAAGAGAATCAGCTAAAACTTGAAGATATACCAGTTTTAAGAGACTTTTCAAATATATTCCCGAAAGAGATTCCAGGACTACCTCCGAAAAGGGATCTGGACTTTACCATTGAGCTGGTACCAGGGGCGGTACCAAACTCAAAAGCCCCTTACAGGATGAATATTCTAGAGATTAATGAATTAAAGTCACAATTAAAAGAGTTAATTGATAAAAAGTTATATAAGGCCAAGTGTGTCTCCTTGGGGAGCATCAGTAATTTTCATTAAGAAGAAGGACGGTACCCTGCATTTATGCATTGATTACCGTCAGTTAAATAAAATGACAATTAAGAACCGATACCCCTTACCTCGCATTGGCGATCTGTTTGATCAATTACACGGAGCCTCAGTATTTTCTAAAATAGACTTAAGGTCGGGATACCATCAAGTCAAAATTAAAGAAGAGGACATCTTCAAAACTGCTTTCAGATCCCGATACGGGCATTATGAATTCATAGTTATGTCTTTTGGGCTAACTAATGCCCCAACAGTTTTTATGTGTTTAATGAATAATATTTTACATAAGTACTTGGGTAAGTTTGTGATCATTTTTATTGAAGATATTTTAATTTACTCCAAGACTAAAGAAGAACATGAGGAGTATTTACAAATAATTTTGCAAGTTTTAAGAGAACATAAAATTTATGCTAAGTTTGATAAATGTGAGTTTTTCAAGGATAAAATACAATATCTGGGTCACGTGATTTCCAAGGATGGGATTGTAGTTGACCTAGCCAAGATAAAAGCTATTAATGAATGGCTTGTCCCGAAAGATGTAACTAATGTGAGGTCGTTCATGGGAATTACCGGTTACTACTGGAAGTTTATCGAGGGATTCTCAAGGATCGCACACCCCATCACCTTGTTACAAATAAAAGGAAAGAAGTTTGTGTGGGATCAAAAGTGTGAAGAAAGCTTTAAAAAGTTAAAGGAATTATTAACAACTGCACCAATCTTAAAAATCGCAAACCCTAACAAGGACTTTGTGGTATGCACTGGTGCATGCAACAAAGGTCTTGGTGGAGTCTTAACCCAAGAAGGACATGCAATAGCGTATGAGTCAAGAAAATTGAAAATTCTCGAACAAAATTATGTTACCTATGATCTAGAGTTGGCCGCCTTCATACATGCTCTAAAAATGTGGCGCTATCATCTAATCGGTAGGAAGTTCACCTTGATGACAAATAATAAGGGTTTAAAGTATCTGCTAGATCAACAAAATCTGAATGCAAGGCAGGCTAGGTGGTCAGCTTTCCTTAGTGAATACGATTTTGAGATCCAACATATAAAGGGTAAAGAAAATAAATTTGCAGATGCATTAAGCAGAAACGCCAAGTTAAATTATCTGGCAGCAGTAAGCACCTATAAAATAGATTTGGAAAATCAGTTTCAAGAAGGAATTAAATTGGATAAAAATTATCAGAAATTATATGAGAAAATTGAAGAAAATGAATCTGAAAATGTAATTTCAGATTTTAGTTTGAATGAAAATGGGTTAATTCTGTATAAGGACAGGTTGTATGTCCCGAATGTACCAGCAATTAAATTATTAATTCTTAATGAAGTACATAAAAGTCCTTATTCTGGACACCCAGGTTATCAAAAGACTATAACCATGTTGAGGAAAGAGTATTTTTGGCCGAATATGAAGAATGAAGTTGCAGAATTTATAGCTAGATGTATCGAGTGCCAGCAAGTTAAAGCTGCACATCGAAATCCAACTGGTTTGTTATAGCCATTAACAATCCCAGATTGGAAGTGGGAAGTTATTAGTATTGATTTTATAACAGGTTTACCGAAAAATCAAAAACATAATGATTATGTCATGGTAGTGGTAGACAAGCTTACAAAAGCAGCTCATTTTATACCAGTTAAGACTATTTATAAAGCTACAAATATTGCTGATCTTTTTATGAAGGAAATTTTAGACTACACAGGATACCCAAGGTAATAATTTCTGACCATGATTCCAAGTTTACTGGCAATTTTTGGAAATCTTTATTTAAAAGTTTAGACACTAAACTCAATTTCAGTACAGCCTATCATCCACAAACGGATGGGCAGACTAAAAGAGTGAACCAAGTTTTAGAAGATATGCTTAGAATATATGTTAGCACTCAACCCAAGAAGTGGGAAGATTACTTGCATCTTGTTGAATTTGCTTATAATAATCACTATCAGGCTTCAACCAAAATGAGTCCTTTTGAAATTATGTATGGTTGTAAATGTAACACTCCTATCTCGTGGAATAACCCAGTCGATAGACTATTATTAGGACTAGAATTGATTAAGGAAATGGAACTAAAAGTGAAACAGGTGCATAGCAATTTAAAAATTGCGCAAGACATGCATAAAAGCCATCAAGACCTTAAGAGAACCCAACAGGAGTTTTAGGTGGGTGAACATGTTTTTATAAAAGTAAAACCCCGGAAAAGTTCTTTTAAATTAGGGAGTTGTGCTAAGTTGGCACCGCGGTATTGCGAACCATTCAAAATTTTATCAAGGGTCGGACCAGTGGCTTATCAGCTGGTCTTACCACCTAACCTTAAAGTTCATAATGTATTTCATATTTCCATTTTGAAAATATATGTACACAATGATACTCATGTGATTAACTGGAATGACATACAGGTGGAACCTAAAGGAGATTTTCAGGTGGAACCGGATTGTATCCTTGACAGGAGGGAAATTCAGCTCTGGAATCGCACCATAGTGTAAGTAAAGGTGCAATGGAAGCACCTTAGCCCAGAAGAAGCAACTTGGGAATTGGAAAGTAATATGCAGGAAGCATATCCAATTCTGTTCCAGGAAGACTCTGATGAAGAATAAGCAACATCGAGGACGATATTGAGATTAAGAGGGGGTGTTTGTAACCTACCTAGTACTTGAAAGTAATTATGTTTGAGAAAAAAATTATGATAAAATTTTATTATAAAGTTTTGTATTAAATGACATAGGGTGGTCATGGATGACTGTAATTGAATAATATTATTATTTAATAAATAAAAAATGGGAGACACTCAACCAAGGAGACTGTTGAAGAGTGTTCACTAGCCCACTAGGAGGAATGGAATCTGGTGTAGGAGGCAAAGGACAAGTGGCAGCATCTACAATGAATTCCTAGCTGTTGTCATGAGGAAAATACCCTAAAATTTTGGTCATAACTCCCCAGGGTGGTGGAGGCTGAGTTGTGGGCTCATTATTATGAACTGATCACTAAAGACGTAGGCACTCTTTAAAAGAGAAAATCGAACTTGAGCAGGGGGATCGAATTTTCACAGAGAGGAACTATTTTAACCTATGGTGTTAGAACTGAGCCCACAGGAGGTTCGATTAGGGTTAGCTAGAGAAGGAATTGTAGGAGTAAGTATGTTGGATATTACTGCAGAGTGCAGCACAGAAGCATGGCAGCAAGTCTGTTTGATTTCTGAAGTCCAGATTTTGTCAACATCCTACCAGATTCTTCTTCCTGGTGGTTTAGTGAACAGGCTCGGGGTTCTTGGAGGGAAAGTATGTTAGTTTTTCAGAATTTACTTCAATCTGATCTAGGATCTTAACTGAGAGAACAACATGTACATCATATCTACAGCATATCAGTCATGGACACAATAATGCAAGCACACAAGAGACAGAGAGTTTCACCGAGGAAAACCAAGAAGGTGAAAAACCCTGCAACTTCCTCAGAGATAGATAGAGAAATGATACAACCCAAGTACAAAAGATACTCCTCCTAGCAGCAGCTTCTCGTCCTCCACTAGTGCGCCACTCTCCAATGAGTGTGTGAGTGAGAAAGTGAATGATCAAATAGAGTGCCTCCCACACTCTATTTATACTTGACTTGAATTTCCTAATAACCTTTACTAGGCCGGACTTAACTTAACCACATAACATAATGCTGATAGGGACAACCCCCAATAGGGTGGTCTAATAACCCTTTAACCCACATGACTTATACAGGGCCGACCCCAACAAGGTGGTCTAATAACCCATCAAGTATAAGTTACGACACTTACAATATAAATGACGACACTTCCATATAGAGGAATAATAACATCTCTATAGGAATACAAACACTTGTGTATAGAGGAATAATAAGATCTCTATAGGAATACAATATACATATATGAAATACATTCCGAAGTTACAAACACATCAACACTCCCTCTTAACTAGGAAGGTATTTCTCGACACATGTCTTCTAGCACAAGTCTTCTTCTCTGGATCATCGTCATCGAATCATCGTCACTGCTACTACTATCTCAATCAATCTCCAATCTACTTGTCATAGGAAGTTGTATAGAGCCAACCCTTTTTCATGTTGGATGTAGGCCCACCACCTATAGGTCTTCATCATCACTAGCCATACTATGGAATCCTCAAGATTTATTAGGTGAGTCAACAAAACCTCAAAAGAGCATCCCAGGACTGATTACGAGCACACAGCTCAACCTATCAGATCTCCCAGGACCTTTTACATGCCCCTGCACAACCTGTCCACAGCCACAGAGTATCATCCTGATACTCATGATCATACTAATCATGTCATCTCAGCGAGCAAGCCATCAATTAGGTACACGTCAGGACTGATTACACTGCCTCTGCAAAACCTGCAAGATCTCCTAGGACTGATTACACTGCCCCTGCAAAAACTGTAAGAGCATCTCAGGACTGATCATATGCCTCTACAAAACCCGTGTACCATACTATCACATCATCATCTTCAGATCACCTCATCGTCCACGGAGCACAACCCAGATGCACATCACACAACACTTACACTCACCGGCATGGGAAGACACACCTCAACCATCCGTGAAAGGCTCAGCCCTTATATCTACAACATGGGAAGACACACCTCAACCATGCAAGAATGGTACCACACTTATATCCATAGCCATGGGAAGACACACCTCAACCATGCTAGGAATGGCATAGCACTTATATCGTAGCCATGGGAAGACACAACTCAATCATGCTCGAATGGCCTAGCACTTATATCGCAGCCATGGGAAGACACACCTCAACCATGCTCAAATGGCCCAACCCTTACATCAACGACCATGGTAAGACAAACTTCAACCATGTCGGAATGGCTCCAGCCCTTACATCAACGACCATGGTAAGACAAAATTCAACCATGTCAGGATGGCTCATGTGCATCTGTGTCTCTGGACTCATCACTTCCCCTTGGAAGGCATCTCGATTTGAAGTACACCAAGTCTCCCTCTGAAGTATTCAAACTTCACTCTGGCCAGTGCCTTGGTCAACACATCGGCTATCTGCTTGTCTGTCGCAACATACAGGAGCTTTACTACTCTTCTCTGCACCATATCCCTGATATAGGGGTACTTGATCTTAATGTGCTTCGACTTGTCATGAAACACTGGGTTCTCCGAAAACTTCACACAACTCTGGTTGTCGCAATATATACAAGTAGCACATAACTGGAGATCAAACAGATCAGACAGTAGCTTCCTGAGCCATACTGCCTCACAACTAGCCGAACAAGCTGTGACATACTCTGCTTCGGCTGTACTCAGTGCCACACAAGACTGCTTCCTGCTAAACCAAGAGATCATACCGGATCCCATACTGAAGCAGCACCCCGAAGTGCTCTTTCGATCAATGGAACTGCCTGCCCAATCCGAATCAACATAACCCTCCAGAATAAACTTTTGATTCGCATTATACTTGATCCCATAATCAACTGTATCCTTCAGGTACCTCAGAATGTGCTTTACAACAACCAGGTGAACACCTCTGGGATCCGTCAGGAATTGGCTCATTGTGTTCACTGCAAAGCAAATATCTGGTCTCATGTTCATCAGGTACATCAAGGACCCAATCATCTGACGATAAATAGTGACATCAACCGGATCAGATGAAGCATCACACAGAAGCTTCAAGTTTGATTCCATAAGTGTGGCCATGGCCTTGCAGTCCATCATCCTGAACCTCTTCAGGATCTCTACTGCATACTTTCCTTGTCCAAGGAAGATTCCATCTACACTCTGCCACACCTCCATGCCTAGAAAGTAGTGCATCATCCCAAGTCCTTCATCTCGAACTTGGCAGCAAGCTTCCTCTTGGTATCGGCAATCGATCCATCCTCACCTGTAACAAATAGGTCATCCACATACAGAAGTAGTATCATAGGATTGCCTTCCTCAACCTTGTAGTAAAGGTTGGAATCTGCTTTACTCTTAGTAAAGCCCAAACTGGATAGAAAGCTTTCTATCCTACCATACCAAGTCCTAGGAGCTTGCTTCAAGCCATACAAGGCTTTCTTTAACCTGCACACATATGACTCCTTGTCATGTGTCTCGAAACCAAGTGGCTGCTCCATAGACACTTCCTCCTCGATTACACCATTCAAGAAAGCTGTCTTGACATCCATCTGGTGTATCTTCCATTTCATCATGCAGCCAGGGAAAGTACTGATTTGATGGAGGTGTACCTGGCTACAGGAGCAAAATTTTCTTCATAGTCTATTCCCTCTTTTTGGGAGAAGCCACAAGCTACAAATCTCGCTTTGTATTTCTCTATGCTACCATCTGCAGCATGCTTGATCTTATATATCAACTTGGAAGTCACAACAAACTTCTCTTATGGTCTTGTGACCACATCCCAAACATCATTCTTCATGATCGACTGGTACTCCTAGATCATGGTATTCTTCCCGGATCCTGGGAACTTCAATATCTTCAATAGATAATGTTGTTGATGGAACACATGTTGTAGTCCTTCTTTTGTAGGTGATGGTATATGATCTTTCCTACAAAACAAGTTAAATTGCATCATTAGAAACTTCTCATAGTTTTTCATAACAAGATTTTACACATAAAAATATGTCATACAGTCATGCAATTATTTTAGCCAATGCTTAAATGCAACATTTATCCATATCCCGTAACTTTCTAGATGCCTTCCAATCTCTACCATAACATTGTTAAGAGTGTGCACAACTCCCAACATGTCAGTAAAGAGGTTTCATTCTAGATAAGTAGCAATGGAATGTTGGACAGTGTCATAGGCCACTTACCCATCACATGCATATTAGTAGTATACTGTTCATTAATGCAATTATTCTAATATGCATAATACACACCCTAAGTCTAGGAACATAAGCATATGCATCATTGAACAATATTATTTAAACAATCAAATATACAAGAAATGAAAATTCAAATACTTATCTTTGTTTGTTTGTTGGGTGGACTCCCTCTCAGTCTTTGCTTCCTTGCAGGAACTACTAGAGTGTGCTCCCTCTTGATCTTTGCTTCCTAGATTACATATCCTTGAACTTATATCCATCCTTGATCACTTATGCATACTTACTAGTATCATCATTGTGTTATCCTCGATGTCTCATTTATTAGTATAATCTCAATACTATCAAAACACAATAATCTTAAACATGTATAGTCATGATCATTTCAAACATAGATAATAAACATTAGTATTAAAGGTTTCAGGGAATACTTCTTTTACTCATGCATATTCTTATTTGACCAAAGGACTTTTCTGGTTATTCATATAATCAATCAAGGTAAGAGACATAATATGCATAAACCCTTGATTACTTACATTTCTAACTTCATCAACAAGGTAGGATTCTAACTTGATATAGGAAAAACATACCTGGTTATCATATTTGCTAGTTATGTCTAGCAATGTCTTCCTGTTCTCTTCAATGACTTGTGCTAGTAACCTGCATATCTCATAGGTTAATCATTATAGAACCAAGTTGTACATACCTCGTAAGTAGATCTTCTATGTGATCCATGACAATGGATGAATCTTTGTCTTCATGTCAACATGGTCATATGTTCTTGAACTAGAACATGATTTGTCTTTCTTGATGTACCTTTCATGTTAGAGGACAACATCAACCTCATACAACACCACAATGCCTTAGTACAATCATTATTGTCAAAACCCTAATCAATGAATATCTGCATTCATAATTTTATTAAGGTGATATGACAAGTCTAAAGTTAATCAAGATTGTACTAAACTTAATGAAGAAAAACATACCATAAACTTAATCATGAACAGATCTGGAAACATACCTGGATAATTCATACCTGTCAAGATTGCTTGTAATCTTCTTATGTAAGGCCTTAGCCTTATCTCTGTAATGACCCTTGTTAGGAATTTTATTAAAATTGCAATTTTCCACTTTTTTCCTTGGTTCGACCTTTGACTAGTTTCGATCTCTAGGTCCCAAATTTGCTCCAAATGATCCCAAATATTCTGAGAAGGTATATGAATGATATTAGAACATAAATATGTGTTTCATGGATGCTTTTTTACCTTTAAAACACTTCTGCAAATACTCTTTCAATTCTGGTCAATGTAGGTAACTTTACTAGTGATTTCCCTTTGACTAGTATTGGTCTCTAGGTCTCAAATTGACTCCAAATGCCTTCAAATATTCAAGGAAGGTTTATGAATGATATTAGGAATTGAATATGATGTTTAGGGACAACATATGGCCACCAAAAGACCTCTGAAAACTCTCTTAAGATTCTGGACCAAGTATGCAATTTTACTAGTAATTTGGGGTTCAAATCCCCCTAAGGTAAGTACTGAAAATGGCTTCCCAAATGCCTCCAAACCCACTCAAATTTATGAAAAAAAGTATGTAATGTGTTAAGTATGTTATTAATGTCTCATATGCACCATTAATGGTTTATTACAACTGTTCTCACCCTCTCCCATTCAACTGCAAAAATCCTCAATTCAACCCTTGGGGAAATGGCACTATTTCACCTCCCAATACAACTAAATTGAGTAAAAATGCTTCAAATGCTCAAGTACAGTACATGAAACTTGTAGAAGACATCCATGGCAGTATATTTATCACAAATATATCAGAGAATCATCCATTCATTCGAAATCATCATCAATACATTGGCTCACAACAAGGTAGTGGGGAAATGGCATTGTTCTTCCATTAAAAATGAGATTTATACATTTCTACTTGGAATTTCGACCTGAAACTTTTTGGAGATGAAGAACAGAGTATTTAATTCATATTACAAAAGAAATGGGACATTAAAATCTTTCCCAAAGAGTACAATAGCTCACCAAAAACGCCCTCCCTTAAGGATCAAGAATATGCCATCAAAACTGGAAATGGTTGAAGGAGTGAGCTGCAATAGAAGAAACCATGAGCTGCCCTGTAGCTTACACCTGCAAATAAAGACTCCATTAAAGCTCCAAATGAAAGGTCTGAATGGCCTTTCCAATTGCCAACTTGGATGGGAATCTTTCACCCTCGAAATTGGCTAAGGCAAGAAACTAGTCATCCACTAGCTCTCCCTCTTCACAAATGCAATTGCAAATTCTACAAATGATCAAAAGATGGTTTCATTCTTTTTTATTGACATTTATAAACTTCTAATGTCCTCCATGGGTCGAATTCCTTCCAAGAGACTCATGCCAACTCAAGTTGGGAAGAGATTCCAAAGAACACCACTTGTACAACAATTCCTAGTCTCCCCCTTCCACCAAATCACATGTGGAAGCATCTTAGCTGCCCTAACACCCTTGAGCGCCCTCTTGGAGTCTATTTTTAGCCCTAACATGTCATATATGTCATATGTCAGCCTTCAGGTCTGATTTGTGTCATAGGTGTCATAGCATCTTCATCATTGTTGTCATAGAGCTAGGGAATCTAGCCCAAGTGTCTCACTAGCTCCAAATTGCCTCTTCCTCTTCCATGGGAGTTACTCTTCCTCTATATTTCGACCTTGGATGAGTCATGCAATGAATAATACCTTTTGGACTCCCCCAAGTATGTTACCATTCACCTTGAATTCGAATTGGTGAGAGAATGATGCCAAGTGTAGTGGGGAAATCTAGCCATATGTGGGTCCCACTTCCTCCATGTGTCTTCATGATCAAATGCCACTTTGATTTTCACTTGTATATATTTATTTATCTCCTTTATTAAATATTTATGCCATTCTAATGTTCAAACATCATTTATTATCCCCATTATTCCAAATCCCAAAGCTTCCACCCCAAACCTAGGAAACTAGTAATTTTCCTCCTTGGCAATTATTTGACCTTTAGCATCAATTTGACAAACTCTAATGAATAGGACCAATGTGATTAGGCCATTGTGACCCAATGCCAAATTTGGGACATGACAAATCCTCCCTTCCCAATATTGCTTGTCCTCAAGCAATTTTAAACATGGGTGTTGAAGAACCTGCTTTCTGTATAATTCTTTGAAGTTGCCATTGAATTGCCCAACCTTGAGTCTTTGAGTTTCCATGAAGATTTTAGAGAGGAACCACCATGCTTGCTGCTGCACTAATCTGATAAAAATCACTTTATTAAGTGGGGAAATCCATCTCCCATACTGCTTGTTTCCCCAAAAATTTGAAACCAATGAGATAAAAATTATTCCAGGGTCCCATTGCTTGTATTGCACCCCAATAATTAAGAGTGCTCTCCAACCCACACCATTAGTTAAGAGGATTCCTGGATCCCATTTTCTTGTATGCATCCTTCCAAACATCATGAGTACCAAATATATATCATCAATGTACATAACAACATAATGAAAATGTACATCAAGGATATGCTTCATCAAAGAGTCATGAAAGTGCTTATACCTCCAAGCAAGTAGACCACCATTTTCCAAGTGCATATAAGCTTCAAGTGACCAATCAAATCTGCTCCAATGACATAGGTGAGGATCCCATGTCCTATAATACTGCTCCAAAAGGATGTGATATGCATCAAAATATTCAACCATGTATTCTTTCATCCAAGAAGTGAATGAAGAATCTCCACTAAAATCTGAACCAAATAATGAGCAGAAAAAACAAGGAGACTTCAAATGACTCAAAGACATCTCACCCATACATCCCTGAATGTGAGAGTCATAAAGATATAACAAAGTATGTGTCTTGCAACAAAAATGTTCTCCAATCATAAATCTATTCACCCAAGTGTTGGATGAAGTTCCTCCAACATCAAATGAATCAAGTGTTGAGCAAGAAAAACCATGAGTCTTCAAGTGACTCAAATGCATATCATAGGTGCATTCATGTAGATGTGCATCATCATAAAGTAACAAAGGATGCTGCTGCAAATGTGAATAAGAATGTGCTCCAACCATGTCATCATAAAAGTTAAATCTTGGATTTCCATACTTCTCATGTGGCACCATCAAAAAGAACCCTTTCACCCATACTTCATTGAGACTAATGTTGCAAAACATGGAATTGTAGGATGTAGGAGAATGAACTAAATCACCCAAATGATCAAAAAGTGCAGAAGTTTCATCATGGGAAGGATCAATGTGGGTAGTATCATGCAGCTCCTTCAAAAGTGGGAAACCTTTGTCATAGATTGGTTCCAATGTAGAGGAATCATGCTCTTCTTTAAGAATTGCATAAGCTTCATCAAGAGACAATTCAAGTTCCTCTTCCACCACATCAAGTGTTTGGATCTCTTCAAGTTCATCTTCAAACAAATTAAGCACATTCAAATTTCCACATTTCTCATCATCCACCATGTCATGAGAATCCTCCAAACAATCTACCATTTGACAATCTGAAACATAGGAGGAAAAACAAGTATCTTGCAACTTTTCAAGAAGTTGCTCATTTTGAATTGTGAGCTTATGAATATCCTCATTATTCTTCAAGTATGCATCATTTAACAATTCATTAAGCTCAAACAAATGGTTTCTATCAAAAAGCAAAGACATGAAATTACCTTTGATGTGGCACATTGCTCTTTGAATCTTCTCCATATCTTCAAGGAAGGATGTTTCTTCCAATGAAGTAGCTCTCCAACAAGAATTTGACACCAATGCTTGAGTGTCATGGAGAATGCTGAGGGACTCTTGGATCTTCTTTTCATTCATCTTTGAGGACCCTTCAAGAAAATGAGGCTCTTGTAAATGAACCTCCTCATCTTCTTCATTTTTGCTTGGACCAACTTCATGAAGCTCAAGTGGTGATGGGGAAGTTGATCTTGGTTCTTCTTCAACTGCTACAAGGTCTTCATTATCATGCTTAATGGAACTTGGGCTTGCAGCAACACTTTCAAAAGTGATCTCTATGTCACCAACATAGAGGTGTGAGCACCCATCAGTAGGTACTCCTTCATAGTTTAAGCATCCATCAGTAGATGCTCTTTGGTTCATGTCTAAGCTAGAAGGTGTCTCGAAATGATCTTCCATATTTTCAATAGAATCTTCTTCATGCTCTTGTGATGTCTCTTCATTTTTCTCCTTCAAGCAAGCTGATTCATTTTGCCCCTTGTTTTCCTTAGGATCGGTATATTTGGAATCCCTTCTTGAATAAATCTCAAAAGCTCTCCTCAAGGAGGACATCATTTCATGCACACATATATGATATTCGCTCCAAGGGTTCTTACAAGAACGGAATAAACCTTTCTTCACTAAATCCACATCTTCATTTTTGGGCCTATTTTCAAAAACATGTTCAGCATAGTACTCAAAAGACATGGCATTTTGTGTATTTTTGCTTGAAGCAAGATATTCTTGATATTTTTGATATTGTTGGGGCAAGGTTTTATATTTTTCTCTCCATCTTTGGAACTCGCTCATAGAATTATCCTTGGTTGGTGTGACACACTCATATTCATCAGATCTAAAGTAATAAGAATAATCTTCATTTCTTTTGAAATTGTAATAAGTGTTGCATGATGGCACCTCTTCCTCATACCATTCACATTCTGCTTCATATTGCTCATAAGCATCTGCATATTCCTCATAAGAATTGTACTCATAGGATTCATCATAATAGTAAGACATGGATGCCAATTATTCTTGAATGTATGTACCTAATCCACAGGTGCAAGGACCATGCTCTGATACCACTGTAATGACCCTTGTTAGGAATTTTATTAAAATGACAATTTTTCACTTTTTTCCTTGGTTCGACCTTTGACTAGTTTCGATCTCTAGGTCCCAAATTTGCCCCAAATGATCCCAAATCTTCTGAGAAGGTATATAAATGATATTAGAACATAAATATGTGTTTCATGGATGCTTTTGTACCTTTAAAACACTTCTGCAAATACTCTTTCAATTCTGGTCAATGTAGGTAACTTTACTAGTGATTTCCCTTTGACTAGTATTGGTCTCTAGGTCTCAAATTGACTCCAAATGCCTTCAAATATTTAAGGAAGGTTTATGAATGATATTAGGAATTGAATATAATGTTCAGGGACAACATATGGCCACCAAAAGACCTCTGCAAACTCTCTTAAGATTCTGGACCAAGTATGCAATTTTACTAGTAATTTGGGGTTCAAATCCCCCTAAGGTAAGTACTGAAAATGGCTTCCCAAATGCCTCCAAACCCACTCAAATTTATGAACAGAAGTATGTAATGTGTTAAGTATGTTATTAATGTCTCATATGAACCATTAATGGTTTATTACAACTGTTCTCATCCTCTCCCATTCAACTGCAAAAATCCTCAATTCAACCCTTGGGGAAATGGCACTATTTCACCTCCCAATACAACTAAACTGAGTAAAAATGCTTCAAATGCTCAAGTACAGTACATGAAACTTGTAGAAGACATCCATGGCAGTATATTGATCACAAATATATCAGAGAATCATCCATTCATTCGAAATCATCATCAATACATTGGCTCACAACAAGGTAGTGGGGAAATGGCATTGTTCTTCCATTAAAAATGAGATTTATACATTTCTACTTGGAATTTCGACCTGAAATTTTTTGGAGATGAATAACAGAGTATTTAATTCATATTAAAAAAGAAATGGGACATTAAAATATTCCCCAAAGAGTACAATAGCTCACCAAAAACGCCCTCCCTCAAGGATCAAGAATATGCCATCAAAACTGGAAATGGTTGAAGGAGTGAGCTGCAATAGAAGAAACCATGAGCTTCCCTGTAGCTTACACCTGCAAATAAAGACTCCATTAAAGCTCCAAATGAAAGGTCTGAATGGCCTTTCCAATTTCCAACTTGGATGGGAATCTTTCACCCTCGAAATTGGCTAAGGCAAGAAACTAGTCATCCACTAGCTCTCCCTCTTCACAAATGCAATTGCAAATTCTACAAATGATCAAAAGATGGTTTCATTCTTTTTTATTGACATTTATAAACTTCTAATGTCCTCCATGGGTCGAATTCCTTCCAAGATACTCATGCCAACTCAAGTTGGGAAGAGATTCCAAAGAACACCACTTGTACAACAATTCCTAGTCTCCCCCTTCCACCAAATCACATGTGGAAGCATCTTAGCTGCCCTAAAACCCTTGAGCACCCTCTTGGAGTCTATTTTTAGCCCTGACATGTCATATATGTCATATGTCAGCCTTCAGGTCTGATTTGTGTCATAGGTGTCATAGCATCTTCATCATTGTTGTCATAGAGCTAGGGAATCTAGCCCAAGTGTCTCACTAGCTCCAAATTGCCTCTTCCTCTTCCATGGGAGTTACTCTTCCTCTATATTTCGACCTTGGATGAGTCATGCAATGAATAATACCTTTTGGACTCCCCCAAGTATGTTACCATTCACCTTGAATTCGAATTGATGAGAGAATGATGCCAAGTGTAGTGGAGAAATCTAGCCATATGTGGGTCCCACTTCCTCCATGTGTCTTCATGATCAAATGCCACTTTGATTTTCACTTGTATATATTTATTTAGCTCCTTTATTAAATATTTATGCCATTCTAATGTTCAAACATCATTTATTATCCCCATTATTCCAAATCCCAAAGCTTCCACCCCAAACCTAGGAAACTAGTAATTTTCCTCCTTGGCAATTATTTGACCTTTAGCATCAATTTGACAAACTCTAATGAATATGACCAATGTGATTAGGCCATTGTTACCCAATGCCAAATTTGGGACATGACAATCTCCCTCTGAAATTGGAACTTCTTCACTTATGCAAGTGACCAATCCATTCTCTTATAGGATTAACCCAATCCACTTGATTTGCAAAAACTGGATCTAGAGCTAGATTAGGGTTTGTTAAGGAAACCCTAAACATTCAAACTTATAAAAGTATAGAAAGATGCACCTTGATGAGCTGATCAACCTGGTATACTCAGAATTTGAAAACTGCAAAGTTTCACCCCTCAAATTTGCTTTTCAATCTTCCGGATTCACTAGTGAGGACCGTGAATTAGGGTTTGAGTTTCTCGGAGCTTCACCCAACCAAATAGTTTGATCCAAAGCTCTAAACTCGATTTTTCCAAGGAGCTTCCAGCTATGGTCATAGATTTCAAAAATTCCCATTTTTGCAGAAGCCCTAATTTTTCACTTTTCCGTTCAAAGTCCCAAACTAGGGTTTGATCAAGCCCGACCTTCTGCCCAACCAAAAAATTCGATCTTGGTCTCTAAATTTTGATTTTGATGAGGAGCATCCAGCCGTTGTCTCCGATACAAAAATTCCAACACTCTTTGAAACCCTAAATTCCCGGAGCCATGAATGAAGGTGCTCAAAATCCAATTATGTTTTGACATAAATATGCACTTGATTATTTCTGGTGTAACTCCGAAATTTCAGATCTACAGGGTCTAAAAATTCTGCCAGTGGTATCCTGACCTGTTATCTTTCCAACCCCATAGTTCTGACCTCAAATGGATTATTTGAGAAAGAGCTATGTCAAGTGTCGCAACATGACCTGTTTATGGGATAAAACATGAGAGCGAACTTGTACGGAGTGCCACATGTCACTCGTTCAATTTCGGCCTCTGAAAATTGTACCTATGAAAGTACAGTCCATACCCTACCTACCACATTTTACTAAATTTCATTCGGAGCTTCCTATCTTGAGTTGTGACCTTTTTTCCTAGGTCACCTATTTATGACTCAGATCTGGAAGAGGCAGAAACCCTATACTGTACAAATCATAAATCTGAAAGTACAACGAATTAGAGGCTCTCCTTTGGACACAAGGTACATGGGGATATTATATTCGACCTGTAATATTTTCAGATCCTGAAACCTCACCGAAATGAATTTATAGCGAAAGTTCTACGACGACTGGTTTTTGCTATATCAAGCCCTAGCTTCGCAAGTGCAACAAGTGTCATAAATTCCATACCGTGCCTTCTTTCAGGCTAGCTCTGATACCATGCTAGTTTTTCAGAATTTACTTCAATATGATCTAGGATCTTAACTGAGAGAACAACATGTACAACATATCTACAGCATATCAATCATGGACACAAGAATGCAAGCACACAAGAGACAGAGTTTCACCGGGGAAAACCAAGAAGGTGAAAAACCTCGCAACTTCCTCGAAGATAGATAGAGAAATGATACAACCCAAGTAAAAGAGATAGTCCTCCTAGAAGCAGCTTCTCCTCCTCCACTAGTGTGCCACTCTCCAATGAGTGTGTGAGTGAGAAAGTGAATGATCAAATAGAGTTCCTCCCACACTCTATTTATACTTGACTTGACTTGCCTAATAACCTTTACTAGGTCGGCCTTAACTTAACCACATAACATAATGTTGATAGGGCCGACCCCCAATAGGGTGGTCTAATAACCCTTTAACCCACATGACTTATACAGGGCCGACCCCAACAAGGTGGTCTAATAACCCATCAAGTATAAGTTACGACACTTACAATATAAATGACGACACTTCCGTATAGAGGAATAATAACATCTCTATAGGAATACAAACACTTATGTATAGAGGAATAATAACATCTCTATAGGAATACATCAACAAAGTAACCTTGGCTACTCTACTGGAAAAGGTTGGGAGGAATAGTACTCCTTGGGTGTTTGTCCACCCTATCATTTGATAGGTTCAGCTTAACTTATGCATCTCATTAAGTTTTTATGACTGTTGATGAATGCAAGTGTTCAACTAGGATAGTTAATCTGTACCTGAATTACTATTTAAATTCTTTAGAGTATCTACCTGTATTTTTCCTTCCATCCATAAGATGGTGTACTCCAGTACAGGTATACTCTTATTGAGTTAGAGTTAGAATGATTTATATCTGTTATAATCAGTATTATCATGCATGCAAGGTTATTTCAATTTAATGTTGAGATATGTCCAAGAAATCGACTCTGCTACATAAACAAATGTATAGTACCCTACATGCATGCAAAGTTTCCTATTTATAGTATATTTAAACCAGATTCATCTATACTTCAGAAGGCAAGAATATTGATGCATGCATATAAGGAATACAGGTTGCATGCATACATATTTTAACAACTGCAAAGAATATTTTCATGGATACACAAAATTTAGAGAACCAAGGTAAAATAACAGAATTTATACTAGTTTATGGTTAAGATCTATTGTTTATTCTCTTTCCATTTAGATAAATAATCGAATGTTCATCCCGAAACTGTATGTTATGGAAAGTACCCTTTTATGAAAACTACATAAATTAAGTTTTGTCACAGAATTAAAGCTATCGACACAGAAACAAGAGTGTGTCGCAGAAACAAGCATTAGACACAGAAGTAAGCTTGTGTTACAAAAAAAGAGAACTTGGGATTACAAAAATACCAAAACCCCTTTCTTGAAGCTCTCAAGTTTTGACTGTACTTTTCATTGAATCACTTACAAATATTGATTTTAGGTATTGTTCCCCTTATGGTTGTTTTAAAAGTTCAAACCCTAATCCCTAAGTATTACTCCTGTGCGAGTATGCACTAGCTCTTATTGCACCGAGACCCTAAACTCCCTGCGAAAGGCACAAGCGATATGAAAAATGTATCCTTGGCTGAACCCTAGCTAGCAGAACCCTAACTAGTAAGGGCCTAGATTACGACCTTATCAAATCTTTAAGACTCTAAGTTTATTTTGAAGAACTGAGTAAGGATTGAAGACAAACACGTACTTGTTTGCAGAGATTTAATTAAATACAAAGTAACAAAACCCTCTTCGTCCCTTGTAAGAACCATACATTTCACAGTGACAGTACTACGGCCTCTACACACAGTTTTATACTTTATGAAAACAAGTGTAAATCATACAAAGTGAATGACAAGTCTCACGACTGAGTAAAGGTAAGCAAATGGCGAAGAATATCAATGGTCTTGCTCGCTTTTCCAAAGTCCAACACTTAGGTTTTGGTACGCACAGAACTGATAAGACCAGAGTTACGAAACCCCTTATCTCATAGTTCAATCTTGCAAATATTGCAGCAACACTGCAAAAAGGAAAACTCTTGGTCCCTTTATCCCAAAATTATTTCATTCTAAGCATTAAATCCTTATGGCCAAACCTTTCAAACATTTCCAAAATCTTTACACAGAATTGCATCACATAACAACAGCTTATTTGAAAACCAGGGTTTCTTCTTAATTATTTCAAAAGACACATTCGCAGGCCACTGCGCAGGGATGGATGAGTTCTCCCTTTTTCTACCAACAAAAATTAAACAATTATAAGATCAACACAGTTCGTTTATTTACATGGTGAAACCCTTCTGTGCAAACAAAACCGACGGCCGGAGTATCAAACCCCAAGGGCTATGAACGACCCTTCTTCTTTGCAGAACTTGCAAGGAACACCATCAACCCTTTAAATTCCCAAACACCATTGACCAGGGAACAAGGGTGCCACCGAATCTTACCGGTGAGGGCGCAACATTTTCCTTTGTGTGACTCATTCCTCCACGAAGTGAACGAGTCCCTTCCAACACATAAAAAAACACTAAGTGGTTAAACCCTGATTTAAATGCAAGCTTAAATGACGTCAAACTGTAACAAGAACCAACTACCATAGAGATGTGGAATAACATTACTTTACCTGAAGGTTGTTAGAATATCCTAACACCCCCCCTTAATCCATCCTGGGCCCTGGTAACTAAGACCAAAGGTCACCCAATACAATGAATAATAACAATCAATAAACCAAGGAAGTGGAAAAATTTCATGGGAAACATACCCCCTCCTCAAAAAAATAGACTGTAAGGCACACATAAAAATAATTGCTCCAAACTCAAGCATGTGTGATGCTTGGTCATATGTCTGGAGGTATCTTCTTCTTGGGAAGAAGTGGATCATGCTCAAAAAGCATGTGCTTGTACTTTCTCTTCAGATCGAATGTGATGAGAACAAATCCAACAGTATTAGAATGATCCTTGAACCTGTGATTCGAATCAGCTGAGGTGGGATCAAATTTTTGAATGTGCATATAGTCCTATGTCTTCTCCTTCGAACCACCATGGGTGAGATTATGCCAAAAAGAACTATTACATGTTTGCTTGAAATCAAAATCAGATTTAAGACTTTCAAAACAGTTTCTTGAGATCTCCTTTGAACCAGCAGGGGTGAGATCAAAACTATCATATGCATGAGAAATTTTCCCAAGCAGTAATTGCTTAGAACCCAAATTAGATACAAGACTTGAATCATGGCTTCTTGAGATCTCCTTTGAACCATGAGAGGTGAGATCAAAACCAGTAGATGCATGAGAAATTATCCCAAGCGAATGGCAATGGCCATATTCTTCAATGACCTTCTGAAAGCATGAATTTATGATCATATAGTAGTATAAAAGAGATGTTTGCTGAAGAGGAGCGAATGCATTACCTCCATTAGCTGATTTGACCTCTGAAATAATCATGTGATCATGATGCAAACCAACAGACTCTGGTGCAAGAGAGGATTTAGGACCTTCTGCAATATCTAGAGTGTGAGTTGGCACAGAAAGAGAAGAAAGTTTGAGCATGAGCGGAGAATCTGCAAGTTCTTTGTCAACAACTTCAATATGAGATGATACTGGTTCATGATCTGAGAGACCATCAAGAGGAGCGAATGCATCACTTTGTTTTCTTTCGAATGGGTTGGGACCAAGTCCTTCATTCTCTCTGCCAAATTTTCCATCCAGGTGAGCCCATATCTCTTTTGGAGTCCATAACTCTCTTGGAATTTCAACACCATCACGGTATTTGAATTGGAATCTCTGGTATGCATACAAAGAAAACATTATTGCTGCAAAGTGCATGTCTCTTTTATTTAACCATTCAATCTTCTCTTTAGGGGATTCGAACTCTCTTTCAAAATAACAATAAAAAAGATCATGGATCTTCAAGTCTGCTATCATTCTTGGTTTCCATTCATCATAGTTGAGTGGATCAAGAGGAGTAATTCCTGATGAATACATAGAAGCTATAGAGGACCTGCAAAAACAATATAGAATAACTGCAACTGCTACTGCTGCAAAAATGCAGATTCTGCTGCAACTGCTGCACTCGAAATCTTGGTAATAACCTGCAAAAAACTCTCAAGAATGGAGATAAACAATACTCTCAACATGCTTTGATACCATGTAAAATTAGTCACAGCAGATCTAATGAACAAGTAAATCAATCACAACAGATGAACATAGAAAATATGGTGCAAAACTGTGCAAAACATGCAGCAGTGCTCAATATCCTCATATTTTCAGATTGTATTCTATTGTAATTCATTCACCCTTTATGGGATATTGAGCACTGCTGCATGTTTTGCACAGTTTTGCACCATATTTTCTATGTTCATCTGTTGTGATTGATTTACTTGTTCATTAGATCTGCTGTGACTAATTTTACAAAGGTGTTGGAGAGAACTTCCGCAGCATTTAGGAAGCTGCTAATTTTGGGAAAGATAGCCATTTTTGGGGAGAAAGTACCAATTTTGGCGACAAGACAAAGATATCGTTGTAGCGCAAATTCCGACGGGAATTGCGGCGATATGTACAGAAAAGTCAGAGTGTATGGTATAAGGAAGAGGCCGAAGGGAGAGCTCAACCACCATAATAAAGGCGCCGAAGATGAAGAGAGGGTTCAGCTACCCTCATTATGAAGAAGGACCACAGTCAACATTGCTTGAACCAAGAAGAAGCAACGGGCCGATGCATTAAAGACTAAGGACTGCAGGAAGCGACGACGAGACAGGAGGCGGCTATGGAAGTACAGCTAGTTGACTGTAAGTGGTTAGGGTTGAGTCACTGTTGGGATAAGGCCCACAGTTTTGTAACAGCGATGAGACCTTCGGGCCATCTATATATAGGAGTCTTGTTATATGAAAAGGGGTTGGCCACATAGGGACAGAAGTTATTAAGTAGAGGGTAGTCGAGTCTTTGTGATACAGAGTCTGACCATTCCCCAGAGACAGGGGCCGACCTATCAAGAGATTGTGCAATCCACTGGGATTGAAAAGAAAGAGAATGCATTGTAAGAAGCAGGAGAAGAAGAGAGGTCTATAGAGAAGGGCTCCCAATGAGGTGGAGTGTCCCAGAAGACCTCTGTTGCAAAGAGTTGTGACAGAACTGCGTTTTACTCTCCGAGTTGTTAATGGGAAACATAGTTCCCGTGAATGTAGCTCCTCTCCTGGGAATGACAACGTGCTTATCTAAGTAGCGCGATTGTAGTTGTGTAGCTGTTGCTCTTATTTACTTATCTCTGTTATACATGAATGCTTCCTTCAGTTTATGAGTACTGTGTATGGTCGTCAGTTTAGTTCTGGTTGATGTTTAACCATTGTGAGAATCATATCTAAATCCTTGCGAACTAGATCTTTGTTTATTAAAGGATAATGCTTGAGTATGGAGTGAATGTAATGCATGAAGAGTGTAATTAGAACAGTGCTCAAAATAATACTCTATACAGCCACATCGTCACAGAACATCAAGGGTCAAGCGCATTAGCAAGGGTTATGCTTAGAGATTAAATGATAATCACTATCTTCAGTAATAGGATAAGGGAGGGAGAGACCGCGTCTTACTCTAGGAAGCGGTAAGAATCACATACCGCAGGGACGGAAAGGAGGAAGATATCGCACCCGCGATATCTTGGGTATCGCTAGGCGGGCTCATATAAGGGGAAGGATTATCGCACTTCCTGCGCGATGCGATAAGGCAGAGGTATAGCCGGAGTAATAGAATGAAATAAGTTAGCCCTTGATGAGAGAGCAAGGGTGGGTTCAAGAACCCTGGATGCCTCAGAACCTGGCTGAGGACACTTGAGTCTTCTGCCACCCATTAGAATCACTTCGGGTGAGACTTCAGGTTGCTTCTGCGACCTGTTACCGAAAGGGCCAGTGAGCTAAGGGTCTATTGGTCTAAAAGGTACAGCTAACCCGGGTCTACTAAGAAGAAGAAAAACCAACAAATGGTTCCGTTGCCGGTTTGAACACATTAAGCTGATGTTCTGTTGGCATCCTACCAAGAAAGAACTTAACCAGTGGGTTGAGTCAAAAGAAAGAGAGTTTGCTATAAAAGAAAACCAGAATCCTAGACTGAGCACTGAGGCTTGGCTACAGAAGCACATTTTTACAGATCTCCATGAGATATTCTTCGTAACCTATGCTAGTGAGTTATATGATTGGTTATCAAAGATTGCTGACAACAGCTGTTTCAAGAAGAATCGAGAAGTTGTCTGGACAGCAGGGCTGATTCAGACCTTGAAAGGTGTCGATAATCCCATCTCACGCGTAGTAGACTTCTGGCTTGCGAGTTTGCTGGAAGGCTTCATCACAGAGTTCGCGGTTGATCAAAGAAAGAGTTTCAGCGCAGCAGAGCAGTACTTCTTCAAGGGTTATCGCGGTAAGTACCTAAATTCTCTAAATCTGTCCATTAAGCAATTACTATATGAAAAAGGAGTACTGGATATGATCTCAGATGAATAGTAGTATGATATTGTAATGTCAGTAGACTCTGAGAGTGATTACGAGAATCTTGGACATACACGTAGTGGTAAAAGATATAGAGTCAACGATTCATCCTCTTCTGAAGAAAACAGCTCAGATAACCCTAGACAGCAGATTCAGAACCCTAGGACTCCTCAAAAACTGGTCGGGACTCAGAGTAATCCCGCAGGAACCCCGTCCAGTAGCTCTCATACAGCGCATACTACCGCTACACCCTCTACATCTACACCGCCGAGTGGTAGTAATACAGCAAACCAGAACCCACCACCTAGAAACAGGATGGGAGATGATATGAAGTTACCAACCTTCAAAGGTACAGGGTCGGAGGACCCTGAGCAGCACTGGTTCTTATGCGAAGCCATATGGACCATTAAGCAAATACAAGATGATAATGTCAAGCTTGTCCAGTTGGCCACCACATTCAGAGAAAGAGCATTAACTTGGTATATGAAGTATACCACTGGACATAACAGAACGCTTGCACAGGTTAGAACTGCTATGATTAAAGAGTTTAAAAAACCTAAATCCGAGTCACAATGCATAGCAGAACTTAAAGATATTAAGCAATCGCCTACGGAGACTGTTTGGGATTTTGACCAGAGATTCAAAACCCTCATTGATCAGGTAAGCTTTGAGCTTGCGCCTCAACAGCATAAAGAATGGTTTATCGCAGCAATATTACCACACATCAGACTTCCACTAATGCAACAGAAATTAAATACACAAGATGAAGCATTAGAAATGGCAATGAAACTAGAGGCTTCACCTCTAGCAGAGACTAGCACAGGTATCACTAATCTGCAAAATCAGCTAGCTAACCTCACCTTACAGCTGCATGAAATCAAGAAAGGAAAGGAGGTTGCGCATGAAATTTGGTGTACTAAGTGTAAAGCGCAGGGACACAGTAAGGATAACTGCCCTGTCTTTGTTGACTATATCGCCAGTGGAGCTCCTAACCCGTTGATGCAGAATCAGGGGCCATGGTGTGAGATTTGTAGAACTAGAGGACACAGTCCTCAGGAATGTCCTCTCCTTCAGAAATATGTGCAGACACCAAAGAACCTATATTGTAATTTTTGTAAATCTGTTGGACATGACGAAAACAACTGTAGAGCTTATGAGTTAATGATAGAAAGAAAGCATGACCTTTACAGAGTTCAGTCAGAAGCATCTGGACCAGCAGTACGTCCACAAATTGATCCGGCTCAGGGAGGCCGTGGAGGAAATTTCAGAGGTCGAGGACGTGGAGGAGGCTATGAATCTGGCCGTGGCCGTGGACCTATTACCTGTTATAATTGTGGAGGCACAGGACATTACGCTAGGGACTGCCAGAACCCTACTACAACATGCAAGTATTGTAAATCTTATGATCATACAATAGAGGAGTGTCCCATATTGATAGCTAAGATCAAGGACGCCAAGCCAGCAACCAATCAGACTATCCAGTTTATTGCTGCTGAGCAGAAAGAAACAGAACCACGAGTTAATATTGTAACTCGCAGTGGTCTTTCTACAAGTAACATATCGCAGGATGAAGAAAAAACGACAGGAACGCAGTGGGTGCGCAAAGCTCCAGAAAAACCTATCCCACTTGATCTACAGAAGAATAAGGAGGCATTTCAGCAAACTAAGACCTCCTTTGCTGAACAGACACATTCCAGATCACCATTATTACCATCTCAGGGTATACCACGGAAGCCACCACATGATGTTAGTACTGTGCAGATACCGCAGGCTAGCACATCTGGAAGATGCGACGAAGAGGTATTGACAGGCAATGTACAATCCTTCCTGCAGAGTTGTTTGAAACTTCTGAGAAATGGGAAAGCTGTAGAGGAACTTCAGAAAGTTATCGATCAATGTCAACAGAGCCCTTCCTTGAGCAATACACAACGAACTATTCACCATATAATGGGCCATACAAGGACAGGAAGAGAGATGAGGCTCACAGCGCAGATCGGACTATTTGAAATGGATGAGGTTATCCTAGATTTAGGATCAGAAGTAAATGTCTTGACTAATCAGACATGGGAACAGATGGGTAGTCCAAAACTAAGCAGATCCCCTATCCATCTGAGACTAGCCAATCAGCAGAGAATATCACCGATGGGTCGCCTATCGCATGTCCCAGTGGACATCGATGGAGTTCACACGTATGCAGATTTTGAGATCATAGAAATTATTGGTGATACCAAACCCTATCCAGCTCTATTAGGTATTGATTGGGCTTTTGATAACAAGGCTGTTATCAACTTGAAGAAAAGGCAGATGACATTTGAAGATGCTCAAGTCCGGGTTATCACACCACTAGACCCTTTACAGGGCCCTCGCTACATTGAGCCGATCAAAGCGGAAGAGGAGGTGCATAACATGGAAAATTTGTACCAGATGACTTCTAATCAGACAGATTACATTGATCCTACAACCGATGGACATATTAGCTGGAGATGCGATAGCTCATGCACATCAGATTCAGATGTCGGCTTAGAGAATTGGCAAAATAGACTCCACGAAGTTTCTACTCGCAGATGCGCATTCATGACTAAATCACTGCGATGGATTGGGGCAGAACACAGGTATATTCCAACTTTTGATGGATTAGCGGACATCAATGAATTTTTGCAGCAGTTTGAAGAAGAGATTCCTCAAGAGCAGAGGATGGAGGTTTTTGACCTCGCAGTTAGAGCCACACCTGCAAGATGGTGGTCCACACACAAGGAACATATCACATCGTGGTATGATTGTAAGAGACTGATGCATATCAGATTCTCTAAAGAAGGAGACTGTACACAGCAGAAATACACAGGAGAAAGTGATCCTAGAACACACATTATGATCTGTGAACAGAGTTGGCTAAAAATTCCAGCAGATGAGTGGGTTCATTTGTTTATCCACACACTGGATACAGTTCCAAGGAACTGGTATACAGAAACCGAGCTAAGAAAAGGAACTATCTCATGGCCTATTATGATTGAAAACTTTTTGCTTACTTTCAGTTTTGAATCTGAGTATCCAAGCATTGATCGGGCCTTGAAGATCATAAAGACTAAAATATTTGAGGATTGCACATTACCAGCGGATTCGCAACCCGAGTGGGCTATTCAGATGGAACATGCTTTGGAATGTTACAACTTCGCACAAGATTCAGGCGATGAGGATGAAGATCCTCGCAGTATCAATATCGCAGAAACAGAGGGTACGCGTGAAGTTGAAGGTCCACACTTAGAAGTCCCAGCTGTAACAGAACCAATCAAGATTAAAATGAGCAATATTGGCACAGAAACAGAACCTAAGTTTTCCTTTATTGGAGATTATTGGGATGATGAGACAATTGGCCAAATCACAAACCTATTACATGAGTATCAGGACCTATTTCCTACCAACTTTACAGAAATGAAGGGAATAGTGGGTGACTTAGGAGTCATGAGAATACCGCTTAAGGAGGATGCTAAGCCGGTTAAGCAACGTCCATACAGGTTGAACCCGCGGTATAAAGCAAAAGTAAAAGAGGAAATAGATAAGATGCTAGCAGCAGGCATCATTGAGCCTGTTGAAGAAAGTGAGTGGGTTAGTCCCATGGTAGTACAAGAAAAGAAAACAAAAGGAGACATCAGGATCTGTGTCGACTTGCGCAAACTGAATGATGCATCGCTGCATGACCCATTTCCGACACCCTTCACTGATGAAGTCTTAGACAATGTTGGAGGACAAGAAATATATTCATTCACTGATGGCTTTTCAGGCTATCACCAGATAAGAATCCATCCAGATGACAGGCACAAGACCACGTTTGCAACAGAATGGGGCTCCTTTCAGTATACGGTAATGCCCTTTGGTCTTAAGAATGCCCCAGCAATTTTTTCTAGAGTAGTTGTTGCTGTCTTTAAGGAATACATCCATCGATTTCTAGAAGTTTATTTTGATGATTGGACTGTATTTGGACTACTCAAGAAGCACATAGGAAATCTGAGATTAATGTTTGAAAAATGTAGACAGCACCAGATTTCCCTTAACTTAAAAAAATGTATATTTTGTGCGCCTTTTGGTACGTTGTTGGGTCACATTGTGTGCAGACAAGGCTTGATGGTAGACCCTGCGAAGATCGCCATCATTGTCAATTTACCAGCACCTAACTCAGTAAAGCAATTGAGAACTACACTTGGTCATACCGGGTACTACAGAAAGTTTATTAAAGGATATGCCAAGATTACCGCACCAATGGAGAAATTATTGAAGAAGGATATCAAATTTCAGTGGAATGAGGAATGTCAGAAGAGTCTCGACACTCTTAAAGAAAAAATGGTTACAGCACCTATTTTGGTATTTCCAGATTGGAACAAGCCTTTTCATGTTCATGTGGATGCATCTGGCATCGCACTAGGCATTATTCTCACGCAACCAGGAGAAGGGGGTATTGATCACCCTATCGCATACTCGAGCAGGAGATTATCGACAGCTGAGAAGAATTACACCACCACAGAGAGAGAAGGGTTAGCAATGGTGTATGCTTTACAAAAATTTTGGCACTATCTGTTGGGTGCCCCGTTCAAGATGTTCACTGACCATTCTGCATTAAAGTACTTGGTCAATAAGCCAGTGTTAGGGGGAAGAATATGCAGATGGCTATTGTTGTTTCAGGAATATGATTTCGAAATCATTGTCAAGCCAGGAAGACTAAATGCAGGACCTGATCACCTGTCAAGGATAGACTCAGGCGAAGAACCAAGTAACTTAGAGGACAACTTGCCTGATGCGCAATTGTTTTCTATTCAGGTCGCAGACGAATATTATGACGACATAATTCAATTTCTCACTACAGGGTGGGCACCGTCTGAGTTTACTAAGCAACAAAAGAAACAATTAGTGGTGAAAGCAGCAGACTTCACCTTGATTGCGGGACATCTCTATAAATTGGGCCCAGATGAAATTCTGTGCCGATGCGTTATGCCCCATGAGAAACAAACCATTCTTAAGGAAGCACATTCGGGCATCGCAGGAGGTCATTTCGCAGGGAAGCCTACTGCTCAGAAAATCCTATCAGCCGGATTATGGTGGCCTACATTACATAAAGACAGTAAAGAGTTTTGCAGATCATGCGACATCTGCCAGAGGACAGGAAATCCCTCCAGAAGAGATGAAATGCCGTTGCGACCACAGATAACGCTACGCGCATTCGATAAGTGGGCCATAGACTTTGTGGGTCCTATTAACCCCCCAGGAAAACGAACTGGTGCGAGATATATTATTACAACAACAGAATACCTCACCAGGTGGGCTGAGGCAAAACCAGTCAGGAATTGTGATGCTGCTACAGCAGCACAATTTATTTTTGAAAACATCATCACTAGATTTGGATGCCCAGTGACTTTGATGAGTGATCAAGGCACACATTTTTTGAATTGCACCATAGAAGCCTTGACAGAGGAATTTGAAATCCAGCACCATAAGAGTACACCTTACCACCCTCAAGCTAACGGTACGGTGGAGGCTTTCAATAAGATACTAGAACATGCTCTTACAAAGATCTGTAACAGTCAAAGGGATGATTGGGACCTTAGAGTTAATGCTGTATAATGGGCTTACAGGACCACGTGCAAGAAATTAACAGGACACACACCTTTCAGCCTGGTATATGGACAAGAGGCTGTTATGCCTATGGAATACATCTTACCCAGTCTAAGGATTGCTCAACTTACAGAGATGGCTGATTCTGATACTTTAGAGGAGAGATTGGCACAGCTGCTCAATCTGGAGGAAGACAGATTTATCGCAGGATTCCATCAGAAAGTGCAGAAAGCACGAGAAAAAGCTTGGCATGATAGGCATATCAAGAACAAAACTTTTCAGCTTGGAGACTTGGTACTCCTTTATGACAGTAAGTTTATAAAGTTCCCTGGAAAATTCAAGACTCATTGGTTAGGGCCATATCAAATTCAGCACATAACAGATGGAGGTGCTATCCAGCTTCGTACTATGAGTGGGGAGTCTCTTCCTACCTTGATCAATGGCAGTAGGCTTAAGCTGTATTTTGAGGGCCATGCTACCTCCTAATCCTAGCGCAGAAAAGAAGCAAATGGTGCAGATGTCCAGTGTAGTTGAAATGAGGCATCGCACCCTAAGGAGTCTACACCGGGAAATACTTTAGGTAAGAATTCGCAGCAAACTTTTCTGCTTGTTGCGATAATTTTGATACGATGCGATTTTTTTTGCACTTTGCATTTTCAAGCGACGCGATATCGTATCGCAGAGGACAGAAAACAGATCGATGCGATACCAATTTTTGAATTGATCAGAGGGCTAGTCACTTCGCCTTCTGACAAGCATTAACTGTATGACTGACAAGTATCTGTTGTACTAAGATTTGGCAGCAGTACGACGATTCTTCTAGATTTGGAAAATCCGATGCGACACCACTCCGGCGCACAGCTTCCCAGCGAAATTTCAAACGGCGTTTTCAATAAATGGGCGCGGGGTGCTGTCTTGTCTATGCATTAAATGCCGCCAACGGGCCCAGTTTACTGGTCCGTTGCCTGTTTGAAGTTCCCTCCTTATGATAAATACATGTCTTATTCAAAGGACGGGGCTACTTGGTCATTTTTACAGAAAGAATTGAGCGCATTCGAGATGATCCAAGCGTATTCTCAGCAGAGTTCTTAGCAGGGAAGCCAAAAACAGTTGTAGACTTTGATTTGTATCAGACTAGCAATCATAGGAAGTCCAGAGTACTACAGGGGAAGGTTCCTCGCGCCAGACGAGCCTCTCGAAGACGTGTTGCAGAGATTCCAAAGGGGTGGAATTGAGTGTGCTATGACTTCAGTTGTGGATAAGAAAGGAAAGAAAGTTACTGCTGGTTCTCCATCCACACGCCAGTCACCAAGAACCTTAGCTAATATGGAGTATAGCGAGACCCCGAGTAGCACAGAGTCAGAAGAACCGGAGCAGGAACTCCCGGAAGAAGTCACAGTCGCTACCGTATACTTTCCACCAAGGATAGAAAACGCACCAGCAATTGTCCTTCCGAAAGACTTTAAATATGAACTCGTACTCCCACCACTAGATAATCGAGTGAAGGAAGAAGGTAACCTGTGGGGGAATATGCATGCTGTTAAGTTTGCTGATTATAATCTGAGGGATTATAAGCTTTACCCACACTTCCGTCGCAATCGTTATATGACGATTCAGAGGAACCCAAGGACAGAGCGCGATGAGTTCGTCCCCATGGACCATGTAAGCCATTTAGCACCGTCGGGACTGCTCAATCTCCTGGAGATTCCACACTTTGGACGAGGCTCAGAGGTAAATGCTGTAGTGCGGATGCTACTCTCATGTGTGCATGGTGGTTACTTATGGTTGGGTAACCGGATAGATGTTAATGTTGACCTTATTCACCGCATTACCGGTCTGTCGAAGACTGGTTTCGACCCCAAGATAAATATTGATGGCGCCACAAAGGATACCAGGCTCTCAACCAAGCAGGTTGCGGAGTATAAGCTGCAAAGAGGAGGTCGCGCCTACGACGTCAACTCAATACAAGATGACGCCTTGCGATTTACTGTTAGTCTGTTGGCAGGAAAGCTCCTCCTCAAGGTGAGGCCAAAGGAAGTCACAGGCTCAGTCATCCGCCTGGCGATTGAAGTCATAAAAGGTAAACCTTACAACTGGAGTTTATTTTTGTTGAATAGTTTCTTTCAGGACTGTGCGCAGGCGCAGTAGGATCCGCTTCACAGCTTCCACTTCTCGTGGCTGCTGATCCTTATGGCTTTTATTGGATGGAAAGAGCCGCCCAATTCATAGTTTCCACAACTGGCACCAGGGGCGTGCAGAGGCACGAGGTACTCAAATCTTTGGGCGAGTAGTCACCCAGAGAAGCACAAGATTAACGCAATGGTATTCCATGACTATTATACGCTATTGCTTGAGTCCGTAGCAACGATTCCGCGTGTCGACTCGCCGGTCGTTGATCTTTATCAGTCCAAGCTGGAATTTAAAGTCGACAGGGATAAAACATACATCAGACCCAAGGGATTCAGGAAACATAAGGAATGGGCCCCTGGCCCATATCGCATGGAAATCCAGCAGGTTGAAGACACCATTAAGAACTGTTTTGATGAAGAAATGAAACAGATGTATGATGATCTGTCCTCAGGCCTAGTTCCAGTTGATACTCCAGTTGAGGATACAGAAGATGTTCTGGAGGTAGATCCCAAAGATAAAGTGAAAGAACCAATAGGTTCTAAGAGAAAGGGTACTGAAGGCCCTTCTCCGCTGCGAGCAAAGAAGAAGAGAACAAAGGCGGTTACTTTCGAAGAACCGCAGGCACCGATCATGACAGAGGATGAGTATGATCTCATCGCCATCCGAATACATGAGAAGATGCGGGATAAATTCGCTGCGATTCAATCATCGCAGGATATGATGCGCATCAGCCTTGACAAGAAATTGCGAGAGCTGAAGGAAATAACTGAGAAGACTGCTTCCAAGCAAATTCAGCCAGCTCCAACCGCAGTAGCAGAAAGTTCGCAGCCCCCTTTACAGACCAGAGAAGAAAGTATTGCAAGGGACCGCACGAACATTGTTCGTATACCGCCGGGAAGCATTAAGTTCCCTGTTCTTATGGAAGTACAGATGGTTCATCCTCTTGAGGTGAACCTACTAGAAGTACCTGTGGACCAGTTGTACGAAATTTTCCAGCAAATAGGCACGGAGCTGAGGCACAGAGAACAAGTCACATATGAGCAGAATGTTTTCCTTTCTAACGAAAACGTGCAGCTCATTGCACAGCATGAGGCAGAGAGTGCCCAGTTGACGCAATATGTTCGGAGAGAGCAGGATGTCTCTCTTGTTTTAAAGAATATCGCAGCAGAACTTCCGCAGTGCGATATCAGGCCTGAGTTAGAGATAACTCAAAAGATCAGAAAAATAGCGGAAAGAGCAAAGGCTCTAGATGAAGAGAAGAAAAAGATGGAGGAAGAATATGAAGCAAGGATCGCTGCACTGGAAGCGAATAGGCCGCCTACCCCAGAGGAAATCCAGGAAACAAGAGTGCAAGCTATCAGAATTGTACAGACACAGATGCAGTGTCGAGTGGAAGCAACAGAGGCTATCCTTGAGGATGCATCAAAAACATGGCTGGAGCTAGAGGAGCTCCCACAGAAAGCCGAGCTCAATCAGCATATTAAGCACCTTGAAGATGCGATATCAAGAGCTGAAGAAGAGTACAAGGGCTTGAGTGCTCTCGCGAAGATAAGGAAGAAAGGAGAAATCACGCAATTTCAACAGCAGGTGCAGAAGTACAGAGAACAACAGATCAACCTGGCTAACGAAGTTAGTCCGCATGAAAGCAAAGTCGCACATCTGGTTGATGAACTGGAGAAAAAGGTGAAAAGCTTCACCTCAAGTAAAGGAGTCCTTGAGAGCACAGAAGACTCCTTGGTAACAGCTGAGCTGTTAAGCGCAGCGCAGGAAGAAGTAACAAGCATGGACGAAAGTATTGAAGCGCTTAAGGCACAATTCGCAACAATCTCGCGGGCAGCAAAGGATAAGCTTAAGCAGATGAAGCAGGCTGATGTTGCGAGTGGCTCAGGGGCGAGCCACAAGTAAGTGTTAGGGGAGTTGTTGGAGAGAACTTCCGCAGCATTTAGGAAGCTGCTAATTTTGGGAAAGATAGCCATTTTTGGGGAGAAAGTACCAATTTTGGCGACAAGACAAAGATATCGCTGTAGCGCAAATTCCGACGGGAATTACGGCGATATGTACAGAAAAGTCAGAGTGTATGGTACAAGGAAGAGGCCGAAGGGAGAGCTCAACCACCATAATAAAGGCGCCGAAGATGAAGAGAGTGTTCAGCTACCCTCATTATGAAGAAGGACCACAGTTAGCATTGCTTGAACCAAGAAGAAGCAACGGGCCGATGCATTAAAGACTAAGGACTGCAGGAAGCGGCGACGAGACAGGAGGCGGCTATGGAAGTACAGCTAGTTGACTGTAAGTGGTTAGGGTTGAGTCACTGTTGGGATAAGGCCCACAGTTTTGTAACATCGATGAGACCTTCGGGCCATCTATATACAGGAGTCTTGTTATATGAAAAGGGGTTGGCCACATAGGGACAGAAGTTATTAAGTAGAGGGTAGTCGAGTCTTTGTGATACAGAGTCTGACCATTCCCCAGAGACAGGGGCCGACCTATCAAGAGATTGTGCAATCCACTGGGATTGAAAAGAAAGAGAATGCATTGTAAGAAGCAGGAGAAGAAGAGAGGTCTATAGAGAAGGGCTCCCAATGAGGTGGAGTGTCCCAGAAGACCTCTGTTGCAAAGAGTTGTGACAGAATTGCGTTTTACTCTCCGAGTTGTTAACAGGAAACATAGTTCCCGTGAATGTAGCTCCTCTCCTGGGAATGACAACGTGCTTATCTAAGTAGCGCGATTGTAGTTGTGTAGCTGTTGCTCTTATTTACTTATCTCTGTTATACATGAATGCTTCCTTCAGTTTATGAGTACTGTGTATGGTCGTCAGTTTAGTTCTGGTTGATGTTTAACCATTGTGAGAATCATATCTAAATCCTTGCGAACTAGATCTTTGTTTATTAAAGGATAATGCTTGAGTATGGAGTGAATGTAATGCATGAAGAGTGTAATTAGAACAGTGCTCAAAATAATACTCTATACAGCCACATCGTCATAGAACATCAAGGGTCAAGCGCATTAGCAAGGGTTATGCTTAGAGATTAAATGATAATCACTATCTTCAGTAATAGGATAAGGGAGGGAGAGACTGCGTCTTACTCTAGGAAGCGGTAAGAATCACATACCGCAGGGACGGAAAGGAGGAAGATATCGCACCCGCGATATCTTGGGTATCGCTAGGCGGGCTCATATAAGGGGAAGGCTTATCGCACTTCCTGCGCGATGCGATAAGGCAGAGGTATAGCCGGAGTAATAGAATGAAATAAGTTAGCCCTTGATGAGAGAGAAAGGGTGGGTTCAAGAACCCTGGATGCCTCGGAACCTGGCTGAGGACACTTGAGTCTTCTGCCACCCATTAGAATCACTTCGGGTGAGACTTCAGGTTGCTTCTGCGACCTGTTGCCGAAAGGGCCAGTGAGCTAAGGGTCTGTTGGTCTAAAAGGTACAGCTAACCCGGGTCTACTAAGAAGAAGAAAAACCAACAGAAGGGGTTGAGTCCACGATTGAACTGGCGGCAGTGGCACTAACACATGGACGCAAATTTCAACCCTCACTACGCTTGGAGGAACACGACCAGGGAGGTGACCGAGAGGCCAAGCCTCCACCACCAGGACCAAACATCTACAAATGTTTTCGGATAGAACAAAACCCTCGTTTTGGTAGGGTTTCGTGTGCAAGACACTTGGCGGACTTTCCTTCACGTTGAACTGTCCTCCACTAGGACTTTGATACTTACCCCCTTCGATATAGTTTGGAAGCGTTGTAGCGTATATGCGTGGTCAACACTTTATTTGATATCTCTTAGGAAGAGTATAGTTTAGTCACGAAGATCTTTTGAGTATGTCAGCCCCAAATCTTTATGACCACCTTTTTAGAAAAAGAACTCTAGCATATCCTTGTGTAGAATGTTATCCCCTACATCTTTAAAGAAGATTTTGTTAATAATTTTATTTACTTTGTAAATAGCATATAAATCCATGGGTTTGAACCTTGAGATATTTAAAATATGGATTAAAACCATTTATCAATCTTTCTCAATCAATATTACTGCCCTTTCTTATGTCCTACTTGGAATAGACATTACATGTCTATTCTTACCCTTGCTGCTTTCAATACAAGTATAGTGCATGATCATAATCTTCATACATAAATATGGAGAAAATCCCTTTTTAAGCATAAAATCAATAAACCTGTAAACCTGGTCACATTAAAGTCAGGAAAGCCTTAGCAATAAGCTAAGTAAGCATCAACTAGCACCAGATGTCCCCTTGCTAGTAGTGCAAAAAGTAAGACATCCACAGTCAAGTAGATAAGCAAATCATGTTGCAATCAAACATAGGAACATGTTGTTAAGTCAAGATATTAATTATCCCCTGACGATATTTTCGCACTTTGTGATAATTCATGATGCACACTTTAAGTGATGATCTTAATTACTTCATTATAGAATAGTAATTATTGACATGTATAAATTTTTTTTATTTTTTATTTTGTGTTTTTTTTTGGGATGTTACAACATATACAAAGGAAATAGAAATATCCTAGACTAATATATGTTATGTATAAATTATAAAACTAGGATTAAAGAATAACATACAAAGCATATAATACAAAATGATCTAGTTTGTATTACTACTGAAATAAAGGAATAAGATTACAATGCCTTGGTGTTGATTGACAAATTAGCCAACCGAAGGAAGGGTTACTTCCTCTCCTCTAGTGCTCCACTCCAAGTCATTAATGGTGTAGTATTGACTCTAATGGTAGAAGGAAGGGAACACATGTGGGAAATCTATCTCTATAGGAAATCCAACAAAATAACCTTACTTGTGATATGTTATGTGGTATATATGAGTAAGTAAGCATACGTATCAACCAACCCTTCCCTAGGATCCCACTAATATGAAAATTTATCTTGATGAAGGGTTGACAAATGCTTCAACTATAAACTTGAAAAAAATAATACCATTCTTTAGGAAGGGTCGATCAAACATTTCAATGAAAATACTATGCTTGAATAAGGGTCATTTGAACCTTCCAATGGATATCAGAATGAGAATACCATCATTGAGGAAATGTCTAATGGCCCTTGTTTATGCTCCCATTTGAAGATAATCCTATCTTGGAGGAAGTGTCAATTGACCTTTCCCCATAATCCCTATAATTCAAACACTTTTTTTGAGGCATGGTCAATTGCACCTTCTAATGTAAAACCATTGAAACAAATATTATTTGTTAGGAGGGGTAATTTGGCCATTCTCCGTGCTTCCCCTCCATGAGAATACTATGCTTAAATAAGGGCAAATTAACCCTTCCATACTACCCCCCTTATGTAAAAAAATTTCATAAGTAAGGTTTGCCTAGTCCCCCATGGTCCCTTTTTAGGAGAATACTTTGAAGGTGGAATGGTTGGATGAGCCCCCTCAACAACAATTATATTCTTGGAGAAAGGTTGAAATGACCTTATGAAAATCACATTAACTAAAATATTATTGTAGAGGAAATGTTAATTGACCATTACTTAGGCTCATCCATGATGAGGATTCTATGGTAGATGAAGGATTGACTATTCATTCCTTGGGCATACTTATGATGAGAATACTATTCTCAAGGAAGGTTCAATTGATCATTTCCCAGGATCCCCATCAATAAGATTTCTATGTTATTGTTTGGGGGAGGATAGATTAAATCTTCCATGGGGACCCCTTTCTCAACAATATTATTATGGAACCTATAATAAGAATTCTATTCTTGAGGAAGGGTCAATCAACCCTTCCCTAGGATCAACATTAATTATATTTTTTTGTTGGAGGATGGATAAACTAACCATTTCATGGCCCCCCATTTCCATGGCTCTCCATATACAAGAATACTATGTTGGAGGAACTATTGGAAGATGCTTCCTTGGATTTCCCATTTGTGAGAAACCTATGATGTAAGAAGGGTTGACTGACACTTTCCTTAGATTTCCCCTTCATGGGAATAATATGCTCGATGAAGGGTTGGAAAATACTTCCACTAGATACCCCTAGATAAAAATATCATTCTTTAGGAAGGGTCTACTTTTCATTTGACTATATACACCACAACAAGAATACCATCAGTGAGGAAGGGTATGTTGACCCTTCTCTATGATTCCCCTCCATGAGAATTCTATGCTATAAGAAGGTTTAGTTCACCCTTCCTTAGGATTCCGCTCATGCGAGAACTATTCTTGAGGAAGGGTTAAATCATGATGAAAATACCATATTCAAGGAAGACCTCAACCGACCCTTATCTATGGTTGCATTCCTTGAGAATACTATGCTAAACGAAAGGTTGAACAACCCTTTCTTGGGATTTCGCTCAATGAGAAAAATACATTGGAGATAGTAAAATTATATTTGATATATGTTTCTATATATATTCTTAAATCTCATTAAATGGCTGTGTCATCACTATGACATTGAACACATTCAAAATAAGTTTAGTTAAGTTAGATTACTATGCTAGATGGAATTCTAATAATGTCTCCAATAAGTTAGACATATCTACTATAGCCAACTAAACATTTCCAACAAGTTGATGTATGGATCCAACAACACAAATAAGTTGGTATTAGAGATCTTCATGCTTGAAGCTAAATGCATAGATTCCATTGACCTTAGTTCATTAGCTAGAATGAAAATTTGAAAATATTACTGTGGAAATGCATGGATGTTCACATGTATATAAAATGTGCTTTTCACTATTGAAAATGAAACTTTATATTACTATTATTTTTGTACCAAACAATACCAATTATAGTTAGACATTTTACGATATTGGTTTTTGAATTTTACAAAATGACATCAAATATATAAATTTAGCATACAAAGAATTCAACATGGTTGTTTTAGCATAGATTGTATTTTTTTTCCTCTACTAGAATTAAAGATAAAAAAACATTTTTAGGGAAAACAATTATAGACCAACAACAACATCAAATAAATATCAGATAAATATATTGGCACATACATATGGAAAAAACAATGGTAGATATGTAGTGAAAGCCAAATAAAAAATTCTGAATCAAAGTAGATATTTAATTCTAAAGCCTAATATATGTCCAATCAAGGAGTCAAAAGTGTACAACCAAGAAAAAATGACATAAAATATATAATGTATATCATCATCAAAAGTGAAAACCATAGTGTACCACTAATAGTTTTTCTAATAAGTTGATTCCATAACTACAGACTATAGGTTAATGAGCTTCTTTGAACCAAAATCAAAGCTTCAATAATGCTCATTGCAAAACTAGGTTATGAGGATTTAATTGAGGAATATCTGGATGGTGCTAGATGTTAGTGGTGGAAGAGTATTTAGAAGATGGCAAGCCCTCTTAAAGTCAATTTTTATTTTAGATTTTTTTTTCAAACTCAATACATGGATTGAAATAAAATAAAAAAATGATATTGATAATTGATCCTAATGTAATGCACTGATGTTATGTTCTTTTCAATCATCTATCGAATAGGATTCCTTCCCAGACCTATCTATACTAAATAATATTTATTATATGTAAGTACAATATAGACACTTGTGTTAATGTTCTAAAGCATGACTTATATCAATCTATGAATAATCGATTCATTGTCTAGGGACTTGTTGGCCGAGAAAAGTGTTATCTGGCCAACTAAGGAAAAATAGCCCAAACATGGTTCTTACTGCAGTCCCTTGTTTGTTTGGGATGGCTACTTTTCATAGGATTAAGGCCGTTACCTTTAGGGTTTGATCTCAACAAGAGAGTCTCATATCTGTTTTTGTTTTAGCTATGTTGTTAGTTCCTACCTATTCAAACTAAATGAAAACTAACTTAGATGGGTTATTAGCAAAGATCTATCCTAATATAATCATAACAGATAAATTTAGTAGCTTCTAAACTATAAACAGTTTAGTAGATGCTAAATTATCAATGGGTTTCTGCTGCGAAATAAAATTGTAATTCTAATTTAAAACTAAAATTTATTCTACCTAATCTATCTTGGCTAGGAGCAAACTAGTTATTATAACGCTATTCTGAATCAGAGTAAATATTTTCAAAGATACGAAATAATCAAAGAGGAAAAACCAATGCTATAACATAACATTTAAAGAAGGAAATTGAAATTACACAGTTCATTAAAATAATACTTCAAATTATGAAAACTGAAAATATGCAATCAACAATTTAAAATACAGAAATAACATACATTAACTTGTAGCAATCTTTAAGATCTAAATTCAAGATAAATATTTTTCCAGCAAATGTATATCTCTAATAAACATTTAACCAGAATAAATATTAATATTTAAAGACACAAGTTATATCATAATAATCGCAATTATCATGATGCAACTTAATTCTTTAAATTCAAATAGAATTCTAAAGCTCACTTTCGTTCAAGTTTCAAAATATTCATCCATGCATAACATAGACATATATGCATTAAGAGAATAAGTGCAGAAGAAACAAACAAGGGTTCATATATATATATAATAATGTTTGAAACCAAAATCACAATGATGCCAGTGTCAAACTTGTTTGCAAAAAACTGTCTCTAAATGAATCAAAGCAGTGAATATATTCACAATAGAAGTTCTTGACTCCTCTAAGCTATATAATGGCACCAAGTAGAGTGCTATAACCTTTCACCATGATCCAAATTTAATAATTAGAATTTCTATTTCGGCTTGATTAATTCCGTTGTAAACTGACAACCTTTGTAATTATGTTGGTGTTTAATCTTTTTAAACCGGGTGAACTGAAAACGTCCAATGGTTGTTTTGACTTATGAATTAATTCCACTTGTTGTAGCATTAAATATCTAGCGGGCTATGCAGCCGGTTTGTTTTCTTTTAATCACACTCTAAGCATTCTCCTTTAATTAAAGCTAGCATTTCTCCATGCAAAAATAACCGTGCACATTATCTTCATAAATTTCTTTTGATGGTATGGTGATATCCTACTAATGAGTTGTCGAGAATTTCATTCCTTTATACTCAAAATATACATGCCATTTTATAAACACGTCAATTTAAAATTAATTGCAAATGACATAAAATTTATACAAATATCCATGATTTTTAAAAATTTAATATTGAAAACAGAACCTGTGCGAAGTTCGGAAAATATTTGGATATACAACCGTGTATTTGAAGGAAATCGAAATCATGGATAATATTATATGTAAAGATTTTAAACGTGGACTAAAAGCCATGGCTCAATCTTATTTCATCATGCATGCATATAAACAAAAAGTTCTTTGACATAGTTTATGTACATTAATGTTTGTGCCCAAAGAATAGAATATTTTTTCTATCAAAAAATTTAACTTACTATTAATACTGCGAAATAGTAAAGAGGTCCAAATATCACAAAGTATCACAGGGGATAACAACTCTACATAGACAAGCAATAGATACATCCCATGGGCACATGAAACAACCCCATAAACAAAGGGCCAAATAAGGAGCCAAATCAAGACTGATACATCAGCATCAAGATGCACCAACAGACATAATAGAAATGTAAATCAAACTGATAACAATGACGGCGGATCCGTCCAAATAGAGTCTCAGCAAACAGGCCGAGTCCAAAGAGAAGGAGGTTCGCCCAAAAGTTCATATATATAAAGGACCAGCAAATAATAAATAGAGCCGCAAATATCTAGTGAGTACCAAAAGTCCAACGAGTAGTTGGTGAAGCAGAGAACTATGGACCTGCACAAAAAGATAAAGTCGCAAAAACCATAAAGATATATATCCGCATGAACCACAAAAAATCATCAAACTAGTAGGTCCGAGCCATAGGCATCATGACCAAAGCATGTCAAATGAGCCCCGGGAGAAAAGTAGATCCTCTCACCACTCCTCCCACAGGATGATCCCCGCCTGTGAAGTCAAATCCAACTTGGAGTGCTGGTCAGCCTCCGTATTCACCTCTTAGAAGATATGAGAGAAATGAGTGTGTTCATATTCGTTGATTAACTTCCGGACCGCATCCAGCCAGAATGAGAGTAACATCACATTGAGAGGAGTAACACTCTTTGCCTAGGAGATGATGGATGAAGAATCACCCAGAATCAAGAGTGATGATATCTGCTTGGTACGAGTAAAATGCAATAAGAGCCAAAGAGCACACAACTCACTGCGTGCCAACCCCCAAATTTAATCGGATGCGGAAAAAACAAGAGGTGGATAGGTGCAATACAACACCGACCCCACTCACACCAGGCCCCCCAACCGCAGCACCATTGAAGAAACCATAGGGGTACATCAAGACCGGTGGGGCCATCTGGTATCCCGGACAACCCATGTTTAATTGAAGACGACCACCTCCATGTCCAGTGAGTGAAATGTATTCCTTATATGCAGCGATAGTCCGACCACAAATCCAATCTAGATGTGGAAAAGTGCCCTCGAAGATTCGGCAATTCTGGGCCTTCCATACTTTCCAAAGCATGAAGCATGGGAGCTCAACCTTAGAATAGGAATGTCGGATCCACGAACCATGACAATCGTTAAGAGAGGTAGAACTCCAGATTACCTGTATGCCAAAGGTTGCAACAATTAATTTCCAGAGGCCCTGAGTGAAAGAGCAGGTGGAGAAGAGGTGATCAACTGTTTTGTCCTGAAGGCAACATAATGGACACCATCAAGGACCAACGAAGCCACGGTGACACAGATTATCCCATGTGAGGATTTTATTGCTCAATGCCAACCAAATAAAACATTTGATTTTTAGTGGAAAGGCAAGTTTCCAAATAGTATGATGCCACCAATGATTCTCAGGTTAAATATCAACAAATAATGAAACATAAGCAAGTTTTGCAGTAACCGAGCCATGTGCCACATCCCACGACCATACCAAGCAATCAGGAGTCTCAGAAAGCTGAATATTGGCCTGGCATAAGGGTCTTATATAATCAGACCATTCAATCCCCAAGACACCATTGAGTCCTAGTTGTGGAGCAGTGATCCACTTAGTACCCACTCCTCTAATATGGCATGTCGCATGAGCAAGTGTACAGAACCCCTTTGCCCATAGATGTGCCATTAATTCTGGAGACAAGAGGTATGTAGTGGATCCCCCCAAAATAGGATCAACTCCAAGCCTTATCCCCTGACCATTTCCAGGAATCCACGAGAGCCACTGCGCAATGGTATTGTAAGAACCCAAGAGCCCATTCTAGATGTTTGAGACACCAATAGCCGAAGGTTGACCCTTTCGAAACCAATTTTCCACCGAAGAATTTTTTAAATACTTGGCCCTAATAATCTTGCCCCAAACAGAATCGACGAATAGAGCCCTCCACAGACTCTTTGCATGAAGGGCTGTGACAAAAAGATCCAGGTGTTTAACATTCCAGCCCCCCAAAACCCAGGGCTGTGCCAACGAGGACCATTTAATCAAGTGAAATTTTTCCTTCTCCACCCCCCCAGACATAAGAAACTGAAAACGTTCCCGTGGATAAGTCGAAGAATGGACTTTGGTATTTTACAAAGTGAAAACCAGTAGACCCCCAGATGCTAAAGGACCGTATTTTCCATGGTAAGTTTTCCTCCCATGGATAAGTGGCACATACTCCAATGGCCAATCCGTAAGTCAAAACGTCTTACTAGCCAAGTCCAGTCATTCAGCAGATAATTCGATGTTTTGACAAAAAAATCTAGATACTCCGTGCCACCAGTCAATTCTTTGAATTCCAGAGGTAATAGCATGCTGGTCGACCATTCCACATCAGCCTCCAAGGAGTGTTTCAAAAAGTGAGATTTAATAAAATTGATGATCATACCTAATACCGAGCAGAAGAAATCTAGAATTTTCTTATACTGAATCCATTCAGCCAGAATGCCCAAACCAAAGAGCATAACATCATCCACAAATAGTGAATGTGTAACAGATATACCAGCAGTTACCTTGATGCCTACAATATGACCCTCACATTTAGCCTTATGAATAGTGAGGCTCAAGCCTTCTATAACCAACAGGAACAAAAGGGGCGAGAGAGGACAACCCTGATGGAGGCCTCTGGAGGCCTTAAAATAGTTTGTCGGCTAACCATTAATGAGCACAGCAAAATTAACCGAAGTAACACAAGCCATAATCCATTTCATCACCTTCCAAGGCAGACCGATCTGTATCAGTATCAACCTGAGTAGATTCCAGTCAACACGGTCATATGCTTTCACTAAGTCCAATTGGAGGATGAGTGCATCAAGTCTCTTCTGTTTAATACTATGAAAAACCTCCTATGCCACACCCACCGCATCAAGTATTTGTCGGCCCTCCAAAAATCCAAACTGTTCCATAGAAATGTATCTCGAAAGGACCAGCTTGATCCGCACAACAATAATCTTGGATATAATCTTGTAGACCAAATTGCAAAGGGAAATAGGCTGGAACTCATTAAAATTCTCCGGGTGGGATGATTTCGGAATGAGGGCCAGGTAGGTAGAATTTAGTGCCCCAAAGACCAGACCCATGCTTCGAGACTTGTCCACAACTTCCTGGAGGTCTCCCCCCATAATGTCAAAAAAGTGGAGAAATAGTTCCACCGTCCACCCGTCCGGGCCAGGAGATTTATCCTTAGCAAAACCCCGAAGAGTGTTTTCCACATCCAATAAAGTTACAACCTCAAAAATACTGTCCCCCTCCATGTCATTGAACATCCGTGGGTATTCCTTAATAATCTTGAATTGCTCAGTCAAAGTTGTATTTTTGGGATCACAATAATAATACTGAAAGTGTTGTGTTGCCTCAGTCATCAGATCCATATCCCCCCTAATCCACTGACTAGCGTGATCATTAAGATCCCAAATAGTGTTCTGAATTCTACGAGAATCTGCAAAATGGTGAAAAAACTTTGTATTCAAATCACCAGCTTTGAGCCAAATTGCTCGGCTCTTTAAGCACCAAGTTTCCTCATGTATAAGTAGATTCTTCAATTTCCTTTCCTCCAATAAAGAGAGTTTAGTCCGCCCCATATGGGAAAGACCAGTCCTCAGAGACTGATCCATCAAGATACCAATTTCCTTTTCCATCTCAATGAGTTCTGCAGCCAACACAGATTTCTTATTCCTTTCCCACAAAATAGTAAAGTTTTTTAAAGATTTTAGTTTCACCGCCAACTTGTCCATCGCAGATCATTCCCCAGAGACATTGACATGCATCTAGTGAGTTCTCACATCCATAGTAAAATCCGGATCAGTTAACCATGCCGAGTTGAATTTGAAGGGGAAAGGATGATGGGATAGCTCAGCATCAAATTGTAGAATAATGGGGAGATGATCACTAATATGAATCTGCTGAATCCATGACCGGTAATTCTGAAAACAGCTTAAAAGTGATTTCAATATTAAGAAACGATCAATGCATTTTGAGATCAGGTTCCCATCCTTCCTACCATTTGACCAAGTTGGAGCCAATGGACGAGGCGCCATATCAATCAGAGAATATTTAGAAAAGAGGTTCCTAAAATATATCCCCAGGGGATCCCTTCTTGCTGATTGGCCCAAATTTCCTCAGCCCCCAAAGAAAAATTCAAATCACCTGCAAGTATCAAATTTTCCAGTTCCAGTAAGTGTCCTGAGCACACAAGGTCCCAGAATGCCTCCCTATCACAATAGGGCCCATAACAATTCACAATATTTATGTTTTTATCCGAACCTCTAAAGTTGCCAGATAATAGTATACCCAAGGAAATAATGAAAGGATTTAACCTCAGGACCCTAGGGTTCCAAGCCACTAAGAGCCCACTAGAAAGGCCAACTACATCCACCGTGCACATCAGCCATCCAGGTTTAATTTTGTTAAAGAAAGAATGGGCCTTCTACCCACAAACCATAGTTTCCTGGAGGAAGACTAAATCAGGATTGATAATATGTAGAACACGCTTGAGGGCCAATTTCTTTAGAAGGCCCCCCACAACTCGGATGTTTAGAGAGAAAAAAGATCATTATCAACCCCTGGCAAGGGCTTTGATTCCTCTAAGAGCCCTGGTATCAGGAGAGATGGGGGTACCCAAGTTATTGCTAGCTTCTTCCACCCCCAATGGAATAACCTTCTTATTTTGTCGGGCACTGAGCGTCTTTAACTGTGAGAAGTCCGGAGCCAAACCACCCATACGTGCCCCTTTTGAGACACAAAGTTCACCCAATGTTGAGTTATTTGCAGCAGATGAGGGAGCGTTCCCAACCCCCAACCCTGGCTCCAGGATCTTTTGGTCCGAAGGGGTCCCCACAGTATCAGAGGTCGGGGCATTCTCCTCCACAACCCAATTGTTGAAAAAAACTAGTATGGGTGTCTTTTTTACCATTTCTGAGTATGGGGATATGTGTATTACCATTTCCCGAGGCTCTGAACCAATAGTAGTCAATAGAGGAGGGCGTATTGAGCCCGACGAATCACCGGAAATGATTATATCATTCCCCCTACCCACATTAGGATCAGGACCGTTTAACAATGACTCAGAATTAGAGGATAGCAAAATGGTCGAAGCAGGGGAAAGGGGGATTACAGGAGAGGCCGACACAACAGGGGAAGAGTCAGATGGTAAGTCTTGGGATGTCCACATAATATGAGGCACATCGTCGGAGACGGGTGAGGCATTCTCAGACAGATCCTGGGAATCCTTCTCGGATCCAGAGGCATTTGAAAGCCGAGGTGAAACACGATGACGACCCATATAGTTCATGTTATTTCCATTATTCAAATCTAATGAATTAATAAAGGAGATATCCAATTCATTCAAAGTGTGATAGAAAGACGGGTCGTTTATTTCCAACTTACGGAATAATGCCGAGTCTGGTCTAGTATGGAGAGGAACACAACTGGAGAAGCCATCAAGCCCACCTGATGCATCTAGTTCTTTATCACTACCATCATCAGAAGACCAGTAAGGTTCCACCCCATTCAGATGCCCAGATGATGAAATCCCTTTGCATTGTCGCCACAAATGGCCAACCTGCTTGCAATTAGAACAATGGAAAGGAATGCCCCATTAATCAATAATCTGGGCCAACTTGTGTCCACGCCAATCTATGTGAAGAACATCAATGAGTCCCAACGATATATCCACCTCAACTAGCAACCGACCCATGCGTCGGTCGAACCCAAACAGATGATCCTCCTCCACATGAAGGAAGCGTCCAAGACTGTTACCAATGGCTTCAAATGCCCCACGGTTCCAAAGATCAAGTGGAAGACCAGGAAGGAGCACCCACAAATGGTGCAGATGCACAAAAGCACTAGTAGATTTGAACCCAAAATCTGATGAGCAAATCCAACGACCTCCGACGAAATGGACTGTGTCGTCGGATTTTTCTTTGAAAATTACTTTTTTTTGGTTTTTTTTATAAATTTTGAGAGGTGCCCGTCGGATATCCGACGAGTCTGGCTGGCTATCCGATGGCTTTGCTAATATCCGACGCCTATTCGGATATCCGACGCTTTAGATGTTTGATAACCGACTTCATTTTGAACCTGAAGATGTCGGATAACCGATGGTTTTTTCCCAACGGTCACGAGATTAGTGTCGTCGAATATCCGACGTAAGTTTGACTTTTTGACTTTTACAATTTATAAATATCAAACCATTCCGACATGTTTGCCATACCAGCGACGGTTTGCGGATTTTTTTTTGTTCGGCGGACTGTTTTTCATTGTTTTTGTTATTCAAGTGAGCAAAGTACTTTGGAGCTTCATTTTCTAAGATCGATAATCTTCATTTAAGCTCTTTACGAGAAAATGTCAACTACGAATATTCCTGATCCAGACGAACAAAATCAACAATTGCTTGCTAGATTGTGGGAAGGAGTTGAAAGAAGGGGTGATGGTAAATGCTATTGTCCATGTAATCAATGTAGAGGCTTTAAGAGGAGAAGAATTTTGATCACAACAGCCACAAAACATTATAGGGAGCATGGGCACATCGAGGGGGGACATGAATACCATCCATTTGTAAGTTTGCATTATATATGTTTTTATTTTGATTGCTTTTGTAAATTTATGTATTATTATAATATTTCTTATTTTTTACCAACAGTACAATTGGTTGTTGTTCTTTGTAACTTTTATCTATTGATTTTTTCATGTAATTATAAAGGAAAGACATCCTACGGCATATCGTCTGGATCAGCAAGTGCTTCCAGAACAAGTACAGGAGGAACATGGAGCTATGAATATTAATGGAGAACAAGTTAATGATCACATTGAAGAAGATGATCATACTGATAACATAGTTGAAGATGATGTTACAAATACTTTGATCCATGATTCATTTAATGTTGGAATGGATGATGATGATGATCATGAAAATGATGAACATTTTGATGATATTCATGATATACCTCTTCTTGACAAGGCATACGAACCCCTTTATGATGGCTCCAAGACAAATCTTCTCCCTGCTATATTGTTGGTAATGAACTTGAAGGTTATGAATGGTCTTTCAAACATATCAGTCACATGGATGTTAAGGTATGTAATGTATTCCATCACAAAATATATATGATTGTCATGTATTTTATTGTTAATTCATATATAAGTCAAATTACTACGGATGAAATTTGTTTCATTAATATTATTTCTATATTAAATTAACTAAAATTTTATTTTAATTTGTTGTAGCATGATAGGTGAATATTTGTTACCACCTTCAAATATTTTACCTCGCACATATCGAAATTTATCTGCCATCATGAAAGAAATTGCAATGCAGTATGAAGCAATTCATGCATGCCCCGATGATCATGTTCTTTATTACAACCAGCATGAATTTGCAACAGAATGTCCTGAATGTCATATCAGTAGATATCGCACAGATCAAGTAACTAAAAAGGTGCCTCGCAAGGTTCTACGTTATATTCCCATTATTCCCCGTTTGCGACGACTGTTCAGGTGCAAAAACATAGCACAGTTTATGGATTACCATGCACGGAACAGAAGTCAAGACGACATTATTCAGATGCCTGCATATGGGTCTGCATTTAGAGATATGGAGGAAAAATGGCCTCACTTTAAAGACGGACCTCGTAATCTTAGGATTTCTTTAGCAACAGATGGTGTCAATCCTTTTGCAGAGATGAGATTTGTTTACTCGATGTGGCCTATTTTTGTTATCAACAACAACATTCCTCCATGGTTGACAATAAAGAGGGAGCACATAATGTTTTCGATGATTATTCCAGGTACGAACACTGCAGTTTTTTTTATTGCAATGGTATATTCTTATTTGTCGTTTTTTGTCTCATAATGTTATATATATATATTTAAAGTTTTTCTATTGTGAAATATGGTTTATATATCTAAACGGTACGTCTCATAATCAAAATATTTATTTTATATGTTCAAATCAATCAGGTAAGTACCAAGTCAAAGATATGAATGTATATATCGAACCTCTTATTGACGAGCTACTGAAGTTATGGAATGGCATCACTATGTATGACTTATCTAGACCAATACGACAAAGACAATTCCAATTCCATGCAATGCTTGTATGGACAATACATGATGCCCCAGGGTTAACCCATTTTTGTGGTATGTAATTATAAGTTCCACTTTAGTTGCATTTAATTTTACGAACTACTAGATAATATAATACGCATGCATGTTTTTCTAAATAATTCAGTCATTTTTTATATAATTATAATAGACATTAATATTGATATTCCATCTTTTTATTTAGGTCTTCAGACAAAGGGGAAATTCGCATGTCCAGTTTGTGGTCCTAAGATCAAATCTCGTCGTTCAAAAAGCTTAGGAAAGGAGGTGTTTGATGATTATAGGCACTTCCTCTCCAAGAATCACAGGTATTGAACTATCGAAAAACATCTTTTCAATGGCAAGCAAGAGACTGCTTAAAACCAAAGAGAATGACACCTCAGCTATGGAAGTTGCAATATAATAGAAATCGTCAAGGTACGTATAATCAATCATTAATGTATATGATCATATTGTATTTTATTATATTGTGTGTTGTTTAGTGTAATTGACATTGATTTAATATTTAATTTCATCATCGTCGTTCATGTGATCATCATGAAGGCATTAATGGCTTCCATGAGGAATGAAAAGTTATCCTAGACAATTTAGTAGGTTGCCCTATTATGAGCACCTACAAATTGCTCATCTATTTGATACAACGTATATTGGAAAGAATGTGACTGAAAAATTATGGCGAATATTGGATGGAAGGAGTGACAAAGAAAAAATTGTCAAAATTTGCAAAGACATTCAAGATAACAACCATGCAATGAAAGACGTCATTCAATTTCATAGCAACGGAGAGAAAATTAATATAAACTCACTTCCATGGATGTTAACAGACCAGCAAAGTAATGTTGTAAAAGAAGTCATTCGAAAAATTAAATTTTCCACTGGATTTTGTGCGAACATGAAGAATATCATAACAAAGAAAGGTGATTTTGTGGAGGTGAAAACACACAATTGGCACGTCTTCATGAAGGTAATAATTAATATGGCATGCATTTAATATTTTTTTTCTTTTTCTAGTACTCTTTTTCGATATACTGAAACTATTTGGATATTATTGTTACAGTATGTTCTACGTCTCTCTATCCCGGACAACTTTGACAACAATGTCAAGCAAATAATATATAGTCTCGGGAAATACATGAGGTAAGTGGTGATTTTTCCATGTGCTTACTGTTTGTTTAATTCAACATAGAACTTATTCTTAATTTGATTTTCATTCTCTACTTCATGTTACGTAATATAATGACTTTTTTCTTTAATCTCTTGATTGGCCGGTTGTCATGTCACTTGTAGATGGTTGTCATCTAAAGAATTCCATAAAGAAGACATAAAGTATTGGAGGAGAGAAATTCGTCGTCTCATGTGTGAAATGCAGAAGCATCTACCTTCAACATTTTTCAATGCACAGGAACACTACCTCATACACCAAGTCGAGGAGATTGAACTGTGTGGACCTGCGCACTCAAAGTCCATGTGGATGGTTGAGAGGCACTTGAAATTTATTAAGGGTTTGGTCAGACAATGAGCATATGCTAAGGGTTCTATGATGGAGGGATATATGGTATACCAAAACATGTTGTACATCAGTGAATATCTTCCTATATTTGCGTCAAAGCTCAATTTACATCGCATTTGTGATCCAGAATCCGAAAACAATTTCAAAGGGGAGTATCCGAAGGGGAAAGGTAGATCGAGGAAGGTGAAAGGTAATATAACACATTTCACTAGTGATTTTTATGTTTATATATCATACATATATATTCTATTTTTTTATTTAGTATTTTGCATCATTTTATATTGTAATTATATACATTTTTAAGTGACTAATATACATTTTCATTGAATTTTAATTTTATTGTCATCAAACAGTTGGTTGAGAGTGGGATGCGATTCATTTATACATCGCAAACAATCTTGACTGGATGAAGGTATGGATCGAAAAATGTGAATAATCTGGTCATGGAATATCATGGGAAGGTGTGGCTTCATTGGTTAAAGCTGCACATCGCAATGGAGACACCAATGTAACACAAAGGGAAATCGATTTAGCAAGAGGTTTAAAAGATAAGCAGGTAAGCATATTAATCAACGACACTATTTATTTATTTCTTTAAATATTGTCGTTGTACGTCACGTTGGTTATTGTCCTTTTATGGCATTATAATAAACATGCACTACTTTATCATAAATATGGTGTTATCATTATGTAATATTTTCCTGTATGGCTTGTTGTACTAGGTGAAACACCATAAGGCTATGTGGTCCAATGGATGTAGATATCGCATCAAAAAGTTGGATGAAACAAAGAAAACATTTGATTGTGGGATATCTACAGTCTTTGAGGTGACCAATGTTTCTTTTAGAAGTGACAGACATCCAGAACTATTTGAAAATCGATACTATGGATATCTGGAAGACATTCTTCAGTGTGACTTTAACTCCTTCAAGGTATTTCTGTTTGTTATCAAATGGTACATGTGTAGATTGAATCAACTTGATCCCAATAGAACAATTATTGAACATGATAATGGTTTGACCATGGTAAATACAAGGTTGTTTGAGCCAGGAATGGAGCCCAATGTTATTCCAACCCAATGTGAACAAGTATTTTACTCTGAGGTTCCAGGTAGAGTGGGTTGGTCATTTGCTGTGAGACACAATCCAAGGGGAAGGCCGATAAAGTATAACGTTGATGAAGGTAATGGAGACGTTCTCGAAGAAGAAGATGCCGTAGAAGATGATCATGATCAACATGAGTTAGATGATCATGGTCCAGAAGAAGATGTCGAAGAACTTATTGAATCAGATGATGTACTATCAGACAATGTCCATGAAGATGATATCGACGATGACATGTTGATCGTAACTGACATCGACGATGAGGATGATATGGCCAATCCTTACAATGTTGAATATGGATCATCGGATGATAGTACAGACGATGACGCAGATGAAGAATATGATGAAGACCATTGAAGTTTACGAGGTATGCAGTAATAATAAATTAATTGTAGTGAGTTTCCATTTTCCTATATGATATAATTAGAAGCATTGCTTGTTTTAGAGTATGTCAAAAAACACATTTAAAGTTTCTAGTGTACATAGATATTTTTTTCGGGTTATGGGGAATTGAGAGTGATGTGAGGGGGGGGAGGAGCCATAAGAGCTTCCACCTTCACGTGGTTGGCCCTGTTTAGTAGAGAATATTAAATTATTCTTGAAACAGAGAGAAGCTTCGTAGGGAAATGCACAATTATCAAGACTCAAACATCATCATCATCATTAGCATCGTCGTCGTCATCGTGATCATCTTCATCATCATCGTCATCATCATCGTCATCATCATCGTCTTCATCATCATCGTCATCATCATCATCTTCATCATCATCGTCATCATCATCGTCTTCATCATCATCGTCATCATCATCTTCATCATCATCGTCATCATCATTGTCATCATCGATCGTCTTCATCGTCATCATCGATCGTCATCATCATCATCATCGTCATCATCGATCGTCTTCATCATCATCGTCATCATCATCATCGATCGCCATCATCATCATCATCATCGTCATCATCATCATCGTCATCATCGATCGTCTTCATCATCATCGTCGTCATCGATCGTCTTCATCATCATCATCATCATCATCGTCATCATCAATCGTCTTCATCATCATCGTCATCTTCATCATCGTCATCATCATCATCATGATCTTCATCATTCTCATCATCATCATTAGCAGCAACATCATGTTTATCGTCGTCTTCACAGCCACCATCATCATCATCATCATCATTGTGATCAGCATCATCATCATCATCCTCACCGTCATCATCATCATCATCTTCCTCATCATCATCATCAATATCATCATCATCATCATCATCATCATCATCATCATCATCATCGTCATCATCGATCGTCTTCATCGTCATCATTGTCATCATCGATCGTCATCATCATTGTCATCGTCGTCATCATCATCGTCATCATCGATCGTCTTCATCATCATCATCATCATCATCGATCGTCTTCATCATCATCGTCATCATCATCATCGTCATCATCGATCGTCTTCATCATCATCGTCATCTTCATCATCATCATCATCATCATCATGATCTTCATCATTCTCATCATCATCATCATCAGCAGCATCATGTTTATCGTTGTCATCACGGGCACCACCATCATCATCATCATTGTGATCAGCATCATCATCCTCATCCTCATCGTCATCATCATCATCATCTTCCTCATCATCATCAGCAATATCTTCATCGTCATCGTCATCATCGATCGTCTTCATCGTCATCATCGTCATCATCAATCATCATCATCATCATCATCATCATCGTCGTCGTCATCATCATCATCATCGATCATCTTCATCATCATCGTCATCATCATCATCATCATCGATCGTCTTGATCATCATCGTCATCTTCATCATCGATATCCAACGCAGCTATTACCTAGAAAAACCAATGGTGTTTGTCGTCGCTGATTTAGCGATCTTGTTGGATTCTTTTGAAGTCAGAAGTCTGATATTAGATGCATGCATTGACGGTGTGGGAGGGTTTCAAGACTCGAATGAATGACACTCACCATTGCAGCATCATAAACCATACCTATAAATTAAATAATGTGATACATGGGGCCAACGTTGAAATTTTTTAAATATGTATTGGCTTGGATTGAAATTTGGCATGGTTAGACTAGATGCATGCATTTACGGTGTGGGAGGGTTTCTAGACTAAAAAATGACTGACACCAACCATTAATGGAGCATTAAAAACCATGTAATGATACTCAACAAGGAGTAATTTGATCATCATGGTTTCACTCTAAAATAACTTATTCTTTCGTGGACTCGCTAGTACCATTGCTTATGGACCCTCACAAGGAAATCCTCTTAGGTCGTTGATTGTGTTGGGATAAATCATCACTAACTTGTTTGATGGACCTAATGGTCCCATGATATACACTCATAACATGTAAACTATAGAGGACATACAAAAAATGGTTGATTCTCTCACCCAATTAGTTAGCAAAATGGAAACCAAGAATCACTTCTCATTTTTTGACCCTTCCAATAGTATGACGCCTCATTTTTTTGGAGTAATTCTAAACAAGTTTGGTGGGTCAGATCCGATTGGTTGGTTCGATTGATCAAATGAAGCACTAACTTTACCTTAATGTAATATTTTATTACCTAATGAAATTCATTATAGGAGTCATCAAAGTTCATTTATTTTTTCATAAAAATTAATTGATTATTTTTTAAGCAATTCCTTATTAGTGGTCTTAAAGAGGAAATTAAATCCCACTTAGAGGTGAACCACCCTACTACTTGGTTGGAGGACAATAATATTTATTGTCATGCCTGTGTTATATCCTATGCTCAGTCCAAAATCCCCAAATTTATTTCATTTCCTTTCCCCAACTATGGTGGCTCTTCAATAACCTCTTCCACCTTTCAAGGTCCATAAGTTGGCATAGGACAAAATGCAGGAACATCAACTTAAGGTTCTATGCTACAATTGTAATGAAAAATATTCTCTTGAGCATAGATGTAAGGAACATCAATTATTTGTGGACATATTTGAGGACATTTATGATGATGAACTTGATGGAAGAAATCAAAAGGAATCCCCTCCCATCATTGAGGAAGTTTTTCTTCCTAACCCTGTGAAGAACCCTATATCTCCCTTAATTATTTGACTAGTATTTATTTCTCCTCATTAATGTTCAAATGGGTGATTACTCCCGGAAAACTAAAATGTTTTCCATTGAAATTGGTGGGCGTGATATTGTTCTTGGTGTGAATGGATAATAAGATTATGTCATATCACCATAGATTTATTGGAATTACAAATGAGAGAGCATGATCATAGCATCTCATTGCTTCATCGACGTATCCTCCCATCCAATGTGTGATCATATTGTCATACTTTTGAACAAAATAATATATGAAATTAAAAATATTGTATCATTGTTTTTAAGCCCCTTATATATAACAATTAAAAAAAAACATTATATATATAAAAAAAAACCAATTAAAATTAAAAAAATGAATATATAATAAGTAGAATTAAAACATTAATAAAAAAAATTACAAAATAAATATATAACAATGGTTTTTTAATTTGTTATTAATTAAATATATATATAACATTATATATAACAATTAAATTTTAATTGTTATATATATATTTAATTAAAAACAAATTAAAAAAACCAAAACACAAACATTACATAACATATTATATATTGAACAAATATAAAAGCCGGCGGCCATATGCATTTCACAAACCTGCGATTTGGATTTGGAGTGACCTCGACTGGACTAACCTCGATTTGGAGTGACCTCGATTTGGAGTGCCCCTCGACTTGGAGCTACGCCTCTGCGATTTGGACCCGCGCCTCTACGATTTGGACCTACTATCGATTGGCCATATGCATTTCACAAACCTGCGATTTGGATTTGGAGTGACCTCGACTGGACTGACCTCGATTTGGAGTGACCTGCGATTTGGAGTGACCCTCGATTTGGAGCTGCGCCTCTGCGATTTGGACCCGCACCTCTGCGATTTGGACCTGCTATCGATTTGGATTGGACTGTTCGTTTGTGGCCGGTGAGGCGGTTTGTGATTGTGGTAGGGGAGAGGGAGTGGCCCAATGACCAAGCAGTGGGAGTGACCCAACGAGCAAGCATTGGGAGAGGCGGTTTGGAGTCCAAGCAAATAAACTATAAGAGCTGGAAATGCCTCCCATGTCCATGAGTACCAAGCCCTAAATTTTTTTGATTTGACAAATTTATAAATTTGGTAGCAAATCACTGTGGTTTCATTGCTAATTCAATCTTCTAAGAGGGTTTCATTGCTAATTCAATCTACATTGGGGTATTTTTATCTTATTGCATCTACTGTTTTTTTTAGTTCGATGGGTGAATGGGGGGGCAGGGGCTATTACTAATGACCCCGATAAAGTAGAGTTACCAAGCTCATCAATTTCATTTTCATGCGCATCCAAATCAGTTGTGACACTGCTGGAAACATTGCCATCATCTTTCTTTAGCAGCGCCTTTGAATCCTCAGTTATACATTTCTTCTCCACACCTACACTAGTTCTACACATGGATAACTCTATCTCAATATTGGCAGCGATAAGAACAATGATTAGTACAACAATTTCTGGAATACAACAAATGACTCTCTATTTGTTGGTGGCTTCTATCAGTAGTTTGATTCTTCTTCCATGCGTATTCTTAGTAGTTATAGCTCCAAAACACTGGTGCTATTCAAACTAGTTCTTATAGAGGGCTAAGTTCTGTTTGCAGATTTGGAAGAAAAATAATACCAAAAGTAAGATTCCCATCATTTTCAGACATAGCTTCAAAATCCTTAATTATCCCAATCATCACTAAGATGAAACCCAGAGGTGAATTGAATGCATCCTTGATTACTTCTGCCCTATTTTACAATTGTTGATGTTGTTGCACTTATAGCAATATGGAAAGTATCATATTGAAGCGCCTTTGATGAAGTACCCAACCATTCTGCAAGAATCCTAAAGAGAGTTTTCGATTGGAAGTATTGTTCAAAGGAGATGTTCAAAGTTGTCAATAAATGTCTAATAAAAGCACCATTGCAATGAATCCTCCATATGATAAAACAAGGCAATTAATGACTCCAATCTTGAAAATGTGCTTCTCAATAATGTTATTTCCAACCATGCTCCCATTTAATATTAGTGTGCTCATATATAAATAATGCAAGAAGTGCAGTTTATTTACACCTTCAATCCAATTTTTGTTCTGAGATATGGAAGCACAATGATTGAATAAACCTTTAACAGAGCTAAGGATGGATTTTTTCTAGCTATTAGAAACATTGCCAAATATCATTTTGAATCTTTGTGTTAAATGATATCTCATTGAATACCAATGGAAAGAGTTGTCATAAGACCAAAATTGTAATGAGGTCAATTATGTTTTCAAGGCTTCCATTGATGTGGATGGCGTTAACAAAAAGATGAAAGTACACTGCTGCTTATAATGAAAAAAATTCCAATCAAGGATTGTGATCTGTTAGGTCTGTACTAATTTTAAATATTCTCAAATTTTGTATTTGAATCACTTCAAACTATTGCTTATCTATAAGAGTTATACATTTCTGTTCCAAACCCTAACCTAACCCAATTTTCAACTCATATAACAAGCTGTAGCCTCTCCTGAGCAGACCTCAGTCCCAAAACAGTCCCCAAGTGGTAATTTTTGTAAACTAAAATCACCATACTTTGAAATTTCCTCAAGTCTCGGCATGGAAGCAGCCTCCATCTCCGATTTTGAAATGAATGCCTCAGCGTTCACCAAATTAAATGAATGCCACAAAAATTTGTTGTGAATTGGAGGGACGTTAAGTCAACCAACCAAACCGTGAATGCAAAAAGCAAGACTTAAGGCCACCCACAAGTGTAGTTTTGAAGGTTCCTTGTGTTATTAGTGAAGTACCAGTGAATCCAGATATGACTTGGAGTTTTTTTCATGGGGCCTGTCAAGGCTCCATAGAGTAGTGCAAGATCAGGTTTTCTCTATATATCTCCGATAGCCATTTCTTCATAGATAAATCCTACTTGGGGGCTAGGAAAAACAGTATGGGTGAGTTCAATTTGCTCTTCTATCTTTTGAAATTTGTTGCAGAATTGGGTCTCACCTAGATTCAAGTCATATGGTCTGCGTGTTAAATAACTCAGCAACAAATTAAAGATCAATATGGTATGGATGTCAACCAAATCATCATCCTCTTTAAATTGCCTTGTCTCTATAAATTAGATTGCCCTGATATGCGAAGGATTAGGTTGATAAATATACTATGGCTAAAAATTGCCCTGTTATAATTAAATTTCCCTGTCTATAAATTGACATATCCTTCCATGTATATTATAAAAATTGCAATTAGGTCAAGTTCTCCTTACATGGTTTGGATAAAATTGAAAGCTTCAATTTTCATACAATTAGAAAAGTTTGGGCAGTGTAGAATGTGAGGAATGAGAATGTATCAATCATTGCCACCATATGAGTTTTGAAAGTAAGATTAATTGGCCCCATCCCATTATGAAGTAGAACCATGTGAGATAGATCCTATAACACCATTAGCATCATGCTATAAGCAAAATCGAAGTTCCCTTTTCCGTTGAGGCTGCTTGAAGATGATAATTTCCAGAAAGTGGCCCCAGGGTACAAAGTAACGAAACATTTGACGAATTGGAAACGTATATATATAAAAGGAACAAAATTATATAGGCCTAAAATTGCGGTTGGTGCCATTGCGTTCAAATTTAGATCAATTTGTAAGCCACCTCGAAGGAAACCGGAACTTCGATTTTGCTTACCCATTTTTTGTTGTTCTGGTTTAGGAAGTATTTCAGGCTATTATGGTTTGTTTTAAAGTCTTCATCTTCTTAAAATTGGCTTTCATTGTATCATTGATCATGGTTAGTAAATTCATAAAAGGTAAGCATGCATCATCATACTTTAGACTTCAATCAAACCATCATGACTTGGATTGTGGCAATTTTAGTCTTCGACTAGGGTAGTACTGTAGCAGCTTTAACACTTAGAATATAGTAGCTTGGGGGAATTCATGTCAAGGTACTCAAAGCAAGTTAAAGGGGAAATGATTAGTATTGCTCATGATTAGGATACTCTTGTATTTATAGTCATAAAAAAACAAGTTGTGGTATAGCTTCCCCAGTTGTGGTTCCTGTTTTTTTATTAAGCTCATGAAGATTTATATGCAGTTTATTGTTTCTACTATCCCTGTGTTTTTGTGAAGAATGATTGAAGAATGTCATAAGTGTTCCTAGAGAATTATGAACATGGATATGTACAATTCCTTATATTTATTATCACTTTGTTTTATGTGATGAATTCATTTGCATGACTTGAGTATATTTGAAGCTCTCCTTGAGGTCCCATGAATGAACTTGAACACTTGTTGCATTCATTTAATTTGAAAGAGTAGTTATAGTTTGAAAGAACTCTCTCCTTACCTTAGCTAGCATTCATTGAAAGGAAAGGCTTATTTTATTCATATGCATTTGCATGGTTTGAGTCAGTCATCACACCATGAGTTTCACTTCCATCACCCGATTGAGTAATACAACCACTAAAATTTACACCCCCTAACTAAACACACCATAACCTCACTTGAGGAAATCAAAAGAATTTGGTAGTTAGGTAGGACACCGGGGATAGGAATCCAAATAATTCCCCCTTGTCATTATCATTTGCGACATAGTTGTTGTCCTCTAGGGAACCAAAACCCTCTAGTATTTGTTGACACGGTCATACATCAGTTTGTGGAGGGGCCTCCTATTGTTTCAAGGGTTAAACCGCCACGAGATCGAGAACCAGATGGACTATGTGGAATGCTGCACTCCACTTAGCCCTAAGGAAACATCGATCATTGTCTTCCTTGTATTCTCCAGCCACCATACTAGTGATACAAGGGTGATAAGGCAGAAGTGCCGAAAACCTTTTCCGACGTGTCATGAATGAGGTAGCTTAGTGACTTTTCTACTAGGGCTCTTTTACCCAGGATCCCTTTCGGTAGAGGGATATCCTTCAAATTCGGTCTCTCACTTCGTATTGTTCGACTTGGATTTCATCACCTTGCGAAGGATACGATTTGTTGAGGTCTCCAGCTCCTAGTTAGGAAGTTTGCTTGCATTTTCACCTTTTTAGAGGGTCTTTTTCTTTTTAGTGCTACTTGTTAGCATTCTGGCCACTTTTGTTTCAGCTCGCTTACTGTGACATCGGTCCCAGTATAGTTTTTTGAGCTTTTTTTTTGGTGTGCGAGCCTTGTCTTTTCATAGCTCCCCTTCTGCACGCTCGGTTGCTTTAGGGTTTTTGAGTTCATACACCGTAGTTACCAATACTTATTTGATGATGTGTGATGTCCTCTTCTCCTAGGTCTTCGAGATGGTTGAGTTAGATGGTCTTTTGAAGGGACTGAACACCCCTTCATGGAGCCACTAACGCTTGACCGTAGGAGTAGTCTAGAGGACCACGCGATCACATCACCCGTGTGGACTTTTCCGTTTACTGTGATGATGGTCTTTCAAGTTATATGGAACAATGGTACATTTGAGAGAGAGATGAATGGTTGTACCCCACCTTGGTCGATTGTCTTATGGTCATTTCATTTTGTCGATAGTATTTTTGTGGTACCTTGCCTTTTACCTTTTGGGTGTTTTACTGATATTGGGATATCATTTGATTTGTACCACCTTTTATGTTTTAGGTCTTGTGGGTACTATGGTAGTTTGTCCACATTTGAGGTACACCCGCTTTCTACAAATTGGTATGTGTCTTTATACCCACTTCGTACCACCCTCCTAACCTTAGTTTGGAAGATTGCATGCTATCATACCTTTTGGTGGTACTATTTGAGTTTCAAGAGGGAGTTACAAGGAGCTATTGCATATATGAGGTAGTTACAAGGAGATATTGCATATACAAGGTAGTTACAAGGAGATATTGCATATGTTGATTTGGACCGCCTTTTATGTTTTTGGTCTTGTGGTTATAACTATGGTAGTTTGTCCACGTTTGAGGTAGTGTACACCCCCTTAGTCCCAAGGGTTGTGAGTCTTTATACCCATTTTTTTTTTTTTTGTACCTTACTGGATACCACCCTCCTGACCTTAGTTTGGAAGATTGCATGCTATCATACCTTTTGGTGGTACTATTTGAGTTTCAAGAGGTAGTTACAAGGAGCTATTGCATATATGAGGTAGTTACAAGGAGATATTGCATATATGAGGTAGTTACAAGGAGATATTGCATATATTGATTTGGACCGCCTTTTATGTTTTTGGTCTTGTGGTTATAACTATGGTAGTTTGTCCACGTTTGAGGTAGTGTACACCCCCTTAGTCCCAAGGGTTGTGAGTCTTTATACCCATTTTTTTTTTTTACTTGTACCTTACTGGTTGGTCTTTGTACTGAGCCTTTTTACTGTCACTGAATTTCTTTGATTGACCGTACCATAGCCCAATCATCTCTCTCTCTCTCTCTAGTTTGTACTAGCCCTATCATAGGGTCACTTGGTTCCTAGAGTTGACAGGCCTCTAAGAGGCACAGTCATTTCTGAAAGTAACTCTTCTGAGTATATTACAGGAAACATCTACACTAAGGTACTCAAATATGTGGTAAACAGTTTTCATTAAGTAGCCAGGACTTTTAGCATTAGAGGAGATCCTGTAACGTGTATGTGTAGTGTTTCATGTGTGCTACATGTGTGATGTAGCGTTAAATCAAATAGTAAAAAAAAACTCATAAATATTGCATGACTTTCTACTCTTAAGAAAGATAAATTGGTCGTCTTCCGATCATCACTTGAATGCCTACATGTTGACAAAGGGAATGAGGATCAAGTAAAATTATAAAAGGCGATACACGTCAACTTTTAAGAGGCACTATGCCTTGCGGTCGAATCTAAACTTTTTTCCAATGGTGCAGGTAGAACCAAACAGGTATTTGTCTAATCTGTCTTCCTCGAGCGAGGGGAGTTTAGGAAGGCTAGAGAAAAGTGAGACATCTAGTAGGTCTAGAAGAATTGTATCAACTAGATATCAAAAAACCAAAAGAAGATTCCATAGATGCAATGAATTTTTTCACGGTCAAGGGGGGGCATGTTCCTATGGTGATGAGACAAAAGACGACAAAGAGGTGCCCTTGAGGTACAGACATTTAGTGAAACCATGGGTACCGAAGGATCTTCCTCCACCGAACACTAATTTTTGTGTGAACGAGAGGAGATATCGAATTGCACCGTCGTCGATACATGGTTTCGGGTTGTTTTCCATGGATTGCATCTTGGTCGGTTACGGGACATGTACAGAATTGATGGAGTATGTTGGACCCATATACAACTACAATGATTGGATACGCCTTGTCCGATATACAAAAAGTATGCGTAGCTATGGATTGTCAACAAACTATTTACAATTGAAAGACAAAAATCAAAATAAACGAGGATCGTTGTACATGGACGGAAGGCCAAAGGCCACAGGGAATATTGCGGGGTTTATAAACAGTACACAACCAGGCTCTACAATTAAGCAACCAAACTGTGAATTTGAGGGGCGTGAAGGAAACTATGTTTTTGTAGTTTCTATTAAAACAATATCTGTAGGGGACGAGTTGCTTATTAATTACCCTGTCAACCGAGTAGATACAAACAAGGTTACTATATAACATTTTACCCAACCTTTTAGTAATAAATTAAACATCATAAGGATTTTTTGTTAGTTTATTTCATTTAAATTTCCCATATTTACTTCGCAGGCCAGTGATTGGGATAAATCCTTGCCAACAAATGGTCGGAGGAGAACTTCTTCCTTGACAGAGCAGGTATACATCTTTCTAATAGTACAAATATAATAAGAGAAAAGAGTTTTTATTTGCTTTGTTTTATATAATGAAATTTATATTTGATGCAGAACGTTGATCGGGAAATACACCTGTCGAATGTTGATCAGACGACAACACCCTCGGGGCAACAGGTAGACCTGATTTGAGTTGTAGAATTAAAATATGTCAAAATGTTTTAGCATTATATTAATGTTTCAATGAATATTTTGGTTTCATTTACGTAATTTTCTAGTCTATGTTTTTGAGGCAGGCTGGTTCCGTAAGGTCAGCCGCACCAGGGTCCACGCAATGGGTATACATCTTTGTAATATTAAAAATATAATATGAATAATAATTTTTTTGATGTGTTTTCTCATGAATAGTTTTGGAATCGTTTAGGTGACTTTCACTATGTTTTTTTATTAGGGTGTTGTTAGGGGCAGCTCCCAGATATTAGCAGATTGGGGCAAGTCGCCTATGACCATTGATCCAATGAGTGGATCGCGATCCTCGACGTCACAGGTATAATTCATTTCAATTGTACCAATATAATATGTAGCATAATGTGAATTTTTTTATGTTTTTTTCGTGTGATATACTGGTTTCGTTATGATAATGTAAACTGTGTTGTAATTTTACGAATCTATCATGATAGATGTGTTATATACGTTAATATAAAATTCGGAATCTATCAGTAGAGAACTCAGTAGTGCTTTATATATGTTTGTTGTAGCCCACTAGTGAATCGTAGTATGAATCATCATCGCAAGATTTTCCGTTAGACCTTGAAGTGTCAGAGGTGCTTCACGATTGCGAAAAAATTGGTGAAGCCGCACACCCGCTAAAGATGGCAGAGAAATTGTTGAATAGATATATTGTGGAAATCCTTTCTCTAGTAATCCAGGTTCCGCAGACAAGCGCAATTAAAGAAAGGATTGCATTGTTGGAACATAAATCTAATAACTTGCGAGTAAGTTGAGGAATCTTGAATCATAGAATAATTCGTTTAAATCTTTATAATGTTCTCTTTTATATAATAGTATTGAACGTATAAGATGTGATGTGTATTTGCAGAATTATAAGGGACCACACAATATTGGTGAAGGTGGTGTTGGCCCTAGCGAGGCTCGTGGAGAGACTTCGCATCACGACCAAACGACTCCATGTAGTTCGAATCCTTCGCCATTGTTGTCGACCGAACAGTAGGCAACACGTTCCGAAACACCACGGACCCTTGCTGTGAGCGCAACAGCCGCTACTGATCAACACACAACGGATCCTCCACAAGAAGGGGTCGACAACGAGTCCCCTATCAATTTTGATGTCGAACAAGCTACATTTGCAGGATCTTCCCGTGTCAAAAGCACGAGAACACTGGAGACAACATTTTTGGTGGACGAAGATCTCGTCCCAATAAAGATACCGACAATCCTAGGAAATTAATCATAGTTGATCAAGTTAATTAGTGTTTATAATTTCATTGTAATATACCGATAAAACGTTTTTTATCAACTAATTATGATCATGGCATGATCGTTGTGCAAGAAACAATATTTTCTATAAACATATGAATGACTTTTTCTTGGAGATCTTCGGGCCCACCATCCGATCAAGGTGGGATAGACAACCGAAACATTTAAAAGATGTACTCACTAATCGGTTGGTTGGCCTGTTTGGGGAGAAAACCTTTAGTCATGCCAATGTCTTGAAAAAGGCTTGTCAACATGTGAAGGTTGTCCGAGACCAATATAGGACACACCTCGAAAGAAACCATAGGTATGAGCACCCACCAATGATTCCAGAAATGGAGTGGAGAGCTCTAGTGGAAGATGGAAAGGAGAAGGCTTTGAGAAGAGAAGGCAAGCTAACACCAGGCATAGGGAGGTATGCAATACTTTCTGCAATGTAATTCTAAACCTTATTACCCTTGATTTCTATATCGAACTTGGAACATCTAACGTATTTCAACACTTGCATAGGCTACCAGACACATCAAAGGCCACAAAGGAAAGACTAGAAAAAGTAGGTCAGCACAAGCTTGGCCCTGGTGGTTATTCGAATTTGGCAGCACAGTTTGTAAGTTTCGAGAAACCAACAATGAATACAAATAATAAATTGAAAATTATTTTTCGTTTTATTGCACCGTAAAATGTTAATTAACGACGATAAGCAAATATGCAGGCCGATCGATTCAATGAAGTACCCACAGAGGAAGACATGAAGCTTAGCTTCCAGGAAGGCTTTGGAGCTGTTGTTGAACGTAGAAGAAGCTTATTTGGGCAGACACAGTCTTGTGGTACCAATCCATCCGGTGCACATGTATATAGAATCTATATAGTTTAATGAAGATTTGTCGCTTGTGGAATATTTTCGTTCCAAATACTTGATGTAAAATATTGACTCTGTTTTTAATAGGAAGGTAATGATCCCATTAGTGTCGAGGAGGGACAACAACAAATTGATGATCAAGCTTCAAATCCCGGTAATGAATTTATTCATATGCTACAATTTTATGTATAGCATTGCAAATGGTGACCATTAATTGTAGTTCACCGTATTTCAACTGTAGAGCATGTAGAGGGTGAAACTATACAGGTTGAGACTGGACAAGAACATCAACAACATGATTTGGTCACACCTGGTAAAAAAACACCTTCGTAATGAATTTTTTTAAATGAAAAACTTGTCATTACAATAGCAAAATATAATGATGTAACATTTTCACATCGTTGTAGCAAATCCGAACCCCTTGCCACAAAATCCAGGTCTAGAACAACAATCAGCTAGGATATTGCAAACATCACCAAAAGCGCCTGCTAAAGAACCAAGAACTGGAAGAAAAAGTCCAGATGATGTAGATGGTCCTCTCATAGATTATATACCACTGAAGAGAAGAAAAACTTTTAAAAAGAAGGACAGGAAAAACAACGTCTAAATATTTTTGATAACAATATATCGTCCACTATTTTTGGTCTAATGAATGAATGAATGGTTTAATGAATGTTCTAATGTTTTAATGATTCAGTGTAGTAAACTATTGCCTTCATTGAATTTCAACTTTTATTGAATGAATGTGCTGACTGAATGATTAATGAATGGTGTATTGAATGTTATCTTTTATTGAATAAATGTGTTGATTGATTGAAACAATGGTTTAGTGAATGTTAGCATTTATTGAATGAATAATGGATGAAATTTCATGATGAAATATGGATGAATTTGCACATATTTGTTTTTTTCAAGTACATGCATTGGGTATGGGGAATTGAGAGTGATGTGGGGGGGGGCATAAGAGCTTCCACCTTCACGTGGTTGGCCCTGTTCAGTAGAGAATATGAAATTATTCTCGAAACATAAAGGAGCTCAATGAATATTTTGACAACGGTGACGATTCATTCTATATTTACGTTTCCCTTAAGCTGCAATATGGCAAAGTCATAGTTCACTATCAAGATTTCTTTGACCGTCAACTTTGTCAGACAAACCTTAATAGTGAACTATGAGTTTGTCATTTGCAGTCGAAGGGAAACGTAATACCATGAATCGTCAACCGTTTCCAGGCTGAAACTGAAGACCGTGGAAACTCATTGGATGGTGGAAATTCATTGAATGGTTTAATGAATTTTCTAATGTTTTAATGATTCAGTGTAGTAAACTGTTACCTTTATTGAATTTCATCTTTTATTGAATGAATGTGTTGACTGAATGATTAATGAATGGTTTATTGAATGTTATCTTTTATTGAATGAATGTGTGTATCGACAGAAACAATGGTTTAGTGATTGTTAGCATTTATTGAATAAATAATGGATGAAAGTTCATGATAAAATATGGATGAATTTGCACATATTTGTTTTTTTCGAGTGCATGCATTGGGTATGGGGAATTGAGAGTGATGTGAGGGGGGGGAGGGGCCATAAGAGCTTCCACCTTCACATGGTTGGCCCTGTTCAGTAGAGAATATGAAATTATTCTTGAAATAGAGAGGAGCTCAATGAATGGCTACAATGCTGGCTTTCTACAACCCACACTCGTGTTGTTTAAATTTTGACAATTTCTTGGAGCTTGTTGTGATTTTTTGTTGCTCCTCATAACCAATTTCGAGTTTCCATAACTTCAAAGGTTGAGTAAATGATGCACTAGAATCAATATCCTTAACCTTCTCTTTAATTTCCTTGGAATCAATATCCAGCTTAACCTCAAATAAATATAAGTGAACAAAAGAAAATGCAAGAAAGAGATTAAACTTGCAAAATATAACACTTGTATTAATAAATTAAAAAAGAGAGAGTAATGTTCATGGGCCTCTTGGAGAGGATGAGCTCCTTTGAGCAAAGCTTCAATACAATACCAATCTTTGACAAAACAATATACATCCTTCTAGTGCTATAAATAGTTTCTTAATAACTACCAAAACCCTAACTACATGCAATCTCAAAATTAATGACTACCAACCACCTACTGGTTCTTATTTAATAAAAATGAGTCTTTTACATTAAGTAACTACCCATTAACTATCTAATGAGCCTTATTCAAAGAATATGATCTCATACATGAATATACAAACTCCTCAGTATACCAAATTAGATAAGTTAGGTAAGAGGACCTTGACACAATGGAAGCACACTACCATATCTTTGTGACGAATATGTCACAATGTTACATAACTTCCCATTCCTTTTATTCTGCTATGTGGAAAGCCTGTAGTCCATAAAGTAAGTTCCATAGACACTAGCACTTGAGACTTAGAGTACAGTCTTTTGTGCCACCTTAATAGGCATCCACTAGCCTATAGGTCCACTTGAATAATGATTGACTCCGTCGCTTAATACAATGACTCTAATACAATGGCTTTATTACAATGGATCTATTCCCTTAGGCTACTCCGCTGCTAATACAATGGGAAGAGCATAATGGGGTTCTAAGTTATATATATATGTAATTATTCTACATATTTCCACAATAGAGATAGAATATATTGATTTCCTGCAGTATGAAGAATTTTATTTGAAAAATGCTATTTAAAAAAAAAAAATGTAATGGGTAGTCGCTTAACCGACGACCTAATCTAACGAAAGTATGGTAATATCCGACGGTTTTGCAATACTACCAACGGCTCGAAACGTCGGATTCCTTTTTTTTTGTATGGCATACACGTCGCTTAACCGACGACCCAATCCGATGACCGTATGGTAATATCCGACGGTTTTGCAATACGACCGATGGCTCGGAACGTCGGATTCCATTTCTTTTGTATGGCATACACATCGCTTAATTGATGACATAATCCGACGTTTTTATGGCAAACACATCGCTTAACCGACGACTAACCGACGCATAATCGATGGCGAAAGGATGGTAATCCGACTACCTGTGAAGCTGGAGGAAGTCGGTTAACCGACGTGTTTTCTAGTCGAATATCCGATGTCTTGAACTATGTCAGATTTTAGCCGATATCCCACTGATGATAAAAAAAGACTGGAATTGTCAGATAGTCGACCATAGGTTGTAGCAAATTTGACTTTTTCGCCGTCGGATTTTGGGTCAAAAAAACTTAATGAAGCCGTATCACGGTCGAAATCCGTTTGCCATTTCTGCAACATCAAACTACCCGCCCCATAAAGCCATAGTTTGAACCACTTATACTATGAAACGAGAACTCGACACAGTTCTCGTTTTTCTCTCTCCTAGTTTTAGTAGCTATTTTTACCTCCGTTTCAGAAAGCGTTGATGCCAGTATCATACATTTTCATTTTGAGGCATTTTTTTGGGCCTTTGAATTATCTTTGTCGTAAAATATATTTAATTTCTATTTTCAAGTGTGTTTTTAGAAATTTAACAAAATAACATACATTTATAAGTAATTTATAATAAAAAACATATACATTTTGCAATTGTTTCTAGAAAATAAGACATTTTTATGGACAAAACAAGACATTTTTATTGACAAAATTATAAAAAATTTCAGAAAATAAAGACATTTAAAACCATTTTCAATGAATTTTTAGAGATTTTTTCTATAAAAACGATACTATTTCATATTATTTTCCGAAAAGTGACGATTCACATAAATTCAAGAAAAAATATACCATATATTTGTAAAAAACATATTAAAATATTATATATAGAAATTTTATTTCTAAAACAAAGTCTGAAAGTCAAAACATTACTAATATATCTTATCAAAAAATTGCCAAATTTAAAATTTTCTTCAAGACATGAAACTAATCAACACTTTAATTTATTAGGCACTTTTAGTCTCTTGTAATATTTATTGGAATGAGCATAGCTGACACATACATCTATCTTCACAGATTTTTGTATTACTTTGTGGTTTACAGTCTTTTACTATTTCATCCATTAATAGAATTTGGGTTTTTTTATATTACTATGTTCTTTGAAATATCTTTTTTTGTATATTTCCATTTTATCTTTCTTCCTTCATTCTATGAAAAAACTAGATCAAACATCTCTTCTCTATTCCATTGATTTTTATGAACATGATACATTATAAACAGGGAAAATATATTTAATCAATTGGAACACAGATGTCTAAGTGTTAAGACTCCATAGGAGCCCAAATATTTGTATTTTATCAATATTAAAAAGAAAATATATGATTATAGCAAGTGACTATAATCACAATCACATTAGAGAAAACAAATAATTGATAGAAACACACAAAGCCTAGTTCGTGGCTTAAAAATTTAGACATGGAATATATCTATATATCTATGTAGAAAGGTTGAACACCACAAACTTCACAAGGAGGGTTATATTAATTGGCAATATAAAATATGCCTTTGCACCATTCTTAAAAATATATCTAGAAAGATAGAACACTTCAAACTTCACAATGAGGGTTATCTTAATTGCCACTGTATGCCTGCCCACCACTCTTATCAATTGTTTCTTTGAATATAATTTTATTGATTTTATTATAAGATATATAACAAAATTCTTAAATTATTGAAAACTTATGTACAAGACTGTAGAAATGAGGTATATATGTTTGTGAAAATATCATAACATTGAGCTAAAGAGATACCTGGAAGTTACTCTAATTCCTTTTTGTGTTGGTTTACTCTAGTAATTATAGTATAATTCCCAAAATTGCAACTAAGTGGAAGTTACTCTAATTCCTTTTTGTGTTGGTTTACTCATCTTAAATAAAAGCAATTATACTAACCCTTCATATTTCAACCACAGGTTCCTTTTTGTAACCCCTTCTTTAAATGGAATAACCATACATTTTCTAAATCCATAATTGATTTTAGGCGATGTGTCTTATGAGACTTTGTCCACTAAAATATATCACTAAGACTTAGTGTTACACATTCATGAAAAGCAATTTAATCGCATGAACAAATCGTGAACTAAGGAAGATACTTCAATAATGATCTAAAGTCTAACCTTCAATGTTTTTGTATACGTGTAATCATTATTATTATTATTATTATTCGTTAAAGAAGTAGATGTAATGGAAGTTCAGTAATATTGCAAATACTAAACAACACAATTAGCATTTTTCCAAATAACAAATATATACAACATCATTATCCTTATATCAAACTATGCTTTTAGGAATCTTTATTCATATATATTTATATCATTTTAATGATACGTTTTAGACCTAAACTCATATATACATATATTTATATATGTATTAATAAATCATACCTTTTTTAAGTTAAGTATTAATGAATCATACTTTTTTAGTTAAGTAAATAATACATAATTGAGAGTCTAATGTTTCCTCTAACTATATAAACACAAATCACCTTTATATTACCTTTTATATAATTATAAACCAAATATATATATATATATATTATAATCCCTCCAACTAACAATGTATACAACTGCATTATCCTTATATCAAACGAAATTCCAATTGACTAAATAAATGAACATATATATATATATATAACCCTTTTAATTTCTTATCTCTTAATAAAGGAACCTTGTATCTTTATACATAAAATATGGCTTCTCTCCTTCCTCATATATAAAGAAGATTTTTACAATTTTTACAGTTCGACTTTGACATCTAGATGTACTCATAATACGATTTATACATGATTATTAATCCTTTTTATATTTCTCTCAAAAATAACATATTCTAAACTCTAAATATATTCTACCCAAATATCAGAAATTATCGGAAATATTTCCATTGAAATATAATGTATATATCTCCACATTTTTGCTAGTTCTTTTCAACGTAATCGAGCATATGCTTCACATAATAAGTAATATAAAATCAAATGAAGAACTTTAATATTTTGCTCCCTAACGCCTTTAACCAATTCCAAAAGAAGTAAAGGACTTTAAACTATTTAATATGATATATAGAGCACTATATAAAACAAAGGGAATAATCAAAGGACGGACGTAGTGGCAATGCAATAAAATAGCAATCTTATCACCCAGTAAAACTTACTCTGAATCCAGTTTTCGCCTTCGCAAATACACTTTTTTTGTTGTTGCAAAAATCCGGCGGGACCAAATACCCCAAATATGATCCTTTCCCCTCCATTGCAACCTCCTTATAGTAGTAGAGCATTACTTATGATCAACTGTGCTCTCCCTAAGGTAGCAGTAAGATATAGGGTTTCATCATTTAGTATATATAGGGTATTAATATATGTTTCATTTTTAAACTTGTAATGTCGGAAACAATATTTTTGATTAACTATAAAATTTAGTATTTTAACTTTTTTTAATTGATAATTTTCTTGTCATTTCAAAACTTATATTTAAAATTTGTAAAAATATAAAATGAGTTTTAACCTCTAAAGAAGTTTTAAACTATAAATAAATTTTTGAATATTTATATGAATTATTTGATCTTGTATGGTCTAATATATTATTTCATTATGAATCGCATCATAATTTCTTTGGTTTTTATTTGTTAGAGTGGTGAAATTATTTATGATTTTTTTTGTTTGTTTGTTTAATATGCAAGTTTCAAAAAAGTTGTAATTTATCTCTTGAAGAAAAGAAAAAATTCCAATTTAGGGGTTGATTTTAAAGTTTTTGTAAACAAGAGTATGGGATGTTTAGGCCATGGCTCTATTTTTTAACAAAAAAAGAAATTTGTGTATACTGGTATCAACACTTTTCTATTTGGGGGTGTTTTTGGTGTTTTTTTTTCAAAAATCAACGTTTTTATGTCTAGAGTTCTCGTTCATAGTATATAGTTCTCGTTTCATAGTATAAGTGGTTTTTGTTGAGAATGATGGAGCAGTGAGATTCTTGTTCAAATTTGAAGCCATACCAGCCACGAGCCAAGAAAAATACTTGGGGGGTATAACTCAAAATGGGGTTCCATTTTTCTTTTACCAATCCCACAATATCCTTTCGATTCATGGAAAAATAGAGAATTTTCCCACCAATACCATCATGTTGAATTCCACGAGCTCCTGCAGGTCGATGTCTCTACCCATCGTAAACCAAACTTCTCCAGGTCTGCAACAATACTTCTCCTTCAATCAACGAGCAGACCGGGAAGTGTCCAGTGGTTTTCCCCTGTTTTCCTGGCACAGTAGAGCCCGAATACTGTCAACTGAAGGGTACGAACCAGATGTGGCAACAGGAGCCCCTGACAAAGACAGGTGTCCCTTCTTTGTAGCCGGTTTGGCACGTGGAGACAGATGCCGCTCACCCGAACCAAGTTCCTGTTTCCCCTTTAACATATTCTTGTAGAATGAGTCCGGTTTAAAAAAACCTTCTTCCTCAACCCAATAGTTAGAGACAATCAGGTTATTATCCGCTGGGGCTTATGAAATCGACATGTTTTCCCCCATTCTGTTAGGAACCCATGTCTTTACTTTGTTAGTATGTTGTTGTTGGACGCATATGCTTTGTAAGTCGTCCCATAGTATTTGTTGATCAATAGTTTGTGTTATTGTTGTTGGCGCATATGCTTTGTAAGTCGCCCGTAGTATTGTTGATCCATAGTTTGTAATGGCCCATGGTTTCGACCCATAGTATTGGCGCCTAGAATTAGTATATAAGTGTGTGTTGAGACCTATGAAGGACCGTGAAGTTATTTGTATTGAGCTTGCTCAAAGGAGGTTGCCCCCTCGAAGTGGCCTGTGATCAATACAAAAGTGATTCTGAGTTCTGTCATTTCTGCTATTTCGCGTATTCTTGTTAATTAATTGTTGCAGGTGCCTCACATTTGGTATCAGAGCACTTTCTTGGGCTCGCTGGGTGAAATTTCTGCCAAAATTTTTTTTCGCATCTGTTGCAGGTTCGGATTTGGGAATAATCCCTATCCGCTTAACTATGGAAAGTACTTGGGCATAAGCCCTAAAACTCATTGTGAAGAGTACCACAGGAACCCCGAAGTAGCTGGCCCATTGAGAGGACCTGCTGGCGAAAAGGGCAACGACCCCTACCTGATTGACTAGTTCCCACCCGTGAGGTAAACCAAGAGCTGTCGTTTGTGGCAAAGCGGTTATCAGTTTTACCTGAGCCGTGGAGTGAGGGGTACTGCCCCAATACGCAAGCCATCAGACAGCATTGGTGGCCGAGTGAAAACCCTGAACTGTTAGGAAGCCGCACATACCTGGGGTCCATATCTACTTTCAGCTGAACTATTGTCGATCACTGCTGCGCCGTTTCAAATCCATTTTGCAAGCAGCCGTAGCCGCTCCAGTCTGTAAAAAAAAAAAAAAAAAAAAACCGAGCGTAGCCGCTCCAGTAAAAAAAGAAAAAAGAAAAAAAAGAGAGTATAAAATTCAGTTTTTTCTCCATATCTCCCTTGTTTTACCTCTGTTTTCCTTGAAAATTTTAGGGAACCCCTGACATTCCATTTTGCATATTTCATCCCTGAGGACCCTATCCTCAATTCCCCTTCCTACAGCCCGAAATCCCACATTTGTCTATTTTTAGGGTTTGCCATAACTTCCTCAGATTTCACCCAATCACCTTCAATTTTTACCACAGAGTTCCTTTCTGAATTCTGCTTCTTTGTTCCCCTCTGCCAAATTTTCCCATCCTTTCACCCCGCTTCTGAAACCCTCATTTTTGCTTCCCTGTCTATCCAACAGTGTCCAAAAAACGAGTCAAACCCCAATTACCCTTCTGATTTTTTCCCAAATCCAAATTTTCCTTTACTGAAGTAGTTCCTGTTTTTGTTTTCCTACCCAGTCAAAAAAAATAAAAATAAAAAAAATCCCTGGTTATGGTTGTCACCCGTGCAGGAGCAAAAACCATGGAGGAAGCCCTTGCAGCCATCCAAGCCAAACTCCAGGATCTCGATGAAAAATTTCTTGGTCTCCATCTTGAACATTCAGCTATGAACAACAAACGGCAGTCCGAGTCTTCAGTAGACAATGGGTTCTCTTCTTCCAGCAATTTCCATGGTCCAAAGCTTGATTTTCCTCGCTTCAATGGTACCGATCCAACTGGATGGATCTATCGTGCAGAACAGTATTTCAGTATGCATAATACTTTTGATGTCAACAAAGTTCCGTTGGCATCCTTTCATTTGGAACAGGAAGCTCTTCAATGGTACTGTTGGTACATCAAGGCATGCAACTTTTCTCTGACCATCATCTCCATGCCAAGCAGTCTAAATGTGTTTTTGGACAAAAGGAAGTTGAGTATCTCGGGCACATTATCTCAGCACAAGGGGTTCGCGTGGATCCTGCCAAAATCGACGCCATGAACAATTGGCCACGTCCTCAGACACTCAAGAGCCTTCGTGGTTTTTTGGGATTGACTGGCTACTACCGCAAGTTTGTCAAGGATTATGGGAAGATTGCAGCTCCATTAACTGCTCTATTGAAAAAGGATGCTTTTACATGGACACCTGCTGCTCAGTGTGCATTTGACAAACTAAAACAAGCTATGTGTACTACACCTGTGCTAGCTATGCCCGATTTTTCCAAGCCCTTCACTATTGAGAGTGATGCTTGCGGCAATGGACTTGGTGCTGTTCTCCTTCAAGATGAACACCCCATTGCGTTCACCAGCAAAGCCCTTTCAGGTAATAATTTAGCTTCCTCTACCTATGAGAAGGAAATGATGGCTATTTTGCATGTAATACAGAAGTGGCGTCCATACCTATTAGGGAATCATTTCTGCATCAAGACTGATCACCAGAGTCTGAAATATTTCTTGGACCAGCATGTCTCCTCCCCGGCACAACAGAAATGGGTTAGCAAACTCATGGGTTATGACTATGAGATCACTTACAAGAAGGGTAAAGACAATATTGTGGTAGATGCTCTTTCTCGCACATTTGGTGCCCAAGGTTCTCTTTCAGCTATTTCTATGCCTGTTCCAAATTGGTTGCAATCTGTTCAACAGGGTTATGTCAATGACTCTTCTTTATTTCAGATCATCCAACGCTTGACCAACAACCCTTCTACTGTACCACATTACTCTTGGGATGGTGCTTCTCTACGATACAAGGGTCGTCTGGTGCTTCCCTAGAGCACAGATCTTCAACAGGCTGTCTTATATGAACTCCATGCTTCTCCATCGGCCGGGCACTCTGGGTTCCTCAAAACATATGAACGAGCACGGCGTAACTTCTTTTGGCAAGGCATGAAAAGGACAATTCAACAGATGGTGGCCGAATGTGATACCTGCCAGCGCAATAAGGGTGAAACAACACTCGTTCCAGGATTGCTTGAACCCTTGCCCATACCTATACGGATTTGGACAGATATTTCTATGGATTTCATTGAAGGGCTCCCTAAATCTGGCAGGAAGACAGTGATTCTCGTTGTGGTTGATCGCCTCTCCAAATATAGTCATTTTTGTGCTCTCAGTCATCCCTATACAGCCTCCTCAGTTGCTCAAATTTTTATGGAACAGATCTTTCGTCTTCATGGCATCCCTTCTTCCATTGTCTCGGATCGTGATGCGACTTTCACTAGTCATTTTTGGACAGAACTATTTCGCCACACTGGCACCAAACTGAAGATGAGTTCAGGGTATCACCCACAAACAGACGGTCAGACTGAAATTGTCAATAAATGCTTGGAAACTTATCTTCGTTGCTTCATCTCGGAACAACAACATCAGTGGGCAAAGTGGCTCCCTCTTGCTGAATGGTGGTACAATACCTCTTACCACACTGCCTCTAAAATGACCCCATATGAAGCAGTCTATGGTCAAGCACCTCCAGCTCTTCTTCCATACACCCCCACCAGTTCACCAGTTTAGGAAGTTGACACGGTCCTTTGCAACCGCGATCAGATTCTTCACATTTTGCGGGACAATCTTCACATGGAAAGAAATCGCATGAAGCAACAAGCGGATCAGCACCATTCAGAGCGCACTTTTCAAGTCGGCGATATGGTTTTTCTTCGTCTCCAGCCGTACAAACAATCCTCCTTGAAACTCAAAGGGCGTCATAAGCTTTCTCCAAAGTTCTATGGGCCATATTGAATTCTTCAGAAGATTGGGTCTGTTGCTTATAAATTGGAACTTCCTCCTTCTTCCCGCATTCATCCAGTCTTTCATGTCTCTTGTCTGAAGAAAGTTCTTGGCACCAACATCAGCGGCCAAACGATTTTACCCGAACTGGATAATGAAGGATCCATCCTTTTAGAGCCAGAGGCCATCCTCAATCGGCGCACGCGTCAGCTTCGCTCTCGCTCTATCACAGAGGTCTTAATTCAGTGGCACGGCATGCAACCAAAGGATGCTACATGGGAACCACTCCTTCATATTCAACAACAATTTCCACATCTAAAGCTTTGAGGACAAAGCTTTTTTTTTAAGGGGGAGGGGATGTTAGGAACCCATGTCTTTACTTTGTTAGTATGTTGTTGTTGGACGCATATGCTTTGTAAGTCGTCCCGTAGTATTTGTTGATCAATAGTTTGTGTTATTGTTGTTGGTGCATATGCTTTGTAAGTCGCCCGTAGTATTGTTGATCCATAGTTTGTAACGGCCCATGGTTTCGACCCATAGTATTGGCGCCTAGAACTAGTATATAAGTGTGTGTTGAGACCTATGAAGGACCGTGAAGTTATTTGTATTGAGCTTGCTCAAAGGAGGTTGCCCCCTCGAAGTGGCCTGTGATCAATACAAAAGTGATTCTGAGTTCTGTCATTTCTGCTATTTCGCGTATTCTTGTTAATTAATTATTGCAGGTGCCTCACACATTCCACATAGTCTGTTATCACAATCCGGGAGAGGTCGGGTTATTTGAGATACTGAGTTCAGGTAGGTGTAATCGGAATTGAAACCCCAGAGAAAGCGGGCATATAAAATAGGTTACTGACAGTTGCGTAACCCCGATGAAAACACCACATCAGATAGTGGCCGACCAACCGGTGTCCACAGGTTCAAAACAAGAAACCCTAAATGCCCATATTTAGAAACCTAAATACTCAGAGATATTCAGTATATGCTGTCAATTGTTAAGTGTATACCACCGTCAACACAGATTCAGACCCCCGTATTGTGAGGTCACTACACCGTCCAATGTCTACCGGCCATTAACCAATACAGTGAGCAAACCCTCATCGCCTCCATCGCCATCCCACGCTACATGGATGGATCTTGGGGTTTGATGATGACTTCCAAAGAACAGAATATGACAACACTAAATAAGAACCATAGATTTAATACTTTATAATATGGTTATTTATACTTATTTCAATAATTTTGGCACAAATTATGAAATGAAATATATATTACATCATAAATAATATGTCTCAAGAATGAAGTAAAAATAATGTTATGAAAAATGATCCTATAGTTCAAGGAAAAAGTATCAATCGTGATGATTAAGAATATATCAATAAAAGGATGAAAAAGCAACAAAGTTCAAAAGTAAACTTTGCTATATATTCATTGAAAATAAAATATGAGTTATTTATAAATAAGCCTTCATTTTGTAGAATTTATCCATAATTAGAAAATTTATGTAAAACATAATTTTTTAATAACTTTTATAAACAAGCCTTCTTTTGGTGAATTTTGATTATTTTCATCCAAAAACCCACATTTCTATTGTTTTCAGGCTTTTGACTTGATTTTCCAAAATTTTCACGACAAGTAATACACATGTGATGTATTCTTTCCACTCCATGAGTTGTAGAAAATGGGTTTCGTCCCTTTAAGTGGTCCTAGACTTGGTCTCTTTAGAGCAACCTCTGTCTTCACATACTTCTTCCTTTGTGGAAGCAGTAGTAATATGAGAGATTAAAGCTCTCAATTGTTCCAGATTTTTGGTTTTCATGTTGCGAGCAAATGGTAAAATGTGCTTCTGCCTTCACTTGTTAAGGGAGTTAATTTGATTGTTAACATGGTGGAGCCTTAGTGTATCTTGGTACAAGTTGAAAGTGATAACATTTGTATGAGATAGGTCAATATTCCACTGATAGTGTTCAACAACGCCTTTTTCTTTGCAATACAACTTTGGATCACTTCCATGGTTGCCATGGCACAAGGAGATTCTTCCAAATATTCAAGAATGTTTTAATGATGGATAGATCTTGGTAGAAGGTTGGAATTCTTAACCAATCCTTTGGGGAGGTGGGGTATGGTGTCAAGAGTAGGTTTCTAAATATGGAGAGAACCATTGGGTTTTGTAGGAAGAACTTCATCAATGACAGGACATTTTTAAGAAGTATCATAGTTCTTGGAGCAGGTTTGCAAATTTATGTCTTTCTCACACAAGAACATAGATGCATTGGATGAGGACTCCCCAAAATGTCGTTGAACATGGGCTCCCCCTTGTGAGGGTGTGGGAGGTGTAGTTACCAATTGATGTTGATTTTGAGGTAAGGGGTAGGTAAGGACAGCAAGTGGGGATGGATTTCCACACTGTGCCAAATATTTGTGAACATCCTCCATGAGAGGGTATAGGTGAGTAGGGTGGTCACCCTTGCAAATGGATGATTGGTAACAATTTTTCTTTTTACTCCCTTCCTCTTTAGCAAAAGAATCGGTAGGTTGGGGTTCGGTCTCTTATCCATTATTGTTTTTCTTTTTACCCCTCTGTTGTGTAGTGTTTCCAGATTGAGATGGTTTTACCGTATTAACTTGGGAGATTTGAGTAGGGACAAGTGGCATGGAGACCACGGGATGGGAAATATTCAGAGGTGTATTGATTGGCATCTTGTTCATTTGATCAGTGATACGACTCTCTGGAGGGGTAGATACATCCCCGACCACTCCATCAGCATGGGAACCAAGAGGAGGCCATTAAGGATCTATAGAAGGACGAGGAGCATGAGGTACAATGTCATACAACGTGCTAGATTAAGAGTAAATCAAATCCATCTATTGGGATTTTAAAATGACTTGATATTCAATAATTGTGCTTGACATGGAAACACCTTTGGCAATTGGAGGTAATAAGGAATTCACAAACCAATTAGCTAAAAATTGATCTTGTATTTCAGTGTGAATAAAGCATCGTCTCCATCTCCATTCATGGATATGATCAGAGATATTGGTGGACATACTTTGACATAAGAATGCCAAGAGTTTGGTCCCAGTCTCATAGTGTATGGGTATCTGGAAGTGGGTAAGGAAATCCATGGCCAAAGAACTAAAGTTGTGTTAAGATGCAGTAGGAAGCTCGATGTACCATTTGGTTGTCATGCCAGTCAAAGTGAGCTGAAATAACCTCAAATGAATGTTGTCATCAACAAGTGAATTGGATGAGCACCAAAAATGGAATGTCATCACATGATTTTGTGGGTTCTCTCCAAGTTTACCATCAAAATTTGGAATATATGCTGGCATCTTGGTTGGTATAGATGGCCAATGGGGTTGGTGACAAACAAGATCATTTTTCGGCCTAGAGAGGTAAGGTAAATTCAACGTAGCTAGAAATGGTAATCATGTGTTGGTAAAGGAATTCTAGGAATGCAATGGATAGTTTTGGAATCCTCCTTGCTGTATGGAATGACCAACGTTAGCATTAGGATTTGAAGGATAGACTCTAGGTGCATTTCCCCCCAGTAATGGACCTACATTGGTAGATGGGCCAAAATTTGAAGCAAATTTCGATCCAGTAGGAAAACCTACATTGGGGGAGGTTGAATTTCACCAATAGGAGGCTGAGACATAACATATTTTCCCCATATACCAGCACTATCAGTAACACTGGTGCCAGTAGGTAAGTTCCAACTAGAAGGAAAACTCGTCATAGGGTTAACAAAACTTGGGATGAAGCCTGATAGTATGCTAGTCCCAACATTGGGAGGAGTGGTTTGTCCAAACATGAAGGATGGATTTGGAAATGTAGTATGAAGCATGGGCATAGTGGTGAGTTGATCCGAGGATGAAAAGAATGACGGGACCTGGGAAGGGAAACTCACGAATGGATTTCTAACCACGGGAGGTATGGATGTTGACACTAGGGTGCTAGACATAGGGGCAGAGAGGGTGTTAACTGTAGGTGCCCCCTGTGAGTTGGAAACAATTACCGTGGACCCCCTAGGACTAGATGGCATACCTATTCTTGACATTATGTGGTAAGCCACGTCTCCCACTCCTTGCTTGAACGAAGGTAGACTCCTCACTTGAACTACAACGGGACCATGAAGGTCCAACAAAGGTGGGTTATAATAAAAGGTTTGACTTTCCTCCAATACTGGATGATGTGAGTGTGGAGTGGAAAATAAATGGGTTTCAAATTCTACATTGGTAGGTAACTCAATTGAAGGATTAAACCTCCTTCGTTGGACTAGTGGACCCTCAACCTCAGGAGAATCCCCATGTGACTTCCTTGAGTGGTGTACAGGTTGGTCATCCATGGTTAAACAACAAAAAAATTACCACAATAAGAAAATGACTCAACCTATGGTCCAACTAGAAAACAAACAACAAATAGCACTCTCTACAAAAATTCCTAAAGCAATAATAAGAAAATGTACGCTCCCTTCGGAATCGATTACTGGGGGATTAATTCCTAGTAGCTTTTCTCATCAGGAAAGTATGGATAAAGGATGGAGAAGCAATTACCCATAACTCCTTACAGTGTTGGGTAGCGGGTCCAACCACCGCCAATGACGACTGATACCCTCCTAAAGGCCTTCGAAGGATTGTTGTACATTTTCCTCGGGTACCATGAGGACTTCCCCATAGCAATCACCTAGGTAAAATCCCTATAGAAAGACCATTAAGGTTACCATTTCACAAGAAGATGACAAGGCAGAACAATCGAAATTCAAGTTCAAATGTGTGGGCAGGTAATGTGTGACATATGTCGAAGACCCAAATCCTGACTAGGAGATGTCACCCCGAGGAATTTCCAACTAACTATGCCCCAATAGACATAAGAACCCACCAAGCACACTGAGAGAGGATAATATCTAAAACGTACCTATCTTGACCTCGTGCTTGACTCTTGTGTTAGAAGACCTTTCTCTCCAAAACCTAATCCTAAGGCCCTAGCCTACACTAATGTGTGTTTTCTATCAAAAGAAAAATGTCTATTTATTTTTTAACTAAGCATGTTACTTTTATGGGTTGCTGTTACTCAAGGGGCAATGGAGTGCAACTGTGGTGGTGTTATTGAATCGATGAAAACCATGCAAAAAAATGAAGATTTTTCATTTTCGTTCTATGAATGTTATATAGAGAAAGGGAAGAGAGTTATTTCACACACATAATGGCAATGCCATGCAAATACAAACCCAAAATGACTTTATCGCACAATTTCTTCACACCTCCAATGTCTCAACTAATTTAAACTTGTTTATTTTTGGGATTTTGTAGGTCTTTTATTATTATTTTTTTTCTTGGTTTATCAACAATAACAAAGAAAGAAAAAAACACCCCAAATAAGTTTGTGGCTTAATACCAAAGGGAGGACTATGTCGCAATACCTTCAATTCCCAAACACTCATCTAGGACTCAAAGGATGGTTTTCTGATGTGTACATAGTCTCAAGGGTGCCACAGCCAACAAACCCAATCGACCCTTCAAAATAGAAGAAATAACTTTGCAATAATAACCAAAAAATCACCGGGGATTGAATTTTAAAAGATAACACACAACCACCTAGAGTGGTATCTTATACAAAACCTCAAAGGACTTTGTACTTCAACTATAGACCAAGGTCAAGTGCAAAAAGTTTTCAAAACCCCCAAAACCCAATCCTACAGGATCGGATCACACCTATAGAGCAGCAAACAGAGCGATCGAGGGGCTAGATCATGATTTGCAAGAAGGAAACCTGCGATCTAAATGTATGGATCACAGTAGGCACACAATATGCAAGGTTGGATCGCAAGCACAAGGCTTTGCAACCTGTGGTCAAAAGGTTGGATCACATTTTTCAAGAAGGAAACCTACGATCAAAGGGTTTGGATCACTCTATGGATGACAGGAAGATGCAATCCAACACAGTATGGAAACAAAAAACATACTTCTGACCCTTAATCTGAGAGATATGACAGGGACCACTACCCAGATGCCCAAAGAGAATGAAAACAAATGTAGATCAAGACTCAAACTTGAAAAGGATAAGGTAAACCAAGGAAAACATTCAAAAAGAATCAATACCCAATATGGTCTCCAATTCTGTTACGGAGAAAATATCTCCTACAGATAGGTGAGACCTCCCTTAGGTGTGCCCAATACCCAAGACAGACAATAAAGGAATATTCCAATAGTTTCCACTTATTCTTCTTGTTTTAACCATGCATTCGATTAAAGGAATAGATGGTGATAATGTACCTTTAACTTGTTGGTCGTCCTTTGTATATATAAGCTGGTGTAGCCCCTAGATATCTTATGATCCATCCTCTAAACACTTGATATCTGCACACAAAGAGACAAAGGAAACACCTTTCTCAAACCTTTCAATTATGCATGAAAGAAGATAGATCTAATCTAACCATTCATTGAAATAACTAGATCAATGATGTACTATTACGAGAACATTGTGAATGGGGGAAACCATCAACATCTATATATATATAATAACAGAATCAATACATTAAGTGAGTTTTCCTTGAATCACGATGAGGGAATTTCGTAGACTCCTTGATCCATGCTCCTCCTATCCTATTTCACCAAAGGTTGGGCTCTCACAATGATGATGTCTAAAGAAAGGAAGAGGCTGAAATTGGGAAACATTTACTCACTATTTATCCTGGGTCTCCTTTTACCCTTGACATGCCTTCTATTTATAGCATGATGGAGGAGGAAGAGAGGAAGGATCTAGACTTCTAGAACTTATAAGGAAACCCAAAACTATTGTGAGTTCACAAGCTCATCCTACAAAGGATCCAACTCATTCAATCATGATCTCCTTGGAACTTCTCAAAAAATCAAGTCATACATCGGGATCACATCCATAGAAAAGTGAAACCTATGTTTGGATCGTAGGTTGCTAAAGGGAAAGTTACGATCTAGGGGATATATTGTAGGCTGCTAGAAAGCAAGGTGCGATCCTAAAGGTAAACTGATCAAAACCGAGGTAATCAAGTAGACAATCAAGGTAGAATATGAGTGTGTCAGTCATGGCATAGTTATGAGGATAATATGAGGCTCAAAGGTGGAAAATACTAGTATAAGAGGAATACATTTTTTTATTTTGTCACAACTTATTTTCTAATGTAGATTTAGTAACCTTTTGAGAATTGATATTACATATTGATGTTTCCTGAAATAGAAAAAATGGTATAGTTTTTGAAACAGGTATAGCTATAAAAAATGTAACATTCAAAATTTTAGGGTATGTGTAAATAGCACATATTATTATATATTTATATTCATATATCAAAGGAATACTAAGATTATGAATTAGAACATTTGTTACCTGTCAGGGTTTTGAATTTCTATTTTCTTTCCCATTTTTTTTTTTCTATTCTTCTCTGTGTCTTAGTTGTGGGTGATTCCCTTTCAAATTAGGCAAAACGAAATTATTTTGGGGCCTAGAAAAATTCCTTTAAAATATTCATCAATGTAAATGCCACCAAATGTTTCTAGTGCATTTTCTAGTTGTTTCATACCTAATTTATAATTTTATTCTAAAATCTATCCTTGATCCAAAAACACAAGGGTACTATGTTTTGGTAACTCTGGTGGATACCAATTTATTTGGCATCTAATATCAATGTTCCCTCTTGGCAGAGTTGGTTTTGTATTAGAAAACAACAAATAGCATATTCATGTTAGGAGCATTTAGTGGAATTTGCATGGTGAGAGTAGACCTTTTGCAAGGTTATTTTACATAGAACCTAAAGGCTCAAATGTTTCTGGGTTTCTATTGTTCAAAATGGGAACAACATTTTTAATTGACAATATAATTTATTACTTCTATGTTTTTGTCTCGACTCTTGTGAAATGTCACTTATGAAAATGGGATCTCAATGAGATTTATCATTAGATCGATGATATGTTATAACTTTTCTTAGTATTTACTTTCGAAGTTTTGACCTTTTATGATTTATATATATCCATCTCTGGACCCACATCCACACCCACAAATGCTAGAAAACTAACATAATTTTTGTATTGGCTTTGTGATTGTATGCTTCTATTTGAAGAATTTTGAGGGAACATTTTGTAATGAAAGTATAAGAAAATTCATGTCGTCATAACATCGTATGATAGTAGTGTTAAAATTGATAGGGTAGGAGATGAAACTGAGGCAGAGCACATTATATAAGATATTTCTCACTTATTGCTACAATAACTTAATACTTTTTCAAACTTATGGTTGTGTTTAGGTGCTATCCATCTGTTTGAAGACTAATGCAACTCAAGAAACTTTATATGTTATCTTTTGGAAAGGTTGGTAGCATTTTATTGAATGCTTTAGGATAAACCCTTATGGTTTGATCCACTAATTGAGGATCCTTACTAGATTTTTCTTGGATAAGTTGGTATCTCCTTGAGAATTGTTTCTTGGAATTTGCTTCTTAATAAACTATGATAAATAGATATTAAATTATTGTGGATTTGGATTAAGGATATTCTCAAAATCTCATGAAGGTTGGCTAATCCAATAACCACCACTATATGATCAGGATAAGCATTAGATAATGTATAAGGTTCTTAGGTTTCCTCTAGCGATGAGAAAATACATATCCTGACCACCCAATAAGAAGTTAAGAGCTTGAGAATATTATAGTAGCAGTTGTAGCATCGGGAAGTCATAGAAGTGTAGGAGGGGTAGAGCCAGTGAGTGACAAAGTGAATGTAAATCCTTGCATGGAATTGGGAGATTATAATCTAGAAGACCAACAAGGAAGAAGAGTTCATCTTTTTCCCTTCTGCATCCCTTTCCTTTGTGTTATTATCGTAATAAATGTTATTAACCCAATTGAGAATTTTAACTATAGTTTAAATGCCAATAATAGTAGATTAATTGAGAAGTTCAACCATAGCTCAAAATGAGGTCAACTAAAGATGATAAATGTAACTCAAACTAAAGTACAAAACCATAGTCTATTTTTCACCTCTTTAATCCTTTGAAGATTGTCAACATTGTTCACTCTGGGGTAATTTATGTATGGATGTTTCATGGGTTTTGTCTACATGATATTGGGTGAAACTTTCCTTTAAATATGCAAGGATCAACCTTGTTGGAGATAAAAGGAGAGTATAAATATTGAAAGAAATTCCAACATAAGGATATGCCACTATAGTAAGATAGCTTGTAACATCACGAAGATACAAACCACAAGCTAATGACAACCCACAAGGCATGATATTGAATTGTTGGTGATGTTAGAACCAAAGTGAGGGAGGATGCTAGCACATTAACTTGGGGGATTTCACCCCCAAAAAAGCATCGATATTGACAAAGCTTTTGGTGTGGGTAAGGAATTAGCAACAAGGCCTCATGATAAGGCTCTAATTTAGTGACATTGTGAATTAAACAGTCTCTAGTGGATCTCTTGATATTATGAGCTCTATGAGTGTTTTTTTCACTGAGTTATAGGTGTTACAAGCTAGAAAATAAGTGATAAATGGATTCTTCCTATTTTCCATGCATCATTACATTGATTTTAGGCATATAAATAAATAAATCTAAGTGAGTGTTATGCATATTTGACCTAAATAAGTGTTTGTTAGTGCAGACAACCCTTGTTAAATTTGTAAAAAGAATAGTTTTATCAACTTTTGACTTCCTAATAGAATAGGGATAAAAAAATTGAAATGTTAGTTTTTCTCAATCTTTGAAAATAAATAACCAACAAATGTATCTATATTTTTCATAGAAAGTATACAATCCTACTATGAAGTTGTTAAGAATAGATGCCACACATTTACTACATGGCATAGGAAGGTGGAAATATTGATAATTCTTGAAGGAGAGAACTGTGTAGCTTAGAGATATCTCTGATAGATTTTCTCTCCTCATTAATCTTGGTCTGTGACAAGAAGAATAAGAAGATAACATAACCAAATGAAAACAAAGGAAAGGTTAGAATTCATTTAAAATAGCTAGACATGTAGTACTTGTGGTCGTTTGTAAGAGTTTGTGATATATTTTCAGTGTGAACTTTGATTCTATTTAAGGGCACTAGCTCAATGGAATAGCACATGCCTTACAGGTAGGAGGTTGGTGGTTTGATTCCTCAATGCCCTATCTTCATAAATCAATGACTGGTTAACAACAACCAATGACTAAACAAATGACCAGTTAACATCAATCAATGACTAAATAAATTACTAAATATACTACCAAACATGGATAATTAACTACTAAATAAATGACCAAATATTGACAATTAATGACCAAATAGCAACAATTAATGACCCCAAGGAAAAAGCAACAATTAATGACCAAATAAATGATTAAATATATGACCAACGCATGAAGCAATTCAAGCAATTTATGACCAAGTGATAAATGACCAATTTGGTTGGCTTATAAGTGACTGCTAATTTATGACCAATGGTCACGTGACCAAATTTTGTTGTTTATCACCCATTTTGTACTAGTGGATAGAGATGATTTCACCATGTTCTGTGGATATTTCAACTCTCTTCAAACAACATTACTATAATCTCAACAGTAGTACTCGTAACAACCATAAGAGTTGAATTGAAAGAGTGTTAATTCCATGATAACAACAGAGAGAAATGGGGTGGTTGCTTCAACACAACTTTCAGGTCATTTTTATTTGCTCCACTTCTTCATATTCATAATTTTTTCCTGAGGATATGTAAAAAAATTCAGTTTGGGGTAGGATTGTTGTATAGATCAAATTTTTTTTTCCCAAAAATATAAACAAATATCACCTATATCATTTAAAAAAATGATGACATCTTTAGAATTAAATCCAATACATTGCCTTGAAAGAATCCAACACAACATTAGGACATGTTGTGTACTCAGTTTGGGGGAGAATGGATTGGTATACACTCCATGGAATTTGGTGAGGAGAGGCAATAGATAAGTGCATCATGCATACATACTACAGAAAATGTAGCAAATTCCCAAGGTAACATCAACCCCGTTCCACTAGAACTAGTGTTCAACTCCACCACATAAGAATCAGTGTTGAATTCGTAAGTTGGGCCACAAGAACCTATTGTAGATGCAAGGGAAGTGATCAAGCACAAAAGGAGATCAAATATAGTAAAACCATTTGAGACATCATTTTGATAGAACATTCGGAAAAGGTATGTGATTTTATGACAGTGGTGAAGCATTTTTATGACAATTTTAAATTGAAAAAGTGCAGAAATCGATTCAAGAATATCTTGAAAATGGTAAACTATATTTTCATGGAATTTTGAGGGAAGAAGAATTACAACATGAATACAAAAAATAATAAGTTTCAGCTCAATCCAATGCACCATTTTTGAGAAAATGTACATCATCACCTCCAACCATTTTGCATTTTTTTTAAAATTCGTGATGTGGGTATCTCTGATTTTTGGTAAGGAAGTGCAGTGAAATGGTAAAAATATGCTTACAAAATTTCCCAGAAACTCAGTTTGTAGCTTATGATAAAATGGCTAAACAATTTGTTGTTACTTGTATAACAGTTTGATATTACTTGTACAATAGTTTGTTGTTACTCCATCGAAATTGCTAAAAATCACTTGAGGGCTAATTTTGAAGGTATGTTGGCTATAGGAGTTAAACATAAGGTTGTTAAGATAATCTAGGTAACCATGAATTGAAGAAATCTTAAGTAGATCACTTGTTTGGTTCATTATTGGTTATTGATGTCATGTGTCTCAAGTGGTTATTTTATGAAAAATGAAAATGGGACAACCATTGTTTGAAGAGATTTTAAGGTTATTTTCGGCTTTATTGTCTTTAATCAGTATCATCAGTTGGACAAGAAGAAGGCTGTCACATAAGTGGTTTTTGGTTGATATGCATTGAAAAACGAGAGCCTTTATAGCTTGGTTGATACAAAGGTATTGGGTTGCATGAGGACATGCAACATATTCAGTTTGGAGGAGATGTTGGGACATGGAATTATCATTATTTGCAACTTCATTCCCTATTTTTAATCCATTCTTGCTCGCCCATAACCTTGTATTAATGCCTAACTAATTCATTTTTATGCTTATGTGTGGGATTTGGACCTAAGTTGTTTTCCATTACATTTCCTTAGTATTTCATTTGAATTGTTATTAAACATTGAAAAAACAACATATTTTGCATTTATATTTGAAATATGGATGAGTTTGATGACTTTTGCAGAAACAGGTATGATGTTGTTACTTGTGGACACTTGTCATTACTTCCATATCAGAAAATCCATGAAGTGGGTACTTGATATTTCTTGTATAAGGCATCATTGAGTTAATATAAGCCTATCCTCAAAATATCTCAAAGACCCATATCGTACTTTGTGAAAAAATGACATACTAATATTTGTTATTACTTGTGTTGTTGTTACTTCCACAAGTAACATCAATTCGTGAAATTTTTTGAAAGTCCACGGAAAAATCCATTTTTTTAATTATGGAATATTCATCTTGGATGAGATAATATTGGAACAATAGATGGAGATTAGTTTGATTAGTTTTGGATAATTAGCAAGGATTTTTGGATTAGATTTGAATTAATTTTGAGATCCAAATTATTAGTAATTTGTTGAACATATTTTGGATTCTCATGAGGATATTTTGGATCTTCATTTATTATTTGTTATGGAGAAACCATGTATAAATAAGAGCTCCTTCTCTATTCCAAGGGGAGGACTCTTAGAGAAAAAAGTCCAAGTTATGATGGAATAAGAATTATATTTCTTTTAATCTCTTTTGTAATATAGATTGTAGTTCTTTAATTTCTCTCTTTTGTCGATTTAGATTGCAGTTCTTTAATTTCTCTAGTTTGTAATTATATCAACTTCTTCTTATTTCTTATCATAGGAGGTATTTTACTTTGATTGGCTAATGACTAACCAATAATTTTGCTATGTTTGGTCATTAACTACATAGAAAAATATGCATCCAAAGCTAAAAAAGGGTCAGAGACTTTCCATGATATGTTGATGTGTATATCTTCTATTAAGAATCCAAATGAACCAGTAGCGCGTGCATATAGGTATTTGACATTTGTTGAGTGAGAGAATTGTAGACAGGGACATAGAAGCACAGGATACATGTCACATGCTATTGGAACTTCTGCTTTGTGAATGTAGTCATCGATTCGTGGTTTTGAATGTTGGGATAAAGGTTTTCAAACAGGTGCAAGTTGACAAAAAGTAGAACCAAAATGATAATTCTCTTATTGATGTATATACTAAGAGACATTTGAATATGGAGCACCTTCCATTGATTAAAACTGCAAGATCACTGTCGTATGACAAACATCGTCATGATGAGAAATGGTTTCCACTAAATAATGCTACAATTATACAAGTGTTTCCTGAGTTTTTATCAGCTCCTTCTCACGGAAATGAAAGGTTTTTGGAGTTCTGTTGGTCTAAATTGGTATTGTACAAGCCATTCCGTGACTTTCACAAAGACATAGGTGAGACAACTAATGATATCATACAAGATTGGGAAAATTTCCAATACAACCCTTGGCATGTTGATCGTAATCCAATATCCCCTGAGGATCCACGTGAAAATGAAATTGAAGATGAAGGTGATATTTTCCCAAATTTGCAGAAAGACTCTAGAGAGCATGAGTGGGAGATAATTGCAGGGTTGTATAAGAATAATTTTATAAATGTCAATGAGTTTGACATGATTAGATTGAGGGACTGTGATGTTTTGGAAAATTGGAATTCTAAGTTTGTGGATGAAGACACATCGAATCGTGCTATTAACTTCATATCCCAAAAGAAAAAATCCAATGCAATCATTACTACAGAACGTGCAAATGCTTATTCCTTTGAAAGTTTAGGGGAAAAACAAAGAATGGTATTTAATACAATCCTTGAACATTATAGAGGAGGTGGTGATAGACAACCTCTATGTATGATTATTCAAGGAACTGTCAATACCGGAAAGTCTTACCTGATTGGATATATTAAACATAACATGGAAATTTATTCTCTTCCTAATAAAATCCCCTTGCTTCTTTTGGATCCCACCAGTGTTTTGACATTCAACATATCTGCATCAACAACACACTCTGCACTTCATATACTAGTACAAGACATGACCGATCTATAAGGTTCACATTTGATTACATTATAGGAGGAGATGCACTAGTAAAAAATGAGAGAAAAATGACTAGGAGATTAAAAACGTTAGTCACCACAGTTTTTTCAAGGGATAAATGACTAAAATTGAGAAATTTTAAGTAAGCCAACTAAAAACGACTAAGATAAATGACTAATTTAGTCATGAAATAAAATATACAACTAGATAAAAAGTGACTAACGTAAATGACAAATTAGTCATAGGAATACAAATATGACTAGCTAACGACGACTAAGAATATGAATTAGTCGTTTATGTTAGTAATTTTTAGTTGTGTCACACCGGCAATGGAAAATTACAATTTTGACAATGAATTTGTACAAATTTACTAAATTTTAACAATGCAGATGGATTCAAAGACACTAACCCCTTTAAAAGAGGTCTCTGAATCCATCTGCAGTGTTAAAATTTAGTAAATTGTAACATTATAGATGTATTTAGAAAACTGAGTGATGTTAATTGTAGCACTCAACAAGGGAAAATTAATACAATTTTGATCACAATGAATTGTTACAATTTATTAAATTTTAACAGTACTTCAAATGGAAAATGGGATCTCTGAATCCATCTGGAGTGTTAAAATTTAGTAAAATTGTAACATTGTATATAGATTCAGAGACCCCCTAGAATGGATACCATTCTATAACTTTACTAATTTCTAACATTGTAGATGGATTCAGAGACCCCATATTAGTCTATGAATCCATCTGCAGTGTTAAAATTTAACAAATTGTCAAAAGAACTTGTTAAAATTGCAATTTTTCTTTACCAAATTCAGTGAAATACTTTGGAGCATATTAATATACTATAATTATATGTAATATAGTTATTTTAAAATAATATAAAGATAGCTATCATAAAGCATATGTAATATTAATATAATATAATTATATCATATTAATATTAACATTTAACAAAAATAAATATAATATAGTTATTTCACCTTATATTCCATTTGTAAATTTGTAAATACTAATATAGTTTATATATATTTAAAGGGTGAAAACATGAAGTTGGGAAACAATTTTGGCTTGTTTTTTACAAACAAAACTGCTAAATTTTATGTTTTTCAACTTCGACCTCTTCAAACCCATATCTCCCTTAGGAATTTCAATTTGAATTAAACACAAAGGTTTTAGAGAATTGAATTAGATTTCTACTCGTACTTTTTTTTTAAATTTTTTTTTATGGACATATCATGGGACAAATTTGTTGGCAACCAACGACATATACTTGAAAATTTTAGGTATGGATAATGAGTTACCTGTGTTGACGTCGGTTTTTTGATAGATGGTTATTCATTTTAGGGAAAAACATTGTAGGCTCATAATCTACACAGACTACACTTGTTCATGGAATTTGAGTTTTTTAAGACTTGGGAACTATTTTTTATTATTTATCAAAACAACATATGTTCAGAAAATGGTGCATTATCAACACATGTTTTTGTCTTCGCATTTTCTTTCAAATGTGACTCTTATTGGAAAAACTAAAAGTACCCTTTTGAAGAGGACGAGCCAATTATGATCTCTGTGAAATTTCAAATTTTTTGGTGTTGTCTTTGTTATGACATTGAATTTTCATTTCGGGTGATTTTCAGAGTAATAAAATTCTTAACGGATAAGGTTTAGAAAAAAATTTATTAATAAATAGAAATTCAAATCAAAATGAAACAATTATTATATCATTGGAGACTAGATTCAGAGATGAATCCATTGCTACCAAGTCCGACAAATAATATTTAAAATTTGCAGGGGTTTGGGCTTGCTGAAGTTGCAGGTTCTAGAAAGATGCCAGATATTTTCGCAGATTTTGTTGACCATAAACTCTCGGGTGAAAAATACCTTCCAAACTCTCGAATGAGAATTTAGTTCAAACTCTCGTTTGAGATTTTTTTTGAAAGTACAGTGCGGTGAATCGTTCAAACTCTCATCCTAGAGTTTTTTTAAACTCTCAGCCGAGAGTTTGAACTCTCAAAACTCTCGACCTAGACTTTTTTAAACTGTCGGCCGAAAGTTTGAGGTTAACTTTTTTTCCCCTGTTCATCCGCACACCCTCTTTTTTTTCACTCCGTTGTCACAGAATTGTTTCCCAGCTTCGCATTTTCACCCATAAACCAAACCAATACACACACACACATAAATCAAACAATCAAAATAAAATACAAATTTAAATATTTAGTATGCTTTTTATAAGCCATTAATCATGGTATACAACTAGTTACTTTTAACTTTAAGATAAGGGATTTGGTGCCACAAATTTTAGCACTATTTGGCAAATAATTTTTTTACACTGAAAAAAGAGTTTTGGCACCATGAACAGGATTTTGTAATACCCCATTTTGACCCTTAGGATATATTAGCTTTTAATGTAAATATTGTATACATGTTATGTATGTTTTCCTAGCATGGAGCTCAAGGCCAAGACCCCGCTAGTGGATGCTCGAATTTTATTTAAAAAGGAAAGTATTAGATATTATGTTACCCATGTGCTATTTAGCCATGGAACATTGTAAAAATGATGTAAATAAACATCATGCAATAAAATACCAAAACTGGCTATGGAAGCAACTAATGAGAAGGGGCCATGTGTATCCACTAGGGAGTGGTGAGCGGGTTGTGGGATTGAACCATAAGCTGCCAAATGTCATCTTGAGAACCCATTTGACTTTCCTTGTTGACATTTATTTTAGTTGTAAGAAAGTTGTTGAGAAATCAGTCCATGGATTCAATGGAGCACAAGGATAATTTAAGGACCCATACTTATTTAAAAGTGTATAAACCTTGGCGAATCTTACCAATTCTTAAAATGTCAACTATACAATATTTGGCGATATTTTTCTAAATTTATTTCAATTTATAAGGATTTTATATAGTTTATATAATAATTTGGCGATTTTTAGAGTGAAAAAGTTTTACCCCATCAAAATTGGGCGAAATGGGGTTTCAAAAAATGCAAATTGGTGAATCTTTTTTTGCAAAAAAACATGGAAAATAGCCCATGGGCTAAATTTTGCCCCAAATTTTTTTCTTGATGGAGCATGGGCAGCCCAGAAATTCATATGGCAGTTATGGGCTCTATTTTTCTTGTACCACAAGTCACCCTACCTCATGGAAATTCGTTCTTCCTCATTCCCATTCCATGGTTGAGCATCCCAGTTTCAGTTTTCATCTATTATGAATGCCCAACAGTGAGAAAAAAACCAGAAATCACATCTATGAAAGAACCCATGTTTTGAAGTCATAATCGCCCAGAATTTTGTGTTGATAGTAAAATCCAATGGGGGATCCATAGACATGAACCTTGGGGCAAATTTGAGAGTGTTAGATGCCCATGAATCCATAGATAAACCTTGTTTTGATAGCTCGAAAGTCCAATTACGAGATTGAGTTATTTGGTCACCGTATTGTGAGAATACAAGTGTGAACAACAGAATAGCAGAGAGAACATAGGTTGGAAATGCTTGATAAACCCAACTATGTGTTGGCTTAGCATGACCGTCCGTGTGAAACCATGGTTGTAAGTGACCCTGTTTAGTTCCTCCTTAGTGGATACATAACCCAGCTCGGGGGTGGTCTCTCAGCTGAAAGAATATAGGCTGGACAGAGACCTATGGTTCGGTGGAACGTTGATCTCACATAGCCAGTTGTTGGATAGCTTCATCTCAAAGATAAGTAGTCTCTATGGTTTAAATTATGATCATTCTGTGTTCTGTTCTGAATGTTAATTATTCATGTTAATGAAATGATTATCTTGATATGGTCGATATGAAGTGTGTGCATAACATGAGGATATGATTGATTCTCTGTTTGTTGATTCATCATCTACTTGGGATAGATATGTTGATGCATTCCAGTTTGTGTGTGTGTTAATATGTTTATTTTGGCTATGTTTATATTGAGTATGAATCTGCATGCATAAGTTTTTATTATTATGAATTTTGTTAGTAATGTATGGGGCTGAGGTTACCAAATAGGCGCTGAAATACCAGTCATGTTCCCTTTGAGGTTTGGAATGATGGGAGGGGACATGACAGAGTGGTATCAGAGCCCATGTTGCAGCACTAGGGCTGCTTGGGAAAAACCTGTGAGTTACAGGCAAATATCAGAATGTTTTAATATGGTATTGAGGAAGTTTGGGAGGCATTTTGGATTGAAAAAATGACAGGATCAGAGTTCTTAGGTGTGGCATAGGATCACACCATTGTATAGAGCTCTGCAAGAGCTTTCCAATGATACTAGACTCGCCTCATTTGGTTAAGGGACAAGGGAGTTATGAGCCCCACAAGTTGCCAGAGTAGAAGTGTTTCTGCAACTGCGGATTGCAGAAACAAGGACTTCCAAATCTTGCGTTTTAGATTTCCACAATTCCGATCCCGCATTGCGGAATGGAGGTGTTTCCGCAATTACAGATTGCGGATTGCAGAAACGTTAAATTTCAAACTTGCATTTTGGATTTCTGCAATTCTGAACCTGCATTGTAGAATGGAGGTGTTTCCGCAATTGCGGATTGCGAAAATGTTAAGTTTCAAACTTGCGTTTTGGATTTCCGCAATTCCGAACCCGCATTGCGGAATGGTGTTTCCGCAATTGCGGATTGCAGAAACATTAAGTTTCAAACTTGCATTTTGGATTTCCGCAATTCCGACCCCGTATTGCGGAATGGAGGTGTTTCCGCAATTCCGGATTGCGGGATTGCGGGAAGGTGTATTTTCTGGTTTGGAAAATTGGCATTCTGCACCCGTAGTACGGATTGCAGGTTGCGGGATTGCGGGAAGGTGTATTTTTCAGTTTGAAAAATTGGCATTCCGCACTCGCAGTACATATTGCGGATTGCGGGATTGCGGGAAGGTGTATTTTCCGGTTTGGAAAATTAGCATTTCTGCACCCGCAGTACGGATTGCGGGTTGCAGAACCTGCGGATTGTAGGATAAAAAAAAAAAAAAGTAAAAAAGTATAGAGCCCAAAACTTGATTTTTGGATAACAGGAGCATGCGGAATCCGAATTGGATGATTCCTATGTTGTTCTGAGGTCATTAACGAAGGACATGAAAGCACCCGAGAATATCCCGATCTCATTATGCTCCAATTTGGCATAAATTTGGGATTAATGGCTTTTATAAATCAGTGTCCTGACGCTTGACAGAAGGTCGGACTTAGCTAAAAATGATATGGAGTGGTCATGGAGTAGGCACGGTGTTAAGTTTGAAATTTTGGAGCCAAAATCCAAAGGATGTGGAATCGGGGTGAGTAAGAAGGCCAAAAAGCACTATTCCGGGCCACTTTTTGGACATTTTGAAAAGCTTGCAGTGGATGAAAGTGAACTTAGATGAAGGATTCAAGAAATTTACTGAATCAACATTTCATATTCTCATTAAAACATACAATTCATGTTAGATAAATATTTTCCAGAAATACTTAGTTTGGAAGATAGCCATTTTTGGCTCAAAATTTTGAAATTTTGGAAAAGGTCAAAAGTTAAAAGTAGTCAAACCCAGAATTTTATAGAAGGTGAATGGTGGATCGGAACAGATATCCATAAGTTTCTAAGTGTTCCTTGTTATATGGAATAACTTCTCTCGATATAAATTTTTTCATGATTCTTCCTAGATTTGCTTCTACAAGTGGCTGAAGTTGACATTTCAGAATAAATTACAGTTGTGTAAAAAGTGCAGAATTTTGGTGAAAATTGTCATTTTTGAAGTAATGTAATTTCCACACCCGATTTTAGAATGAAGCATGGGGATAGGCATTGGGAAGCTTATCCAGGAGGGAACAATGATGCATAACCCAGATTGAATGAGGTTTTTAATTTATCATAGATATTTAGAGCAGAAAAGTGCCAGTGGTTGTTTTGACAAAAAAAAATATTGTTTTCAATATGGACAATTTCTAGAATTGCATGCCTAGAAAGTAGCAAGTAGGAATATTATGCATGAGTACATATTGAATTGTTGCCTGGTGAGAAAATAAAAGCTAATGATTCCTTGTGTGTTTGCTAGAGGCCATGAAATAAAACCAACTATGATGTGGAAGAGGAATCCCATGCGGCGATGACGGATTGGAAAGGGAGAATTCCTTAACCCCTGTTTTGCTGCTGTATTTATATTTTATGAGCTTGATGTATAGAGAATAGATGGTTGGCCTGAATATGCACTGGTTGGAATATTAATAGACATTGCACAGTGCATGAGGAGATGTTTGTGCACATATAGGATATTACGTACTGGTAAAAGCAGCGAGGTTTTACATGCAATGAACCACTAATGGTAAATATTAAGGTTGATAATCACTATCAGTGTTGGTATTAGTTGTAGGACCAAAGACAACAGAAGCATCGATAAATATTTGATGAAGTTGTTGCATGTGACCAACAAACTTATGAAGAAAAGGTTAGGGCAATGAATCCATGATCAAGAGGTTGGTGGAAGAATTCTGTAATCCTCTATAAGAGACTAACGGATCAGGTAACATCAAAGGTGTAAATGGGAGTCATGTAGGTAATGATTTAATTATGATGATTGCATAAGTGTTGAAAGGGGATTGGGTAATAATCCCTTGAACCACATTTGGTAATTGTAAAATGGTATGCCTATAAAGTTGAATGCATTCATGTGAATTCCATACTGCCATAGTATGGTGGAGTATGGAGTGGTGAAGGCAAGAGGCCTCATACCATGTGACTATTTAGAAATTTAGATTGCATTCATATACAATATATCATGCCATGTGTATGTTGGTTATGAGTTTAATAACCAAAGCAAGTGAGGACTGGTGGTCCTATTTATGGTAATGCATGCTATATGAGATAGTCATGGATAATGCCATAATGTGGTTGGAATGATAATGCTATGGTGCTCAACATGTATATCGTGAACTCCCTATTGATGTTAATTTGGATGTAACCTCTTAGCCAACAACCAAAGAGTGAGGAAACCCCTGATGCGTTGTTTGGGTGGAGAAGGAAGGCATCCATGTAAGTTAACCAAGTGAATTTGGGATATGGTTGGGTATGGTGTTGAAGCACTAGCTAGAATGCCCAACTTACCATAATAATAAACCTGTGTAGGCACCAAGATGTCTTAGATCAATGTTGTAATGCATTGGGTGCATTGAGTAAATGCACATTAAAATACCTTGTAAATCTTGTAGTTATGCATTGAGTGAATGCATATGAAAAGTTTGAGTAAGTGTTGTGAATGTGCATGCATGTGTGTAGTTACACCTAATGAGATGCATTGTGTGCATGCATGATTGTGATATATGTATATGGTTGATTACAATTAAACAATAGATGAAATGATGAATTAATGATAATTCTGAGATCATTTCCTGCTATGAATGCAGGGGAAGGATTTGCATGAAGGTAGTCATGTTTGATGGGCCGCCAGAGTGCTTTGTTGGAAGGACAAAGTTGTATAAATGATATGGCTATGAATTAATGAGCATTTAAAAGCCTTAAGTTAATTGCCTAGATGGTGGGATGGTGTCTTGTAGTTTTATTTTGATAAGGGTGCATATAACATAAGCCTATATATTTCATTGCACTTAAAATGTTAACAACTGAAAGTGTTTGAATTATTGAGATTTATAATTCTGAGATCACTTCAGTGACTGTTGTAGCAATGAACAAATTATATGCATAGATACTCACAACATGTTTGGTTGATTGAAAGCTTCAGATTCCAGGTAGAAATGTCTTGTGTATGGTAATGAGGATAAGTCCATAATAGAGATCGGGATCTACCATGTGCAGAAGCAAAAGGTTATGAGAAGGTTCTCATGGTTATTAAATTTAACTTATGCAAGAAACAGATCTGAAAATATTCTTATTTAAGTTTATGAGAATAATCTCATGGTTGCAAATCTAATTTCTGTAGGGAAACAGATTTGTAAATTTCAGATTTGAAATTTCACTAATAATTGCTAATGACTGTTTGGCTTATGTAAAATTGTGTCAGGAGGACATGTTGTAGGTGGATGTCCATGTATGGTAGCAAACATAAATCCATAATGGACAGAATGATGCCACTTACAAGAGACAAACAATACGAGGATAGCCTCATGGCTAAGCAAGTCAATTTCTGTAGTAGACAAAATTGCAAATTATTAATGCCATTGATTGGTTATGGAACAATCAAATTTAAATTTTATTGTTAAATGTTGCTGACTGTTTGGCTATTTGATAAGTGTGTCAGGAATACACATTGCAGGAAGACCACGTGTGATGGCCTGCATAAGCCAAACTCCATGGGAAGGATTCCATGATTTGGAAATGGGTTTCGAGTGAAACACCATAATAAATTTTGATAATGTCTCAGCTGAACTGCATGTTGGAAAGCCATGTGAGTGAGACAGCAAAATTATGCCGAGAAGGCATGTGTGGGTTATGAAACGCGAAAAGATTGGGGTGGAAAAAAATCGAGGGACTATTAACTCATAGAAGGGAGCCCCCATTCCTTATTAATGAAGAAAGACTATGTCTGCAAATGGATAAGTGTTCTGTGACCCTAGCTAAGAATATGCATGTTTAATTGTTAGATTCAATATGCAGAGCATGTTTTGATTTTATTTCCATTATGGAAGATTGCTTGAGTATGAGTAGGGCCTACATGGATCACATCAGAAAGGGGTGCACACTTTTCTGATGTTGGGTTATGACAGGATTGTCAATATTGACTACACCCTAAGGGAATGGATGCATTCCTGATGTTTCAATGTTGGATAGTGAATGTTATGAAATGTGTTTACAGTTTTAGAGCAGAAATACCGATGAGATTGCTTATCCTTCTTGTGCTATCAGCTTACACAGATGCAATTTGGTGATTGCACGATAAACGACAAAGTGAAGAAAGGGTACTCAAGAGGACTGTATGAGCAGTGGTAACCTTTGTGCAGTATGAGTGGGTATTGTGGAGCCATTCTAGCCTGTAGTTAAGAAAGTCACCTAAAGAGTTCCTAAAGGGAACCGCTAGTTTGCACAAGAGAAGGGGTGCCATCCTTGTGTGGGTGAAGAATTTTTATGCGCATGAAGGGTTGTGACACGTGTGAAAGGCTGATGCAAGCCTAAGGAAGAGTGGTAGATCCTTGACCTATAATGGTCGGTTGCACAGTTTCCTTCCATTGGCTAATGACTCAGATGGATGTGTTGGCTCGGAAATGGAGAGGGCCAACCAGGTATGGGATTGGTTGGGCACCACAAATTCTTGGTAAATCCATTCGGCGTGAAGGTGTACTGGTTGGGCATTAACTACTTGATGTTGTGGAGAAGCATTCATGCTGGCCAAACATCCTAGTCCATAGTTGATCCCAAGGCTTGCAAAGCAAAGCAGGACCCTATGGACCAGACAGGAAATGTCCAATACAGATAAGTATTTAATTTTCATTCATGTTTTATATTAGATAATTAAATTTCATGAAGAAATCTTATGACAACCAAGGTGATACACTATTGTTTCTATGTTGGAAACTTTGGTCATTGCAGGAAAGCAAGAACTATGAAGACATCCAAAGGATGCATTTGGACATGTGATTGTCCTAGAAAGCTCTGTATGAGAAAATAATGAAAGATGGTGCTAGTGGACTTGGGTGGGTCCTAACAGCCAAGAGTTTTATACACAAACCATGTGGAAAGGTTCCCTGGTTGAGAAGTCTTGGACAAACCTTAGACACTAAGTGTCATAGCCAAGAAAGGGCAAGTCAAGCATTCACATGGAAGTGAAAGAGGCTAAGGAGCATGGAACCACAATGGTGGTGTGGCTCAAGATTGGAGCAAGATGAAGAGGGGAAAACCCTTACTCTCCTCTTTCATTTTTATTGATGCATTTAGAAAACATAGAATTGTTGAATGATGAAAGTAGAGTGTGTTTATTTGCTTGAAATAAATTGTGAATGTTGAAGTAGTTAATTCCCTGTGAAAGAATGGACATGAATGAGCTCATGTGCCTGTTGGGAAAACATGAAAAGTGTGAAAGTCTCATGGATAAATCATGGACTACCCATGTCAATTGGGCAATTAATTGACTGATTTTAATGTTTCTATTATGCTTGGCCTAACAAAAATTGCAATGATGTATTTCACAGGTGAGAAGTGGAATTTATTTGGTTGTAGCTATTACAGAAATTGTAGTACTAGCGAACAAAGAGTGGACTGCTGTGTACACTGGCCATGGAAACAAACCAAAAAATCTATTGGATTTGGCTGAAAATCTTCTTCAAACAATTGCCAAGACCCAAGAAAATCTTGGAGAACTGCTCAAGCTATAAAAACAACAAAATGAGATGAACCATAAGGTTTTGTAGGACTCTGTTTGTCTGCAAAGATAGGTAAAAATAATTCTGGAAACAATCAGTCGAGGGAAGGACAATGGATCAATGAGGAGGAATCCATCCAATCATCCCACTAAGAAATGTACAAGGTGGGAAGACTCAAAAGAAATTGAGCAGGAAAAGATAAAACAACCAGCGAAATGCTGGAAATGTGGAGGAAATCATTGCCTCCACAACTGCCCAACAAGGGAACATCAAGAGGTAGAAACCATAAAATTTTCAGACTTGTGGATGAGATGGAAGATCAGAACCAGCAGGAGCAGCTTGTGGAATCCAAAGGACTTGGTACTGAAAGTTCAAAGTAAAGGATAGAACGCAGGGCAGATCTGCAAAATTTTGAAAATTTTGGACGTGTAAATTTTATATGTATTCCTACGTATTGGAACATCGAGGACGGTGTTATTCTAAGGGGGGGATTGTAATACCCCATTTTGACCCTTAGGATATATTATCTTTTAATGTAAATATTGTATACATGTGATGTATGTTTTACTAGCGTGGAGCTCAAGGCCAAGGCCCCGCTAGTGGATGCTCGAATTTTATTTAAAAATGCAAGTATTAGATATTAGGCTACCCATGTGCTATTTAGCCATGGAACATTGTAAAAATGATGTAAATAAACATCATGCAATAAAATACCAAAACTGGATATGGAAGCAACTAATGAGAAGGGGCCATGTGTATCCACTAGGGAGTGGTGAGGGGGTTCTAGGATTGAACCATAAGTTGCCAAATGTCATCTTGAGAACCCATTTGACTTTCCTTGTTGACATTTATTTCAATTGTAAGAAAGTTGTTGAGAAATCAGTCCATGGCCTCAATGGAGCATGGGCAACCTAGAAATTCGTATGGAAGGTATGGGCTCTGTTTTTCTTGTACCACAAGTCACCCTACCTCATGGCGATTCGTTCTTCCTCATTCCCATTCCATGGTTGAACATCCCAGTTTCAGTTTTCATCTATTACGAATGCCCAGCAGTGAGAAAAAACCCAGAAATCGCATCTATGAAAGAACCCATGTTTTGAAGAGCCATAAACGCCCAGAATTTCGTGTTGATAGTAAAATCCAATGGGGGATCCATAGACATTAACCTTGGGGCGAATTTGAGAGTGTTAGATGCCCAGAAATCCATAGATAAACCCTGTTTTGAGAGCTCGAAAGTCCAATTACGGGATTGAGTTATTTGGTCACCATATTGTGAGAATACAAGTGTGAACAATAGAGCAGAAGAGAGAACATAGGTTGGAAATGCTTGATAAACCCAACCGTGTGTTGGCTTAGCATGACCGTCTGTGTGAAACCATGGTTGTAAGTGACCCTGTTTAGTTCCTCCTTAGTGGATACACAACCCAGCTCGGGGGTGGTCTCTCAGCTGAAAGAATATAGGCTGGACAGAGACCTATGGTTGGGTGGAACGTTGCCAGTTGTTGGACAGCTTCATCTCAAAGATAAGTAGTCTCTGTGGTTTAAATTATGATCATTCTATGTTCTGTTCTGAATGTTAATTATTCATGTTAATGAAATGATTATCTTGATGTGGTTGATATGAAGTTTGTGCATAGCATGAGAATATGATTGATTCTCTGTTTGTTGATTCATCATCTGCTTGGGATATATATGCTGATGCATTCTAGTTTGTGTGTGTTAATATGTTTATTTTTGTTGTGTTTATATTGAGTATGAATCTGCATGCATAAGTTTTTATTATTATGAATTTTGTTAGTAATGTATGGGGATGAGGTTACCAAATAAGCCCTGAAATGTCAGTCATGTTCCCTCTGAGGTTTGGAATGATGGAAGGGGATGTGACAGGTTTGATCCTACTTTGAACCAATGCATATGGAACTATTACTATTGCAACATTATCCCCAAAATTTTTCTAAAATTTTATGGCCCCTCCTATATTTTTTGGTTTACTTAGAGTTTTGTTCATCCTAGAAAGTTCACCTTTGTCACTTAGAATTTTTCCTGAAGTCAAGTGAAGAAAGCAAGTTTGGGTTAAGTTCAACTTGATTTTTCTCGTCGAAACAGTCGGAGTAACTCATTGAGTCATGCGAAACGAATGAAGCAAATTTGGTTTCTTTGGTAAAGTCCTTGTTTCAGAGCAACTCGTCGAAATGGTCAGGACGTTTGAAAGAATTGCATCGAAATAATTAGACATTTTTTCAAAGTTGCACCGATCGGAGAAACTCGCTGAGTCACGCTGATTGTTTTGGCGTGAAAGAAAAAGTTGTGCCGAAACGCATTGGCGTGAAATAAAGATAGATGCTGAAAATGCCCCAATGAGAGAAGAATCGACGCGAAATTTGGAAAATAGCCTGGCGCGTTTCGCTGCGTGAAGGTGAGTTACACTGAAACACATTGCCGACAAAACAAGAAATCCTCCAATGATTCCTTGGAGAAAGAACACGTTGGCACAAGATTGGGAGAAGCCCCAGGTCATTTTACTAAGCAAAGAAAATAACGCCGAAGCATATCACTGGCGATAAAGAATATTCTCCGACAAAGAGATTGGACTGTTACACCGAAACACTTCGGAAAAGAGTGAAAAGGGCACCGACCCACTTCGGCGCAAAAGGGCCAAAAAGACGTTGAAATCGGTGTAGAATGACAATTGATTGCCGATGCGTTTCGCTGCGAAAAGGAGAGTCATGCCGAAACACATCGGCAACGAAACTTTTTTGTTGCGATATAGAGGGGTAATATCTTTCCGCCGAAATGGACTTGGTAAATTGGTGGACCCCGCCAACTTTTACCTTTGCACATTAATTACTAGGGTTTCCCAAGGTTATATATAGGGTGAAAGTCATATTTGTTTTTACCATTTTTCAACGCCGTTCATGTGAAGCCGTTTACACTAGACATCGGACACCCAACGCCGTTGAAGCTTTGTCTTTCGACCACTCTGCAACTTCCAGGTAGGCCACTTTATGCCCTTGTGTTCCATTTTGAAATGACATCCTTTCTTTTGGCACTTTGCCTCTTGTGTGAAACGTTTGTTTGTCCTCTTGTCGTTCCCCATTGGTTTGTCCACACTGTTATGTTATATTGTTTTTTTAAGCAAACGGGTTGGTTTTTTTGCCCAGTTGGGCTTAGGGTTGTTGCTTGCACGTCGGTAGTTCTGTAAATATTGGTCTTGACCACACATGGATAGGGTTATTCCTATCTGGAAAATTACCCTAGGCCATACTTACCATCCGGTCACGCCCACTCAATAGCCCTCGTAGTTTTTACAGTTGACATAACCGCGTGGGGTTATTATTCCGTGGATACTCAAACATTCCTGCGCATTTCGTCTTACCACAGTAGCTTTCTCACTCAACATAAAAATAACTCACAAAACCCTACTAATTGAGGTGACCTACAAACAGACATTTTTCTATGCCTCACAAGACCAAAAAATTCTGGGTAGTAGGAGTTTGTTGTGTGTACAAGTTTTTTCGGGTTGTTCATTGCTTTCAAACTTATTACCACAAGGGGAGGCTGGCCTTAGTCATTATCTAGTTGTGCACCAAGAGGGAAAATACAAATTCCAATCCCACACAATACCTCCCGCGTAGATGCTCTATTGGTGGTAGATTCGCTTGTTGGTTTCTATCCGTCACTAATTTGAGTTTTGTTTTGCTATTCCCATAGAGTAATGATATTTTAGTTAGGGAAGAGTTCTTATCTGACTGATCCATACGATCTCCTCGCAAGATTAAAATTTTTCGAAGTGACCCTAAAAGAAAACATGCCAATTGACAAACTCTCCACCATTCATATAAGTGACATGGACACTGTGGCTGGCTAGTTAAATTGATGAAGATCATTGGTGAATGTCTTTTGAAATGTTTTCACATTCAGTCGTGTATTGACTATTACACACCAGTCTACTGTTTTGAAGCATAGCAAACATAAACAACATCATGGAAGTAATTAATTTCTTAACTTTGTCTTCTTGTTAATAGTATGAATGAGAGATGTTTTACATATTTCTTGGTGAAATTTGCTTACACATTGATTCAATGTCTCATCAGGATTCAGAAATGCAAAAAAGGGCTTCCAAGAGGAAGTCCAAGACAACTGAATCAGATTTGGACATAGAAGCAGTGGCTGACACTCCGATAGAAACCATGTTCGAAGACACCAAAGCAACAACAAGAATCACCCCAGAATACAAGTGGGGTGAACTATATCAGCTAATCCGAGATCAGAATGTACCTGAGGAATCTCTCGAAGACATGATATTATACCAAAACATTAAGAATAGGGCCTCACCAAAGAAGACACACGCCCAGAGTTGTTTCCTTTCTCAGAATTAATCGGATGGATCCTATCTTACATGGATGTTGGCACAAGGATCATCTCAAACACAAAGGGGGAATGGGTTGCCTCTTTCAAACCAGGTCACATAGCGATGGTGTATAAACTACCATCACCCAAGTTCATGATGAATGAAGACTAGATTAGAAGTGTAAACATAGGCCACTTCGAGTATGCCAAGAAAATGATAATCCCAAGGAAACAACTAAGGATGAAAACAAGTGGGGAATATGATAGTCAAAGCTTAAGAACCCCATTTAGAATCATAGCTCTGATGATAAGAAAAATTTTCGGTAGGGAAAATGGAAACATTTACAAGCTCAACTGGGTGCCCCTGATATATCATATAGCCTTCCACGACACTATGTTTAACTGGGTAGATATCATCTCAGAGATCCTGCATCGATAATAGCATCAGCACATGGAGGATTAACCAAGAAGAAAGCATAGGTCTACATGTCCTCATATCTCATAGACTGCATACTGGTCAGGAACCCATTCCCTAAATTGGGATGTATCTGGAATTAGGCTGAGTCTCCCATCTATGTGGCCTATCAAATCACATGGGCCCATAAATATGTGAGCTACCACAAGCTCATTTGTGAAGAGTTGATCATTCCTCTGTATTGGTTGATTTTCAATGAGGAACCAAAATGCCTATCCGAAAACACTATGGTAGTCATAAACAAGTATGGGGATTATTAATTTTTGTCTGAAGGAACCTATATCAGAATGTATGGGGGTACGAAACCCCCATCTCTAATTCTCAAATATGTAACCGACTTTGTAGTCCACAAAGAGGCCGTGAGGCATGTTTTTATTAATGGAGTTAGCATATTTCTGAATGAGAATAAGAAGTCCTCCTACCCACCATTACCAATTACTATTGGGGCCTACAAATTTCCCAAAGTAAAAGGCGTCGAATCCTTCATAAAAGATTTAGAAGCTTTCCATTTTGGAGATAAAATTTTTATAAGAAATGATAGCTGACAAAAGGTTTCTCAACATTGCGTGGCATGCAAGATCACCTTTGAGTACACATATCACTTTCTTAGAGATGAAGAGGTGTATCGAAGAGCAAGTAACATGACTGAACTAAACAAATGTTTCGTCAGCAAAAGTGGCACTGGCTCCAGTCATATTTCCATCACTGCAAAAGAGGCAGAATTACAAAAGAAAAGAGAGGAAGTCGAAAGGCTACAGGCAATAGAAGCAGAACAGATATAGGCAGCTGATGCAGAATGACGACAAAAGGAAGAAATGGAAATAAGGCAAAGAGAATAGGCCGATAGGTTTCAAAAGGAAGAGGAATATAAAATACAAGCGAAAGAGGAAAGAAGAGAAAGAGAAGAAATGGAAGCAGCTGAGCAACAAAGGAGAAACGAGGAAGAAGACAAGTCCAAGGAAGTTGTGGAAATAGAAGGAACCCAAGGTGGAGTCCCAAGTATACAGGACATGGATATAGAATCACCAGGGGTGTCAGGAGTTACACTTACTGGAGGACACCTCCCATTCATAGATCTTGGGCTCACACCTTTTACCCCATCCAAACAACACACAGTGGCCAAATTGGACACAATAATTTTTATTCAAGTAGGAAAACCATCACAAGAAGGTCAAAGAAGAGATTGAAGATGGGCACCTAGCCTGATATAGTAACTATCCAAGAAAGCACTATCATGGAGGGTACTCACAAAGACCCTAAGTTCACAGGATCTATGAGCATAGAAGCTACACAAGCAAGTGTAGATAACGTCGATAATCTATTGAACGACATCGAGCGCAATAAGGAGAGAATGTTGAAGTTAAAAGATAATTTAGTGAAAGCGTGAGGGGATGGGATAGAATTGAAAAGGAAACACGATGCTATAGTGGCTGAAAAGGACATATTACTGACTGATTATCAGAATATGGACACTGAGAAGGAGGTGTTGATTGTACAGCTGATGATCATGGAGGGTGAAAGACATGATTTCGACGCCCCCATCAGTGAATTAGAAATGAAAGAGTCAACAACAAATCAATAGATTGAAGGCTTAAAATTTTAGATAGATGAGCCGGTTAAGGAGAGGAGGTCTCTGTCAGATCAGGTGGAGCTAGAAAATAATAAGAAACAAGACATGACTCCTTTCCATGAATAGGCATGTAAAATTCAGGATAAGATATATCACTCGCAAGAATTGCTGACTGAGGAAATCTACAAAATGAAACAAATGATAGAAAGGATGAAAGTGATTGTTGCAGAATCAATGATGATAAGACACAGATTGTTTAACACTGCAAATAATATTAAGAGGCAGATGGCTTGGAGAGAAGGAAAAATAGAGTTCCCTGATCACTTGCCCTAGAAGACGACTGCAGACCTTAATTTGGATATGACACTCCTTGATTTTTGTAGAAAAGCTGGCAGGAGAATAAATGTTGAAGTCCCTAAATCTATTGATAAATGTGTAGGATTGTACAAAAAGATTCATCATATCCATGAAAAATGTCATCTCGTCATGGCCCCAGATATGGATGAGCTGCCTACGAAATATCAACGCCTATTGGAGCTTCAGAATGGATTGAGGGAGGGCATGGACTATATTAGAAAACTAGACGTGCTGGAAGAAGAAGATCTCCATCACTATATTGGACAAGCATCCATAAATTATTATTTCTTGGAGGACAGCTACAAGGCCACAACAGAAGGAGTGGCAAGTGTAGAAAAGGAGCTATCATGTCATGAAATATCTTTGAAATTTCTAGAACCTGTGCAATGTAATATTATTTTTGAAGAGGCTGACGTGTGCGCTAATTATCTCTCTAGTCTAGAGGGCCCAGCTGGAAATTAATTTTTGTTAATTTGTAATTAAGGGTATTTCTTGTGCAAACACTAGAGGACAAAGTTGGGGTATCCCAAAGGTTAGAGGATTCGAAATGAATAGTCATGTAATGACAAAAATTTTGTAATATAAATATAGGAGATGTATACTAGCTGAAAGAATTTTGATAGCATAATAGAAGCCAAACTTGTTGTATGAGAACTATTTTTCTGCTAATAAGAAAGGAACTATTTGCTGGGAAAAGCGTGTACTAAACTCTTTTGCATGGAATGTGTGGAATGTTAAATGTGGAACTACTTATTCTGTCATTCTTAGCTCATGCTGTGAGATTGTTCTAACTTTATTGAATTATTTCAAATGGTGATGAATGATTTCATTTTCTATGCAAATGTGTATGTGTAAATAGAGTAATAATTTTTTTTAATTATATCAGAGCTATCTTTGATATCTTTCTGCTGTAAATGTGAATATTTATCTTAATGGCTATTTGTTAGGTTTATCGGAACATTTAAGTTTATTACTCTTATTTCAAATTTGCTCCCTACAGGGATAGGCTAGTTAGCTTAGGGTAGGTTTTAGCGAATTGATAAGGTAGAAGTGATAAGATGGGAGGTAAGAACCTATGCATCACTTGCTGAGGCTTCTTCCTGTCAGTTCTAGGTTAAATGCATTAGTTAGGGCACTTGCATTTCATATCTTAAAACTAAAACTACATAAACAGTGGGTCGGGACACAACTGGTAAAGAAACCAAACAAACACACTTACGGTAGCCAAATCATAAACCAAACGGATTCCCCACACCAAACGGTGAGTGATCTAATTGGGATCATTTACTGGGGAGAATCCCTACTATCGATGCTGAGAATTTTTGGGCATCAACAGGAACATAAACATACATTACTTTGATCGAACGATCGAATGATTGAACCAGGGTAGAGATCAAATATATACTCCACATCCCACCTATGCATATCAAATCAAACAAAATTGATCTCGCATCCAACATCCAAGTAGGAGACGCTCTGCAATTGGGGTCATATTTTGGAAATTCGAGCATCTCAACTATAATTTCTATGGCCATGCTCTGCAATCGGGGTCATATTTTGGAAATTCGAGCATCTCAACTATAATTTCTATGGCCATGCTCTGCAATCGGGGTCATATTTTGTTATTCCAGGCATCTCAACTACAATTTCTATGGCCAGCAAGGTAAGTAATGGATCCTCCTCCACTTATATATTCTTGTTGATTCTTTGACTAGCCATTTTGGTAATGAATAGGTGTGCAAATTTTCCCTTTTTTCAGAGGTCATGGTGCATCTCTAGCTACTAAAGGATACTCCCCATTTTGTATATCATTTGAGAAATTTCCTAAGGTGGAGGAGGTCCCAAATTTTATTGCAATATTCGAGTCTAGATCTCTAATCTTTGTCATTCAATTTGCATCAGCACATAAACTCCTAAAAAGGTTGTATCCTAGGTGGGCAATGAGTTTGTGACTATACAGGTAGGGCTTTCGCTCTCCCTAAGGAATGCATAGGTAAAATAATGTGTTTCAACCATTTGTCTTCCTGAAAGAATAGATTATTTTTAGTCAAAGGAATACATGATTTGCAGCACCCCCATTGATACCGAAACAATGCCCTTGTTATGCACACAGTTGTGTGGACCTCCCAAACCACAGAGATAACATAAGAACTTAAGAATTGTAAAATGATGTTTGAGACCTAAAGCTGACCAACACACAAAGGGGTCATGTCCTAATTAAATAGTGTTTTCCCATACACTTTTCAGTTACATACAAAGATTCTGATTTTTTGAAAAGTGCTAATAGTCTCTCATATGTATGTAATTTTTGAAATGGTTTTCAATGTAGTAGTTGTATTGGAGTCCGAGTGTCTTCAGCAAAACCCTAGCTATTCCTTCAAGTATGAGGACCAACCAACTAAGAAATTCCAAAAAAATTTAAGTTCAAGTACATTTTGAATTCCTAACCAAACTAACAAACTAATTTCTTGAACTTTTTAGATTTGTATTTGACTGTCATGATTTATCACACTGAATTAGTGAGAAGCATTTAAGTTAACCCAAAGTCCTCAACTGCAAAATTTTTCTATTAGCATCTTGAGGAAACTTGCAGTGCTAGTGTGAGAGCAATTGCCCTATCTTTGAGCACATTCACACAAAGAAGAGAAAGTGTTTGGAACAACAATGATTGAATGATTTTGTCTTTGTGCATTACAACTTTCCACTGAAGCACAACCAGTGGCTGAACAGAATCCTTGGTGCATACCCCATTGTCTTGGATGATATCGATCCCTCCTTGGAATGGGTAGTGGAAACTCAGCAAGCAGAATTTGACAATGATGAATTGGGGTGGATGGGAAAAAATGATGGTCCACTTGTAACAACAAGCACTAGTAGCCATGTGCTTGTAGGACCTGAGCCAAAGGGTGATCCTAAATCTAATCATGATGATGTAAGTTGAGGATCCCAATTGCAGTACTAGGGATAAGTTTGATGATCTATCATTATGAAATATAGTTATTCATTATATCCTGTAGCATTATGCCATGGTGTTTTTTGGACTCTAAAGGACATTTAGAGCCTCACTGTTCATGTATTTTGTTTCAGTGTTCAAAATTCAGATATGTATCGCACTTGATCGCATTTGGTCATTAGTTGGACATTAATAAAATTATCTTATCTTATATCTTACATGCTTTACACATGAGCAAACATTGCATATTTGGTGTCTAATTATTTGTTTTTTTACATTGAAGTTTGATATACATTATTATATATGTTTTTAATTAAAATTTTCATATGCTATGCTTTCTTTAGTATACTGGCTCATCATCCAGTTCTGGTTAGTCCCAATCTGGCTCTCGTCAGTTCTGATCCTGCTTAAAGTTTTTAAAACTTTGACTCATAACTGCATGTTGTCGAAAAGAGATCTCAATAAGCAATAATTCCATTAAACCTATCAACTCTTGCACATCTCACTTGAATAATAAATATTTCTAGGAAAAATTTTGCACAAAACAATAACAAACTTGATATCTAGAATTACCACACTACAAGATTCAGATAGTTGACCAAATGCATAATTGTAGCAAAAAGTAGAGGAAAACAATGTTAATACCCATATAGAATGGAAAAGTCAAAATGATACTTGAAAAACTAATTATTTATGAGTAGTTTCTAATCCTAACATGACACGTGTATTACAAACAAAGGCAACATCTTATGTTTTCAGATCGAGCATATAGCACAAAATAAAACCATGTAACTTGAAAAGTTGAGAACTAATGAAGCTTTGATAGAGATAAATCTAAAATATATTATGCATCAAATTTACTTTGAACGACCAATTTTGTTGTAGGAAGGAAAATGATTTGATGTTTGCTTTTACAAACAAGGATGAAAGGAAAGAAAATTATAATTAGGACTTTAATTTTTAAGTTAGAAGCATTGTTTTATATACATCAACAATAAATGCATGTGGAAATATTTCATACACCCTCAGGAAATGCATCATTTTCGTCATAATTAAATACATGAAGGACATATGGTGGACCTAAATTGGAGAGTAACTCAATATAGATGATGTTAATCCAGATAGGTATTGGCTCAGAGGTGCAAGCAGGTATTTGCTTCACTATGATTTTATATTACAATGAAGAATAATTAAGGAACACACAACAACAAAAATAACATTGGTTAAGAAGGAACAATTACAAGTTAGGATGATCCTTTGGACTTTCCCACAGTTGAGACCCCATTAGGATTTTAGTTAAAATTGCTACACATTAAGGGTAAACATCCATAGGGGGCATTAACTCATAGCTGCACATTGGCTAGAAGAGAGCTTAATGCAAGGAAGGAGTATATATACCACCTTTAATCCATATTTTTCTCATCATCTCTTATTTTCTTGACTCTGGAGCATGGAGGAGCATTTATGGTGTCTTACTTGGGTCCTCAATCATTATTTATTATTGTAAACTTCTCTGGTATTGCACTAAATTTATTATGACAATATCGGGTGGTACTTAAACAAATTAAAAAAAACACACTTGTCAATAGAAATAGTAAAACAAAATAGGTACTCCTTGATTTCAAAGAACAAACCAACGGGAGCTTGATTGGTTGATCAGTAGGAGGTGGTGATATTCCTTCTGCATGGGTCCAATTCCCCCAAGTTTGTGGTATGTTTCTTCCTATGAAAGAGAGAAGTTTCCACGGTCAATAAGTCGATCCAGGCATGGCATTAACCATATGGTGTGAGATGACATTTCACCTTTTGTAAAATATCTATCATAGTAGGATCTAGCTACAATGGATTACCTCATAGTTGAAATAAATAGCTTACTATGCAATATTTTAGTGAAAAGGGAATTTTGGAATATAAATGATCAAAAACCAGTCATAAATGATCAAAACCCAATAAATAAATGATAAAAAACCAGAAACACAAATGATCAAATATCAGAGTTTATTTACTGTCCAACCCAACAATGAGTTTGGATCATCCTTATATAACAATAGGAAGAAATAGAATTCTTAGGAGGTTTGACAAGTGGCTAGCTTAGGTTTGACCCCAATCCCCCCTAGGTTGACCAATAGGCTCCCAAATCACCCTAGAATGGTACGAATTTCCCATGTGAACATTGGGTGAGCATGAAAAGACCAAGTTGAGGATCACACATGTGGAGGAGGTGATTGGGTGGTGGTTAGGAATCCAAGGAGAGGCCAAAACAGTCAAATATGGGCCAAAATGACTAGATTCAGTGCATGGGAACCCTTAGTCAAACTTAGATCCATAAAACAGGGAAATAGGATGCCTTAGTCCAAATAGTGGTAATAAATGCTAGAGGTTCCCATAAATAGGGCGCCTTACAACTTAGATAACCAATTTTGGCCCATAGAATGGTGGATAAGTCATCATTTGGCCTAACTAACTTCTAACAACCTTGGATTGCAATTATTAACATGTTTTGGACCAATTAATAAATAATATGACTTATGACTAAGGCCTTGGAAACTAGGCTCAAAATCAAAATAAGGCCTTGGAAACTAGGCTCAAGTCACCTTTTACAACAACAATATTTATTTGTCCATGTAACCAAGGAAAGAAGGAAAACCACATGGGAAATAAAACCTCCCCTAAAAAATGGACATGTGGCACATTTGAAAAATACACCAATATTCACCATGCATCACTCACCCCAAGGAGTGATCTAAGGTAAGAGGAGTTCCTCTCAGTGAAACTCTTGGTAAAGATATCAACAGTTTGCTCAGCAGAATGGCAATACTGCAATGCTATGATCTGGTCATGCACCAAGCCTCGAATGTAGTGCATGTGAATCTCTACATGCTTGGTTCTATGTCTCTGTACTGGATCAGTGGATATCTTGATTGTGCTTTTATTGTCACACCAAATGACTGTGGGTGAATCAAACAAAAATCCAAACTCTCCAAGAATTCCTTGCAACCACACACATTGTGTAGCTGCAGTCACTGCTCCCCTGTATTCAGCCTCAGCTAAAGATAAGGAGATGGTGTGTTGCTTCTTACTTGACCAAAAAATGGGACCATGTGCAAGCATAAACACATAACTAGAAGTAGAATTCTGATCAGAACTATCACCATCCCAATCAGAATCAGTAAAACCAACTAGTTCAAGAGATGAACCAGTTGCATAGTGGATGCCAAATTGCTTGGTACCCTGTACATAATGAAGGATCCTCTTGGATGCCTTCCAATGGACCTCATGAGGCTCTTGCATGTTCCTTGCAACAGTCCCAATAGCATAAGACAAATCTGGTCGAGAGTGAGTAAGATACAACAAGCTCCCAACTAGTTGTCTATACAGTGAGCTGTCAACTAGTGGTGAAGAACCCCAATCAGTAAGCTTAACTCCAGAAAGGAATGGGAATTTTGCAGGATTACATTCAGACATATTGAAATTCTGTAGCATATCTGAAGCATATCTAGATTGATAAACAGAGATCCCATCCACATTTTGATCAATCTCCAAACCCAGAAATTGTTTCAACAATCCTAGATCGGTCATGGCAAATGCATTGTGCAATGCAACCTTAATTGAGACCAATTCTTTGGTGCAGATACCAGTGATCAAAATATCATCAACTTACAGTACTATAATAAATATCATGTCACCAACATGCTTCATATATACATTAGGATCAGACTTACATCTCTCAAAGCTTTGTGACAACAGAAAATTGTCCATATTGGCATACCAAGCTCTAGGAGCTTGCTTGAGACCATAGAGGGACTTCTTCAACCTGAAAACAAGTGTATGATCTGCAATTAATCCTTTAGGCTACTGCACATAGATCTCCTCATCAATATCCCCATGAAGAAATTCACTCTTCACATCCATGTGATGAACCTCCCATCACTTGGGAGCAACAATGGCCAAAAATAGCCTGATTGAGTCCATCTTTTCCACCGGTGAAAATGTCTCTGTATAGTCCACTCCATGGAATTGACAGAAGCCATTATCCACAATCCTGGCCTTATACTTCACATCAGAACCATCAGATTCCATTTTGGTCCTATAAACCCATTTACATTGCACTAGTTTCCTCTTGGGAGGAAGAGTGACCAAATCCCATGTTTCATTGTCATGGAGGGACTTCATCTCTTCTCACATGTCCGTTTGCCATATTGGGTCGTTTAAAGCTTCTAAATATGATTGAGGATCATATCCAACCATAATTAAACATCTACCATGCAGATCTGAATCACAAGATGCAAAAGCATTGTGAAACTGAGATCTAGTTTTCCTAGGATCTTGAGGATCTCTTGCAATCTCACCACCAGCTTGTATGGTTTTCTCATCCCACTTGGGCCTTGTGGGTGTTTGAATATATAGGAAATATCACACGGCTAGATAAAATCTCACAATCCTCACTCAAGAATTGCAGAGAAGAAGGAGAAGAAATGAATCAATTATCACTCATAAACTAAAAAATGGAGAAATATGAAGTATAATCATACTTCAGCTGTAAGTTGGCACTATGAAAAACTGAATACAATACCATATTGTCAAGTGAATTTGAATTAGCCAAAGGTGACTCGAATTCTCCTCAATGTGTGGCTTGGATAGCATTGGAGACATCATCCAATTAGTGGTAGTATTCACAAATAGTCAAAAGTCAGTCAAATGAGTCTAACTGAGTCTAACTGATTCATGTGAGCACAGATCAAGGGATGGAGACTCCAAGGAGGGCGCATGAGGATGATGAGGTTGTTAGTAGGTCAAGTGGCACTTCGATACAGACAACTAGAAGATATAGGCAGTTAAATTGAGCAATAAATGCATGAACTAGTCAATCAATGTTGCAACTGACTATTAGTGATCCAAGTAGTGCAGTAGGGTGCATGTGTAATCCAGGTGAGGAAAAAAAGGTGCATTAGGTAGGTATAAGGGCTACTGAGGGCTAGAAACAGGCTCTAGGGGGCTGAAAATAGGCTCCAGGTGCTAGGGGACTACCATACTGATGACTGGATTCATGCAGAATGCATGCAAATATAAAAAATTATGGTGAGAATATTCCAACACCCCTCCGCAAGACAAACTATGAGGAAGCAACTGAAAAAATAGTAGTAGGGCCTTGGTGACTGAGACCAAAGGTCACCCTGTACAGCAATCTAAATAAACAAGTGAGGAAAGAGGGAAAACCCAGTGGGAAGAAATCCCCCCCCCCAAAAAAAAGACTGAAGGAGGCTAATGTAGCATGGCATCACTCACCCCAGAATGAGGCAAGTGACCTTCTTTACCGAAGAAGGATTGATCGGCAAGAAATGGATCAGTAATGTGAGAAGTATGAAACCTTCCATTCTGAAAATCAGATATGGTTCTCTTTTGATCAAGTGGATCACCAACAAGATCTCCGACAGATGTAAGAGTAGTGGCTTCCCATCTAGGAAGAGGAGGATCTGCAGGTGGTATATCATCAGGTTCTTGTGTATCTGGATCTTCCATTCGCTCATCTTCACTTTCAGTTTCTATATTTTCAGGTTCTTGTGGATCTGGATCTAGCATTCTCTCTTCATCATCTTCATTTTCAGATTCAAAATCTGAACTCTCATGGGATGAAGCTTCGCTCTCTTTCTCATCAAGCAGTGGTGGTGTGGTAGGCAAGCTCTCTTGCTCAACAGGATGAGCATAATGAAGAGGTCATTCCTCAAAATGTACACTCCTCTCAAGGAATGTTGACATTGTAGAAGGATCAAGAATCTTATAGGCCTTTGCACTCAATGCATATCCCACCAGTATACACTCTCTGCTTTGTGGATATAGGGCTCTCCTTTTCTCTCTTGGAATCCTTGCCCATGCTATGGATCCAAAAAATCTAAGATGGGATACATCAGTTTTGTAGCCCATCCATGCTTTGAAAGGAGTCATATTTTTCATCCCTTTATGAGGGACTGGGTTTTGAAGGTAAGAAACACAGTTGATGGCTTCTTCCCAAAGACTAGGGTGCAACCCTTTTGACTTTAGCATGCAAGTTTCCATTTCCTTTAATGTTTTGTTCTTCCTTTATGCAACACCATTATGTTGTGGTGTATAGGGAACAATACATTGAATCTCTATGCATTCATCATCACAAAAGGAATGAAATTCACCCTTGACATACTCTCCTCCATTGTCAGTGCGAATGGCCTTGAGCTTTATATCTAAAAACATTTCTGCAGAAGACTTGAAAAACTTAAAGTATCCAAACACTTCTAATTTTAATCTGAGAAAGTATACCCATGTAAATCTTGAATAATCATCAATGAAAGTAAGAATTTACCTTGCCTTGTTCAAAGATAGATCTGGAAATGGCCCAACAACATCACTATGAATCCGATCTAGAGGTTGAGAGGCTCTTCTTGCCTTTCCTTTCCCAAACTTCTTTTCAGGATGTTTGCCCATCAAGAAACCCTTACAGTTGCCTTTGGAAAACTTGAATTTGGGTAGTCCATCAACCATCTCTTGACTATGCATATCTTGCAGGTACTTGTACTTCAAGTGCCCAAATATTTCATGCCATAGCCTACTCTCTTCATTTGCATGAGTGTGAAGAGCAGATTGCTTGGAGAGAGGAAGAAAGTGAGAGAACTCTTAGACTTTCGAATTGTGGGTTGCAACACCTTTTGCAATAATATTTCCTGAAACCATGTCTTGTATTTCGACCTCATTTGGAGAGAAGATCACCCTCTTGGGCTCTTCAGTATGAGTCATTTGTGTTATGGAGAAAAACTTCCTATGGCTCAAGGTAGACCACAACAGACAGATGGACTCGATAAATCAACTCATTCTCCAACATATTCTATATAAATGTAAATGCGGATAAAACAAATAAAGGAACTACCTCAATCCGGATGTCTGATGAAGAATTCCATTAAGCTTTCAAATCACAACACTTGAACCTACAACTTAGTCTCAATAATGAACGCAAACAAGTGCATATGATATATGGAAGAGGTCAACACATACAATAGCATAATCCATGATATATATAAGAAAATGTAACCAATGATAATAAATGATCATTCACAATATAAATGGATGAGAAAATGAGTATTTATATTAATATGAACAAGAAGTACAAGATACAACCTACTATCGACAACTCATCTGAACCAAGAAATAGGTCCCTCCACTTCTTCCTCCACCACTTCAATCCCCCATACAATGGCAAACTCATGAGTAAAAGAACAAATTCATCACAAGATATGAAAGAGTTTGGGAGGTGAACATCAATGGTTCACAACAACTAGGATTAATGGATGTAGACTCAAGCAAGGAAAACTTTCGATAGAGTTTCAATGCTCTTCTCTCTCTCCCCCTTTCATGCACCACAATAGCTCAATATATAACCCTCCAAAGGTAAGTGAAAGGTCGAATCGATTCGTTTCAAGATACATGGAGGGCCAAAGGTCACAATGGCCGCTTTTTGGAGTAAACAAAATAGAGTTTTTACTTTTATTTACCAAAAGTTGATGTATGTTGGCTATAGTGATGCAACCAGTGTATACGTGAGGTGTACTGAAGTAGCACGTGTATAGGAGGAAAAATAGGGAAAAAAGGGTTCGAAGAGAACCAACAATATGGTTTTGAGTCTATAGATGGATAAGGGAGGCCAAGATGTATTAATGTTCACAAGGTGGCAAAATACGGTGTAACAGATGCCCCCTAATGTGCGATGTCAGAGAAGGTACTACAATGGCCTAAATACATTACAAATCTTAGAAGTGGAGTGATGGGGACACAAATGGAAGGAGTATCCCACTCGTCATAATATAATGATATCTCTGTATACATATCGGTACAATACATAGCAATCTGATATAATGGCTATGCGTAGGCAGTACATAGTAAATACATGTCATGAATGGTCATAGCCATGACCCATATACAGTAAGATATGGTCTCTTGCTGAATAGGAAACATTTGATGCAGACTGATGGTGCAAACTGCTGATGTATGAGAAAAATATCCCATAGGTACAATCATGATAACAAGTAGCATACACTAAATGCCACTGAAGTCTGGGGTCTTCTACACAAACCATCTACGGTGCGTGTCCCATGAAGTGAGTAAGGGTACTGATGTCGAACCTGATGTGACATCGTCTGATTACCGGTCATTGAGGTATACCATTAACAGACGCGAGATAACCCACCAATGATGAAAATGGGTACCAAGGCAATGATGATATTCACCAAGTGTGAATAAGGGTGTTGAGGTCTAACACTTGATGAATCCATCGATTAGGGGACATTAATAAATTCCCAGCTGTTGATGATGAGAGAACCTACCACTAATGACTGGAAGTCTCAAGGTACTCAAAGGACTCTAAATCTTGATTCCAGAATAAATGAGTTGGAGTCGATGGAATGAGATTTGGTCGAAGGAAGGCATTAATGGATCCCCCATCAATGAGCACAAGGTAGATGCTAAGCTAAAATATTTGGAAGAACTCAGATGAACAAGATGAACGAACCAAAAATCGAGTGTGTCTCTTATGCATGTACACGATGCAAGTAGTGCACGGAAGAGACCTCCTGAATAGAAACCAATGATGAATACTACTGACAAGAGCGAGGAAACCACCAATAGGGTCTAATGGAAACCAAGGCACAACACGAATCCCAATGTGTGAATAGATGTCTTGTCGTCGAACACAAGGGAAACCACTTAGTCAAGGACCAATGATGAGATGTCACTTTCTAAGTTCAAGGTCACCTACGAATGATGAAATTAGGCCCAGGGTGTAGGGTGGAACATTATAAGTGATCGAACTGGACTCATAAGGGATGGCTGACATGCAATAGTCTAGATATCTGAGAAGTGGCCGACTTTGGTTGAAAGACTTCCTTTGAACAAGAGCATGAGCGGATGAACAGACTCAGGAAGCATAGACTAAATACTAGATACTGACAATACTTTGTGACACATGAGGCATCAACAAAGGCTCCATAATGACTGGAAGCTTAACCAGCCGGTGGAGTAATATCTGAGAAACAAGTACGGCTTCCTAAGGTCCTACTAATATTCCGACCCATGATACACAGAGCAAACATGAATGCTCTTTTCAAAGATGACATGACAACTTCCAATAGAAGGTAGTAAAATTTTCCCGTCCGGCTTTTTAATTTATATGATTTTTTTTTCTTTTTCATATTATGAAGCTTGAAAAATAATAAAATTGCCTATTATACAATAGTGAGGGAACGAGCGTCACGGGAAAGAAAACTAGTTCTGGGTAATGGAACATACCTATGCTCAATGCAAGGAAGCATGTGAGAGATATAGATACTCGAGGGGGTGTTCCCTCAAGGTAAGGGTCATCAAGTTGCGAAAGATAAATTAAGGCTCTTCTTGGCTGGGAAGGAAAAGTGCCAAGGAAAACAACTAATAACTAAAAAGGCGGGAGTTGGCACAAGGCTCAAAGGCAAGGAGATAATGCAATGCATTCACAAATCGACATAAACGGGGAGTCCTTATGGAAGATGGCCAGAACAAAGATATAGTAGAGTATGAGTCTTCATCACAATGTCATGGCGGGACTACATAGGACTCCCAATCCTAAGGAGGAACAATTGCATGGGTTCCATAAGACATAAAAAGGATCTAACTAGGGCACCCATGATCAGACGGGCCCTATTTCCAAATAACGACACTTGTGAAGCAACATGAAGGTTCCGTGTTAGTTAAAAAGTGGGGTCGTACCTAAGGTTTATGAATATGGTCATAAGGTCAATGCAACAATGCAGGTGTAATGACATCCTAACCTATATGACGGGTGTAGAAAATACCCGTTGAAGGCGCGAAAAGGTTCAAAATCCACTTCCGACACAAAAAACTGCTCAAAAAGATACCTCATAATGATATATTAGTCAAAAAGGATCTAAAAGTGATAAAAACCAATATAAAATATATAAAAGTGGGTAAGAAAAAGTTATAAATAGTAAAAAGGACCACTTTTACCATACCATTTTCATTTTTACCCAACATAGTGCATTTTGGTGGTTTTTTCCCTCAATCTTCAAGCGACGATTTCGAGAGCTAGGAGCAACGAAATCGCGAGCCGTCAGGACTAGGTAAGAGCCCTCATCCTTCCCTTCAAATCTATGGTTTCCAATTTGTTTTTTAATGGTGGATTTTTAATCTTTTTAATTATTTTATACCCAATCTACATTGTACGCGGTCTATGGTTTTTCGGGTCACGTATAGGGCTGGGTGTATGTGGTCACATAAAATTTAGCCCGTGTATACGTGCGACTGTATATGAGATAGGCTACGTACAGTGCCGTGGGTAATGTTTTTTACAAGTTTTGACATTAAAAATCATTTGATTTTTCCTCAGGATGGTGCTAGAATGGAGGGAGAGGGAACATGATGTCATTGATCATCAAGTTGGAGGTGATTTGGCCATGCAACAAGCACTACAAGCTTGTGGTTTATACAAGTTTTGGAGTATCGGGGTTTTAAGGGCCCAAAATCGACTCACTGCATTGGTAGATTACTGGGACCCGAAAGCTCAGCAATTTAACTTGGATGGACAACCACTTCCATTGGAAGTGGAAGACATATATTTTATTACCGGCTTATCTTGTAGAGGAGAGGTGGAAAGCCTTATATCTCGCAGTGTGGGGGGAGGAGTCACAATAAGTGACTGCATTGATAGATACTGCGTTGAGGGGGCCCAAAAAGTGGGTAGACAAGTCCCCACAGAGGCTATAGCGAGCTTGAGCATGGAGATCATCATCCTCACTCTTGGGAGGATAGCGGGGTCTATTTCACTTCACCAAGCCTCGAGGCCATTGATATTCTATGCGGTCGAGTGCTTGAGGCCTACTATATATGACTGGTGTACTACACTGCTGGGTACAATAAAACACCAGCTGACAGAGTGCAACTTGGGGCGGACCAAAAACTTTGGTTTCAGGAGCATATTGTGCAGTTTCTTCTTTGATAGGGTTCTAGGCCTTAGTCCGAGGGTGGAATTCCCTCCTTGCAGTCTCTGAGATCCTACTTAGACCTGGTGGGAAGAGATACTAACACGATAGAGGGGTGGATGACTCGCCTCTCCATATACTAATGAGTTCTTCCACTAGTTGCGGCAACAGGTGATCGCCATAGATGACTATCCCTGTGAGGGGATTGACTACCGAGGAGATCGAGACATGCCACTTCCACCAGGGGTCGCATTTAGAGACATTGGTAAGATACTCTTTTTATGTTTCGAATATTTAATTTTTTTTATTTTTGTTTTAAGTGAAATAAAAAATCTTTTTGGTGTGATATCACATATTGATGATTGACTAGTTTCTCGCAGACTTGGGTCTGCGAATACCACACGGCTTCCCACGTCATCGGCGTAGAAGCAAGGGTGGGGAGATAGTAGGTGCAACAACAGAGTGCACATTAGAGACTATACGGGTCAACCCAACTCGTATGACTACCAGGGTACTTGTGATCGAGGCGGAGCATCTCGTTGAGGTGATGCAGAGGCATGTAGTGGGGGTACTAGGTACATGGGTGCAGTTGTTCTGGTGTATAGCCAATGTCGTGCACTAATATGTGTAGACTCATCTCGTTGAGGAGGCGAGAGTTACCCATAGGGCTTAGATTCCATGGGGTCCCATTTTTTGTATCGGATATATGTATATTTGAGATCTACGAGCTCCAGTTTTGTACTATGACATCACCTTTTGATAATGAAAAGACTATGATTTTTCGGTTCTACTATATTATGTGTACAAATGTATGAATGTTAAAATGCATGATTCATTGCTTCTTTTAATTATGTGACAAGTGCCAATCTAGGAAATAATTAGTGTATGCATGAACAACATGATTAAACGTCTTGGAACATGAATATAAGTAATAAAATAAAAATTGCATTCCAAGAGTCTTACCCTTAAGAATCTCCTTAGTAGCGTAGGATCCCTCACACAGTACCGACCGTTCAACTGAGATACAACCAGTTGTGAATCCAGGCGAATCTCTAAATATTGGATACCATGCAAAATGGCACCACGAAGCAACTCAATAATGGCACTATACTCAGCCACATTGTTTGATGTGAGACAAGCACCTCTTGAAGACACAAGTTGGTTGTAGGGCGAGTAAATAAGCCACACAACAGATGCTAATATATGCTTATGAATGCTGGCCCCATCCGCAAATCTTAAGAACACTAGAGATTTTGCTGACATCTATCAACCAAAAGGAAGTGAATTATCAGACTCAAAAGAATCAAAGGAAAGCTAAACTATGTACAGAGACTATACAATAGTATACAAAGTATCAGCTCTATCTAGAAGCTCAAGAATAATACTGCTTGAGATAGAGCCCATTTCTAGGCTCCTTCAGGGTGTTCCCTTCATAATTATCTTCCAACACATAGGCTCCTTTCTCAAGGACACGCCTCACAATGTAAGGACTGTGCCACACCTGGTTAAACTTGCCTTCCCCCAGGGGTTCCTTAGCTTGATCATAAAGAAGAACCAAGTCACCTTCATCATACTTCCAGGGACAGATAGACTTATTGTACTAGGCCTTGACATGACGTTTGTTGGCATTTATTGCCATGGCAGTATCCTGACGCTGCTCGTCAAGCTACTCGAGGTGGACTAAGAGTTTCTCTACATCCTAAGTATCAGGCAAGAATTCTATGGCTAGCTTCAAAGAAGGGATCTCACATTCAACCGGTAAGATGGACTCCACACCATGAACTAATTGGAAAGGTGAGAAACTGGTGGAAGTCTTCACTGCAATTTGATAATCCCACAATGCAGGATACAACATGATATGCCAATTATTCTTGCTTTGTTGGATGGTACTTAGAGAATGGCCTTAAGGGAATTATTGACTACCTCAACTTGGCCATTCGCTTGGGGATAATACGAAGATGAGTGATCCTGTCTAAATCCAAGCTTAAGCAATAAATATACCATCATCTTATTTTGAAAGTGACTGCCATGGTCAATGACAATCTCTCTCGGGATACCGAACTGAGCTATGATTTGATTGAACACAAAGTGGGCTCCTGTTTCATCATCGGCTTTAACGGTCGGCATGGCATCAGCCCATTTGGTAAAGTAATCTACGGCCACTATGATATGACGATGCCCCCCAGCCGAAGCTGGGTTGTAATACATGAAATCTACCCCCCACTTGATGAATGGACCGACGGTGACAACTGGGTAGAGAGGGGCAGGATGCGAACATATATTCCTAGAAAACATCTGACAAGGGTGGCATATATTTACAACGTTAACAAAATCTTTAAATATCGTAGGAAAAATATAACCTGCTTGCAAGATACACTGGGTTGTCGCAATCCCGGATAAGTGAGAACCACACGCCCCACTATGGCCGTCATTCAACACTAATTCTGCTTCTTCATGAGTTAAGCAAAGATGCAGGAGAGAGTATTTTCCTTGGTGATACAAAGTCTCACCGGTGATGAAATAATATTTGGCATGATGTCTCACACGCCGTCGCTCATCTCGTGAAATATGCGAAGGGAACTTCAGAGTCTGGAGATATATAATGATGTCTCCATACCAAGGGTCTGACAATGAGATAAGGAATAAATTATCATCCACGAATGAGTCTTCATGAACCACTTCCTCAGCAAGTCTAGGAAAATCCGACATCAGCTCTGCGAAAAACAAGGACTTCACCGACTTCATCGAGGAAAAATCGAGATCGAATTTCCTCAAGGATGAGAATCCATTTATTTTACTTCCCCCCAATCAAACGTCTTGTAAGCAAGAATTGAAAAGGATTAACATGCGCTGCAACCGTGGTTCTCCTAAGCAAGATTTAGTGTCGTAATATCTGGACTGCATGAACATTTGCAAGGGCCAGTTTCTCTACATGATAATACCTTAGTTCAACGTCTACTAGGTTTCGACTGAGATAATAGATAACATGCTCTTGAAGCATATCGCTTCCTGACCAAGACCATACCAATCGTCTCTTGAGACGTGGCCACATAAAGAAAAAATTCTCTCGCATAGTCGGGTGGACTAAGAAGAGGGGCCAATAGCAAGGATTTCTTAATAGCGTCGGAAGACTACTGGGCTCACTCATCCAATATAAAAGGGGTGTCTTTCTTCAATAATCGCACTAAATCCTTAGTAATACTGACATAGTTCACAATGAAACAACGTAAGAAAGTGGCCTTCCCTTGGAGGCTCTGAAGTTGAACCAACGTATGCAGTGGAGGAAACCGAAGTATTGCCTTAACCTTCAACGGATCAACTCTAATACCTTCCTTCGAGACTATAAACCCTAAAAGGCGACCAGTTTTCATGCAGAAGATGCACTTGTTTGGATTCAAACGAATTTTGTAACGATGGAATCTCTCGAAAATAATACGGAGGTGACTTGGGTGATCCACTCTACTACGAGAGTGAGCAGTAAGATCATCCAAGAAAACTTCCATTATACACTTAAGATCGTGATAAGCATAGGTCATGGCCCGCTGAAACGTAGATCTGACATTTTTAAGGCCGAAGGGCATTTTTCGGTATGCGAAAGTACCCTAAGGACATATAAATGCAATTTTATATTGATCCTTAGGTTTGATTTGGATCTGATTATAGCCCAAAAAATCGTCCATAAACAAGAATACTTCGCTTCCCGCACACTCATCCAAGATTTGATCTATGAATGGGGTGGGGAATTTATCTTTAGGACATGCTTTATTCAGATCATGAAAGTCAGTGCACACATAGATTGTTCCCTGCTTCTTATCAACAGGAACGGGGGTGGATACCCATTCGGTAAGGGGAACCGGGTAGATGAAACTAGCCTTAAGCAGTTTCTCTACCTCTTCCTTAATGGCGGCTGACTTCCTAGGATTAACAACACGAAGACGTTGTCGAACAGGCTTAACATGTGGGTAAGTCTTAATCTCATGTTCGACAATACTGGGGTCAATACCTGGCATCTCATCGTAAGAATAGGCGAACACATCCCAGAATTATTTAAATAGATCAGTGTAAATATGGATTTCCTTAGGGGAACAATCAACACTGGTTTACACATTTTCAACTTTTTCGGGAGTACGAGAAATGTTGATTGGGATAGTAGGGGAAATATTAGCCATATTTACATCTTTGTAAATTCCATGTGACTCCAAAGGGACCACAGGGTGACTAACTTTCTTGGATAGAGTTGACTAAAACTCATCTTGCACAATAAGATCAAGGTTGGGAAGGAAATAAGATCTATGATGGAGCCCCCCCCAAGGCTTGTCATTTCCGTTCATGGCCTCGATAATGGCTTCATCTGAAGGTAAAGTGTCATCAAGGAAGCCATGTGAACAAGATAATTCTATTACCCATGCGGGTAGCGTAACAGGATCTTCTTCCTCTGTCCTTGAAGAAGAGAGATCAGGCTCTGCAATGACTTGTTGAATATCACCATAATCAAGCTCAGCTACAGATAAGGGCATGGCCATTTCGATGTGCGAAGAGTCTCCTGATGAGGAACTCGTGGAAGATGTCTGGAATGGTACTGGATGCAGTGATGAAGGAGAATCATCAGAGATGGTTCCTATAAAGGAGATTGGTGAGGAAAAATCAAAAGATCCCATCAGGGAGGAATATAAGACTACACCAACATTCCCAGTTTCGAGATGAGAATTTTTGATATGAGGGACCACCGATCTCGACGACGCTATGGGACTGGAACTAGTAAAAGATAGTTGATTGACTGTCACAATATTGCATTCATGGGGAAAGAAAATGACTCTAAAGACATAGGATACGATCGCTCTCATAGTGTAGATCCAATTCCTACCCAGTAAAAGGTTATAGTCAAGGGGAGCATCAACCACCTTGACCTCTATAGGCACGGTCTTTCCACCCAATTGGACCTAGAGGGAGGGTATAATACCATGCGGCCTGAAAGAATGACCATCGAATGCAGTAAGCATGGTCATGGAATTCGACAATGGAGGAGAGGCGAGAGCCCTCCAACAAGATAAAGACATCACTGAAGTGGAAGCACCTTCGTCAACAAAGGTCCTCTTAAAGATCATCTCTAAACACCTAACATGAACTTGAAAATCCACATGATAGGGAAACCAAGGTTGAACATCAGTAACATCAAACGTGATGACATTAGGGCTATAAGGATCAAGGACTCCCAAATCGGATAGAAGGGTGTTCCTTTGTGAAGGACAAGCTTGAAGGACCTCTAGAGCCGACATAGCACACGGGGTTTGGCCCAGATCATCCACAATCGAGTAGTTCTGGGCGGATCGGGCATTAGGATTATGTGTCGAGTGCTTGAGGACACCTTTCGGTATCCGCAGCATAAGGTTGTGCTTCTCGATATGCAAAGGAGTCTCTGGTGGAGGGAGCTCATTCCCCCAAGAAGGTTGTAGAGATCCATAATAACATGAGCGAGTAGCAACACAAATATCTGATTTGACCATGTTTATGTATCCAAAACCATTGTCATGGGTAGAAGAAGTCAAATTTTTAGTAGTCCCATGACCAGCGATGGAAGCACCAGAAGTCATATTCTGATGATGAGGAAGGGGATTTGTCAACACATCTAGTTTCTATGCGATGTTCTTCGATGCTTCCTCCATACGAGGACACAAATGTATAAGGTCATCCTCTGAGCAAAGTTTACAAGGAAAATTCACCTTACGCTTGGGCTTGCGGTCCCCACTAGCATTTTCACCATCTCGAGGAGGGTTAGCGTTCCCTTTCTTATTCTTATTGTTCCCACCCCTAGGGTTATTATTCCCCTTGTTTTTCCCACCAGGTTGCTGGTTACCGGATGGATTCGTCGATTGCACATAATGTACATTGGACGATTGGGTGGAAATGGACGAGGCAAGAGCCTGTCCAGAAGTAGACTGGTTAATAGACAAGTTATGAATCTGATTCGCAACCATATATACATAACAAGCACTTACAGAACCAACAATGCCATCAACATGCAGTCCAGGAGCGGGCTTGGGTTCATGTCTTGATCGCAGCACGTCAGGTATAATGTCATACAGAATCCCAGATTGAGCATAGACTAGGTCTAACTGCTGGGATCTACAAATGGCTTGTTCCTCAGTCATAATTCTGGACAATGAAACTTCCTTTGAAATATAAGGGAGAAAAGACTTGATGAATGATTCCAGGAGAAACTCCAGAGGAATGTTGGATTTTACTAACCTCTTATGTCGACGCCACTCTTGAATGTGATCAGAAATGTGTGTGGCTTTATCCTGGCAGAAGGTGGACAATATTTCAGTTCCAGTGTCATAACGAACTGACAACTGAAAGTGATCTAGAAAAACCAAACCCAAATCATCGAAGCTCTTATATGTGCTCCCAGGTAACTCGACATACCATTTCGTGACATCCCCCATAAGGGTGCATTGAAATAGCCTCAAACAGATAGAATCGTGGTTTAAGGAGTTCGAGGAGAACCATAGATGGAATGTGGTGACGTGATAACCCGGATCCTCACCCTTTTCCCCCTCAAACTTTGGAACATCGGAAGGGAGCTTGGTGGGGACTGGGGGCCATGTATAGTCATGACACACCGAATCATTTGTGAGCTTAGAAAGATCAGGAAATTTCAACCTAGCGAGGAAAGGGAGCTGAGGTTGTGAAGCTTGAGTACAAACTCCTGAAAGAGGCTGACTTTGCGAAATCGAGGATGAGACCATGTACATCTAGGTCGACATCTGAGGTGTCAATGAACTATGATAGAGTCGATGACCCTAACCAGTAGGATAATACGCTCCTCCCACTTGACCCATATAAGGATGCATAGGTATGTGCATAGAAGGGGCTCCATAAGAGGGAACGGGATAAGTGCCAAAACCAGCTGAATAAACATGAAAATTACCTTAATAAGAATGGGGTTCCATATAACCACTTGATGTGCAAAAACTAGCCAGGTAAGGGCCATAAGAAATCAGTATGTTCCCACCCCAAGGAGCCGAATAACTAGGAGGAGGGGGAGTACGTGGAATCATATAGGCATTCGAAGGCATGGGCGCAGAGGCATAGAGGTTAACGGATGGGATATAGGTCGTAGATCCGATGTCTACCGTGAGACCTCCACCCGAGAAAGGATTCGCACTAACACTAGGGGCTGACGAAGGAGGCGGCCATCCTCCAAAATTCAGAGAAGAGGGAGGGATGTGACCACTCCCAAACTGATAAGCAGTAAAGGGGGGTATGGTGCCCCCAAGCCCAATGCTATAGCTAGTGTGACTATTGGATGGGGAGGAAGTAGCACTCAACATAAAACAAGGCATACCAAAAGTAAAAGGGTCTGGGGTCGGGACGACGGATGCAGAACCAAAAACTGACACACACATAGATGAACCATACAGATGACCTGATGACCATGTATCATCAAATGGGTTCCTACTAGTGGGTTTGGATTCCCTAAAACCATAAGGAGTAGTGTGTGATGAACCTCCCTCCCGTCCAGTCCTCAGAGAGTATGTGTGAGGAGGGGAAGTTCTCTTCGTGCCAGCATACAGAGTCATTGGGACTCCTAACATGCCATATGCAGAACTCATAGTGGGAGCTCTCTGAATCTCATGCCATGTGAATAAAGGACCAACGATAGTCCTCTGATGTCTCTTGTGAAGAGACTGTAACGGATCTCTAGCTGGAAAACCATCCAATCGACGAGATCGGTGGAGAGACAGATCTCGATCCACGATGGCCTCAAAGATTCAATAGATAAGCGTCTCCTAACATCCTACTAAATCGTCATAGAGCACACACCTAAAAGAAGATACAGCCAAAATGCACACAACAAGGAACTGGCTCAAAAGACCTCCAAACACTACAGCCGGTATGTCTCGCCTAACAGAGGCCTAAGACTCCCAATGAAATGTCCCGTTCTATCCATCCAGTGCAAGGGAGGAAACATGACCAAGCATACCGACTTATTTGGAAATCTCAACCCCATACACTACTAAGAAATTCATGGATGAATAAAAACTTATGTATACATATTCATACTCAAACAAACACAGCATAATTAAACACTATATATACACACAGTTTTATCATGCATTCAGCATATAAACAACAGTCATTAATTAAAACATTGCAGAGCACAGAATTAACATAACTTTACCACAAGGAATACTTATCTTGAAATGAAACTGTCCAAACAATTGGCTATGTGAGAGCAATGTTCCACCCAACCATAGATCTCTCTCCAGCCTATATTCTTTCAGCTGAGATATCACCCTCGAGCTGGGTTGTGTATCCACTAAGGAGGAACTAAATAGGTTCACTCACACCCATGGTTTCACTCAAATAGTCATGCTAATCCAACACATAGTTGGGTTTATCAGTGTTAACACCTAAAAAGTGCTCACTAGCTCATTTCCTTATTCACATGACCCATTTGTCCACTTTTCCACCATCTGAGCCTCTGAAGCCAACAAAAGGTCACCAAAATACCTTAGTACACCCCTTTTCCCACTCAAAAAGATTATTTTTCCTAAAAAAGCATAAAAAACCCTCAAAAAGGGTCCAAATTCCCAAAAATATTAAAAAGGAAATAAAAATATTAATTTTATTCAAAAAATGAAAAAAGGAGGGAAAAGTACCTAAACCATGTTGGTCAATACCATTGGTTTCCACAAAACCACAAATGGTATTCCCCACCACCAAAACCTATAAAAAGGTGGTAGGGGCTCCTCATTTCACATCCATCCATCTTCCTATCCTCATGCTGCCAAAATCTCCCTTGAGTATTTGGCCATTGTAGCAACCTTGGAGAAAGGACCCTTTGGAGTTTGGAGCTACTCATCCTTGGAGCTTCTCAACTATCTTCATCACTTGGAGGTATTATCGCAAGCACTTGCTTGCCCCCATTTTTTCAATACAAATTTATTTTCTCAAATTCTTGTTCTTGTTTTTAATTCAAAATTTTATAATGAAATGCACATGCTAGTTTAGTTTAGTTTAGATTTAGTTTATTGTTATTTGCTTTACATTGAAACTGCTGCTACTAGTTAGCAGGTGCCCATAGCACTAAGCTTGGTTGCAAAACCAAGCCAACAGTTTTTGGCGACTCCTCTGCTTTTCGAATCTTTAGATCTCCCTTTTGCTTTAGATCTTAGTTTTTGATAGTATTAAGTAGTTTAATTCATAGATCTGCCACCCTAGACAACAGATCCATTGCTGTTCTAGATCTTGGCCCATTTTTTAGCCATTAACAACCCAAAATTCTCAATTTTTGGGTTCGTTTTTCGGCGTCCGCGTACAGCTTTCACCTCGCGGCTTTTTGCCCAACAGTCGCGCGGATCATCGCGACTGCGCGGCTTTTTTCCGCGCGGTTCACCTCGGCTTCGCGACCTATTTGCGCACTGCACATCGCGGCTTCGCGGACATTTTCTACGCTGCACATCGCGACTGTGTGCTGAAATCCCATGCGGTCCATCGCGGCTTCGCGGCCGAAACCCGCGTGGTCCATCGCGGCTGTTCTGTCAAAACCCGCGATGCCATTTTTTCCATTTGGCCAATCCAATTTAAAAAATTAAATTTTTACTGTTTTTTCTGCCCACATAGCATGTTTTACAGTACTGAAATTCCAGCATTGTTTACAGCTATAGAAAAATTTTACTATTTAAAATGCATGTGAAAAAGTCTTTTTAAATATTTTTAGAAATTGAAAGAAGGATCTCTTTGCACTTTATCTAGATTTAAATTTTTTTACTGTTTACTTCTTTGATTTTTTGCCCATAGCAATTTTTGAAAAAGAAATCCATTTATTTCTCAAAGAAGTTACATTATTTGCTTTCCTATTTCAAAAGATCCTTTGTTTTTTGAATAATCTTTGCAAAGCACTTAATTTCCATTTATTGAAAAAGTCATAATATTTTCTTTTTATTTCAAAAGATCCTTTGTTTTTTGAATACTTAGCATTTACTTTTTCAATTTCAGTTTAAAAATATCACACGTGCACCCACTCAAACACTAATTTTAAACTGAGCCTTAAAACTTACCCTAATTTCAACCCACTTTTAACCCCACTTGGGGAACACTAAAAGAAATTTGTAGCTAGGTAGTATTGAGGGGATAGGTGTTCCAATAACACCCCTCAGTTATTACATCTGAGACATAGTTGTTGTCCATTAGGGAGCTAAAATCTCTTAGTATTTATTGGCGCGGTCACAACCGGTTTGTGGGAAGGCCTCTCCCCTAGGAGGGTTGAAGTCGCGAGGATGGTTCCGGAAGCCTGAGTGGAGTACCGAAATCCATTCAGTAACCGAAGGGCTACCATTCGCAATTCTCAATATATCCCTGTATGGGGGTATTGCGGTAAAGGACCAAACGACAGATTTACCTTTTCTTGACGCGTCATGAACGGAGTATCCTAGTTGCCATTCTTTAGGATTGATTACCCGGTGTCCCTCCCGGTAGGGGGATATCTAGCCGTTGTCTCAACACTCATATTGTCTGACTTGGATTTCATCACCTTGCAGAGAATATCATTTGTTGATTCACAATACTTTTAGTTAGGTGTTTGCATGATTCAACCCACCTTTGGTCTAGTTACACCTATTTTTTCTAGAAGCTGTTTGCATGTTGGTACTCTGACCATTTTTTGCATCCCTCCACTTATTATAGCACAGCTGCTATAATAAGTGCCTTTTTGAGGTTGATTTTTTGGCCTGAGAGCCTTCATTTTTACTCCCCTTCTTGCACCCTTGGTTGCATTAGGGTTTTGAGTTTTTATACATTACCATTTTTACACATCAGATTTTTTACACAAAAACATATTTCTCACCATTGAGAATTTTAGACGCTCTCGCCGTCTTCAGGGCGAACTCCCAGAGTTCAGTCTACTTGGCTCGCCACGTCACCGACGCCGAGCCTTATCCCTTGACTCGACACATCGTCGGTCTAACAGACAGTCATCCGATTCTGACACGCCTCACTTCACCTCCGATTCTGAGGCAGAATCCGAAAACCCCACAGAGTTATTTCTGACCAACCTTATGGCTGGAACACCATTTGACCCACTCTTTACCAGCACCATAGGTGAGACATCCACAGATCCTGCTACCGCGGTGCCATCCATGGCAGCAACCACCCCCCTGGGTATGCCTAATATGGGCAAAACTCCACCCTTAGGAATGCCCAGCACAGGGCCACCTCCTGTTATAGGAATTCCCAACACAGGGCCACCACCTGTTATGGGTATGCCCAACATAGGGGTCACACCCCCTCTGGTTTCCACAAACCCTATCTCCGGAATCCCTACTGCTATTCCTAACCCAAGTGTAACCCATGTTGCACTTGGAAGCACTGGCCCATACTAGACCACACCTATTGGAGGACACATACCTTCAATACCTAGCATACCTTTAGGCGCTATTGGACCCCTACATCATACCACCATGACTAGTCATGTCCCAGTCACTACGCTACATACATCTGCTACCTTACCTTACATGGCGAGTCTGAACTTACCAGACTTAGCCAGGCTCACCAATGACCCCATCAGACACGATCCTGCGTGGCCTCTCATGCCCACCAAACTCCCCTCCGACATCCCTAAGTTTGAGGGAAAGGCAGGTGAGGACCCCCAGAACCATATCATGTCTTTCCATCTATGGTGTTCCTCCAACTCTATAGTGGACGACTTTGTCCGCCTCCGTCTGTTACAGCGCACCTTCACTGGCTCTGCAGCTAAGTGGTATATCGAGCAGCCCCATGAGACGCATGCCACCTTTACCTCCCTTGCCTCGACCTTCCTGCAGTTCTTCCAGTTACCTGTCCGCTATGATGCGAGAGTTGAGATCCTACTGTCTTGCAGACAGAACACGGCCACCCACATCACTGACCACATTCATGAATGGCGTCGACGCCGAAGCCTCTGCAAAATCAAGTTAGATGACCGTATCTTCTTAGATTGGTTTCTAAAATCCCTCCTCCCTCTCATCGCGAAGGATGTGGCATCCGAACGACCCCATTCTGAAGAAGAGGCCATCCTGAAAGCCCAACAGTTTGACCTCATTTACGCCCAGTCGGGTTATCTGTATACCATTATACAGGATGCACCTCGTGTTGATTCATCCCAACACGATGCGCCAGGGGCATCCCATGCCGCAGATGGCATCATTGGTCGTATTACCTTGCATCCCCAACCATTTTCCATTGCACATCCTAGCCATGGTACCGACCTTTCGCGGGCTACATCTCAATCTGGAGCAACCAATTCATATGCTCCCATGGCACATCACCACCATATCCATGGAACTTCATGTCCACCTCAGTGCTTTGGTCACGCACCATCTGCATACACCCCCCCAGTCGCACCTTAACCTGTGTACTATCCACAGCTAGCTGCGACAGCTAACCCAAAACCTCCAATAGCTCAGGGTTACCAACAACCCCAGCAGGTATCTGGTCCACTTCCAACCCCACCGGTGTATTATCCACCACAACCTGCTCCCGCACCTGCGGCGAACCAAAATCCTCCCACTGCTCAAGGGCAAGTGTACACACAGCACAACCAGCCCCAGCACCAGAACAACCAGCGCAACCAAGATGCGCAATAGAACCGTGGAAGAGGATGTAACCGTGGTAATAACCAACAACATCAGCAAGGTCCTCCACCTGCCAATCCTCCGCAAAATAACAATGCTGCTCCCCCCAACCGCAACCCAGATTGGAATCCCAAGTAGCCTAGAAATAATAATCTCAGAACAAGCCATCCTTGTTCTATTTGCGGGGTTTATGGTCATTACACGCATGCTTGCCCACATTTGGACCGAGCTCGGCAACTTTGGACTGACGATGCCCATCGTCAAGGGTACATCAACCTTTGGTATTGCAAAACCCCTTTCCAAACCAAGGTGTAGTGAACACCCAGCCATTAGCTCCCCCTCAGGGCAACGCGCCACCACAACAGATCACTTATGCAGCTCCTGATCAATCCATGTTCGATTCAGGTACTCACCACTTGTTGATGATGTCAACCGCCGATGCCAACCTCCAAACCCGCCGGAACCAATATGGTTCCACCTCTGAATCCCCTCCTGCAGACAAAAACGTTAACGTTAGTCCCACAGATCAAACGTTACGTATACCTCCGGTTCCACTTGATAGCGCTACCAAAGCACCTCGCTTCCCACTTCGTCGCATCAACAATAACCCCAATGCACGTGCTGTGTCGAATTACAACATCGTAGACGACTTAGCCCAGTCTCCTGCAGCCATGTCTGCTTTAGAAGTCTTGAAAAACTGTCCTTCATAGCGCAAGACTTTACTCTCTGCCATTGGCGCCATTGACCCCAATGATTCACAGCTGATCGCATTCGATTCAGACCAGTCTAAACCATGACTGCCTTCCAGTTTAGCATTCCAAGTTTCCGTTTCTGTTTGGAATCTTGTCATCCATCGGTGCATTATCGATGAAGGGGCCTCTACATGCGTCATGTCCACATTCGTTTGGCAGAAGTTGGGATCCCATACTCTCCAGCAATCCACCACTGCGTTGAGAGCCTACGACGGCCGTTCGACACAACCCCAGGGTCTCTTACCTAAGGTCCCCGTCCAGCTGGCTGGTAAAACCGTACTCATTGACATTGAGGTCATCAATGCCCAGCTCGATTATAACCTTTTACTTGGCCGTAGCTACATGTATGCCATGCGGGCTGTTGCCTCATCCGTTTTTCATACCATGCAGTTCCCCCATGAGGGATGCGTGGTCAAGGTCGACCAACTCACCTACTACGATCGTAAGGCCCCCACCACACCTGAAAATGTTCTCCCCATGGTTGAAAAACCTGTTTGTGGTGCGAATACCTCATTCGTTTCCTTAGTGGGACTCGGACTATACTCCGACACGCCGATGACTTCTACCTTCCAGGCCATTCCACCACCGTCACCGGAGACACACGTCGCTAACCTTTGTACTCTTTCCCACAATACCCAAACTCCCAACAATCAACAGCCCTTGTTTCCTAAACCACCATTGGTCCCTAGTCACATCGGTGTTACACCCATCCACACAATCCCCTTCCTATTTCCTCCCTCGGGCGTAGTAAGCGCTCCGGTTATGGCTACCCTTAGTCTCCCCGGGTTAACATTGGGATTACCCGTGTGGTATATTTTGCCTCCCGTTCCCCCGCCGACACCAAATGTCATCCTGCAACCGGTGCAACCCATTGTCACTTCTACCCAACCACCTCCCAGTATCACGACTCCTTCGTCATCGACAAATCCCCCCCCTCTCATTAGGCCCACTGGGGGCAGAGGCCCACAACCATACACTGCGGTACCCCCACCTAAAGCAGTTAAACCTCCCCCCGTGTTTCGTGCTCCTCCCAAATGCTCGTTGTGTGATGAGTTAGGCCATCCAACTCATCAGTGTCCACAGTTACCGGCATTACAGGAACACATGCAAATGCTGGACGACGACCCCAACATCCCAGTTGTCAAACTCGACCCAAATCCCAAGCCTCGTGATAAGTCACTGCGCACTAACCACCCATGTGCCATATGCGGTGTTTACGGCCACTACTCACATCACTGTCCTGATATCCCTGATTACAGAGCAGCGTTGTATGAGTTGAATAACGTCGACTTAGAAATATCTCCTCCCCTCATCGAGGAGATCTACCCTCCTGCATCATCTTCATTCAGAGAGATCTCTAACCTCTCACCCCCAATAATAAAAGCACCCTCCGCCGGCACCCACCAACTCACTAACTTGTTCAGGAGCCGTCTCACTAAATGAATAGGTGGGATCTGAGCGAACTTCAAGAGTCCACTCACCGCCAGAGTTTGTTGCACCCCTAGGTCAGTCTGAATCCGCAGCATCAGATCATCATCTATCTCCCGCTCTGGCCATGAGGCCAATGGTCTCCTTAACATCCTGCCAAAAAACAGAAGAAATTTTTAGCCCCAGCAAAATTTTTTTGCAAAAAATACCATCGCGGCTTTTCCATTAAAAGCCGCGATGACCATCACAGCCTTTCCATTAAAAGCCGCGATGATCATCGCGGCCTCCAGTCAAGAACCCGTGATGAACATCGCGGATATTTGCCAGACAGTCGCGATGAACATCGCGACTATCTCCCATGAACTCGCGATGAACATCGCCGGTTCCAACCTCACAGTCGCGATGAACATCACGACTGTCAACCTAAAAACCCGTGCGGTTCATCGCGGGAATAGACCCGAAACCCGCGATATCCCACGTTGGAAGGTCAACGTGGAATTTCACGGCCTTCGGGGGCCTGCCGCCAAACAAAAAAGAGATAATTGAAAAGGCTAATGAAAATAGGGTTACCTGAAACTCGCAGAATCGAAAACCAACGGTCAAATCTCCCAGAAATCGAGAAAGAGCTCTGACTGCTCTGCCAAACTCGCACGTAACAATGACACGTCATATGGGCCCCACGCCCTATTTATAGAAATTCCATCATTTTTCAAATCACCATTCCGGTCTCATACAACGTCCGTTTCTCAAACCGTTGGTACCATTGGAATCAGCACAGTGAGAAATCCATGATAGATCTTTCATTTTCCTGTTTTCACCAGGTCCATTTTTTGACCATTTTTTAGATGCCCTCGTCGCCTTGGTTTGCATGCCACATCGGTCGTCGTCCGTTTTTAGCGAGTCTTATATCGCCGGATTTAGTTTTCCACGCTCGTGATGATGCTTGAGATCATTTCTCACTCTCACACCCAGATTTTTCGGGCATCTTTCCATGCCCCCCTCGTCGCCTCGGTTTGCGTGCCACATCGGTCGTTCTCTGTTTCTGATGTGTTTTATATCACCGAATTCAGTTTTCCGCGCTCGTGATGACGCTTGAGATCATTTCTCGCTCTCACCTCTAGTTTTTTCGGGCATTGTTTCCCATGCCCCCTCGTCGCCTCGATTTGCGTGCCACATTGGCCGTTCTCCGTTTTCGACAAACTTTACATCGTTGGATTCAGTTTTTCGCGATTGTGACGATGCTTGAGATCATTTCTCGCTCTCACGCCCATACTTTTTGGCCACTTTTTCAAAAGTGCCCTCTCATTGACTCGATTTGCGTGCCACATTGGCCGTAGCCCCCTTTGGACAATCTTTATGTCACCGGATCCAATATCCCACACACATAATGACGCTTGAGACCTTTTCTCGCTCCCATCAATCCCTCGATTTTTGGTATGATTTTATCCCTTTTTCGGGCCGAGCAATCCCTTTTATGAAAAAGGCACTTAGGGAGTTTCTGTTAAGCTCTTTTCTGACTCCTAAAACAATGAAAAGATCGCCGAGCAACCTTGCTTCCTTTCATGCTCGATAAACGTATCTGAAAGGGCGTCTACCTGGTATAAGTTTACCCCTTTTCCAGACCTTGTAGACTAATTACGAAAAAGGTATACTCTAGTCACACCGGCTAGAAGAGTTCTCCATCTGCATCATTTTATGCTTTTTCGGGCCTTGGAGACTAAACTTACAAAAAAGAAACACCAATGGAGTCCCCTTACTGCTTTCAGACTCTCTAAACATGAAAGCGACCACGAGCAATCACCATCCTGGGCTCGTAAAACCAACATGATAGTAATCATAACCACTGCAGAGTCTTCTTATCATTTTCAGACTCCTTAAAAATGAAAGCACCAATGAGCACGAACAGTCCTGGGCTCACAAATCCACAGGACAGTACCATTTCAGAGCACGCTTTTATCCCTTCTTGGAGCTCATTGAAACTACGAAGAAGGACCCAATGGCGCTTCTCGGTGCCACGACAGATCACGTCTACTCATATGGCAGCTTCCCCATTTTGGTCGCCTTTGTTCAGAGTATTCTGCAGTATGTCACCCTGAGAACCCCCCGACAGCACCCATCAGCTTGATTCCCCCCAGAGTCAATACACACTCTTCAGTCCTTGAAAAGCAATGATCCCCACACCTATAAGTCAGTTCCCTACGCTGCCAGGTCAACCATGTTATCATGCTCTGAACAAAGGAAGTTTGAGTCTTCCCATTATGACCCTAGTTACTTCCCATCCCCACAAGTATGTCAGTGCTACCATCAGTACTACCACACTTCAGTTCTACACCTCGCGCTCCTATCAAGGAAACATCATTGCCTTGTTAGTTGCTGGTCTCCCTCTGTCGACGACAACCAAATTTATTCCAGAGGATAGACCTAGAGGTCCCTGTGTCTTGGACTCATCACCATTTATGATGAGTTCCTACGAATCATTTTGAGAAGAGCCCTTAGTGCTTCTCCAAATGGTTGTTTCTCACATGCTCGACTTCAACACCTTGATCGCATCTTTGAGACTCGCACGGGGCATCGGTCCGTTCAGTTATCTGTTAACACCTAAAAAGTGCTCACTAGCTCATTTCCTTATTCACATGACCCATTTGTCCACTTTTCCACCATCTGAGCCTCTGAAGCCAACAAAAGGTCACCAAAAGACCTTAGTACACCCCTTTTCCGACTCAAAAAGATTATTTTTCCTAAAAAAACATAAAAAACCCTCAAAAAGGGTCCAAATTCCCAAAAATATTAAAAAGGGAATAAAAATATTAATTTTATTCAAAAAAGGAAAAAAGGAGGGAAAAGTACCTAAACCATGTTGGTCAATACCATTGGTTTCCACAAAACCACAAATGGTATTCCCCACCACCAAAACCTATAAAAAGGTGGTAGGGGCTTCTCATTTCACATCCATCCATCTTCCTATCCTCATGCTGCCAAAATCTCCCTTGAGTATTTGGCCATTGTAGCAACCTTGGAGAAAGGACCCTTTGGAGTTTGGAGCTGCTCATCCTTGGAGCTTCTCAACTATCTTCATCACTTGGAGGTATTATCGCAAGCACTTGCTTGCCCCCATTTTTTCAATACAAATTTATTTTCTCAAATTCTTGTTCTTGTTTTTAATTCAAAATTTTATAATGAAATGCACATGCTAGTTTAGTTTAGTTTAGATTTAGTTTATTGTTATTTGCTTTACATTGAAACTGCTGCTACTAGTTAGCAGGTGCCCATAGCACTAAGCTTGGTTGCAAAACCAAGCCAACAATCAGGCATGCAATAAGAAAAGGAGGAGGATGCTAAGCCAGTGAGCTCAACCATAGATCTACAGGCACCTCAAATGAACTCAACAGTCATGGCACCCACAATACCTAGCTCACCCAACACAAGGAAGATCCCCTTCTCTGTTGCACAGTCCCTTGGGTGTCCCTTCTGTCTAGTGATATTCAAGGTGGGCATAGAAAGTTTCAGCTGCTAATTCCTTGAGATTCCATCCTTCATTGGGTTTATCAAGCAACCCAACCTCTGTTTAATCATTCACACTTGGATTTCTCACAATTATGTCAATAATTAACTCAATCCCGTCACTGGATTTCTGGGCTATAAAAATTGGGTTTTCCAATGGATTTTGGGGTATCTAATACTCTCAATTTTTTCCAAGGTTCATATATATGGATCCCTCATTGTATTTCACTGTCAATACCAAATTTTGGGCATTTATGGCACTTCAAAACGTGGGTTCTTGCAAAGTTGCGATTTTTGGTTTTTTTCACTGCTAGGCATTCGTAATGGATGAAAATTGAAGCTGGGATCTTCAACAATGGAATGGGAATGAGGAAGAACCCATTCCCATGAGGTAGGGTGACTTGTGGTACAAGAAAAACAGAGCCCATACCTGCCATACGAATTTCTGGGCTGCCTATGCTCCATTGAAGCCATCGACTGATTTCTCAACAAATTTCTTACAACTAAATTAAATGTCAGCAAGGAAAGTCAAATGGGTTCTCAAAATGACATTTGGAAACCTATTGTTCAATCCCACAGCCCCCTCACCACTCCCTAGTGGAATACACATGGCCCCTTCTCATTAGTTGCCTCCATAGCCAGTTTTGGTATTTTATTGAACTATTAATATTTACATCATTTTACAATATCCCATGGCTTAATAGCACATGGATAACAAAATTTCAAATACTTGTCCATTTTAAATAAAATCCAAACATACACTAGCGGGGCCTTGGCCTTGAGCTCTATGCTAGGGAAACATACGTCACATGTATACAATATTTACATTAAAATCCAATATTACATAAGGGTCAAAATTGGGGTATTACACCCAAATTATAACCGGAGGTAACAAAATCAGTTATAAGGGCCCTCGGACTTCAATGTGTAACCACAATAGTGTTGTCCGACCCCTATCTGACTCAAGACACTCATAGAATAATCGTTACAAATTCCCTATGCGATACCTAGGTAAGGAAACTAAGGTCACCACGTATAACCAATGCTCAAGCGAACAGTCGCAGGTGGGATTTGCCGTATGGTAGGGTAGCTAAGCCCAACACTCAAAACAGTCAAATCCCTCAAGAGTCCCCAGATACGAACAAATCCTAGATATATCTCCCACATTCAGCAAGTATTGACGAGTTATCTACACAACCTACCTCCCGTGACCTCTTGCTTAACTCTGGTGTGAGTAGAGGATCCTGAGAACACCATTGTATACCATGGGTTTCACCACTCCCTGGTCAGACACATAATGTTTGCTTGATAGTCTTGGATTGTTTACTTTCACAGGTTCTATTCAAAGACTCTACAACCTATTCTTGTTGGTGCACCCTAGAAAAGAAAAAACATTCTAATCAATTTTAATTAATCGTTAATTTTATTGGCTGTGATTACTCAAAGGAATATGGTCGTGAAACTAGTTATATGAAATGACTCAATAATATGCACAGCATGAAAACAATAGACTCGTCTTCCAATAGAAAAAATGTATACCACTAAATGAAAATCAAACCAAAGTCTCTTCTTCCGAAATAAAATGCAATCTCTCTACAATATTTCATGTCCAATCAAACCCTAATGAAGTCACAAGTACTCAAATGCAAAATGCAAGTATAAAAAAGCAAATTTGTTTGTATTTTCAATATAAATAAATGAAAATGCAACTAGAATCAATACTTTTCAGAAAAATATGCAAAGAATGTAGTACAGATAACCCAGCAAAACCAAAAATTAAGACTCAACTAAGCAAATGAAGAAAAATGGTTAAAAAGCATTTTTTTCTCAAAAAAGAAAGAAAGAGGAGCTTCTTGTCACTAAAAAGACAATAAATAGTCAAGATACAGGCCCAACAAGACTCAGAAACACCTGAAACTCACCCAACATCGACCAAACACTAGAACAAAGGCAAACACGAGGTTGTATGCAACTGTTCAATGAATAGTGGCATATGTACACGGGCTAGTTCAATAACAGTCACGTGTATATGCAGGTAAACCAAAGCAAAGTCGTGTACAGGGAAAGATAGATGAACAAAAATGAGTAAAAAAACCAAGAAACTTAGGATTTTTCCTATATAAAGCCTGACAACCTACCAGCGACACAGAAACCCGAAAGAACAATGAACCAAAATAAGGAAAAGTTTCCCAAAAGACCCCAAATGGAGGCTTCTCCCCAGTGGAGTCGCCAATTCTTTTACAGAGAAAAACTTCCTATGGATTGGTAGACCACAACAGATAGATGGACTCGAGAAATCAACTCATTCTCCAACATATGCTATATAAATGTAAATGAGGATTAACAAAATAAAGGACCCACCTCAATCCGGACATCTGATGAGGAATTTCGTTAAGCTTTCGAATCAAAACACTTGAACCTGCAACTTAGTCTCAACAATGAACGCAAATAAGTGCATATGATATATGGAAGAGGTCAGCACATACAATAGCATAATCCATGATATATATAAGAATATGTACCCAATGATAATAAATGATCATTCACAATATAAATGGACGAGAAAATGAGTATTTCTATTAATATGAACAAGAAGTACAAGATACAACCTCTTGTCGGCAACTCATCTAAACCAAGAACTAGGTCCCTCCACTTGTGCCTCCACCACTTCAATCCCCCATACAATGGAAAAATAACGAGTAAAAGAACAAATCCTTCACAAGATATGAAAGAGTTTGGGAGGTGAACATGAATGGTTCACAACAACTAAGATTAATGGATGTAGACTCAAGCAAGGTGAAATTTCGATAGAGTTTCAATGCTCTTCTCTCTCTCCCCTTTCCATGCACCACAATAGCTCAATATATAACCCTCCAAAGGTAAGTGAAAGGTCGAATCGAGTCGTTTCAATATACATGGAGGGCCAAAGGTCACAATGGCTGCTTTTTGGAGTAGAAAAAATAGAGTTTTTACTTTTATTTACCAAAATTCAATGTACGCTGGTTGTAGTGATGAAACCAGCGTATACGCGAGGTGTACTCAAGTACCTCACATATAGGAGGAAAAATAAGGAAAAAAGGGTTCAAAGAGAACCAACAATATGGTTTTGAGTCTATAGATGGATAAGGGAGGCCAAGGAGTATTAATTCTCACAAGGTGGCAAAATATGGTGTAACAATTTGGTAGACCGAAAGTAGATTGGAAGTAAGTGTAGGAACATAGAGTACATTTGAGAAGTATCCATGATCAATTTTGATCCTTCCAATCCCCTCAAAGGAGACCTTAGAATCATTCCACAACATGATGGAAGGGACAATAGTGCATTCGAAACCAGTGAAGATATCTTTGGAGGAAGACATGTATCTTGATGCTCATGAATCTATGATGAAGGAGGACTCTCTTGATGCACCTTCCATGAGATCATGGCATCTCTCCTTGTCCTCAGATTTAGAAGGTTCATCTTTTTTCTTCCTAGCACATGCAGGTACTGGGAGGTAATTATTTTCAAGTAACTGATCCATCAAGTCTATATTCTTCTTCATACAAGAACTCTCGGGATGAAATCCTCCATTGCAATAGGTACATTTGGATTTCTCCTTTAGAGAATGCTTGTTCTTCTTGGAACTCGAAGCCCCTTTTGACTGATAGGGAGCCTCCTTTTGCTTCTGCTCATTTGAATTTCTATTAAAAAAAAATTTCTTGCCCTTGCCATTCGCTCTCTTCACCTCAGCAGCTGCAAGTGTCGAATCCATGTTTGGTTTTATCATTCCCATTTGAATCAACTTCTCCTCTTGTGTGAGAGATTGGATCAAGTCATAAAGAGTGGGAAACTTCCATTTTGGATGGATAGCTTCGTTGTTAGAAAGGTAGAGACAAATAATGAGTAGTTAGGCCCAATTTTGTCAGTATGGCAAGGATGAGCTCCTTCTCTTCCTTCTCTATTCCATATCTCTTCAATTGTGAAATCAGATTTTAAAACTTGGTAAGAAACTCATTGATGGAGTTGAAGCTACAAGGGACGAGTGAGATAAGCTCATTTTCCAACTTGTGACCTTTCAAGTAATCTTTCTATCCAAGAAGAGATTTGAGCTTGTCCCAAACTTCGTTTGGAGTGGCTAGATCTATGACATGAAAATGGAGGTCTTAGGAAATGCTGAGGAGTAGCAGTCCTACTGCTTCATCAAGTTTATCCAAGTACTTGGATTTCTCTACTGCACTAGTGGGTTCGACTGCAATCCTATTCAATACTCTAGAGAGGCCCTTGGAATTCATGAATATTTCCATATTGGCCTTCCATTCGACATAATTGAATGAATTCAGTTTTAGATCCATTGGTAGTTGTTGAAGTCGAATTGAAGATGAATTCGAATGATGGAGATAACCTACAAAACAATGAAATTGTTGATGGATATTTGCTGCAAATTCGAATTGAACACTGCCTTAGGACAATGAGCACATGTGACTGGATCCTTCACACCTGGCTAGACCTCACTGGATTGCTCCAGTGAATTCAAGACAATTGCACCAAGAATTGTTGTGGAAATCTAGAGGCTTCTGGTGCTCAATGAAAGACAGCTGCTCAACGAATTGTTGCAACTACTGCTACTGCAATTCGAATAGATGACTCCATATTTGATACCATGTGTAAATCTACAGGAAAGATCACACAGCTAGACAGAATCCCACTAACCTCACTCAATAATTGCAGAGAAGAATAAGAAGAAATGAATCAATTATCACTCATAAAATCAGAAATGGAGAAATCTGCAGTATAATCATACATCAGCTGTAAGGTGGCACTATGAAAAACTGAATACAATACAATACTGTCAAGTGAATTCTAATTAGCCAAAGGTGATTTGAATTCTCCTCAATGTGTGGCTTGGATAGCATTGGAGACATCATCCAATTAGTGGTAGTAGTCACAACTAGTCAAAAGTCAGTCAAATGAGTCTAACTGAGTCATGTGAGCACATATCAAGGGATGGAGACTCCAAGGATGGCGCATGAGGTTGGCAGTAGGTCAAGTGGCACTACGATATAGACAACTGGAAACTACAGGAAGTTAAACTGAGCAATAAATGCATAAACTGGTCAATCAATGCTGCAACTGACTGTTAGTGATCCAAGTAGTGTAGTAGGGAGCATATGTCATCCAGGTGAGGAAAAAAAGGCACACTAGGTAGGTAGGATGGCTACTGAGGGATAGAAACAGGCTCTAGGGGGATGAAAATAAGCTCCAGGTGCTAGGGAGACTACCATACTAATGACTGGATGCATGCAGAATGCATGCAAATATAAAAAATGATGGTGAGAATATTCCAACATGGGGAGGGTCTTGGTCTGCAGAAATATCATCATCCTCATCATCCATATCAGAATAAAAAATATCATATAAATAACCATTGCTTACATCATTTCCAAGTAGGGGGTTTGAGCATTCCCCATCACCTTGTTCTGTAGCATGCATGGGCTCTTCTTCTTTGAACTGGACACTTATTTCAATGAATGTTTTGTGAGATGAGGGATCAAAGAGATTGTATCGATTTGCATCTTATGCATATCAAACCACGATGGACTCCTTTCTTTGGGGATGCAAGGCCTTTCTCTTCTCTGGAGGAATTCTAGCCCAAGATTTTGAGCCAAACACCCTGAAATGAGAAAAATTGGGCTTGCAGCCCATCCAAGCTTCATATGGAGTCATTCCTTCCAAGGATTTACGTGGTGCTCTATTCTGAACATATGTAGCACAATTCATGGCATCATCCCATATTTTAGGAGACAAAGACTTAGCCTCCATCATGCATGTGGCCATCTCCTTCAATGCTCTATTCTTACATTCTGCAACACCATTTTCCTGAAGTGTGTAAGGCACAAAATGTTGCATTTGGATGCCATATTCTTCACAGATCTTTTGCATGTCCTTATTGACATACTCCATTCCATTATCATTCCTCATGACCTTCATATTCCTCCCACTAAATTTCTCGATAGAGTTTTTTAAAACTTTGAAACATTGGAAAACTTCATATTTTTGCTTGAGAAATCATCAATGAAGGTAAGCACATACTTTGAACTTCCATAGGAGGGAGTGGGGAGAGGACCAATAATATCTGAATGCACTAAACCAAGAGGTTCAACATCTCTCCTTGCATTCCCTTTCTCATACTTCTTCTCAGCATGCTTCCCAACAATGCACCCTTTGCAAGTGCCATTGGAGAATCTGATTGTTGGAATCCCTTCAACCATCTCTTATTTTATCAAGGCTTCAAGATATCTATAGTTGAGGTGTCCAAACCTCTCATGCCATAGATTTTTGACTTCATTACCATGTGCTAGAAGTGCATTTGGAGAAGAGTACTCAAGAAAATGTGAGAACTTGTACATCCTCGAATCATGGTCTGTAACACCCACTGCTACAACTTTTCCAGTCGAAACTTCTGAGATCTCCACATCATCTTGGGTGAATATCACTCTCTTGGATGAACTAGTATGGGCCATTTTGTATAAAAGAGTACGTTTCCTGCAAGATCAGGCACATACAATATATTATTGAAGTACCCATTTTCTAGTCATCTCCCATGAGAATGGAAGAACCACTGTATGGAGAAAGAGTAGAGAATGAATCTCTTGAATAATCCATGTGTCTTGAGGCACCTGAATCAATGATGAAATAATATGACTCTGAGTTACTAGCCATCAATGCATGGCACCTCTCCTTGTCTTCAAAAACACCCTCTTTCTTCTTCGAACTTTCTAGAAGAGGAATGTTGTTTTTCTGTAGGAGATGGGTCATCATGTCTATAGTTTTCTTTGTGCATGAACCCTCAAGATTCCAATCCTTTTGACAGTATCTAAATTTTGTATTCTCTTTCTTCTTTCCCTTGTCTTTGACAGGATTCGAACCCCCATCAGAATATTTGGGCTTCTCCTTGTCTTTCTTCTTCTCTTTTGGTTTCAAACCCTTGGTATTTTGCTTTCCTCTTGCTTGTTTCAAATCTCCTACAGCAATAACTTGATCTTTTTGCTTAATGGAACCCATTAGGACCAAATTATCCTTCTCCTGAGTTAGCATCTCCATGAAATCATCCAAAGATGGCATCTCCCATTTTCTAACTGTAATCTTTGTGGAGTGAAATGTAGAGACAAAAACTGAATACTCAAGACCCGATTTCGAAATGATGGACAAGAACAACTGTTCTTCTTTTTTTTCAATGCCACACTGTTTGATTTTCAAGACCAATCTCTTGAACTTGGTGAATAAGTCTTGGATGGAATCGAAGTTTCTTGGGATCAGTGAGATCAACTCACTCTCAAGTTGGTGACCCCTCATCTCATCAGTCTTCCCATACCAAGGCTCAAGGTTGAGCCATACTTCATTTGGTGTAGCTAGAATTTTGACATGAAACATGAGATCTCTTGAAATACTGAGACAAAGCATGCCAAAATGATTCATCCATTCTGTTGAAGTACTTCAGCTTCTCCACTACAGAGTTGGGCTCAACCTTAGTTCCCATGGTTATTCTGTAGAGACCCTTGAATCTCAATTGGATGACCATTTCAGCCTTCCACTCAAATAAGTTGAATGGAGTGAGAAAAAGAGCTTGATATTGATCCATCTTCTGCTACTTGCGCACTTGGTGACAATGGTGCACTTGTATACCTGCAATAAAACTCTCAACACTCAGGAGGGGATCTACACTAATAGATTCGAACCCTATTTGATAGTGGGTACATTCGGGAGAGCATCACACCCTGGATAGACTCCAATGGATTTCTCCAATTGCTTCAATGCAATGGTTCTAGGGACTTCTGTGGTTTCTCCAGTGCTTCTGGCACACCACTAAAATCGTCTTTTGGTTCGAATAATAGCTCCAAGAGATATGATACCATGTAAATATCTATCACATTATGATCTAGCTACTGTGGATTACCTCACAGCTAAATGAAATAGCTTACTATGTAATATTTTAGTGCAAAATGAATTCTAGAATATAAATGATAAAAAACCAGTCACAAAGGATAAAAAACCAGTAAATAAATTATCAAAAACCAGAAACACAAATGATCAAATATTAGAGTTTATTAACTATCCAACCCAACAATGAGTTTGGATCATCCTTATATAACAATAGGAATAAATCAGATTCCTTAGGAGGCTTGACAAGTAGCTAGCTTAGATTTGACCCCAATCCCCCTAGGTTGACCAATAGGCTCCCAAATCACCCTAGAATGTTACGAATTGCCCATGTGAATGTTGGGTGAGCATGGGAATACCAAGTTGAGGCTCACACATGTGGAGGAGGTGATTGGGTGGTGGTTAGGTATCCAAGGAGAGGCCAAAATAGTCAAATATGGGCCAAAATGACTAGATTCAATGCATGGGCGCCCTTAGTCAAACTAAGATCCAGAAAACAGGGAAATAGAGTGCCTTAGGCCAAATTGTAACTACCCAGTTTTGACCCCATTACATTAGAATGTAAATGATGTAATATTGTTACAATATTGAGGTGAGGAGCTCAATGCCAAGGCCCCGTCATCGATTTAGTGATGCATATGGTTTATGTGCTAGCCAGGAACAATGGAATTGCAAATTTCATGTAAATATGCATTTTAATGAATACCCACAACTAGCTATGCAATGCAACAAGAGATGGGGGCATGATTTTACAAGGAATTGGGAGGGAAAACATTCAAACCCTTGAACCAATCAAGTCAAGCCAAGTGTCAATGAGAGATTCCATAAAACCCTCAACTACCCGTGTTGAATTTTGTGCCCAATCATTCATTTCTCCCAAGAGTTGGTTGAGGTAGTTAATGTCTTGGAATGGAGAGATGTGGCTATCCAAATTTGAGTATAGGCAAGCCACCCTTCCTAGAAATTCATGTTTGTCTTATTGGGTAAGAAAAGAGCCACAAAATTTCTCCCCAAGCCATTCTTCACCCATGAGTTTTGCTCTCTCACGAGTTGGGAGTTGCCTGGGCATTTTCTCTCCACGTTTTAATGGTTTTTCTTGGTTTTCCTAGCTGGAAAGAGGGCGTTTTTGTGTTACATAGTGGCTGGGAGGATCGGAGCTTGATTTGGGAATTCAATGAGGCCGTTTTGGCCATTTAGATTCCCAAAATACCCATGGAAAATAGAGTTTGTTCCCTGTGGACGATTTCCCCATCCACAATCTGTTTTTGGTGTGCCCATGTTTTGGGGAAAACCCATGGCCATATTATTTGTAAATCCCATTGTTAAAAATGTGTATCCATGCCCAATGTTTGTGTTTTTCGATGTGTAGATGGAGTATGTTGGGTATGGGTTATGGGTATCCATTGCTTTGGCTTGAGATTGAGTGCAAGCATCCAAAAATGAAGAGGGTTCATATTTAGCCTGATAAACCCAACTGTGGACTGGCTTGGTTTAGATGCAATGATTACTTGGCTGTGCATGAGCTTGAATGTCCCCTTTTCCTTGTAGAAATCATGCCCATCTCGGGGGTGGCAGTTGTGTTGAGAGATTGATGAACAAAATTGGTCTATGGTTGGGTGGAATGTTGCATCGACATAGCTAGTTGCTTGGAGCAACTTTACATCAAGCTAAGTATATTCTTTGTGTGTATTTACTTCTGAAATGTTTTAATTTGATGAATGTATTGATATGCTGTATGCATGAGAAATGGGTGTGGACATATTAATTCCGTTGTGCATGTTTGCTTGAGTTGCATCTGCACACATTTGTTTTTATTTGTATGAATCTAATGGATCGGGCCGAGCTTATGAAAAAGCCCCAGAAATTGACATCATGTTCCCTTCCTTGCGTTGGATCAACGGGAGAGGATGTGACACAAATAGTGGTAATAAATGTTGTATGTGGCCATAAATAGGGCACCTTACAGCTTAGATAACCAATTTTGGCCCATAGAATGGTGGATAAGTCATCATTTGGCCTAACTAACTTCTAACAACCTTGGATTGCAATTATTAACTTGTTTTGGACCAATTAATCAATAATATTCATTATGACTAAGGTCCTAAGGTGTAATAATGCTCTAAAACCTTTCGATATGTGGTGGCTGATCAACACTTAAGTTTAGTGAAAACAATGGAAATCTATTCTCAAACAATTCCTTTGAAGTCTGGACGCTACTAGAAGTTTGTATGATGTAAATTCAGTTTTTTCTTGGAGAAGCTACAAGATGGTTGTATATATCCTAAGTATCCAACTCAATAAGCTAGATAGGTTTGGTGTCTATACAGGATAGAACAATGTATATTTTCATTTCCTTATAAAAAAATATCAAATATAAGGATTTCTTTTGGGAAAAAACTATTTTTCAATTTCAAAATCCTGGGTCAAAGTGCAAGGCCATTTCTTCAGAAAAAAACTATTGAAATAATTAGAAACAAAGGATTGGCCTTTATTTTCATGGCCACCAAGGAAAAATTCATATACTATGCTACAAGCATCAAGGAACACCTTATTAAGTAGAATATTTCCTCCATTCTTTCGAGGTGGTTAAACTGTCATCTCAGCCACAAGGATGGAGAACAAGGATTATTTCAAAATATATTTTAAACTTCCCTACTGTGTTGACCTATACTTCAATCAATACAAAGAAAATGAATGTTACATTGCTGCAAAAATTGTGAACCATTTGCAAATTGGCAAGTAACTAGAGATGAGTTCCTCCCTCAAGATTCAAAGTAATTGTTTCTACCATTTGTGCATGAGAACCGTCGTGATACTATTTTATGCAGTCTTTTGTTATTGAAATATTGATACAATAACCTTTGATGAACTGAGCTATTTACCTGTATCAGTCTGTACTTTGCACATTCCTTTGTTTTGTATTGATTTACATATTCAAGCATCTCTCCAGTGGTGTTTACAATGGAAGGGCCTTTATTTATGCAACCTTTGGATTACGAAAGAGATGAATTGTTGAATAAAGTATGTCAAGAAGGAGGCTTTGCATGTGTTGCCTTAATCATGCTTGCAGCAACAGGGGATGTTCATTCTGAAAGGGAAGCCCATGATATGGCTTGGGAACAATTGCATTCAGCACCATGGGATTCTGTTGAGCTTGTTTGGTGAGATGCCTATTCAGTCTTGTGTATCCATATGGCATCTTTTCACCACGGTGCTGTAAAGGAAGAGGATGCTTTGCATGTCCTGGACATTGGGATGATAATGGGCGGTCCACTTCTCTATCCTGATATAAATTCGGAAATACCCTTCATCCAAGGAGGGAAAAATCAAACATACAATGATTCTGAAGGAGAAGAAGATGTGTTCATAGGTGCAGAGAGTGATGATTCAAGCATCCAAGAGGTAGTTAATGTTGAGGAAACTGATTTAGAGAATAGATCAAACATAAGTCATTGCTCAAAATATAGTCATGTTTCATGTGGTCCTCTACCTCATAAGCGTATTGGATTATGGTTGAAAGAAGAGGCGACATCCTTAAAGAAACACCTTTCAAATAGGGAAAAACACAAACTTACAGATTTGGACATGTCTGATCAATAGGGAAGGCCATCTGAAATGTATATAGGTTCTCACTTTTCAAAGTTTAGTTATGGTGCTTGTAAGTGTTTAGTTTATTTAACATCCAACTTTACAAAATCATGGATGGACAAAAGTACAAGGATCACATCCAAATGACAGATGAAGCAACAATGTAGCAAATAGGTTCTATTGATTTCACATTATACAAGTTGGCAATAATGCATATGAGTTTCTGCTTGGCGTTCAGAAATCGAGGAGGCATCACAAACACAAATGGAAATAGTGAACCATGATACCTTATATAGTATTTTTTCTTGATACTCATCTATTGACTGCATGCCAATGATAGATGTTTATTGGTTTCAATTTTCCTATTTTGTAGATCTCTGTATTTAGGCTATTGTATCATTATTATGTAATTCAAGGTCTCTTGTCATTGGTAAGAGAGATTTCATATTTTTGAGGGATGTTTTCTCTATAAGATTTTTTAAAGATCATTATAATCTACTATTGTATGTTTCTAATGTATTTTTTTTTGATCTGATGTTTCAGGGAAATAGTTGTCCTCTACTATTTAACAAAGATGCTAGTGTTGTATTTAGTTGTAAGAGTCATGCTATTACAAGTTAGAATTGAAATACTATTCATGATTCCTATGCAGGTGTTTCAGGGCTTACCACATCTGTCATTATGCTCTAAATTTATCGAAAAGAGGCATATGTTGTCTTTGGAGGATTTTCTCTGTAAATTCTTTTTACCAGGTATTCTAGTGATCATTAGTGGTGCCATGTCTCATTGACCTGCAATGGGCAAATGGAAAGACATGGAGTATTTGAAGTGTACTGTTGGAAAGCGCACTGTTCCAGTTAAGGTGATTGACTTACCATCTCTATTCATACAAGCTGTAATATTTTCCACTAAGGATGCAAACATTCATTGTTCCTTTGAATTAGTGTCAGTTAAGAACTGGAAAATGTTGTGCTTTGACATGTAGTGTGATGATGCTTTCAGCCATGTTTCACTGTTGAAATTGATTTTTTGAAAAAAGGATTCCTCTAATCAAATGTGTACAAAATGTGCATTTTTACAAGAAAAAAATGGTATGGCCTTTAAGTGTTAACACCCAAAAAGTGCTCACTGTCTCATCTACCCCATTATATGACTCATTTGTCCATATTTCCCACCATATTTGCCTCCAATACCTTAAAATCCCATTAAAAAGCCTCCAAAAGGCCACAAAACCATTAAAAAAGCCTCCAAAAGGCCAAAAAAACCCCTTTCCCCCCCAAAATAATCCAAAATTCCTCCAAAATAGCAAAAACCCTCTAAAAAGGAAATAAAAAATATAAAAAAAAGAGGAAAAAGAGGGAAAAAAGAGACAAAAACCCTATACAGTTGACCTAAACCATATGGTTCCCAAAACCATGGGCCAGCACTTCACCACTAAAAACATATAAATAGGTGATGGAGGCCCCTCATTTCATATCCACAGTCAAATACACCCTTACTCTGCCAAAATCACTCTTGAAACCCTAGCTCACCCTTGAGCTACTTTCACACTTGAGTGCCCCTTTGGCCCATTTCCAACCCTTTGGAGAAAGAGAAGGAGCAAAGCTGGAAGCTTGGAAGCAACCCTCTTGGACTGCTGCAAGAGCTTCACCAACCTTCACACTGGAGGTATAATCTTTAATACAAAAAGAGAAATCTTTTGCCATATTTCCATGTTTTATTATTTATGTTAATGCTCATGCTAGGTTAAATTTCATACTGTTTTACTGTTTTTATTTATTGTTTTTCTGAACTACTACTAAGGAGTCCCTTCTCCTCAGTAGGTGCTCAATTGTACAAGCTAGGGTGAAAACCCTAGCTACAGTTTTGGCGACACCACGGTTTTGGCGACTCCATTTGTGTTCCTTTGAATTTCTGGTTATAGTTTTAAAGTTTCAAACGTTTTTAAGTTTCTGCAATATTTTCCTGTTTTTTCCTTTCAGATGTCCCTTTCGGCTATCGTAAACCACGTTTTTTACCCTCGCAGTTGCATTTCGACCGTGTCTTTCAGGCATTTACCTGCGATCTGACCGCGGATCTCAGACTATTTCCGACGACCTACCGGCGGATTCAAGTCTGTTACCTGTGATTCGACCATGGCTATTAGCTTGTTTGGTGCGATCCAACTGCGGCTGTTAACCCTTTTCCCATGGCCTGCTTGCGGCTTTTAGCCATTTTTCTGCAACCCGCCAGCATCTTTAGGCCATTTTCCCGCGTCCCGCCTGCGGTTTTTAGCCATTTTTCTGCAACCCGTCGGTGTCTTTAGGCCATTTTCCTGCATCCCGCTTGCGGCTTTCCGCCATTTTTCTGTAACCCGTCTACGTCTTTCGGCCATTTTCCCACGTCCCGCTTGCGGCTTTCAGCCATTTTTCTGCAACCCGCCGGCGTCTTTTGGCCATTTTCCCGCGTCTCGCTTGCGGCTTTCAGCCATTTTCCTACAACTCGCTTGCGGCTTTTGACCTGTTTCCCGCGGCCCGACTGCGTCTTTCGGCCAAAATACCGCAACCTGTCTGCGACTGTTGAGCTGTTTCCCGCGGTCCGACCGCCAAGATTTGCCATAGACCCGCGGTCTGTTTGTTGCACTTTTTTCCTATTTTGAACCCAGCACTTTGCTGCAATATTTTTTGCACCTGCACAGCCATCTGTCCTACCTGCAGCCATACTTCCCTATAGCCTTTTCTGCAGTATTATTTCTGTTCCATTTATAGAATATTTTTTTTAAATTTCAGCATTTTAATTGAAAAAGAGAAAATCTTGCATTTCAAAGTTTAAATTCTGTATTGTTATTTTTAGTTAGAAAGTTGCCCACCTCGTGGCACTTTTACTTGGGTTCATCATCTCACACGCACACACTCTGTCACCTAATTCAAGTGAGCCCTAAAATACTACTTAACACAACCAACATTCTAACCCCACTTGGGGAACACATAATAATTTTTGTAGTTAGGTAGGATCGGGGGGATAGGCATCCAAATAACACCCCTCAATTGCTTACACTTGAGACATAGTTGTTGTCCATTAGGGAACCAAAATCCCCTAGTATTTTTTGGCACGGTCACAACCAGTTTATCAGAGGGCCTCTCCCCTAGGAGGGTTGAAGTCTCCAGATTGGTTCCGGAGGCCTGAGTGGAATACCGCAATCCATTCAGTAACCGAAGGCTACCTTTCGCAGTTCTCGGGCTATCACCCGTATGGGAATACCGCGGCGATAGAACCAAACAACAGATTCACCTTTTCTGGACATGTCATGAACGGGGTATCTTAGTTGCCTTTCTTCTAGGATTGACTACTTGGTGTCCCTCCCGGTAGGAGGATGTCTTTAGCCACTTGGCTCTACTATCCATATTGTCTAACTTGGATTTCATCACCTTGCAGAGGATATGTCTAGTTGAGTCAGAATACTATTTAGCTAGGTGTCTGCATGCTCCCTTACCTCCTTTTAGTCTAGCGAGTCCACTATTTTTATTTTTTAGGAAACCTGCTGCTTGTTGGTATTCTGACCATTTCTATTGATACTCCACTTATTGTAGCATAGCTGTTACAGTAAGTGTTTTGAGTTGGTTGTTGTCCTGAGTGCCATATTTTTTGAGCTCTCCTTCTGCACACTCAGTTGCATTAGGGTTTTTGAGCTGTTTTTCACTCAACACAACCCCCAGATATTTGACACCATCTGTCACCATTGAGTCCCCGAGACATTCTTGGCGCCTCCGGGGCGAGCCCCCACAGCACGGTTCACTTGACACCACCCGTCATAGACATACATCTTCATCACTTGATACCACTCATCATAGATCTCGAGCTTGGTCACTTGACTCCACTCGTCAACGGCATAGAACTCCGTCACCCGATCTAGACGCCCCTTATTTCACCTCTGATTCTGAGGCAGAGTTTGAGAACCCCATTTACACTGCACCAACCAGCCCCATGGCTGGCGTGACTTCCACCCCTTTCTTTGTAGGGACCATTGGTGGAGCATCCACCACCACACCAGCTACCACACCTACTTTGGGTATGCCCTCGCTGGGGCCCACATCTACCATTCCGATCACTGCACCCATTCCAATAGCTGGCATACCTATTGCCACTCCATCAGTGACTCACACTACCCTTGGCGGTGCAGGACCATCCCATACCACTTTCGTTCCTCCACTTGGGGGCAACATCCCAAACCCAGCCCCTCCACTTGGGGGCATTGGCCCCAACATGGTCACACCCACTAGTATGTCACATCCTTCTACTAGTTTGCCATTCATGGCTAGTCTCAACCTTCCTAACCTAGCTAGACTGACTAACGATCCCATCAGACATGACCCTACGTGGCCTCACATGCCCACTAAGCTCCCCTCTGACATCCCTAAATTTGAGGGCAAGGCAGGTGAGGATCCCCATAACCATATTATGTCCTTCCATCTATGGTGTTCCTCCAACTCCATAGTAGACGAATCTGTCCGCCTCCATCTGTTATAGTGCACCCTCACTGGCTCTGCAGCTAAGTGGTACATCGAGCAACCCCATGGGAACCATGCCACCTTTACCTCCCTTGCCTCGACTTTCCTACAGTTACTTGTCCGCTATGACGCGGGAGTTAAGATCCTACTGTCTTGTAGACAGAACACAGCTACCCACATCACTGACCACATTCATGAGTGGCGTCGACGCCGCAGCCTCTACAAAATCAAGTTAGACGACCGTATCTTCTTAGATTGGTTTCTAAAATCCCTCCTTCCTGTCATTACCAAGGATGTGGCATCCGAACGACCCCAGTCTGAAGAAGAGGCCATCCTCAAAGCCCAGCAATTTGACCTCATTTACGCCCAGTCGGGTTATCTATATACCATCATACCTGATGCCCCTCGCGGAGATTCCTCCCAACACGGTGCGCCGGGGGCATCCCATGCTGAAGATGGCATCATTGGCCGTGTTGCCTCGCATCCCCAACCCTTTTCCATAGCACGTCCTAGCCATGGCCCCGACCTTTCGTAGGATACATCTCAATCTGGAGCAACCAATTCGTATGCTCCCATGACACATCACCACCATTCCCATGGACCCTCCTGTCCACCTCAGTGCTTTGGTCATGCATCCCCTGTTTACGCCACCCCGGTCGCACCTCAGCCATATTACCACCCACAGGCTACACCAGCTCCGGTGTCCTCTCAAGCCCAACCTGCTTATTACCCACCACAGGAAGCCCCTGCGGTAAACCCACAACCCGTTTCACAGACGTATCAGCAACCCCCACAAGGTTCTGCACCTACGCAGCCTCCCCTACTTATTATCCACCACAGCCTACTCCCGCACCTGCACAACCCCAGAACCCACCTGCTACCCAAGGGAAAGTATACACCCAACAGAATCTGCAGCAGAACCAAAACAACCAGTGCCAACAGGGCCAGCAAAACCGTGGCAAAGGCCGTAACTGTGGGAACAACCCCCCTCCAGACCAAGGCGGTCAACCTCCCAATCCCCCAAACAACAATAATGCGGCACTTGCCAACCATAACCTTGATCGGCCGCCCAAGCAGGCCAAAAATCCTAATTTGCGAACAAACCACCCTTACTCTATTTGCGGGGTCTATGGCCACTACACTCATGCTTTCCCACATTTGGAGCGAGCTCGGCAACTCTGGATTGATGATGCCCATCGCCATGGGCACGCAGCTCCTTAAGCGCCACCCAACCCCCCACCACCTCAGCATCAACCTTTGGTGCTGCAAAACCCCTTACCAACCCAAGGCATAGTGAACACTCAGCCGTTGGCTCCCCCTCAAGGCCACGCACCACCACAACAACAGATCACTTATGCTGCTCCTGATCAACCCATGGTAGACTCCGGTACCCACCACTTGTTAATGATGTAATCCACTGATGTCAATCTCCAAACCCGTCGGAACCAATATGGCTCCACCCCTGAAGCCTCTCCCACCGACAAAAGCACTAACGCTCATCCCACTGATTAGACGTTACATATACCTCTGGCTCCACTAGATGGCACCTCCAAAGCACCTCGCTTCCCACTTCGTCGCATCAACAATAACCCCAATGCTCACGCTGCATCAAATTACAACATTGTAGATGACTTAGCCCAATCTCCCGAAGCCATGTCTACGTTATAAGTCTTAAAAAACTATCCTTCACACCGCAAGAATTTGCTCTCCGCCATTGGTGCTATTGACCCAAATGATTCACGACTGATGGCCTTCGATTTGGACCAGTCCAAACCACGCCTGCCTTCCACTTTAGCATTCCAAGTTTCTATTTCCGTTCGGAATCTTGTCATCCATCAGTGCATTATCAATGAAGGTGCCTCTACATGCATTATGTCCACATTCGTTTGACAAAAGTTGGGATCCCCTACTCTCCAGCAGTCCACCACTGCATTGCGAGCCTACGACGGCCATTCGGCTCAACCCCAAGGTCTCTTAGCTAATGTCCCCATCTAGTTGGTTGGTAAAACCGTGCTCATTGACATAGAGGTCATCAATGCCCAACTTGATTATAACCTCTTACTTGGCCGTAGCTACATATATGCCATGTGGGCGGTTGCCTCATCCATTTTTCGTACCATGATGTTCCCCCATGACGGACGCGTGGTCAAGGTCAACCAACTCACCTAGTATGATCCCAATGCCCCCGCTGCACTCGAAAATGTTCTCCCCATGGTTGAACAACCTGTTTATGGTGCAACTACCTCGTTTGTTTCCTCCGTGGGAGCCGGACTTTACTCTGATACGCCGTTGAACTCAACATTCCAATCCATTCCACCCCGGTCACCTGCGACCGAAGTATCTGACCTATGTACCCTTTCCCACAATACACAAACACCCAACAATCAACCACCCTTGTTACCCAAACCACCATTGGTACCTAGTCACATTGGTGTTACACCCATCCACACAATCCCCTTCCTATTCCCTCCCTCGGGCGTAGTAAGCACCCCGGTTATGGATACCCTCAGCCTCCCCGGGTTAACCTTGGGATTACCCGTGTGGTATATTTCGCCTCCCGTTCCCCCGCCAACACCAAATGTCATCCTACAACCGATGCAACCCATTGCCACTACTAGTCAACCACCTCCTGATGTCACTACCCCCTTCATCATCTACGAATCCCCCCCCTAGTATCAAGCACACTGGGGGCAGAGGCCCACAACCATACATTGTTGTACCCCCGCCGAAGGCAGTGAAACCCCCCCCCGTGTTTCATGCTCCCCCCAAATGCTCGTTGTGTGATGAGTTAGGTCATCCAACTCATCAATGTCCACAATTACCTGCATTATAGGAACACATGCAAATGCTTGATGACGACCCCAACATCTCGACTGTCGAACTCGATCCAACCCCTAAGCCTCGTGATAAATCATTGCATACCAACCACCCTTGTGCCATATGCGGTATTTACGGCCATTACTCACATCATTGTCTTGATCTCCCAGATTACAGAGCAGCTCTCTATGAGTTGAATAATTTGGACCTTGAGACGGCACCCCCCACAATTGAGGAGATCCACCCCCCGGTATCATCCTCATCCGGAGAAATTAACACCATTTATATGATCTCTTCGAATACCACTCCCTCGTCAACCAATTTGATGACTCAAACTTTCCGCAATGATGAGGATATTCTAGATGCTCTCACTGCCCCGGATTATCCCTGGGATGACATGCACCATCGTTCCTATTTCCTCCCAGAAGCATCCTCCTCTACCACAGCTACCCAATTCGCGGTTGAGTACAAAGATTTCCTTCCCACCAAAGTCGACTGGTTTAAGGATCCTATTCCTGCTCCTGATTCCTTTGAGGAAGGTAACATGGCCAACATCTCACCCGTCATCCACATAGATATCTCTGACCCACCTGGTGCTCTTTAAATCATTACCTTAGGAGCCTCCTGCAGTGAGCATGAGATTGGAGAGTACAAAAAACTTTTTCCAAGAGTTCCGTGATGTCTTTGCCTGGTTCTATACCGAAATGCCTGGTCTCGACCCCGCTATTATAGAGCACCACATTGACACATGGCCAGATGTACCCCCCATTCTCTAGAAACAACACCCCATTCATCCCTCAAAGCTCCCCACTGTTAAAGCAGAGATTGAGAAACTTCACAAGGCATGATTCATTTATCCTATTGCGTATACCACTTGGATTTCAAACCCCATTCTTGTTAACAAAAAAAAGGCACCATCAGAGTATGCACTGACTTCCGTGATTTAAATCGAGCCTGTCCCAAAGACAACTTCCCCATGCCATTTATTGACCAACTCATCGATGCATGTGTGGGGCATGAAGTCCTATCTTTCATGGACGATTTTTCCGGATACAACTAGATTCAGATCCGTAAGGAGGATTAGTACAAAACTTCCTTTACCACCCCATGTGGCACCTTTACCTATCGCGTCATGCCTTTCGGCCTCAAAAATGCTGGTGCCACCTTCCAGCGGGCCATGACCTATTGTTTTCATGACTTCGTCCATATCCTGCTAGTCTATCTTGACGACCTTACAGCTCGTTCCCAGAAACGATCAAACCACCTTAACGACCTCCGACAAGTTTTTCTGCGTTGTCGCAAATATCAAATCCGCTTGAACCCACACAAGTGTGTCTTTTGCGTTCCGACAGGCTGGTTGTTGGGTTTCATTGTTTCCCAAAAAGGAATTGCTGTTGATCCCTTGAAAGTCCAAGCCATCTTAGACCTTCCTTCTCCTCGCACGCTCCGGCAGCTCCAGAGTCTGCAGGGGCGATCCAATTTCCTTCGTCGCTTCGTTCCTGATTACGCCACTACCATTCATGATTTCTTACACCTGCTTTGTACCCACATACCCTTTGTTTGGGATGAGAAATCAGAAGCTGCCTTCGAAGCCCTCAAGAAAGCTCTCACACAAGCCCCTCTGATCTCCCCTTTGGATTTCTCTCAGGACTTCATCCTTTACGTCTTGGCATCCGATTATGCCGTGTCCGGAGTCCTGGTTCAATAATACGCTGCTCGCCAGGAGCATGTCATTTACTACGTCAGCCAGACCTTGTCTGGACCACCCTTACGTTACCCATATGAGGAAAGACTAGCCCTTGCTGTGGTCTTCTCCGTCCAAAAATTGTGACACTACATTTTGCTCAATCATACCACAGTTGTCGCCGACTCCAACCCCATGGTCTATCTTTTAAACTGGTGGCTCCTATGAGGTCACGTTGCTAAATGAATTATTATCCTCCAGGAATATGACCTCACTTTCAGAACCCCTAAGAGCACTAAATCCCTAGTGCTTGCCTAGCTCATCACTGATCTCCCCTCCTTTCTGTCGTCCCCACAAATCTCTGATGAGTTACCCGATAATCACTTGTTCATCATCTTGTCTGATGACCCATGGTATGGTGATATTTTGTTATACCTTCGCATGTAGAAGTTCAGACCCAACATCAGTCGTGATGGATGCCGTCATATCCGTCACCAGGCCTCTCGATATCTCCTCTTAGGAGATGTCCTTTACTGGCGAGGGGTTGACACGATTCTCCGTCGTTGCCTTACACATGAGGAAGCTGAACACGTCCTCAATGACTGTCATAGTGGTGCCTATGGCAGACATTTCTCTGGAATGGCCACCACCCAAAAGATCATCCATGCCAGATACTTATGGCCCACACTCTTTACCAACTGCATCACAGCGGTCAAACATTGCCATAATTGTCAACTTTTTGCCCCAAGGCCCGGACACCACCTGCTCCGTTACACCCAGTCGTCACCATTGGTCCCTTTTGTAAGTGGGCCATCGACTTCATGGAATGTAAACCCCCATCTTCCAACGGCCATAAGTACATCATTGTTGCTGTCGATTACTTCACCAAATGGGCCGAAGCCATGCCCACCTTCAATTGTACAGCTGACACCGCTGCCCGTTTCTTTTTCAACCATGTTATCACTCGATTCGGGGTCCCCAAACAGTTAGTCTCATACCATGGTTCACACTTCGAAGATTCCCTCTAGCGCGAGTTATCCACACTACTGAAGTTCGAACATCAGTATTCCTCTGCTTACTACCCCCAAGGGAACGACCAAGTAGAGACCTTTAACAAAATTTTAAAAACCATCCTCCAACGCACTATTGACCAGCATAAGTCCAATTGGCACCACATGTTATTCCCTGCCTTATGGGCTTACCGTACATCCACCAAAAATGCCACCGGTTTTACCCCATTTCATTTAGTTCATGGTGTAGAGTCTGTCCTCCCCATCGAGTGTCAGATACCTGCCTTACACATCACCGTCGAGCTTCTCCCAGACACCTCCCCACTTGAGCAATGTCTGCTATCACTAGAATAAGCTGATGAAGACCGTCGTGCCACTCTCCAGACCATTGAAGCCGCCAAGAACCTCTCCAACGCTGGTTATGATAAACATGTACACCCTTGAACTTTCCATGAAGGGGATCTTGTCCTCGCCTATGACCAAGCCCATGACAAAACTGGTAAAGGAAAGTTTGAATCCATGTGGCAAGGCCCTTACATCGTGCAGACCTGTCTCGACAATGGGGCATACATTTTAACTAACTCAGAAGGTCACCCTTTGCGCAACCCCCGTAACAGGTTGTATCTTAAATGCTTTTATCCTTAAATAACCCGTGGCCCCATTGGTTCGTATTGTACAGTTTGCTCTCTTTTTGTTTTTCACCTTTTTTACCACAATCTTACATTCATCATTTTTGCATGATCACAGATGGACCCTCTTCCACCTCATTACATTGGCTTCGTTGATGGAGCAAGCCGCTGGTCTCCAAACCTGGCTTCTGCAGCATGGGTCTTATATTCCCCTTCACATGAATTGATTCACCTTGACGGAATATGTATAGGCGCTGCTACCAATAACCAGGCGGAGTATGATGCTGTGACCGGTCTCCTGACTGCTGCCCTCCAGATGGGCATATGTCACCTTCATGTGTTCCTTGACTCCCAGCTACTTGTCTCCCAACTCAACAACTGTTACCAGGTGTGTGATCCCTGCCTCTTTAGAAAATTCCTGCGCACAAAACAACTCAGCCGATAGTTTGAATCCATAACATTCACCCATGTCCCAAGAGCTTAAAATAGTGTTGCAGATCAAATGGCTAACAACATCCTAGATTGGCACATCAATCACACCATGTAAAACATCCATCATGCATCATCATCCCATAAACATCTCATAAAAAACATATCAAAAATCCAAAAAAGAGTGCAAGGGGCATCCACGTACCTATCACCACATAAACATTTGCACCCAAGTGCAATAAACATAAAAACACATTACTATACAGGGGCATCCACGTGCCTAATCCTACATACATCATGTTGCATCACATAAAATACACAAGGGGCATCCATGTGCCCATCATCCTACACTACTTGCATCCACATGCAGTACAATCATATAACAAACCATAAGCGCATCCACGTGCGTACACTAAATCATCATCGCAAAAAGGTGCATCCATGTGCATATATATATATCAAAAAATAAATGTCAATATGCTACACATGTCTTGAGTACCCCCGTACTCAGCTATACAAAAAATATCTATACATCCATACGCCTCATAGAATACATGCCGTAGCCACAAAATCAGGGGGAGTCCCCTGCACTCCCTAGTAAGAGTCATACCCTGCGTCACTACCTGCATCAGCTGCCTCCGAGTCCTCACCTCACTCCTCCTCCGGCAGCTCCTCATCCCCTGCGGGCTCCTGTGCCCGACCCCTATCCGCTAAGATAGCCACCTAGATCGCAATCAACCGGAACTCCCATGGCGCCCTCAGACAGTCCTGAATCACCTCTGGATCCACGTCCCGCCACCCATAATCAGTCACTCTAACTAGAAACTGATCTAGAAGCATTCGTATGGACTCCAAAGTCCCCTCAGCGTCCCGTCGATGCACCTCCCCTTGTCCTGGCAGGGCTGGTACCCGCCACATGCCCCCTGTGTGCTACATGTCCTAGTGGTGGTCTTGGGCCAACATCTGTAGATCACACATCAGTCAGTAACAGTATATCAAGAAACTATCATACATAAGACTTGACATCCATAACATGCAAGCAAAACCATATGTACCATCTGGTCCCCACACCTGCCCTAGCGGCCGTGGTGCCTCCGGATCCCCGGTGTAGTCCATATCTTTGTATGGATAATCATCCAGTGTCAGCGGCATCTGCAACCACTGGAGGTAGAGCTCCTGAGTAAAGTATTTCCCAACCTCACCACCACCCCACCGGCGCATCATCTCTCCCCACCGCACCATGCGCGGCTCCCTCAGTCCTCCTGCCCTGACCGACACCTGTGGTCGCAGTGTAGGTATCCACTCCATGAAGAAGGCACATAGAAAGGATCCATAATAGAATCCCTTGCCAGATTCCTTCACCAATGTTAGCTACCGCTGAACACAAGTGAGGAACATCTGGCCCCAAGCATAATAAACACCATCCAACACCTGCTCCACTAGCTGCATCTGGCCCCTGGACACCTTCTCAGGTGATTGGGACCCCAAAACTCAAACCATGCACGCCGCGATAGCCTGTACTGATGGCTCCTGCAGGTCCACCACCCGGAGTGCATTCCTCTGCACCCTAGCCTCTGGAACACAGTACTGCTCCAACATATCCTACATATCCACATCTGCGGATACTCGTGGCTATGTATCTGCCACCCTGCCCAGATAGGGAAACCTCGTCAGGAAGTATACATCTGCGAGGGTGAGATCCACCCTCTCTCCCTGCACCCTGGATGCCTGAATGTCCGGCTCCCAAAATCTCACCAATCGGTTCAGCAGCAGCACTGCTGAATGCAACATAGGTACCTGTGCAAACTTCAACAGTCCGCACAACCCCAATGTCGATCGCACATGCCGATCCCTTCGGATGACATCCACTATCTCATCTGGGACATCCTGCTCTCGCCAAAGCACCAACGACATCCTGTCAATCACACAAGGAAAACTCATCAGACTCATGTCAAATAAGTAAACTCCCCCCCCCAGGGAAACCCTAAAAGTGCGATCCCAATCGCGGCTTTAGGGCCCCTTGCCGTGGTTTCCGACTGTGGCTGTCAGGGCTACAGTCGTGGTCCAAAACCGCGCCTGTGGGAGCCGAACTCACGGTCCTAAACCGCGTTTCCAGCCTCGGAAAGCGCGGTACCCCGACTACGTATTCTGACCCGAACCTCACAGTCCCTAGCCATGTGATCCACCCTGGAACCTGCGGTCCCCGACCGCGGTTCCACCCCACAAACCCACGGTCCACCCACGTGGACCATACAACAAATCCCCTGGGACCCACCACCCTCCCCCCGAACCCAATGAAGACGCAGGTATGAGTTTGTTGGAATACCTGTAACTCTTGGATTAGAAAACAACCAGTCGGATCATCCAGAAACACCAACTCAGTTCTGGTCCACTCTGATCACTAGTCAAAGTCAACAAGTCCAAATGACACTTGTCATGTTGGACCCACTCACTATTTATCATCCATTGACTTTTTCTTGTTTTAGCCATTTTGAACCCATACGGAGTCCATTTTTCGAACCGTTTCCACCACTGGAATCAGCACGACGAGATGGTCATGATGGTCAACTTGTTCTCTTATTTTTTCCACATCATTTTTTGAGCATTTTTAGACACCACTAGTCACCTCGATTTGCGTGCCACTTCGACTACTCTCCGTTTTTTATATATTTCATATCATCGAATTCATTTTTCTGAGCCTATGATGATGCTTGAGATCATTTCTCACTCTCACTTGGTACAGTTTCAACATTGTGTCCCGACACCTTGTTGCCTCGATTTGTGCGCCACATCGACCACCATCGGATTGTTCCACATTTTTACATGAGCCATTCACTCCTGTCATACTACAATTATTTCATTATTTTGCCACCATTCATTATCCCGCAAGGAGGCCGACCAGTGTTCCCCCCCTACCCTCGTTCTTGGTCATCATAAATGTTCCTTGATTGAGCACTTCCTCCTTGCCTGGCTATTCCTTTGTTTGGTATAATTTTATCCCTTTTTTGGGCCGGACAAGTCCTTTACAAAAAAGGCACTTAGGGAGTTTCTGTTAAGCTCTTTTCCGAACCTGGTAGACTACTTATGAAAAAGGAATACTCTAGCCACACCAGCTAGAAGAGTTCTTCATTGCATCCTTTTATGCTTCTTCGGGCCTTGGAGACTAACACACAAAAAAGCAACCCCCTGGAGTCTTCTTATCGCTTTCAGACTCTCTAAAATTGAAAGCAACCATGAGCATGAACTGTCCTGGGCTCGTACAAATCCACACGACAGTAGCATTCCATTATTTCAAAGTCTTCTTCTCGCTTTCAGACTCCTTAAAATTGAAAGCAATCACGAGCATGAACTGTCCTGGGCTCGTATAAATCCACATGATAGTACCATTTTACACACACTTCTTCTAGTTCCTTACCTCGTGAAGAAGTCCCCCTGTGCCTCTTGGCACTATGATCGATCATCTCGGCAGCACCCCCAATCAGGTCGCCTTTGTTCAGAGTAGTCTGTAGTCTCCTACCATTTTATACCAGCTTGAGTATCACTCATCCCAGTCACTATCCTTCATCCAATACAGCTATGATCCCTTTCCCACCAGTTAGTTTCATATGCTGCCCGATCATCCTCGCCATCATACTCTGAATAAAGGAAGTTTGAGTCCACCCACTCTACTTGCCCAGTTATCCCTCACAGTATGTCGGTCCTACCATCAGTCCTCTCACACTTCAGTTCTCCACCTCGCGCTCCTATCAAGGAAACATCATTGCCTTGCTAGTTGTAGGTTTCCCTCTGTCGACGACAGCCCCTCTATTCCAAAGGATAGACCCAGAGGTCCCTGCACCTTAAACCCATCACCATCTGTGGTGAGTGCCTATAGACCATTCTGAGAGGAGTCATCATTGCCTCTTCGAGTGGTTGTTTCTCACATGCTCGACTTCAACACCTTGATCGCATCGTTGAGAATCGTGTAGGGTTTATATCCCTTCAGTTATTTGTCGAAGACCCCGGATTTCCCCTGACTCTAGCACATTGGTGAGTCACTTCGGAACGCCCAGTTATATGTTCCCGTGGATGTCTGGGTTGCGTTGGCGATTGTATTCGGAAGCCATCCAGTTATATGCTTCCTTGAGTACCCAGTTCAGTTCCAGTCCAGTGTACCATTGAGGATATGACTCCCCGTCACTATGCTCCAGCAGCTCATTAGTTCCTCTGGTGCCCCACTCAGTAGCATTGTTGTTATTCCAGTGTACCAGTTCTTCAGCTCAGACATGGTCATCCCAGCAGTATGTCCCAGATTTGTGTCCCCTTTGGACCCTTATGATGTACACAGTGGTTCTCTATGTATCCTATAGGTCCCCCTTTTTGGGCCTCACTGTTATTTTTTATGTATCTTGATACGAGCATGGGTATGCCCGCCTCGTCCATATATTGAGATTCTTCCTCATTCATTATTTGAAGCCATGTATATTTCAGGTCCCCATATTTTGGACCCCATTATTATTGTTGTTCTATATCTTGATACGAGCATGGGAATGCCCGCCTCGTCCATATGTTCAGATTATTCCTCATTCATTATTGAGGTCATGTACTTTCAGTTTTTGCAGTTTGTTTGGGACCGTTGTTCTGGGCTCTAGTTTGTTTCTTCTCTTCTCCACACCCCAGGAACACCATAAAAGACTTATGATGTCTATCGGCCATACGATGAGCTCCTTCCCTCACCCATCAGGGGGAAATCTGTTAATACCCAAAAAGGGCTCACTGCCTCATCTACCCCATTACATGACTCATTTGTCCATATTTCCCACCATATTTGCCTCCAATACCTTAAAATCCCATTAAAAAGCCTCCAAAAGGCTACAAAACCATTAAAAAAGCCTCCAAAAGGCCAAAAAAACCCCCTTTTCCCCCCAAAATAATCCAAAATTCTCCAAAATAGCAAAAACCCTCTAAAAAGGAAATAAAAAATATAAAAAAAAGAGGAAAAAGAGGGAAAAAAGAGACAAAAACCCTATACAGCTAACCTAAACCATATGGTTCCCAAAACCATGGGCCAACACTCCACCACTAAAAACCTATAAATAGGTGATGGAGGCCCCTCATTTCATATCCACAGTCAAATACATCCTTACGCTGCCAAAATCACTCTTGAAACCCTAGCTCACCCTTGAGCTACTTTCACACTTGAGTGCCCCTTTGGCCCATTTCCAACCCTTTGGAGAAAGAGAATGAGCAAAGATGGAAGCTTGGAAGCAACCCCCCTGGACTGCTCCAAGAGCTTCACCAACCTTCACATTGGAGGTATAATAATCTTTAATACAAAAAGAGAAATCTTTTACCATATTTCCATGTTTTGTTATTTATGTTAATGCTCATGCTAGGTTAAATTTCATACTGTTTTACTATTTTTCTGAACTGCTACTAAGGAGTCCCTTCTCCTTAGTAGGTGCTCATTTGCACAAGCTAGGGTGAAAACCCTAGCTATATTAAGGCAAACAAATGTTATTTCACAAACTTCCATAAGCAAACATTTAAGCACCCGTTGGGATTAAATCCACATTAGGAGATGGATTGTCATTGTCTTTTGGGGAAGGCCCCCAACCAACATTTAGGATTTTGGGGTCCCAGTCATGATTAACAAGACCAACATAAAATATCCCCTTCAACTACACAAGATGACTTCCGTATCAGTGCTAAATCTACTTCGGCACTGAATTCATCTGCATCAGGGTCTCCTCCAGAAAAATTGTCATGTTGCCACTCTTATTCATTTGAAAGGTTTGCAAAGCCTGTATCTCATAGGGAAATGGATTCTTTCTTTGAAATTCACGACAGTGCACTAAATTTATCTACTGATCTTGATCCATTGGCATATTTTACAGATGATTCTAGTTCTATATTTCATTCTAGCTTATCCCCTGAAAGTTCTTTCGATGGGATGTCTTTTGTGAGATCTCTAACACATTCTACCATCTCAACCATCATCCCATCAAAGTCAAACACAAACAATGTTTCTTGTGACAACCATAGTTCATCTGCCATAGATGTGGGCTTCTCTAAATATGAGCAGGGTTCAAAAGGTCAACTACAAAGACAAGGACTCCAGGATATAGTACCAGTAGCTGATGAGGCAACTTTAGATAATATGCATAGGCCAGTTGTGGATGATTTTAATATGGCTTGCAGTACTCCTAGAGATTCAGTTAAAAAATATAATTCATGTAGTAGTGGGAGTATCCAAGTAAGAGATAATCTATCTAGGCCATCGGTATTAAGAATGTCATCACCGAAAATTGGATTTTTTGATACGGTTGGCTTATTTTAACATTCTTTTTTCTACTCTAATCAAATGAATATATGTTGTGAACTTCAGGTTTGTTACGATTTGTCACACTGATGAATCTTGGGTATCTGTAGGGAAGTGTTTATTTTGTATGGAATCTTTCTACTTTGTATGAAAAGTCTACTGGCTATCTCCATGAGAAAAAAACATTGCCTCCAGGAATCCCTGCTTTCCCACCTCAGTTTTCTTCTAGAGGACAAGGTAATTTTCATTGGGATTTAAAACTAAATCCCCATGGGCTTCATTATATAAGGCCACCAGTCACTCTGTAAATATTTCTATACGGCCTAACTATGGTTGTGCTTCGCCTTGTACCATTCCTTCACCTTCCCATAGGAAAGTTGATACTGTCTTTAAAAGTTGTATTCCATCTAGTCAATCTCAAGCATCTCAACTGAGGCTGAATTCAAACCCTGGACTTTCTTCAATTATTCAGTTTTTATTACAGTAGAAGGATGGATCCTCTTTCATACCTCATCAGGATCAGTGCAGCCAAAAAAGTGACTTGGATCAACAATATTTGGAACTTTGTCAAAAAGTTATTTTTGAAGATAATAAACAAGACTTTATGACTGAAGATATTCAAATTAAATTGCACTTACGGTTATCTTATGGTGATGCATGTAATCCAAAAGACAACTATGGTGCAGTTTCTAAAAAGAGTCCATATCAGTTGGACTTTTCAGGTGGAATTTTTGTTTTACAGGTTGGATCAGAAAGTTTGGGTTTTGAAGCAATCTCTGCAAAATGTGTAGAGACCACAAAATCAATAATATCCAATAAAGCTACTGATGGGAATAAAGTTGTTTCCATTCAACTTCTTGATTTCAAAGGATTTCCCTTTCCATCTGATGAGAAAGTTAGGTGCGATTCTGACTATATAAAAGGACAATTGTTACCCTCAGTAAATCAAATGGAAATTGAGAATGCAACAGAAAATGACATGTCTAATTTATCCCTAGATTCAACTTCCAAAATTGAATTTGAAGCTGAACATTCATATTCATTTGAAAATGAACAAAAATTTGATACTTCTGAAGGATGTCTACTAGTTAATCAAAACAAACATCTTGGCAAAAGTGTAGAAAATAGAATATCCAATTCTGTATATATCTTGAATTCAAGCAATGAAGACAAGCCAAATCGAAGAGAGTCCAATGACACATTTTTCAGTTCTTTGATTGGATTAAACACAAAGCTATCTAGTACCTTAGAATGGCCTATCTATGAAGACGGTGAGCCAGGCTCTGTAGTTGAGTTGAACTTCAAGGGTGATTATCCTCCAGCTTCTATGAAACTTCATAAACATCCTTTTCCTCCCACACCTCTGGAGTCTAAGTCCATAAGTTCTATTCATGAAAGTAAAATTAGTGGAAGAATCCCTCTATTTGATAATTGGACCCTACCTAGTACTAATGATCACCAAAAACCGTTGAAGCAACTGAAAAAGGAGAAGGGTTCAATCTTTGCATTCGCAGTGAAAGTTGCAAGGAGACTTACAACCTCACCTGTGTATTCTCATGTACTTGTTGAGATATCAGGGCAAGAGAATTATATGCCTAAGGATAAGTATATGGATGCACCATTAAGTAAGAACATGAGGAGAAATAAAGAAGAAATAAAGAATTTTGTTGATGCATCTACTATTTTGGAGAAGAGTGCTCTTGAATTTCGAAGCGAGGTGAGTTCTCATTTCTATTAATCTAGAAAGTATACAACGTATTCTTTTGTGCACATAACTGATGTGTTTGTGAATCTTATTCATTTTGTATAGGCTTATTCATTTTGGTAATTGATTTATTGGACTCTTTGCACACCATTAGGGGTATGATTTCCTTGCTTGTTTAGATTTGTGTCTTCTATTACTCTAGAAGTATTCAAATACAAGTGGGAAAATGATGTGGATTTGTACAGTTTAGTAACATGTATTGCTTATTAATATTTGAGTCTTTATTGCAAGATTTCTTGTTTAGTATATTTTGGTATCTTAGGAAACAATGCAAAGAATTTCAATGTAGCATTTCACTCTTCCTTTTCTGAACATGCATAAGATGACCCTATTATTCATTGGATGAAGTGATTTACTTACTGTGACTCTGCACTACTAAATTTAAAGTTCATCAGTGACATAAACCTGCCACTGCATTTCCATTCAAAATCTTGGTGTCTCCTTACCTTGGTCTTTCCTGGATATTGTTGGGTTCCTTCCATTTTCTATATAAAGTCCTTACCCATTATGCATTCCAAGGAGATTGCAGCTCTTAATTTAACAAGGTGGAGAAAATGAAGACGCAACATCGAACAACGGTACCAGAGTAAGGATGTACTTGGGAGATCATTTTGTTTGTTCAGGATTTTTTTGTTTCTTATATTTTGATGGGTTACCTGTATCAAACTTGAAATTATTTGTGTCAATTTTGAAAGGATGCATATGAGAAGAATTGGGTTTCAATAAGAAGTTTTAAGAAGATGAAGACTGAATTTTTGCAGTAAGTTTAAGGTGGTTCTCGGGAGACGTTTTGGAATTTTGTAGTGGTTAAAACTTAAAAAGGAGATTTTCTTTGATGTTTCATGGGGTTATGCTAGGATGCCAAAAAGGATTTTTTGTAGGCGAAATTTATTTTATGATTTGTGTGAACTTTGATGGGTTTTGATTCAAGCTGCTGTTGTGGACCTCCCGAGCCACATTCATTACATCAGTTCCTACTAATCATGGAGTGCTTTACCTACTCAAAATTCTAATCTCTTGGAAGGATTGTAGGATTGATATCCCTTTTGATTGAGCAGTATAATGGCAGTTTGATTAATGGGAGTTTGAGTCAATCTAGTCATGGCAGATCCAATAATCTGGTTTTTGACCCACATCTTTTGGCATGATGAGTGGTCTCCGGGTATCCTAATTAGAGGCTATGTGTAATATTATATAGTGCTTTTTAATTAATAGTTATTTTCATCTTATCTCAGTGAATGAAGGTATTGTTGTATTTTTTTTCCAATTTGGTCATCTCTTCCATATCTCCTGATTACAAAACTATGCATAATTGACATATTTAATGCACATAAATGAAAAGTATTTAGAGTTCACTTGTTCGTTGTCCATAACTTGAATTACAAACTTTGAAAATGCCACATATTTTATGCACACATTAATAAAAGGATCTATGCCTAGATGTCCATATGGTGCTAAGTTAAGGAAATGTCTTTGCAGTTTCACTATTGATTAGGAGATTGCAACTTTTCTTGATTCATGTGAGTTATTGTCCAAGTCTTGGAAAGAGTTGGTTTATTCTTGTGAAAATAGACAACCAAGTTTTTCTCTCATTGAGGATGAAGCTGTTGTATATGTTTCCTTCCCTTTGTTTCATAGAATAGAAGTTTTCATTGTGGAAGAGAGTAAATATAGAGAGGGAAATATCCAAAATGGAACTAAGATCTTCTCTGGTTACCTCAAAGGTAATGATGATCAACCAGGCCTTTTCCATCAGGGAGCTCTTAATATGTTCTTGTATATTGTGGAGAATACAAATTTAGAAGCAAAGGTAAATTGAATTGATTCGTTGAAAGAGGGTTTTCTTCTTACTTATTAGAGATGATTTTTTTTAAATTTAGAGGAAAAAATAACATTGTTGACATATTCCCTGGTTAATTAGCTCCAGATTTATATGGAACACAAAAAAATTATATTTGTTGGTCATTTCTTAGGAGGATCTGTTGCAACCTTGGCCACACTCTAGGCACTGGGAAAGAGGCTAAAGCAAAACTCTCTTTTTTGTATCACATTTGTTTTCCCTTTAGTGGGAGATGTAAGACTTGTTGAAGCAGTTAACCTTGAGAATTGGGAAGAAAAATTTTGTCACATGGTTTCCAAGCATGGTATTGTTCCTAGGATACAATGCAAGCACCATTTGAGTCAATTATTGTGCCCTTGAATACTCTTTTTTCTTATTGGAGAGGCATAATGACCAAGGACAGGAAAGATGCATCGCATTAATTTATTGAGGATGCTTATAAGACTCTTGTCCAATCTATAAAGGGATTAGATGGGGTTATCAATGGAATCCCATACAGACCTTTTGGCAGTTACATGTTCTGCTCAAGCCAGGGGGCAACCTGTATTGAAAACTTTGAGACAGTTCTGAAGATGCTTAATTTGACAATGCAAACCCAAGAAAAATGTTCTCGCAACACTGTACAAAGGCACATAAACTATAGTTCTATTTTGGAGGATGTGATACAAAACCCTGGGAGAATTTCTAATTTCAATACAAAATCGTCTTACGAGATGGGAATCTCATTGAAACTAGAAGCTATTGGTGTAGGAGCTCAGGTATCTTCATTTACTTTATAAAGCAAAATTACATTGTAGAGTCACCTTAAAAGTATCATGGATTACAGTATTGATCTATATATTATAAACTACCTTTAAAGTATATTTTTGAAGCTATTTTATGTTGATATTAACATTTCTTTTGTAGGGGATGTAAAGCAACAAGATTGCAATCTAATGAACTACTAATCTTTATTGTGAATGCTTTTTTTTTCTAATTTTACCATTATACTTTTTACAATGAAAAAGTATATAACACATGCAGTGGTTTTTGTATATGTCTTTTCTTATTCTTTGATAAGAATATGAGGCCATTCTCTCAACTTGTTCGCAAGTTCATACATAACAAGTTTGCTAGTGGTGTAAGATTTGATACTAAAAATTATATAAGAATTCTCTTTATCTGCACTTATGATTTTCTTTTAAATGTGTTTTTGAATATGGTGATGTCAACTTTGTAGAATGATCCTGCACATACCTCCTTGAGAAGAGCAAGAGAAATTGAAAACATGCATAACAAAAATGCTTCCAAGCTAGATTTTAAATTAAGCAAAGCAAAATCTAGAATGGTACAGCTGGAGTGGTATAAAGAGATTTGTGAGAAGGAATACATTTATGATTCCTTCAAGAAAAAATCTAGATATTATGATTCCTTCAAACAATTAAATGGAAAGAGGGATATCAATGCAAATTTGTGTAGGGAAAAGATGGCCGCGTTTTGGGATGAGATTCTTAAAATGTAGGAGAAACATGAGTTTCCAAGTGATTCAGAATACCCAAGCAAGTGGATATATGTTGGTAATACATATAGTAGACTGGTAGAGCCTATGGATATTGCACACTATTATCGTACCTCAAAGGGAAAGGGCAATTGTCTTTTTGATGGAAGACCCACTCGTCATCAATGTTATCGGTAAAATTAGCACTTCTTCATCCGTGACCATATTTCCTCGTTGGTCACACAAAAGGACACCATGGACGGAAGAGATTACTTTGACCCTAGATGACCTAGATCTGAGCCTTGCAATAATTTCCTTAAAAGCATCTTTCTCTGCCTACTTTTAAGCATAACTACGACTCTTATGCTTTCCAACCAACGAGTTAGTTGTGGATGTTCATATTGAAAAGTTGCGAGTATCAACTAAAATTTGCACCCACTAGATGCAATTTGCGATAGTAGCGAGTGACTCGCTAGTTGTCCTATACCATAGTCATGGGTGTCTTAATAAATATTGAAAAAATATATTAAAAAAATGAATTGGGATTAGCTGAGGTAGGTACCCAAACTACATTAACTTCCCAAGCTAACTGCCTTTCGAGCCCAACCTCCTAGCCTTGCCATAAATACAAGGGGAGGGGCCTGAGAAATCAATCCTAAAGGAGCCAATTTGTGGAGAAGGTTATGCTGGAGGAATTCATAATCAAGAGAGAGGAGTAGGGGCCCAGGGTTTGGTTACGACGGTGCCGGTGCAGGACAGGTATAGATTTATGTACTTACTGCATTTAACAATAAAGATTGGACATTCTTCCCTTTCCAAATAGATTTGTTTACGTTTATTGCAAATCTTGCTACAATTTGATGCTACATTGTCTAATGAATATCAATCTCTTATTTGTAGTTAAATTGGTTTGAGGAAGGTTTTGTGATTGTTGTGCAGGTTGTGGCATTGGAGAGCAAGAGGAGAAATCTTGGATCAACCTTCTGAATAAGGTACACATTCTCCTAAAACCTAATCCTTTTGCTTAATAACAATGTTTGCAAAACTTTATATATCTATATGATACCCTAGTATGTTGGTAGTCTTTTCCCTGCTATAAGAACACTTTTCCTAACAAAAGAACTGACAACTCCATTGGGGAGCACCATTAGTTTCTGATTTGGGGACTCTTGTGAGTTTCTTTCAGTTTTTTATAACTTGTTTGGTCTCTGTATAGGTGTATAGGGTATTCTTGACCCTTATGCTTGACTCAGTAGGTTTCATATCTTCAAATTTCTTTTTTTAAAGAATTTTTCAAGGCCTACTTAGGATCTGCACATACATACGATTTCAAGTATCTTTCTCTACCCACAAGTTTCCTATTCCTGTACCTGCGAGTCACTCGCGTGACTCTGCATATTATAGTCGCGGGTTTTTCTTGAGACTTTTTTTTTCTTTTAGGGTTTGGTCTTAAGGTTGCTTGCTTTGGATTTGGGAGTCTTTTTGTTCATCTGATACCTTCTTGATGCTTCTGCGTGTTTATCTGAGTCTATTTGTATCCCCTTTACGAGATATCCTTTGGTCCAATTGTGCTTGCGAAGATACCCAATACTTTCTATCCCATACTGTGTTTGGAAAGTGCTTGGATTTACTCCTCTATAGTCACTGGTATTTAGGGAGTAGACTCATCTCTGCATTAGAGTCATTTCTTTCCGTCTTACGTATCAGTTGTATTTTCTTACATTTTGTTTCCAAAACTTAAGTTACTTCTAGGTTTCTTGAAGCAACTTGTTGGGTTGGTCTTTTTCAATCTTGTAAAAGTTCTGATTGCTTTAGTTTTGGGTCCATCTTCTCTTTGCATTGCATTGTTTGACGATTCTTGTTTGTTCATACTTATTTGCATTTCTTTCATTGTTGAAGAAAAAATCAAATTAAAAGGAACATTTCCCTTATAGAAAGAGTTTTCATTTTTCGAAGTAGTTGTAGTTGTAGATACTATCATCTTTGAAAAATACAAAAAATAAGTTTTTATTATGTTTAGGTTTACTTTATGATTTCATGTTTTGAAAGATAAGCAAACTAGAAAAATTGTGAATATTTTACATTTCCATATGTACACTTTATTTTCAGTTGCAACCATCATGCACACAAACACACTGCCCTTTTGAGTAATACAACCTTTAAAAAGAATCATTAATAAAATTTATTAGTAACTTTTTCTTTTTTAGGTTACACAAACTAACTAGTTCAAGCTAGAGTTTTGGAATAGATCACATTCAGCTTTCCAAAACCATTCAAACCTCAAAATCATAGTAATATTATATTTTAGGTAAATCCAATTTTGTGGAAGTGTGCCGGGAATCTCTACTCAAACCAGAGTTAAGCACGAGGTTATGCGAGATTGGACTATTGGTGATATCCCCCCAATTTCCATTCGAGCATACACCAGAGCTAATTCGCGTACAGGGATCCATTAGTGCCTTGTGTACTCTTGGATTTCGGGCTTAGTTACCCTGTCCATGCATCTTGTCTAGACCTGCGAATGTCCCCCCAGACTCTTTCTGCAACTGTGGTATCCTTTAGTATCTCCGCCTTATAGGGATATACATAGGTGATGGTGGAAGGATATTTCCACTGTCCTAGGACATATGTGGGAGAAAATCCCTTAAATTTATTTGGGAGGGCGGTTGGTGATTCAAGTGCTTTCACCTAAAGACTTTGTATTATGGACCCCGAGTAACTTTCCTTCGCTACTCTATTGATGTGTTTTGGGCCCTAATCATCCCAGACTCTCATTTGAGAGTATCTTCTCTGTTATCTTGGTCTTGATTACTTTCATAAAATTTTATAGTGGTGTGTTGTTTGTTCCCTGTTGTTTTAGTGGCAAGTAGGTTTAAATACTTAGTTTATATTCTTTTCAAGTGTGGAGTACTACCCTCTTCGTAGGTCATGAACGTTGAGAAACCTTCCTCTAGTCATAGTGGATCCCCCACTGCCACCTCAGCAGTGCCGAAATGACTCATGTGGTTAACTCAACCGGTTAAGGAAACTATTGAAGTTGAATATTTTCCTACATAAGAGTTCGCAAGGCCTTTCAACCCTCCATTAACTGGACCCAACGACCCTTTGCTAGAAAGAGATGTCTCTTTAGGGATACCTGTCATTGAGTGTATATAGGTTTACACCTGGTTTTTCTATGGATAACACAGGGGATGGATTAGGAGTGCCTCATACTCCCACTTCAACTATTATGTCAGGAGTTCTATCTCCTCCTCATTTAAACACATCCACATCGAGCTCGCTACAATTTACTTCTGCTCCGAGCACCCCCTTCAGTTTCAATGTTGGTTCCTCAGGTTTGTCTAGTACTCAAGGTGCAGCAACATCTATGCCTTTTGGATCCTCCATTTCCTCATCTAGTATTCCTTTTTCAGGGATACACTCGGTGTCTTTCACATCTTCCCCCTTTGTTCAACAATTCCAAGTTAACCCTAATTCTGCTCCATTTAATCAAGGATTTCCTTGGATTGGAGGACACATAGATCCTTCTGTTCCATTTGTAGGCTCAATGCCTACCTCTTCTACTGCATCTATGCTAGGTTATAACCCCTTCACAGGTTTTAATGTACATTCATCCAATGTGCAAACCTCTAATGTACCAATAGGGAGTACTCCTTTTTCACTATTTGGCGAAATGGGTAGTAACATTTAAACTAACCCACATTTCAGGGGAGTCAATACCCAACTAGAGTGGAAGGAACCATAAGGAAGTAATCCATTAGTGATCCGCATCGCAGTTGGAAATTCAGTGACGTTGATACAACTTCGACACGACAAGTTTCCAGTTTGACAGGTTATCTCCGACAAGTTTTGAATTCGACACAATTCTGACGAGTCTCAACTTCAACACACCTCGACACAGTCGCACCTTCGACATGTTCATCAACCTCACAGTTTGTGACATCGACAAGTAGCGTCGACATGCGACCAGTGACTGTCGAACTTCAATAGATTATCTCTCTGTCTTGCAGTCGACTGTAACGGTTGAACTGTTGAACCGTTCTAACTTCTTCTTTGTAACTGAACGTAACAGGAAAGCACCCAAGCATCTCATAATTCTATATAAGCATTTATAATATTGTAACATACATCATCTGATCGAGAATTTCACCCAGTAATAGAATCTTTTCGCATTCATGCATATTGTCTATGCATGTTTGTGTTTATTTGTGTAGTGTAATCCTGCTTTGCTCATTTTGCTTATTCTTATTTGCTTCCGCCATAACAGATCCGAATCATTCATTCAAACTATTGTCCCTGTTGTGCTTCCTGGACACGACCCAGATCATTAGTATCAGAGCTAGAATCAAATCAGAGCATCCAGTTTTCATGCTTAAGTTCTGTGTACACACTTCTCTCGAAGTTACCTGACTTATGTCTGTTCAAACTCTCTCGCAATATCAGCAATCCAAGCAGACGCTACCTCTAGAAATGATAGAAGAAATAGACAATAGGAATGCAACCTACCAGACAGCATATCTTATTGAACAAGCACTGGCTCGACAAAGGACCGAAATGTTTTCCCATTTCAATGAAATTCTCATTCGATTTGCTTCGACATCCAGAAGATTTTCGATGAGAACTCACTCCGATAAAGTCAGCCCCCTTCAAAGTGCAAATGAATTTGGACATATCGAATCTTGAAGGTAATATTGACACAAAATCCGTCAACAATTGGGTACAACAACTAGAATCCTATTGTGCTGTGAATCAACTCTCAGAAGCTGACAAGATCACCATTGCATCCTTAAAGATGTCAACCTCCATGCACTGCTGGTGGGAGAACCTCTTGACAAAGATGGAGAAAATTGGAGACCCCATCGACACATGGGATAAATTTGTAGAACACATCCGAAAGGAATTTTACCTGCCAAAATACCTCGAGCTGCAGTATAAGAAGTGGCAGCAGCTAAGGCAATGGAAAGACCAATCAGTACAAAGTTACACCGATGAGTTCTATCGACTCATGGCTAAACTTGGCTCCCAAGAAGAAGAGAAATATCTTGTTCTGAAGTACATTAGCGGATTGTCCCAGTACATTCAGCAGGAGATGGAATTTCTAATTGTCAATACGCTTGTGGATGCTTTCCACTACGCCAGCAAACTGGAAACCAAGCAGAAAGGAAAAGCACATTTCACGACAAAGTCGACATCAGGACGACCACTCGACAAGAAGGCACCAACTGACTTCGACAAGTCAAAATCTTCTCAGTTGACACCTCCAAAGCCAGACCACCGAAATAAACCTTTTCACAAAAGGGAACGTAGAAAACAATTATCGACTAGAAAATGGTACGATTACCACTAGTCATCTTAGCATGATATGTCTGAATGCAAAGCTCGAAAGACATTTTTGGCAAAAGTGTCGACCTCCGACGCGTTCAACAAGACGGTGGAAGAATATGATCCAGACGCAACAACCCTTTTGACCTTGACCACTCTAGCAGTGCTGACTCAAACACAGTCGACAGGGGTTCGCATCACTATTGACACCAACTCACCGCGATCTCCCTGAGCACCAACCCAGACAGGTTTTACTTTGTCCAGCAACACCTGCGGAGCAGATGAGGTCTCACCCAAGGAGATCATGGGAGAGTGGATGGAACCATGTTTCCGTCGAATGAAGAAGGATAATTGTGGCAACACTTACTTAACTTATCACAACATCCAAGGCAGATCTATGCATTCAAGCATAACATTATTCATATTCAGAGCATCATTCAACAGAAACATTCATTGCGACAAATATAACATTAAAGCATTAAGTGCAGCAGGAATCATAGCATCAATTGTGAATCGCAACTAGCATTATTATCAGAGGGTACACAGGAAATTTCACCAAAACAGTTCCGTCATGTCATATTACTTCTGCAAAACACCTCCTCAAAACTAGATCTCAACAATACCTCTTAATCATACATACAGACTCAAAGATGCACATAATCAATATCCAACAATCTGTCCTAAGATTAAAATCCAAAAACATAAGGTAAGGTTTTTCAACCCTTACAACTCTTGTCTATATATAGGCTTCTGCCTTTCAACTCTTGTCCACTTACTAACAACTTCCTAACCGACACTTGGACAATTGACCCAAAATCTAAATGACGCGGTCCAAATGACCCAAAAACCCACCTACTGTGGTATAATTAACCCAAAATTACATATCATATGGTCCAATGACCGAACAACCCGCATTCTACGGTACAATCAAATCAAAAATACCCAAAATAATTCAGCTTTCTTCCTTCCATGACCTCTTTTGACGTGTTGCAGCATCGGCGATGTTGCGATTCTTCCTTGCCAAACCGCCTTCCAACAGGAACCCAACACAATCTTGTGGTTCTCCCTCGAGCCACGTCAACTGGACATGGTGTATTCTATGGTATTCACTTTGAATTCCTTGTACTACTGCACGACTATCGTCACCATTTCCTTGAATTCCATAGCTGCCCCCTAACTATCGACCACATCTTCGGCAGATGGATGCATAGTGAGATTCACTGTCACCTGTTGACGACCTTTTTGTACTGCCTGAATCACTTCACTAGCCCTGGTAATGAACTGTCCACTAGCATCCTAGAATTCCTCCAGCTGCGCATCACGCTTCTTCTATCGCTCATTAGCCTTGGTGATGCACTGTTGCAGATCTTTCAATTCCGTAACCTTGGAAACATGCTCCATGGCTGACATTACGTGCATTGCTGCTTTGAGTGTCTCCAACTGCCCCTCTGCTTCCTGCCAATCCTTCATTAGTTGTTCAACCTGCTCATCCTGAATGATCTAGCCCCAAAATTGCACAGTGTCAGCTGTGAGCTTCGTCGTGGCCTTTTCCAGCTCCTCCAACTGAGCGGTGACCTCCTCAATTGCCCTTTTTCTATTGTTGACTTCAACTTGAGGCATACCAGGATTCACCGGAGCCTTCAACTCCTTATTCTCCTATCGCAACTGGACAATGGAAGCCCCCAGTTTCTACACCCATTGGAGGATGTCTGACTCAACGAAGGGCTCCTGAGCATGTTGGCATGCCTCGACAATAGCCATCGCGAGCGGCACACTTTGATCCCACAGACGAGGCTGCTCCGCAATCAGGAAATCGTGTTCCTTCTTGAGTCCTCTGATTTCATGAGCCTTCTCCATCCATTCTTTCTTAATGTCTTCTTCAAGCTCATCCACAACTTGCCATGCTGAAGCAACCCTATTGCTCAATTATGCAATGGTACGCTCTGCGTCGGCCTCACTCTCCTGCAATCATACGCACATACCACTAATCTACCGCAGTCGGTCTGTTGTCTCCTGGCTGGTAGCTACCTGCATAGTGTTCAATCCTTCTGCTGGCAATGCGTTCACATTGATGGTCACCTTCTCCAACTATTGCATCAAGGCGTGCACCACCTCATATTCATTCACAATCGCAATCGAGGGAATCTCTACATTCCTGACCCATGGCTCGACGCTGATTGTGCCACTGCTTCCTTTGTTTCCTTTCTTGAAACCATGTTGTACAGGGATTCCATACGGGCAGTGAGTGCATGGAAGCCTTCATCTGTCGCCCTCGTCATCTTCTGAGCTGCTGCGGTGGATGCATCAGTGATTACTTGGAGAAGTCGACCCAAGTGTGCCTCCGTTAGTAGGGGCAACCCACTGATTGTTGTCGGGTCCTGGTGTCCTTTCATTCTATTCTCTTCCACGGCATGATCACTGTCATCATCTGCGAGTGTTTTGAAGGTATCTTGATCAGAATCATGATGACTGGGTGGGTCCTATGCTGATTTACGATCTTCTGGACCCTTTTCCAGCCCTCCAACCTCAATCTCGGCCAATGCCACAGGTTCACGCCATTCCGCTGGCCAGTCGTTCACGATAACCTCCAATGCTTCAGTCGTTACCTTGTAAGGGGTCAGCAACCACTACTGACCAGGGTCATGCCTTGCCTGCACGTAAATAGCATGCGGCCAGACCGCAAACTCCATGATCGGCTTAAACTTTGCTACAATTTCTTCAGATATCCATGGTACCTTTGTTGCTGCATTGCAAAGCATCTCCCAGTAGATCCAGAATAGCAATTGGCAATCCTGGAGTCGCTCAGGTTCTCATACATACCATAAGTTCTGATAGCGCGCACCCCGCCGCTCTTTTGTAGCCTCAACTTCCATGCCCTAGTACACATCAGGCTCCTTCCAAGTCACAAATGCAATCAAGAGTAGAAGCCAGCTATATGTAAATGAGCCCTTGCCGACCTGAACTGCTACAACATCCTCCGCCAACTGATTTAATAGAAACAAGGACCAGTTCATTTGGACACCCCCCGCACATTGTACTACACATGGAACAATACCCGGGTTGCACTGGTTAGGTCGACCGCCCCTAACCACCTTACAGGATAAGATCTTGGTGTCAGTGAGTACCACGTGATCATTAATACTATCAATGCGATACCCATGACCTTCCATTTCCAAGCCATATTTCTTTACCAGTTGTCCCACCCACTTTTTGTCATTCGCCTTCCCTTGGAATGGGTTGACCCCATCTTTAGGAAATCTAGTAATGTGCGAAATCAAATCAACAGTGACCGGAATTTCGTTGTCCAGCCACAACGAACCACCATGGAAGCATGCAAGAAGCTGCTTCATGCACGTGTTAACTTCTTCCAGTTGCCCGAAATGCGGCATGTTAATAAGCCCTAACAAGCTGACCTGCTTCAATCCTCGTGCCTAGTCCTATGGAATCAGCGTCGCTATAAGTTGTGATCCAGGCACATACAGGGCCGATGCAGATTCTGGGTAGGCCACCATATCATGTTCATCATATTGTAGGCACATCAACGCTGGCACAATATCAAAAGAGCACTCCATTCCAACAGGGAGTGCTGGCATATTCACACCATATTTTTGCTTCAGGTTTAGTTTGCGTCAACAGCCGACAGTCCCTCCCATGGGGCAGACTCGTCAACACGGGGACTGGAATGCGCTACCTACACTTGAGATTATCTAAGTTGCCTCTTTCTCTGCGGGGACTCAGAATGCTGACCCCCCCGACACTTTTTGACAATGACTGACGCTCCCACTAGCATGTTTGCAACTTCTACCTCTAGATTGATGTTTCCCGTAGACACAACTTCTTCCTCAATTAGAATCCCGGTGAAAGGAGACTCAAACTCACTGCTAATCTCAATTGTTTCTAGCTCTCGTGGCATACCTTACGTAGCACACTCAACTGATAGCTTCTTTTGCCTAATAGCACTCTGTAAGTTCAACTGAACCTTGCCCAACACACAACTGCACTCACCCAGCTATAACAATACTCGTCATCTTTGCACAGGCACTTAACAACTAAAATCTCGGTGCCTTCCGACTAGCGTCGACCTGTTCTTATAGCTTCTAACGCAATCCTCCTTAATCATGACTAAATCCGGCATTAACTCGACCGAATTTCTGTATGAATGACACAAATCCACCGTCAATCCTATCAACTGATCGATCGGATCCGCCATTAATGCCCATCATTCAAACACATGCCGTTAATTAACTATCTGAACTTGTAGCATTTATTGTTGATTGGACCCAGTCACGACCCTGCCACTTGTTGCAGGCCGCTCCTAATGTGCTACATAAGCCTCCCTGCTGGCGTAGTCTTTATCTCCGTCGGTGCGCCATCCTGCCACCAATCAACCTATATTTTTTTATTTTTTTTTTCGATGCGGCTCAGGCATCGTGGCACTCCAAGCTCAATCGATAGGGCTTTAATCTACTACCATTGATCAATTTTGGGAGCATCGCTCCATCCAATTGCTGCAACTGCACTGCACCACTTGAAGTGATGCTATTGATGTGATACGGACCAAGCCAATGCATCTGCAATTTTCCTAGATGTTTCATAAACCTACTATCATACAACAGCACCAAGTCACCTTGTTGAAACTGTTTGTTTTTTATGTGGCGAACATGCCATGCTTTCTGGCAATCCTTCTCCACCCCTTGGTGGAAACCTGCGAGAAAGTGATATTCTTCCAAGTGAATGAGCCATGCAAGGCGCTCCTCTAATGCTGTCGTTATGCACAGAATTGGAATGATATACTCCATAGGCATAACCACTTCTTGCCCATACACTAGCTTGAATGATGTCTGCCCTGTCAGCCTTTTACATGTGGTGCGATAGGCCCACAACACTGTTGGGATTTTTAGATCCCAGTCATCGCGGTTCACATTGCACACCTTTGTCAGCACATGCTCCAATATCTTATTGAAAGCCTCCACTGTACCATTCACCTGTGGATGATAGGGTGTACTCTTCTTATGCTATATCTGCAACTCCTCCGTCAATGCACTGATCGTGCGATTGAGAAAGTGGCTACCTTGATCGCTCAACAATATCTTGGGGCAGCCGAAGCGAGTGACAATGTTGTCAAAGAGAAACCACGCAACTGTGGCCGCGGAAAAACCAATAACTGGTGCATCTTCTACCCATCTTGTCAAGTAATATGTCACCATGATGATATACCTAGCACCAGTGTGCTTACTCAGTGGATTGATAGGTCCCACAAAGTCTACTGCCCATTTGTCAAAGAGCTGTAATGTCAACTGAGGCATCAACGGCATCTCATCCTTTCTGGATGGCTTCCCGGTTCTCTGATAGACATCACAAGACCGTGCATAATTTGTCCCATCACTGTGCAGTGTAGGCCACTAGAGCCCCACTCGAAGCACCTTCCTTGTTGTCGCATGGCCACCATAGTGCCCTCCAGCCACTGCTACATGTGCTTCTGAAAGGATCTGCTCTTTCTCATGTGGCAAGACACACCATCGCAATATCTCATTGGCACCCATCTTGTACAACTCTCCTGCAATTAGCTGGAATTCTGCAGCCTTGACTACCAATTGCTTCTTTTGACTAGTAGTGAATTCCGCTGGTGCGGCACCTGTCACTAGAAACTGAATGATTTCTTCAAAGTATCCATTAGCGACCGCAACCTTAAATAGTTGTGCATCATGCAACCCGTATTCAATGTTAGTTGGATCCTCTCCTATTTCAATCCGTGAGAGATGATTAGGGCCAACATTTAACCACCCTGGATTCACAATTACTTCAAAATCAAATTCCTGAAAAAGAAGTAGCCATTGACAGATCTTCTCCCCCAACATAGGCTTATTGACCAGGTATTTCAATGTAGAATGATCTGTGAACATCTTGAAATGGCCTCCTAATAAGTAATGGTGAAACTTCTGCAACGCATAAACCATCACTAGACCTTCCCTCTCTGTAGTAGTGTAGTTTCTTTCTGTAGATGACAACTTCTAGCTGGCAAAAGAAATGGGGTGATCAAGATCCCCCTCTCCGGGCTGGGCCAATACCACTCCCAGCGCGATCGATGAGGCATCAACATGAACATGGAATTCCTTACTCCAGTGAAGAAATACTAATATCGGTGCCGAAGCCATCTTCGCCTTCAGTGTCTCAAATCTATCCTGACATTTAGTGCTCTACTGGAATACCGCGTCTTTCTTCAACAACTTCTCCATAGGGGCGGTAATCGCGGTATAACCTCTGATGAACTTGCGATAATACCCCGTGTGTCCTAGCGTCACCCTTGACTGCTTAACAGTAGTCTATGGTGTCAAACTCAGAATAAGCGCAATCTTTGTTGGGTCAACCAACAATCCTTGCTTACACATAATATGACCCAACAATATGCCAAATGGTGCACAAAAGATACATTTCTTCAAGTTCAGCGATATCTGGTGCTGCCAGCATCACTCCAACATCAACCGCAGATTCGCCAGATGATGACGGATCAACCCATAGACCATCCAATCGTCCATGTATACTTGCAAAAAATTCTGAATGAAATCCTTGAACGCAACAACAACAACCCACGAAAATATCGCAGGTGCATTCTTCAAGCCGAACGGCATCACGGTGTACTGAAAGTAGCCCCATTTGGTCACAAAAGTTGTCTTATGGCAATCTTCCTTTGCAATGCGGATCTAATGGTAGCTAAAGAACCCGTCTATGAAAGAGTACATCTCCTGGCCATCCACACCTTCGATCACTTCATCAGTAAATGGGGTTGGGAGCAGATCATGCAAACATGCATCAGTTAGCTTCCTGAGGTCGACAAAAATGTGCACTTCACCAGTCTTCTTATCTTGTAACACCATAGGACTGATCCATTCCAACTCCTCAACTAGTTCAATGATATCGGCGTCCAATATGCGATCCATTTCTACCTTGACCCTCTCCTTATGTCGCGGATTTAATTGATAGGATTGCTGCCGGATCGGCTTAGCATCTGGTTTTAATGGAATATTCATCTCCCCTAAGTCGCCCAGAATCCCCTTCATGTCAGAAAAATTCACGGGAAATAAGTCCTGAAACTCATGGAGCAAATCAGTGACCTTGCTTATCATCTCATCATCCCAGTAGTCCTCGACATTTGTGAACTTTGGATTGTCCTCTGTCCCAATGTTAATCTTGCGGATCCTCAACGGTTGACTGATTGGATCACTTGGCACATTAGGTGGTACCACAGCACGACTTCCTTCGGATTCTAGGATATTCACATTCCGCAGATCATCACCATCTTCTGGCCCACCAGTGATATTGAAGCATTCCATGAGAGACTGCATCTGGCAGTGCGTGTGCGGATCCACAGGATATGTCACGGGAACAACCTCCAAAATTACATCACGGATGAGCTGCAATGCATTATTGACCTCTAGATCGGTAAAACTGAACGTATAGGTAAAACACACTGTGAGCTCCAGCCAAGTGGAAATTTCTCCTCGCAACTCAGCTGTAGTATACCATGATCACGGCATCTCATCCAAAGTATGGATAAAAGCATGGTCCCACTCATCTCGTGGTCGCGATACCCATAACCGCTAACACTCCATCAAGTGTCCACCATGATCATTCTGACCATCATACTTTCCAGTGTGGTAAAACTCGGTATCGCCGAAATGAACCATCATCAACCTTCTGCACTGCGACCAACCGTCAATGGATTTCTTGTGCATCGCCCACCAGCATGTTGAAGCAGCCTTCAATGCGTACTCCAATGCCAGCATGCACTGTGGTTCCGAAACTGTTGCTTCAAATGTCACCAGAAAGTCAGACAAACCAGGTAGTCCTTCATATATTGGTAGTGTGACCATTTTAGTGATGACATGGCATAGTGACTATGTGATCAAGCCACACTTACGGAGCGACACCTTGTGCAAGTGGTTCTGCCAATATTCTAGCGCATCATCAGAGTCAGAAGATGTAGAGCTGTCACTGCACCATCCCAGCTCACCGTTGGCAGTCAAATGAATATAGTCTTCAGAGATATTGAATGCATGGCCCCATCCACTGGGATCGTCATCCTTCACTGGCTCTATGTAGCAGCGTCCTTCAGCCGGATCGAACGGGGTGATAACTCTAAGATTGCGATTTTCAAAAGTCATCATCTGTCACTTGAAATTGATTACTACTCTGCTATCATTAGCCCATCCAATCCCCAACAACATGGGATAAGAGCTTGCTCCTTCAACTACTTCTATTACATCAATGTCAGCATATGTTTTCATTTCCTCGATATCCACCACCATTCGTGGAACTCTCCCAATCATTGTCACCTTAACATGATTAGCTAACCGGAGCTGTATAGGAGACCAGCTCAATGGGGGACTCCCCATCTTTTTCCAAGCCTGCTTGGTTAAGATGTTGACATCTGAACCAAGATCCAGAATAACTGAATCAACATCGTAGTCGCCAATTTGAATATTCATCCGCATCTCCTTACCCATCTTCCGTCGTTGTAAGGAATTAACCCCCAACTCTTGTCGATCCTGTGCCAATCATCTCAATAGAGATTCAATCTCAGCAAGAGCGTCGGGATCTCTTTCTAGGGATAAACAATGTTCCAAAAATGCTTGAAGTGTGCTGGAATGCCGCGACGGGACAGCCTCTGATGTGGCATCAAAAGTAGAGGGCATGTCGTACACAACAGTCTTACCTTGGTGTTGTTCTAATGCAGGACATGCTTGAAGAAATGCTTCCCGCTCAGCATCAATGTCAAATGATACCTTCTTCTATTTGGCTAACCGGATCAATGAGTTGTCCTCTTTAGTTGTCTTACCTCCACGAGTGACAACAACAACGGAAGCATCTTGCAGCCTTAGTTCTGCAGAAATCACCACGATATTCGCACCCTGGGACTAGTTCAGCGGTGGATTCCTGGGTGGGTTCACATTCTAATTCTGATTTGGCCGCGGATTCTAGTTCTGCATTGGTTGTTGTACTTGGTTTTGGGCAGGCTGCTATTCCTAGGGCTGATTCTGCAACTGTGGAGTATTCCCTGCTTGTCATCGCACAATCAATTGCGGACAATTCTCAACTGTGTGATCATTAACAAAACAGAACGTACATTGGTTTTGTAGCAGTGGACAGTCTTGTTGGTAGTGTCCCCATACCGCACAGTGATAACATTGAATAGGTCTGCAACCACCTCAACCTCTTCCATGACCAAATCCTCCACCACATCCTCCCCAGTATCCTCCCCGAAATCCTCCCCGTTGCTGCTACTATGGTTGGTTGAATTGTTGCTGCGTTGGTGCCATTTGCATTCCTTGTCCTTGCGGTGCATACTGTGGTTGTTGTACATACTATGGATGCTATGGAGCCATCAGCATTGGAGCATATTGCGGCATGAACTGCGGCGGTTGCTGTTGCTGCGGTACAAACTGCATCTGCGGTTGAGGTAGTAGCTGGGATACATGTGGCTGCGGTTGCGACTATTGTACGACACGCTGGTCATCCTTTACATAGAACGCATCATACATTCTCTCTTGTAGAAACCCATATGCACAACAATCCTTGTCATCCTGACCCATCGATTTGCAAAATGTACAGTAAAGATTCCTCGGGGTTGTGACCATTTTCTGCATGTACGAGAAATTGTAATGGTTGTACCCATATATGTGGCAGGTGTGACACCACGACATGCTACCACCATTCAACGGATTTGGTGCTCTCGAAACCAGATAGTTACAAAAGTCAGGGAAATTGTCCTTAGTATGTCCTTCTCCCCGACATCGCATACACCAGATTTCTTCATGTTGCTCCTTGCCTTTCTTCAGATCCTACAACTGGATGGTCAGGTTAGCCAATTATGTCTGGATTTGTGACATCCCAGCTGCATTTTCCCCAATGGGCGATGTCTCCAGCTGCATCGCAATCTCCAAAGCTTCACTCAGTGTGGTAATTTTTTGCTACATCAGTGGTAGCCGAATATGCAGAAGCAAGGCCGTGATAAACCATTCCTTATGTTGGACAATACTCATGTCAAAACTGACCCTTGCCATCAGCGTTTTAAATCACTGATCAAAATCCCACACAGTCTCATTGGGATACTGCTTAATCTCTTTAAGCTCTGTGCTGTATTGTGCTTCAGATTTGGGCTTCCGAAATTCTGCGATCAGGCCTATGTGAATCTCATCCAGTTTTTTTTCCGGAGTGCCGACGGGAACTTGTGCAAATTTCATAAACCAGTCCAAGGCGCGACCTCGAAGAGTCGTCGCCAGTTGTCCCTTTTTAACATCATCATCAGTGATATGTTTGACGGTCCATACGGCTTCACATAGAAACCAGTACTGTTCAGGGTTGTTTGTTCCATTTCCTTGGAACAACAGTAACTTAGTATCCTCGCTCGCCATTCTGGGCTTCCTTCCTCCTTTCGTTGTACTACTACTGATTAACTTCTGTGGAATTGATGAACTCAACGGTGTTGAAGTGGTATTTCTTGCTATCTGAGAGATAGTGAGCGGAGGTGTGGGTACGTTGGTGCTGGGGTTTGGTCTTGCCTCTATCCTGGGCATAGCCTAGTTTTCCTCGTCAGGACTATGAGGTCGCTTCGTCCCATGTGGTCATTCTTTACAGCCTTGTGATTTAACCGCAGCAGGACCTTCTCCTGTCCTCTGCCTCTTTTCCTGTCGGAACCTTGCTCCTCCCCTCGTAAGACAACTTTCTTCCTTGGCTTCACTCACAGTCTCGTCATGACCTACACCCATCTACCCCTTATCATTCCATGTACCACCCCTCAACTATCGCGGTACCCATGGACTCTGCCCACCAGGCTATCTACTGATCAATATGCATCTTCAATATACCCTTTCCGCAAATAAGCATCTTAATCGATAGTTGAAGCGACATCAGAAACCTTCCCTCGGGTCCGCGAAAAAAATATCTTTCGGCTTCACGATAGGATTTCTGGGTATCAATCATGAATTCTGTGATATATCCCTCTAGGATGCTATCGAACCACACTTCGACAGCCCACGACGATTTATTATCGACTTCTTGCAGCTCCTGAGTCAACTCGGGGGTCTAGTTCGTCGGTTCATCGCCTTGGAAGTTCCTCTTCTGGAAGGTCAACTTCGCCAACCACTCATATAAAATGATTGGGAATTCATAGAAAAACCACTCGTGTGGAACGTTGTGAATATATCCATACACCCACTGGTCTACCGTTAGTTGCGTGTTCCGACTTTCTTCTTTAGCAAATTCCTACAAATTCTGATCAAACCATTCTTGGATCTCTGGTTTTGTCGGGTGCCACAACATATCCTCCTTTCACTTCGCACACAGTCCCGACAACAGAGCTATTTGTTGACTCAAACCTAGTCGACAGGGGTTCTCATCACTATCGACACCAACCCACTGCGATCTCCTTGAGCATCGGCCAGGACAGGTTTTACCCTGTCCAGCAACACCTGCGGAGCAGATGAGGTCTCACCCGAGGCGATCAAGGGAGAGTGGACGGAACCATGTTTCCGCCGAATGAAGAAGGATAACTGTGGAAACACTTACTTAACTTATCGCAACATCCAAGGCAAATCTATGCATTCAAGCTTAACATTATTCATATTCAGAGCATCATTCAACAGAAAAATTCATTGCGACAAATATAACATTAAAGAATTAAGTGCAGCAGGAATCATAGCATCAATTGTGAATCGCAACTGGCATTATTATCAGAGGGTAAACAGGAAATTTCACCAAAATAGTTCTGTCATGTCATATTACTTCTGCAAAACACCTCCTCAAAACCAGATCTCAACAATACCTCTTGATCATACATACAGACTCAAAGATGCGCATAATCAATATCCAACGATCTGTCCTAAGATCAAAATCCAAAAACATAAGGTAAGGTTTTTCAACCCTTACAACTCTTGTCTATATATAGGCTTCCACCTTTCAACTCTTGTCCACTTAATAACAACTTCCTAACTGACACTTGGAAAATTGACCCAAAATCTAACTAACGCAGTCCAAATGACCCAAAAACCCGCCTACTATGGTACAATTAACCCAAAATTACATATCATATGGTCCAATCACCCAACAACCCGCATTCTACGGTACAATCGACTAAAAAATACCCAAAATAATTCAGTCGTCTTCCTTCCGCGACCTCTTCTGACGTGTCGCAGCATCGATGATGCTGAGATTCTTCCTTGCCAAACCGCCTGCCAACAAGCAGCCTCGACTATCGTCGACGAGGAGAAACGAGAGCGCCTATTCCATACACGAATATGGGTCCAGAGAAACCCATTGCATCTGATTATGGACAATGGCAGCCAGAAGAACTTCATTTCTGAAGGTCTCGTGAAGAAACTAGGTCTTGTTACCACTCCGCATCCTCAACCTTAAAACATTGGTTGGATGAAGCATGGACAAGAACTACGGATCACTCGACAATGCAAACTCGCATACTTCATAAATCCTTTTGAAGATGAAGTACTCTGCGACATGGCACCACTCTCCATAGTCGACGCCCTGGGAAACCTTACCTCTGTGATAGACATGAAATTTATTAGTCACGGCTTGAGAAGGTGATTGTCAGAATCCGAAATCAATGGTTCAACATACCAGAGCATCAACCTACACCGACAGTTGCACTGATATCTTCCAAACAGACAAAGAAGCTCATCAATCATGCTCAGAAGTTCGCATTAATCATGATCAAGCTGCAACATTCTAAGAATACTGCAGCAACGAGCTGTGTCATCGACTAATGCAGCTCTCGACAGAAGTAGCAAGTCGATCATATTCTCGACGGAGTACCTCAACATTGTCAGGTAAAACACTCTATTGAACTTGTTCCTGATTCTTCTTTGCCTAACACATCTAATTACAAAATATCCATTCTCGAAAATGAAGAGATTCGCAGACATATCCAATAATTAATCGACAAAGCTCATATCCGACCCATCTCCTCTCCTTATGGAAATCCAGTCATCCTAGTTCCGAAGAAAGATGGGACTTGGCGCATGTGCATCGACTATAGAGCTCTAAACAAAATATCGTTGAAGAATCGGTACCCTCTACCATGGATAGACGAGCTCATCGACTGTTTAAAAGGTGCTAAATTCTTTACTAAGCTCGACCTCAAGTCGGGATACCACCAGATTCCAATCGAGCCCTCATATGTGTGGAAAATTGCTTTCAAGACCAAGGAAGGATTGTTTGAATGGTAACTCTGTTAGGAACCCATGTCAACCCTTTACTTTACTTTGTTAGTATATTGTTGTTGGATGCATATGCTTTGAAAGTCGTTTCATAGTATTTGTTGATCCATAGTTTGTATTATTGTTGTTGGATGCATATGCTTTGTAAGTCGTCCCGTATTATTTGTTGATCCATAGTTTGTACTGGCCCATGGTTTTTACCCATAGTATTGGTGCCTAGAATTAGTATATAAGTTTGTGTTGAGGCCAATGAAGGAACCTTGAAGTTATTTTGTATTGAGCTTTCTCAAAGGAGGTTGCCCCCTCAAAGTGGTCTGCAATCAATAAAAGTATTTTTTGATCTGATATATCGTGTATTTATCAATTAATTGTTGCAGGATCTTTACATCTGGTATCAGAGCACTTTCTTGGGCTCATTGGGTGAAATTTCTGCCAAAATTATTTTTTGCATCTGTTGCAGGTTTGGATCTGGGAATAATCCCTATCTGCTTAACTGTGGGAAGTACTTGGGCATAATCCCTAAAACTCATTATGAGGAGTACCATAGGAACCCTGAAGTAGCTGGCCCATTGAGAGGACCTTCCAGCAAAAAAGGGCAACGACCCCTACCTGATTGACTAATTCCCACCTGTGAGGTAAACCAAGGGCTGTCGTTTGTGGCAAAGCAGTTATCAGTTTTACCTGAGTCATGGAGTGAGGGGTACTGCCCCAATACGTAAGCTGTCAGACAACATTGGTGGCTGAGTGAATCCCTTGAACCGTTAGGAAGCCAAGCATACCTGGGGTCCATATCTATTTTCAGCTGCAAAATTGTAGAATTCCTCTATCTAGAACTGTTGCCGATCACTTCCGTGTCGTTGTAGATCCATCTATTTCCGATCACTTCTGCGCTGTTGTAGATCCCTCTGTTTTCGATCACTTCCACACTGTTGCAGATCTATCTGTTTCTGATCCCTTCCATGTCATTAACATTCTATTTTTTCTCCATATCTCCCTTGTTTTCACTCCGTTTCCCTTGAAAATTCCCTGACACCCCTATAATCCCATTCTGCATATTTCATTCGTGAGTACCCTATCCCAAATTCCACTTCCTAAATCTAGAAATCCCACATTTTTCTATTTTTAGGGTTTTCCAAAACTTCTTCGAATTTCACCCAATCGCCTTCAAATTTTACCACAAAGTTCCTTTCCTAGTTCTGTTTCTTTGTCCCTCTTTGCCAAATTTTTTCATTCTTTCACCCCGCTTTTGAAATCCTCATTTTCTGCTTCCCTATCCATTCGACAATGTCGAAAACCTAGTCAAACCCAAATTACCCTTCAAATTCTTTCCCAAATCCAGATTTTCCTTTACTTGAACAATTTCTGTTTTTGTTTTTCCACCCACTAAAAAAAAACTCTTGGTTATGGTTGTCACCCGCGTAGGAGCAAGAACCATAGAGGAAGCACTTGCAACCATCCAAACCAAACTCTGGGATCTGGATGAAAAATTTCTCGGCCTCCATCTTGAGCATTCAGCCATGAACAACAAACGATAGTCTGAGTCTTCATTAGACAATGGGTTCCCTTCTTCCAACAATTTCCGTGGTCCGAAGCTTGATTTTCCTCGCTTCAATGGTACTGATTTGACTGGATGGATCTATCGTGCAGAACAGTATTTCAGTCTGCATAATACTTTTGATGTCAACAAAGTTCCACTTGCATCCTTTCATTTGGAATAGGAAGCTCTTCAATGGTACTGGTGGTACATCAAGGCTCAGGAAGAGCCAAAATGGCTAGATTGCTGTGAACTCCTTTTGCAACGATTTGGTCCTAGTGCTTTTGATGACTTCACAGGAGCCCTCACTAAACTTCACCAAATTGGCACTGTGAGAGAGTATCAAACCGAATTTGAGAAACTAGCCAAGAACACCAAAGGATTTCCTGATGACTTCTACTGGAGTTGTTTTATCAGTGGTCTAAAGGATGCAATCCGCTCTGAGGTCAAAATGTTCTGTCCCAACACAATGATGGAAGCCCTGGAGTTGGTTAAGTTGGCAGAAGACAAGATTGAAGCCCAACAATGCTCCAAATACCCTTTTGTTCCCTTCTGAAATATGGGTTCTCAATGACCTCCCATCCCTCCAGCTCTTCGACCAACTCCTATCAAGCATTTTTCTAAAACAAAGATGCAAGCACGCAGAGAAAAAGGGCTTTGTTATAATTGTGATAAGAAATTCACTTGGGGACATAGATGTGTTCAGCAAAAGCTCTATCTCTTGGATGTGGATTCTCTGCCTGCCTCTAAAATTGGTGAAGAAGTTCCAGATACAATGGATGCTAAGGTCGACATTCAAGAGCTGTGTCACCTACCCAAATTCTATAAATATTATTTTATTGACAAAATACTTTAACTTTAATTACAAAGTTTTGTAATTATGATCAAGTTTGGTCAAGGATGAATGTAATTACTGATTATTATTATTTAATAAATTAAAGTAGGAGACAAACACCCAAGGGAACTGTTAAATGAGTGTTCACTGACCCACTAGGAGGAATGGAAGCTGTTAGAAGGCATGGGACAGATGGCAGCAATTGCACTTCACCACTAGCTATTAGTTATGGGACAACTACCCCTAAAAATGTGGCATTATCCCCCAGGTGGTGGGAGTGGGAAGGCAGCTCATTAAATGACCAGTTAACCACTAAAAGGCCTAGGCAGCCTATATAAGGCAAATTCGAAATGAGCAGGCAGCTTCTTACAATATTTTCTATAGAAATATTCCTCAAGTGCATCAGGTGATCACTGAGAGATTCGAATAGGGAGGATATGTGAGAGTGCAACTGTAAGTCTGCAAATTATTCTGAGAAGGAGAACCGAAGGTGCTCATGCAAGTCCCTTTGACTGCTAAGTCTTTAATACTGGATAACTATTGCTACTGCAAGTTGAGGTCCTAAGCTTCTAAGTTTCTTCCTCCTGGTGGTTTAGTGAATAGGCCCGGGGGTCCTAAGGCAAGTATCTTGGATGTATTCAGGAATTGGTTGGGTGGAACAGGTTCCTTCGGCTATTTGTTTCCCTACACTTAACCAGGTTTCACTATTCCTACATTGTTTATAGCTTAAAGTTTCTGCTTAGTCAAACTCTGTTTTGTAAAAGAATTTATCTTACTTTCTGATCTATGTTTAATTCTGAATGATAAAGCTTTGTTAAAGATCTGAATAGATAACCATCTCTATATTTTTCCCCATGTTGTTCTCTGCATAGTACTCTAGTATAGAGAAGCAAATTAATGATAAATGAGAGATAGGCAGATTGCCATTGATTGGATAAATGAGTTCAGTAAGTGTTCTATTTATAATTCTATCATATTTTTAAACACAGTAAAACATTATAGTATAGCACAAATTGCAGTATAGAATTCAGGTAAATATTAATTGAAAGAAGAACACAATATGCTTCTGACAGTTCCATATATTCTCTTGTCTCTATTCATTAAGATAGCAAGCAAATGCAATCAAAATTAAACATTTCATGATTATCCAAGTAACAGCATTTTCAAGAACTATAGTAGCTGCAAGAACTAATCACTTTATAGATTTCATGACATTATACATATTTTATTTCTTCACTAATTTTTGGCTTTGATTTCAAGTATCGAATATTTATTACAGTAGTATCAAAACCTAATTCACTACAAACCCTAATTCTGTATACACACATCATAATTTTTCATGTCCCAAATTTGGCATTGGGTCACAATGGGCTAATCACATTAGCCCTATTCATTAGAGTTTGTCAAATTGATGCTAAAGGTCAAATAATTGCCAAGGAGGAAAATTACTAGTTTCCTAGGTTTGGGGTGGAAGCTTTGGGATTTGGAATAATGGGGATAATAAATGATGTTTGAACATTAGAATGGAATAAATATTTAATAAAGGAGCTAAATAAATATATACAAGTGAAAATCAAAGTGGCATTTCATGATGAAGACACATGGAGGAAGTGGGACCCACATATGGCTAGATTTCCCCACTACATTTGGCATCATTCTCTCACCAATTCGAATTCAAGGTGAATGGTAACATACTTGGGGGATTCCAAAAGGTATTATTCATTGCATGACTCATCCAAGGTCGAAATATAGAGGAAGATTAACTCCCATGGAAGAGGAAGAGGCAATTTGGAGCTAGTGAGACACTTGGGGCTAGATTCCCTAGCTCTATGACAACAATGATGAAGATGCTATGACACCTATGACACAAATCAGACCTGAAGGCTGACATATGACATATATGACATATCAGGGCTAAAAATAGACTCCAAGAGGGCGCTCAAGGGTGTTAGGGCAGCTAAGATGCTTCCACATGTGATTTGGTGGAAGTGGGAGACTAGGAATTGTTGTACAAGTGGCGTTCTTTGGAATCTCTTACCAACTTGAGTTGGCATGAGTCTCTTGGAAGGAATTCGACCCATGGAGGACATTAGAAGTTTATAAATGTCAATAACAAAGAATGAAACCAACTTTTGATCATTTGTAGAATTTGCAATTGCATTTGTGAAGAGGGAGAGCTAGTGGATGACTAGTTTCTTGCCTTAGCCAATTTCGAGGGTGAAAGATTCCCATCCAAGTTGGTAATTGGAAAGGCCATTCAGACCTTTCATTTGGAGCTTTAATGGAGTCTTTATTTGCATGTGTAAGCTACAGGGCAGCTCATGGTTTCTTCTATTGCAGATCACTCCTTCAACCATTTCCAGTTTTGATGGCATATTCTTGATCCTTGAGGGAGGGCGTTTTTGGTGAGCTATTGTACTCTTTGGGGAAGATTTTAATGCCCCATTTCTTTTGTAATATGAATTAAATACTCTGTTATTCATCTCCAAAAAGTTTCAGGTCGAAATTCCAAGTAGAAATGTATAAATCTCATTTTTAATGGAAGAACAATGCCATTTCCCCACTACCTTGTTGTGAGCCAATGTATTGATGATGATTTCGAATTAATGGATGATTCTATGATATATTTGTGGTAAATATAATTCCATGGATGTATTATACAATTTTCATGTACTGTACTTGAGCATTTGAAGCATTTTTACTCAGTTTAGTTGTATTGGGAGGTGAAATAGTGCCATTTCCCCAAGGGTCGAATTGGGGATTTTTGCAGTTGAATGGGAGAGGGTGAGAACAGTTGTAATAAAACATTAATGGTGCATATGAGACCTTAATAACATACTTAACACATTACATACCTCTGTTCATAAATTTGAGTGGGTTTGGAGGCATTTGGGAAGCCATTTTCAGTACTTACCTCAGGGGGATTTGAACCCCAAATTACTAGTAAAATTGCATACTTGGTCCAGAATCTTAAGAGAGTTTTCAGAGGTCTTTTGGTGGCCATATATCATCCCTGAACATCATATTCAAGTACTAATATCATTAATACACCTTCCTTGAATATTTGAAGGCATTTCGAGTCAATTTGAGACCTAGAGACCAATACTAGTCAAAGGAAATCACTAGTAAAGTTACCTACATTGACCAGAATTGAAAGAGGATTTGCATAAGTATTTTAAAGGTCCAAAGGCATCCCTGAAACAAATATTTATGTTCTAATATCATTCATATACCTTCTCAGAAGATTTGGGATCATTTGGGGCAAATTTGGGACCTACAGATCAAAACTAGTCAAAGGTCGAACTAGGAAAAAAAAGTGGAAAATTGTCATTTTAATAAAATTCCTAACAAGGGACATTACATAATTTCTATCTCAAGTTGTCTACGACAAACTGTAGACATTATTCAGAGAATGATAACATTTATGACTTATTAAACCCTAGTCATCACTTTCTAGAACCATATTATCTTTTATATATGGTAAGTTTACTATCTAAGAATTATCTAACAGTTAGCCGAAGGCACGATTACATATTCATGTCTAAACATTAGCTCACAATCCCTAGCACTACCAATATACATTATCGAAATTATGACTACAAAGATTTAATCTTGGGTACAAAGCCCGGCATAAGCCCGATAGAAATCGTAAGCTACAGGTAGAGTATCCTTTGTAAAAACAAAACTAGAGTATGGAGGTATATCCGTTTCGACATCTATTAACAGACAACCATTTTCATCTATTCCAAATAAGATTATCAACAATGAGAACAAAACACAAACATACAGGTTTTAAGTCATGCAAATTATAAATTTCAACCCACGACAACTATTGTTGCTTGGCATCACCGAAACCAGCTGTCACATAGTCAACTGTTATTTAAATATAACTTTCCATTGAAAAGAAAATGAACCATAGTTTACAAGTGCAAAAAGAACCCTCGATTCTGATTTCCATTCAAACATATAACAAAGAATTACGTTATGACCTTACAGGGTTCCCAATATTACATAGAGTACCTCGACATTTTAACATTAAGCCAAGACCGTGGAACCACAAAATTACATAGGGTTTTACCCCGAACTTAACAACTTACGGTGTAAATACCAACTCAAAGTTGGTTCCAAACACTACAGTAAAAACAATACTGAGTCGAATATCAATTACAAGACTGAGGATCAATCTCTTACAGAATAAAGTCAAAACAAAACAAGTTTAAACTTCTTTTCAGCCATCACTGATACAAGACGAAGATTTCCAACTTTTGGCACATAGAAAAACACATCAAAGGCAGCTACGAGGCTTTGCAAGAACCACTGAAGCTTACTAGGAAGCAGTAGTAGCTTTCCTTTCCCAAAACTATTGTATAGAAGACTTCCAACGAAGAGGGTACCTGCACAGTTACACATCAAAGTGGTTAAAAATAAGAAGATACAAGAAAAAATTTAAGCAAAACAGTATTTTGTTATTATTGTAAACATTACCTTCTAATCGAATCTCGAGTCATTGGCACACCACACTAGCAGAAGAACAACGAAGTCTGGTAGCAACATCAGTAACCGCAATTTCACAACCCTGAAGACAATTCAGAAAGAAAATCCAAACCCCAATACAAAACCACTCTCAACATCTGACAGAAACCACATTTCATATTACTGTATCGTGGCTCTATGGAAAGGAGCTAAGCCTGCAACTATTAAAGAAAACTACATATCACAGGTCACAGGATCGAAACCCTGGAAGGGATTTTCCTTCAACACTACATTTTGGAAGCCTGTCGGCCTCATTTCAATGTAACAATGAAAGACCGAGAAACTTGCTACCATTACATACAACAAGGTTAGGGTTACACAAATCAACGATCAGGATTTGGTGAGATCAATGCACAGGAAAGAGCCAACAGTGCTATGTTGAAAGTCGAGCAATATCGCATTAACATCTCATTAATTACTTCAATCATTAAGTGGCCAACACTACATGCCAACTGAACATTACCATGTGCGGCGTGAAGGAGAGGTGATACAACAACCTTTCCAGCTAGAACTCTTAGTTACATTATCGATCAAAGTTCACGTGGGTGGACTACGTGGGTTGACAACTAGGCTTTCCACTATGGAGTTCAGTCATAACAATTAATACATGATCGTAACCCTATCAACCTGTCAACAACAATTTCAATGCACATCAACTTATCACTCCATTAACGAGACTTTGGTGAATACAATAACATATGTTATTAACACTTAGGACAAGAGCATAAGTCATAATATGATTCAATCTAATGTTTAAGTCATAGCCTTTAAAAGGTTTATTTGCATTGTATTCATGGTTTGCATATGATAATATCCGACAGTGCTAACGTATAGCTAGGTTTGCACATTATAATCATATCATTGCATAATGAAAACCTTATCATTGTAAAATGTAGCATAAAATTTATATAGCCCCAAGTTTAAACTTAGCCATATAGATATTATATTTCTAATTCATGGAAAACAAGATATCGTTAGGATGCTAACTATGTACAAGAATATTAGATACATGTACACTATAGCATACTTATCCAACACATAATATTAATATGAATCTATAAGTATAGATAATTGGGTAATACACATTCAACAATAAGTACATTGCATAATCATCATACATACAGCATATTACAGATGTTAGCTATGTATTACGAAGTCTAACGACAAATGTAATACTATAAGCATAGTTTAAATAATGACGATATTCATTCTTTGACTAAGTTCATGAGTACAAGCAGCAATCACTATACTTTCTATATTTTAACTGTGTGTTGAAATGATAAAAACATGACATAGAGTAGTCTAAGACTTGTAGACACCAAGTATGATGATATTTCGAAGGTGTAATCATTATTTCTACAAGCTTCACAATAGCATACTTTTTAGATAGTGGTAGCGTTGTTTTAATATCAATGACAATAGTCTTATGACAATGAATGTAGCATCATAACAGAACTGTTGGATGACTTGGAATGATAACCTTGAAGAGCTTCGTAAGATAGAACATAAACTAGGATTAGAACCATGTATCCATACCTCCAGTAACTGGTGATGCAAGGAAGTACTTAGCATTTTAATTTTACATTGATGATGAATTGAAAGACACAAGTACTCTTAACTTATGTTGTCTTATAATATTTCTTACGTACGGTCTGCACATGGAAACAAGATTCAATTCCTTAGCTAAACGTAGCTAAGTAAACTCTAGGGTACCTTGTAGGACCCCTTTGTCAACATACAAACAAACTGTCAGCACTCCATCAAGAATATCATAACAGTACAATCTGTAACAGCTTACAAAAATATCCAAGAACTTAAACACATCTGTAAACTGTACTATTATTACACAATCATAAAAGATCTTTCATTCAAGAGATTAACATCCATTTAAATCTGAAGTAGGAATTACAATTAAATCATATTTAGTGGAGAAGTATGACATGTCATCGCTACTAATCATCTTAGATAAGAAATCAAGTTAATTTATATGTTCCGCATTAATGACTTTGATAAATATTGCTATTATAATTTTTTTTTTTTTGTATTTTCAGGATGTTGCATGTGGTATCAGAGCTCATGTTCAAACTCTAGGCCTAAAAAAGGTCCAAGAACACGCAACAGAGAAAAAAAAAAAATTTACAGCAGAACTTTTACTAATTCAAAAACTTAAACTATTGTGTTATACAAAAATTATTTTGAGTTACAGGTATGGAAAACTCAGCTGAACATTTAGAAGACAGATTTCAACCCAACAGTCATAGCATGGGAAGGCATTTTGAAGGATAAGAATTTCATGGTGAAGTAAATGACAGTTCATGAGATTTATTGCGAGAATTTCAAGAATTAAAGGCAGAAATCAGATCTGTAAAACAAGACAATGAGAGAATCTTGAAGGTGCAAGAAGAGTTAAATCAAGTACTGTTCGAACAATTCCCAACTGATGAACAGAATAGAGAAATTGAGAATACTTCCAAGGTTGAAGATTTATCTCATCCAGACAGAAGTAAAAAGCTGAAAGCTGATGATGCAAACCGCATTTCGATATCATCAGAAGCTTCCCATGAAAAATGGAAAAAGAAAAGAAATTATTCAAGTGACAGCAGCAAAGGGGACTACAAACCCAAAAGGAAAAGTCACAAACAGTATGAGCAAATTTCTAGGGAGTTCAAGAAAATCAAACCCCCAACCTTCAATGGTGAAACGGAAGGAGAGACAGCAGAAGCTTGGCTGTCCAACATGAAAAAGTATTTCCAAATATATGATTATTCTGAATCTTTGAAGGCAAAGATGGCAATCTACAACTTGATCGGCAAGGTGGATATTTGGTGGCAGGACATCAAGAGAGTGAAGGGCATCAAAGATAAGGATGTCAACTAAAGTACTTTCAAACGATATTTCAAAAAGAAGTTCTTATCAGAACAATACTATGAAGAAAAATCAAAGGAGTTCTATGACTTAAAGCTAGGAAATATGAACATAAAGGAAATGAATAGTAAATTTATGAACTTACTGAGATATGTGCCATACCTTGTGGAAGAAAAACCGAAGATCCAAAGATACTTGAGCTGTCTACCTTTCAATATCAAGGACATAATCGAGTATGATAGTCCAAAAACCTTAGAGGAGGCCATGAGGAAAGCAACTTTCTGTTATGACACTAATCAGAAAAGAGAAGGAATGTCAAACTGGAAAAGTCATAAACCCAGCAATTTTGAGATGAAAAAGAAAAATTTCAGATTTAGTGGGAATTCTGGTTTCCAAAAGAAAAATTTTAAGAATCGGAATTTTCAAGGAAACAATTCTAGAAACAATCAGCAACAAAATTTTACAGCTCCTAGAAACACTCCCAATACTACCAGGACTAATGATCAAAATGAAACTATCAAATTTTTGAGTGTCAAGGTCCTCATTATGCATTAAAATGCCCCAAGAGGAAGCAGACAACTAACAACATTCACTCTATTTAGAATGAACCTACTGTTGGAGACTTGGCGAGGGAGATGCCCAGAATCAATGCAACACTCGACAATAGAAAAGCAGATCATCAAATCTCTATGGTAGAGATTGAAGGTATGCTACAAAATCACCCTGCTACTATTTTGATTGATCCAGGTGCTAGCTTAAGTTATATATCACCAGATATTGTGGAAAGTTTTAAATTGAAAACAAAAAAGTTCAGTAAATCTTGGTTAGTTAGACTAGCAACAGGAACAAAGAGAAAAGTATCAGATTTTATTGGAAGTTGTGCTTTATCCATGAACCAGTTAAAGAGACAAATCAAGTTGAATATTTTACCTCAAGGCTCTTATGATATCATAATCGGAATGGACTGGTTAGAAGCCCATCATGTCATTCTGAACTATTACGAGAAAATTTTTACATGTTTAAATGATGATGGATAAACTATAGAAGTAAAAGGTATTCCAAGAAAGACAACCCTTAGATAGATTTCAGCCATGCAAGTTAAGAGGGCAGTTAGGAAAGGATGTCAGTTGTTTGTAGTAAATGTAGTAAATGATGAGCTTATTTGTAAAGAGGACAAACTGAAACTAGAAGACATACCTGTCCTAAAGGATTTCAAGGATGTTTTTCTTGAGGAGATTCCAGGATTACCTCCTAAAAGAGATTTAGATTTTACCATTGAGTTAATACCAGGAGGAGTACCGAATTCTAAATCTCCATATAGGATGAATATACTAGAATTAAACGAGTTGAAATCACAGTTGAAGGAATTGATTGATAAGAATTATATAAGACCCAGTGTGTCTCCTTGGGGAGCACCTGTTATATTTGTTAAGAAGAAAGATGGAACCCTAAGACTGTGTATAGATTATCATCAACTGAATAAGATGACAATCAAGAATCGATATCCATTGCCCCACATAGATGATCTATTTGATCAACTGCGTGGAGCAACGAAATTTTCAAATATTGAACTAAGGTCAGGATATCATCAAGTGCGGGTTAAAGATGAGGATATTTTCAAAACAGCTTTCGGAACTAGATATGGACATTACGAGTTTGCAGTCATGCCATTTGGCTTGACTAACGCCCTGGCTGTATTTATGTGTTTGATGAACAATATTCTGCACAAATACTTAGATAAGTTTGCTGTTGTGTTTATAGATGACATTTTAGTGTATTCTAAAAGCAAAGAAGAGCATGACAAATATCTACAGATTATCTTACAAGTTCTGAGAGATCATCAACTATACGCTAAGTTTAGTAAGTGTGACTTTCAGAAGGACAAAATTCAGTATTTAGGACACATAATTTCTAAAGAAGGAATCTCGGTTGACCCCGACAAGATAAAAGCCATTAATGATTGGCCTGTTCCTAAGGATGTGTCAGATGTAAGATCATTTATGGGTATTACTTGATATTACAGAAAATTTATAGAGGGTTTTTCGAAGATTGCAAACCCCATAACCTCCTTGCAGAAGAAAGGGAAGAAATTCGTGTGGGATCAAAAGTGTTCAGATAGTTATAAGAAGTTAAAAGAGTTATTGACTACAGCACCTATTTTTAGGATAGCAGATCCTAATAAGGATTTAATAGTTTGCACATATGCATGTAATGACGGACTCGGTGGAGTCCTAACACAAGAAGGGCATGCTGTGGCATACGAATCAAGAAATATGAAAATACATGAAAAGAACTACTCTACTTATGATTTAGAGTTATTAGCAGTAATTCATGCTTTAAAAATGTGGCATCATCATCTTATTGGCAGAAAATTTACCTTATTCACAGACAACATGGGTCTGAAATATTTATTAGATCAGACAAATCTGAACGCTAGACAAGCTAGATGGTTAACTTTCCTAAGTGAGTATGATTTCAAAATTCAGCATATTAAAGGGAAAGAGAACAAGGTTGCAGATGCATTAAGTCACAAGGCAAAACTGAATTTTATTTCAGCCATCAGTACTTATTCATTAGACTTAGAAACTCAAATCCTTGAAAGGAGTGAAACGGATGAAGAATACAGGAAATTACAAGAAAAGTTAGCAAATAACAGTTCTGAAAATTCTATGGCAGATTACAGTTTGAAGGAAAATGGACTATTGTTATACAAAAACAAATTGTATGTACCCAACATACCAGAAGTAAAAATTCTGATTTTAAATGAGATGCACAAAAGCCATTACTCTGGCCATCCAGGTTATCAAAAGACCATTACTATGCTAATGAAAGAATATTATTGGACCATAATGAATGATGAAGTAGCAGAGTACATAGCTAAGTGTTTGGACTGTCAGAAAGTGAAAGTGGAACATCAACATCCAGCTGGATTGTTGCAGCCATTGCCTATACCTAGCTGGAAATGGGAAGTGATAAGCATAGACTTTATTACTAGACTACCCAAAAATCAGAAACAAAATGACTCTATCATGGTGGTAGTGGAGAAACTTAGCAAGGCAACACACTTTATACCTGTGAAGACTACTCATAAGGCTCCAGACATTGCAGAAATCTTCATGAAGCATATTTTTCAACTACATGGTATACCGAAAGTGATAATTTTAGATCGTGACTCTAAGTTTACTAGAAACTTTTGGAGGTCTTTGTTTAAAGGGTTGAATACAACCTTAAATTTCAGTACATCATTTCATCCACAAATGGATGGACAGACAGAAAGGGTGAATCAAGTTTTGGAAGACTTAATGAGAATGTATGTTAAGGATCAACCTGGTAAGTGGGAAGACTACTTGCATTTAGCATAATTTGCATATAATAACCATTATCATGCATCAACCAGACTTAGCCCATTTGAAATTCTTTATGGTAGGAAATGTGATACACCTGTTTCTTGGAATGGCCCAGTAAATAGAGTTGTTCTAGGACCTGAATTGTTGCAGGAGTTAGAACTAATTGTTAAATAGGTACAAGGAAATATAAAAGCTGCCCAAGATAGGAAAAAGAGTCAAGAAGATCTAAAAAGGACTCATAAAGAGTTCCAGGTTGGTGAACATGTGTTCCTCAAGGTAAGATCGAAAAAGAGTTCATTGAAATTGGGAAGCTGTACCAAGTTGGCACCCATGTATTGTGGTCCTTTCGAAATATTGTTAAGGGTTAGACCAGTGGCATACCAACTGGCCTTGCCACCAAATCTAAAGATACATAATGTTTTTCATATATCATTTTTAAAGAAGTATGTACACGATGCTACTCATGTTGTAAACTGGAATGATGTACAGGTGGGACAAGACGACGATTTTCAGGTGGAACCAGACTATATCCTCAAAATGAGGGAAAATATGCTCCGGAATCTCACCATTGGGCAAGTGAAAGTGCAATGGAAGCACCTTAGCCTAGAAGAGGCAACCTGGGAGTTGGAGAGTAGTATGCAGGAAACATACCCAACTCTATTTCAGAAACACTCAGAGAGTGATTAACCAACATCGAGGACGATGTTGAGACTTAAGGGGGGGTGTATGTCACCTACCCAAATTCTGAAAATATTATTTTATTGACAAAATACTTTAACTTTAATTACAAAGTTTTGTAATTATGACCAAGTTTGGTCAAGGATGAATGTAATTACTGATTATTATTATTTAATAGATTAAAGTAGGAGAAAAACACCCAAGGGAACTGTTAAATGAGTGTTCACTAAACCACTAGGAGGAATGGAAGCTGTCAGAAGGCATGAGACAGATGGCAACAATTGCACTTCACCACTAGCTATTGGTTATGGGACAACTACCCCTAAAAATGTGGCATTATCCCCTGGGTGGTGGGAGTGGGAAGGAAGCTCATTAAATGACCAGTTAACCACTAAAAGGCCTAGGCAGCCTATATAAGGCAAATTCGAATTGAGCAGTCAGCTTCTTACAATATTTTCTATAGAAATATTCCTCAAGTGCTTTAGGTGATCACTGAGAGATTCGAATAGGGAGGCTATGTGAGAGCAACTGTAAGTCGGAAAATTATTCTGAGAAGGAGAACCAGAGGTGCTGGTGGAGGTCCCTTTGACTGCTAAGTCTTTAAGACTATATAACTATTGCTACTGCAAGTTGAGGTCCTAAGCTTCTAATTTTCTTCCTCCTAGTGGTTCAGTGAACAGGTTCGGGGGTCCTAAGGCAAGTAACTTGGTTGTCTTCAAGAATTGGTTGGGTGGAAAAGGTTCCTTGGGTTGTTTGTTTCCCTACACTTAACCAGGATTCACTGTTCCTACTTTGTTTATAGCTTAATGTTTCTGCTTAGTCAAACTCTGTTTTGTAAAAGAATTTATCTTACTTTCTGATCTATGTTTAATTCTGAATGATAAAGCTTTGTTAAAGATCTGAATAGATAACCATCTCTATATTTTTCTCCATGTTGTTCTCTGCATAGTACTCTAGTATAGAGAAGCAAATTAATGATAAATGAGAGATAGGCAGATTGCCATTGATTGGATAAATGATTTCAGTAAGTGTTCTATTTATAATTCTATCATATTTTTAAACACAGTAAAACATTATAGTATAGCACAAATTGCAGTATAGAATTCATGTAAATATTAATTGAAAGAAGAACACAATATGCTCCTGACAGTTCCATATATTCTCTTGTCTCTATTCATTAAGATAGCAAGCAAATGCAATCAAAATTAAACATTTCATGATTATCCAAGTAATAGCATTTTCAAGAACTATAGCAGCTGCAAGAACTAATCACTTTATAGATTTCATGACATTATACATATTTTATTTCTTCACTAATTTTCGGCTTTGATTTCAAGTATCGAATATTTATTACAGTAGTATCAAAACCTAATTCACTACAAACCCTAATTCTGTATACACACATCATAATTTCTATCTCAAGTTGTCTACGACAAACTGTAGACATTATTCAGAGAATGATAACATTTATGACTTATTAAACCCTAGTCATCACTTTCTAGAACCATATTATCTTTTATATATGGTAAGTTTACTATCTAAGAATTATCTAATAGTTAGCCGAAGGCACGATTACATATTCATGTCTAAACATTAGCTCGCAATCCCTAGCAGTACCAATATACATTATCAAAATTATGACTACAAAGATTTAATCTTAGGTACAAAGCCCGGCATAAGCCCGATAGAAATCGTAAGCTACAGGTAGAGTATCATTCGTAAAAAAAAAACTAGAGTATGGAGGTATATCCGTTTCGAAATCTATTAACAGACAACCATTTTCATCTATTCCAAATAAGATTATCAACAACGAGAACAAAACATAGACATACAGTTTTTAAGTCATGCAAATTATAAATTTCAACCCACGACAACTATTGTTGCTTGGCATCACCGAAACCAACTGTCACACAGTCAACTGTTATTTAAATATAACTTTCCATTGAAAAGAAAATGAACCATAGTTTACAAGTGCAAAAAGAACCCTCGATTCTGATTTCCATTCAAACATATAACAGAGAATTACATTACGACCTTACAGGGTTCCCAATATTACATAGAGTACCTCGACATTTTAACATTAAGCTGAGACCGTGGAACCACAAAATTACATAGGGTTTTACCCTGAACTTAAAAACTTACGGTGTAAATACCAACTCAAAGTTGGTTCCAAACGCTACAGTAAAAACAATACTGAGTCGAACATCAATTACAAGACTGAGGATCAACCTATTACAGAATAAAGTCAAAACAAAACAAGTTTAAACTTCTTTTCAGCCACCACTGATACAAATCGAAGATTTCCAACTTTCGGCACATAGAAAAACACATCAAAGGCACCTACGATGCTTGGCAAGAACCACCAAAGCTTACCAGGAAGTGGTAGTAGCTTTCCTTTCCCAAAACCATTGTATAGAAGACTTCCAACGAAGAGGGTACCTGCACAGTTACACATCGAAGTGGTTAAAAATAACAAGATACAAGAAAACAATTAAGCAAAATAGTATTTTGTTATTATCGTAAACATTACCTTCTAATCGAAGCTCGGGTCATTGTCACACCACACCAGCAGAAAAACAACGAAGTCTTGTAGCAACATCAGTAACCGCAATTTCAAAACCCTGAAGACGATTCAGAAAGAAAATCCAAACCCCAATACAAAACCACTCTCAACAGCTGACATAAACCACATTTCATATTACTGTATCGTGTCTCTATGGAAAGGAGCTAAGCCTGCAACTATTAAAGAAAACTACATATCATAGGTCATAGGATCGAAACCCTGGAAGGGATTTTCCTTCAACCCTACATTTTGGCATCCTGTTGGCCTCATTTCAACGTAACAATGAAAGACCGAGAAACTTGCTACCACTACATACAACAAGGTTAGGGTTACACAAATCAACGATCAAGATTTGGTGAGATCAAGGCACAGGAAAGATCCCACAATGCTACGTTGAAAGATGAGCAATATCGCATTAACATCTCATTAATTACTTCAACCACCAAGTGGCCAACACTACATGCCAACTGAACATTATCGTGTACAGCGTGAAGGAGAGGCAATACAACAACCTTTCCAGCTAGAACTTTTAGTTACATTATCGATCAAAGTTCACATGGGTGGACTACGTGGGTTGACAACCAGGCTTTCCACTATGGAGTTCAGTCATAACAATTAATACATGATCGTAACCCTGTCAACCTGTCAACAGCAATTTCAATGCACATCAATTCATCACTCCATTAATGAGTCCTTGGTGAATACAATAACATATGTTATTAACACTTAGGACAAGAGCATAAGTCATAATATGATTCAATCTAATGTTTAAGTCATAGCCTTTAAAAGGTTTATTTGCATCGTATTCATGGTTCGCATATGATAATATCCGACAGTGATAATGTATAGCTAGGTTTGCACATTATAATCATATCATTGCATAATGAAAACCTTATCATTGTAAAATGTAGCGTAAACTTTATATAGCCCCAAGTTTAAACTTAGCCATATAGATATTATATTGCTAATTCATGGAAAACTAGATATAGTTAGGATGCTAACTATGTACACGAATATTAGATACATGTACACTATAGCATGCTTATCCAACCCATAATATTAATATGAATCTATAAGTATAGATAATTGGGTAATACACATTCAACACTAAGTCCATTGCATAATCATCATACGTACAGCATATTAGAGATGTTAGCTATGTATTACGAAGTCCAACGACAAATGTAATACTATAAGCATAGTTTATATAATGACGATATTCATTCTTTCACTAAGTTCATGAGTACAAGCAGTAATCGCTATACTTTCTATATTTTAACTGTGTATTTAAATGATAAATACATGACATAGAGTAGTCTAAGACTTGTAGATGCCAAGTATGATGATAGTTCGAAGGTGTAATCATTATTTCTACAAGCTTCACAATAGCATACTTTTTAGATAGTAGTATCGTTGTTTTAATATCAATGACAATAGTCTTATGACAATGAATGTAGAATCATAACATAACTTTTGGATGACTTGGAATGATAACCTTGAAGAGCTTCGTAAGACAGAACATAAACTAGGATTAGAACCATGTATCCATACCTCCAGTAACTGGTGATGCAAGGAAGTACTTAGCATTTTAATTTTACATTGATGAAGAATTGAAAGACACAAGTACTCTTAACTTATGTTGTCTTATAAGATTTCTTACCTGCAGTCTGCACATGGAAACAATATTCAATGCCTTAGCTAAATGTAGCTAAGTAAACTCCAGGGTACCTCGTAGGACCCCTTGGTCAACATACAAACAAACTGTCAACACTCCATCACGAATATCATAATAGTACAATATGTAACAACATTAAAAAATATCCAAGATCTTAAACACATCTGTAAACTGTACTATTATTGCACAATCATAAAAGATCTTTCATTCAAGAAATTAACATGTGTTTAAATCTGAAGTAGCAATTACAATTAAATCATATTTAGTGGAGAATTATGACGTGTCATCGCTACTAATCATCTCAGATAAGAAATCAAGTTAATTTATATGTTCCGCATTAATGACTTTCATAAATATTGCTATTATAATTTTCTTTTTTTGGGTATTTTCAGGATGTTACAAGCCACCTATTGAACCTCCGTGTAAGGACGACCCACCAAAGATATCTCTCCATGCTTTAGCTTGAATCACCAACCCCTAAACAATGTGGGCCAGGGGTTACTTCAAGAAGCTTCCTCTTATAATACTCATTGATTCTAGTAGCACTCATAATTTCATTGACCCTTGGATCGCCAAACTGGCTGATTGTTTTATCCATCCTTTCTCCAACTTTGAAGTCATGGTTGCCAATGGGGGCACCTTACCTTGCAAAGGGAAGTGTCGTAATGTGCATATCTATATTGAAGATTATAACCTGTGCTCTAACATGTTTTCCTTGACCTTAGGTGGGTGTGATGTGGTTTTGGGCGCTCAATGGCTATGCACACTTGGCCCCATCTTATTGGATTTTGCTGAACTTTGGATGCAGTTTTCCCCCAATGGACAAAAACACACATTAACATGATTACAACCAAGGTCTCTCAGCATCATTAGTTCACATCGCATGGAAAAAATCCTTAAGAAGAATTCACATGGTGTCATCGCTCAGATCCATTCCATTCAGATACAACCATTAGTGGTCTCCACTACTCCTTTGGATCTACAACAAATTATGGAACAAGATACAGGTGTCTTTGCTGAACCAATGGGATTGCCACCTTCAAGGCCATAGGACCATCCTATTCAAATCCTTCCTGGAAGTGTTCCTCCCAACATCAGGCCCTATCGCTACCCATTTCACCAAAAAACAGAGATTGAAATTCTCGTTCGGGACTTACTGAAGCAAGGTATTATTCGCCCAAGCACTAGTTCCTTTTCTTCACCAGTTCTTCTTGTCCTAAAAAAAGATGGGTCATGGTGCCTCTACATTGACTTCCGAGCACTTAATCACCTCACCATCAAGGATACATTTCCAATTCCTGTTTTTGATGAGCTTCTTGATGAGCTTCATGGTGCTCCATTTTTCTCCAAGTTGGATCTTCATTCTGGGTATCATCAAATTTGGGTTCATGAGGATGATATCCCTAAAATAGCTTTCCACACACATGATGTCCACTATGAGTTTTTGGTCATTCCCTTTGGCCTCACTAATGCTCCTTCCACATTCTATGCCTTGATGAATAAAATATTCTGGCCGTACTTGCGAAAATTCATTTCGGTATTCTTTGATGATATCCTCATATATAGTAAAACATGGGATGAACATCTCCAGCATCTGGATCTTGTAATGCAACTTTTCTCTGACCATCATCTTCATGCCAAACAGTCTAAATGTGTTTTTGGACAGAAGGAATTCAAGTATCTCGGGCACATTATATCAGCACAAGGGGTTCATATGGATCCTTCCAAAATCGTTTCCATGAACAATTGGTCTCATCCTCAAACACTCAAGAGCCTTCGTGGTTTTTTGGGGTTGACTAGCTACTACCGCAAGTTTGTCGAGGATTATGGGAAGATTACAACTCAATTAACTGCTCTATTGAAAAAGGATGCTTTTACATGGACACATACTACTGAGTGTGCATTTGACAAACTGAAACAAGCTATGTGTACTACACCTATTCTAGCTATGCCCGATTTTTCCAAGCCCTTCACTATTGAGAGTGGTGCTTGCGGCAATGGACTTGGTGTTGTTCTCCTTCAAGATGAACACCCCATTGCATTCACCAGCAAAGCCCTTTCAAGTAAGAATTTAGCTGCCTCTACATATGAGAAGGAAATGATGGCTATTTTTCATGTAGTACAGAAGTGGCGACCATACTTATTAGGGAATCATTTCTGCATCACGATTGATCACCAGACTCTGAAATATTTCCTGGAATAGCATGTATCCTCCCCAGCACAACAAAAATGGGTTAGAAAACTCATGGGTTATGACTATGAGATCACTTACAAGAAGGGTAAGGACAATATTGTGGTGGATGCTCTTTCTTGCACATTTGATGCCCAAGGTTCTCTTTCAGCTATTTCTATGCATGTTCCAAATTGGTTGCAATCTGTTCAACAGGGCTATTTCAATGACTCTTCACTATCTCAAATCATCCAACGCTTAGCCAACAACCCTTCTATTGTACCAAATTACTCTTGGGATGGTTCTTCCTTGAGATACAAGGGTCATTTGGTGCTTCCCCAGAGCATAGATCTTAACAGGCTGTCTTCTATGAACTCCATCCTTCTCCATCGGCAGGGCACTTTGGGTTCCTCAAAACGTATGAGTGGGCACGGCGTAACGTTTTTTGGCAGGGCATAAAACGGACAATTCAACAGATGGTGGTTGAATGTGATACCTTCTAGTGCAATAAGGGTGAAATGACACTCCTTCCAGGATTGCTCAAACCCTTTCCCATACCTACACAGATTTGGACAGATATTTCTATGGATTTCATTGAAGGTCTCCCTAAATATGGAGGGAAGACAGTGATTTTGGTTGTGGTTGATCACCTCTCCAAATATAGTAATTTTTGTGCTCTCAGCCATCCCTATACAACCTCCTAAGTCGCTCAAATTTTCCTGGACCAGATCTTTCGTCTTCATGGAATCCCTTCTTCCATTGTCTCAAATCGTGATGCGACTTTCACTAGTCATTTTTGGACAGAAATATTTCGCCACACTTGCACCAAACTGAAGAGGAGTTTAGGGTATCACCCACAAACATATGGTCAGACTGAAATTATCAATAAATTCTTGGAAACTTATCTTCATTACTTCACCTCTGAAAAACAACATCAGTGGGAAAAGTGGCCCCCTCTCGCTAAATGGTGGTACAATACCTCTTACCACACATCCTCTAAAATGACTCCATATGAAGCAGTTTATGGTCAGGCTCCGCCAATTCTTCTTTCATACACCCCCAGTAGTTCACTAGTTCAGGAAGTTGACACGGTCCTTTGAAACCGCAATCAGATTCTTCATATTTTGTGACAAAATATTCACATGGCAAGAAATCGCATGAAGCAACAAGCCGATCAACACCGTTCTGAACGCACTTTTGAAGCAGGTGATATGGTTTTTCTTCGTCTCCAGCATTACAAGCAATCCTCCCTAAAACTTAAAGGGCATCATATGCTCGCTCCAAATTTCTATGGGCCATATAGGATTCTTTAGAAGATTGGGTCCGTTGCTTATAAATTGGAACTTCCTCCTTCTTCCCGCATTCATCCAGTATTTCATGTCTCTTGTCTGAAGAAAGTTCTTAGCACCAACATCAAAGGACAAACTATTTTACAAGAACTGGATAATGAAGGATCCATCCTTTTGGAGTTGGAGGCCATCCTCAATAAGCGCACTCGTCAGTTTCGCTCTTGCTCTATCACAGAGGTCTTAATTCAGTGGCACGGAATGCAACCAAAGGATGCTACATGGCAACCACTCCTTTAGATTCAACAACAATTTCCACATCTAAATCTTTGAGGACAAAGCTTTTTCTAAGTTGGAGGGGATGTTAGGAACCCATGTCAACCCTTCTCTTTACTTTGTTAGTATATTGTTGTTGGACGCATATGCTTTGTAAGTCGTCCTGTAGTATTTTTTGATCCATAGTTTGTATTATTCTTGTTGGACGCATATGCTTTGTAAGTCGTCCCGTAGTATTTGTTGATCCATAGTTTGTACTGGCCCATGGTTTTGACCCATAGTATTGGCGCCTAGACTTAGTATATAAGTTTGTGTTGAGGCCAATGAAGGCACCATGAAGTTATTTTGTATTAAGCCTGCTCAAAGAAGGTTTCCCCCTCGAAGTGGCCTATGATCAATAAAAGTATTATGTGATCTGATATATCATGTATTCATCAATTAATTGTTGCAGGTTCTTCACATAATCATGCCTTTCGGCCTAACCAACGCACCTGCGACCTTCATGTGACATATGGATAACCTTCTTCGAATTTTCATCGGAAAATGGGTTATTGTCTATCTCAACGATATATTGATATTGAATCGATCATGGGAAGAACATGTTAGATGTCTTCGACAAGTCCTTGACACTCTCCAACAACATCGGCTCTATCTGAACATGGACAAATGCTCTTTTCCGATGACTAGCATCCAATATTTGGGGTATGTAATTGACTCTGCATCCATTCACTTCAACCGAGAAAAAGTACAAATCCTCAAAGATTGGCCCATTCCTAGAAGAATTCAAGAACTAAGAAGTTTTCCTAGTTTGGCAAATTTCTATAGACGATTCATACTCGGGTTCAATCACATAGCCTGGCCCTTGAATCAGTTGACGAAGGGAAGTGGGAAAACTGTCTTCCAGTGGATAGAAACATATCAAGCAGCTTTTGAATAGCTCAAACACAGGCTCTGCACTGCACTAGTACTTGTGTTACCTGATTTGCATCAGCGCTTTGAGATTGAGATGGACGCATCAGACTATGCCTTGGGCACAGTGATCACTCAGTTTTGTCACCCAGTCACTTTTCATTCTGAGACTTTTAAAAACACAGTTAGGAGATACTCGATGTATGAAAAATAACTGTATGCCATTGTGCAAGATCTCAAGCAATGGAGGCATTATATCCTTGGCAAGGAAATGGTCATTCTCACTGATCATAAGCCTCTACAGTTCGCTCCGACACAATCAAAGTTGCAGACAAACTGAAAACTCAAGTGGATTAATTACCTACAACAATTCTAGTTGGTGATTAAGTATTGTAAAGGTAAAGCTAACACCGTCGTCAATTGCCTCATTCGACCACACATTACTCTCCTTTTGACAATGATGAGTCTACAGGGATACAACATGGCCACTTGGCCACAGTTGTATGAAGACGAAAGTGAATTCTCAGCAGTCTACTGACAGTTACAGACTAACAAGTCGTTGACCTCAGAATCCGACTATTTCCTAAAAGATACCTTGATATACAAGCTTGGACAACTTTGTGTACTGACCGGTGAGCACCGACAACAGCTCATTTGGGACACGCACTACAGCTAAACCTCCTAATCGATGATAGGGATTGTACACACCTCTACCAGTTCCTAGTCAACCATGGGAATCTATTTCTATGGACTAATTGATGGGTTATCCTACTACCAAACATCATCATGATGCGATATTAGTAGTATTCTACCTATTTTCCAAGATGGTCATTCTCATACCATGTAATAATACCACGACAATGCAATAGACCGCTCAACTCTTCTTTACACATGTTTGGAAACACTATGGTTTACCAATGACCATTATTTCCGACCGAGATGCTAGATTTGTCAGCATCTTTTGGAAGACCCTCTGGCAATTGCTACACACATCACTCTCATTGTCGACAGCTTTCCATCCTCAGACTGACGAATAGATGGAAGTTGTGAATCACTTGGTAGTACAACTGCTTCGCATGTACAATCACCAGCATCGATGCACATGGGATGAAAGTATTCCATACATCCAACACAGCTATAATTGAGCTCATCACAACTCTACATGGAAGAGTCCATTTGAAGTCTGTTATGGATTTCATCCATGAGAGCCTATTGACTTGATCAACTCCTCGACACAGCAGAGCGACATTGACTACAGCCTGCGAGAAGTTGATAAAGCAGTCAAGTTCAGAGATCAGATATGCGACATCCAGAAGCAAGCACATGAAATGTTGCACAGAGCAAGCGAGAAAGGTAAGGCCCAACACGAGAAGTATCATATTTCTCATTCATTCCAAATTGGGGATAAGGTCTGGCTACATCTCAAGAAGGAGCGCTTCACAGGCCCATTCAAGAAGTTGAAACATTTGCGATATGGTCCGTACAGTATTCTTCGACAAATTGGTGAGAATGCTTTCCAGCTCGACATTCCTGCATGGTTGGGTCTGCATCTAGTCTTCAATGTGGATGTACTTCGACCATACCATGCACCCTTGTTGGAATAGAGCGAATTTCAAATAGAAGAACCCGAAGACATCCATCCATATGTTCAGGAGCCTCTTCCTTGTGACACCATTGTGGGATGACGAGTATGCCATACAAGGACAAACACAATCCCCTTGTTTCAGGTTTCCAAGGATGGCCAAATCTCATCTCAAGGAAAGTGGTACTCTATTATAGAATTGATCGACAAGTTTCCTCACCTTCATGAGCAAACAATGGGGTCCATTTTTTCTTAAGGAAGGAGGTCTGATCCTCACCACAGTTGGCAAGTTAGCGACATTGATACAACTTCGACAAGTTTCAACTTCGACACAACTTCGACTTAACAAGTTTCCAATATGACAGGTTATCTCCGACATGCTTCAAATTCGACACAACTCTGACGAGTCTCGACTTCGACACACCTCGACACATTTTCACCTTCTACATGTTTAGCAACCTCATAGTTTGCGACATTGACAAGCGGCGTCGACATGCGACCATCGACTGTCGAACTTCAACAGATTGTCTCTATCTTCCAGTCGACTATAACGGTTGAACTGGTGAACCATTCTAACTTCTTCTTTGTAACTGAATGCAATGGGAAGGCACCCAAGTGTCTCAGAATTCTATATAAGCATGTATAATATTGTAACATACATCATCTGATCGGGAATTTCACCCAGTAATAGAATCTTTTCACATTCCCGCATATTGTTTGTGCATGTTTGTGTTTACTAGTGTAGTATAATCCTTCTTTGCTCATTCTACTTATTCTTATTTGCTTTCGCCATAACAGAGCCGACTCATTCAGTCAAACTTTTTTCCCCCTCGTGCTTTCGGGCAACGATCCAGATCAATTAGCCTTTGGCTGGAGCAACTTTCAGAACATTTCTTCTTCACAACTGGTGGTTGGGGTAAACCCCAACCAACCTTATAGGAGTCAGGTTTTAGTTGGTTCCCCTTACCAAACTCCTCCACATCATATGCCATTGGAGTGACCTCTCTTTTTTTTTCTGGAAACTTTAAATTTGCCATACCTTTCGAAACTAATAAACAATTCAGTACGTCACAACCCTAGTTGACCTTCAGTCCCAACCAAGCTTCCTTCAGACATTCCAAAACTCGAAGGTAAGACTGGTGAAGATCCTGGAGATCATGTTACAACATTTCATCTCTGGTGCTCCTCGAACTCATTAAACAGTGAATCAATTTGATTAAGGCTCTTTCAGAGAACCTTAAAGAGTGTAGCAGCTAAATGGTACATCGAATTGCCTACTGCAACATATGATAATTTTTGGGATTTAGCGACAGTATTTTTGAATCACTTCCAGTTCCCATCCGGTAAGACCAAACCTTGACCTCATGCCGATGGCATCGTTGGTTCAGCCAACTCATCCGCACTGGAGGCTTTAACGAAACAAGTGCATGCACTTTCCATGAAGCTGTTTGTTGCGGAAGCAACTACTGTTGCACCATCCCCCTCACAGACAAAATCTGTACAAACTGTGTAGAAAAAACAAAAGGTTCCACGGCAACCCAATAATAAAAAGAATGGTAAGAAATGGGATGGGAACCATCAAAATCCCAAAAACACTGAAAATGCTAAGGAGGGAAAGAAAGATAAGAAGAAGGTGAAGTTTCCCTACAAGCTTTGTGGAGACGATCACCTCACTCATTAGTGTCATCTTCTCAACGAAGCGCAGAAGTTGTTAAGTGAAAAAAAATCAACTGTCCTGAAGGATCCTTTTCCCATAGGACAAGGCCCATCTTCTGGCAATTCTAATAATGGGGGCACTAATCATGGCACATCAGTTGATCAGTCATTTATCAACATGGTTAACTCACATGCTCTTTTGAAAACAAGAGCCAATAATTATAATCCGAAAATGCAACAGAAAGATAAAGAGATTCCTGACTCATCTGTTCCTCTCCACATCGAGAGACCAATAGAGCCTTTGCCGAAGATACCAAAAGTTGTCTACAAATGGGTTATGCACAACCCTAATGCGTGGGCTGCTCCCAACTACTTTGTTGTGGGGGACCTAGCCCAAAATCCATGTGCTATGTCTGCACTATAAGTCTTGCAAAGTTGCCCTTGATAGCGGAATGCACTCCTAGTGGAAATAGGTAGCATGGACTCATAAAGCATGCTTGCTAGATTTGATATTTCCAATATAAAACCCCAATTTCCCTACCACGTATCCTTCCAAATCGAATTATTTCATGGTTCAAATACCATTGGATGAATGGTCGTAGATGAAGGCGCATCGACGTGCGTAATGTCCATATCCTATTGGAAAGCCTTGGGTTCTTCTGATTTAGCCCCGTTGATTGCACTACTTACCGTGTTTGATGGAAAATCTTATCGTCTGCATGGAGCCTTACCAGCATTTGAGATTCAACTTGTTGGTAATGTAGTGTTGATAGAGGTAGAAGTTGTGGATGTTTCTCTCGACTATAATCTGTTGTTGGGAAGAAGCTGGACGTATGTTATGCAAGCTATCCCCTCGTCCGTCTTCCGAGTACTCATGTTCCCTCACGCCGGTAATATCATCACACTTGATCAACTGTCCTTCACTTGGAAAAACAACATGACTTTGTCGGATTCAAGAATCCCCTATATTCATCAAGCCAGTCCTCCCAATGAGAGCTTAGGAGTAGGAATGTATTCATCGTTGATGGGCACCTTTGACCTACCTACTCCTGTACATTATATTGGTTCTATGAGTACTATTGATACATAATCTCGGGAAGTTCTTATGGTTAGTCAAACAACTGATCCATGGATCCTTCCAACTCAAGAAGAACCAAATGTTCCATTATCCATTGCAGAAGTGGCATACCAAGCATCACAAAATGTTGCAATGGATTATATCTCGACTCCGCCAGTCTCAGCTAAGTTAGATTTTGATTATGCACCTGCATGGTCAGTTGATTCTACCCATTCTTTTGACTGTTTGGATGTAGTTTTTCCTTCCAATGAAGCCATGTTGGAAGCTATGGTAGGCCTGGATAATCCCTGGGAACACATGCATCACAGGTCCTACTTTCTTTCGGATTTAGACAAGATTGAGAATGGTGAGTTTTCATTGAGACTTGATAGGAATATCGACTTGTCCATCACTCCTACTAAACAAATGATTTATGTTGAAGGTGTTACGGAGAAAAACTTCCTATGGCTTGGAGTATACCACAACAGATAGATGACTACCAGAAATCAACTCAATTCCCAATGCATGTTATATAAATGTAAACGCTAAAATGTGGAATAAATAACCAACTTTCAACCAGACGTTTGATGTAGATCCTCGTTGAGCTTTCAAATCTCTACACTTGAACCTACAACTTAGTCTCAACAATAAACACAAGCAAGTGCATATAATATATGAAAGATGTTAGCATAAATGATAGCATAGTCCATGATATAATAAGCAAATGTACCCAATGTTAATAAACCATTCACAACATCAATTGGACGAGAAAATGAGTATTTCTATTAATGAAAACAAGAAGTACATGATACAACCTCTTGTTGAAAACTCATCTGAACCGAGAACTAGGTCCCTCCACTTGTGTCTCCACCACTTCAATCCCCCATGCAATGGAAAACTCAATATATGGAAGAGTTTGGTAGGTGAACATAAGAGGTTCACAACAACTAGGATCAATGGATGTAGACTCAAGCTATGGAAAAAATACAATAGAGTTTCAATGCTCTCCCTTTCTCCTCCTTCCATGCACCATAAGAGCTCAATATATAACCCTCCAAAGGTAGGTGAAAGGTCAAATCGATTCGTTTCAGGATACATGGAGGGCCAAAGGTCACCCTATGACCATGTTTTGGAGTAAAAAAGTGAGTTTTTACTATAATTTACCATTTAACTCGATGTACGTGGGCTATAGTGGGACAGCCCACACATGCGAGAGTCGTAGTAAAGTAGCTCGTGTATAGGAACAAAAATAAGGAAAAGGGGGTTCCTGGAGGGAAAAACATGGTTCTGAGTCAATAAAATGAATAACGGAGGCCAAATAGTGTAAATGCTCACAAAGTGGCAAAATATGCTATAACAGATGCCCCCTAATGTGTGAGGTCAAAGAAGGTACTACAATGGTTGAAATACATTATAAATCTCAGAAGTGGAGTGATGGGGACACAAATGGAAGGAGTTGCCCACTCGTCATAATATAATGATATCTCTGAATACATATCGGTACAATACATAGGAATATGATACAATGGCCATGAATAGGTAGTATATAGTGAATACATGTCATAAGTGGTCATAGCCATGACCCAATATACAGTATGATATGGTCTCCTGCTGAAGAGGAAATAGCTGATGCAAACTGAAGGTACAAACTGCTGATGTATGAGACTGATCTCTCATAAGCATAATCATGATCACTAGTATCACACTAAATGCCACTGAAGTTTAGGGTCTTCTACACAAATCATCTGCGGTGCATGCCCTATTGAGTGAATAAAGGTGTTGATGTCGAACCTGATGTGGCATCGTCTGATTACCGGTTATTAATGTATACCGTTTACAGATGCGAGATAACCCACCAATAATGAAAATGGGCATCAAGGCATGGCGCACATTCATCAAAGTGTGAATAGAGGTGTTGAGGTCGAACACTCTGACGAATCCATCGATCAGGGGACATTGATGAATTCCCAAGCTTTTGATGGCAAGAGAACCTACCAATAATGACTACAAGCCTCAAGGTACTCAATGGAATCTAAGTCTCGATTCTAGAATAAAAGAGTTGGAGTCGATGGAATGAAACTTGCTTGAAGGAGGGCATTAATGAATCCCCCATTAGCCAGCACGAGGTAACCATCTACGCTGAAATATTTGGAAGAAATTAGACTAACAGATCAAACTGTATGGGACGGATGACATGTAATAGTCAAGAGATATGAGGAGTGGTTATCTCTGGTTTCAATACTTCCTTTGAACAAGAGCATGAGCAGATGGATAAACTCAGGCAGCATAGACTCGAGAAGCATAGACTCAAGTACTAGATGAAAATAACACTTTGTGATGCAGGAGGCATCAACAAAGGCTCCATAATGTCTAGAAGCTTAACTAGCCGGTGGAGTAAGATCCGAGAAACGAGTACATCTCCTAAGGTCCTACTAATGTCTAGACTCATGATGAATGGAGTGGAAATGAATGCTTTGTTCAAAGGCAACACGACGACTACCAATAAGAGGTAGTAAAGATTTTCCCGTCCGGCTTTTTCAGTTATATGATTTTTTGGTCTTTTTTATGCTATGAAAGCTTGAAAAAGAATAAAATTTCTTATATTACAAAAAGTGAGGGAATGAGTGTCAAGTGTGAGCAAACTAGTTCCAAGCAATGGAACATACCTATGATCAATGCAAGGAAGCATGTGCAATATGTGTACACTCGGGGGGGTGTTCCCTCAAGGTAAGGGTCATCAAGCTGTGAAAGATAAATGGAGGCTCTACTTGGCTCATAAGGTAAAGTGCTCAGGCAGAGGGCTAATAACTGCGAAAAGAGGGAGCCAGAACAAGGCTCAAAAGGCAAGCAGGATAATGCAATGCAATCACAACTCGACATAAATGGGGATTCCTCATGGGAGATGGCCAGAGTAAAATGAGGTAGAGTATGAGTCTTCATCGCAATGTCATGGAGTGACTACAAAGGATTCCCAATCCTAAGGAGGAACAATGGCATGGGCGCCAGAAGACATAAAAAGATCTAACTAGGGCACCCATGGTCGGACAAGCCCTACCGCCAAATAATGACACTTCTAAAGCAACATAGAGGTTCTGTGTCAGTTAAAAAGTGGGGTCGCACCTAAGGTTTATGAATGTGGTCATAAGTTCAATGCAAAAATGCAAGAGAAATGACATCCTAACCTACATGCTAGGTGTAGAAAATACCTGCCGAAGGCGCGAAATGGTTGAAAAATCCACTTTCGTCGAAAAAACTGCTCAAAAAGGCACTTTACAACTTCATATTAGTCCAAAATGGCTCAAAACGAAAAAAACTATAGGAAAGTGGGTTTGAAAAATTATAAATAGTAAAAAGAAATTACTTTTATCATTCCATTCTCACTTTTTACCCAACATAGTCCTTTTGGTTAGTTTTTACCCTCGATCTTCAGCTGCAGATTTTGGGATCCATGGGCGTCAGATTCACGAACTATCTGGATCAGGTTGGTGGTCTCATCCCCCTCTTCATTTCCATAGTTTTTTGTTTTGTTTTTAATGGTCAAAATTTTAGTTTTTTTCCTTGGGTCATACTCATATTTCATTATACGCGAGCTATAGGTACAGGGAAAATTTTAAGAACCCCCCCCCCCACCAAATTTATATGTATAAAAAATGGGCGAATCTCCCCGATATATAGGAAAATTTGAAGGCGATTTTATTAAAAATATAATATGTATATATAATTTTTTGGCGAATCTTTCATTTTATTATATAATTCTATAAAATATTGGCAAATATTTCACTAAATTATAAGATATTGTAAAATCTTGGCGAATATTTCACTGCATTATAAAAAATTGTAAAAACTGGCGAATCTTTCACTGATTTAGAAAATATTGTAAACTTTTGGTGAATCTTTTGCCAAGAAGACTCGCCATCTCTTTGATTCCTAAGAAATCACAATTCAGTGTGCTTTCACTTTTCCTTCTAATAGGTTTCTCTTCATATTATATTATTCATAGGAGACCCATCCCAGTCTTTGAAGGAAAACACATTTTCATTTTCAAAATCATTTATTCCTGTAAGTATAAATTTCATTGTATTATTGCTTTCAGCAGATAAATTTCTTAGACTCTTGAATTATTATAGTTTGGGATTATGAAAATATTTTTTTATCTCCTCAAAAGACTACTAGAGGATGCATGATTTATATGATCATGACTCAAACTCTTTGTCAAACAAACTCATTAATATACTTCCTATAAATGCATTTTTAAGTTGGAATGGAAAATTCCTAACAATTCTTTTTAATGACCATCTATCACATTTTTAATTTTTCATAGCCCCATTCTTATGAATCTATGTATGAGATTCTTAAACCTTGAACAAATATTTGGAGATGAGCACTGTATGTAGAACAATAAGAGTGAAAATTAAAATATCTTGTTGAAGACTTTCTGTTATTGTTGCACGATCCTATTCTCAGGTCGTCTCTACCTTTTTCAACAGAAGGTGATAATGCATGACATATTCAAACTTATTGTTTAAAAAATTGGCATATGAAGTTAAGGGAAACAAAAAAGCTTCTTTCTATCACTGAAAATAGAGTCTAGATGTGTTATGCTGTAATAGAATTGAGATTCAAAACTCTCATTATGTTTCTTGGTTTAACTTTATTTACATCTATTTAGTATTCACTAGAAAATTATATGGTGAGAACATTCCCTTTGATAGACGAATCGAGGAGAAATGCCTATTAAAAAACAAGAGGGAATGGCTTTTGATTTCCCAACATAAGCAAATTCTCAACATTGATGAACTTATCCCCTCAGTCAAGGAAAGGTGTCAACAAGCATCACAACCAACACTTGTTCATGATGGCATACATCAAGACAATTCAAAAACAACAGTACAGAAAAACATGTATGACTTTCTGGCAACCCAAGCCAAACACCAAATTGGCGTACGAGACCCCCTTGTTTATGGAACAAGGGATGACCTCCATGCAACGATTTAACTGCTAAAGTATACTAAGGTGTACATAACCTACCCCCTCTGTATTTGAACATATGTGACCTCCTAGGATAAAACACATGTTCTTAATTGTTAGTCCCACTCAATTTGTACATCAGAAAGAATCTTAAAACTAGTTTTTAATGCAAAATGAATGGTTTGTACAATAGGTAACTAAGAAGGGCAGATATTTTACTCAAAATTTCCATAAAAAGGAATTTCTTGTTAGAATATGTATGAAAAGTTACACTACAATATTCTCCATGGCCTCCTTTCTTGCACAAACCTTTGTTATTTAGCACCACTTCATTGTCCATACTGAATCGTGTGTGTGTATGATGAGCATTTTCCTACTTGATGCACTTCTGAGTGATCAAATGAATCCATACCCATTTAATTTCGCTTAGTCTAGACCCTCCGATTTTCAGAAGGGCTTTGGAGGCTTAGTTGTGAACCTAAGATGTCACAAAAGCATATAATATAGTTATATTACTTCTTTATAACGTGAAACTACTCCTCCAACATAAATATACAAGAATGCAACAACCAATTTTTTGCAAAAACTTAAGTTGTGTGGTAGATAAGATGGAAACAAGACCAATTCAACCATGATAGCACATGCAAATTTTATTGGCATTGAATTTCTACTTTTCACCTCCATACAATGTCAGGTGGAAATCTAGGAGTTTGCCACAATTGCAATATACATTCATGGGGCTAGATTTGATGTTTACTCACAATGCTAATGACAAAATGCTAATCCAGAAGGTGAAAAGTTACACTGCAATATTCTCCCGTGGCCTCCTTTCTTGCACAAACCTTTGTTATTTAGCACCACTTCATTGTCCATATTGAATCTCATGTGTGTATGATGAGCATTTTTGTACTTGATGCACTTCTGAGTGATGACCAAATGAATCCATGCCCATTTAATTTCGTTCAGTCTTGACCCTTCGATTTTCAAAAGGGCTCTGGAGGCTTAGTTGTGAACCTAAGATGTCACAAAAGCATATAATATACTATATTACTTCTTTATAACGTGAAACTACTTCTCCAACATAAATATACAAGAATGCAACAACCAATATTTTGCAAAAACTTAAGTTGTGTGGTAGATAAGATGGAAACAAGACCAATTCAACCATGATAGCACATGCAAGCTTTATAGGCATTGAATGTCTACTTTTCACCTCCATACAATGTCAGGGGGAAATCTAGGAGTTTGCCACAATTGCAATATACATTCATGGGGCTAGATTTGATGTTTACTCACAATGCATGAAAATTGCAACATAGATCTCATTATAGCTACACGATTATAGAGTATATATAATTATATATTGAGAAGAAAATTTCTACATCCAAAATAGTTTATGTTGAGGGTTTCCAGATCTAGTTGGTGTGGGTATTTAAGCTACCATCAAAGATAAATTTCCTGAAATAACAAATGTAGCTTTTTTAAAATTCTTGAGTTCAGTAATGTTGTGATGGTAAATGGGCTTCAACACCCATTTACCATCACATCATTACTGAACTCTCAAGAATTAAAAAAAAACTACATTTGTTATTTTAGGAAATTTATCTTTGATGGCAGGACATTTATCTCAATGCCACGTTCGCCTCAATGCCACATTGGAAATTTATCTTTGATGGCAGCTTCAATACCCACGTATTTTAGTAAATTTATCTTTGATGGCAGGCAATTTATCTCAATTCCACATTCGCCCAAAGGTTAGGGGGCCTGACAGGTCATCCCGGGCTCTGGGATGGTGACTTTGATCCACATCGCAGTTGGCATTTGTTGTCGGATACTAACTTCAACACATTCTTGACTAGTCTTCGTGGTTGATACAACTTCGACAAGTTTCGATGCAACAGGACTTCGACAACTTCAGCACTTCAACAGGTTATCGATTTCGACACAACTCCGACGAGTCTCGACCTCGACATAATGCGACATGTTCCGCACCTTCGACATGTTCGGAAACCTCACATTTCATGACATCAACATATAACGTCGACATGCGACTAGCAACTGTCAAACTTTGACAGGCTGTCTTTCTGTCTTCCAGTCGACTGTAACGGTTGAACAGTTGAACCGCTCTACCTTCTTCTTTGTAACTGAACGTAACGGGAAGGAACCCAAGCATCTCATATTTCTATATAAGCATGTAAATTATTGTAACATACATCTGATCTTATCTTGATTAATATAGAATAGTTCGCATTCCTGCATATTGTCTGTGTGTATTTGTGTTATCTATATTGCATAATCCTGCTTTTGCTCATTTTGTTTATTAAGCTTCCGCCATAATAGAGATGACTCATCCAGTCGAACTGTTGTCCCCCTCATGCTTCTTGGACACGATACAGATCATTGGTATCAGAGCATACTCTATTTTCTTGCTTAAGTTCTGCATATACGCTTCTCTCGAAGTTACTTGACTTATGCCGGTTCAAACTCACTTGCAATCTCAGCAATCCAAGCAGACACAATCTGCAGATATGATAGAAGAAACCGATGATAGACATGCAGTAGATGAGACAGCACAGCTTATTGAGCAAGCTCTAGCTCGACAACAAACTGAAATGTTTACCCAGGTCAATGAGATTCTCTTGCGATTCTCTTCGACATCTAGAGGATCCTCGATGAGAACTCACTCCGATAAAATCAAGCCCTTCAAAGTACAAATGAATCTCGATATACCGAATCTTGAAGGAAATATTGACGCGGAATCCATCAACAATTGGGTGCAACAATTGGAATCCTATTACGCTGTAAATCAACTCTTTGAAGCTGAAAAATGTTAGGTTTAAACTAATTTGACTAGCAAGATCACTGAAAGAAACATAATCACAAGATAGACAAAGATATTACCCTAGGAAACCCTCATGGGGTAGAAAACCCAACAAATATTTCCTCAATAAGATGATCAACCAAAATACAAGATGTGCTCCAAGACTTGACCTCCTTCTCTACCTCCTATGCAGACCTCTCAAACACAAGTGCACTACTTTCTGAGCTGAGCAAGTGTGAGATAAGTGAGGAGCAATCTCCTCTACTTATACTAGTTCCCGACTGACTAAATCCCTAATGGAGCCGACCTCTCCTAGTGAAGTCTAATAACCCCTACATAATAAACTCAGGGCCAACCCCCACATGGTGGGTCTAATAACCCTGGTTATCAAAATCCATCGGAGGAATAAACATCTTTGGATACATAATAGGATCACCTCGAAGGTATGTAACATCTCCGAAATAAAACAGTACAAATATAATATTCTTATAAGTTACAATATTCAACAAAAAAGTCACCATTGCATCCTTAAAGATGTCAACCTCCGTGCATTGCTGGTGGGAGAACCTCTCGACAAAGATGGAGAAAAACGGAGACCCCATCGACACATGGGAGAAATTTGTCGAACACATCCAGAAGGAATGTTACCCACCGAAATACCTCGAGCAGCAGTATAAGAAGTGGCAGCAGCTAAGGAAATGGAAAGACCAATCAGTACAGAGTTACACTGATGAGTTGTACCAACAAATTGCAAGACTTGGCGTCCAAGAAGAAGAGAAATGGCTTGTTCTGAAATACACCAACGGATTGTCTCAGTACATCCAACAGGAGATGGAATTTTTGACTATCAATACGCTTGCGGATGCTTTCCACTAAACTAGAAACCAAGCAGAAAGGAAAAGCACGTTTCGCAACAAAGCCGACATTAGGAAGACCACTCGATAAAAGGACACCAGCCGACTACGACAAGTCGAGATCTTCTCAGCCGACACCGCCAAAGCCTGACAACGGTAAGAAGTCTTTTCATAAGAAGGAATGTAGCAAACAATCGCCAACCGGAAAATGGTGCGATTACCACCACTCATCTTGGCATGATACGTCTAAATGCAAAGCTCGGAAGAAATTTTTGGCAAAAGTGTCGACCTCCGACGCGTTCGACAAGACGGTGGAAGAATCTGATCCAGATGCGATGACCCTTTTGACCTCAAAAACTCAAGCAGCCTAGACTATTGTCGATGAGGAGGAACAAGAGCGCCTGTTCCATACAAGGATATGGGTCTAGAGCAACCCATTGCATTTGATTGTGGACAATGGGAGCCAAAAGAACTTCGTTTTTGAAGAACTGGTGAAGAAATTAGGTCTTGTCACCACTCTGCATCCTCAACCTTACAACTTCGGTTGGATGAAGGAAGGACAAGAACTACGGATCACTCGACAATGCAAACTCACCTACTTCATAAAACCTTTTGAAGATGAAGTACTCTATGACGTGGCATCACTCTTTGTAGCCGACGCCCTGTTTAGGAAACCTTACTTCTGGGATAGACATGGAAGTTATCAGTCACGGTCTCAGATGGTGATTGTCAGAATCCGAAATCGATGGTTCAGCATACTAGAGCGTCAACCTACATTGACGGTTGCATTGATATCTTCCAAACAGACAAAGAAGCTCATCAATCATGCTCAGAAATTTGCATTAATCATGATCAAGCCACAACATTCTAAGAAGACTGCAGCAACGAGCCGAGTCACCAACCAGTGCATCTCTCGACAAAAGCAACAAGTCGATCATATTCTCGATGAGTACCAGAACCTCTTTCAAGCTCCAGACAGAGTACCTTAGCATTGTCAGGTAAAACACTCCATTGAACTTGTTCCTGGTTCTTCTTTGCCTAACGCATCTGTTTACAGAAGATCCATTCTCGAAAATGAAGAGATTCGCAGACAAATCCAAGAGTTAATCGACAAAGGTCATATCCGACCCAGCTCCTCTCCTTGTGGAAGTCCAATCGTCCTAGTTCCGAAGAAAGATGGGACTTGGCGCATGTGCATCGACTACAGAGCTCTCAACAAAATACCGGTGAAGAATTGGTACCCTCTACCGCGAATAGATGAGCTTATTAACTGTCTGAAAGGTGCTAAATTTTTTACTAACCTCGACCTCAAGTCGGGATACCATCAGATTCCAATCGAGCCCTCAGATGTGTGGAAAACTGCCTTCAAGACCAAGGAAGGATTGTTCGAATAGTTAGTTATGCCTTTCGGCTTAACCAACACACCTACGACATTCATGCGACATATGGATAACCTTCTCCGACCTTTCATCGACAAATGGGTTATTGTCTATCTCGATGAAATATTGATTTTCAGTCGATCATGGGAAGAACATGTCGGACATCTTCGACAAGTCCTCGACACTCTCTAGCAACATCGGATCTATTTGAACATGGATAAATGCTCTTTTGCGATGACTAGCATCAAATATTTGGGGTATGTTGTCATATACTAACTTCGACACATTCTTGACTAGTCTTCGCGGTTGATACAACTTCGACAAGTTTCGACGCAACAGGATTTCGACAAATTCAGCACTTCGACAGGTTATTGATTTCGACACAACTCCCACGAGTCTCGACTTTGAAATACTATGACATGTTTCGCACCTTCGACATGTTCGGCAACCTCACATTTCGTGACATCGGCATACAACGTCGACATGCAACTAGCGACTGTCGAACTTCGACAGACTGTCTTTCTATCTTCTAGTCGACTGTAACGGTTGAACAGTTGAACTGCTCTAACGTCTTCTTTGTAGCTGAACGTAACGGGCAGGCATCCAAGCATCTCAGATTTCTATACAAGCATGTAAATTATTGTAACATACATCTGATCTTATCTTGATCAATCTAGAACAGTTCGCATTCCTACATATTGTCTGTGTGTATTTGTGTTATCTGTATTGCGTAACCCTGCTTTTGCTCATTCTGTTTATTAAGCTTTCGCATAACAGAGCCGACTCATCCAGTCAAATTGTTGTCCCCCTCATGCTTCCTGGACATGATATGGATCAGACTTCTCATGGAGTCCAAGCACCTATAGCCCTCACCATAACCTTTGCTCTTACGCATCAATAAGTATAGGGATGGTCAGGTTTTATAAACACATATGAATCACTTTCAGTTGCCAATGTGGGATAAACCTCACTGGACGAGTCAATCACCACCATCAATCACCTAATCGAACGACTACTGAGTCCCTGCCTGCTATATTTTGTTTTTGGTTTTATCCACTGAGATTCACCTTCGAGTGATTTCCTTCACCTTTGCGCTATAGAGAAAATTGGTGGTATCGCTTTACAGTAGTATTTCACTATAATTTCCGACTGCAAACAAGACTCATGTGTCCTCATTTATCCATGGCTTCAAGCGAACTAAACTTACAGTTTATCGCAGGGTGAAGTAATTCTTGGTTCGATGAATATGGTAATGGAATCAATCAAATGATTGTCCAGGACTCAATCTATCTAGATCAGAAGCATCTTCCCATTTCCACAAGTTTGATAGGAATGTCGATGGGTGATGAATATCATTTTCATTGTGACCTTTATTCCATGTAATTTTCCTCCAGGAAATCATCCATGTTGGACCTCTTTGGGGTATATATATGAGTATTACTACAAAGTTTCAGACACGGGAAGGATGGCAAGAGACATCAACAGTAGGATCTTCTACTACTTAGACACTTCCATGTCCTCTACTACTTGATCAAACTCAATGTCTTTGAACAAAGATCGGGACTCAGACTCCTTCAATGCTTCAATAATACATCTGTTATAAGAGGATCAGTCTTGTGCTAGATAATTTACTTTCTATTTGTCCAATTCACTTCCCAGGGTAATGCCCTTTTCAACAGGGTCATAACTTCATAACTCCGTCATATAATTTGTCATAACTTTCTTTTGAGCCTTCTTCTCAGAGCTGTCAGTACAGGGAGCCTTATAACCATATGCAAACAATCACTAAAAGTAAAATCCATGCATTGATCCAATAATTTGTTAGACCTCTAGGAATTCTCATCCTCCTCTATTCAAGTTCAAATCATTAAAAAAAATTAATAGATGTATATAGCTAAAGGTAGAGCCAAAGTTGTTGATCTTGTTACTATGTTAGGGAGAATGAACACTTCTATATTTGGCCTTCCCATTGAACATGGCTTACTCTAGATAAAAGTATGGTTTTTCTTAATTTATATCAAGAAGAGTTTATTGACTAGGTTTCTAGGTAATTGATTTGGACCTTTGGTTGCCTGTTTTTGATGGTCAATTTTTCCAAGTAAAAGGTTCAGGATTCAGAGTATAATGACGAAGATATACATCCCATAAGAATAATTTAGAATCTTCAATTGGGAAATTTGGCTAAAAGTTTATGCTTTCACTTGTTGATGGATTTAAATAAAATTCTTACCCAGATTAATTCAGCAAAAAGATCCTTTCAGGACACAAGTAGGTGCTCTATTTTTCCTATTTTGTGATTTTGTGTTACAGTTTTAGGAATATGATTACAAAATGGAAAGCACACCACATACAGGCCAAGTGTGTCAAGATCAGGAAAGCACACCACATACATTCTTACAAACTCCTTTTAACCATCCTTTCAGTCCCACTAACAAAAATCTATTTGAATCATGCCCTTCATACTCCATGGTAATCATCAATCAAGAAGGGAAAAACTTGATGATAATGTTCTGACAGTATCAACCATCTACACTGGCTGCAGGTGAAGTTGATTCCTTAAGATCATAGAGGGAATGTTTAGATGTTTCTTTGGTTATTGGTTGCTCATTTGAACATCCTTGAAGTTTAGTGTTCTTTTGAGGAGTCATTTCTCCACCCCTTCTCGAGTATAAATGAAAATCTTGTGCACAATGCTACATATATCCCTATTTTAATACATAAACACTTTGATTAGACAAAATCAGAAAACACTCATCATACCAAATAATAATTTAACATTATCAAATACTCAAAAATCAAACAAAATCAAAACATATTTTATTGTGAACACTCACTGCCAAGGATCATCACCAATAAGCATCATGTCTTCTTCATTATCCTTGTACACAACCTACCAACCTTTGCTAGGATCCCCTAGTTCTCCTTCAATGTTGAACATGCATTCAAGCTCACAAATTAATTCTTTGTAACCTTCAAAATTAGTAAGGTCAACAGCTCTTCCAAGAGCAATTCCCTGCTTATAAACCTGCATGAATATACAAGTGGTGTCAAGCAGTCAGATATATCTTAGGCCAAATGGAATTTCCAGGGATCCAACTTGTTAATACTGGAAATCTATATGTCCAAGCATAGAAATACCTTGGTACAACTCCTGGTAGGGTTTCCATAAGGTCCGACTTGAGATTCTTTTGATAACTTCTACAGATATTTCTCCTGATCACAGCTTACAGCAGTTTGCTCATATTTTCTTAGCTTTGGTGGGTCTGAAACCTGGTCAGCCTTAGTAATTTGCACCTGTTTTCCTCAGCAATTAAAATTAATTCAAAGGGGGCTCCAATAAGATTTGGGTTGAGACATATAACCACATCCCACACCTTGAGAGAACATGTTGTCTATGTCATATATAGGACCCTAAGGCATAGGCCCAAATCTCATCTTCATATGTCCTATTTCCCATGAGAATATAAAGCATTTTAGTTTCCTTTATTGACACTAAGGAGGCTTCCTTTCCACCTTTCATCATCCATACTATAGATGGTGGCTCTGTTCATGAGAAAGGTGTTTTTACACAGGTTGAGGACCATGAGAAAGGTGTTTTTACACTGATCATCTCTGCTGAGTTTTTAGCTAGTTGTCACAGGTGTACAATAGGAGCGCATTCTGCCATACCAAATCTTTTAAGCATTTCCTTCAGATACTTGGACTGAGAGATAAAAATACCTTCTCGTGTTTGGGAAATCTGTATTCCAAGAAAGAAGGATAGTTCATCGATCATTGACATCTCAAATTCACATGCCATTACATTAGAAAACTCATGACTTAATTTGTCATCATTACACTAAAAAATGAGATCATCAACATAGATCACTGTAATTAGGAGTCCATCCTTTTCTCTTTTGAAATAAATTTTGATGTTCACATCACCTCTTTTGAATCCTTGTTGAGAGAGGCACTTTTCTAATCGATCATACCATGCCCTTGGGGTTTGCTTAAGTCCATAAAGGGCCTTTTTTAGTTTCCAAACATAGTCCCTTTTTCCAGGTATCTCAAAACCTTCACTAAGCTGTAAACAAGAAGATAAATCCAATTTCAAAAAGAGAAATCAGTTGGCTAAGCATTAAATCCTACAATAGCCATAACAATCTACGGCTATTAGCATAGATAGAAGCCTCTATGCAAAGTAGAAAGGTGACTAAGGTATTATATCATAATACACTTATTGTAACTGTCCTGGCAAAAGATTTGTTTTGAAAGGAAACATCAATATTTTTAATAAACAGGCTTATACTGGACCTCAAAATCAATTTTTTTTTCAAACCACACAACCCACTTAAAAATTCGAAAGCTATTCTCTATGAGTAGCTTCTCATTTTTCAACATTCCTGGCATAAATTTAAGATTAGATCTAATAGATTTTATAATATAAAGCAACATCTTGTCTCAACACCTTTATAGAGAAATTTACTAATGTGAGGATTACAAGGTCATCATCATCCAGCTCTTCCAAATGTCAAAAATCCATGTAGTGATTTAATGATCTAGAAAAAGAGGCTATCAATCTCTTTAAAATATTCTAAGCAATAATATGCTTAAGAGTTCTACCATAAACATATTGATATATGGTACATACAGGAAATAGTTGTAAAATAGAAGCTACTATGTTAAGTGCACCACTACAGTTTAAGATTAGTAAATATGATCAAGTTTGTGCATCATTTAGTTGCAGTGAAAGAAAGTACAGGGAATGGAAAAATGAAGGTGGAATGGAAGGCCCAACTTTTATAGGAGACAAAAACTATTGCGGTGAAAATTAAATAATTTTCCCAAGTCAGTAGGAAACATATATTGGTAAACAGAAGGAAATGAGTATATACCATTCAAGCACCCTTTCATCTCAAACTAGTAGATAAATCACATACATGATCAAATACTAACTTAAAAGATTGAACCTTCCCATAAAGCAATTGGTGCTTTACGAGACCAAACCTCCAGTATTTATATAAAAGTATTAGAAACCCTAACTTATCTTGATGTTCACCTTTCATTATCTATAGAGAAGAATTTTTACCTCTGTATTAGAGACCACTCTTCATTTGTGAAGAAACGTTGCTTAAGCATACATCTGTGGAAGAATCAAATGTTGCAATTAGAAGAGGTCGTGTATGTAAACTAGTGTGAATAACCCTTTGTGCATAAATCCTTACAATTTGTAGATTGTAAATTGGATACATGAAACAAAGTATGTAGTGAATATTGTTATGTGAGAGTTAACAATTGAATAAGCATTTGCAGCCACAACTCAAATAAATTTTCCTTATGTGAATGAGGTTCTAGTAATCTGAATAAAAGGGACAAATACAATAGTTGAATGAGCATTTGCAGCTACAGGTATTGCAAAAGAAGTTTTAGACAAAAGATTGAGAAGATAGAGATTGTGGAAGTTGGTGAACAGATATAGTGCATAGATTAGCTGAGACAGTACTGAATAAGATAGCAAAGGAGAAAGACAACATAAAGTTTCTCAGAGAAGCAGTGTGGATCTTTGGTGAGGATTGAAATCCTCATTGTAAGTTGAATCTTATAAGTACAGGTTGGTGCCTATGCATGCCAAGTTGGTGCCTGAATGTAGCAAGTTAGTGCTTGCTAAGTCACCCCATAAGAATACACTTATTGTAACTGTCCTAGCAAAAGATTTGTTTTGAAAGGAAACATCAATATTTTTAATAAACAGGCTTATACTGGACCCAGGGAAATTTTTAGGGGCGAAATTTCGCCAATTGGCTATTTTTTGGACTTTTAAAAAAAAAAAAAATCGCTATTTGGTCATTTTTAGTCTATATTTACATAAAATATGTTTTTTAATCATAATATTCGCCAAAATTTACACGTTTTGGTAGTAAATTGTATGTTTCATATTTAATATTCGCCTACCTATCTATATACATGTTTTTTTCAATCCAAAATAATATCCTACGATACTATACTTAAGTATAATATTAGAATCCTTAAAAAATACCCTAACTGGACCTCAAAATCATTTTTTTTTCTAACCACAAAACCCAATTAAAAATTCAAGAGCTATTCTCTATGAGTAGCTTCTCATTTTTCAAAATTCCTGGCATAACTTTAAGATTAGATCTAATAGCTTTTATACACCTATGGAAGAATCAAATGTTGTAGTTAGAAGAGGTTGTGTATGTAAACTAGTGTGAATAACCCTTTGTGCAGAAATCCTTACATTTTGTAGATTGTAAATTGGCTGCATGAAACAGAGTATGCAGTGAATGTTGTTATGTGAGAGTTAACAATTGAATAAGCATTTGCAGCCACAACTCAAATAAATGTTCCTTATGTGAATGAGGTTCCAGTAATCTGAATAAAAGGGACAAATACAATAGTTGAATGAGCATTTGCAGCTACAGGTATTGCAAAGAAGTTTTAGACAAAAGATTGAGAAGATAGAGATTGTGGAAGCTGGTGAACGTATACAGTGCATACACTAGCTGAGACAGTACTGAATAAGATAGCCAAGGATAAAGACAACATAAGGGCCTAGGGCCTTGTAACTGGATGAAGTCTTCTTTTACAGGATTTAGTATTGCAATCTAATAACTTTGTCGAAGAGTAAACAGTTGTATGCCCAGTCATGTTGGGCATATCCTCCTAGAGATATGATGCGACCTATTGTTGTTTTCTCACTCATCAATTTTCATGTGGAAATTATAGGAACTAAAGTACACCACAAAGGTCCGTAGATAACACTTCCATGAATTCACTATAGAAGAATTCACTAAAACACCCATCCTAAGGTGGTAAACACACTACATAATAACTTCAGCAACAACAAGAATGACTTGACCAACAAAGTCAAATAAAACTTGATAAAAAATACAATGACCATGTTCCAAGAATCTTTGGGACAAAATTAGAGCATTCCCACCCAAGTACTGGTTACTCAACCCACATTTAGGATTAACGCCAAGACAAGCATTCCACACCTGGATGAAAACAGAATGATGAAACATTTGCACCAAAAGGAATAGAATGGTTGAAGTATACATAGAGGATCAATCCCTCACTGTGACCATGTTCCAACAATTTTTTGTACCGAATTAGGGAATTCCCACCCAAGTACTGGTTTCTCAACTCAAATGTAGGCTTGACATCAAGATGAGTATTCACACTTGGATGAAAACCCAATGCTGAAAAGCTTAATGTTTAGTTGTGGAGTCTATAGGCTTATGTCCAACCCCAATAAGAAACATTTGCACCAAAAGATAAAAATGGAAAAATCGTCGAACATTTATGCTACATGGAAGGATGCATGGGATAATAAAACCCGAGTGATAGGTCTCAAGATGCACGATAAGCACAAATTTAATATGTTATGGCCCAGGGGACATATAGAGCTAAAGTTCAACTCTATAGCCAACTTATCCCTAGTAGTACTTTTATCCCTGACATATATCCAACCACTAAAATCCAGTAGTCTACTGGACACTATATATTTTTAGGGACCAGGACAAGTAAAAATACAAAACTGTGTGTTTAATGTACAAGCATCAAAACATGTCACATGAAGCATTTTTCAAAGCATACCATTGACAAGGATAAAAAGAGTAGAAGGATTGTTGGTCAATGAAATTTTTTGCCAAGCACCAGCCCATGACTTTCTCCCAAGAAATACACAAATAACACGTTATGAATCGTCAAACTTTCAAAATTACAAGCCTCAATGTAGACATCAAAATACATGATGCAGTGACAAATCTTGATACCTTTTGAGCCATCATCGCAAGGATTACTTTATAAAGACATTCACTGAGGAAAACTGTGAACTCGAAAGGAAGAGTCTCTACTCCTTTCTAAGTAGACTGCCATGATGTCAAGGCACAAACAAAATAAATTAGAGCTACAGAAATTGGGAAAGGGGACCATAAAGCACTTGCTACTAATACAATAATACCATCAATTCATTGTTTTGTAGACATGTTCTACTTTTTTCTTCTTGTATAGTTCTTAAAGGAAGTCACCAAAAGATATCTAAACAGTCTGTATCAGCACTTACACTAGAAGATATAATAATAGAACAAAATAGAACTCTTCACAACATAGTACATGAACCTACTATTATAGTTAGACACACTGTTACACAAACTGTTTCAAATCTTCCAGATCCAGTTCATCTAGACAATCTTCCAACAAGAGTTTCTTCAGTACTTACTGCAAGTACTGATCCAAAGGTCAGCTTCTCCTCATCAATAGGTGATGACACCAGGATACCTAGAGAACTTTCAACAGGTATCTTCAATCAAGACATTCTTCCAGGCTCTCAAGCTCTTCGCATGGATTCCTTCTACTTTGTAGTTCTTTGTATCTCACTTCAGGGTGATAGACTTTAGACTTTGGGTCTTATATCTCATCAGTAAGATTTTCTTTTTATAGGAGTTGCATTCACACTCCCACTTGTGATCGACTCTGTTGTACCTAGAAGTCCCTTTGCCATATTTATTGTGATTCATTGGACATTGATAAAATTTTAACTCATCTATCTAGTTAATGCACCTAAGGAAATGGGAGTCTTGGGAGTAAAGAATTCCATATGGCTACTTTCTAATTTCAAGTATTAAGTATTTGTCAAACATGTTAATGGTGTTTAAGTAGTCATCAACAATTATTGAAGACAAATTGCATCAGAGTTAAAAATGAGCTGGTGGCCCTTTAAACCAATTCTCTATTCAACTGAAGTATATTCCTTGAAGTTTAAGGTGGTGTGGTCTCAAGCAATTCTTCAATTCTTTCAGAATTTTGGTTAAGAAGGTAAACGATAACTGAGTTTCCAATTGGGAACAAGAAAAAAAGGAACAAGACAAGAAGTTTAAAAACTGCCTATACAATTGGGAAACTTAAACAAGTACTCACAATGGCTAAAAGAAAGTGTTTGATTTCAAGGGTTTGATAATCATAATGATAAAACTTGGTTGAAACTCACAGAACCATACAAATAACATGCAGTTAATCACCTTGTAAATATTCTTGAAAGTTAAATTATAAACCATCCTCAAAGAAAATATTTTTAAATACAAAGTAAAGACTTCTAAAAATGAGCACCTGCCGAATATGTCTTCTATAAACAAGGATTACAGTTCTTTTTTGAGGAATATTTAAGTGACTACCACTAATAAGTTAAAAACTTAAAACAAATAAAAAAAGGGGATTAATAAAAGATCAACTTATTACCAAGCATGGCCACTATCAATGGTTTACATTGCAATTTAGTCTTGTCAATGCACACAATAGCCTCCATTGATTTCATTAATTGGCAAGCTCATCATTATTTTTTTTGGATAATATTTTGGCTTGTAGCAAAGAATAGGCGAAAACAAGTTAAATTCATGCATTTAGTAACATATTTTGCAGATTGTAAACACAAAATATAAAAAAAAATGGAAAAGTGGATTTTTCCAACCCCAGTGGACATAACTTAGGCATGTGATTTCCAAAATATGGAATGGAGAAAACATTCCATGCATTTATGAACATTTTTGACAGATTTTGAGCTACATATATAAAAAATAATTGGAAAAGTGGATTTTTCCAACCCCAGTGAACATAACTTAGGCATGTGATTTCCAAAATATGCTCTAGAAATAATTTCAAATGAAGGAAATTATGAGGGTCAACTCCAAATAATGCCAGTGATACGTGATGGTTTCATCAACTCAATGAATTTTATTGGAATTTCATTCAGAATTTTAGTGAGATTACATCATCTATGCCATATTGATGAATCATGAAAGTAAATAAGAACTCTTAATGGAAAAAAATATATGCTACATGGGGACCCATCCCCCTTCAAAAAAACCAATGGAGGGATTCTTATCTACACAGATACCAGAATAGGTGAAGCAGAAAATGAATTTTCAAAACCCATAGACCCAAATTTGAGCTTAAGGAAGAATGTGATAGAGAAGAAGGTGATAGCTATGAATTCAAATAGTAGGGCATTTAAGCGATCTTGTAAGGGGTTTCCTAGCAATGAATCAATGGGTAATATGTGATCTACTTTGAATAGTTCGAAAGAGGACAATGGTGGGAAAGTTGTATAAACTCATGATAAGGAGAACATGGAAATATCTGAATCTAAAAAGGTGCTTTTTAATTTTCCTTTTACCCAATTTAGTAATCTTTAAATGGATTAGAATTATGTATCATAAAGTATATGTTAATGTCAACATGAACAAGTCAGAAAGAAAGTTCTAATTTGGAAGTTTAATGATGTTGTTAGAGGTGTCCCGATAATGAAATGTAAATTTGATTTGGTCTTCTCTCCATCGCCACTAAGATCACCATCTCTAGAAAATGAAAAGCCTAAGATATTTTGTAGTGAAGTTTCTTCTCTAGAAAGATCACATGTCAGGTTGAATGGTCACAAAGATAAACATATTTTGGATAGCCTTGATATGGCAGAGGAATGTTTAAAACATGATTTGAAGGAACAAATAAAATTGAAATTCAATCCACTAAAATATGCTTCAAAGGACATTATATTGTTGGGAAAGTTGTTAGCAAAGTAGATTTTATAGGAATTTCATTGTTAGTAGCAATTGCTTGTCTAAGTGATCATGAGACAGAAGACATAGGGGCTAGAACACAATTCCAGCTGTCAGAAACTGCAAAATCAGTTTCATTGAGTATGAAAGATCATATGGAAATTTTGGGCAGAGGAGACGTTGCTATGGAATCACAAATTCATGAATATTGCAAGGAGAAAGCACACATTACTTCGAATATTTATCAAGCACCCGCATCAGAGGATGAGAGGCACATAACCGATGAATTAGAAAAACATGTCTCTCTTGGTGAAAGTGTTGGAGGACTTGTTCTTAATGATAAACTAGGATAGCCAATGGATTTGAGACTAAGCAATAATATTAATAGAGAACCTAGGATTTACAATTTAGCCATTGATGGAAATGTAATAGTTTCTTTCCCCATAAGCCTATTGGAAAACACAGGCAAATTATAAAGAAAACTTTTGAGATTATATTCTAGATATTTGAATGATGACATATCCCATTGAGACCTAAATAATGTGATGGAAAAGTGAGAAAACCCACCAATGGATCTAATTAAATCCCCTGGAGAAAAATCATCTCCAAACATACCAGGAGGATCTCTAAATAACAAGAATCTTCGATGTTCAGATGATATTCATGTTCAGCTAGTAGTTGCAGAATGGAAGGGTGGTGCACGAAGCTTAGAACAAGATATGCTCCGAAAGGGTTTTGAAGCTATCATGAATGTACACCAGCTGAAGAGTTTGGAACAACTCTTATTATATGAGAGGCACACTTAATATTCTAATATTTCTCTCAATTTTCATATTGATACTACTTTTAAACATTAGTTTGTTCACGAAGAAGTGTTGGCTAACTGTAATTCATTGCCAATGTGTGTTTCTATATTAGATGGCTCTAGCAATGGAAATAGTTTGAACCTATCCATTTCTCTATAACAAGAAATTTTTGACTTAGCTAAATATGTTTATACTAGAAGTGAAATTGGTAGACAAGAAGCAAAAAATGTGAGTCAAATTCCAGAGAAGCATATTCAAGTACCATCTCGCAGACACATTACCTTGATTCCAGAGACTTATGCATCTTGTAAAGTAGAGCATGGGATATATGTTGTAAGGGATACTATATAAGTATCGAATGAAACTTATACGAAAGAAAGTCACAATGGATATAAGAAAGAGTTTACTTCTCCTGACCACGTGAAACATGAGATTGAAGTCGATGACAATCCTGAGGTTCAAAATGGTGACAGTCGTACTGACCCAGCTTGTGACAGTACCAACAATGAACCAAACATTGGTGTTTCATCCCTTGTGAGGGATCATTGTTTTTTTGAAATGACTAATACTAACTTGGGTGGAAATACTACATTGTGAGTTGATGAAATCTTCTTCAAGGTTGTTTCTCCTACCATTGTAATTGATAAGAGTGTCTGCAAATTGGATTCTAATCTGGTAGTTGATGAACACTTCTACAATTTTGATGATACTATGGATGCTAATGAATCAATGATAGTGTCTACAATGATGATAAACCTGGATCAAAATATAAAATAATTGACATGGTTGAAGATACCATGGCTGTTGAAATTTTTAAGATTTGAAAATTTATTGCACAAGGGTCCAACACCTGATTTCCTTCCACATCCACTCATGAAACCATGCTTTTGGTGACTCTGATATGCATGTTTGCATATGTTTGTATGTCTTCCTTGCAAAACTTCAAGTATTAATGGAAGCTTATGGTGCAAACAAGAGAAACAATCTATCATTCATATAGTCTTTGATTCTCGGCTCTGTCTTTGATTTCTTATGAACTCAATTAACGCAAAGTGTATTCCTTTCACTAAGGAAATTACCAATACTTTTCTAATGATCAATACCATGCACTATTGTCATATGGATGATCAATGCTTCTTCAAATAATCAATGTTGACAACTTATTCAATGAACAACGTTGGATGTTTGGCACTGGCAGCAAGTTTATATGTCAATGTTCAAGATTATTCAACAATTGGATATCAAGCTAAGTGTTGGAAACAATAGGGTTTCACCATTTGAATATTTGGAACAACAATTGATGGATATCCTTCCTCAGCTACAATTTGCACCCTACTTTTATGTATATATGCTGGGCATTTTACAATTGGATGCAACTCCCCTCCAACATTCATACCCTATATGCATATATTAAGTAGTTGAATTACTCAATATGCAATCCACTTGGATCTAGAAGCCCAAGTTGATATGCATGGAAATTATGTATATAGGACAACAAAAATCACCAATCAATTTATATGTCACGCATTCCAGCACTCAGCCAAAAAAATAGAGTATTTGTATTTCATCAATAAAGATCATCAATCTCTGTAACTAAAATCTCTTTTCCCTACTACATCCATGATTTCCCCTTGGAATATGATTTAGATAGTAAATTTCTATTTTCATTCCCACCAACCTAGAAATGTTCTCTCCTAGATTATCTAATATGATTGATTAATTTTAGCTAATCAAACTACCTCTATCCAGATCCACAAAAAGTGGATCAAATCCCTTATTCTTGGTCAATCAAATCCCCAAATTCTTATGATTTATTCTTTAACGAATTATTCCCTAATCAAATCTCTCGAATCTCTAAACTAATTGAAAACTAATAATACTAAATATTACAAAGAGAATATGAGGAATCCAACTTCCACATACAAAATTTATTGTTTTCCAATTATTGACCTATGAAGGTCAATCATAGTTTGATGAACAAGATGCTCCTGCATCATCTTACCATTGTGATTATGCTCCTTGTTTCCATTATCTCCATAGCCATATTTTATTTGTGACTCTCAAACCAAGTTCTATAGATTTCACTAGATCTCGACAGACCAAAAACTCCATTGATGCATCATCAATAAAAAAAACAGGTCCTCTATAGGTGATAAGAATATTGAACAAGATCAATACTCACAAATTTTATTCTTATGGGACAATCCTATATAGAGATGCACCATGGAAGGGTTATATTGGGAAGTGAATATATAGATTCCATGATATGATAGCACTGATTTACATCAATGACGTTGGGACCCAATTTCTCTTTTTATCTCTATTTTCGAGGTGATCCTTTCTCTTTTGTATAAAAGGTCGTTCATTATTTTTTCATGTTCATGTGGGTAGACTATTAGTGGAAAGAATTGCAAGGATGGTTGTAGTGGCCATGGCATTTATAATGGTGAATACGGAGAGTGCTGATGTTTTCATGGCTATGAAGGTTTGTAGTTCACCCCTCTGTTTCTATTCATCCTTCTTAATAGTTGTATTTTGGATTCAAATTTCCATTAATCATCATTGTGCTTGGATTCCTATTTCATTACAGTCTATTTCTATGTGTTTGGGTTTTTATTAGGTTCAAGGGTCAAATATAACTTAGCGCTTATTGGTAACCCATGCGATCACCTTGGCTTGTGAGGCATGTAGCTAGTTGTTGCAATTAGAGAGCTCTATTATACTTTAGGCCAATGGTTAAGTTTGAGTATTACACGCCATTCCAGCGTTTTAGGAACTTGAGGACCCTTAGGAAAGGTTCCCAAACTGCAAAGGACTTCATCAGGGACTTGATGTCCATACCCAAGATGTTCCAGGAAGAATAGGAGAAAACAATTTGAATTCATGCATTTATGAACATTTTTTGAAAGATTGTAAGCAAAATATAAAAAAAAAAATTGGAAAAGTGGATTTTTCCAACCCCAGTGGACATAACTTAGCCATGTGATTTCCAAAATATGGACTGGAGAAAACAATCCAAATATTTATGAACATTTTTGATAGATTGTGAGCTACATATATAAACAAAATTGGGAAAAGTGGATTTTTCCAACCCCACTGAACATAACTTAGGCATGTGATTTCCAAAATATGCTCTAGAATTGGAATAAAGTCAAGTGAAGGCAATTATGAGGGTTAACTCCAAACAGTGCCAGTGATGTGTGGTGGTTTCATCAACTCAGTGAATTTTATTGGAAGTTCATTTAGAATTTTAGTGAGAATACAAAACCTATGCCATATTAATGAATCATGAAAGTAAATAAGAAATCTTAACGGAAAAAAAATATGCTGCATGGGGACCCAACCCCCTTCAAAAATAACCCATATGCGCAATTCCAGTGTTTCAGGAACCTGAGGACCCTTAGGAAAGGTTCCCAAACATCCAAGGACTTCATCAGGGACTTGATGGCCATACCAAAGATGTTCCAGGGAGAATAGGAGAAAACAATTTGAATTCATGCATTTATGAACATTTTTTGACAGATTGTAAGCAAACTATATAAAAAAATTGGAAAAGTGGATTTTTCCAACCCCAGTGGACATAACTTAGGCATGCGATTTCTAAAATATGGACTGGAAAAAAAAATTCATGCATTTATGAACATTTTTTGATAGATTGTGAGCAAAATATATAAATTTTTTTTGGAAAAGTGGATTTTTCCAATGATGGCAATTATGAGGGTCAACTCCAAACAATTCCTGCACTAATGCATGATGGTTTCATCGACTCAGTGAATTTTATGGGAATTTCATTCAAAATTTTAGTGAGAATACAACACCTATGCCTTATTGATGAATCATGAAAGTAAATAAGAACTCTTAATGGAAAAAAATCTATGTTGCATGGGTACTGTTAACACCCAAAAAGTGCTCACTATTTCCCTATTCACATGACCCATTTGTCTACTTTTTCCCCATTTGAGCCTCTGAAGCCAACAAAAGGTCACCAAAAGGCCTTAATACACCCCTTTTTCCACTCAAAATGAGTATTTTTCCTAAAAAATCATAAAAAACCTTCAAAAAGGGTCCAAAATTCCCAAAATATTAAAAAGGGAATAAAAATAATAAAAATATTCAAAAAAAGGAAAAAGGAGGGAAAAGGTACCTAAACCATGTTGGTCAATACCATTGGTTTCCACAAAACCACAATGGTATTCCCCACCACCAAAACCTATAAAAAGGTGGTAGGGGCTCCTCATTTCACATCCATCCATCTTCCTATCCTCATGCTGCCAAAATCTCCCTTGAGCTTTTGGCCATTGTAGCAACCTTGGAGAAAGGACCCTTTGGAGTTTGGAGCTGCTCACCCTTGGAGCTTCTCAACTATTTTCATCAATCGGAGGTATTATTATTGCAAGCACTTGCTTGCCCCCATTTTCAATACAAAAATTATTTTTTATATTTCTTGTTCTTGTTTTTTAATTCAAAAATGCACATGCTAGTTTAATTTAGATTTAGATTTAGTTTATTGTTTTTGCTTAAAATTGAAACTACTACTACTAGTTAGCAGGTGCCCATAGCACTAAGCTTGGTTGCAAAACCAAGCCAACAGTTTTTGGCTACTCCGCTGCTTCCGAATCTTTAGATCTTAGTTTTTGATAGTATTAGGTAGTTTAATTCATAGATCTGCCACCCTAGACAGCAGATCCATTGCTGTTCTAGATCTTGGCCCATTTTATTGCCATTAACAGCCCAAAATTCTCAATTTTTGGGTTCATTTTTCGGCATCCATGTACGGCTTTCGCCTTGCGGCTTTTTCCCCAACAGTCGCGTGGCTCATCGCGACTGCGTGGCCCTTTTACGCACGGTTCACCGTGGCTTCGCGGCCAATTAGCGCGCTGCACATCGCGGCTTCGCAGACATTTTCTGCGCTGCACATCGTGACTATGTGATGAAATCCCACGAGGTCCATCGCGGCTGAAACCCGCGCTGCCCATTGCGACTGTGCGACAGAAACCCGCGCGGTCCATCGCAGCTATTCTGTCAGAACCCACGATGTCAATTTTTTCATTCGGCCAGCCTGTTTAAAAAATTAATTTTTTACTGTATTTTCTGCCCACATAGCACATTTTACAGTACTAAAATTCCAGCATTGTTTACAGCCATAGGAAAATTTTACTATTTAGAATGCACCTTTGAAAAAGTCTTTTTAAAAATTTTCAGAAATTGAAAGAAGGATTTATTTTCATTTTATCTAGATTGAAATTTTGCTGTTTACTTCTTTGATATTTTGCCCATAGCAAATTTTTAAAAGAAATCCATTTGTTTCTTAAAGAAGTTATATTATTTTCTTTCCTATTTCAAAAGATCCTTTGTTTTTTGAATAGTCTTTGCAAAGCATTTAATTTCCATTTATTGAAAAAGTCATATTATTTGCTTTTCTATTTCAAAAAATCCTTTGTTTTTTGAATACTTAGCATTTACTTTTTCAATTTCAGTTTAAAATACCACACGTGCACCCACTCAAACACATAATTTAAACTGAGCCTTAAAACTTACCCTAACTTCAACCCACTTTTAACCCCACTTGGGGAACATTAAAAGAACTTTGTAGCTAGGTAGTATTGAGGGGATAGGTGTTCCAATAACGTCCCTCAGACATTACATTTGAGACATAGTTGTTGTCCATTAGGGAACCAAAATCTCCTAGTATTTATTGGCACGGTCATAACTAGTTTATCGGAAGGCCTCTCCCCTAGGAGGGTTGAAGTTGCGAGGATGGTTCCGGAAGTCTGAGTGGAATACCGAAATCCGTTCAGTAACCGAAGGCTACCATTCGCAGTTCTCGGGATATCCCTGTATGGGGGTATTGCGGTAAAAGGACCAAACGGTAGATTTACCTTTTCTGTACGTGTCATGAACGGAGTATCCTAGTTGCCATTCTTTAGGATTGATTACCCGGTGTCCCTCCCGGTAGGGGGATATCTAGCCATTGACTCAACACTCAATATTGTCTGACTTGGATTTCATCACCTTGCAGAGAATATCGTTTGTTGATTCACAATACTTTTAGTTAGGTGTTTGCATGATACAATCCACCTTTGGTCTAGTAGCACCTATTTTTTCTAGAAGCTGTTTGCATGTTGGTACTTTGACCATTTTTTGCATCCCTCCACTTATTATAGCACAGCTGCTATAATAAGTGCTTTTTGAGGTTGATTTTTTGGCCTGAGAGCCTTCATTTTCACTCCCCTTCTTGCACCCTTGGTTGTATTAGGGTTTTGAGTTTTTTATACATTACCACCTTACACTAAACAATTTTTTACACATAAAGTTATTTCTCACCATTGAGAATTTTAGACGCTTTCGTCGTCTTCAGGGTGAACTCCCAGAGTTCAGTCTACTTGGCTCTCCACGTCACCGACGTAGAGCCTTATCCCTTGACTCGACACATCATCGGTCAACCATAAAGTCATCCAATTCTGACACGCCTCACTTCACTTCTGATTCTGAGGCAGAATCCAAAAACCCTACCGAATTACTCCCAACCAACCTCATGGCTGGAACACAATTCGACCCACTTTTTACCAGCACCATAGGAGATACATCCACAGATCCTTCTACTTCAGTGCCATCCATGGCAACCACCCCCCCCCCTAGGTATGCCTAATATGGCAGACACTCCACCTTTAGGAATGCCCAACATAGGGCCACCTCCTGTTATAGGAATTCCCAACACAGGGCCACCACCTGTTATGGGTATGCCTAACATAGGGGTCACACCCCCTCTGATTACCACAACCTAGATTCTAGGAATCACCACTACTATTCCTAAACCTGGTGTAACCCATGTTGCACTTGGAAACGCTGGTCCATACCAGACCACAGCTGTTGGAGGACACATACCTTCAATACCTAGCATACCCTTAGGGTCTACTGGACCACTACATCATACCACCATGACTAGTCATGTCCCAGTCACTACGCCACATCCATCTGCTACCTTACCTTACATGGCGAGTCTGAACTTACCAGACTTAGCCAGGCTCACCCATGACCCTATCAGACATGACCCTGCGTGGCCTCATATGCCCACCAAACTCCCCTCTGACATCCCTAAGTTTGAGGGCAAGGCAGGTGAGGACCCCCAGAACCATATTATGTCCTTCCATCTATGGTGTTCCTCCAACTCTATAGTAGACGACTCTGTCCGCCTCCGTCTATTATAGCGCACCTTCACTGGCTCTGCAGCTAAGTGGTATATCAAGCAGCCCCATGGGACCCATGCCACCTTTACCTCCCTTGCCTCGACCTTCCTGCAGTTCTCTTAGTTACCTATCCGCTATGATGCTAGAGTCAAGATTCTACTGTCTTGCAGACAAAACACGGCCACCCACATCACTGACCACATTCATGAGTGGCGTCAACGCCGAAGCCTCTGCAAAATCAAGTTAGATGACCGTATCTTCTTAGATTGGTTTCTAAAATCCCTCCTCCCTCTCATTGCGAAGGATGTGGCATCCGAACGACCCCAGTCTGAAGAAGAGGCCATCCTTAAAGCCCAACAGTTTGACCTCATTTACGCCCAATCGGGTTATCTGTATACCATTATACCAGACGCCCCTCGGGGTGAGTCATCCCAACATGATGCATCGGGGGAATCCCATGCCGCAGATGGTATCATTGGTCGTATGGCCTTGCATCCCCAACCCTTTTCCATTGCACATCCTAGCTAGGGTCCCGACCTTTCGCGGGCTACATCTCAAACTGGAGCAACTAATTCATATGCTCCCATGGCACATCACCACCATACCCACGGACCTTCATGTCCACCTCAGTGCTTTGGTCATGCACCACCCGCATACACCCATCCAGCTGCACCTCAACCAGTGTACTACCCACTGCTAGCTGCGACAGCTAACCCAACACCTCCAATAGCTTAGGGTTACCAACAACCCCAGCAGGTAACTGGTCCACTTCTAGCCCCACCGGCTTATTATCCACCACAACCTGCACCCGCACCTGCAGCGAACCAAAATCCTCCCACTGCTCAAGGGCAAGTGTACACACAGCACAACCAGCCCCAGCACCAAAACAACTAGCGCAACCAGGGTGGGAAACAGAACCGTGGAAGAGGACGTAACCATGGAAATAACCAACAACATCAGCAAGGTCCTCCACCTCCCAATCCTCCACAAAATAACAATGCTGCTCCTCCCAACCGGAATTTGGATTGTAATCCCAAGAAACCCAAAAACATAAACCTCATAACAAACCATCCTTGTTCTATTTGCGGGGTTCATGGTCATTACACACATGCTTTCCCACATTTGGAGCGAGCTTGGAAACTCTGGACTGACGATGCCCATCGTCAAGGGCAAGCAGCTCCTCAGCCGCCACCCAACCCTCCACCACCTCAACATCAACCTTTGGTGCTGCAAAATCCCTTTCCAACCCAAGGCGTAGTGAACACTCAGCCATTAGCTCCCCCTCAGAACAACGCGCCACCACAACAAATCACTTATGCCGCTCCTGATCAACCCATGTTCGATTCAGGTAATCACCACTTGTTGATGATGTCAACCACCGATGCCAACTTCCAAAACCGTTGGAACCAATATGGCTCCACCTTTGAAGCCCCTCCCACCAACAAGAACACTAATGTTAATCCCAAAGATCAAACGTTACGTATACCTCCGGCTCCACTTGATGGCGCTTCCAAAGCACCTCGCTTCCCATTTCGTCGCATCAATAATAACCCCAATGCTCGCGTTGCGTCAAATTACAACATTGTAGATGACTTAGCCCAATCTCCTGCAGCCATGTCTGCTTTAGAAGTCTTAAAAAACTGTCCTTCACAGCGCAAGACTTTGCTCTCTGCCATTGGCGCTATTAACCCCAATGATTCACAATTGATCGCATTCGATTCAGACCAGTCCGAACAACGCTTACCATCTACTTTAGCATTCCAAGTTTTCATTTTCGTTCGGAATCTTGTCATCCATCGATGCATTATCGATGAAGGTGCCTCCACATGCGTTATGTCCACATTCGTTTGGCAGAAGTTGGGATCCCCTACTCTCCAGCAGTCCACCACTACGTTGCGAGCCTATGATGACCGTTCGGCACAACCCCAAGGTCTCTTAGCTAATGTCCCCGTCCAGCTGGCGGGTAAAACCGTGTTCATTAACATTGAGGTCATCAATGCCCAACTTGACTATAACCTTTTACTTGGCCACAGCTACATGTATGCCATGCGGGCTGTTGCCTCATCCGTTTTTTGTACCATACAATTCCCCCGTGAGGGACGCGTGGTCAAAGTCGACCAACTCACCTACTATGATCCCAAGGCCCCCGCTGCACCTGAAAATGTTCTCCCCATGGTTGAACAACCTATTTGTGGTGCAACTACCTCATTTGTTTCCTCAGTGGGACCTGGACTTTACTCCGAGGCACCGATGACTTCTACATTCCAATCCATTCCACCACCGTCACCGGAGACCCACGTTGCTGACCTCTGTACTCTCTCCCATAATACACAAACAACCAACAATCAACCATCCTTGTTACCTAAACCACCATTGGTCCCTAATCACATTGGGGTTACACCCATCCACACAATCCCCTTTCTATTCCCTCCTTCGGGCGTAGTAAGCGCTCCGGTTATGGCTACCCTTAGTCTCCCCGGGCTAACCTTGGGATTACCCATGTGGTATATTTCGCCTCCCGTTTCTCCACCGACACCAAATGTCATCCTGCAACCGGTGCAACCAATTGTCACTTCTACCCAACCACCTCCCGGTATCACTACTCCTTCGTCATCTACGAATCCCCCTCCTCTCATCAGGCCCACTGGGGGCAGAGGCCCACAACCATACACTGCGGTACCCGCACCCAAAGCAGTTAAACCTCCCCCCGTGTTCCGTGCTCCTCCTAAATGCTCGTTGTGTGATGAGTTAGGCCATCCAACCCATCAGTGTCCACAGTTACCTGCATTACAGGAACACATGCAAATGCTGGACGACGACCCCAACATCCCGGTTGTGAAAATTGACTCAAACCCCATGCCTCGTGACAAATCACTGCGTACCAACCACCCTTGTGCCATATGTGGTGTTTATTGTCATTACTCACATCATTGTCCTGATATCCCAGATTACAGAGCAACGTTATACAAATTGAATAACGTCGACTTAGAAATATCTCCTCCCCTCATTGAGGAGATCTTCCCTCCCGTATCATCCTCATCCGGAGAGATTAACACCATTTATATGATCTCTTCAACTACCCAAATCTCGTCAACTGACTTGACCACTCACAGCTTCCGCAATGATGAGGAGATTCTCGAGGCTCCTACTGCTGCTGATGCCTCTCAGGAAATTAACATGGCCAATATTTCTCCCGTCATCCACATCGACATCTCTGACCCATCTGGTGACCTTCATACCATTACGTTAGGAGCCTCCCACAGTGAGCATGAAATTGGAGAATACAAAAAACTGTTCCAAGAATTCACTGATGTCTTTACTTGGTCAGATATTGAAATACCTGGCCTTGACCCTGCCATTTATACAATCTCCATTGGATACCCTTCTGTCCGGTCGGCCCCTTCCATTGATCCCGTTCGCACACATGTTCCACTCTGCTACATCGGTTTCGCTGATGGTGCAAGCCGTTGGTCCCCCAATCTGGCCTCCGTAGCTTGGGTAATATATTCCCCTTCACATGAGTTGATCCACATCGACGGAATGTGTTTAGGTGCTGCCACCAACAACCAAGCTGAATACGACGCCGTGACCGGTCTCTTGGCCGTAGCTCTCCAATTGAGCATACGTCACCTTAACGTTTTCCTGGACTCACAACTCCTTGTTTCCCAGCTCAACAATGATTACCACGTACGCAATCCCTGCCTTTTCAGAAAATTCCTACGCACTAAACAAATGGTTAGATAGTTTGAATCAATTTCATTTACACACATCCCAAGGAACCTCAATAGTGTAGCGGACCATATGGCCAACAACATTCTAGACTGGCACACTAATCACATCATACCATAAACAAATAATGCATCCACGTGCATAACATGTGCCTCCATGGGCATATACCGAAACAAAATATGCATCCACATGCATAACATGTGCCTCCACGGGCATATACCAAAAACAAAATGTGCATCCACGTGCATACCATGTGCCTCCACGGGCATACCGAAAATCAAACATGCCTCCACGGGCGAACGAAAAGACAACAAGTGCATCCATGTGCATACACGACTATATACCAACATCAAATATATATATATACATCACTGTATAAGTCAATACATGTCAGAGGTGCCCTCAGCACCCAATATACAAAAACTACATCATCCGTACAAAAAGGTGCTTCCCCATATGCTCATCAGCATTTGGGGGCAAGTACATATCATCTAGTCATCAAGGTCCCTGGGCTCCTCCCGCGCCTCCTCCACTAGTCCCGCCGGATCATGCCGAGCCCGGACTCGCCTCTCCGCCGGCCCCGTTGGATCATCCCGTAATCGAATCTTGCCCTCCGCCGGCCCTGCCTGCTCCTGTCGAAGCCTATCCCTCAACTCGGTCGCCATCACTACCGCTCTCAACAACATCGAGCACCACTCATGAGGCACCTCGAAACATCGCTCGATGATGTCTCGATCCAGGTCCCTCCAACCATCCTCTGGGAACCCTGCTATAATCATACCCAGTGTCTCTCGGACACCATCGACAGCATCATCTTGAGGGCCAACCCCTCAGCCATGAGCCCCAAATCCTCGACCAGGTGGAGGCGGTACCGCTGCGCGAGCGGGGGCAACCACCATCACTCGTCCCCTGCGAGCCACATAATCAGTCGGTGGTACAGGACCAATATCTACACAATGCAAGTAAACCATCATATACATATCTAACTATAATCATAGCCAATAAATCTACAAACACATGATATAGTAGAGAACAAAACGTACCATCTAAACCCCAGGCCTGTCCCTAGGCTCGTGGCATCTCAGGATCTCCTCGATAATCCATACCAGCGTATGGATAGTCCTCAATCAATAGGGGCATCTGCTCCCACTGCTCATAAATCTCCTGCGAGAAGAAACCCCGGATACCACCACCTTCGCGAGGCATCATCTGCCCCCACCGCACCATGCGCGGCTCACTAACCAAACCATCACGAATGGGCACCCGTGGTTGCAAAGTCGGTACCCGCTCAAAGAAAAAAGAACACAGAAAGGAGGCATAACAGAACTCTCCCCCCTCCCGGCTAGCCTTGTCCAAATCTCTCTGGACACCAGCTAAGAACATCTGAGCCCATGCATAATAAGTCCCCCTCAACACCGAATCCACCATCATCGTTTGTCCCCCTGACAAACGATGTGGTGCTGTGGCACCCAGCACCCGCAGCACACATGCCCCAACAACCCTCATATCCCACTCTCACAGAGATCTCAGACTCAGCGAGCTGTTCTGCAAAATAGACCCAGGGACACAGAAGGCCTCCAGGAGATCCTCCATGTCAACATCTACCGGGATCCTCAGTAGAAGATCCCCCACCTCCCCTAAGCGAGGCAACCCAGTAAGAAAATAAACATCTGTGAGGGTGATCTCCAACCTCTCACCTCCAACAACAAAAGCACCCTCTGCAGGCATCCACCAGCTCACCAACTTGTTCAGTAACGGTCTTACTGAATGCATTGGTGGAACCTGAGCGAACTTCAAGAGTCCCCTCACCGCCAGAGTCTATCGGACCCCCTGATCAGTTCGAATCCTCTCCATTAGATCCTCGTCTATCTCCCGCTCTCACCATGAAGTCAATGGTCTCCTCAACATCCTGCCAAAAAACAGAAGAAATTTTTAGCACCAAGGCAAAATTTTCAAAAAACACCATCGCGGCTTTTCCACCAAAAGCCACGATGATCATCGCGGCTTCCATACAAAAACCCGCGATGATCATCGCGGGTATTGTCCAAACAGTCGCGATGAACATCGCGACTGTCTCTCCAGAACTCGCGATGAACATCGCGGCTTTCAACCTGACAGTCGCGATGAACATCACGACTGTCAGCCTCAAACCTGCGATGTCCATCGCGGCAAAGGAGCCAAAACCCGCGATATTCCACGTTGGAAGGCCAACATGGAATTTCGCAGCCTTCGTGGGCTTGCCACTAACCAAAAATGACATAATTGAAAAGGCTAAGGTGAATAGAGTTACCTGAAACTCGCGGAATCGAAAACCAATGGTGAAATCTCCCGAAAATCAAGAAAGAGCTCTGACTACTCTGCCAAACTCACACGTAACAATGACACGTCATATGGGCCCCACGCCCTATTTATAGAAATTCCACCATTTTTCAAACAGCCATTCCGGTCTCATACGATGTCCGTTTCTCAAACCGTTGGTACCATTGGAATCAGCACAGCGAGAACTTCATGATAGATCTTTCCTTTTCCTATTTTCATCAGGTCCATTTTTTGACCATTTTTGGGGTGCCCTCGTCGCCTCGATTTACGTGCCACATCGACCGTCGTCTATTTTCGACAAGACTTATATCGCGGATTCAGTTTTCCGCGCTCGTGATGATGCTTGAGATCATTTCTCGCTCTCACGCCCAGATTTTTTGGGCATTTTTTCCATGCCCCCTCGTCGCCTCGGTTTGTGGGCCACATCGGCCATCGTCCGTTTTTGATGAGCCTTATTTTGCTGGATTTAGTTTTCTGCGCTCATGATGATGCTTGAGATCATTTCTCGCTCTCACCTCTAGATTTTTCGACCATTTTTTACCATGCCCCCTCGTCGCCTTGGTTTGCGTGCCACATCGATCGACGTCCGTTTTTTATGAACCTTATATCGCCGGATTCAGTTTTCCACGCTTGTGATGATGCTTGAGATCATTTCTCGCTCTCACCTCTAGATTTTTCAGGCATTTTTTAAAATATCACCCATCACCTCGGTTTACGTGCCACATCCGCCGTTCTCCGTTTTTGACAATCTTTATGTCACCGGATTCAATTTTTCACACTCATGATGATGCTTGAGACCTTTTCTCGCTCCCATCAATCCCTTTTTGTTCGGTATAGTTTTACCCCTTTTTCGGGCCGAGCCATCCCTTTTATGAAAAAGGCACTTAGGGAGTTTCTGTTAAGCTCTTTTCTGACTCCTAAAACAATGAAAAGATCGCTGAGCAACCTTGCTTCCTTTCATGCTCGCTAAACGTATTTGAAAGGGCGTCTACCTGGTATAAGTTTACCCCTTTTCCGGACCTTGTAGACTAATTACGAAAAAGGAATACTCTAGTCACATCGGCTAGAAGAGTTCTCCATTTGCATCATTTTATGCTTTTTCGGGCCTTGGAGACTAACTTACGAAAAAGAACACCAATGGAGTCCACTTACCGCTTTCAGACTCTCTAAAAATGAAAGCAACCACGAGCAATCACCATCCTGGGCTCGTAAAACCAACAGGACAGTAGTCATAACCACTGTAGAGTCTTCTTATCATTTTCAGACTCCTTAAAAATGAAAGCACCAATGAGCACGAACAGTCTTGGTCTCACAAATCCACAGGACAGTACCATTTCAGAGCACACTTTTATCCCTTATTAGAGCTCATTAAAACTACGAACAAGGACCCAATGGTGCTTCTCAGTGCCACAACAGATCACGTCTACTCATAGGGCAGCTTCCCCATTTTGGTCACCTTTGTTCAGAATATTCTGCAGTATGTCACCCTGAGAATCCCTCGACTTACCCATCAGCTTGACCCCCCCAGAGTCAATACATACCCTTCAGTCCTTAAAAGCTATGATCCCCACACCTACAAGGCAGTTCCTTACGCTGCCAGGTCAACCATGTCATCATGCTCTGAATAAAGGAAGTTTGAGTCTACCCACTATATGACCCCAGTTACTTCCCGTCCCCACAAGTATGCTAGTCCTACCATCAGTACTACCACACTTCAGTTCTACACCTCGCGCTCCTATCAAGGAAACATCATTGCCTTGTTAGTTGCCAGTCTCCCTCTGTCGACGACAACCACATTTATTCCAGAGGATAGACCTAGAGGTCCCTGTGTCTTGGACTCATCACCATTTATGATGAGTGCCTACGAATCATTTTGAGAAGAGTCCTCAGTGCCTCTCCAAATGGTTGTTTCTCACATGCTCGACTTCAACACCTTGATCGCATCGTTGAGACTCGCACAGGGTATTGGTCCTTTTCAGTTATTAGTCGAAGACCCCGGATACCATCTGACTCCTCCAATTTGAGAGTCTACCTATGGATACAACCAGTTATACTTTTCCTATAGATATCTGGGTTGCGCATGGCGATAGTATTCAGATCTACCCCAGTTTTATACTCCCTCGAGTATACAGTTACATATACTTCCCAGAGATGGCTCACAGTCATTACGTCCCTACAAATGTTGGACACCTTCAGTTTCAGCAGTTCATCAGTTATTCCAGTGTATCAGTTATTGAGATCAGTCATGTCATGATCATGAGTACATCCCAAAATAATGTCCCCTCTGGACCATTATGATGTACCAGTAAATTTTTTATGTATTAGATCCCCCTTCTTGGGACTAATTGTTATGTATATGTCTTGATACGAGCATGGGTATGCCTGCCTCATCCATTATCAGAGATTATTCCTCATTCATATTGAGGCCATGTAATATTTTTTTTTATTTTTGCAGCTTCCAAGGGCCGTGAATCCAATCTCCAATCGGTCTCTTCTCCTCCCCAAAACCCCAGAAAAAATACAAAAGAACTATGATGTCTATCGGCCATACGATTAACTCCTGCCCTCACACATCAAGGGGCAATCTGTTAACACCCAAAAAGTGTTCACTAGCTCATTTCCCTATTCACATGACCCATTTGTCCACTTTTTCACCATTTGAGCCTCTGAAGCCAACAAAAGGTCACCAAAAGGCCTTAATACACCCCTTTTTCCACTCAAAATGAGTATTATTCCTAAAAAATCATAAAAAACCCTAAAAAAGGGTCCAAAATTCCCAAAATATTAAAAAGGGAATAAAAATAATAAAAATATTCAAAAAAAGGAAAAAGGAGGGAAAAGGTACCTAAACCATGTTGGTCAATACCATTGGTTTCCACAAAACCACAATGGTATTCCCCACCACCAAAACCTATAAAAAGGTGGTAGGGGCTCCTCATTTCACATCCATCCATCTTCCTATCCTCATGCTGCCAAAATCTCCCTTGAGCTTTTGGCCATTGTAGCAACCTTGGAGAAAGGACCCTTTGGAGTTTGGAGCTACTCACCCTTGGAGCTTCTCAACTATCTTCATCAATCGGAGGTATTATTATTGCAAGCACTTGTTTGCCCCCATTTTCAATACAAAAATTATTTTTTATATTTCTTGTTCTTGTTTTTAAATTAAAAAATTCACATGCTAGTTTAGTTTAGATTTAGATTTAGTTTATTGTTTTTGCTTAATATTGAAACTGCTGCTACTAGTTAGCAGGTGCCCATAGCACTAAGCTTGGTTGCAAAACCAAGCCAACAGGTACCCATCCCCCTTCAAAAAAACCCATACATGCCATTCCAGTGTTTCAGAAACTTGAGGACCCTTAGGAAAGGTTCCAAACTACCAAGGACTTCATCAGGGACTTGATGGCCATACCCAAGATGTTCCAGGAAGATTTCAGGAATAATCTGGAAAGATATTGGGAATTTCATGACAGATTTCTTTGAAGCACATCCGGATTCCATATTTTCATTAATATTTTGATGTTGAAGGAGGTACACCCAGATTGAATCTTGGAGCAAAAATTGGTCAAGAAAAACTACGACGAGTAAAATAAAATCTAAGTACCAGTGCCCCATATATCTCATCTAATGCAATATTACAGTGAATCAATATGCCATAAGCATCCATGTAAAAAGCTAATAATCTACCTCATTAACTTCTATTCTCTTGGAACTCAAATTTCAACACAAAAACTGCTACTGCCAACACACCCAACATGTTAAGGAAAATCACCTAGAACTATTACCCTTGAATTGGTGGACATGGGCATCTACTTTCTTGAGGTCAGTCGGCTGTTGAGTTCTGCAAAGCATAAAAACAGTTCTCATGCCATGAATATAGGGAAAAAAACATCCCCATTTCACTGAATCACTAGATCGTTGCACGTTTTCCCCAATATGGGAGTGCAATTTGGGATCTAAAACCTTTGATTTTCTCATTAACCGTGAAATGGGGAGGTCGAAAACAACATCGATACCTCCATCCAGGAGCTAAAACCCCCGATTTTCTCATTAACCGCCAAATGGGGAGGTCGAATACTCGAAAACAACATTGATACCTCCATTGATAAAATTCCACGAAATATTTGGCCCAAGAATTAGAAAATAGGACCAAATTCAATCGAAAACCTCGAATCCAAGGCAAAATAACCAGCAAAAATGCCCTATCGATCATAAATCGGGGGCAAACAAACTAACAATACCCTCTATGAATGAAAACCATGGGTGAACAAACTGCTCACGCCTGCATGAATGAAAATTTATGGGAGAACCAACTACCTTTGAACTCCATTACGGGAATGACGGGGGCGAACCCACCGTTTCCTCCCTCTTTCATTGGGCAAAATTACGTTTTCCCTCTTTCGCGAGGTGGGCTATCCGATTTTTCACTATGTTGGGCTTCATAAAATGTGGGATAACTTGTTAAATTTCAAAAAACCCGTTTCATATTAAAAATCCGTCCAAGGTTTCTTGGTGACCCCTATAAATTCACCCATGGGTTATAATTCGCCCCTAAAATTTTCCCTGACTATTGTTGGTCTTTCATTCACATCTCACGAGCTTCAAAGAGATCCTATTATGAGTTCCGCATCTGGCATGATGGGAGTCCTAGTGACTCCGTCCGGTGGAAACACAAGGAACTCCCCTCCATCCACTCCTAGAGATGGATGAGGAGGAAGTTCATCACACAACACTCCTCCTGGGTCTGAGACATTCCATCCCTCGAGCACGAACCCTTTTGATGAAATATGGTCTTCAGGTTATTTGTATGCTTCATATTTAGGGATGCTAGGTTTCGGTTCTACATCCATCCCTTCGACCTCAGCCCCTTTTTCATTGGGTATGCCTGGCTTCACGCCGACTGTTACTTCCACCATGTCTAGTATCCATGCTAGCTTTAGTGTCACGGTAGGGGGCACCATGCCTCCTTACATTGCTCATCAGTTTGGGAGTGGTCACATCCCTCCATCTATTCCAAATGTTGGTGGAGGACCACCTCCTTCATCAGCCCCTAGTGTTAGTATGAACCCATTTTTGAGTGGAGGTTTCACAAAAGGTTTTGGATCTACGACTTACATTCCATCCATTCACCCACATGCCTCTATGCTTGTGCTGTCGAACGCTTATATAATTCTAAATTTTCCTCCTGTGTCTAGTTCATCGATTCCACTGAGTGGGAACATACCATTTTCATACGACCCTCACTCATCTAGTTTTCCTTCCTTGAGTGGTTATATGGGACCCCATTCTCATGGAGGTCATTCTTATGGATTTTCAGTTGGTCCTAACTATTATCCCAATCATTCATATGGAATCCCTTCTACGCATATGCCTGTGTATTCCAACATGGGCCAGTTTGGAGGAGGTTATTATCGTTACAGTCATAGTCACGGTTTTTACCAGAGTTCATCGACACCTCAGGTGTTGACTTCGATATATACAGTCCCACCATCTGGTTCGCAGAGTCAGTCTTTTTCGAGAGCTTATAAGCAAGATTCACAGCCTCAGCTCCCTTTTCTTGCTAGATTGAATTTACTCGATCTTTCAAAGCTCACGAATGATCCGATGTGTAACAATCCTAAATGGCCTCCATTCCCCACCAAGCTCCCTTCCGACATTCCAAATTTTGAGGGGAAGAAGGGTGAGGATCCAGGTGATCACGTCACCACTTTCCATTTATGGTTCTCTTCGAATTCCTTGAACCATGACTCTATTCGTTTGAGGCTATTTCAACACACCCTCATGGGGGAAGCTATGAAATGGTATGTCGAGTTGCTTGGGGGCAGATATAGAGGTTTTAATGATTTAGCTTTGGTTTTCCTAGATCATTTCCAGTTTCTAGTTCGGTATGATACTGGTACCGAGATATTATCTACCTTCCGCCAGGACAAAGCCACACATATCTCTGATCATATTCAAGAGTGGTGCCGACGGAAGAGGCTAGTGAAATGCAACATTCCTACAGATTTTTTGTTGGAATGGTTCCTGAAGTATTTAATTGCTTACGTTTCAAAGGACGTTTCATTTTCCAGTATTATGACTGAGGAACAAGCTATTTTCAAATCCCACCAGCTGGAGCTAGCCTATGCTCACTCTAGCATTTTGTACGACATTATACCTAACGCGCTGAGATCACGACATGAGCCCAAGCTCATTACTGGACCGCATGTCGATGGTATTGTTGGTTCCACATGTACTCGTCCCATAGATTTGGTTAAGAATTATCAGATGAACAATCTGTCTATTATCCAATCTACCCCCAGACAGGTTCACGCCTCATCCGTTTCCACCCAGTCGTCTGATGTTCATTGTATACAATAGGTGAACCCATCAGGTAACTAACAACCTGGTGGGAAGAAGAAGGGGAAAAATAATTGTAGGGGTGGGAACAATAGGAATAATAATCCTAATAAAGAGAACACCAACCCTCCTCGGGATGGTGGAAATGCTGGTGAGGACCACAAACCTAGACGTAAAGTGAAGTTTCCTTGTAATCTTTGCATGGACAATCACCTTACACATTTGTGTCCTCATCTTGAAGAAGCTGCGAAGTACCTTGCATAGAGCCCAGCTGTGCTTAAGGATCCCCTTACTCATCATCAAAATATGGCTTCGGGTGCTTCCATTTCCGATAGTAGGACTAATGAAACTTCGACATACTCTACCCATGTCGGAGGTCATGGATGCGTTAACATGGTTAAGTCGGAGGTTAGTGTTGCTACTCGCTCCCGTGATTATGGAGCTCCACAACCTTCGATAGGGAATGATCCCCCTCCACCTAAAACCCCATTGCATATCAAGAAGCCTAAATCTATGCCGCGGATATCGAAAGGTATTCTCAAGTGCTCGACGCACAATCCCAATGCTTGATCTGCCCAGAACTACTCAATTATAGAAGATCTGGGCCAGACCCCATGTGCCATGTCAGCTCTCAAGGTTCTATGGGCTTGTACTTCACAAAGGACCACCCTTTTATGTGCTTTGGGAATCAAGGATCAGTGTAGCCCAAATATTATCAAATTCGAAACTACTAATGTTCAGCCTCGGTTTCCCTATCATGTCGCTTTTCAAGTCCATGTTAGGTGCCTACAAAAGGTCGTTAAGCATACTGTGGTTGACAAAGGTGCTTCCACTTCGGTTATGTCGTTAGCTTGTTGTAAGACTCTAAGATTCCCTCCTTTGTCGAAATATATGACCATGCTTACTGTATTTGATGGTTGTTCGTTCAGATTGCATGGTATTATCCCCTCCCTTGAGGTACACTTGAGTGGGAAGACCATGCTAATTGAAGTCGAGGTGGTTGATGTGCCCATCGACTACAATCTTCTACTGGGTCAGAATTGGATCTATGCTATGAGAGCGATTGTGTCCTCTGTTTTTAGAGTTATCTGATTTCCCCACAAAGGCAATATTGTGACTGTCGATTAGCTAGATTTCACTAGTTCCAATCCCACAGCATCATCAGGAACCGAGGTTCCTCAGATAAAAAATTCTCAGCTGAAAACTAGGAATATTGGTATAGGATTGTATTCCTCTTTGATGGGATATTTCAACTTTGTTGCACCAATCTCCTTTATAGGAACCATTTCCGACAGTGCCCCTTGTTGCATAATGTACCGTTCCAGACATCATATTTTAGTGATCCGTGGGATGTACCTTCCACGAGTTCCTCGTTTGGAGACATTTCCCACGTTGGGATAGCTATGCCCTTGTCTACATCAGAGCTTTCTTATCATGATATTCAACAAGCCACTGCAAAGATGGATCTCTCCGCTTGATGGACAGAAGAAGAAGATCCCATTATGCTACCCACGTGGGAATTCGACTCATTTTGCTTGCATGATTGCCTTGATGGTACTTTTCCTTTGAATGAAGCTGTTATCAAGGCCATGTATGGTAGTGATAAGCCTTGGGAAGATCTCCATAATTAATCGTATCTTCTTCCCAACCTTGACCTTATTGAGCAGGAGGAGTTTCGGTTGACTCTTATAGACAAGGTTGGTCACCCTGTGGCTCTTTTGGATTCACATGGTATTTACGCGGAGGGGAATATGGCTAAAATTTCCCCAACCATTCCAATCAACATCACTCGCACTCCCAGAAATATTGAAAATGTTTACATCGGTTCCGATTGTTCCCCCAAGGAGATCCACATTTACACCGAGTTATTCAAAGAATTTCGAGATGTTTTTGCCTGGTCATATGAGGAGATGCCAGGTATAGACCCTAGTATTGTCGAGCATGAAATTAAGACTTACCCAAATGTTAAGCATGTTCGACAATGTCTTCGTGCTGTGAATCCTAGGAAGGAAGTCACTATCAAGGCAGAAGTAGAGAAGCTACTCAAAGCTGGTTTCATCTACCTGCTTCCCCTTACCGAATGGGTATCCAACCCCATTCCCATGGATAAGAAGCAGGGAACCATCTCCGTGTGTACTGATTTTAGAGATCTGAACCGAGCATGTCCTAAGGATAGCTTTCCCACTCCATTCATAGACCAAATCTTGGATGCGTGTGTGGGAAGCGAAGTGTTTTCATTCATAGACTGTTTTTCATTTTACAATCAAATCCAGATTAAACCTGAGGATCAACATAAGACTGCATTTATATGTCCTTGGGGTACCTTTGCATACCAGAAGATGCCCTTCAGCCTTAAAAACACTGGAGCTAATTTTCAGCAAGCCATGACCTATGCCTTTCATGACCTTAAGCGCATAGTGGAGGCTTATCTGGATGATTTTGCTGGTCACTCTCGTAAGAGAGTAGATCACCCCAGTCACCTCCGACTTATTTTCAAAATATGTCGGTGTTATAAGATTCGTTTGAACCCTAACAAGTGCATCTTTGTTGTTGTTGATAGGCGGTTTGATGAGCCAGCATCGCAGCATCGTGAGTGCTGCGATACCGCAGAAGATGGAAAGCAATGCACAAGGTAAAAGTACTTTTAGTAGTTTTGGGTCATTTGGACCGTGCCATGTAGTTTTTGGGTCATTTGGACCATATTATGTGGGTCTTGGGTCATTTGACAGCATTATGTGGGATTTTGGATTAGTTTTTGTAGAAGTTTGTTAATAAGTAGTTAGGCGGTTGCCTAAGTGGACCACAAATGTAAAGGCATAAGCCTATAAATAGATGTAGGTTTGTAAGTGATAGGATCACCTTGGTGAAGCATATGCATGTGAAATCTTGATCGTGATCCAAAGCGGAAGACTAAGTATTTTGTTGTATCTGGGTTTTGCGGAGATAATATGATGTGACAGAGTTTTTTGAGCAGAACCTTTGTGTCATTTCCATCTTTCTGTAGTAAACGAATTATGCGATATGACTTTGTGAATGATGCGATGTTTTCTTGCTGCGATTAATGTTTTACTGTTATATCTATTGCCATAATGATTTTGTGAATGTTAAGATCTGTTGAATAATGTCGCAATTATGTGTAATACCTGAGTTGAATGCTTATTTCTCATTCTGAATGTTGCGATACGTTGAGTCATTGATGTACAACATCCTCCTTCATTCGATGGAAACATGGTTTTGTCAACTCTCCCTTGAACATATCGGGTGAGACCTCATCTGCTCCGCAGGTATTGTTGGACAGGGTAAAACCTATTTGGGCTGGTGCTCAGGGAGATCGCGGTGGGTTGGTGTCGACAGCGAGTGGAATCCCTGTCAACTGGGTTTGTGTCAACAAATGGTTCTGTTGCTGGGACCATAACGTGAAGTGAAAGAAGGATATGTTATGGCATCCAACGAAACCAGAAATACAAGACTAGTTCGATCAGAAGTTGCAAGAGTTTGCTGAAAAAGAAAACCAGAACCCTCGACTAACGACAGATTAGTGGTTGGATAGGTACATTCACAACGAACCACACAAATAATTTTTCTACGAATTACTAGTCATCTTGTTTGAATGGTTTGAAAAATTGACCTTCCAGAAGAGGAACTTTCAAGGTGGTGATCCGACAGCCTGAACCCCAGAACTCATCCAAGAGCTGCAGGAAGTTGAAAACAAAGCACCGCGGGCTATTAAGGTTTGGTTCGACAACATACTAGAAGGGTATATCACTGAATTTGTGGTTGATACGAACAATTCCTATAGTGAAGCTGAAAGATATTTCTTTCGTGGACCCAGGGGTAGGTTTCTGTTGTCGCTACAGTTGTCCATTAAAATGCTCATTTGCGAGAAGGGCATATTGAAGATGCATTTGGATCAGTAAAAAAACTGGTGGGCAGACGCCATGGGTACCGCGACAGTAGGGGGGAGGTATATGGAATGATAAGGGGTAGATGGGTGCAGGTCACAACGAGACTATGAGGGAAGTCGACGAAGAGAGTGGTCGTACAAGGGGAGGAGCAAGGTTTCGACAGGAAAAGAGGCAGAGGACAGGAGAAGGTCCTGCTGCGATCGAAACACAAGGCCGCGAAGGAAGACCACACGGGATGAAGTGACCTCACAGTCCTGACAAGGACAACCAAGCTACGCCCAGGATAGAGGCTGGACCAAACCCCAGCAGCAACGTGCCCACACCTTTGCTCACTATCTCTCAACTAGTAAGAAATACAACTTCGACACCATCGTGTTCATCAGGTCCACAGAACTTGATTACTAATAGCTCAATGACTGGAAGAAGGAAGCCTAGGATGGTGGGCGAGGATACAAAGTTACCGCTGTTCCACGGAAATGGAACAGATAATCCTGAGTAGTACTGGTTTTTATGTGAAGTAGTATGGACTGTAAAGCAAATCACTGATGATAATGCTAAGAAAGGACAACTGGAGACAACCCTTTGGGGTCACGCATTAGACTGGTTCATGAAGTTTATGCAGGTTCCCGTCAGTGCTCCAAACAAGACACTGGATGAAGTTCGAGCTGGATTGATCACGGAGTTCAAAAAACCCAAATCTAAAGCGCAGTATACTACTGAATTAAAAGAGATTAATCAGTATCCCAATGAAACGATGTGGGATTTTGACCAGCAATTCAAAACATTGATGGCAAGGGTCAACTTCGACATGAGCATTGTGCAACACAAAGAATGGTTCATCGTGGCATTTCTCTCACACATCAGATTACCGTTGATGCAACAGAACATTACAACACTGAGTGAAGCTATGGAGATTGCAATGCGGTTGGAATCTTCGCCGATTAGTGAGAATGCAGTTGGCATGTCGCAGATTCAGACACAGCTGGCCAACTTGACTATACAGCTGCAAGATCTTAAGAAGGGCAAGGAACAACATGAAGAAGTATGGCATACGCGATGTCGAGGAGAGGGGTATACTAAGGACAATTTCCCTGACTTCCACAATTATCTGGTTTCAGGAGCAACGAATCCATTGAGCGGAGGTGGTATGTCATGGTGTCACATCTGTCAGGTATATGGGCACCGCTATGAGGAATGTCAATACATGCAGAAGACGGTCACAAAAATCATGAATCTGTACTATACATTCTGCAAATCCATGGGACATGAAGACAAAGATTGCCGTGCATATGGGTTGCTTTAGGAGAGAACGTATGATGCATTCTATGTGAAGGATGACCAATGTGCCATACAACAACCGCAACTGAAGCCACAGGTAGCCCAGCCGCTACCTCAACCGCAGGTGGAGTTTGTACCGCAACAACAACCACAATAGTTTATGCCGCAATATGCTCTGATGCAAATGGCTCCACAGCAGCCACAGTACGTTCAACAACCACAGTATGTGCAGCAAGGGCAAGGCATGCAACCAAATCCGATGCAGCAACAGTTCAATCAACCGTAGTACCAGCAGCAGGGAGGATTCCATGGAGGATTCTGGGGAGTACGTGGCGGAGGATTTGGTCGCGGAGGAGGATGAGGAGGTCGAGGACCTGTTCAGTGCTATCACTGTGGGGTATGGGGACACTACCAGAGATATTTCCCACAATTGCAAACGCAGTCTATGTTTTGTTTTGTTACAGATCACACTGTGGAAAACTTCCCGCAGTTGATTGCACGATGGCAAGTGGGGAATGTTCCGCAACTACAGAACTAGAATCAAGTACATCAACCAGGGCAAACTCAAGTTCAACAACCAGTGCAAAATTAGAACCAGCGTTCAAACCAGAATGCCAACCAAAATGTGAACCAACCTGGGAATCCACCACTAAATCAGAATCAGGGTGTGACTATTGCAACATATTCTGTGGAGCCAAGGACGCAAGATGCTGCTATCGCACTTATCACTCACGTAGGTACAACAATAAGAGAGGATAGCCCACATCCACTCATCCGATTAGCAGGACAAAAGAAGGTGTCATTTGACATTGATTCCGAGCGTGACGCATTCTTTCAGGTGCGATGTGCGATGGAAAAAGATCACGGTAAGACTATTGTTTGTGACATGCCTCCTATTTGTGATGCCACTTCAGAGGCAGGTCCATCGCGGCCATCTAGAACCTTGCAGAAATTTTTTGAGAGTTGTTTATTGCTGTAAAGGGATCCTAATTCTCTTGCCGAGATCGAGGGACTATTGCAGCAATCAGCCAGGGGACAGCAAGAGTCCATGGTAAACTCCTTATAGAGGCAGAAGACAAGTAAGGAGATGCGCATGAACATTCAAATTGGAGACTATGAAGTTGATTCGGTTATTCTGGATGTTGGTTCAGATGTCAACATCTTAACCAAGATGGCCTGGTAGAAAATGGGGAGTCCTACATTAAGATGGTCTCTCGTACAGCTTCGGCTGGCTAATTAGGCCAGGGTGACACCAATTGAGAGAGTCCCACGCCTGGTTGTCGACATCGAGTGAATGAATACCTACGCTGATTTCGATGTGATCGGAGTAGTTGAAGGGGGAAGCTCCTATCCCGCGTTCCTCGGGATTAGATGGGCTAATGACAGTGCCGCAATAAAGAACTTTAAAAAGTGGATGATGACTTTCAAAAACCGCGACCTCAAAGTCGTCGCTTCGTTGGATCCGGGTGAAGGACGTAGGTATATTGAACCAATAAAGGATGAAGATCCCAGCGGATGGGACTAGGCATACAATATTTCAGAAGATTATATTCATCCGACTGCCAATGGTGAGCTTGAGTGGTGCAGCTTCAGCTTTGCATCTTTCGACTCTGACAACGCTTTAGAAAATTGGTAAAATCACATGCATGAGGTGTCACTCTGCAAGTGTGGATTAGTCACCCAGTCATTATGTCGCATCGCGACTGAAACTATTACGCTACCAGTATATCAAGGGCTTCCTGGATTGTCTGATTTTCTTGTGGTGTTCGAAGAAAATGTTTCAGAACCATAGTGATTGCTGGCATTGGAGGAAGCACTAAAGGCTGCTCCAGCACGTTAGTGTGTGACACATAAGAAGTCGATCGCAGGGTGGCCGCAGTGCCAAAGATTGATGGCGGTTTTCTTTGGCGATACTGAAGTTTACCACACAGGGAAATATGATGGTTGGAATGACCCTGGCAGTCATTTGATGGAATGCCATATGTTGTGGGCATCGCGACCAAGAGATGAGTGGATCCATGCCTTTGTCCATACTTTGGACGAGATGCCACGATCGTGGTATACTGCAGCTGAATTGCGAGGGGAAATTTCCACCTACACTACAACAAAATACCCTTTTGGCGGTGGTTTTGGCTTGCAGCAGTTTTTCTAAACCCCCCCCCAAAAGTTTTTTTAGGTCTTTGGGGGCGGTTCTTCAAAACCCCCCTCAAAAGTCCCGAAAATTGGACTTTTGGGGGTGGTTTTTAAAAACCCCCCCCAAAAAGTCCAATTGTCAGGATTTTTGGGGGCGGTTTTGTAACCCCCCCCGAAAGTCCCATTCTTAATACTTTTGGGGGCGGTTGGTTAACCCCCCCCCCGAAAGTCCAATTTTCAATACTTTTGGGGGCGGTTGTGGAAAACCCCCCCAAAAAAGTCTTGACCCCCTAAAATTGGCTTGCGACGGTCTTACTAAACCTCCCGCCAAAATGTTTTTTAAAGGTATTTGGTGGTGGTCCTTAAAAACCCCCCTCAAAAGTCCTTAAAATTTGACTTATGGGGGCAGTCCTTAAGAACCCCCCTCAAAAGTCCTTAGAATTTGACGTTTAGGGGCAGTCCTTAAGAACCCCCCTCAAAAATCCTTAGAATTTGACTGTTGGGGGCAGTTTTTAAAAAACCCCCCAAAAAGTCCAAATGTCCAACAGGATTTTTGGGGGGTTTTGGTAAGACCCCCCCAAAAGTCTTGTTGGACTTTTGGACTTTTGGGGGGGGTTTGGAAAGACCCCCCAAAAGTCTTGTTGGACCTTTGGACTTTTAAGGGGGGGTTTGGAGATCCACACCCTCGGAATATTTTTATCATCATCCTATGAGCTGTGGCGGGCATTTCCCTAAGGCCAATTAGGCAGATTTTACCATACTTGGACAATTTTTTATCTTCTCCTAGGCTTGGTTTAATTTCCCTAAACCATTGTTTTGGCAGGTCCATAAATTCTTCTTCAGGGTGATCTCGTTGGACAAACTGAGACCATGGTTGAGTAGACAAAATAGAAGCCTACAATAAACCCATGTCTTGCTGGCATTTTCTTCAACACATAATTTGTGCCAAGTTCAAAATTGGTTTTTTGGGGATAGAGTCTAATAATGCTGCCGAACTAGACCAAGGTCTTCACCAAGGAATACTGCTGGCATGTCAAAAAAGATGGACCCCTCTAATCATGGAAGGATCATTCTCCACATGGCTACTAAGATGCACCGTGGCAAGTCAAGCTCCAATGTGGCGTCGTCGTGGCAGTTGGAAGGCTCTATCCCTTGTTGGGTGTAGCACTTTCCTTCTCCCATGTCAAGCTGATCTGTTCACACGGCTGCCTGCGCTTATACGTTGGACGATTTAACAGAAGCAGTTTTTCGAGATAGCTGCAGAGTTATCCAGGACCAAGACATGATGGTTTTTCATGCAAGAAGTGTAGCTAGGGTTTTCACCCTATCTTGTGCAAATGAGAACCTACTAAGGAGAAGGGCCTCCTTAGTAGCAGTTCAATAAACAGTAAAATAAAGCAATAAAATAATATGAAAATTAACTTAGCATGAGCATTAACATAAATAACAAAACATGAAAATATGGTGAAGATCTCTCTTTTTGTATTAAAAATTACCTCAGATGTAAAGGTTGGTGGAGCCTTGGCAGCAGTCCAAGAGGGTTGCTTCCAAGCTCCATTGTTGTTCCTTCTCCTTCTTCCAAAGATGTTTTGGGTGTGGGCCAAAAGGGTTCTCAAGAATTAGCTCCAAATGGAGAGCTAGGGTTTCAAGAGAATTTTTAGCAGCATGAGGATAGGGATGATTGTGGATGAAAAATGGGGAGCCTCCATCACCTATTTATAGGTTTTTAGTGGTGGAGTGCTGACCCATGGTTTTGGGCACCATATGGTTTAGGTCAGTTGTATAGGGTTTTTGCTTCCTTTTTTCCCTCTTTTTCCTCTTTTTTGTATTTTTTATTCCCTTTTTAGAGGGTTTTTGCTATTTTTGAAGGAATTTAACTTATTTTGGGGAAAAAAGGGGGGTTTTGGCCTTTTGGAGGCTTTTTAATGGTTTTTTAAGGTTTTGGAGGCAAATATGGTAAGAAATATGGACAAATGAGTCATGTAATGAGGGAGATGAGGTAGTGAGCACTTTTTGGGAGTTAACAGATTGCCCCCTGATGTGTGAGGGAAGGAGCTCATCGTATGGCCGATAGACATCATAAGTCTTTTATGGTTTTCCTGGGATGTGGAGAGGAGAAGAAATGAACTAGAGCCTGAAACAATGGTCCTGAACAAGCTGCAACAACTGAAATTACATGACCTCAATAATGAGTGAGGAATAATCTCAACATATGGACGAGGCGGGCATTCCCATGCTCGTATTAAGATCTATAATAATAACAATGGGGTCCAAAACATGGGGACCTGAAATATAGATGGCCTCAAATAATGAATGAGGAAGAATCTCAATATATGGACAAGGCAGGAATACCCATGCTCATATCAAGATATATAAAAAATAACAGTGAGGCCATCATTCCTATATATGGACAAGGCAGGAATACCCATATAATGACACTAGTACCTGCATTTTTTATTGGGTTCGGGGGGGGGAGTGGGTCCCAGGGGGTCCTATATGGTCCACGTGGGTGTGGACCATGGATTTTCGGGGGTGGCGGGTTCTGGGTCTGAACAAGCGGTTGGGGACCGTGAATTCAGGGTCTGAACACGCGGTCTTGGAGCACGCGTTCCTAGGCTGAACTCGCAGTTTGGGATCGCAAGTTTGGATCCTATAGTCGCTGTCCCAGACCGCGACTATAGCCCTGATAGCCGTGGTCTGAGACCGCGCTAAGGGGCGCCAAGGGGCCCTAAAGCCGTGATCTGGATTGAGCTTTAGGGTTATCCCCGGGGGGGGAAAAGGGTTATTTCTTTGACATGGGTCTGATGAGTGTGCATTGTGTGATTGACAGGATGTCGGTAGTGCTGTGACAAGAGCGGGAGGTCTCGAACGACATAGTGGATGTCATCTAGAGGGATCGGCATGTGCGATCTACTTTGGGGTTGTGCAGGCTGCTGAATTTTGCACAGGTGCCCATGATGCGTTCAGCAGGGCTACTGCTGAACAAGTTAGTGAGCTTTTGGGAGCCTGACATACATGCTTTCAGGGTGCAGGGAGAGAGGGTGGATCTCACCCTCGCAAATTTATATTTCTTGATGGGGTTTCCCTGTCTGGGTAGGGCGGCTGATACGCAGCCACGAGTGTCCGCAGATGTGGACATGGAGGATATGCTGGAGCAGTACTGCGTTCCTGAGGCTATAGTGCATAGGAATGCACTCCGGATTATGGATCTGCGGGAGCCATCAGTACAGGCAATCGCGGCGTGCGTGGTTCAGGTTTTAGGGTCTCAGTCGCCTGAGTGGGTGTCAGGGGGCCAGATGCAGCTGGTGGAGCGGGTACTGGGTGGCATATACTATGCCTAGGGCCAGATGTTCCTCACCAGTGTTCAGTAGCAGCTGACCTCGGTGAAGGAATCTGGCAAAGGATTCTACTATGGATCTTTTCTATGTGCCTTCTTCATGGAGCGGGTACCTACACTGCGGCCACGGGTGCCGGTCAGGGTGGGAGGACTGAGAGAGCCACGCATGGTGCAGTGGGGAGAGATGATGCACCGACGGGGGTGGCGGTGAGGTTGGGAGATACTTTACCCAGGAGCTCTACCTACAGTGGTTGCAAATGCCACTGACGCTGGATGATGATCCATATAGAGAGAAGGACTATACAAGAGATCCGGAGGTGCCACGGCCTCCAGGGTAGGCGTGGGGACCAGATGGTATGTATTGATTTGCGTGATTGTTGTTGATGTCAGGATTTGTGTATGATAGGTTTGAGATATTGCTATGCTGGTACTAACTAATGTATGATCTGCAGATGTGGGACCGAGACCACCACCGGGACACATAGACCGCCGGGGTCATGTAGCGATACTAGCCCTGCCAGGTCGAGGGGAGGTGCGTCGACGGGACGCTGAGGGGACTCTAGAGTCCGTACGGGTGCTGCTCGATCGTTTGCTGGTTGGAGTGACTGATGATGGGTGGGCGGACTTGGATCAGGAGGTGATTCAGGACTGTCTTGGGGCGCCACAGGATTTTTGATTGATCGCGATCCGGGTGGCCATTTTGGCGGAGAAGGGTTGGGCACATGATCTGGCAGGGAATGAGGAGCTGCCGGAGGAGGAGCAGGGTGAGGAATCGGAGGCTATCGATGTAGGAAGCGATGGAGGGTATGACTCTCAGTAGGGAGTACAAGGGACTCCCCCCCGATGTGTATGAACACTCGGGGTTTTTTGTAGCTTACGGCTTGTATTCTATGAGGCTTGTCGATGTATATACATTTTTTGTATAGCTGAGTGCTGAGGTACTCAGGACATGTGGAGAACATTGACGATTATTTTTTGATATATATATGCACATGGATGCATCTTTTGTGATTATGATGGAATGTACGCACGTGGATGTGCTTGTGGTTTGTTATGTGTTTGTACTGCACGTGGATGCAAGTAGTGTAGGATGATAGGCACGTGGATGCCCCTTGTGTATTTGTATGTTACGTATTGCACATGGATGCAACATTATATATGTAGGATAGGCACGTGGATGACCCTTGTTGGAAATGCAATCTTTCTGGGTTTTTATATATTTTTTGATGAGATGATATGGGATGATGATGCATGATGGATGTTTTACATGGTGTGATTGATATGCCAATCTAGGATGTTGTTAGTCATTTGATCTGCAACACTATTCTAAGCTCTTGGGACATGGGTGAATGTTATGGATTCAAATTGTCGGTGGAGTTGTTTTGTGCATAGGAATTTTCTAAAGAGGCGGGGATCGTGCACCTGGTAGCAGTTGTTGAGCTGGGAAACAAGTAGTTGGGAGTCAAGGAACACATGAAGGTGACATATTCCCATACGAAGGGCAGCAGTTAGGAGACTGATCACAACATCATACTCCGCCTGGTTATTGGTAGCAGCGCCTATACATATTCCGTCAAGGTGAATCAACTCATGTGAAGGGGAATATAAGACCCATGCTGTAGAAGCCAGGTTTGGAGACCAGTGGCTTACTCCATCAGCTAAGCCAATGTAATGAAGTGGAAGATGGTCCATCTATGATCATGCAAAAATGATGAATGTAAGGTTGTGGTAAAAAGGATGAAAAACAAAAAGAAATGCAACTGTACAATACGGACCAATGGGGCCACAGGTTTGTTTAAGGATAAAAGCATTTAGGATACAACCCATTATGAGGGTTGCGCAAAGGGTGACCTTATGAGTCAGTTAAAATGTACGCCCCGCTTTCAAGGCAGGTCTGCACGATGTAAGGGCCTTGCCACATGGATTCAAACTTTCCTTTACCGGTCTTGTCGTGGGCTTGGTCATAGGCGAGAACGAGGTCTCCTTCGCGGAAAGTTCATGGGTGGACATGTTTGTCGTAACCAGCTTTGTAGCGGTTCTTGGCGGCTTCAATCATTTGGAGGGTGGCACGATGGTCTTCGTCAGCTTGCTCTAGTGATAGAAGATGTTTCTCGAGTGGGGAGGTGTCTGGGAGAAGCTCGATGACGATGTGTAAGGCAGGTATCTGACACTCGATGGGGAGGATAGACTCTACACCGTGAACTAAATGAAACGGGGTAAAACTGGTGGCGGTCTTAGTGGATGTATGGTAAGCCCATAATGCAGGGAAAAGCATGTGATGCCAATTGGACTTATGCCGGTCAACAGTGCGTTGGAGGATGGTTTTTGAAATTTTGTTAATGACATCTATTGGTCGTTCCCTTGGGGGTAGTAAGCAGAGGAATACTGATGTTCGAACTTCAGTAGTGTGGATAACTCGCACCAAATGGAATCTTCGAAGTGTGAACCATGGTCTGAGACCAACTATTTGGGGACCCCGAATCGAGTGATAACATGGTTAAAAAAGAAATGGGCAGCGGTGTCAGCTTTACAATTGAAGGTGGGCATGGCTTCAGCCCATTTGGTGAAGTAGTCAACGGCGACAATGATGTACTTATGGCTGTTGGCAGATGAGGGTTTACATTCCATGAAGTCGATGGCCCATTTACAAAAGGGACCAATGGTGACGACTGGGTGTAACGGAGCGGGTGGTGTCCGAGCCTTAGGGGAAAAAAGTTGGCAATTATGGCAATGTTTGACCACTGTGATGCAGTCGGTAAAGAGTGTAGGCCAGAAGTATCTGGCGCAGATGACTTTTTGGGCAGTGGCCATTCCAAAGAAATGTCCGCCGTAGGCACCGCTATGACAGTCATTGTGGACTTGTTCGGCTTCCTCATGTGTAAGACAATAACAGAGAATCGTGTCAACCCCTTGCCGGTATAGGACATCGCCCAAGAGGAGATATCGAGAGGCTTGGTGATGGATACGATGACGTCCATCACGATTTATGTTGGGTCGAAACTTCAGCGTACGAAGGTATAACAAAATACCACCGTACAATGGGTCATCGGATGAGATGATGAACAAGTGATTGTCGGGTAACTCATCGGAGATTTGTGGGGATGGCAAAAGTGATGGGAGGTCGGTGATGAGCTGGGCAAGCACGAGGGCTTTAGTGCTCTTAGGGGTTGTGAAAGTGAGGTCATATTCTTGGAGGATAAATACCCATTTAGCAACGCGACCTTGCAGGAGGCGCCGGTTCAAGAGATAAACCATGGGGTTGGAGTCGGTGACAACTGTGGTATGACTAAGTAAAATGTAATGTCGCATTTTTTGGACGGAAAACACCACAGCAAGGGCTAGTCTTTCCTCATACGGGTAACATAGGGGTGGTCCAGACAAGGTCTAGCTGACGTAATAAATGACATGCTCGTGGCGAGCAGAGTCTTCTTGAACAAGGACTCCGGACATGGCATGATCGGATGCCGAGACGTAAAGGATGAAGTCTTGAGAGAAATCCGGAGGGGAGATCAGAGGGCTTGCGTGAGAGATTTCTTAAGGGCTTCGAATGCAGCTTGTGCCTGGTCATCCCAAACAAAGGGTATGTGGGTACGAAGCAGGCGTAAGAAACCATGAATGGTGGTGGCATAATCAGGAACGAAGCGTCGGAGAAAATTAAATTTTCCCTGCAGACTCTGGAGCTACCGGAGTGTGCGAGGAGCGGGAAGGTCTATGATGGCTTGGACTTTTAGGGGATCAACAACGATTCCTTTATGGAAAACAATGAAACCCAACAACTGGCCTGCTAGAATGCAAAACACACACTTGAGTGGGTTCAAGCGGATTTGATATTTGCGACAATGCAGAAAGACTTGCCAGAGGTCGTTAAGGTGGTCTGATCGTTTCCGGGAACGTGGTGTAAGATCGTCAATATAAACTAGGAGGATATGGACCAAGTCGTGAAAACAATAGGTCTTGGCCCACTGGAAGGTGGCACCAACATTTTTAAGGCCGAAAGTCATGACGTGATAGGAAAAGGTGCCCCATGGGGTGGTAAAGGCAGTCTTGTATTGATCTTCCTTGTGGATCTGAATCTGGTTGTATCCGAAAAAACCATCCATGAAAGATAGGACTTCATGCCCCACACACGCATCGATGAGTTGGTCAATAAATGGAGTGGAGAAGTTGTCTTTGGGATAGGCTTGGTTTAAATCATGGAAGTCAGTACATACTCTGATGGTGCCTTGTTTCTTGTTAACAAGGATGGGGTTAGAAACCTAAGTGGTATATGCAATAGGATAAATGAATCCTGCTTTGCGAAGTTTCTCAATCTCTGTTTTAACTGCAGGGAGCTTTGAGGGATGAATGGGGCACTGTTTCTAGCAAACAGAGGGTACATCTGGCCATGTGTCAATGTGGTGTTCTATAATAGTGGGGTCGAGACTAGGCATTTCGGTATAGGGCCAGAAAAAGACATCACGAAACTCTTGGAAAAGTTTTTTGTACTCTCTGATCTCATACTCACTGTAGGAGGCTCCTAATGTAATGATTTCAAGAGCACCAGGTAGGTCAAAGATATCGATGTGGATGACGAGTGAGATGTTGGCCATGTTACCTTCCTCAAAGGCATCAGGAGTGGGAATGGGATCCTTAAACTAGTTGACTCTGGTGGGGAGGAAATCTTTGGACTCAACCGCAAATTGGGTGGCTGTGGTGGAGGAGGACTCTTTTGGGAGGAAGTAGGAACAATGGTGCATGTCTTCCTAGGGGTAATCAGGGGCAGTAAGAGCCTCTAGAATCTCCTCATCATTGTGGAAACTTTGAGTTGTCAAATCGGTTGACGAGGGAGGGGTAGTAGAAGAGATCATATAAATGGTATTAATCTCGCCAGATGAGGGGGATACTGGGGGGTGGATCTCCTCAATTGTGGGGGGTGTCGTCTCAAGGTCCAAATTATTCATCTCGTAGAGAGCTGCTCTGTAATCTGGGAGATCAGGACAGTGATGTGAGTAATGGCCGTAAATACCACATATTGCACAAGGGTGGTTGGTACGCAGTGATTTATCACGAGGCTTAGGGGCTGGATCGAGTTGGACAACCAGGATGTTGGGGTCATCGTCAAGCATTTGCATGTGCTCTTGTAATGCAGGTAATTGTGGGCATTGATGGGTAGGATGGCCTAACTAATCACACAACAAGCATTTAGGAGGAGCACGAAACACGGGGAGGGGGGGGTTAACTGTTTTGGGCGGGGGTACAGCAGTGTATGGTTGTGGGCCTCTGCCCCCAGTGTTCTTGACAATGGGGGGTGGATTGGTGGATGAGGAAGGAGTAGAGACACCGGGGGGTGGTTGACTAGTAGTGGCGATAGGTTGCACCGGTTGTAGGATGACATTTGGTGTCGGTGGGGGAACAGGAGGCGAAATATACCACACGGGTAGTCCTAAGGTTAACCCGGGGAGGCTGAGAGTAGCCATAACCAAGGCGCTTACTACTCCTAAGGGAGGGAATAGGAAGGGGATTGTGTGGATGGGTGTAACACCAATATGACTAGGTACCAATGGTAGTTTGGGTAACAAGGGCGGTTGATTGTTGGGTGTTTGTTCATTCTGGGAAAGGGTACATAGGTCAAATATTTCGGTCGTTGGTGATGGGGGTGGAATGGATTGGAATGTTGAGGTCATCGGCGTATCTGATTAAAATATGGGTCCCACGGAGGAAACCAACAAGGTAGATGCACCACAAACAGGTTGTTCAACCATGGGGAGAACATTTTTGGGTGCAATGGGGGCAATGGGATCATAATAGGTGAGTTGATCGACCTTTACCATGCGTCCATCATGGGGGAACATCATGGTATGAAAAACGAATGAGGCAACCGCCCGCATGGCATACATGTAATTGCAGCCAAGTAAGAGGTTATAATCAAGTTGGGCGTTGATGACCTCTATGTCAATGAGCAATGTTTTACCATCCAACTGGACGGGGACATTAGCTAAGAGACCTTGGGGTTGAGCCAAATGACCATCGTAGGCTTGCAATGCAGTGGTGGACTACTGGAAGTAGGGGATCCCAACTTCTGCCAAATGAATGTGGACATAACGCATGTAGAGGCACCTTCATCGACAATGCACCGATGGATGACAAGATTCCGAATGGATATAGAAACTTGGAACGCTAAAGTGGAAGGCAGGCGTGGTATGGATTGGTCCAAATCGAAGGCCATCAGTCGTGAATCATTTGGGTCAATAGCACCAATGGCAGAGAGCAAAGTCTTGCGCTATTAAGGACAGTTTTTTAAGACCTCTAACGCAGACATGGATGAAGGGGGTAGGCTAAGTCATCTACAATGTTGTAATTAGACGCAGCGCAAGCATTGGGATTATTGTTGATGCGGTGAAGTGGGAAGCGAGGTGCTTTGGAGGTGTCATCTAGTGGAGCCAGAGGTATACGTAACGACTAATCAGTGGGATGCACGTTAGTGTTTTTGTCGATGGGAGGGGCTTCAGGGGTGGAGCCATATTGGTTCTGACGGGTTTGAAGGTTGACATCAATGGATGACATCATTAACAAGTGATGGGTACCTGATTCTAACATAGGTTGATCAGGAGCGGCATAAGTGATTTGCTATTGTGGTGGCATGTTTCCTTGAGGGGGAGCCAACGGCTGAGTGTTCACTACGCCTTGGGTCGATAAAGGGTTTTGTAACACCAAGGGTTGATTCTGAGGTGGTGGGGGGTTGGGCAGGGCCTGAGGAGCCACTGCCCTTAGAAGTGGGCATCATTAGTCTAAAGTTGTCGAGCTCGCTCCAAATGTGGGCAAGCATGCGTGTAGTGGCCATAGACCTCGCAAATAGAACAAGGATGGTTTGTTCACAAATTAGGATTTTTGGCTTGTTTGGGCGGCCGATCAAGGTTCTGGTTGGCAGGTGCCGCGTTATTGTTGTTTGGGGGATTGGGAGGTTGACTGCCTTGGTCAGGAGGGGGGTTGTTCCCACGGTTATGGCCTTTGCCGTGGTTTTGCTGGCCCTGTTGGCGCTGGTTATTTTGGTTCTGCTGCAGATTCTATTGGGCATACACTTTCCCTTGGGCAGTAGGTGGGTTCTGGGGTTGTGCCGGTGTGGGAGTAGGCTACGGTGGATAATAAGTAGGTGGAGGCGGTGCAAGTGCTGAACCTTGTCAGGTTTGTTGATATGTTTGCGGAACGGGTTGTGGGTTTTCCACAGGGTCTTCCTGTGGCGGGTAATAAGCAAGTTGGGCTTGAGAGGATATAGGAGCTGGTGCAGCTTGTGGGTGGTAATATGGCTGAGGTACGACTGGGGTGGCGTAAGCAGGAGATGCATGACCAAAGCACTGAGGTGGACATGAGGATCCGTGGGAATGGTGATGATGTGCCATGGGAGCATACGAATTGGTTGCTCCGGAATGGGATGTAGCCCGCGAAAGGTCAGGGCCAGGGCTAGGACGTGCTATGGAAAAGGGTTGGTTATGTGAGGCTATATGGCCAATGATGCCATCTGCGGCATGGGATTCCCCCAGTGCATCGTGTCAGGAGGAATGGCCATGGGGGGCGTCAGGGATGATGGAATATAGGTAACCAGACTGGGCATAAATAAGGTCAAATTGATGGGATTTGAGGATGGCCTCTTCTTCGGACTGGGGTTGCTCGGATGCCACATCCTTGCCAATGACAGGAAGGAGAGATTTTATAAACCAATCTAAGAAGATATGGTCATCTAACTTGATTTTGCAGAGGCTGTGGCGTCGATGCCACTCATGAATGTGGTCAGTGATGTGGGTAGCCGTGTTCTATCTGCATGACAGTAGGATCTCAACTCCCACGTCGTAGCGGACAGGTAACTGAAAGAACTGCAGGAAATTCAAGGCAAGGGAAGTAAAAGTGGAATGGGTCCCATGGGGCTGCTTGATGTACCACTTAGCTACAGGGCCAGTGAGGGTGTGCTGTAACAGACGGAGGCGGACAGAGTCATCCACTATGGAGTTAGAGGAACACCATAGATGGAAGGACATAATATGGTTCTAGGGGTTTTCACCTACCTTTCCCTCAAACTTAGGGATGTCAGAGGGGAGCTTGGTGGAAATGTGAGGCCACGTAGGGTCGTGTCTGATGGGATCGTTAGTCAGTCTAGCTAGTTCAGGAAGGTTGAGACTAGCCATGAATGGAAAACTAGTAGAAGGATGTGACATACTAGTGGTTGTGACCATGTTGGGGCAAATGCCCCTGAGTGGAGGGGTTGGGTTTGGGATGTTGCCCCCAGGTGGAGGAACGAAAGTGGTATGGGATGGTCCTGCACCGCCAATAGTGTGAGTCACTGATGGAGTTGGGATAGGTATACTAGCTACTGGAATGGGTACAGTGATCAGAATGGTAGATGTGGGACCCATCGAGGGCATACCCAAAGCGGGTGTGGTAGCTGGTGTGGTGGTGGATGCTCCACCAATGGTCCCTACAAAGAAAGGGTTGGAAGTCACGCCAGCCATGGGGCTGGTTGGTGCAATGTAAGTGGGGTTCTTGGACTTTGCCTCAGAATCATAGGTAAAATAAGGGGCGTCTAGATCGGGTGACGGAGTTCTATGCCGTTGACAAGTAGAGTCAAGTGACAAAGCTCGAGATCTATGATGAATGGTATCAAGTGATGAATATCTACGTCTATGAAGGGTGATGTCAAGTGAACCGTGTTGCAGGGGCTCACCCCGGAGGCGCCGAGAATGTCTCAGGGACTCAATGGTGACAGATGGTGTCAAGTATCTGGGGGTTGTGTTGAGTGAAAAACAACTCAAAAACCCTAATGCAACTGAGTGTACAGAACGAGAGTGCAAAAAATATGGCACTCAGGCCAACAACCAACTCAAAACACTTACTGTAACAGCTATGCTACAATAAGCGGAGTATCAACAAAAATTGTCAGAATACCAACAAGCAGCAGGTTTCCAAGAAAATAAAAATAGTGGACTCGCTAGACCAAAAGGAGGTAAGGGAGCATGCAAACACCTAGCTCAATAGTATTCTAACTCAACCAGACATATCCTCTGCAAGGTGATGAAATCCAAGTCAGACAATATGGATAGTAGAGCCAAGTGGCTAAAGATATCCCCCTATCGGGAGGGACACCGGGTAGTCAATCCTAGAAGAAAGGCAACTAAGATACCCCATTCATGACACATCTAGAAAAGGTGAATCTGCAATTTGGTTCTATCGCCGTTGTATCCCCATACGGGTGATACACCGAGAATTACGAAAGGTATCCTTCGGTTACTGAATGGAGTGCGGTATTCTACTCAGGCCTCTGGAACCAGTCTAGCTACTTCAACCCTCCTAGGGGAGAGGCCCTCTAATAAAATGGTTGTGACCGTGCCAAAAAGTACTAGGTGATTTTGGTTCCCTAATGGACAACAACTATGTCTCAAGTGTAAGCAACCGAGGGGTGTTATTTGGATGCCTATCCCCCCGATCCTACCTAACTAGAAGATTCTTATGTGTTCCCCAAGTGGGGTTAGATTGTTGGTTGTGTTAAGTAGTATTTTAGGGCTCACTTGAATTAGGTGACAGAGTGTGTGCGTGTGAGATGATGAACCCAAGAAAAAGTTCCACGGGGTGGGCAACTTTCTAACTAAAACTAACAATGCAGAAATTAAACTTTGAAATGCAAAATTTTCTCTTTTCAATTAAAATGCTGAAACTTAAAAGATTATGTAAATGGAACAGAAATAATACTGCAGAAAAAGGTTGTAGGGAAGTATGGCTGCAGATAGGATAGGTGGCTATGCAGGTGCAGAAAATATTGCAGCAAAGTATTGGGTTCAAACAGGGAAAAAGTGCAAAAAACAAACCGCAGGTCTATGGCGAATCTACGCGGTCGGACCATGGGAAACAGGTCGACAATCGCGGGAAGATCGCAAGAAAATGGCTGAAAGCCGCAAGCTAACCACGGGAAAAAATCCCAAAGTCGCAGGCGGATAGCAGGAAAATGGCTGAAAGCCGCAGGCAGACCATGGCAAAAAGGGCGAAAGTCGCAGGCGGATAGCAGGGGAATGGCTGAAAGCCATAGGCGGACTGCGAGAAAAAGGCCGAAAGTCGTAGGCGGATAGCAGGAAAATGGCTGAAAGCCGCAGGTGGACCGCGGGAAAAAGGCTGAAAGTCGTAGGCGGATAGCAGGAAAATGGCTAAAATCCACAGGCGGACCACGGGAAAAAGGCCTAAAGTTGCAGGCGGATAGCAAGAAAATGGCTGAAAGCCGCAGGCGGACCGTGGGTAACTGGGTAAGCAGCTACGGTCGGATCGCAAAAAACAGGCTGAGAGCCACGGTCAGATCGTAGGTAATAGACTGAAAACCGCCGGTAGATCGCGGGAAACAGTCTGAGAGCCGCCGTCATATCGCAGGTAACAATCTGAAAGCCACGATCAGATCATAATTGTGGGGAAAAATTACGCGGTTTACGGCAGCCGAAAGGGACAACAGAAAGGAAAAAACAGAAAAATATTGCAGAAAATTAAAAATGTTTAAAACTATAACTAGAAATTCAAAGGAACACCAGGGGAGTCACCAAAAATGTAGCTAGGGTTTTCACCCTAACTTGTGCAAATGAGCACCTACTAAGGAGAAAGGCCTCCTTAGTAGCAATTCAATAAACTGTAAAATAAAGCAATAAAATAATATGAAATTTAACTTAGCATGAGCATTAACTTAAATAACAAAACATGAAAATATGGTGAAGATCTCTCTTTTTGTATTAAAAATTACCTCAGATGTAGAGGTTGGTGGAGCCTTTGCAGTAGTCCAAGAGGGTTTCTTCCAAGCTCCAGTGTTGTTCCTTCTCCTTCTTCCAAAGATGTTTTGGGTGTGGGCCAAAAGGGTTCTCAAGAATTAGCTCCAAATGGAGAGCTAGGGTTTCAAGAGAATTTTTAGTAGCATGAGGATATGGATGATTGTGGATGAAAAATGGGGAGCCTCCATCACCTATTTATAGGTTTTTAGTGGTAGAGTGCTGACCCATGGTTTTGGGCACCATATGGTTTAGGTCAGTTGTATAGGGTTTTTGCTTCCTTTTTTCCCTCTTTTTCCTCTTTTTTGTATTTTTTATTCCCTTTTTAGAGGGGGTTTTGCTATTTTTGGAGGAATTTAACTTATTTTGGGGGAAAATGGGGGTTTTGGCCTTTTGGAGGCTTTTTTAATGGTTTTTTGGCCTTTTGTAGGCTTTTTAATGGTTTTTTAAGGTTTTGGAGGCAAATATGGTAGAAAATATGGACAAATGAGCCATGTAATAAGGGAGATGAGGTAGTGAGCAATTTTTGGTTGTTAATAAGAAGACATCATGCTGACGATAATCGGGACATGTAACTCTTGCCTTTTGTATTTGTCTACATATTCGACCTTTAACTCTTTCCTTTTGCAGTTGTCTGCATCGACCTTTAACTCTTGTCTTTTCATCCTCCTTCGCAATTCTCGATCAGTCTTTTCATCCTCCTTCGTAGTTCTTGATCATTCTTTTCATCCTCCTTCGCAGTTCTTCAATGGGGGAAGCGTCACTCGCTGTACCTCCTTCAATTATTAAGAGTTATTAAGATGTACCCGATTCATCATAACAGTCGATGGAAGGCGAGAATATATGGAGGCTCAAGGTGGAAATCGTGATCGTCATTGCTGGTTTTCTGCATGCATGCAAATTTTGGTAATCTGGTTGATTATGGAGCCGCAAGATATTAATTGTCGTCCTGAGGTTGGAGATAATTCCAGTCGCAATAGGAAGAGAGGGCATGGGGATTCGTCGGGGGAGCTGGGTGGTGGTCTATCTCTTACCTCTCAACGGGCGCGTAGGGAGGTAACTTCCTTCACTCTTAACATCCCCTTGGAAATCCAGAGGGACATCAATGACTATGAACAACAATGGTGGGCTTGTCTGAGTAGGGAAACCCTGGTGGGGGAGCATAATAAGTTGGAGAATTGGATCCTGGATCCCGGCAACACGGCTGGGCAAGTTAGTCTTTACGAGCACACTGTTGCGTTGTTTTGGATGATGAAATACTTGGTTGGCTATGTCATTCGCGATAGGCATCCTCTTAGAGATGAAAATGCGCAGCTTCTCTTTGAAGAGTCTCGTGCGATTCACTAAAAGCTGGATTTCCTTCTCTCTGCCATGGCGCTTCAACCTCCTCCGTGTGCTGCTTCTTCTTCCAGCTTTCGCCATCCTGGGAGTTCTCCAGAAGCTCCTTAGATAGTTCGATGATGTCTGGGTGGGTGTTTATGTGGGGGTCTGGGGCTAGTTGGTTATGAAGCATTATTCTCTTTGGCCTGCGAGCCTATGGGAAGAAAGTATTTGGTTCTATGGTTTTTGGTTCTCTGGTTTTTTTTTGTTTTGTTCAGACAGATGTGCCAAGTTGGTCTGTTTTGATGAACAATTCTGAGCTTCAGCCAGATTGCTCCTTTTTTAATTCCTCCTTTTGATAGAATGCAAAATCTCCTTACTTCCAAAATCTCCTTGGAATGGTGTTTAGTATTCCCAAAGGAATATTCTTCAATATCACAGTCATAAGTGTATTTTTTTGTTTTAAGTAACTGTAAGTATCGTCTCTACTTTTAAAAAGTTGATTTTTGTTTCAGGTATTTTTTTCTTCTTCGGGGTTTCTTCTTGATGTTATTAATTTGTCTAATGCACTTTCTTCACCAATTTGAAAGAGCTTATTCATGGATGAGTAGGCTCAGAAATGTGTAATTATACCATTCCATATTTCATACACGGGATGTCAAGTTTGGTCATTAGGATTAATTAATGAAGAACATATGAAGTTGGTTAAAGAGTCTAATAACATTTGAAGACACCCCATTGATAGTCCAAACAAACCATATCATAGTTTAGGCAAACCCATTGAGTGCATAATAAGGATCAGCAGACCAAAAAACAAGTATTGAACTCTTATTGGATGAATTTTGAATGTGTCTATAATCAACCTATAATTTTCCACTAGAGTTTCAGCAATACAAGTGATGCAATCTATGGAATGAAAAGCAAGGAATATAACTAAACGAATGCATGAAATTAGGACACATTCCGTTGCAGCTGATGAATTAGCTTGAGTTCATAAGTAGAGGATTATCGTTCTTACTCAGTTTGATATTACTTGCTATTACTGTTTAGTTATACCCATTTTGTTGGTTGACAAGTCTACATTATTTATTTAGGGTGATTGATATTTATTATTAAGTTAATAAGTTTTCAAGAAGTAACACACATTTGACATTGGTATTGTTGCTTGCACATTAATTCAAATTACATATATGATGTTGATATTGATATGAATCATTAGCATAAGAGCATGATATATGTCCATGATATTGATATGAATCATTCAGGATGCAATCATAAACTACCAAAGAAGATTGCAATTATCATTTCATGGTTGTAGCTCACAGTAACACATCTAATGCAATTCCACACCACACAATAGGAAAGAAATTAAACTACCTACTTAACTCGGCGATCTCTGTGAGAAGGCGAGCCCTACCCTTCTAACAGAGATGTCGTGTCCTAACACAAATTAAATCGCCAAGATATAAGAAACTTTGCTCCTTGTGTTAGAAATAATGAATCACAGTCACAGCTCTCTGTTTCAGCTTATACAATTATAAATTCTCCAAACCCAGGCTCAGAACGCCTCTTTACATTTATACCCTGAAGACATGAATTCGTTTCACAAAATATCGGGCAACCATGAAGATCTACAATCTTCAGGCTGTCGATTTACAATGGAACTGTTCAGCCATAAGTAGTCTTGAATGATTATCTTCTCCTAATTCCAAATCGGGGAATAGTGAGGCTAAACAGGGAAAAATGTGTAGATAGGTGTAGGCAAAAAGGGGCTATTCTGGGGCCCAACATCTCCCCCCAACTATCCAATTGCATGTCCTCATGCAACAACCAACTAATCTGAGTCTGAATCTGGTCCCTGTTCATGTTGAAAGGAAAAGTTGAAGGAAATGTCAGGTTCCTTGCCTGCTTCCAAAAACCCATTGTAAGCAGCCCAATATTCCTAGCACTGCTTCTCTTTTGCCTTGGTCAATGTATAATTGTCCCTGTACTACCGTCCTGGCCACCATATCAGTGGAAATTTGAACTTGAGTCCCAGCCAGTGTAACCCACACGTTCTGATGCAATTGACATACCCTGCTACCATGGGAAGAGCTCGTTTAAAATTCTTAAGGTAGTAAGGATCCCTTTTCTTCAAAGTTGGAGAAGAAGTCTGCCACCTGTGCTTGCTACCCTCTAAGGAAAGATGTTGTTGTTTGGATATCAGGTCAACACAGGTAGAGATAACTTTCTCTTGCACCTTCTTCAGATGCTGAGTCTTTGGAGGAGATAAGAAACATCTTCCATGGTTTATGATGAGAGCACGAGGAGATTGGGGTTCACTCCTAATCCATAAATTGGCACTAGCCTCATTCTTAGAGATTGTCTGAAAGGCATCTTCCCATTGCACATGATTATTAATAAAAAAGGAAAAGGCTCTCAACTGAACATCCCTTGCATAGGGAATAGGATTAGATCAAGAATCACCAAAACATGCCATATTATGCAAAGACAATTCACACAATAGGTGCTGCTCAAGAAAACTGCTTGACAAAAAGGTCTCTAGAAACTAGGAAGGGATCAACAACTGATAAGGTCTACCCTCTTGTAAAGCTTTCAATTTGAATAGGGTTAGTTTCTCATACAGGAATACCAGGTAGAAAGGAGATGGGGCTCTTGAACTCAGTAGCTCCTGAGAGAGGGCATACATTTGGTCTTTTTCCTTTTGCATGGATTTGAATTCCTTCAACACCTACAATTCTTTTTGCACCTCTTTCAATTGATATTTCTGAACACTTGATTCCTTTTCCCACCTCTCCCTTAATTCTTTGATATCCTTCCTATGTTCAGAGAGAGGGACCATCCCTGCTCAACACTGATCAATGTACTTTTCCCATTTAGCTAACTCCACCTGTAACAAAGAAAGTTGTTTCTCCAATCGTTGAATCCTTCTATCCTCCACATCTTTCTCATCATCAGAGTCTAAAGCAACAAATTCTTGAGAAAATTGCATTCCTAACCTACCACCAGATGTTCCAGCTTCCTCATTTTTGGGTGGCAGTGTAGCAGCTTCATCATTTTTGGGTGGCAATGTAGTAGTTTCCTCTTCCATCGGTGTTTCAATGGCCTCTGCTTGTGTTGCAAAATCAGTAGTTAATATTGAGGATGTTGGTTCTTGTGTAACAACATCCTCTTCCTGTACCTCAACAGCATCAGTTTCTGTTGCTAAATCAATCATTAATTTTGAGAACACTGGTCCTTGTGTGACAGCATTCTCTTCCTAAATACCAAACTCAGCAGCTTCTACCTGAGTTGCAGTCTCAACAAATGCTTTTAGGAATGTTGGTTCTTGTGTGGCAGCATCCTTCCTTTCCAATTCAATCTCAACAACTTCAGTCTAAGTTGCAGTCTCAACAACTACTTTTAGGAATGTTGGTTCTTGTGTGGCAGCATCCTTTCTCTTCAATTCAATCTCAGCAACCTCAGTTTGAGTTGCAATTTCAGGAAACATTTTTAAAGACACTGGTTCTTTTGTAACATCGTCTTCCTCTTGTACCTCAATATCAGCAATTGTTGTCTGGGTTGCAACTTCACTAAATATTGTCAAGGATGCTGGTTCTTGTGTAACAGCTTCCTGTTTTCCAATTTCTTCAGATTGCTGAGGTTGTTCTTGAATTATCTCGATATCTTCTGGATGATGAGACTAGTCTTGGAATAGTTCTGTATTTCCTGTTGGCTGGGATTGCATCTCCTCATCTTCTCCTAATTCCAAATCAGGGATTGTGTCTATCTCTGGCTCACTCTCCTCCATCATCTCCACTATTGGTGCTTTTTATCCTTCTTGCTCTTCCTGTGTAGGATTTTGCGCTACCAAACCCAGCACTATGACTCTGTGCCTTGCCGAATTAAATATGTCACCACATTCTGGGCATACCATGTCTCCTTGTTCTTCATTTTCCAAAATAGGAGATGAATTTTTTAACAGATCTGCAGCCTCCACTAATATATTCAAATTCTTCTCTACCTGTTTTCCAGTCACTTCCTTCCATTTCTTCAATTCATTACGAAGCATTTGCACCTCCTCCTTTAGCATCTCATTTTCAAAAAGGAGGTTTTCAATTTGGGTTTTTTCCACAGTAGGTTCTTTTGTAACAGCCGGTGATTTGGGGTTTAAAATAGGAATTTCTATGCCTACCCCGGTTGCACATGCTACTTCTACTGTGGGAATTTCACTATTTTCCCCAATTGCACATGTTGTTTTGGCTACTGCAACAGATTGAGTCCTTCTTTTATTCACAACTCCCGATGGCTGGCCTTCACTGCATACTACTGCTTCTACTGTAGCAGCTCTGGTTCTTCTCTTATTTGCTAAGCTAGATGTCTGACCCTTACTCCCTGACCTTTGTCTTCTTTTATGTGACACAGGGGTTTCTAAATTATCAGAAAGAGGGGTCATTTCCTCTTCTTCAATGATGGTTCTCCTTCTTTCAAGGGAGGATTCGACATCCAACACCTCCATATTTACTCCTTCTACCACCTCTACTTGATGCTCTTCCCCTTGCATTGTAACTCCTGCATCTACAGCTTCCACTGTCGCAGCTTTAACAGTTGCTCCAATTTCAGCTTCCTTTGTTGCAGCTGCTAATGAAGCCATCCCTACTGCTTCATCTGCCACCCTAACTAAAATTTCTATTGGGTCTGCTTCTTCCTCTATAGGATTTGCTGTTGTTGTAGCTTCCAATATCACTGCCTCATTCACCACTGGCTCCATCATATCCCCTTCTGCAACAGGGTTCGCTGTTGTTGCAGCTTCCCCCATATTTACCTCTTCCACCTAGTCTGCCAATGCTCCATCCCTCTCCCCAACTAAATTGGAGGAACTCCGGTCCTCATTTACCATTTCAACACCTCCTATTTCCATGGCAGGTGCTCAGGGCACCCTTGGCCGAGCAACAACCTCTTCGCATGTCAAATTCTCGTGCACAAGGGCCCTTAAGATTAAGAGTTTAATCAACTCATGGTTTGAGAGGGAAGATAAGGGGTGTTGAGCACCCTTGACATACCCATCTATAGTTTGCAGAGATTGTAAAAGATAAATCGACATATTTAACAATCTGCGGTGGCGTAAATGTGAAAGGAGGAAGAATTCATATATGTAAACCACTTTGTACCTACCTTCACAAGAAATGTATTTCTTTATGAAGATGGCCACCTGGTTCCAAGGATTTGGCAAGGATTCCAACGCTATTACTCATCCATGCGATCTAACAACTTCTCTGGTTGCCAAAAATTCTTCTGCTGCAATTGGATTATGGCACTTCCGACGAAACCATTGCATCCCGGTTCTGGGCAATCCTATTACCTCCGCCATGATTGCTTCTGAAACATCTATTTGGATACCTTAGACCTCTGAATGAGTGCTAGTTATATTTTGAGCAAACTCAAGTGCAGTTTCTACATGAAAACCATTCAAACGATAGAAATAGTCAATCTAGAAATCTTCCTGGAAGATAGTAAAAACCTCTTTATTTGCATGCAGAGGCGCTATGCTGACAAGCTCATGTCGTACAGGGATACCCATAATGCGAAGCTGTCTGTAAATTTTGCTACCGGTGGGATGAGTTACAGTCTCAGACATCGAGCTATTGCATGCAGAACGAATGATGGATAGCCAAAGGTTGGTTTGGGTATTTTTGGTAAAAAGTGGTGACATGTTGTTGAATAGCGGTAAAAAACCAAAAGCGAAGGATGAATTAGATGTAGTTTCCATCTCAGTGGATTGACTAACGAAAAAATATATTCATTATTGATTACTGCATTTAGTCATGCCTAATGATGTTTATGATTAAGACATCGTACCTTTAAATGTAATGCCAAATGGTCGTGTTGCAAGGTGGCGCCTTTCCACAGTCACATCGTTGATGGAGAGCACTGAAATCGATGAGCAAATAAATAATCAGTATTCAATGAGGAATTAGCAGAGTTGCAGTTGCCAAAACTAGGAAAAATGGACAAATTTAGGTGTTGTAGCTGCTCGAAATAGGAAAAAAAGCACTTATGGAGGTGTCGCAGCTACTCAAAATAGCAAAAATGGACAACTTTAGGTGTTGCGGCTGCTTGAAATAGGAAAAATAGGCGCTTTTGGAGGTGTCGCAGCTGCTCGAAATAGGAAAAATAGGCAACTTGGCGATGTTGCAGCTGTGGTAAAATAAGAAGGATAGGCAACTTTAGTGGAGTCGTAGCTGCTAAAGATAGGAATAATGGGCAATTTTAGTGGTGTTGCAGCAGCTCGAAATAGGAAAAATAGGCACTTTTGGAGGTGTCGGAACTGGTCGAAATAGGAAAAATGGACAAATTTCGGTGTTGCAGCTGCTTGAAATAGGAAAAATATGCACTTTTGGAGGTGTCACAGCTACTCAAAATAGGAAAAATAAACAAATTTAGGTGTTGTAGCTGCTTGAAATAGGAAAAATAGGCACTTTTGGAGGTGTCGGAGCTGCTCGAAATAGGAAAAATAGGCAATTGCCATGTTGCAACTGCGGTAAAATATGAAGGATAAGCAACTTTAGTGGAGTCGCAGCTGCTAAAGATAGGAATAATGGGCAATTTTAGCTGTGTTGCAGCTGCTCGAAATAGGAAAAATAAGCACTTTTCGAAGTTTCGCAGCTGCTCAAAATAGGAAAAATAGACAACTTTAGGTGTTGCAACTGCTTGAAATAGGAAAAATAAGCACTTTTGGAGGTGTCGCAGCTGCTCGAAATAGGAAAAATAGGCAACTTGGCGGTGTTGCAACTGCGGTAAAATAGGAAGTATAGGCAACTTTAGCGGAGTCACAGCTGCTAAAGATAGGAATAATTGGCAATTTTAGCAGTGTTGCAGCGGCTCAAAATAGGAAAAACAAGCACTTTTGGAGGTATTGCAGCTGCTCAAAATAGGAAAAATGGACAAATTTAGGTGTTGCAGTTGCTTGAAATAGGAAAAATAGGCACTTTTGGAGGTGTCGCAGTTGCTTGAAATAGGAAATATGGACAACTTGGTGGTGTTGCAGCTGCGGTAAAATAGGAAGGGTAGGTGTTCCTGGACTGTGATCTGAAGTCAATTGGATATGCCTATAACTCTTTGTGTTGAGCTCATTAACTTAGAAACCTCCTACCCTATCTCCCCACTTGCTTTCCAGAGCCAGTTGTGTGTTGTATGACCCTAATTGACTATGCCTAAGGCTATGAGTGGACTTGAGTAGTTCATCCTTAGTGGATACATAGCCCCATCTCGAGGGTAGTCTTTGAGTGACGTTGAAACAATACAGGTTGGGCAGAGACCTAAGGTTGGGTTGGAACGTTGTATTCCATAGCTAGTTGCTTGGATATTTCAATAAAAGGGTAATTGTTCTCGGCTGTTTATATCATGTGTTTTTATGAATTTGTTCATTGATGAATAGAGCCAAGTCTTGTTGAGGCCCAGGAGGTTCAGAATGTTCGTTCATGAATTTGGGGGAGAAATAGAAACCCCTTATGTGTTCATGTTCCCTCTGTGGGTCAGATGAAGGGAGCATACATGGCAGAGTGGATCAGATCTCTTTACAGACTGGTAATGAGGCATGGATGAGGATTGGGAAAACACCTTGGTTGGAAGAAGGAAAATTCAGAGTTCTCAAGTTTGGAAGACAATCGATATACACTTGCATGGGGATCTCTAAGAGCTTTCCAATATATGATACCAAGTTTTCCAAAAATGGACTTAGGATCCAAAAGTTATTAGCCTAAGAAGTTGGCAGTAACAGTGGTATATGGTTGACTTCCGACTTTCCGAACCCGCAATGCAGATTGTGGATTTCGAAAGTCGGAGGCGTGATTTCTCAGCGTGGTGCATTGAAGTTCTGACTTCCAACTCCTATGTTGCGGATTGCAGATCGCGGAAGTTGGAGGCCATGTGATTCTGCGAAGCTGAGGCCTTTGGAGTTCCGACTTCCTTCCTTAATTATGTATAGAGCCTCAACACCCCTAACTACTATTCAAAACCATCTAATGACATAGACATCCCTACTCAATCACTAAAGATACTCTCAAGAATCCATGTGTGTTTGTTCAAGTACGTTGTTCTTCTTGGCCTGCATCGATTATCAAAAGGTTTTTCAGGGATTAAGGCCCAATTTTTCTCCCTCAAGCATGTCTAGGGAACCCAATATCTATACCAAGTTCTCAAAAAATTCTAATGGCACTAATATCCCCACTTATATGAATAATATGTTATTGGGAGGTCATGTTTGGTGATTGTAGGAATTGTTCTTAGCCAAAGATGCTGTTAATTTTTTAGCATTAATTCAATATACTCTAGGATCTTTACTGAAAGAATAACATGTACAACATATCAAGCATAACAATGCCTAATAATCACACCAAGCAATCACATGAGACAATAGACACACAGAGTTTCAGTGGGGAAAACCATAAAGGTGAAAAACCCCACAACTTCCTCAGAGATAGAAAGAGCAATGATACAACCCAAGTACAAGAGATAGTCCTCCTAGCAGTTACTCCTCCTTCCTCACTTGTGCGCCACTTTCTGGAGAGTCTAGAAGTGAATAATGAGATGATCAAATAGAGTGCCTCCCGCACTCTATTTATACATGACCTAACCTGTCTACTAAACTAGCAGGGCCGACTTGTCTAACTCAGTCTAATAACCCATGGTAATACTAATCAGGTCCGACCCCACACTTGGTGGTCTAATAACCCATCACAAGCAAGTTGCGACACTTGTCAATACAAATGACGACACTTCCGTATAGAGGAATAATAACATCTCTATATGAGTACAATATACATAGGTGAAATACATTCTGAAGTTACATATACATCAACACTCCCTCTTAACTAGGAAGGTATTTCTTGACACAGATCTGCTAGCACAAGTCTTCTTCTTTGGATCATCATTACTAAATCATCGTCATCGAATCATCGTTATCAAATCATCGTCATCGTCGCGGTTGATACTATCTCAATCAATCTCCAATCTACTCGTCATAGGAAGTTCTACGGAGCTAGTCCTTTTTCATACTGGATGTAGGCCTGCCACCTGCAGGTATTCATCATCTACAGAGCCAGCCCTTTTTCATGCTAGATGTGTCACAGAGCCAGCCCTTTTTCATGCTAGATGTGACCTAGAACAAATCTAGGATTTCCACCACAGAGGCAGTCCTTTTTCATATTGGATGGGACCTAGAACAAATCTAGGATTTCTGTCACAAAGCCAATCCTTTTTCATACTGGATGGGACCTAGAACAAATCTAGGATTTCCATCACAGAGCCAGTCCTTTTTCATACTGGATGGGACCTAGAACAAATCTAGGATTTCTACCATAGCGCCAGTCCTTTTTCATACTGGATGGGACCTAGAACAAATCTAGGATTTCCGCCACATCACCAGTCCTTTTTCATACTGGATGGGACCTAGAACAAATCTAGGATTTTCGCCACAGACCCAGTCCTTTTTCATACTAGATGGGACCTAGAACAAATCTAGGATTTTCGCCACAGATCCAGTCCCTTTTCATACTAGATGGGGCGTAGAACAAATCTAGGATTTTCCACCACACAACCTCGAAAGAGTATCCCAGGACTTATTACGGGCACACATCCCAACCTATTGGATCTCCTAGGACTACATTACATGTGGTCATGGAAAAACCTCGAAAGAGCATCCCAGGACTTATTACGGGCACACAACCCAACCTATCGGATCTCCCAGGACTACATTACATGCCATAGGACAAAACCTTGAAAGAGCATCCCAGGACTTATTACGGGAACACATCCCAACCTATCGGATCTCCAGGATAATATTACATGTCCTCCTAGAGCAATGCCTTGAAAGAGCATCCCAGGACTGATTACGGGCACACAACCCAACCTGTCAGATCTCCCAGGTCAACTTACATGCTCATCTGCACAACCTGTCCATGGTCACAGAGTATCAACCTGATACTCATTATACATCATCTTGATGTATATCATCACATGATCATCCTCATCATCATCATAGCATCATCCTGATGCATATCATCTGGAGCAACATCTTGAAGCTCGTCATCTATGATCATCCTAATCATACAATGTATCCACTTGATACATATACATATACATGATCCACCCGATCATAACAAGCATCCAACATGATGCATACAGAGCAGTAACTGGAGCATTTTCTTGATGCTCATCATCCAGCACTTACATCCATAGTCATGGGAAGGATCCTCCTCTCACCATGCTAGGAATGGATCCTGCAAATTTGTCCATCACTTCTTCCTCAAAGTGTCATCAATCTAAAGAACACCAAGCCTCTCTCTGAAGTACTCAAACTTCACTTTGGATAATGGTTTCGTCAACACATCTACAACCTGCTCATCCGTTGCAACATATAGGAGCTTCACTGCTCCTATCTGCACCATATCCATGATATAGTGATATCTGATCTCAATGTGCTTCGACCTGTCGTGGAACACCGAGTTTTCAGACAGCTTCACACAACTCTGGTTGTCACAAAAGATACCAGTAGCATCCAACGGGAGATCAAATAACTTAGATATTAGCTTCCTGATCCATACTGCCTCACAAATAGCCGAACAAGATGCAACATATTCTGCTTCAGCTGTACTCAGTGCTACACATGACTGCTTCCTGCTAAACCAAGAGATCACACCTGATCGCATACTGAAGCAACACCCAGAAGTGCTCTTCCTATCTGCAGCACTGCCTTCCCAATATGAATCAACATAACCCTATAGGTTAAAATTTTGATTCACATCATACTTGAGCCCATAATCAATTGTACCCTTCAGGTACCTCAAAATATGTTTTACAGCAACCAGGTGAACACCTCTGGGATTCGACAGGAACTAGCTCAATGTGTTCACCGCAAAGCAAATATCTGGTCTTGTGTTCATCAGGTACATCAAGTACCCAATCATCTGACGATACATAGTGACATCAACTGGATCAGATGAAGCATCATAGAGAAGCTTCAGGTTCGATGCCATAGGTGTGGCCATGGCCTTGCAGTCCATCATCTCGAACCTCTTCAGGATTTCTACTGCATACTTCCCTTGTCCAAGGAAGATTTCATCTGCACTCTGCCACACCTCCATACCTAGAAAGTAGTGCATCATACCCAAGTCCTTCATCTCAAACTCGGCAGCAAGCTTCCTCTTCGTGTCGTCAATCAGTCTATCCTCACCCGTGACAAATAGGTCATCCACATACAAGAGTAGAATCACAGGATTGCCTTCCTCAACCTTGTAGTAAAGGTTGGAATCCGCTTTACTCTTGGTAAAGCCCAAACTGGATAGAAAGCTGTCTATTCTACCATACCAAGTCCTAGGAGCTTGCTTCAAGCCATACAAGGCTTTCTTCAGTCTGCACACATATGATTCTCTATCATATGTCTCAAAACCAAGTGGCTACTCCACATACACTTCCTCCTCGACTACACCATTAAAGAAAGCTGTTTTGACATCCATCTAGTGTATCTTCCATTTCATCACTACAACGAGGGAAAGTACTGATCTGATGGAAGTGTACCTGGCTACATGAGCAAAATTTTCTTCATAATCTATCCCCTCTTTCTAGGAGAAGCCACGAGCTACAAATCTCACTTTGTATTTCTCTATGCTGCCATCTGCAGCATGCTTGATCTTGTAGATCCACTTGGAAGTCACAACAGACATCCCTTCAAGTCTTGGGACCACATCCCAAACATCATTCTTCATGATCGATTGGTATTCCTTAACCATGGCATCCTTACATTCTTTCTTTTCCACTACTTCTTCATAATTGGAAGGTTCTTTGCTCATAATATCACAGAGTAAGGCAACATAGCTGGTATGAGATCTAGTTCTCTTCCTTTTTCTGTGTTCTTCTTATGGAATGCCATATATTTTTGTATCTTGAATGAGCTCTCTATCCATTGTAGGTTCCTCTTGTGAGAGTTCTTCTCACGGGGTGGATCTACAGGTTCTTGTGGATCTTTAGCTTCACGATCTGCTTCTGGAATTGCTTCAGTCATGGTGGTGTCTTGGAATTTTATTGCCTTTGGTTCTTCATGATCTTCAATAGGTGTCTTCCTTGATTTGATATAAGCTAAGTCTTCATCAAATGTCACATCCCTGCTTACATCAATCTTCTTGAACCCTGGAAAGTATATTCTGTAAGCCTTCGAGCTTTCACTATAACCCACAAAGATGCCCTTCTTTCCTGAAGGATCTGTTGATGTATATGTAACTTCGGAATGTATTTCATATGTATATTATATATATATTTATTGTACCCTTATAAGAGATGTGTTATTCCTCTAGAAGGAAGTGTCGTCATGTGGATTGACAAGTGTCGCAAGTGTGTGTACTTGCCGATGGGTTATTAGACCACCTTATGGGGTCAGCCCTGATTAATATATAATATAATGTGGGTGTATCTAAGTAGACAAGTCGGCCCCAGTAGGTCACTTGGAAAAAAGGTGAGTATAAATAGAGATAGGAGACCTCTATTTTACTCACTCGAAAAAGTAACTATCTCTCTCTCTGAAAAGTGGCGCACTAGTGAGGAGGAGGAGGATCATCTGCTAGGAGACTATCTCAGTATTATTTGGTTGTATTTTGGTTGAGCCATTGCTCTCTCTATCTCTGAGGAAGTTGTGGGGTTTTTCACCTTAGGGTTTTCCCCATGGAAACTCTGTGTCTCTTGTCTCTATGCTTTTGATTCTTGTGATGCTTGTGATGCTTGTCATATTATGATTGTCATGCATTGATATACTGTAGATGTTATTCTCTCAGCAAAGATCCTATAGTATTGTGATTTAATACTCAAAATTTAACTTGGTATCAGAGCTTAACTGAGAAGAAGACATTTTGCAGTGACGGAAGCTTGTATTCCTTGTTTATTGGGTTTCTCTCCACAGATTTTTGAAATTCAGTATAGTAGATTAGATCTAATCATCAAGGCGCATCTATCTGTCCAATCAGAATTCAGTTCCGATCATTTTCAGATTTGGCCCTAAAAATTAGGGTTTCCACAAAAATAGGAATTTTTGGAAACTGAAGGCACAGCTGGAAGCTCCTTGCAAAAATCGAAGGTTAGAGCTTTGGATTGAGATTTTTGGCTGGGTAGATCTTCGAGAAACTCAAACCCTAATTCAGGGCTCTCCCTAGTGAACCCAGGAGGACAAAAAGGCAATTTTGAAGGGCAAGACTTTGCTGATCTCAAATTCTAAATGTACTAGGCTGATCAACTCTCCAAGGTGTCTCTTTCTATCCTTTTGGAATTTTGAAATTCACATTTTGAATTTTTAGGGTTTCTCTGACAAACCCTAATCCGGGACCAGATCCAGTTTTCAGCACTTCAAGTGGTAAGTCCTAAACCTTTTCTATTTCCATTTGAAGTACTCTTAAAGATGTATCTTCACACCAAGCTTGAGGATAAGCTTGAAGGGGCTGATAACTTCCAAGCCTGGAAGTATAGGATTGGACTAATCCTGGAAGAGAATGAGTTGGACTCATATGTGAAAGAAGACATCCCTATCCCAGAGGATGAAGAGGCCAAGGCATTGCACAAGAAGAACTTGGTCAAGGCAAAGAGAATCATTGTTGATTCTATCAAAGACCATCTCATACCCCATGTGTCTTCTCTCAAGACACCCAAGGAGATGTTTGAATCCTTGACCAAGCTATTTGAAGGAAAGAACATAAATCAGAAGATGACCCTGCGGAACCAATTGAAAGCAGTAAAGTTTCAGAATGGAGAAACCATTCAATCTTATTTTTCAAGGGTCTCCCAGATCAAGGAACAACTAGAAGCAGTGGATGAAATGGTGGAGAATGTTGAAGTGGTGATGACCACTCTAAATGGCCTACCCAGGTCATGGGATTCTTTTATTCAAGGAATTTGTGCAAGGAAGAAGTTGATCTCCTTCAACAGACTGAGGGAAGAATGCTCTCAAGAAGAAGCTAGGCTTATAGCTCGTGAGGAAAAGATGGGAGGACAAGATCAAGCTCTTGCAGCTCACACCAAAAGAAGCAAAACCAAGAAGGATCACTCTCACCACAAAAGATCTCATCAAAGGAGTAAGAAGGACATAAGATGCTTTACATGCAATGAGAAGGGTCACTATGCTTCAGATTGTCCCAAGAACAAAAGGGATAATAACAACAACTTCAGTAAGAAGAAGAAGGGCAGCAAAAGAAGATTTCATGCTCATGCTTCCGAAGATGATGAACCCCCAAAGAAGAAGGCTAGGGCAGAAAGTGATAGTGATGATGTCTCATCAAGTGAAGAAGAGTATGTTCTGATCTCTGCTCTCACAGGTACAATCTCCCATGGTTGTAATGATTGGTTAATTGATAGTGGGGCATCCAAACACATCACTTGATTCAAAGAATCTTTTGTGAACCTATCTGAACATGAATCACCCCATAAGGTGAAACTTGGGGATGATTATCAATACCCAATCAAAGGAAGTGGTGAAGCCTCCTACAACCTAGATTCTAGAAAATCTCTGAAGATGAAGGAAGTCCTCTATGTACCTGGGCTCAAGAAGAACTTACTCTCCATCTCTGCATTGGATGCAAAAGGTATGAGGGTTGCATTTGTAGATGGCCAAGTCCTGATGTGGCCAAAGGGAAAGACAATAGATGATGCAGTAGTGATTGGAGAGCAAGAGGGAGGACTGTATAAATTGAAGGGACAACCTGAACATGCCATGGTGCATGAATCCATGGAGCCAAGTGAACTTTGGCATAGAAGACTTGCTCATATGCACTATAGGGCACTTCCAATTGCAAGCAAGGTAGTAGAGGGTCTTCCCAAAAGGTAAGAACACTAAGAAAGCTTTCCCAAGTAGTGAAAGCAAGGCGAAAGACATTCTGGAAATCATCCACTCAGATGTATGTGGCCCTATGTCTTCAAGTTCCCTGAGTGGGTATGTTTACTATGTATCATTTATTGATGACTTCTCCAGGAAGACTTGGGTATACTTCTTGGAGGGCAAAGATGAGGTGCTTGATAAATTCAAGGAATTCAAAACCTTGATGGAGAATCAAACTGACAAGAAAATCAAGACATTCAGATCTGACAATGGTGGGGAATTCACCTCAAATGACTTCAAGAAGCTTTGCAGTGATTCATGGATTAAGAGGGAGTTGACTGCTCCTTATAATCCTCAACAGAATGGAGTTGAAGAAAGGAAGAACATAACTATCATGGAAGCAGCAAGGGCAATGTTGCATGACCAGGATCTTCCTATGCATCTATGGGCAGAAGCAGCTAGAACAGCTGTATATGTGCAGAACAGAACACCCCACAAGATATTGGACAACAAGACACCAGAAGAGGTCTTTTCTGGTAAGAAACCTGAAGTCAGCCATCTCAGAATATTTGGTTGTCCAGTATATACTCATGTCCCAAAAGAGAAGAGGACTAAACTAGATCCTACAGGAAAGAAGGGCATCTTTGTGGGTTATAGTGAAAGCTCAAAGGCTTACAGAATATACTTTCCAGGGTTCAAGAAAATTGATGTTAGTAGGGATGTAACATTTGATGAAAACTCAGCATTCATCAAATTAAGAAAGGCACCTACCGAAGGTTATGAAGAACCTAAGGAAACAAGATTTCAGGACACTACCATGACTGAAGCCGTTCCAGAAACTGTTCGTGAGTTTGAAGATCCACAAGAACCTGTAGATCCACCCCGTGAGGATAACTCTCACAAGAGGAAACCTGTATGGGCTAGAGAGCTCATTCACAATGCAGAAAGATTTGGCATTCCAGAAGAAGAACACAGAGCAAAGAAGAGAACCAGATCACACACCAGTTATGTTGCTTTACTTTGTGACATTATGAACAAAGAGCCTTCCAGTTATGAAGAGGCAGCATAAAAGAAAGAATGGAAGGATGCTATGGTTGAGGAATACCAATCAATAATGAAGAATGATGTTTGGGATGTTGTCCCAAGACCTAAAGAGAAGTCTGTTGTGACTTCCAAGTGGATTTACAAAATCAAGCATGCTGCAGATGGCAGTGTAGAAAAATACAAAGCGAGATTCGTAGCTCGTGGTTTCTCTCAGAAAGAAGGAATAGATTATGAAGAAACCATTGCACCTGTAGCCAGGTACACTTCCATCAGAACAGTGCTTGCCCTGGCTGCAGCAATGAAATGGAAAATACACCAGATGGATGTCAAGACTGCTTTCCTGAATGGTGTAGTAGAAGAGGAAGTATATGTGGAACAGCCACTCGGTTTTGAAATACATGACAGGGAATCATATGTATGCAGATTGAAGAAAGCCTTATATGGCTTGAAGCAAGCTCCCAGAACCTGGTATGGTAGGATGGACAGTTTCCTATCTAGTTTGGGCTTTACCAAGAGTAAAGCGGATTCCAACCTTTACTACAAGGTTGAGGAAGGGAATCCTGTGATCCTACTATTGTATGTGGATGACCTATTTGTGACAGGAGATGACATACTGATTGCAGATACTAAAAGGAAGCTTGCAACTGAATTCGATATGAAAGATTTGGGAATGATGCACTATTTCCTAGGTATGGAGGTGTGGCAGAATGCGGGTGGGATCTTCCTTGGTCAAGGGAAGTACACAGTAGATATCCTGAAGAGATTTGGAATGATGGATTGCAAGGCCATGGCCACACCTATGTCATCAAATCTGAAGCTTCTATGTGATGCTTCATCTGAGCCGATTGATGTCTCTATGTATCGTCAGATGATTGGGTCCTTGATGTACCTGACGAACACGAGACCAGACATTTGCTTTGCTGTGAACACATTGAGCCAGTTCCTGACGGATATGAGGAGTGTTCACTTGGTTGGTGTAAAGCATGTTCTGAGGTACCTGAAGGGTACAGTGGATTATGGGCTCAAGTATTAAGCGAATCAAAAGTTTAACCTACAGGGTTATGTTGATTCAGATTGGGCTGGCAGTGCTGCAGATAGGAAGAGAACATCTGGGTGCTGCTTCAATATGGGATCAGGTGTGATCTCTTGGTTTAGCAAGAAGCAGTCCTGTGTAGCACTGAGTACAGCTGAGGCAGAGTATGTTGCAGCCTGTTGAGCTAGTTGTGAGGCAGTATGGCTACGGAAGCTACTGTCTAAGTTATTTGATCTCCCGTTGGAGGCTACTGGTATCTTCTGTGATAACCAGAGTTGTGTGAAGCTATCCGAGAACCCAGTGTTTCATGACAGGTCGAAACACATAGAGATCAAATATCACTATATCAGGGATATGGTGCAGAGAGGAGCTGTGAAGCTCCTGTATGTTGCGACAGACGAGCAGATTGCAGATGTGCTGACGAAGCCACTAGCCAGGGTGAAGTTCGAGTACTTTAGAGAGAGGCTTGGCGTTCTTCAGATCGAGGACACTTCGAGGAAGAAGTGATGGACACATTTGCTGAAGCCATTCCAAGCATGTTGGAAGGAGGATCCTTCACATGGCTGTGGATGTAAGCGCTGGATGTTGAGCATCAGGATGATGTTCTGGTTTCTGCTTGGATATGATCAGTTGGATCATTTTTATGTATGTACGCATCGTGTTGGATGCTGGATATGATCAGTTGGATCATTTTTATGTATGTATGTACGCATCGTGTTGGATGATGGATATGATCAATTGGATCATTTTTATGTATGTATGTACGCATCATGTAGATGCTGGATATGATCAGTTGGATCATGTGTATGTATTTTGTATATGCATCATGTTGGATGCTTGGACCATGTATCTGTATATGTATCAGGTGGATACATTGTATGATCAGGTGGATCATGTATGGTGATATGTATCATGTATTTGTATTTGTATCAGGTGGATACATTGATGATCAGGAGGATCATGTATGTTGATATGTATCAGGTAGATACTTGGTATGCAGTAGGATGTTGCAGTGATGATCAGGATGATCATAGATGACGAGCTTCAGGATGTTGCTCCAGATGACATGCAGCAGGATGTTGCAGTGATGATCATAGATGACGAGCTTCAGGATGTTGCTCCAGATGACATGCAGCAGGATGTTGCAGTGATGATCAGGATGATCATAGATGACAAGCTTCAGGATGTTGCTCCAGATGACATGCAGCAGGACGTTGCAGTGATGATGATCAGGATGATCATGGATGCATCAGGATGATATATGGTGAGTATCAGGATGATACTCTATGGCCGTGGATCAGGTTGTGCAGATGAGCATGTAATCCGGTTCCCTGGGATATTTGCAGATGGTCTTTCGAGGTTTTGCCTATGGCATGTAATATCGGTGCCCTGGGACATCTGGAAAATGCTCTTTCGAGGTTTTGCTCTGGGAGGACATGTAATTCGGTGCCCTGGGAGATCTGCAGATAGTCTTTCGAGGTTTTTCCTATGGCATTTAATAGCGCCCTGGGATATCTGGCAGATGCTCTTGCGAGGTTTTGTCCTATGGCATGTAATAGCGCCCTGGGAGATTCGATAGGTTGGGCTGTGTGCCCGTAATCAGTCCTAGGATGCTCTTGCGAGGTTTTGCCATGACCACATATAATAGCGCCCTGGGAGATCCTACAGGTCGGAGTTGTGTACCCGTAACATCTTGGGATGCTCTTTCGAGGTTTTGTGGTGGGGTCACATGTAATAGCGCCCTGGGAGATCCTATAGGTAGAGCTGTGTGCTCGTAACAGCCTGGGATGCTCTTTCGAGGTTTTGTGACGCACGTAATAAGTCCTGAGGATTCCACAGTATGTCCAGTGATGACAAAGACCTGTAGGTGGTGGGCCTACATCCAGTATGAAAAAGGACTGGCTCTGTAGAACTTCCTATGATGAGTAGAGACAGAGATTGGTTGAGATAGTAGCAGTAGTGACGATGATGATGACGATGCATCGATGACGATGATCCAGAGAAGAAGACTTGTCTAGCAAATCTGTGTCGATAAATACCTTCCTAGTTAAGAGGGAGTGTTGATGTATATGTAACTTTCGAATGTATTTCATCTGTATATTATATATATATTTATTGTACCCTTATAGGAGATGTGTTATTCCTCTATAAGGAAGTGTCGTCATGTGGATTGACAAGTGTCGCAAGTGTGTGTACTTGCCGATGGGTTATTAGACCACCTTATGGGGTCGGCCCTGATTAATATATAATATAATGTGGGTGTATCTAAGTAGACAAGTCGGCCCCAGTAGGTCACTGGGCAAAAAGGTGAGTATAAATAGAGATAGGAGACCTCTATTTTACTCACTCGAAAAAGTAACTATCTCTCTCTCTGAAAAGTGGCGCACTAGTGAGGAGGAGGAGGATCATCTGCTAGGAGACTATCTCAGTATTATTTGGTTGTATTTTGGTTGAGCCATTGCTCTCTCTATCTCTGAGGAAGTTGTGGGGTTTTTCACCTTAGGGTTTTCCCCACGGAAGCTCTGTGTCTCTTGTCTCTATGCTTTTGATTCTTGTGATGCTTGTGATGCTTGTCATATTATGATTGTCATGCATTGATATACTGTAGATGTTATTGTCTCAGCAAAGATCCTATAGTATTGTGATTTAATACTCAAAATTTAACTAGATCTAACTTAGTTCTCTTTTCCTTTGGAATGTGAGTATATACTGGACAACCAAATATTTTGAGATGGTTGACTTCAATTTTCTTACCAGAAAAGATCTCTTCTAGTGTCTTGTTGTCCAATATCCTTTGAGGTGTTATGTTCTATACATATACAATAGCTCTAGCTTCTTCTTCCCATAGATGCATAGGTAGATCCTAATCATGTAGCATTGCCCAAGTTGCTTCCATGATTGTTCTATTCTTTCTTTCTGCAACTCCATTCTATTGTGGATTGTAGGGAGCAGTCAACTCCCTCTTAATACCTAAATCATTGCATAGCTTCTTGAAATCACCTGAAGTGAATTCTCTGCCATTGTCGGATCTAAAGGTATTGATCTTCTTATCAGTTTGATTTTCCATCAATGCTTTGAATTCCTTGAATTTGTCAAATACCCCATCTTTGTTCTTTAAGAAGTAAATCCAAGTCTTCCTAGAGAAATCATCAATAAAAGAGACATAGTATACATACCCACTCAGAGAATTGGATGACATCAGACCGCATACATCAGAGTGGATAATCTCCAAGATTCCTTTTGCTTTGCTTTCATTGCTTGGAAATGCCTTCTTAATGTTCTTTCCTTTTGCACATCCTTTGCAAACACCTTCATTCTTTGTCTTGATTTCAGGAAGACCCTCTACCGCTTTGCTTGCAACTATAGTGCTCTGTAGTGCACATGTGTAAGCCTTCTATGCCAGAGTTCATTTGGCTCCATGGATTCATGTACCATGGCATGCTCAGATTGTCCCTTCAATTTGTACAATCCTCCCTCTTGCTCTCCAATCACCACTACATCATCTATAGTTTTACCTTTTGGCCACATTAGGACTTGGCCATCTACAAATGCAACCCTCATGCCTTTTGCATCCAATGCAGATATGGAGAGTAGGTTCTTCTTGAGCCCAGGTACATATAGAACATCTTTCATCTTCAAATACTTTCTAGAGTCTAGGTTGAAGGAGGCTTCACCACTTCCTTTGATAGGATATTGATAGTCATCCTGAAGTTTCACCTTATGGGGTGACTCATGCTCAGATAGATCTACAAAGGATTCTTTAAACCCAATCATGTGTTTGGAAGCCCCACTATCAATAAGCCAATCATCACATCCCTGAGAGATAGTACCTGTGAGAGTAGAGATTAGAACATATTCATCTTCCCTAGATGAGTCATCACTTCCTTCTCTAGCCTTCTTCTTGGGAGGTTCATCATCCTCAGCGGCATGAGCATGATACCTCTTTTTGCTGCCCTTCTTCTTCTTCTTGAAGTTGTTGTTGTCCCTTTTGTTCTTGGGACAATTTATAGCAATATGTCCCTTCTCATTACATGTAAAACATATTATCTTCTCTTTATGCAGATGGTGGTGAGAATATTTCTTGAAATGAGATGGCTCTCTCTTGGGCTTTCCTTTCTTGGTGTGTGTTGTGAGAGCTTGATCTTCATTCCCCATCTTTTCTTCTCGGGCCACCAGCCTTGCTTCTTCTTGTGAGCATTCCTCCCATAGTCTACTAAAGGAGATCAGTTTTCTTCTTGCATAGATTCCTTGGATAAAGGAGTCCCATGACCTAGGTAGGCCATTCAAGGTGGTCATAACAATTTCACCATTCTCCACCACTTCATCCACAGCTTTAAGTTGTTCCTTGATCCGAGAGACCTTAGAGAAATAGGATTGAATGGTCTCTCCATTATGAAGCTTTACCCCTTTCAATTGATTCCACAGAGTCATCTTCTGATTTATGTTCTTCCCTTCAAATAGCTTGGTCAAGGAATCAAACATCTCCTTGGGTGTATTTAGAGATGACACATGTGGTATGAGATGGTCTTTGATAGAATCAGCAATGATCCTCTTTTCCTTGACCAAGTTCTTCTTATGCAAGGCCTTAGCCTCTTCTTCGTCTAGGACAGGGACCTCAGAACTTATGTAAGTATCCAATTCATTTTCGTCCAGGATTAACCCAATCCTATACTTCCATGCTCAGAAGTTATCAGCCCCTTTAAGCTTATCCTCAAGCTTGGTGTGGTGAGACATTTTAATGAGAAACTCAAATGGAAATAAAAGATTTAGGTCTTACCACTTGATTTGCATAAATCTGGATCTGGAGCTGGATTAGGGTTTGTCAGAGAAACCCTAAAAATTCAAAATGTGAGTTTCAAACTTCTGAAAGGATAGAAAGATGCACCTTGATGAGTGGATTAGCCTGGTATATTCCGAAATTGAAAATTGCAAAGTTTCACCCTTCAAAAATGCCTTTTAGTCTTCTTGGATCCACTAGGGAGGACCCTGAATTAGGGTTTGAGTTTCCCGAAGCTTCACCCAACCAAAAAGTTCGATCCAAATCTCTAAACTTTGATTTTTCCAAGGAGCTTCCAGATATGTCCTCCGATTTCAGAAATTCCTATTTTTATGGAAACCCTAATTTTTAGGGCAAAAAATGAAAGTGCCCAGGATTGAATTTTGATTAGAAAAAAAGATGCACCTTGCTAAGGAGATTCAAAATACCCTACTGCCTTTCATGATCTATGGAGAAAAACCCAATAAACAGGAAACCCTAGTTTCCACAACTGCACAGTGTCTTCTTCTCATGTTAGCTCTGATACCATGTTAATTTTTTAGCATTAATTCAATATACTCTAGGATCTTTACTGAGAGAATAACATGTACAACATATGAAGCATAACAATGCATAACAATCACACCAAGCAATCACATGAGACAACAGACACACAGAGTTTCAGTGGGGAAAACCATAAAGGTGAAAAACCCCACAACTTCCTAAGAGATAGAAAGAGCAATGATACAACCCAAGTACAAGAGATAGTCCTACTAGCAGTTACTCCTCCTTCCTCACTTGTGCGCCACTTTCTGGAGAGTGTAGAAGTGAATAATGAGATGATCAAATAGAGTGCCTCCCTAACTCTATTTATACATGACCTGACCTGCCTAGTAAACTAGCAGGGCCAACTTGTCTAAATCAGTCTAATAACCCATGGTAATACTAATCAAGGCTGACCCCACACTTGGTGGTCTAATAACCCATCACAAGCAAGTTGCGACACTTGTCAATACAAATGACGACACTTCCGTATCAAGGAATAATAACATATCTATAGGAGTGTAATATACATAGCTGAAATACATTCCGAAGTTACATATACATCAACAGATGCCTGGAATTTCCTTTAGGACCTAAGTCCCACTCTTTTCTCCCCAACCATATCCAAGGTGTTCGAACCTATAATTAGTCTTAAAATTCTCACTGTGCCACAAAAAACCCACTCATAGGCCAAAGATACCATGGAAAGGTCTATTGTGGTATTTCAACATATCATTCTTGGCTATAGATACCTGGAAGCTTTCTTTAGGTCCTAAGGCCCAGTTTCCATTCCTTAACCATGTCTATAACCCCAAGACCCATACCTAATGCTCAGAAACTTCTTAAAAATTCCCATATTCTGACTATAAGGACAAATATCCCCTCAAGAGGTTAGATTTGGTGGTTGGAGACATCATTGTTAGACCTTTAGGCCTAAAATGTATATTCTTGCACTAGTGGAGTGCCATATGAAGGAAAATGGTTGTGAAGCAAGTATTCATACTTACAATCCTTTTATGAATGGATTTCACAAGGTAAATGACTTGATACAAATAAGGAGGTTGAGAGGGTCTACCATGAAATCGACCGTGTATATTAGCTTATTGTGGTGGATGACATGAAGTTAAATAATGTAATAAGCATGGCTTCTAAGGCATTGATTGTGAGGTCTATTTGTACTAGAAGGATGGGGACAATGAGTTTTTTAATTTGAATGGATTCAAGTGCATGACTAGTAATCAATTTTAGCCTACCACATAAGGGATCATGTCATTTTCATCTAAGGTTTGATGTTGAGGTTACATCCAAACATAGTATTATTTCTAGTCGATATCTACCGCATTTATACCTAGGTGGATTTACCGATTACTTGATCAAATTACTTATATATCATTCAAGGTCCCATGCCAATAAGTAAGGATACAATAAGGATAAAATAATTGTACTAAATTAGTCTATTTCCATAGACTCTCTTATGATTCTACACAAGATATTTCCTCTTTATGCTATTAATTCTAACTACTGGCATGATATGACTCATTATTGTTTCTTGTAGCCTTACAAAGAGATCTATCATATGCATTCAAAAAATTATGACTCATTATGATCTCTCTTCTTATGGAAATAATATGAGCTAAAATTTATATGGTGGTATGCCTTACAAATCTACTTTCTTGATTGACATATCAATTAGGTAACTAGGGATATTAGAATAATGAGAAGAGATATACGGTGCTATGTTTTCTCTATATGCTCTCCATAAGTGTGACAATTCAATACATTGGTTAAGATCCTACTTTGAGAAAAACTATAAGAACTGTGGAGATATTGTAACTTCTAAGAATATTATATTTGTACTTTATTATTCCGGAGATGTTTCATTCCTCCGTTAAGATCTTATTGTATATCCGGAGATGTTTATTCCTCCGTCAGAATGTGGTAACTCGGGTTATTAGACTTCCCTAGTGGGGGTCGTCCCTGTATGTGTTATGTGGGTCAAAGGGTTGTTAGGCCACCCTAGTGGGGTCGTCCCAGTCAGTTGTAGTGGGGTGTTTAACCCAGTGGTAAAGTTGGGGCCGCCCTAGTTAATATAAAGTACAAGTCGGAGATGTGTATAAATAGAGGAGGTGTGTTCCTCATTATACACAACCTTCCCTCACTTAGAATGTAGCGCACTTGTGGAGGAGAGGTCTGTTATGGTGGAGGAGGAGATCATGTCTTTGGTTTGCTTCTTTGTATATTGCTGGTCATCTATATTGAGGAAGCTTTGTTGGGTTTTCTACCCCATGAGGGTTTCCCAGGATAAATCTGTGTCTCTTGTGTTTATGTTGTGCTTGTTGTTTCTTCAGTGATCCTGTATATGAAATTATTGTGAAATGGAATGTAATGCTGCTATTTTCTTTCTTAGAATATTAAATATTAACATGGAATCAGAGCTAACCTGAAGGAAGGCAATGTATGGCATTTACAACACTTGCTTCACTTGCGACAATTTGAAGGATTGGGTTTTACATAGCAAAAACCAGTCATCGTGGAACTTTAGCTATAAATACCTTTTTGCAAAGGTTCAGGATCTGAAAAGTTTACAGGTCGTATACAACATTCCCAGGTGCCTTGTGTCCAAAGGACACCCTCAGATTCGTTGTACTTTGTGAGTTATGATCAGTAAAAGTTAGGGTTTCTGCCTCTTCCAGATCTCAGTCAAAATCAGGTGACCTAGGAAAAAAAGTCATAACTTGGGCTAGGAAGCTCCAAATGAAATTTTGTAAAAAGTGACAGGTAGTACACAGACTGTACTATCTGAGGAAACGTTTTCAGAGGCCGAAGCTGAACCAGGGACACATGGAATTCCGTACAAGTTAGCTCTCCTGTTTTATCCCATAAACAGGTCATGTTGTGACACTTGGCATAACGCTCTCTCAGAAAATCCAATTGAGGTCAGACCTATCGAGATGGAAAGATGACAGGTCAGGCTACTACAAAAAACGTTTTCAGACCCTGTGGAGCGAAAAGTTTGGAGTTACAGCAGAAACAATCAAGTACATATTTCTGTCAAAACAAAATTATTTTTGGAGCACCTTTACTCATGGCTTCCGGAATTTAGGGTTTCGGAGAAAGTTAGAATTTTTGGAATCAGAATCCACGGCTGAATGCTACTCAGGAAAATCAAAATTTAGAGACCAAGATCGAATTTTTTTGGTTGGGTAGAAGACCAGGCTTGATCAAACCCCAGTTCAGGATTTTGATCGGAAAGATGGAAAATTAGGGCTTCAACAAAAGTTGGAATTTTTGAAGTCTGTAACCATAGCTGGAAGCTACTCAGAAAAATAAGAGTTTAGAGCCTTGGATCGAACCTTTTGATTGGGCAGAAGGGTGGGCTTCATCAAACCCTATTTCGGGATCCTGTCCAAAAGATCCAGAAGTTTCGAAGGCAAATTTTGAGGGGTCAAATTTTGGAGATTTCAAAATTGAAGTATGCTAGTTTGATCAGCTCAAGAAGACACATCCTTCCATCCATTCAGAAGTGTGAATGTCAAATATTGAATTTTTAGGGTTTCTCTAGCAAACCCTAATCAAACTCTAGATCCAGTTTCAGGGGGAGTTGAGGCTAAGGCCTTACATAAGAAGACTACAAGAAGTCTCAACAGGTATGACTTAAGGAGGTTCAAGTATGTCTTGAAATATGATTCCTGATTAAGTTCATAATGTGTTTGTCTTCATATTATTTATTAGTACAATCTTGATTAATGTTAGAATTGTCTTATCACCCAAGTAACAGTATGAATGCATGCGAATGATCGAAGACATTCATTGATTAGGGCTACATGATTGTACTAATACATTATGGTGTTGTATGAGGTTGATGTTGTCTGCTAACAAGATACAAGTACATCACGAAAGACAAATAAAGTTCCATGACCATGACAACATCAAGACAAAGACTCATCCATAATCTTTGTTCTACTTACTAGGTATGTAATACTTTGTTATATTATGCTTAACCTATGAGATATGCAGGTTCTAGCACAAGATCTCTAAATCATTGAAGAGAACAAAGAAGATATTGTCTAGGTATGTTAGACATAACTAAGCAGGTATACTAGTCCAGGTATGTTTTCCTATGTCAAGTTAGAATCTTACCTTGTGTTAGGATCCCTTATATAAGTATACTTGGTATGATTGGTTATGATTATTCATAAAGTTAGTGATCAAGGGTTTATGCATATTATGTCTCTTATCTTGATGATTTAACTAACCAGAAGAGTACTATGATCAAACAAGAATATGCATGAGTAAAAGAAGACTTCCTTGAAACCCTGAATACTAATGATCATGATTATACATATTCAAGATTATTTAGAATTATAATGTTTTGATAATATTGAGAATATACTAATGAATGTATGTTTGTGCATGAGATCATGAGGATAACACTAGTGCACACTTGAGCATGCACAGTGGTACTGAATGAATAGAAGTTCAAAAGACATTTAGAAGATCAAGCGGGAGGCAACCACACAAACATAAAAGATAAGTATTTGAGTTGTTATTTGAAATAATAAATAGATTGTATGCATATTTATATTCATGCTGAGTGTAAATATTCATAGAGCATTGAATAGTATACTACTAATATGCATATGATTGGTAAGTTGGACAAAACATTCCATTGTAGCTTGTCTAGAATGAAACCTCTTTGCTAGCATGCTGAGAGCTGTGCACACTCTCGATAGTATGTTCTGGTAAAGATGGAAGGCATCTGGATAGCCACTGTATGCATACAGGATATGGAAAAGTGTTGTGCCAAAGTATTGGTCAAGATAGTTGCATAACTATGTAAATGATATCTGTATGCATATTAGGTTATCATGTCAACATGATTTCATGATTATGAAGTATTACTAATCATGTACTTAATTTTGATTTGTATGAAAGATCATGGAGAATGATGAACACCGCACAAGTGATGGATGTTCAACAAGAATATTTACAAATCAAACATAATATAGAAGGCTTGTGGCTAAAATATTCTCTTAGAAAGAGGAAGAGAATCATGACGAGATGTTTGCTCCAAGTGACTAGATAAGACCATTCTCTTAATGATGTAATTAAAGAAGAAGTGTGAATCAGGTTCTATATGGGTACCTAGGATCGATAGTAAATTGATGAGCTTAATGATCACCATGGGTGATGTGGATCTCAACCTTTGCTACAAGGTTGAATATGGTTTCTATACACAGATGCAAGAAGGAACTCACCACAGAGTTTGAATGATGTTGAGGCTCATATCAGTAGACCCATCTGATGAGAGATGGCACAGATAGATGGCTGCAGAAATGAAAATGAAAGATCTCAGATTGATGCATTACTTTCTAGGTCTAGAAGTATGGAAAGGCTCAGAAGGAATCTTTCTCAACCAGGGAAAGTATGCCGAGAAATATTAAAAGGACTTGATATGTTGGAATGGCCACTCTCATGGATTCCAACTTGAAGCTGTTAGTGAATGACTCATCAGAGTTAGTGTATATAACTCTGTACATACATATTATTGGGTCGTTGATGTATCTGACGAATACCAGGCCAGATATATACCTTGCTGAGAACACCTTGAGTCAATATCTAGTGGAAACTAGATATGTTCACCTGATAGTTGCAAAAGCATGTGATGAGGCATCTAAAGGATATGATAGACTTTGATCTATGCTATCTTGGAGATCATGACTTCAGATGGCTTCACAGATGTTTATTGAGCAGAAAGTGTATCAGACAGGAAGAGCACATCGAGAGGATGTTATTGTTTAGGATCAGCCATGATCTCGTGGTTTAGCAGGAAGCAGTCTAGTGTGGCTCTCAGCACAAGCGGAATATATGGCTGCTTGCTCTGCTAGTTGTGAAGAAGTATGGCTTTAGGATTGTTTGACTTAGAGATAGACCCAATTGTGATCCTATGTGACAAATAGAGTTGTATCAAGATGATAGAGAATCCAGTGTTCCATGATCAGTCAAAGCACATAGAGATCTGACATTTCTATATACAAGATATGGTGCAGAAAGGAACTATAAAGTTCAAATTTGTAACAGGTTACCGATGTACTAACCAAACCTCTACCTCAAGTAAAAGTTTGAATATTTCCGAGACAATCTTGGTGCAATTCAGAAGGACCCTCCTCGAAAGGGGGAGTGATGTGGTCACTTATGATGAGATTGCCTGCATCGATAGAGAGGTCGGTGATGTGGTTACCTATATTGGTGATGCCAATAGAGAGGTTGGTGGATGGTCCTTAGACAGGGTCTAATTTGACAAGGGGATTGCATCATCCTTGAACACATGTTCTAAAAGGATCCGTAGACAGTTGTCTTCGAGAATGAAGTCCTTAATGGACAGGTGGGGATTAGATCATCCCTGGACTTCAGTCCTAAAGTGAGTTGTAGACGTATGTCTTCGAGAATGAAGTCCTTCATGGACGAGAGGATTGTATCATCCCTGGACTTCAGTTCTAAAGTGATTCGTAGACATATGTCTCCGAGAATGTGGTCCCTAGTGGACGAGAGGATTGTATCATCCCTGGACTTCAGTTCTAAAGTGATCCGTAGACAGATGTCTCCGAGAATGTGGTCCCTAGTGGATGAGGGGATTGTATCATCCATGGACACATGTCCTAAAAGAGATCCGTAGACATATGTCTCCGAGAAAGTGGTCCCTAGTGGACGTGATAGGACTGCATCATCCCTGAGCGTTTGGTTCAAAATGTACGTGACAGGATTGCATCGTCCTTGGACTTATGTCCTAAAGTGATAGGGATTGATCATCTTGTAAGTGGATCAGGATTGCATCGTCCTCGGACTTATGTCTTAAAGTGATAAGGACTAATCATCCTGTAAGTTGATTCGGGATTGCATCGTCCCTAGACATGGTGAGGTGTCTTAAAGTGATAAGGACTAATCATCCTGTAAGTTGATTCGGGATTGCATCGTCCCTAGACATGGTGAGGTGTCTTAAAGTGATAAGGACTAATCATCCTGTGAGTTGATTCGGGATTGCATCATCCCTAGACATGGTGAGGTGTCTTAAAGTGATAAGGACTAATCATCCTGCAAGTTGATTCGGGATTGCATCGTCCCTAGACATGGTGAGGTGTCTTAAAGTGATAAGGACTAATCATCATGTAAGTTGATTCGGGATTGCATCGTCCCTAGACATGGTGAGGTGTCTTAAAGTGATAAGGACTAATCATCCTGTAAGTTGATTCGGGATTGCATCGTCCCTAGACATGGTGAGGTGTCTTAAAGTGATAAGGACTAATCATCCTGCAAGTTGATTCGGGATTGCATCGTCCCTAGACATGGTGAGGTGTCTTAAAGTAATAAGGACTAATCATCATGTAAGTTGATTCGGGATTGCATCGTCCCTAGACATGGTGAGGTGTCTTAAAGTGATAAGGACTAATCATCCTGTAAGTTGATTCGGGATTGCATCATCCCTAGACATGGTGAGGTGTCTTAAAGTGATAAGGATTGATCATCCTGAAAGTTGATCTGGATTGTATCATCCATAGACATGAGAGATGTCTTAAACTGAGAGGGACTAATCATCCCGTAAGTGGATCAGGATTGTATCATCCTTGGACCTATGTCCTGAAGTGAGAGGAATTGATCATCCCGTAATTGGATCATGTGTGTTGCAGGGTATGCTGCTATTGTTTATACTTGTATTGATGAGGATACTTGTATTGATGATGTGTATACTTGTATTGGTGTGGATACTTGTATTGATGATGTTTATACTTTTATTGATGAGGATACTTGTATTGATGATGTGTATACTTGTATTGGTGTGGATACTTGTATTGATGATGTATACTTGTATTGGTGTGGATACTTGTACTAATGATCTAGATGACGATGCTACTGATCGTGATGATCTAGATGACGATGCTGCTGATCCTAATGATCTAGATGACGATGCTACTTATCGTAATGATCTAGATGACGATGCTACTGATCGTAATGATCTAGACGACTATGTTGCTGATCGTGATGGTCTAGATGACGATGCTACTAATCATGATGGTCTAGATGATGACACTAATGATCGTGTGATGACGATGCTGATGATCGTGTGATGACAATGCTAATGATCGTGTGATGATGATGTTGTTGATCGTGATGGTCTAGATGACGATGTTGATGATCGTGAGGATCCAGATGTTGCTGTAGCTATTCGAGTGTTGCAGAAGATAAAGACTCAGTATTGAAGATGTTAATGTTCCAGTATTGAAGATGTTCCAGTAACTACTTGAGTTACTGATGATGTTGAGAAAGCTTCCAATGATTTATAGATGTATCATGTATGACGTTGATGACTCCTTGCTCATGTAGATGTTGTTATAATATCCTTCTTGTTAAGAGGGAGTGTTGAGATATCGTAACTTCTAAGAATATTATATTTGTACTTTATTATTCCGGAGATGTTTCATTCCTCCATGAAGATCTTATTGTATATCCGGAGATGTTTATTCCTCCGTCGGAATGTGGTAACTCAGGTTATTAGACTTCCCTAGTGGGGGTCGGCCCTGTATGTGTTATGTGGGTCAAAGGGTTGTTAGACCACCCTAGTGGGGTTGGCCCAGTCAGTTGTAGTGGGGTGTTTAACCCAGTGGTAAAGTTGGGGCCGACCTAGATAATATAAAGTACAAGTCAAAGATGTGTATAAATAGAGGAGGTGTGTTCCTCATTATACACAACCTTCCCTCACTTAGAATGTAGCACACTTGTGGAGGAGAGGTCTGCTATGGTGGAGGAGGAGATCATGTCTTTGGTTTGCTTCTTTGTATATTGCTGGTCATCTATATTGAGGAAGCTTTGCTGGGTTTTCTACCCCATGAGGGTTTCCCAGGATAAATCTGTGTCTCTTGTGTTTATGCTGTGCTTGTTGTTTCTTCAGTGATCCTGTATATGCCATTATTGTGAAATGGAATGTAATGCTTCTATTTTCTGTCTTAGCATATTAAATCTTAACATCATGTCATTTTCATCTGAGGTTTGATGTTGAGGTTACATCCAAACATAGTATTATTTCTAGTCGATATCTACTGCATTTATACCTAGGTGGATTTACCGATTACTTGATCAAATTACTTATATATCATTCAAGGTCCCATGTCAATAAGTAAGGATACCGTAAGGATAAAATAATTGTACTAAATTAGTCTATTTCCATAGACTCTCTTATGATTCTACACAAGATATTTCCTCTTTATGTTATTAATTCTAACTACTGGCATGATATGACTCATTATTGTTTCTTGTAGCCTTACAAAGAGATCTATCATATGCATTCAAAAAATTATGACTCATTATGATCTCTCTTCTTATGGAAATAATATGAGCTAAAATTTCTATGGTGGTATGCCTTACAAATCTACTTTCTTAATTGACATATCAATTAGGTAACTAGGGATATTAGAATAACGAGAAGAGATATACGGTGCTACATTTTCTCTATATGCTCTCCATAAGTGTGATAATTCAATACATTGGTTAAGGTCCTACTTGGAGAAAAACTACAAGAACCTATATAATCCTTTTAAATATTAAGAATTGTTATCATTATCTCTTCCAACCATAAGAAATTCTTATAAAGATAAAAGGAATTTGAACCATTAACCTAAATTTTTTAAACCAGTATTATACCATTGAAACTATTCTCCTAATGAAAATCTGATTACTTGCTAAGATATCCCTCCAATCAATTTTCAATGATGCCTACCTTACATCTACCACATATCATGCGATGCCAATCTATAGCCTTCACCTCATTTATGTATTTGCATTGTTCAACGAACCATTTTAGTGGTGGAAGTGTAGTAGTTTTTACAGATGTCTGCATGGGAATTTCTATTTAGGTCATTGGAGAGTCAACGACAGGTAGCATATATATGAAATTATTGAACCAAGTGATCTCTAATAATGTTATGGCCATTGCACTGCACCTTTGAGTAATTTACTCACTCCCAAGTGAGATTTCTTGAGCTCTAAAGGAAATGAAGTTTCCGATACCTTGCAAGCCATTAAACGAGGTGATCGAAGCCAGTTCTAACTCCTCCTAAAAATACATTGGTATGTTAAAATGGTGGTTACAACTTTAACATCTTGATCTCCTCTCATACTAACAACATACAACATATATTAGTTAGTCTAAAGGTTGGGATATCTCCACATTATAAACATATTTATATTTAACCCATAGAGCCTCCCTACGATGTAAGTTATAAATATCCTTGACAAGCAATATAATAAAATCTAGAAACGATAATGCAATAAGTAAAACAAGAATATTATAAGAAACTAGCACTCCCTAGCACCATCCCCATAGCATATTCTATAATACGGTCTAGCCCAAGGGGGTCTTCCTATGAGTCTAACAAGTAACAATATTATATTATACCTAGGATTATAGGCTCATGCCGTGGTTATACATACAACAAATTTTCAGGCCCATCTAGATATAAGATGCTATAGATTCATCCATATTCTTTTCTTTGTCTTTTTTGGTTTTTATATTTTTGAAAAAAAGGAGTAACAGAGGGGCCAATTTCATCTTGTGGAGGCTGTATTCTTGATTTGTTGGCTGAGTTTGGACTGCGTGGGCCATGACATCGTCTAGAGAGGACACAGTCTTATTTGTGAGGATGATTTACTTTTTGTTGGGTGCATATACTTATAGTTCCACATCTACAGTGATCCCCACGCTTCATCTGGGACAATATCAAGGGTTGTTACAACCAAAAAGGGAGCTGCAATCCATATTGACACCTACAGCGTTGTTGGGTACTCTCATTGTAGTCTTCCTTCTTGTTACATTTATGGGTAGTGAAGGAGGGCGCTGAAGCATAATAAGGAGTCTTAGAAAAGACGATTTCGGTTGTTTTGAGGAGCTGGCTGTAGACACCAAAGAAAAATCGAGACACCAAAGAAGGCTATAGGTTAGAGTTAAAGTAATTTCAGATTTGTTTGTCCACCTTAGAACTACTGTTACAGTCATTGTAAACTCAAAGTTATATGAATATGATATTTAGGGTTTATTTTCCTTGTTATTTATGCAAATCAATCTCTATTGCATTTAGTATTCATTGTTAGCGCTACGAAAATCAAGATTTGAAACCCTTGATATCCGAAACAAACTCTTTCCTCACTATCTAACTTTCTTCCGCAGTGGAATTCTTTCTAGAAGGTGGGAATAGAGTTTCCACACAACGCTTCTTCCCTGTCATTGATCTCGATCTCGATCATTGATCTATCAATTTTGTAGCGAAATGGCTTTCTGATCGTTCGATCAGTGTCCCCACCAAATCAACAGTGGATTCCAAAATTTATTAAGAGCATTCCATAGAATATCGTGCACATGAAAAGTTTTTCAAAGCTTGCAACTTCTCCCGGCGATATCACTATAAACCGTCGATCTTTTACCCACGATCGATCCCCACTCTATGATCTTGTTTTATTTGAGCGACTGGTTAAGGTTTAACCCTCTACAAAGCTTCACTTAATTGATCACTGACAGGATCAATTCTTCTCTGCAATTCGGAAACTATGGCAATCCAAAGCCACAGAGTTTATACACAAGGTTATATGGAGTGAAAGCGGGATGAATTCATACTTCTAATCCATCAAAACCACACGCAGAGTCTAATCCTTTGTTATGTATTCAAATACACATAGAGAATTCTACTTTTTCACTTCTCACTCACTCTTATGTGCACACACCTCTCATTCCTCCATTCATGCTATGTGGAATTTCTCTCCCTCTCAAGCTCTATGAGCTAATCAAAGCTTCTTTGAGCTATCCTCAAACCTCTATGAGCTATCCTAATCTCTATGAGCTAACCTAAGCTTCTGCGAGCCAACAAGCTCTGTAAACAAACCAAGCTGCTAAGAAAATAACTCGAACTGATTTAAATACAAGAGGATTATGTTTCCAAATCCTATAACAAAGGAGTACAGTCCTTATTGATCTCTGCTAACCCTATGACTCACAACTAACTCAATCCTGACTATTACATGTGGAAAAGGATCTAGATTCCTTATCCATTTTATTCAACGTTTACAAAATAAATCAAATTACAAATGTATGAGACCCTAGGTCTCTTAAGAGTTCCCTTGACCTTGTGAAGACATGAATGACTTCTCCCTCTTGAGCCTATGCTCCTGCATCAATGTATCAGCAGTACATTGAATACAAAAACCAACTAATACTATTTGGCACAGCTCAGTGGTATTTTTGACAAGTGTTTTTATGAAATCCCTTAACCAAATTACATAAGCAAATAAGCCAAAAAAATCAGTAGGATCTGATGGGGGTCATTATAGTTTACTATCCAAAGCATATCCCCCTTGTATAAAAATTGAACCCTCTCACTTCCTTTAGATAAAGCTTGTTCATTGGTCACTGTCTCATCATGTTGAGTGGAGATGAGAACTGTGTAAATGCGCAGAGGAACCATGCACCACCGTCATTTTTGTATTCAATGGTTACTTGTGTTTTTCCATCAGGCCTCAACCAGGAGTAGGTTCCATTCTTTCCGACCTCTGTGAGATTTGCTCCCAGCTTGGTAGGAAACACATGGGTGAGAGGCATAACTCAGGGGTTTCATTAGTTGCACAACTAGTCCAATAAAGGGTAGCAACCCACGTACTAGACCTCACACATGTTAGGATATTTAGACACTTAGGAGTTAGTTAAGATCAACTTGTGTAATATATCCGTTAGAAAAAGTGTGTTTCTTTAGTATGCATTAGTATGCATTTGTAAATATTTAATCTGACGGTCACGATATGTTCTAGACATAGAGTGATCCAACGGCTCAACTTCTCTCAGATCATACCTAACCTTGATCCATGGCTTAACACCCGATTGGTGCATGATCTCTATTTAAAGAGCATGGAGGGTCATTGTTTAGTTGATCGATTATGAGAAGCTCATTTGTAACTTTCTTCCTTTGCATAATAAATTGCTCCGTAGAAGCTATTTGGCCGGGGCCATGGAGTGTTTCCCTCTCGAGGGTTTAAACCACGTCAAAACATTGGTGTATCGATCTGTGATGTATTTGTGTGAAGTGGTTGCTCTAGGTGTTCAGTCTTTTGGGAGTACCCTATGTACCCGAACATGGTATCAGAGCTTTTATGAAGAGCCGCTTCCAGTTATGATCTAGATCTTGAACTATTATTGCCGAAACTTGAAATGGTTTCTGGTTCTAGTATTTATGTGCATTTATAGGGTGTGGGAGGTGTTCCATTGCGTCTAGAGCGCCATTTCCATTGGGAAATAGTTTTCATTTGATAAAAAACGGTTCCCGATTGCTTCAGAAATGCGTATTTCATCAGATCTGAAGGTATAATGTTACAGTGACACTTTTTATTTTTATTTTTTTTAAATATCTCATATTTTATCATTTTTTTATTATTATATTTTTTTAGTTTCAGATTGTTGCTTTCTCTATCTGCGTATGCTTTTTTCCATGCACCTTATGCGATCTCGGCAAATTAGAAACAGAAAGGGAAAGGGTTTTTCTCAGCTACGTATGCTCTTTGTCGTGCACCTTGTGAGATCTCGGCAAATCAGAAACAGAGAGAAAATGTAGACTTTCCGGGAAAGCTAAAGATATCTAACCCCACAAGTGTCGAAATTTTTTTTTTGTTTTGATTTATTGTGTGATTTGCAGGAAAAAAAAGGCAAGCACGGAAACCGAGCAAGAAGAGTAAAAAAAAAAAAAAAAAAACCCTTCCTCCTTTCCATATTTTACATACCTTTTAATCTAGCTCACTTGGTTCAAAGTTGCTTTATTCCTTAATAGGTCTTGAGTTCAAGTCTTAGGAAGTTACTTTTAAAATAAAAAGTGCATGCAATTTCTATTTTCAAGTTACTTTATCGTAAAAGTGCATCTCACTTAAACAATAAAAAATAAAAATAAAAAGTGAGTCACTTAAGTTCTTTTTTATTGCTGCACTATTTAAAGTAACATCATTGTAAAGTGAAATCACTTATTTTACCAAAGTGATTCACTAAAATCAACTTTCTTGTAAAGTGATTGTCAAAGGTTCATCTTGGGAAGAGGGGGGTCCTTTTTTTTTAGTTGGTTATTCTCTATCTACCACGTCACTATTGGAGACATCTTCAACATTTTCTTTGATCAAGCATAACTTCATCATACAGAGTTAGTTTTCAGTGCCATTTTTTTTAAACCACCTATTTTTTTAGCTCTTCGCATCCAAACTATTGGTTTCTTCTTTTACAGCCATTAATTTATAAATATGGCCACCCCTTGTGATATTCTACTTACCAGTTCCAACTATTTCTCATGGAAATCTCGTATGGAGGATGTTCTACGAAGTAGAGGACTTTTTAAAATTACTCAGAGAAAGAAACATAACCTACTGATGATGATAAGAAAATCAAATGGGAAAATAGATGTGACGAAGCTCGTGGATTGATTGGGATGTCAATCTCTACTGATTTTTGATTCCACATATATGGAATTGATGAACCTGATGCTGCTTGGGACAAGTTGGAATCTGTGTTTGGTAAACACAATGAAATTCGAGGTCACCAACTCGAAAATGAGTTGATTTATTTAAATCCAAGTGATTTTTCATGCATACAAGATTATTTATCTAAGTACAAAACTCTTAAACTCTTATGTGAAGAATGCAAGATTAAGAGGGAAGACAAACAATGCATTTATCATATTCTTTCCAAACTTGGACTTGCATATTTTGTTTTTGTATCTACATTTTACTCCATGAAAGAATCCTTGAATGTAGCTAGCTATCAAGAGCCTAGTCTTGAATCCTTTTGTGATACTTTGATTAGAGAGCAAGATAAGCTCATCCATCTTGGAATAATTAACAATGCAGATACATTTGGGAAAGCCTTATTGTCCCAACAGAAAGAAAAGTCCAAGCCTCCCAAGAAACAAAATTTTTGCAATAATAAGTCAAATAAGGGTCCCAAACTCTCTCAATCAGCTCCTTCTTTAAAAAATGACACAGGATCCAAGCCAAAAGGCAAGAATATTGAGTGTCATTTCAACTATTGCAGGAAAGATAATCATGATGAATCTAAGTGTTTCAAGAAGATGGCATCCTTGCAAGTAGCAATGAAGAAGCACCACATCAGCCTAGATTCACCTTCAAAATCTACCTCTCATGGACATGCACTTTGTGCTTCTAGTTATTCTTATAATGCATCTTCTTCTTCTACTTCAAATGAATGACTCATTGATTCTGGAGCATCTTATCATATGGCTAAGGATGAAGCCATCTTTTCTACTATGCATGAATGTAACACCAAACAAATATTTGTTGGTGGTGATAGATCTCTCAGTGTTGTAGGAGCTGAAACAATTCCAGTAGATAATGGTCATTTCAGTGATGTACTATGTGTTCCAAGAATTTCCTGCAATTTGTTATCAGTCTATCAAATCACTCATTCTGGTGAAGGTAAAACTGTGATTTTTACACCTCACCAAGTTGTAATCAAGTATTTTAAAGATCCTCAATAGGTCCTAGCTACTAGAATTGTTGATAATATTACCAGGTTGTACAAATTTAACAACTTTGGGTTATCACCTTTTCCTTCATTTTTTGTTGCTCATAGTGATAACTTGAGCAAAATTTGGCATGAGCGATTTGGTCACTTAAATTATCGCTCATTGCAACAACTATGTAAAGACAATATGGTGACAGGTCTTCCGATGGTATCTTGTAGGGATGGTGTTTGTTCCGGTTGTGTACTCGAAAAACATCATTGGGACAATTTTGACAGACGTGCCTCTTAGCACATCTGCTTCCTTTTCTTGTTTCAAATATTTCTTAACTTTCATTGATGATTACACCCGATGCACTTGGGTTTATTTCTTAAAACTAAGAGCAAAGTATTTAACATGTTCTTGGCCTACAAGGCCCTTATTGAAAAATAATCTAGTCATCAAATTATTAAGTTAAGATCTGACAATGGAGGAGAATATGTTAACAAAAAGTTCACTACTTTCTGCACTAAACAAGGAATCCAACAACAACACACTGTTCCATATACACCACAACAAAATGGTGTCACTGAACGGAAGAACCGCACTTTAAAAGAAATGGCTAATTGTATGATCCAATCTAAGGGACTAAGTCTTCAATTTTGGGCTAAAGCCATAAATTGTGCAAATTACATAGTTAATCACACCTTCACTAAAGCTTTGAAAGGTATCACACCGGAAGAAGCATGGAGTAAAATTAAACCAAATGTAAGTCACTTCCGTGTGTTTGGTAGTGAAGCATGGGCTCACATTCCGGATGAAAAACGGAAAGCATTGCAGCCTAAAAGTGAAAAGTGCATATTTATTGGATATTCTGAAGATGTAAAAGGTTATAGAATTCTTCAACCACATTCTCATGATGTAATCATTAGAAGAAATGTTAAATTTGGTGAAAATCTCTTGGCCTACGAGCCTAACTCGGCGATTGTGCCATCTTTGGCCTGCGAGCCTAATTCGGCGATTGTACCTTCTTCTTCTTCCAACTTCCTTGACAGGTTTCCAACTCCAATTTCTGATGATGACAGTGAGGATGAAAATCCACCTCCGCCTGCTCATGTTCCTCCAGTTGCACCAGCACAAGTGCTTCCTCGATGGGTTCATTCAACATGTGAAGCAGCTGGTGATCTTGCTGGTGATCCTAGAGATCAACGTCGAACACGTTCTTAGTTTCAACGAGCCTCCTCTTTTGGCTCAATTTTCTGAGAATCATGATCCAGAAACCTTTGCAGAAGCTTCAAGAAATCCAGATTGGGATGCAACTATGGATGAAGAATATCGTTCCTTAATGGTGAACGATACTTGGGATCTTGTACCTCTTCCAGAAGGAAGAAAACTTGTCAGATGTAAATGGGTCTACAGAACTAAGTATGCATCAAATGGAAGTGTTGAAAGACTTAAGGCAAGGTTAGCTGCCAAAGGTTTTTCCCAAGTTGAAGGGATTGACTACAATGAAACCTTTGCTCCTGTTGCAAAAATGAACTCCATCCTCCTTGTTCTTTCCCTTACAGCCTTACATAACTGGAAAGTCCGTCAAATGGATGTCAAGTCTGCCAAATTCTTACATGGTGATTTACAAGAGGAAATTTACATGGAACAACCTATTGGATATGTTCATAATAACTCTAGCCTTGTCTGCTGCCTTAATAAATCCTTATATGGCCTTAAGGAAGCTCCTAGAGCTTGGTATGCCAAAATGGATAGCTTTCTCCTTGACACTGGTTTTTCTAGATGCCATTCTGACCCCAATGTCTATACCAAGAAAGTAGGAAACCATCTCATCATACTTGTTCTATATGTTGATGACCTTATTCTTACTGGTAGTAACCCTAAGCTTATAACCCATGTGAAATCCAGTCTTAAGCAAAATTTTGAAATGTCAAACTTAGGACATTTGCATTATTTTCTTGGTCTCCAAGTCCTGCAAACCAAAGAAAGAATCTTTCTTTCTTAGTCTAAGTATGCTTGTGATCTTCTTCGTCGCTTTCACATGGAAGATTGTACACCAGCCCCTTCTCCCTTCCAATCTGGAGTCAAACTTTCTACCACTTGTGCTTCACCTGAAGTAGATGCCACCTTGTTGGTAGTCTCTTATACTTGATTCATTCCCGTTCTGACCTTTCCTTTGTCGTTGGTCATGTTGCCTGTTATATGCAAACACCTCATGAAAGTCATTGGAACGCAGCTAAAAGAATACTTCGATATATTCAAGGTCCAATTCAGTTTGGGATTCATTACAGTACATGGGGGGAACCTTTGTTGGTTGGTTTCACTGATTCAGATTGGGCCGATGATCCTGATGATCAAAAGTATAATGCAGGTTATGTTTTCAGTCTGGGATCTGGATGTAACACCCCACTATTTTCATAAAAATTTAAAATTTCTAAATCGTCATTAAATACTAATAATTGTAAAATGCGGAAATAATAAATGCTTAAAAAAGCAGTAATTAATAATTACGTCATTTGGTAGGAACAACTTACTACTGTGTTTTTTTTTGTTTTCTGATGGTGTTTCGTGTCGGCGACACGTCATGAATCCAATTAATAATTATGACATTTATTTATATGCTTGAATGGTTAAATTTTCGATACATTTGGAAAATAGAATTCTCCTCGACAAGTACTAACAGTTTAATTTTTCTGGATGATGATGAAAGGGCTCCCATGAGGTGCCCTGAGGCTTACTTAGCTGCTCATCTAAAGCTTTGTACTTGTCCTTCATGCGCAGATTCGCAGGTAAGAGATAGCGATAATTTCAGAGTGTTTAATAACCGTTTCCAAAAATGATAACTGCTTGTACTTCGACACCACAGGTATGGTTTCTTTTTAATTTTTGTAAGAAGTAACTTGGCTAGCTCAAAACTGCAGAAGTTGTCAATTCCAAAGTGTGGTTGTTATCAATTTTCTGTACTAAGAGTTTATGGCTTCTCTTGTTATCATTCCATGAAAGTCTTGCAGCTTTTTAAAACAATCTTTGTATAAGTTTCGACTTGTGACAAATCTAAGGCAAGGGAACATGGTCCTATGGACACCATAGTGAGAGTGGCAAGGTGATGCTAAGTTCTTTATTACCTAAGCAAGTATAATGATAATGTTAGTACATTAATATCCTACCATGCAATTTATACGATGGTTCTTGGGTAGCAACTATACCCTAAGGGTGTGTCCATATAAATTATGACATGAGCAAAGCTTGAAGAGCTTTATAATGGACTTTATGATGAACTTTATATTAGGTTGGGGCAGAATCTATCCATACCTTAGGATCGAATGCGACCTAGGTGGATGTTTTATGTTATGAGTACACTTGTATCGATTTAAATGGAGCATACGAAGTCTTTTACACATGCTGCCAATGAATGTTTTAACCTTGGTATAAATTATAAAGTTGATGCAATAAACGTTGATCCTTATGGTTGGCAGGTGGAATGATGGCATTTTAAAAAGTCTATGTACAAAATCAAGGGTATCATAAATGATTGGACTTGTAATCAAGTCGCCTGGCCACAACGTTAATGGTAATGTTACGTGCACATTGTAATGGGTGTCCAGTGTGTGAGAAGGTTGGACAAAGCTGAGTTGTAATGGGCCTCATGCCTCGGTGTCAACAGAGTTGGTAACTTCATGGCTTGGGAGGTGGATGGGTGAATTAATACCACATCTACCACCCTCCATCGTGGCTTATTGAAAATAGATCTCCATCATTGATTGATGTGCGTTGGGATTGTGGTGAACCCTATCGTAACTTACAGGATCTTGTAACGTTTTCTTGGTCATTGTTTCGGTGGTAGGGCTTGGGGTGAGGCCAACCGGCCGTGAGGCACTTAGGTTCTTGACGTTTTTATCCTCCCTCAGGCTCGAACCTGAGACCTACAGTAACCTCCAAACTGTAATTGAATGCTATCAATGGAGGCCGAGCCTGGAAATGAATAGTGCAGCAACCACAGGGTTGATGAGTGCACCTGTTTGTGGCGTTGTAGTGACTTGAAGGTCTGGGGTTTCAAAACGGGTTGCAAGTTTCACAAGTGACAACACAGTGTGTCTACGAGTTGGGTCTTTCTCCTTCGAAGTGGATAGATGGATTCGTCATTCGACGCAGGTACAGAGGTGTTGCAAAGGTTTAGCGTTTTCTTTGTTGCATGCATCAATATTTCATGAATGTTATTTAACTCTGAGCATGGTCGTTTGGCAGGTAGCTCTCGACGAATAGTAGTGTGCCGGGAAAGTTAACGGGGAGAAGAAATGCAATGAACCCACCAGTAAGCTTTCGTGGTACCCCTACCTCGTGGTTCTCCTGGATTCAGACTTAGTGAGCAAGGTGTTGGAAATGTGTCTTCTCGGCAATGGCTTTGCCTTGCCTGCAACTTTGGAAAATGTTACTGTTTATGTTTTTTTGTTAGCGTAGATGATGTAAATATTTTCTAAAATGTATGGCCGGCCTTCCCTCGGCTTGGCGAGCTTGATAGGGTTTGAACCCTCATTGTTGCAGCATAAAACGTTTGATGTTTATCGTTTTGTACTTCTACATCGATGGAAGAAACAAATGTCAAACTGTAAGGGGTAGAAGTATTGACTATGGTTTTGTTTCGGCAATAGCTGTGTAGTGTAGAAAAAAAAATGGGTTTTGAATGAAACCCTCAGTAAACAAATGAGGCGATCTGTAGGATGCTGCGATCGTAATTTTAAATGGAAATGTTCATCGTTAGGGTTTAATGTTTATGTATGTTGTTTTGAACTCTCATTTTCGAATTTGTTTTGAAAGAACAAGAGGCATGTTTTTAAGTGTTTATTCAATGGATGGTTGTAAGCCAATAATGGAATTCCTAGCTTACAAAATGTTTGTGCATACTTGGGTTAAACTATTAATAAAAGGTTATTAGTTTTGGTTTGAATAGAACAGTGTTTGATGTTAACCCTAGCCTATCGATGATGATGAAATGTGCTGGTCTGTAATGATGTTTAAATGCAAGAATAACAGTTCTTGTTTCCACAGTTAGAATATCTATGATAATGAAAACATTTGATTTTGTAGATGTTAAATGTTTGTAGATATTAGTATGATAAGAATAGATCAACCCTGGTTTGGGTGTAGAGATGTTGCATTTTACTCTGTTAGTTAAATAATGCTATCCTTTTCTTTGCTTTTAAGAACATGCTATTCAGTGATGTAAATTCTGCCACATACAATTGATAATACAGAATCAAAGAAAATTACAGTGTATTCATCAGTTAGTTTAATTTGTCGATTAATATAATAGTTTGTCTATTTTAATTCTATTTTCCTATATTTATCCAATTTGGACCTCTGGAGAAATGAAAGAACAATACAGTACCTCTTTTTTGCACAAAAATAATACAGTGATGACAATAATTTCTATAAAGATTGATCAGACTCAACTAACAATAAAAATAAAAGAATGGGCATGTGGTTAAACAGAAAGCATGACATTGGTTTCTTTCTGAAGAAATAACTGATGATCAGTAAACGCTAGATACTAACACCATGTCTACCTTCAGAAGTCACAAAGGAAAATACTATCATAACTACTTTCTGGTAGGTTGTTTCAGCATTTAGAGTTTGAATAGTATAATCAAAGCATGCAGAGATCTAATCTGCAGCTGCTAAAATATAAGATGCAAGGGGAACATAAGTCTATGCATGGGGGTTTCTTTGGGATTATGAACTTAGATGCGTGTTAGGTTTCACTTTTAAATGAATAGATTTAATGCTACCTCTCTGTACTAGAGTACGATGTAGCTTCAGGCATGGGGAAAAATGCAGAGGAGTCATTTTATCAGTTCAAAAATTTAAAATCAATCAGGATCTAACATTTTACTGCTACTGGTCATTAATAACATTTCTAAGCCATTTTTTGAGAGCATTCATGTGATTGGAAACACAAAAAAAAATAAAAGAATAGAACCTGAGTGTGATAGGAGGAACAAATCACTCAAGAAGCCTGTTCCACCTAACCTGCTCCTAAGCAGCCAAGATGTTTGCCTTAGGACCCCCGAGCCTGTCCACTGATCCACCAGGAGGAAGGAAGTTCATAACCTTAGGGTCTCTACTTGCAGCAGCAAGAAAATTTATCCAGCCTTATAGGCTTAGTAGTCAATGGGACCTGCACCAACACCTCTGGTTTGTCCTTCTCATAACATTTGCAGACTTACACTTGCACTCTACACAACCTCCCTATTTGAATCTCTCAGCCATCACCTGATGCACATGAGGAATGTTTTTGCAGAAAACATTGTAAGAGCTCCCTGCTCAATTCGAATTGCCTTTTATAGGCTGCCTAGGTCTTTTTCTGATTAACTGATCATTAGTGAGCTACCTGCTCACCTCCCTCCACCTGTAGGGGGAAATGCCACAATATTAGGGGGAGTTGTCCCATACCAACAGCTAATGGTAGAGTGCAAATGCTGCCATCTGTCCCAATCCTTCCAGCAACTTCCATTCCTCCTAGTGGGCCATTGAACACTCTTGTAACATCTTTCTTGAGTGTTTGTCTCCCATTTTTATTTATTAAATAATAATAATGAGTCATTACATTCATATTTGACCTAATTGGTCATAATTACAAAACTTGTAATTATAATTTAACACAAAGTATTTTCCAAAAAGGATAATAGTAGAAAATAATTATTCTCAAAAATTGGGTAGGTGACACTGGACCTGTCACTTGGGCTTGTAAGAAACAACAATCTCTTGCTCTTTCTTCAGCAGAGGTAGAATATCGAGCCGCAGTTAATGCTAGTCAAGAATATTTATGGCTTCGACAGATCCTTTCAGAGTTTGGATTTGAGCATCATCATCCTACTCCACTTTGGTGCGACAATCAAAGTGCCATTAAGCTTGCCAAAGATCCAGTCCTACATCAACGTAGCAAACACATTGAGCTACATATGCACTTCATCAGAAATCTTGTTCAAGATTGTGTTCTTGAAGTGCTCTTTTGTCCTACAGATGATCAAGTTGCAGACATCTTCACCAAGTCTCTTATAGAAGCGAAGTTTTCTAAACTTCTATCTATGTTAGGAGTTCAGGAATTTGTCATTAAGTGGGGGTAGGCTCTAATGCCTCCTTCCTTCTCCTAATAGTGTCACTTTTGTAAATCCTTCAATCCTATCCCAAGTTGTTCTTAAGGGGGGATGTTAGGATATTTAGACACTTAGGAGTTAGTTAAGATCAACTTGTGTAATATATCCGTTAGGAAAAGTGTGTTTCTTTAGTATGCATTAGTATGCATTTGTAAATATTTAATCCGACGGTCATGATATGTTCTAGACATAGAGTGATCCGACGGCTCAACTTCTCTCAGATCATACCTAAACCTTGATCTGTGGCTTAGCACCCGATTGGTCCATGATCTCTATTTAAAGAGCATGGAGGATCATTGTTTAGTTGATTGATTATGAGAAGCTCATTTGTAACTTTCTTTCTTTGCATAATAAATTGCCCCGTAGAAGCTATTTGGTCGGGGCCGTGGAGTGTTTCCCTCTCGAGGGCTTAAACCATGTCAAAACATCGGTGTATCGATCTGTGATATGTTTGTGTGAAGTGGTTGCTCTTGGTGTTCGATCTTTTGGGAGTACCCTGTGTACCTGAACAACACAGACTTCCATCCATACTAATAGATCATAGTCCAGTCAAGCAGTACAAAATTAGGTTTCCAACACATTTACACACCCTCACGACACCCTTAGTAACCCACAATAGGTCATGGTACCTTCATCCATAGGATTAGGACCCTTAACAGTCCTCAAGGCACTTTCAGCCAGTCACGACAGTCCTAGTAGGCTTAAGACATGTCACAACAGCCCTTAGTAGGCTCAAGACAGGTCATGGTTTTCTCTAGAAAGCATTAGCAGAATTTACACATATGAAAATGACGCAAACAGGAAACACAAACTGAATATGAACACAGTGATGAATCTCAAAAACTCAAAAAAACACTTTTCATTAACACTTCCAAGAAAGTTTACAAAGCTACAATCCAAGCACATAGGCTTCAAAAATGAAAGTTGAACCCTTCCTCCTCCATAGAGGATACATTTACAGTGCAACTTACCCCTGAGACATATCTTGAAATGGGGCATCAAAATTAGTTACCATAGGACAACAGAATCTAGAAAAAAGACAAAATGTTTTGGTAACTGCTCCTCCATTCGGCCTCTTCCACTATCTTTGACGCTTCATGCACTCAGCTTCAGTTTTTCCTTCCCATACTTTTCGATGAGTTTCCATTGCTCGGCTGCTGGTAAATCCAAGGCGGCAATCTCTTTAAGCCACACCCTCATTTTGGTATGCTCTTTGTATGAATAGCCTACGAGAAGTGTAAGAGCTTCTTTAAATGTAGAGACCAACTCGAAATCCTTCATCAGTTTTTCCACCACTGTCTTGCCTGCCAGAGGCTGCTCCATATCTGCAAAGCACTCCTGGTCTAACCTGCACTCCCATATCTTGCCATGATATCCCTCCTTTGTCCTCATGGCTCCATCTTCTTCCCAAAACATAGGAAGACCTTTCTTAAATAATGGATCAAATGCCTCCTTGAATAGCTTCACTTGGTTAGCCAGGACATCTATCCATGCTTGGAAAGTGCTCACTTGTTGGTGCTTGAGTATTACCTTCTTAGCGCTAATGATTGTGGCCACTCTGTCCTTTATATTGGATGCTTGAGCCTGCTCTTCAGACAGACCATTTAAGAACTCTATTGCATTTTGTGCATAATCCTTAGGCTTCTTGTTTAACTTCTCATTTGCCACTGCGACAGCTGACCTTTCCATTTTGATTACAACTTCCTTATCTACCATGAAGTCCAAATATGGCCTCAGCTTCTCTGCCTATACAATAACATCATGATGATCTTCTTGGCCTCCTGCAATGCACTTTGCCCTATAACATGCTGCTTCAGCTTGTCATAATCACCCTGCATCACTTGGTACTTGGTTTCCCAAGATTTCTTGTCTTTCTCTGCATCCTCTTTGTCCCTTTCAGCATTATCCCACATGGTCTTGAGGTTGGCATTCTACTTTTTCAATCTTTCCACTTCTACATCATCCAAACTTGCATTGGCTATTTTCCCTACAATAGAAAAATCTGCAGCCTCCACCAAGGGTGTGACCATGGCTTCTATCTCTCGTTCTTTGTCTTTCAACTTTTTCTCAAGACCTTCAACTTTAGCCTTCAAAGCTTCCTCACTGTCCATTATCAATTTCATATCTACTTGCCACTTTTTCTCTCTTTCTTCAAACTCTACTATCCTGGCTTTACAATCAGTCAACTTACCTTGTAGCTCTTCTTTTTCCTCTTCTAGTTCTGCAATTTCTGGTGCATTCACCAGTTGGGCAACTGGAATCTTCAATTTCTTCTTGAGTAACAGAATTTCTTGATCTTTTTCATCTAATAGATTCTAAATGCTAGCCCTTTTATCTTCTTGAGTTTTAGTGGCCAATAGTGAAGCCTGGAACTTTTTCACTCGTGCCTTCAGGCTCTTGTTCTCCACCTTTTCCAATCCCAACTACTTTTGCACTTTGGTTTTGCTGGCCTGCACTTTTGATAGCTCTATGGCAGCCCTCAACAACTTGTTATAGATGACTTCACCTATCTCCTTGTGCAGATTGATCACATCAGGTACTGGAATGTCTTCTAGATTTACTTTTAGTTTTGTGGCCTTACTCTTAGTGGCTAAGGCAAGACTCAAGGTATTCTGGGCAAGGTTCCTCATGCTTGCCATCAAGGCTACATCCTTCTTGGACATTTTTCTTACATCAGCATACAGTTTAGCTTCTTCTGAGATTGTATCTGGGCTCTCTTCATATCCCTCTAGTAACTTAGCCCTGCTTAGGCTTGATGCTATAGCTCCAGTAGGTGTTATGTTGAACACATGTTGCTTGACCTCGAAGGATGGAACTGAGGATCTGACTTGCTTTTTCTTGGGATGCTTTGCTTGTACCTTTACTAATTATTGTTGAAGCTCCTCTACCTTTTGCCTCTTCGAGGCTCTCTCAGCATCACTGTCTACATCCATGGGCTCACTACCCCTTCCTTTATAGATTTTTCTGGAGGAATGGTAAGGGACATGGCTGCTAATATTGCTGGGGTTTTACTAAGTGAACCATGCACTGCTGATGTGCTACTTTGAAAAATGAATGTTAAAGATGAAGAATCTTCTAGTGGGTCTACTTCCAACTGGCCCTTGTTAATGTATTCTAACCAGTTTTCCATCTCAGTTAGACCTGTCAGTTCAAAGTGCTCATATCCTTTTATGTTACTTTCCTTGATTCTTTCAAAGATAATCTGGTGAGGATCATAGTTTATGGCCACTTTGGATGGGAATCCCAGATCACCCATCATTCGCTCAATAGTTGGGAGAGTTGTTTTGTTTTTGAGAATGAAGGATCCCAATGTCCATGGAAATCTGATGTCCGAAGACTTCCTGTCATCCAAGAAATGTTCACACTCCACCTTCAATTTTTGTCTTATAAATTCCAAGGTGAGTACTCTGGGGGTTAGGAAGGTAGGTATCACATAGGGGGCATGGGAGTAGCCATAAACTCTAATCATAGTCTCATGCTCCAGTAGGAACCAATCCCCAACCCTCTTCTCCATGGATGGCTGCAGTAGGTCTTTCATCTCAGGCAGTACCCTAGGCAATCTCTTTTGGAAAAAGATGAAATATATCTCTGCCATAAGATCATTCATGAATGTTTTGTAGTCTGAATACATCTCCTTAGTCAACTGTAGCTTTGGAGATTGCAAGTTTTCTTCATTAGCTACCAGGAACATTTCTAACAAGTAAGATTGGAACCTGAAAGTTCTTGTCTTAGGGAATTCTATGAGCTAGGAGTGGATGTTGTCTGCCAAGGCTTCATAAAACTTTAGGCATGCACATTGGGTAAGTGAATTTGGTCCTATTGACTCGATAGGACAAGTGCTTAGAACAAACATCAAAATTATCAGGGGCTCGGTTATGTATAGGTCATTGTCTAAGCCTAGGAACTGGGCCAGCATGGAGATAACACACTTCGACTCTTCCCTAAAAAGGTTGGCCTCACCAGGAAAAGGTGTGCCCTAAGAGGAGGTATTTGGTAGTAGGGAAGCATGATAAAAGCTCTATTTGAAGTCATCTGGGGCTTGACGGAAATGTTGGATCAAGGTTTCTATTCTGTAACTTTGGGATTTTTGGCAGAATTCTTCTGGAATGGCCAAAGATTTCCTAATAGTAGGGGCGTCTACATAGCACATGATTTTAGAGTTTGAGGCATCCATGATTGCTCTTTGTTCTGAGGAGTAATGGCCAACACACCAGTCTACAAATTCAGGGCAACTAGGAGTTTGGCTGGTTGTAAAAAAATGCAAAAAGGATTGATAAATCTTATGGACATCCACTTGTCTGGCCCTTGTGACCTCCAATCTTTCTTTGGCAGTTTCTATGGTGCTATTTATCAGAATGGGATTGTAAACCTCACAGTCTTTATCCTCTAATAGGTCAATTATATTTAGAGGCTCAAAGCATGGGGTACCACGGGTCCGGCCATTTAAATAGTTTAGGGTGGAGGTAGATGGCCTACCTAGTCGGTTGACAACTAGGTGGAGCTTTTGGGTCTCTAGTTGGCGAATCTTCATGCAGACGGGCATTTTATAATATAAACATGCCATATCACCCTTACAGCTATGACAGCGACAAAGTCACATCAGTCGTCTATCCATACGATCAAATCTCATCCGTAGATCTCCTTGACCTTTACCTGCATCGTCCCTTATGGCTTCCAACCCCACCACATATCAACTCGACAGCAAAAAAAATTTCAATCGTCGATCCACTCTCCTCCTATATCTTGACCGTCCCAAGATGTACCCTTTACCGAGTTCGCGAATTTTGGGTCTGTTTATTTCACACACAAGTCATATCCGCGAACTAATCCTGAGCCGTCGATCTTCATCTCACTAGATCTGCACTGTTGGGAGATGCTGAACTTTATCAAAAGTCTGTGGATTTGAATCATACCCTTTTCACGCATGTTTAAATTGTGAACAATTTTCTGACTGTTGATATAAGCCTTCCGCCGTCGATATTCCTTGACTTTCCTGCAGGCTAGCACCCCGCCAGCATTTAAAAGACCTTCAACTTTTTCCGCGAAGGAGGCTCATGACCGTTGATCTCCCCCGCTTTCGATCTAAACTGCCTATAGGCGTTAATCAACACTGCAGGCACATTCATTTATACTTAATCCTTCGATTAGCATCAAGATTGTAGCTTCCCCAAAATTCTTATCTCGACTCCAAGTTAAAACCAAAATATTATGTAATTGATGTTTGTATTTGGTTATTATAAGGTGGAAGCTTGTATGGTGTAATATATGGTTGTCATGTGCTAGTAAAGGCTATTTTGAAAAGCATATGGGTGTACTATAGGAATATTCATAACCGTATATTGGAAGGAAGTTGAGAGGCCAACTCTCGAGGAGCCAATTTGAGAAATTGGGTTGTTTTATTTTTAAATGGCCAAAAAAGGGATTGGACAGATTTGAAAATGAGGTATACATTTTAAATTTGATTCTTCGATATGATATTTTATAACATATGTCTTCATTGTAATTTGTAGTGGTTTTTTCTTACGTGATGTGCAAATTGGCTCTATGTAGGATGTCAAAGGAATATCAAGTCGGGGTTGAAGAATTCAGAGTTTGCAGAAAAACATTCAGAGGATAATAACACCACAAGATGCCCTTGTAAAAAATGTTGCAATGTTGCAGTATTGACATTTGAGGAATTACAAGACCACTTGATGATTCATGGTATAATAAGTTCATATAAAACTTGGTTTTTCCATGGAGAGAGAGTTCCTACTTAGGACTATATATTTGACAAGACCAAGAAATGCCACACAACAAAGATGCATGATTTGCCTCGAGAAATTACACATGGTGATGAACACATAATCAGACATTCGTTCTCATTTAAGTTGTATCTGTGAAAATTTATATCTTAGATTATTACTTGGAATTACCTTTCATGCATATGTTTTTTGTTTTGCTACTGTTTATGCATGGATCTTATCTTTTTTATTGTGTTATGTAACTTTCATTTATTTTTACAGTAGATAGATTGGGTGTGGGGAATTGAGAGTGATGTGAGGGGTGGGGAGGGGCCATATGAGCTTCAACCTTCACGTGGTAGGCCCTGTTTATTAGAGAATAAGATATTCTTGAAACCAAGAGAAGCTCATTCAAGTATTTTCATTTCTTTTTTTTAGAATTCCATCTATGTTATGCATTTTTTTACATATCTATCAATCGCTTATATGAAAATACCATTTTGTCATGATATATGCAGGTCTTCACAATGGAAAGAAATATAATAACAATTTTTATCGTTCTCTAATGCATAGTTGTAAGTTATCACCATAACGAATTTGTCAACTAGATATCTTATTGTCATTTCATTGATTATAACTTGTTGATTTCTTCATTTTAAGTACAGTAGTACTTGTCTTTTTTATGAATTGATTTTGTTGCACATTTGTTGAAGGAAAAATGTTGATTGCGGGATAACTATTGAGAATGGGCGGGTAATGTAAGGAACAATATTGAAAGTATTTGATTACAACAAATTTAATCACAGCACATTTATTACAACCATAAGTATACCAGATTGATGGTGTAACAACTAGTTTGTGTGAAATATTTGTGTAAAGCATAGAGGATGCCAAGATCATATGACGTTATTGGCATCATAGCTGAACTTTGAGGTATAGATCCTTATTTCTTTTTTGGAAGTAAGAAGAGAGAACTTTATATTAAAAGAGAAATATTTACAACTAGACCCAAAAAGGTCATAACCTTGCCATCACACTGAGTCACCTGACGAAACAACATCACCTCCGAAGAGGAATTTTCCTGACCATACATACTACAGAGAAGAATACTACAGATATTGCAAAACTAAAACAAAAAACATGCACACAGGCCTTTTGACTCCCATTATCAATCATTTACAAAACAAAACCTCATGAAATAGAAATGAAAACCAAATCCGCACACTATTGACCTTCTTTACCATAAGCAGTCGATAGCTTAGAAAACAAACATAATAGACGATAAACTGACACCCAACAAACCAACCACTAAACATCCCCCATGCTAGCCTAGAACAGAATGTAGGGGAAATCAAGATAGTGCCCAGGAGGAGGAACCGCAGAAGCCGCCGGCTGTGCAGGAGCAGGTTGAAGCTGCATAGCTTGAAAAAGAAAATCAAGCTTACAGTGGATAGCCCTGGTTTTCTCCAAAATGCTTCTTTCATAGCTAAGCATCTCATTTATAAATGGATGCTCCATCCTATCCCGAAGATCATAACCCATAAGATTTTTCATTACCCAATAGAGCGCAATGGTGCACTCATACAGGCTGAAACGACCCGCGGTGTTTCCTGGGTCCATAACCCAATTTGCAGTCTGACGACGTTTTGCATCCAAAGTCGCCTTATCAAGCTAGTTCCAAAGTTGTCATTCCACAGTGAAAATCTCTTTCTGGAGATCCGGGGGAACATCCCGAACAAAGGCACTAGATTCCCAACGGGCCTTTTGCTGGGCACAAGAGAAATTCCCACCGGATTCACCCTGAGAAGTCTCGCCCACCCGATAATGACGACGGCCTATAGTGGCACTACATCTATCCCAATTACCATGATCGCCCATACTATCTAATAAGAAAACAATGGCGGTGCATGCACCTAAATCTCTGAACTCTACGTTCATTTCTACCACCTTCCTTGGGTTTAAAAAGAGTTCTTCCACCCACTGTCCATTAATGGCAAATCATACTGCAACTGAAGGTGGTGATCTGTCGCACAGTCCATTAATGGAAAATCGTATTGCAACTGAAGGCGGTGACCTTTCGCACTGTCCATTAATGGAAAATCATGCTTCACTTAAATCTTTCCCTCCTGTAATCATGGTAGAAGTACCTTTTCGAGTTAGTGTGTTATACCTCAATATTACACTTGTCAACCTAATGTCGTATCTTTGCACCAAATAACATAGACGACACTTTCCCCTATTGATAAACAACCAGAACAGAAGACCATTGACTAAACACTGAAGACAAATCCTTTTTCTGCCATCTGTCAACCCCACTTGGTCCTGTTTGCAAACACTACCACTCTCTGCATATCTATTAGGGCGCAGAAGTCCATATTACCGTTCGTTGCTCCTACTCTGGGGCACGGTACTACCGCACTATGCTCAGTCTTGGGGGCGCAGTAGTCTACTTTTAGCCTTTTTTCCATGAAGTGTGGGATCTCAACCTTCGAGAGATTTTGCTGGAATTATTACCTTTGATTTGATCCCAACCCCCTCTCTATTTAGCTGGCCTGATCCACTAAACACTCCATAGATCCACACTTCTCTCTTGTTAGTTAACCTTCCCACATGCTATAAGAGAGAGGCCTTCCATGAGCTAAGGGGAGGACTTTTGGGGCATCAAACCTATGATCATAAGCCTTTTCTGGAGATAGCTAGAGGTGGAAGCATTTGGAGCTGGAGGATTGGCTTGGACATCAAGCAACCTTTGTAAGCACTTCTCGAGCTTCTTAATAATATAACTTGCCTTGTTTCCTAATTTATGTGTATTGATCATGTTTCAGTTTCATGAATTATATCTATATAGATTTGGAATTTAACTTGTAATTCAAAGACATTGGAAGATTGCACGTGCTTGTATATTGTTTTGTCTCTATAGGTCTATCGCGAAGACTCTAGGATCAAAGCTACAAGCAGGACAAACCCTGAGAGTAGAGGTGAGTTGCTTTCTCTCTTTCTCCTTAATGTAAAATCTCCGAAATACTAGTTTAATCTAGGATCCAAGATTACATTTGTTTTTTTTTTGTCTTAGCATAGAGCTAGCCCAATCTACTTTATCCTAAGAGAGTTTCTCTTTATCCGTAGGGAGAAATATCTGGAACAAAAAATGGCGTCTCCACTGGTTTGAACCCTATTCGATTGAGTTCTTTCAATTCTAGTCATCCTTGATTGTGATTTTTTCTCTTACTTCAAACTAGTAGTGGATTTTGGTCTTTTTTGACCTCCATTCACCCCCCTTCCCTCTGCATTAGCTCTCTACCTTTAATCATTGAGTCCTCTGGGTTTGCACACCCTTGAAAAGTCCATAACTTTTCTTAAAGAAGAGACCTGTTCTTTCTTTTTATCAGTACTGCGCCCTTGTAACTTCCTATAGAGCGGTAGTACTGTGCCCTTCACATAGTCTAGAACGCGGTAGTGTACCAGTATCGCGCTTGGAGTTATGGAAAGCCCGCGGTATTCCCTGTAAATTTTTGTCTCTCTTACTTTGTTTGGTTCATACAGTTCATTTATGACCTTCTCTGCCTTGGGTTGAGTTCCTGTTGCTTCTTAGCACCCTACAACTTGCTTAGCCACAGCTCCATGCTTCGACTTTATTGTGTAAAGAATTGTAGACAATTTTCAAAACTTTGGGTTTATGGTCATTAATTATCATCATAATCTACTTATTTATTCCCAATAGCTTCTTGTCTACATACCCTATTACTATTAGCCAGTTGCAAGTTCCTTTGGTTTGTTTGTATTTGCGGTTTGAGCATGTATTGTTTGAGTTAGTGGCATCATTCGCATCTTGATCACCCCTTCATTATTTTTGCATTAGCTTGATCCTTTCAACATAATCAAGTTTTTGTCACTATTTTCTTTCCCTTGATTATATAATCCTTAAGATTACATTTTTCTTTCAAGCATTATCTTTCCCATTACTGCTATTAAAATCAATATTGGAAATTATCTTTTGAGAACATTGTTTTTCTTATTTGAAAAGATCCAGTCATACTTTTGCACATTAGGAAGTGAATCATTCATCTCTGTTTGCCACATAAATTCTCATTTTGAAGCATCATTGTTGTAGATCAGTTACATTCGAAAGCAGTATTTATTTTAGTTTGGCTTATTTGAAAACGAAACAAAAAGTTATTTTGGAGTGGTTTCCTTTTCATTCTTTTGAAAAATTCATGCATTATGATCGAAGAACTCTCTCTTTACTTTAGCTAGATTTCATCAAATAAAAGGCTCATTTTGATTCATTCTCATTTGCATGGTTTGGGACATCATAACATCACAAGTTTCACTCCCATTTACCCGACTGAGTAATACAACCACTAAAATTTACACTCCCTAACTCAACACATCATAACTTCACTTGAGGAGAAAAAGAACTTGTTAGTTAGGTAGGACACCGGGGATAGGCATCCAAATAATTCCCCCTTGTCATTATCATCTGAAACATAGTTGTTGTCCTCTAGGGTACCAAAATCCTCTAGTATTTGTTGACACGGTCATACACCAGTTTGTGGAGGGGTCTCCTGTTGTTTCAGGGGTTAAACTGTCGTGAGATTGAGAACTGGACGGACTCTGTGGAATACCGCACTCCACTTAGCCCTAAGGAAACATCGATCATTGTATTCCTTGTATTCCTAGGCCACCATACTGGTGATACAAGGGTGATAAGGCAGAAGCACCGAAAACCTTTTCCAACGTGTCATGAACGAGGTAGCTTAGTAACTTTTCTACTAGGGCTCTTTTACCCAGGATCCCTTTCGGTAGGGGGATATCCTTTCATTATTGGTCTCTCATTTTGTATTGTTTGACTTGGATTTCATCACCTTGTGAAGGATACAACTTGTCGAGGTCTCCAGCTCTTAGTTAGTGTATTGGAGAAAACTCACTATGGCTTGGGAATACCACAACAGAGAGATGACTACCAGAAATCTACTCAATTCTCAAAACAATGCTATTATAAACGACAATGTTAAAACAATGGAGAAATGTAACCAACCTCAATCCAATGTTTGATGTAGATCCCCGTTGGAGCTTTCAATCTGCGCATGTCCAAGCACTTGTAATCTGCAAATTAGTCTTGACAACAAATATCTAACAAGTACATGAAATAACATTAACATCATCAATAACAATGGTCCATAATATCATAAGCAAATGCAACCCAATGTATAATAAATGACATTCACACCATGAATGGACGAGAATATGAGTATTTCTATTAATGAACAAGAAGAAGTACAAAGTGATACGACCTCTTGCCGGCAACCAATCTGAACCAAGATCTAGATCAATCCACTTGTGCCTCCACCACTTCAATCCTCCATGAATGGCAAACTCAAACTAGAAAGGAGTTTGGAAGGTGAACATAACTGGTTCACAACTACAAGGATCAATGAGTGCAGACTCAAGATAAGGAAAAAATCCACTAGAGTGACTTTACTATTCTCCTCTTTCTCCCGTCCATAAGCCATATGTGCTCAATATATAGTCCTCTCAAAGGTAGGTGAAAGGACTCATCGAGACATTACTTGGGCAGATGGAGAGCCAAAGGTCACCCGATGACCTCTTTTTGGGAGTAAAAAGTAATAAAATAGTGGGTTTTACCATTTTACTTGACACCCGCAGGCTATAAGGATGCAACTTGTGGGTACGCATGCTATAGTGATGCAACATGCGGGTAGGAACAAAAATAGGATAAACTAGTATCACTGAAGGATGAAAATGGATCTGAGTCACTAAAATGGATCCTACAGGCCAAAGAATGCTGATGCTCATAGGGTGGAAGATTTCTGTGTAATAGTTAGGAGGTTTTGCCTGCTATTTCATCTTCTTAAAGGGTCTTTTTTCTTTCTAGTGATTGCTTGTTGGCATTCTGGCCATGTTTGTTTCAACTCGCTTACTGTGACACCGGTCCCAGTATAGTTTTTTAGAGCTTGCTTTTTGGCCTGTGAGCCTTGCCTTTTTATAGCTCCACTTCTGCATATTCGACTGCATCAAGGTTTTTGAGTTTTTTTTTATGAAATTGTCCACGGAACTTGTATTCTTACCATTATGTCCGAACAATGGAGATCACAGAGAGTATAGGGATGAGGCCCACCACCACCACCACAGACCTCTGGTCCACCTACATCACGTATTCCTGCCCTCGCTGGCCTCGGTGCTGGTCGAGGGAATGTTCCACCACCCATCCGCACTACATCTTCTGTTCCACCTATAACTGTAACTCACAGCACGATCTCAGAACCTCTTGCAGTTTCTACAACCAGTAACACACCTAAGATTCCAGCTGTCACTCAATCCACTGATATTCCATACATACCTCTCATAGTGGACAACACCACAGCTGCTGAAGTTAGTACTGCACATGATACTAGATCGGAGGCAATCTCCCTCCCAGATGTTAGCACTACCCTCCCAACAGACACCTTCTATGATGTTCCTAAAGGATCTATTGGAACCATCGAAGGATCTGACGAAGATATGTCCGAGCTGATTATAATCCCGGATGGATACGTCAAAATTATTGAAGAAACCGAACTACCTAACACACCTTTTGAACTTGAGTTTGACCTTCATTAGAGCCAATTTTATCTTTTTTATGCTCTGGATTAAAACTTGAAAAAGATTCCAAGCGCCTTTCACACCCATGTCGTGCTTGTCAAACTCAAGCAAACGGTGTCGAGCTTAGTCAACTTTACTCGTGCCTGTAAAACGATGAGGAAAGTATTATTTTAGTTTTATTTTATTCTTTTTTCGGGCCAAAATGATTTAAATTTACGAAAAAGACCATCAGAGTTCTCTTTAAGCTCTTTTCAGACTCCCTTGTTTAGAAAAGATTGTCAAGTGCACTTGTCTCTTTCACACTTGTAAAAGTATTTGAAAGGTCGTCTATTCGGTGATAGGTTACCCTTTTTCGGCCCGCCTAGACTATATATGAGAAAGGAATACCTCTGTCAACTTTTGACTGGGAGAGTTCTCTCGAGAATTGTTTTTCACTTTTTCGGGACTGAGGGACTAAAATCACGAAAAAGTACATCCTGGAGCTTTCTTTAAGTTTTTCAGGCTCTCGAAATATGAAAAACTGTCGAGTTTTCCTTCCTTGGACTCATTAAAATTTAACATCGAAGGACCCACTTTGGGATGAACCCCTCCTTTCTCAGGTTCGTAAAACATGTGAGATCAGACTCATCTATGAGGTGAGCTATACCGAGCATCTGTTATCCTCCTCAAGCTCGTAAAACAAGAAAGAGGTACTCATCCATCATGTCTGGGGAAATTGGGAAATGAGTCAAGTTTACTTTATTGGCAGCTTGTCAGTCGTCACCTTTGAACATGGCATATGTCTATCCCTTGTCTATTTTTGGGTATTTATCTATTCTCGCTGAGTTATGGTCATCATCTTGAGTTGTCTCTCTGGCCATGAGTCTACTCATCCTATGTCTATCCTCTGCTATCAACAATCCCTGCTGCCAGGTTCTGCTTCATGTTGTTATATGTTCAAAGGTTTTGCGTTGTTCCAAGTCATCTGTTGTGTCAGACTTCCGTTGTGTCAAGTACATGTTCTGTTGTTCCATTATTTCATACTATCTCTTGTTCTGATTTCGTGTCGATGATGTGGGAATCATCATGGCCCACCTTCGATGAGTCTATTCCTGTCGACATCAAATCACTATCCAGGAATTAGGCTTAGGAGTCAAACCATTAGTACCTTGGTACCTGCATGCCTCAATGGCAGGTTTCCTTGTTTTCAACAGTATGTTTTCATCATTGACCTCTGATTGAATGATCTCTCGGATGCTCGACATCAACTCCTTTATTCGCATTTCGTTGAGATGTACTATAGATACCTTGGGGATCATTGTCATCATTGGTGATTTCCCTCGCATTTGTTAACGGTTCACATCATTGACTGGTAATCAAATGGTTTCTGCCATGTTTGACTTCAACTCCTTGTAATCACATGACTAGATTCGTATCGTTTGCGATTGAGTAGAAGACCCTGGGCACCCATTTGTATTTTGATTACTCCAAGGCTGCAATGGATATTTCTTCTGTATTGTCAAACAGATCCACTTATGTATTGGTTGTGGCTGTGTCATTAGCGTCTCATGGATCTACAATGTATTGGTCAGCATCCATGCTTTGAGTCAATTGTTTCCAAGCATGGGAATTCCCGCCTCGGTGGTATATCTGACACTTTGTTTCTATTTCAGCTCCTTGTTGCTTCCCTCGATGCTATCTCCGCACAGTATTTGTAAAGTCTTTCGGGCATTAGTCTCTTCTGACCTCACACTTTAGGGGGCATCCATTATACCTCAATATTACACTTGTCAACCTAGTGTCATATCTTTGCACCAAATAACATAGACGACACTTTCCCCTATTGATAAACAACCAGAACAGAAGACCATTGACTGAACACTGAAGACAAATCCTTTTTCTGCCATCTGTCAACCCCACTTGGTCCTGTTTGCAAACACTACCGTGCTTTGCATATCTATTAGGGAGCGGTAGTCTATACTACCATGCATTGCTCCTACTCTGGGACGCAGTACTACCGCGCTATGCTCAGTCTTGGGGGCGAGATATTCCACTTTTATCCTTTTTGCCATGAAGTGTGGGATCTCAACCTTCGAGATATTTTGTTGGGATTATTACCTTTGATTCGATCCCAACCCCCTCTCTATTTAGCTGGCCTAATCCACTAAACAATCCATAGATCCACACTTCTCTCTTGTTAGTTAACCTTCCCACATGCTATAAGATAGAGGCCTTCCATGAGCTAAGGGGAGGACTTTTGGGGCATCAAACCTATGATCATAAGCCCTTTTTGGAGATAGCTAGAGGTGGAAGCATTTGGAGCTGGAGGATTGGCTTGGACATCAAGCAAACTTTGTAAGCACTTCTCGAGCTTCTTAATAATATAACTTGCCTTGTTTCCTAATTTGTGTGTATTGATCATGTTTTAGTTTCATGAATTATATCTATATAGATTTGGAATTTACCTTGTAATTCAAAGACATTGGAAGACTGCACGTGCTTGTATATTGTTTTGTCTCTATAGGTCTATCGCGAAGACTCTGGGATCAAAGCTACAAGCAGGACAAACGATGAGAGTAGAGGTGAGTTGCTTTCTCTCTTTCTCCTTAATGTACAATCTCTGAAATACTAGTTTAATCCAGGATCCAAGATTATGTTTGTTTGTTTTTTGTCTTAGCATAGAGCTAGCCCAATCTACTTTATCCTAAGAGAGTTTCTCTTTATCCGTAGGGAGAAATATCTGCAACATAGTGAGAAGATAGCAAAATCCACGGGAAAGGGATGAAAAGACTGCTCATCGATCATCCTTTAAAAGAAGGGCGAAAGAATGAGGGAGGAATGGATCATGTGGTAGTATGATCCTCCGCCTGGCGTCGCCCTCCCTCATCAGCATGGTAACTCATCATATCGCGGGAAAGAATATGTGAATTCGGCAGGTTTTCCCACATTTGGGCGTTTAGGTCCAAGTGATTCACCACCCCAAGGTTAGCGAGCAGGTCCGCCAGCTTGTTCCCATTGTGCTTAACATGGGAAAAATAAATAGCTAGCCCCATAGATAGAAGAGATGCTAAATTATCCAGCTTGCTCTCCAACCGCCACAACATCGCCACCTTTGAGCTGCGTTTGGCCATGTGGAGAATAATCCGGGAATCACCCTCCACAATAAGGGGAGTACAATTATGGGTGCAATCCAGCTGGATTCCCTCAAGATGACTTTCCATATCAGCTGCATTATTAGCCTTATGCCCTAGATGGCCAATTTTGAAGCTGACCATTACCCTTCTGTATCCCTGAGAACACACCCGGAGCCAACCGGGTTGGGATTAAGAGATATAGATCCTTATTATCAATACAATTTCAACATTATTTGGGAGCATCACCTATAGGTTTCCTTTTAGGCATTGGGAGTATCACCTATAGGTCTCCTGAAGCTGCCCTGACCACTATTAGAGAATTTTACGTAACGTAGTTAGCAATCCCATTGACTACTTTGTGTAAATGTCAATACTTAAGACATTTCTTCAGTCAACGTGGTCACAAGATATGATTCAAATGGGAAATTGCTTCCAAACTCAATTAATCCAAAAATACAAGCATACGATCTTATTTCACAATGGTCCTTTATCTGAACCTAAATATAATGGATCGATCATTACAAATAGAGACCTCTCCCTCTCTGTGTAAGCTCCAAGAGTCAAAACTCTGAGCTTGTTACTCTTGGTCGAACCTTCCTCGAGCTAACTAAGCTCCACTAAGCTACCTAAAATCTTCTGGGAGTTAACAAGCTCTTTAAGCTAAAGCTAAGCTATCCATCTAAATGACTCAACTGTTAATTTTTGAGCATTAATTCAACATACTCTAGGATCTTTACTGAGAGAATAACATGGACAGCATATCAAGCATATCAATCACAACAAGCAATCACATGAGACAATAAACACACAGAGTTTCCTTGGGGAAAACCATAAAGGTGACAAACCCCAATAACTTCCTCAGAGATAGATAGAGCAATGATACAAAACCCAAGCATAAGAGATAGTCTCCTAGTAGCAGCTTCTCCTCCTCCACTAGTGCACCACTCTCCAATGAGTGTATAACTAAGAAAGTGAATGATCCAATAGAGTGCCTCCCGCACTCTATTTATACTTGACTTGACTTGCCTAATAACCTTACAAGGTCGGCCTCAACTTAACCACATAACATAATGCTGATAGGACCGACCCCCAATAGGGTGGTCTAATAACCCTTTTACCCACATGACTCATACAGGGCCGACCCCATCAAGGTGGTCTAATAACCCATCAAGTATAAGTTATGACACTTACAATATAAATGACGACACTTCCATATAGAGGAATAATAACATCTCTATAGGAATACAATATACATAGGTGAAATACATTCCGAAGTTACAATTACATCAACATCAACTGGATTAAATATAACTCTTACTCTGTTTTCCAGATCCTTCAAAGAAGGAACAAAGTCCTTATTCAACTCTACTATCCTCTATGACTTACTATGCTTGATATCTGTTATTTTCCAGTATGGTAAACAAGTAGCTCATTTTATTTTTGCTTACTGTGGTTTTTTTACTTTTGGAATATTATTGATGAAAACTGTCAAGGATTAGAGTGAAGGAGGAATATCTTACATGTGGATCATTTCTGCATTCAGAGTGACTTATGAGAATCCTATACATTGGGTATTTTTCCTTGCATTATTAAGATTTGGTAAGCATTAACATTTTGTTGAAATCATGGTTGTGTAATAGTTAATTTATTGACCACCTTACAAAATGGGGTGATATCATATGATATTTGTATAAGATGTACTTTATAATTGTATAAATGGTAACTAGAAGGATATTTCTTCTATTTATTTGTGCTACAACTTTTAGAATGGGAAACATATTAACTTTGATTTTGACTTTGGGTGGAGAGCAAAATTAATGGATTATGCTCTTGCCTCTAGCAAAAATACGAGGGAGCAGGGTTTAAATACATTAAGGAGTGCTTTGAAAATGGAACACTTCATCTCATTGGCCTTTTGAGTGATGGTGGTGTTCATTCGCGATTAGATCAGTTGCAGGTATTCTATATCTATAAATGCATTATTATGAGTTGTTTATCTTAGAAAATCTTATAGATTTATCCGTGCTATGCAATTTTTAATCTTTGTATTTCTCCATCCTATAGTTGAATGCTATTTATATCACCAGACTCGATTGAGTTGGGTCTAAATATGTTATAATTGTAGAACCCATTGATCTATTGACATAAATTTTAAGAGAAGGCCACTCTTACATGGATCCATCAAGCAACCATTAGAAACAATGCTCGTTTTTATCCATGAATACTTGAAATTCTAGTTAGATGTTCACTTTATGAGTATGTGTATGAACTTGAATGCCAACTTTGTCCTGCAAAATGTTTATGTATTACTGTTTTCTTTATTGATTCAATGCTACATATGAAACCTTTCAAGTTCATCCAACTTATAAGGTCAGAGCCATTCAGACTACTTTCTTAGGTATCTCGAGTCAGAAACAATGTTGGGATTATTAGTCTTTTCTTAGAATTACAAATGATCCAATTTGGGTGTTAATATTGCCCCTTTCCCCAATTCTTAAAGGGTTCTAGTTCAATGGTAGAGCACCTGATTTACAAGCAGGAGGTTGAAGGTTCGATTCCTTAGTGCCCTAATGATATTGCAATATTGATGTTTTAAATAAAATATATTTTATTATGATTTATTATGGCTACAAGGGGAGTTCTAAACTGACTTCATATGTCACTACAAGGGGGGTTCATAACCGCCCCCAAAGGTTTGTAAAGAGTTTAGGGGGGTTTTGAACCACCTCCATAGGTACCTACGAAAGGGGTTCATAACCGCCCCCAAAGATTTGTAAAGATTTTTAGTGGGGGTTCTAACCCGCCTCCGTAGGTACCTACGAGGGGGGTTTATAACCACCCCCAAATTTTTGTAAAGTGTTTTAGGGGGGGTTGTGAACCGCCTCCGAAGGTACCTACGAGGGGGGTTTAAACCTGCCCCCAAAGGTTTTTCATAAAGACTTTTAAGGGCGGTTAGAAACCGCTCCCGTAGGTACCTACGAGGGGGTTTATATCTGCCCTTAAAAGTGACTTTTGCGGGGGTTTACAACCGCCGCCAACAGTCACTTTAAGGGCGGTTTTGATATCTTCCATAACTGCACCTAGAAGTCAAACCTTTTAGCATCGGTGTTATTAGGGGTGGTTTTCTAAAGTCTGCCCCCAAAAGTAACCTTTGGAGGAGGAAGGCAACCGCCGCCAACAGTCCAAAAGTAACGTTTTTTGGAGGGGAGGGGGGTAGAACTGCCCCCAAAAGTCACTTTTGGGGGCGGTTCTAACCCCCCCTAAAGTGACTGTTGGTAGCAGTTGTGAACTGCCTCCAATAGGTACTTTAGGGGGGCTTTAGAACCGCCTCCAAAAGTGATTTTTGGCAGCAGTTGATACCCGCCCCCAAAACTCACTTTTGGAGGTGATTTTGATCTTATCCAGAACTGCCCCTAAAAGTGAAAACTTTTAACGTCGGTACTATTACGGGCGGTTTTGGAAAGACCACCTCCAAATCCAAAACCGCCCCCAAAAGTGAGTTTTGGAGGAGGAAAGCAACTGCCCCTAAATGTCAAATTTGTTGTGGTGCTGGTTGGAGTTAACAATGTGTTTCACTCATACGTTCAGTTTTGCAGATGCCAACCCGGATGTCCATAATGCTTTGTAGCTCATCCATGACGTAGTTCTGAAGGTTGTTTCGATGGGATATCCTTCGGATCCACATATGCACTACAAGATGAAATCCATGATGGAATGTTATAATATCACTGGTGGGCCAGCAGATGGTGATGATCCGCAGAATGTCAATATTCTGAAATCTGAAGGAAATCGAGATGTTGTAGCACCTGATGTACCAACTAATCCAATCAGTTAGCCGCTGAAGCTCTGGAAGGTCAACATCAAGACACAGGACAGTCCCAAGTTCGTGAATGTTGGGGACTATTGGGATGATGAGATGATGGGGAAGGTCATAGACTTGCTACATGAATTCCAAGACTTGTTCCCTACAAAGTTTTCTGAGATGAAGGAAATCTGGGGCGATTTAGGGGAGATGAAGATCTCGTTGAAACTGGATGCCAAACCAATCAGGTAGAGACCATCTCGACTGAATCCATGCCATAAGGAGAGGGTCAAGGTAGAACTAGATCGCATGTTGGATGCTGGCATTATTGAACTGGTTGAGGAGTCAAACTGGATCAATCCTATGGTGGTGCAAGACAAGAAGACTAGCGAAGTGCGCATTTGTGTCGATTTGTGGAAGTTGAATGACGCCTGCTTGCATGATCCTTTTATGACCCCATTTACTGATAAGGTGCTTGAAGGTGTGGGTGGCCAAGAGATGTATTCTTTCACCTATGGGTTCTCTGGCTATCATAAGATCTGAATCGCAAATGAAGACCGCCACAAGACAACGTTTTTGACAGAATGGGGTAGTTTTCAGTACACAGTGATGCCGTTTGGACTGAAGAATGAACCTGCTATATTCTCGTGGGTTGTTTTTGTTGCTTTCCCAGATTTCATCCAGAAGTTTTTGTAGGTGTACATGGATGACTGGACAGTCTATGGCTTGATCAATGATCATCTGTCCAAGACTTGTATGGGAGGCTTCGAGGTTGAAAACCTTGAATAGGTCTCAGGGATTCATTATGTTTCGGGTCTTTGTTGTTTTCCTTTAATGGGTATTAGGGATCTAGGTTCATTTCAGAGTATGAAATAGAAGTTTGAATAGTTTGTTTGTTACAGGGTTTGAATTTACTGGGGTTGAAAGTGTTGTAGGCGATTTACTTGCCTCGATGATAGATGCTCACTTGCCATTTGTTAGGAACCCATGTTAACCCTTCTATTTACTTTGTTAGTATATTGTTGTTGGGCGCATATGCTTTGTAAGTCGTCTCGTAGTATTTGTTGATCCATAGTTTGTATTATTGTTGTTGGACGCATATGCTTTGTAAGTCGTCCCGTAGTAAGTGTTGATCCATAGTTTGTATATGGCCCATGGTTTGTATTGACACATGGTATTGACCCATGGTATTGGCACCTAGACTTAGTATATAAGTTTGTGTTAAGACCAATGAAGGTACCGTGAAGTAATTTGTATTGAGCTTTCTCAAAGGAGGTTACCCCCTCGAAGTGGCCTGCGATCAATCAAAGTGATTCTAAGTTTTGTTATTTCTGTTATCTCATGTATTATCATTAATTAATTGTTGCAGGTTCTTCACATCTGGTATCAGAGCACTTTCTTGGGCTCATTGGGTGGAATTTCTACCAAATTTTTTTTTTCGCATCTGTTGCAAGTTCGGATCCGGGAAAAATACCTATCTGCTTAACTGTGGGAACTACTTGGGCATAAGCCCTAAAACTCATTGTGAGGAGTACCACAGGAACCCCAAAGTAGCTGGCCCATTGAGAGGACCTGCCAGCAAAAAAGGCAACAAACCCTACCTGATTTACTAGTTCCCACCCGTGAGGTAAACCAAGAGCTATTGTTTGTGGCAAAGCGGTTATCAGTTTTACCTGAGCCATGGAGTGAGTGGTACTGCCCCAATACGCAAGCCATCAGACAGCATTAGTGGTCGAGTGAAACCCCTGAACTGTTAGGAAGCCGAACATACCTGGGATCCATATCTATTTTTAGCTGAACTTTTGTCGATCACTTCCGCGTCATTTCAGATCCAACTATTTTAGATCCATTATGAGCATCGTTACAGATCCAGCCATTTCAGATCTATTCTAAAATTTGTTTCAGATCCAGCCATTTTTTATCCATTTGTTTCTGATCCCTTCTGTGTCGTAGCAGATCCATTCTGGAAAAAAAAAACTGTTTTTTCGCCATATCTCCCTTGTTTTCACTCTGTTTCCCTTGAAACTTCCCTGACACCCCTATAATCCCATTCCACATCTTTCATTCCTAAGGACCCTATCCCAAATCTAGAAATCTCACATTTGTATATTTTTAGGATTTGCCATAACTTCTTTAATTTTCACCCAATTGCCTTCAAATTTTGCCACCGTCTCACATTCCATATTTTTGCTTCTTTGTCCCTCTCTGAAAAATTTTCCCATTCACAGACCACTCTACATTAAAATATCTGGTCAATAAGCCTGTGTTGGGGGGGAAGATATGTCACTGGCTACTTTTTTAGGAGTTCGATTTTGAAGTGATTGTGAAGCCAGGACGTTTGAATGCAAGACCAGATCATCTGTCATGGATTGAGACAGGAGAGGATCCAACCAACATTGAAGACGGTTTGCCTGATGCGCAACTGTTTAAGGTTGAAATAGATAATAACTACTATGAAGATATCCTTCAATTTCTGGCGATAGGTACCGCACCGAAGGGGTTTACAACTAGTCAGAAGAAGCAGCTAGTGGTCAAGGCTGCAGATTTCTAGCTAATTGCGAGGCATTTGTACAAACTGGGATCAGATGAGATCTCGAGGCATTGTGTCCTACCTCATAAGCAAGGGCAGATCCTGTCGGAGGCACACACACGGGTGGTTGGTGGGCACTATGGCGGTCGTATGACTGCTAGGAAGGTGCTTTGCGCAGGGTTTTGGTGGCCCACGCTTCACAATGATGCAATAGATTATGCACGGACCTGCGGTGTTTGTCAAAGGACTAGGAAACCCTCTAAGAGGGATGAGATGCCCATGAAACCTCAAGTGACACTACAGCCATTTGATAAATGGTAGTGGATTTCGTGGGTCCTATCAACCCACCTAGGAAGGGCACTGGTGCAAGATATATCATTACAACAACAAATTATTTGACAAGATGGGCAGAGGCTACACCAGTCCTAGATTGCACCGCTGCGACAACAACGTGCTTCTTATTCGACAACATTGTCTCTCAGTTTGGCTGCCCGAAGGTGTTTATGAGCAATCAAGGCAGTCATTTCAGCAAACGCACCGTCAGCGCATTGACAGTAGAACTATAGATACAGCATAAGAAGAGCACGCCCTATCATCCGCAAGCAAATGGGACAGCATAAGCATTCAACACAGTCTTGGATCACGCGCTGACGAAGGTGTGCAATGCCAACCGCGATGACTGGGATCTGAAGATCCCAACAGTTTTATGGGTGTATCGCACCATGTGTAAAAGGTTGATAGGACAGACAACTTTCAATTTGGTGTATGGGAAAGAAGTAATTATGCCTATGGAGTACATCGTTCCGAGTCTATGCATAGCGGTAGAAATAGGTATGGATGATGAAGCGGCATTAGGAGACCATCTGGAGCAGCTAGTACAACTTGAAGAAGATTGCTTTATTGTAGGATTCCACCAAATCATGGAGAAGGATCGAGAGAAGGCCTGGCATGATTGCCATATCAAGAACAAACAGTTTCAGTAGGGTGACTTAGTGTTGCTGTATGATAACAAGTTTATGAATCACCCAGGGAAACTGCAGATGCATTGGCTTGGTCCATATTGAATCAGTCGCATAACTTCAGGAGGAGCAGTACAGCTGCAGCAGTTAGATGGAGCGATGCTCCCAAAGTTGATGAATGGTAGTAGGTTGAAGCCCTATAGGCTGGGCTGGGCGCAACACGATGCCTGAGTTGCATTGGCCAAAAAAAAAATGCAAGATGCTCAGTGGCCGGACGGCATACTAGTAGGGACAGAATGAGGGAGCAGGTTCCCGACAACGGCATGGTCACGACTGTGTCAAATAAAAAATAAATGCAGAAAGTTAAAAACAGTTAATTACCATCGCGTGATGGAATGATCGTCATTTATGGCATATTCGGCCATTGGATCGACCGAATCAATGGCGGATTCAGGTAATTAAGGCGTGATTTGGTCATGATGCAGGGTTTGATTTGGTAATGATGGTTACGAACATAATTTGACACTATAAGAAGGGGTCTCCTTTGGTCGAAAGGAACCATTGCAACGAGTGTAGAGACAGTTCAGTGTTGCATTATTTGAGTTGAATTGCCAAGTTCAAGGTTGAGTGGATGTTTGTAGCAAGTTGGGTTGGTGAGTGAGGAGTTCTTGAACCACGAGGATCCCTGCTGCGACATGCTGAGCACACCCATGGTTGAAGTTTCCAATGGGGTTGATTTGCCAGCTCGGGTGGTAAGCATCGAAGAAGAGGTTTTCACCATGCCGGGTGGATCGGCGTTTATAGGAATTCCAAAGAAAAGGAGGGGGGTTAGCATTCCAAGTCCCCACAAAGCAAAAGACAGTTATGCTCACCCGAAATGATAATTGAGGAGGTCCAAGCAGAAATTGGACTGTCCAGACAAGGATTTGACGAGTCGGCTGCTTGGGAAAGGATATCTATTGTGGATATCCCTAGGTATGTCCCCCCTTGTCAGCCTGGTATACCGCTTCAGAAGCTCACGCAGAATCAGAGATACATTGTGCAGATGCCAGCGCTCCCCACAAGTATGGAGTGCTCCATCCACATTGTGCCAGCATTGATGCGGTTGAAATACGATGACCACGACATGGTGGCATATCTGGAGATTACATCAAACCCTTATGTACCGGGGTCACAGCTTAGCGGTACACCAGTTCCACAAGATTGGGCGCGTAGGTTGGCCTAAGCAGGATTGCTTGGGCTCATTAATATGCCACATTTTGGGCGACTGCCAGAGGTTAATGCTTGTGTGAAGCAGCTGCTAGCCTACTTCCATGGCAGTACATTATGGCTAGCCAGACCGGTTCCAGTCATTGTCAATTTGATTGCTAAAATCACCAGGTTGCCGAAGGCGGGGGTAGATCCTTCACAATACTTCCGCAGGAAGGAAAATGACAAAAAGAGGGCAGCATAGTTGGTCTTACAATATGCCCTGGAACGTGACGGCCGCACTTACAAAACCAGCAGTATCAACAATAAGGCGGTCCTCATTGGCGGGAAGATATTAAGTTGCAAAGTGGTTCGAAAGAATCACCCCAACCAATGCAATTCAGGGGTCGTCGCGTGTGCAGCACAGTGCACCGAAGGATGGGAAAGCATCCATCCAGGATGGGAAAGCATCATTCACTTATAGTTGGCTCCTCATTTTGATCACGCTAGTTTCCTGGAACGAGCCTGATCCTTACCAGGGCATGTAAGTAGAGGCCGCGAAAAGCCGTAAGGGTGCGCGGTATAAGAACTTGTGGTGCATGCAAGAACCCAAGTTCCTTAGAGAATGTGCACTGTAGTTTTGGTTGTATTCAAAGATGCTAAAGGATGCAATGAAAAAGGTGCCTTGCTTGACTGAAAAAATCAGAGCGAATTACAGGCCAATTGCACTGTTCGCGATCCGGCCTCATGCTATTCACGTGCACGTAAGACATGACCCTATGAACCAATGGTTGTTGACACACTATAAGTTGTCTGAGGAGGTGTTGGAGGGAATCATCAATGATTGGTCAGTTGAATGGCGGGAACCAATTAGTCCAGTAGAGATTGAGGCGAGACTTCCACCGCAAGGCCCATACGATGCATTGTCTGTGCAAGACCAGCAGAGTCACCATGACTTGGATCAGGATTCATCCACAAAGACCCATATGGATGATGATATCGACCGTGAGATTGAGGAAGGAAGAACGAAGGCACGTCATGAGTATGCGACAATTAGTGGAGCCTCTCCAGCAGCAGAAGCACAATTGGGATGTCTTATACTGGCTGTCACCAATGCAACCAATACAACGGCTCAGGTGATGTCGGCGAATGTGGAGGCAAGATTCAAAGAGGTAAATAGTCATCTTGATTCCTTATGTGATGTTGTTTCACAACACGTTTCGGAGATGGGAACTAGACATGTGGTTATCACAATTTGCACTAAGCCCCGGGTTCAGAATGTTAGTATTCCCCTGACTGCGATTGTTGCTAACAATGAGCTCTACAGGATGTGCTGCAGCAGTTAGACAAGTTGACCCTCAACATCAATGAGTTTCCTACACAGGAGTCGATAGATGTGCAGGCGGGAAATGGCGGACATAATCCAGGAAGTCGGTGGTCAATTTTTGCAATCACGGGAAAAGGAAGCCACGACCTATCAAGAGGTCGCAGAGTTAAAGGAAAAGGCAATAGAGGCGATGAAGGTAGTCAATGAATTGGAGGACAGACTGGAGCAGCTCATGGCCGAAAAGAATAGTGTAGTAACGGAGCTCAAGAAGGAGTAGGACCGGTTGACAGTAGACCGAGCTACCATCTGGGACAACAAAGTGTAGTTGGAAGAGGCAGTCTTTGAAGCCTGTCAACATGTTTTCGAGCCCACCACATAGCTGGATCCAGTGGCACAGGCGCAACGACTTGGGGATGTCATCACCCAGTTACACCATGACAATAAGGAGTTAACATCTCTATTGCATGTTGGCATACCTGAAGCGGAGGTGGATGAACGAAAGCATGCCATTGAGGAGGTGGTAGCACAGATGGGGGAGTTGGAGTAGACAGCAACAAGACTCACGGCAAACACCTCACAGTTTTGGGGAAGCATTGTTCAGGATGAGCAGATTGAACAATTGAACAAGCAAAGGCAAGAAGCAGAGGGGCATTTGGTGACACTAAAAGCGGCGATGTAAATGAGGCTGTCGATGGCTCAAGTCCCCAAGACAGCAGAATTAAAAGAATTGCAACAGTGCTTCACAAAAGCATAAGAGAATTAGAAGAAGCACGCAACACAGCTAGAAGAATTCCAGGATCTTAGAGGTCAGTTTTTGCTTAAAGCAAATTCTACACTAGAGACTATACAGGTAGGTCGGCAGCAAGTTGTTGCAAGGGTACGAGGGCATCCATCAGTGCAAGATGTGATAGACAGTCAGGTGGTGGCCGCGGCAGCAAAGGAGAAGGTCACAGAAGTCGACCAGCAGTATGAGGATTTCAGGGTCAAGACCACCGAGTACACCATGTCCATCTAACGTGGCTCGAGGGAAAGCCACAAGATTGTGTTGGGGACCTATTGGCAGGTGGTTTGATGAGCCAGCATTGCGAGTGCCGCAATACCGCAAAAGAAGGAAAGCAGCACGCAAGGCAAAAAGTAGTTTTAGTAGTTTTGGGTCATTTGGACCGCGCCATGTAGTTTTTGGGTCATTTGGACCATATTATGTGGGTCTTGGGTCATTTGACCGTATTATGTCTGATTTTGGATTAGTTTTTGTAGAATTTTGTTAAGAAGTAGTTAGGCGATTGCCTAAGTGGACCACAAATGTAAAGGCTTAAGCCAATAAATAGATGTAGGTTTGTAAGTGATAGGATCATCTTGGTGAAGCATATGAATGTGAAATCTTGATTGTAATCCAAAGCAGAAGACTGAGTATTTTGTTGTATCTGGGTTTTGCGGAGATAATATGATGTGACAAATTTTTTTTAGCAGAACCTTTGTGTCATTTCCATCTTTAGGTGGTAAACACATTATGCGATATGACTTTGTGAATGATGCGATGTTTTATTGCTGTGATTAATGCTTTACTGTTATATCTATTTCCATAATGATTCCGTGAATGTTAAGATCTGTTGAATAATGTCGCAATTATGTGTAATACCTGAGTCGAATTCTTAGTTCTCATTTTGAATGTTGCGATAAGTTGAGTAATTGATGCACAACATCCTCCTTCATTCGGTGGAAACATGGTTTCGTCAACTCTCCCTTGAACATCTCGGGTGAGACCTCATCTGCTCCATAGGTGTTGCTGGACAAGGTAAAACCTGTCTGGGCCAGTGCTTAGGGAGATTGTGGTGGGTTGGTGTCGACAATGAGTGGAACCCCTGTCGACTGGGTTTATGTCAACAATTGTGAAAACGGTTCTCCTTCTAGGGTTTGTGGTTTCAAAAGAGGGTATTAGAGTTGATCATTTAAAGGTTGAGGCAATACTCCGATTGCCTCCCCCACGTAACTTGATTCAACTTCAGAGCCTCCAAGGGAGAGCCACTTTCTTACGTTGTTTTATCATGACTTAGGCTAATCTTACTAAGGGTTTCACGTGATTATTGAAGAAGGACACTCCTTTTATCTGGGATGAGTGAGCCCAGCAGTCTTTCAACGCTTTAAATAAATCCTTGGTATCGGCCCCTCTTCTTAGTACTCCACAAGACTTTGCAAGAGATTTTTGCTATGTGGTCGCGTCTCAAGAGATGATTGGTATGGCCTTAGTTCAGGCAGATGATGTGCTTCAGGATCATGTTGTCTATTATCTAAGTAGAAACCTCATAGATGTTGAACTGAGATACTCTCACGTTGAGAAATTGGCCCTTGCGACTGTGCATGCAGTCCAATGATTACGACATTATATTTTTCTTAAGAAAACCACTGTCATAGCACATGTCAATCCATTTGAATTTGTGCTCTCACGACGCATAATTGGGGGGAAATATAATAAATGGATTTCATCCTTCAGGAATTTGATCTTAAGTTTGCTTCGGCGAAGTCGGTGAAGTGCTTGGTTCAATCGCAGAACTTATGTCGGACTTTCCAAGAGTTGATGAGGAGGTAGTCCATGAAGACTCATTTGTGGATGAACATTTATTTCTTATCTCGTCAACGGACCATTGGTATGGGGATATCATTATACATCTCCAAAATCTGAAGTTCCCTTCACATTATTCGTGAGATGAGCGACGGCGTGTGAGACATCATGCTAAGGATTATGTCATCGTCGGTGAAACTTTATATCGCCGAGGAAAAGACTCTATTCTCTATCATTGCTTAACTCATGAAGAAGCGGAGCTAGTTCTTAATGACTACCATAGTGGAGCATGTGGTGGTCACTTATCCGGGCTTGCAACAGCCCAACATATCTTGCGAGCGGGCTATTTTTGGCCTAAGATATTCAAATATTTTGTAAATGTTGTGAAGAGATGCCACCCTTTCCAGGTGTTTGCTCGAAACATGAGCTCACATCCTGCTCCTTTATATCCGGTCGTCACCGTAGGTCCCTTCACCAAGTGGGGGGTATATTTCATGGATTGCAACCCAGCATCGACTGGGGGGTATCGCCATATCATTGTGGTCGTTGATTATTTTACCAAATGGGCTGAGGCCATGCCGACCGTTAAAGCTGATTGTACAACAACATCCCACTTCGTATTCAATCAGATTATATCTCGTTTCGGTATCCCGAAGTGTTGGAATATTCTCACCATCATTTTTTATATTTTGCATGCCTACATGCAAATCTGCATGTTGCATGCATTTGAATGCAATTGCATGCATCCAGTCATCATATTGGTGGTCCTCCCAGCACCTAGAGCTCACTTTTAGCTCCCTAGAGCCCGTCTTCATCCCCTAGTATCCCTCGTACCTACCTGATGCGCCCTATTTGACTCTATTGCATGACATGTGCGCCTTTGCTCACCTACCACCAGTTATCTCTCAGTTAGAGAGCCTTATCTCACCTACCAGGTGTCTGACAGTTAGTTAGTGCATTGATTGAGCAGTTCTTCCACTGATTGCTCATGCTTACTGCCTATAGCTCCTAGTTAGCTAGTTATGGAGTGTTACGTGACCATTTGACAGCCTCATGCGCCCTCCTTGGAGTCTCCATCCTCTGATTTATGCCTAGATGGTTCTGTTAGACTCAGTTAGACTCACTTGACTGACTATTACCATTTATGACTGAAACTACTGACTGGATGATGTCTCCATTGTACTCCAAGCTAGACTTTGAGCATTATTCGAATGACCTCCTTGGTTAATTCGAATTCCCTACACACTTTTCATTATTGTATTTAGTTTACACAGTGCCAACTCACAGCTGATGTATGATACTGCTATTCTCCACTTTCTGTGTGCATGTGTGATTAATTGAGTCTTCTCTTCTTCTTTGCAACATTCTTGAGAGTTTGTGTGAGGCTTGTTGCAGTAGCCAGATCCTTCTGCAGATTATCACATGGTATTAGAGCAGTCAGCAGCTATTCGAATTGTAGCCATTACAGCAGCAGCAGTTGCAGCATTTCTTTGAGCAGCTATCTTTCACATGAACACTAGAAGCCTCTGCGTTTCCACAGCAAATCCTAGTGCTATTACCTTGAATTCATTGGAGCAATCCAGTGAGGTCTATCCAGGTGTGAAGGACTTAGTCGTATGTGCTCAAGTGTCCTAAGGTAGTGTTCATTTGAAGTGTAGCAAATCTCCATCAACAAACTCTTCTTGTTTTGCAAGTTTATTCACCCATCCAAATTCTTCTTAAATTCGACATTCACTGCTCAGATGGATCTAAGACTCACTTCTTACAACTATGTCGAATGGAAATCTAAGATGGCTCTCTTCATGAGTTCCAAGAGCTTCACCGTGATACTAAATGGAACTATGGTCGAACCACTGAGTGCAGTAGAGAAATCCAAGTACTTGGATAGGCTTGATGAAGCAAAAGGCTTACTTCTTCTCTCAATTTCTGAATATCTTCACTTCCATGTCATCGATTTAACATCTCCAAAAGAGGTTTGGGACAAGCTCTAAACCCTCTTTGGATAGAAAGATGATCTGAAAGGTCATAAATTGGAGAATGAACTCATATCTTTGAGTCCTAAAAGCTTCAAATCCATCAATGCATTCTTAACCAAGTTCAAAAGCTTGATCTCTTAGTTGAAGAGATATGAGATAGTGAAAGAAGACAAACAACTTATTCTTGCCATTCTCTCCAAGTTGGGGCCAAACTTCTCAGTTTTTGTCTCCACATTTTAGTCAGCAAAGATGTTCATTCCAAAATGGAAGTTTCCCTCACTTGATGACTTCATCCAATCTCTTGCTCAAGAGGAGGAGAAGTTAATCTCCATGGGAATGATCAAACCAAAGTTGGATTCGACCCTTACAACTGCTGAGGCCAAGAGAGCGAATGCAAAGGGCAAGCAAAATATTTCTGAAAAGAGAGCAAATGATACAAAGCTAAAAGATGTTCCATATCAGTCAGATGGGGCTTCGAACTCAAAGAAGAACAAGCAATCTTAGAAAGAGAGATCCAAGTGCACATATTGTCATCAGGGATTTCATCCTGAAAGTTCTTGCATGAAGAAGACTATAGACTTGATGGCTCAGTTACTTGAGAAGAACAATATTCCAGTACCTGCATGTGCAAGGAAGAAAGATACTGATACTGAACCTTCTAGATCCGAGGAAAAAGAAAGTTGTCATTCCCTAATGGAAAGAGCATCAACAAATTCTTCATTCATCATAGATTCAGGAGCAACAAGACATATGTCTTACTCCAGATATCTCTTCTCCAACTTCGAAAGCTCAGTTGGCCCTTCCATCATGAGGGGCAATGATTCTGTAGTCTCATCTCAGGGGATTGGAAGAATCAATCTTGACCATGGCTATTTTTTTGATGTGCTTTATGTTCATTCTCTCTTAGCAAATATACTTTCAGTGTATCAAATGACTCATATTGGAGAACCTAAAAGAGTGATCTTTCTCCAACTGAAGAGAGTAGGCTATCTCATCTCAACTACAAGTAAGCTCAAAATGTGGTTGAAGGTCTTCCGAATGGCAAAGTTTCACCAAAGAAGATTGGGAAAAAGAGGACTCTTGAAGAAGTGCGAATGCTAGATCCATATCCACAAGAACCTGAAGATCTAGCACCTATTGGTTCAACTCCTATGGAAAAGTGGGCCACCGCTACTATATCCACTAGAGACCTTGTTGGAGATCCATCCTCATCATGTCCTAGTTCTATTCATAGTGATCTCACCTATGTTGGCTCAAAGGAAACATCAATGAACTACATGCACATTCAGAAGCAGTTTCATGATGTTCATATTTTTGGATTTGTTCCTCCTTTGAGTGACGATGTGCAAGATTTCACAGCTTATTCACATGAGATTTCAGATTCAGAGTTTGGTTATGATGATGATCCAGTTGCACTAGATTCTTCACATGAGATTTTAGATTCTGAGTTTGAATGTGATGATGAGCCAATTTCACTTGCTTTTTCACATGAGATTTTAGATTCAGAGTTTGGAAGTGATGATGAGCAAGAGAGCGAAGCTTCTTCACATGCGATTTCAGATTCAGAATCTTAAGATGGAGACAATGATGAGAGAATGCTACATCCATATCCAAAAGAACCTGAAGATCTAGCAATTGATGATGAAGATGAGCGAATGGGAGAGACAATTACACAAGAACCTGATGATCTCTCACCCGATGATCCTCCTCTTCCTCTTTGGGCAGCCATTACACTCCGATCTGTCAGTGATTTGGTTGGTGATCCACATGATCAGAGAAGAACTAGATCAGATTTTCAGAATGGAAGGTTTCATCCTTCTCACATTGCTGATTCATTTCAGATTGATCGATCCTTCTTCAGAAAAGAAGGACACTTGCCTCCTTCTAGGGTGAGTGATGATATGCTACATTAACATACTTCAGTCTACTTTGAGGGAGGGCTTTCTTACCACTGGGTTTTCCCTCTTTCCTCACTTAGTTTATTTAGATTGATTGTACGGGGTAACCTTTGGTCTCAGTCACCAGGGCCCTATTTTTAGTTTTAAGTTAATACCTCATAGTATAGCTTGAGGGGGTCGGGTGTTGGAATATTCTCACCATCATTTGTATATTTTGCATGCCTGCATGCAAATATGCATGTTGCATTCATTTGCATGTAATTGCATGCATCCAGTCATCATATCGGTGATCCTCTCGACACCTAGAGCTCACTTTCAGCTCCCTAGAGCTCGTCTTCATCCCCCAGTAGCCCTCCTACCTACTTGATTCGCCCTATTTGACTCAACTGCATGACATGTGCACCTTTGCTCACCTACCACCAGTTATCTCCCAGTTAGAGCGCCTTAACTCACCTACCAGGCATCTGACAGTCAGTTAGTGCATTGATTGAGAAGTTCTTCCATTGATTTCTCATGCTAACTGCTTGTAGCTCCTAGTTAGCTAGTTATGGAGTGTTACTTAACCATTTTACAGCCTCATGCCCCCTCCTTGGAGTCTCCATCCCCTTATTTATGCCTAGATGGTTATGTTAGACTTAGATAGACTCACTTCACTGACTATTACCATTTATGACTGATACTAGTAACTGGATGATGTCTCCATTGTACTCCAAGCTAGAATTTGAGCATGATTCGAACAGGGATGATTTTAGGGGTGAATTTTTGCCCATGGGAAAATTTTAAGGTGTTTTGAAAATTTAGTGGGCGAATTTTTCATATTAAACCAATTTTTTAATTATTAAAATTTAGCCCAAATATTATATACCTAAAAACACGTTTAAAATAGGTTAGCCCATTTCTATTTACTAAGAAAATTTAGGAAACATGGCATTCACCCGCTCGATAATCGACTTGCAGTCCTCCTTCGCCCCCTGATTTCCAAAAAGGGTGGTTGCTGGGAAAAATTCACCCTCTTTGGTTCCTCGAAATTGATGAAGTAGTTGAAATCACCCCAAATTTCTGGTTGGAATTGGTTTTAAAGTTGGATTCGCCCTTGGGAGCTTGTTTTAACCCCTATATATATGTTGCTGGGTTACAAGACCTCGTAATCCGTCATCCTTTGGTTAACGAGCTGTAAAGGAGCAAATTTTCTTCGGTGTTGTCTTCATTGCAACACCGACAATATTCTTTTGCAGAGCATCTTAGCGAAATTTTCTTTTGTAGAGCATCTTAGAGAATTTTTAAGGTCGGGATCCAACAAATTTTTTAGGGTTTCAATCTATTCTCTTGATCAAGTCTACATAGCTTCACATTGCTACTACATTCGAAATGCCTATCTTTATATTTTTGTCACTTGTGTCTCCATTTGCCCGAATTTAATCATACAATTGTTAAGTACTTATTTCTTTCCCATTCCTATTTTTAGGAAGTTTTAGAAAGAGACTATTTTTAGTGTATGTTGTGGGTATTTTCCGGTAGATGCTGAACTCAAAACCCTTGTATAAGTTTCGAATTTCTTCTCTACTATTTATTTTTGAGCTTAGTTCGAAAGGTTTTAGAGTTCAAAATTTGTTTTTTACAGTCCACCTTTTTTTTTAGGGCCAAGACTTGTATGGGGGGCTTCGAGGTTGAAAAGCTTGAATAGGTCTCAGGGATTCATTATGTTTTGGGTCTTTGTTGATTTCCTTTAATGGGTGTTAGGGATCTAGGTTCGTTTAAAAGTATGAAATAGAAGTTTGAATAGTTTGTTTGTGACAGGGTTTGAATTTACAGGGGTTGAAAGTGTTGTAGTCGATTTACTTACCTCGGTGATAGATGCTCACTTGCCATTTGTTAGGAACCCATGTCAACCCTTCTATTTACTTTGTTAGTATATTGTTGTTGGACGCATATGCTTTGTAAGTCGTCCTGTAGTATTTGTTGATCCATAGTTTGTATTATTTTTGTTGGATGCATATGCTTTGTAAGTCGTCCCGTAGTAAGTGTTGATCCATATTTTGTATTGGTCCATGGTTTGTATTGACACATGGTATTGACCCATGGTATTGATGCCTAGACTTAGTATATAAGTTTGTGTTGAGACCAATGAAGGTATCGTGAATTTATTTGTATTGAGATTTCTCAAAGGAGGTTGCCCCTCGAAGTGGCCTACGATCAATAAAAGTGATTATGACTTTTGTTATTTTTGTTATCTCATGTATTATCATTAATTAATTGTTGCAGGTTCTTCACATCTGGTATCATAGCACTTTCTTGGGCTCATTGGGTGGAATTTCTGCCAAAAATTTTTTTTTGCATCTGTTGCAAGTTCAGATCTGGGAAAAATCCCTATCCGCTTAACTGTGGAAAATACTTGGGCATAATCCCTAAAAATCATTGTGAGGAGTACCATAGGAACCCCAAAGTAGCTGGCCCATTGAGAGGACCTGCCAGCGAAAAGGGAAACAACCCCTACCTGATTGACTAGTTCCCACCCGTGAGGTAAACCAAGAGATGTCGTTTGTGGAAAATCGGTTATCAGTTTTACCTGAGCCGTGGAGTGAGCGTTACTGCCCCAATACACAAGCCGTCAGACAGCATTGGTGGCCGAGCGAAACCCCTGAACTGTTAGGAAGCCGAACATACCTGGGATCCATATCTATTTTCAACTGAACTGTTGCCGATCACTTCCGCATCATTTCAGATCCAGTCGTTTTAGATCCATTCTGAACATCGTTCCAGATCCAAGCATTTCAGATCTATTCTAAAAGTCGTTTCAGATCCAGTCATTTTTGATCCATCTGATTCTTATCCCTTCTGCGCCGTAGCAGATCCATTATGAAAAAAGAAAAAGAAAAATGTTTTTTTGTCATATCTCCCTTGTTTTCACTCAGTTTCCCTTGAAACTTCCCTAACACCCTTGTAATCCCATTCCACATCTTTCATTCCTGAGGACCCTATCCCAAATTCCACTTCCCAAAGCCAGAAATCTTACATTTGTTTATTTTTAGGATTTGCCATAACTTCTTTAATTTTCACCCAATTGCCTTCAAATTTTGCCACCGTCTTCATTCCATATTTCTGCTTATTTGTCCCTCTCTGACAAATTTTACCATTCACAGACCACTCTGCATTAAAATATCTGGTCAATAATCCTGTGTTGGGGGGGAAGATATGTCGTTAGCTACTTCTTTTTTAGGAGTTTGATTTTGAAGTGATTGTGAAGCTAGGACGTTTGAATGCAAGACCAGATCATCTGTCGCGGATTGAGACGGGAGAGGAGCCAACCAACATTGAAGACGGGTTTCTTGATGCACAACTACCTGATGTGCAACTATTTAAGGTTGAAATTGCTGATGACTACTATGAAGGTATCCTTTAATTTCTGGCGATAGGTACCGCACCGGAGGGGTTTACCACTAGTCAGAAGAAGCAGCTAGTGGTCAAGGATGCATATTTCTAGCTAATTGCGGGGCAGTTGTACAAACTGGGATCAGATGAGATCTCGAGGTGTTGTGTCGTACCTCATGAGCAAGGGCAGATCCTATCGGAGACACACACAGGGGTGGCTGGTGGGAACTATGGCGGCCGTGTGACTGTCAGGCGGCCGTGCGACTGCCAGGAAGGTGCTTCGCGCAGGGCTTTGGTGGCCCACACTTCACAATGATGCAATAGATTATGCACGGACCTACGATCTTTGTCAAAGGACTAGGAAACCCTCTAGGAGGGATGAGATGCCCCTGAAACCTGAAGTGACACTGCATCCATTTGATAAATGGGCAGTGGATTTTGTGGGCCCTATCAACCCACCTGGGAAGCGCACTGGTGCAAGATATATCATTATACCGACAGATTTTTTGACAAGATGGCCGGAGGCTGCACCAGTCGTAGATTGAACCACTGCAACAACAACGCGCTTCTTATTCGACAACACTGTAACTCAGTTTGGCTACCCGAAGGTGTTGATGAGTGATCAGGGCAATCATTTCATCAAACACACCATCAGCGCATTGACAGCAGAACTACAGATACAGCATAAGAAGAGCACGCCCTATCATCCGCAAGCAAATGGGATAGTAGAAGCATTCAACAAGGTCTTGGAGCACGCGCTGACGAAGGTGTGCAATGCAAACCGTGATGACTGGGATCTAAAGATCCCAGCAGTTTTATGGGTGTATCTCACCACGTGTAAAAGGTTGACAGGACAGACACCTTTCAAGTTGGTGTATGGGAAAGAAGCAATTATGCCTATGGACTACATCGTTCCAAGTTTGCACATAGTGGTAGCAACATGTATGGATGATGAAGCGGCATTAGGAGACCGTTCTGGCGCAGCTAATACAACTTAAAGAAGATCACTTTATCGCAGGATTCCACCAAAGCATGGAGAAGGATCGAAAGAAGGCCTGGTGTAGCTAGGGTTTTCACCCCAGCTTGTGCAAATGAGCACCTACTAAGGAGAAGGGACTCCTTAGTAGCAGTTCAATAAATAGTAAATAAAAATAGTAAAACAGTATGAAATTTAACCTAGCATGAGCATTAACATAAATAATAAAACATGAAAATATGGCAAAAGATTTCTCTTTTTGTATTAAAGATTATACCTCCAATGTGAAGGTTGGTGAAGCTCTTGCAGCAGTCCAGGAGGGTTGCTTCCAAGCTGCCAGCTTTGCTCCTTTCTCTTTCTCCAAAGGGTTGGAAATGGGCCAAAGGGGCACTCAAGTGTGAAAGTAGCTCAAGGGTGAGCTAGGGTTTCAAGAGTGATTTTGGCAAATTATCAGTCGTGAATCATTTGGGTCAATAGCACCAATGGCGGAGAGCAAAGTCTTGCACTGTGAATGATAGTTTTTTAAGACTTCTAACGCAAACATGGCTGCGAGAGACTGGGCTAAGTCATCTACAATGTTGTAATTTGACTTAGCACAAGCATTGGGATTATTGTTGATGCGATGAAGTGGGAAGCGAGGTGCTTTTGAGGCACCATCAAGTGGAGCCGGAGGTATACGTAACGTCTGATCAATGGGATGAGCATTAGTATTTTTTTCGACGGGAGAGGCCTGAGGGGTGGAGCCATATTGGTTTCGACGAGCTTGGAGTTTGACATCGGTGGATGACATCATTAACAAGTGGTGGGTACCTGAGTCTAACATGGGTTGATTAGGAGCAACATAAGTGATCTGCTGTTGTGGTGGCGCGTTGCCTTGAGGGAGAGTCAACGGTTGAGTGTTCACTATGCCTTGGGTTGGTAAGGGGTTTTGCAACACCAAAGGTTGATGCTAAGGGGGTGGGGGGTTGGGTGGTACCTGAGGAGCCACGTGCCCTTGGCGATGGGCATCATCAGTCCAGATTTCCCGAGCTCGCTCCAAATGTGGGCAAGCATGTGTGTAGTGGTCATAGACCCCGCAAATAGAACAAGGATGGTTTGTTCGCAAATTAGGAGTTTTGGCCTGCTTGGGTGGCCGATCAGGGTTCTGGTTGGTAGGTGCCATGTTATTGTTGTTTGGGGGATTGGGAGGTTGACCGGCTTGGTCTGGACGGGGGTTGTTCCCACGGTTACCGCCATTTCCACGGTTTTGTTGACCCTGTTGGCGTTGGTTATTTTGGTTCTGCTGTCGATTCTGTTGGGCATATACTTGCCCTTGGGTAGTAGGTGGGTTCTGGGGTTGTGCAGGTGCAGGTGCAGGTTGCGGTGGATAATAAGTAGGTGGAGGTTGTGCAGGTGCTAAACCTTGTGGGGGTTGCTGATACGTCTGCGAAATGGGTTGTGGGTTTGCCGCAGGGATTTCCTGTGGCGGGTAATAAGCAGGTTGGGCTTGAGAGGACACAGGAGCTGGTGTAGCCTGTGGGTGGTAATATGGCTGAGGTGCGACCGAGGGGGCGCAAGCGGGGGATGCATGAACAAAGCACTGAGGTGGACATGAGGGTCCGTGGGAATGGTGGTGATGTGCCATGGGAGCATACGAATTGGTTGCTCTGGACTGTGATGTAGCCCGCACAAGGTCGGGGCCATGGCTAGGACGTGCTATGGAAAAGGGTTGGGGATGCGACGCAACACAGCCAATGATGCCATCTGCGACATGGGATGCCCCCGATGCATCGTGTCGGGAGGAATCGCCGTGAGGGGCGTCAAAGAATGATGCTATATAGATAACCCAACTGGGCGTAAATGAGGTCAAATTGCTGGTCTTTGAGGATAGCCTCTTCTTCGGATTGGGGTCATTCGGATGCCACATCCTTGGCAATGACAGGAAGGAGGGATTTTAGAAACCAATCTAAGAAGATACGGTCGTCTAACTTGATTTTGTAGAGGCTGCGGCATCGACGCCACTCATGAATGTGGTCAGTGATGTGGGTAGCCGTGTTTTGTCTGCAAGACAGTAGGATCTCAACTCCCGCGTCATAGCGGACCGGTAACTGAAAGAACTACAGGAAAGTTGAGGCAAGGGAGGTAAAGGTGGCATGGGTCCCATGGGGCTGCTCGATGTACCACTTAGCTGCAGAGCCAGTGAGGGTGCGTTGTAACAGACGGAGGCGGACAGAGTCATCCACTATGGAGTTGGAGGAACACCATACAGGGAAGGACATAATATGGTTCTGGGGGTCCTCACTTGCCTTGCCCTCAAACTTAGGGATGTCAAAGGGGATCTTGGTAGGCATGTGAGGCCACGCAGGGTCGTGTCTGATGGGATCGTTAGTCAGTCTAGCTAGGTCAGGAAGGTTGAGACTAGCCATGAATGGCAAACTAACAGAAGGATGTGACATACTAGTGGGTGTGACCATGTTGGGGCCAATGCCCCCAAGTGGAGGGGTTGGGTTTGGGATGTTTCCCCCAAGTGGAGGAACGAAAGTGGTATGGGATGGTCCTACACCGCCAAGGGTAGTGTGAGTCACTGATGGAGTGGCGATAGGTATGCCAGCTACTGGAATGGGTACAGTGATCGGAATGGTAGACATGGGTCCCATGGAGGGCATACCCAAAGTAGGTGTGGTAGCCGGTGTGGTGGTGGATGTTCCACCAATGGTCCCTAAAATGAAAGTGGTGGAAGTCATGCCAGCCATGGGGCTGGTTGGTGTAGTGTAAATGGGGTTCTCGGACTCTACCTCAGAATCAGAGGTAAAATAAGGGGCGTCTAGATCGGGTGACAGAGTTCTATGCCGTTGACGAGTGGAGTCAAGTGACAAGGCTCGAGATCTATGATGAGTGGTATCAAGTGATGAAGATCTATGTCTATGATGGGTGATGTCAAGTGAACCGTGCTATGGGGGCTCACCTCGGAGGTGTCGAGAATGTCTCAGGGACTCAATGGTGACAGATGGTGTCAAATATCTAGGGGTTGTGTTGAGTGAAAAACAGCTCAAAAAACCCTAATGCAACCGAGTGTGCAGAAGGAGAGCTCAAAAAATATCGCACTTAAAAAATATGGCACTTAGGCCAACAACCAACTCAAAACACTTACTGTAACAGCTATGCTATAATAAGTCGAGTATCAACAGAAATGGTCAGAATACCAACAAGTAGTAGGTTTCCTAGAAAATAAAAATAGTGGACTCGCTAGACCAAAAGGAGGTAAGGGATAGTAGAGCCAAGTGGCTAAAGATATCCCCCTACCGGGAGGGACACCGGGTAGTCAATCCTAGAAGAAAAGCAACTAAGATACCCCATTCATGACATGTTCGGTTGGTTGAATCTGTCATTTGGTTCTATCGCCGATGTATCCCCATATGGGTGATACGGCGAGAAATGCGAAAGGTATCCTTCGGTTACTGAATGGATTGCAGTATTCCACTCAGGCTTCTGGAACCAGTCTAGTGACTTCAACCCTCCTAGGGGAGAGGCCTTCCCGATAAATTGGTTTTAAACCGTGTCAAAAAATACTAGGGGATTTTGGTTTTTTAATGGACAACAGCTATGTCTCAAGTGTAAGCAACCGAGGGGTGTTATTTGGATGCCTATCCCCCCGATCCTACCTAGCTACAAAAATTCTTATGTGTTCCCCAAGTGAGGTTAGAATGTTGGTTGTGTTAAGTAGTATTTTAGGGCTCACTTGAATTAGGTGATAGAGTGTGTGCGTGTGAGATGATGAACCCAAGTAAAGGTGCCACGGGGTGGGCAACTTTCTAACTAAAAATAACAATACATAATTTAAACTTTGAAATGCAAAATTTTCTCTTTTCAATTAAAATGCTAAAATTTAAAAAATATTCTGTAAATGGAACATAAATAATACTGCAGAAAAAAAGCTGTAGGGAACTATGGTTGCAGATAGGACAGATGGCTGTGTAGGTGCAGAAAATATTGCAGCAAAGTGCTGGGTTCAAAAACAGGAAAAAAGTGCAGAAAACAGACCGCAGGTCTGTGGCAAATCTGAGCGGTCGGACTGCGGGAAACAGCGCAACAGTCGTGGACGGGTTGCAGGATTTTGGCCAAAAGACGCAGTCAGACCACGGGAAAAAGGGAGAAAGTCGTAGGCGGGTTGCAGGAAAATGGTTGAAAGCCGCAAGCAGGATGCGGGAAAATGGCCAAAAGACGCAGGCGGGTTGCAGAAAAATGGCTGAAAGCCGAAAGCAGGACGCGGGAAAATGGCCAAAAGATGCAGGCGAGTTGCAGAAAAATGGTTGAAAACCACAAGCGGGACGCGGGAAAATGGCCGAAAGACGCAACCGGGTTGCAGCAAAATGGCTGAAAGTCGCAAGCAGGACGCGGGAAAATGGTCAAAAGACGCCGGCGGGTTGCAGAAAAATGGCTGAAAGCCGCAAGTGGGACGCGGGAAAATGGCCAAAAGACGCAGGCGGGTTGCAGAAAAATGGCTGAAAGCCGCAAGCGGGACACGAAAAAATGGCCGAAAGACACAGGCGGGTTGCAGCAAAATGGCTGAAAGCCGCAAGCAGGACACGGGAAAATGGCCGAAAGACAGCTGTGGGTTGCAGAAAAATGGCTGAAAGCCGCAAGCGGGATGCAGGAAAATGGGCTAATAGCCACAGTCGGACCGCACGAAACAAGCTAATAGCCGCAGTCAAATCGCAAGTAACAGACTGGAAACCGCCGGTAGGTCGCTGGAAACAGTTTGAGAGCCGAGGTCGGTTGGATCACAAGTAAATGCCTGAAAGATGCAGTCAGAACACAACTGCAAGGGGTAAAAGACGCGGTTTACGGAAGCCGAAAGGGATAGCCCAAAGGAAAAAACAGGAAAATATTGTAGAAAATTGAAAACGTATAAAACTTTAAAACTATAACCAGAAATTCAAAGGAACACAAGGGGATTCGCCAAAACTATAGCTAGGGTTTTCACCCCATCTTGTGCAAATGAGCACCTACTAAGGAGAAGGGACTCCTTAGTAGCAGTTCAATAAACAGTAAATAAAAACAGTAAAACAATATGAAATTTAACCTAGCATGAGCATTAACATAAATAATAAAACATGAAAATATGGCAAAAAATTTCTCTTTTTGTATTAAAGATTATACCTCCAATGTGAAGGTTGGTGAAGCTCTTGCAGTAGTCCAGGAGGGTTGCTTCCAAGCTTCCAGCTTTGCTCCTTTCTCTTTCTCCAAAGGGTTGGAAATGGGCCAAAGGGGCACTCAAGTGTGAAAGTAGCTCAAGGGTGAGCTAGGGTTTCAAGAGTGATTTTGGCAGAGTAAGGGTGTAGTTGATTGTGGATATGAAATGAGGGGCCTCCATCAACTATTTATAGGTTTTTAGTGGTGGAGTGCTGGACTATGGTTTTTGGCACCATATGGTTTAGGTCAGCTGTATAGGGTTTTTGCCTCCTTTTTCCCTCTTTTTCCTCTATTTTTTGTATTTTTATTCCCTTTTTAGAGGGTTTTTGCTATTTTGGAGGAATTTTGGATTATTTTGGGGGAAAAAGGGTTTTTTTTTGGCTTTTTGGAGCCTTTTTTAGTGGTTTTGTGGCCTTTTGGAGGCTTTTTAATGCGATTTTAAGGTATTGGAGGCAAATATGGTAGGAAATACGGACAAATGAGTCATGTAATGGGGTAGATAAGGTAGTGAGCACTTTTTGGGTGTTAACACCTGGCATGATTTCCATATCAAGAACAAATAGTTTTAGTAGGGTGACTTAGTGTTGTTGTATGACAACAAGTTTATGAATCACCTAGGGAAACTGCAGATGCATTGGCTCGGTGCATATTGAATTAGTGGCATAACTTCAGGAGGAGCAATACAGTTGCAGCAGTTAGATGGAGAGATGCTCCCAAAGTTGATGAATGGTAGTAGTTTGAAGCCCTATAGGTTGGGCTCAACACAGCGCGATGCCTGAGTTGCATTGAAAAAAAATGCAAGATGCTCGCTGGTCGAACATCGCACCAGCAGGGATAGAATGCATAAGCAGAAGTGTTTGCGTCGCATTTTGGGAGCGGGTTCGCGAAAGCGGCATGGTCGCGACCGTGTCAAATCAGCAATAAATGCAGCAAGTTAAAAACAGTTAATTACCGCCGCATGATGGAATGATCGTCATTTATGGAAGATCCAGTCATTGGATCGACCGAATCAATGGTAGATTCGGGTAATTAAGGCGTGATTTGGTCAGGATGTAGGGTTTGATTTGGTAATGATGGTTATGAACATAATTTGACACTATAAGAAGGGGTCACCTCTGGTCGGAAGGAACCATTGCGCCGAGTGTAGAGACAGTTCAGTGTTGCATTGTTTGAGTTGAACTGCCAAGTTTAGGGTTGAGTGGATGTTTGCAGCAAGTTGGGTTGGTGAGTGAGGAGTTGTTGAACCATGAGGAGCCCTACTGCGACATGCTGAGCACACCCATGGCTGAAGTTTCCAGTGGGGTTGATTCTCCAGCTTGGGCAGTAAGCATCGAAGAAGAGGTTGTCAGCATGACGGGTGGATCTATGTTTACAAGAATTTCAAAGTAAAGGAGGGGGGTCAGCATTCTGATTCCCCACAAAGAAAATGACATTTATGCTCATCCGCAGTGATAATTGAGGAGGTCCAAGTGGAAATAGGACTGTCCAGCCGAGGATTTGATGAGTTGGTTACTTGGGAAGGGCTATCTATTTTGGATATCCCTAGGTATGTCCCCCCTTGTCGGCCTGGTATACTGCCTCAAAAGCTCACGAAGAATCAGAGATACATTATGCAGATGCCAGCGCTCCCTGCAGGTATAGAGTGCTCCGTCGACATTCTGTCGGCGTTGATGCAATTGAAATACGATGAACATGACATGGTGGCATATTTGGAGATTACGTCGGACCCTTATGTACCGGGGTCATAGCTCAACGGTATGGATTGGCCCAAGCAGGATTGCTTGGGCTCATTAATATGCAACATCTTGGGCGACTGCCAGAGGTTAATGCTTGTGTGAAGCAGTTGCTGTCCTGCTTCCATGGCGGTACATTATGGATAGACAGACCGGTTCCAGTCATTGTCAATTTGATTTATGAAATCACCGGGTTGGCAAAGGCATGGGTAGATCCTTCACAATACTTCTGCGGGAAGGAAAACGACAAAAAGAGGGCAGCACAGTTGGTTCGACAATACACCGTGGAACGTGACAGCCATGCTTACAAAACCAGCAATATCAACGATAAGGCGGTCCTCATTGGCACGAAGATATTAAGTTGCAAAGTGGTCTGAAAGAATTTCCCCAACCAATGCAATTCAGGGGTCGTCGCATGTGCAGCACAATGCGATGAAGAAGTGCAAATGAACTGGTCCTTATTTTTATTGAACTAGTTAGTGGAAGATGCAGCAGTCATCCGGGATGGGAAAGGATCGTTCAATTATAGTTGGCTCCTCATTTTAATTGTGCTGGTTTCCTGGAATGAGCCTGATACTTACCAGGGCATGGAAGTAGAGGCCACGAAAAGCCGTAAGGGTGCACGGTATTAGAACTTGTGGTGCATGCAAGAACCCGAGCGCCTTAGAGAATGAGCACTGCAGTTTTGGCTGTATTTGGAGATGCTAAAGGATGCAGCGACAAAGGTGCCTTGCTTGACTGAAGAAACCGGGGTGAATTACAGGCCAAGTGCACTGTTCACGATCCAGCCTCATGCGATTCACGTGCAGGCAAGACGTGACCCTGTGAACCAATGGTTGTTGACACACTCTAAGTTGTCTAAGGAGGTGCTGGAGGGCATCATCAATGATTGGCCGGTCAAATGGCAAGAACCAGTTAGTCCAGCAGAGATTGAGGTAGGACTTCCACCATAAGGCCCATACGATGCATTGTCTGTGTAGGACCATCTGAGGCACCGTGACTCGGATCAGGATTCATCCACAAAGACCCATACGGATGATGATATCGACCGTGAGATTGAGGAAGGAAGAACGAAGGTAGGTCATGAGTATGCGACAATTAGTGGGGCCTCTCCAGCAGCAGAAGCACAATTGGGACGTCTTATACTGGATGTCACCAATGCAACCAATACAACGGCTTAGGCGATGTCGGTGAAGGCAGAGAAAAGATTCAAAGAGGTAAATAGTCGCCTTGATTCCTTGTGTGATGTTGTTTCACAACAAGTTTCGGAGATGGCAACTGGACAGGCCGTTAGCACAATTCGCACTAAGCCCCGGGTTCATAATGTTAGTATTCCACTGATTGTGATTGTTGCTGACAACGAGGCTCTGTAGGCTATGCTGCAGCAGTTAGACAATTTGACCCTCAACATCAATGAGTTTCCTATGCAGGAGTTTATAGATGTGCAGGCGGGAAATGGCGGACAGAATCCAGGAAGTTAGCGGTCAGTTTCTGCGATCACAGGAAAAGGAGGCCACGACCTATCAAGAGGTCGTAGAGTTAAAGTAGAAGGCATTAGAGGCGACAAAGGTAGTCAATGAATTGGAGGACAGACTGGAGCAGCTCATGGCCGAAAAGAATAGTATAGTAACAGAGCTCAAGAAGGAGTAGGACCGATTGACAGTAGACCGAGCTGCCATCTGGGACAACAAAGTGCAGTTGGAGGAGGCAATCTCTGAAGCCTGCCAACACTTTTTCGAGCCCACCACGCAGCTAGATCCGGTGGGGCAGGCGCAGCGACATGGGTCTGTCATCGCCTAGTTACAGCATGACAATAAGGAGTTAACATCTCTATTGCATGTTGGCACACCTGAAGAGGAGGTGGATGAATGAATGCACGTCATTGAGGAGGTGGTAGCACAAATGGGGGAGCTGGAGAAGACAGCAACAAGACTCACAGTAGACACTGTGCAGTTTTGGGGAAGCATTGTTCAGGATGAGCAGATTGAATAATTGAACAAGCAAAGGTAAGAAGTATAGGGGTAGTTGGCGACACTAAAAGTGGCAATGCGAACGAGGCTGTCGGTGGCTCAGGTCGCCAAGACAGCAGAATTAAAATAATTGTAACAATGCATCACAAAGGCTGAAGAGCATCAGAAGAAGCACGCAACACAACTGGAAGAATTCCAGGAGCTTAGCGATCATTTTTTGCTTAAAGAAAATTCTGTGCTAGAGACTGTACAAGTGGGCCGCCAGCAAGTTGCTACAAGGGTACAAGAGCATCCATCAGCGCAGGATGTGATAAACAATCAAACAATGGTCGTGGCAGCAAAGGAGAAGGTCATGGAAGTCGACTAGCAGTATGAGGATTTCAAGGTCAAGTCCACTGAGTACACCATGTCCATCTGACATGGCTCAAGGGAGAGCCACAATATTGTGTTCGGGGCCTATTGGCAAGCGTTTTGATGAGCCAGCATTGTAGCATCGTGAGTGCTGCGATACTGCAAACGAAGGAAAGCAGCGTGCAAGGAAACACTACTTTTAGTAGTTTTGGGTCATTTGGACCACGCCATGTAGTTTTCGGGTCATTTGGTCCATATTATGTGGGTCTTGGGTCATTTGACCGCATTATGTGGGATTTTGGATTAGTTTTTGTAGAAGTTTGTTAAGAAGTAGTGAGGCGATTGCCTAAGTGGACCACAAATGTAAAGGCGTAAGCCTATAAATAGATGTAGGTTTGTAAGTGATAGGATCATCTTGGTGAAGCATATGAATGTGATCTTGATCGTGATCCAAAGCGGAAGACTGAGTATTTTGTTGTATCTAGGTTTTGCGAAGATAATATGATGTGACAGAGTTTTTTGAGCAGAACCTTTGTGTCATTTCCATCTTTATGTGGTAAACGGATTATGCGATATGACTTTGTGAATGATGTGATGTTTTCTTGCTGTGATTAATGCTTTACTATTATATCTATTGCCATAATGATTCTGTGAATGTTAAGATCTGTTGAATAATGTCGCAATTATGTGTAATACCTAAGTTCAATGCTTAGTTCTCATTCTGAATGTTGTGATAAGTTGAGGAATTGATGCACAACATCCTCTTTCATTCGGTGGAAACATGGTTCTATCAACTCTCCCTTGAACATCTCAGGTGAGACCTCATCTGCTCCGCAGGTGTTGCTGGACAAGGTAAAACCTGTCTGGGCCGGTGCTTAGGGAGATCGCGGTGGGTTGGTGTCGACAGCGAGTGGAACCCATGTCGACTAGGTTTGTGTCAACAGTCGTGAAAACGAGTCTCCTTCTAGGGTTTGTGGTTTCAAAAGAGGGTATTAGAGTCGATCCTTTAAAGGTTGAGGTAATACTTCGATTGCCTCCCCCGCATAACTTGATTCAACTTCAGAGCCTCCAAGGGAGAGCCACTTTCTTACGCCATTTTCTCATGAATTATGCCAATCTTACTAAGGGTTTTGCGTGATTATTGAAGAAGGACACTCCTTTTATCTTGGATGAATGAGCCCAACAGTCTTTCGATGCTTTAAAGAAAGCCTTGGTATCGACCCCTCTTCTTAGTCCACAAGACTTTGCAAGATATTTTTGCTTTATGTGGCCACGTCTCAAGAGACAATTGGTATGGTCTTAGTTCAGGAAGATGATGTGGTTCAAGATCATGTTGTCTATTATCTTGATAGAAACCTCATAGATGTTGAACTAAGATACTCTCATGTTGAGAAATTGGCCCTTCCGACTATGCATGCAGTCCAACGATTACGACATTATATTTTTCTTAGGAAAACCACCGTCATAGCACATGTCAATCCATTTCAATTTGTGCTCTCACGATGCATAATTGGGGGGAAATATAATAAATGGATTTTCATCCTTCAGGAATTTGTTCTTGATTGTGCTTCAGCTAAGTCGATGAAGTGCTTGGTTCAGTTGCAGAACTTATGTTGGATTTTCCAAGACTTGATGAGGTGGTAGTTCATGAAGACTCATTTGTGGATGAACATTTATTTCTTATCTCATCAACGGACCCTTGGTATGGGGATATCATTATATATCTCCAAAATCTGAAGTTCGCTTCACATTATTCGCGAGATGAGCGATGGCGTGTGAGACATCATGCTAAAGATTATGTCATCATCAGTGAAACTTTGTATCACCAAGGAAAAGACACTATTCTATGTCGTTGCTTAACTCATGAAGAAGCAGAGCTAGTTCTTAATGACTTCCATAGTGGAGCATGTGGTGGTCACTTATCCAGGCTTGCGACAGCACAACATATCTTGCGAGCGGGCTATTTTTGGCCTAAGATATTCAAATATTGTGTAAATGTTGTGAAGAGATGTCACCCTTGCCAGGTGTTTGCTCGAAACATGCGCTCGCATCCTGCTCCTTTACATCTGGTCGTCACCATAGGTCCCTTCACCAAGTGGGGGGTAGATTTCAGGGATTGCAACCCAGCATCGACTGGGGGGCATCGTCATATCATTGTGGCCGTTGATTATTTTACCAAATGGGCTGAGGCCATGCCGACCGTTAAATTCGATGGTGCAACAATAGCCCACTTTGTATTTAATCATATTATAGCTCATTCAAGTATCCCGAAGTGGTGGAATATTCTCACCATCATTTTTTATATTTTGCATGCCTGCATGCAAATATGCATGTTGCATGCATTTGCATGCAATTGCATGCATCCAGTCATCATATTGGTGGTCCTCCCAGCACCTAGATCTCACTTTCATCTCCCTAGAGCCTGTCTTCAGTCCCCAGTATCCCTCCTACCTACCTAATGCACCCTATTTGACTCTATTGCTTGACATGTATGACTTTGCTCACCTACCACCAGTGATCTCTCAGTTAGAGCACCTTATCACACCTACCAGATGTCTGACAGTTAGTTAGTGCATTAATTGAGCAGTTCTTCCACTGATTGCTCATGCTGACTGCCTGTAGCTCCTAGTTAGCTAGTTATGGAGTCTCACTTGACCATTTGACAACCTCATGCAACCTCCTTGGAGTCTCCATCCCTTGATTTATGCCTAGATGGTTCTATTAGACTCAGTTAGACTCACTTGACTGACTATTACCATTTATGACTGAAACTACTGACTGGATGATGTCTCCTTTGTACTCCAAGCTAGACTTTCAGCATGATTCGAATGACCTCCTTGGTTAATTCTAATTCTCTACACACTTTTCATTATTGTATTTAGTTTACACAGTGCCAGCTCACAGATGATGTATGATACTGCTATTCTCCACTTTTTGTGTGCATGTGTGATTAATTGAGTGCATTATTATCTTCTTCTTTGCAACATTATTGAGAGTTTGTGTGAGGCTTGTTGCAGTAGTGAGATCCTTCTGCAGATTATCACATGGTATCAGAGAAGTCGGCAGCTATTCAAATTGCAGACATTGCAGTAGCAGCAGTTGCAACATTTCTTTGAGCATCTATCTTTCACTTGAGCACCAGAAGCCTCTGAGTTTTCACAGCAAATCCTAGTGCTATTACCTTGAATTCATTGGAGCAATCCAGTGAGGTCTATCCAGGTGTGAAGGACTTAGTCATATGTGCTCAGGTGTTCTAAGGTAGTGTTCATTTGAAGTGTAGCAAATCTCCATCAACAAACTCTTCTTGTTTTGCAAGTTTATTCACCCATTCGAATTCTTCTTCAATTCGACATTCACTGCTCAGATGGATCTAAGACTCACTTCTTACAACTATGTCGAATGGAAATCTAAGATGGCTCTCTTCATGAGTTCCAAGAGCTTCACCATGATACTAAATGGAATTGTGGTCAAACCACTCAGTGTAGTAGAGAAATCCAAGTACTTGGATAGGCTTGATCATTCTAACATCTCCAAAAGAGGTTTGGGACAAGCTCGAATCCCTCTTTAGATAGAAAGATGATCTGAAAGGTCATAAATTGGAGAATGAACTCATATCTTTGAGTCATGAAAGCTTCGAATCCATCAATGCATTCTTAACCATGTTTAAAAGCTTGATCTCTTAGTTGAAGAGATATGAGATAGTGAAAGAAGACAAACAACTTATTCTTTCCATTCTCTCCAAGTTGGGGCCAAACTTCTCAGTTTTTGTCTCCACATTTCAGTAAGCTAATATGTTCATTCCAAAATGGAAGTTTCCCTCACTTGATGACTTCATCCAATCTCTTACTCAAGAGGAGGAGAAGTTAATATCCATGGGAATGATCAAACCAAAGTTGGATTCGTCCCTTACAACTGCTGACGCCAAGAGAGCGAATGCAAAGGAAAAGCAAAATATTTCTGAAAAGAGAGCGAATAATACAAAGCCAAAAGATGTTTCATATCAATCAGATGGGGCTTCGAACTCAAAGAAGAACAATCAATCTCAGAAAGAGAGATCCAAGTGCACATATTGTCATCGGGGATTTCATCCTGAAAGTTCTTGCATGAAGAAGACTATAGACTTGATGGCTCAGTTACTTGAGAAGAACAATCTTCCTGTACCTGCATGTGCAAGGAATTAAGATACTAAACGTTCTAGATCCGAGGAAAAAGAAAGTTGTCATGCCCTAATGGAAAGAGCGTCAACAGATTCTTCATTCATCATAGATTCAGGAGCAACAAGACATATGTCTTACTCCAGATATCTCTTCTCCAACTTCGAAAGCTCAGTTGGCCCTTCCATCATGATGGGAAATGATTCTGTAGTCTCCTCTCAGAGGATTGGAAGAATCAATCTTGACCATGGCTATTTTTCTGATGTGATTTATGTTCATTCTCTCATAGCAAATATACTTGGAGTGTATCAAATGACTCATAATGGAGAACCCAAAAGAGTGATCTTTCTCCAAATGAAGTCGAGGTACAACACATGGTTTCAGGGAAAATCATTGCAAAAGGAGTTGCAAATCATAAGACAAAACTCTATGAGTTTTCACACTTCTTACCTCTCTCAAAGGAGTCTTCTCTTCACTCTCATGCAAATGAAGAGAGTAGGCTATCTCATCTCAACTACAAGTAAGCTCAAAATGTGGTTGAAGGTCTTTTGAATGGCAAAGTTTCACCAAAGAAGATTGGGAAAAAGAGGACTCTTGAAGAAGTGCGAATGCTAGATCCAGATCCACAAGAACCTGAATATCTAGCACCTATTGGTTCAACTCCTATGGCAAAGTGGGCCACCACTACTATATCCACTAGAGATCTTGTTGGAGATCCATCCTCATCATGTCCTAGTTCTATTGATAGTGATCTCACCTATGTTGGCTCAAAGGAAACATCAATGAACTACATGCACATTCAGAAGCAGTTTCATGATGTTCATATTTTTGGATTTGTTCCTCCTTTGAGTGACGATGAGCAAGATTTCACAGCTTATTCACATCAGATTTCAGATTCAGAGTTTGGTTATAATGATGATCCAATTGCACTTGATTCTTCACATGAGATTTCAGATTCAGAGTTTGAATGTGATGATGAGCCAGTTTCACTTGCTTTTTCACATGAGATTTCAGATTCAGAGTTTGGAAGTAATGATGAGCAAGAGAGCGAAGCTTCTTCACATGAGATTTCAAATTTAGAATCTTAAGATGGAGATGATGATGAGAGAATTCTAGATCCAGATCCAAAAAAACCTAAAGATCTAGCAACCGATGATGAAGATGAGAGAATGGGAGATCCAGTTACACAAGAACCTAATGATCCTCCTCTTCCTCAATGGGCAGCCATTACACTCCGATCTGCCGGTGATTTGGTTGGTGATCCACATGATCAGAGAATAACTAGATCAGATTTTCAGAATGGAAGGTTTCCTCCTTCTCATATTGCTGATTCATTTCAAATTGATCGATCCTTCTTCAGAAAAGAAGGAAACTTGCCTCCTTTTGGGGTGAGTGATGATATGCTACATTAGCATCCTTCAGTCTATTTTGAGGGAGGGATTTCTTCCCATTGGGTTTTCCCTCTTTCCTCACTTAGTTTATTTATATTGATTGTACGGGGTGACCTTTGGTCTCAGTCACCAAGACCCTATTTTTAGTTTTCAGTTACTACCTCATAGTATAGCTTGAGGGGGGGTGTTGGAATATTCTCAACATCATTTTTATATTTTGCATGCCTGCATGCAAATATGCATGTTGCATGCATTTGCATGTAATTGCATGCATCCAGTCATCATATTGGTGGTCCTCTCAGCACCTAGAGCTCACTTTCATCTCCCTAGAGCTTTCCTTCATCCCCTAGTAGCCCTCCTACCTACCAGATTCACCGTATTTGACTCGACTTCATGACATGTGCGCCTTTGCTTACCTACCACCAGTTATCTCTCAGTTAGAGCGCCTTAACTCACCTAACAGGTGTCTGACAGTCAGTTAGTGCATTGATTGAGAAGTTCTTCCACTAATTTCTCATGCTGACTACTTATAGCTCCTAGTTAGCTAGTTATGAAGTGTTACTTGACCATTTGACAGCCTCATGCCCCCTCCTTGGAGTCTCCATCCCCTGATTTATGCCTAGATGGTTCGGTTAGACTTAGTTAGACTCACTTGACTGACTATTACCATTTATGACTGATACTACTGACTGGATGATGTCTCCATTGTACTCCAAGCTAGACTTTGAGCATGATTCAAATAGGGATGATTTTAGGGGTGAATTTTTTCCCATGGGAGAATTTTAAGGTGTTTTTAAAATTTAGTGGGCGAATTTTTCATATTAATCCAAGTTTTTCATTATTAAAATTTAGCCCAAATATTATATACCTAAAAAAATGTTTAAAATAGGTTAGCCCAATTCTATTTACTAAGAAAATTTAGGGAAAATGGCATTCGCCCACTCGATAATTGACTTGCAATCATCCTTCGCCCCCCGATTTCCAAAAATGGTGGTTGCTGGGACAAATTAACCCTCTTTGGTTCTTCGAAATTGATGAAGTAGTTGAAATCGCCCCAAATTTCTGGTTGGAATTGGTTTTACAGTTGGATTCGCCCTTTGGAGCTTGTTTTAAGCCCTATATATATGCTGTTGGGTTGCAAGCCTTCGTGATCCGTCATCCTTTGGTTAACGAGCTGGAAAGGAGCAAATTTTCTTTGGTGTTGTCTTCATTGCAACACCGACAATCTTCTTTTGCAGAGCGTTTTAGCAAATTTTTCTTTTTTTAGAGCATCTTAGCGAATTTTTAAGGTCAGGATCTAGCAAAATTTTTAGGGTTTCAATCTATTCTCTTGATCTAGTCTACATAACTTCACATTGCTACTACAATATAAATGCCTATCTTTATATTTTTGTCACTTGTGTCTCCATTTCCCCGAATTTAGTCATACAATTGTTAAGTACTTTTTTCTTTCCCATTCCTATTTTTAGGAAGTTCTAGAAAGAGACTATATTTAGTGTATGTTGTGGGTATTTGCAGGTGGATGTTGAACTCAAAACCCTTATATAAGTTTCGAATTTCTTCTCTACTATTTATTTTTAAGCTTAGTTCGAAAGGTTTTAGAATTCAAAATTTGTTTTTTACAATCCACCCTTTTTTTTAGGGCCAAGACTTGTATGGGAGGCTTCGAGGTTGAAAACCTTGAATAGGTCTCAGGGATTCATTATGTTTCGGGTCTTTGTTGTTTTCCTTTAATGAGTGTTAGGGCTCTAGGTTCGTTTCAAAGTATGAAATAGAAGTTTGAATAGTATGTTTGTGACAGGGTTTGAATTTACTAGGGTTGAAAGTGTTGTAGTCGATTTACTTGCCTCGGTGATAGATGCTCACTTGCCATTTGTTAGGAACCCATGTCAACCCTTCTATTTACTTTGTTAGTATATTGATGTTGGACGCATATGCTTTGTAAGTCGTCCCGTAGTATTTGTTGATCCATAGTTTGTATTATTGTTGTTGGACACATACACTTTGTAATTCGTCCCTTAGTAAGTGTTTATCCATAGTTTGTATTGGCCCATGGTTTGTATTGACACATGGTATTGACCCGTGGTATTGGTGCCTAGACTTAGTATATAAGTTTGTGTTGAGACCAATGAAGGTACCGTGAAGTTATCTGTATTGAGCTTTCTCGAAGGAGGTTTCCCCCTCGAAGTGGCCTACAATCAATAAAAGTGATTTTGAGTTCTATTATTTATGTTATCTCATGTATTATCATTAATTAATTGTTGCAGGTTCTTCACATCTGGTATCAGAGCACTTTCTTGGGTTCGTTGGGTGGAATTTTTGCCAAAATTTATTTTCGCATCTATTGCAAGTTCGGATCTGGGAAAAATCCCTATCCGCTTAACTGTGGGAAATACTTGGGCATAAGCCCTAAAACGCATTGTGAGGAGTACCACAGGAACCCGAAAGTAGATGGCCAATTGAGAGGACCTATCAGTGAAAAGGGAAACAACCCCTACCTGATTGACTAGTTCCCACCCGTGAGGTAAACCAAGAGCTGTCGTTTGTGGCAAAGTAGTTATCAGTTTTACTTGAGCGATGGAGTGAGCGGTACTTCCCCAATACGCAAGCCGTCAGACAGCATTGGTGGCCGAGTGAAACCCCTGAACTATTAGGAATCCGAACATACCTGGGATCCATATCTATTTTCAGTTGAACTGTTGCCGATCACTTCCGCGTCGTTTCAGATCCATTATGAATGTCGTTCCAGATCTAGTCGTTTTAGATCTATTCTAAGTCATTTCAGATCCATCCATTTTCGATCCCTTCTACGCCGTAGTAGATCCATATCTCCCTTGTTTTCACTATGTTTCCCTTGAAACTTCCCTAACACCCCTGTAATCCCATACCACATCTTTCATTCCTGAGGACCCTATCCCAAATTCCACTTCTCAAAGCTAGAAATCTCACATTTGTCTATTTTTAGGGTTTGCCATAACTTCTTTAATTTTCACCCAATTGCCTTCAAATTTTGCCACTGTCTTCATTCCATATTTCTGCTTCTTTGTCCCTCTCTGACAAATTTTTCCATTCTTTCACCCTGCTTCTGAAATCCTCATTTTCTACTTCCATGTCCATTTGAAAGTGTCCAAAACCTAGTCAAACCCCAATTACCCATCAGAGTTTTTCCCAAATCCAAATTTCTCTTTACTAAATAAGGTTTTGTTTTTTGTTTTTCTACCCATTCCCCAAAAAACAAAAAAAAATACTGGTTATGGTTGTCACCCACGCAAGAGAAACAACCATGGAGGAAGCACTTGCAGCCATCCAAACCAAATTCTAGGATCTGGATGAAAAAATCCACGGCCTCCATCTTGAGCATTCAACAGTGAACAACAAACGACACTCTGAGTCTTCATTAGACAATGGGTTCTCTTCTTCCAGCAATTTCCGTGGTCTGAAGCTTGATTTTCCTCGCTTCAATGGTTCTGATCCGACTAGATGGATCTATCGTGCAGAACAATATTTCAGTCTACATAATACTTTTGATGTCACCAAAGTTCCACTTGCATCATTTCATTTGGAACAGGAATCTCTTCAATGGTACTATTGGTACATCAAGGCTCATGAAGAGCCAACATGGCCAGATTTTTTCCAGCTCCTTTTGCAATGATTTGGTCGTAGTGCTTTTGATGACTTCACGAGAGCCCTCACTAAACTTCACCAAATTGGCACTATGAGAGAGTATCAAACAGAATTTGAGAAACTAGCCAATCACATAGAAGGATTGTCTGATGAATTCTACAGGAGTTGTTTTATCAGTGGTATTAAGGATGAAATCCGCTCAGAGGTTAAAATGTTTTGTCCCAACACAATGATGGAAGCCTTGGGGTTGGCTAAGTTGGAAAAAGACAAGATTGCATCCCAACAATGCTCCAAACCCACTTTTGTCCCCTTCTAAAATATGGGTTCTCAACGACCTCCCATCCTGCCAACTCCTCGACCAAATCCTATCAAGCATTTGTCTGAAACAGAGATGCATGCATGCGGAGAAAAAGGGCTTTGTTATACTTGTAATGAGAAATTCACTCGGGGACATAGATGTGTTCAGAAAAAGCTCTATCTCTTGGATATGGATTCTCCACCTTCCTTTAAAATTGGTGAAGAAGCTCTAGATACAATGGATGATCAGGTCGACATTCAGGGGCTGCCTATTGACCCCCCATCTCAGGATGACCAACCAGAGATATCTCTCCATGCTTTATCCGGTGCCACCACCCCCCAAACAATGTGCGTCATGGGTTACTTCAAGAAGCTTCCTCTTACAATACTCATTGATTCTGGTAGCACTCATAACTTCATTGACCCCCAAATTGCCAAACATGATGATTGTTTTGTCCATCCTTGCTCCAAATTTGAAGTCATGGTTGCCAATGGGGGCACCTTACCTTGCAAGGGAAAGTGTCACAATGTGTGTATCTCTCTGGAAGATTATAACATGTGCTCTAACATGTTTGCCTTGTCCTTAGGTAGATGTGATGTGGTTTTGGGCATTCAATGGTTACGCACACTTGGCCCCATCTTATGGTATTTTGGTAAACTTTAGATGTAGTTTTCAGTCAATGGGACACAACACAAATTTACGGGATTACAACCAGGGTCTCTCTGCATCATTAGTTCACATCACCTAGAAAAGATCCTTAAGAAGAATTCACATGGTTTCATCACTCATCTCCATTCCATTCAGATGCACCCATCAATGGTCTCCACTGCTTCCTTGGATAGATATGCAGGTGTCTTTGCTGCACCAGTGGGCTTGCCGCCTTCAAGAGACCTTTTCGGTAAGTATTTAGCCACATCTACATCTCAACAGGAAATGATGGCTATTTTTCATGCAGTACCAAAGTGGCAGCCATCCCTTTTAGGGAATTATTTCTGCATCGAGACTGATCTCCAGCGTCTGGAAAATTTCCTGGAACAACAGGTCTACTCCCCAGCACACCTGAAATGGGTTATCCAACGCATGGGTTATGACTATGCGATCACTTACAAGAAGGGTAAGGACAATATGGTGGCAGATGCTCTTTCTCGCACATTTGATGACCCAGTTTCTCTTATAGCTATTTCTATGCTTGTTCCAAATTGGTTGCAATCTGTTCAATAGGGATATCTCTTCTCTGAACTCCATGCTTCTTCATTGGTAGGGCACTCTGGGTTCCTCAAAACATATAACCGGGAACAATGTAACTTCTTTTGGCAGGGACTGAAAATGACAATTCAACAGCTGGTGGTTGACTGTGATACTTGCCAGGTCAACAAGGGTGAAACGACACTTCTTTCGGGACTGCTCAAACCCTTTCTCATCCCTACACAGATTTGGATAACTATTTCTATGGATTTCCTAGAAGTGCTCCAGTGGTACAATACCATGTCTAAAAGGACGCCATATTAAGCATTCTATGGACAGGAACCCCCAGTTCTTCTTCCATACACCCTCAGCAACTCCCTAGTTTAGGAAATTGACTCGGTTCTTCAAAACTGCAATCATATTCTTCTCATTCTGCAGGACAATCTTCACATGGCAAGAATTCGACTGAAACAACAAGCCGATCAACACCATTCAGAGTGCACTTTTCATGCAGCTTATATGGTTCTTCTTCATCTACAGCCTTCCAAGCAATCCTCTTGAAACTCAAAAGGCGTTAGTGGCCCGGAATGCAACCCAAGGATGCTATAGGGGAACCACTCCTTCAGATTATGCATCAATTTCCACATCTAAATATTTGAGTACAAATCTTTTTCTAAGGGAGAGGGGATGTTAGGAAACCATTTCAACCCTTCTATTTACTTTGTTAGTATATTGTTGTTGGACGCATATGCTTTGTAAGTCGTCCTGTAGTAAGTGTTGATCCATAGTTTGTATTGGCCCATGGTTTGTATTGACACATGTTATTGACCCTTGGTATTGGTGCCTAGACTTATTATATAAGTTTTTGTTGCATCCAATGAAGGTACCGTGAATTTATTTGTATTGAGATTTCTCAAAGGAGGTTTCCCCCTCGAAGTGGCCTACGATCAATAAAAGTGATTCTGAGTTTTGTTATTTCTGTTATCTCGTGTATTATCATTAATTAATTGTTGCAAGTTCTTCACACCATTCCTTCAATTAGTGGCGTGTGCTCTATTTTTTAATAGAAGAAAATCATTTTCTGAGGGGGTTCATTTTGGTTTGATTGGCTAGTGTGCACATAGTGTGCAGTACATGGACATCACAAGAAATCTCGCCTCCTTAGCTGGGGTGATTATTCATGGTGCTAGTAGATTTTGCATTCATGATTTAGAGATGATTTTGTGGTGTGTTAGAGCCCCATTCTATTGGATTGCAGGAGTCACTATTACACAATAGCTTTATGGTGCTAAAAACACTCATTCATTATGCTACCAAAGTCTATTATGCAACATATTTCATGAATTTGAAGGAGGTCCTTTGTTATGCTATAAGAGCCTCTAATGTTTAGTTGCTCCATGGTATTGTAGAGACTTTTCTATTATGGTACATAAGGATTTATCTGAACACTTTCTCATGGTCTCAAGGCAACTTGATTTCTACTACAAATATCATAGTTTTGTAGCAAGGTCATTATTCTAAGGATGCCATCCTTCTACTACAAAATTTGTTTTTATAGCAAAACAAATGCTATAGCAATGGATCAAAGTCAAGTACCCTTATTATGATATTAAATTACTAGGTGGAAGTCAAAGACATTTATTTTTGTGAGGAACAAAGTCTTATATAGAATCTCGATGGGAACTAAAATTAAACCTAGATTGGATGTCGAAAAGATGAAGTGGTTTAATAGATGGGATGAAGCTTATGGTTTGTTGCATCTCTATTTCTGGCAATATTTTTTGCCAAATTCAACATGCAAGTTCACCTAATTAGATATATACTACTTTGGAAGAATTGTTTGATAAGTAGGATGTGTTAAGAGGTCACCGGCTAGAGAATGGGTTCATCATCTTCAACCCATGCATCTTTAACACTATCAAGGACTATCTCATGAAGCTAAAATATCTAAGGTCACTATTGAAACTATGTGGGATTAATAAGTATGAAAAGTGACTAGTTGTGTCCATTCTTGCCAAACTTAGACCTAATTACTCTATTTTTGTTTCTACCTTCAACACTACCAAGAATATATTAGGACTTGTTTGAAGATGCCATCTCTTAATGATTTTACGATGTGCTGACCAAGGAACAAGACAAGAATGTTCATATTGGTTCTACCTATGCCTAAATATGCAAGGTAAGATTTGTATCAGGAACTTCCATGCTTTCCCTGTCTGACTAGTCAAGCTCTTGAATACTGCAAAATTTTCTCTACTTGTTGGTGTACATTGATGTAGGGAATATTTTCCAACCAATCGAAGGCTCTCATATGATAGATCCACGTCTATACTAAGTGTCAAATTGTGATGATGAAATGTCTCAAACCCCTCAATCCATCCTTAAATGAAATTGAAAATAATTTTATGACTTTAAAGATGAATTTGCAAGGTAAATTTCACTAGAAGCACCATAAAATTGGAGGAAATAGAGATGCCAAGGACGTGTCTTTTTGAATGGTGTTGTGCAACTAGGAGCAACAAATGAGAAGGTATTGGTGAAATGGAAGGGCAATGAAGTCAACATTTAGGGTTTGGAAATTGAAAGTACCTGAAGAGGATTTTCTAGAGGTAAATCCTGTTATGAAACATTTAAAAGTTTTTTCTTGTGTACCATGCTTTTTGAGGTCCTCTAGTCAGTCACATATTAGTATTGTCTTCCCTATGGCCTCATATAGGATAACATAAACTAAACCCTATCCAAAATCACATCTACAACAACCTCCTCCAATTACCTAGCTCCATAATAAAATTATTATAATTCTTCCAGTAGATACCCATGCATACGTTCCCTCTATTGATCCCTCTCTAGCAATTCTCACCTTGTCTTGTTAATGCTCTGTATACTTCCTTTTCATCTTTTTTTTTTTTATCTACCCAAAGTTACTAGGGTCTTAGATAATCTAAGTCACGGGAAGGATTGTTTGCTTATGGATTGACCAAGCCTTGAATGTTTTATGTTTTGGTTGGACCCAACTAGGTTATTGGCTTAATTTAGTATTTCCTTGGTCTTGATATTACTAGTAAGGGATTTGAGTATGTAATTGCATATTTTTTTAACAATTGTTGAGGGCATTTGTATGCCTTCACTTGTAGACTTTGGGTTAACGATGGCTTACTTATTGACACTACCAACTTGATCTTTATGGAGTAGTGCAAAAATTATTTAGTTTACACTGGTGTTCTAAGTTGCTTATTTAACATCTATAACATGTTGTTGACATGCTACTTTAAACTTTTGAATGCTAGTAGAGCTTATTGATCAACAACAATTAGGAAAGAAATCGGTCACATTGATTCTACAACAAATAATCTTATAGATATCTTTGCAACGGTTCACTCGGATTGCTTATCAATACATGGTTTAATCTCTTGAATGTGGGATGCTCTTCAACAAATGGGTGATATGGTTTGCACACATGATTTAAAAGACACTTCATAGGGAAACTCTGTTTCTTATAATATTCTCACATAAAAAGTAATAAAGGCCAATAAGGTGGAGCATTCTTCAGATATTAAATGTTGGATCCATCCTTAAAAAAAAATTAAAAAAAAATAATGTTGTTTATCATCATTTGGAGCTAGTTGTTCCACACACAAACCTTGAGTACACTAACTGTACATACATGTGTTATATGTAAGTGCATCAAAGGATGGTAATGGACTAGGAGGGCATAAAAACTATCCTTTTGTCTCTTGGAAGTGATTCTTTGAATATGGTGCTTTTAGTGTCTACTTGAGATGACCCATTGTGCCTATCTTTGCAGATGAATGAAAATTCACAAAACTTACCATTACCATTGGTTATAACTCTTGAGTTCTATTAAGTGCGCTGCTAATTGTGGGTGTTGTTTTGAGAAGCACAAAGAGATCTAGAGAAGAATGACTTTTACCAATGACTAACTAGGAGTCAAAGAAATGGAAAGATACTAGAGGCTCCACTAGAATCCATTGAAAGGCTAGAGACTGTTCTAGAAAAAGAAAGTGTATTTTTTAAATTCTTAAAATTGGGTATGTTAGGAAAATTTTAATCATTATTGTGCAAGAAAGATTTCTTTTATTTAATTAAGAGACATTGACTTTTTCCTCTACCCTAGGAGTCAAATGTTGGGATAAACTCTGTTTATAAGGAAAAGCTACTAGAACTACCACATCACCACCACCGACAACCACGTCCTCCTTTTTTAATGTTTTCTGGAAATACTTATGTGTCTAGCAAAACAACTAACTGGTTAGAAATCAGTCATTTATGGGAGAATAAAGCAATAGTATCTCTATTGAAGAGCTGAATGAAGCATGGTTCTCAATGTCATGTGGAAAATTTTAGATAACTTCTTATAACCCATTGGGGCCTCTTGTTTCAAAATAATGTCATTTCTAATGGTAGCATCATTTTTATTTTTTTTTGCTATATTTCCAAGTTCTACCAATTTTACTCCCTCAAATACCCCTCCATTATCATATGTGAGATGTTTTTTTTTCTCTTGAAAACTCTTGGGTCAACTTCCAGTAAATTTATAGCTATAGATTTTTCCATCAGTTTCTCTTTTAAAGACTTGTATAGATATTGTTTTCTAATATTAGCTAAATATTATTCCAAAAGATGACAATGAAAGAGATATTTTAATATATAATTAACTAAATCATATGATATGACTTAACCCTTTTTTTGACCTCCATTGAATTCCCATTCATGTTCTTACTGATGTTTATTTCCTTGTGCCACTTCTCTAAAGAGACTTGTTGGGGGAGGGGTAAACTAGATTATCTGATTAGATTTGGTGTCAACTAGGTTAGCGATGCAAATGGTCTAGAATGAGAATTCACATCATAGTTTTGGTCGCTGGCAGGAATCATTGGTAGCACAAATTTTCTTTAAGTATTTAGTTTCCTCAAATAATACATGTCAAATCATGCTTTGGATAATGGAAATGAAGTTTGATTTGGGTGCTTTTCCCTTTTTATGTTTTCCCAAAGAATTGTTGTTTTGGATGATTCTCCAAGGGATCCTGAAATAGGAATGTTGTGAAGTGTTTTAGATGACAATTCATTTTAACTGATCAATTTGAATGTCTACTGGAAAATACAAATTATTATATCACTAATCACTTGCTCTATCTTTTTGATAATACAAATATTTACATATAGCCAAAACTGCTTGTGGATTTGACCATACAGATGGAATTCCATCAGCTCATTTACACAGTGAACTTTCCAATAGCGAGATAAGAACAGTTTTGTTGGATGTGATTCTCCAAGGAATCCTGAAATGCAAATGTTTTTGGATGAGAATTAATTTCAACTGATCAATATGAATGTTTACTAGAAACTAATAACTGTTGTATCACTAATGATATTTCCTTCTTTTTGACAAGACAACTTTTAAATATATGCAAAACTGCTAGTGGATTGACCAAACAATTGGAATTCCGTTAGCTTGTATAAACTTGTAAAATAGGCCATGATTGTTGAGGATTAAATATTTTAATAATTCCCTCCATTCTCATTCCTCCAAGGTTGGAGCATAATATATTAATTTGCTCCTGTGGCCCTTTTCTATGTTAAGGTTTTCGTTGAGGTCTTCAAATTTGTTACAACTTCTATGGAAATGTTTGATATTTTTTTACAGCCTTAGATATCAAGTCTAGGAAGCTTTCCAAATTCCATGATGGTCCTTTGTTTCTATCAGACAAAACATCAATATCTACTTTGGAATATTGCTCAAATATTACCTATTGGAGGATTAGATCAAGGCCAAGCTTTAGGCCCTACTTAATTCCCTCCAACTTTACATGGTTGTTAATTGTTGCACTATACACATATAGATATGAATTGACCATTGTCTTCCCTTATGTCCCATCCTACTCCTGCTTTACCCAAAGTCACCTTTTCTTGTCCCACCATTGGTAATTTTGATCTGGCCTCTATCTGGCGGATGCCAATTTTGTTGGGGATGGTCTCCCTTCCCTCATGGTGGTGCTTTACTAGAACACTAATGGAAGGTTTTGTATTCTTGACGCCTTATGCATTTTAGCAACTTTGGTATTTGGTATTTGATGTTATCAGTTTATAAGTTACTACGTTTGTATTCCTTAGGTTAAGTAACACTCTTGGTTTGTTTGGTGGAGTATAGTAATAACCATCTTCTTGCTCCACACCAATATCCGGGACAGATAACCATCTTTTGTGCCAAATGTCTGTAGTTATAGGATTTGTTATCAAATTTAGTGTGCACCTAACTTTTTGTTGTAGAAAATGTATCAAATTAGAAGGGAGATAAACCTAATCCAGAAACAATCCATAAGTGCATCGACAGGTTCATGTTTAAATAGAGAAAGGATTCAAGGTCCACCAAGAGGTCAGCTAGTTTAAATAGTAAAGCATCATCTATACACATAAGAAGGGCCAACTAATTTTCTATTGACAGTGTAAGTCTTCCAGTTCCAACTAAGGGACAACAAGAACAATTAAAGAGACCAACACCCATATATTTCATATTTGACAAACAACCAAAAGACAGTAAAAAATATACAACCATCATGTCCATATTTTTAAGACATGTAACAAAAGTAAGACATTAATTATATTGTAGCCCATGATTTTGTATAGTTCATAAGCATGACATGGGTTTCCAAATTCCCATTAGATGATTCCCAACACAAGTCCTCTCACCAATCAGGACAATATGGTTTAATACTTATGTTAATGTTGAATGAAACTTAATTTATAGTTAACTGGTCAATCATTTTGAGGTTGTCGCCTCCTCATTGTATGAGTGGTGTCTAAGAAAAGGAGATGATATTAGTTGAAATCTAAGGAAACCAAAAGTAATCAACCTAAAAATATTTAATTCAACTGCTTCTGCTTTGGGGGAAAAAAGAGAAATTTTATACCACAAGTAGAATTTTGGTTGGGTTAAAACCATAAAGGCTTCTCGATCCTTGCAAAAACTTCATGACGAGAGTAGAATGTGAGAATAAATACAATTCAGATTCAATCAGATTGTTTCACTTCAAATATGGATGATGATTGCTACCCTGATGCTGAAAAATCAGCCTGCAAGGAGGACAGGTGCAAAATGTTGGGAAAACATCATGAAGGGATGCGTAGGTAGCAAGGGGTGCAAGAGATGCTAAGAATGCTTCAGGAGAAGTGAGGAATAAGCCCAATATTGCATTTCCTACTTTATCACGACCTATTGGGATCTCATTTCTTCTTGTAGAGAATAATTGCTTGATATTATTGCATGATGTAATGTCCCATTACATTGCAGGAGAGGGAGATGTATGTTATGTAACTCTTCAGTATCTAATCAATAATTTGTGAATCCTAATTGCATCATCTTATTAATGGTTCTACTTGTTACTCCCCATTTTGTATTTTTGTCAACGTGTGATTTTGATCATGCTCTTGAAGGGGTGACATTGTTCATTTTGTTGGTTCATTCCCATGATTTGATGATGCCATAGTGATGATATGGATTTTTTGAAGAATGTTGGGCGTGTTCTAGGCATAAAGGCTACCTTGGTATTCAATTGTGGACACATAACAAAGGTAAAGTTCCACTTGATAAGTAGGAACAGAAAAAAGCTTGAAAATCTGGGTCAATTTGAGAGTGAAGGAAGAATCATTGTTGGCTATAACTGACCCAGAGGTTTTCTATAAGACCCAGGTTCTTTGCGGTTTCCCTTAGACCAACAAAACCCCTTCGCACCGGCCCTTTCGGCAACAACCTGCGAGCAGGATGAGGTCTCACCCGAGGTGTATCTATGGGGTGCTGCGGAATCAGATTTCCACAGTAAGTGATGAGCTGCTTGGACGGACGTACTACGCAGCACAACAGAGGGTATGTGCTGCGAGGCGAGACTGCGCAGCGATGGGCAACGTTGTGGTCTGCACCACTGTGTTCTTCTACCGCGGGACTTCTACTGAAGCTACAAACAATCCAACTTTATTCTATACTTGGATTATCTTGAAAGTACTTAAGGTACTGAAATGAATATCACACATCCATTCATTCAAACGCTTAACTGTATATCCTTCTAACATTCATTCATTAACTCAGGGTGTCATGATTTGAACATAGCTGATTGATCTAGTCCACTGTTATACATTCCTTTACTGTGTGTAAGAAAGTGCTTAACTAAATGACTGATTCACTGCCTTCATACACAAGAATAAATGTTCACCATTCCACTATTCATGCGAAACTTAACATATCATTTCCATACTTCTCTAATGGAAAATGCATATAAAATCTCTTCTCATAACAGTATGCAAGGAAACATCTAAACACTCATTGATAGAAAACACAAGTACGCATTCATTCATAAGCACAATCACACAACATGAAATTTAACGTGGTTCACTCCCCCGGGTGGGAAGCTACGTCCACAAGAATGGTTGGTAATATATTTCTTTCAAAACAGATGGGGACAATCGTTCTTAGTCTGCGCACTCAACTGCAGACTCTCCTTCCTCTCAGATAGGTCTCTGCATACACAGCTGTAGAACCTTTACAATCTTCTCGACTCAGAGCTTTTACAATACAACAACCAAAATTGTAACAACAAAAAGTAGAGAGTACCTTCCAAAATGTAACCCCATCCCATACAAAATTGTCTTCTTAAAATAGATCATGCCTCTAAGGTCATGTCTTTACAAAGCCGAAGACCTAAACCCAAATCCCTTAGGGTTTACAAAACTGCATCGGTTTCCCTAAACTGGCTTGCTAGCATCTGGTAGCGTCTACTTCACCATGGCGGTTCTCCACGTCTTCATTCTTTCGCTATCGACCTTCCTATTGCACGCGTGCCAACAAATATCTTTCACTGAACTGTTTATCTCTAACGGTTTCTCCCAACAGGCATGCCAAGACGTCGCTTTCCTCAACAAACTCATGCATTGGCCGCCTGCCTAATTTGCTCGTGCCCGCCGCTCGGCACTCCTAGAGTATCTTTCCAAAATTAGACCATTACTGGTCCATCTGATACCTACACCTGATTCTTGTCCAGCACTCCGATTTGCTGGCTCCACGTGTCTTGACTGCTTCGCAGCACTACCTCCTCGCAGCGCTGGTCTTCGCGGTGCTTCCAAAATTTAGATGCTGCGCACAGCTTTGCAGCTTGATCAAAACTTGGATGCTGCGCACAGCTCCGCAGCACCCTCAACACTTAGAAAAAATTATATTTCTGAGCTGCACTTAGCTCAGCTTTCCTTGCTTATCAAAAAGGTGTTTCCAAAACTTTGTCCCAACCTGGGCCCAACAATAATCAACAATAAAACAGTGGTAAAAGAGGTCATTCCTGGGTTTGTTTTAAACATTTCCATGTATATACAAGCTTTGTCATGTCCTCCTAAATTGATGAGCAACAATCAAAGTGAACTCTGGGCCCTTTTCCCACCTCCAAACTACACTATACAGCATTCTGAGCAAAATATATGGTGACAACAGACCTGAATTCAAAGGTCTGAGCAGTTATAAGGAAATTATGGGCATGCATGTGAATAAAACCAGCAGCAACCTAGTCTTTTTCATCAATTCGGGGTGGAAAATCAGATTTCTCGGTGCATTTTGTCAAACTTGGGCATGAACGGACCCATTTGACAGTAAAAAAGGGAATCCTGAACAGATTTCAACCTCCTAACAGCAGTAAACACACATTTCTGGGCACATCCTAGGGTTGTCCATTCCAATTCTGGGAGTGGGAGGCCTTCTCATGGCAGCAATCCCTGTACAGGTAACAACATTACTATTTCTAGGATATACAAAGTTTTATCATATCTTTATTTATAAGATCCTTTTGGTTTGGATACTTGCAGGTAGTTGTTGGTACCTTCCTATTTGACAGCAAGAAGGATCTTGGACGGGTAGGAAATGGTGAACCTTCCATGGGTACTTTATCAGGATCCATTTCAGGGGGGTCCCCTTCTCCTTCTACTGTTGTGCAATCTAGGGCAGAAACTTCTGCCGGTATCAATCTAAGAAAATGAGGTGAAGGTGAGCAGAATATTGGAGGTGGTAGTTATAATATGCAACCTCAAGTTTTAAATATGACGTCGCTGCAGTTGATGGACTGGGAAGGTGCTCACTTTTAAGCTGAAACAAAGAGTGACACAGAGATAGCCTTGACAGGTGCATGTTTCATTAACTACATCTTTGGTTGGCACCACATCCATGCTTTTCAATTTGAGTTATTGATGGAACTCTTGCTTTGTGCGAGCTTGTTATAAAGTACACATTCCATACAGTCAATTTTTCTGCTTTCCTTCTGATCCTAAATTGAATTTTCCAATCTTCAAGTACTGCACTCTTCTTTATCACCAACTCTGCTCTTCAAATTGCAGTGCATGTGTATGTGTGTGTGTGTGCGCACACACACGCATATCATGTGTATTGATCTTAAAGAGTTCTAAATATCAGTCTGATGGAACACAATTAGTAAATTTTCATTAGCACAATAATATTTAATGGCAAGAAGGCATGATGGTTACCTGGGTTTTATGATTTTATCATAGAATTAACAGCAAGAGATGCTTTAAAAATGATAATTTGAATATTTGAAACAAGAAGTCTCATGGACTTGCTATCACGTGAAGGACTTATCTCTATTGAAATGAAATGTGCATAAGAATCTTGTTTAGTGCGCATCATAAACTAGAAAGGAACTTGTCTAAGAGAGAATACTAAAAAACTGCATTTAAAATGAAGAGAAAATTGCTATAAGCTTTGATTGCAGTGTGCATATATCAACACTTGTTGTAATTGTTGTGGAACACTCACAATTCTGTTAGAAAATAGAGAATAAATGCTAGTGTAGAATTGCTAAGAGAATAATTTCAGGAGCTTTTTTAGAAATTGGATAGTATTTTGGTGAAGCAAACTAAGTGGACATTACATAATATTTTTATCTTCAATTCACATGTCCATCTCTTGCTGTTCATCATGCCCTTTTACATAAGTGTTCAAGGGCTTATAGGGTGTGCTGTATGTCAAGGTTACGGTTGTTTGAAGTTGGGCTGGTGGTCAAGTAATTTGATTGTTCAATTTTCATTTCCTTGAGCTATGTAATGTTCAAATAGGTAAAAGCACAACTTCTAAGAGGATGTCTCAGAGCCTTTGCTAAAGCTGCCAACTAGTATATAAAGGCCCTTAATCATTCATTATGTGGTAAGGAAGAGGTGTTGCTTCTTTACTTTTCCTTCTTGTTTGTTAGATGATTGTTGCATTATCCCCAGAGAATCATCCAAGGAGGTGCACAACATTTCAATGTATTTCTTCAACCTAATTATCTACTTCTATTGCCTTCTTACTGGTTCGTCAAAATGAGCAAAGCATTTTTTTATTATTATTGAAAAATACTTCTTATATTCACATAAATGTATTTATAGATAAAGTGTAAAAGTTTAGACCCCAAATCGGTTTCAAATCTCGATAAAAATCATAGTTTAATGCCCAACCCCATTTCAGTGACTACTGAAAATCACATTAGCATAAACTAATTTTTATAACTTGAAACACTTGAAATCTATCACTGCTACGGAACAGAAAATTAAAAGCACACAAGAAATTTTTTGCACAGTAGAGTTTTGGGCAAATAGCCCCTAGAAAAAACCCCTGGATCAATTCTCAGCTCTGTTTTGACCATAAATCAGCAATAGTAGGCATCAATTCCAACTTTGTGCATAGTTTGAAGCAAATTCTTGAGGTTGCAACCCTAAAATCAGTCCATGTGCACAAAAACAACTGTGTAAACAACTCTCTTCTAATTCTAGCCATGAACAGGGCAACAGAGAAGTGTTAGATCGCACCACCATGAAGCTTATTTTTGTGTCTATTGAGGAGGGGCATCACCTGTGGAACCCTTATCTCAACATGTTTATACCTTGATAAAATTGTTTAGGTGCTTGCTCGAAGGGTAGCGTTCAACCCTACTAACAAAGAAAGTCATCATTTTCTGTAATGTGTTGTGTATTTTCCAACTTGATCTTGGCGTTGAGTTTCTTGTTTGATGAAATTTATCTGATATTGTTCAAATCTGTTGATTTTGTAGAGAGATGACCAGCCATCACTGTCAAGTATATCATCCTTCTATGGGGAATGATTGGGACTTGTAGCCTCTACCTATTGTTTCCAAACCAGCTCCAAGATTGTTTCCTAGGTTCTCCATGTTTCTTCCTTCTGCTTTCCAAGTTCTCCCTTGTTTCTTCCTTCTGCTTTCCAAGTTCTATTGTTATTTTAGTGTCTAGAAGATCCATCTTAAAATGCATCAAATGTGCCATCATTTTTGATTTGGGGATCATAATTAGCATCTTGAATTTTGGTTTCTATTTTTTTATTGATCTGCATATTTCATGAGCATAATATTGACCTAAACATTCCCCATCCATCTCTTGATGCAGTTAAGCTGAGGGCTGAGTTGCATTTATGCTTTTGTATAAAAATATATTGTATGGTAGTCGATGTCCAATTTACGAATGTATTTTGGTTTTTATTTAGTTGATTGATCTGAGTATTTCAGTAGCACAATAATGACCTAAACGTTGCCCATCCATCTCTTGATGCACTTGAGATGAGGGATGAGTTGCATTTATGGTTTTGTTTAAAAATATATTGTATGGTACTCAATGTAAATTTACAAATGTATTTTGTCTGGAATTTACGCTAGTTGCATGTTTGTGAGTATTTGTTGGTTATTAAAAAATATTGATGTTTCCTTTCAAAACAATCCTTTTGCCTAGACAGTTACAATAAGTGTATTTTCATATAATATCGTGGTCATCTTCCTTCTTTGCATAGAGGCTTCTATCTATGCCAATAGTCGTAGATTGTTATGGCTATCATACGATTTAATGCTCATCCAACTGATTGCTCTTTTTGAAATTGGATTTGTATTCTTGTTTCAAATTATCAACATCATTTCCCTACCTAGCAATATTTGTAGGGTCAATAAAATTTTCATGTAAACTACTTGCCATTAATCAGTAATTATAAATTGCAAAGAATATTATTATATAAATTATTCATCAAAATAAATCTTTTGTATTACTATTTTCCAGAGTGTATTTGGTAGGGATGGCAATTCCTTACCAACCTATGGGAATCTCAGACTAAAGTCAACCAGTAATAGTTGGTTCTCAAGATTTTGTACAGTGTGAGTTATTATGAATTTCCAACCATGGCTATAGCCTGCAAGCAAGTTTTAATATTATGTAAAAGTGCACATGGAAAGTAATTATGGGCTTTGAAAATCAATTCTCAACCATGTTTCGATATCAAAGAAGCATCCAATCCCAAGGCTGGGTCTGTTTTGAAGCAACTCCAAAACTGTAATTATGGGCCATGAATCAAAGGTAAAAAGGATTAATCCCACCCCAAATCAGTAGTAAACAAGCCTCCTTGAATTATGGGCATATATGAAAGTTAAGACAGCCCTTAAACAATAATTCTGGGCATACTGTAGTAGTTATGAGCACTTAAATAGTGGTAGAACATGGTTTTTGGTGACTTGACTTGGAATGAATGATCTAGTTGGGTGATTATGAACAACGATAATTCCCTAGTGGTTCATGGATGCCCTAAATAATTGCACTTAGACTCATCCTCTAAAATATGTTATGTGTTAAAACTGTAACTCAATAAGTTTCCCACAAGTATGGGCATAAGAAATAGCATCTTGAGTAAGTTTCCCACAAGTATGAGAATAAAATACAACATTCTGAGTTGAATGTGATGTGAATAACAGTCAAAAGGACCTGTCCCGTACTCTTACAGCCTTAATGTATAATTTCTGGGCATAAATTATCAGTATCCTAGGCACTTTCCAAATAGATATGTGCAATTCCAATGAGTAAACAACAATTCTGGGATTTGAAAACCAATTATGGATGATGCTTTGACATCAAAGAAGCATCCAATCTCAAAGCTAGGCCTGTTTTGAAGCAGTAGCACCCCTACACTGTGAATTATGGGCCATGAATCATAGGTAAAAGGGATTAATCCCCCCCAAATCAATAGTAAACATGCCTCCTTCAATTCTGGGTAGATCTGAAAGTTAAGACAGCCCTTAAACAATAATTTCGGGCATATTGTAGCAATTATGGGCACTTAAATAGTGGTGGATAATACTATTTCTCAGATCTGGGTGGTCCGTTGAAGAGGTTCAGTGGTGAAAATAATTGATTCAATAGCGGTAAGGTAATTCCTGGCATGGACAACATTTCAAGTGAGCCTAAGACGTATGCATTAGGGCAGCACATCAGCCATTTCCCCCTCCAAACAGTCTTGAAGCTTCAATATATGGTCTTGGGTAGGCTTGTATCATCATTGGAGGCTAGCGTTCAATGGTACTTTAGTCCATAGGAAGGCCACACCTCCTAGAAGTATGTATATGGGTCGTTCCAGCCTGATTGAGGTTCAAGCCTTGAAGATTTTACATCAGTTGGAGTAGCTATGCTTTGTAACAGTGAATGCTCACGTTATGTTCAGAAAGAAGGGTGTGCCCAACCATTTAAGAGACATGATGGAAGAGAGAACCGTATTTACACTTACTTGGAAGAGCATTTCTTGTTGGAAAATTCCTAGATCCTCTTTAAATTCCTTGGAACACTGACTTCTAGATGAATTTTTGGTTGCATTGTGGGCACATGTTGGTGGAGCAGCCACCTTTTGGAAGATCAGTTGCACATTCAGGGTCAATTTAGAAGTGTATGGGGCAAGTATTGAAGTGCCTGGGTGCAATTTTGAGTGTGTGGGGAAAATATTGAAGTGTATAGACGTTTTTATCATCATTGGGAGAATTTTGAAGTGGTCGAGGGAAGTATTGAAGTGCATGGGGCGTTTCTATCATCATTGGGTCAATTTAGAAGTGCATGGGGCATGTATTGAAGTGCCTGGGGGAAATTTTGAAGTGCTTGGCAAAAATATTGAAGTGCATGGGGAGTTTTTATCATCCTTGGGAGAATTTAGAAGTGCGTGGGAAAATATTGAATTGCTTAGGGCATTTTTATCATCTTTAGAAGAATTTTGAAGTGCCCATGGCAAGTATTGAAGTGCATGGGGCGTTTTTCTCGTCACTTGGCAAATTTAGAAGTGCATGGGGCATTTTTCTCATCACTAGGTGAACTTAGAAGTGTCGGGGTTGTTGTTTATCAATGTATGGATGCTTTTGTAGTGTTGGGACATTTTAAAACAGTGATGGGAAAAGTTATCACTGGCCGAGGTAAATTTGTGTGGATTGAGGCATTTTTGTGATTGCATAGGTGATTATATCATTGTCGGGTCTTTTTCTCCCTTGCCTAGGGAAAGTATTGAAGTGCCTAGGGCATCTTTATCATCATTGGATGAATTTTGAAGTGTCTAGGGAAAGTAATGAAGTGCCTAGGCAAACATGGAAGTGGACGGGGGTGTTTTTATCTTCGACGCGAGAATTTTGAAGTGCCTGGGGAAAATATTGAAGTGTATGGGTGTTTTTATCATCGTTGGGAGAATTTTGAAGTGGTCGAGGAAAGTATTGAAGTGCGCAAGGCATTTTTCTCATCACTGGGTGAATTTAGAAGTGCATGGGGCAAGTATTGAAGTGCCTTGGGGGAATTTTGAAGTGTTTGGGGAAAATATTGAAGTGTGTGGGGATTTTTTATCATCCTTGGGAGAATTTTGAATTGCCTGGGAAAATATTGAAGTGCTTAGGGCATTTTTATCATCTTTAAGAGAATTTTGAAGTGCTCGAGGCAAGTATTGAAGTGCCTGGGGTGTTTTTCTTGTCACTTGTTGAATTTAGAAGTACATGGGGTGTTTTTCTCATCACTAGGTGAATTTAGAAGTGTCTGTGGTTGTTGTGTATCAATGTATGGATGCTTTTCTAGTGTTGAGACATTTTAAAACACTAATGGGCAAAGTTATCACTTGCCGAGGTAAATTTGTGTGGATTGAGGCATGTTTGTGATTGCCTAGGTGATTATGTCATTATGGGGTGTTTTTCTCCCTTGCTTATGGAATATTTATCATCATTGGATGAATTTTGAAGTGTCTTGGGAAAGTAATGAAGTGCTTGGGAAAACATGGAAGTGGATGGGGGCGTTTTTATCTTCGCCCCAAGAATTTTGAAGTGCCTAGGGAAAATATTGAATTTTATGGGTGTTTTTATCATTGTTGGGAGAATTTTGAAACCGAGCAAAGTATTGAAGTGTGCAGGGCGTTCTTCTCATCACTGGGTGACTTTAGAAGTGCATGGGGCAAGTATTGAAGTGCCTTAGGGGAATTTTGAAGTGCTTGGGGAAAATATTGAAGTGCATGGGGAGTTTTTATCATCCTTGGGAGAATTTTGAAGGGGCTCGGAAAATACTAAAGTGCTTAGGGAATTTTTATCATCTCTGGGAGAATTTTGAAGTGTAAGTGCCCAAAGCAAGTATTGAAGTGCCTGAGGCATTTTTCTCCTCACTGGTGAATTTAGAAGTGCCTCATTGGGGTGTTTTTCTCATCACCAGGTTGATTTAGAAGTGCATGGGGCGTTTTTCTCATCACCAGGTGGATTTAAAAGTGCATGGTGCATTTTTATCATCAACAGGTGAATTTAGAAGTGGATGGGGGCGTTTTTACCTTCGTTGCGAGAATTTTGAAGTGCACGAGGCAAATATTGAAGTGTATGGGTGTTTTTATCATCGTTGGGAGAATTTTGAATTGGTCAAGGAAAATATTGAAGTGCATGGGGCATTTCTATCATCATTGGGTCAACTTAGAAGTGCATGTGGCAAGTATTGAAGTGACTTGGGGAAATTTTGAAATGCTTTGGGAAAATGATGAAGTGAATGGGGAGTTTTTATCATCCTTGGGAGAATTTAGAAGTTCCTGGGAAAATATTGAAGTTTTTAGGGAAATTTTATCATCTTTCGGAAAAAATTTACGTGCCTGGGGCACATAAAATCAAAAGTTTGAGTCTTACTAGCAAAAGATTTGCCAAATTTTTACTATATTTTATAAATCAGTGAAAATTTCGCCAAGTTTTTACAATTTTTTATAATTAAGTGAAATATTCATCGATATTTTACAATATCTTATAATTTAGTGAAAGATTCGCCAAGATTTTACAGCATTATATAATGAAATGAAAGATTCGCCCAAAAAATATATATATACATATTATATTATTGATAAAATCACCTTCAAGTTTTCCTATATGTCGAGGAGATTCAACCATTTTTTATATATATAAATTCGGGGGGGTTCTTAAAATCATCCCTGGCGGTAGTCTTCTGACGCTTCTTAATAAAATAATGCAACGGATTGCTAGCCAGTAAACCAGCCAACCGACGAGATCGACGGAGAGGTGGATCTCGATCCACGATGAATTCAAAAAGTCAACAAATAAATGTCTCCTAATGGCCTACTATATCGTCATGGAGCACACACCTAAGAGAAAATACATCCAAATGCACACAAACAGGACTGGCTCAAGGGACCTCCCGACACTACAGCCGGTATGTCTCGCCTAGGAGAGGGTTGAGACTCCCAAACTATAACTGGAGGTAATAGAATCAGTTATAAGGTCCTGCAGACTTCACTGCGTGAACAAGGTCAAATCTTTGTGCAAACACAACTGTGTTGTCTGACCCCTATCTGAATCAGGACACTCACAGAATAACTGCTGCAAGTACCCTATGTGATACCTAGGTAAAGCAACTATGGCCACCATGTATAACCAATGCTCAGGGGAACAGTCGCAGGTGGGATCTGTCATATGGGCAAGGTAACTAAGCCCGAAACTCAAGAGGGTCAAATCCCCCAAGAATCCCCAGATACAAAAAATCCTGGAAATATCTCCCATGTTCAGATAGTATTGGAGGGCTATCTCCCCAACCAACCTCCCATGACCTCATGCTTGACTATGGTTTTAGTAGAGAAACCTGAGAACACTGATGTATACCATGGGTTTCACCACTCCCTAGTCAGACACATAATGTTTGGTTCAATAGTCTTGGATTGTTAACTCACAGTGATCTATTCCAAGACTCTAAACCTATACTAGTTGGTGCATACTATAAAAGAAAAAATTGTTTCTAATCAATTCTTTAATTAAGTGTTCATTTTAATGGATGTGATTACTCAAAGGATATGGTCATGAAACTAATGATGTGAAAAGACTAAATGATATGCACACCCGGAAAATACTAGACTCATCTATCCATAAACAAAATATGCCACTATATGACAGTCAAACCAACGTTTCGTTTTTTGAAATAAAAATGAAATCTCTTTATAATTTCATGCACAAGCAAGACCTAATGAAAGCACAAGCACTCTGATGCAAAATGCAGATGCATAAAGCAAAAAAAAAATTATATTTTCAATTATGAATGAAATGAAAATGCAAATAATGTTTTTTGTATTTTTCAATATAAATTAATGAAAAATGCAAATGGAATCAAACTTTTCAGAAAAGAATGTAGAGCATGCAATGCAGATACCCCAGCAAACTCTAAAAATCAAGACTCAGCCAAGCTAATGAGCTATAAAACAAAAAATGGTTGAAAACCAAAAGCTCAAAAGCTAAAGAAAGAGGAGTTTCTAGTCAGTAAAGAGGCATGGAACAGTCAAAATATAGGCCTAATAAGATTTAGGAACACCCAGAATTCACCCAGCAACAACCAAAGATAAAAAAAAAAAAAGCAATCTCGAAATTGTACGCAATTGTTCATACAATAATATAGTGTATACGCAGGATAATGTACTGACAGTAGAGCATCCACGTGGGCTAAGCAAGGTTGACCCGCGTACAGGGAAAGGTAGGTGGACCAAAAATGAATCCAAAGACCAATAAATATCAAGATTTTCTATGCAGACTCTAACATCCAATCAGAAAGACAGAAACTCGACATAACAGAGACTCAAAATAAGGAAAAATGCCTAAAATCCCCAAAATGGAGGTTCCTCCCCAGCGGAGTTGCCATTTCTGTTATGAAGAAAAACTTCCTATGACTTGGGGTAGACCACAACAAATAGATGACTACCAGAAATCAACTCAATTCCCAATGCATGTTATATAAATGTAAATGCTAAGATGTGGAATAAATAACCAACCTTCAATTGGACGTTTGATTTAAATCCCCGTTGAGCTTTCAAATCTCTACACTTGAACCTGCAGCTTAGTCTCAACAATAAACACAAGCAAGTGCATATAATATATGAAAGATGTTAGCATAAATGATAGCATAGTCCATGATATAATAAGCAAATGTACCCAATGTTAATAAACCATTCACAACATCAATTGGACTAGAAAATGAGTATTTCTATTAATGAAAACAAGAATTACATGATACAACCTCTTGCCGAAAACGCATCTGAACCGAGAATTAGGTCCCTCCACTTGTGTCTCCACCACTTCAATACCTCGTGTAATGGAAAACTCAAGATAGGGAAGAGTTTGGTAGGTGAATATAAGAGGTTCACAACAACTAGGATCAATGGATGTAGACTCAATATATGGAAAAAATCCAATAGAGTTTCGATGCTCTCCCTTTCTCCTCCTTCCATGCACCATAAGAGCTCAATATATAACCTTCCCAAGGTAGGTGAAAGGTCGAATCGAGTCATTTTGGGATACATGGAGGGCCAAAGGTCACCCTATGACCACTTTTTGGAGTAAAAAAGTGAGTTTTTACTATAATTTACCATTTAAATCGATGAACGTGGGCCATGGTGGGACATCCCACGCATGTGTGAGTTTCAGTAAAGAAGCTCGTGTACAGGAACAAAAATAGGGAAAAAGGAGTTCCTGGACGGAAAAAAGTGGTTCTGATTCAATCAAATGAATAACAAAGTCCAAATAGTATAAATGCTCACAAGGTGGAAAAATACATTGTAACAGAAGGTAATATGGCAAACATCTCAAAAACGATACTGATTGATATTTCCACCAAACCTAATGTTGTGGAAAACATCTTTATTGGAGCAACTTTTTCTCCACAGGAGATCACTTTGTATACCAATTTATTTAAGGAATTCCATGACATTTTTTCCTGGTCTTATGAGGAGATGTCAGGAATTGACCCCTCCATTGTGGAGCACGTTATCATGACTTATCTTAACACAAAACCAGAACGATAGAAACTTCGTCCGGTCAACCCTAGGAAAGTTGTGGCCATCAAGGCTGAAGTTGAAAAACTCCTTAAGGTCGGCTTCATCTATCCAATCAATAAAAATCAAGGGACCATACATGTATGTACAAACTTTAGGGACCTTAACAAATCCTATCCAAAAGATAACTACCCCACACCATTCATAGACTAGATCATTGATGTGTGTGCAGACCATGAAATCTTCTCTTTCATGGATGGTTATTCAGGATACAATAAAAAAAAAAAAAAACCCGAAGACCAACACAAGATGGATTTTATTTGTCCCTGGGGTACCTTTTCCTACAGTAAGATGCCTTTCGGATTAAAGAATGTTGGAGCTACTTTCTAGCGAGCCATGAACTTCGCTTTCCATAACATCAAGCACGTTGTCAAACAATATCTGGATGATCTTCCTACATGATATTGGAAGAGACGAGATCATCCTGACCATTTACAACTCGTATTTGAAAGATGAAGATACTATAAGATCAGTTTAAACCCTAACAAGTGTGTATTCTGCGTCGAGTCTGGATGTTTACTGTATTGGAGAAAACTCACTATGGCTTGGGAATACCACAACAGACAGATGACTACTAGAAATCTACTCAATTCTCAAAGCAATGCTATTATAAATGATAATGTTAAGATAATGGAGAAATGTAACAAACCTCGATCCAACGTTTGATGTAGATCCCCGTTGGAGCTTTCAATCCACACACTTCCAAGTACTCGTAATTTGCAAATTAGTCTTGACATCCAATATCCAAAAAGTACATATAATATATAAAGATCATTAACATTATCAATAATAATGGTCCATAATATCATAAGCAAATGTAACCCAATGTATAATAAACAACATTCACACCATGAATGGACGAGAATATGAGTATTTCTATTAATGAGCAAGAAGAAGTACAAAGTGATACGACCTCTTGTCGGCAACCAATCTGAACTAAGATCTAGATCAATCCACTTGTGCCTCCACCACTTCAATCCTCCATGAATGGAAAACTCAAACTAGAGAGGAGTTTGGAAGGTGAACATAAATGGTTCACAACTACAAGGATCAATGAGTGTAGACTCAAGATAGGGAAAAAATCCACTAGAGTTCTCTTACGATTCTCTTCTTCCTCCCATCCATAGGCCATATGTGCTCAATATATAGTCCTCTCAAAGGTAGGTGAAAGGACACATTGAGGCGTTACTTGGGTAGATGGAAAGCCAAAGGTCACCCAATGACCACTTTTTGGGAGTAAAAAGTAATTAATAGTGGTTTTTACCATTTTACTTGATACCCGCAGGCTATCGTGATGCAACTCACGGGTACGCATGCTATAGTGATGCAACATGTGGGTAGGAATAAAAATAGGGCAAACTAATGTCACTGAAGGATAAAAATGGATTTGAGTCAATGAAATGGATCCTACAGGCCAAAGAATGTTGATGCTCACATGGTGGAAGATTTCTGTGTAACAAATGCCCCCTAATGTGTGAGGTCAGAGACTGAAAGTGCCACGATGGCCAAAATACATTATAAAACTCAGAAGTAGAGTGATGGAGACACAAGTGGAAAGAACGGTTCACTTGTCATAATACAATAATATCTATGAATACATGTTGGTATAGTACAACAATATGATACAATGGCCATGAATAGGCAGTACATAAGTAGATACATGTCATAAGTGATCATAGCCATGATCCCTCTACAGTAAGATATGATCTTCTGCTGAAAAGAAGACAACTGGTGCAAACTAGAGGTACAAACTGCTGAAATCTAAGAGGTGATATCTCAGATGTAAATTCAAAGTCATATGTAGCATACTGAATGCCACAATCACCTGGGGTCTTCTACACAAGTCTTCGACGGTGCAAGTCCCATCAAGTGAATAAAGGAGTTGAGGTCGAACCTGATGAGACATCGTCTGATTACCGGTCAATGATGTATACTGTTAACAAACGCGAGATGACCCACCAGTAATGAAAATGGGCATCAAGGCACAGAGCACAATCATCAGAGTGTGAATAAATGGGTTGAAGCCGAACACTAGGATGAATCCATCAATTAGGGGACATTGATGTATTCCCAAAACTATTGATGGCGAGAGAACCTGCCACTAATGACTACAAGCCTCAAGGTACTCAACCGAACTCTAAGCCTCAAGTCCCGGAATAAATGAGTTGAAGTCGACGGAACGAGACTCGCTGGAAGGAGGGCATTAAGGCATCCCCCATCAACCAACACGAGGTACCAGCAATGCTGAAAGATTTGGAAGATCTCAGGTGAAACGGACTGACTCAATAAGGATGGCCGACATGCAATAGTCAAGAGATTTGATGAGTGGCCGACACTGGTTTCAGGACTTCCTTTGAACAAGAGCATGAGCAGATGGATAGACTCAGGCAGCATAGATTTAACATAAACTGTGCAACGCAGGAGGCATTACAAAGGGCTCCATAATGACTGGAAGCTTAACCAATCAGTGGAGAAAACTAAGAAACAAGTACAACTCCTAAGGCCCAACTATAGTCCCGACTCATAATGTATGGAGTGGAATGAATGCTCTGTTCAAAGGTGACACAACAGCTGCCAACAAGAAATAGTGACCATAATCCCGTCCGGCTTTTTGGGATATTTGAATTTTTTTTTGTCTTTTTCATATTTGGGAAAAGCTTGAAAAAGAATAAAATTGCTTATAGTACAACAAGTGAGGGAACGAGCATCAAATAGCTAGCAGACTAGTCCCAAGCAGTGGAACATACCTATGCTCAATGCAAGGAAGTGCGTGTAGGATGTGGACACTCGGGGGTGTGTTCCCTCAGGCTCAAAGGGTCATCAAATTGTGAAGGGAAAATATATAAGCTCTGCAAGGCTCTACAGGGAAAAGTGCTCAGGCACCAGGCTAACAATTGAATAAGAGAGAGCCGGCACAAGGCTCAAGCGGCAAGCAGGATGATGCAATGCAATCACAACATGATATAACTAAGGGGAGTTCTTTTTCGTAAAGTTAGTCTGCTCACCCGAAAAAGTGTAAAACAATGAGAGAAGAAATCTTCTAGTCATGTATGTCTAGAGTATACCTTTTTCGTAATTAATCCACAAAGGTCCGGAAAAGGGGTAAACTTATACCTAAGTGAATGTCACTTCAAATCCTTTAACGAGTCTAAAATGACAAGTATACTCTGCAATCTTGTTTGATTTTGAAAAAGTCTAACAAGGGCTTAAAAAAGACTTTATAAAAATATTTTCTGTAAAGGTTTAACGAGCCCGAAAAAGTAAACTCGTGACCTCCTTACTATTTTTAACGAGCTTAAAGGAGATATGGAAGAATGCTCGTAATGAGAGCAGACGAGTGTCAGGGATATATGAGACTAGTTCCAAGCGCATGGGACAAAGCTATGCATAATGCAAGGAACATGAGCAAGATAAGGACACTCAGGGGGTGGTGTCTGCGAATTCGGATAGTAATAGGTTCAAATGCATCATAACAATGGGGAGGCCTAAACCTATATGCAAGGTTCCGAATATTCCTACCATGGCCGAAGCAAATGTCGAAAAGGACCAGTAAACAAGTATAAGTCCAGCTAAGAATCTTGTCTCCAAGAAACATAAGTACCAAGATCATTTCTAAAACGTACGTAAAGAAAAATCCAATACAAGTCACTGTAGTAGAAACATTTTCAACTTCACTATTGTTAACCTCAGACATAACGCAGGTAGAGCTAACCACTGAAGGTGTCATAGTACCAATACCTGAGGGATCAAAATGATCATCTCCAAAATGAAGAGCAAAGCTAAAGGATGTGAAGGAATCTGCAGTGGCAAATTCATCATCACAGGAGTTGGAAATTCTAGAAGTAGAATCGAACTCATCAGGATCACCGATTTGTGGATCTATAGGAGAGCTCAAAGACTCATTAAACTCAAACGTCAAATCAGGGTTGGACGAGACGGTGAATGGATCCAAATTCAAATGGATGGAAGGTTGTATTATAGGCCCATCTTGTTCAATAAGATCAAGGGGAGGAGGGGAATGAGATCTATGATAAAGATCCCCCCACGGATTGTCGTCACCACCCATGGCCTCAAAAAGAACTCCATCTGAAGGTAGGATGCTATCGAGGCAATCATGTGAACAAGATAGGTTGGCTGCCAAAACTAGCAGCGTAATGGGATCTTCCTCAACTGTCTGGGAAGAAGAGAGATCTGGATCTGCAGTGGTTTGTTGGATATGATCGTAAGTGAGCTCCACTACAGATAAAGGCATAGACATCTCGATGTGCGCAATGTCTCCAAACGTGGAACTCATGGATGGTAAAGTCCACGGATCATTTAAATAAGAGGTATGAAACAACGTATTATTCGAAGGAGGAGGCACACTGTCGGAAATGGTTTCAATAAAATTCACAGGTGCGGAATGATTAAAAGTTCCCATCAATGAGGGGTTGTTATACCTCCATATTTCATAGTGTCGCATCTTCACCACAAAAAGAGTTGACGACACTTCCCCTACTGCTTAAAACACCCAGAAGAGAAAAATGATGAGTGATCCTTGAAGGAAAATCTACCCTGTCAAGAAGCAACCTAGCTGAGACTTCATTTACCGTTACTACCGCGCCTTGCTCCATCTTAGGAGCGCGGTAGTCCGTACTACCGCGCTATGCTCTTTCTCTGCCACGTAGTACTACATCGTTATGCTCTGTTCTAGAGGCGCGGTACACCTTTTTTAGCCTTTTTGCCATGGCTTGTGGGATTTTGATTTTCCCAATATCCACCCTTCTCTCTTGTTGGTTAACCCTACCACACACTATAAGAGAAATGCATTCCATGAGCAAAGGGGAGGACTCTTGGAGACATCAAACTTATGATCTTGAAGCTTTGTAGAGATAGCTAGAGGAGAAAGCACTTGGAGCTGGAAGTTGGCTTGGATATCAAGCAACCATTGTAAGTGACTTCAAGTTGATAATAGAACATAACTTGTCTTGTTTCCAAAATCACATGTGTTGATTTTGTTTCAATGATATGATTTGTATCTATTGTAGATTTAGATCCTAACTCATATTTCAAGTTGCTAGAGAATTGTATATGCTTGTATCTTGGTTTCATTTTGACAGGTTCATTCGCGAGGACTTGGAAATTAGAGCAACCATAAAGACAAGCGATTGGATTGAAGGTCAGTTAGATTTCTTCTACTTCTTCTAGCACTTTAATCTTGAGATGTCTATTTACATCTAGGAATTCAAGGTAGCATTTGTTTAGTTTTGTCTTAGTTTAGAGTTAGTTAAAGTCTACTTTAATCTAAGAGAATTTTTACTTATTCGTAGGGAAAAATTCTACCAACAAGAATGGCGACTCCGCTGGTTTGAACCCCATTTGATTGATTGAGTTCACTTTCACCCATTTTTTGATTGTGATTTTTTCTTTCTCTTCAAACCAGTATTGAATTTTGGTCTCTTTGACCTTTATTCACCCCTCCTCTCTGTATTTTTCCTCCCTGTGTGATCAGTGAGTCCTCTGGGTCTGCAGCAACCCTGAAAAATTCATCTTTCTTTTCAAAAGTTGCGCTTTTCCATACTTTCCAACAGTACCGCGCCCTCAGCATTGACCACAGCGCGGTAGTACCGCGTATCCTACATTCTTACCAGAGCAGTAGTGTAACAGTACCGCGCTCTAGTCTTATTCTGCCACACGGTAGTGTCTACATACTGTCAATTTTTTCTTCCCTGCTTGGTTTCCTGAGTCATTTTTCATTTTTCTCTGCCTTAGTTGGTGTTTTCTGTTGCCTGTTACCATCCTGTTCATTACATAGTCTTTGCGGTGTGTTTATTTCTTTTGTGAGCTTGATTATTTTGTGAGTTAGTGGCATTATTTGCACATTGGGTCACCCCTTCAGTTTGATTGCATTGGCTTGATCTTCTCATCACAACCAGACCATTACTACTATTCTCTTTTACTGGATCGTGTAGCTTTCATGGTCATATTGTTTCCATTATTATCATTAAAATCTATATTAAAAAATTATCATTGGAGAACATTTGTGTTGTTTGGATTGAAATGGTCTAGCAGTATTATTATGCATTAGGAAGTGAACCATTGAAATTTGCCACAGAAATTCTCATTTTTTGAAGCATCTTAATTGTAAGATCAGTGAATTAGAAAGAAGTGTTTATTTCAGTTTGGATCTATTTACAAAAAGAAAACAAAAAAAATTTGTTTTGGTTTTTAATTGCTTGTGAAAGTTTCATGCATTTATGATCGAAGAACTCTCTCTCTTCCATAGCTAGTTTTCATCGAATACAAGGCTTATTTCGATTCATTCTCACTTGCATGGTTTGGGTCGTCACAACACTACCAAGTTTCACGTCCATTTACCCGATTGAGTAATAAAACCACTAAAATTAATCTTCCTAACTAAATCAACATTAACCTCACTTGAGGAAATCAAAAGAATTTGGTAGTTAGGTAGGACATCGGAGGCATCAAAATAATTCCCCCTTGTCATTTTCATCTGAGACATAGTTGTTGTCCTCTAGGGAACTAAAATCCTCTAGTATTTATTGACACGGTCATAGCCAATTTATGGAGGGGCCTCCTAACTATTTTTAACTTTTAGGGGTTAAACCGCCGCGAGATTGAGAACCGGACGGACTCTGTGGAATGCCGCACTCCACTTAGCCCTAAGGCAACATCGATCATTGTCTTCCTTGTAATTCATAGTAATGCAAGGGTGATAAGGCAGAAGCACCGAAAACCTTTTCCAACGTGTCATGAAAGAGGTCGCTTAGTGACTTTTTCTACTAGGGCTCTTTTACCCAGGATCCCTTTTGGTAGAGGAATATCCTTCTCATATTGGTCTCTCACGTTGTATTGTTCAACTTGGATTTCATCACCTTGCGAAGGATACAGCTTGTTGAGGTCTCCAGCTCTTAGTTAGGAGTTTGCTTGTTATCTCATCTTTATAGAGGGTCATTTTTCTTTTTAGTGACTACTTGTTGGCATTCTGGCCATTATTTTTCTCAGCTCGCTTACTGAGACACTGGTTTCAGTATAGATTTTAGAGCTTGCTTTTTTGGCCTGCGAGCCTTGCTTTTTCTAGCTCCTCTTCTGCACACTCGGCTACATTAGAGTTTTTGAGTTCTTTGTTACAAAACTGCCCCCGGATTTCATTTTCCTTCCATCATGTCAGAACTACCATGGAGATCACGACGAGTACAGGGCAAAATCCCTCCACCACCACCACTGCCACGGACCTCCGGTCCACCTGCATCATGCATTCCCGCTCCTCCTGGCCGCGGTGCTGGTCGAGGGAACATTCCACCGCTGATACATACTACATCTTCAGTTCCGTCTGTAACTGTTACTCACAGCACAGTCTCAGAATCTCTTGCAGCTTCTGCAACCACTAGTATATCTGAGATTCCCACTGTCACTTCACCCACTGTTATTCCAGATATATCTGCCACAGTGGACAACATTATAGCGGCTGAATCTAGTACAACCCAAAATACTAGACCAGAGGTCATCCTCCTACCTGATGTCAACACCTCCCTTCCACCAGAGACTTTTCACGATGACACAAACGGATCTGTTGGCACCACTGAAGGATCCGACCAAGATATACCTGGCTTGATTTCAGTCTCGGGCGGGTACATCAAAATTATTGAAGACACTCAACTTCCTGATAGACCTTTTGAACCTGATTATGGCTTTATCACTTCCTAGGCGGAGCTTTTGCCTGTTATCACCTCACCATCCAGTGTTCATCCACAGGAAACCAGCTCTTCCAGCAACGTACCTCGTACCATATCTCTCCCCAACCTCCCTCCAGGACATGAGATCATGGCCTCCATTTAGTCTAGTATGGTTAGTCTAGCAAATTCCCCGTTAGCATCGGCACAGTTTAAACGCGACACAGAGCAAATGCTCTCGACAGCTTCCAGATATCCCCTTGTTACCCATCCTCCTGACTATCGGGATCCCAACATCCCGTCTAGCTCAAAGTTTCATCACTCCTATGCAGACGGCTCCGGACCTTCAGACGTTACTATACCTAGGTTCCCGCCGGACCCCGAAAACCCTTTTCAGGACATGAACTTTGACCCAGTCTTCGATGGTCCTCCTATCGTTGAACACATTATGGACGATACCCCTGATACCCCTCGGTTAAATTCCCCACATTTGTTGCCATCACCCATGTTTGGCGCACATTCTATAAGGGATAACCCAGTTTTTTCTCCATCCTCGCCTGTCAGATATGGAAGACCCCCTCCACAAATCGGCACTTTTGGCACCGTTGGCCAATCGACACTATCGTATTTGGCTAGCGGCGGAAGAACACCAAGTCATACTGCTGGATCTTCCGTTTTGACCGAAGGTTCACCTTCGGCCACTATTTACACTATCTCAAGAGGTGGACAACCGACTTCTGTGGTCCCCAACTCCAACAACCAAACTCCTCCTGGTGGGCCATCAACCCAACCAGTTGGAGGACAATCCTTTGTTGGGAACCCCGTTCCTAGTCAACAACCTCCTCCTATAGGGCCATCCAACCCATCTGCTGGAGGACAACCCATTGGCTCCATCCAACAACCCTCCCAACCAGCAACATCTGCTCAGTATGGTATGTACAATACACCTGGTAGCGGACAACCTTATACCGGTTTTCCAACCAGGCCTCATCCTCAACATCCCCTGTCAGGTATGCTTCCTTCTTGGGAACCTCAAATCCCACGGAGTGGGGGGTACTCACTATTTGGAAACTGGAACCCAACTGGGGGGCAATCTCAGATTCCCCCCAACCTGAACTCCGGCTTCCCTTATCCTTCAGCTGCTACAACTCCATGGAACCCATCCCTTCAATTTCCACACATTCCTCAAGGAGGAACGAACCTTCCATGGACACCACTGTCGCAGCCACCCCCCAACCCTGCTATGGGAAACCCTCCACTTACTCAATATAGTGGTAACATTATTGGAACACAACAACTCCAAGGAAATTTTCTCCAACCAGGAGTAGCAACCATTCCTGGGTTTCAACAACCCCGGGGTACCATACCTACCATCCCCACTCAGCAGAACATCCACCAACCGGTTACCAACACTCAACCGGTTAACCAGATGGCCTACTACCCACAGAACTTCCAGCAGTACCCCCCGGGAAACACATATGGGTATAACACGCAACAGTATGCTATGTAGGGCCCCCCAGGTTTCTCTGCACCATATGGTTATTACTCATACCCACAAACTCGTCGTCAACTTCCCTTTTTGGCCACGCTAGACTTACCTGATTTGTCGAGGCTCATTAACGATCCAATATGGCATGAACCTCACTGGCCACCCATTCCAGCCAAACTTCCATCGGACATTCCTAAGTTCGATGCTAAGCTCGGGGAAGACCCCAAGAATCATGTAATGACCTTCCATCTTTGGTGTTCATCCAACTCCTTGATGGACAATTCCATTCGACTACGGCTCTTCTAGCGTACGTTTACTGGCACGGCAGCAAAATGGTACATCGAGCTACCACAACACTCTTTCCACGATTTCAACACCTTGGCTATGCAGTTTCTGACCCATTTCCAGCTCCCCATTTGGTATGAGACTGGAACAGAACTGTTAACCTCACTGCGTCAAATCACTTCTACACACATTTCAGATCACATCCATGAGTGGCGTTGATGCCATAGGATAATCAAGGCACCCATTCCGAATCAGCTACTCGCTGATTGGTTCACGAAGTCCTTTTTGCCTCCCATAGCCAAGGATATCACTATGTGCAGGCCGGTCACAGAAGAACAAGCCATCTCGGCAGCTCAGTACATGGATTTGGTATACACCCAATCCGACACTTTACACGAACTTCTTCCCCATGCCGCCCGCGTTACCACTGATCCAATGAAACCTACCACTGAACCCCCCATTGATGGTATTGTCGGTTCACTCAAGGCCCAGCCTACTACCAACTCGACGGGACAACAAGCTTCTGCTTCCCCCGCTCTACCTCAGGCTGCTTCAAAAGCTACTACTTCTCCTGCTATCTCCTCCGAAGTGAATGCAGTTCAATCTACGTCACAACCATCCAGAGGAAAGAAGAAAAACAATCGTGGTAAATCCAAGAAGAACCAGCAAGAGAATCCCAAGCCACAACCCACCCACAACGACCAGAAACCACGTCGAAAGGCTAAGTTTCTCTGCCTAATTTGTCAAGATGATCACTACACACGTGACTGTCCCTACAAGGACGAGGTCAACAAATTCGTTAAAGGATCCTCTCGCCCGGTAGTGTTAACTGACCCTTTCCCTCAACAGCAACAGCAAATGGTTTCCCAAGAAACCCCACAGGGGGGCAACTTGAGCAACCCAACTCGCGGAGAGACGTCCACAAATCGCAAAATCTTGATGACGAGTAATGAGGAGATTCATATAACCACTCGTTCAAAGACATATGAGAACCCTCCAAGTTCAAACAAACAATCAGAGACAGCCAAAGGCAAATCTCCTGTTGAAGATCCGACCTCTATCCCTCCCCCTACCGGTCATCTCCATATCGAGAGACCGCTTACGGACACAGTGCTACGCCCACCCAAGGGCACCATACGAAAGGCGACATTTAATCCCAATGCGCGAGCTGCCCAAAATTACAACATTGTTGAGGATTTAGCTCAAGCACCTTGTGCCATGTCGACTCTCGAGGTTCTTCAACATTGCCCCATGCAGCGTAGAACCTTACTTTCAGCACTGGGGGCAATGGACCCAGATACTTCAAACTCTATTATGTTTAACTTGGAGCACGCCAAAGCTCAGCTTTCTCACCAATTAGCCTTCCAGGTTCATACAAAAATCCATGGAAATAGCATCCATCGCACTGTTTTAGATGAAGGTGCCTCCACGTCGATCATGTCTTTGAATTGCTGGAGAGCCTTAGGCTCACCCGAAGTCACAACCTCTCCCACTACTCTCAAGGCATTTGATGGACACGGTTTTCAACCTTATGGACTCATTCCCTCAATTGGTGTTGAACTGGGGGGCAAAACAATATCCGTACACATTGAAGTCATGGATGCACCATTAGATTACAATCTTCTACTTGGTCGGAACTGGTTTTACGCCATGACAGCCATAACATCTACCGCCTTCCGGATTGTCACCATTGATCAACTTGATTACTGTATCCCAGACTCTCATCTGAACTCCGCCAACACTGTCCCGTTATTGGATCAGCCTCGGTACCGGTTCCAAGACATTGGTGTTGGTCTTATGAAGGATTCTTCCCTTATTGGAGTTTTTCTAGAGCTGGGGACCCATGTTCAACCAGTCAACATGATTTCATCAAATGTCACCCCTTCCAATGATTCATGGGTGATTCCGAGTCCCACTGAGATTGAAGACTACGGCAACTCCATGCCTTTGAATAGAAACCTCATAGCGTATGAAGCGATCCAATCAGCCACCAATTGGGTCGACTGTTCTACCCATCTCACCGTGGCACAGCTCTCCTCTGAGACTCATTCATTCCCACCACTTATCGATCCTCTCAATTTGATTTTTCCCACTGACGAATCAATCATGGAGGTTATGTGCGGTGATGAGCCACCATGGGGAGATTTTCATCATCGATCTTCATTCCCCACCATTCAGACGCTTGAGCCCGATACAAAACCCAGTACTTCACTTGGGATGGTTCAAACCAAGTTTCCCACTTCCCTCGACGAAGTATTTTCCGAAGGAAACTTGGCTAACCTTATGGCAACCACTCCCATAGATATTTCAGTGAAGCCTGGTATCGTGGAAAACATACATATTGGCAAAACATGTACTCCCCTCGAAATGGAGTTCTACAGTGCCTACTTCAAAATCTTCCGGGATGTTTTTGCTTGGAGTTATGAAGAAATGCCAGGAATAGATCCCTTGATTGTGGTCCATGAAATTCCAACCTTCCTTGGCACCCGACCTGTTCGGCAGAAACTTCGACCCGTCCATCCTCGTAAGGCAGCCGCTATTAAAGCAGAAGTCGAAAAACTTTTGTGGGCTGGTTTTATCTATCCTGTCCCATTGACAGAATGGGTATCTAACATCATTCCCGTAGCCAAGAAATAGGGAACGATTAGAGTCTGTGTCGATTACCGCGACTTGAACAAAGCTTGTCCAACGGACAACTACGCAACTCCGTTCATCGATAACTGTGCCGGGAGTGTCATCTTTTCATTTATGGATGGCTTTTCTGGCTATAATTAGATCGATATCCTCCCAGCCGACCAGCACAAAACAGCCTTTATCTGCCCTTGGGGGATTTTCGCATATCGAAAGTTACCTTTTGGCCTTAAAATTGTCGGGGCAACTTTCCAATGAGCGATGCCATATGCATTTCACGACATCAAACATATTGTAGAACCATATCTTGATGATCTTCCCGCTCACTCTCAGACCCGGGATGACCATCCTGATCACTTAGGTGCCATTTTTGAAAGGTGTCGTCACTACAATATCCGTTTGAATCCACATAAGTACGTCTTTTGCATGGAAGCCGAAAAACTTTTGGGATTCATAATCTCCAAAAGCAGGATACGCTTAGATCCTACGAAGGTAGAAGCTATCTTAGCCCTGCCTTCCCCCACAAACATTCTAGAACTTCAAAGTTTGCAAGGGCATACAAACTTTCTACGCCGTTTCATCTGTAATCTTTCCGAGATAACAAAAGGCTATATGATGCTTCTCAAGAAGAACACTCCCTTCATCTGGGACGATAAAGCCCAACGTTCCTTTGACAATCTAAAGGCAGCCTTAACTAAAGATCCTGTGATCCAACCCCTCGATTACACACGGGATTACATTCTTTATCTCACAGCTTCGACTTCCACCATCGGTATGGTGCTAGTCCAGGAAGACCACAACGACATAGAACATGTGGTATACTATCTTAGTAAGAGTCTTCTCGACTCCGAAACTCATTATTCACATGTTGAAAAACTGGCTCTGGCAACAGTTTTCGCTGTCCAGAGATTCCGTCATTACATTCTACTCCGTCGGACCACTGTTATAGCCGATTTTAATCCAATGTATTATATCCTCACATGTCAAGTGCTTGGGGGCAAATATTCTCGTTGGATCATCATCCTTCAAGAGTTTTACTTATGAAGTACTAAGTACTTCTGAAAGGCATTGGCTAGATCTTGTTGACTAAATCATCTTATTGATTCCAAAGACTCACATATACAGAAAAGCTAAGGCACTGTTATTTTCATCACTAACCATTACTCGTAATCCATTAACACTCATTTCAATCTCTGATATGTACTGCAACATTTTACTCGAGATCTTTGCTCAAATTGTCTATAAGCAAAATTATCGAGAAGAATACAGTATCAATAGCAAAAAACTGCGAAAAATCTACTAACGATCTTTGACAAATAAACTTCTAAATAGTATCTTAGGATTTCACGATATAAATATTATCTTACTAAGATCTGCCCGTGTATTATAATGTAAGACTTGCATCTATCTTTACACGTATGACCTGACAAATTCATTGCCCTTGATAAGTAGAAAAACGTTACTGGTTTAAGTGTTTTATATTGAAAAATTCTGGTACGAAGTTTATTTTCAATGTTTTGAGCAAGAAGTTAAGAATGCATCATTTCCACGTTCTTCCAAGTTATTGGTATTTTGGAAATTCCCACCCCACCTTTTGAGTATTATATATATATATATATATAATCCGATTTCCTGGACTTTCGCCTTAATCACGGATTTCAGTTTTGTTTTGTTTTATGTGATTTTACTTTTCTCCATTAAAATCGCATTGCTATTTTCAAACAACTTACTCAAAGACAAATTGTGTCATTAGTTTAAGCATCGATATTGTTAGATTCAATTTGTAGTTGATGGATTAAAAAAAAGTTATAAGAGGGAAATGCAACATACGAAGTATTTATTGTTATGGAGTTTGATATTAAGATTATTATTAAATTATAAATTTGATAAAAGGATAATTATAATGTATTATTTAATATTAAAATATATTTTAATAAAAAATATATTAATTAAGTTTATATTCATGTTTTTCAAGAATTTCATTTCTTATCACTCTTTAAATATTTATTATCTAACTATGACAAATCATTTGTCTATAATTTATCATCCTTCCTTTTGTTGCTAAGTTGAGATTTATCATCCTTCTTTTTGTTGCTAAGTTGAGATTAATGTCAACTTGATGTTATAAACATATTATAATAAATAATATATGATTTAAATTAGTAAATATGTTTTTATGAGATTTTATTTCATTATCTATTTATTTAATAAAAATATGATATGCCATTTGTTTTTGGTTTGCCATCCTTTTATCTACCATTTATCTTGTTTGCGAGAATTTAACAATGATCGCACCCGACTGAGAACTGCACTACATAGTCCATATGCTTTCAATGCAATCACCGCAACAAGAGACAAAGATCACGGAGATGGGGATCAATACCAAATATCTCTCCCAAATCTCAATAATTAGTTGTTCAAATTTTGCATAATGAACAATGGAAGACCACCCTATGGGGCTTACAAGTTCTTGAAAGGCTACATATTTGATCCATACTTCTATTCCAATGAAGGTTACTACGCATTTCACATCTTTCATAATATCTTCAAGCCGAGCAATGTATCCAAGTTTTCATATCCAGATCCCTCAACATTGCATGGCAATTGTCACCATATCCTATGGGGTACAGGGTCACAAGCTAGAATCCAATATATTGCATGTGGATCTTGTCTATAGTTGCATTATATTGGTAGCATTCATTACATAACATTCTAAATTTTCTCCCCATGTTGAATGCACTATCTTGAAATCGAAGGTTCCATGCAAACTATTAAGTTCAACGCCATTTAAAGAGCATTCCTACTTTATATTTAATTTAATTTGGATTTTTGTTCCCCCAAGTAGTATGCTATTAATTATTGTTGATATTCTTACTTCTAATTTCCAAATCTCGTGTTTAACATATTTGTTATAATCCTTTTAAAATTTGTCTATATTTGTTTGTTTTGAATTGTTATCATGAAATAGGTAAAGGTGGCTTCCTCTAGAACAAACGAATTATCTCTAGATGGAACAAAGGATTATAATTCTATTACTTTTGTGGTCCCTTTAAAACCTTCTAACCTTGCTTCCTTGGAATTCCATATGCTCCTTTGTGCATTTGATCCTCATCCATTGTATGTGGAGGTCATTATCAATAGGTTTTTCCTTTTTCCTTTTTAGACATGGGCTACGACCTACTTTTATGTCTTCATGTGACACGCCACTGACTAAGTAGAGTGCTGCCACTCCACTTATTTGGGATTTCTGTTCATATGGATTTGACAAAGAAATGGAATCTACCTTACATAAATGGAATCTAGGGTCAAATCCCTTGAGCACTCAAATCTAGGTTTGAAGCACTTCATAAATATGTAGAGAAAGGAACATCGATTTGTTTTTTGGGTTTTCAAAATTTGACAGTATCGAGCTATCTAAGATTCCCAATGTCGCTTTTGTTTGTGCTTCTCTTTTGAATATTCTACTTTTCCTCCACCTTTATCTCTTGCCTCCCCTTACCATACTACTTTCTTTTATTGCACCCCAAGGTGCAATTGCTAGTTACACCGTAAGGTGTTTTTACAAGTGGGAGTCGGACTCTCGAATTCGCTTTTATATTGATTTTCAGCGGCCTGATTGGTTGTCCAACGATTGCAAAGAGATTATCTGTTGATTCTAAACGGACTTGAAAAAAAATCTATTAGTGCTTTTGGGTTCGACTCTTAAGTTTATTTTCTTGGAACTTCCATATATACAATAGTTTTCAGAGCATTCAACGCATATGCTCATTTGGAGCTGCTTGATGGTGAGGGTACGATGGAGGAGCCGACCTCAAATCCTAAGTTGGAATCTCGGTTCATCCATGCCCGAGTTCTTCAAGAGTCTCATGGTTAAGAGGATGCCAATAATCTACATTTTAAGGTTTTGGAAGGTTGAGGTTGCTAACCGCAGCTCCTCATAGTTCTGTGTTGTGCGTAAGGGAAGCTATAGAAGGGTCGCGCTGGGTCATTCGTGTCCTTTTACTTGAGGAAGTTAGAAAATATTACTCTTGTTCATGCATATTTATGAATATGTAGGTCTAAATGCTATCCTAGGCCACATCCATAGAGTATTACGACAATTTTGAATGGATCTTGAAATAAGAAGCCTTTGTTTCCCATCGAAGATCATAGAAGCTACGCCGTATGTAACTATGGTTATCAAATTATTTCCTTTTAAGCAAAAATATGGAGACCTACAAGCATAAACCTATGATTTCAATGGCAATGTTGCTTGAGATTGGGATGAGTAATGCACTATTTGGAGGAAGAGATTGTTGCGCCTTTATTAGGTCAACCACCTCGCGTGAATGATGGCTCTCTTTCAAAACAAAAATAGTGCTTTGCATCCACGCATATTTGGCGTGAGGTTTAACGTGGTTTAACTGATGGAACGGATGCATGGTGCAAGGTATCAGTTTGCAGGGCTCCTTAGTGGCTTGGGATTGGTATTTGACCTGAGCTATAGTGCAATGCGATGTGGTCTTGGATTTGGTATCTGAAATGTAGATGGAGAGGTGGCCAATTTGTAGTTGAGAACACAATATATTGGGCAAGTCTTGGATGAGCAATTGGAACGCGGTATAATTTGGATCTTGACTTGAATATCGGCTATGAGCATAATCTGTGAACACTGAGCTGCAAGGCATGGACTTTTCTTAGTGCCAAGCTTCATCTTGGACTTCGGCGAGGAAGCTCGGGATTGGTTATAGGCTCTGGAATTCTCCATATGGTCCTTGTGATAGACTATGATTTATGGCCAATGAGGCCGCAGGTGTTAGTACATGGTAGTTGTATTGCATATGACGGTGCAGGTTTTAGTACATGGTTTTTGGAATGCATATGAGGTTGGGCCTTGGCATTGAATTGAAAGTCTCGGTGTGGTTTAGCTGCTTAGGTTGTCCCTACCTAACCTGGAGAGTACCCAATTCTCGTCTTCTTCCATGGCTACATGATTCTCAATTTCTTTCACAGCCAATTTCTGCACCATATCACCTTCCACGGATACAAAATTAAATTTCTCATGTTGTTGGCGTAGATCCAGTGGACGGCATGGCCCATTACCATCAGAATCACCTGCAAATTCTCACTTAAAAACCCCATTCCTTTGACTTTATCCTCCCGAACTTGTTGATTGGAGCGAGCGTGGGAAGGTAAAGAGAACCCCTATGTTTCCTCCCTGCGCTCCTAAAGGATTCTTCAATGAATGCTCAACGCCAACATATCATTTTGTGGCGTTAAATTACGGTCATATGGATTTCCTAGACGATGAGACTGGAGGGGCTTATGCAAGAATGAGGTAGCGTGAGAGCCCGTGCACATATTTTGCTCTGCAATTGTGGCTTATTTTCTCAACTCCTACCTGATAAATGATAACAACGCTTTCAATGACCTTCTTGTTGATCCCTTGCACGCCGCAGTAAAACTCGAGCCTCCCACAGTATATTGTCTCGGCAGTTGAACGAAAATCAGTAGAATCTCTACTGGATTGAATGGTTTAGATAATATATGATATTCAAGCATGACTCTGTGGCCTACCCATATCCATTCCCTGCAAAGGCTTTGGGGGATTCTCTATGTCAAAAGACTTACGGTAGATAGGCATGCATTTTTATTTAAAATTGAAATGGGTCTAATCTTTTATACCTGTATTTTTATGTATAAAAAAAACATTACTTATATTGCAAGAGCAGGATTGCAAATGACATTCCTTGATTTTGGGGTTTAGCAGAAATAAAATTTCTCTTTTACAGAGACAGCAATACGATATTGCGTAGATTGTTTCCATCAGATACATGGAGATTGGCTTCTATTTATTTTTTGTTTTGTATATCTAGAATACAAGATAGTTTTAGTTGACAATTTTTTATTCTACTTTGAGCCTCGAATTGGTTAGTTCCCATATTTATTTCAAAATGTTTGTACATACAGAGTTTTACCAATTTATGCTTTTTCATTTGTGCATGTTCAGAGAGTTCTCTTAGCTTCCTGGAGACTCCAAAACTGGTTTCGTGAAATTTTTGCCAAAGTCTTTACTTCCTTGACAAGGGATTAACATTGTGTAGTGTTATTGGGGAATTTTGACAGATGGCATCTTTATTGTTGTTGGGTGATATATTCCTGCAAATGCTTTCTAAGGAAAAACGTCTTACATGAAACCTCTGACATTATGTTCAATTTTGTCTTTTAACATAAAGGACTAACTACTTGATTTCATGAATCGATATTTGTGCATATTCCAGCCTCAGACTAAAAAATTGTTGCAGCTATACTGGCAATGTTTTTTTTCCCATTCCAGGCAAAGATTACCTCCCTATGTGATTGTCATGGGTTTTTCATTTCCGTTTGCACTGAATATTGAAATCTTTTCCAACATGATGTTATGTTTCATAATTTTATTTTCCGGTAGTGACTGTACATTGTCCGAAATGGTTTATGTGGTTTATTGGTAGGAACAAAATTCAATAAAATTTGACTTGATGAACATTGTCCATGCTAATCTTAGCATGGGCCTATGTTGAAATGTTATGTAATTTTGTATATGTAAGGATTATTATTTGGTTATGGTTTAGAGTGGTTAGGCATGTGTGGTCATACATAAAAAATAAATTCAAAACACTGAGAATGCAAAGCTATATAAGGAAAGCTAGTTATGTTTAAACTCAGGAAAATATAAAGTAATTTGTAACTCCAGAGGCTGTAAAGCTGTGAAGGAAAGGTGGTTATTGGAATACTTCATAGGGATTTACATGATTGAAAAAGTATATGGTAAATAAATTGACATAAATAAGTTAAATTTGATTTTGTTTTGAATAAAGTAATAATTTGTATCTTTATTAAGTATTTCATATTACAAAATATTAAATTAAAAATATTTTGTAATTGTTAATTTGAAAATATTTTTATTTTAATCATTTTGAAACCTCTAACGTGAAAGGATTATGTAGATATAAAATTATAAATGTAAAAGGATTATGTAGATATAAAATTATAAATGTAAAATATTTTGTAATTGTTAATTTGGAAATGTTTTATTTAAAAAATAAATTTTTATTTATTATATTAATAATTTAATTATAAATTATTTAATAATTAAATTTAAATTATCAAATAAACTATAAATTTAAATTTTATTTTATTTTTAATAAAAAAATATATTTTATTTTAATCATTTTAAAACATCTAACTTAAAAAGATTATATAGATATAAAACTATAAATAAAATTTAAATTAGGTTTTTAATTTTTCCATTTAAAATTTTCACAATTACAATTTTTTACTTAAAAATATTGTCCTATATATCTTATCATAATAGAAAAATAAATAAAGTTTTAGGTTTTCACTTTTACATGTAAAATTAAAAAATGTTTACAACTTTTCAGTTTTTAATATAATTTTCACATTTACAATTTTTTACCTAAGGGTATTGTATTATTTACATGTAAAATTAAAAAATGTTTACAACTTTTCAGTTTTTAATATAATTTTCACATATACAATTTTTTACATAAGGATATTGTATTATTTATAACTTATTTAGTTTATAAATTAAAACTATTCAAAATTATAATCTTATCTTTATTTTTATATTTGGTTAAAATTAGATTTGTACAAATTTCAAAATGTTAATTTGAGATTAAGGATTTTCTTAGGGGTAGTCATAATTATAGTGAGATTTTGAAATTAAGGGTTTATTTTTTTTCATATTTGTGTATGTACAAATTGTTTTAAAACTTTAATATAATTTATTAGCATTAATTTTAAAATGTTTCTAAATTTCAACACAATTTATTAATATTATTGGATTTACATAGCTTTTATCAAAAATTTCAATAAAAATGACAAAAAAATTAAAGCATCTATTGTTCTGATTTCCCCTTATGTTAATTACAAATTACAACCACTAGATTCTTTGTAAGACAATTGGAAAGAGGAAGTCTATCATGTACTGTTTTGATTTCCCCTGATGTTAATTACAAATTACAACCACTAGGTTCTTTGTAAGAAGATTGGAAAGAGGAAGTCCATCAGCCGATCCCCTTCAATGTGAATATATTTTGCACCTACAACTTCAATGTTGCACCTGCTACTTCAATACAGTTTGAGTACTCATTAGGAAATTACAAATCTCCTTGCTTCATATGCAATACGACATTCTTTTATTGCACACTGAAGTGCAATTACTAGTTTAAGCTCAATCAATCAAATCTCATGTGACTTGCTTTTCTTTTTGGATTGACTGGTTAACATCAACCCTGATGGGACCAGAGGCTAGAGAGTTTTGGACCAGAAAGCCTATGGTTACAGGCCATCATGAGGCGATCTATACGCTAAATTTAGAGATGTAGCTCTTTTGCTTATCCGTTATCAAGAAACCAGCTGTCAACATGAGTCCCCGTCCTTTCTTCTACCACAAACAGTCACTGGAAGGCTCTCTGCAGCTGCAAAGTTGTGCGATCTTGTGACATTTTTTTGTGAACGATGGCGTGTAAGGGCATTCCTCAAGGATGGATACTCTTAGCCCTCGTAGCGTTTCTATATTTGCAGGTTGGTGCTCATAGAGATAGAGCTCCCCCTCTGCCGGGTCTCCACAGCGGCCGACCGAGATCGCGTTCTGTTCATTTGGGGGAGGCTAAAGAAAAAGAGAAGCATACGCTGCTTGAATACGAGGTCCGTTATTTTGGTCAGAGTCTCGATCACTTCACATATACGCCTGGAAGCTATAGAATCTTTCAGCAAAAGTACCTCATCAATGACAAGCACTGGGGCGGGGCCGAGAGCAGGGCACCTATCTTTGTTTATACTGGCAACGAAGGAAATATCGAATGGTTTACCAATAACACGGGGTTCATGTTCGAGATTGCGCCAAAGTTTCAAGCTTTGCTCGTGTTCATTGAGGTGAACACTGATCAGTTTTTGTTCATGTTGATGCAGAGGTTATTCTAGACTGAGGACGTGATTATATTAATCTAATTGGGTTTTTCTTAAATGTTTTCAGCACCGCTTCTACGGGAACTCGATGCCATTTGGAGACAGGAACAACTCTTACAAGAACACAGAAACATTGGGATACCTTAATTCCCAGCAGGCCTTGGCTGATTATGCTATTCTCATATTAGACTTGAAGAAGAATCTGTCCGCCCAAGCTTCGCCAACGGTAGTATTCGGGGGTTCTTATGGTGGAAGTGAGTCAAGGCTTGATTCCTTACCTATGAATGGATATTAACTCGAATGTTTTCATTGCTTAAACTAGCACAGCCCCATTTAAACCCATAGACCTAGTTTAGTTAGATATCTCTGTGTATATATCTATATTCAATGTACATAATACATTGTTTAGATTTAACGCACAGTAAAGACTAAGAGTTGATGTTTCATCCATACCCCACCTGGTTTCTCTCTCCATGACATGAAAGGGAAGTTATCTATTACATAATACCGTCCAAAGCTTCAATTCCTTGGAATCTCATAGAAAATTTGGTTTTACTCTGTATTTGTTGCAGTGCTAGCTGCTTGGTTCCGATTGAAATATCCCCATGTAGCGATCGGGGCTGTTGCATCATCTGCGCCCATCTTGCAGTTTGATAACATTGTGCCGGAAAATACCTTCTTTGACATTGTTTCAAACGATTTCAAGCAAGCGAGCGAGAGTTGTTTCACTGTTATCAGACAATCATGGAACGATCTACAAGTTAAATCCACAGAAGATGGAGGTCTACAAAAGATAAGCAAAACTTTCCGAACTTGCAGGTAAAATTTCCTGATCCTGATCTGGTTTTCATTATAGAAAGCTATTAATGTCTAATCAATTTAAAATACTAGTCTACTTAGGAGTGATGGCACCCAGAGAAGCGCCTAGGTTTGCCCACCAAGGGAGAGATTATTAAATGCAAGGGCTAAGATGAATCTTTTTTTCAGCAGAAAAAAATCTTACCAATGTTATTCATTCGAATTAAAAGGTACATGAAGTTTAATGTATGATCAAAGGACTGCATCAGGACAGAGCTGACCAAAGGTCTTAGATCTTACAAAAATGATTTGCTGATCATCACTCATTCGAATCAAAAGGTACATGAAGTTTAATGTATGATCAAAGGACTGCATCAGGACAGAGCTGACCAAAGGTCTTAGATCTTACAAAAATGATATGCTGATCATCACGAAAGAAGTCAGCTAAATCTCAGAAAAAAATAAAGTTCATGCTATTCAAAAAAGACATAACATATATGTTTTCATACAATGAAGTTACTCAAAAAAGTTCATGGATCCATGGTTCAAAACCTGTGAATTTAGATTTTCTTCTCATGAAAGGAACCCAAAGGCTCCACTTAAAACTTGCTTCGAAAGTTTATCAGCCAAAAGATTGTGCTGCTTGTAGATATGCTCAAAAGTGATATTCCTGAATAGTTTAATAGCAGCTTTGATCTTAATACACCAGTGTGCTAAAGATAAAACTTCAAGATCATAAACACCCTGAGCCCATTTGATGGTGACCCTGGAATCCCCAAAGATCTTCAAATCATCAATTCCAAAGGGCTAAGATGAATCTATAAGTATATGATACCTAGGTAGCAGTTATAGAAGCTGCAGAACTTTGTTTTTGGTGCCTGCTTTTGATATATCTTTGGGCTTAATTGGAACAACATTAATGGCTGATTCGCTGATATTTTGCTCTAGGGATCTCAAAAGTATAGACCCTGTCAAATCCTGGCTAGAGGACGCTTTCACTTACACTGCAATGACAGACTACCCAACTGAAACCAATTTTTTGATGCCTCTACCTGCATACCCTGTAACAGCGGTACCTTCCCAGGCTTTCCTATTTACAATATACTAAGTTTCAAATGCTATTTCTAATTCCGTGTTCTAATTAATCGTATGTCTTTGAAGATGTGCAACGTAATTAATAGCTTCCCACAAGAGACTGACACCTTATCAAGAGTATTTGCTGCTGCTAGTATATACTACAATTATTCAAACACCGAGAAGTGCTTCGAAATGGAGCACCAGAGCGATGCTCATGGTCTCGGCACCAGCGGATGGGACTGGCAGGTTTGTAGAACCCCATAAGCTTTAATTATCATTTTCTATTGTTTTGGAGACTGTGAACCGTGCTTATTTTATCTCCCATATCATGGAATTTAGCGATTGTAACAGCCTAAGTAAGGGTGAATAATATATTCACCTGCCGTACGTCTGTTCTGTTGACCATTAGATCTCAGAGAGTCATCTGACAATCTCTCTGTATATGTGACAGGCCTGTACAGAAATGATAATGCCAATAAATTATTCAGTTAATAGCATGTTCCCACCTTCTAGTTATGACTACACTTCTTATGAACACTATTGCCAAAAGCAGTATGGAGTAATTCCAAGGCCACACTGGATAACAACAGAATTTGGCGGTCATGTAAGTGTATGTCCAGTGAATAATAAGCTACGAATTGTTCTTTACCAAACAACTAACCCCGGATTATATGTTTATTGCAATCACAAGGATATCAGCACTGTCCTCCAACACTTTGCAAGCAACATCATCTTTTCAAATGGGTTGGTTGATCCCTGGAGTGGGGGAGGGTAAGTGTCTCTTTCTATATAAATTTTCCTTCTGCCATTGTTTTTCCTATTCTTCTTCTTCTTCTGGGACTCACTCATTGGCGTGGCAATACCCAAAATGCAGAGTACTCAAGAATATATCAGACAGCGTTGTAGCGCTGGTTGCCAAAAAAGGTAAAGATCAGATCATATCGGATCGTAAAGCTGTCGAATAGCAAACTTTTTTATCGATTTCTGTCTCAAATTTTTTATATGTTGGCAGGCGCCCACCATGGTGATTTTCGTTTCTCGACAAGTGAAGACCCTGACTGGCTGGTAGAACAACGCAGGCAAGAGGTTCAGATCATTGAAGGCTGGCTGCAGAAATACTACAACCATTGATTGATTTCCTCTGGAATAATGCACTTAATAATTTTTAATTTTTTATGGTGCTCACATCCATTTTCTCGGCTTACCTGGTAGATAATATAATAGCGTTATAATTGTAATTCAAAAATGTTGGTTTGTAATCCAACGGTGTTGAATTCATTGCCTCCTTCCCCAACTCCGTGTCTCAGTAATATTCTCTTTGAGCATTCAATCATCCCGTTATCTATCTGATAAGTTTCATCAAGTCCAGCTCCTCATTAGATGGCAGATAAATAGCCTCCAATGATATAACACTGTACACAATGCATATTCCGTTTGTTTTTTTAATTCTGAGCTTGTGCGTGGAGCTCAAGGCCAAACATGTTTTCATGTGCCGTTGACAAAAAGAATTAGGAACCGTCTGGTTTTAAAGCAATTTCGCTGAAAGGCCAGCCATGTGCCTGATTTGGTGATTTGGAGTCAGGAGGGGATTTTTAGGAGAAACAAATAAGCTGTTGGTAAACAGAATTTTAATGTGGGTGAATATTATTTAGTCTATTGCAAGTCATTTAATGTTTGGCAGCAAGCTTTGAGATCCAACCCCAACAAACTTACTACGACCATATTAAATGACACCTGCTGCAACCATATTAAATGATATGCAGCAAGCTGAATAATATTGACCTTCAAAACTAAGGTAATGAACTTATTATGTTCCTTTTTAACATATGAACAGCATTTGCCATATCCTTTGCAAATTACCATGTTTTCATTTTTATTTCCTTTTTAACTTCTTTTTAAGACATATGAACAGCATTTGCGATATCCTTTGCAAATTTGATACCATGTCTTTCATTTTTATTTCCTTTTAATAAAAAACTTCAAATTCTTAATAAATTCATAATTCCGTGTTCAATAACAGTATATTTTATTTTCAATAAATAAAAAAATGTATATTTTCAATTAATGCTTTTGGGTGGAAATTTGCCCAAAACATACCTTGGCTCCATGATGTGATAGAATCATCATAGAAACATAGAAACAGTCAAATAGTCTAGATATAAGGTGCATATCAGATTTCACATGAGTATAATTGACTGGCGGTCAATGGACGTTGCACGAGGTTTCGAAACCCAAGATCTCTTCATAGTGCTTTCTGCACTTTACTTCTATGTCTCTTACTGCACGAACTCAAAACTTATTACTATTTGAAAAATAAAGGGTTTTTAGGGTTCTTTTAGTTGTATTCTTTGAGTTGAGAATGACATTTCATATATGTACGGATTTAAAACAATTATTATCTGATAAAAAAAGTTTTCATGAATCTTTACTTTATTGTGATGTAAGAAAACATATATATATATATGTATATATTTTTTTTCACAACCAAAAACTTATATTTTTATATTTTTTCATAAAAAAAAAATTATATTTTTAAGTATAGGTAAAGGTAGTCATTACATCCAAAGAGTTAGTCACATGTGGCATAAAGTTAATTCATTGTGTGCAAAAATATAGTCTAGTAGAAATGGGACAAGTAGAGCTCATAAATAGAGAGAGTAATAAGGGGAGGCAGGTGCACGGGGTCATTACATCCAAAGAGTTAGTCACATCTGGCATAAAGTTAATTCATTGTGTGCAAAAATATAGTCTAGTAGAAATGGGACAAGTAGAGCTCATAAATAGAGAGAGTAATAAGGGGAGGCAGGTGCGCGGGGGTCATCTATGACCCCAGAGGAAAAATAGTTAATTCTTATGCATGGAGACTAGGAGAGAAATCCAACAATGTTGCTAAATGGCTCGCTTTACTCCATGGCATGGAAATTGTCTCCAAGTTAAAGATCAGTAAGCTATCTATCTTTGGAGATTCAAGACAGGTCATATATAAAATGAGGAATGGATACATCAAAGGATCTCCTTGGTGTAGAAGGATTTATCTACGAATTGGCCTACTCAACTCTATCCACGAGATAAACTACCTCCACATCCTTCGCGAAAACAATAGATTTGTTGATCACATGGCAAACAAAGGAGTTAAGTTGGGTTTGGGAGAAGTTTTGTATGAGGATGGGCATTACAAACATCACCCAATCCCCTAGGACCCAAAGTCCTCTAGCACTTTGCACCACCAACTCGAATTTTTGCATTAATTAGGAAACCCCTCCTTGGAAGGCGTGGACGCGTGGAGTCCATCCTCATGGCACATGGCTTCCCATGGACATTTGGCAGTGGCAATTAATTGAGGTCTTGTCCAAAGACTCTCCCCATTTCTCACGAGTGAACAACATGGCCGGAAACATGGATGTTGTTAAGGAGGACAAGATGGGTTATGGCACTCTTCAGTTGCAGCATATTGGGAACAAACTGAGCGGTTTAACCTTGTTTCTCTGGAGAGGTGAGGAAAATCATAGTTGCGAGCAGAGTGCAGGAAGCCATCAACATATTGGTACCATGATAGGAATCAAGGAAGCCATGAATTACCTGAAAGCCAGTGTAGAGGAATTCAAGCTGAATCTCATAAAAAATTTCGACATTGCTTATGCAGGTCTCAAGGAGATAAAGGAGACTTCAAAGGACACTCGGTATATTTCCCAACAACTAACTTGCCAGGACTCATGCATCGACGACCTGTAGCGAAATCTATTTGAGCTCATGGGCAATGTGGATATAATTAAGGAAGAAGTGCTGAAAATGGCCAAAATGACCAAGTGCAACCATTTCCAAGAGTCCCTAGACGAAGGCGCATTGCCAATGGACGAAGTTTCAGTGCATCAGCAAGCTCAGGTTATGCATGGGCTCCAGGATTGAATCTCTATTTCTCCATGTTCTATGTTTTTTTGTGCATTACTAAATAACTAGTTTGTAAGGGTATATCCCTACCATGAATTTGAATTCTCTAGGAAGTCTAAAAAGGGAACTGACAAGTATGATGTAAACATTTTTTTTCTGCATATTTCCAGCAATTCGCAGAGCTTAGGATGAAGCCCACATTTTGTACTGAATGGTTGTGCATAACTTTTTATAAATATACTCTTATGGTTTCTGTTAAAAAAAATAGAGAGAGTAATCAATAATGCACACCACTATATAGATTGTTTTGATAGACAAATACATACAAAAAGAAGCAGTGTCACATTATATAAATCAAAGAAATCCACCAAAAATGGTTGCTAGCATCCAAAAATAGCCATGTTCTGACTGAAGACCCTGTTCAAAATTCTAAGATTTGCAATGTGATGTCTGAATCCAATATCCATCAGCCGATAATGTGTAGAGTGAAAACAAACCCCTGGCAACACTAGGATCCAAAAACAACTACACCATTGATCACAAAGAGACCGAAACCATATTCAACGAGCTAGTTGAACACGCCAAGTTCTTTCATTGAGAATATTCACCTGTATCATGGATGTACAACAAATAGTATAAGATCCGTAAAAAACATGGATATAAAAAGATCACCCATCATGAACAGAACTCATAATAAAAATGACAGTCCAATAATATATGGGAAGCTTCATATTATGATGACACTCAAATCCTTGGGTGAGAAAAGCTGTGACAAAAAATATCTCCCCCAAAATAATATAATCTTGTATTATGATCCGAGCATAATATGTTCTGGTTAAGTCCAACAATCTTAGGTCTATTAACAACCTGTCACGCATCAATACCTATAGCAACCTACATAAGATAATTGAATACAACATCCAAACAATGTTTACCCTGAACATGGAAAAAAGTAAATACAAAGATACATAAACTAATTTGCAAAGTGTAAAAACATTCCACCAAGCCTTCAAAAATGAGAAAGATTGTCAAGTGAACCCCCAATATCAAAGCTTAACAGACCTGTAAAAAACCTTCTTCCACAACTTCTCCAGAACAAACCAGATGGAAAAAAATCTTACCCTACGGGATGTGAAGAGCCACCATAGATAGCCTATAATCATCATGATTAAACTCTCTATTGTTAATGTTTCAACTTTAACTCAATATTATCTAGGATCTTTAACTAAAAGAATAACAAGCACACCAAAACACAATAGACACAATAGTTTTCCTCTGGGAAACAATAAAGGAGAAAACCCTGCAACTTCCTCAAAGATAGATTTGTCACTAATACAATATCAAGCCAAAAATGGAAAACCCAAAATATTTTTCTTGCAACTTCTCTCTTTCTCCTCCAACAAACTTGTCTTCTCTCTCTTGCTATGCGAACTTGTGTGGGGGAGTAGTGTGTCCCAATGAGAGAGAAAGGCTCTCTATTTATACTTTACTTTTGACTTGACCTTTTACCTAAGTAGGTCAGCCTCACTAAAACTGTCTGGGCCTAATTCTCTAGGGAGACTTAATAATACCTTTTACATTTGACTCTAGGGGATCTAATGCCCCGACTTACAAGGGAGGTTTTACCTCAATCACTTTGCATGACCAAACATAATAATGACAACCCCGACCGGAGGAAAAATATCTCCGTTAGAGGTATAAATAAAATATAATAATATAAAGTACAAATGAATATATTCTGAAGTTACATTTACAACAACACTCCTCTTAACTAGGAAGGTATTATATCGTCACAATCATCATCACCCTGGACACAATTCTGGACAACGTCATAATCACTGGATCATCTTCAATGCTGGAACATTATCATCAACACTGGAGCATCATCATTGCTGCTGCAACAATCCCCATTATGTTGATCATTGATTAGTGACATATCTCGAATCTATCTGTCATAAGAATTTCTACAAAGCCAACCCTTTTTCATGCTGGATGTAGGCCTAGCTGATCTCATGTAGGTATCCATCATCTCTGCGAGCAAGTCATCAAGTAGGTACAACCCAAGACCACACATTACATTGCCACAACAATCACCTGCATCTCCTACTACCATCTCATCGTATCTAGATCATCTCATCATCACACGAAGCACATCCCAGATGCACATCTCATGTCCAATAGACCACTTGCATCTCCCACCCAGTGGGTACATCCCAGTAGAACCCCAGGTGCATTACGTTTCTCAATGGTCAACCCACGTCTACCAGCATGGGAGCGCAGTCAGGATCACCTCAGGTGCATTATGTCCCAAGGACCACCTACGTCTTCCACCATGAGAGATCCTGCCTATGCGCACACAAAGTGTCTTATGACCGGTGGACCTCTTAGCATCTCCAGTATGGGAGGAAAGTCAGGAGCATCCCAAATGCATTACTTCCCAAGGACCACCTATGCCTACCACCATACGAGAACCATCCCTGCATATACCAACACGGGAGAACAGTCAGGAGCATCCCAGGTGCATTGCGTCGCAAGGACCACCTACGTCTACCACCATGCGAGAATTGACTCTAGTGCATCTGTGTCTTCCGGTCTCATCAATCCCTCTTAGGAGGAACCTCAATCTGGATAACACCAAGTCTCTCTCTGAAATACTCGAACTTCACTCTAGCTAACGACTTGGTCAACACATCGGTTATCTTCCCGTTTGTCGCCACATACTCGAGCTTCACGGCTCCTCTCTGCACCATATCCCAGATATAGTGGTACTTGATCTCAATGTGCTTCAACTTGTCATGGAACACTGGGTTCTTGGACAACTTCGCGCAACTCTGGTTGTCACAGAAGATACAATTCACCTCAAGTTGGAGACCAAACAAATATGACAGTAGCTTCGTAAGCCATACTGCCTCACAACTAGCTGAACAAGCTGCAACATACTCTCATTCGGTTGTACTCAGTGCCACGCATGACGGCTTCCTGCTAAACTAGGAGATTATACTGGATCCCATACTGAAGCAACATCCTGAAGTGCTCTTCCTATCGGTGGCACTGCCGGCCCAATCTGAATTAATATAAACATGCATGTTAATCTTCTAATTCGCCTCATACTTGAGCCCATAGTCAACTGTACCCTTCAGGTACCTCAATATATGATTTGCAACAATCAAGTGAACATGTCTTGGATCCGTCAAGAACTGGCTCAGGGTGTTCACAGTAAAGCATATGTCTGGTCTCGTGTTCTTCAAATACATCAACGAACCAATCATCTGATTGTACATCGTGGCATCAACTATCTCTAATGAAGCATCTGTAATATACCTAAATAAGTATATTACGATGATTAAATTATTATTTTATTAGTCTAGGTTATTAATTATTAAGATGTCATGTCTCCTAATGAGAAGACATGACTATCTGCCCTATGGTCATATAAAACATTGACCATTGCATTGTAATATCATCAATTCAATTATAAATAAATATTTATTATAATCAATTATGATAATCATGTAAGGATGATTCCTTACAAGCGGTATTAGAGCTCTATGCTCCTCCCTCATTCATTTTTGTCCGGCATTAATTTTTCACTCCCCTCATCACCCCCTTGCATCTGCGCCCATGGCAGAGGAAGCGATTGAAATCACAATGGAAGGGGCAACTGCATCGCATGGGTTCCCAAGTAAAGAAGAACTAGGAACTATTGCGACTCCTGATTGTTTAAATAGAAAAGAGCCTGAAGTCGCTACTACCCCTAGAAAATAAGGAAAGCCACATCGATCGCCTCCTTATATTCCTCCTCACAAAAGATCCAGGCCCCCATATTCCAAGAGGGATAACAAAGAGAGAGAGAGGTATTTTCACTTTGTGAAAGATTTCCTATTCAGGCTAGCTCTGATACCATGTTAAGTTTAGCCTAATTTCACAAGCAAGATCACTGAAAGAAACACAATCACAAGATAGACAAAGATTTACCCTAGGAAACCCTCATGGGGTAGAAAACCCAGCAAAGATTTCCTCAATATAAATAATCAACCAATACAAAGATGTAGTCCTCAACAAGAGCTCCTTCTCCTCCTATGCAGATCTCTTTCTCTCCTATGCGCCAATCACAAGTGAGTGAATGAGTGGGATAAATGAGGAACATACCTCCTCTATTTATACTCAACTCCTAACTAACTTTTCACCCTAACAGGGCTGACCTCTCCTAAGAGATTCTAATAACCCCTAAATAGCTAACTTAGGGCCGACCTCACATGGGATATCTAATAACCCTAGTTACCACACTCTCTCAGAGGAATAAACATCTCCGGATATACAATAGGGTTTCCACGGAGGAATGAGACATCTCCGGAATAATAAAGTACAAATAGAATATTCTTAGAAGTTACAATATTTCAACACTCCCCCTTAACGAGAAGGATATTATAACAACATCTACAGGAGTAAGGAGTCATCAACTACATAATACATGATACATCTATAAATCATTGGAAGCTTTCTTTATACATCATCAGTAACTCAAGCAGTTACTGGAACATCTTCAATACTAGAACATCATCATCTTCAGTACTGAATCTTCATCTTTTGCAACACCCGAACAACCACAACTGACATCAAAATATGGATCCTCTCGATAGCCAACATCATCATCTGGATCCTCACGATCAGTGGCATCGTCATCTGGATCCTCACGATCAAAAACATCGTCATCTGGATCCTCACTATCAACAGAATTGTCATCTGGATCCTCACAATCAACAACATCGTCATCTGGATCCTCATGATCAACAACATCATCATCTGGATCCTCACAATCAACAACAACATCATCTAGATCCTCACGATCAACAAAATCGTAGCAGCATACCCTACAATACACATGATACATTTAAGACATCATAGCATGTCTAGGGATGATGCAGTCCACTCGTCAACTTAGACCAAGTCTAAGGACCCCTTTTTTGAAGACATATGTCTATGGATCAATTCATGGACCGAAGTTTGGGGATGATACAATCCCCTCTTGTCCACTAGGGACCACTTCTCGAAGACATCTGTCTACAAATCTATTCAGGCACCAAAGTCCTAGGGTGATACAATCCTCTCATCCACTGGGGACCACTTCTCAGAGACATCTGTCTACGAATCTATTCAGGGACCAAAATCCTGGGATGATACAATCCTCTCGTCCACTGGGGACCACTTCTCGGAGACATCTGTTTACGGATCTATTCAGGGACCAAAGTCCTGGGATGATACAATCCTCTCGTCCATTGGGGACCACTTCTCGGAGACATTTGTCTACAGATCTATTCAGGGACCTAAGTCCAGGGATGATACAATCCCTCCTCGTCCACTGGGGACCACTTCTCGGAGACATTTGTCTAGGGATCTATTTAGGGACCAAAGTCCTGGGATGATATAATCCTCTCCTCCACTGGGGACCACTTCTCAGAGACATCTGTCTACGGATCTATTTAGGGACCTAAGTCTAGGGATGATACAATCCCTCCTCATCCACTTGGGACCACTTCTTGGAGACAACTGTCTATGGATCTGTTCAGGGACCTAAGTCCAGGGATGATACAATCCCTCCTCGTCCACTTAGACAAAGTCTAAGGACCATACATCGACCTCATCGTTGGAACAAGTAACCTCATCATCGACACAAGTATCCACATCATCGATATGGTATCCTCATCATCGATACAGTATCCTCATCAATATAGGTATCCTTATCATTGACCTTACCATCGATGTAGGCAATCTCATCATCAATACGGGTATCCACATCGATACTAGTATCCAAAAATATCATCATCGACCATATCACTCCCCCTTTCGAGGAGGGTCCTTCTGAACTACACCAAGCTTGTCTCAGAAATACTCAAACTTTACTTGAGACATAGGTTTGGTAAACACATCAGCAACTTGTTCGTCAGTGCTCACATACTCAAGCTTGATAGATCCTTTCTGCACCATATCCCGTATATAGAAATATCGGATCTCTATGTGCTTTGAGTTATCATGGAACACTAGATTCTCTGTCATCTTGATACAACTCTGGTTGTCACACAGGATCACAATGGGGTCCATCTCTAAGTCAAACAATCCTGATAACAAATTTCGAAGACATACTGCTTCACAACTAGTAGAGCAAGCAGCTATATATTCTGCTTCAGTTGTGTTGAGAGCCACACTAGACTGCTTCCTGCTAAACCACGAGATCATGGTAGATCCTAGAAAATAACATCCACCCTGTCTGATACACTTCCTGCCCAATCAACATCTGTGTAGCCATACAATCTTAAGTCATGATCTCCACGATAACATTGACCAAAATCTATCGTACCCTTTAGGTACCTCATCACATGCTTTGCAGCTATCAGGTGAACTTGTCTAGGTTCCACTAGATACTAACTCAAGGTGTTCACCGCAAAGCATATATCTGGCCTGGTATTCGCCAGATAAATTAATGAACCAATAATCTATCTGTACAAAGTCACATCCACTAACTTTGAGGAGTCATCAGTTAACAGCTTCAAGTTCGAATCCATGGGAGTGGACAAGGCTTTACATTCCAACATATCAAATCTTTTCAATATTTCCACAACATACCTTCCCTGGTTGAGAAAGATTCCTTTTGGGCCTTTCCATACTTCCATACCTAGGAAGTAATGCATCAATCCGATATCTTTCATCTCAAACTCTGAAGAGAGATTCTTCTTGCACTCGACAATCTGTTTCTTATTTCCAGTCAGAAATAGATCATCCACATATAGCAACAATATGACAGGTTCATCATCTATAACCTTGAGATAAAGATTAGGATCAACTTTACTTTTGTTAGTTTTTCAACATTTAATTCAATAGATCTAGGATATTAACTGAAAGAAGAACATCTACAACATATCAGGCATAAGAGACAAGAGACAAGAGACACAAAACATTTCACCGGGGAAAACCAAGAAGGTGAAAAACCCCGCATTTTCCTCACAGATAGAATAAGCATCAATATAAGGATCACTATGATCAAACCCAAGAGATAGATATCTTCAGCAGCATGCTCCTCCTCCACTTGTTCGCACTCCTCCTCTTTGTTACATAGAAATATTCCACCCTGTGAGCATCAACATTCTTTGGCTTGTAGGATTCATTTCAGTGACTCAGATCCATTTTCATCCTTCAATGATACCAGTTTATCCTATTTTTGTTCCTACCCGCATGTTGCATCACTATAGCATGCGTACCCGCGAGTTGCATCCCTATAGCTTGTGGGTATCAAGTAAAATGGTAAAAATCACTATTTTATTGCTTTTTACTCCCAAAAAGCGGTCATTGGGTGACCTTTGGCTCTCCATCTGCCCAAGTAACGTCTCAATGAGTCCTTTCACCTACCTTTGAGAGGACTATATATTGAGCACATATGGCTTATGAATGGGAGGAAGAGGAGAATAGTAAAGGCACTCCAGGGGATTTTTGCCCTATCTTGAGTCTGCACTTATTGATCCTTGTAGTTGTGAACCATTTATGTTCACCTTCCAAACTCCTTTCTAGTTTGAGTTTGCCATTCATGGAGGATTGAAGTGGTGGAGGCACAAGTGGATTGATCTAGATCTTGGTTCAAATTGGTTGCCGGCAAGAGGTCATATCACTTTGTACTTCTTCTTGTTCATTAATAGAAATACTCATATTCTCATCCATTAATAGTGTAAATGTCATTTATTATACATTGGGTTGCATTTGCTTATGATATTATGGACCATTGTTATTGATGATGTTAATGTTATTTATATATCACATGTACTTGTTAGATATTGGTTGTCAAGACTAATTTGCAGATTACAAATGCTTGGATGTGCGTGGATTGAAAGCTCCAACGGGGATCTACATCAAACGTTGGATCGAGGTTGGTTACATTTCTCCATTGTTTTAACATTGTCATTTATAATAGCATTGTTTTGAGAATTGAGTAGATTTCTAGTAGTCATCTGTCTCTTGTGGTATTCCCAAGCCATAGTGAGTTTTCTCCAATACAGAAATGGCAACTCCGCTGGGGAAACCATCCATGTTTGGGAAATTTTTTGAGCATTAGTCCATATTTAGAGTTGCTGTTTATCAAAGCTCTGTGTCACTGATTGGCTGTTAAGATACACTATAGAAAACTTGCTTTTTCTGAGCCTCTTGACTCTCTGTTTGACCATTTGTTGTTTCTCACCCGTGGGCTAGCTTAGTTCTGCCCGCGTATACCTACCTCTGTTTACACTACTGCTCGTGGGTACCCGCAGGTATTGCTTTGACAGTGGCGTGCAACTCCAGATTTTGTTGGTTTATGGCCATTGGTTGTTGCTGGGTGAGTTTGGTTGGTCCCTGAGTCTTTGTTGGCCTCTTTTTTGACTGTTTCATGCCTTGGTTGTGACCAGATCTCTTCGTTTCTCTTGGTTGAGCCTTCTTGTTTTTTTACCAATCTTTGGTTTTAACCTGTTGGTTTCTTCCTTTTGAACTCTTCCTTTTGGATGAGTCTTGCTGTTTAGGATTTGCTGGGTTGTCTTAGTGATCTTCTCGGCACTTCAGTGACTGAATAGTAGGATTTTCCTTTCATTTTTTCATTCCATATATATTGAAAAAATACAAAAAATATTCATTTAGTTTTTTGCATTTTCCTTTTTGTTTATAAGAGAAAATACAAAAATATTTTATTTCCAGGTACTGCATTTTGCATTGAGTGCTTGTTGCCTTCATTTTAGGTTCTGCTTGTGCATTGAAAAGATAAACGTTTGCATATTTATTTTGGAATTGTTGATTGACTTTGCATATTAGTGACATTGTTTTATTGGATAGATGAGTCTAGGATTGGACGATGGTGCATACTATTGAGTCTACACATCACTAGTTTCACGACCATATCCATTGAGTAATCACAGCCACTAAAATTAACGCTTAATCATAAAATTGATTAGACTTATTTTATTTATAGGGTACACCAACTAGCATAGGTTTAGAGTCTTGGAATAGATCATTGTGAGTTAACGATCCAAGACTATTGAACGAAACATTAGGTGTCTGACCAGGGAGTGGAGGAATCCATGGTATAGATCGGTGTTCTCAGGAAAGCTCTACTCAAACCAGAGTTAAGCACGATGTCACGGGAGGTTGGTTGAGGAGATATCCCTCTGATATTGGCTGAACGTGGTAGATATATCTAGGATTTGTTCGTATCTTGGGGTACCGGAGGTTCGTCCTCTTGTGCTTTGGGCTTAGCTACCCTGCCCATATGACAGGTCCCACCTGTGACTGTTCCCCTGAGCATTGGTTATATTGCGGTAGACATAGTTTCCTTACCTAGGTACCGCATAGGGTACTTGCAGTGGTTATGATGTTTGTGTCCTGAGTCAGATAGGGATTGGACAGCACAATTGTGTTCGTGCAGTGGACTTGACCCTGTCGACACAGTGAAGCATGGGTGTCTCTATAACTGATTTTGTTACCTCCGACTATAGTTTGGGAGTCTCAAGCCTCTCCTAGGCGAGACATACTGGCTCTAGTGTCGGGAGCTCATTTAGCCACTCTGTTTGTTTTCTCTTGGCTGTATATTCTCTAGGTGTGTGCTTTTGATTTACTATTTTTGATCGATAGTTGGCCTTTAGGAGACGTTGTGTCTCTCTCCGGAGAGAAGGTTGCGCGGATCCCTACACTCCGCCGGTCCCGTCGTTTGGATGGTTTAAAGTCGGCTTTGGTTACACAACGTATTACTAGAGGACGCTGGAGGGCTCCCTCAGAGTCTTCAGATTGTTACACAACTTACGTTGAAGATTACATGGCTACACATCCTGATATCGGGCAAGACCTTTCTACTCCTTTGGGTAGAGTTGAACATATTTCCGATCCCCAGACTCCTCGTGAGGATTGGGGAGGTGATCCACCTACGACTCAGCCTGGTTCTATTTGGCCTAATCCACTTGATAGAGATCCATTTGATCCTTCGAATCCGGACAATTATCTTTATGGGATTCCCGACTTACCCGAGGAGGAAGAACAGGACGAGCCTTTCGTTCCTTCGTTTCCACGTGATTTTAGATATAGGCGGCCTGAGACTCATGATGATTCCGACCCTATGGTCAACCCCACTGCACTCTCTTTTGGTATGCCTAGTCACAATACTGTCGAACCTTCCACTATGGTTGGTACTCATGCTGGCACTAGTCAAAGTGTTAGCCATACTATACCCACTGGGGGCACTACATTATCCACCCACTCACATAGTATGGGGACTGGTCCGATTCCTAACCATGCTAATGTTGGAACGCGACCACCTCCTAGGAATACCCAACCTAGTCGGAATGCTGTCCGAAACACGATTCACCATCCACCACCTAATACACATGTTGCTCCTCGTCAACCTAGGACCACTTTCGCACATGATACCATTCCTCCCAACCACGGGGGTGGACACATACCGCATACTCTTGCGTCCACTGCCACGGCTAGTAATAGTAATGTAGGGGGTGGCAATATTTCCTATCCACATGGACATCACACCACCAACCTGCTACTGGTCACACCCATATTGGACCTGGGAATACTTCTCATGTTTATGGTCATTACACGACTGCTCAAGCTAATCCTAATATTGGGGGTGGGAACATACCATACCATTACGGTCAATACAACACGGTTCCCGCTATGAATAGTACATACATGCCCCATACCCATGGTGGAAACCCCTACTACAACACAGTCGGTGCTAGCCACCAGTATCACCCACCACCCCAATATGGTGCTCAAAATGCACAAATACCTGCTTACTCTCAAATGGGTCAGGCGGGGGGAGGTTATCCATCTTATGGCCATGGGAAGGCTTATGGGCCGTTAGATCCACAGTATCAACAATTTAACCCTCACGGTCCAGCTTTTGGTCCATCATATAACATAGTTCCGTTCAATCAACCTTTTATGGGAGCTTATAATCAAGCTTTCCAGCTATAACTCCCGTTCCTTGCACGCTTGAATCTCCCGGATCTTTCGAAGCTCACGAATGATCCGGTGTATCACGACCCTACTTGGCCCTCGATCCCTACCAAGCTCCCTTCGAACATTCCAAAGTTTGAGGGGAAAGGTGGTGAGGACCCGGGAGATCATGTCACGACGTTTCACCTTTGGTGCTCCTCCAACTCTTTGAATCATGATTTCATTCGATTACGCCTATTTCAACGCACCCTCACGGGGGCAGCCGCAAAATGGTATGTGGAGTTGCCCAGAAACACCTATAGGGGATTCAACGAGATCACTTTGGTTTTCTTAGACCATTTACAGTTGTCGGTTCGTTATGATACTGGTACTGAGTTGTTGTCCACCTTCTGTTAGAATAAGGCCACACATATTTCTAACCACGTTCAAGAGTGGCGTCGGTGGAAGAGATTAGTGAAAGCCAACATTCCTCTAGAGTTCCTGTTGGAATGGTTCCTTAAGTATTTACTTCCATACATTGCTAAGGATGTTTTGATGTCCGGCATTGTGACTGAGGAACAAGCTATCTTGAAATTCCAGCAGTTAGATTTACTTTATTCTCAGTATGGCATTTTGTATGACATTATTCCTGACGCACCGAGAACAAGACATGAGCCCACGTCAGTTCCTGGACCACATGCTGATGGCATTGTGGGGTCCGCATGCACTCGCCCTGTAGACTTGGTAGCTAATCAAATGAAAAATTTGTTGCTAAACCAGTCTGCACCCAGACAGGTTCACACTTTGTCCACTTCCACTCCGTCGTTTGATGTACACAATGTGCAATCAACGAAACCATCGAGTAACCAGCAACCTGGTGGTAAGAAAAAGGGGAGAAATAATCATAGGGGTGGAAACAATGGAAGTAACAATAACAGTAATCATAATACTCCTCGTAAAGAGAATGCCAACCCTCATCGGGAAGGCGGTAATGCTGGAGAGGATCGTAAACCTAGGCGTAAGGTGAAATTCCCTTGCAAGCTTTGTGGGGAGGATCATCTTACTCACTTATGTCCTCGTATTGAAGAAGCATCGAAGCATTTGGCACAGAGCCCAGCTGTGTTGAAGGATCCCCTACCTCATCACCAAAACATGGCTTCGCATGCTCCCACCACTGGTTATGGCACTAATGAAACGACAACGTCTTCTTCCAATACTAGTGGTTATGGAAGCGTGAATATGGTTTAGTCGAAGGTTTGTGTTGCAACTCGTCAGCGTGATTATGGTGCACCACAACCGAATTTGGGGAATGAGCCTCCCCCTCCTCCTGATAATTCCTTGCATATTGAGAAGCCTTCTATTATGCCGTGGATACCGAAAGGTGTTCTCAAGCACTCCATGCATAATCCTAATGCTCGAGCCACCCATAACTACTCTATCGTAGAAGATTTGGGCCAAACTCCGTGTGCCATGTCGGCTCTTGAAGTTTTGCAAGCTTGTCCTTCTCAGAAGCATGCCCTTTTGAGTGTGTTAGGAGTTCAGGATGGGGGAAGTCCTAGTGTTATCAAGTTCGACACTACTGATGTGTAGCCTCGCTTTCCTTACCACGTGGTTTTTCAAATCCAGGTGGTTTTCCTTAAAAGCTTCGTCAAACGTACTATGGTTGATGAAGGTGCCTCTGCGTCGATAATGTCGTTGACTTGTTGGAAAGCTCTTGGCTCTCCTCCCCTACTCGTGTCTAGAACTACACTCATTGCATTCGACGGTAGATCTTTTACGCCGCATGGAATCCCTTCCCTTGTTGTCTCTTTGGGAGGTAAGTCTGTGCCTATTGAAGTCGAAGTGGTTGATGTGCCTATCGACTACAACCTTTTACTAGGTCGGAACTAGATGCACGCTATGAAGGCTGTCGCATCTACTATATTTTGAGTTATCTTCTTTCCCCATGAAGGCAAGATTGTGATGATCGATTAGCTGGATTATGTTGGCACTCCTTCCACAGCATCTATGGGATCAGTAGTCCCGTAAGTTTCTGATTCTCAGTCGGCAACTGGGAACATAGGTGTTGGAATGTACCCCTCGTTGATGGGCACTTTTAACCATTCTGCACCTATGAATTTTATTGGAACCATTTCTGACAGTGCGCCTCCTCCTTCGAATAGCATGCCATTCCGGACGTCCTATTGTGATGATCCATGGATTTTTCCATCTGCGGATTCTATGTCTGGAGACATTGCGCACGTCGGGATGTCTATGCCTTTATCTGTAGCGGAGCTCACTTACGATCACATCCAACAAATGTTAGGAACCCATGTCTTTACTTTGTTAGTATATTGTTGTTGGATGCATATGCTTTGTAAGTCATCCCGTAGTATTTGTTGATCCATAGTTTGTGTTATTGTTGTTGGCGCATATGCTTTGTAAGTCACCCATAGTTTTGTTGATCCATAATTTGTATTGGCCCATGGTTTTGACCCATAGTAATTGTTGATCCATATTTTGTATTGGCCCATGGTTTGTATTGACACATGGTATTGACCCATGGTATTGGCGCCTAGACCTAGTATATAAGTGTGTGTTGAGGCCTATGAAGGCACCGTGAAGTTAATTGTATTGAGCTTGCTCAAAGGATGTTGCCCCCTCGAAGTGGCCCATGATCAATATAAAAGTGATTATGAGTTCTATTATTTCTGATATCTCATGTATTTGCATTAATTAATTATTGCAGGTTCATCACATCTGGTATCAGAGCACTTTCTTGGGCTCGTTACGTGGAATTTCTACCAATTTTTTTTTTCGCATCTGTTGCAAGTTTGGATCTGGGGATAACCCCTATCCTCTTAACTGTGGGAAGTACTTAGGCATAAGCCCTAAAATGCATTGTGAGGAGTACCACAGGAACCCCAAAGTAGTTGGCCCATTGAGAGGACTTTCCAGCGAAAAGGGCAACGACCCCTACCTAAATGACTAGTTCCCACCCGTGAGGTAAACCAAGAGCTATCGTTTGTGGCAAAGCGGTTATCATTTTTACTTGAGCCATGGAGTGAGGGATACTGCCCCAATACGCAAGCCATCAGACAACATTGGTGGCCGAGTGAATCCCCTGAACTAATAGGAAGCCTCACATACCTGGGGTCCATATCTATTTTCAGCTGAACTGTTGTTGATCACTGCTGCGCAGTTTCAGATCCAACCGTTTCGATCCATTCTGAAAGCCGTTCCAGATCCAACCGTTTCAAATCTATTTTAGATCCAGCTGTTTTCGATCCATTCGGCGCTGTTTCAGATCCAGCTATTTTCGATCCATTCGGCGCTGTTTCAGATCCCTCTGTTTCCACTCACTTCTGGGCTGTAGCCACTCCATTCTGAAAAAAAAAATGTTTTTCCACCATATCTCCCTTGTTTTAACTTCGTTTCCCTTGAAACTTCTCTGACACCCCTGCAATCCCATTCTGCATATTTCATTCCTGAGGACCCTATCCCACATTCCACTTCCCAACACCCGAAATCTCACATTTGTCTATTTTTAGGGTTTGCCATAACTTCTTCAATTTTCACTCGATCGCCTTCAAATTTTACCACAGACTTCCTTTTATAATTCTGCTTCTTTGTCCCTCTCTGCCAAATTTTGCCATTCTTTCACCCCGCTTCTGAAATCCCCCTTTTCTGCTTTCATGTCCTTTCGACAGTGTCCAAAATCTCATCAAACCCCAATTACCCATCAAATTTTTTCCTCAATCCAAATTTCCCTTTACTAAATCAGCTTCTGTTTGTGTTTTTCTACCCATCCCCCCCAACCCCCCCCCCCCAAAAAAAAAACAAAACCCTGCTTATGGTTGTCACCCGTGCAGGAGCACACACCATGGAGGAAGCACTTGCAGCCATCCAAACTAAACTCCAAGATCTGGATGAAAATTTTTTCAGCCTCCATCTTCAACATTCAGCCATGAACAATAATCGACAGCCAGAATCTTTTGCAGCCACCAGGTTCTCTTCTTCCAACAATTTTCATGGGCCGAAGCTTGATTTTCCTCGCTTCAATGGTACTGATTCGAATGGATGGATATACCGAGCAGAACAATATTTCAGTCTGCATAATACTTTTGATGTCTAGAAAGTTCCACTTGCATCCTTTCATTTGGAACAGGAAGCCCTTCAATGGTACTGTTGGTACATCAAAGCTCATCCTGAGCCAAACTGGACAGATTTTTGCCAACTCCTTTTGCCATGATTTGGTCCTAGTGCTTTTGATGACTTCACAAGAGCACTCACTAAATTTCACCAAATTGGCACAATGAGAGAGTATTAGACAAAATTTGAGAAACTGGCCAATCACACAGAAGGATTGTCTGATGAATTCTACAGGAGTTTTTTTATCAGTGGTCTCAAGGATGAAATCCGTTTAGAAGTCAAAATGTTCTGTCCCAACACAATGATGGAAGTCCTAGGGTTGGCTAAGTTGGCAGAGGACAAGATCGCAGCTCAACAATGCTCCAAACCCACCTTTGTTCCCTTCAGAAACATGGGTTCCCAATGACCTCCCATCACGCCTGCTCCTCGACCAACTCCTATCAAGCATTTGTCTGAAACAGAGATGCAGGCACGCCAAGAAAAAGGGCTTTGTTATAATTGTGATGAGAAATTCACTCGGGGACATAGATGTGTTCAACAAAAGCTCTATCTCTTGGATGTGGATTCTCCGCCTGCCTCAGAACTTGGTGAAGAAGCTCCAGATACAGTAGATGTTCAGGTTGACATTCGACACCCGCCTGTTGATACCGCATCTCAAAACGACCCACCCGAGATCTCTCTCCATGCTGTAACTGGCGTCACCACCCCACAAACAATGCGGGTCAAGGGATACTTCAAGAAGCTCCCGCTTACCATACTCATTGATTCTGGTAGCACTCATAACTTCATTGACCCTCGGATTGCCAAACAGGCTGATTTTTTTGTCCATCCTTGTTCCAACTTTGAAGTCATGGTTGCCAGTGGGGGCACCTTACCTTGCAAGGGGAAGTGTCGTAATGTGCGTATCTCTATGGAAGATTATAACCTACGCTCTGACATGTTTTCCTTATCCTTAGGTGGATGTGATGTGGTTTTGGGCTTTCAATGATTATGCACACTTGGCCCCATCTTATGGGATTTTGCTGAATTTTGGATGCAGTTTTCAGTCAATGGGACACAACAAAAATTTATGGGCTTACAACCAGGGTCTCTTTGAATCATCAGTTCACATCACTTGGAAAAGATCCTTAAGAAGAATTCACATGGTGTCATTGCTTAGCTCCATTCCCTTCAGATGCACCCACCAATGATCTCCACTACTTCCTTGAATAGATATGCAGGTGTCTTTGTTGCACCAGTGGGCTTGCCGCCTTCACAAGACCTTTTTGGTAATCATTTTTCCGCATCTACATCTCAGCAGGACATGATGGCTATTTTGCATGCAGTACAGAAGTGGAAGCCATCCCTATTGGGGAATTATTTTTGCGTCAAGACTGATCTCCAAAGTCTGTAAACTTTCTCGGAACAATGGGTCTCCTCCCTAGCACACCTGAAATGGGTTCTCCAACTCATGGGTTATGACTATGCGACCACTTACCAGAAGAGTAAGGACAATATGGTGTCAGATGCTCCTTCTCGCTGGATCTCGGAGACTGTGAGGAGGGACATCCACCCTCGGACTAAGTCCCAGAACCCTCTCAAAGAAGAAACTGCAGAGGATGCTACCATACCCAAAGTTTTTGGCCTTCCCCTCTTTGCATTCTGTCAGTTGTGTCTTCATCGACACCAGCAGAGTAGTACACCAGTCGAATATAGTAGGCTGCAAGCATTGTGATGCATAAAACATCACCGATCTGGATGACTAATGTAGTGCTTTGGCTCCCGTGATCCACACCAGAGTTGCCACTATTGTTAACACCCAAAAAGTGTTCACTACCTCATCTACCTCATTACATGGCTCATTTGTCCATTTTCCTACCATATTTCCCTTAAAAACCCTAAAATCCCACTAAAAAGCCTCCGAAAGGCCTAAAATGCCTCCAAAAGGCTACAAAACCATCAAAAAAGCCTCAAAAAGGCTAAAAAACCCATTTTTCCTCCAAAAATAACAAAATCCCTCTAAAAAGGGAATAAAAAATATAAAATAATGAGGAAAAGGAGGGAAAAACCCTATACAGCTGCCCTAAACCATATGGTTCCCAAAACCATGGGCCAGCACTCCACCACCAAAAAACTATAAATAGGTGATGGAGAACCCTTATTTCACATCCACAATCAAGTATACCCTTACTCTGCCAAAATCTCTCTTGAAACCCTAGCTCACCATTGAGCCACTTTCACCTTGAGAGCCCCTTTTGGCCCATTTCCACCATTGGAGAAAGAGAAGGAGAACATTGGAGCTTGGAGCAACCCTCTTGGACATTGCTAGAGCTTCACCAGCCTTCACATTGAAGGTAATATTAATACAAAAACCATTATTTACATCTTGTTGTTTATGTTTCATGCACATGTTTTAGAGTAGTTTACATTTCTGTTTTAACTTAATAATTTCCATTTACTGAACTGCTACTAAGGAGTCCCTTCTCCTTAGTAGGTGCTCATTTGCACAAGCTAGGGTGAAAATCCTAGCTACAAAATTGTGAAGGGAAAATATATAAGCTCTGCAGGGCTCGACAGGGAAAGTGCTCAGGCACCAGGCTAACAGTTGAGTAAGTGGGAACCAACACAAGGATCAAGCGTCAAGCAGGATGATGCAATGCAATCACAACATGATATAAGTGAAGGGAGTCCTTAAGGGAGATGGCCAGCATAAGACAAAGTAGAGTATGAGTCGTCATCGCAACATCATGGCATGACTACAAAGGACTCCCAATCTTGAGGATAGACAACGTCATGGACACCAAAAGCATAATGGGGTTCTAACTAGGGTACCCATGTGCGAGGGCAGGAGCTCATCGTATGGCCGATAGACATCATAAGTCATATATGGTTTTCCTGGGGTATGGAGAAGAGAAGAAACAAACTGAAGCCCGGAACAACGATCCCTAACAAACTGCAAGAACTAAAAGTACATAACCTCAATAATGGATGAGGAATCATCTGATCATATGGACGAGGCGGGCATTCCCATGCTCGTATCAGGATATAACATAATAATAACAATGGGGTCCAAAATATGGGGACCTGAAATATACATGACCTAAAAAACTGAATGAGGCAGAATCTCAATATATGGATGAGGTGGGCATACCCATGCTCATATCAAGATACATAAAAAGAACTGTGAGGCCCGAAAAAGAGGGACTTGTAAGATACATAGAGAACCACTGTGTACATCATAAGGGTCCAGAGGGGACACAAATCTGGGACATACTGCTGGGCTGACCATGTCTGAGTTGAAGAACTGATACACTGGAACAATCAACAGTGCTACTGAGTGTGGTACCAAAGGAACTGATGAGCTGCTAGATCAGAGTGACAAGGGGTACACTCGCAATGGTACACTGAACTAGAACTGATCTGGGACTGAATTGGGTACTCAAGGAAGCATATAACTGGATGGCTTCCGAATACAATCGCCAACGCAGCCCGGGCATCCACGGGAACATACAACTGGGTGTTCCGAAGTGACTCACCAATGTGCTAGAGTCGGGGGAAATCCGGGGTCTTCGACAAATCATGGTAGGGATGTAAATCCTGCGTGATTCTCAACGATGCGATCAAGGTGTTGAAGTCGAGCATGTGAGAAACAACCATTCGGAGAGGAAATGATGACTCCTCCCAAAATGGTCCGTAGGCACTCACCACAGATGGTGATGGGTCCAAGGCGCAGGGGCCTTTGAGTCTATCCTCTGGAATAGAGGGGCTGTCATCGACAGAGGGAGACCTGCAACTATCAAGGCAATGATGTTTCCTTGACAGGAGCGCGAGGCGGAGAACCGAAATGTGATAGTACTGATGGCAGGACTGACAACCTATGGGGGATAACTGGGCAAGTAGAGTGGGTGGACTCAAACTTCCTTTGTTCAGAGTATGATAATGGGGATGATCGGGCAGCATATAAAACTGACTGATGGGAAAGGGATCATAGCTGTATTGGATCTGGGAGGAGGACTGGGCTGATGAGACTCAAGCTGGGGTAAAATGGCAGGAGACTGCAGAATACTCTGAACAAAGGCGACCTGATTGGGGGTGCTGCTGAGATGATCGATCATAATGCCTAGAGGCACGGGATGACTTCTTCATGGGTTAAGGAACTAGAAGAAGTGTGTGTAAAATGGTACTGTCGTGTGGATTGAAATGAGCCCAGGACGTTCATGCTCGTGGTTGATTTCAATTTTAAGGAGTCTGAAAGCGATAAGAAGACTCTGAAGTAATGGAATGGTACTGCCGTGTGGATTTTATGAGCCTAGGACAGTTCATGCTCGTGGTTGCTTTCAATTTTAGAGAGTTTGAAAGCGATAAGAAGACTCTAGGGGGTTTCTTTTTCGTGTGTTAGTATCCAAGGCCCAAAGAATCATAAAACGATGCAATGAAGAACTCTTCTAGCCGGTGTGACTAGAGTATTCCTTTTTCGTAATTAGTCTACCAGGTCCGGAAAAGGGTTAAACTTATACCAGATAGACGCCCTTTCAGGTACTTTAACTAGCATGAAAGGAAGCAAGATTGCTCCGCGATCTTTTCATTATTTTAGGAGTCAAAAAAGAGCTTAACAGAAACTCCCTAAGTGACTTTTTCATAAAGGACTTGTTCGGCCTGAAAAAGGGATAAAATTATACCGAAAAAAAGGAATGGCCAGGCAAGGAGGAAGTGCTCAATCAAGGAACATTTATGATGACCAAGAATGAGGGTGGGGGGGAACACTGGTGGGCCTCCTTGCGGGGTAATGAATGGTGGCAAAATAACGAAATATTTGCAGTATGATAGGAGTGAATGGCTCATGTAAAAATGTGGAACAATCCGATGGTAGTCGATGTGGCGCGCAAACTGAGGCAGCAAGGTGTCGGGACACAATGTTGAAACTGTACCAAGTGAGGGCGAGAAATGATCTCAAGCATCATCACGAGCGCGGAAAAATGAATCCGACAATATAAAGAGTGTCAAAAACGGATAACGGCCGATGTGGCACCCAAACCGAGGTGACGGTGGGTGTTTTGGAGAAATACCCAAAAAATATGGGGGTGAGAGCGAGAAATGATCTCAAGCATCATCACTGGCTCGGAAAAATGAATCCGATGATATAAGGTATATAAAAAACGGGCTATGGCCGATGTGGCACGCAAACCGGGGCGACAAGGTGTCGGGACACAATGTTGATATTGGTCTTGGTGAGAGCGAGAAATGATCTCAAGCATCATCACGAGCGCGGAAATATGAATCCGACGGTGCAAATGGTGCGAAAAACGGAGGTCATAAGGACTCCGGAATGGTCAAAGGAGCTAACTAAGTTAAAAAATGGTTGCAAATAAAGGTGAGCCCACCAAGCCAAGGATGCAGTGGTGGGGAGAAATGATGACCCGTGGGGGAAGAATACTAGGTGTATCAAATCAAATCAAATCTACAAGTGATATGTGACCTAAAAAATGGTTGAGATCACAAGTGTGAAAAATTGAGCAGGGATAATGACTTGCCCCCATGCTATGTGCATGGGGTTTGTGATTATGGATCACATATGTGTGGGTTTGAACAAAGGGTTCATTGACGTGCTGAGATAGATGTGATGAGGAAGGTTCAAAATGATTGATCATGCCCCCTATCCCACGGTTGAGGGAATCTATTATGCCCCTTGACTCAGAGGTGTCAAGGTGGTGCTCTATGATGGCGGGGTCAAGACCGGGCACTTCGGTATAGGACCAGGCAAAGACATCGCGAAATTCCTGGAAGATTTTTTTGTACTTCTCAATCTTAGACTCGCTGCAAGAGGCTCCTAAAGTGATGAGTTCAGGGGCACCTCCGGGGGCAGAGATATCTATGTGGATAATAAGAGAAATGTTGGCCATGTTACCCTCCTCGAAGGCGTCAGGAGCAGGAATAGGGTCCTTGAACCAGTCGACCTTGGTGGGAAGGAAGTCTTTGGATTCAACCGTGAATTGGGTGGCTGTGCTAGAGGAGGATTCTTCTGGGATGAAGTAGGAACGATGATGCATATCATCCTCGGGATAATCCGGGGCAGTGAGGGCCTCAAGAATCTCCTCATTAGTACGGAAAGTTTGCGTCGTCAAATCGGTTGACGAGGGGGTAGTGGTTGAAGAGATCATATAAATGGTATTAACCTCTCCTGAAGGGGAGGAGATCGGAGGGTAGATCTCCTCAATGGTGGGTGGTGCCGTCTCAAGATCCAGATTGTTCATCTCATAGAGAGCCGCTCTGTAATCCGGGAGATTGGGACAGTGATGTGAGTAGTGCCTGTAAACACCGCATATGGCACAGGGGTGGTTGGTACGCAGGGATTTATCTTTAGGCTTGGGGGTGGGGTTTAGTTCGACAACCAGGATGTTGGGGTCGTCGTCGAGCATCTGCATGTGCTTCTGTAATGCTGGTAACTGTGGACACTGATGAGTCGCATGGCCTAACTCATCGCACAATGAGCATTTGGGAGGAGCATGAAATACTGGGGGGTTTTTGGCTATCTTGGGATGTGGTACAGCAGTGTAAGGTTGGGGTCCTCTGCTCCCAGTGTATTTGGGAGTAGGAGGAGGATTCGTGGAGGACGAAGGGGTAGAGACATCGGGGGGTGGCTGAGTGGTAGTAGCCATGGGTTGCACTGGTTGGAGGACGACGCTTGGTGTCAGCGGGGGGACGGGAGGCGAAAGGTACCAGACGGGTAATCCCAAGGTTAACCCAGGGAGGCTAAGGGTGGCCCTAACCGGGGTGCTTACTACTCCCGATGGAGGGACTAGGAAGGGGATCGTATGGATAGGTGTAACACCAATGTGGCTAGGTACCAATGGTGGTTTAGGCAACAAGGGTGGTTGATTATTAGGAGTTTGGTTATCGTGGGACAGGGTACATAAGTCAGACACTTCGGGCTTAGATGACGGGGGAGGGATAGATTGGAAGGTGGAGGTCATCGACGCGTCTGAGTAAACTCCAGGCCCCATAGAGGAAACAAACGAGGTGGTGGCACGAGAAACAGGCTGTTCAACCATGGGGAGAACGTTTTCTGGTGCTGCGGGAGCATTGGGATCATAGTAGGTGAGTTGGTCAACCTTGACCACGCGTCCCTCATGGGGGAACATCATGGTGCAAAAACCAGAAGAGGCAACCGCCCACATGGCATACATGTAACTGCGGCCAAGTAAAAGGTTATAATCTAATTGGGCATTGATTACCTCGATGTCGATAAGTACTGTTTTACCACCTAACTGGACGGGGACATTAGGTAGGAGGCCTTGGGGCTGGGCCGACCGACCGTCGTAGGCGCGTAATGCAGTGGTGGACTGCTGGAGAGTAGGGGATCCCAACTTCTGCCATACGAATGTAGACATAACGCATGTGGAGGCACCTTCATCGATGATGCATCGATGGATGACAAGATTCCGAACGGAAACAGAAACTTGGAATGCTAAGGAGGAAGGCAGGCGTGGTTCGGACTGGTCCAAATCAAATGCCATCAAATTGGAATCATGTGGGTCAATCGCCCCAATGGCAGAGAGTAAAGTCTTGCGATGGGAAGGGCAGTTTTTCAAGACTTCTAATGCAGACATGGCTGCGGGAGACTGGGCTAGGTCATCGACGATGTTGTAGTTTGACACAGCCCACGCATTGGGGTTATTGTTGATACGGCGAAGTGGGAAACAAGGTTCTTTGGGAGCGCCCTCTAGTGGAGGTGGGGGTATGCGTAACGCTTGATCAGTGGGATGAGCGTTAGGGGTTTTATCAGCAGGAGGGGCTTCAGTGGTGGAGCCATATTGGTTCCGGTGAGTCCAGAGGTTGACGTCAGCGGAAGACATCATCAACAAGTGGTGGGTACCTGAGTCAAACATGGGTTGATCAGGAGCGGCGTAAGTGATTTGTTGTTGTTGGGGTTGCGCGTTGGCTTGAGGGGGGGCCAACGGCTGAGTGTTCACCACGCCTTGGGTTGGTAAGGGGTTTTGCAGCACCAAAGGTGGCTGCTGAGGTTGCGGGGGGTTGGGCGGTGCTTGAGGAGCCGCATGCCCTTAGCGATGGGCTTCATCAACCCAAAGTTATCGAGCCCGCTCCAAATGTGGGCAAGCATGTGTGTAATGGCCATAGACCCCGCAGACAGAACAAGGATGGCTCGTTCACAAATTAGGGTTTTTAGCCTGCTTGGGCGGGCGATCAGGGTTTTGGTTAGCGGGGGCCACGTTGTTGTTGTCTAGGGGATTAGGTGGTTGACCACCTTGGTCTGTAGGTTGGTTATTCCCATGATTACGGCCCTTGCCGCGGTTTTGTTGACCTTGGTTGCGTTGGTTGTTCTGGTTTTGCTGTGGGTTGTTTTGGGCGTAAACTTGCCCTTGAGCAGCAGGTGGGTTTTGAGGTTGTGCAGGTGCGGGAGCAGGCTGCGGTGGATGATAGGTAGGTGGAGGCTGCGCAGGTGTGGAACCTTGAGGAGGTTGATGATATGTCTGTGGAGCAGGTTGTGGGATTGCCGCAGGGGCTACCTATGGCGGGTAATAAGCTGGTTGGGCTTGGGAAGGCACAGGAGCTGGTGCAGCCTGCTGGTGGTAATAAGCGGGTTGGTCCTGAGAAGGCGCATGAGCTGGTGCAGTCTGCTGGTGGTAATAGGGATGAGGTGTGATCGGGGGGTTATAAGCAGGGGGTGCATGACCAAAGCCCTGAGGTGGACAGGTGGGTCCATGGGAGTGATGGTGATGTGTCATAGGAGCATATGAGTTGGTAGCCCCAGACTGTGAGGTGGCCCACGAAAGGTCGGGGCCCAGGGTAGGACATGCTATGGAAAAGGGTTGGAGATGCGAAGAAACACGGCCAATGATACCGTCTGCAGCGTGGGATGCCCCCGGTGCATCATGCTGGGAGGACTCGCCGCGAGGGGCGTCAGGTATAATGGTATACAGGTAACCCGACTGGGCATAAATGAGGTCAAACTGCTGTGCCTTAAGGATGGCCTCTTCTTCAGACTGGGGTCTTTCGGAAGCTACAATGACAGGAAGAAGGGACTTGAGGAACCAATCTAGGAAGATACAGTCATCTAATTTGATCTTGCATAAGCTACGGCGTCTACGCCACTCATGAATGTGGTCCGTGATGTGGGTAGCCGTGTTTTGTCTACAAGATAAGAGGATTTCAACACCCGCATCATAGCGGACAGGTAACTGGAATAACTGCAGGAAGGTCGAGGCAAGGGAAGCAAAGGTGGCATGGGTCCCGTGGGGTTGCTTGATATACCACTTGGCTGCAGAGCCAGTGAAGGTGCGCTGTAACAGACGGAGGCGAATAAAGTCATCCACTATGGAGTTGGAGGAACACCATAGATGGAAGGACATGATATGGTTTTGTGGGTCCTCACCTGCCTTGCCCTCGAACTTAGGGACGTCAGAGGGGAGCTTGGTAGGCATGTGAGGCCATGCAGGGTCATGTCGGATAGGATCGTTGGTCAGTCTGGCTAGGTCAGGTAGGTTGAGGCTAGCCATGAATGGTAGACTGGAAGAAGGATGTGACCCAGTAGGGGGTTGGACCAAGTTGGGGCTAATGCCCCCAAGTGGAGGGACAGGGTTTGGGATGTTTCCCCCAAGTGGGGGAACTAAGGTGGTATAGGATGGTCCTGCACCACCATGGGTAGTGTGAGTCACTGGTGGAGTGGTGATAGGTGTGCCAGCCACTGGAATGGGGATGGTGACTGGGATGGTGGACGTGGTCCCCATGGAGGGCATGCCCACAGCAGGTGCAGTAACTAGTATAGTGGTAGACGTGCCACCAATGGTCCCTACAATGAAAGGAGTGGAAGTCGTGCTAGCCATGGGGCTAGTAGGGGCAGTATAAATGGGGTTCTCAGACTCTTCTTCAGAATCGAAGGTAAAGTAAGGTGCGTCAATATCTGGTGACGGAGTCCTATGCCGTTGACGAGTGGAGTCAAGTGATAAGGCTCTAGATCTGTGATAAGTGGTATTAAGTGATGATGATCTGTGGCGATGACGGGTGGTGTCAAGTGAACCGTGCTGTGAGGGCTCGCCCCTTAGGCATCGAGAATGTCTCGGGGACTCAATGGTGACAGATGGTGTCGAATCTCTATGGGTGGAGGTGAGTAAAAAACAGCTCAAAAACCCTAATGCAACCGAGTGTGCAGAAGGAGAGCTCAAAAAACAAGGCACTCAGGCCAACAACCAGCTCAAAACACCCACTGTAACAGCTGTGCTACAATAGGTGGAGTACCAACAAAATGGTCAGAATACCAACAAGCAACAGGTTTTCTAAAAAATAAAAAATGGTGGACTCACTAGACCAAAAGGACGTAAGGGAGCATGCAAACACCTAACTAAAAGTATTCTGACTCAACTAGACATATCCTCTGCAAGGTGATGAAATCCAAGTCAGACAATATGAATAGAAAAGCCAAGTGGCTAAGGTATCCCCCTACCGGGAGGGACACCGGGTAGTCAATCCTAGAAGAATGGAAACTAAGATACCCCGTTCATGACACGTCCAAAAAGGTGAATCTTCCGTTTGGTCCTTTTACCGCAATACCCAAATACAGGGATATCTCGAGAACTGCGAAAGGTATCCCTTCGGTTACTGAATGGAGTGTGGTATTCCACTCAGGCCTCCGGAACCAGTCTCGCGACTTCAACCCTCCTAGGGGAGAGGCCCTTTGGTAAACTGGTTGTGACTGTGCCAAAAAGTACTAGGGGATTTTGGTTCCCTAATTGGACAACAACTATGTCTCAAGTGTAAGTAACCGAGGGGTGTTATTGGAAGCCTATCCCCCCGATCCTACCTAACTACAAAGATTCTTTGTGTTCCCCAAGTGGGGTTAGAATATTGGTTGAGTTAGGTACTTTTTAAGGCTCACTTGAATTATGTGACAGAGTGTGTGCTCGTGAGGTGATGAACCCAAAATAGAAGTGCCACAAGGGGGGCAACTTCTAACTATCAATAATACTGAATTTGAAACTTTAACTTGCAAAATTTTCTGAATTAAAAATGATGAAATTTTTAAAAATATCTGTAAAGGGAACATAAATTATGTTGCAGAAAAGGATGTAGGGAAGTGGGGATGCAGGTAGGACAGATGGTTGTTCAGATGCAGAAAATATTGCAGCACAGGGGCTGGGCTCAAATCAGGGAAAAAATGCAGAAATCAGACCGCGGGTCTGTGGCGAAACTGAGCAGTTGGACCGCAGGTTTTTGGGAAACAGGCGCGGACAGGTCGCGGCTTCTTGGCCGACAGAGGCAGTCGGACCGCAGGAAACAGGGAAAAAGACGCAGTCGGGTTGTGGGAAAAAGGCTAACAGGCACAGTCGGGGCGCAGGAAAGAGGATGAAAGCCGCAGTCAGGTCGCAGGAAAATGGCCAACAGGCGCCGTCAGATCGCAGCAAACAGGCTGATTAGCCGCGGTCGGATCACAGGTAACAGACTTGAATCCGCTGGCAGGGTGTCGCAAACAGTCTGAGAGCCACGGTCGGGTCACAGGTAAAGTCCTGAAAGAAGCGGTCAGGACGCGACTGCAGAGGGAAAAGACGCGGTGTACAGCGGCCAAAAGGGACAGCCGAAAGGAAAAAACGAGAAATTATTGCAGAAAACTAAAAAAATTTTAAACGAAAACCAGAAATTCAAACCTAGGGGAGTCGCCAAAACTGTAGCTAGGGTTTTCACCCTAGCTTGTGCAAATGAGCACCTACTAAGGAGAAGGGACTCCTTAGTAGCAGTTCAGTAAATGGAAATTATTAAGCTAAAACAGAAATGTAAACTACTCTAAAACATGTGCATGAAACATAAACAACAAGATGTAAATAATGGTTTTTGTATTAATATTACCTTCAATGTGAAGGTTGGTGAAGCTCTTGCAATGTCCAAGAGGGTTGCTCCAAGCTCCAATGTGCTCCTTCTCTTTCTCCAATGGTGGAAATGGGCCAAAAGGTGCTCTCAAGGTGAAAGTGGCTCAATGGTGAGCTAGGGTTTCAAGAGAGATTTTGGCAGAGTAAGGGTATACTTGATTGTGGATGTGGAATAAGGGTTCTCCATCACCTATTTATAGTTTTTTGGTGGTGGAGTGCTGGCCCATGGTTTTGGGAACCATATGGTTTAGGGCAGTTGTATAGGGTTTTTCCCTCCTTTTCCTCATTATTTTATATTTTTATTCCCTTTTTAGAGGGATTTTGCTATTTTTGGAGGAAAAAGGGGTTTTTTTAGCCTTTTTGAGGCTTTTTTGATGATTTTGTGGCCTTTTGGATGCTTTTTAGTGGGATTTTAGGGTTTTTAAGGGAAATATGGTAGGAAAATGGACAAATGAGCCATGTAATGAGGTAGATGGGGTAGTGAACACTTTTTGGGTGTTAACAAATTTGATGACCCTTTGACCCTGAGCGAACACACCCCTGAGTGTCCACATCCTACACGCACTTCCTTGCATTGAGCATAGGTATGTTCCACTGCTTGGGACTAGTCTGCTAGCTTTTTGACACTCGTTCCCTCACTTGTTGTACTATAAGCAATTTTATTCTTTTTCAAGCTTTTCCCAAATATGAAAAAGACAAAAAAATCAAATATTCCAAAAAGCCGGACAGGATTATGGTCACTATTTCTTGTTGGCAGCTGTTGTGTCGCCTTTGAACAGAGCATTCATTCCACTCCGTACATTATAAGTCAGGACTATAGTTGGGCCTTAGGAGCTGTACTTGTTTCTCAGTTTTCTCCACCGATTGGTTAAGCTTCCAGTCATTATGGAGCCCTTTGTAATGCCTTCTGCATTGCACAGTTTATGTCAAGTCTATGCTGCTTGAGTCTATCCATCTGCTCATGCTCTTGTTCAAAGGAAGTCCTGAAATCAGTGTCGGCCACTCCTCAGATATCTTGACTATCGTATGTCGGCCATCCTTATTGAGTCAGTCCGTTTCAACTGAGATCTTCCAAATCTTTCAGCATTGCTGGTACCTCGTGCTGGTTGATGGGGGATGCCTTAATGCCCTCCTTCCAGCGAGTCTCGTTCCATTGACCTCAACTCATTTATTCCGGGACTTGAGGCTTAGAGTTCAGTTGAGTACCTTGAGGCTTGTAGTCATTAGTGGCAGGTTCTCTCACCATCGACAGTTTTGGGAATACATCAATGTCCCCTAATCGATGGATTCATCCTAGTGTTCGACTTTAACCCATTTATTCACACTTTGATGATTGTGCTCTCTGCCTTGATGCCCATTTTCATTATCGGTGGATCATCTCGCATCTGTTAACGGTATACATCAATGACCGGTAATCAGACGATGTCTCATCAGGTTCGACCCCAACCCCTTTATTCACTTGATGAGACTTGCACTGTCGAAGACTTGTGTAGAAGACCCTAGGCGATTGTGGCATTCAATATGCTACATATGACTTTGACTTTACATCTGAGATATCACCTCTCATATTTCAGCAGTTTGTACCTCCAATTTGCACCAGTTGTCTTCTTTTTAGCAGAAGACCATATCTTACTGTAGAGGGATCATGGCTATGATCACTTATGACATGTATCTACTTATGTACTGCCTATTCATGGCCATTGTATAAGATTGTTGTACTATACCGACATGTATTCAGAGATACTATTGTATTATGATGAGTGAGCTGTTCTTTCCACTTGTGTCTCCATCACTCCACTTCTGAGTTTTATAATGTATTTCGGCCGTCGTAGCACATTTCAGTCTCTGACCTCACACATTAAGGGGCATCTGTTACACAACAATCTTCCACCCTGTGAGCATCAACATTATTTGGCTTGTAGGATCCATTTCAGTGACTCAGATTCATTTTCATCCTTTAATGATACCAGTTTATCCTATTTTTGTTCCTACCCACATGTTTCATCACTATAGCATGCGTACCCGCGAGTTGCATCCCTATAGCCCACGGGTATCAAGTAAAATGGTAAAAACCACTATTTTATTGCTTTTTACTCCTAAAAAGCGGTCATTGGGTGACTTTTGGCTCTCCATATGCTCAAGTAACATCTTGATGAGTCCTTTCACCTACCTTTGAGAGGACTATATATTGAGCACATATGGCTTATGGACGAAAGGAAGAGGAGAATAGTAAAGGCACTCTAGTGGATTTTTGCCCTATCTTGAGTCTGCACTTATTGATCCTTGTAGTTGTGAACCATTTATGTTCACCTTCCAAACTCCTTTCTAGTATGAGTTTTCCATTCATGGAGGATTGAAGTGGTGGAGGCACAAGTGGATTGATCTAGATCTTGGTTCAGATTGGTTGCCGGAAAGAGGTTGTATCACTTTGTACTTCTTCTTGTTCATTAAGAGAAATACTCATATTCTCATCCATTAATGGTGTAAATGTCATTTATTATACATTGGGTTGCATTTGCTTATGATATTATGGACCATTGTTATTGATGATGTTAATGTTATTTATATATTACATGTACTTGTTAGATATTGGTTGTCAAGACTAATTTGCAGATTACAAGTGCTTGGATGTGCGTGGATTGAAAGCTCCAACGGGGATCTACATCAAACATTGGATCGAGGTTGGCTACATTTCTCCATTGTTTTAACATTGTCATTTATAATAGCATTGTTTTGAGAATTGAGTAGATTTCTAGTAGTCATCTGTCTGTTGTGGTATTCCTAAGCCATAGTGAGTTTTCAACATTTAATTCAATAGATCTAGGATATTAACTGAAAGAACAACATGTATAGCATATCAAGCATAAGAGACAAGAGACAAGAGACACAAAACATTTCACCGGAGAAAACCAAGAAGGTGAAAAACCCCACAACTTCCTTAGAGATAGAATAAGCATCAATATAAGGATCACTATGATCAAACCCAAGAGATAGATATCTTCAGCAACATGCTCCTCCTCCACTTGTTTGCACTCCTCCTCTCTCAAACTAATGTGAAGTGAGTGAATAATAGAATGTGTAAAATGAGAGAGACACGCTCTCTATTTATACACTAACTTGACTTGCCTTTTAACTCTAACTAGGTCGGCCCCAACTTAACCACTTAGCATAATACAACTGGGCCGACCCCACTAGGGTGGTCTAATAACACTTTAACCCACAAGACTCATACATGACCGACCCCATCAAGGTGGTCTAATAACCCATCAAGTATAAGTTGCGACACTTACAATAATACTTGCAACACTTGCAAATACAAATGACGACACTTCCAATCGGAGGAATAATACATATCCGTTGGGGATACAATAAAGTACAAATGTAATACATAGAAGAATATGTTCCAAAGTTACAAATACATCAACAACTTTTGGTAAAGCCTAAACTTGTCAAGAAACTATTAATTATTCCATACCAAGCTCTGGGAGTTTGCTTCAACCCATACAAAGCCTTCTTCAGTTTGCATACGTGGGTTCCTCTATCTTCAACCTCAAATCTTTGTGGTTGTTCTATGTACACTTCCTCCTCAATCACACCATTCAGGAAAGTTGTCTTCACATCCATCTGGTGTAATTCCCACTTCATCATGGATGCAAGTGCCATGATGGTTCTAATGGAAGTGTACCTTGCAACTGGTGTAAATGTCTCTTCATAGTCAATTCCCTCTTTCTGAGAGAATCCTCTGGCCACAATTCTTTCCTTATACTTTTCAATGCTACAATCCGTAGCATGCTTTATTTTGTATATCCATTTGGAGGATACCACACTTTTGTCCTTTGGCTTGGGAACTATATCCCAAACATCATTCTTCATTATTGATTGGTACTCCTCTGTCATTGCTTCTACCCACTCTTTCTTATGAAATGCCTCTTCATAGCTAGTAGGTTCTTGGTCTACAAGATCACACATCAAAGCCACATAGTTGGTGAATGGCTTTGGTTTCTTGTTCACTCTGGTGGAGGCTTCAGGAGCTCCATACTTTTATGCTCCTAGTATAATGTCTATTGCCCATGCTGGCTTTCTCTTTCTTGATATGTTTGTGATAGGGGGTTCTTGTGGTTCTATCATGTCATGGTCTTCAAGTGTTACATCTTTAGGGGTGGGTACAACCTCTACAATTCTGGGAGGTGCATCTTCTTTATATACTTCTTCATATTGGCACTTCCTAGATTTCTTGAGAGCTGCCTCTTCATCAAATGTCACATCCCTACTAATATCCATATGGTGGAATCCTGGGATGTATATTCTGAATGCTTTGGATGCTTCACAATATCCAACAAATATTCCCTTCTTCCCAGAAGGATCTAACTTGGTTCTCTTTTCTTTTGGAACATGAATATATATTGGGCATCCAAATATCTTGAGATGACTTACCTCAGGCTTCTTTCCTGTGAACACTTCTTCTAGGGTCTTGAATTCAAGAGCACTATGAGATAGTCTATTCTGCACATACACTGCTATCCTAGCTGCTTCATCCCATAGATACAAGGGTAGGTATTGACCATGTATCATTGTCATTTCTGCTTCCATAATGGTTATATTCTTTCTCTTCGCAACATCATTTTGTTGAGGATTGTAGGGAGTGGTTAGTTCCCTCTTGATTCCAGCTTCTTTACAAAAGACTTCAAAATCCTTTGAACTATATTCTCCACCATTATTTGTCCTGAGTATTTTGATCTTCTTTTCTGAATGATTTTCTATCAAGGCTTTGAACTCCTTGAACTTTCCAAAGACTTCATTCTTTCCTTTTAGGAAGTATATCCAAGTCTTTCTTGAATAGTCATCAATAAATGTAAGGTAGTATTCATATCCACTCAAGGATGTGGAGGGCATTGGTCGACATACATCTGAATGAATCAATTCCAAAATACTTTTAGTCTTTGTTTCACTCTTTGGAAATGGATTCTTGATATTCTTCCCTTTTGCACATCCTTTGCATGTGCCATCATGATCAATCTTCAAATATGGTAGTCCTATGACTACTTTGCTCACATGAGGTAGTGCTTTGTAGTTAATGTGAGCAAGCATCCTATGCCATATCTCACTTGGGCTAGTGGCTTCATGAACAAGGGCAACTTCTGGATGGCCCTTGAGTTTGTATAGACCTCCTTCCTCTTCACCAATAACAATTGCATCCTCAATTGATTTTCCTTTGGACCACATGAGTACTTGTCCATCTATGAATGCAATCCTATAACCTTTCTTATCTAAAAATAAGATAGAAATTAAGTTCTTCTTCAAACCTGGTACATATAAAATTTCCTTCATCTTCAATGGAGTTCCATAATCAAGCTTGTAGCTTGCTTCACCAATTCCCTTAATGGGATATTGATAGTCATATCCTAAAGATACTTTGTGTGGAGAGGTATTCTCTTCAAGTTTTGCAAGAGTTTTCTTTTGACCCGTCATGTGCTTTGAAGCACCACTATCAATAAGCCATGTATCTTCTCAAGGTGTTACAGATCCAAAGAGTGCAGAGAATAGAACATTATCTTCTGCATCTTCTTGTTCTATTCTAGCTCTTTTCTTTTGACGCCTTTCCTCTTCTTTTTCTTCTTCAATATCATCTTCTACTAGGTGTGCTTGATGTCTTTTATGGTGGAATCCCTTCTTCTTCTTCTTTGAGGGACAATATCTAGCAAGTTGTCCTATTTTATGACAATTGAAACATTGGAATGAGGAGTAATCTCTTCCTTGATTAGTTCCTATTTTCTTTGAAATGTTTGTGGAGGTTGAGACTCCTTGTGACTATCCTTCTTGAAGTGGGATTGAGTCCTTCTTCTCTTGGTGTGAGTGGCCAAGGCTTGGTCATCTTCTTTGAGTAAGGCTTCTCTGTTGGCAACCCTAGCTTCTTCTTGAATGCAATCCTCCCATACCACATCAAACTTCATGCTTTCTTTTTTGGCACACATAGTTTGGATGAATGACTCCCAAGGTCTAGGGAGACCATTTAGAGCAGCCATAAATAGTTCATCTTCATCAAGGGTATCTCCAATGCCATCTAGTTGTTCCTTGAACTGGGAAACCCTTGAGAAATAATCTTGAATAGATTCTCCTTGATTCATCTTGGTGCTCTTTAATTAAGCTCTCAGGTTCATCTTCCTATTGATGTTCTTTCCTTCATACATTCTAGAAAGGGCATCATACATTTCATTTAGGGTCTTCTTGGATAACACTTTGGGAATCAAGTGGTCCTTGATAGAATCAACAATGATTCTCTTTTCCCTAATCAAGTCCTTCCTATACCTCTCTTTGGATTCATCTTCTTCAGGTTCTGCAACCTCATCTTTGATCTATTGGGCAAGATCATTCTTTTCAAGAATGAGACCAATCCTATATTTTCGTGCTCGAAAATTCTCTGTACCCTCTAGCTTGTCTTCAAGCTTAGTGCTTGGAGCCATCTTACCTAGGGGTTCACAGAAATTGAAGTTTCTCAAAAGATAGAATAACACTTAATAGGAGATGTGCTTGATTGGATTGAGATAACTGGTGAGCTCTGCTTCTGGAAACTTCAACTTTTCACCCTTAAAATCTGATCAACAACTTTCGGATCTGCAACAAAATTTTTGGTTTTTTGGTTCAGACTTTTTCTGGTCTTCTGGTGCACAGGTTGTCACATACCCACCCATTCATTCAATGCAAGGTAGGGAACATGATGCCAAATTTAGGGCTTTCACATGATCTCATCTCATTCGTTAGATTCATATAATTAAAATATGAGTGTGCAGATGTAAAACAAATCAATTATGCATAGTGGAATTAAAACAAAATCCACACACAATTCATGCTCATCTAGCATATCAAAATAATCATTAATTAAACATTGCAGAAGTAAATACATAGACATAAAAACACTTATCTTCATTTTGCAACTACCCCAAGCAACTAGCTATGTCACTGCAACGTTCCACCCAACCATAGGCTCTTCGACAGATTATACTTAGTCCGTTCGAAGGCCACCCCCGAGCTTGGCATGATTCTCACAAGGAAAGGGAACATTCCAACCCCCACACAGCCCATTAACCATTTCATCTCAGCCAAGCCAGTCCACATCCGGGTTTATCAGGCTACAATTGAACCATGGATGCTTATTCTCAAGCTCAAGCCAAAACAATGGATACCCAAATCCCATACCCCAACATTCTCATTTATCACACTGCAAGCACAAACATTGGGCATAGATACCATTTACAACAAGGGTATTTTACAAAACAGGGTCCATGTTGAATTTTGTAACTTCTAAGAATATTATATTTGTATATTATTTATTCCGGAGATGTTCCATACCTCCGATGTGATTATACTATGAATTCGGAGATGTTTATTCCTCCGAATTGGTTGTGGTAACTAGGGTTATTAGACCCACCATGTGGGGGTCGGCCCAGTCAGTTATAATAGGGTGTTTAACCTAATGGTTAAATATGAGCCTACATGTACTTGTGTAAAATACATGTCAGTGTAGTGTATAAATAGAGGAGGTATGTTCCTCATTTGATACACTCACTCACTTAAGAGAGGCACACTTGTGGAGGAGAGGTCTGCTATGGTTGAGGAGGATATCATGTCTTTGGTTTGCATCTTTGTATATTGCTGGTCATCTACATTGAGGAAGCTTTACTGGGTTTTCTACCCCATGAGGGTTTCCCAGGATAAATCTGTGTCTCTTGTGTTTATGCTATGCTTGTTGTTTCTTCAGTGATCCTGTATATGCCATTATTGTGAAATGGAATGTAATGCTGCTATTTTATATCTTAGAATATTTAATTTTAACATGGTATCAGATCTAACCTGAAGGAAGGCAATGTATGGCACTTACGACACTTACTTCTCTTGCGACAATTTGAAGGTTAGGGTTTTATATAGCAAAAACCAGTCATCGTGGAACTTTTGCTATAAATCCATTTTTGCAAAGTTTCAGGATCTGGAACATTTACAGGTCATATATAACATCCCCAGGTACCTTGTGTCCAAAGGGCACCCTCATATTCATTGTACTTTATGAATTATGATCAGTACAAGTTAGGGTTTCTGCCTCTTCCAGATCTCAGTCAAAATCAGGTGACCTTGGAAAAAAGGTCATAACTTGGGCTAGGAAGATCCAAATGAAATTTCGTAAAAAGTGACAGGTATTACACAGACTGTACTATCTCAAGAAACATTTTCAGAGGCCGAAGGTGAACTTGTGACACGTGTCACTCCGTACAAGTTCACTCTCCCGTTTTATCCCATAAACAGGTCACGTTGCGACACTTGGCATAACTCTCTCTCAGAGAGTCCAATTGAGGTTAGACCTGTCAGGATGGAAATAAAATAGGGTGAGCTATCTCAGGAAAAGTTTTCAGAGGCCGAAGTTCAAACAGTGACACGTGGCACGCCGTAAAAGTTCGCTCTCCTGTTTTATCCCATAAACAGGTCACGTTGCGACACTTGGAATAACTCTCTCTCAGAAAATCCAATTGATGTCAGACCTGTCAGGATGGAAAGATGATAGGTCAAGATACTGCAGAAAAAGTTTTCAGACCCTGTGGAGTAGAAATTGTAGAGTTATAGCAGAAACAATCAGGTGCATATTTCTGTCAAAACAGAATTATTTTTGGAGCACCTTTATTCATGGCTTCCGGAATTTAGGGTTTCGGAGAAAGTTAGAATTTTTGGAATCAGAGTCCACGGCTAGAATCTCCTTAGAAAAATAAGATCTTAGAGCCTTGGATCGAACCTTTTGATTGGACATAAGGGTGGGCTTCATCAAACCCTAGTTCGGGTTCCTGTCCAGAAGATCCAGAAGTTTCGAAGGCAATTTTGAGGGGTCAAATTTTGGAGATTTCAAAATTGAAGAATACTAGGTTGATCAGCTCAGCAAAAAACATTCTTCCATCCATTCATAATTGTGAAATTCAAAGATTGAATTTTTAGGGTTTCTCTAGCAAACCCTAATCAAGCTCCAAATCAAGTTTCAGGGGGAGTTGCCTTACATAAGAAGACTACAAAAAGACTCGACAAGTATGACTTAAGGAGGTTCAGGTATGTCTTGAAATCTGATTCTTGATTAAGTTCATAATGTGTTTGTCTTCATGTTATTTATTAGTACAATCTTGATTAATGTTATTAATTGTCTTATCACCCTAGTAACAATATGAATGCATGTGAATGATCGAAGACATTCATTGATTAGGGATATATGATTGTACTTATGCATTATGGTGTTGTATGAGGTTGATGTTGTCTGCTAACAAGACACAGGTACATCACAAAAGACAAATCAAGTTCCATGACCATGACAACATGAATACAAAGACTCATGAGGTATGTATGACTTTGTTATATCATGTTTAACCTACAAGACATGCAGGTTCTAGCTCAGGATCTCTAAATCATTGAAGAGATTGTTTAGGTATGTTGTACATAACTAAGCAGGTATACTAATCCAGGTATGTTTTCCTATGTCATGTTAGAATCTTACCTTGTGTAAGTATACTTGGTATGATTGGTTAGTAATCAAGGGTTTATGCATATTATGTCTCTTATCTTGGTTGATGATTTAACTAACTAGATCAAACAAGAATATGCATGAGTAAAAGAAGACTTCCTTGAAACCCTGAATACTAATGATCATGACTGTACATATTCAAGATTATTTAGAATTAGAATGTTTTGATAATAATGAGAATATACTAATGAATGTATGTTTGTGTATGAGATCATGAGGATGACACTAGTGTACACTTGAGCATGCACAATGGTACAGAATGAATAGAAGTTCAGAAGACATACAAAAGATCAAGCGGGAGCCAACCACACAAACATAAAAGATAAGTATTTGGGTTGTTATTAGAAATAGTAAATGATATTGCTTGTATGCATATTTGTATTCCTAGAATATATCATGCTGAGTGTAAACATTCATAAAGCATTGAACAGTATACTACTAATATGCATATGATTGGTAAATTGGACAAACATTCCATTGTTGCTTGTCTAGAATGAAACCTCTTTGCTGACATGCTGAGAGTTGTGCACACTCTCGATAGTATGTTCTGGTAGAGATGGAAGGCATCTAGATAGCCACTGTATGCATACAGGATATGGGAAAGTGTTGTGCCAAAGTATTGGTCAAAATAGTTGCATAACTATGTAAATGATATCTGTATGCATAATAGGTTATCATATCAATATGATTTGATGATTATGAAGTATTACTAATCATGTACTTAATTTTGATTTGTAGGAAAGATCATGATGAATGATGAACTCTGAACAAGCGATGGATGTTCAACAAAAGATTTACAAATCAAACACACTATAGAAAGCTTGTGGTTAAGAGATTCTCTTAGAAAGAGGAAGAGAATCATGATGAGATGTTTTGCTCCAAGGGACTAGATAAGACCATTCTCTTAATAATGTAATCAGGTTCTGTATGGGTTCCCAGGATCGGTAGTCAATTAATGAGCTTAATGATCATCATGGGTGATGTGGGTCTCAACCTTTGCTACTAGGTTGAATATGGGTTATATACACATATGACATGGATGCAAGAAGGAAATCACCACAGAGTTCGAATGATTTTGAGGCTCATTTTAGTAGACCCATCTGACGAGAGATGGCACAGATAGATATGCAGAATATCACTCAATGCTGAGTGTGAATAATGGACAATTGACAACTTCATGACAAAGCTTGGGCTTTACCAGAAGTAAAGCTGTTCCTAACCTTTACCTTAAGGTTGTGGATGATGAACCTATCATACAATTATTGTATGAGGATGATCTCTTTCTGACAAGGAATGAGAAATAGGTCATGAAAATGGCTGCAGAAATGAAAATGAAAGATCTCGGATTAATGCACTACTTCTTAGGTCTAGAAGTATGGCAATATCCAAAAGGAATCTTTTAAATCAAGGTAAGTATGCTGTGAAGTTTCTAAAAAGATTTGATATGTTGGAGTATAAAGCCATGGCCACTCCCATGGACTCCAACTTGAAGTTGCTAGTTAATAACTCATCGTATTTAGTGGACCTAACCCTATACAGACAAATCATTGGGTCATTGATGTATTTAACAAATACTAGGCCAGATATATGTTTTGCTGTAAATACCCTAAGTCAGTATCTAGTAGAACCTAGAAAGGTGCACTTAATAGCTACAAAGCATGAAGTGAGGTACCTAAAAGGTACATTAGATTTTTGGTCTATATTATCTTGGAGGTCATGAAATCAGTTTACATGGTTACTCAGATTCCGATTGGGTAGGAAGTGCCTCAGACAGAAAGAGTACATCAGGTGGATGTTATAGTCTTGAATCTGCCATGATCTCATGGTTCAGCAAGGAACAATCTAGTGTGCCTCTCAGTACTGCTGAAGCAGAATATATATATAGCTGTCTGCTCTGCCAGCTGTGAAGCAGTGTGGCTTCAGAAGCTTTTATATGGAGTGTTTGACTTAGAAATGAATTCCACTATGATTATGTGTGACATTCAAAACTGCATCAAGATAGAAAATCTTGTATTCCACGATAAGTCAAAAACACATAGAGATCCGATACTTCTATTTACGAGATAGGGTGCAGAGAGGAGCTATCAAGCTCGAGTATATAAGCACTGAGGATCAGATTGCTGATATCTTGACTAAACCTCTGTCTCAAGTAAAGTTTGAATACTTCCGAGACAAGCTTGGTATAGTCCAGAAGCACCCTCCTCAAAAGGGGGAGTAGTATAGTATCTGATAACAAGTCTGTCTCATCAATGATGAGGTTACTTTTTTTTACTACACCTAGTTACTTAGAATTATTTAGATTTAGGAATCTTATATATATATATATTTTTTTGATGATAGATGTATACATGCTTTTGATGATAGATGTATACATGCTTTTGAGGTCAGATATACATGCTTTTGATGATAGATGTATACATGTTTTGATGATGAGGATACATGTTTTGTTATACATGTTTTGATGATGAGGATACATGTTCTGTTATACATGTTTTGATGATGAGGATACATGTTCTGTTATACATGTTTTGATGATGAGGATACATGTTCTGTTATACATGTTTTGATGATGAGGATACATGATTGACACATGTTTTGATGAAGTTCTTGGTGAACATGTGAGGGGATTGGATCATCCCTAGACTTCAGTCCTAAAGAGAGCCGTAAACGTATGTCTTCGAGAATGAAGTCCTTGGTGGACTTGAGGGGATTGGATCATCCCTGGACTTCAGTCCTAAAGAGAGCCGTAGACGTATGTCTTCGAGAATGAAGTCGTTGGTGGACTTGAGGGGATTGGATCATCCCTGGACTTCAGTCCTAAAGAGAGCCGTAGACGTATGTCTTCGAGAATGAAGTCCTTGGTGGACTTGAGGGGATTGGATCATCCCTGGACTTCAGTCCTAAAGAGAGCCGTAGATGTATGTCTTTGAGAATGAAGTCCTTGGTGGACTTGAGAGGATTGGATCATCCCTGGAATTCAGTCCTAAAGAGAGCCATAGACGTATGTCTTCGAGAATGAAGTCCTTGGTGGAATTGAGGGGATTGGATCATCCCTGGACTTCAGTCCTAAAGAGAGCTGTAGACGTATGTCTCCGAGAACAAAATCTTGAATGAACAGGTAAGGGGATTGGATCGTCCTCGAACTTTAGTCCTTTGAATTGAGCCGTAGACATGATGTCTCCGAGAACTAAATCCTGAATGAACAGGTAAGGGGATTGGATCGTCCTCGAACTATGGTCCTTTGAATTGAGCCGTAGACATGAGGTCTCCGAGAATTGAATGATAGGACTAGATCGTCCCTGGAATTCGGTTCAAAAGGTACATGATAGGACTGGATCGTCCCTGGACTTCGGTTCAAAAGGTACATGATAGGACTGGATCGTCCCTGGACCTCAGTTCAAAATGTACGTGACAAATCCTAGAATTGTTCTAGGTTACATCCAACATGAAACAGGGCTGGCTCTATAGATGTGATACATCCAGCATGAAACAGGGCTGGCTCTGTAGATGTGATACATCTATCATGAAATAGGGCTGGCTCTGTAGATGTGATACATCCAGCATGAAACAGGGCTGGCTCTGTAGATGTGATACATCCAACATGAAACAGGGCTGGCTCTGTAGATGTGATACATCCAGCATGAAACAGGGCTGGCTCTGTAGACGTGACACATCCAGTATGAAAGAGGACTGGCTCTATGGCGGTAAATCCTAGATCTGATCTAGGTCACATCCAGTATGAAAAAGGACTGGCACTGTGGTTGGGATTAGATCGTCCCTAGACATGAGACTTGTCTTAAAGAGATAAGGATTGATCATCCTGGAACTTGATCTGGATTGTATCATCCATGGACCTATGTCCTAAAGAGAGCAAGATTGATCATCCTGTAATATGATCGTGTGATGACGATGTTGATCGTGTGATGTCGATGCTAATGATCGTGTGATGACGATGTTGATCGTGTGATGACGATGTTGATCGTGTGATGGCGATGCTGATGATCGTGTGATGATGATGCTGATGATCGTATGATGACGATGCTGATCATATGATGACGATGCTGCTGATCGTGTGATGACGATGCTGATGATCGTGTGAAGACGATGCTGTCGATCGTGTGATGACGATGTTGATCATATGATGACGATGCTGCTAATCGTGTGATGATGATGCTAATGATCGTGTGATGACGATGCTGCCGATCGTGTGATGACGATGCCGATGATCGAATAATATCAACTCTGATGATGTTGATGTTCCAGTAACTAGTTGAGTTACTGATGATAATGAATTGAAGAAAGCTTCCGATGATATATAGATGATGTAGTCAATGACTCCTTGCTCCTACAGATGTTGTTATAATATCCTTCTCGTTAAGGGGGAGTGTTGAATATTGTAACTTCTAAGAATATTATATTTGTATATTATTTATTCCGGAGATGTTCCATACCTCCGATGTGATTATACTATGAATTCGGAGATGTTTATTCCTCTGAATTGGTTGTGGTAACTAGGGTTATTAGACCCACCATGTGGGGGTCGGCCCAGTCAGTTATAATAGGGTGTTTAACCTAATGGTTAAATGCGAGCCTACATGTACTTGTGTAAAATACATGTCAGTGTAGTGTATAAATAGAGGAGGTATGTTCCTCATTTGATACACTCACTCACTTAAGAGAGGTGCACTTGTGGAGGAGAGGTCTGCTATGGTGGAGGAGGAGATCATGTCTTTGGTTTGCATCTTTGTATATTGCTGGTCATCTACATTGAGGAAGCTTTACTGGGTTTTCTACCCCATGAGGGTTTCCCAGGATAAATCTGTGTCTCTTGTGTTTATGTTATGCTTGTTGTTTCTTCAGTGATCCTATATATTCCATTATTGTGAAATGGAATGTAATGCTGCTATTTTCTGTCTTAGCATATTGAATTTTAACAGTCCATGGGATTTTCCCAAATCATGGATCACTAAAACAGACTGTGGAAAGAGTAATTCGATTTCAACCCCAGGGAGTAAAACCGATTTCTCCCCACTGGTTATGATCCTTTCCAATGGCCTAAACGACCTCCAGGAAGACCCAAAAACATGTTGTTCTCTTCCCCACTGGTAATCAACACAAAAACGCCCCTTCCCAGGTAAAAGATTAAGGGAAACCCAGAAAAATCATGGAGGAAAACGCCCAGGAAGCTAGAGCTACGTGAGGGAGCAAGACTGATGGTTGCATAATGGCTTAGAGAGCAATTTTGTGGCTCTTTTCTTGCCCAAGGAGACAAACACGATTTTCCATGAAGGGTGTCTTGCCCATACCCGAATTTGGATAGCCATACCTCTCCATTCCCAAGGCATTAACTACCTCAACCAACTCTTCGGAGAAATCAATGGTTGGGTACAAAAGTCAACATGGGTAGTTGAGGGTTTGATGGGTTCTCTCATTGACACTTGGATTGAACTGATTGGCTCAAGGGTTTGAACGTTTTCCCTCCCAATTCCTTGTGAAATCATGCCCCCATCTCTTTGTTGCATTGCATAGCTATTTGTGGGTATTTGTATTAAAATGCATATTACATGATGTTGAAGTTCCAATGTGCCTGGCTAGCACGCAAACCATATGCATCAATGAATCGATGGAGGGGCCTTGGCCTTGAGCTATTCACCATGATTTCATAACAATATTACATCATTTAAAAATGTTAAAGTGATAGGGTCTAGATGGGGACGTGACATTCCCCTCCCCTTGGAATAACACCGTCCTCGATGTTCCAACACTTAGGAATAAATACCCACTTTACATATGCCTCAAAATTCACAACTGAGGGCAGGTCTGTCCTACGTTTCATCTCTTTACTTTGAACTTTCAGGATCAAGTCCCTTAGCTTCCTCAAGCTGCTCCTGCTAGCTTTGGTCTTCCAACTCTGCAGGTGGGCATTGATCCAGAGCTATCCCTTCCCTTTATTCACCTTCCAACTGATCTACAAGTCTGGAATTTCATGTTTTCCATCTTTCTTGTTGTCCCAACAACTATTTGAGGAATATTTCCAGCCCAAAACAAATAGCTTTTGGCCTGCTACCATGATCAATGTGCACAACTGGCTCTCACTTTTCTCACTAGCAACACTTGGCTGGTAACAATTGCAAGCAATGGCTTTCAATGTCTCACCTGTGAGACTCATCATGGCAATTCCTATTAGGACAAACATAACACAATATTAAAATTAGTCAATTATTTTCCCAATTGACTTGGAACATCCATGCTTTACTCATGAGACTTCCACACATTTCATTCTTTCCCACAAACACATGAACTCATTCATGTTCATCCTTTCATAGGAAAATAACTATTTCAGCATTCACAATTCATTTCAAGCAATTAAACACAATTGGTTTTCATTTATGAAATGCACTCAACAATCTTTTGTTTCTAAGATGCATCAGTCAAAAGGAAAGAGAAGAGTAAGAGTTCCCCCCTCTTAGTCTTGTTCCAATCTGAAGCCACACCATCACTGGTGGTTCTATGCTCCTTAGCCTCTTTCACTTCAATGTGAATGCTTGACTTGCCCTTTCTTGGCTATGACACTTTAGTGTCTAAGGTCTATCTAATGCCTTTCAACTAGGGAACCCTTCCCCATTGTTTCTTACAGAACCTTTGGCTTCTAGGACCCACACAGTTCCACTAGCACCATATTTCATTGCTGCTCATACTGAGCTCTTTAGGACAGTCATATGTCCACATGCATCCTCCATATGCTTTCATATTCCTTGCTTCCAGCAATACCTACACTCAAACATTGAATTAATTCACATGTTTAGTGTATTTTCATAGGGTTTATCTCTAGACAAGAGTTTGAGAAAATCATAATCAAATCATATACACATGTATATTCATAAGCAAGAAGTTGTAAGATAACCAGATACTTATCTCTATCGGATGTCTTCACTTTATTCCATAGGATCCTTCTTTGCTCTCCAAGCATTGGATTTCCCATGGACACAATAATGAATGTTGGGATAGCACGTAGGCTACTCCACAACCATTCAAATAGGCAATGCCAGGCCAGTACGTCAACTGATTTTTATCAATTAATTAGGAAATGTTTGGCCAGCACGCCGACTGCTCCACAACATCAAGTGGTTAATGTTCCCAACAACTATTCTCTGAATTTACCAATAATTTTATAACACCCAACCAGTTACTCTCTGGCTTTACTAAGAATTTTTATAGCGCACAACCAGTTACTCTCTGGCTTTACCAAGAATTTTTATAGCGCACAACTAGTTACTCTCTGGCTTTACCAAGCATTTATAGCTCCAACCAGTTACTCTCTGGGTTTACCAAGAATTTATAGTTCTTTCAGGCTCCTTGCTTCCTGTAATAGCCAAGGTTTCCAACAAAGAAACAATAGTGTATTAGCTTTGTTGTCATAAGAGTTATACCTGAAGTCTTCATTATTCCAAATAAGATATAAATGAAAATGAATACTTATCTGTATTGTGCATTTTCCTCGCTACTCCACAGGTTTCCTTCTTTGCTTTACAAGCCTTGGATCACCTGTGGGGGGGATGCTTGGCCAACACACATGCTGCTCCACAACATCATCCGAATAGGAAATGCCAAGCCAGTACGCCGACTGGGTTTATTAGGCATCCCTAAAATCCATATGCTAAGCCAGTACGCTGACTAGGTTTATCAAGCATTTTAAAAATCAGTATGCTAAGCCTGTACATCGACTGGGTTTATCAAGCATACAATAACCAAATCCAAGCCAGTTCTCCGACTGGGTTTGTCAGTAAATAACACCCTTCACCAATACTTCCACAACATGCAAATAACCAATGCCAAGCCAGTACACTGACTGGGTTTGTCAAGCATTAATTTAACAACATGCCAAGCTAGTACACGGACTAGGTTTATCAGGCATATAACAACCATTTCCAAGCCAATACATCGACTGGGTTTATTGGGAAATGTGAACAACATAATATGATTACATGGCTCCTTCTCTTATGCAACCGGTGGTTCCTTCCAGGAACTCCATAGTTGACTCACTTGACTGCAGGCTATCATGGCCCCACAATACCCACTCACAATACACAAGGATGATACCCCTTTTCTGCAATATAGCTCCTCGGGACTATCCATCTCTTATAGTGTCCTTTAGTGTGAGCATAGAAAGGTTACCACTGCCCATACAGTCCTCTTGAGCACCCTTGCTTCATTTTGCCTCTTAATCATGCAACACCAAGTTGCATTTGTGTAAGCTATTAGCACAAGAAGGATAAGCAGGCTCATCAGTATTGCTGCTCAAAAATCATAATCATATTTCATATCATTCACTATCAAGTATTGAAACACCAGGAATGCATCCATTCCCTTAGGGTGTAGTCAATATTGAAACCCTAACATAACCCATCACCCGAAAGGTATGCATCCCTTTCCGATGTGAGCCATGTAGGCCTTAATCACACTCAAGCAGTCTGGAACAATAATGAAATAATAAAACATGCTATGCATATTAAATCTAATAACCAGACATGTATATCCTTAGTTAGGGTTACCGAATACTCATTCGTTTCACAAATGTATATTTTCTTCATTTGCGAAGAATGGGGGATCCTTTCTTTGAGTCAACAGTCCTTCGGTTTTCCACCCCAATCTTTTCTCATGCCATAACCCACATATGCCTTCTTGGCATAATTTATTGTCTCACTCACATGCTTTACCAACATGCAATTCGGCTGAGACATTATCAACATTTACAATGGCATTTCACCCGAAACCCATTTCCAAAGCATGGGATCCTTCCCATCTAGTTTGGCTTCTACATGCCATCACACATGGTCTTCCTGCAATGTGTCATCCTGGAACACTTTATCAAATAGCCAAACAGTCAGCAACATTTAGCAATAAGCTTCAAATATGATTGTTCCATAACCAATCAATAGCATTAATAATTAAATTCAATATAAAGTTACAATTCTGTCTCCTACAGAAATTGATTTGCTTAGCAATGAGTCTCTCCTCATATTGTTTGGCTCTTGTAAGTGGTATCACTCTGCCCATTATGGTTTCACCCTTGCTACCATACATGAACATCCACCTATAACATGTCCTCCTGACACAATTCTATATAAGCCAAACAATCATTAGCAATTATAAGCAAATTCTCAAATCTGAAATTTGTAAATCTGTTTTCCTACAGAAATTAGATTTGCAACTATGAGACTATTCTCATAAACTTAAACCAGACAATTTTCAGATTTGTTTTATGCATAAATTTACAACCATGAGAACCTTCTCATAACCTTTGGCTTCTGCACATGGTAGATCTCGGTCTTTACTATGGACTTATCCTCATTGCCATACGCAAGACTTTTCTAGCTGAAAACTGAAACTTCAATCAGCCAAACACGTTGTGAGTATCTATGCACATAATCATTCATTGCCATAACAGTCAATGAAGTGATCTCAGAATTATAATACTTAATAATTCAAACACCTTCAGCTGTTTAACTTTTGAAATGCAATGAAATATATATACATTTCTATATATGCATCATTATCACAATAAAATTGCAAGACATAGTCACACTATCCATGCAATTTAAATACTGTAAATACTCATTACTTCATATTCCATGCAGCTCTATCCTTCCAACAGAGTGCTCTGGTAGCCCATCACATGTCTACCTTCTTCATGCAGTCCTTCTCCTGCATTCATAGCAGCTTATGGAATGGTCTCAGGATTAGCAATAGTCCACCATTTCATCTATTATCTAACTGCATATATATGTCACACCCATGCATTTACACAATGCATTTCAACATGTGCACCTACACATGCATGCATATTTACAACATTTACCGAATATTTCAATGCACATCCCTTCAATTCCATCTTGCATGATTTCATGAATACTATGCATTCAAACATACTATGGCCTAACCATGATAGGTCCATAAGTCCTCAGTTGCTTTGGTTGTTAAACTCACAACCAATATTCACAAATGGCATGATATGAATGCATTGAGGTTTCTAGAAACTATAGGGTGTAAGGCTCCCTACCTTCACCTACCCCCACCTCACCATACTTGGTGGGTTGGCATTCACAGTCAAGCACTCAATGCAAACCAAATCACCTTAGTTTAAGCTTAGTTGAAGAGACTCACCACATCCTCTTTCAACATTCATGCAATTAAGCACCGTTAACCCTTACCTGCATGGCTGTTATTAATATCGCTTGATGTTACCTGATCAGTTGGCTTCTTACCAAGGCTACTCTGTCCTTTTCCAACATCATGATCATGGATTTGTTGCACCATCCTCTCTTCATGAGGTTGTATGCAACAATCATCATCCACATCCTTTATCCATGCTTCGGTTGTCTCTGGTCCTACAACCAATGCGAACACAACTTAATTATTAGCAACCACCATCTTTTGATCTTAAGTGGCTCATTGCATATGTAAATCCTCACTTTTTTACCAATATGCAATATCATATACATGCAATTTTTTTTTCACATGCACTTGTGCAATATGCCATCTATCTATCCCTTTTGCATTTCCAGCATTCCTATGCCATAACTTGTAAAATACAAAAACAATAGCAATAGCGGAGTTAAGGAATTATCCCTTTCCAAGCATGACATGGGGTCCCTTCTCCATGTCATAGCTGATCCTTTTCTTGGTTTCCCTACCAAGTATGCAAGGAATCATTAGCTATGATCTTCTCATGAATTAGCAATTCAATATATACATACGTATATAACATTCATTATGCCATTCTTATGCTATAAACAAAGATAGTTTAAGGTGAGGAATTTTCCCTTTCATCGTCCATAAGGGGTATTACAACCCATTACTCTTACTGAGGATTCCGCAACCTTCTATGAAATTCTTGCTCTTCATCCCAAGAATGCATTTCACACTTTCAACGACTGTCTTCCGGGGAACAACGAGGGTCAAGGGGGCTTGCCCCGTTGTGGCTTCCCTGCGCCACTGCAGGGCGGGTCGAGGGCAGCGCCCTCGTTTTTTGTTGTTGTTGTAAATCTTTCCATTTCGCGCAATCTGGCGCATAAGTTGCAAGGCAATTTTTCCATTTTCGGCACCTGAAAATCTCCCTGAAAAATGGCTGAAATTCCTTATTTTGGAGCAACTTATGGAGTTCTTCCGCAATTTCGGAAGAGATTCGAAAATTCCTTCCGCAGTTTCGGAAGAGATTCGAAAATTCCTTCCACAGTTTCGGAAGAGATTCGGAAATTCCCTCCACAGTTTCGGAAGAGATTCGGAAATTCCCTCCGCAGTTTCGGAAGAGATTGGAAAATTCCTTCCGCAGTTTCGGAAGAGATTCGGAAATTCCTTCCGCAGTTTCAGAAGAGATTCAGAAATTCCTTCCGAAGTTTCAGAAGAGATTCGGAAATTCCTTCCATAGTTTCGGAAGAGATTCGGAAATTCCTTCCGCAGTTTCGGAAGAGATTCAGAAATTTCTTCCGCAGTTTCGAAAGAGATTCGGAAATTCCTTCCACAGTTTCGGAAGAGATTCGAAAATTCCTTCCGCAGTTTCGGAATAGATTCGGAAATTCCTTCTGTGGTTTCGGGCAGAAACTCATAGACACTTAGAAAAATTTTGAAAATTTGAAAATTTTGAAATTTTTCTTAACTATCAGTGCTGAGCAGGAAGCATACTTACCTTTGCAACTATGATAGGTATCCCATAAAGGCCCAATGTTGCAACCAACAACTATGATACCATCTGTCACGTACCCATCCATTCATTCAATGCAAGGCAGGGAACATGATGCCAAATTCAGGGCTTTCACATGATCTCAGCTCATTCGTTAGATTCATATAATAAAATATGAGTGTGCAGATGTAAAACAAATCAATTATGCACAACGGAATTAAAACAACATCCACATACAATTCATGCTCATCCAACATATCAAAATAATCATTAATTAAACATTGCAAAAGTAAATACATAGACATAAAAACACTTATCTTCATTTTGCAATTGCATCAAGCAACTAGCTATGTCGTTGCAACGTTCCACCCAACCATAGGCTCTTCAACAGCTTATACTGAGTCCGTCCGAAGGCCACCCCCGAGCTGGGCATGATTCTCACAAGGAAATGGAACATTCTATCCCACACACAACCCATTAACCATTTCATCTCAGCCAAGCCAGTCCACACCCAGGTTTATCAGGTTACAATTGAACCATGGATGCTTATTCTCAAGCTCAAGCCAAAACAATGGATACCCAAATCCCATACCCCAACATTCTCATTTCTCACACCGCAAGAAAAAAAATTGGGAATAGATACCATTTACAACAAGGGTATTTTACAAAACAAGGTCCATGGGCTTTTCCCAAATCGTGGCTCACTAAAACAGATTGTGGAAAGAGTAATTCGATTTCAACCCCAGGGAGTAAAATTGATTTCTCCCCACTGGTTATGATCCTTTCCAATGGCCTAAACGACCTCCAGGAAGACCCAAAAACATGCTGTTCTCTTCCCCACTGGTAATCAACACAAAAACGCCCCTTCCCAGGTAAAAGATGAATGGAAACCTAGAAAAATCATGGAGGAAAATGCCCAGGCAGCTAGAGCTGCGTGAGGGATCAAGACTGATGGTTGCATAATGGCTTAGAGAGAAATTTTGTGGTTCTTTTCTTGCCCAAGGAGACAAACACGATTTTCCATGAAGGGTGGCTTGCCCATACCCGAATTTGGATAGCCATACCTCTCCATTCCCAAGGCATTAACTACCTCAACCAACTCTTGGGAGAAATCAATGGTTGGGTACAAAAGTCAACATGGGTAGTTGAGGGTTTGATGGGTTCTCTCATTGACACTTGGCTTGAACTGATTGGCTCAAGGGTTTGAATGTTTTCCCTCCCAATTCCTTGTGAAATCATGCCCCTATCTCTTTGTTGCATTGCATAGCTAGTTGTGGGTATTTTTATTAAAATGCATATTACATGATGTTGAAGTTCCAATGTGCCTGGCTAGCACGCAAACTATATGCATCAATGAATCGATGGCGGGGCCATGGCCTTGATCTCCTCACCACGATTTCATAACAATATTACATCATTTAAAAATGTTAAAGTGATAGGGTCTAGATGGGGACGTGACACAGGTGCACACTTTTTCTGGTTTACTGGTTTTCTGGTTTTCCGGTCCATAAGTCAAACTAGGGTTTAACAAAGCCCAGATTTATACCCAATCAAAAATTTTGATCTAGGGCTTAAAACTTCCATTTTGAGGAGGGCTATCCAGCCATGCATTCAGATTCCAAAAATTCCAACTTTTACAGAAACCCTATTTTTCACCGGAGGAGGAGAGAGAGGTATTTTCACTCCGTGAAAGATGTCCTATTTAGGATAGCTTTGATACCATGCTAATTTTAGCCTAATTTCACAAGCAAGATCACTAAAAGAAACACAATCACAAGAGAGACAAATATTTAACCTGGGAAACCCTCATGGGGTAGAAAACCCAGCAAAGCTTTCCTCAATATAGATAATCAACCAATACAAAGATGTAGTCCTCAACAAGAGCTCCTTCTCCTCGTATGCAGATATCTCTCTCTCCTATGCACCTATCACAAGTGAGTGAATGAGTGGGATAAATAAGGAACATACCTCCTCTATTTATACTCAACTCCTAATTGACTTTTCACCCTAATAGGGCCGAGCGCTCCTAAGAGAGTCTAATAACCCCTAAACAGCTAACTTAGGTCTAACCTCACATGGGAGATCTAATAAACCTAATTACCACACTCTCTTGGAGGACTAAACTTCTCCAGATATACTATAGGGTTTCCACAGAGGAATGAGACATCTCCAGAATAATAAAGTACAAATATATTATTCTTAGAAGTTACAATATTTCAACAAGACATCCCAACTACAAACCTCAAAATGCGATACTCAGTAAAAAATATGCATGTCTTCCAGAATTTCGTTGCAGTTTCTTACAAGGTAGGGAAGTAAGTCGCATTAATGCACTAGTCAAAAAGTCTTTAAATATGTCCAGTGGTACTCAAGTACAAACCAGAGACCATATTTGGATTCCCAGTCAAAGCAAAGTACATGATAAAGAAGACGATGAAACAAAAGATGTAGAGGAAAAGGATATGAAAGATCAAGATGATATTGACAATCATGCTGTCAATATCAATTGTAAAGATAATGATGATGACATAGCTTGTAATAATAAAAATACCATTGAAAGGGATGTCAATGTCAGTAACAGTTATGAAATAATTGAAGTTGTAGAAGGATACAATGATGGAAATAAAAGAACTGAAGATGATTCCGATCATGATAAAGTAGAAGAAGGAAACCAGGAAGATGTTGTGATAAATGATGAGAGATGAACATTCTATTAGTAGTCGCAACTCAAGATGTTCTTGAATCTCAAAAGATTCCTAGAGAACAAATAAAGAAAAGCACGTCAGACAATGAATTAAGTACATTATTAGTAGTTGCCGTTGCAGATAAGAAAACCATATCAAGGCATGCAAAAACATCATAAATCTACATCAAATTAGAAGATCAAAAGAACACCATCATATTAGAAGTTCAGAAGAATACTCCATATAGTTTTTATGCATTTATCTATAGAATCGTATGCATGAAAAGATTTGAATGGAAAATCGACCAAATATTTCAAGAACTACTAAACAGTGGCACCATTATTCGTGGAAGAAATCCAGTTGCAGCACGATCATAAGAAATATTCATGGATGAATCTTTTCAAAGAAGGATGACTTGTAATATACCTAAATAAGTATATTAATAGTATTAAATTATTAATTATTATTTTATTAGTCTAGGTTATTAATTATTAAGATGTCGTGTCTCCTAAGGAGAAGACACAACTATCCACCCTATGGCATATAAAACATTGACCATTGCATTGTAATATCATCAATTCAATTATAAATAAATATATATTATCAATTATGATAATCATGTAAGGATGATTCCTTACATAATCACATAGTAGCTTCAAGTTTGATGCCATTGGTGTGGCCATAGCCTTGCATTCCATCATTCTGAACCTCTTCAGAATCTCCACTACATACTTTCCTTGTCCAAGGAAGATTCCATCCGCACTTTGCCACACCTCCATGCCTAAGAAATAATGCATCATCCATGGGTCCTTCATCTCGAACTCTGCGACAAGCCTCCTCTTCACATATGCAATGAGTTGATCCTCACCTGTCAGAAACATGTCATCTACATATAGCAGAAGTATCACTGGACTTCCGCCTTCAACCTTAAAGTAAAGGTTGCAATCTTCTTTACTCTTAGTAAAGCCGAAGCTCATTAGGAAACTCTCCATCCTATCGTACCACGTCTTGGGTGCTTGTTTCAATCCGTACAAGGATTTCTTCAATTTGCACACATGAGTCTGCCTGTCATGTGTCTCAAATCCCAGTGGCTGCTCTACGTACAATTCCTCTTCTACTACACCATTCAAGAATGTTGTCTTGACGTCCATCTGGTGTACCTTCCATTTCATTACTGCAGCCAATGAAAGTATAGAGCTGATGGAATTGTATCTTTCTACAGGTGAAAACGTCTCCTCATAGTCTATGCCTTCCTTCTGGCAGAAGCCATGTGCCACAAATCTTGCCTTGTGTTTCTCAATGCTACCATCTGCATCATGCTTGATCTTGTAGATCCACTTCGAAGTCACAATAGACTTCTCTTCTGGTCTTGGTAATATATCCCAGACATCATTCTTCATAATCGTCTAGTACTCCTCGATAATGGAATCCTTCCATTCTTTCTTCTTTGCTTCTTCTTCGTATTTGGAAGGTTATTTATAAATGATGTGACACAGCAGGGCCACATAGCTGGAGTATGGTCTAGGTCTCTTGCTTTCTCTATGCATCACATCTGGAGTGCCATACATCTGTACACATTGTATTGCCTCCCATTCCCATGCTGGTCTTCTCTTGTTAGAGTTCTTCTCACGAGGTGGATCTATAGGTTCTTGTCGTTCTTCCATGTCATGGTCTTCATGATCTTCTGGAATCGCTTCTTCCATCACTGAGTCTTTGATTCTGGAAACTTGAGGTTCTTCATCTTGATTTCTTGAATTCGTCGCTTGTTCTTCAAAACAAGTTTCTCTTGTAGGTGATGGTACATGATCTTTCCTACAAGTCAATTTAGTTGTGTGGTTAGAAACATTTCATAATTTTCAAAACAAATTCTTATTCATAAGGACATAGGTCACACAGTTATGCAACTATCTTAGCCAAGGTTTCAACACAACATTCATCCATATCCTGTATTTATATGGTAACTTTATAGATGCCTTCCATCTCTACCATAACATTGTTAAGAGTGTGCACTACTCCCAACATGTCAGCAAAGAGGTTTCATTCTAGATAAGTAGCAATGGAATGTTGTACAGTACCATAGGCCACTTACCCATCACATGCATATTAGTAGTTTACTGTTCATTAATGCAAATATCCTAACATGCATAATACACAACCTAAATCTAGGAACATAAGTATGTACACCATTAAACAATATCATTTAAGTAATTAGATATACAAGAGATGACAATTCAAATACTTATCTTTGTTTATTTGTTGGGTGGACTTCCTCTTGATCTTTGCTCCCTTGCGGGAACTACTGGAGTCTCTGACAAATTGTTCTTCTTCACTATCTTGTCTGAATTTATGGAAGTCTTGAAATTGCTTTGCTTGCAATAGGTAGTGCTCTATAGTGCACATGTGCAAGCCTTCTATTCCATAGTTCACTTGGCTCCATAGAGTCATGAACCAAAGCTTGTTTAGGTTGTCCCTTCAACTTGTACAAGCCTCCCTCTTGCTCTCCAATCATTGTTGCATCATCTATTGTCTTTCCTCTTGGCCACATTAGGACTTGGCCATAAAAAAATGCAACCCAAATTCCCTTAGCATCTAGTGATGATATGGAGAGAAGGTTCTTCTTTAATCCTGGAACATATAATACATCTTTCATCTTCAGAGATTTTCCTAATTCTAGCTTGTAGGAAGATTCTCCACTTCCTTTTATGGGGTATTGGTAATAATCCCCAAGTTTCACCTTATGAGGTTACTCATGCTAAGATATATTGACGAATGATTCTTTGTATCCCTTCATGTGCTTGGAAGCTCCACTATCTACAATCCAATCATTGCTCCCGTGTGTGATAGTGCCCGTGAGTGTTGAGATTAGGACATATTCTTGATCACTTGAAGAATCATCTCTTTCTTCTTCTCTGGTTCTTTTCCTTGCTGGTTCATCATCTTCAGTGGTGTGAGCATGTTTTCTCTTCTTGTTTGACTTCATGGAGCAACCTTTGTTTCTGGGACAATCTCTAGAGTAGTTTCCCTTCTCATCACATGTATACCATCTAATGTTGGATAGATCTCTTCTGGGTCTCCTTTTTCTGCCATGATGGTAGTTCTCCCTCTTATTGTGATGGTGGTTCTCCCTCTTGTTGTGATTTATTATAGTGTGAAATATGAGAGATTGATATTCATTTGCTCCCATATTCTCTTCTCGTGCCACAAGTCGAGCTTCTTCTTGTGTACATTCTTCCCATAGTCCGCTGAATGTGATCTACTTATTCGTGGTACATATCCCTTGAATGAATGAGTGCCATGATCTTTGGAGACCATTCAAGGTGGTCATAACGATCTCTCCTTCTTCTACCTTTTCTTTAACTACTTCAAGTTGTTCCTTGATCTGCAAGACCCTTTTGAAATAGTATTTCATGGTCTCGGAGTTTAAGATCTTCACATTATTGAGTTGGTTCCTTAATGTCATCTTTTGATTGATGTTCATCCCTTTGAATAATTTCATCAAAGCATCAAACATATCCTTGGGTGTCTTCAAGGATGACACATGTGGGATGAGATGATCTTTAATGGGTTTTGAAATAATTCTCTTGGCCTTGACCATGTTCTTCTTTTGGATAACCTTAGCCTCATATCCCTCTGGTGATGGAACATATTCATTAGCATATTTGTCCAAATCATTTTCTTCAAGGACAAGAGCAATCCTATACTTCCATGGTCGGATGTTATAAACTCCCTCAAGTTTATCCTCAAGCTTGGTATGGTGAGACATTTTGAATGAGAACCTCAAATGAAAATAGAAAAGATTTAGGTCTTACCAATTTGAGATGCCCAACTTGGTTATGGAGCTGGCTGGCCTAGGTTTTGTCAGAGGAACCCTAATTTTCCAAAGTTGGAATCTTGAACTTCTGATTGGACAGCAAGATGCACCTCCTCAAGGCGAGTTGTCCAATGTACTCCTTTTTCCAAATTGATGGAGGAAAACCCCAAAAGCTTGATGCCCTAGTTTTCTCCTTGCATTAGTGTCTGGGTCAAAAATGAAAATTATCCAAATCTAATTATGCTTCTTCCAAAATATGTGCCCTCCTAAGGTGAGTTATCCTAGCCTCCTTTTCTTGATGATCTATGGAGAGAAGACCTCAAACTAGGAAGCCCTAGTTTTCCCGTTGTTGCACAATGTCTTCTTTCTAGGTTAGCTCTGATACCATGTTAATGTTTGCACTTTAATTCAATATTATCTAAAAAATTTAACTGAAACAATAACAACCACATCAAAACACAATAGACACAATATTCTTCCTCGGGGAAACCATAAAGGAGAAAACCACGCAACTTCCTCAAAGATAGATTTGTCACTAATACAATATCAAGCCAAACATGGAAAACCCAAAATATATCTTTTGCAGGTTCTCTCTTTCTCCTCCAACAAACTTGTCTTCTCTCTCTTGCTATGTGAACTTGTGTGCGTAATTAGTGTGTCCAAACGAGAGAGCAAGGCTCTCTATTTATACTTTACTTTTGGCTTGAACGTTTACCTAAGTAGGCTGGCCTCACAAAAACTGACTGGGTGGACTTCTCTAGGGAGACTCAATAATACCTTTTACACTTGACTCTAGGGGATCTAATGCCCCGAATTACAAGGGAGGTTTTACCTCAATGAATTTGCATGACCAAACATAATAATGAAATCCACGACCGGAGGAAAAAAATATCTGTTGGAGGTACAAATAAAACACAATAATATAAAGTACAAATTAATATCTTCCGAAGTTACATTTACAACAACATCTATAAGAATGTTGAAAAGGAATCTCTTCAAAGGAGGATATCAACGATCTCATATTAGCCATCCAAGGAGCCAATATATTCACATGCAAGGAAATTTGAAGAATGGCCCAATTGATTATGGTTTTAGGGTCATCGATAATGTCTGCACTATAAATTGCACCTAGACTACAAAGGCACAAGCTAGAACATCCAATAGGAAAAACTGGAAAAAATGGTTTGTTTCTTGTAAATTCTGAAGGAATCATCTTTGGATAGGGTAAATAAATATAAACAACCTATAATAACTAATCAACAAACAACTTTGAAGATATCAACATCTAAGACTGAAACAATAACATAAACCATAGTAATTTTAAGATCATAAATTAAAACCAGTCCATAAAGAATTTAGTTAAGTCCACAAGTTTAAAAGCATCTCAAGATAAAAACCTTTATCAAAAAATGAAATCTTAAATAGGGTGATCAAACTGATCATAAACTTTAACTAAAAAATATAGATAAGAACATGGCTTATATTATATGTTTCATTCCAAAAATATACAGTCTTCAAAACTTACTAAGAGTTTGTCATATGTGTCTTTGGTATATAGCTTGGTAACATCTAACCCTTCCAGAACAAAAATCCAACCCCAACTCTTACTTCCCTTCTCCGTTTTATAATTACAAAAATTCCTCAAAAGAGGTTTAACAGATCCACACTTTTAGGATTTGATTTGGTTCAAGAAGTCTACAAAAAGAAGGAGTTTCTAAACATAGAAAAACTAACTCCTAGAATCTATGACTTTCATATCTATCAGCTAGATGTAATTACACTTTGCTTGACAACTGCATGATCACCCTTAATCTCATATTTGGCGAGCTGATTCTGCTAGAATTGTGAGCCCATCCAACACTTGAGATATTTTGAGAAGACGAACTTGCTCTACTTCTAGCACTTGGACCTTGTTTGATAATTATCCATTCTACTTGGTTAGATCTTCAATATGGATCTGTGTATTTTTCTTCCTTTTTAACACCTCCTTTGCAGCTGTGATTATCTCTTGATAATGACCATTCACTTCCTCCAAATATTCCCTTAATCTTCTGCTGGCCTGCATGAGTTTATCATTTGCATCATTTAAATATTCATTCTGGACTTTATATTGTTGTAATGATTTTTTGAGAATTTCAACTTCTGAACCTATTTGGATTGCTTCTTGATGTACTGGATTGCTTCTTGCTTCTGGTTCTTCTCCTAAGTCATCTCCTCCTACTGAGTTCACCTCCTCAACCATGTTTCTTTTTAACCTTTTTGTGATGCTAGGTTGTCTTTGAACTCGATGTCTACCTTGTAAATTCCTCTATTTATTAACTGATTTCTCAACTTCTTCCTGATTTGTGCTTTTCTCGGGATCAAATCCAGACCAAAATAAGAAGTGCTTCCAACCCCGGTTCCTCTTCTTAATCTCTGTTGACACTATCAATTTGACCATACCATGATGAAAGAAAGATTGATTTGTATGATCTATATGGCCCTTAACCTTGTTAAGCATTTTAATGAGGCTTTTCAAGAAGTAAAAGGGTAAATTCATCTTTAATTGATCATTTAAATGCAATAGGAACCTGAAGTGGTATTTGTACACTGTAGCAAACCTTTCTTCATAGGTTATGTAACATTGTACAGTCCCGATGAGCTCTCTCCATTCAGGTTTGGCAGAGCTGAGGTGAATGCCTTTTTTCCAGTCCAGATATTCAAAGTCGGGCAACATAAATCAAAATTGGGTCGAATTCGAATGGAAGCTTTTTGAACCAGTGTTCCCCTTCAATGGTTATACCAATCACTTCAACTATCAATCCTTCAGTTAATTCAATCTTTAGGGTTTAAAATTCAACACAGGAGTTTGAACAATTCTCAGGAAAGGATCGTGTGACCTCCAAGTTGTAACCTATAATTTTCTCGAAAAAGGAGAACCAACCGGCCATTCTGAACAATTCTAATCATTCAGGGAATTCCACTGCCCATTCAATGCTAACTAGTTCCAATATACATAATTTTCCACTGTTCTTCATGTTTATTTCTTCACTGGGTACCTACTATGTCTAGAACAAGCTGCTTTCAACCAGCGAACAAATGTTCCAATCCTCTGCAGTGATGAAAACGTGGAGCTAGGGTTAACCCGTGGCCTCTACTTTCAAGGCATATGTTGTGGAGTGATCAAACTTGACAGATGTTATGCTCTTCCTGACCAAAATATCGGGGAAATCCTTCATAAAAACTAGTGCATGAAACTGGACATGCGCCGACCATGAACTTCAATGATTCGAGATTCCGAAAGCACTCATATGTGTGAAGTCTAATGATTACACTGCCGGAATGTACCAAGGTACATTTCACTTATAAAATGTTCACAAAACCTTTATAAAAGGGTTAGGAATAATATTAAAACATGTATTTGAAGACTGAAAGGAATATTTAAGTATTTATAAGCCAATGTTCAATCCAAAAATAAAATAAAAAGACTTAAATAGTATGACTAAAATAAATAATAAAAATGAAAAATAAAAACAAAAAACAAGAAATAGAGATTAAATAGGAATATTTAAGTATTTATAAGCCAATGTTGAATCCAAAAATAAAATAAAAAGACTTAAATAGTATGACTAAAATAAATAATAAAAATGAAAAATAAAAACAAAAAACAAGAAATAGAGATTAAAATTGGGGTAGAATTTCAGCTATAACATCTGGCTCCAGCTAGGGGATGGAATCCTCCCTATGAGGTTCCAAGATCACACAGACCAGTGCCTTCTGAAGTCTGAGCTGAAAACATCCTGTTATTCTTCTGAATTTGAAACTTGACTTTATATACACTTCCATTGGGCTGGAGTCTTATTGAATTCACTTCACACTGATATGTACAATGAATGAAATGGATTATCTTTTCAGTAAATTTAAAAATGTTTAAGGAACCGCCCATTCACTGTGGTTGAAAGTTCCTCACCTTCCAAGTTTTGCAATAAAAAGGTATTATTTCCCAGAACCTTGGAAATTTTGAAAGGTCCCAACCATAAATTGTGAAACTTACCATGTTGACCTTTCTAATTCGTATGGGCATCCTATCTGAGTACCATATCCCCAAGAAGGAAAGTATCTTATTTAATTCTCTTGTCAAACTTTTCCTTAACCTTATTTCTGTAAGCCTGTGCTCCTACCAATGCTTCCCTTTCTTGCTGCAATTCAACCAGTGAAAATATTCTTCTTTGAATGTCATTTGGCTCCTCCTCACTGTCCTGGAGTAACTTCATCACTGGAATACCCCACTAAATAGGAAAAACAATATTAGTTCCATAAACAAGCTGAAAATGAGATAATCCTATTTCCTTTTTAGTGGTTATTCGATCTACCCAAAGAGCATATTTCAACATTGAGTCCCAAGACCTTTTGGTTTGAGATAACATCTTTTTGATACTATTCATGATATTCTTATTTGTTGATTTTGCCAGCCCATTTCCTTGGGGGTAATAAGGCGTAGAATGTTTAATTATAATACCATTTTGCTCACAAAAATCAATTGTAGCTTTAGATTTAAAAGACTGACTGTTATCAGTCAATAACGTTTTAGGACAACCAAACCTACTCAAAATATTATTTTGTATGAAATTGATGATAACTTTATCAGTTGCATTCCTAGTGGGAATCGCTTCTACCCACTTGGTCAAGAAATCTGTGGTTGTTAATATCCATTTGTGATGTCCACTTGAAGCATGATTGATTTGACCTATGAAATCCAATCCCCACTGTTGGAAAGGAGCATCCATTGCAATAGGTTTTAATAGTAAAGATTGAAGCTTTTGTTTACCTACAAATTTTTGACACTGAATGCAAGCTCTGACTTGCTTATAAACATCTGAAAGTAAAGAAGGCCAATAGTATCCCGATATTAAAACTTTAAAAGCTATAGCTTTACAATACTTATGACCCCCACAAGCACCTTCATGTGACTTTGAAATTTAACCAATTCTGTTTTTGACTTTTCCAAACATCTGAGTAACAACCCTCCTGGATCCTTCCAATGCAATTGTTGATTTACTAGGAAATATTTAGTAGCTTTCAGGTTTAATGATCTGTTTTCTTTTTTACTTAGATGAGAAGGACATTGTAAATTTAACAGAAATTAAATTATATCAGCATACCAAGAAGAGTTTGCATACTTATCCATAATGTGTTCTTCATTTTGCTTTTCTTGCAACTTATCTTGTGTTGGCTGATTTGCCACCAAATGAAGGCCCAAAGCTTTACCATTGAAATCAACTAGAAGTTTTTCCAAACCCCGTCCTTTTACCAGCTTAGTAGGTCTGATATCTACATCATACTCCATGATTTTAGCTATCCATCATCAAATTTTTCCTTCACTCTCAGGATGTATCAAAATCTCTTTGACAACAACATTAGGTACATAAGCTATGATTTTAGAAAGCAGGATGTAAATGCTAAAAAAATTCAAAGCCTTGACGAATGCATAGGCCTATTTATCCAATATACTATATTTCAGTTCTGAATCTCTCAAGGTCTTGCTAAAGAAAGAAATAGGTTGTTCTAATACTTCTGCATTCTTTTGTAAAAGAACAACTATTATAGTATCTTGAGATGCAAAAGAGAAAGTCAGAAATATTTTGAAAAATCTAGGCTTACCAGCACTAGAGCTTCTATGAGAGCTTGTTTAATTTTTTCAAATGAAGATCTTGCTTCAACTTTCCACCTTACTTCCTTGTCCTTTTTTAGCATCTCTGTTATATGCTTTATAGTCTCTGCAAAGTTAGGGATAAAACATCTTAAAATTTTTATCTTTCCAATAAATGACTGAACATATTTCTTACTTATTGGAATACTGATTTTAAGAATAGCTTTAACACATTCATGATCTATCTTGATTCCATCTGTTGAAACTATATGACCTAGAAGTTTACCATCCTTAACAACAAAATGAGATTTCTTGGGATTTAGGGACAATCCATATTTTCTGCACTTCAAGAATGTTTTCCTAAGATTCTTAAGATGCTCTTCATCAGAACTAGAAAAGATAGTAATATCATCCAGATAAATTACCACAAGTTTTTCTTTTTCACCAACAAAGGCTATATCCATAGCTCTTTGGAAATTCGCACCTGCATCCATGAGACCAAAGGGAATTTTGTCATACATGAAAGTTCCCCATGGAATAGTAAATGTTGTTTTTTCCCTATCATCCGGATGCACTGCAATCTAATTATAACCTGAGAACCCATCAATCAGTGAAATTATTTAAGCACCCACCACATTTTGTAAAATCTGCTCAATCTTGGGCAGTGGATAATTATCTTTAAGGGAAGACCTATTCAAATTATGAAAAATCCACACACAGCCTAATTTCACCAGTTTTCTTATGTACTGGAACCAAATTGGCTACCCAAGAAGAATATCTGAGAGGTACTATAATCTTTGCATCTAATAATTTTTTAACCTCTTTTTCGATAACTGGAAGTAGTGTTGGATTAATTCTCTTTATTTTTTGTCTAAAAGGATTTATGTTTGGATTTAATGGAACCTTTTTTTGGATTATACTTGTGTCATAAGTATTCAAATACTCGTAAGACCATGCAAAGTTATCAACAAATTCTTTCAGTAACTTGACATACTTGTTTCTTTCTCCATTAGAGAGTGCTTTAGAGACTTTAACCATCTTAGGTTGATCAACAGTACCAATATTACAGCTTAGGACATTTTCTTTTGAGGACTGCATAGTGGGCTTCAATAAAGTATCATCTTTAGAAAATAGTCTTTCAGGGGGAACAAGACCTTTTGGAATAAAATTTCCTTTCAATTCAATTATTTTATGATCAACAATTGAATTTCCAGAGTATGTAGCATTATCATTAAAACTCATTATCCTGATCTTGATCAATCAACAAAGTAGAGAAATCACGAGTCAATTCCAAAAACTTTTTATTTTCTAGATCATCTTGAAATACTCTCCATTGTTTGATGTTATCTGGAACATAAGGTCTATACTTAACTTCAATAGGATATTTCAACTGAGTTTGTTTTGGAATTCGAAAATAAGTGGCTGTCAAAGCCAATCAGTTTGCTGTTTGGTTATGATCCCTAGGAATAAAAGATATATCAAATGCCAAAAAGAAATTATCCACCATATCCCATACCTCATTCCTGTATACTTTAAACAATTCTTGTTTTAATTGATAAATGTCCTTCACCTGCTGGACCAGTAATTCAAAGTCGCCAAAAGCAGTGAGCTGTTGAATTCCCAAATCTTTTGCAGCTCTTAGCCCAAGTATTAATGCTTCGTACTTAGTTTATTGTTAGTTGTTTGAAATTCCAATTTATACATTAAACATATAATCTCACCTCCTGGAGAAATGAGAACAATACCTGCTCTTGCTCCTTCTTTGGATGATGAACCATCGAAATACATTTTCCATAAATCATCCTGATTTTCAATACTGTGTCAGACTGGTGCTTCCTTTTTCACTCACAAAATACCAGTTGTATCGTCATTACTCAAATGCAACATACAAGATCCTATATCTTCTTCCACAACATAGATTGGGTGATTTGTTGGATTATTATTATCACTTACCAAATAGGATAGTTGTACTTCTTTGTATAGCCTTCTATGCTCTCCTCCAAATACTAGAATAGTAGCATAGGATAGATCCATGTGCAAGGTGCCTCCTACTGCTTTTCCCAGGATCTTGATAGCAGCATGCCAGACTTAGGTGAAATATCAGCAATGACCACATCCATGATGATACTTTTCATTGGTAATTTTGCAAGAATGACAACAAGATCTTTGATCACTCCTAAACACTTAACTGCTCTTGAATCAAAAGAAAAGAAGTCATGATAGGGTTTGGTAATGCTCAAACCAAGGGCTTCCATGACAGCCTTGGGCATAATATTATGAGAAGCTCTGGAGTCTAATAGACAATTGTGTAACATTTTCTCATGAACTGTTAAGGTAATACAAAAAGGAGGAGGAAATTTTGACTTATTTTCAGCTTTGTCAGGTGAGGAAGGACCAAAAGTAATGGTGGGATGCTCATCTTGTAGGTTTACAGTATCAGAAGAAACCTGAATAGTTTGTGAATTCAAAATTCTGTAAGCAGAATCTCTATATGAAGGTGTTTTCATCAACTCTGTTAATGGGACAGGGATCTTGACTTTACTAAGCTCATATTCAAAATTGAAACCTTGAATATTCTTATTTGTCTCTTCAAACTCTAGGAGCTTATCTTTGTTAACCTAATGGTTCTGCTTCTTCTCCAACGATGGATCAACAAACTATTTGATAGGAGTAGCTACCTTCTTCTTAGGAATTTGAGAATCTTGCTTAGCACCGGAACTTAGATTATAAGACTTTCTTGGATCTACTTGATAAATATCAGTTGAAGATGTATAACCGAAATTACTTTGTTGTTGATGAGCATCCAGATCAAAATATTCAGAGTTTTGATAATGAGTCTTTGTAAGAAAGCCTTCAGATGGCTGTTCTCCAAGATGGATAATATTCTTATCTAAGTCTTCAAATTCTAAATCCTCAACCTCCTCTGCTTCATCTAGCAAATTATTTTGAAATGGGGGTTGAATTCTCTAATCATCGTTATCTCTCCTTTCTCTTTGAATGTCATTGTTCCTTCTTTCTCTAGGTAAAAATCTAGGAACAAAAGGGCGTCTGAATTGGTTTGGATTTCGATCTCCTTCTTGCACAGGTCTGTTTTGATTCTTATTTTCCATTTCCAATCTATTGATTTTTGCAGACATATTTTTAATTAACTTGGTCATTTCATCCATTTTATTTTCTGATGTTTTTGTTGTAGAAGTTGATGGCATCATTTCATTTTTTCCCTTTTTATCATGCACCTTATATTCTGATTTATCTTTAAGTTTGCTTGTTGCCAACATATTTGACTCAAATTCCAATGCATCCTCCTGCATGTTTAACAAAGATACAGATCCTCTTTCTCTTAATAACAAAGAAAAATCAGAATCAAAAGAATTAGCATAAGTGAGCTTTGCTGATGTATCAGAAGGCTTTATTTCAGCGGGTGTCTTACTCGGTACATCTTATTGAATCGCTTTGAAAAATATATAATTGCCTCATTATGTTTTCTTTTCAATGCTCCAAATTTAGTGATGTAGTAAAGATAATCTTTAGTGGCCCCCCACTATCTCATAAACACCTCCTGTAAAGCTTATATCCCATCTATGGAGTTTTTTGGTAACTCTCTGAACCATTTTATCACCTCTCCATCTAGGCTTAGCACAAACATTCACATCCAAACATCCTTAATCTCAATGTTTTGATTATCATCATAACTGAAAAAAATCATTCCAGTGTACTTCTGCAGTAACCTCACCTTGACCATTGAACCTAGGGAGATATTTTTGGTAATCAACTCCAGGAAGGGCATTAAGGGGATGAGGAAGAACCAATGGGGCATATCTTGCAGCCACTATACGATCCATCATATCAAGAGGCTGACCAACCTTGTTTGGCTTAATTTGGCTTGGTAAAAAAGGAGGACTATTGGATTTAATCTGATTTGATGGGGAAGTCGGATTATTGGTTTTAAGCTGGTTAAATGGGATCCTACTCGTGAGAGGAGTATAAGGTGGAAGTTGATATTTCAATGAAAAAACTCCAGAATCTAGAAGCTCAACTTTGACCTTTTCAGATGATAAGGGATTAGTATAAACCTAAAAGTTATCAACTTGAATGGTAGGGATAAGAAAAGACAAATCTTGTTTCTTTTCTTCTTTCTTGGGTTGTAAATTTGCAGAAGGAGAAGCTTGTTGTGACTGACCTGGTATGACTAAAGATGAAGGATAGTGAAATATTCCAGACGAGGTAGAGCTCATTTTTTTCCTGGCATCCTTCAAAATCTGCTCTGGATCTGAAACTCCTGGATACAAAGGAGATGTAGGATTTTCTCTTGTCCCAAAATTTTTAAGAGCCACAATTTATTTCCTTTAACAAACTAGTGAAAAATGTAGTCTATGAAAAGAATAAATTGATTCTATTCACCCTAAAAAATAGATCTATTAATGTCAATCCCAGGAAAGATCTTCTTCACTTCCCTCGCGAGCAACGGCGCCAAAAGATGTTTGCACTAGAAATTCTACGTAGACTACAGAGGCACAAGCTAGAACATCCAATAGGAAAAAATGGAAAAGTGGAAAAAGTGGTTTGTTTCTTGTAAATTGTGAAGGAATCATGTATGGATAGGTTAAAGAAATATTAACAACATATAATAACTAATCAACAAGCAACTTTGAATATATGTAATTTTAAGATCATAAATTAAAAAATAGTCCATATAGAATTTAGTTAAGTCCACAAGTTTAAAAGCATCTCAGGATAAAAACCTTTATCAAAAAATGAAATCCTAAACAGGGTGATCAAACTGATCATAAACTTTAACTAAAAAATATAGATAAGAACATGGCTTATATTATATGTTTCATTCCAAAAATATACAGTCTTCAAAACTTACTAAGAGTTTGTCATATGTGTCTCTAGTACATAGCTTGGTAACATCTAACCCTTCCAGAAAAAGAATCCAACCCCAACTCTTACTGCCCTTCTCCCTTTTATAATTACAAAAAGTTCTCAAAATAGGTTTATGCCCTTCTTGTTTAAGGATAGCAGTAGCAAACGATGTTCATTTTGGCTGTTAGACAGGGAGCCAAGTCTAGAGCTCAAGGTCACCTATATATACAGTTGTAATTAGAGACACAAGGGTTGGAAATTCTTATGAGAAAGTATCTGTATTTTGATGATCAGTTTGTAATACATTTTCTTGGAGCTGTTTAATAGAATTTGTAGAGCTTGATGCCTGTGTTTTTGATAAGGATTCCTGTGTAATCGGTCTGGTAGTCTGTACCTTTCTTTTCCCATGTGAAAATGTGTTTCTATCTTTTGTTGTTCCATTCTGTGACATTTCCTTCATGCTTGGATCAGGTGACACTTAAGTATAATTCATAGAGATTATGCTCTGCTTAGCTTATTCCAAGTATTTCACCAAATCTATTCTGCTAAAGTTGATGTAGGATTCATCCTTGTTAGATGCCTTACATTGATGGACTGTCTCTTCTCTCTTCTGTTCCACAAATTAAAGCTCTTTGACTACTAGCTTCTTGCTACTTTGCCCTTGTGAAGGCGTTTGCTAAATATTTGTGAATAATGTTTGCAGAACCAGTTAAATGTGACCCCATCGCCACAAATGAAATCCATGTGTTTTCAACCAAGTAACTCTTAAATCATTCTTTGTCCCACAAACATAAATCTGATCTTCTGTGCGTTATCGTAATTGAATATCTTTAGTGTTTGAATGCTGGTGTATGTTTTTATTGATTGACACCTTTGAAGATTTCCAGTATTCTGTGAGTTTATAGAGAGAGCCCTCTCTTTTTACGTTTGATCAGAAGCATAAACCAAAGATTGGTTAGTGGTTACCCGAGATTACCCTCTTTCAGACTTGGGGGTTAGTTTTGGTGTTAACAAGGTGGTACAAAGAGGCTCTGTATGAAGTCAACAATTGTTGAAACAAAATTGGGAAACAATGTAGACGAGAGTTCTCTTCTTAACATGGGACTAAAAAAACATCCCGCATTCTTTAAATTGTGTCTAATGCAAGGACAACTTGATGATCACCTTGCAAACTTGGAGGATGCTAAGGAAGTCTATGAAAAAGGCCTAAAGAAATTTCCAATGTGTATTCGTTTATGGATCTTGACTGTTAAATTGGACGAAAATATGGGTGGTCTAAGCAATGTAAGGGTGATTGTGACTATAACCAGAAAGAGGAAACCTCAAAATCCATAACTCTGGCTATCTACTATTAGGTCTGAATCAATGCATGACAACAAGAAAGAGAATGATATCCTTGTGGCCAGGGAATTACAAGAGTGCAAGAGAAGTGGTATATTATGGGAAACACCAATTGAGATGGCTCCAAGGCCTCGGAGAAAGAGAAAGAGATTGGATGCACTCTAGAGATGTGATCATGGTCCATATATCATTGCATTTTTTTCCAAGATATTCTGTAATGATAGGAAGGTAGATAATGCCAGGAATTGGTTGAACAGGTTTGTCACCCTTGCACTAGGAAATGGGTATTTCTAGGCCCAATATTACAAGTTTGAACTTTAGTATAGAACTGAGGAGATCTAACAAGATGTACTGAAGCAATGCATTGATGCAGAACCAAGGCATGGAGAGAATTGGGCATCCATATCAAAAGATATATGGTTCAAAAGATATTTTCAGTTGTTCCTTGTTGTACAAATATTGAAAGTTGTTTTCTATCTGGCACTGTTCCATAGAGTAGAATTCATGAAATGCTAATGTGATAGAATTGCCAAAGAAACAAAATCATACATTTTTTTTCTGTTTGGATAGTATATACATTGAATTGAAAACCTTATAGATTTTCCAAAATTTATGATTGGCATTTCCTTGAAATGCCATGTGTCATACACTAGACAACTTTGTAGCATTTTTTGCAATTGGAAATGTTGCAATGCCTTGGAGGTGTTTGATAGAAGCAACAAAGCTATTGGTAGAAATATGGGGTTGTTTGATTCAAGCTTCGATGAGAATGGATGGGAGGATATGGAAATCAGAGGTGAGATTCATTTGTTTTTCTTAGGGAAACCTTATTGATTATTAAAACTGGTACAACTAATTGTATTCAACATATATATAACAATAACCTCAAACACACAATAGGATATGGCATATGCACTTGAAAGCTAAAATCATATTTTTTGTATATAAAAAAGGTATGAAGGAAAAAATTAAACTGGTTACACTGATCACTTGATGGAAATATTTTTTTTTTAGAGATTGAGATTATGATTGACACTTCTTATAGAAAACTTATATCAAGTGGTCATCCTTGTATAAAAATAGTTTTTAAGTTTCACTAATATGGCCAAAGCTAGCTTACAAGATTTACTCACTAATTTCATTAATCCTTAAATTTGATGAAAACCTCTATAGCTAGTTCATAGTAAGCATGCATCCACAATGGAATACCCACTAAACCATAAAAATAAATCATTATATAATGTTACATAAATATGATGGTTCCTTTTTGTTTTTTTGAAAAATGGCCCAAAATTTTCAACAGACAAAAAAGTGTCCTTAATGGATTTTCCATTTCGAAATGGTATGAAATGAGTTGCTATTTCCATTTTGGGTTGTTTTTCATTTCACATGATAATTTATCTTTTATAAAGGCCATTTCTCAATTTTAAAGACCATATGTTATTTCTAGGGTCTATTTTCTATTTCTTCCAGATATCTTTTTGTGTGTTTGGAAATGTTGCTTATAGTCACTCACATTGTCTTCCCACTAATCTGCCATGCTATGAGGGAATTTTCTATGATATCTAAACCAAATGAGTTGTAGGAAACACACTTTTCAATATCATAATCTAGATACTGTATATACTATAAAACATTATTTCTATAGATGCAAATTCTATTTGAAACTAGAGAAACAAAATCTCTATTAATGGAAGAAATGCACAATGACATCCTTTCCTTTTCATTGTAGAAAACATACCACCTCAAGATCACCTCTAGCTCATGTGTGGAGGTGAAATATATAGTCACGTATAATATGTTTTCTCCCCTATTAGCATCCAATTAAATTATGATCCATACAAAAACTAGTTCATATTTGTTATTGGTTCCCTTCCCCAAAACTGCTTTGAGGGCATAGGATTGACTTTTAGATAGAAATAAGATACCACTTGCACTACTTTAGTTTCAGTAGCTCCATCAAATAATTTAATGAGGGGATCAATGATTGTCCTTCTACCATTTTCTCCCTTCAATGGAGTCCATATATCATCATAAGCATATTTATTCGATAGTAGACTTTATTCAAAATGATTTCCTTGTCTTGGAAAGTGATGTCATTTATGGATAGCCATAATGGAAGTGATCTATGTTCTTTAACCATTTTATTTTTACAACATTTGAATCATGCTAGAGTAGAGTCTCCTTCCCTTTTTTAATCATCAACTACAAGCTTGAAGACTTCTTTTCAAACTACTTTGAGAATGCACAATGAACTATTAGATTTTTAATTTAATACAATACCTTTATATTTTATTTATTTATCATGATATAGTGTCACACTCATAGATGGGAAAACCCAACTTTAGAACATACTTTATTAGATTCATGTATATGCATGAAACCCAAATAACCATGTTGAGTACTCTATTATTTTTCCTTGAAATATTTTAGACTTGTTGTAGGTACAACAGATCCCATGTTCTAATGGAACACGGGAGCCCCAAAGTTTTTCACTGCTAAGGTAATGGGTAAATTCTCATGTCATTATGGGGTTTTAGAGTCATTTTGTTATGGTTTTATGCCTTTTCTCTAAGTTCATTTGATTCGAATTCTTTCCCTTAGAAAATTTCTAAGTGTTTTGAGTTGTGAAAGCTTTGGTTTTTGAGTAATTTTGTTGTTTACCTCTGCAAACCCAAAACTTGCAATTGCAGATTTCGAGAATTCAGTTTTTAGTCTTTGTATTTTCGTCAACCCGCAACCCGATAGGTGTGGATTGCGGGAAGACTTTGTTAATAATTTTGGGAAAATCCAATCTCAAAACCCGCAACCCGAAAGTTCGGATTGCGGGATTTTGTTTTTCCATAAATTGCGTTGCATGATCCCGATGCCTGCAACCTAAACGTTCGGGTTGCAAGATGCGGGAAAGGCTTTTAGTTTTTATGGTTGTTTTCATTTCCGAAACCCGCAACCCGCCAATTTTGGGTTGCGTATTTTGGAAACTCTTTCATGCCTTATTTTGTCGAATGTAATCCCATAACCTGCAAGTTCATATTGAGGATTACGGGAATCATGAATAAAGCTTGCCAACGAACTCCCGCAACTCTGCTTCCGCATGTTTAATCTTAACCACTAATTTGTTTTGATCCTGCGGATGATATTACACTGCGTGACTTGAATAGTTATTTGGATTATTTTCATTTTTACTTGTTTGTTCTTGATTTATTTGAGTTGGTCTTTATCATTAGAGTTGTAATTTGATTCTGACTGTTGTATGTAATGATTTCTTATCCTTATTTGAAATTGTTTGAGTCATTTACATGCTTCAATTTGGACTAATCAAATTCATATGATGTTTCCGTAATCTTGGCAACAAATTTGAACTTCATTAAATCAATAAGTTTAAAGAGCATCTTGATGGGTTATAATAATTTGATTAAATACTTACTTCTAATCATTTTGATTTATAACTTGAAAGGGTTTATATCAAATAATGGAGCCATGCATTTAATTCTCAACTTTGGAAGGATTATTGAATTTTACTAAGTCTTGATTATTTGATAAAAATTGTTCTCTTGGGAAAATCTATAATTTTATGAGGAAGATTTTTCAAGGCCTTGTTATGTATAATTTAATTAAATACTGAATAAGAGAATCATACTTTCAAACCATGGAAAGAGTCAATAATTTTTCATTAAGCAAAGTATTATGTTTTACAAAGGATACTTAGCTTTGCTTATTTGTAAGATTATTATTATTGTTTAAATTAGATTCGGTATACTTTTTGAAGAACAATATTAGTAATCTTATTGAATTTAGTATATCATGCTATTTATAATGTTAAATTCATAGTATTTTGCTAAACCCTAATTTGTCGTGCAGATAAAATTTAAAAAAAAATGAAATCTGTGAAAGAAACGTTTTTTCACGGAGGATTGCGACCAAACTGTGAAGAATTAGTTCAAACGGTTGAAAACCCACTTCCCAAATTGGTTGATTTACCCTTGTGAAGGACACTTTTGCAAATCTGTCAACCACTTGGGAGGAAAATGTGAACAAACAAGGTTGAACGTTCATAAATTTATTCCGGCCGTTTTTGCATACAGTGAACGACCAGGCATCTGGGGATTTGATGTTATCCTTCCCAGTTCTCTCCATTACTATAAATTGGACCTCAAAATTTAGAGAAAGGGGAGGAAGAGAAGTCAAAATAATGGAAGTATTTTCATTCTTCCTATATTTGTATTCTTCTTGCAATGTTTTGTTGACCGGGAAGAAGGAGGAACACTGCTACCAGAGGGAATAGATGATCTTTGTATGACAGAGAACTGAATTTCTTCTTTCTCTGCTTTCATTCTCTTGATAGAAATTTCTTTTGCTTAAGAGATTGGAGATCGTAGGCTCTGCTTGAAGTGGATGCTCTAATTATCAAGTTGAAGCTTTGTATTTTTATCAAGCTGAGATGGTAATACAATATATTTTTCATTTGTTCATGTGCATTTAATCAGATTTCTCTTTTTGTGCATAGATCAGATCATAATAAGATTAAAACAACTTTCTGCATTTCTGTCGTTTATGTATTAATCTGATTATATTAAATCATTGCATAAATGATTATATGTTCAAATAATTTTAGCATAGTGAAGATAATTTCTTACTTCTCATCCTAGAATTAATATGCTAAAGACGTCAATAATTTTAGAATCTAGTTTAAAATCATTGATGATCTAATAATCCCTTTTGAACATTAAATAATTTTCTTTGTTTTAAAATACTTGGCTCTCGGCATAGATAGATTATTAATTAATATTTAATTTAACTATTATTTTACTTTAACCTTTCGGTTTAAGTCTCTATTTCTATAACTATAGAATTTATTCTCATAGTTGCAGAACTATTCATTTTAGATTGCATATTAATTCTAGATTACATTCAAATTACATTTAGGATTAATTTCACAGTTAATTCAAAGCCTCCTTTCTAAGGAACAAATCCACCAACTCATAGAGTGCCAGCGGAGGCCGAATATCCATGGGTGATTACCATACCAAACAAGCTGGGGATAGAACTACCCTTGCATAGGGTCTTTCGAAGTCTTTTAGTATGGGTTTTCATCCCCTGTTGTTTCCTTGGACACCATTCTAGCACCTGCATAACCGAGGCATCAACAAATGGCGCTAGAAGGAGGGCGATCCGACATGTAAGGTCATTTGAGCTATCTTAATCAGATTCTATTAAAATGCTCCAGCCCAAAAATTTGTATATAGTTCATTTTCTGCTCAAGAATATATATTTAGTTGTTTTTCTAGACAAAACAGTAATCAATTTCAAACAGATGTTTTGAAGGTTTTGATAGAAGAAAAATTCGATGGTGAAGGAAAAAGCTTAGCACAAGAACATGTTTTTCAATTTCTTCAGAATTGTCTTCTTAACAAAATTTTGGATCAAGATGTTTTGTGCAGATTGTTAGCCTTCACATTCGAAGGACGAGTCAAAGAGTGGTGTGTAACCTTACCTTTTTCCTCTGTCCATTCTTTTGAACATTTTGCAGATATTTTTATACTTTCTTTTGGACATTATGACTTTGTTAGATTATGCAATGAATGGAAACAACTCACTTCAAAAGAGGGTGAATTATTAGAAGATTTTGCAACTAGAAATTTTAATCTCTATTGTAGATTCTCTTTAATAGATCGTTCTATAATATTTGAATGGTTGCATAACATTCGTTTTGTCTTACATAAATCTGATCAATTAGTAGATGATAAATCTGAATTATACATTGATAATCATCCACCTCTTGATTTAGATTTACATAAAGAATATAAGGATTTAGAAATTGTAGAAATGAATTCCTTCTCTTTCTTAGATATGGATCATAATCAATATGATGATTCGGATGAATTAAATATTGATATGCCCATGTCTATCTCACATGAAAATCAAAGTCTAACGAATCATGAAGGAGATCATTTTTCTATTGAAGATTCTTCTGAAGTAAAAGAGAATAGTTATGATCATAATGTTGAACAATCTTCTTCTAGCATAAGTAAATATCTTTCAGATTCTGATATTTTTTACCCTGTTAATCATTTGATAGATGTTGAATCAACTGATTGTTCTGAAGTTTGTGATATGTTTTCTCAATTATGTTTTTCTAATCTAAGTGATTCTTTAGGAGAACATATTTCATGAAATGATGATACTACATTAGAAGAAGAAGCAAATCCTGATTTGAAACCTTTCATACATATTTCCTTTGAAGAGAAAAACCCTCTTAAGGAATCTCGATCTGAAAATATTCTACAAAGAGATGAATTTCATACACTTATTTCCTCTTCATATTTTTCTATGTATTATGATCTATTTGATAACAATGGCATTCAATCATATATTTCATATTATAATTCTCCATTGTTAAGTATTAAAGAGGTACAAGTCAATCATGAAATACAGGAAGAAGATCAAGAAGATTCTTATCTTTATCATCAATCTATGTCTTCTTGTCATTCTTATTTGTTGGAAATGAGTACTATTTCTAATGATTGTTTTCATAATCCTTCCTATTATGATTCATCATTCAATGAAGACACATTTTCTTCTTACAATCAATTACTTGATGAAGAAGATTCTTATCAGGACGTTAATGATACTAGTTCCACACTTTCAACATCTGATATCTTTAGTTCTTCTCAAGTAAATGTTCAAAGACAATTTGACCTCTATGAGAATTTTCAATTAAATCAACCAATTTATGATGCTTTTTATGATAATAAACTAGAACAAATTAGATCTGATTTAGTTGATCTTGTTCAGGAAAATATTTCTAAGAAGAAAATTGTTCAAGAATAATTTTTGGATTCATATACTAATGTTGATTTTCTTTCACATTATCCAGTTCATTGCATAAATTTTTCAAACTCGTTCTTTCATTATTTTGATTTTCATTGTACAAACCATGATTGGGTTGTTGATTGGCTTGAGAAATCTTTCTTAGCAAGATTTCATCATTATGGTAAGGCTCCATTCTTTTTATTTGTACAGAAATCTCATCTTATTTCCTTTAATGCATTTTTTTTCATTTTTGTTTTCAAGCATTCATGTCATGTCTTCTGATTATTCACTTCCTTTTTGCAGGTTTTCATATGCTCTCATGGTTGCATTGGAAATTCGATTATACTTAGTTTTGTTTTATTTTTAAGAGTAGTATAGGAGTAGGTGTAGAATAGATTGGTTTTGATAATTTCTTTAATAATTAGATTACTGTTTTGGTTTTCTTCAATAAAGTATTTGCAACCGCAAGCCAAGTCAAACTTGGAAACATCGCTTTTTTCAGACGCATTCAAGGAAGTATCTTTATCCTTTTTCACTTTCTATTATTCATGCTCTCGCTTATTATTTTTGGTTCAAGGCATTCATGATTAATTTACATATTTTTAAATCATAATGATCTTGTCATGAAATGTGTTGAATTAATTATCTTCCAAGTTTTAAGAGCAAACATATTTTGACATGAGACAAGCTAATTAAAATTAGAACATCTTCATGTCACACGAATATTGATCTTTCCTAGACATGCACTTGAAAAGTAGTGGATTTACATATTTTGTTGTCACAAATCGCACACAATTTAGTTTAGCATTATTTCATTTTATGTCTTTCTGTACATAATCTCTAATAAAGAGAGGACTCATTGTCCTAAACAACTTTATGCGACAAATAACAATGTTGATCATAATTCTTCAACCGAAGGAGAATAAATTTATTTTAAGAGTTTTATTATAATCAATTCAATTAATCGATTCAATACATTTTTCATATTATGAATTGATGTAGTTACTCTCTTTATGATAACAAATTCCTTAAATTCTACAAATACGGCAACAAATTCCACTTTTGTTCGCATAAGACAACTTGTGAAGGCCTATTCTTACTTTACATTTCTTTTAATTTAATTTTCTAAATAAAATGGTTTCAATTGGCTTAATATCTCATGTGGTTCATAATATTATAATCGAATCTTTAAAGTAAAAGGATTTGTAATTACATTTAAGGGGTTCTTATACAAATACTACTGTAATCAATTCAAATAATTATGTTCAATTTATGAATTGATACAATCAATGTACTATTTATCACCCCTGTACAATCAAAAATTCTTTTCGACTTCAAAACTCTTTAATTCATGTTTTTTCCACATAAGATGTTAGTCATAATTGTAAAGCCTCGTTTGCTTTAATTTTGTTTTGATTAGATCACCTTTTGTTTCATTTTCAAATTGTTTGATTATACTTGGATTTCTTAGTTTGATAATCATTTTCATTGGGGTGAAAGGTTGAAATGTTCATTATCGAAAAATTGATTCCATTTATTCTACCACTCTTGATTTTGAATCATGTTTTATTTATCAAACATTTTCAACAAATTGATTTAAGGGGATTGTTGATCCTTAGTTCATGATACTCTGGGGCAAGTTAGTCATTCCAATCCTACATATTTTTCTTGCAGGTGAGGAAATATTTTCAAGGTGATTTTCAAGAAGAGACTATCTTTTTTCCATGGTGGAACACTTTCCAAGTTTTACCTTCATACATAAACTTAGCTGCATTGATTAGCTTTCTCCTTTTGATTATCACAAATCAATACGCAAAGTTATTTTAACTAGATTCTGCAATTATGTTTTAATTGGATCCTTCTTTAGGAGCAAATTAGTGGGGCTTGCATTGTTATCATCTCAAACCTCTTAATGCCATCCCACTCTCTTAAGGAGCATAGTGGCTTCCTCATCCATTAAGTAATATCTTATGAGATTAACATTAAACATAACCCAATCCTCTTCTTTAATATCTCTAGGAGTGAGTTGGGAAAAAGGAGGTCTTATTATAAGCCAACCTTTTCATGATCATACCTTCTTATAGAATGAATTTATCAATATTTGGTCATCAAGCCAGGATACTCGCTTGTAGCCTCAAAAATGGTTGCAAGACGGGGGTTCTCATCATGAGCCATCCCACTCATTATCTATAAGTTGGTGTGAATGAAATTGTCACAATCTGATCACCAAGTCAAGACAGTGGTTTCCATCTTCTTTCCAAGGATGCAAATCTTTAACAAGGATTGATAATATTTGCATATTTAACTAGTGGATGGGATAAAAACAACTTATTGGGTTAAAAGGTAACTCTGTCGAGGCTATAGATGCTTACTGGAAACAGGGCCATGCCTATGGTATTAGCGACAAACCATTAAGATAGCATCTTCTTGTCTTCACAAATTGTTCATTTAGAGTGTGTTTTAATGAAGAACATATTTTGTTAGAAATCTAGTCAATCAATACTTGTCTTTGTATTTTCAATGATGGTTAGAAAGTTAATTATTTAAAATCAATTGCAGCTGGGTAGATCTTTAAAAGGTTGACTCATTGATGTGGTACCCATGTTATAGAGTAAACTCTCTTTTCATTGGAAATCTTACCTTTTGTCTTCATTTACATGTAAACTTATATCTTTTCAATGCAGAGATAATTGCTTTATCCCAGCGTGTCACCATTTGTTGTCGATACAACATATCCCATGTTCTAATGGAACACGAGAGCCCCAAAATTTTTCACTGCTAAGGTAATGGGTAAATTCTCATGTCATTATGGGGTTTTAGAGTCATTTTGTTATGGTTTTATGCCTTTGCTCTGATTTCATTTGATTAGAATTCTTTCCCTTAGAAAATTTCTAAGTGTTTTGAGTTGCGAAAGCTTTGACTTTTGAGTAATTTTGTTGTTTACCTCTGCAAACCCGAAACCTGCAATTGCGGATTTCGGGAATTCAGTTTTTAGTCTTTGGATTTTCGTCAACCCACAAACCGCAACCTAACAGGTGTGGATTGCAGGAAGACTTTGTTAATAATTTTGGGAAAATCCAATCCCGAAACCCGCAACTCGAAAGTTCGGATTGCAGGATTTTGTTTTTCCATAAATTGCGTTGTGTGATCCCGAAACCCGTAACCCGAACGTTTGGGTTGCGGGATGCGGGAAAGGCTTTTGTTTTAATGGTTGTTTTCATTTCCGAAACCCGCAACCCGCCAATTTCAGGTTGCAGATTTCAGAAACTCTTTCATGCCTTATTTTGTCGAATGCAATCCCGCAACCCGTAAGTTCGGATTGCGGATTACGGGAATCATGAATAAAGCTTGCCAACAAAATCCCGCAACTCTGCTTCCGCATGTTTAATCTTAACTGCTGATTTGTTTTGATCCTGTAGATGATATTACACTGCGTGACTTGAATAGTTATTTGGATTATTTTCATTTTTACTTGTTTGTTCTTGATTTATTTGAGTTGGTCTATATTATTTCAGTTGTAATTTGATTATGACTGTTGTATGTAATGATTTCTTATCCTTATTTGAAATTGTTTGAATCATTTACATGCTTCAATTTGGACTAATCAAATTCATATAATGTTTCCGTAATCTTGGAAACAAATTTGAAGTTCATTAAATCAATAAGTTTAAACAACATCTTGACGGGTTATAACAATTTGATTAAATACTTACTTCTAATCATTTTGATTTATAACTTGAAAGGGTTTATATCAAATAATGGAACCATGCATTTAATTCTCAACTTTGGAAGGATTATTGAATTTTACTAAACCTTGATTATTTGATAAAAATTGTTCTCTTGGGAAAATCTATAATTTTATGAGGAAGATTTTTCAAGGCCTTGTTATGTATAATTTAATTAAATACTGAATAAGAGAAGCATACTTTCAAACCATGGAAAGAGTCAATAATTTTTCATTAAGCAAAGTATTATGTTTTACAAAGGATAATTAGCTTTGCTTATTTGTAAGATTATTATTATTTTTTAAATTAGATTCGGTATACTTTTTGAAGAGAAATATTAATAATCTTATTGAATTTAGTATATCATGCTATTTACAATGTTAAATGCATAGTATTTTGCTAAACCCTAATTTACCGTGCAATTAATTTTTTTTTAAAATGAAATCTATGAAAGACACGTTTTTCCACGGAGGATTTCGACCAAACCGTGAGGAATTAGCTCAAACGGTTGAAAACCCACTTCCCAAATTGGTTGATTTACCCTTGTGAAGGACACTTTTGCAAAACTATCAACCACTTAGGAGGAAAATGTGACCGAACAAGGTTGAACGTTCAGAAATTTATTCCGGCCGTTTTTGCATACAGTGAACGACCATGCATCTGGGGATTTGATGTTATCCTTCCCAGTGCTCTCCATTACTATAAATTAGACCTCAAAATTCAGAGAAAGGGGAGGAAGAGAAGTCAAAAGAATGGAAAGATTTTCATTCTTCCTATATTTGTATTCTTCTTGCAATGTTTTGTTGATAGGGAAGGAGGAACGCTGCTACCAGAGGGAGTATATAATCTTTGTATGACAGAGAATTGAATTTCTTCTTTCTATGCTATCATTCTCTTGATAGCAATTTCATGTGTTTAAGAGATTGGAGATCATAGGCTCTAGTTGAAGTGGCTGCTCTGATTATCAAGTTGAAGCTTTCTATTTTTATCAAGCTGAGATGGTAATACAATATATTTTTCATTTGTTCATGTGCATTTAATCAGATTTCTCTTTTTGTGCACAGATCATATCATAATCAGATTAAAGCAACTTTCTGCATTTCTGTAGTTTATGTATTAATCTGATTATATTAAATCATTGCATAAATGATTATATGTTCAAATAATTTTAGCATAGTGAAGATAATTTCTTACTTCTCATGCTAGAATTAATATGCTAAAGACGTCAATAATTTTAGAATTTATTTTAAAATCATTGATGATCCAATTATCCCTTTTGAACATTAAATCATTTCCTTTGTTTTAAAATACTTGGCTCTCGGGATAGATAGATTACTAATTAATATTTAGTTTGGCTATTATTTTACTTTAACCTTTCGGTTGAAGTCTCTATTTCTGTAATTATAGAATTTATTCTCATAGTTGCAGAGCTATTTATTTTAGATTTTATATTAATTCTAGATTACATTCAAATTACATTTAGGATTAATTTCACAATTAATTCAAAGCCTCCTTTTTAAGGAGCAAACCCACCAACTCATAGAGTGCCAGCGAAGGCCGAATATCTATGGGTGATTACCATACCAAACAGGCTAGGGATAGAACTGCCCTTGCATAGGGTCTTTCGAAGCCTTTCAGTCTGGGTTTTCATCCCCTATTGTTTCCTTGGACACCATTCTAGCACCTGCATAACCGAGGCATCAACAAGACTTTGCTTACTTTCATATGAAAATAATTATTAATTATTTTCATATATAGGAAAGAGCATTGTGACACCAGTGTGCAGTGATAATTATTTTTACCATATCCTGGCATGCTTTGAAAACTTTGTTACATGATTTATCAATAATTTATACTAGAGAAATTTATTATAAGTGACCTAAACTAGTATGTTGGAATTCCATGATATCTTTGGTGTACTAGAGTACTAGATCCTATTTTGACAATTTTTTATATTCAATGAATTTGTTCATTTGTATCATCTTTGTGATTTTAATTCTACCTATGGTGTTTACGGTGATGAACTGCAAGTGAAAGAAAACACATTAACCTACACCAATAAATAACTTCCATATGATTTCTATTATTTGGAATACTCCAAGCCATCTAAAATTGTTAATAGTGTTGAAAATCTAGGGAAATTCTTCATGGTGTCCACATTGAAAACTATCCATATATTGTGAGTATTTTTATGGGTATATTTTTTTTCTTTACCTTTAAATTTGGAACTTGGTCATTTTTTGATTTTTTGTATCGTTCAAAATTGATGTCTACATGTGTCTCAGTTTCAAATGAGAGAAAACAAGTTGTGCAACTACGTTTGCATTACAAAACTAGACTCAAAGTCAAGAAAAAAGTTCAAGGATAAAATAGATTTTGAGTATCATGCCAACATGTAAGTTTGGATGAAATTTGACTAGAGCGTCAATATGATTACTAAATATATATAACAAATGGCACTTAATACCAAAGCTTTTTTCCTTGGACCAAGATATTTTTTCTCTCATAAAACGCCTCTTCTTCTCGTGGAACAATTTAGAATGCTACAAATATAGGGAAGAAATATCTGATGCATAATAATCAATGTTAAATGTGGACCAATTATACGATTAGTTAATTAGGCACTTGTTTATAGAATTCAAGTACCGTTTTAGGATCCTACAAAATCCCATTACTGGGGCTATTCTTTTATTTGGTACTCGAAAACAATAACATGTAATGAAAACTAGTATAACCTTTAATGGCTTACAATTTATTGATTCTGTCAAGCGAAACAACTGTATAAATTTTATCAATGGAATGCAGTTCAAATTTTCAGTCTAAAATGAGTCAATATAGTCAGATTTTCAAGAAATCGAAGATAATTGGGAAGATGTTTGTAGAGAAAGGTCATTAGGAGGATTGTTGTATAGTCATATTTTCAAGCAATCGAAGATAATTGGGAAGATGTTTGTAGAGAAAAGTCATTAGGAGGATTGTTGTAAGAAAGGTACCTATTTATTGGCCCAATTGTCCAGCAAAGTTTGTGATCATGTGCATCAGTGTACAAGTAATGTTGGATGGAATGTTTACAATTGTGTGGTTTCATAAATACATAAGGTTTTTTTTAACCATATTTGAAAGCCTCCTTTCCCTAAACTTCCCCATATCAACATGCCATTTTTTGTAAGTATTTTTTTCCTTTCAAGATCATTATGATATTTTTTTTATCCCTTAAAAAAACTATTGCTAGAAACCAACCAATGTACTTCCATTCACTTACTTCAGAGAGTCGAAGAAAACCCTTTATTTCCTTTATTAACGGAAAATCATTCACCTTAATCTATCCTTTCTTGAAAAAAAATTCTTTGAATTTTTCCATATCAGACCTATTTCACAAGGAGGGATTTAATTTTAGGAAACTTATGAGGCATCCACTAGTTTTCTAATTCTAATCTTCTAAGAGAAATGGTCTGGTACGATCCTTTAGCTTGCAATATATTAATCTAAAAACCAATTCATTTTGGAAATTTTCAAATTCTGCAGGGATCATCTGGTTGGATTTCCTAAGCATATTTAGCTTTGATAACTCTAGCCCAAGGCTATTTTTTCTCTTTATATAGTTTCCAAAGCATATTTTTTTTAGACTGAGATCATCTCTTTGACCCCAAGGCCTCTTGTACTTTTCAAATAAATTAATTTTTTTAGGCTAATAGATGCTCCTATTTCTCCTCCTTTTCCCCTTCCCATAAAAATAAATGTTTTTTTTCCACTTACTGCAACTCTTTTCTTGGAGAACCTAAGACTGAGCATGGAGAAGTTACATTTCTCTAGGATAGAAAATCACTTCTAATCACAAAGGGTTTGTAGGACTTGGGAAAGGTTGATCCCAACTTGTGTTCCTAGTGGAATCCTCACATCCACAACATCAATTGCAATATATTTATCTTATACATAATTGTTGTATAATGACAATACAATAAAAACTCCAACTCATATAAATACAAATGAATGCATATACAAGCATATGCAATTGAAAAGAATACTTAGGCAATATATTAGCTCTGAATTCTCATTACAGAAATAAGTCCATACAACACTGATAAGAACATCATGAATCTCAATACAAACTAACAACTAGTGTACTAGTGTTGGGAAGATGAAGATATGAGAAAAGGAGACGACATGCCATTACAAAGGTTAGGATTACATTCATATTTTTTCATTGAGTTGTTATTTCATGTTAGAGCAACTACACCAAAAAAAGGTGTGGATGCATGACACCTTAAGTGTGTGCTTAGATCACAATATTGGAATTGCATGGCAAGGTATAAGAGCATCTTATAACATAATTGAATTGGCACTCTCATGCATGCCAACATTGCCACTGCACTGCACACTCATACTTGGACATATTCTAGGACAAAATATCTTTGTAGAATGGCTCAATCATGAACTTAATCAATCTATGACTCTTTTATGGATCAAACAGCCCCATTTAGGAGTTGTTGGTTCCCAAAAACTGCCTCACTAGTTGAGGAAATTTCACTTGAATCTACTCTAGGTTTACCACTTTCTAGCTTGAGGGCATTGTCCTTTTAGTCCACTTAATAAAGATTTAAGGTTCCTTGTTTTGTAGCATATTCATTGCACTTCTAGAATTGTATATTCTTCTATCTTTGCACTAACTTCTGCAACCAACTTTTCAAGAGAAAGTGTGATTATTTTTCATCTCTATGCAACATTGATGGATTGTAGATAATAAGGGTATCGACATTGAAGATTGGATGAATGCTCATTTAGGCTGGTAGATCCAACCTAAACATGTTCTCTCCTATTCGCTTGATGTTTGTTCAATGGTCACTCTTTTTAAAGCACTCATTTTAAAAATATACTCATACTCCATCTCCTACGCATAATAATAATATCATCTAACAACTCAAAGTGGAATAAGAACATCAAAGTGTTTTAGTATCTCTGGAGAAAGAGTTATAAATTATAGTCCAATTAGATTTAAACTATGTGTAGAATTGCAAATTAAATAAGCTCAAGAAGTTATTTCTAGTAAAACTGTTTCTGTTTAGAATTTTTTTTATTGGGAGTAACAAATTTGCAATAGAGTTGTCAATAGGTTTCCCTTCTTTAGGTTAATCCATAATTCAATTTGACTATCATATTTCTATGGACTTGACAAGTTAACATAGTTTTCCAGCTAGCCTTAGTTGGCCTAGCTCTTCTTCATCCTAAAATAGGAATAGATGATTTAGTCACTCTATTGACATGGTTAAGGTTTTTCTCTTATTTTGGACTTGTTCTCAATTATGTTTGTGCATCAATTATCATAAGAATGTTGGAAAATTTCCTTGTAGCATTGACTACCTTTTTTCTTTATCTGAATTAGAAAGCATTTTTACCAGAATTCTATGTTGATATAAGTGGATGATACAAAGGTATGTTGTGGTTGCAGTTGGTTGGTGGAAGCAACAACATTAGCATCATGGGCATGTTATGGACCGTTATACTTCCAAAAAGGTTCTCAAACAATTCTAATAAGTCCAAGAATTATGTCTAGAAAAAAAGGTTCAATATAGTTAATAGTCAGCTCTATGTAAGTGATATTCTTATGTATTTGATGTTTTGCTTTCATTCCAATTGTTTTTTGGATTCAACTTTATTTTTATCAAAGCCTTCTTTTTTATTGTCTCTTGGCATGTTAATTGATTGAATCTACAAGGATCATTGGATCCATTAATAGGAATACACAAATCTGAGTGCATAGATGTTGTAATCTAGGGAATTGCATCAATTACCAGTAGTACAATATATCAACATGAAGGAAGATTCACATGTGCAAACATTATATAATCATACATGAGAGATTAAGTGGTACAACAACAACAAGCTTTTGTATTAACATAACCAAAATAGGGTACAATGTCATTGCATAGATGCTATATGTTATCGGATATCCAACCTACATATATTGATTACAAACAGTTATTCAGTTACAAATTCCTAGTCGGCCGACTAACCGACCGACGACATTGAATCGACCATAGTTGGTGGAGGACCTAGGCTGCCAGTGTTAAATTTTCAGAATTTACTTCAATCTGATCTAGGATCTTAACTGAGAGAACAACATGTACATCATATCTACAGCATATCAATCATGGAGACAATAATGCAAGCACACAAGAGAGGTGAAAAACCCCAAAAACTTCCTCAGAGATAGATAGAGCAATGATACAACCAAGAGATAGACATATCCTAGCAGCAGATCCTCCTCCTCCATAAGTGCGCCACTCCTCCTTGAGTGCATGAGTGAAAAGTGAGTGAACAAATAGAGTGCCTCCCGCACTCTATTTATACTTGAATTGACTTTCCTTTTACATAAATCATGTAGGCTCGAACTTAACCACATAACATAATGTTGACTGGGCCGACCCCCAATAGGGTGGTCTAATAACCCTTCGACCCACATGACTTATACAGGGCCGACCCCAACAAGGTGGTCTAATAACCCATCAAGTATAAGTTACGACATTTACAATATAAATGATGACACTTCCATATAGAAGAATAATACCATCTCTATAGGAGTACATACAACATACATATATGAAATACATTCCGAAGTTACATATACATCAACACTCCCTATTATCTAGGAAGGTATTTATCAGCACAGGTCTTCTAGCACAAGTCTTCTTCTTTGGATCATCGTCACTGGATAATCGTCATCGAGACATCATCATTGTCACTGCTGCTACTATCTCAATCAATCTCTGAATCTACTCGTCATAGGAAGTTCTACAGAGCCAGTCCTTTTTCATACTGGATGTAGGCCCACCACCTGCAGGTCTTTATCATCACTGGCCATACTGTGGAATCTTCAGGACTTATTACGTGCTTCACAAAACCTTAAAAGAGTCTCTTGACTAGTAAGAACTCTAAAGAGCATCTGAGGCCTTTTTCATCCTATCCAGATCTCCAGGACTTATTACATGTGACCCCACCACAAAACCTCGGAAGAGCATCCTAGGCTGTTACGAGCACATAGCTCTACCTATAGGATATCCCAGGGCATGAATTACATGTGGTCATGGAAAAACCTCGCAAGAGCATCCCAGGACTGATTACAGGCACACAGCCCAACCTATCGGATCTCCCAGGGAACCGAATTATATGCCATAGGACAAAACCTCGAAAGAGCATCTGCCAAATATCCCAGGGCACCAAATTACATGCCATAGGAAAAGCCTCAAAAGACTATCTATAGATCTCCTAGGGCACCGAATTATATGTCCTCCTAGAGCAAAACCTCGAAAGAGCATTTGCCAGATATCCCAAGGCACCGAATTACATGCCATAGGAAAAAATTCGAAAGACTATCTGCAAATCTCCCAGGGCACCAAATTACATGCTCATCTGCACAACCTGATCCACGGCCATAGAGTATCAACCTGATACTCACCATACATCATCCTGATGTACACATGATCATCCTGATCATCATCACTGCAACATCCTGTTGCATGTCATATGGAGCAACATCCTGAAGCTCGTCATCCATGATCATCCTGATCATCATCACTGCAACATCCTATTGCATGCCATCTGTAGAAACATCCTGAAGCTCATCATCCATGATCATCCTGATCATACAATGCATCTACCTGATGCATACCAAGTATCTACCTGATACATATCAGCATACATGATCCACCTGATCATACAATGTATCCACCTGATACAAATACAAATACATGATACATATCACTATACATGATCCACCTGATCATACAATGTATCCAGCTGATACATATACAGATACATGGTCCAAGCATCCAACATGATGCATATACAAAAATACATACATCTGATCCATCCGATCATATCCAGCATCCAACATGATGCGTACATACATATAAATGATCCAACTGATCATATCCAGCATCCAACATGATGCGTACATACATATAAATGATCCAACTGATCATATACAACATCCAAAATGATGCATACATACATACATAAAAATGATCCAACTGATCATATCCAGCAGAAACCAGAACATCATCCTGATGCTCATAATCCAGCGCTTACATCCACAACCATGTGAAGGATCCTCCTTCCAACATGCTTGGAATGGCTTCAACAAATGTGTCCATCACTTCTTCCTCGAAGTTTCCTCGATCTGAAGAACGCCAAGCCTCTCCCTGAAGTACTCGAACTTCACTCTGGCTAGTGGCTTCGTCAGCACATCTGCAATCTGCTCGTCCGTCGCAACATACAGGAGCTTCACAGCTCCTCTCTACACCATATCCCTGATATAGTGATATTTGATCTCTATGTGTTTCGACCTATCATGAAACACCGGGTTCTTGGACAGCTTCACACAACTCTGGTTATCACAGAAGATACCAGTAGCATCCAATGGGAGATCAAATAACTCAGACAGTAGCTTCCGTAGCCATACTGCCTCACAACTAGCTGAACATGCTGCAACATACTCTGCCTCAGCTGTACTCAGTGCTATGCAGGACTGCTTCTTGCTAAACCAAGAGATCATACCTGATCCCATACTGAAGCAACACCCAGATGTGCTCTTCCTATCTACAGCACTGCCAGCCCAATCTGAATCAACATAACCCTGCAGGTTAAACTTTTGATGCACTTCATACTTGAGCCCATAATCCACTGTACCCTTCAGGTACCTCAGAACATGCTTTACAGCAACCAGGTGAACACTCCTTAGATCCGTCAGGAAATGGCTCAATGTGTTCACAGCAAAGCAAATGTCTGGTCTCGTGTTCGTCAGGTACATCAAGGACCCAATCATTTGACGATACATAGAGACATCAACCGGCTCAGATGAAGCATCACATAGAAGCTTTAGATTCGATGCCATAGGTGTGGCCATGGCCTTGCAATCCATCATCCCGAACCTCTTCAGGATCTCTACTGCATACTTCCCTTGTCCAAGGAATATTCCATCTGCACTCTGCCACACCTCCATGCCAAAAAAAAATAGTGCATCATCCCCAAGTTCTTCATCTCGAACTCGGTAGTAAGCTTCCGCTGCGTGTCATCAATCAATCTATCTTCACCTGTAACAAACAGGTTATCCGCATACAAAAGTAGTATCACTGGATTGCCTTCCTCAACCTTGTAGTAAAGGTTCGAATCCGCTTTACTCTTGGTAAAGCCCAAACTGGATAGAAAGATGTCTATCGTACCACACCAAGTTCTGCACATATATGAATCCATGTCATATGTCTCAGAACCAAGTGGCTGCACCACATACACTTCTTCTTCAACTACACCATTCAAGAAAGCTGTCTTGAAATCCATCTGGTGTATCTTCTATCTCATCACTTTTATATTTCTCTATGCTACCGTCTACAGCATGCTTGATCTTGATAGATCCATATGGAAGTCACAACAGAATTCCCTTCATCTCTTGGGACTGCATCCCAAACATCGTTCTTCATGATTGACGGATCATGGCATTCTTCCCGTATCCTGGGAAATTCAATATCTTTAATAGATAATTTTGTTGCTGAACAAATGTTGTAGTTCTTCTTTTGTAGGTGATGGCATACGATCTTTCCTACACAACAAGTTAAATTGCATGATTAGAAAACATCTCATAGTTTTCAGAACAAATTCTTACACATAAATAAATATGTCATACAGTCATGCAATTATCTTAGCCAATGCTTCAATACAACATTTATCCATATTTCGTAACTTTCTAGATGCCTTCCAATCTCTACCAGAACATTGTTAAGAGTGTGCACAACTCCCAACATGTCAGCAAAGAGGTTTCATTCTAGATAAGTAGCAATGGAATGTTGTACAATGCCATAGGCCACTTACCCATGCATATTAGTAGTATACTGTTCATCAATGCAATTATTCTAATATGCATAATACACAACCTAATTCTAGGAACATCAGTGTATACATTATTGAACAGTATTATTTAAACAATAAAATATGCAAGTAATGACAATTCAAATACTTATCTTTGTTTGTTTGTTGGGTGGACTCCCTTTGAATCTTTGCATCCTTGTAGAAACTACTGCAGTGTGCTCCATCTTGATCTTTGCTTCCTGGATTACCTATCCTTGAACTTATATACATTCTTGATCCCTATGCATGCTTGTTAGTATCATCATTGTGTTATCCTCTAGGTCTCATACATAATTCATTAGTATAATCTTAATTTTATCAAGACACAATAATCTCAAGCATGTATAGTCAGGATCAATTCAAACACAGATAATAAACATTAGTATTCAAGGTTTCAAGGAAGTCTTCTTTTATTCATGCATATTCTTATTTAATCATAGGACTCTTCTGGTTAGTTAAATCATCAATCAAGAGAAGAGATATAATATGCATAAAACCCATGATTATTCAAAACTATACCTTCATGAATAATCATTATCAACAACACAACAGTATAAGATCCTAACACAAGGTAGGATTCTAGTTTGATATAGAAAAAAAACATACCTGGATTATCATGCTAGCTAGTTATGTCTAACATACCCGCATAATGTCTTCTGGTTCTCTTCAGTGACTTGTGCTAGTAACCTGCATGTCTCATAAGTTAACCATTGTAGAAACAAGTTATACATAACTCGAAAGTAGATCTTCTATGTGATCCATGACAATGGATGAATCTTTGTCCTCATGTCATCATGATCATATGTTCTTGAACCAGAACATGATTTGTCTTTCTTGGTGTACCTTTCATGTTAGTAGACAACATAAACCTCATACAACACCATAATGCATTAGTACAATCATAAGTGTCAACACCCTAATCAATGAATATTTTCTATCATGCATTCATAATTTTATTAAGGTGATATGACAAGTCTAAAATAAGGATTGTACTAACCGTAATAACATGAAGACAAACATACCATAAACTTAATCATGAACAAGTCTCAAAACATACCTCGATGAGTCATACCTGTCGAGATCGCTTGTAATCTTCTTATGTAAGGTCTTAGCCTCATCTCCCTCTGAAACAGGAACTTCTTCACTTATGCAGGTGACCAATCCATCTTTTTCTAGGATTAACCCAATCCACTTGATTTGAAAGAACTGGATCTGGAATTGGATTAGGGTTTGTTAGAGAAACCCCAAAAATTCAAACTTTGAATTTCAAACTTCTGAAAGGATAGAAATATGCGCCTTGATGAGTTGATCACACTGGTATGCTTAGAATTTGAAAAATGCAAAGTTTCACTCCTCAATTTTTCCTTTGAAACTTTCGGATTCACTCGACGTGACCCTGAACTGGGGTTTGATGAAGCCCACTCTTCTGCCCCATCAAAAGGTTTGATCCAAAACTATAAGCTTCTATTTTTCTTAGGAGCTTCTAGCCGTGGTCACAGATTTCAAAAATTCCAACTTTCTCCGAAGCCCTAAATTCCGGAAGCCATGAATGAAGGTACTCAAAAATAATTCTGTTTTGACAGAAATATGTACCTAATTGTTTCTGGTGTAACTCCAAACTTTTCGATCCATGGGGTCTGAAAAAGTTTCTTGAGATAGCCCGGCCTGTTATATTTCCATCCTGATAGGTCTGACCTCAATTGGATTCTCTGAGAGAGAGTTATGCCAAGTGTCGCAACATGACCAGTTTATGGGATAATACAAGGGAGCGAACTTGTATGGCGTGCCACGTGTCACTGTTTCAACTTCGGCCTCTAAAAAGTTTTCTTCAAATAGCTCGACCTGTTATCTTTCCATCCTGATAGGTATGACCTCAATTGGACTCTCTGAGAGAGAGTTATGCCAAGTGTCACAACGTGACCTGTTTATGGGATAATACAGGAGAGCGAACTTGTACGGCGTGCCACGTGTCACTGGTTCAACTTCGGCCTCTGCAAAATTTTTCTGAAATAGTACAGTCTGTTTAATACCTGTCACTTTTTACGAAATTTTATTTGGAGCTTCCTAGCCCAAGTTATGACCTTTTTCTTAAGGTCACCTGATTTTGACTCAGATCTAGAAGAGACAGAAACCCTATATTGTACAGATCATAAATCACAAAGTACAACGAATTAGAGGTTGTCCTTTGGACACAAGGTACATGGGGATTTAATATTTGACCTGTAAATATTTCATATCTGAAAACTTTGCCAAAACGGATTTATAGCGAAAGTGCTACGATGACTGGTTTTTGCTATATCAAGCCCTAGCATCATAAGTGCAACAAGTGTCATACATGCCATATCATGCCTTCTTTCAGGCTAGCTCTGATACCATGTTAAATTTTCAGAATTTACTTCAATCTGATCTAGGATATTAACTGAAAGAACAGTATGTATAGCATATCTACAGCATATCAATCATGGAGACAATAATGCAAGCACACAAGAGACACAAGATTTACTTGGGGAAAACCATAAAGGTGAAAAACCATAATAAATTCCTCAGAGATAGATAGAGAAATGATACAACCAAGAGATAGACATATCCTAGCAGCAGATCCTCCTCCTCCATAAGTGCGCCACTCCTCCTTGAGTGCATGAGTGAGAAGTGAGTGAACAAATAGAGTGCCTCCCGCACTCTATTTATACTTGACTTGACTTTCCTTTTACATAAATCATGTAGGCTCGAACTTAACCACATAACATAATGCTGACTGGGCCGACCCCCAATAGGGTGGTCTAATAACCCTTCAACCCACATGACTTATACAGGGCCGACCCCAACAAGGTGGTCTAATAACCCATCAAGTATAAGTTACGACATTTACAATATAAATGACGACACTTCCGTATAGAGGAATAATACCATCTCTATAGGAGTACATACAACATACATATATGAAATACGTTTCGAAGTTACATATACATCAACAGCCATTTGACTGGAGTCCTAAAACATATCCCTCACCAAAAAAACAATTCTTTGTCCCATTAGTTGTTACCATTGTTGCGGTGGTCGTTGTTGCGATTATCTCGAACTCCTTGATCAATTGTCTGCGTCTGGTATACTGTGTGGTGATTTTCTTTGGTATTTAAATTCTTTATACACTATGCCATTGTATGTTGTGTAATTCGACAAATTCCACACCATTTTGGCTTGAAATTTTCATCATTATATGGACAATCTATAGTCGAATGTGACTCAAATATTTCACATATATCGTAGAAGTAAGTCATCTATACGTTTTGGAAATTCTCTGGATTTCTCTCTTATGGGAATATATTCAATATTTCTTCAGGTATTATCATGTCGCTTTGATGAACATTGTAATTATTGTGGTAACTTCTCCTATCATCATATGGGAATATGTCTTTAGTGTGCCTTTCATTAGAGAATTTGGTGCAACATAGGTCATTATTTTGTAGGGTCAAGTGTTGCATTGATTTCTCCATTCTTTTGATTCTATCTCCAGTTTTTTGTCGATGGTGTGACTCGAATGATTTGAGTTCGACTCGATTCTTAAGGATTTACTTAGAACATATTCATAAAATGAATAGTCATGCATTAGCAGTGGAATTCTGATTCTCTCAAACATTCCTTTGACAAAAAATGGGATTACTAAATATCTTTAAATATTCTATCATATTCATGGACATATTATTCCAAACTTTGTTTAATTTTCTTCAACTTGTGTTCTTCCAAATGCTTTGTATCGTCAGATTTGAAGAAATATAGGAAAGTGTCTCTTATCTGCTGCTTCATTTTTGGACCTTCTTCCAAAAAATTCATATACCATGTAAGCGCTCAATTTTTTAGGCCTCCTGCAAACTATGCAATTTGTCAATTCTCATCATCAATAAGGTTAGCTTGCCACAAGGATTGACACACAAACCAATGCTTCTTAGGATCACCATCCCCTTCAAATATAGGAATATTTAATGGAAGACGCTCAACCATATTGCTACTTTTATGAGTTTTAGGACTTAGCGAATGATTGATATAATGACTTACTATTAGATTACTACTAGTGATTTCTGGTGGATTTGACTGGCTGCCACGACAAACGTTTTTATTCTACAGACGCCTCTTTGTCAAGTCAAATATCTGACGAATTGGTTGGTTCTATTAATAATGTTGTTGGAAGGGGGGTACTTTGATGTGTTCTGAATAAAATAAATTAAAAGAGTGTCTTCTGAACTCAGGTGTGAATGTAATCAAGTTACCCCATTTTGGTCACTCGATCATCAATCTATCTTGCAATGCGTCCATATTGGTCTAGTTAATTCAATATATTAGTATCCCTTGGTTGTAATCCCATGTAGTGCTCGACTATTTGTCTAATGGTCGGCCCAGTCATCATTATCATAGGTACAAAACCAACAGGAGATGAATCATCCGGGATTGTGATACACAAGGTCTAGGGGATCAACACCATTGCTTTTGACCGATCTTCCAATGTCGGTGCCTTACCTTCTTCTTCAATTGGTAAAATTTCCCTCGACTCAGGTAGGAATTTTGTCTGATTGACCATTTCTCCCAACTTCTTCATACTTCTCTTATTGTGTAACGAACTGGAAATATCCCTCAACTACTCTCGTTGTCTATATATTTTTTCTCTTTCTAGTCTCTGTATATCTATCAGTTTCTTGTGGATGACTGGACATTTGTTTCATCGCAGCAGACTCGACCTTTTATAGGCCTTGATTCTTTCATCGAATAACCTTAGGCTTGTTTATTCAAAACACATCTTCAGGGACTCCTCCATTGTTGATCCAAATCTTTTTGGGCAGAAAATGTGAGGTCAACAATGGTCATCATTTGATGATGAAGTACTCCCACTGTCATTTGTTGACAAACCACACCCACTCTTTTTGTTTCTTTTCCCAATGTGTCATTGCATCCTCTTCTAATGGCAGTCAAGGTTCGACTATGTGTCTGACACTATTATCAATAAAAAATGTGTATAGCAAGCTTGGAACAGAGCATAAAAATACTTCATGAAGATCATTGTAAAATTTACATCGGACTTTATTGGAAGATGCTCTTTCTTCAATGGCTTGTTCTTCAAAAAATTCTTCACAAAGTTTTCCAAACCATTCGTACAAGTTTGTTTTTCCTTAGTTATAAATATTTTTGTTACAGAGAAAAACTTCCTATGGCTTGGGGCAGAACACAACAGACTATTGACTACCAGAAAATAACTCAATTCCCAATGCAAATCTATATAAATTACAATGCTAAGATAATGGAGAAAAGACCAAACTTCAATCGGATGTTCGAAGTAGATCCCTGTTGAGATTTCAACTTGTGCATTTGAACTTGCAAATTAGTCTCAACAACCAATACAAAACAAGTGCATATAATATGTGAAAGACATTAGCATAATCAATAGCAATGGTCCATGATATCATAAGCAAATATAATATAATGTAATTTAACAATATTCACAATATCAGTTGGACGAGAAAATGAGTATTTCCATTAATGAATAACAAGAAGTACAATATACGACCTCTTGCTGTCAACCAATCTGAGCCAAGAACTGGGTCTCTCCACTTGTGCCTCCACCACTTCAATCCTCGATACTATGGAAAACTCAAACTATGAAGAGGAGTTTGGGAGGTGAACATAAGAAGTTCACAAAACAAGGATCAATGAGTGTAGACTCAAGTCACGACAAAAATCCACTAGATTGATCTTGCTCTGTCTTTTTCCTCCCTTCCATATGCCATAAGAGCTCAATATATAGCCTTGTAAAGGTAAGTGAAAGGACACATCGAGGCATTTCGGGGCATATGGAAGGCCAAAGGTCACCTTAAGACCGCTTTTTGGGAGTAAAAAGTGAATTTCTAATGATTTCTACCATTTTACTTGGTACCCGCAGGCTATAGTGGAATAGCCTGTGTGTACGTAGGCTATAGTGGAACAACTCATGTACAGGAACAAAAATAGGGAAAATGTGTTCCTGGAGGACAAAATGATGAATCTGAGTCAATGAAATGGATCCTGAAGGCCAATCAATGCTGATGCTCACAAGGTGGAAAATTACGTTGTAACAGATGCCCCCTAATGTGTGAGGTCAGAGAATGGTTCTATGATGGTCGAAATACATTATAAATATCAGAAGAGGAGTGATGGAGACACAAATGGAAGGAATAGCTCACTCGTCATAATACAACAATATCTCTGAGTACATGTCGGTACAATACAACAATATGATACAATGGCCATAAATAGGCAGTATATAATGAATACATGTCACATTGATCATAGCCATAACCATCTACAGTAAGAGACGGTCTCGTCCTGAAAGGAACCAACTGGTGCAAACTGGAGGTATAAATTGCTGATGTCTGAGAGGTGATATTTCAGATGTAAAGTCACGATCATAAGTAGCATACTGAATGCCACTATCTCCTGGGGTATTCTACACAAATCATCTATGGTGCAAGTCCCATCAAGTGAATAAAGGTGTTGAGGTCGAACCTGATGTGACATCATCTGATTACGGGTCAATGATGTATAGCGTTAACAGACGCGAGATAACCCACCAATAATGAAAATGGTCATCAAGGCACAGAGTACAATCATCAAAATGCAAATAGATGTGTTGAATTCGAACACTAGGATGAATCCATCGATTAGGGGACATTTATGTATTCCCAAAACTGTCGATGGCGAGAGAACCTACCAATAATGACTGCAAGCCTCAAGGTACTCAACCGAACTCTAAGTCTCAAATTCCGGAATAAATGAGTTGAAGTTGACAAAACAAAACTCGCTGGAAGGAGGCCATTAAGGCATCCCCCATCAACCAATGCGAGGTACCAGCTACGCTGAAAGATTTGGAAGAACTAAGATGAAACAGAATGATTCAATAGGGATGGCCAACATGCAATAGTCAAGGGATGTGAGGAGTGGCCGACTCTGGTTTCAAGACTTCCTTTGAACAAGAGCATGAGAAGATGGATAGACTCATGCAACATAGACTCAAATACTCGATGATAATGACACGATGCGATGTAGGAGGCATCAACAAAGGGGTCCAAAATGATTGGAAGCTTAACCAGCTAGTGGAGTAACAAATGAGAAACAAGTACAAATCCTAAGGTCCTACTATAGTCCCAACTCATAATGAATGGAGTGGAGTGAATGCTCTATTCAAATGTGACACAACAAATGCCAACTAGAAGTAGTAACCATAATCCCGTCTGGATTTTTGGAATATTTGATTTTTTTGGTCTTTTTCATATTTGGAAAGCTTGAAAAAGAATAAAATTGCTTATAGTACAACAGGTGAGGCAACGAGTGTCAAGTAGCGAGAAAACTAGTCCCAAGCAGTGGGACATACCTATGATCAATGCAAGGGAGAATGTGCAAGATGTGGACACTCGGCGGGGTGTTCCCTCAGGGTGAAGGGTCATCAAATTGTGAAAGGAAAATGAAAGCTTTGCAAGGATTGAAAGGGAAAGTGCTTGGGCACCTGGCTAATAATCAAGTAAGCGGGAGCCGGCACAAGGCTCAAGCGGCAAGCAGGATGATGCAATGCAATCACAACTTGATACAAATGGGAGGAGTCCTTATGTGAGATGGCCAACATAAGACAAAGTAGAGTATGAGTCTTTATCACAAAGTCATGGCATAACTACGAAGGACTCTCGATCTTACAGAAAAACAACAACCTGGGTGCTATAAAACAAAATGGGCTTCTAACTAGGGCACCCATGTTCGGACAAGCCCTACCGCTAAATAACGACACTTCTATAACAGTGTGAAGGCTCCGTGTCGGTTAAGAAGCGGGGTTGCACCTAGGGTTAATGAAAACGATCAAAAGGTCAAATGCATAATGCATGTGAAAATGACATCTAACCTATATGCCAGGTGTGAAATATACCTGCTGTAGGCGCGAAATGGTCAAAAAATGATCTCGCATCTGAAAAAAACTGCTCAAAATGGCACTCCAAGACATTATATTAGTCCACAACAGCTTAAAATGGAAAAAACTATAGAAAAGTGGGTTTGTAAAACAATAAATAGTAAAAGAAAATTACTATTTACCAATTCATTTTCATTTTAATCCAAATAGTGGTTTTGGCTATTTTTCACCTCCGAAGTTCAGTTGCTGATTCCGAGAGCTATGGGAAACCATTTCACGAACCGTCTGGAGTAGGTTGGTCATATCATCCCCTTATTTCATTTAGTAGATTTTATTTCATTTTTCAATGGTCCAATTTTTTTTATTGGGGAATCCCTATTTCTTCACGACGTTGTATCGCAAGTAGACACCTCTAAACCTCTTGTGTTTCTTCCTCCAGGATGGTTCTAGAGTGGAGGGAAAGGGAGCATGACCTTTTGGATGAGGTCGTCCTCCAAGATTTTCCTACACAACAAGCACTACAAGCATGTGGGATTTACAAATTCTGGATAATTGGGGGTTTGAGGGCCCAAAACCAATTGCTCCATCGGTTGATAGACTACTGGGATGCAGATGCGCAACACTTCAACATGGATGGTAAAACACTCTCCTTAGAGGTGGATGACATATATTTCATCACAGGGTTGTCCCGCCGAGGGGAGGTGGCAAGTCTCTGATATCGCACCGTGGGTTGTGGGATCAACGTCCATAACTATATAGAGCGGTATTGTCTTCCCAACACTCGAAAGGTGGGGAATCAGGTACCCATTGGGTCCATAGTCAGTTTGAGCATGAATACGATTGTAGCCACCCTCGTTAGGATCACAGGTTTGGCAGCATTGCATCAAGCTTCAAGGTCGGTGATGTTCTATGCCTCAGAGTGTATGAGGCCTATTGCATATGACTGGTTCACAACATTACTGATGTCTATGAAGACTCAGTTAACAGAGTGTAAGTGTGGGGAGGCAAAGAAATTTGGTTACATCAGTATACTATGCATCTTTTTCTTTGAGAGGGTTCCAGGGGTTAGTCCTAGGGTTGAGGTCCCTCCTCATAGTCTCCATGACCCAGCCCTGACCTAGTGGGCAGAGGTTCTGACGCAACGAGGTGGTGGCCGACATGCATCACCATATACAGATGAGTTCTTCCACTGGTGGGATAGGCAGGTCATAGCCATTGACGACTACCCCTATGCAGGGATAGACTTCCTTGATGATTGTGACATGTCGCTTCCTCTAGGGGCCGCTTTTGGAGACATCGGTATGTTACTCTTTTTATGTTTTGTGTAGAAATTTTTTTGGGGATTTTTGATTATATATTAAAATGCAAAAATATTTTTGGGTGTAGTATCACATATTGACATTCTACTGTTGGCTAACAGATGCTGGTCCGTGAAGACCAGATGTCTTCCCGAGACATCGCCGATGGGGCAGGGGTGGAGAGGTAGTAGGTGCTGCGACAGAGCATACACTTGAGAATGTATGGGTCAACCTGTCCTGTATGACCACCAGAGTACCCATGATTGAGGTGGAGCATCTTCCAGAGGCGATGCAACGACATGTGGTAGGAGTACCGGGAACTGGGGTGCGGCTACTGCAGCGTATGACCCATGCAGTACACTATTATTATCAGGGTCATCCTGCCAAGGTAGCTAGGCCTCCTACGGGATATATATCTTAGGGTTCGATATTTTGTATCGATATGTATATTTTTGAGAGCTATGGGCTCTAGTTTTGTACTATGACACCACATTTTTGGACATGTTATTTATAAAAATCTATGATTCTCCGGTTCTACTATATGTGTATGTACAAATGTATGAATGTATGTTTATTTGTGTGCTTCATTATGAATGTGACAAATGCTAATCTAAGACATAGTTAGCATAAGCATCAGAGACATGATTAAAACTTCTTGGAACATGAATGTATGTAATGAAAACAAAATGATGTTCCAAGAGTCTTACCCTTAAGAATCTTCGTAGTAAAATAAGATCCCTCACACGGTACTGACCATTCAATTGAGACAAAACCATTTGTGAATCTAGGTGGGCTTCTAAAAACTGGATACCATGCGAAATGACATCACAAAGTATCTCAACTACAACACTGTATGCGGCCACATTGTTGGATGTAGGAACGAGATAAGCACCTCCTGAAGACATAATCTGATGGTCAGGTGAATAAATAACCTACGCAGCAGAAGCAAGTCTCTGCGTATGACAGCTAGCACCATCAGTGAATCCCAAGAACACAGGAGATTCCGCTGACATCTGTCAACCAAACGAAAGTGAATTAGCAGACCGAAAAACCAAAAGAAATCTAAACTATGTACAGAAGAAACTATACAATAGTATACAAAAGTATCAGCTCGAACTAGAAGTTCAAGCATAATACTGCTTGAGGTACAGCCCATTTCTAGGCTCCTTCAAGGCATCCCCTTCATAATATTCCAATTCATAGGCTCCTTTCTCCAGGACATGCCTCACTATGTAAGGATTGTGACACATAGGGTTAAACTTTCCTTCTCCTAGGGGTTCCTTAGCTTGGTCATACAAGAGGACCAAGTCACCTTCAACATACTACCAGGGACGGACAGACCTATCGTATTGAACCTTAACACGACGTTTGTTGGCATCAATAGCCACAACGACATCTCGATGATGCTCGTCAAGCTGCTCAAGGTGGATTAGTGATTGCTCAGCATCTGAAGTGTCAGGCAGGAGCTCTATGGCTAGTTTTAACCAAGGTATTTCACATTCAATCAGTAATATAGACTCCAGACCATGAACTAGCTGAAATGGTGAGAAACCGATGGCAGTATTAACTGCGGTTCGATATGCCCACAAAGTAGGGTATAACATAATATGCCAGTTGCTCTTGCTTTGCTGGATGGTATGTTGGAGAATGGTCTTTAAGGACTTATTGACTGCCTCAACTTGACCATTCGCTTGGGGGTAGTACGAGGAGGAGTGCTCTTGACGAAACCCAAGCTTGAGTGACAAATCCGCCATCATCTTGTTTTGAAAGTGACTGCCATGGTCAGTGACAATCTCTCTCGGAATACCAAACCGAGCTATAATATGATTGAACAAGAAATGGGCTACTGTAGCACCATCTAATTTTACGGTAGGCATGGCCTCATCCCATTTGGATAAATAATCCAAGGCCACAATGATATGGTGATGCCCCCAAGCCGAAGCTGGTTTGTAATCCATGAAATCAACCTGCCACTTAGTGAAAGGACCGATGGTGACGACCAGATGAAGGGGCGCTAGATGCAAGTGTATGTTCCAAGAAAACACCTAGCAAGGGTGACATCTCTTTACGACGTTCACACAATCCTTAAAGATCTAAGGCCAAAAGCAACCAACTCGCATAATGCATTGGGCTATTGCAAGCCCGGATAAGTGACCACCACACGCCCCAGCGTGGCATTCATTAAGAACACGCTCCACTTCTTCATGAGTCAAACAATGACAGAGGATAGAATCCTTTCCTCAGTGATACAAAGTGTCACCGACGATGATATAATCTTTAGCGTGGTGTTTCACACGCCGTCATTTGTCTCGTGAATAGTGCAAAGGAAACTTCAAAGTTTGAAGATATACGATGATATACCCATACCAAGGGTCCACAAACGAGATAAGGAATAAGTGCTCATCCACAAAGGAATCTTCATGGACAATATCTTCATCAAGTCATGAAAGGTCCAACACGATCTCAGCAAAAACCAAGGATTTCACCAACTTCGCTGAAGCAAAATCGAGATCAAACTCCTAAATTATCACAATCCATTTATTATATTCCCCCCATATAATATGTTGTGATAGCACAAATTGAAATGGATTGATATGCGCTATGACTGTGGTTTTCCTAAGAATGATGTAATGTCGTAACCGTTGGACTGCATGAGCAGTCGCAAGTGCCAACTTTTCCACATGAGTGTATCTCATCTCAGTGCCTACTAGATTTCAACTAAGGTAATAGATCACGTGCTCTACGAGCACATCATCTACCTGAACTAAGACCATGCCAATCGTCTCTTGAGACGTGGCCACATAAAGTAAAAAACCTCTCACAAAGTTAGGTGGACTAAGCAAAGGGGCTGATACCAAAGATTTCTTAAGAGCATCAAAATACTACTGGGCTCACTCATCCCAGATAAACAATGTGTCTTTCTTCAACAAATGTGCGAAACTTGTGGTAAGACTAGCATAATTCACTACAAAGCGACGTAGAAAATTATCTCTCCCTTGGAGGATATGAAGTTGAAATAAGTTGCATGGAGGAGGCAACCGAAGTATTGCCTCAACTTTAAGAGGATCAACTCTGATACCCTCTTTCGAAACTATGAAACCTAGAAGGTGACCCGTTCTCACAACAAAGATGCACTTATTGGGATTCAATCGAATCTTGTAGCATATACATCGTTTGAGAGTTAAACAGAGGTGCTTGGGGTGGTCCACTCTCTTGCAAGAGTGGCCAGCAATATCATCCAAGTAAGCCTCCACTATACGTTTAAGGTCGTGAAAGGCATAGGTCATAGCACACTGAAAAGTGGCTCCAACGTTTTTAAGGCCGAAGAGCATCTTCCGGTACGCAAATGTACCCCAAGGGAAAATGAAATCAGTCTTATGTTGGTACTCGGGTTTTATCTGGATCTGGTTGTATCCTGAAAAGCTGTCCATAAATGAAAAAACTTCACTTCCCGCACAAGCATCCAAGATCTGATCTATGAATGGAGTGGGGAAATTATCCTTCAGACATGTGTAGTTCAGATCTCTAAAATCAGTGCATACACGGATAGTTCCCTGCTTCTTATCCACAAGAATGGGATTCGACATCCATTCGGTAAGGGGAGCTGGGTAGATGAAACCTATTTTAAGAAGTTTCTCCACATCTTCCTTGATCGAGGATTCCTTCCTAGGGTTCACAACACGAAGGCGTTGTCGAACCAGCTTAGCATTGGTATATGTTATAAAATCGTGTTCGACAATGCTGGGGTCTATTCCTGGCATCTCCTAATATGACCAGGCAAAAGCTTCCCAAAATTCCTTAAACAACTCAATTTAAATGCCAACCTCCTTAGGAGAGCAATCAACACCGATGTAAATGTTCTCTACCTTTCCGGGAGTTTTAGAAATGTTGACCGGTATAGTAGGGGAAATATTAGCCATGTTCCCTTCCGTGTAAATCCCATGTGAACCCCAAGGATCTACAGGGTGACCAACCATCTTGGCAAGAGTCATCCTAAACTCTTCTTGCTTGATAATATCAAGGTTAGGAAGAAAATGAGAGCGATGATGCATGTCTTCCCAAGGCCTTTCACTACCACACATGGCCTCAACAATAGCTTCATCCGAAGGTAAAGCACTATCAAGGAAATTGTGCAAACAAGATGAATCAGCTACCCATTCCGGCAACATAACGGGATCTCCCTCCTCTATCCATGAAGAGAAAAGATCTGGCTCTGCAATGGCTTGTTGAATATCTTGGTATGCAAGCTCAGCAGCAGACAATGGCATAGCCATTCCAACATGTGCATTGTCTCCATACGTGGAGCTAGTGGATGATAAATTCCATGGATCATTAAAATACAAAGTCCAAAATGGTACATTATTCAATGGAGGAGGAACATTATCGGAAATGGTTCCAATAAAAGCAATTGGTGCTAGGAAATCAAAAGATCCCAACAATGAGGGGTACAATCCGACACCCATGTTCCCAGTTGCCGGCTGAGAATCTTTGACTTGGGGTAGAACAGGTCCCGTGGATGCTGTGGAATAGGGACTAACGAAATCTAGCTATTCCATCGTCACAATCTTTCCTTCATGTGGAAAGCAAATAATTATGAATACAGAGGACACGACCACTCTCATAGCGTAAATCCAATTCCCACCTAGGAGAAGGTTGTAGTCGATGGGCGCATCAACCACCTCAACTTCGATAGGCACAAATTTCCCACCCAAGCAAACAACAAGGGAAGGGAGAATACCATGTGGCTTAAACGACCGACCGTTGAATGCAGTGAGCATGGTCATAGACTTGGATAAGGGAGGAGAGCCAAGAGATTTCCAACAAGATAAAGACATCACTGACGTAGAAGCACCTTTGTCAACCACCGTTCTTTTGATGATATTCTGCAGGCACTCCACATGGACTTGAAAACACCTTGAAAAGCCACATGGTAAGGTAAGCGAGGTTCGATGTCAGTAGTGTCAAACTTGATAACGTTAGGACTCCCCCCATCCTGAACTCCTAAAGCGCACAATAGGGTATTCCTTTGAGAAGGGCACACCTATAAAACCTCAAGAGCCGACATAGCACACAGAGTTTGACCCAAATATTCTACAATAGAGTAGTTCTGGGCGGATCGAGCATTGGGATTATGCGTAGAGTGCTTGAGAACACCTTTTGGTATCCATGGCATAGTAGTGGGCTTCTCGATATGCAAAGAGTTATCAGGAGGAGGAGGAGGCTCATTCCCCATATTCGGTTGTGGTGCACCATAATCACATTGGCGAGTAGCAACACTAACCTCTGATTTAACCATATTCACGCACCTAAAGCAACTGGCATGAGAAGTGGACGTTGAAGTATCATTAGTCCCATAACCAGTGGCGGAAGCACTCAAAGTCATATTCTGATGATGTGGAAGGGGATATTTAAAAAAAGCTCGGCTCTGTGCAAGATGCTTTGATGCTTCTTCGATTCAAGGACACAAGTGAGTAAGGTGATCTTCCCCACAAAGATTGCAAGGGAATATCACTTTACGCCTAGGTTTACGGTCCCCACAACCATTTCTGTCATCCCGAGGAGGGTTGGTGTTATCTTTCCGAGGAGTATTATGATTGCTACAATTTTTCCCATTATTTCCACCCTTACGATTATTTATCCCCTTCTTCTTACCACCAGGATGCTAGTTACCTGATGGGTTTGTCGACTGCATAGCATGTACATCGGATGATGGGGTGGAAGTGGACAAGGTGTAAACCTGTCCGAGAGTAGATTGGTTAAGTGACAAATTTTGAATTTGATTAGTGACCAAGTCTACGGTTCGAGTACTTGTAGATCCAACAATTCCATCGGCATGTGGTCCAGGGACTGGCTTGGGATCATGTCATGATCGCGGTGCATCAAGAATAATGTCATACAGAATTCCAGATTGAGCATAGAGTAAATCTAGCTGCTGGAATTTTAATATAGCTTGTTCTTTAGTCGTAATGCCAGACATCGAAAAATCCTTAGAAATGTATGGAAGCAACGACTTGAGGAACCATGTTAAATTTTCTGAATTTACTTCAATCTGATCTAGGATCTTAACTAAGAGAACAACATGTACAACATATCTACAGCATATCAATTATGGAGACAATAATGCAAGCACACAAGAGACACAAAGATTTACTTGGGGAAAACCATAAAGGTGAAAAACCCCAATAACTTCCTCAGAGATAGATAGAGCAATGATACAACCAACCATGAGAGATAGACACAACCTAGCAGCAGATCCTCCTCCTCCATAAGTGTGCCACTCCTCCTTGAGTGCATGTGTGAGAAGTGAGTGAGTAAATAGAGTGCTTCCCGCACTCTATTTATACTTGACTTGACTTGCATTTTTACCTAACTCATGTAGGCTCGAACTTAACCACATAATATAATGCTGACTGGGCTGACCCCCAATAGGGTGGTCTAATAACCCTTTGACCCACATGGCCGACCCCCAATAGGGTGGTCTAATAACCCTTCGACCCACATGACTTATACAGGGCCGACCCCAACAAGGTGGTCTAATAACCCATCAAGTATAAGTTACGACACTTCCGTATAGAGGAATAATAACATCTCTATAGGAATACAATATACATATATGTGAAATACATTCCGAAGTTACATATTCATCAACACTCCCTCTTAACTAGGAAGGTATTTCTCAGCACAGGTCTTCTAGCACAAGTCATCTTCTCTGGATCATCGTCACTGGATAATCGTCATCGAGTCATCATCATCGTCACTGCTGCTGCTATCTCAATCAATCTCTGAATCTACTCGTCATAGGAAGTTCTACAGAGCCAGTCCTTTTTCATACTGGATGTAGGCCCACCACCTGCAGGTCTTCATCATCACTGGCCATACTGTGGAATCCTCGGGACTTATTATGTGCGTCACAAAACCTCGAAAGAGCATCCCAGGATGTTACAGGTACACAACTCTGACCTGTAGGATCTCCCAGGGCGCTATTACATGTGACCCCACCACAAAACCTCGAAAGAGCATCCCAGGATGTTACAGGTACACAACTCCAACCTGAAGGATCTCCCAGGGAACAAATTACATGTGGTCACCACAAAACCTAGCAAGAGCATCTCAGGATGTTATGGGTACACAACTCTGACCTGAAATCTCCCAGGGCACAAATTACACGTGGTCATGGAAAAACCTGGCTGAAGCATCTGAGGCCTTTTTCATCCTGTCCAGATCTCCCAGGAGCAAATTACATGCCATAGGACAAAACCTCGCAAGAGCATCTGCCAGATATCCCAGGGCACCGAATTACATGCCATAGGCAAAACCTCGAAAGACTATCTGCAGATCTCCCAGGGCACCGAATTACATGTCCTCCCAGAGCAAAACCTCGAAAGAGCATTTGCCAGATGTCCCAGGGCACCGAATTACATGCCATAGGAAAAACCTCGAAAGACCATCTGCAAAACTCCCAGGGCACCGGATTACATGCTCATCTGCACAACCTGATCCACGGCCATAGAGTATCAACCTGATACTCACCATACATCATCCTGATGTATCCATGATCATCCCGATCATCATCACTGCAACGTCCTGCTGCATGTCATCTGGAGCAACATCCTGAAGCTCGTCATCTATGATCATCCTGATCATACAATGCATCCATCTGATGCACACCAAGTATCCACCTGATACATACATAGATACATGATCCACACAATGTATCCATCAGCATACATGATCTACCTGATCATACAAAGATACATGATCCACACAATGTATCCATCAACATACATGATCTACCTGATCATACAAAGATACATGATCCACACAATGTATCCATCAACATACATGATCTACCTAATCATACAAAGATACATGATCCACACAATGTATCCATCAGCATCCAACATGATGCGTATACAAAATACATACACATGATCCAACCGATCATATCCAAGCAGAAACCAGAACATCATCCTGATGCTCATCATCCAGCGCTTACATCCATAGCCATGTGAAGGATCCCCCTTCCAACATGCTTGGAATGGCTTCAGCAAATGTGTCCATCACTTCTTCCTCGAAGTATCCTCGATCTGAAGCACGCCAAGCCTCTCTCTGAAGTACTCGAACTTCACCCTGGCTAGTGGCTTCGTCAACACATCTGCAATCTGCTCGTTCGTCGCAACATATAGGAGCTTCACAGCTCCTCTTTGCACCATATCCCTGATATAGTGATATTTGATCTCTATGTGTTTTGACTTGTCATGAAACACTGGGTTCTCGGATAGCTTCACACAACTCTGGTTATCACAGAAGATACCAGTAGCCTCCAGCGGGAGATCAAATAACTCAGACAGTAGCTTTTGTAGCCATACTGCCTCACAACTAGCTGAACAGGCTGCAACATACTCAGCCTCAGCTGTACTCAGTGCTACGCAGGACTGCTTCCTGCTAAACCAAGAGATCACACCTGATCCCATATTGAAGCAACACCCAGATGTGCTCTTCCTATCTGCAGCACTGCCAGCCCAATCTGAATCAACATAACCCTGCAGGTTAAACTTTTGATTTGCTTCATACTTGATCCCATAATCCACTGTACCCTTCAAGTACCTCAGAACATGCTTTACAGCAACCAGGTGAACACTCCTCGTATCCGTCAGGAACTGGTTCAATGTGTTCACAGCAAAGCAAATGTCTGGTCTCGTGTTCGTCAGGTACATCAAGGACCCAATCATCTGACGATACATGGAGACATCAACCGGCTCAGATGAAGCATCACATAGAAGCTTCAGATTCGATGCCATAGGTGTGGCCATGGCCTTGCAATCCATCATCCCGAACCTCTTCAGGATCTCTACTGCATACTTCCCTTGTCCAAGGAAGATTCCTTCTGCACTCTGCCACACCTCCATGCCAAAAACAAATAGTGCATCATCCCCAAGTTCTTCATATCGAACTCAGTAGTAAGCTTCCGTTGCGTGTCGGTAATCAATCTATCTTCACCTGTAACAAGCAGGTTATCCGCATACAAAAGTAGTATCACTGGAAGTCCTTCCTCAACCTTGTAGAAAAGGTTGGAATTCGCTTTATTCTTGGTAAAGACCAAACTGGATAGAAGGTTGTCTATCCTACCATACCAAGTTCTGCACACATATATGACTACACCATGTTGTCTTGAAATCCATTTGGTGCATCTTCTATTTCATCACTTTTATATTTCTCAATGCTGCCATCTGCAACATGCTTGATCTGATAGTTCTATTTGGAAGTCACAGCAGACTTCCCTTTAGCTCTTGGGATCGCATCCCAAACATCATTCTTCATGATCGACGGATCATGGCATTCCATTTCTTCATCCCAGATCTTGGGAACTTCAATATCTTCAATAGATATCTTTGTTGTTGGAACAAATGTTGTAGACCTTTTGTAGGTGAAGATATACGGTCTTTCCTACAAAACAGGTTAAATTGCATGATTAGAAAACATCTCATAGTTTTCAGAACAAATTCTTACACATAAAGAAATATGTCATACAGTCATGCAATTATCTTAGCCAATGCTTCAATACAACATTTATCCATATCCCATAACTTTCTAGATGCCTTCCAATCTCTACCAGAACATTGTTAAGAGTGTGCACAACTCCCAACATGTCAGCAAAGAGGTTTCATTCTAGATAAGTAGCAATGGAATGTTGTACAGTGCCATAGGCCACTTACCCATGTATATTAGTAGTATACTGTTCATTAATGCAACTATTCTACTATGCACAATACATATCCTAAGTCTAGGAACATGAGCATATACATCATTGAACAATTTTATTTAAACAAACAAATATGCAAGAAATGATGATTAAAATACTTATCTTTCTTTGTTCATTGGGTGGACTCCCTCTGAGTCTTTGCTTCCTTGCAGGAGCTGCTGGAGTCCTAATCTGAAGTAGCTTCTTCTACACCTTTCTGTTGTGAAGTGTAGAGAGATGGTCAACTCCCTCTGAATATCCGCATCCTTGCAGAAACTACTGAAGTGTGCTCCTTTGCTTTCTTGCAGGAACAACTAGAGTGTGCTCCCTCTTGATCTTTGCTTCCTGAATTACCTGTTCTTGAGCTCATATTCATCCTTGGTCCCTATGCATGCTTATTAGTATCATGATTGTGTTATCCTTGTGAACTCATATAAAATCATACATTTGTTATACCTCCATATTTCACAGTGTCGCATCTCTATCACAAAACAAGTTGACGACACTTTCCCTATTGTTTTAAGCCATCCAGAAGAGCCAGATGATGAGTCAACCTTGAAGGTGAATCTACCCTAACAAGTTCTGACCCACGTAAGACTTTAGCTACACACACTACCGCGCCTTGCTCATTTATCAAAACGCGGTACTATACACTACCGCGCTATGCTATTTTCCCAAAACGCGGCAGTACCGCGTTCTGCAAAGACTGCAGAACGCGGTACTCTTTTAATAGCCTTTTTCCCTTGGCTTGTGGGATTTTGGATTTTCGAAGATAATGGAAGATTGGGGTCCCTGATTCGATCTCAACTCATCTTCTTCGATTAGAAACCTTGATCCACTTATCTCTCCCTAGATCCACCCATCTCTCTTGTTGGTTAACCTCACCATTCACTATAAAAGAGAGGCATTCCATTGGGAAAGGAGAGGACTCTTGAGAGTACCAAACTTATGGTCTTGCAGCATTGTGGAGATAGCTAGAGGAGAAGACACTTGGAGCTATAAGATTGGCTTGGACATCAAGCACCTTTTGTAAGTATTCTTCAAGTTGTAATGGAATAACTTGTCTTGTTTTCCCAAATCATTTGTGTTAATTTTGTTTTAATGATATGATTTGCATCTTTCATAGATTTAGATTCTAACTTATGTTTCAAGTTGCTAGAGAATAGTGCATTCTTGTGTCTTGGTTCCGTTTTGACAGGTTCATTTGTGAGGGCTTGGAGATTGGAACAACTACAAAGACAAGTGTTTGGATAGAAGGTCAGTTAAACTTCTTCCACTCTTTCTAGCTTTTTGGTCTTGAGACGTTTGTTAGATCTAGGGATTCAAGGTAGCATTTGTTTTGACTTGTTTCTTGCTTTAGAGTTAGTTTAAAGTCTACTTTAAAGTTAAGAGAGTTTTGGCTTATCTGTAGGACAAAATTCTACATAACAACATTCATTAGTATACTATTAAAACACAATAATCTCAAGCATGTATACTCATGATCATTTCAAACATAAATAATAAGCATTAGCATTCAAGGTTTATGTAGGATTCTTATGGTTAGTCAAATCATAAGAAACATAACATGTCTAAACCTGTAATTACTCAAACCTATGACTCTTCAGGTTAGTTGAATCATCAATCAAGATAAGAGATATAATATGCATAAAACCTATGATTATTCAAACCTATACCTTCATGAATAATCATTATCAACAACAGTATAAGATCCTAACACAAGGTAGGATTCTAACTTGATATAGGAAAAACATACCTGGATTAGCATGCTATCAATTTATGTCTAACATACTCACATGATGTCTTCTTGTTCTTCTTCAATGACTTGTGCTAGTAACCTGTATATCTCATAGGTTAACTATTACAAAACCAAGTTATACATACCTCGTAAATGGATCTTCTATGAGATCCATGACAATGGATGAGTCTTTATCCTCATGTCATCATGATCATATGTTCTTGAACTGGAACATGATTTGTCTTTCTTGGTGTACCTTTCATGTTAGTAGACAACATAAACCTCATACAACACCATAATGCATTAGTAAAATTATAAGTGTCAACACCCTAACCAATGAATATCTTCTATCATGCATTCATAATTTTGTTAAGGTGATACGACAAATCTAAAATCAAGATTGTACTAACCGTAATAACATGAAGACAACCATACCATAAACTTAATCAAGAACAAATATCAAAACATACCTCGATGAGTCATACCTGTCGAGATTGCTTGTAATCTCCTTATGTAAAGCTTTAGCCTTATCTCCCTTTGAAACAGGAACTCCTTCACTTATGCAGGCGACCAATCCATCTTCTTCTAGGATTAACCCTATCCACTTGATTTGCAAGAACTGGACCTGGAGCTAGATATGGGTTTGTCAGAGAAACCCCAAAAAATTCAAACTTTGAATTTCAAACTTTCGAAAGGATAGAAATATGCGCCTTGATGAGCTGATCAAACTGGTATATTCAGAATTTGAAAACTGCAAAGTTTCACTCCTCAATTTTGCCTTTGAAACTTCTAGATTCACTGGACGTGACCCTGAACTGGGGTTTGATGAAGCCCACTCTTCTGCCCAATCAAAAGGTTTGATCCAAAGCTCTAAGCTTCTATTTCTCTGAGGACATTCCAGCCGTGGTCACAGATTTCAAAAATTCCCATTTTTATAGAAGCCCTAATTTTCCACTTTTCTGATCAAAGTCCCGAACTAGGGTTTGATCAAGCCCAGCCTTCTGCCCAACAAAAAATTCTGATCTTTGTCTCTAAATTTTTTTTTTTGATGAGTAGCATTCAGCCGTGGTCTCCGATTACAAAAATTCCAACTTTCTCCAAAGCCCTAAATTCCGGAAGCCATGAAAGAAGGTACCAAAAAATAATTCTGTTTTGACAGAAATATGTACCTGATTGTTTCTAGTGTAACTCCAAAATTTTTGATCCACAGGGTCTGAAAAAGTTTCCTGAGATATCCTGACCTGTTGGCTTTCCATCCTGACAGGTCTGACCTCAATTGGATTTTCTGACAGAGAGTTATGCCAAATGTCGCAACGTGACCTGTTTTGGGATAATACAGGAGAGCAAACTTGTACGGCGTGACACGTGTCACTGTTTCAACTTCGGCCTCTCAAAATATTTCCTAAGATATATCGCCCTGTTATCTTTCCATCTGGACAGGTCTGACCTCAATTGGATTCTCTGAGAGAGAGTTATGCCAAGTGTCGCAACGTGACCTATTTATGGGATAATACAGAAGAGCGAACTTGTACAGCGTGCCACGTGTCACTGGTTCACCTTCGGCCTCTGAAAACATTTTCTGAGATAGTACAGTCTGTGTACTACCTTTCACTTTTTACAAAATTTCATTTGGATCTTCCTAGCCCAAGATATGACCTTTTTCCCAAGGTCACCTGATTTTGACTCAGATCTGGAAGAGGCAGAAACCCTATATTGTATAGATCATAAATCACAAAGTACAACGAATTAGAGGTTTTCCTTTGGATACAAGGTACCTGGAGATTTAATCTTCGTCCTGTAACAATTTCAGATCCGAAAAATTTGCCAAAATGGATTTATAGCGAAAGTGCTACGATGACTGGTTTTTTCTATATCAAGCCCTAGCATCGTAAGTGCAACAAGTGTCATACATGCCATATCATGCCTTCTTTCAGGCTAGCTCTAATACCATGTTAAATTTTCTGAATTTACTTCAATCTGATCTAGGATATTAACTAAGATAACAACATGTACAGCATATCTACAGCATATCAATTATGGAGACAATAATGCAAGCACACAAGAGACACAAAGATTTACTTGGGGAAAACCATAAAGGTGAAAAACCCCAATAACTTCCTCAGAGATAGATAGAGCAATGATACAACCAACCATGAGAGATAGACACAACCTAGCAGTAGATCCTCCTCCTCCATAAGTGCGCCACTCCTCCATGAGTGCATGTGTGAGAAGTGAGTGAGTAAATAGAGTGCTTCCCGCACTCTATTTATACTTGACTTGACTTGCCTTTTTACCTAACTCATGTAGGCTCGAACTTAACCACATAATATAATGCTGACTGGGCTGACCCCCAATAGGGTGGTCTAATAACCCTTTGACCCACATGGCCGACCCCCAATAGGGTGGTCTAATAACCCTTCGACCCACATGACTTATACAGGGCCGACCCCAACAAGGTGGTCTAATAACCCATCAAGTATAAGTTACGACACTTCCGTATAGAGGAATAATAACATCTCTATAGGAATACAATATACATATATGTGAAATACATTCCAAAGTTACATATTCATCAAAAAGCCATTCCAATTAAAACTCTAGAGGAATGTTTGCTTTCACTAGCGTCTTCCATCGACGCCACTCTTGAACATGGTCAGATATGTGTGTGGCCTTATTCTGGCGGAAGGTAGATAAGATTTAAGTGCCAGTATCATAGTGAACCAGCAGCTAGAAATGGTCAAGGAAAACCAAGGCTATCTCATTGAAACCCCTGTACGTGCCGCTAGGCAACTTGACATACCATTTCGCGGCTGCCCCCATGAGGGTGTGTTGAAATAGTCTCAAACAAATAGAATCGTGATTTAATGAGTTTGATGAGCACCAAAGGTGAAAAGTTGTAACATGATCACCTGGATCCTCACCACCCTTACCCTCAAACTTGGGAATGTCTGAAGGGAGCTTGGTAAGGACTGAAGGCCAAGTAGGATCGTGACACACTAGATCATTCGTGAGCTTTGAAAGATCCAGAAGATTTAATCAAGCAAGGAACAGAAGCTGTGACTGTAAAGCTTGATTATAAGCTCCCATAAAAGGTTGATTGTACAGACCTAAAGGATTGAATGTACCATGACCATGACCATGAACATAATGCTGATAACCTCCTCCAACCTGACCCGTGTGAGGGTAAGCAGGTATATATGTATTATTAGAACCGTAATGAGGTGGGTTGTAATAGGTGTCAGAATCGACTGTAATATAGTAAGGGTTACCACCATAATTATGGGGCATATAAGTATTACTCGTAGCGGGAATCGTATTGTAATGACCATAGTTGTGAGGTATGTTCCCACCCCCTGCATAAGTACTATTGGTAGGAGTGGTTGTATTGTGACCATAAGTATAAGGTATATTCCCACACCCTACATGAGCATTACTAGTAGCAGGAGAAGATGTAAAAGTATACGGTATGTTTCCACTCCCAGTATTAGGAGGATTGTTAACATTAGCGAACATGGTCCTGGGTTGATGTGTAGAGGCATGTGTATTATACTATGGAATGTGAACTATATTGTGAACAGTGTTCCTATCAGGAGGGGTAGTCCTAGGAGGCAGCCTTCTTCCAAAATTTGGAATGTTCGGAGGAATGTAGCCCGTCCGATACTAATGTGTGTGAGTAGAAAGTGCAGTGCTCCCGGCGAGGGTAGTGCCCCTGGTGAGTGCAGTGTTTCCAACACCATGACTAGTGCTAGCATGACTACCAGACGTAGTGGAAGTATTAACTGTGTTTAGACTAGGCATACCATAAGAGAACAAGGTAGTGTTGGTTGTAGGTCCTGTGTTAACATGTGAATCTGGAATCCCATATATAAAATTATGTGGATTCGAAGGATCGAACGGATCGTCATCGGGTGGAGTTGGTCCAAACAGATGAGGTTGAGTCTTTGGTATTCATGGATCGCCCCCCCATTCCTCTCTAGTAGTAGGAGGAGCAGAAACATCTTCAAATATACCCGATGGAGTTGTAAGGATTTCTCCCGTGCCAGCATTAGCAACCATAATGTCAGTGCAAAGCGCTTCAAAAGAATTAGAAGAATCGAAGAGGGCCTTCCGATGTCCTCTATGAACACGACGTGTAACTTCGGTGGTCGGTAAACCATCCAACCGATGAGACCAGTAGAGAGTTGGACCTCGCGCCATGATACCTCCAAAGAGTCAATAAATCAAAGCATCCCCTAACGGCAAAACTAACGATCAAAGAACAAAGAGTACACACCTAAGAAACTACAGCCAAATGCACACAAACATGACTGGCTCAAGGGACCTCCCGACACTACAGCCGGTATGTCTCACCTAGGAGAGGATTGAGACTCCCAAACTATAACTGGAGGTAACATAATCAGTTATAAGGGCTCCCAGACTTCACTGCATGTAGAGGGTCAAATCCCTAGACAACAGGCAACTGTGTTGTCCAACCCCTATATGACTCAGGACAATCGTAGTATAACCACTACGAATTACCTACGCAATACCTAGGTAAGGAAACTAAGGTTACCACAATATAACCAATACCTAGGTGGATAGTCACAGGTGAGATCCATCATATGGGAAAGGTAGCTAAGCCTGAAACTCAAGAGGGTCAAATCCCCCAAGAGTCCCCGTACACGAACAAATCCTAGAAATATATCCCACGTTCAGCCAGTATTGGAGGGCTATCTCCGCAACCAACCTCCCGTGACCTTGTGCTTAACTCTGGTATGAGTAGAGCTTCCTGAGAACACTAATGTATACTATGGAATTCACGACTCCCTGGTCAGATACATATTGTTTCGTCTAGTAGTCTTGGATTGTTAACTCATAATGATCTATTCCAAGACTCTAGACCTATACTAGTTGGTGTACCCTATAAAAGAAAAATCATTCTAATCAATTTTAAGATTAAGCGTTGATTTTAAATGGCTGTAATAACTCAAAGGATATGGTCATGAAACTGATGATGTATAAGACTCAAAATTATGCACAATCAGAACATTCTAGACTCATCTATTCAATGAAAAAAATGCCACTAAAATGACAATCAATCCACCGGTTCGAAATAAAATGCAACATTTTTATAATTCCAATGCAGAAGCAGATCCTAGATGAAAGCACAAGCACTCAGATGCAAGATGTAGTACGAAAAGCAAATATTTTTTTATTTTCTCTTATAATGGAAAGGAAAATGCAAAACTATGTTTTTGAATTTTTTCAATATAATGGAATGAAAAAACGCAAGCAAAATCTAACTATTCAGTTAAATAAATGCAAAGTAGATCACTAAGACAACCCAACAAATCCCAAAGAGTAAGACTCGGCCAATGTAATGAGCTAGAAAATAAAAAATGGTGAAAAACCAACAAGGCTCAAAACAAAGAGAAAGAGGAGTTTCTGGTCACAAACATGGCATGGGACAGTCAGGAATGAGGCCAAATAAGACCCAGGAACACTCAAAACCAACCCAACAACAATCCAAGGTCATAAAACAATCAATCTCGGAGTTGTACACTACTTTCTAAAGAAAAAACGCTGGTAGACGCGGGCTATAGTGCAGACAAATGTGGGTAGACGCGGGAAAATCTAAGCTAACCCGCGTACAGGGTAATGCAAATGAGAAAATAGAGAGTCTAATCACCCAGAAAATCTTGTTTTCTATAATATATCCCAACGGCCAAGCAATGACATAGAGATTCGACAAACAACAACTCTAAATAAGGACAAATGCCCAAAAATCCCCTAAAATGGATGTTCTCCCTAGCGGAGTCTCCATTTCTGTTACAGAGAAAAACTTCCTATGGCTTGGGTCAGACCACAATAGACAGCTGACTACCAAAAAATAACCCCATTCCCAATGCAAAGCTATATAAATGACAATGCTAAGATAATGGAGAAAAGACCAACCTTCAACTGGATGTTCGAAGTAGATTTCTGTTGAGCTTTCAACTTGTGCACTTGAACCTGCAAATTAGTCTAAATAGCCAATACAAAACAAGTGCATATAATATGTTAAAGACATTAGCATAATCAATAGCAATGGTCCATGATATCATAAGAAAATATAACCCAATGTAATTTAACAATATTCACAATATCAGTTGGACGAGAAAATGAGTATTTCCATTAATGAATAACAAGAAGTACAATATACGACCACTTGCTAGCAACCAATTTGAACCAAGAACTGGGTCTCTCCACTTGTGCCTCCACCACTTCAATCCTCCATACTATGAAAAACTCAAACTATGAAAATGAGTTTGGGAGGTGAACATAGGAAGTTCACAACAACAAGGATCAATGAGTGTAGACTGAAGTCATGACAAAAATCCACTAGAGTTATCTTGATCTCTCCTTCTCCTCCCTTCCATATGCCATGAGAGCTCAATATATAGCCTTTCAAAGGTAAGTAAAACGACACATCGAGACGTTTCGGGGCATAGGGAGGGCCAAAGGTCACCTTAAGACCACTTTTTGGGAGTAAAAAGTAATTTTCTAATGATTTCTACCATTTTACTTGGTACCCACGGGCTATAGTGGAACAACCTACGTGTACGTGGGCTATAGTGGAACAACTCGCGTATAGGAATAAAAATAGGGAAAATGTGTTCTTGGAGGACAAAATGATGAATCTGAGTCAATGAAATGGATCATGAAGGCCAATCAATGCTGATGCTCACAAGGTGGAAAATTACGCTGTAACAATTTTCCATTAATAGCTTTTCATTATGGATGTCCAATTTGGTCATGAACAACGATCATGAACTTCTTTATCTCGTAAGGAATAGTCTCTATGAATTTTTCATGAGCCTCAGTGAAGAATTTCTCCCTTTCCTGCGCTAATGTTAGCTTGTTCTGTCTTGCATAATTTTGAATATAGTTTGCTAATTTCTTGTCCCACCACTCTCAAATCTCTCTTTCAGTTATCATTTATGCATCTTCTTCATTTGTTCACAATTGTGTACTATAGGAAACAGAACCAATGTTGTAATCTAGAGAGTTGCATCAATTACCAGTAGTACACTATATAAACATGAAGGAGGAGTCACATACACACACATTATATAAGCATACATGAGAGTGTAAAAGGGACAACAAAAGAAAGCTTTTGTATTAACAAGACCAAAACATGGTACAATGTTAGTGCATAGATGCTATATATTATCGGATCTCGAGCTTATATATATTGATTACAAGTAGTTATTTAGTTACAAATTCCTGGTCAGTTGAATAACCGACTAACGACATCGAATTTACCATAGTCGATGAAGAACCTAGTCAGCCAGTCGATTAGGCTCCTCCAACAGTTCGTGATAGTTTGGTATCAGAGCCCAAGTTGCAGCACTGAGACTGCATGGGTCGTATTCTAATTCTACAGGAAGAAATATAGGTTGAACATGATATGTGTGATGAAATGCATCGAATAAGTTATTGGATAAAACCATGTTTAATATTACATGTTTTAGTACAAGTAGAATTGTTGTGAAAACTATGAATTTTAGTCGATTTTGGGTGAAATTATGCATCAGTAGTGAAACAAAAATTGCATGTTCTGTTAAATGATGGGCAGTGCTAGTTTAAATGGTCCATATCATATTTGATCAAATCGATGGCTCATATCCTTTCAGGATCATGAAAGTGCTCAAAAATTATTTGAATAACCATGAGCCTGAAAGAAAACCACTCGAAGGACATGTGTCATCACCAAAACCATTGAGGATATAAAAAACTATCTGTCCAAACCACTTCGCTGTTGATCCTGAAACCACCAAACTACCTATTAAGCACCAAATTTTAAATGCCATCTAGGTTGTTCAATCAACCTTGGAGGATGGATATGGTTCAATGTTGTGACATGTTGGGATGGAAAGAAGTGACATGTCCTTGTCAAAGTTGCATGATGATCAACATGGAAGCAGATCTCGGGGTGGAAGATTAATGGTCCTTAAGTGTTCAAGATAGTGAAGGTGCTCGAACTTTATTTTAGGGAGAATGATCCAGAAAGGAAACCACTATGGACATGTGGCATCATTGCAGGAGTTTAGGATCGCAAAAGTTGTTTTCTTAAACCACTGCTTTTCTGATCCTGAAACAATTTACCAACAACAGGGTTACATGGCTACCTTATGGGGTGACACATAGAATTGTCTGATATCTCAAGGGACAATTTTACTTCCACATCAACACCTTGTTGTGTTATCACCCTACCACAACAACACAATGCCACCTCAACAAAAATAAAAAAATAAAATTTAAAAAAGTATGGAGGAAAAATATTGTTTTGGCCATAACATGAGCAAATTAAGTCAGAAATTGATAAGACTTGTGCCATTTCTATGCTATTAACGGAGGATACAACATAAATAGTGAGAGAAAGGGACTCATTCTTCTCATATTTTGCAAAAATTTTAGTTCAACAAGTTTTGAAGATGAGTAACCCAAGGATGGACGGGGGATCAGTTGAGACTAAAATTGTTATGGAACAATCATGACCAATGCACATCACTAACTCTAGAACCTTGGGGCCAAATTCAGAAATATGTGAAGCAGGGAGATGAAAGAAGGCCAAAATCCACTATTTGGGCACTTGAAAGGTCGATTTTTTAAAATTTGAAGGAGGAAAAAGAGGCCCAAGAACTCATAACTATAAAATTTTACGGTTTTGACATTTCGTCTACTCATCAAGCTGATCAATTTTTCTGAGGGGGATTTTTCATAAATTTTTAGATTGAGACATAAGAATTTTTCAGTAAAACTTCCAAGTCTGGAAGAATGGAAAAAATAAAAAAAATGGTAATTTCATAATTTTGAAATTTTTAATAGAAGCATCAGATTTGAATAGTGGAAATGTTCAGGTACTCAACATTTTATGGGATATTAGTTCATGATATCGAATTTCACCCATTTCTTTGACAATTTTCTTCTACAGATCTCATGAAGTGGCCCTTTATAATAAGTGCAGCTACAAAAATAGGGTAAAATTGGACAAGAACTGTGTTTTAAGAGAAATATAACTTTTAGTGGTAAAACCAATAGTGAACAAGGGTATAATCATTGGAAAGAGTATCCATAGGAGAATAAAAAAATGAACTTGAATATGAAACAGTATTTACTAATTTTCCATAAGCCTAACAGAAAAAGGGCCCGTAACTTAGTTTGACAAAAGTTGTCAAAAAGGGGATTTCCCAAATTTTTTCTTATGCATTAAATTTTATGAATTTTGGAAGAGATTTTTCTAACAATTTTTTATTATTTGAACACATTGAATATATTGGTTTAAGCAAGTTACTATAGGTTAGAAGTTTACATCTCAATGCCACACAAACATAATTGTATAGTAAAGATGGAAGGGATATAAATTTTAGGCAATTTGAGAGAAGAAGCCCGAGGAAAAAATATTTGTGTGGGCATTGAAGAACCATAATCTAATGGACATGGAGTTAACATAGAATTAATGGAGCTAGTGGAAACATTGAAAATTACGAGGATGGAAGTACAATTTTGTAATTCTGATAATAAGATAATGTTGAGGGATCAAGAGAAACATAATAAGTTAAATACTCAACTTATGTGGAGTTTGAACTTGTTCCAGAGGAAACTGTAGGTTGGATCGGTTTCATTATCTAAGAAGGAAGATATGTTCAATTCAAAGAATAGATCGCATGAAAAAACTAGACACTTTAAAAGTGAATTACTAGAGTTCATGGACATCATTATCACCACCTCATGAAAACATGAGATCTTATTGTGAAATTTAGTTCACACCAAGATCTGATCAATAAATTACAACTCTCACAAGTAATTCTCACACAACAAGTCAAGAACACTGAAAAAAAGTCACATATGATGCAAACATAATTACTCTCATGAATAATAATACATCAGCCAACCTTGGAAATGTAAATGGATATCAATATATAATATTACATCAGAGATTCTAATGCATAAGGATTCCATTCGAATCCTCACAAAAGAAGGCTTACCAAAAATATGCAAAACCCCCCTAGGTGGAAAGTGTGTGTTCCAAGTCACCACAAAGGCTCACAAATTTATGATTTAGTGATCAGATAGTGATGTGGGATGAAAACAAATGCTAAATCCAGAATATGGAAGAAAGAAACATCATGGTGTGTGAGTTGTCTAAAAATCAGTAAAACTAGTCAACTAGCTTTTCACCTTTCACCAAAAAGAGGTAAAAAGTAGTAAAAAGCAGTAAGGCTCCTTTCATTCCAGTATTGGACAAAATAATATCCATAATCTTCAAAAATGCACCCAAGGGACTTAGGATTCTTGTGGTCCACACAAAGGTAGCTTGTGGTCCACACATTGATTATTTTAGCCAACTACCTAGTCTAACACCTAGGAATTAATTGAAAATAATTAATAATGTTATCCTAAGGTATTAAGTGACATGAGTGGGTTTGAATATTCCAACACCCCCCCATAATCCTGAATTTATGTGCTAAAAATAAGTTTTAAAGATAGGGCCCAGTAACAAGACATGTTCATCCTGTAACAATACTGCCTTGTACACAAAACAAGGAAAGAAGGAAAACCTCATGGGAAAAACATTCTCTAAAAAATGAAAATAATAAAAATTAAAATATTTCTAATCAATCCTTCACTCCACCACATGTTCAACCATCCAAAGTAGTGATCTAAGATAGCTGGAATTCTTCTCACTAAAAGATTTGGTGAAGATGTCTGCAGGTTTCTCACCTGTTGGGCAATACTGCAAATCAATGATCTGGTCATGCACTAAACTCCTTATGTAGTGCATATGGATCTCAATATGCTTGGTCCTATGTCTTTGTATTGTATCACTTGATACCCTTATAGCACTATGATTGTCACAAAGATGATAGTAGGAATACTAAAGGAAATCTCAAACTCCGAAAGAATACCCTACAACCACACACACTGAGTAGCATCATTCACTGCTCCTCTGTACTCAGCCTCTACTGAAGATAGTGCAATTGCACTCTATTTCTTGCTTTACTAGAAAACATGACCACCTCCAAGCATGAATACAAATATAGATGTGTATTTTCTATCAAGGCTATCACCATCCCAATCCGAGTCAGTAAAGCCAAGATGATCTAGGATAGAATCTGCAACATAGTGAATCCCATCAGTCTTTGTTCCTTGCACATAATGCAATATTATTTTTGCAACCCTCCAATGGATTTCATGTGGCTGCTCCATGTATCTTTATTCCACACTCACAACATATGCAAGATCAGGTTGAGTATGAGTCAAGTATAACAAGTTGCCAACAAGCTTCCTATACAAGGTGCTGTCAACCAAAGGTGTAGATTCTGCTTCTTCAAGTTTAAATCCTGAAAGGAAGGGAGTATTTGAAGGCTTGCAATCATCCATATTGAACTTATTTATCAGGTTAGATGCATATTTGTAATGATATACCTTAGTTCCATTCTCAGTTTGAGAAATATCAATCCCCAAAACTTGCTTAAGAATTCTTAAGTTAGTCATGGAAAAAGCTTGATGCAAAGCAGTCTTTAATGAAGCTATTTGATCAGTAGAGCTACCTGTGATTAGTAGGTCATCAACATATAACAAAATAATCAGAATTGAACCATCAATCATATTCATGTAAACATTTGTATCATATTTTCATCTAGCAAAAGATTGTGACAAGAGAAAGTTGTCCATTTTAGCATACCAAGCCCTGTGGGCTTGCTTAAGCCCATATAAGGACTCTCTCAACCTGAACACATAGTTAGGATCAGATGTATATCCTTCTGGCTACTGCATATAAATATCTTCCTCAATATCTCCATGGAGGAAGTCACTTTTGACATTGTAGCTAGGGTTTTACCCCTAGCTTGTGCAAATGAGCACCTACTAAGGAGAAGGGACCCCTTAGTAGCAGTTCAGGAAATGAAAATTATTATGCTAAAACAGAAATGTAAATTACTTCTAAAACATGTGCATGAAACAGAAACAACAAAATGTAAAAAATGGTTTTTGTATTGATATTACCTCCAATCTGAAGGTTGGTGAAGCTCTTGCAATGTCCAAGAGGGTTGCTCCAAGCTCCAACTTGCTCCTTCTCTTTCTCCAATGGTGGAAATGGGACAAAAGGGGCTCTCAAGGTGAAAGTGGCTCAATGGTGAGCTAGGTTTCAAGAGAGATTTTGGCAGAGTAAGGGTACTTGTGATTGTGTATATGAAATAAGGGATCTCCATCACCTATTTATAGTTTTTTGGTGGTGGAGTGCTGACCCATGGTTTTGGGAACCATATGGTTTAGGGCAGCTGTATAGGGTTTTTTTCCTCCTTTTCCTCATTATTTTATATTTTTTATTCCCTTTTTAGGGGATTTTTGCTATTTTAGAGGAATTTTGGATATTTTTGGAGGGAAAAGGGGTTTTTTAGCCTTTTTGAGGCTATTTTGATGGTTTTGTGGCCTTTTGGAGGCTTTTTAATGGGATTTTTAGGGTTTTAAGGGAAATATGGTAGGAAAATGGACAAATGAGCCATGTAATGAGGTAGATGAGGTAGTGAACACTTTTTGGGTGTTAACAGATTGCCCCTTGATGTGTGAGGGCAAGAGCTCATCGTATGGCCCATGGACATCATAAGTCATATATGGTTTTCCTAGGGTATGGAGAAGAGAAGAAACAAATTGAAGCCCGGAACAACGATCCTGAACAAACTGCAAGAACTAAAAGTACATAACCTCAATAATGGATGAGGAATCATCTGATCATATGGACGAGGCGGGCATTCCCATGCTCGTATCAGAATATAACATAAAAATAACAATGGGGTCCAAAAAATGGGGACCTGACATAGGCATGACCTCAAATACTGAATGAGGAAGAATCTCAATATAAGGATGAGGCGGGCATACCCATGCTCGTATCAAGATACATAAACATAACTGTGAGGCCCGAAATGAGGGACCTGAAAGATACATAGAGAACCACTGTGTACATCATAAGGGTCTAGAGGGGACACAAATCTGGGACATACTGCTGGACTGACCATGTCTGAGCTGAACAACTGATACACTAGAATGATGATCGTGCTACTGAATGTGGTACCAAAGGAACTGATGGGCTGCTGGACCAGAGTGACAAGGTTCATACTCTCAATGGTACACTGAACTGGAACTGATCTGGGACAGAACTGGGTACTCAAGGAAGCATGTAATCAGATGGCTTCCGAATACAATCGCCAATGCAGCCCGGACATCCACGGGAACATATAACTGGGCGTTCCAAAGTGACTCACCAATGTGCTAGAGTCGGGGGAAATCTGGGGTCTTCGACTAAAAACTGAAGAAATGTAACCCTACGCGATTCTCGACGATGTGATCAAGGTGTTGAAGTCGAGCATGTGAGAAACAACCACTCGGAGAAGAAATGATGACTCCTCTCAGCATGGTCCATAGGCACTTACCACAGATGGTGATAAGTCCAAGGCGTAGGGACCTCTGGGCCTATCCTCTGGAATAGAGGGGTTGTCTTCGACAGAGGGAGACCTGCAACTATCAAGGAAATGATGTTTCCTTGATAGGAGCGCGAGGTGGAGAATTGAAATGTGATAGTACTGATGGCAGGATTGACCAAACTATGGGGGGACAACTGGGCAAGTAGAGTGGGTGGACTCAAACTTCCTTTGTTCAAAGTATGATAATGGGGATAATCGGGCAGCATATGAAACTGACTGAGGGGAAAGGGATCATAGCTGTATTGGATCGGGGAGGGTGACTGGGCTGAGGGAGACTCAAGCTGGTATAAAATGGCAGGAGACTGCAGAATACTCTGAACAAAGGAAACCTGATTGGGGGTGCTGCCGAGATGATCGATCATAGTGCCAGGAGGCACGGGAGAATACTTCTTCATGGGTTAAGGAACTAGAAGAAGTGTGTGTAAAATGATACTGTCGTGTGGATTTATATGAGCCCAGGACAGTTCATGCTCATGGTTGCTTTCAATTTTAAGGAGTCTGAAAGTGATAAGAAGACTCTGAAGGAATGGACTAGTACTGTCGTGTGGATTTTACGAGCCTAGGACAGTTCATGCTCGTGGTTGCTTTCAATTTTAGAGAGTCTGAAAGCAAATAAGAAGACTCCAGGGGGCTGCTTTTTCGTATGTTTAGTCTCCAAGGCCCAAAGAAGCATAAAAGGATGCAATGAAGAACTCTTCTAGCCAGTGTGACTAGAGTATTCCTTTTTCGTAATTAGTCTACCAAGTCCGGAAAAGGGTTAAACTTATACAAGATAGACACCCTTTCAGGTACTTTAACGAGCATGAAAGGAAGCAAGATTGCTCGGCGATCTTTTCATTGTTTTAGGTGTCAGAAAAGAGCTTAACGGAAACTCCCTAAGTGCCTTTTTCGTAAAGGACTTGTCCGGCCCGAAAAAGAGATAAAATTATACCGAACAAAAGGAATGGCCAGGCAAGGAGGAAGTGTTCAATCAAGGATCAGTAATGATGACCAAGAACGAGAGTAGGGGGGAACACTGGTGGGCCTCTTTGCGGGGTGAATGGAATGGTGGTAAAAGAACGAAATATTTACAGTATGACAGGAGTGAATGGCTCATGTAAAAATGTGGAACAATCCGATGGCGGCCAATGTGGCATGCAAACTGAGGCAGCAAGGTGTTGGGACACAATGTTGAAATTGTACTAGGTGAGAGCGAGAAATGATCTCAAGCATCATCACGGGCTTGGAAAAATGAATCCGGCGATATAAAGAGTGTCAAAAACGGGTAACGGCCGATGTGGCACGCACAACGAGGCGACGAGGGTGTTTTGGAAAAATACCCAAAAAATCTGGGGGTGAGAGCGAGAAAATATCTCAAGCATCATCACCGGCTTGGAAAAATGAATCCGATGATATAAAGTATATCAAAAATGGGCTACGGTTGATGTGGCACGCAAACCGGGGCGACAAAGTGTCGGGACACAATGGTGATATTGGTCCCGGTGAGAGCGAGAAATGATCTCAAGCATCATCATGAGCGCGGAAAAATGAATCCGGTAGTGCAAATGGTGTGAAAAACGGAGGTCATAAGGACTCCGGAATGGTCAAAGGAAATAACTAGGTGTATAAAATCAAATATACAAGTGATATGTGACCTCAAAAATGGTTGAGATCACAAATGTGAAAAAGTGAGCAGGGTTAACGACCTGCCCCCATGCTATGTGCATGGGGTTTGTGATTATGGATCACATATGTGTTGGTTTGAATAAGGGGTTCATTGACATGCTGAGATAAATGTGATGGGGTAGGGTCAAAATGATTGAGCATGCCCCCTATCCCAGGGTCGAGGTAATCTATTATGCCCCTTGACTCAGAGGGGTCAAGGTGGTGTTCCATGATGGCAGGGTCAAGACCAGGTATTTCGGTATAGGACCAGGCAAAGACATCACGGAATTCTTGGAAGAGTTTTTTGTACTCCTCAATATTAGACTCGCTGCAGGAGGCTCCTAAAGTTATGAGTTCAGGTGCACCTCCTGGGGCCGTGATATCAATTTGGATGATGGGTGAGATGTTGGCCATGTTACCCTCCTCGAAGGCGTCAGGAGCAGGAATAGGGTCCTTGAACCAGTCGACCTTGGTGGGAAGGAAGTCTTTGGACTCAACTGTGAATTGGGTAGCTGTGCTAGAGGAGGATTCTTCTGGGATGAAATAGGAACAGTGGCGCATATCATCCCAGGGATAATCCGGAGCAATGAGGGCCTTGAGAATCTTTTCATCAGTACGAAAAGTTTGCGTCGTCAAATCGGTTGACGAGGGGGTAGTGGTTGAAGAGATCATATAAATGGTATTAACCTCTCCTGAAGGGGGGGAGACCGGAGGGTGAATCTCCTCAATGGTGGTTGGTGCCGTCTCAAGATCCAGATTTTTCATCTCATAGAGAGCCGCTTTGTCGTCCAGGAGATCGGGACAATGATGTGAGTAATGCCCATAAACACTGCATATGGCACAGGGGTGGTTGGTACGCAGGGATTTATCTTTGGGCTTGGGGGTGGTGTTGAGTTCGACAACGGGAATGTTGGGGTCATCGTCGAGCATCTGCATGTGTCTCTGTAATGCTGGTAACTGTGGACACTGATGAGTCGCATGGCCTAACTCGTCGCACAACGAGCATTTGGGAGGAGCGCGAAACACTGGAGGGTTTTTGAATGTCTTGGGAGGTGGTACAACAGTGTAAGGTTGTGGCCCTCTGCCCCAAGTGGGTTTGGGAGTAGGAGGGGGAGTCGTGGAGGACGAAGGGGTAGAGACACCGGGGGGTGGCTGAGTGGTAGTAGCCATGGGTTGCACCGGTTGGAGGATGACGCTTGGTGTCGGCTGGGGAATGGGAGTCGAAAGGTACCAGATGGGTAATCCCAAAGTTAGCCCAGGGAGGCTAAGGGTAGCCATAACTGGGGCGCTTACTAGCCGTAACACCAATGTGGCTAGGTACCAATGGTGGTTTAGGCAACAAGGGTGGTTGATTGTTAAGTGGTTGGTTATCATGGGACAAGGTACATAAGTCAGACACTTTGGGCGTAGATGACGGGGGAGGAATGGATTGGAAGGTGGAGGTCATCGGCGCGTCTGAGTAAACTCCAGGTCCCGTAGAGGAAACAAACGAGGTGGTGGCACGAGAAACAGGTTGTTCAACCATGGGGAGAACATTTTCGGGTGCCGCGGGAGCACTGGGATCATAGTAGGTGAGCTGGTCAACCTTGACCACGCGTCCCTCATGGGGGAACATCATGGTGCGAAAAACGGAAGAGACAACCGCCCGCATGGCATACATGTAGCTGCGGCTAAGTAAAAGGTTATAATCCAATTGGGCATTGATTACCTCGATATCGATGAGGACGGTTTTGCCACCTAACTGGATGGGGACATTGGGTAGGAGGCCTTGGGGCTGGGCCGACCGACCGTCGTAGGCGTGAAATGCAGTGGTGGACTGCTGGAGAGTAGGGGATCCCAACTTCCGCCATACGAATGTAGACATAACGCATGTGGAGGAACCTTCATCGATGATGCATCAATGGATGACAAGATTCCGAACGGAAACATAAACTTGGAATGCTAAGGAGGAAGGCAGGCGTGGTTCGGATTGGTCCAAATCAAATGCCATCAAATTTGAATCATGTGGGTCAATCGCCCCAATGGCGGATAGTAGAGTCTTGTGCTGAGAAGGGCAGTTTTTCAAGACTTCTAATGCAGACATGGCTACGGGAGATTGGGCTAAGTCATCGACGATGTTGTAGCTTGACGCAGCCCGCGCATTGGGGTTATTGTTGATACGACGAAGTGGGAAACAAGGTGCTTTAGGAGCGCCCTCTAGTGGAGGCAGTGGTATGCGTAACGCTTGATCGATGGGATGAGTGTTAGGGGCTTTTTCAGCAGGAGGGGCTTTAGTGGTGGAGCCATATTGGTTCCGACGAGTCTGGAGGTTGACATCAGTGGATGACATCATCAACAAGTGGTGGGTTCCCGAGTCAAACATGAGTTGATCGGGAGCAGCGTACGTGATCTGTTGTTGGGGATGCACGTTGGCTTGAGGGGGAGCCAACGGCTGAGCGTTCACTATGCCTTGGGTTGGTAAGGGGTTTTGCAGCACCAAAGGTGGTTGCCGAGGTTGAGGGGGGTTAGGTGGCGCCTGAGGAGCTGCAAGCCCTTGGCGATGGGTATCATCAACCCAAAGTTGTCGCGCTCGCTCCAGGTGTGGGAAAGCATGTGTATAGTGGCAATAGACCCCGCAAATAGAACAAGGGTGGTTTGTTCGCAAATTTGGGTTCTTAGCCTACTTGGGCGGGTGATCAGGGTTTTGGTTAGCAGGGGCCGCATTATTGTTGTCGGGGGGATTCGCCGGTTGACCAGCTTGGTCTGCAGGTTGGTTGTTCCCACGATTACGGCCCTTGCTGCGGTTTTGTTGGCCCTGGTTGCGTTGGTTGTTCTGGTTTTGCTGCGGGTTTTGTTGGGCGTAAACTTTCCCTTGGGCAGCAGGTGGATTCTGAGGTTGTGCAGGTGCGGGAGCAGGCTGCGGGGGATGATATGTAGGTGGCGGCTGCGCAGGTGCAGCAACTTGATGGGGTTGCTGATATGGCTGCGGAGCAGGTTGTGGGTTTGCCGCAGGGGCTGCCTGTGGCGGGTAATAAGCGGGTTGTGCTTATGAAGGCGTAGGAGCTGGGGCAGCCTGTTGGTAGTAGGGCTGAGGTGCGACCGGGGGGGCATAAGCGGGAGTCGCATGACCGAAGCACTGAGGAGGACATGAGGGTCCATGGTGGTGGTGATGTGTCATGGGAGCGTACGAGTTGGTTGCTCCAGACTGTGAGGTAGCTCGCGAAAGGTCGGGGCCAGGGGTAGGACGTGCGATGGAAAATGGTTGGGGATGCGAAGAAACACGGCCAATGATGCCGTCGGCAGCGTGGGATGCCCCCGATGCATTGTGCTGGGAGGAATATCCTCGAGGGGCATCAGGTATAATGGTATAAAGGTAACCTGACTAGGCGTAAATGAGGTCGAACTGTTGGGCCTTAAGGATGGCCTCTTCTTCAGACTGGGGTCTTTCTGATGCCACATCCTTAGCAATGACAGGAAGAAGGGATTTGAGAAACCAATCTAGGAAGATACGGTCGTCTAATTTGATCTTGCATAAGCTACGACGTCGACACCACTCATGGATGTGGTCCGTGATGTGGGTAGCTGTGTTTTGTCTGCAGGATAGGAGGATCTCGACGCCCGCGTCATAGCGGATAGGCAACTGGAAGAACTGCAGGAAGGTTGAGGCAAGGGAAGCAAAGGTGGCATGGGTCCCATGGGGTTGCTCGATATACCACTTGGCTGCAGAGCCAATGAAGGTGCGCTGTAAGAGACGGAGGCGAACAAAATCATCCACTATGGAGTTGGAGGAACACCATAGGTGGAAAGACATGATGTGGTTTTGTGGGTCCTCATCGGCTTTGCCCTCGAACTTAGGGATGTCAGAGGGGATCTTGGTAGGCATATGAGGCCATGCAGGGTCGTGTCGGATAGGGTCGTTGGTCAATCTGGCCAGGTCAGGTAGGTTGAGGCTAGCCATGAATGGCAAACTGGAAGAAGGATGTGACACAGTAGTGGGTTGGACCAAATTGGGGCCAATGCCCCCAAGTGGAGGGGCAGGATTTGGGATTGTGCCCCCAAGTGGGGGAACTAAGGTGGTATAGGATGGGCCTGCACCACCATGGGTAGTGTGAGCCACTGATGGAGTGGGGATAGGTATTCCCGCTGCGGGAATAGGTGTAGTGAGGGGCAAGGTAGATGGGTGCCCCATGGAGGGCATACCCAAAGCAGATGTAGTAACTGGTGTAGTGGTGGATGTGCCACCAATGGTCCCTACAACAAAAGGAGTGGAAGTCGTGCTAGCCATGGGGCTAGTAGGGGCAGTGTAAATGGGGTTCTCAGACTCTGCCTCAGAATCGGAGGTAAAGTAAGGAGCATCAATATCTGGTGACGGAGTCCTATGTCGTTGACGAGTGGAGTCAAGTGATAAGGCTCTAGATCTGTTATAAGTGGTATCAAGTGATGATGATCTGTGGCGATGACGGGTGGTGTCAAGTGAACCGTGCTGTGGGGGCTCGCCCCTGAGGCGCCGAGAATGTCTCGGGGACTCAATGGTGACAGATGGTGTCAAATCTCTGAGGGTTGAGGTGAGTAAAAAACATCTCAAAAAATCCTAATGCAACCGAGTGTGCAGAAGGAGAGCTAAAAAACAAGGCACTCAGGCCAACAACCAACTCAAAACACCTACTGTAACAGCTGTGCTACAATAAGTGGAGTATCAACAAAGATGGTCAGAATACCAACAAGCAGTAGGTTTCCTAGAAATAAAAAAGGTGGACTCACTAGACCAAAAGGAGGTAAGGGAGCATGCAAACACCTAACTAAAAGTATTCTAACTCAACTAGACATATCCTCTGCAAGGTGATGAAATCCAAGTCAAACAATATGAATAGGAAAGCCAAGTGGCTAAGATATCCCCCTACCGGGAGGGACACCGGATAGTCAATCCTAGAAGAATGGCAACTAAGATACCCCGTTCATGACACATCCAGAAAGGTGAATCTGCCGTTTGGTCCTTTAACCGCAATACCCCTATACAGGGATATCCCGAGAACTGTGAAAGGTAGCCCTTCGGTTACTAAATGGAGTGCGGTATTCCACTCAGGCCTCCAGAACCAGTCTCCTGACTTCAACCCTCCTAAGGGAGAGGCCCTCTGATAAACCGGTCGTGACCGTGCCAAAAAGTACTAGGGGATTTTGGTTCCCTATTTGGAAAACAACTATGTCTCAAGTGTAAGTAACCGAGGGGTGTTATTGGAAGCCTATCCCCCCGATCCTACCTAACTACAAAGATTCTTTTGTGTTCCCCAAGTGGGGTTAGAATATTGGTTGAGTTAGGTACTTTTTAAGGCTCACTTGAATTATGTGACAGAGTGTGTGCTCGTGAGGTGATGAACCCAAAATAGAAGTGCCACAAGGGGGGCAACTTCTAACTATCAATAATTGAAACTTTAACTTGCAAAATTTTCTGAATTAAAAATGCTGAAATTTTAAAAAGATTCTGTAAAGGGAACATAAATTATGTTGCAGAAAGGCTATAGGGAAGTGGGGCTGCAGGTAGGACAGAGGGCTGCGCAGATGCAGAAAATATTGCAGCAAAAGGGGCTGGGCTCAAATTAGGGAAAAAATGCAGAAATCAGACCGCGGGTCTATGGCGAATCAGAACAGGCGGACCGCAGGTTTAAGGGAAACAGATGCGGACAGGTCGCAGCTATTGGGCCGACAGAAGCAGTCGGGATGCAGGAAACAGGGAAAAAGACGTAGTCGGTTCGCGGGAAAAAGGCTAATAGATGCAGTCGGGACGTCGGAAAGGGGATGAAAGCCGCAGTGGGGACGCGGGAAAATGGCCGACAGGCGCAGTCAGGTCGTAGTAAACAGGCTAGTTAGCAATGGTCGGATCGTAGGTAACAGACTTGAATCCGCCGACAGGGCATCGGAAATAGTCTGAGAGCCGCGGTCGGGTCGCAGGTAAGGGCCTGAAAGACGCAGTCGGGACGCGACTGCAGAGAGAAAATACGCAGTGTACGGTGGCCGAAAGGGACAGCCGAAAAGGAAAAAACAGGAAATTATTGCAGAAAACTAACAATTTTTTAAACGAAAACCAGAAATTCAAACCTAGGGGAGTCGCCAAAACTGTAGCTAGTGTTTTACCCCCTAGCTTGTGCAAATGAGCACCTACTAAGGAGAAGGGACTCCTTAGTAGCAGTTCAGTAAATGGAAATTATTATGCTAAAACAGAAATGTAAATTACTTCTAAAACATGTGCATGAAACAGAAACAACAAAATGTAAAAAATGGTTTTTGTATTGATATTACCTCCAATGTGAAGGCTGGTGAAGCTCTTGCAATGTCCAAGAGGGTTGCTCCAAGCTCCAACTTGCTCCTTCTCTTTCTCCAATGATGGAAATGGGCCAAAAGGGGCTCTCAAGGTGAAAGTGGCTCAATGGTGAGCTAGGTTTCAAGAGAGATTTTGGCAAAGTAAGGATACTTGTGATTGTTTATATGAAATAAGGGATCTCCATCACCTATTTATAGTTTTTTGGTGGTGGAGTGCTGACCCATGGTTTTGGGAACCATATGGTTTAGGGCAGCTATATAGGGTTTTTTCCTCCTTTTCCTCATTATTTTATATTTTTTATTCCCTTTTTAGGGGATTTTTGCTATTTTAGAGGAATTTTGGATATTTTTAGAGGGAAAAGGGTTTTTTTAGCCTTTTTGAGGCTATTTTGATGGTTTTGTGGCCTTTTGGAGGCATTTTAGGCCTTTTGGAGGCTTTTTAATGGGATTTTTAGGGTTTTTAAGGGAAATATGGTAGTGAAATGGACAAATGAGCCATGTAATGAGGTAGTGAACACTTTTTGGGTGTTAACAGACATCCATGTAATGTACTTCCCAGCGCTTGGCAGCATAAATTCCAGAACTAGTCTTATCGAATCCTTCTGTGCAACTGGAGAAAAAGTCTCATTGTAGTCAAGGAATTGGACTTGGGAGAATCCATTTTCCACCAGCCTATCCTTATATTTCACTATTTCACCATCAGCTTCACACTTGGTCTTAAATATCCACTTACACCTTACCAATTTTCTGCCTGGGGGGTGCTTGACTAGCTCCCATGTCTCATTCTTTTGCAGTGAATGAAACTCCTGATACATAACAACCTTCCATCTTGGGTCGTGTGAGGATTCCTCATATGTATGAGGATCATAATACACCATCAAATAACATCGATAAGTAAGGATCATTCACATTGAGAGCATTCTCAAATTGTGATCTAGTCCTCCTTGTGTCCTGAGGATTTCCCACTGGTTCACTAGCCGCTTGAAGAGTATTATAAGCCTGCTTTGAAATTGTTTGATGAATTAGGATCTGTAATAAAATGGTCTTCATCATAAGAAATATCAGAATAAAAAAATTCAATAGGAAGCTCACTCACATCTTCAGGTGGTGGTGTGGATGGATCTCCAATTTCAACATTCTGAGAAGGCTCTTCTTCGAATTGAACACTTATTTCAATGAAGGATTTTTGAGTAGCCATGTTCATCAAATTATAGCCTCTGTATTCCTCTAAATATCCAAAAAAATGACAATGTTGGCTTTGGGGATGCATAGCCCTCGTCTTCTCAAGTGGAATTCTAGCCCAAGCTTTGGAGCCAAAAATTCTGAAATGAGAAATATCAGGTTTGTGCCCAGTCCAAGCCTCAAAAGGAGTGATTCATTTGAGAGCTTTGTGAGGCACTCTATTTTGAATGTATGTGTCACAATTCATTTCCTCATCCCAAATCCTTGGAGATAAATACGTTGCCTCAAGCATGCATGTGGCCATCTTCTTCAATGATCTTTTCTTCCTCTCAGCAACACCATTCTGTTGAGGTGTGTATGGAATAGTGTGTTGCATTTGTATGCTTGAAGAGGCACAAAATTTCTGAAACTCAGATTTGATGTACTCCCCACCATTATCAGATCTAAGGATCTTGATATGTCTACTAGACTGGTTCTCAATTGAGGCCTTGAAAATCTTGAACAAACTGAACACTTCAGACTTTAGCTTGATGAAATAAATCCAACAGTACCTGGTAAAGTCATCTATGAAGGTAAGGATGTATTTGGCATAGTTCAAAAACTCATGGGGGAATGGACCTAATATGTCACTATGAATAAGCTCCAGAGGTGCTGAGGTTCTCTCAGTTTTGGTTCTCTCAAATTTATGCTCTGGGTGCTTTCCTAGGATGCAGCTTTGACAGACACCTTTGGAAAACTTGATATTGGGCAGCCCTATGACCATTTCTGTTATCTCCCAAATTGACCACCGTCTTTTTGGGTGATAGAATGGGTAAAATTTTTATTTCTGTGAGTCTTGGGTTTCAAAATTCAAAAATTTAAGCTTTCAGCAGTTAACTGAGTCTGTGGAAGTTTGCTTAATGGCCGAAAAGGATTGGTTTCCGCAGCTAATATGGTTTGCCAGAATGACTTTAGCCGCCGAAAAACATATCCATGTGCAAAAACCAAAGATTGCTTCGTACTCATCAAATCATCAAACGAGCCTGTTGTAACTGCCGAAAGGAAGGATTGATGGTGCATTGCTTGCTCATTATTATAGTGGATTGAGAAATTGCTGCTGAAACATTTTGATATTCTCGGGCTGTTATGGAATTTGACTGTGAGGAGCACACAAATTAAGAAGGCAGAACTGAAGTTTGATAAAGTCAGGGCGATTTCGCTGGGGAAGTGGAAAGCTAGCAAGGAACCGTTTCAGAGGTGTTTTCATCCGAGCAGTTATCCGTTTCAATCGGGAAGAGTCAGCATTCAATCCTAAATCACGAGATTTCAGTATGAGGTTTCTCAAAGCTTCTGTTACAGAGGAATTTTCTGCTAAAATCGCGTGATCTTGCGGGGCAATTTTGAAGGCCTTCCCGAACTCCAAATTCAGATCTGCAAGCACGAGTGGATAGCTTATGATCTGTAGATCAAAATCGACTATTCGAACATGCAAAACGGACATCGGACGGTTGAGAAAATCGATTTTTTCCAAAGGCAGTTTTTTCAGGAATCCTACAGGTTTCGGCAGCTTAGGCGAGCCCCACAGAGCTCATTAGCTGCCGAAAGGTCTGACTTCCGGCGGCTAAGGCACGAAATCAGATGAAAGAAGCGTTTTGGGTTTTAATTTTTGAAACAGTTACAGCTTTCGGCAGCTTAGACGAGCCTCCAAGAGCTCATTAGCTGCCGAAAAGGCTGACTTTCGGCGGCTAAGACACGAAATCAACAGAAGAGTTAACTGCCGAAAGCCTGTTTTTGCCAATTTTCTCTAATTTCGCCCAGATCTCAGTTTTGTTCGTTGAACTAGCAGAAAGCCGATCAGAATGAATGGATTATAAATTATTTTATCAATATCTTGAGGCTTTTGAGCGAGATTTAAGTCAGTAGGGCACCTTGGCTAAGTTTCACCTTGTTTGGAGGGACCATTCTAGAAATCGACTGCCACATCATCCATCTCAAGTTGCTGTGCGCCCAGCTAAGTTCACCGAGCCTTGGGAGGCTGCTACACTTCATCAACCACCGAGTTTTGAAGCGGATTGACACATCAGCAAGTGCCTTGATTCAAGGAATCAGTTCCTATCTTTTGCATTTACTATTCCATGTTGATGTTTTAGTTAACTGAACTAGATCCACGTTTTTAGGATCTGTGAACTATTTTGTAAAGGCTATAAAGCCACAGAACCAAGACTATTACAGGGTTCGATTTTGGATGGAATAATTGGCTACTGTATTCGGTTTTCCTATGCTAATATAGATCACAGGTTTCCTTCAGCTTCGATATCAGTTTTCATTTTCTCGTTCACTGTATCAGTGTTGTCTAGCTTTGAATGTGAATGTTCTCTTTACATTGTTTAGCTCACAGCTTGATTCCAGTTCCTTGAATGTCTCTCGAGCCCTACTTTGTACTGGTTTGGTTACATGTTTTCTTCATCCACCTTTGATGTTATATGCTGATCAATCGATTCTTGAGGGCACTGTTTCATCTGTTTACATGCTGAATGTCTGAATACTGTACTCTGATTTAGTCATCCCATTGATCCACCTTTTTTCAAAAGACACAAAAAATCATTGAATTCTTAAGTTACCAGGCATACCTAGCTTATAACCCTAGGTAGTTTCCTGGAGTGCTAACAAATTGGCGCCGTTGTCGGGGAGCGAGGTGAGAAGCTGATCTTCCTGGGAGACGACATAGATCTACTCTTTGATGATAGACAAGGGGTAGACATTTATTGGTTATAATCATCTATCTGGCGACTCCATGAAGGACGAATTCAGTGGCGACTCCACAATATTCAGATGTCAAAAGCATTTGCTTCTCTTTTGGCTCGGAGGTTTGCACCTCTTGACTTCTCTTCAATTCCTGGTTTCCCACATGCAGTACCTGTTATATCAGAATGGGGAGATTTTTTACCTATTTTCAAAGAGAAGAAAGATGATAATCCTGCTGAACACCTCCTCAAGTTTCATGAATGCATGGACCTATTATATCTACAGCATGAAGATGTTTGTATGAAGATGTTCATGTATTCGTTGTATGGTGATGCACGTGTATGGTATTCTTCTTTACCTCCTTCATGTATTTCATCTTTGAAAGACTTTCATAAAGCATTCAATGAGCGTTGCAAAAAGTTCTTTCCAAATGAGCTTTTATTTGATAATTGTTGTCAAGAATTTAACTTGCATAACAAGGCTGAAGATGTAAAGAAGGAAAGATCTCTCCATTATCTTTCTAATGATCTTCATGATACTGTGCCTTCTCATCAAGATAAACCACAAATGGATGATAAAGGAGCTGAAGATTCTCCTATTAATAGTATTTTTGTTTTTCATCAATCTGAAGAATTAGTTTCTTTAGATATCCATCATAGGGATCAGTTTTCATCTGAGGTTTATGAAGGTTTGGTTACTTCTGAAATACCAACTGTCCACCAAAGAGATGATCAGAAATGTATGCATGCTGTGGTTAAGGACACTCATAAAGATTATGCTGCTGTAGAAAATACTCTTCATTATGATCAAGAGATCGTTTATCCACATCATGATAGCCATAGTGATGCTTTTGTTATTGCATCAAATGCATCTCCCAACTTATGTTGTCATGAAGATAAGATTGTTCCTATTGAAAATTTGAAAAGTGAAGAGCAGATTTTTATATCAGCAAGTGACAGTTTCAGATCTACAGAGATTGAAGAGGACAGTCTACAAAGTCCAGATTTGCAAGGACTGTCCAAACTTCAGTTAGAACACATGAATCATGATCCCGAATGTGTTGATGTTGTAGCAGCATATGTTATGAGCAGCCCATATTTTCCAGACTTGCAGAAAAAGGTAGATCACAGCACGTATGAAAAGAGTGATGGAGACGAGGATCTAAAAGGTCCAGATCATCAATCTGTCTTATGTGTTTCTCCAACAGATCTCGAGCAGCCTGCATTCAACAATGAGATTATTAAAGGAAGTTTTCATCATCTTTTCAATTTACAGTTGGATCAGCAGTTTAATGAGGTATTGCTCTGTGATTTTGATGACCCTATTGCTGTCTATTTAGATTTCATGAGCAGCATAAATTTGAGGATATTTTTATTAAAGGGAGATTGTCTTTATCCTCTGTTCGAACATCTTTTCTGCATGATATGGTTTCCATTGTTTTTCGGGTCAGGATCTAGCATGATGGCATTAAAAAAGTATCTGACATGGCTGCATTGGAAATCCAGTGTTACTTGATCATGCTGCTCCTATTAGTTAGTGTAGGAGTAGATAGGAAAATAAAGCTCTTCTTATGAGCACGTAGATCATTTTCAGTTGTTGTTGAATAAGCAGAACAGGTCGCATGAAAGTTGCAGGTGGGATACAGGTTTGCAGAGGGACCAGCGCTGATGGCTCAATGACTCCATTCCCAATGCTAAAGGCTACTGGAACTACTTGGTTCTGGGATTCTTCGGAACCTCACTGGGAGGATTCCATCCCCGAGTAGGAGCCAGATGTTATCTCCCAAATTGACCACCGTCTTTTTGGGTGATAGAATGGGTAAAATTTTTATTTCTGTGAGTCTTGGGTTTCAAAATTCGAAAATTTAAGCTTTCAGCAGTTAACTGAGTCTGTGGAAGTTTGCTTAATGGCCGAAAAGGATTGGTTTCCGCAGCTAATATGGTTTGCCAGAATGACTTTAGCCGCCGAAAAACATATCCATGTGCAAAAACCAAAGATTGCTTAGTACTCATCAAATCATCAAACGAGCCTGTTGTAACTGCCGAAAGGAAGGATTGATGGTGCATTGCTTGCTCATTATTATAGTGGATTGAGAAATTGCTGTTGAAACATTTTGATATTCTCGGGCTGTTATGGAATTTGACTGTGAGGAGCACACAAATTAAGAAGGCAGAACTGAAGTTTGATAAAGTCAGGGCGATTTCGCTGGGGAAGTGGAAAGCTAGCAAGGAACCGTTTCAGAGGTGTTTTCATCCGAGCAGTTATCCGTTTCAATCGGGAAGAGTCAGCATTCAATCCTAAATCACGAGATTTCAGTATGAGGTTTCTCAAAGCTTCTGTTACAGAGGAATTTTCTGCTAAAATCGCGTGATCTTGCGGGGCAATTTTGACGGCCTTCCCGAACTCCAAATTCAGATCTGTAAGCACCAGTGGATAGCTTATGATCTGTAGATCAAAATCGACTATTCGAACATGCAAAACGGACATCGGACGGTTGAGAAAATCGATTTTTTCCAAAGGCAGTTTTTTCAGGAATCCTATAGGTTTCGGCAGCTTAGGCGAGCCCCACAGAGCTCATTAGCTGCCGAAAGGTCTGACTTCCGGCGGCTAAGGCACGAAATCAGCAGAAAGAAGCGTTTTGGGTTTTAATTTTTGAAACAGTTACAGCTTTCGGCAGCTTAGACGAGCCTCCAAGAGCTCATTAGCTGCCGAAAAGGCTGACTTTCGGCGGCTAAGACACGAAATCAACAGAAGAGTTAACTGCCGAAAGCCTGTTTTTGCCAATTTTCTCTAATTTCGCCCAGATCTCAGTTTTGTTCGTTGAACTAGCAGAAAGCCGATCAGAATGAATGGATTATAAATTATTTTATCAATATCTTGAGGCTTTTGAGCGAGATTTAAGTCAGTAGGGCACCTTGGCTAAGTTTCACCTTGTTTGGAGGGACCATTCTAGAAATCGACTGCCACATCATCCATCTCAAGTTGCTGTGCGCCCAGCTAAGTTCACCGAGCCTTGGGAGGCTGCTACACTTCATCAACCACCGAGTTTTGAAGCGGATTGACACATCAGCAAGTGCCTTGATTCAAGGAATCAGTTCCTATCTTTTGCATTTACTATTCCATGTTGATGTTTTAGTTAACTGAACCAGATCCACGTTTTTAGGATCTGTGAACTATTTTGTAAAGGCTATAAAGTCACAGAACCAAGACTATTATAGGGTTCGATTTTGGATGGAATAATTGGCTACTGTATTCGGTTTTCCTATGCTAATATAGATCACAGGTTTCCTTCAGCTTCGATATCAGTTTTCATTTTCTCTTTCACTGTATCAGTGTTGTCTAGCTTTGAATGTGAATGTTCTCTTTACATTGTTTAGCTCACAGCTTGATTCCAGTTCCTTGAATGTCTCTCGAGCCCTACTTTGTACTGGTTTGGTTACATGTTTTCTTCATCCACCTTTGATGTTATATGCTGATCAATCGATTCTTGAGGGCACTGTTTCATCTGTTTACATGCTGAATGTCTGAATACTGTACTCTGATTTAGTCATCCCATTGATCCACCTTTTTTCAAAAGACACAAAAAATCATTGAATTCTTAAGTTACCAGGCATACCTAGCTTATAACCCTAGGTAGTTTCCTGGAGTGCTAACAATTTCTTTCTCATGGAGTTGGGAAAGGGATTTATAATTTAGGTGAACAAATATTTGATGCCACAATTTGATTGACTCATTGGCATGGGTTAATAGAGCAGAAGGTGAGGAGAATGGCACAAAATGAGAAAACCTATAGATTTTTGAGCTATGGTCAACAGAACCTAAGGCAACAATTCATCCTGTTGACATTTCACAAATTTCAACATCGTTAGGTGTGAAGATCACCTTTTTGGCCGATCCTGTGTGAGTCATACGGTATACTGATAAAAGGTTAGAAACAAGTCCTGGAACATATAAAACATTAGTGAATGTACCAAAATCTAGATCAATGCTGCCTTTACCTTTGCTTCAAGTTTCAAAATCATCACCCAACACAATGTTTGGACCACTGGAAGAATCAATGAATGAGAAGCTTTCTCTTGTGGACACCATGTTCCTTGAAGCTCCCGAGTCAATGATGAATGAGGTAGACTTTGATGTGATTTCCATCAGTGCATGCACTCCCTCCTTATCTTCGTAACTTTGTCCTCCATCCTTCCTCCTTACTCTCTCAAGAGGAGGAATGTTGGATTTCTCCAGGAGTTGAGCCATTTGATCAATGGTCTTCTTCATGAAGGATATTTCAGGATGAAATCCCCTGCTGCAATAATTGCACTTTGTCTTCCCATCCTTCTAGTTTGGATTTCTCTTGAAACTTGAGAAGTCTTAAGGACTTTCTGCTTGTCCTTCCTCTGATTAGTGGGCTTCTTGAAATTGCCCTTCTTTCCTTTCAAACCCTTTGAATCTCCAACATTTAGATAGTGAAATTTTGATGGATTTTTTATGTCTCCCATCAAGACCAACTTGTCTTGTTCTTGTGTAAGAGACTCCATGAATTTTGAGAGTGTGGGGCTCTTCCAATTTCGAACTGCCTTCCTTGTGGAGTGGAAGGTAGAAACAAAGACTAAGTAATCAGGGCCAAGCTTGGAGATAATGGCCAATATTAGTTGCTCATCCTTTTTATCAATTCCACATTGCTTCAACTGCATAACAAGTGATTTGAATTTTGAGAATAAATACTGGAGGTTATCAAAATTCAGTGGACTCAATGAAACTAGTTCATTATCCAGTTGGTGGCCTCTTAATTCATGAGTCTTTCCAAACAATTATTGAAGCTTTAGACAAACTTCAATGGGAGAGGTAATACCATCAAGATGGAATAGAAGATACTTGGATGTAGTGAGACATAGTAAACCATAGGATTCATCTCTTCAAATATTCCACTTTGATTTCTCAATTGCTGAAGTTGGCTCAGGTTCAGTAGCCATAGTTACCCGGTAGAGGCCTTTGCTCCTCAATATGATCTCCATATGCACTTTACAGTTAAAATAATTAAATGGAGTGAGTATTATATGATGTGACTGATCCATGGAATCTCTGAAATAGATTTTGGAGTGGTTTGGGTGTGCCCAAGGATGATTTGATGCGCCCTCTGGGTGCTTGAATGCGCCCTGTACATGACTGAATGCACCCTCCTTGAGACTGGTTGGACCATGCAAGACAAAAAATGGAGAAAAGAATATCTTCATAGCTATGATACCATGTGAAATTTAGTTCACACCAAGATCTAATCAAGAAATTAAAACTCTCACAAGTAATTCTCAAACAACAAGTCAAGAACACTGAAAAACAGTCACATATGATGCAAACATAATTACTCTCATGAATAATAATACATAATACAACCTTGCGCATGTAAATGTCTGTCAATATATAAAATTACATCATAGATTCAAATGCATAAGGACACCATTCGAATCCTCACAAAATCAGGCTTACAAAAAATATGCAAAACCCCCTAGGTGGAAAGTGTGTGTTCCAAGTCACCACAAAGGCTCACGAATTTATGATTTAGTGATCAGATAGTGATGTGGGATGAAAATATATGCTAAATAAAGAATATGGAAGGAAGAAAAATTATGAAGTGTGAGTTGGATACAAATCAATAAAACTAGTCAACTAGCTTTTCACCTTTCACCAAAAAGAGGCAAAAAGCAGTGAGGCACCTTTCATTCTAGGATTGGAAAAAATATTATCCAGAATCTTCCAAAATGCGCCCAAGTGACTTAGGATTCTTGTGGTCCACACCAGGAAGACTTGTGGTCCACATAGAGATGGCTTGTGGTCCACACATTGATTATTTTAGCCAAATACCTAGTCTAACACCTAGGAATTAATTAAAAATAATTAATAATGCTATCCTAAGGTATTAAGTGACATGAGTGGGTTTAAATATTCCAACACTTATACCATAGAGGAATCTATCAGTGGTCTAGAAATGTCTCCAATGAGGCATCATAAAAGAATACATGTGGAATAAATGTTGCAAGGAGAGGTTAGAAAGATTAAGCTGCCACTTATTTTGATGGCGAGAACATGAAATGTGAAGATGTTGAAGCCTGGATGTTCTGGGTGAGGAAATACCTACGCTTGCATAATTATTATTCAGATATGGTGGGATCAATAAGTGGAAGTGAAGCATATCAATGACAAGAGAATTTCAAGGAAACAATTTAAAAAATATTTTCAACATAAATACTTATCCAAACATTATTATAAGAAGAAAATGGAGTTCTTTGATCTCAATTTGGGAGATATGAGAATGGAGGAGTATGAAAGGAAATTCCTAGATTTGTTTAGGTATGTCGGTTTATTAAGGAGGAAAAAAAATTCAAAGGTTTCTAAGTGGACTTCCTACATTTTACAAAGACAAAATCTAATATGATGAACCAAAATCCCTTAAAGAGGCCATCCAAAAGGATACGCATCTATATGATCAGGATATAGGAAGATAATCTATACATAAATATTGGAGGGATAAGTAAAGACATAAGTAGGATCAAAGGAAGAAAGTAGTCCAACCTCCCTTCTTAATAAATTAGTAGAGTTCATTCCAGCAGCACAATCCTATCCATAAATGATAACAGAATGTGGAGCCCCAAGGAAAAATGAAAAATACACCATTTAAATGTTGGGGATGTGAAGGGAATCATACATTCAAAATTTTCCTTATAGAGGAGACCAATTGAAAATTGTGCATAACATACATGAAGAAAGCACAGTGGAGGATGTGGCTAGATTTATTCCCATAATTTATGTAGCTTTGGATAAAAATCATGCATAACACCAATCCAATATGATTGAGATTGAAGGTAATATTAATGATCAACCTATTGCTATTTTGATTGATTCAAGGGAAAGGCATAGTTATATTGCTCCCACTTTGGTTGAAATATTTAAATTAAAGAAAAGCAAGCATGATAATTCATGGTTGGTATAGATGGATACTAGAACCAAAAGAAGAATCAATGAAATAGTAAAAAGTTGTTCCTTGGATATGAATGGACTACATACATCTATAGATTTGAACATGCTACCTTTTGTTTCTTATGATGTACTTATTGGAATGTATTGGTTGGATGCAAAATATGTCATGTAATATTTTCCATACCAAGACTCTCACTTGTATTGATGAAGAAGGAAATCATAAGATAGTGAAAGGCATTCTGAGGCCTATTTCCATAAGCCAGGTTTCAACTATGCAGCTTGTTATCACTCAGGATTCTTCCAGGTTATGGAAGAAGGGATCACTGAGGTAAATATTTCAACTACACTCTTGTGGATGGAAAATAGCCTTTCCAAACACATATATGGATCTCTCTCTCTCACAACTCTTTCAGAACAAAAAATATCACTTGAATTGGTTGGTTGTGTATTAATAATGGTGGTTAGACCTTCAGATAAGGGTATTAGGGATTTCTGTTAAGATCCTAGTGGGAGACCTTCACTAACATCTCGAGGTTTTGGTGTAACAGTTAGTATCATTTGGTATCAGATCCTCCACCTAGGTTCAAGTCGCAGAGCAGGTGGCAATGTTGGCATTGTAGTGTTCGTCCGGGGCTTGTACGGCTCAAAGGGGACACCACCGTACGGGCGCACATACAGCCCATAGTCTGGACTACGGAGCGTGGTGGGATGTTAAGATCCTAGTGGGTGTTTTTCACTAACATCTCGAGGTTTTGGTGTAACGCTTTGTATCAATTTTAGTTGGTTGGGTGGAGGATAGGTATATCACAGGGCATGGAGTCAAAAATTCATATGTTTTCTGTCACAGATGACTGATTGGACTATAATTTGAGAAGCATATGCAAGATGAATGAAGGTTTTTCACTTCAAAAGGGTATTAGCAGATGGTAGCAGAAAGGGAAACAAAAATCCATCACAGAGTTAGAGAATTTATGAATTAATTTTAACTTGCAATTTCATAAAGAAAGAGTGGAGTATCTAATAATATGTGTTATCGGTCAAATTAACACTTGTCCATCTGTGATCACATCGCCTTGTTGATCACACAAAAGGACACTATGGATGGAAGAGTTGACTTGAAATTGGATGATTTGGAGCTAAATCCTTACTCCTTCAGCTGGATCCTTATTTTTTCTGACTTATTTCACCCTAGAGCCATGACTCCTATGCTTGACACCTCGCGAGTCACTCATGGGTCTCTGCACTGACAACCCGCGGGTATCAATTAAAAGTTGCACCCACGAGTTGCTGAGCCCACTAGTTGTGATTCTCTCGCTAGTTTCTATGTCCTATAGTCGTGGGTGACTTAAAGAAAAACTTGAAAAATATATTAAAAACACGAATTGGGATTAGTTGAGTCAGTTCCCCGAACTTCCCAGTTCAACTACCTTTCCAACCAATTCTCCCTACCTTTCCATAAATACAAGGGGGAGGCATGAGAAAGGGACAATGAATTGAAGAGCTATTGTTATGCTAGAGAAATCCAAAGTCAAGAGAGGAGCAGGAGCCCAGGTCTTGGTTACGAAGGTGCCTCATACAGAAGTCAGGTATAATTGCACTTGCTTCATTTATTGATTAATAAAGTGGACATTCTTCCTTTCCCAACATAAACTTTGTCATATGTTGTATGTTTGATTATTAATTGATGCTTTATGCAATTATATATATCATTTTCTTTTTATATAATCAAATAAGCTTGAGGAAGGTTTAGGGCTTGTTTTGTAGGTTGGCACATTGAGGAGAAACGAAGGAGAAATTTAGGATTAGACTTCGGAAAAACGTACATATCTTTCTATCCTCTAATCTATTTGCTTAAGAATATGTGTATGTAGAACTGTATATGTCCATCTTATACCCTTGTATGTTGATAGTCTCCATCCCCTACTATAAGGTAAAATCCCTAACAAGAGAACTAACGACTCCATTGGGAACCACCTTCTAGTTTTGTCTTCTTTTGGGGGTCTTTTGATTTCTTTCAGTATCATAACCTTTCCAGTTTCTTTTTAGGTTTTTAGGGTTTTTGATTAAATCCTTTTGTGTTGGCTGAGACAGTTTGGTTTACAGGGTTTGTCTCTTTATTTTTTGTTAAATTTTCAGAATTTACTTCAATCTGATCTAGGATCTTAACTGAGAGAACAACGTGTACAACAAATCTACAACATATCAATCATGGACACAATAATGCAAGCACACAAGAGACACAGATTTTACTTGGGGAAAACCATAATGGTGAAAAACCCCAATAACTTCCTCAGAGATAGATAGAGCAATGATACAACTAGAATACAAGAGATAGTCTTCTCCTAGCAGCAGATCCTCCTCCTCCACAAGTGCGCCACTCTCCCAAGTGTGAGTGAGAGAATAGAATGTGTAAAATGAGAGAGACACACTCTCTATTTATACACTAACTTGACTTGACCTTTACTCAACTAGGTCGGCCTCAACTTAACCACTTAACATAATGCTGATTGGGCCGACCCCCACTAGGGTGGTCTAATAACCCTTTGACCCACATGGCCAACCCCCAATAGGGTGGTCTAATAACCCATCAAGTATAAGTTACGACACTTACAATATAAATGACGACACTTCCGTATAGAGGAATAATAACATCTCTATATGAATACAATATGCATATATGTGAAATAAATTTCGAAGTTACATATACATCAACACTCCCTCTTAACTAGGAAGGTATTTCTCGACACAGGTCTTCTAGCACAAGTCATCTTCTCTGGATCATCGTCACTGTTGCTGCTATCTCAATCAATCTCTGAATCTACTCGTCATAGGAAGTTCTACAGAGACAGTCCTTTTTCATGCTGGATGTAGGCCCACCACCTGCAGGTCTTCATCATCACTGGCCATACTGTGGAAATCTTAGGACTTATTACGTGCATCACAAAACCTTAAAAGAGTCTCTTGACTAGCAAGAACCCTGAAGAGCATCTGAGGCCTTTTTCATCCTGTCCAGATCTCCAGGACTTATTACATGTGACCCCACCACAAAACCTCGAAAGAGAATCCCAGGACTGATTACGAGCACAAGGCTCAACCTATCGGATCTCCTAGGGCACAAATTACATGTGGTCACCACAAAAACTCGAAAGAGCATCCCAGGACTGATTACAAGCACAAGGCTCAACCTATTGGATCTCCCAGGGCACAAATTACATGTGGTCATGGAAAAACCTCACAAGAGCATCCCAGGAGTTATTACGGGCACACAACCCAACCTATCAGATCTCCCAGGGACATATTATATGCCATAGGACAAAACCTTGAAAGAGCATCTGCCAGATATCCCAGGGCCAAATTATATGCCATAGGAAAAACCTCGAAAGACTATCTGCAGATCTCCCAGGGCCAAATTATATGTCCTCCTAGAGCAAAACCTCGAAAGATCATTTGCCATATATCCTAGGGCCAAATTATATGCCATAGGAAAAACCTCGAAAGACTATTTGCAAATCTCCCAGGGCCAAATTATATGCTCATCTGCACAACCTATTCCACGGCCACAGAGTATCAACCTGATACTCACCATACATCATCCTGATGTACACATGATCATCCTGATCATACAATGCATCTACCTGATGCATACCAAGTATCTACCTGATACATATCATCATACATGATCCACCTGATCATACAGTGTATCCACCTGACACAAATACAAATACATGATACACATCACCATACATGATCCACCTGATCATACAATGCATCTACCTGATGCATATCAAGTATCTACCTGATACATATCATCATACATGATCCACCTGATCATACAGTGTATCCACTTGATACAAATAAAAATACATGATACATATCACCATACATGATCCACTTGATCATACAATGTATCCACCTGATACATATACAGATACATGGTCCAAGCATCCAACATGATGCATATACAAAATACATACAAATGATCCAACCGATCATATCCAGCATCCAACATGATGCGTACATACATATACATATAAATGATCCAACTGATCATATCCAACATCCAACATGATGCATACATATATAAACGATCCAACTGTTCATATCTAGCATCCAACATGATGCGTATATAGAGCAGTAACTGGAGCATCGTCCTGATGCTCATCATCCAACGCTTACATCCACAACCATGTGAAGGATCCTCCTTAACATGCTTGGTATGGCTTCTGCAAATGTGTCCATTACTTCTTCCTCGAAGTGTCATCAATTTGAAGAATGCCAAGCCTCTCCCTGAAGTACTCGAACTTCACCCTGGCTAGTGGCTTCGTCAACACATCTGCAATCTGCTCATCCGTCGCAATGTACAGGAGCTTCACAGCTCCTCTTTGCACCATATCCCTGATATAGTGATATTTGATCTCTATGTGTTTCGACCTGTCATGAAACACTGGGTTCTCGGACAACTTCACACAACTTTGGCTATCACAAAAGATACCAGTAGCATCCAACGGGAGATCAAATAACTCAGACAGTAGCTTCCGTAGCCATACTGCCTCACAACTAGCTGAACAGGCTGCAACATACTCTTCCTCAGCTGTACTTAGTGCTACGTAGGACTGCTTCCTGCTGAACCAAGAGATCACACCTGATCCCATACTAAAGCAGCACCCAGATGTGCTCTTCCTATCTGTAGCACTGCCTGCCCAATCTGAATCAACATAACCCTACAAGTTAAACTTTTGATTCACTTCATACTTGAACCCATAATCCACTATACCTTTCAGGTACCTCAGAATATGCTTTACAACAACCAGGTGAGCACTCCTCAGATCTGTCAGGAACTGGCTCAATGTGTTCACCGCAAAGAAAATATTTGGTCTCATGTTCGTCAGGTACATCAAGGACCCAATAATCTGACGATACATAGTGACATCAACCGGTTCAGATGAAGCATCACACAGAAGCTTTAGGTTCGATGCCATAGCCTCGCAGTCCATCATCCTGAACCTCTTCAGGATCTCTACTGCATACTTCCCTTATCCAAGGAAGATTCCATCTGCACTCTGCCACACCTCCATACCTAGAAAGTGCTGCATCATACCTAAGTTCTGCACATATATGACTCCCTGTCATGTGTCTCAGAACCAAGTGGCTGCTCCACATACACTTATTCTTCAACTACACCATTCAAGAAAGCTTTCTTGAAATCCATCTGGTGTATCTTCTATTTCATCACTTTTATATTTCTCTATGCTGGCATCTGCAGCATGCTTGATCTTGATAGATCCATATGGAACTCATAACAAACTTCCCTTCAGGTCTTGGGACTACATCCCAAACATCATTCTTGATCGACTGGTACTCCTCGATCGTGGCAATCTTCCCAGATCCTGGAAACTTCAATATCTTCAATATTTTCAAGAGATAACTTTGTTGCTGAACAAATCTTGTAGTCCTTCTTTTGTAGGTGATGGTATATGATCTTTCCTACACAACAAGTTAAATTGCATGATTAGAAAACAACTCATATTTTTCAGAACAAATTCTTACACATTAAGAAATATGTCATATAGTCATGCAATTATCTTAGCCAATGCTTCAATACAACATTTATCCATATCCCGTAACTTTCTAGATGCCTTCCAATCTCTACCAGAACATTGTTAAGAGTGTGCACAACTCCCAACATGTCAGCAAAGAGGTTTCATTCTAGATAAGTAGCAATAGAATGTTGTACAGTGCCATAGGCTACTTACCCATGTATATTAGCAGTATACTGTTCATCAATGCAACTATTCTAATATGCATGATACACAACCTAATTCTAGGAACATTAGTATATACATTATTGAACAATATTATTTAAACAATAAAATATGCAAGTAATGACAATTCAAATACTTATCTTTGTTTGTTTGTTGGGTGGACTCCCTCTGAATCTTTGTAACTCCATTCTGATGTGGATTGTGAGAAGTGGTCAACTCCCTCTAAATCTTTGCATCCTTGTAGAAACTACTGGAGTGTGCTCCCTCTTGATCTTTGCTTCCTGGATTACCTGTCCTTGAATTTATATACATTCTCAATCCCTATGCATGCTTGTTAGTATCATCATTGTGTTATCCTCTAGGTCTCATACATAATCAAACATTCATTAGTATAATCTTAATATTATCAAAACACAATAATCTCAAGCATGTATAGTCAGAATCAATTCAAACACAGATAATAAACATTAGTATTCAAGGTTTCAAGGAAGTCTTCTTTTATTCATACATATTCTTATTTGATCATAGAACTTTTATGGTTAGTTAAATCATCAATCAATCAAGAGAGATAATATGCATAAAACCCGTGATTATTCAAACCTATACCTTCATGATTCTTCTGGTTAGTCATATCATCAATTATGGTAAGAAACATAATATGCATACAACCATGACTATTCAAACCTATGACTTCATGAATAATCATTATCAACAACACAAAAGTATAAGATCCTAACACAAGGTAGGATTCTAGCTTGATATAGGAAAAACATACTTGGATTAGCATGCTAGCTAATTATGTCTAACATACCCTCATAATGTCTTCTGGTTCTCTTCAATGACTTGTGCTAGTAACCTGCATGTCTCATAAGTTAACCATTGTAGAACCAAGTTATACATACCTCGAAAGTAGATCTTCTATGTGATCCATGACAATGGATGAATCTTTGTCTTCATGTTACCATGAGCATATGTTCTTGAAGTAGAACATGATTTGCCTTTCTTGGTGTACCTTTTGTGTTAGCAAACAACATAAACCTCATACAACATCAAAATGCATTAGTACAATCATAAGTGTCAAAACCTTAATCAATGAATATATTCTATTAAGGTGATACGACAAGTCCAGTAATTAATCAAGATTGTACTGTAATGATATGAAGAAAAACATATGATAAACTAAACCATGAAACATACCTGTAAGCCATACCTTTCAAGATTGCTTGTAATCTTCTTATGGAAGGCCTTAGCCTCATCTCCCTTTGAGATAGGAACTTCTTCACTTATGCAGGTGACCAATCCATCTTCTTCTAGGATTAACCCAATCCACTTGATTTGCAAGAACTGGACCTGGAGCTTTTAGATTTCCGGATTCACTGGGAGTACCCTGAATTAGGGTTTGAGTTTCCTGGAGCTTCACCCAACCAAAATGTTTGATTCAAAGCTCTAAGCTTTGATTTTTCTGAGGAGCTTCTAGCCGTGGTCACAGTTTCCAAAATTCCAATTTTTGCAGAAGCCCTAATTTTCCATCTTTCTGATCAAAGTCCCGAACTGGGGTTTGATTAAGCCCGGCCTTCTGCCCAACCAAAAAATATAATCTTGGTCTCTAAATTTCTATTTTGATGAGTAGCATCCAGCCGTAGTCTCTTATTACAAAAATTCCAAATTTCTCCGAAGCCCTAAATTCCGGAAGCCATGAATGAAGGTACTAAAAAATAATTCTGTTTTGACAGAAATATGTACATGATTGTTTCTGGTGTAACTCCAAACTTTTGAATCCATAGGGTTTGATATTTTTTCCTGAGATAGTATGACCTGTTATCTTTCCATCCCAACAGTTCTGACCTCAATTGGATTCTCTAAGAGAGAGTTATGCCAAGTGTCACAACGTGACCTGTTTATGGGATAATACATGAGAGCGAACTTGTATGGCGTGCCATGTGTCACTAGTTCAACTTCGGCCTTTGAAAAATTTTCTTGAGATATCCTGACCTGTTATATTTCCATCCCAATAGGTATGACCTCAATTGGATTCTTTGAGAGAGAGTTATGCCAAGTGGCGAAACGTGACCTGTTTATGGGATAATACAGGAGAGCGAACTTGTACGGCCTTCCACGTGTCACTGGTTCAACTTCGGCCTTTGAAATATTTCTCTAAGATAGTACCATCTGTGTACTACCTATCACCTTTTACGAAATTTCATTTGGAGCTTCCTATCCCAAGTTATGACCTTTTTCCCAAGGTCACCTGATTTTGACTCAGATCTAGAAGAGGCAAAAACCCTATATTGTACAGATCATAAATCACAAAGTACAACGAATTAGAGGTTTTCCTTTGGACACAAGGTACATGGAGATCTGATCTTCGACCTATAAAAGTTTCAGATCCGAAACATTCACCAAAACAGGTTTATAGCGAAAGTTATACGATGACTGGTTTTTTCTATATCAAGCCCTAGCATTGTAAGTGCAACAAGTGTCATACATGCCATATCATGCCTTCTTTTCAGGCTAGCTCTGATACCATGTTAAATTTTCAGAATTTACTTCAATATGATCTAGGATCTTAACTGAGAGAACAACATGTACATCAAATCTACAGCATATCAATCATGGACACAATAATGCAAGCACACAAGAGACACAGAGTTTACTTGGGGAAAACCATAAAGGTGAAAAACCCCAATAACTTCCTCAGAGATAGATAGAGCAATGATACAACCAGAATACAAGAGATAGTCTTCTCCTAGTAGCAGAGCCTCCTTTTCCACAAGTGCGCCACTCTCCCAAGTGTGAGTGAGAGAATAGAATGTGTAAAATGAGAGAGACACACTCTCTATTTATACACTAGCTTGACTTGACCTTTACTCAACTAGGTCGGCCTCAACTTAACCACTTAACATAATTCTAACTGGGTCGAACCCCACTAGGGTGGTCTAATAACCCTTTGAACCACATGGCCGACCCCCAATAGGGTGGTCTAATAACCCTTTGACCCACATGACTTATACAGGGCCGACCCCAACAAGGTGGTCTAATAACCCATCAAGTATAAGTTACGACACTTACAATATAAATGACGACACTTCCGTATAGAGGAATAATAACATCTCTATAGGAATACAATATGCATATATGTGAAATACATTCCGAAGTTACATATACATCAACATTTTTCAGTACCTAGCCACGTGTTTCCTATATATACAGGCACGCATTTCATGGTGTAGCCGCGAGTTGCAGGCTTGAATACCTGCACACATTTAGTTGCACCCGTGAGTTGTTTTCTTGGACAGCCACAAGTATACCTTAATAAGGTCCGAACCTTGCCTTAGGGTTTGAATTTAGGGTTTTTTAGGTTTGATTTGAGTTTTACCTTGTACTCTGGCATTTGTTTGACACTCTTGTGTCACTCCTGAGTTTGTACACTACCTTCCTAGAAGATTTTTTTTATGTTCTTAGTTGATTTCATTTTGCTTTTGGTTTCCAGTCTTCTTGTTTAAATATTTTTTGGGACCTACCCGTGACTTGTCTTCATACACAGTCGCACACTTTGTTCCCTAGCCACGTGTTTCTCTTATACAAACCCGTAGGTGAGCCGCGAGTTGTCATATACAATAGTCGCAAGTATTTCTTGCATGTGACCTTTTTCATTAGGGTTTATTCTTAGTGGGTTTTCTCTTGGGTTTTGAAAGTCTTTGTTGCCTTGGATACCCCTTGGACATTGTGTCAAGGTGCTTTGAGTCTTCTTTGGAACCTCTTTGATTGTTTTCTTTGAGTCATTTTGTTTGTAGGGTTTTCCCTAGCTTGTTGGCCCATATTTTGTTTGGTTGATGCATCTTCTTCTTCTTTCTGACATTCAGGAGTAGTTTGGTTCTTACACAAAGATCTTTCTATCTTTCCATTTTATGCATCAGTTTTTTTCTTTTTGCATCTTGTTCAAAAACTTTAAGTTACTTCTTTGAAGAAACTTTCTTGGGTTAATTCTTTGACGACGTTTGCTTTAGGTTTGTTTGTTTAAGTCTTGGGATATCCATCCTTACTCACACAGTTTGATAGATCTTGTTAGTTCGTCTTTTTCATCTACATTTCTTTCGTAGATAGAGAAAAGTTCAATTTGAGAAAACAAGGAACCCTTTATACAAGATTTGTTGTTTGATTTTTTGAAGTAGGGTAGTTGTATTAATTTTAGATTTGAAAACAAAAAAAAACTTTTATGCTTAGTTTGCTTAGATTTTATGTTTTGAAAGAACAAACAAAAAGAAAATTATGAAGTTTCATTCTTTAATATGCACTTTGCTTACAATCATAACCATCCCACACACTCCACTACACCTTGAGTAAGTAACAACTCCTAAAAAGAACCTAATTTAAAATTTATTAGAAACCTTGATTTTTTAGGGTTACATGACATTAACTAGCTTAGGCTAGGATTTCACATTAGATCACATTTAACTTTCTGAAATCATTAAACTCTCAAATTGTAGTGCAAATTGCTATCTAGGTAAATCCACTTATATCAAAGTATCCTGGGAACGATTCACTTAAACCGGAGTTAAGCACGAGGTAATGTGAGACTGGATTTGTTGGGGATACCCCCTCACTTCCCTTTCGAGCATATACCAAAGCTGATTCAGGTACGGGGTCCACTAGTACTTCAAGTACTCTTGGATTTCAGGATTTGCTACCCTACCCATGCATTTTGGCTGGACTGGCGACTGTCCCCCTTGGTATTTTTTTATTTGTGGTATCCTTAGTATCTTGACCTTAGGGCTCTACTCAGGTATAGTGGAAATCTATTTCCACTGCACCTAGGACAAACATGGAAGGTAACCCTCTACAGTAATCCAGGAGGGTGGTTTGGTGATTCAAACCTTTGCACCCAGAGGACCTTCATTGGATGCCTTGTAACTGACCTTCGATATTCTATTAGTTTGTTCTGGGCCCTCATAATCCTAGACTGACTTCTGAGAGTATTATCTTTGTTTTCATGGTTTTCATCACTATAGGACATTTTAGTGGTATGTTGTTTTCTCATTAGTCGATTAGTGGCCACTAGGTTTTTACACTTAGTTTATTTTTTATATAATTATGGAGGACCAATCTCTCCATAGGTCACAAAGGTTGAAAAACCTTCAACCACACACTATGGAGCCTCCACCGCCACCTCGATGCTCGAGGATTGATTCCCGTGGTTCATACGAACTTACGGGCATAACGGAACCACCCGGAGAACCAGAGATCATAACTTAGGATCAACAGGTTCAGGATATTGTTGAGGACATAACTTATCAACAGTTTATCACACCGTACAACCCTCCTTTGACAAGACTTAGCGATCCTTTACTTGTAAGTGTCGATTCTCTAGGTCAACCACAGTTTAGTTCATATCGGTTTACACCTAGTTTTTTCATGGCTAGTTCAAAAGACGATACAGGAGTTCCTCGAACTCCTACTGCAGCTATTGCTTCGAGATTTTTCTCTGCTTCTCTTACAAACACATCGGTAACTAGCTTTTTGCAGGTTGCTTCTGCTTCAAGCCCTCCATTCAGTTTCAATACTGGTTCCTTAGGTATGTCTAGCTCTTCAGCTTCGACATCATCTACTCCTTTTGGTTCCACTGTTGAATCTTCCAATATCCCTTTCACAGGGATACCTTCGGTATTGTTTACATCATCTCCTTTCATACAACGGTCTCAGTCTAATCCACAGGTTACTCCACTCAGTCATGGTTTTCCTTGGTATGGAGGAAACATATCTCCTTCTACACATTTTATAGCCTCGATGCTCACTTCATCCACACCATTTGTGGGCTCGATGCATGTTTCATCTGTTACATCTATGCTTGGGTTTAACCCCTTCACAAGTCCTAATATGCATTCATCAAATGTACGAACATCTCATATACCTGTAGGGAGTATCCCCTTTTCACTGTTTGGTGGAGGGGGTGGTAATTTGTTCAACCCACATTACAGAGGGGATAACACCCAACCGCAACAGATGAAAAACCAAGGAAGTAATCCTTTTTCTTATGGTTGGAGAAATTTCATTAATGCTTTTAATTCACAACCGGTGGCTGGGGGCAACCCCAACCACTAGTACATGAGCCAGGTTTTGAATGGTTCCCCCTATCGAACTCCTGCTCATCAAATTCCACTGGAAAGACCTCATTTTCCCTTTCTGGAAACTTTGAACTTGCCAAATCTTTCAAAACTGACAAATTATCTGGTGCGACACCATCCCGTATGGCCACCAGTTCCAATTAAGTTGCCTTCTGACATTCCAAAGTTTGAAGGCAAGACTAGCGAAGACCCTGGTGATCATGTCACTACTTTTCATCTCTGGTGTTCTTCCAACTCTTTGGATGATTATTCCATTAGGTTGAGGCTCTTTCAAAGGACGTTGACTATTGTCGCACCTAAGTGGTACATCGAACTACTTGCCACAACCTATGGAAACTTTTGGGATTTGGAAACAGTCTTTTTGAACCACTTTCAACTTCATGTCCGGTATGATGCTGACACAGACCTTTTGTCAAATTTCAGGAAGAATAAGGCCACTCACTTATCTTACCACATTCAAGAGTGGCGAAGGCGAAAGAGGCTCATCAAAGATGAAATTTCCCTAGAGTTTCTATTAGAGTGGTACTTGAAATCACTCCTTCCTTATATTTCTAAGGAAGTAGCAACTTCTGGAGTGTCTTCTGAGGAGGAATCCATCGTTACGACCCAACAACTTGATTTGGTATATGCCCAATCTGGGATCTTGTACGAGATTATCCCTGACGCTCCGAGATCTAATATAGATGTGGGTAAACCTAATCCCGAACCACATGCCGATGACATTGTGGGTTCAGTAGACACAACATCATTCAAAGCTTTGACCAAGCAAGTTCATGCTTTATCTGTAAAGCAGTCTGCTATAGAAGCAAATACAGTTGCAACTTCCCCTTCAACAACGGAATCTGTACAACAAGTGTAGACTAATCAAAATGGCCCTCGATATCCCAACAATAATAAGAAGAAGGGTAGTAAAGGGGAGGGGAGCCATTAAAAACCCTAAAACACTGAAAATGTAGAGGAGGGAAAGAAGGATAAAAAGAAAGTCAAGGTTCCTCGCAAGTTATGTAAGGATGACCACCTTACCCACCAGTGCCCTCTAATGGAAGAATCCTAGAAGCTCCTCCGTGAGAAAAAAACAGTTGTCCTGAAAGATCCATTCCCTCATGGACAAGACTCCGCTTCTGAAAACTCTAATGCTAGGGGCACACCTCGTGTCTCGTCAGCTGATCAGTCATTTATAAACATGATTAACTCAGATATGCTTCTGCAAACCCGAGCGAGGAACTATAGCCTAGATTTGTAGCAGAAAAATAATGAAGTTCTTGAATCATCTACTCCTCTCCACATTCAAAGACCAGTGGATTCGTTGTCGAAGATCCCTAAGGGTGTCTTCAAGAGGGATATTCACAACCCTAATGCATGGGATACTCCCAACTATTCTATAGTTGAGGATATGGTCCAAACTCCCTGTGCCATGTCCACATTGGAAGTCTTGCAGAGTTTTCCTTTACAACGTAATGCACTTCTTGCAGGGACCAGGAGCGTTGACTCATCTAATATGCTTGCTCAATTTGATATGTCCAATATCAAACCTTGGTTGTCGTATCACGTATCCCTCTAGATAGAAGTAGTACATGGCCCTAAAACCATTGGACGAATTGTGGTGGATGAGGGTGATTCTACGTGCATGATGTCTATTTCTTGTTGGAAATCCTTCGGCTCGCTTGAGTTAGATCCTTCTAAGACACTGCTTACTACTTTTGACGGAAGATATTTCAGGCCTCACGGAGTCTTACCATCATTTGATGTCAAACTTTCCAGTAAAGTAGTGTCGATGGAGGTTGAAGTATTGGACGCTCCTCTGAAGCATCAAACGATACATGAATCTCATACCACGTAATCTTGATTTAAACACTTTAGAAGAAGACAATCAATGGGAAATACTACCAAGGAAAACATACACATGAATTACAGACATCAAAACATTCATTTTAGGAATTTCTGCTCCAAAATCAAGTCTTCACATTTATATAAAAGGATGGGTTTCATTACATTTCTCAAAAATTCTCATCCAAAATCCCCATGCTTGGGTCTTATTCAAAACTACCTTTATAGGCTTACAAAAATAAAAAATTTCTCGGCTACTTCAACCATATGTGGTTGTTCAATAAATTCGCAACTACAACTGTTGGTAATAAATCATATTAACTACTAGACTTATGGACTATTTATTCAAAATAATAATAAAAATTGGAACTGATGAGGCTGTCTTCTTTTTTCACTTCGAGCTGCGCCAAGCAAATGCTTCTTTATTTAGAGATGAGCCGATGGGAAACTTTAGTGTGCTTCTAGTGCGAAACTCGGGTTTTCGAACTGCTTGTTGTCCTTTAGATTGAGCCATTTCAGGATGATTTGTAGAGATTGATGTATTGTGCCTTTCTTTTTCCTTCAGATTGACTCCCATTCGTGGAACAGTTTGTTTATGCAGTCGAATCTTATCAGGAATATTGATTTGATCTATGTCTATCTCTATTTATGATACCTGTATCTTCAGTCCCCAATCCACAATCAGAAAGCCGAAATGTGGGAGTCAGAAAGTTGGAACATGGAATACATAGCTTCAAAGAAATCACACCTCTGACTTCCGCAATCCGCAAGCCGAAATGCGGGCATCGAAAATTTGGAACACCAAATTCACAGCTTTGAAGAAATCGCGCCTCCAACTTTCCAATCCGTAGTGCGGGAGTCAGAATTCGGAACCCCAAATTCATAGATTTGAAGAAATCATGCCTCTGACTTACACAATACGCAATGCGGGAGTCAGAAATTAGATCCCCAAATTCACAACTTTGAAGAAATCATGCCTCCGACTTCCGCAATCCACAATACGGGATTCAGAAGTCGGAACCCAAAATTCACAGCTTTGAAGAAATCATGCCTGCGAATTCCGCAATCCACAATGTGGGAGTCGTAAGTCGGAACCCCAAATTCACAGATTCGAAGAAATCACACATCTGACTTTGGAAATCGGCAATGCGAGAGTCAAAAGTTGAAACCCCATTGAACTTGGGTCTTATATCCATTCCTTCTCTTTCTGCCTTTGGCGCCTTCGCGGAAAACTAGCACCATCGATCATTCCCCATCTCCTTCATTCTCTTCAATTGATTTCTCTTCCCACAATAGATCTATCTCTATCTCCAATCTCGACCATTCAATATATTAAGAGTGGAAGACCTCCTTTTTATCATTTTTCTTATTGTAGCTTGTTCATCCTATCAGAAGCTATTGATATTTAGCCATTTTTGGGAGTTTTTTCTTCTTCTTTTGGAGTAAAACGTTAGTGGGGAGGCTTGAGATTTCGGTAGGGGGTGCCCTCACCTTCCCCTGTGGGATTTTTATTAGAGGTGATAACAACGGCTCCAACCAGGGATGCTATCCTCCCTGTGAGGTAGCAAGAACAATAGACTAGTGTCATCCTATTTTCTTTTCCCCTTTTTTATTTATTTATTTTATTTTATTTTTGAATGAATGAAAATAGAACTGAAGAATAGCTGTATGAAACTCAAAAAATTGTAATATACAATGAGAGTGGGTTAATAGATATTTTTAATTGAAGTAATGTTTTAAGAACCGTCTAATTACGGGTCCTTTTCCCACTGGTTCACCATCCTTGTCTTGCAAAATAAAAGCATTATTTCCATGGTAAGCAATGACTGTATGATGTCCCTTCCATAGATTATCAAATTTTTGGGCTTGTTATTCTCTTCTATCATTCCATCTCAGCACGAAATCTCCCATTTGGAAATTATCAACCTTGGTTCTTTTGTCAAAAGTCTTCTTGACCTTTTCTTGAGATATCATAGATTCAACATGTACCCTATCCTTGGATTCTTGTATCTCAATCAGCTGATTGGATCTCCTTAGCTCAATGTTTGGTTCCTCTTCTTGTTCCTGTAGCAATCTCATCGCAATCCCTCTGAGGGAATCAGGGAATATCACCTCTGTTCCATACACCAATTTGAAAGGAGAATCTCCAATGGATCTCTTGGAGGTGATTCTATCATCCCACAGAGCGAAGGGTAACTTGGTATGCCAAGCCCTGTTATTTTCTTGCAACAACTTATTAATGATCCTAACTATACTTTTGTTAGATGAATCATCCAATCCATTTCCCTGAGGGTAGTAGGAAGTAGAATTCATTGTAGAACTTGACCATTTTCTTGGATTTGAAAGCTTGAGCATTATCAGTGATTATTTTAATAGGAAACCAAACCTGGACATGATATTTTCCTCCAAAATTTTTATGATGACTATGGCAGTGTCCTGTCTAGTCGATACTGCTACAATCCATTTGGTGAAGTAATCTGTGGAAGTCAATATCCACCTATGTTTTTTACAGGAGTTGGGAATGATTTCAAGAATGAAATATAGCCCCCACTTCTGGAAAGGGGTTTCTACAGAGATTGGTTTTAAAGGAAAGGTTAGGGGCTTCGTTTTTCCTTCAAATATTTGACATTCTTGGCAAGTAGCTACCTATTTATATGCATCATTGAACATAGTGGGCCAATCAAATACCGACCTAAGAATCTTGTTGACAATGGCCTTCTAGTAATGATGTCCTCCACAAACACCTTTGTGAAACTCTCTGTTATACCTCAATATTACACAGTAAACCCTAGTGTCGCATCCTTACACCAAGCGACCTAAACGACACTTCCCATTAATGATTATCTAGACACCCCAGAGTGAAGTCTATTTCCTGAACACTGAAAGAAACATCTTACCTACCATGTGTCACCCAGATAGACCCAACCTGTAGGAATTATCACGCTCTGCACATCTATGGGGGTGCGATAATTAGGGTTACCGCATTTTGCTCCTACCATAGGGCGCGATAATACCACGTTATGCTTAGACCTGGGGGCATGATAATCCAATTTTATCCTTTTTTCCATGGATCTTGGGATCTTACCTTTCGAGATATCTTCTTGGGATTGCGAGCTCTGATTTGATCCCAACCCCTCTCTCTATTTTGTAGGCCTGATCCACTAAACACTCTCTAGATCCATTTTACTCTCCTTTTGGTTAACCCTTCCCAACACTATAAAGGAGAGGCCTTCCATGGGCCAAAGGGAGGACTTTTGGAGCATCAAACCTATGATCATACGCCTTTTGCAGAGATAGCTAGAGGAAGGACTTGGAGCTGGAGTTGGCTTGGACATCAAGCAACCTTTGTAAGAATATTCAAGTTGTAATAGAGTTAACTTACCTTGTTTCCCAACTCATGTGTGTTGATTGCATTTCAATTTCATGATTTGTATTTATATGGATTTAGATTCTAACTTGTGATTCAGATAAATTGGAGAATTGTATATGCTTTTGTATTGTTTGATCTCAATAGGTTCATTGCGAGGACTTCGGGATCGGAACGAAGAGCGGGACAAAACATCAAGAGTGAAGGTGAGTTACTTTCTCTCATTCTATTCAATACAAGAACTCTGAAATACTTGTTAATATAGGGAACAAGATCACACTTGTTTCATTTTTGTCTTAGTATAGAGTTAGTATTTCTCACTTTATCCTAAGAGAGATTCTTCTTATCCATAGGAAGAAATATATACAACAAAAACTGGGGACTCCGCTGGTTTGAACCCCTTTTCCTTGAGTTCTTTTACTTTCATTCATTTTTTTATTGTGAATATTCTCTTCTTTCAAATCAGTGGTGAAATTTGGCCTCTTTGACCTCCATTCACCCCCCTCCCCTCTGCATCAGACCTCTGTCGATGATCAGTGAGTCCTCTGGGCTGGAAAACCCTTGAAAAGTTCACAACTTTTCTTAAACTCCCGCCCTTACAATTTATTACATAGCGGTAATTACTAGTTTACCGCTACCCTTACTCTTTTTAGAGCGTGATAATCCATCATTACCGTGCCTGGGTTGTTTACTACCACGCGATAATCTCTGCAAAAAAAAAAAAGAATTTTTCTCATTGTTCTTGGTTACCTTTGGCCATTTTTTTTATTTCTCTGCTTCTGGTTGTTGCTCTGATATTTATCAGACATTTGTAACCTTCCCAGCTGCAGTATAGTACTTGCATTCCATCTTTTTGAAGTTTGTAGACACCTTGGACATCTTTGGGTTCATGGTCATTGTTATCACTATACCTACTTATCCATTACCTGTTATCTTTTGTCTACATACCTTGTCACTTTTCATAAGCTGCAAGTCTGTTGTGGTTTGATTTTATTTGTTTTATGTTTCCATTTCTTGAGTTAGTGGCACCATACCCATTTTGATCACCTACTCATTATTCTTGCATTGGCTTGTTCCTTTCATGATAGTCAAGTTTTGCTACTATTTTCCTTTCCTTGATTATATAGTTTTTAGGACTACATAGTTCTTATAGCATAACTTTCATTTTCGTTATCAAAATCAACATTGAAAATTTTATTTTGGAACATTGTCTTGTTTTTGTTGAAAATATCAAGTTTATAATTTTTTGCATATTAGGAAGTGAATCACTTATCATTGGTTGTCACACAATTTTACTCACTTTTGAAGCGTCATTAGTTGTAGATCAGTTGCATTTTGAAGGTAGTTTCCTTAGTTTTTCTTATTAAAAAGAAAACAAAAAGTTTGTTTTTAGAGTGGTTTGTTCATTGCTTTTGAAAAAGTTCATGCATTGTGATTGAAGAACTCCCCCTTTACTTTAGTTAGATTTCATCGAACAGAAAGGATCATTTCGATTCATCTTCAGTTGCATGGTTTGAGTCATCACAACATCACAAGTTTCACTTCCATTTAGCCGATTGAGTAATACAGCCCTTAAAATTTACACTCCCTAACTCAACACACTATAACCTCACTTGAGGAGAAAAAGAATTTTGTTAGTTAGGTAGGACACCGAGGATAGGCATCCAAATAATTCCCCCTTTTCATTTTCATTTGAGACATAGTTGTTGTCCTATAGGGTGCTAAAATCCTCTAGTATATATTGACATGGTCATCGACCAGTTTGTGGAGAGGGACTCCCTTCGTTTCGGGGGTAAGCCGTGAGGATCGGTTCCGGAAGGACTGTGTGGAATAACACACTCCAATTAGCGCCTAAGGAATATCAATCCATTGTCTTCCTTGTACTCTACCGTATAGGTGATATAAGGGTGATAAGGAAAAAGTGCCAGTATCTTTCTTCGACATGCCATGAACGAGGTAGGTTAGTAACTTTTCTTCTAGGGCTCTTTACCCCAGATCCCTTTCGGTAGAGGGATATCCTTCCATTATTGGTCTCTCATTTTGTATTGTTTGACTTGGATTTCATCACCTTGCGAAGGATACAACTTATTGAGGTCTCCAACTCTTAGTTATGAGGTTTTTCTTTCTATTTCATCTTCTTAGAGGGTCATTTTTCTTTTAGTGTTGCTTGTTGGCATTCTAGCCACCTTTTTTTTAGATCGCTTACTGTGACGTTGGTCTCAGTGTAGTTTTTTGAGCTTACTTTTTTGGCCTTTGAGCCTTGCCTTTTTCTAGCTCCCCTTTTGCACACTTGACCGCTTTAAGGATTTTTTAGTTCATTCCTACGAGACTATCCCCGAAACTTGTATTCCCATCATTATGTTGGATCCATGGAGATCACGAAGAATACAAGGACGAATCCCACCACCACCACCATGTAATTTTGGCCCACCTGCATCATGTATTCTTGCCCCTAGCGGTTGCGGGGCTGGTCAAGGGAATGTTCCACCACCTATCTGTACTACATCTTCAGCCCCTTCTAGTATTGGAAGAACGCCAAGTCATACTGCTGGATCATCCATGTTGACTGGAGGTTTATCTTCGGCCACCATCCATACCATTTCGGGAGGCGGACAACCGACTACTGGAACCATTTATCCTAGCAACCAACCCCCTCCGGGTGGACCATCAAACCCACCTGCAGGAGGACAACCATCCTTTGGGAACACTGGTCCTAGTCACCAACCTCCTCCCATTGGACCATCCAATCCACTAGCTAGAGAGAAACCTCTTGGTACCATCCAAAGAGGGGTTACTCAATAAACACCTCCATTATTTCCATCGGCTCAACAAGGCCCTTCATTTGGAGGAATTCCACTTGTTAATGCCCCCACTGGCACCATTCAACAACCCTCTCAATCAGCAGCATTTGCTCAGTTAGGCACGTATAATTCACCTAGCAGCGGACAACCTCATGCTGGTATCCCATATGGACCCCATTTCCAACATCCCTCATCGGGTACACTTCCTTCTTGGGGATACCAAATCCCACAGAGTGGGGGATACTCTTTGTTTGGAAACTGGAATCAAGCTGGTGGGAAACCTACTCAAACTTTCATTCCACACAACTTGAACTCTGGCATTCCCTATCCTTTGGCCGCAAATACTCCAGGGAACCCACCTCTTCAGCCTCCACCTCTTCATCAGGGTGGAACCAATATCCCATGGACACCATTCTTTCAGGCATCCCCTAACCCTAGTATGGGAAATCCTCCACCAAATCAAGGTGTTGGAAACATTCTTGGGATGCAACAATCCCAGGGAACCATACCCCAACAAGGAACAGGAAACATTCCTGGGATGCAGCAATCCCAGGGAACCATACCCCAACAAGGAACAAGAAATATTATTGGGACACAAAAACCCCAGGCTACTATACCCGTTATCCCTACTCAGCAGAACGTTCAACAAATGGAAACTACTGTGATTCTGAATCAGACAACCAATCCCATGATTTCGAACACACAACCAATTAACCAGATGGTCTACTACCCTCAGAAATTCCAACAGTATCCCATGCAGCAATATGTTGTACAGGGTCCTACGGGCATCCCTACACCATACAATTACTACTCATACCCGCAGCCCAATCGTCAACTTCCCTTCTTGGCCATGCTAGACTTACCCAATTTTTTTAGGCTTATTAACGATCCCATATGGCATGAACCACATTGGCCACCCATCCCAGCCAAACTGCCATCATACATTCCCAAGTTCGATGCCAAACTCGGGGAAGACCCCAAGAACCATGTAATGACCTTCCATCTTTGGTGTTCTTTGAACTCATTGATGGACGAATCCATTCGGTTACGGCTCTTTCAGTGTACGCTCACCGGCACGGCAACAAAATGGTATATCGAGCTGCCACAACACTAATTTCATGATTTCAATACCTTGGCCATGCAATTTATGACACATTTCCAGCTCCCCATCCGGTACGAGACTGGAATAGACCTGTTGACCTCATTACATCAAACCAATTCTACACATATCTTAGATCATATTCATGAGTGTCGTCGACGCCACAGTTTAGTTAAGGCACCAATTCTAGACCAGTTACTAGTTGATTGGTTTACGAAGTCATTTCTGCCTCCCATCGCCAGGAATATTTCCATGGGAGGACCTATCACGGAGGAACAAGTGATTTTTCATGCTCAATATATGGATTTGGTATATACCCAATCCAGAACTTTATACGAGCTTATTCCCCCTCTCCACCCCAGGCTGCTCCTAAAGCTTCTACCTCTCCTGCTCCTTCCTCGGAGGTGAATGTGGTTCAATCCACGTCACAACCATTCAGGGGAAATAAGAAGAATAACCGTGGAAAATCCAAGAAGTCTTCTAACCAACAGGAGAACCCCAAGCCGCAACCAACCAACAATGATCCCAAACTACATCGGAAAGCAAAGTTTCCCTGCCTGATTTCCCAAGAATATCACTACACACGTGACTGTCCTTACAAGGACGAAGTCAACAAATTTGTCAAAGGATCCTCCCGCCCGAAAGTGTTAACCAATCCTTTCCCTCATCAGTAGCAACAGATCGTTACCCACGATTCCCCACAAGGGGGCAATCCAAACAACCCACCCTGCGGAGAAACGTTCGCAAACCGTGAAATTTTGATGACGAGTAACGAAGAGATTCATATATCCACTCGAGTAAAGACATATGATGCCCCTCCAAGTTCAAACAAACCAGAGACAGCCAACGGAAAGTATCCTTTTGAAGATCCTTCTATCATCCCTCTCCCTAATAGTCATCTCCACACTGAGAGAACTATCACAGACACAGTGCTGTGCCCACCCAAGAGCACCATCCGAAAGGAGACATTTAATCCCAATGCGCAAGCAGCCCAAAATTACAATATTGTTGAGGACTTATCTCAAGCACCATGTGCGATGTTGACTCTCTAGGTTCTCCAAACTTGCCCCACACATCACAGAACCTTACTCTCAGCACTGGGGGCAGTGGACCCGGATACTTCAAACACAATTATGTTTAACTTTGAGTATTTTAAACCTCAGCTTTCTCACTAGTTAGCCTTTCAGGTCCAAACAAAGATTCGTGGAAACAACATTCATCGCATTGTCTTAGACGAAGGTGCTTCCACGTCGATCATGTCCTTGACTTGTTGGAGAGCCATAGGCTCACCTTAAGTTACAAATTCTCCCACTACTCTCAGAGCGTTTGACGGACACAGTTTTCAGCCGTATGGACTCATTCCTGCGATTAGCGTTGAATTAGGGGGCAAGACAATATCTATACACATCGAAGTCATATATGCACCATTAGATTATAATCTTCTACTCGGCCAGAATTGGTTCTACGCCATGACCGTCGTTGCATCTTCTGTCTTTGGACTAGTACAATTTCCTCACCAAGGGAAGATTTTCACTGTAGATCAGTTAGACTTCTGTACTTCAGACACTCATTCGAACTCCGCCCACACCATTCCATTACTGGGTCAGTATCAGTACCATCTCGAAGATGTTGGTGTTGGTCTTATGAAGGATTCCTCCCTCATCGAAGTATTCCCGGAGCTCAGATCCCCTATACATACCATCAACATGATATCGTCAAGTATCACCCCATCCAATGGATCTACTGATTCTTGGGTGATACCGAGTCATACAGAGCTTGAAAACTACAGTGACTCCATGCCTTTAAACAATAACCTCACAACTTATCAGGCGATCCAGTCAGCCACAGATTGGGTCGATCCTACTACGCATCACACCGTGGCATAGCTCTCGTCTGAGGTTGGCCCATCATTGTCACTTATCGATCCTCTCACACTGATTTGTTCTTCTGACGAGTCGATTATGGAGGTTATGTGAGTCGATGAACCACCTTGGGAAGATTTCCATCATCGGTCTTCTTTCCCTGCTATCTAGGCGATCGAGCAAGACACCAAACCCAGTAGTTCACTTGAAATTGTTAAACCCAAGTTTCCCACTTCATTTGACGATATATTTTCCGAAGGAAACTTGGCCAACTTCATGGAAACTACTCCCATTAACATTTTAGTGAGACCTGGTGTTGTGGAAAACATTCACATAGGAAAGAAATGTACTCCCACCGAGTTGGAGTTCTATACCACCTACTTTAAAACATTATGCGATGTTTTCGCTTGGATTTATGAATAAATGTCAGGAATAGAACCTTCCATCATGGTCCATGAGATCCAAAGTTTTCCTGGTGCCCGACTTGTTTAGCAGAAACTCTGACCCGTTCATCCCCGCAAGGCAACGACTATCAAAGCAGAAATTGAAAAACTTCCTCGTGCTGGTTTTATCTATCCTATCCCGTTGACAGAATGGGTGTCTAACATCGTTCCCGTGGCAAAGAAACAGGGTACGATTAGAGTCTATGTTGCTTACCATGATTTGAACAAAGCTTGTCTAAAAGACAACTATCCAACTCCGTTTATTGACCAGATTATCGATAACTGTGTCAGGAGTGTCATCTTTTCATTCATGGATGGCTTCTCTGGCTATAATCAGATAGAGATACTCCCTACCGACTAGCATAAAACAACCTTCATTTTCCCATGGGGGACCTTTGCATACTAAAAGCTACCCTTTGGCCTAAAAAATGTAGGGGCAACTTTCCAATGGGAATGTCATACGCATTTCACGACATTAAACATATTGTAGAACCATATCTCGATTACCTCCCCTCCCATTCTCAAACTCGGGAAGATCACCCAAATCATTTAATTGCCATCTTTTCCAAGTGCCGCCACTACAATATTAATTTAGATCCACATTGCTGTGTCTTTTGTGTCGAAGCCAGAAAACTATTGGGATTCATAATCTCCAAGGATGGTATACGTTTAGACCCAGAGAAGGTAGAATCCATCTTAGCTTTTCCTTCACCCATGAACAAACCAACACTTCAAAGTTTGCAAGGGCACGCAAACTTTCTATGCCATTTCATGTGCAATTTTTCCGAGATAACCAAAGGCTACATGAGGCTTTTGAAAAAGAACATTCCCTTTTTCTGGGACGACGAAGCCCAATGATCCTTTGATAATCTGTAAGCAGCCCTCACTAAGGATCCTGTGATTCAACCCCCCAATTACACTCGGGATTACATCTTATATCTCACAGCCTCCACTTCCACCATTGGCATGGTGTTAGTCTAGGAAGATGCCAATGGCATAGAACATGTATTTTATTATCTTAGTAAGAGTCTCCTTAACTCCGAAACCCACTTCTCGCATGTTGAAAAGGTGGCTCTGACTACAGTCTTTTCTATCTAGAGGTTCCACCATTACATTCTGCTCCACCAGACCATTGTCATAGTTGATTTCAATCCAATGTACTACATCCTCACACGTCAAGTGCTTGGGGTAAAATACTCTTGTTGGATTGTTATCCTTCAAGAGTTTGACTTTGAATTTTCCAAAGCAAAATCCAAGAAATCTTTGGTCTTCACAGAGCTGATGTGTACTGATGGTTTTAATTTGCACATGCAGGATCAACAAGACTCGGAAGAATCATAAGTTAAAGGTATCACAGGATCAACAAGAGCCGAAAAGACAAAGACAAGCCAAACTTAGGGAACCAATAAGAAACATGTCATCAAACCTAGTGCAGAACTCAGGACTGGAAGAAAGGTTGGATGAAGGGCTAGATGGAGTATCGAAATGCTTATGATTTGCACAATATTGCATTTAATACAGTTTAAAAATAACATATTAGGATCACTTTACATTTATGATATTTTAATTAATAAAACAAAGTAAAAGATAGCCTTATTGAACATAAATGTATTAAATCACAATAAATAGGCCGATAAATTAATGTAAATAAAATCATTATAAAGGACAACTCCTGGAGCCCAACAGGAAGCAAGCATTATAGAACCAGTTGAGGAATCAGAGTGGATCAGCCCGATGGTCATCCAGGATAAGAAAACCAGCGATGTCAGGAACTATGTCGATTTACGAAAGTTGAACGATGCATGCTTACACGATCCATTCCCTACACCATTTACGGATGAAGTTCTAGAAGGGGTGGGTGGTCAGGAAATATACTCCTTCACAGACGGATTCTCCGACTACCACTAGATAAATATTGCAAAGGAGGATCGGCAGAAAACAACATTCGTTACTGAATGGGGATGTTTTCAATATACGGTGATGCCATTTGGCTTGAAGAATGCACCAACAATTTTTTCAAGAGTAGTGGTTGCGGCGTTCAAGGATTACATCCATAAATTCCTTGCAGTATACATGGACAATTGGATAGTGTACGGGTTGGTTAAGGATCATGTCACAAATATAAGGTTGATGCTGGAAAGATATTGACAACACCAGATCTCACTGAACCTAAAGAAGTGCATTTTTTGCGCTCCATTTGGGATTCTGCAGGGGCACATAGTTTGCAAGGAAGGAACGAAGGTTGATCTTGCAAAGATCACAATCATTGTCGACCTACCACCGCCAACAACAATCAAGCAATTAAGAGCAACTTTGGGACACACGGGATACTACAGGAAGTTTATTAGAGGATATGCAGCAATCACGACTGTTGGCTTGGTTTTGCAACCAAGCTTAATGCAATGGGCACCTGCTAACTAGTAGCAGCAGTTTCAATAGAAATAAATAACAAACTAGTCTAAACTATATTAAACATGGATCTATGTGAAGTAAATAAACAAGCAATGGAAATATTATAGAAAACAAGAACAAGAAATAGAATAAAGAATAACTTTGTATTAAGAATAGGGGAAAGCAAGTGCTTGCAATGGTGATACCTCCAAATGGTGAAGATTGTTGAGTAGCTCCAAGGGTGAGCAGCTCCAAACTCCAAAGGTCCCTTCTCCAAGGTAGCTACAATGGCCAAAAGCTCATGGGAGATTTTGGCAGCATGAGGATAGGATGATGGATGGATGGAAAGTGAGGAGCCCCTACCACCTTTTTATATTTTTGGTGGTGGGGAATACCATTATGGTTTTTGAGGAAACCAATGGTATTGACCAACATGGTTTAGGTACCTTTTCCCTCCTTTTTCCTTTTTTGAATATTTTTAATATTTTATTCCCTTTTTAATATTTTTGGGAATTTTGGACCCTTTTTTAGGGTTTTTTATGCTTTTTGAGGAAAAATATTCATTTTGAGTGGAAAAAGGGGTGTATTAAGGTCTTTTGGTGACCTTTTGGTGGCTTTAGAGGCTCAAATGGTGGAAAAGTGGACAAATGGGTCATGTGAATAAGGAAATGAGCTAGTGAGCACTTTTTGGGTGTTAACAACGGCGTCGATGGAGAAGTTGTTGAAGAAAGACGCCAAGTTTGAATGGAATGAAGAGTGCCAGAAAATTCTGGATATATTGAAAGAAAAGATGGTTGCAGCACCCATACTAGCATTTCCAGATTGGACGAAGGAGTTCCACGTTCACATCGCGTCATCAGCCACACTAGGATTCATCTTGGCCCAAACAGGAGAAGGTGCAATAGACCACCCGATAGCATTTGCAAGTAGAAAGTTGTCTATTGTAGAGAATATTTACACAAACACAAAATGGGAAGGGTTGGCAATGGTCTATGCCTTACAGAATTTTCGGCACTATCTCTTAGGAGGCTACTTTATGATGTTCACTGATCACTCAACACTTAAATACCTAGTGAACAAGCCTGTGTTGGGGGGCGAAATCTGTCGATTGTTGTTACTCTTCCAGGATTTGATTTTGAGATAATTGTAAAACCAATGCACCTAAATGCAAGACTAGACCATCTGTCACGGATAGATTTCGGCGAAGAGCTAAGAAGCATTGAGGACGGATTGACAGATGAGTGGCCGAGTTCATCTCCACCCCTCCAAGATGTACTCATTGGTAGCATCAATTATCCCCCTGATGAATTGTTGTTCCTCATTGGAACGTTTGATCCGTGGTATGGGGATATCATACTCTATCTCCAAACCCAGCATTTTCGACCCGAACTCAACCACGATGAACGACGACGTGATACCCTTTATCACCATGGTGTCGATACCGTTATTCGACGTTGTCTAACTTTGGATGAGGCCGAACACATCCTCAATTACTGCCACTCTGGAGCATGTGGTGTTCATCTCTCTGGGATGGCTATGGCCTAGAAGATTCTACGAGTGGGATATTTTTGGCCATCGATTTTCAATTATTGCATTGAAACAGTCAAGAAATGTCCACCTTATTAATTCTTCCATAGCAAGAAATGCTCGCATCCTTCTCCACTTCACCCCATTGTTGTCGTCGGTCCATTTTCCAAATGGGGCATTGATTTCACGCATTGTAAGCCCACTTCAGCTGGGGAGCATAGCTATGTCATTGTAGCTGTTGATTATTTGGAAAAATGGGTTGAAGTGATGCCTACTTTTGCAGAATATGGTCAAACATCAGCGCAATTCATATTCAACCACATCATAGCTAGGTTCAGGGTTCCGCTGTCCATCGTAACCAATCACGGTTCCCACTTTAGGAACCATATGATTGAAGAATTGAGTGCCAAGTTGGGTTTCCATCATGAAAAATCAACCCTATACTACCCATAGGCCAATGACCAAGTCAAAGCCATAAATAAAGTTTTGAAGCGCATGATATAGTGCAATGTGGGTACTCATAAGTCCAATTGGCACTTATCTCTCTTCTCGGCATTATGGGCCTACCGAACCTCAGTGAAAAGTGCTACCAGTTTCACACCTTTTCAACTGGTGTATGGCCTGGAAGCCATTTTTTCGATTGAATGTGAAATTCCATCACTGAAGATAGCCATAGAGATACTTCCCAATATGACTTTCGAAGAGGAACGGTTTCTGTATCTAGCTAAGCTAGATGAAACCCGCCGCAACGCTGCTTTAGATAATGAAGCCCATAAGAAACACGTCAAAGCACAGTATGACAAATATGTTCAACCTCGAATTTTCAACGAAGGTGACCTTGTACTCACATATGACTAGATGCATGACAAGGAAAAGGAAAGCTAGAGTCCATGTGGTATGGTCCCTTCATTATAAAGCATGTATTGGAAAAAGTAGCCTATGAGCTAGTCGATTGTGATGGTACACCTTTGGCGCGGCCCCGTAATGGGATGTACCTAAAACGCTTCTATGCGTTGGTTTATCCCGCACGGTACTTAGCTTGCTTTCGGTTTTTTCTTTTGTATGTTTGTGCATGGATTTTATTTCATGTATCTTCATTTACCTCGACGTGTGCTTCTATGTGTAGATGTCTTCCTACTATGGATTCGCTAATGGTGCTAGCCGACACACCCAAAACCTTTCTTCCGCAGTATGGTTTATCTATTCCCCTAGTGGCGAGTTGGCATCTTCAGGAGGGACTTGCTTGGGCCTCGCAACCAACAACATCGCAGAGTACCATGCAGTCATCGGAATCTTAACTGAGATTGCTTCCCTTGGAGTCGACTCCTTATCATTATTTCTAGACTCCCAACTCATGGTGTCCCATTTGAATCGTGTATACACTCTTCGCGATCCTATTTTAATTCGCTTATTTAGAAGGGTATGCCTCTTGGAACGATCTTTTGATTACATTTCATATCAACATATACCAACAGAATTCAATTTTGTAGCTGACTCATTGGCTAACTACATTTTGGATTGGCATCTAGCCCATACATTAAAAAAAAAATACACCATAAATCAAACACACAAGCCACTGTAAATGAATAAATCATAGAAATAAGTCCACATGTATATAATCGCCTATAAAAGTATTTTTCTGAATACATATGATAAAGTTGTGTTTAAAGACAAAATTTGGGATTCCATCCCATACAAAATTTGGTTGTTTGGCCTACATGTCGTATACATTCCGTAAGAAAAGAGTAAATACTACTGTCTAAGGAGACCTATCGCAATCATCGCGACCCTCGCGCTCCTCATGCTGATCGTGGTAGCATACCATGGCTCTAGCCACCCTACGGAGGAGTAGGCCGATATGCCTAGGCACATCCACAGTATGCCGCTGGAGGTGGAGAGGGACATCGTCTATCCACATAGCGGGAACACCAAAGGTCAAACCTGACAGATTCTGCTCTGCATCATGGATACCTCCTACTTCTTCTTCATCCTCTTCTTCCTCCTCAGTAGTAGCTTGATGCTGGACCCCACCTCGACGCAGCAACGAATAGGCCGCTGGTATCCTTGGTCCACGATCTGCGATATGCACATGTGCATACGTCAGATCTTTTTACACATTAAAAAATCACTAAAAATCATATACATTTAAAAAGTTAAAACACATTGGTGAAGGTCATATACCTGAGTCGTCCCAATCCTTGTCATCAGGCAATGCCAAGTCAATGTCCTCTCAAAAATCCACCCCTACATAAGGGTAGTCCTCGATCATCACGATCTGCTCCTCAAGCCACGAGAAGAAGTCCTCACCGAAGGCTAATAATTGTGGTCCCTCGAGCCGCCTGCGTAGTCACTCCATCGACCCATCTGAGGCTCAGTCACAGGGCGAATAGGCATGGATATCTGTGGATGCATCAATGTCACCCTCTCCAAAAGAAGGTGACTGAAATACTCCCATACCCAAATTGGAGAGTATCTCCATTTATGCACTTGGTGACTTGTTCCTTGAGGTTGGATAATACCCCTTCACAACAGTTGAACAAAGTTGGTGCCATACACTCTACAGTGAGATTCGTTTGCTCTCGGGATGCCTGATGAGGGATCACACTACCCGCCACTCGGGTTATGGTAAACAATATAGTCCTCAATGGGAGCTCTATCACATCCTTGATGGCCAGTTTCCCACTTTTCTTTGAAGAACCCTGTTGGCAGTAACGAACAATTAAGTCATTTGTACTCTCATCTAAAGCCCTATGCCCCATCAGGTTCACCCATGCCCCTTTCTTAGAGAGGCCAATGAGAAAGTAAATATCCTCGAGTTCAATCTCAAGAGTATGCTCTCCAACTCGGAAAGCTTGAATGTCGGGCTCCCACATTTGTATTATGTGAGTTAGAATTTTGCCCTATTTTCGGATACCTTTGGTCTTAAAGAACTTCAACAACCCACATGCCTGCAGTGCATTTAGTGTCATTTGGTCATTTGCAGCCACCAAATCATCAGCTTCATGTTCCCTTTCCTTCCAATCGACCATTTTTCCTCAAAAGAAATGCAAACCCCTGCAAAAAGACAAGTAAAGCATCCATTAGCAAGCTGGAAGACTGATCTGATAAAAAACATAGGGAATTATCAAAGTTTTTTTTCCCTTTTTTCGCGATTATTGCGCTTGGGATCAGCCTGGCTGCATGGAAATTAGAAATTACCGTGCCCCCGAGTCAAGCTACAGAGCAGTAATCATGGAATTACCACGTTTCCCGATAAAGGGATGTTGTGATCACTCCAGATGCGAAAAAATCCCCCTAGGCATTCCTAAAAAAGTTATCAAACTAATGAGAAATCAAAAAATAAGGACATGAATTGAAAGAGGAGCCTAAGAGCTCTTACCTGGTGCAAACAGTTGTCAGAACGATGCCTTGAATCTCTGGACATGGTCACTTGAAGTTTTTCCCTTCAATAGGTAAAAATCCCTCTATGATCAAAAATAGCCAAGTTAAAATGGTAACTTTCTATTTTTACCTCTTGCTTATTTAAGTTACATGCCTATTTTTTGCTCATTATTTTATTTAAATATCTTTTTAGGTCAAATGTTTCACATTACTAATATCTTTTTCCAAGGTTTCATAAACCATTTTTGGCAGGATCTTTACACTCTGTTCACACTGGTGATATGTTAATGTTTTCACTTTCATTTGAGCTAACTTTATCTTTTTCACGCTCTGGATTAAAACCTGAAAAAGATTCCAAGCACCTTTTCACACCCATGTCGTGCTTGTTAAAATTAAGTAAACGGTGTCGATCTTAGTCGACTTTACTCGTGCTCATAAAACGATGAGGAAAGTATCATTTCATTATTATTTTATTCTTTTTTCAGACCGAAATGATTAAAAATTACGAAAAAGACCATCGGAGTTCTCTTTAAGCTCTTTTTAGACTCCCTCGTTTTGAAAAGATCGCCAAGTACACTTGTCTCTTTCACACTTGTAAAAGTATTTGAAAGGTCGTCTCTTCGGTGATAGGTTACCCCTTTTTCGACCTATCTAGACTATTTATGAGAAAGGTATACCTCGGTCAACTTTTGACTGGGAGAGTTATCTCAGGGATTGTTTTACACTTTTTCGGAACTGAGGGACTAAATTTACGAAAAGGTACATTCTGGGGCCTTCTTTAAGTTTTTTAGGCTCTCTAAATGTGAAAAATTGCCGATTTTTTCTTCCTTGGACTCATTAAAATTCAACATCGAAGGGCCCACTTTACGACGAACCCCTCCTTTCTCAGGTTCGTAAAACATGTGAGATCGGACTTGTCGATGAGATGAGCTATACCGAGCATCTGTTATCCTCTTCAAGCTCGTAAAACAACAAAGAGGTACTCGTCTATCATGTCGGGGGAAAATGTGAAATGAGTCAAGTTTATCTTGTTGGCAGCTTGTCAGTCGTCACCTTTGAACATGGCATGCATCTGCCCCTTGTCTACTTTTTGTTGTAGATATTTCTTCCTACGGATAAGAAGAATCCCTCTTAGTATAAAGTGAGAAAGACTAACTCTATACTAAGACAAAAATGAAACAAATGTGATCTTGTTCCCTATATTAAACAAGTATTTCAAAGTTCTTGTATTGAAGAGAATGAGAGAAAGTAACTCACCTTCACTCTTGATGTTTTGTCCTACTCGTCGTTCTGATCCTAAAGTCCTCGCGATGAACCAATTGAGATAAAACAGTACACAAGCATATACAAGGCTCCAATATCTCTGAATAACAAGTTAGAATCTAAATCCATATAAATACAAATCATGAAATTGAAATGCAATCAACACACATGAGTTGGGAAACAAGGAAAGTTAACTTTATTACAACTTGAAGATTCATACAAAGGTTGCTTGATGTCCAAGCCAACTCCAACTCCAATTCCTTCCTCTAGCCATCTCTGTAAAAGGCTTATGATCATAGGTTTGTTGCCCCAAAAGTCCTCCCTTTGTCCCATGGAAGGCCTCTCCTTTATAGTGTTGGGAAGGGTTAACCAAAAGGAGAGTAAAATGGATCTAGAGAGTGTTTATTGGATCATGCCTACTAAATAGAGAGAGGGGTTGGGATCGAATAAGAGCTGGCAATCCCAAGAAGATCTCTCGAAAGGTAAGATCCCAAGATCCATGGCAAAAAGGATAAAATTGGATTATCGCGCCCCCAGGTCTAAGCATAATGCGGTATTATTGCACCCTAGGGTAGGAGAAAAACACAACAACCCTAATTATCGCGCCCCCATAGATGTGCAGAGCGCGATAATTCCTGCAGGTTGGGTCTATATGGGTGACACGTGGCAGGTAAGATGTTGCTTTCAGTGTTCATGCAATATATTCCAGTCCTGGGTGTCCAGATGATCATTAAGGGGAAGTGTCGTTTAGGTCGCTTAGTGTAAGGATGCGACACTAGGGTTTACTTTATAATATTGAGGTACAACACTCTCTTATGGTCATTCTGGATTCATCTTCCAACATACATTTCAATAAAATACCTCCAAAGTCCTTCCAATAAAGGCCTCTATTTAGTATGGAAAATTTTGCATCCTTCATTATTTTTTTTATCTAGATTTTCTCTTATCCATCTGAGGGGGTTCTTGTAAGTTGTGCAAAACATATATAATGTCAGAGTACCAAGGTTATGATGATAATTTGTTTGATACCTACAATAGTGGGTCTTGAGCAGTATTCTCCAGCATGTGTGAGACCAATTTCACACTTAGGGAATCCCAATTTTCTTCAGCCATGAGTCTTGCCAGTCCCTTCCCTTTGACAAGCAGCATTAGGAACAAAAGCAACAACATGACAATGTAAAACATAAACATTAAAATCCTTTAAAATTTTGATCATGGTGTAGGCTTGTTTTTCCATGATATTGTATTTGAGCCCATCATCTCTGAGAGATCTGCTGAAGAAAGCTATGGGTTTCTCAGGACCCTCTTGATTTTTCTATATAATTACCCCAGCTATAGAATGCTCTGAAGGCAAAAGAAAAAATAAGAAATTCCTTTTCAAAATCAGGACTGATTAGCACTGGTGCTTCAACTATTGCCTTCTTTATATCTCCAAATGCTTGCTTGGCTTCAACAGTCCACCTGATTTGATTATCGTTTTTAAGCATGTTTGTAATCGATTTTATGATTTCTGCAAAGTTGGGGATGAATCTTCTTAAGAAGTTTACTCTACCAAGGAATGATTGGACCTCCTTTTTACTCCTGTGGAGCTCAATTTTCTGTATGGTGTCAACTCTGTCTGGGTCAATTTTAATTCCATCTTTAGATATTATATGACCCAACAACTTACCTTCTTGCATGGAGAAAGTTTGACTTCTTTGGGTTTAGAGAAATCCCAAAATTTCTACATTTTAAAAATACTTGGTGTAGATGTTTCAAATGTTCTGCATCATATTTGGAATACATAGTAATATCATCCATATATATAACCACGAACTTATTTGTTTCTTCTACAAAATCTATGTCCATATCTCTCTGAAATGTGCCTCCCACATTTAGTAGACCAAAATGCATTTTAGCATACATGAAAGTTCCCCAAGGTGTGGTAAATGTTGTTTTTTCCTGATCTTCTGGTAACACTTTTACCTAATTGTACCGTGAAAATCCATCTATCATGGAAATTCTTGCTGCCACTACAAATTTCTGCAAAATATGATCCATTTTGGGTAGGGGATAATTTTCTTTTAGGGACACTTTGTTTAGATTTCTGAAATCTATACATAGTCTGATTTCTCCATTTTTCTTTCTTATTGGGACTATGTTGGCTACCCACTTTGAGAATCTTAATGAGACTATGATTTTGGATTAATATAGTATCTTCACTTCCTTTTTTATAAGAGGGAGTAGCATATGGTTCATCCTTATTAGCTTCCACTTGAATGGTTTTTCATCTGTCTTTACTCATATGGTGTGTTGTATGATAGATGTATCATAATCCTTTAAGTCTTCATAACACCATGCAAAAACATCAGAAAAAATTCTCATTAAGTCAACATAGTCATCTTTAGTACCTAGGGTTATAGATTTAGATAGCTTGACAAACTTAGGTTCGTCTTCATCCCCAATGTTGCAGTCTTGTACTTCCCTGTGGTTTTGAACAAGTTTATGGTTTTTTTCCACATCATTTTTATCAAAAAAAAATTCTAATGGTACTAACCCTTTGGGGATATAGTATATTTTCAACTAAAGATTTCTTTCTTCCCCAATGTTGTTAGGAATTCTGTTGGATCAGATTCCCATTCTTCATTTGCATAGTTTTCTTGATCAATATGGGTATTGACAAACTCTCCTGTCATCTCTAGGAATTTCTTTACTGTTGATCATCCTCAAAGATTTTCCAATGTTAATTATTTTCAGGGACAAAAGGCCTATGCTTTATATTGATCATATAGGTTCTGGTGGGATAAGTAGGGAGTCGGAATCTACTAGCAGAGTTGGCCAATGTATCTGTTGTTGTGTTTTGCTCTCTAGGGATGAAGGAAATACTGTTTTCTATGAAAAAGTTGTCAAACATTTTCCAAACATCATTCCTATAGGCTCTCATTTTGGGATGTCTAGTCTCATAAACCTTATTTACTTGTTGGATTACCAATTCTAGATCTCCATACACTTTTATCTTTATAGCTTTCAGATCCTTAAGTGCATTCAACCCTAACAGTAAATCTTCATACTCTGCCACATTGTTTGAGCAATCAAGCATTAGTTTAAAGGAATGAAACATGGAGAATTTATTTCCTTCATATGGGGGGGTGATCCATACTCTTTCCCTAGATCCTTCCTTGTTTACAGCCCCATCAAATCTCATAGTCTAGAGATCTTTTTTTTGGGTTGTGACTGTAGCTTCTTTCTCTATTTCTAATTCACTGCCCCTTTTTACTTTTTGACCACTATCGTTTTCGCTTCCAAAGCTATCAATACATTGTATGTATTTCTCACTATTAAATTTGTCATCTGGTTCAAGTAGATTAGTAATTTTTAGTTCTCCTTATCCTAAACCAAGGTTGTAGAAAAAAAATTGAAGAGCCTATATCAGTGTCTACAACAAATATGGGATGATTTTTCAGGCTTACTTTTACTGCTTACTATATAGGACAATCTCTGTTCTCTATATAGTCTTTTGTTTTCTCCAAAAACAGGGATGGTGGCATAAGAAATATCCATTTGTAGTGTTCCCTTCAATTTAGATGCCCAAGATCTTGATAATAACATCCCAAATTTGGGTGGGATGTATGCCATTACTATATCCAATACCACATTATTCTGAGAGATTTGTGTCAGTGATACAACCATACCTTTGATCAAGCCGAGGCATTGTACTCTTTTGGATTCAAATGAGAATAAGTCTTTATAAGGTCGTGTGATTTATAATCCTAGAATTTCTACCACTAATTTTGGAATGAGGTTATGTGAGGCCCCAGAATCTAACATAGCATTATGTACTATATGATCATGTATATTCAAACTGATATATAATGGGGGAACATAATATTCTTGAGATATTTCAACATGGGGGCCAAACAGAAGGGAGGGCTTATCATCATGTAAATTAAGAGTGTCTGACTACTTCCCTTCTTCTCCCTTTACAATTTTCAAAACCTGATTTTTATATTTGGTATTTTTAAATAACTCATTGAAGGGAATTGAGATTTTGATCTTGGAGATTTCATTTTCTAAACTAAAATCAGAATGGGTTTTTTCCACTATTTTCACATTACTTTCATCTTTCCCTTCTGGAATTTTTTTAGGAGCTTCGACTCCCTTTTCAATTGTTTTATCATAGGTAAGAGGCTTTGGATCACCCTTCCTAGGGATTTATTTTATATGTTGCTGAGAAGTAGATGGCTCAGCAGCAGCCTTTCCTTGCTCTGATGTTACCTATTCCTCAAATTATGTTGTCTCTGAAATTCAAAAATTGCATTTTGGAAACCTCTTTGATATTGTTCAGAATCTGACTCTTCTAGGCTGTTATCTAACTGTAGAGATGATTGATCATGTTCTTCTTTATTCAAATAAAATTGGGGCTGCATCTGATTAAAGAGGTGGATCTGATCTTCAGGCTGTCCATATTCCTCTTCTTCTTCTATCAGGTTTTCAACAGAAGGTGGTCTAATTGGATGATTTTCTTCATTTCTAGGGATCCTTGGCTCTCTTCGTATTCCTTGTGGGGCAGGAGGTCTCTTGTAGTTCATGTTCTGAGCTTGAGCTCAAGAGTTTCTCTACCAGGGGGTTTGTTATCTAGGGACATCCTATCCACCAGCATTTCCATGGTTTTCATAATGTTATCACCCAAGATTTTCCTAGGCTGTGGTAGGAAAGACCAAGGGGTAACTTTTGCAAACCAATATTTAGTGGGTGGAAACTAGACTTTCCAACCGCAGGGAGGGATCTCCCTTTAATGCATCAAACAACGGGATATAGCTTGAATGGGATGAGATATCTGTCAAAGTGGTGGCTAGACCTTCAAATAATGAATTAAAAGGGTTTTGGTTGGTTTGAGTTAAGAACAGGAGGATAGTTGGGCATGGAGTCAACTTCGGTGGGTTACCGTCATCAATGGAAGATTTGGACCGCGATTGCAGGGGAAAAATGCAAGGTAGACATGGTTCTTTCATGTTGGAGTAATTAGTAGATGGAGGTATAGGAAGGAGACAAGTTTGGCCACAAGGCTAAAGCATTTAAGAATGAATTCTAACCTGCAACTTCAAGAGGAAAAGGGTGGAATACTTAGTCATATGCATCTGGAGCATGTGGGCATGAATTCTAGACCATGTAACCTTGATCTTTAGATACTGAAAAAGTAAACAATTAATGGAAGTACAAAGCAGAAACACATACACAGGAAGAAACATACATAAGAACACACATCACAGGAATCTCAAGCCCCAAAATCAGGTCTGCTCATTGAATTAAGAGGCCGAATTTAAATGGAGGCACAGAGGAGTAATCTCTCTCAAATGAAAACGTCCAACCTTTTGGTATACTTCGGACCTTGCCTTTATAGGCTTACTGAGTATCAAAATATCCTAACTAATTCAAAACAAACTCGGACTGGTAATGATGAGGCCGTTCGAGCTGAGCCACCCGAATCAACAGCCTCAGATTCTGTCATGCGCGGAGGAGAAGAATCACTTATGCTGTAAGTGCAACATTGGGCCATGGAATCCACCTGCTTGTCCACTGGATTAGGACATTTAGGTTTGATCAAGATAGGTAACTGAAACATCCCCCCTCCCTTCGGTGCTCTCGGACGTGCCATTTCTCTGTGAAAATATCCATTCCCCGCAACTGCAGTTTTCTCTGCAAAAATTTTCTCGATTTGCAATCACCCTTATGTAACATCCTTTCCGCAATGACCTTTCCGCAACCCACAATTTTCTATGTGGCATGCAAGGATTGGGACTACGTCCTTGTGCTTTTCTAGAGAACCACCTTTCTGCAATCCACAATCCACAATGTGGAATGCAGAATGCGGGAATTTACTTTTTTTCCACTTGGAAATTGTCGTTCCACAATCCGCAATGCAGGTTGCGGAATGCGAAAACTCATCTTTGCGTTCTTTGTGAAATTACCTTTCCACAATTTGCAATCCGCAATACGGAATGCGGGATGCAGAAACTATATTTTCACCCACTTGGTAGATTGCTTTTTCGCCATCTGCAATCCGCAATGCGAATTTTGGGAATGGGAAAAAGACTCTGCAGAATGCCATTTTAACCATTGATCTAATCCACTCCTTGATCCTACCCTTCCAATCTTCTTTGTTTGAGGAAGAATCTCCTATTGCTAGTTTTTCCCGTAGAAGAGCCCTCCTACCTTGTATTTTCCCATTTTCTCACTGCGACTCGGCCATTTGGCTTGGATTTGTTTGACACTTAGCCATTTTTGGGTTTCCTGATGCTTTATGTGATGAAACCGACCAATGGATGACCTTGGGGCTTTGGGTGGGAGCTTTCTTTCACCTTCCCTGGTGGAAACCATAATAAGTGTTAATAGTGACTGCAATTGGGGATGTTATCCTCCTTGTGAGGTAGCAAGAACATGTAGAGTAGTGGCCCTTATTCCCTTCCTATTTTTCCTTCTTTGTATCACAAAAATGGAAAACGACTAACTGAAAAATAAAACAAAAATGACAATGTACAATGGCGGTGGGCCGACGGACTTGCTTTTTTACTTGAAATATTGCTTCAAGAACCGCCCATTGACGACTCCCTTGCCAACTGGTTCATTATCTTCATCCTGCAAGAAGAAAGCATTGTTCCTATGGTAGGCAGTGACTGTATAGGGCCCACGCCAAAGGTTATCAAACTTTTGGGCTTGGTATTCTCTTCAACATCCCATTTTAATACCATCTCTCCCACTTGGAAATCATTTGCCTTGGTCTTTCTATCAAACGTTTTCTTGATCTGGTTTTGAGCTTCCGTGGCTTTAGCCTGCACCCCTTCTCTAATTTCTTCCCTCTAAGGGAGTCAGGGAATATCACCTCTATTTCATATACTAATTTGAAAGGAGAAGTTCCAATGGACTTTTTAGAGGTGATCCTATCATCCCACAGGGCCAAGGTCAGCGTGGTGTGTCAAGCCCTTTTATTTTCTTGTAGTAGCTTCTTGATTATCCTCACTAGAATTTTGTTGGAGGATTCTGCCAATCCATTTCCCTGGGGATATTAAGTAGTAGAATGGCCCAATTTGGTGTGGAACTTATCACAAAATTTGACCATCTTCTTGGACTTAAAATCCTATGCATTATCAGTGATTATATTAACAGGACACCCAAACCTAGACATGATATTCTCCTCTAGAAACTTGATGATGACTGTATCAGTGGCTTGTCTGGTAGGTATTTCTTCGATCCATTTGGTGAAATAATCAATGGCAGTTAGTATCCACCAATGTTGTCCAGAGGATTTGGGGAAAATTTCACCAATGAAGTTGAGCGCCCACTGCTGGAAGGGGGATTCCACCGATATTGGCTTCAGAGGCAATGACAAGAGTTTCCTCTTGCCTTCAAAGACCTGGCATTCATGGCAGCTAGCTATTTCCTTATAAGCATCCTTGAATATAGTAGGCCAATAGAACCCTGCCCTGAGAATTTTGTTAATAGTGGCCTTCCAGTAGTGATGTCCCCCACATACTCCTTTGTGAAACTCTTTCAATGTTTCTTTGGCCTCGTCTTCCACTATGCAATTCAAGAGAAAACCCCCAAGGTCTTTCCAGTAAAGACAATCACCCAGTATGCAATACTACACAGCCTTCATCTTGGTGGATCTAGCTTTTCTTTTTCCCATCTCAGTGGGTGCTTGCAAGTTCTGCAAAACATATACAACATCAGAATACCAAGGAGAGGACAAGAATTTGTCTGATACCTGAGGTAGTGGATCTTGGGGAGCTTCTCCCTATATGTGTGACAACAGGTTCATACTCACTGAATCCCAATTTGACTCAGCCATGATTCTGGCCAGGCCTTTCTCTTTAATAAGCTTCGTAGGTTTGATCTCCAGGTCATATTCCATTAGTGTAGCTATTGACTTTACCCTTCTACCTTCTGGATTAGGTTGGGTCAATATATATTTCACAGTAGCATTGGGAACATAAGCTACAACATGGGAATGTAGGAAATAAACCGTGAAATCCTTTAGAGTTTTGACCATGGCATAGGCTTGCTTTTCCATAATGTTGTACTTGAGCTCAACATCTCTGAGAGCCTTTTGTTGCTGCAACATCCCCCCCAAAATTTTGTAAATATTGGGACCCCTCCTTCTATTTTTTTCGAAGAAGCTCTCTAGTCTTTTGAAACTTGTCTGAACTTGCAAATCTTCTCCTTCTTCGGTGAATTTATGATTTTTTCTGCTAAGGAAAAATTCATTTTTCTAGTAGTGAGCGCAATTTTTTAACAATAAAATCGCTCATAGTTGTGCATCTTGTAAATGACAAAATTTGCGACAATAGCACAAATTTTAACCTTATTTTGGCTGACCGTGGCGCATCATTTAGTCTTAACTTTGCCGACCAAAGAGCGTTTGTCTTTTATCTTTTCTCCCAAACTCATAGCAATTTTTAACTCTAAATTCCTTGCCATTGCGCAGCTTTTAACATTAACTCGGCTGATGGTTGCACCAAATTTTAAATCTTAACCTTGTGCCGATCCGTCGCAGATTTTAGAGCTAAAGTGCCCGTTCATTGCGCAGAGTTTAGCCTTAACATCAACACCTCTTTTTTTGTGCCTTCCTTGGCCTTATTCTCATTTTCTCCGTCACGCCTTTTGGTCACAGGTTCTAAGACTAATCTTCCCCGCCATTGCACTGAGTTTAGCCTTAAAATCGTCGACCCCGTTTCAACCCCATCGCAACGTCTGATCGTAGAATTTAACCTTAATATGACCACCCACTACGCAAGATATACCATTTGAATCGCTGCCGTGGCGCAACCCATATTTTTGGTAAGTGTGAAAGTTAAGTTGGTAAGGGTTTTTATTGCAGCCCGTGTAGATTGATTGCTTTTCACATTGAGCCCCATGCCCATTAAACCTCCAACTGACCACCCCGTGGGGATTTATTTCTCATCCTATATATACGTAGAATGGGGTTCTTTCCATTCCATTATTTCCAAGAAGAAGAAGCGTTTTCTATTCGCCATTGGGAGCATTCAGATTGTCACTCACCTGGGTACGCGCATCGACTACAGAGATCCATCCTAAGACAGACAGGTAGGTGCACATTCCTTCCTTTTGTTTTTATTCGAAAGGAAACTCCGTTAGAAGCTCTTTTTCTCCTTTAAAGCTGTTTGTGGGTAGTCCTCGAGGCCAAAACCACGTCTAGCACTTGGATTCCCCCTATTTTTGTATGATTTGAGAGGACTTCTCTTCCTAGTAGGAAGACCTCCTGTAAAGATGATAGAGCACAAGGGTTGTTGTTAATGTTCATGTGAATCACTACCCAAAGGAGCCGCATTTTGCGCACATGCAATATGGCTTGTTGGTCGTTGTTTTTCTTAATGTTATGAAAAAGCTTTCTCGTGGTTTTTGTTTTATTAATAAAAGATGAACCTAGGAAAAATCCCTATCACAAAATTATATAAGGCCACTGATAGCACTAATACATTCTGTTAGCTCTATAGCACACATTCTATAGCATACGTAGGTCAGTCACTCTGCTAGTGTCCTAGGCATCCTTTGGTTTCCCTGGTGGAATCCTTAGCACACATTCTACTATGTAGCATGCATTGAAGGATATGTTAGTTCCTTGGAATACCATACTAAACTCGTTGTTGTATTGGATGATAAGTCATGCCCTAGATGATAAATCCCCTGCGTTAAGGCCACTGAAGAATCCGGGAAAATTCTTTATCCCACAGTAGCAACACTTTGCCGGATTATATTTTCAAAGAGCTAGTGCTAGCGGAATAATTGAATTTATCATAAGATATTGTCAAATGATAGCTAGCCGGGTTGGGTATTGTTTAAATACATTTTGATTCGTTGCATAAATGCTCCTCCTCATCACCATTGTCTCTGAAATATTGTTTAAATTGAAATCTAACACTTGTACATACTCAATTTTCTGCTTAGCACCTTAAATTTGAATGATGTGTTGATTCGCTAATATTGATTGCTCATAAATTTGTCAACTCCTAATTTGTATCATCCTCACCATTGTAGGTTTGACATGCATAGGACATCTGCCAGGCAGAAGGCTAAGCTTGTTGAGTCAGACTTGGATGTAGAAATTTTGTTGGATACATAGCTTGAAACCATGTTTGGTGATACACAAGCTGTCATCGGAGTAGCCTGAAGAAATGCCGCCCCAGAATTTCAATGGGGTGAGTTATACAGGTTCATCAGAGATGTACCACACCCTAATGCATATTTAGAAGAAAAAATGGTCCATTCAAATATCAAGAGGTCTGGCCTTCACAATGCAGTGACTCATCCCGAGCTATTTCCATGCTGAGATGTTATTGTCTAGATATTTCCTAATGTGAATACTTATACAAGATTCATTAATGATAAAACCGGGATGAATCTCGCGTCCTTTGCGCCAGACCACATCACGGCTACCTACAGGCTCCCCCAGGCTAAGGCTTGGCTAAACAATGAGTGGTTAGCAAAAAAAACAATAGACCCTTTGGCATCCTCCAGGAAGATGTTGATAATTGAAAGGAAAATTAGGCAAAGAGTCAACAACGAATATCAAAGTGTGCTCCTAAGGACTCCTTATAGACTTATTGCCTTGATGCTGAGACAAATTTTCGGCATGCCAAATGGAAACATTTTCAAGCTTGGTTGGGTGCCGGTAATGGTTCATGTATCCACGTCCAAAACAATCTTCAATTGGGCTGACGTAATCTCAGACAGCATGGTCTCACAGTTAACTGTTTCTCAATGAGGACTGACCCAAAAGAAAGTTGATTTCTTCATGTCTTCATATTTGATAGATTGTTTATTAAGCAAGCACCCTTTTCCTGATTTGGGTTTCATTTGGAGTAGAAAGGAGTCCCCTCTCTTTGTAGCTTATCAACTCACATGGGAAAAAAAATACGCAAATCACTACAAACATATTTGTGAAAAGCTCATCATGCCCCTGTATCATCTCATTTTTAAAGAGGATCCAAATTGTTTTTCTGAAAATGCCATGCCCATCATAGAAGAGTTTGGGGACTATTGCTTCTCCCTAAAGGGCACATATATTTGAACGAGTGGAGGATCTCAACCTCCCTCTTTGTTTCCCCGGTGTGTCATAGATTTTGTAGTACACAAAGAGGTTATAAGACAGGTCCTTGACACTGGTGGGGTCAACAAGATCCTCTGTGAGAGGAAGAAAGGTATGTACCCACCAATGCCCTTCACCATCGGTGCATATAGTCTCCAAAAGGAAAAAGATGGTGAAAAATTTCCTTAAGAATTTGGATTTTTTCATTTCAACACAAAGTTCTTTAGAAGCCATGACCCTAATGGAATAGTTGTCGAGCACTGTAACAATGTCAGAACTTCTTTTGAGTACATGCATCTTGGGGACAAGGATGAAGAGTGTCAGGAACCCAGCTGAGTTGGGAAAACGTTACCTCGCTAAGAGCGGAGCAAGTTCTAGTCCCAGACTTGTGGTTTTGAGCCAAAAGGAACGAGATGCAGCAGCATCGCAATTGGAGGAAGAAGAAAGAATCAAAAGGGAGAAAGAAGTCAAGCAACATTTAGATGCAAAAGCTACTAGAGCTCAACAAGAGCAAGAAGCAGAAGCACAGAGGGTAGAAAATGAAAGGGTTCAAGCGATAGAAGCTGCAAAATTACAGAGAGAAGAGTCCAAAAGAATCAAGCAAGAGGAGGCCAAAAAGTTACGGGATATGAGGGAGAAGGCCTATAAGGAAGCAACAGAGTTAGCTGAGTTAGTAGAGAAACGAGCAAGAGTCGAAGAAGAAGAGTCCAAGAGAGCTACGGAACAAGGCAAGTCTAGTCCACAAGCCATGGATCTGGATCTATCTACAATGAACCAACCAGGGATAGCTAATGAAGGGGTTGGCGCAATTGAAGAGTTAGCACTTACCCCATACACTCCTTCAAGGCAACGCCAAGTGGACAAACTGGATTCTGTCTTTTACAATAGCAAGAGGAAGGTTATTGTAGAGAGATCAGAGAAGAGGATGAGAACCGAATAAGGCTGATTGGAGATCAGAGTATCATAAACCTCTCTTTTTAAAGGGACTAACACCAAACCTAGTTTCACAGCAGCATGCAGTTTAGCTTCAGCTCAGGCTAGTAAAGATAATGTTGATTGACTAGTAGAAGAAGCTAAGCAATATAGAGAATTGTGTTTCAAAATAAAAGGTAACATGCAGAAAGAGGTATTAGAAGGAAACAAGTTAAAGTTTAGATGCAATAAGCTTCAAGAAGAGTAGAAAGAAATAGATTGGAAAATTCTCCAGCTCGAGAATAAAAGGAATGAGCTTGAAGTACAGTTGGCAATTTCAGAAGGAGAGAAGAGAGACTTGAAGGCTCACATATCATAATTGGAAAGCCATGAAGCCAACAATGTTCAGCAAATTGATTTTTTCAAGCCTCAGTTTGAAAGGATAACACAAGAAAAGGCAGAACTGTTAGAACAGCTCAAGGAGGCGAATGAAAGGAAGCAGGATCTAGCTACATTTTACAAACAAGCTTGCAGCATGCAATAAAAGACTAATCAATCGCTAGTATTGATTTTAGAGGAATTCTGTAGGATGAATGAAATGATAACAAGGATGATGACCATTGAAGTTGAGGTGCTTAAGGTGAAGAATAAGTACGCGCACTGCGTGGTAGAAATAAAGGAACAATTTGAGTGGAGGAAAGGGAGATCTAGATTACCCTCAAGCCTGGATGTTAAAACCGTTGAGGAAATGGACATGGACATAGGTGACCTTGAATTTTGTAGGGATTGTGGCAATAGGTTAAGTCTTGAGATCAGGAAAATAGTCAAAAGCTACCACACTTTGTACTTACAAATCCGGGAAACCCATGATAAATGTCATATGTTTTTTCCTCAAACCATTTATGAATTCCCTGAGAGAGAGGAGCATTTAGCAGAACTTTAAGGTAACTTTAATGCAGAACTAGAGTATCTGAAAAATATAGAGGCGTTAACCTCAGAGGACCTCCACCCGTTCATTGGGTAGACCGCTATCCACGCTTATTTTCTAGAATATGTTGCTCAGATGGCTATAGCAGGAGCAACAACTATCAAGTTAGATTTGCGCAAGCACGAAATAGCACTGAAAGTGATAATTTCTGCGCGGGGAATTACCATTTTGCCGGAAATTAGCCAGTGGGATAGTTATATAGAGGAAGCAGATAAGCTTGCAGTAGTAAGCGAGCCTGTTGGAGGGGCCGAGTCTACAGAAATAGAGAAACCAACAGAAGGAGCTGGACCATCTGGAGCTTAATTTTTTTATTTGTAATTTTGAGAAAAGACAGCTGGAATTTTTGTTTGTATAAATATATTGTAAAATAGCTAGAAATATCTTTTTTCTCTTTAGGACTAGAGGACAAAATTTTGTTTTCCCCTGGGGTTAGGTTTTGAGAAGAGACAAGTTTTGTAAGATCTATAAATATAAGAATAGAAGAGAAGTAGAGGAATTTTGGCAGGTGAAAGGATAGACGTATGCTATACATGAACTATTTTACTGCATCAATAAACGAAGATCTATTTTGCCTAAAGAAAGCCTGGATGGAGTCTTTTTGTGGAAACGTGTTGAATGCTGGCCAAATCATTTCTGCATTTTTCATACATTGGCTATGAGATCATTCTTAACCACCTGAATTAATTATCTGTTATGAATGTTTTCACTTTCCCAAGCAAGATTTCTGTGTAACAATGAGTAATGGAATGTTTGTATCTATCAAAGCTATCTTTGATAATCTTTTATTTTCTGCTACAAATGCCTCTATTTAATTTAACAACTATCTGTGGGATTCGTGGTTGCATTTCCTGTTTATTACTCATTCTTTAAATTTTCTCCTTACGAGGATAGATTAAATTTGCTTTAATAGTTTTAGATTAGATTTGTTTAACCACATGCACTTAGATTACAGCACTTGCATCTCATCTTTAAAATAAAATACATAAACGGTGGATCGGGCTGCAACCGGTAAAAGGAAACAAAATATTTAGATCTTATATAGTAGCCGGACCATTAACCGGATGGGTTCCCTATACCAAATGGTGAGAGATCTAATTGGGATTGCTTACCGGGGAGAATCCCTTTCTAATTGATGCTACGATTTTCGGGGCATCAACAGTTTTTGACACTAGAAGGAGGGTCACCAGTGCATGGCTGGTAGAGGAGATCCATTCATTAGAAGAAATCCCACTAAAGACCCGCTTGAAACAACTATTCCAGATGATTTTGTTCTGGAATCAAGAAACCAAGGAGATCTTAGTTCTGAAATTGAACAGCAAGAAACACTGTATGATGTTCCTTTTGCTGAAGTAGCGAATTTAAGAAGATACACATGTGCGTATGTTAGGCAGCTTGGTGGTTTGAACGCAATTCCCCTTCTTCCCAGAAGAAGATCCCCTAGAAGAGAAACACAGTACATGAGGGATTCAGTTCTTGTTCAGAACTTAGAGGATTTGGTAGATCTGTCTTTGGAAGAAATCATAGAACCCCTTGGAGAAATTGGACTTCAAAATCCTCCAAATCTAGAGGAACCTCATACTCCACGTAACTCTCCACCTCATACTCCACGTGATTCTCCACTGAATTATCCATGTAGAGCCATGGTTGTGCCAACATGGAGAGCAAGAGGGGCATTAAATTTAGCTAGGCCATTCCACGATTTGCCCAAAAATTCTAGAGAAAGTTTTGCCTAAATATGATTCTGGGAAGGGTGTATCTGCTGAAGATCACCTTAAAAGTTTCTATCTGGATTTTAATATTTTAAATTTAGAACATGAATATGTAGTTTGCAAACTATTTCCTTACACTTTTGAACCCAAAGATTATTCTTTGTATTTTATTTTACAAGCTAGTTCAATATCGAATTGGAAAGATTTCGAGAAATGCTTCTTAAAAAAGTACAGAATCAGAAAACAGTCACTACATTAATGAAAGAATTGTTGTCCATGAGAATGGAAAAGAAAGAGAAAGTTCAAGAATTTAATCAAATATTCACTACATTGTTGAACAATTTCAGTGATGCAACAAAACCCATTGAAGAATCTTTAGTTGAATATTATACAACAGCTCTTGATCCTCCCATAGCAATGTTTGTTACTAGAACAAAGAAAACTACCCTGATAGAAAACTTCAAAGAAGCAAAGAAGGTATAAGAACAAGCGGATATCATTGCTAAGCAAGCTCTAGATCTGGAAACAAAGCAAGCAGATGTTAAGAATCCTTTTCTGTTAACCAGAAATAAAGAGGAACCATCAATAGACATGGAAAATATGGTCAAAATGATGCAAAATCTCTCTAATAAAATTGTAGATCTAGAGAAAGATAAGGTAGCCAACACTTCCGGGAAGCCATTCAAACCTTTTTATAAGAAGAGAGAAGAAAGTGGACAGCCCCTCCCACCTATAAACAAGTTTGTTGTTCTAAATTTAAACGAAGTCGGGCACATGGATCATTTCTGTACCTTCCATCAACAACAACACTCAGAAAAAAGTTGTCCACAATGGATTAATTCGATGATCCTAGTAATGAACCAAATGCTAGATGTGCAGATAACATATCAGAAAGACCCTTAGGAAGGGCATATTTCTAAGAAGGATGAAACCACTCCTGAAACCACAATGCTCCTCTGGGATTGGGCACCCACACGAGAGTCTTCTTTTGAAGATCTTGCGGAAGAGTGTCAGACCGCAACAATCAATGTCACCACTAGAAGTAAAGGCTCGGTGCTTGATCAAACTAGTGATGCACATAAATCCAAAGTCGTGAAGGAAATGCCAAAGTGGCACATAACTGTTATCCAACTACTACCCAAGGAAAACCCAACACCTACAAAAGAACCAAACGCAGAAATATCTAAGCAGCCAAAGGTCACATTGAATAAAACGGAAAATCAGCCGAAAATTTCAAAATAATGTGATATGGGATATGATATAATTGAAGACATTAAGAAGGAAAAAGAAAACGTCTCTATATTTGATATGTGTATTCTGCCCCAACAAAGAAAGAAGTTGTTGGAAGCTTTTGACCCACAAACTAGTACTTCGATAGAAAATGCAGAAAGACAACCCTGAGATAAAGAAAGCTAGCATTGGCGGGAAATCTCGATCACAGACCTTGCCTTTCCTATTGACTTTTGAAATATTTAACCATAATGTGCATAATTGTTTGGTAGATTCTGGAGCTTCCTCAAATATCATGCCTTTGTAAATTTGCAAAAAAATTAATGGACAGCCAATTCCGTGTCCATCTCAGATTATACAATTAGATAGGACTGCTGTTAAAGTAATTGGCGAAATGAAAGATGTGCTCATTAGGTTGTCGGTAGATCCCAGAGTGTGCCAATTCATTGATATAATGGTAGTTGATATTTTTGAGGCTTATGGTTTAATATTGAGTAGGGACAAGTCTACGAAACTAAACGGTTACTTTGCAACAAATTGGTCTCATTTGTCGCTACCGTACCACAATAGGAAAAATCAGATTAAGATACTGATAGAACCCCACATGAAACAAAATGTAAATCCATTAGAGGAAAAGAATGAAGCTGTAGATTTCCCATCTTCAGTTTTGGGAAATTATTTCTTAGAGATTGAACCAGGTAATTATCAATCAGAAGATGTTAGCCATGTTTTAGACGAACAATCTGATCTCCTTCATTTTTCTCGGGCTGAAGATATTGGTTGTAACATAGTAGGATTAGCTACTAACATAGGTAGCAACACTAACTTAGTTAAAGCAAAAGATTTATTTTGGGTTTTATACTTTTACGGTTCCAAAACTCAATAAGGATCCGAAGCTGGTTGTGTTCTAATTGATCCTGAAGCCAACAAGCATTTTCTATCTTGTAGACTAGAGTTCGATTGTACGAATAACACTGCTGAGTACGAAGCTATGGTCCATGGTTTGAAGAAATCTATTAGTTTAAATGTTAAATATTTGAAGGTCTTTGTTGATCCAGAGATAGTTGTCAGGCAAGTAAGAGATATAATTCACTGCCTCTAACTGCACTTAAAAGGTTATCAGTCAGAGGTTTGGAATTTGATTTCATGTTTTGATGCTTTTAATATTAATTCCATTCCTAGATTAAGAAATGTTGTTGCTGAATTGTTAGCTACCTATGCTTCCAGATTAGTGCCTACTCATAACAAGTGCTCTATTGAATTGATTTTCAGGCCCTCTATTCCGGATAACATTACAAATCTCAAAGTATTTGATGACGATGATCATATCATCAACTTCTTAACAAATGAGGATGTCTTCCATGAAGCCATAATTGATGAAGAGCAGCATGATTCAGATTTGCAAAGTAAATATGTGGTCAAAGGAAACTTCATGCCCAAGGGAGTGATATCTCTCGAAAGTTTGTTCGATCTGCAGAACAAGCTCAAGAGGCCAGTAAATGCTAAAACTCACATCTCCTCCATGCAACATGAATTAGTAAATCTGGGTACAGAGGCTGAACCGAAATATGTTAATCTTGGTAAATGTTGTTCGCCAGGAAAGAGAGATAGGTTCATCAAGCTTTTTTGGCAGTATAAAGATGTATTTGCATGGACTTATGAAGATCTAAAGACATATGATACTCGCATTATTTAACACATAATACCAATGAAAGCAGATGTTAAGCCATTTCAGCAGCAATTAAGAAGAATGCAACCGACTCTTGAGCCTCTGATTCAAAAAGAGTTGAAGAAATTGTTAGATGTAAAGATTATTTTTAAAGTCCGACATTCCAAATGGGTTGCTAATTTAGTTCCCGTGCGTAAGAAATCAAGATAAATTAGACTGTGTGTGGATTTCTGGAATTTGAGTAAGGCCTCTGATAAAGACAACTATCTAGTGCCCGCCGCAATGGAGCAAATCTTGCAGATGGTTTCAGGATCAGATATTTTCTCCCTACTAGATGGTTTTTATGGATACAATCAAGTGTTAGTAGTGGAAGAAGACTGACTCAAAACCACTTTTCGTACAAAGTGGGAAACCTTTGTGTATCGCAGAATGCCTTTCAGCTTAATAAATGTAGGAGCTACATTTCAGCGAGCCATGTACATCGCTTTCCGAGGATTGGGCGGTCAGTGTGTAGGATTGGAAGGCCATGTTTTCCACCCGAGGCATATTTTTTATCACTGCATGAAATATGGTATCTCTTTAAACCCCAAGAAAAGTATTTTTGTTGTTCTTAAGGGAAAACTTTTAGGTCATATCATTTCAAAAAGGGAATATAAATAGATCAAGAGAGAGTTCAAGATATCAACAAGATTCTCATGCCCCACAACAAAAAATCTATGCAATCATTTATGGGCACCATTAATTTTTTTCGAAGGTTCATTCCAGATTTCCCTCAGACCGTTTAACCTTTGCAGCAAATGATAAAGCAGAATGTGCAGTTCAAGTGGAATGACTTGGAGAAAGTGGCATTTAAAGAAATCAAAGTTTCCATAGCTAATGCACCTTCTTTAAGAAGTCTAGACTTCGTTAAAGATTTAATCATGTACACCTTTTCTTTGGATGACTCTCTCGCAGTTGTACTCACGCATAAGGTAGAATCAAGAGACAAATACCCAATTTCCTTTATGAGCACTGGTCTGCAGGGTGCTAAACTGAATTACCCTATCGTATGATTTAGAATTAAAACCCGCCACCATCATCAAGGTTCAAGGGTTTTGTAAATTACTCACTGAGCATCCATTTGATGAATAACTGAATAGGGAAAATGAAGTGGAACTGAATCTGGTTGAGATATGTCCTATTTTTACAGCTCCTGAATCTTGGTATAGGGACCTAGTGCATTATTTACAGCAAGAATATTTGCCGGAACACTGGGGTTCTAAGCAAAGGAGGGCACTATGTCTCAAATCAACAGCCTATCAAATCATTGATGGGATACTCTTTAGAAGAAATTATGATGGGGTTTTCCTTAGATGTCTGGAGAAAGAAGATGTTGATAGTGTTGTCAAGGAACTGCATGATGGCCCTACTGGGGGACATTATTCCGTAGATACCACAGCACATAAAATTCTCAGAGCTGGGTATTATTGGCCCACCTTATTCAGAGATTCCCATGCTTATTCCCGGAAATGTGATGTATGTCAAAGAAGCACCGTGAGATTGACAAAAACAGTAGGACCATTGCAGATAGTCATCATCTCTAAACCATTCGAGCAATGGGGCATAGATGCTATTGGTGAGATAAACCCGAATTATTCGCTGCAGCATCAGTATATTCTAACGGCCATGGATTATTTTACAAGATGGGCAGAAGTTGCTCCGCTGCGCAAGATAAATGAAGATGCAGTTATCGAATTCCTAGAAGAAAACATCATAACCAGGTTTGGGGTTCCAATTTCCTTTGTCTTTGATAATGCAACTTATTTTTCATCTTTGAAGATAAATGAATTTGTTTATTAGAAAGGAATTAACTTACATTATTTAGCCAATTACTATCCCCAGGGAAATGGATTAGATGAATCTACCAATAAGAATCTCATTCGAATTCTTAAGAAAACTATGATTGAAAATCAGAGAACCTGGCATATAGCCCTCCCAAATGCTTTATGGGAAGACAAAGTCACCCCAAAGAATGCATTAGGAGTTTCCCCGTTCACCCTAGTCTACGGTAAGGAAACTATCCTCCCTTCGAATATTTTACTCTCATCCTTTCAATTGGACCAAGACTCTCGAGGTTCTAGCAGTCAAGTCCTACAATCAAGAATTGATACCCTATTGAAGCTTGAAGAATCTCAGCTTAAAGCCAAAGACCGGTTCCACCAACACCAAGACATAGTCAAAAGGTGGTTTGATAAGCAGAAATCTGGCAAGAGAGGTTTCGAAGTAGCTGAATTAGTTCTTAAATGGGACCATCCGCATGATGGTAAGGGAATGCACACAAAGTTTCAACATTTATGGGTTGGCCCATATCAGGTTTCTAAAAATCTTGGACCTTCGACATATAAGCTGAAAGACCTACAAGGAGAGGAAGTGATTCTCCCTCTCAACAACCTCGCTTTAAAGTAGTACTTTGCATAGTCCCATGGAGACTTTTGTACATAAATAAGTGCTTTTGTTTCTTTTTTTGTTTCGTTTTGTTGTTTTCTGTTTTTTAGTTAGTTTGGATTGATTTTTACCTTGCCCTCTTCCCAACTTTCCTTTATTCTTTCTTTAATAAATCCTAGTCCAACTCTTGGCTCATTGCTGAGACAGGTCTTCGAACAGATCTCAAAATCTTGAAAGGAAAATTTTCACTTATAAATAAAATTATCTCCGTGACTTTGATTTCACTGAGTGGCCTCTAGGAATGAAGAGATTCTTTTCTGTTTGGTCAAAATAACCCCGGTTAAATAACTACGATTTATCATTTTCCTTCTTACTATCCTGGGGCTCCATTCACTTTAACACTAATGACTATCGCAAGAAGTTTACTATGATGGACCCATGGAAAGGAAGCATGTCTCACAGATATATGGCATTTAAAATGATCCCATTGCTACAAATAAAACCCAAAAGGGGCTTATATAAAAGAGTCTGGTTTCCAGAAATTCTCGCCTCAATTAAAGCATGGCTGAGAGAAGCAAAAAGGGTTTCGAGCAAGGAAGTTGTTCAAATAAATCAGCCCAACAAGGTTCTTCTCTGTCCGTGAAGCATGATCACCAAATCAATCTCTCACTCACACAAAAGGACATTATGGATTGAAGAACCTAAATCAAATATTGAAAGTTGAAGAAACTTATTTCTGGAAGGCTCAAACGGAAAAAAGTCGTCAAATTAAGAAACATCCAAAAAGGATGCAGATAGCATGGGAATGAAGAACAAACGAATATGTCTGTGAGATATTGTTACAATCCTGTGGAGTCCTTTATTAGTTGACATCTGAAAGATAGATTTCAAAATGAACTCCACACTCTGGCCCCGAGAGAGTTTTAGAGAAGTCTAAGTCAAAGTTATATTTTCCCCAATTGACCATTATGTTAAGAGTGATCACTGCATTTGCAGAAGCTGAACTATGAAGGCATTTTGTTGCATATGGTGCTACTAATTTGTAAGTTTTCTGATCATGAGAAAATTTGTTTCAGAGATATGTGTTCACCAGTGAATCACCAATTGTTGTTGCTACAACATCCCACCCAAAATTTTCTAAATATTGGGGCCCCTCCTTCTATTTTTTTCGAAGAAGCCCTCTGGTATTTTGAAACTTGTTTGACCTTCCAAATCTTCTCCTTCTTCGACGAATTTATGATTTTTTCTACTAAGGAAAAATTCATTTTTCTGGCAGTGGTCACAATTTTTTAATGATAAAATCGTCGACAGTTGCGCATCTTTTAAATGACAAAATCTGCAACAATAGCGCAAATTTTAACCCTATTTTGGTTGACCATGGCACATCATTTAGTCTTAACTTTTCCGACCAAAGAGCATTTGTTTTTTATATTTTCTCCCAAACTCATCGCAATTTTCAACTCTAAATTCCCCACCGTTGCACAACTTTTAACATTAACTCGTCCGATGGTTGTGCCCAATTTTAGATCATAACCTTGTGCTGATGGGTCGCATATTTTAGATCTAAAGTTACCACTCGTTGCACAGAGTTTAGCCTTAACATCGTCACCTCTCATTTTGCGCCATCCTTGGCCTTAGTCTCATTTTATTCGTCACGCCTTTTGGTCGCAGGTTCTAACACTAATGTTCCCCACCTGGTGAGCTCCCAATATGGATTCCTAATGAGGGCAGTTGTACTAAGATCCTACTTTAATTATCAACCCGGGGGACGTACAAACTTTAGAGGTGCAGGCGCTATCTGTGCTCTTATAGGATAATCTTTGTCGTGGTTGGGTATCAGTATCAATGTTTTAAGAGTTGCCTACTCAATATGTAAAATTGTTTATACTAGGGAATTAAATACTGGAAAACAGTAAATCTATTTTAAAAAATTAAAATACTGAAAGCAGTAAATCTATTTTTAAAGACTTAAAATACTGAAAGCAGTAAATCTATTTTAAAGAATTAAAATGCTGAAATTGGAAGAGATAATCCTATGAATTTGTCTAATGCAGAATGGTGAATCTAGACTATGAAAGTGAAATGCCATAACAGATCTATTTTAAATTAAAGAAAGCAAGGTCTGTAATTACTTACACATAAAACTAGAATTCTAATCTAACATCTCATGATACACATATATTATTAAGAAATCAAAGAAATCAATCTCGAGAAGCAATTAGTCATGATGGGAAACATTCATAAACCTTAGATCTAAACCATGATTTTTTAAGGCAATACTAATATACATGGAATCGTTGTTTAAAATGTGCGTTAGAAGAAAGCAACTACAGGACAACTGAAACCATATTGCTGAACTAGAGAATGTGTTATAAATTACTACAGAATCAATACATCATTCAAATGCTTCCATATGCGATATAAATTTTCATCATTGTAAAACACATAATCGGAAAATACCTGAAAAATGGAAATCCCCTGACTTATGTGTTGGAGGGGCCCTCTCCAACCTGTACTCAGGAGAGAAAGAAACTTATAGACACTGGCTAGGATTTAACATCAATCTTCTATTAAAATATAAACTCCATGTCTTCACAAAGGTCTGTAACTCAAAAGTATCTCAATAGTGCAAAAACGTAAAACGATGTTTCTCCAAAAATGTCAACATAGACCTCTCGCTACTCAAGAGGTCCATATTTATATATTTCTTAATGTTAAACCTAACTAACTGTCTAAATGTCGATTCCCCTTGAACATGAGTGCATTCTCTATAAATCAGGAAATAGGGTGTCGAACTGCATGAATCGTCAGTCTTCTACATGTTTGTCCTTTAATGCTCCTAAACCTACTCAATCACACTTGATTTCCACATAATAATTTTATTGAATACGCATTTTAAACATACAAGAATAATCATCAAAAACAACTTCATTAAATAATTAATGTAAAACATTTTCCCCACAAATGAGTGTGTTTCTTCACCATTGCTTGATCTTTTATTGCAGGAAAAAGGTTATCAAATACCTGAAAATTGGACTCATCATTCTCTCCCATACTTGAAGGATTCACCCATCCTTGGGTGACTTATTCAATTCATCGATGACCTCCCTGATGTCCCATGCTACCACCCTAGGGATCCTTGCCTACCTGTGATATCCAAAATTCTGATCCTCATTGGCCCATGCTCTCCTCTCTTCCTCTTCATTAATCTCTCCCTTTATGACTGGGGAAAGAAAGAATGGGGGATTCAGCCTCATCCCTATCCATCTGAGTTGATTTCTTGCCAAATATTCTTTGTAGAGTGTGGCTTTGAAAAGAGCATCATCAAGCCTAAGGGGGGAGTGGAGTTCTCTTCTTTTCAGATCATTTGCCACTTTGCTCCACCTTTCCTTAATGGACTCATGAAATTCCTTCTATGTGCTTCAGAGTGTAATGTCAAAATGAGTCATAGCCTCCTGCTGTTTTGCAAAGAGAATGGGGATCAGTTCCTCATTCTGGGTGAGGATCCTATGGTTGTAGATTATCCCTTCAGGGTGAGTTGGCTCTGTTTTTATCATCAATGGGGTTTTCCATTTGGATGCGACATAGATATGGTAGTCCTGGGCTCACTCAATTTCGTGGTTCATCCACAAACATAATGCCCTCAACCGGAAATCCCCCACATATGGGTTTGGTGACTAGTTGGGCGAGCCAGAAACTACGAAATTATGCAAGAAGAATTCACTCAATTGGTCCTTCTCTAGCTCTGTGGAGTTCAAAGATGCATCCACAAACTCTCTGGGAGTGCTTATCTCTATAGGGAGTCCTTGCTTCAACCTCTGGAGATGGAATTTGCCCCATTTATCCTGTATATAAACTGCATATATTGACGATGACGGTTTGAGGTCCCGCAGTCTATCATATATGTTAGCAGTAGTGGCCAAAGCATCCTTCAATTTGGTAATCTCTTGGTCCTTTTTGGCTAATTCGTTTTGTGCTTCAGCCAATTTTTCTTGAAGCGTTGCATTCTTCTGCTTAGCCAACCGTAGCTCCTCTGCATGATGCATCTTCAGGATTTGTGTCTTCTCAGCTGAGAATGGGGGAGGTGTGGGCTAGCTTCCTATCCCAATTCTTAACGTTGCAAGCTCATTTCTGAGCTTTTCCAATTCTTCCTGTTCCTCAGCGAGTTGGGTAACGACCTCGAGGTTTTCATTATGTTCTGGAGGGTTCTCCTGGAAGTTTCCTTGCTCTTGTAAACTCTGCTCTTCTTCTTTATCTGTTTCTTCTTCATCATCCTGCATTTCTTGCTCATCCTGCTCCTCTTCTGTAGCGGGGTCTCTCTGATCTACCCACTGATCATCGTCCCCATCCGATACATTTTGAACAATGGGACTGGGTTCCCTACTCTTTTCCTTGTCTATTCGAATTCGGGACGCTTGGGTGAATCTCTTACTCCTTCTCTTTGGCTCTTTATTTTTGGCAGGAATCTCTGGGTTTGCCTTGGTGGAGTCCTCTCTTAAATGTTTGATTTTCACTAGGGTCTCTGCCACATGGTCCAGGTCAATCTTCCTTTTCGCCCCTAATGCAGAGGCAACTTTGTTCATTTATCTAGGTGGTATGCTAGCTACGGGTGTAATTTTCATCCTATGAACATCTTCTACGGATACTAGCATGAATTCTTCCCATGAAAGCTTTGGTATCTGCACCTTTAATTCCTCGCAAATGATTAACTTGATTAGCCCATGATGGGCCAAGGCATCCTCCTTACCTTTAGCCACCTTCTTGCTCATTTCTGCTAGGGATTGGAGCAGGTAAAATGGAATACTAATGATGTTGTTTGGTGGATGATGGGTTATGTGTCCTAACAACTCTAGGATCCGAAAATGAAAGATGGGAACATAGCTTAACCTACCAGAGCATGTGATGTACCTCAGAACAATTTCAGCCACATCCTCCCATGGCGCTGGCATGGAGAGTCTTTTGACTCCATTTTTGTCTTTGTCATAGACCTCTTCTTGCTCGAAGAATGTTGTTTTTGCTTCTTAGTTTGCCTCCCTGTCATCCCTGCTCCAATACAAACCCCTCTATAGACCAGCAAATTTGGCAATTATCTCCTCATCCAACTTGATACGTAACCCCTTCACTCAAGTGACGTACTATTCATCCTTAATATGTTTGAAGTTTCTTGCAAACTCTTGAGCTATCCCTGTATCGTATCCTCTCAATCCAAGGATGAAAGGCATCCAGCCTGCATTGCAAATGATCTGCAGGACTCTCAGGCTCTGATAAATGGTGTTGTGATCTTCTGGTTCAATTTTCTTGAAACCCTTTGTCATTTTAGAATCTCCTATATGATCAAACAAAACCAGAACTTTGGAATGTGGTTTATACCCTCAACTGGTCGGGCTCTACCTACAGGCTCGAGGATTGCAATGCTGGTTGAGTGAGCGCACTAGCTTTGGTATGTTGCTTCTCGAGAATTTCGAGCGGTTCCTTATATGCAAAATCGTGGAATATTATGCAGCCTTACTTACTATCTTTCTGCACCTATCCATTCCATCATTCTTGTACTTGCCATTTTTAATCCCTTTTTTCCCATGATCGATCTCTGTATTCCCATGATCAATCTCTGTACTTCATATGATGAGGGTTGCGATCATGATTTGTTGAGGGTGACAGGACTTAGGTAGCAATCATGACTTATTGAGTTCATTCTACCATGCCGCGGATTTAAAATAGAAGTTGTCCTCAACTGACTAGAAACGAATGTAGTGTGGGATAATGTTTTACCTTAAGAATAAAATAAAATCGTTCTAGAGATTACCTTGCTATGTATGCGTACCTGCATTGATGATCTGGTGTGTTTTTCATGGATGGTGGATTCTGTAGTAGATTTATGCATGCCAGTAGTTACGTGTGTGGGCTGGTTTTTCCTTTTTTCCCTTTTGAATTTGCTGAAGTGTCTTCTTTTGAAATTTGTGACAGTTGTTGATACGACTCATGTGATGATGCTTCATATTGGATGATTGCATGGCTGTATGTGACTAGTTCTCTTGAATAAATGCCAGCCTCACTTGAATTAATTGCAGGCTAACTTGAATAAATGGCAGCCCTGCTTGAATGAATTTCAGGCTCTCTTGAAGTATGGTCAGGCTCTCGTGATGATATGCTAGAGTTGAATGAAGAGTGTGCTTGGATTGTTCCTGTAGTGGTAGATATTTTTGCTGGCTCTTTTGAATTCATATCCGGCTCGCTTGAATTGTGGTTGATATTTTGCTTTGATCTTTCATAGGGATATATGTGGCCCTGTAATTTTGCTGTTACTTTTTATGAATTTTTCATTTCTTTCTCTTTTTTTGTTTTTTTTTTCCTTGTTTTTTTATACTTTTTTCTTTTTTCTTGTTTCTTTTTTTTCTAAATGAGTTGAATTTCACTGATTTGCCGCATCCTCTATCAGCATCAATTGTTGCTGGTAGAGTACCTATGTAAATTCTTCTTTTGACTGTGGTTTCTTGTAAAGTTTTAGGCGATGCCCATTCACTATCATGGGGAACTCCTCTTCATCAATTGTAATAATTCTCACAGCTCCATTTTCATAAATCTTCTGTATAATGTATGGTCCAAGCCATCTAGTGGTTAGATTCCCTTTGAATGTGTGAAATCTGGAATCGTAAAGTAGTGCCCAATCACCTTCGTTGAACTTTTTATCCTTCAGATGTTGGTCATGCCATTTTTTTCTTTGTTGTTGGATGATTTCGGTATGTGTAAGTGCTTGTTGGCAGTGCCCATCCAGTTGATTTAGTTGTAGCATGCGTTCATTTTGAATTTCTGATAGGTCAATATGTAAATCTACTGCAATTCTTAATGTCTTTATTTCAAATTCGATTGGCAGCATGACCTTTTTTCCATAGACTAGTTCATAAGGTGTGAATCCTGTAGTTGTTTTCCATGTAGTATTGTAAGCCCAAACTACCTCACTAAGTCTATCAGCCCAATCCCTTTTGTGAAGTTGGACAGTTTTTGTCAAGATTCTCTTTAATTCCCTGTTGGTTACCTCAGCTTGACCATTTGCTTGAGGGTGGTAGGAGGATGACTGTCTGTGCTTTACATTGTTTCTTTTGATCAAGTCTTTAATTAAATTTGATGTAAATTGTGGGCCCTAATCAGAAACTACTTCTCTTGGCACCCCAAACTTGTGAAAGATCTACTCAGTAAAGAATTTGGCCACATTGGTTTCATTTGCAATGGCACCAAAAATTGGTGAGCTCCCAATATGGATACCTAATGAGGGCAGCTGTACTAAGAGCCTACTTTAATTATCAACCCAGGGGACGTACAAACTTTAGACGCGTAGGCACTATCTGTGCTCTTATAGGATAATCTTTGTCGTGGTTGGGTATCAGTATCAATGTTTTAAGGGTTGCCTACTCAATATGTAAAACTGTTTATACTAGGGAATTAAATACTGGAAAACATTAAATCTATTTTAAAGAATTAAAATACTGAAAGCAGTAAATCTATTTTTAAAGAATTAAAATATTGAAAGCAGTAAATCTATTTTAAAGAATTAAAATGCTGAAAGTGGAAGAGATAATCCTATGAGTTTATCTAATGCAGAATGGTGAATCTAGACTATGAAAGTGAAATGCCATAACAGATCTATTTTAAATTAAAGAAAGCAAGGTCTGTAATTACTTACGCATAAAACTAGAATTCTAATCTAACATCTCATGCTACACATCTATTATTAAGAAATCAAATAACTCAATCTTGAGAAGCAATTAATCATGATGGGAAACATTCATAAACCTTAGATCTAAACCATGATTTTTGAAGGAAATACTAATATATATGGAATCATTGTTTAAAATGTGCATTGGAAGAAAGCAGCTACAGGACTACTGAAACCGTATTGCTGAACTACAGAGCATGTTATAAATTACTACAGAATCAATACATCATTCAAATGCTTCCATATGCGATATAAATTTTCATCATTGTAAAACACATAATCAGAAAATACCTAAAAAATGGAAATACCCTGACTTACGTGTTGGAGGGGCCCTCTCCAACCCGTACTCAGGAGAGAAAGAAACTTATAGATGCTGGCTGGGATTTAACATCAATCTTCTATTAAAATATAAACTCCATGTCTTCACAAAGGTCTGTAACTCAGAAGTATCTCAATAGTGCAAAAACGTAAAATGATGTTTCTCCAAAATGTCAACAGAGACCTCTCGCTACCCAAGAGGTCCATATTTATATATTTCTTAATGCTGAACCTAACTAACTGTCTAAATCAGGAAACAGGGCGCCGAGCTGCATGAATCCTCAGTCTTCTACGTGTTTGTCCTTTAATGCTCCTGAACCTACTCAATCACGCTCGATTTCCACATAATTACTTGATTGAATACGCATTTTAAACATACAAGATGAATCGTCAAAAAAAACTTCATTAAATAATTAAGGTAAAACATTTTTCCCACAAATGAGTGTGTTTCTTCGCCATTGCTTGAGCTTTTACTGCGGGAAAAAGGTTATCAAATACCTAAAAATTTGACTCATCACCACTGTTGCGCTGAGTTTAGCCTTAAAATCACCGACCCCATTTCAACCTCATCGCAACATCTGGTCATAGGATTTACCCTTAAGATCGCCACCCACTACACAAGATATACCATTTGAATTGCCGCTGCGGCGCAGCCCGGATTTCTGGTAAGCACAAAACTTAAGTTGGTAAGGGTTTTTATTGTGGCCCGTGCAGATTGATTGATTTTGACGTTGAGCCCCATGCCCATTAAACCTCCAACTAACCACCCCGTGGGGATTTATTGTTCATCCAATATATGTGTAGAACGGGGTTCTTTCCATTCCATTATTGGAAAGAAGAAGAAGTGTTTTCTATTCGCCATTAGGAGCATTCAAACTATCACTCACCTGGGTATGCGCGTCGACCATAGATAGCCATCCTAAGACTAACAGGTAGGTGCCATTCCTTCCTTTTGTTTTTATCTGGAAGGAAACTCCGTTAGAATCTCTTTTTCTCCTTTAAAGTTGTTTGTTGGTAGTCCTCGGGGCCAAACCCACGTCTAGCACTTGGATTCCCCATGTTTTCATATGATTTGAGAGGACTTCTCTGCCTAGTGGGCACACCAACCATAAAGCTGATAGAGCACAGAGGTTTTTATTAATGTTCCCATCGAATCACTACCCAAAGGAGCTGCGTTTTGTGCACATGCAATATGGTTTGTTGGTCATTGTTTTTCTTAATGTTATGAAAAAGCTTCCTTGCAGTTTTCATTTTATTAATAAAAGCTGAACCTAGGAAAAATCCCTATCACAAAATTCTATAAGGCCACTGATAGAACTGATACGTTCTGTTAGCTCTGTAGCACACATTCTACAGCATACGTAGGAGGGTCACTCTACTGGCATCCTAGGCATCCTTTGGTTTCCCTGGTGGCATCCTTAGCACACATTCTACTCTGTAGCACGCATCGAAGGTATGTTAGTTCCTTGGAATACCATACTAAAATCGTCGTTGTCTTGGATGATAAGTCATGCCCTAGATGATAAAGCCCCTACGTTAAGGCCACTAAATAATACGGGAAAATTCCTTATCCCATAGTAGCAGCGCTTTGCCAGATTCAATTTTCAAAGAGATAGTTCCAGCGAAATAATTGAATTTATCATACGATATTGTCAAATGCTGGCTAGCAGCGTTGGGTATTGTTTCAATGCATTTTGAGTCATTGCATAAATGCTCCTCCTTGTCACCATTGTCTCTAAAATATTGTTTAAATTGAAATCCAACACTCGTACATACTCAATTTTTTGCTTAGCACCATAAATTTTAATGATGTGTTGATTTGCTAATAATGATTGCTCATAAGTTTGTCAACTCCTCATTTGTATCATCCTCACCATTGTAGGCTTGACATGCATAGGAGATCTACCAGGAAGAAGGCTAAGCTTGCTGAGTCAGACTCGGACGTAGAAGTATTGTTGTATACCTTGCTTGAAACCATGTTTGGTGATACACAAGCTTTCACTGGAGTAGCCCAAGGAAACGCTGCCCCAGAATTTCATTGGGGTGAGTTATATAGGTTCATCAGATATGCACCACACCCTGGTGCATCTTTAGAAGAAAACATGGTCTATTCAAATATCAAGAGGTCTGGCCTTCACAAGGTAGCAACTCGTCCCGAGCTATTTCCATGCTCAGAAGTTATTAGCTCGATAATTCCTAATGTGAAGACAGATACAAGATTCATTAATGATAACACTGGGATGAATCTCGCGTCCTTCGCACCAGAGAACATCACGACCACTTACAGGCTCCCCCAGGATAGGGATTGGCTAAACAATGATTGATTAGAAAAGCAAATAATAGACCCTCTAGAATCCGCCAGGAAGATGTTGATAATTGAAAGGAAAATCAGGAAATGAGTCAACAACGAATATGAAAGTGTGCTCCTAAGGACTCCTTATAGACTTATTGCCTTGATGCTGAGCCGAATTTTCAGCATGCCAAATGGAAACATATTCAAGCTTGGTTGGGTGCTTGTAATGGTTCATGTAGCGATGTCCAGAACAAGCTTCAATTGAGATGACGTAATCTCAGACATCATGGTCTCATAGTTAACTGCTGCCAATGGAGGACTAACCCAGAAGAAAGATGATTTCTTCATGTCTTCATATTTGATAGATTGTTTATTAAGCAAGCACCCTTTTCCCGATTTGGGTTGCATTTGGAGGAGAAAGGAGTCCCCTCTCTTTGTATATTATCAACACACATGGGAAAACAAATACGCAAATCACTACAAACAGATTTGCGAAAATCTCATCATGCCCCTATATCAGCTCATTTTTAAAGAGGAGCCAAATTGTTTGTCTGAAAATGCCATGCCCATCATAAAAGAGTTTGGGGACTATTGCTTCTCCCTAAAAGGCACATATATCCGAATGAGTGGAGGATCTCAACCTCCCTCTTTGTTTCCTCGGAATGTCACAAATTTTGTAGTACAAAAAGAAACTATAAGACAACTCTTCGGCACTGGTGGGGTTAGCAAGATCCTCTGTGAGAGGAAGAAAGGTATGTACCCACCAATGCCCTTCACCATCGGTGCATATAGTCTCCAGAAGGAAAAAGATGGTGAAAAATTTGCTAAAGACTTAGGAGTTTTTCATTTTGGCACAAAGTTCTTTAGAAGGCATGATCCTAATCGCAAAGTTGTCGAGCACTGTACCAATGCTAGAACTTCTTTTGAGTATGCGCATCTTGGGGACAAGGATGAATAATTTTATTAGAGTGTCAGAAACTCAGTTGAGTTGGGAAAATGTTACCTCGCTAAAAGTGAAGCAAGTTCCAGTCCCAGACCTGTGGGTTTGATCCAAAAGGAATGGGATGAAGCAGCATTCCATTAGAGGAAGAAGAAAGACTGAAAAGGGAGCAAGAAGTCAAGCAGCAGCAAGATGCATAAGCTGCTAGAGCTCAACAAGAGAAAGAAGTAGAAGCACAGAGGGTAGAAAATGAAAGTGTTCAATTGGCATAAACTGCCAAATTATAGAGAGAAGAGGACGAAAGAATCAAGCAAGAGGAGGGCGAAAAGTTACGGGAGATGAGGAAGAAGGCCGATAAGGAAGCAGCGGAGTTAGTTGAGTTAGCAAAGAAACAAGCAAGAGAAGAAGAAGAAGAGTCCAAGAGAGATCTGGAATAAGGAAAGTCTAGTCCACAAGCCATGGATCTGGATCTATCTACAATGAACCAACCAGGTATAGCTAATGAAGGGGTTGTCGCAACTGAAGAGTTACCACTTACCCCATACACTCCTTCAAAGCAACGCCAAGTGGCCAACCTGGATTCTGTTTTTTGTCTCTTTAGGCACTAGAGGACAAACTTTTGTTTTCCCCTAGGGTTAGGTTTCGACAAGAGACAAGTTTTGTAAGATCTATAAATATAAGAATAGAAGAGAAGTAGAGGAATTTTGGCAGTTGAAAGGACAGACTTATGCTATACGTGAACTATTTTACTGCATCAATAAAGGAAGATCTATTTTGCCTAAAGAAAGCCTAGACGGAGTCTTTTTGTGGAAATGTGTTGAGTGTTAGCCGAATTATTTCTGCATTGTTCATACATTGGCTATGAGATCATTCTTAACCACCTGAATTAATTCTCTATTATGAATGTTTTCACTTTCCTATGCAAGATTTCTGTGTAACAATGAGTAATGGAATTTTTTGTATCTGTCAAATCTATCTTTGATAATCTTTTATTTTCTACTGCAAATGCCTCTATTTAATTTAACAACTATCTTTGGGATTTGTGGTTTCATTTTGAGTTTATTACTCATTCTTTAAATTTTCTCCTTACGAGGATATATTAAATTTGCTTTAATAGTTTTAGATTAGATTTGTTTAACTGCATGCACTTAGATTACAACACTTTCATCTCATATTTAAAATAAAATACATAAATGGTGGATCGGGCCGCAACTGGTAAAAGGAAAACAAATCTTTAGATCTTATACGGTAGCCGGACCGTTAACTAGATGGTTTCCCTATACCAAATGGTGAGCAATCTAATTGGGCTTGCTTACCAAGGAGAATCCCTTGCTGATTGATGGTACGATTTCCAGGGCATCAACAGAGCACTGTTGAAGAAAGCTATGGGTTGTTCATATCCTTCCTGATTTTTCTATAAAAACACACCTGCTATGGAATGCCTAGAGGCAAAATAAAACATAAGGAATTCCATGTCAAAATCTGGGCTGATCAATACAGGGGCTTCAACAATTGCTCTCTTTATATCTTCAAATGCTGCAGTCCACCTGACTTGATTGTCTTTCTTGAGCATGCAGGTGATTGACCTCATGACTTCTGCAAAATTGGGGATAAATCTTGATCTAGGTTATGTCCAGGAAGCATGAGGGGGACAACAGTTTGACTGAATGAGTCGGATTTGTTATGGCAGAAGCTTAAGAAACAGAATGAGCAAAATTAGGATCACACTACACAGATAAACAAAATATGCACGGACAATATAAAAGAATGCAAACTAATCTTCTCTATTAGATGTAAACAGGTAGATTGATGTATGTTACAATATTATACATGCTTATATAGAATTTTGAAATGCTTGGGTTCCTTCCTGTTACATTCAATTAAAAAGAAGTTAGAACGCTTCAATGATTCAACCGTTACAGTCAACTAGAAGACAGAGAAACAGTCTGTCGAAATTCGACAGTCACTGGTTGCATTTCGACGTTGCATGTCAATGTTGCGAACTGTGAGGTTTCTAAACATGTCGAAGGTGTAGAGTGTGTCGCAGTATGTCGAAATCAAGACTCGTCGGATTTGTGTCGAAATCAAAGCCTATCGAAATTGTTGAGGTTTTTGAAGTCATGTCGAAGTTGAAACTTGTCGAAGTTGTATCGACATCAATGACTTGTCGCAGTCAATGTTAGCATTCAACAACAATGCCAACTACGATATGGACTAGACCTCCTTCCTTAATAAATAATGGTCCCCATCATTTGCTCGCGAAGGTGAGGAAACTTGTCGGTTATTTCAGTAACAGAGTACCACTTTCCTTGAGATGGGAGCTCTCTAGATTTGGAAACCTGAAACAAGGGAATTGTGTTTGTCCTTGTAAGACGTACTCATCATCCCACGATGGTGTCGTAAGGAAGAGGCACCTGAACATCTGGATGGATGTATTCGTGTTCTGTTACAACAAGGGTGCATGGTATGGTCGAATTAGATCCACGTTGAAGACTGGATGCAAACCCAAGCATGCAAGAATGTCGAGCTGGAAAGCATTTTCACCAATCTGTCGAAGAATACTGTACGAACCATATCGCAAAGGTTTTAACTTCTTGAATGGACCAATGAAACACTCCTTCTTAATATGTAACCAGACCTTATCCCCAATTTGAAATGTATGAGAAATATGATGCTTGTCGTGTCGGGCCTTAGCTTTCTCATTTGCTTTGTGCAGCATGTCCTATGTTTGTCACTGTATGTTGCAAATATGTTCTCAAAACTTGACTACTTTATCAACTTCTCGTTGGTTATGGTAGGTGTCGAAGTTTGGCTGTGTTGAGGAGTTGATAAAGTCGATAGGCGCTAAGGGCTGAAATACGTAACAGACTTCAAATGGACTCTTTTCTGTAGAGCCGTGCTGAGCACGATTGTAGCTGTGCTGGATGTATGGAAGAATTTCATCCCATGTGCGTCGATGCTTGTGGTTGTACATGTGAAGCAGTTGTATAACCAAGTGATTAAAAACTTTTGTCTTTCTGTCGATCTGAGGATGGAAAGCTGTCGACAATGAGAGTCGTGTGTCCATCTGTTTCCGTAGGGTCTTCCCAAAGATGCTGATGAATATGGAATCTCGGTCAGAAATAATGGTTTTGGGTAAACCAAAGTGTTTCCAGACATGTGTAAAGAAGAGTTGAGTGGTCTGTTGCGCTGTCTTGGTCTTCTTACATGGTATGAGAATGGACATCTTGGAAAATCAGTTGACTACTACTAATATCGTTTCATGGTCGACTAGGAACTGGCAGAGGTGTGTACAATCCCTGTCGTCTATTAGGCGGTTTAGCAATGGCACAAACCATGCATGATCGAATGTACTTGTTGATGTAGGATTTAAGTGTAGGCCAAAAGAAATACTTCTGCAAAATAGAAAGTGTATTTGCTACTCCAAAGTGTCATGTAGTCTTGCTATAGTGCGCATCCCAAATGAGTTGTCGGTGCTCACTGGTTAATACACAAAGCTGGACAAGCTTGTATAGCAAGGTGTCTTTCAGGAAGTATTTAGAGGTCGACGACTTGTTAGTCTGCAACTGTCGATAGACTGCTGAGAAGTCACTATCGTCCTTATACAACTGTGGCCAAGTGCTCGTGTCGTATCCCTGCATACTCATCACTCTCAAAAGGAAAGTGATGGGTGGTCGATTGAGGAAATCAGCGGTAGTGATAGCTTTACCTTTCTGATACTTAATCACCAACTGGAATTGTTGTAGGTAATTAATCCACTTGATTTGTCGGTTTGTCTGCAACTTTGATTTTGTTGGAGTGAACTGTAGAGGCTTGTGATCAGTGAGAATGACCATTTCATTTCCAAGGATGTAATGTCTCCATTGCTTGAGAGCTTGCACAATGGAGTATAGTTCTTTTTCATACCTTGAGTATCTTCTAACTGTGTCGTTAAAAGTATCGGGATGAAAAGCAACTGGGTGACAACAATGAGTGATCACTACGCCCAAGGCATAGTCCGATGTGTCCGTCTCAATCTCAAAGGGCTAATGCAAATAAGGTAACACAAGTATTGGTGCAATGTAGAGCCTTTGTTTGAGCTGTTCAAAAGCTGCTTGATGTGTTGTTATCCATTGGAAGATAGTTTTCCCATTTCACTTCATCAATTGATTCAAGGGCTAGGCTATGTGACTAAAGCCGAGTATGAATCGTCGATAGAAATTCACCAAACCAAAAGACTTCTTAGTTCTTGAATGCTTCTAGGAATTGGCCAATATTTGAGGATCTGTACTTTGTCTAGATCGATGTGAAGGCCTGCAGAATCAATTACATACCCCAAATATTTTATGCCGATCATCGCAAAAGAGCTCTTTTCCATGTTTAGATAGAGTCGATGTTGTTGGAGAGTGTCGAGGACTTGTTGAAGATGTCCGACATGTTCTTCCCATGACCGATTGAAAATAAATATATCATCAAGATAGAAAATGACCCATTTTCCAATGAAAGGTCAAAGAATGTTATCCATATGTTGCATGAAGGTTGTAGGTGCATTGGTTAAGCCAAAAGGCATGACTAACTATTCGAACAATCCTTCCTTGGTATTGAAAGCCGTTTTCCACACATTTGAGGGCTCGGTGGGAATCTGATGGTATTGTATTGGAGAAAACTCACTACAGACATATGACTACCATAAATCTACTCAATTCTCAAAACAATGCTATTATAAATGAAAATGTTAAAACAATGGAGAAATGTAACCAACCTCGATCCAACGTTTAATGTAGATCCCCATTGGAGCTTTCAATCCACACACATCCAAGCACTTGTAATTTGCAAATTAGTCTTGACAAGAAATATCTAAGAAGTACATGTGATATATAAATAACATTAACATCATCAATAAAAATGGTCCATAATATCATAAGCAAATGAAACCCAATGTATAATAAATGACATTCACACCATGAATGGATGAGAATATGAGTATTTCTATTAATGAATAAGAAGAAGTACAAAGTGATACGACCTCTTGCCGACAACCAATCTGAACCAAGATCTAGATCAATCCACTTGTGCCTCCACCACTTCAATCCTCCATGAATGGCAAACTCAAACTAGAAAGGAGTTTGGAAGGTGAACATAACTGGTTCACAACTACAAGGATCAATGAGTGCAGACTCAAGATAGGGAAAAAATCCACCAGAGTGCCTTTACTATTCTCTTCCTCCTCCCGTCCATAAGCCATATGTGCTCAATATATAGTCCTCTCAAAGGTAGGTGAAAGGACTCATCGAGACGTTACTTGGGAAGATGGAGAGCCAAAGGTCACCAAATGACCGCTTTTTGGGAGTAAAAAGTAATAAAATAGTGGTTTTTACCATTTTACTTGATACCCGCGGGCTATAGGGATGCAACTCACGAGTACGCATGCTATAGTGATGCAACATGTGGGTAGGAACACAAATAAGATAAACTAATATCACTGAAGGATGAAAATTGATTTGAGTCACTGAAATGGATCCTACAGGCCAAAGAATGTTGATGCTCACAGGGTGGAAGATTTCTGTGTAACAGTTATCCCAACTTGAGGACGAGCTTAGTAAATAATTTAGCACCTTTCAGATAGTCAATGAGCTCGTCTATCCTCGGTAGAGGGTAGAAAATACTTACCAAAATTTGTTTGAGAGCTTTGTAGTCGATGCATATGCGCCAAGTCTTGTCTTTCTTCGGAACTAGGATGACTGTACTTCCACAAGGAGAGGAACTGGGGCGGCTATGACCCTTGTCGATTAATTCTTGGATTTGTCTGTAAATATATTCATTTTCGAGAATGGATATTCTATAAATAGATGAGTTAGGCAAAGAAGAACCAAGAAAAAATTGAATAGAGTGTTTTACCTGACAATTTTGAGGTATTCCGTCAGGAGCTTGAAAGAGGTTCTGGTATTCATCAAGAATATGGTCGACTTGTTGCTTCTGTCAGGAGCTGCATTGGTCGGTGACTTGACTCGTCACTGCAGTCTTCTTAGAATGTTGCAGATTGATCATGATTAGTGTGAACTTCTGAGCATGATTGATGAGCTTCTTTGTCTGCTTGAAAGATATCAGTGCAACCGTTGGTGTAGGTTGCCACTCTGGTATGCTGAACCATCGATTTCGGATTTTGACAATCACCTTCTGAGGCCATGACTGATAACTTCCATGTCTATCTTAGAGGTAAGGTTTCCCAAAAAGGGTATCGGCTATGGAGAGTGATGCCACGTCGCAAAGTAATTCATCTTCAAAAGGTTTTATGAAGTAGGCGAGCTTGCATTGTCGAGTGATCCATAGTTCTTTTCCATCCTTCATCCAACCGATGTTGTAAGGTTGAGGATGCAGAGTGGTAACAAGACCTAGTTTGTTTACAAGATCTTCAGAAATGAAGTTCTTTTGGCTATCGTTGTCCACAATCATATGTAATGGGTTACTCTGGACTCATGTCCGTGTATGGAACAAGTGTTCTTGTTCCCCCTCGTCGACAATAGTCGAGGCTGCTGGAATGCTCGATGTCAAAAGGGTCGTTGCGTCTGGATCAGATTTTTCCACCATCTTGTCAAACGTGTCGGAGTTCAACACTTTTGTCAAAAAATGTCTTCTGAGATTTTCATTCAAACGTTTCATGCAAGGATGAGTGGTGGTAACTGCACCATTTTTCGATCGGTGGTTGTTTTCTATGTTCCCTCTTGTGAAAAGGCTTCTTGCCATGAACTAGCTTTGGCGGTGTCGCATGAGAAGCTTTCAACTTGTCGAAGTTGGCTAGTTCCTTCTTGTTGGGTGTTCGTCCTGATGTCGGCTTTGTCATGAAGCATTATTTCACTTTTTTCTTGATTTCCAGTTTGTTGGTGTAGTTGAATGTATCCGCAAGCGTAGTGATGGTAAAAAATTCCATCTCCTGCAGGATGTACCGGGATGATCCGCTGATGTACTTCAGAACAAGCAATTTCTCTTCTTCTTGGATGCCAAGTCTATCCATGAGTCGGTAGAACTCGTTGGTGTAACTCTGTACTTATTGGTCTTTCCATTTCTTTAGCTGCTTCCACTTCTTATACTGCTGCTTGAGGTACTTGGGTGGGTAAAATTCCTTTCGGATGTGTTCGACGAATTTATCCCATGTGTCGATGGGGTCTCCACTTTTATCCATATTTGTCGAGAGGTTCTCCCACCAACAGTGCACAGATGTTGACATCTTTAAAAATGCAATGGTGAATTTTTCAGCTTCAAAGTTGATTTCCAACGTAATAGGATTCCAATTTTCTACGGATTCTGCATCAATCTTACCGTCAAGATTTGGTATGTCCAAATTCATTTGCAGTTTGAAGGGGATGATTTTATCGGAATGAGTTCTCGTAAAAAATACTCCGTATGTCGAAGTAAATCCCATGAGAATTTGGTTGAATTGGGCAAACATTTCAGTCCGTTGTCAATCCATATGTTTCTCAATAAGCTGTGCTCTCTCGTCTGTTGCATGTCTATCGTATGTTTCTTCTGTCATTTCTGGAGGTAGCACCTCCTTGGATTGATGTGATTGTGAGTGAGTTTGAACTAGCATAAGTCAGGTAACTTCGAGAGGAGTGTATACGCAAAACTTAAGCACGAAAAAAACTGAGTGCTCTGATACCAATGATCCAGGTCATGTCGAGGAAGCACAAGGGGGATAACAGTTCGACTGAAAGAGTCGACTCTATTATGGTAGAAGGTTAAGAAACAAAATGATCAAAAGCAGGATCACACTACACAAATAAACACAATATGCGCAGACAATATAGAGGAATGCAAACTGATCTTCTCTATTAGATGTAAACAGGTAGATTGATGTATGATACAATATTATACATGATTATATAGAATGATGAGATGCTTGGGTTCCTTCCTGTTACATTCAGTTACAAAGAAGTTAGAATGGTTCAACAGTTCAACCGTTACAGTCAACTGGAAGACAGAGAGACAGTCTATCAAAGTTCGGCAGTCGTTGGTCGCATATCGATGTCGCGAATTGTGGGGTTGCTGAACATGTCGAAGGTGTGGAGTGTGTCGCAGTATGTCGAAGTTGAGACTTGTCGGAGTTGTGTCGAAATTGAAACCTGTCAAAATATATGAGGTTGTCGAAGTCATGTCAAATTCAAAACTTGTTGAAGTTGTATTGACATCAATGACTTGTCGCAGTCGATGTTAGTATTCGACAACAATTCTAACTGCGATATGGATCAAATCTCCTTATGAAGTTCAGTGTACCTAGAAAAGATTGGACCTCCTTCTTACTCCTGGGGAGCTCAATTTTCTGTATTTCATCTATTCTGTCTAGCTCAATTTTGATCCCATCTTTAGATTATATGTGGCTCAGCAGCTTACCCTCTTGCATGGAAAAATTAGACTTTTTAGGGTTCAAGGAGATTCCAAATTTCCTGCACTTGGTGCAAATGCTTCATAGGTTCCTCATCATATTTAGAATATACTGTGATGCTAGCCATGTAGACCACTACAAATTTGTCTTTCTCTCCTGCAAAATCTATGTACATGTCTCTTTGAAAGGTGGCCCCTGCATTCAACAAACCAAAGGAAATCTTTGCATACATGAAAGTTCCCCAAGGTGTGGTAAAGGTTGTCTTGTTCTAGTCCTCTTTCTGCACCTTAATCTGATTGTATCCTGAAAATCCATCCATCATGGAAATTCTTCCTGCCCCTAAAACCTTCTACAAAATGTGGTCCATTTTGGGCAAGGGGTAGTTGTCCTTTAGGGACACCTTGTTGATATTTCTAAAGTCAATACATAGTTTGATTTCACCATTCTTTTTCCTCACTGGGACTATGTTGTCCACCCACTGTGAAAACCTCAAAAAGACTATGATTTTGGCTTCATACAACCTTTTTACCTCTTTTTCTATCAGCGGGAGCAGCATGGGATTAATCCTTCTCAGCTTCTTCCTGAATGGCTTCTCCCCTGTCTTGACTAGTATGATATGCTGGATGACAGCTGTGTCATATTCTTTTAGATATTCATAGCACCATGTGAACACATCATAAAAATTTCTCGTTAAATCCATATAATCCTTTTTTATACCTAGGGCCAAAGACTTTGATAGTTTGACAATTTTGGGTTCTTCATTGCTCCCAATGTTACAGTCTTCTACTTCCTTCGGATTTCGAGCCACCTTATGATATCTGGCTACATCATTTTCATCAAATAGTCTTTCCAGTGGCACCAACCCTTTGGTTATGTAGTTTTTATTTAGCTGCAAAATCTCTTTGCCTCCCAAAGTGGTTCTAAGATATGGTGGGTCAGGTTCCCATCCCTCCCCTTCACATTCCTCTTGATCAATATGGATTTGGAAAACTCCCCAATAATCTCCAGGAACTTCTTTATCTGCTGATCATCTTCAAATATTTTCCAGTTCTTAGTGTTGTTAAGGACAAATTGCCTAGGCCTCATATTAATCATGTGAGTTCTGTCAGGATAAGCAGGGAGCTGAAATCTGCTAGAAACATTGTCTAGAGTGTCGGCCATTGTATTCTTCTCTCTAGGGATGAAAAAGATATCATGCTCTGTGAAGAAAATGTCAAACATGTCCCACACAAAATTCCTGCAAGCCTTTATCCTGGGATGCTTAGCCTCATAGTTTCTTTTCACCTACTAGATTATTAGCTCTACATCTCCATAGACCTTGATCTTCTTAGCTTTCAGGCCTTTTAGTACATTCAAGCCTAACAATAGAGCTTCATATTCCGCCACATTATTAGAATATCAAAACATTATTTTGAAAGTATGAAACCTAGCACATGCATTTCTCTTATTGGGAGGGATGATCCATATCCCTACTCTCTTGTCGGGAGGGATGACCCATATCCCTACTCCAGCTCCTTCTTTGTTCACAGCCCCATCGAATATCATGGCCTAGTGATATCCTTTTGGGAGGGTGGTCGTGGCCTCTGATTTCTCATCACTTCCCTCTTCTACCTATTTCCCATCGTTCTCTATGTTAGCTGAGCTGTCAAGGCATTGTACCCCATTCTCATCAATAGCTTCATCATTTGGTTCAGGTAACTTGGAAACTTTCACGTTTTCTTCCTCTTAACCTGGATCATAGCACAGAATTGAGGAACCTACATCCATGTCTATGGAAAATATGGGGTGGTTATCAGGCATATCCTTGTTGCTTACTACATACAACAAACGATGCTCCCTGTACAACCTTCTCCTTTCCCCAAAGATGGGGATGGTGGCATAAGACATGTCCATTTTCATTGTTCCCTTCAACTTTACAGTCCATGACCTGGAAAACAACATCCCAAACTTAGGTGGAATATCAACCACTACTACGGCCATGATCATATTATTTTGAGGTATCTAAGTCAGTTATACCACCATGTATTTAATCATCCCTACACATGGAACTCTTTTAAAATCAAACGAGAATAGATCTTTGTAGGGTTTGGTTATTTCTAACCCAAGATTCTCCACCACTGAACTTGGCATGAGGTTATGAGAGGCTCCTGAATAAAGAATGGCATTATGCAAGATATGGTCATGTATGTTGAGACTGATATGGAAAGGAGGGACATAAATTTCTGAGGCATTTTCAACATGGGGGCTGTTTGTGCCAGAAATTGTTACTAAGGCTAGGGTAACAAGCCAACACAATCTCAAGAGTAAAACTCAATTCAAACTAGGGTTTAGGGTTTTGTTTTATATGTTTTTGGTCATAAACTTCAAGAGCATAAAGGGAATACATTCAGCAGATAAGCAACAACTAAATCATACACATATATCAATAAAGATGCATATACATCACAAGAATCCAACAAAAGACTGTAATGAAGTTCACACATAAAGGACAAGCACCACTGGAAATTACACATCAACCAGCAATGAATTTGTCATTCATGAAACTAAATAAGTTCAAACATGAAGCCAACACAGATCAGATGAAGGGGAAAGAGTCATATATTCATAGTTTCATCAATAAATGCATATAAGAGTTTACAGTACCTATCACTGAATAAGTCTGAAAGTACAAGCAGCTAGCAGACCTCCTGATGCTCCCAAAATCAGAACCCTTACAATATTTTTCTTCTCCTTCTAAATAGTTTTTCTTCCAAAAAAAACAGTTAGGTCTTTCCTCCTAACTCTCCATCGAATCACTAGGTTAGATAAAGTAAAATTTACATTTTTACAAAATTACAAGTTTGCTAAAAATAGCAAATTCTTTAACTAAAACAAAATGTTTGTCTAAAATAATCCCCTAACTAACAACTGCCTCATATCTCCTTCGCTGCCTCCACAAGAAGAGATATACCATCTGGACTTGAAGACCTTTTCTTTATTCTTTTATGCTTCTTCTCCAGCTCAGCTATCTTTTTCTGAAGGTGTTCATTTTCCTGTTGTAGAGTTTCAACTGTCTTTTCCAGCTCTGAACAGTACCTGTCAGAAGCCCTTTTTCTTCTAAGTGTTTCCTTTGCATCGACCACTAATTCTTGAAAATTGTCATGAACATCCTGAAAATCCTCTCTTAATCTTCTATTTGCCATCATCAAACCATCATTGACTTCCTGCATGTAATTCATTTGGTGCTTATATTGTTTGACAGTCTTCTGTAAATTTTCCCTGTCAGAATTAACCACTTTCTCTATTGCAGAATCTTGCTCTTCATTTGGTTTCCAAGGGATATCAAATTTCTTAAAAATTTCTGCTTCTTCTGTCAACAGTTTCTCAGAGGTGTCTTCAATGATGAGCTTTGGGTTTTCTTCATCTGCTACTTTCACTGAATTAATCTCCTCTTTTTTACATGTCTGCAATTTATCTATCTTTGGTTTGTCATCCTCCATGGTTTCTTCATCTATGATGGTCACTTTATCTGAGTTCAATTTAGGGTTTAATAGCTTTTTTATGTTTAACCTCAGCTTATCTTTCGACCTAGTTTTAGGTCTCCAGAATGTAGCTGCCTCTCCCATCATCTTCAGTTCTCTGCCTTGGTACTGAACAGAAGCTAATTCCACTACTTCCAGCTTATTTATTTTTTTATTAGGCCTCATGGTTTTTCCATCTAAAGCTTGAGCTTCTTCCATTTCAGTTTTGACCTTAATCTCAGAAACAGGCTGTTCTTCTTCTAACATGTATCCTTCATCATCCGAAAGGATTGTGATGGGGCTCCTTGGCTGAATGGGGATCTCTTCTTTAGCTTCAGGAACTAATTTAATGTCAACTTTCCTTTCCTCCTGAGGAGCTGCTACAGGTGATGGTTTCTTTTCAAGCAGTTCCTTTTTGTCTTCAAATAGTGTGAACTTGTTTTTAGTGTAATCTGGAACTACTTGGAGCTGACTATCATCCTGTCTCTCTTCTGCTAACTGTTTTGTCACCTTCTTAGCTTTAATATCATGTTTACTTGTAGTTTTGACTGAGTGGCCTAACTTTTTCATCATTACCTTCCCCTTGTCAGTCTGTCTTTTTGGTTGTTGGTCTTCTCTTTTAGGTTGAACACCTGAACAAAACAAAAAGAAATCCCAAGTCCTTCCCTCATGTTGCAGCACTGTATTGATGATCAGTTTAATGAGACCATGGTGAAAAAGTGACTGAGAAGTGTGATCATCATGTTGCTTTATTTTGCTTGACATTTTCTGCAGGCTTTTAAAGAAAAAGAAGGGCAGATTCATCTTAGAAACTCCTGCCATATGTTGAAGGAACCTGAGATGATATTTAAATACCAATGAATATATTCCTTCACAGGTCACATAACTTTGAAGTATTCTTATGGGCTCAATCCACTCCTTTCTGAAATTTTGAATGAAGATACCCTTATTCCAGTCAGGAGTCACATTAGGCAACAAGTACCTTTGGGCTTCAAACTCGAAAGGTGATTTTTTGAACCAGTTCTCACCCTCATTGCTAATCTCAGTAGCTTCTGCTATTAATTCCACAGATAACTTGAATTTCAGAGTATCCATCATAATCATATCATTTTTAAGTGCTTTAGCAAACTTGCTGGTGACCTGAGTATCGTAGCCATCAATCTTTTTGAAAAACTTTAACCAACCTGCTTGCTGAAAAAGTTCTGCACAGTCAGGAAGCTTCTGAATCCAGGTTAAGTCTGTGGGCTCAGCCCTATTTACCTTACCACTTTTGCCACTTTTCCCCATATTCTTCTTTTTAGTAAACAGGAACAGTCTGACTTAAGTTTCAAGAAATGTTTTGTAAGCTGGTTTCTTATGCTTTGGGCTCCTTTGAAATTTTCTATACACTTCTGGACAGACTTTCAAGTTCAATGTTCTCTAAGCAAGTGACTTCACGAGTCATAACAATTTTACACACTGTTTAAACCATTTTAATATACCAACAAAACACCTTCTGTGTAAGAATGAGCTTAACAGATGCTCTGTTCATGCACATTCTTCATACTAGCTTCAGATAGCTATTTCTGTGGTGAACTGCTCATTTTATGATCTATTCTATCATCTCCAGCAACCAATTTTTTTAGATAATTGTGCAGCGAAAAAGACCCAAATTTTCCAGCTATAAGGGTTTATATCGGAATACCTGTCAATTACTCATCTGTCACAGCTTACAGCTTCGTTTTGGGGGATCAACGGTCTCCTCTTATGAGAATAGGTGTCCTCATATCGTTTCTTTAACTGCTGGTGAATGAATTCGGAAGCCATAATTCTCGATGGCGTTAAAACACACCTGTCTTCTCTCCACAGCAACACAATATATCTTTTTAACAATTATCTCTCCTTCACGAACAGTCCTCTTCTATGATAATGCGTGTAGCAAGCGAAGTTTGACAGCTTAGACCGGGATTTGCTGGTTTTTGTGCAACTGATCCCGCATACCATGCAATGATGAGCTTGTTTTACTTCGTGATTAGCAACCAACTAAAATCATGCTTAAACTGCAGCAAACACGTGTTAAAACACTCACACAAGGCGATTAGACACTCCCATACTGCATCATGATTGAAATCAGTTCGAAAATTGAAAAAAACCACAGGCCGCGATATTCCTGTAGCGCGCCCTTTGTTAAAATTTTGTATAGCGCTACAAGAATAACTACTATGCCAAAATTTAGCGGTTTTTCAACTTTCTGCTAATTTGTCGGAGGTTCTAACAATTATTTGATTTAAGAAATAAGTTTAACCGTTCTCTAAACACATTAATGATTCTACTTTTGAAAATATGACTCTCATTAACCCCCTTTACAATGTAAAAGATCACCAAAATCAAATAAAATCTGAAAAGAATGGGCTCAAAACTTATTCAATCATCCATAGAATTTCTAAAGAGACTAAAACTAAAACTTAAAACCAAAATTTAACTGAGGTAGATTCAAAAACAAACCAAAATTGGAGAAAATAGATCAAAAATGAAGAAAAATTTACTGACTTAACATCTGGCTACAGCTGCGGGATGAAGTCCTCCCTATGAGGCTTCAAGAACTGGTAGACTAGTGCCTTCTGTCTTCAATCTAAACTTCCATTGGGCTATGGAGTCTTTATTCAATCTCACTCACACCGGTATATACAATGAAAAGTGACAATGATCCTCATTAACTGTAGAAATGTTTGAGGAATCGCCCATTGACAGGGCTGAGCAACTCCTCCCCTTCAAGGGACTGCAAGATGAATGTATTATTTTCCAAAACTTTAGATATCAGAAAAGGGCCAAACCATAGATTATCAAATTTGCCATGCTTACCCTTCTGTTCCTTTCTTGCATCCCATCTTAAAACCAACTCACCTTCTAAAAAATTATGTTCTTTAATATTTCTATCAAACCTGTTTTTCATTTTAGCTCTGTACAGCTGTGCTTCTTTGTCTACCTTCTCTCTATTTTGCTGTACCTCAATCATTTCGAAGATTCTTCTTTGTAAATCATTCGGTTCCTCCTGAGAATTCTGAAGGAACTTCATTACTGGAATTCCCAATTGCGCTGAAAATACTGCTTCTGTTCCATACACCAGCTGAAAGGGAGAAGTACCAATGGCTTGCTTTACAGTAATCCTATCTGCCCACAATGCATATTTCAACATTGAATCCCAAGACCTTTTATTATGTTTCAACAACTTCTTGATGCATTGAATGATATTTTTGTTAGATAATTCAGCCTGACCATTTCCCTGAGGGTAATAGGGAGTTGAGTGTTTCAGAATAATACCATTTTTCTCACAAAAGGCCACCATTGCCTTGGATTTGAATGCTTTGGCATTATCAGTAATCAATCTTTGTGGACAACCAAATCTGCTCAAAATATTATCTTCAATGAAATCCATAATCACCTTATCTGTAGCATTCCTTGTGGGAATAGCTTCCACCCATTTTGTAAAGAAATCTGTGGCAGTCAAAATCCAATGATGCTGGCCTGAAGATGCTGGATTTATTTCTCCAATGAAATCCAGACCCCATTGCTGAAAAGGGGCATTGACTGCAATAGGCTTCAAAGGTAAAGATAGTAATTTCTGTTTACCTGCAAATTTCTGACAGGGTATACAAGTTCTTACATGTTGGTAAACATCTGAGAAGAGGGAAGGCCAATAGTAACCAGCTCTCAAAATTTTATAGGCTGTTGTTTTCCAGTATTTATGTCCTCCACAAGCTCCTTCATGAGATTCTGAAATTACTTCTTCTATTTCAGCCCGATCTAAACATCTTAACAAGATTCCTCCTGGGTCTTTCCAAAACAATTGTTCTCCTATCAAACAGTATTTAGTAGCTTTCAATTTCAGAGATCTGGCGGCCTTCCTATCTAAGTGTTCTGGACATTGCAAAAATAACAAAAAATGAACAATATCAGCATACCAATCTGAAGATGAATAAGAGTCCATAATTTTTTCTTTCTCCAGGAATGCTTGCTTTTCTTTAGGTGCTGATTCTTCTACCATAAGATGTAATCCTAATGCTTGACAATTGGAATCAGCCAGCAGTTTGGCCAATCCTTGTCCTTTGATCAGCTTAGTAGGTCTGATTTCCACTTCATATTCCATAATTTTAGCAATCCACTTTCCCCTCTTCCCTTCACTATCAGGCTGTGTCAAAACATCTTTCACTGCAGCATTTGGAACAAATGAAATAACCTTGGAATGTAAGATATAAATTCTGAAATATTTCAAAGCCTTTACCAGAGCATAGGCTTGTTTTTCCAAGATACTGTATTTCAGCTCTGAATCTCTAAGTGTTTTACTGAAAAAGGAAATTGGTTGCTCTAATCCTTCATTATTCTTCTGGAGTAGTACAGCAGCAATAGTATCCTCTGAAGCAAAAGAAAAGGTAAGGAATTCTTTGGTAAAATCAGGGCTTACTAAAACAGGTGCTTCTGTCAGAGCCATTTTGATTTTCTCAAAAGCTGCCTTTGCTCCAACAGTCCATTTGACTTCTTGGTCCTTTTTTAACATTGTTGTGATTTGTTTAATGGTCTCAGCAAAATTAGGAATAAACCACCGTAGAAAGTTTATTTTTCCAATGAAAGATTGAACATCCTTTTTACTCCTGGGCAAGCTAATCTTCAGTATTGCTTTGACTCTCTCAAGGTCAATTCTAATACTATCAGCTGACACCAGGTGGCCAAGTAATTTACCTTCTTGCACAGCAAAATGTGATTTTTTTGGGTTTAAGGATAAACCAAATTCTCTGCATTTTATGAAGGTTTGTTCCAAATGCTTCAAGTGTTCATCATCAGACTTTGAGAAGACAGTAATATCATCAAGATAGATAACCACAAACTTATCTTTCTCACCCACGAATGCAATATCCATGGCTCTTTGAAAGGTTGCTCCAGCATTCATCAAACCAAAAGGCATCTTGTCATACATAAATGTCCCCCAGGGAGTTGTAAAAGCTGTCTTTTCTTTGTCATCAGGGTGCATGGCAATCTGATTATACCCTGAGAAACCATCTAGCATAGAAATCCTTTGAGCTCCAACTACCTGCTGCAACACCTGTTCAATCTTGGGGAGAGGATAATTGTCCTTTAATGTTGATCGGTTCAGATTTCTGAAGTCAACACATAATCGATTTTCCCCATTCTTCTTTCTAACAGGAACTAAATTAGCCACCCAAGAAGAATACCTAAGAGGCACTATTATCTTTGCATCCAACAACTTCTTTAGTTCTTTTTCAATTACAGGGAACAAGGCTGGGTTGATTCTTCTTAGTTTCTGCCTGAAAGGTTTGACATTAGGTTTCAAAGGAACTTTGTGCTGAATAACTGCTGTATCATAAGTTTTTAGTTCCTTATAAGACCAGGAAAATTCATCTATATATTTTTTCAACAGCTTAATGTATCTGCTTCTTTGCTCCACTGTTAAGAACTTAGAAAGCTTTACCATTCTTGGATGTTCTGCTGAACCAATATTGTAGTCTTCTACATTGTCTTCTGAAGATTGAATTACTGGCTTTGAAGGTGTATCATCTTTGGTGAATATTCTTTCTAAAGGTACTAGGCCTTTCAGAATGAAATTACTTTTCAATTCAATGATTTTATGCCCTGCTATATCTTCTGCAGCAAACCCATCTAACTGTTCATCTTTTCCATCTTCTTCTTGATCAATTTGAATATTTGAAAACTCATTTACGAGCTCAAGAATTTTTTTTATTTCAATGTCATCTTCAAAAACCCTCCAGTGTTTTATATTGTCAGGAACACAAGGTCTATACCTCACTTCTATAGGATACTTTAGCTGAGTAATTTTAGGGATTCTAAAATATGTGGCAGCCAGGGCTAAAGAATCTGCAGTCTCATTATGATTCCTAGGAATATGAGTAATATTAAATGCTATAAAGTAGTTTTCAATCATATCCCATACCTCATTTCGATATACTTTCAGCAAACCCTGCTTTACTTGATATTTGTTCTTCACCTGTTGAACAACTAGTTCGGAGTCGCCAAATGCAGAAATTCGCTGAATTCCCAAATTTTTAGCAGCTTTCAATCCCAATAGCAAAGCCTCATACTCAGCAATGTTGTTAGTGGTAACAAACTCCAATTTATACATGAGTTTCACTATTTCACCGCCAGGGGAAATAAGTAAAACTCCAGCTCCAGCACCCTCTCTGCATGAAGATCCATCAAAATATAACTGCCACACTGCATCTTTTTCCTCTATGCTATGTTTTATTGGCTGATCTTTTTCCACCTGTAACAGACCAGCAGAATTATCTTCTTCACTAAACTGTAATATGCATGAGCCAAGGTCTTTATCCACAGAGTACATTGGGTGATTAGTGGGGTTCTTATCATCTGTGACAATGTAAGCAAGCTGTAGCTCTCTGTAAAGTCTTCTATTTTCTCCACCAAAAACAGGAATAGTGGCATAAGAGAGGTCCATCTGTAAGGTTCCTCCAACCTTCTTTACCCAGGATCTTGAAAGAAGCAAGCCAAACTTGGGGGTGATATCAGCCACTACAACATCCATTATGACACTCTTCATTGGCAACTGAGCAAGGATGACAACCATATCTTTAATCACTCCTAGACACTTGACAGCTCGGGAATCAAAAGCATATAAATCATGATAAGGTTTGGTAATACTGAGACCTAGGGCTTCCATCACAGCTTTAGGCATTAGATTATGGGGTGCTCCAGAATCTAATAGACAATTATGGATCATCTGATCATGGACAGTTAAGGTAACATAGAACGGAGGAGAAGCACCAGCTTCATTTTCTGTTTTCTCGGCTAAGGCAGATCCAATGAATATCTTTGGACTTTCTTCTTGCAAATTTACAGTATCTGAAACAGGCTGGCTACTAGCAGAATTCATGACTTTTAAGACTGTTTGTTTATATGATGGATTTTTGATAAGCTCAGAAAATGGCACAGGAATTTTCAGTTTACCTAACTCATTTTCCAAATTGAAATTTTGAACTGACTTATTTACCTCCTCAATTTCTACATTCTTCTTGGATTTTTCTACAGGTTGCTTATTTTCTGTTACTGGATCAGCAACTGGTTTATCAGGAATAACTGGAGCAGGAACAGCAGCTTTCTTCTTAGGAGCTTGGACTACTTGTTTCGGGCCAGATCTGAGATTAAGAGTCTTCTTAATTCCATTCTGATTAGCAGCAGCATTTACAGCAGTTTTTTCAAACTCCAATTCATCTTCAACTTCATACAAATCTGCATCATAGTGTTCAGCATTTAGAAAATCTTCTTCTGTTACAAAACCTCCAGATAAACCATCTCCAAAATGGTTCACATCCTGATCTGTCTCAGTTTCTTCAAACAGTAACTGTTGATCAATTTCTTCTTCATCCACCAAATTATTTTGAAAAGGTGGAGGTACTTTTTGATCCTCATTTTCCCTCCTTTCTCACTGAATATCATTATTTCTGCGCTCTCTTGGCATGAATCTAGGAGCAAATTGCCTCCTGAACTGATTTTGGTTATTTGGATTTCGATCAGCTTCTGGGGCAGGTTTAGCAGAATTCTTTTCAAGTTCTAGTTTGTTCAACTTGGCAGTGAGAATCTTTACGAGCTTAGCCATTTCATCTATTTTAGCTTCAGCAGACTGAGGTGCAGTACTTGTGGAAACAACTTCCTTCTTTCCCTTTCTTTCATACTGCTGCTGAGGTGTTTCTTTCTTGAGTCTGTTAGAAGCCACCAAATTGGACTCTACCTCCAATGCTGCCTCTTGCATGTTCATCAGGGTGATAGGTCTTCTTTCTCTAAGTAATAAAGAGAATTCATGATCAAAAGCATTTGCATAGGTCAACTTGGCTGATGTTTCAGTGGGTTTGATTTCTGCAGGAATCCTACTATACATCTTGTTAAATCTTTTGGAAAAATCAGAAATAGTCTCATCCTTCTTTCTTCTCAAAGCTCCAAACTCAGTTATGTAATAAGTGTGATCCTTGGTGTCTCCCCACTGTCTCAGAAAAAAGATCTTTGAGTTCTTCAATTATGGTGATAGAATTAGCAGGCAGTTCTCTGAACCATTTTCTCACATCCCCATCAAGACTTTGTACAAATACCCTCATCCATACATCTTTAATTTCAATGTTCTGATTATCTGCATAACTCTCGAAAGCTTCCCAATGTTCTTCTACAGTTGTTTCACCTTGTCCATTGAATCGGGGCATATACTTTTGGTAATCATGTGTAGGCAAGGCATGTAAAGGCTGAGGTAATACTAATGGTGCATACCTAGCTGCTACCATTCTGTCCATCATATCCATAGGTGGATTTTGAGCTGCCACTGTGGACTGAGGTTTAGACTGGGAAAATGTGCAAACTTGGCTGGAACTTTTTTGAAAAGGGTTCCTTCCTACTTTCAACTAAAAGATTGGTATTTTATCAGGAGAAGAGGTTTTAGCTTTCAAAAAACTTCGAGGATTAGTAAAAACCTGGAAAGCGCTCTCAGGGATGATAGGTTTTACACAAGGTGAAGTTTCAGCTGGGTCTAATGATTCACCCAACTGGTGAGAGTCACAAGAGGCTGGTAAAGATTGAGACCTTCTGAGCTTTCTTGCTGTTTTTATGATCTTTTCAGGGTCTGTCACACCCAGCTGTAATGAAGAAGTAGGTCTTCTCCTGGTTCCAATTCTGTTAGAAGCCATTGTGACAACTTTCTGGTGAAAATAGCCTTAAAAAATTGCTGATTCAAGTCCACCTCTTAAACCAGAAAAATGATGAGTATCCCAGGGAAGATATGCTTCAGCTTCATCCCCGGCAATGGCGCCAAAGATGTTTGTGCCAGAAATTGTTACTAAGGCTAGGGTAACAAGCCAACACAATCTCAAGAGTAAAACTCAATTCAAACTAGGGTTTAGGGTTTTGTTTTATATGTTTTTGGTCATAAACTTCAAGAGCATAAAGGGTATACATTCAGTAGATAAGCAACAACTAAATCATACACATATATCAATAAAGATGCATATACATCACAAGAATCCAACAAAATACTGTAATGAAGTTCACACATAAAGGACAAGCACCACTGGAAATTACACATCAACCAGCAATGAATTTGTCATTCATGAAACTAAATAAGTTCAAACATGAAGCCAACACAGATCAGATGAAGGGGAAAGAGTCATATATTCATAGTTTCATCAATAAATGCATATAAGAGTTTACAGTACCTATCACTGAATAAGTCTGAAAGTACAAGCAGCTAGCAAACCTCCTGATGCTCCCAAAATCAGAACCCTTACAATTTTTTTCTTCTCCTTCTCAATAGTTTTTCTTCCAAAAAAAACAGTTAGGTCTTTCCTCCTAACTCTCCATCGAATCACTAGGTTAGATAAAGTAAAATTTACATTTTTACAAAATTGCAAGTCTACTAAAGATAGCAAATTCTTTAACTAAAACAAAATGTTTGTCTAAAATAATCCCCTAACTAACAACTGCCTCATATCTCCTTCGCTGCCTCCACAAGAAGAGATATACCATCTGGACTTGAAGACCTTTTCTTTATTCTTTTATGCTTCTTCTCCAGCTCAGCTATCTTTTTCTGAAGGTGTTCATTTTCCTGTTGTAGAGTTTCAACTGTCTTTTCTAGCTCTGAACAGTGCCTGTCAGAAGCCCTTTTTCTTCTAAGTGCTTCCTTTGCATCGACCACTAATTCTTGAAAATTGTCATGAACATCCTGAAGATCCTCTCTTAATCTTCTATTTGCCATCATCAAACCATCATTGACTTCCTGCATGTAATTCATTTGGTGCTTATATTGTTTGACAGTCTTCTGTAAATTTTCCTTGTCAGAATTAACCACTTTCTCTATTGCAGAATCTTGCTCTTCATTTGGTTTCCAAGGGATATCAAATTTCTTAAAAATTTCTGCTTCTTCTGTCAACAGTTTCTTAGAGGTGTCTTCAATGATGAGCTTTGGGTTTTCTTCATCTGCTACTTTCACTGAATTAATCTCCTCTTTTTTACATGTCTGCAATTTATCTCTCTTTGGTTTGTCATCCTCCATGGTTTCTTCATCTATGATGGTCACTTTATCTGAGTTCAATTTAGGGTTTAATAGCTTTTTCATGTTTAACCTTAGCTTATTTTTCGACCTAGTTTTAGGTCTCCAGAATGTAGCCGCCTCTCCCATCATCTTCAGTTCTCTGCCTTGGTACTGAACAGAAGCTAATTCCACTACTTCCAGCTTATTTATTTTTTTATTAGGCCTCATGGTTTTGCCATCTAAAGCTTGAGCTTCTTCCATTTCAGTTTTGACCTTAATCTCAGAAACAGGCTGTTCTTCTTCTAACATGTATCCTTCATCATCCGAAAGGATTGTTATGGGGCTCCTTGGCTAAATGGGGATCTCTTCTTTATCTTCAGGAACTAATTTAATGTCAACTTTCATTTCCTCCTGAGGAGCTGCTACAGGTGATGGTTTCTTTTCAAGCAGTTCCTTTTTGTCTTCAAATAGTGTGAACTTGTTTTTAGTGTAATCTGGAACTACTTGGAGCTGACTGTCATCCTGTCTCTCTTCTGCTACCTGTTTTGTCACCTTCTTAGCTTTAATATCATGTTTACTTGTAGTTTTGACTGAGTGGCCTAACTTTTTCATCATTACCTTCCCCTTGTCAGTCTGTCTTTTTGGCTGTTGGTCTTCTCTTTTAGGATGAACACCTGACCAAAACAAAAAGAAATCCCAAGTCCTTCCCTCATGTTGCAGCACTGTATTGATGATCAGTTTAATGAGACCATGGTGAAAAAGTGACTGAGAAGTGTGATCATCATGTTGCTTTATTTTGCTTGACATTTTCTGCAGGCTTTTAAAGAAAAAGAAGGGCAGATTCATCTTAGAAACTCCTGCCATATGTTGAAGGAACCTGAGATGATATTTAAATACCAATGAATATCTTCCTTCACAGGTCACATAACTTTGAAGTATTCTTATGGGATCAATCCACTCCTTTCTGAAATTTTGAATGAAGATACCCTTATTCCAGTCAGGAGTCACATTAGGCAACAAGTACCTTTGGGCTTCAAACTCGAAAGGTGATTTTTTGAACCAGTGCTCACCCTCATTGCTAATCTCAGTAGCTTCTGCTATTAATTCCACAGATAACTTGAATTTCAGAGTATCCATCATAATCATATCATTTTTAAGTGCTTTAGCAAACTTGCTGGTGACCTGAGTATCGTAGCCATCAATCTTTTTGAAAAAATTTAACCAACCTACCTGCTGAAAAAGTTCTGCACAGTCAGGAAGCTTCTGAATCCAGGTTAAGTCTGTGGGCTCAGCCCTGTTTACCTTACCACTTTTGCCACTTTTCCCATATTCTTCTTTTTAGTAAACAGGAACAGTCTGACTTAAGTTTCAAGAAATGTTTTGTAAGCTGGTTTCTTATGCTTTGGGATCCTTTGAAATTTTCTATACACTTCTGGACAGACTTTCAAGTTCAATGTTCTCTAAGCAAGTGACTTCACGAGTCATAACAATTTTACACACTGTTTAAACCATTTTAATATACCAACAAAACACCTTCTGTGTAAGAATGAGCTTAACAGATGCTTTGTTCATGCACATTCTTCATACTAGCTTCAGATAGCTATTTCTGTGGTGAACTGCTCATTTTATGATCTATTCTATCATCTCCAGCAACCAATTTTTCCAGATAATTGTGCAGCGAAAAAGACCCAAATTTTCCAGCTATAAGGGTTTATATCGGAATACCTGTCAATTACTCATCTGTCGCAGCTTACAGCTTCGTTTTGGGGGATCAATGGTCTCCTCTTATGAGAATAGGTGTCCTCATATCATTTCTTTAACTGCTGGTGAATGAATTCGGAAGCCCTAATTCTCGCTGGCGTTAAAACACACCTGTCTTCTCTCCATAGCAACACAATACATCTTTTTAACAATTAGCTCTCCTTCACGAACACTCCTCTTCTATGATAATGCATGTAGCAAGCGAAGTTTGATAGCTTAGACCGAGATTTGCTGGTTTTTGTGCAACTGATCCCGCATACCATGCAATGATGAGCTTGTTTTACTTCGTGACTAGCAACCAACTAAAATCATGCTTAAACTACAGCAAACACGTGTTAAAACACTCACACAAGGCGATTAGACACTCCCATACTGCATCATGATTGAAATCAGTTCGAAAATTGAAAAAAACCACAGGCCGCGATATTCCTGTAGCGCGCCCTTTGTTAAAATTTTGTATAGCGCTACAAGAATAACTACTATGCCAAAATTTAGCGGTTTTTCAACTTTCTGCTAATTTTTCGGAGGTTCTAACAATTATTTGATTTAAGAAATAAGTGTAACCGTTCTCTAAACACATTAATGATTCTACCTTTGAAAATATGACTCTCATTAACCCCCTTTACAATGTAAAAGATCACCAAAATCAAATAAAATCTGAAAAGAATGGGCTCAAAACTTATTCAATCATCCATAGAATTTCTAAAGAGACTAAAACTAAAACTTAAAACCAAAATTTAACTGAGGTAGATTCAAAAACAAACCAAAATTGGAGAAAATAGATCAAAAATGAAGAAAAATTTACTGACTTAACAGGGGCCAAACATAAGAGTGGGCTTGTCATACTGCAAATTGAGAGTATTAGGATGCTTTTCTGCCCCACCATTTATTACCTTCAGGATCCGGCCTTTATACTCTAATTTGTTTACCAATTCATTCAAGGGGATGGAGATCTTGATTTTAGATATTTCATTCTCCAAACTAAAAGCAGTATGGACCTTCTCTGCTATCTTTGTGTCACCTTCATATTTTCCTTCTGAACTCTTCTTAGGAGGTTCTTCCCCCTTCCCAAGAGTCTCCTTAGAGATTGTAGCCTTTGGGTATTTTCTCCTAGGGATTTCCTTCCTTGGTGGATGAGAAGAGGATGGATCAGCAACAGCCTTTCCTCGATCTACTATTACTTTTCTACTCCTCAAATTATACTTCCTCTTGAATGCACAGATGGCATTGTGGAGTCCTCTTTGGTACCGGTCAGATTCTGATTCCCCAAGGACATCATCTGATTGCAGGGAAGACTGGTCATGTTCATCTTTAGTCAAATAGAACTGGGGTTGGATCTGATCAAAGAGATTGGATGATTGTTAGGGTTTCGTGGCTCTCTAAGTCTCTCTTGTGGGGTAGGGGGTCTTCTAAGATTGTTATTTAGAGCTCAAGGCTCTCGGTTTTCTCTGGAAGGAGGCCTTCTATCAAGGGATATCCTATCCACCAGTCTCTCCATAGTTCTCATCATTTCTTCAAATTTGGCATCCATGGATTGGGATGTGGAAGGATGCACTACTTCATGGCATCTCTTTTTCTTAGCTTCAATTAAGTATTTCATTTTTCTCGAGGCCATCAAGTTGGCTTTTACTTCTAGTGCATCTTTTAGCATATCATGGAGAGTGGGATATCTCATTTCCATCAGCATGAGAGAAAATTCATTGTCAAAATAGTTTGCAAAATGAAGCTTGGCTTCCCCTACAGGGGGTTTTATGTCCACGGGGATAGAGTTATACATTCTCATGAATCTGGCTGAGAATTTTTTGATAGTCTCAACATTGGTTTTCTTTGTATTTTCATACTAAGTGAGAATATGGAGAGGGTTTTTGTTGGTTGTGGAGCCAAATCTTCCAGTCTCATACATGATATTGTCTCAACTGTCCACCCGAGAGGACTGGACACTCATTCCCCAACCTTGGGGTTCAGGGCAGCACCCCAAAAACTGGGGTTCAGTGGAAGCGCCCCCGCAAATGAGGGTTCGGGGGAAGTGCCCGCGAGAAATGGGGGTTTAGGGGAAATGCCCCCCAGAAAAGTTTTTGGGGTTGTTTCGCCAACAGTTTACGGGCCCATTTTTTTGGGTAACCCGTGGTATTTTCCCATTGTATTTCCCCTTTATAAGAAAGACATTGTAATATGGCTAGGGTTAATGTATTAGGTATTATGCATTGTAAATATCTATGAGATTGTTAAGAGAGACTATGAGACAGTGAAGAGGAAGTGCAGCGGATGTGCTGCAGGTTGTATCCCTTCACTATGTTGGATGGTATAATAATAAGGACTAGAAAATTTCAATGTGGATGTAGCCCATCTTGGGTGAACCATGATATATCTGTGTCTCTCTTGTAATGTGTTTGTGTAATTTGTATTTGCATCTCGTTTATTGTTATTGCTCTATGATCTTGTTTTTCTAACAATTGGTATCAGAGCCAAAGGTCTGTTTGGTAGTTAAACCCACAAGAAACTAGGGTTTTTGGTTCGAGTGGGAATAATGGCAGAAGAAGGAAAGTTTAAGGTCAAGAATTTTAACGGCCAAAACTTCCAGTTATGGAAGATGTAAATGGAGGACTATCTGTACCAGAAGGATCTATTCCTATCGTTGGGAGGAACAGGAAATCATTTAGTGACTATGAAGGACAAAGAATGGGAGGTTCTTGACAGAAAGGATCTTGGAACAATACAGTTGAGCCTGGCTTCGTCGGTGGCTTTCAATATCTCAAAAGAAAAGACAACAGAGGGTTTGATGAGCGCATTGGGTAAGCTGTATAAAAAACCCTCGGCCTCCAACAAGGTATTTCTAATGAAGCATTTATTTAATATGAAGATGTCTGAAGGTGGATCTATTACTGATCATTTAAATGAATTTAATATGGTTACAAATCAACTAAGTTCTGTAAGTGTGAACTTTGATGATGAGGTTAGGGTTCTTCTAATCTTGTGTTCATTGCTAGAAAGCTAGAATAGCTTGGTCATGGTTGTAAGTAACTCTATCTCGGGTTCAAACACCTTGAAATTTGATGATGTTATTGGTGTTATTATTAGCGAGGAAATGCGAAGAAAAAGCACAGGTAAGACATCAGGTAATGCGTTGACCATGGAGGGCAGGGGAACACAAAAGGAGAGAGGAAAGAGCCAAGGTAATCGTGGAAAGTCTAAAACGGGCAGATCGAAGTCCAGACTGGAAAAAATAGAGTGCTGGAACTGTGGAAAGAAAGGGAATCTGAAGAAAGACTGCAGATCTCTAAAGAAGAAAGGAGATGGACAACAGGAAACTACCCAGGAAGCAAATGTAGCAAGTGATGTGTTACAAGATGCTTTGATTCTCGCATTAGATAATACTAGTGATTATTGGGTAGTAGATTCAAGGGCTTTATGTCATGCTACACCCCATAGAAAATATTTTCATGATTATGTTCCAGGCAATTTTGGACATGTTTTATTCGGTGATGATGAGCCATGTAAAATATTTAGAATGGGTAAGGTATGGATACAATTTAAGAATGGAACTAATTGGTTGTTGAAAGATGTAAGGAATATTCCTGCTATGAAAAAAAATATGATCTCAACAGGGAAGTTGGGATATGGCAGATGTCTATCTACGTTTGGATAAACATGGTGGAAGATCACTAAATGATCAATGGTGATAGCAAAAGTAGACAGGGTAGATACGTTGTATTTATGTCCTCATAATACTAACCATTCTATCTCTTTATCTTCCAAAGGAACAGATACAGCATTGTGGCATCATAGGCTTGGCCACATGAGTGAGAAGGGGATGCAAATTCTCCACTCAAGGAAGTTGCTGTTAGATTTGAAGCAGGTAAGTTTGGAATTATGTGAGAACTGTGTTCTATGGAAAATAGAAGAGAGCCAGATTTCTTAGGGTTGGGAAACAAAAGAAGAATGAAAAGTTAGAGCTTGTGCATACAAATGTATGTGGACCGACTCAGGTACAATCTATTGGTGTCTCTCATTATTATGTTACATTTATTGATGATGCAACTAGAAAAACTTGGGTTTATTGCATTAGACATAAATCTGATGTGTTTGCTACTTTTAAGAAGTGGAAAGATTTGGTTGAGAATGAGACGAGAAAAAGGTTGAAGTGTCTCATATTGTATAATGGAGGTGAGTACTGTGGAAAGGAGTTTTATAGTTACTATTCATACCATGGGATTCGTAGAGAGAAGACAGTCCCAGGAACACCACAAGAAAATGGTGTGTCAGAAAGGATGAATAGAACAATCATGGAGCGTGCAAGGTGTATGAGATTGCATACAGGGTTTCCCTTACTGTTTTGGGCAGATGTTGTAAATACTGTTGTTTATTTAATAAATAGAGGGACTTCAAGTGATTTGGATGGTGGTATTCCAAAGGAGGCATGGACAAATAAAAAGGTAAACTACTCATTTCTGAGAATGTTTGGTTGTGAAGCATTTGTCCATATTGATAAAGAAAATAGAACAAAGCTTGAAGCTAAATCCAAGAAATGTACTTTTATTGGATATGGTGTTGATGATTTTGTTTATCGTTTATGGGATTATGAAAATAAAAAAAATCATTAGGAGTAGACATGTGATATTCAATGAAAATGTCATGTAGAAAGATTAGTAGCAGGGAAAGAAACAGGAAAAGGAAAACACAGAGTACACAGTACTTGATGAAATTTAAGAAAATGAAGTTCCAAAGGTGTCAGAAAATAAAGAACAACAGCAAGTACCTGAAACTTGTTGGTAGGCGGTTTGGACCGTGTCATATGTATTTTCGGTCATTTAGACCGCATTATGTTGGTTTTTGGTTCATTTGACCACATTATGTGGGATTTTTGGATAGTTTTTGTAGAACTTTGTTAAGAAGTAGTTAGGAGGTTGCCTAAGTGGACTGTAAATATAAAGGTACAAGCCTATAAGTAGATGTAGGTTAGTAGGTGTTGAGATCATATTATCTTTGGTGAGTTTAAGAGAAGAACATCTAGAGATCTTGTTGTATCTGGGTTTTTGCGGAGATAAATATGATGTGACAGAGGTTTTGAGCAGAATCCTTGTGTTGTTTCCATCTTTTTGTGGTAACTGTTTTATGCGATATGGATCTGTGAATGATGCGATGTTTCCTTGCTATGATTAATGCTTTACTATTGTTAACACCCAAAAAGTGCTCACTAGCTCATTTCCTTATTCACATGACCCATTTGTCCACTTTTCCACCATTTGAGCCTCTAAAGCCACCAAAAGACCTTAATACACCCCTTTTTCCACTCAAAATGAATATTTTTCCTCAAAAAGCATAAAAAACCCTCAAAAAGTGTCCAGAATTCCCAAAAATATTTAAAAGGGAATAAAAATATTCAAAATATTCAAAAAAGGAAAAAGGAGGGAAAATGTACCTAAACCATGTTGGTCAATACCATTGGTTTCCTCAAAACCATAATGGTATTCCCCACCACCAAAAACTATAAAAAGGTGGTAGGGGCTCCTCACTTTCCATCCATCCATCATCCTATCCTCATGTTGTCAAAATATCCCATGAGCTTTTGGCCATTGTATCTACCTTGGAGAAGGGACCTTTGGAGTTTGGAGCTGCTCACCCTTGGAGCTACTCAACAATCTTCACCATTTGGAGGTATCACCATTGCAAGCACTTGCTTGCCCCTATTTTTAATACAAAGTTATTCTTTTTTTCTATTTCTTGTTCTTGTTTTCAAATGCACATGCTAGTTTAGTTTAGTTTTAGATTTAGATTTACAATTGTTTTTGCTTTTAATATTGAAACTGCTGCTACTAGTTAGCAGGTTCCCATTGCATTAAGTTTGGTTTCAAAACCAAGCCAACAACTATTATATCTATTGCATATTTATAGTTCTGTCAATGATGCGATTTGTTGAATGATATCACAATTATGCTTAATTCCTGAGTTGAATGCTTAGATCTAATTATGAATGTTGCGATAAGTTGATCAATTGATGCACAACATCCTCCTACATTCGGTGGAAACATGGTTCTGTCAACTCTCCCTTGAACATCTCGGGTGAGACCTCATTTTCTCTATAGGTGTTACTGGATAGGGTAAAACCTGTTTGGGCCAGTGCTCAGGGAGATCGAAGTGGCTTGGGTGTCGACAGTGTGAGGAAACCCTGTTGAACGCAAGGCCACGAAGAAAGACCATGTGGAATGAAGTGACATCACAGTGCCGACAAGGAAAACCAGGATACGCCTAGGATATAGGCAAGAACAAACCCCAGCAGCAACATTCGCACACCTCTACTCACCATCTCTCAACCAGTAATAAATACAAATTTGACACCATTGTGTTCATCAAGTCAACAAAATTTAATTGCTAGTATCTCAACAACTGTAGGAAGGAATCCCAGGATGGTGGGAGAGGATGCAAAGTTACCGTTGTTCCACAGAAATGGAACAGATAATCCTGAGCAGTACTGATTCTTATGTGAAGCAATATGGACTGTGAAATAAATTACTGATGATAATGCCAAGAAAGGACAATTGGTGACAACTCTTTGGGGTCGCGCATTAGACTGGTTCATGAAATTTGTGCAGGTTCCTATAGGAGCTCCAGAAAAGACGTTGGACGAAGTTCGTGAAGGATTGATTGCAGAGTTCTAAAAACCCAAATATGAAGCGCAGTATATTACAGAACGAAAAGAGATTAAGCAGTACCCCAATGAAACTGTGTAGGATTTTGACCAGTGGTTCAAAACATTGATGGCAAGGGTCAGTTTCAACATGAGAAATGTCCAGCACAAAGAATGGTTCATCGCGGCATTGCTCCCACACATTCAAATACTGCTAATGCAACAGAACATTACAACTCTGAGTGAAGCCCTGGAAATTGTGATGTGGTTAGAAGCTTCATCGATTGGTGAGAACACAGCTGATATGTCGCAGATTCAGACACAGCTAGCCAACTTGACCATACAACTGCAAGACCTTAAGAAGGGTAAGGAATAGTTTGAAGAAGTGTGGTGTACGCGATGTCGAGGACAAGGGCATACTAAGGATAGCTTCCCATATTTCCGCAATTATTTAGTATCCAGGTCACCGAACCCCTTGAACGGTGGAGGTATGTCGTAGTGTCACATCTATCAGGTATATGGGCATCGACACGAGGAGTGTCAATACATGCAGAAAATGGTGAAGAAGCCAATGAATATGTATTGCACCTTTTGCATGTTCGTGGGACATGAAGACAAGGACTGTCGAGTGTATGGGTTACTTCATGAGCGAACATACGATACATTCTATGTGAAGGATGACCATCGTGCCATGCAACAACCGCAACCGCAGCCACAGGTATCCCAGTCGCTACCTCAACTGTAGGTGTAGTTTGTACCATAACAACAAATACAATATTTTATGCCATAATATGCTCTGATGTAGATGGCTCCACAACAACCACAATACGTGCAACCGAATCCCATGTAGCAACAGTTCAACCAACTGCAATTCCAGCAGCAACGGCGATTTCGTAGAGGCTTCTGGGGAGGACGCGGTAGAAAATTGTTGATGTATTTCTAACTTCAGAAGATATTCACTTGTATATTACATTTGTACTTTATTATATATCCAATAGAGATGTATTCTTCCTCTGATTGGAAGTGTCGTCATTTGTATTTGCAAGTGTCGCAAGTTACATTGTAAGTGTCGTCATTTGTATCGATGGGTTATTAGACCACCAATGTGGGGTCGGCCCTAGTTAGGTCATGTGGTTGGGTTATTAGGCTTCATTAGGAAGTCGGCCCTAGTGATTTATTGGCAGGTCAAGTCAGTGTATAAACAGGAGTGTGGCTCTCTCATTCTATTCATTCACTCACTTCTCAAGCTCGCATAGCTAAGTGAGAAAGTGGTGCACATGTGGAGGAGGAGGAGTATCTGCTAGAGACATCTTATTGGGTTTGATCCTTGTGATCTTGTATTGGGGCTTACTTTATCTCTAAGGAAGTTACGGGGTTTTTCACCTTCTTGGTTTTCCCCGGTGAAACTCTGTGTCTCTTGTGTGCTTGTTATTGTGTCTATGATTGATATGCTCTAGATATGCTATACATGTTATTCTCTTAGAGATATTGAATGATTGTGGAATGAAATTATCAAAAAATTAACATGGTATCAAAGCTAACCTAAGAAGAAGGCACTGTGCAGCTGTGGAAGATAGGGATTCTTAATTTTTGGGTTTCTCTCCACGGATCATCAAAGGCAAGAGGCTATATTGACTCTCCTAGCAAGGGCACATCTTTCTGTTGAGACAAAATTCAATTCTGAGCATTTTCAGTTTTTGGCTTGGAAATTAGGGTTTCTGCAAAAGTTGGAATTTTTGAAATCTGAGACCACGGCTGGAAGCTCCTCTGAAAAATCAAAGTTTGGAGCTTTGGATCGAACTTTTTGGTTGGGTGAAGCTCTAGGAAAATCAAACCCTAATTCAGGGTCCTGTTTAGTGAATCTAGAAGTTTCAAAAGCAATTTTGAGGGGTGAAAATTTTTAGATTTCAAATTTTGAGTATACCAGCTTGACCAGCTTATCAAGGCGCATCTATCTATCTTTTCAGAAGTTTGAAATTCAAACTTTGAATTTTTAGGGTTTCTCTGACAAACCCTAATCCAACTCCAGATCCGGCTTTCAGCAAATCAAGTGGTAAGACCTAATAAATTTTCTATTTCCATTTGAAGTACTCTTTTAGATGTCTCAGCACACCAAGCTTGAGGATAAGCTTGAAGGAGTTGATAACTTTCGAGCCTGGAAGTATAGAATTGGGTTAATCCTAGAAGAGAATGAGTTGGACACTTACATAAGTGAAGAGATTCCTATTCCAAAGGGAGAAGAGGCTAAAGCCTTACACAAGAAGAACTTGGTGAAGGCTAAGAGAATCATTGTTGATTCTATCAAAGACCATCTCATACCTCATGTGTCTTCCCTAAAGACACCTAAGGAGATGTTTGAATCCTTGACCAAGTTGTTTGAAGGAAATAGCATAAATCGAAAGATCACTCTGCGGAACCAATTGAAAGGGGTAAAGCTTTAGAATGGAGAGACCATTCAATCCTACTTTTCTAAGGTCTCTCAAATCAAGGAACAACTTGAAGCTATGGATGAAGTAGTAGAGAATGGAGAAATTGTAATGACCAAATTGAATGCCCTACCTACGTCATGGGACTCCTTCATCCAAGGAATCTGTGCAAGAAGGAAACTAATCTCTTTCAGTAGACTGTGGGAGGAATGTTCACAAGAAGAAGCTAGGCTTGTGGCCTGAGAATAAAAGATGGGAAATGAAGATCAAGCTCTCACAGTACACACCAAGAAACGAAAGTCCAAGAGGTAGCAATCTTATCACAAGAAAACTCCACACCATCATCATAGAGATAAGAAAGATCTACTTCAACAAGAAGAAGAAGAGAAACAAGAAGAGATATCATGCTCATGCTGCTGAGGATGATGAACCTCCCAAGAAGAAGACTAGAGAAGAAAGTGATGACTCATCAAGTGAATATGAATATGTTCTAATCTCTGCTCTCACAGGTACTATCTCTCATGGATGTGATGATTAGCTTATTGATAGTGGGGCTTCCAAACACATGACTGGGTTTAAAGAATCCTTTGTAGATATATCTGAACATGAGTCACCTCATAAGGTGAAACTTGGGGATGACTATCAATATCCTATACAAGGAAGTGGCGAAAACTCCTACAAACTAGACTCGGGGAATTCTTTGAAAATGAAAGATGTTCCATATGTACCTAGGTTAAAGAAGAATCTCCTATCCATATCATATTTGGATGCAAAATGAATTAGAGTTTCATTTGTGGATGTCCAAGTACTCATGTGGCCTAAGGGTAAGACTATAGATGATGCAGTAGTGATTGGAGAGAAAGAGGGAGGATTGTACAAATTAAAGGGACAACCTGAACATGCCATGGTACATGAGTCCATGGAACCAAGTGAACTTTCGCACAGAAGGCTTGGACACATGCACTATAGAGCACTACTAATTGCAATCAAAGCAGTAGAAGGTCTTCCTGAAATCTATTCAAAGCATGAAGGGGTTTGCAAAGGATGCACAAAAGGAAAGAACACAAAGAAAGCATTTCCAAGTAGTGAAATCAAAGCAAAACGAATCTTGGAAATTATCCACTCCGATGTATGTGGTCCGCTGTCATCCAATTCTCTGAGTGGGTATTTATACTATGTTTCCTTCATTGATGATTTCTCTAGGAATACTTGGGTTTATTTATTGAAGAATAAAGATGAAGTATTTGATAAGTTCAAGGAATTCAAAGCCTTGATAGAAAATCAAACTGATAAGAATATAAAGACCTTCAGATCCGACAATGGCATAGAATTCACTTCAGGTGATTTCAAGAAGCTATGCAATGATTCAAGGATTAAGAGAGAGTTGACTGCTCCCTACAATCAACAGCAAAATGGAGTTGTAGAAAGGAAGAATAGAACTATCATGGAAGTAGCACGGGCAATGCTTCATGACCAGGATATGCCTATGCATCTATGCGAAGAAGCATCTAGGACAGCTATATATGTGCAAAACAGAACACCTCACAAGATACTTGACAACAAGACACCAGAAGAAATTTTCTCTTGTAATAAACCTGAAGTTAGACATCTCAGAATATTTGGTTGTCCAGTATTTACACACATTCCAAAGGAAAAGAGGACAAATCTAGATCCTTCAGGAAAGAAGGGCATCTTTGTGGGTTATAGTGAAAGCTCGAAGGCTTACAGAATATACTTTCCAGGGTTTAAGAAGATTGACATCAGTAGGGATGTAACATTTGATGAAGACTCAACATAGATCAAATCGAGGAAGACACCTATTGAAGACCATGAAGAACCAAAGGTAACCAGATTTCAAGACACCACCATGAAATAAGCAATTCCAGAAGAAGATCATGAAATTGAAGATCCACAAGAACCTATAGATCCACCCCATGAGAAGAACTCTCACAAGAGGAAACCTTCATGGGCTAGAAAGCTCGTCCAAGATGCAGAAAGGTATGTCATTCCAGAAGAAGAACATAGAGAGAGAAAGAGGACTAGATCACATACCAGTTATGTTGCCTTGCTCTATGACATTATGAACAGAACCTTCCAGTTATGAAGAAGTAGTGAAAAATACAAAATGGAAGGATGCAATGATCGAGGAGTACCAATCGATCATGAAGAATGATGTTTGGGATGTTGTCCCAAGATCTGAAGGGAAGTCTATTGTGACTTCCAAGTTGATCAATAAGATCAAGCATGCTGCAGATGACAACATAGAGAAATACAAGGCAAGGTTTGTAGCTTGTGGCTTCTCCCAGAAAGAGGGAATAGACTATGAAGAGACTTTTAAACCTATAACCAGATACACTTCCATCAGAATAGTACTTGCTCTGGCTGCAGTGATGAAGTGGAAGATACACTAGATGGATGTCAAGACAACTTTCTTGAATGGTGTAGTCGAAGAGGAAGTGTATGTGGAGCAGACACTTGGGTTTGAGACACATGACAGGGAATCATATGTGTGTAGGTTGAAGAAAGCCTTGTATGGCTTGAAGCAAGCTCCTAGGACTTGGTATGGTAGGATAGAAAGCTTTCTATACAGTTGGGCTTTACCAAGAGTAAAGTGGATTCCAACCTTTACTACAAGGTTTAGGAAGGCAATCCAGTGATACCACTATTGTATGTGGACAACCTGTTTGTTACAGGTGAGGATAGATTGATTGTTGATACAAAGAGGAAGCTTGCTGCCGAGTTCGAGATGAAGGATTTGGGGATGATCACTACTTTCTAGGCATGGAAGTGTGGCAGAGTGAAGATGGAATCTTCCTTAGACAAGGGAAGTATGCAATAGAGATCCCTAAGTGGTTCAGGATGATAGACTGCAAGGCCATGGCCACACCTATGGCATCAAACCTGAAGCTTATGTGTGATGCTTCATTTGAGCCGGTTGATGTCACAGTTTATCGTCAGATGATTAGGTCCTTGATGTACCTGACGAACACAAGACCAAATATTTGCTTTGCATTGAGCACATTGAGCCAGTTCCTAATGGATCCCATAGGTGTTCACTTGGTTGCTGTAAAGCATATTTTGAGGTACCTGAAGGGTACAGTGGATTATGGGATCAAGTATGATGCGAATCAAAAGTTTAACTTGGAGGTTTATGTTGATTCAGATTGGGCAGGCAGTGCTATAGATAGGAAGAGCACTTATGGGTGCTGCTCCAGTATGGGATCGGGTGTGATCTCTTGGTTTAGGAGGAAGCAGTCATGTGTAGCACTGAGTACAGCCGAAGCAGAGTATGTTGTAGCTTGTTCGGCTAGTTGTGAGGTAGTATGGATTAGGAAGCTACTGTCTGAGTTATTTTATCTCTCTTTGGATGCTACCTATATATTTAGTGACAACCAGAGTTGTGTGAAGTTGTTTGATAACCCAGTGTTCCATGATAGGTCGAAGCACACCGATATCAAATATCACTATATCAGGGATATGGTGCAGAAAGGAGCAGTGAAGCTCCTATATGTTGCAATGGATGAGTAGGTTGCAAATGTGTTTATGAAACCACTAGCCAGAGTGAAGTTTGAGTACGTTAGAGAGAGGCTTGGTGTTCTTCAGATTGAAGACTCTTTGAGGAAGAAGTGATGGGACACATTTGCAGGAGCTATTCCAAGCATGGTGATAGGAGGATCCTTCTATGGCTATGCATGTAAGCACTGTGTGATGAGAATCAAGATGATGCTCTAGTTCCTACTTTGTATATGCATCAGTTGGATGCTTTGTATGATCAGATGGATCATGTATGATGATATGCGTCAGGACACTGTAGTGATGATGATCAGGATGATCATGTGTGATGAGTATCAGGATGATACTTTGGATGATATGCATCAGGACAATGCAGTGACGATGATCAAGATGATCATGTGTGATGAGTATCGAGATGATACTTTGGATGATATGCATCAGGACGATGCAGTGACAATGATTAGGATGATCATGTGTGATGAGTATCAGAATGATACTCTGGATGATACGCATCAGGACAATGCTATGATGATGATTAGGATGATCATGTGATGATGTACATCAGGATGATGTATGGTGAGTATCAGGTTGATACTCTGTGGTCGTGGACAGGTTGTGCAGATGAGCATGTAAGTTGACCTAGGAGATCTTGTCGGTCATGCTTTGGCACATAAAGGATCCTGGGATATATTTTAAGGTTTTTCTCTGGGAGGACATGTAATATTTCCCTGGGAGATCTTGTCGATCGTGCTGCATCACATAAAGGTTCCTGGGATACTCTTTTGAGGTTTTTTCCTATGGCATATAATATTTCCCTAGGAGATCCGATAGGTTGAGCTGTGTGCTCGTAATCAGTCTTGGGATGCTCTTTCTAGGTTTTTCCATGACCACATGTAATATTTCCCTGGTATATCTTGTTGGTCATGCTTCAGTACATAAAGGATATTGGGATACTCTTTCAATGTTTTGTGGTGACCACATGTAATATTTCCTTGGGATATCTTGTTGGTCGTGCTTCGGCACATAAAGGATCATGGGATACTTTGTCGAGGTTTTGTGGTGGGGGTCACATGTAAGTTGACCTGGGAGATCTTGGCGATCGTGCTTCGGCACATAAAGGATCCTAGGATACTCTTTCGAGGCATTGTGACATACATAATAAGTCCTGAGGATTCCACAGTATGGCCAATGTTGATGAAGACCTACAGGAGGTGGGCCTACATCCAACATGAAAAAGGGCTGGCTCTGTAGAAATTCCTATGACGAGAAGAATTCAGAGATATCCCAGTGATCAAGATTTCGAGTACAACAGTAGTGATGATGATGATGCTCCGTGATCCAATGATGATGATCCAGCTCCAGAATTGAAGACTTGCACCAATATGTATTGATGACCTATGTACATAATACCTTCCTAGTTAAGAGGGAGTGTTGATGTATTTGTAACTTCGGAAGATATGCAATTGTATATTACATTTGTACTTTATTTTATATCCAATAGAGATGTCTTATTCCTATGATTGGAAATGTTGTCATTTGTATTTGCAAGTGTCACAAGTTACATTATAAGTGTCGTCATTTGTATTGATGGGTTATTAGACCACTAGTGTGGGGTCGACCCTAGTTAGGTCATGTGGTTGGGTTATTAGGCTTCATTAGGAAGTCATCACCAGTGATTTATTGGCAGGTAAAGTCAGTGTATAAATAGAGGGTGTGCCTCTCTCATTCTATTCATTCAATCACTTCTCAAGCTCACATAGCTAAGTTAGAAATTGGCGCACATGTGGAGGAGGAGGAGTATCTGCTAGAGACATCTTATTGGGTTTGATCCTTGTGATATTTGTTAGTTTTTCAGAATTTTCAATCTGATCTAAGATCTTAACTGAGAGATTAACATGTACAGCATATCAATCATGGATACAATAACGCAAGCACACAAGAGACACAAAGTTTCATTGGGGAAAACCAAGAAGGTGAAAAACCCCACAACTTCCTTAGAGATAGAAAAACAAATGATACAACCAAAGTACAAGAGATGGTATTCTCCTAGTAGATAATCCTCCTCCTCACAAGTGCACCACTTTCCCAGTGATGGAAAAGTGAGTAATGAGATGATCAAATAGAGATCTCCCAATCTCTATTTATACTTGTCTTGTCTTGCCCAATAAACCAGTGGGGACGACTTGTCTAACTTAGCCTAATAACTCATGGTTACATTAATCTGGGCTGACCCCACACTTGGTGGTCTAATAACCCATTTACCCACATGAATCAAATAGGGCCGACCCCATCAAGGTGGTCTAATAACCCATCGGCAAGTTACAACACTTGCAACACTTTTCAATACAAATGACGACACTTCCGTATAGAGGAATAATAACAGCTCTATAGGAGTACAATATACATAGGTGAAATACATTCCAAAGTTACATATACATCAACACTCCCTCTTAACTAGGAAGGTATTTCTCGATACAGATCTGCTAGAAAAAGTCTTCTTCTCTAGATCATCATCACTGGATCATCGTCATCGAATCATCATCATTGCTTCTATCTCAATCAATCTCCAATCTACTTGTCATAGGAAGTTCTACAAAGCCAGTCCTTTTTCATACTGGATGTAGCACCACCTGCAGGTCTTCATCATCACTAGCCATACTGTGGAATTCTCAGGACTTATTACATGCGTCACAAAACCTTGCAAGAGCATCCAGGCTATTATGAGCACATGGCTCTACCTGTCAAATCTCCCAGGGCTGTATTATATGTGACTGTCACAAAACCTTAAAAGAGTGTCTTAACAAGCAAGATCTCTAAAGAGAATCTGAGGCATTTTTCATTCTGTCCAGATCTCCAGGACTTATTACATGTGACCCCTACCACAAAACCTTTAAAGAGTGTCTTGACTAGCAAGAAATCTAAAGAGCATCTAAGGCCTTTTTCATCCTATCCAGATCTCCAGGGCGTATTACATGTGGTCATGGAAAAACCTTGAAAGAGCATCCCAGGACTAATTACGAACACACAACTCAACCTATCGGATCTCCCAGGGATGGATTATATGCCATAGGACAAAACCTCGAAAGAGCATCTGCCAGATATCCCAGGACCAGATTACATGCCATAGGAAAGACCTCGAAAGACTATCTGCAAATCTCCCAGGGCTGGATTATATGTCCTCCCAAAGAAAAACCTCAAAAGATCATTTTCCAGATATCCCAGGGCCACATTAGATGCCATAGGCAAAACATCGAAAGACTATCTGTAAACCTCCCATGGATGGATTATATGCTTATCTGCACAAGCTATTCCACGCACACAGAGTATCAACTTGATACTCACCATACATCATCCTGATGTACACATGATCATCCTGATCATCATCATTGCATCGTCCTGATGCATGTCATCTGGAGCAACATCCTGAAGCTCGTCATTCATGATCATCCTAATCATACACTGCATCCACCTGATGCATACCAAGTATCTACCTGATACATATCATCATACATGATCCACCTGATCATACAATGTATCCACCTGATACATACACAGATACATGATCCACCTAATCATACAATGAATCCACCTGATATGTATCAACATACATGATCTACCTAATCATACAATGTATCCACTTGATACAGATACATGGTCCAAGCATCCAACATGATGCATATACATAAACATGATACAACTGATCATAACAACCATCAACATGATACATATACAAATGTATCAAGCATCCAACATGATGCATATACAGAGCAGTAACTGGAGCATCATCCTGATGCTCATCATCCAATGCTTACATCCATAGCCATGTGAAGGATCCTCCTCTCACCATGCTTGGAATGGCTCGAGAAAATGTGTCCATCACTTCTTCCTCGAAATGTCGTCAATATGAAGGACACCAAGCCTCTCTCTGAAGTACTCGAACTTCACTCTAGCTAGTGGTTTCATCAACACATCTACAACCTGCTCATCCATCACAACATACAGGAGCTTCACTGCTCCTCACTACACCATACCTGATATAGTGATATTTGATCTCAATGTGCTTCAACCTGTTGTGGAACACTGGGTTCTCAGACAACTTCACACAACTCTGGTTGTCACGAAAGATACCAGTAGCCTCCAACGGGTGATCAAATAGCTCAGACAATAGCTTTTGGAACCATACTGCCTCACAACTAGCCGAACAAGCTACAACATACTCTGCTTCGGCTGTACTTAGTGCTACACAGGACTGCTTCCTGCTAAACTAAGAGATCACACCTGATCCATACTGAAGCAACACCCAGATGTGCTCTTCCTATCTGCAACACTGCCTGCCCAATCCGAATCAACATAACCCTGCAGGTTAAACTTTTGATTCTCATCATACTTGAGACCATAATCAACCGTACCCTTCAGGTACCTCAAAATATTCTTTACAGCAACCAAGTGAACACCTCTGGGATCTGTCAGGAACTGGCTCATTGTGTTCACCGCAAAGAAAATATCTAGTCTCGTGTTCATCAGGTACATCAAGGACCCAATCATCTGACGATACACAATGACATCAACTGGAACAGATGAAGTATCACACAGAAGCTTCAGGTTTGATTCCATAGGTGTGGCCATGGACTTCCCATCCATCATCCCGAACCTCTTCAGGATCTCTACTGCATACTTCCCTTGTCCAAGGAAGATTCCATCTGCACTCTGCCACACCTCCATGCCTAGGAAATAGTGCATCATCCCCAAGTCCTTCATCTTGAACTCGGTAGCAAGCTTCCTCTTGGTATCGGAAATCAATCCATCCTCACCTGTTATAAACAAGTCATCCACATACAAGAGTAGTATCACATGATTGCCTTCCTCAACCTTGTAGTAAAGGTTGGAATCTGCTTTACTCTTGGTAAAGCCCAAACTAGATAGAAAGTTGTCTATCCTACCATACCAAGTCCTAGGATCTTGCTTCAAGCCATACAAGGATTTCTTCATTTTGCACACATGATTCCCTCTATCATGTGTCTCAAACCCGAGTGGCTGCTCCACATACACTTCCTCCTCGACTACACCATTCAAGAAAGCTTTCTTGACATCCATCTAGTGAATCTTCCACTTCATCACTACGGCCAAAGCAAATACTGATCTGATGGAAGTGTATCTAGCTACAGATGCAAAAGTCTCTCCATAATCAGCCACGATCTACAAACCTCACTTTGTATTTTTTTATGCTACCATCTGTAGCATGCTTGATCTTATAGATCCACTTGGAAGTCACAACAAACTTACCTTCAGGTCTTGGGACCACATCCCAAACATGATCGATTGGTACTTTTCAACCATGGCATCCTTTTACTATATCCCATATCCTGGGAACTTCAGAATCTTCAATATCTTCAATAGATAGTTTGAACTTCGTTACAGGAACAAATGTTGTAGTCCTTCTTTTGTAGGTGATGGTATACGATCTTTCCTACAAAACAAGTGAAATTGCATGATTAGAAACATCTCATAGTTTTCAGAACAAATTCTTACATGTAAAGAAATATTTCATACAATCATGCAATTATTTTAGCAAATGCTTCAATACAACATTTATTCATATCCCATAACTTTCTAGATGCCTTCCAATCTCTACCAGAACATTGTTAAGAATGTGCACAACTCCCAACATGTCAGCAAAGAGGTTTCATTCTATATAAGTAGCAATGGAATGTTGTACAGTTCCATAGGCCACTTACCCAATACATGCGTATTAGTAGTATACTGTTTATTAATGCAATTATTCTAATATGCATAATACACAACCTAAGTCTAGTATATATGTCATTGAACAATATTATTTAAACAATCAAATATACAAGAAATGACAATTCAAATACTTATCTTTGTTTGTTTGTTGAGTGGACTCCCTCTCAACATTTGCTTCCTGGATTACCTGTCCTTGAACTTGTATCTATCCTCAATCACTATGCATTCTTAAGTGTGCGCTAGTGTCATGATTGTGCCATCCTCAATATCTCATACATAATCATACATTCATTAGTATAGATACTAAAACAACATAATCTCAAACATGTATAGTCATGATTCAAACACAGATAATAAACATTAGTATTCAAGGTTTCAGGGAATACTTCTTTTACTCATGCATATTTTTATTGACCATAGGAATCTTCTAGTTAGTCATATCATCAATCAAAGTAAGAGACATAATATGCATAAACCCTTGATTACTTACATTTCTAACTTCATGAACAATCATTGTCAACCATACAACAATATAAGATCCTAATACAAGGTAGGATTTTAAATTGATATAGGAAAAATATACCTGGATTAGCATGTTAGCTAGCTATGTCTAACATACCCACATGATGTCTTCTTGTTCTTTCAATGACTTGTGCTAGTAACCTACATATCTCATAAGTTAACCATTATAGAACCAAGTTATACATACCTCGTAAGTAGATCTTCTCTGTGATCCATGATAATGGATGAATCTTTGTCTTCATGTCTCCATGGTCATATGTTCTTGAACTAGAACATGATTTGTCTTTCTTGATGTATGTTAACACCCAAAAAGTGCTCACTAGCTCATTTCCCTATTCACATGACCCATTTGTCCACTTTTTCACCATCTGAGCCTCTGAAACCAACAAAAGGTCACCAAAAGACCTGAGTACACCCCTTTTTCCATTAAAAAAGATTATTTTTCCTAAAAAAGCATAAAAAACCCTAAAAAATGGTCCAAATTCCCAAAAATATTAAAAAGGGAATTAAAATATTAATTTTATTCAAAAAAGGAAAAAGGAGGGAAAAGTACCTAAACCATGTTGGTCAATACCATTTGGTTTCCAAAAAACCACAAATGGTATTCCCCACCACCAAAACCTATAAAAAGGTGGTAGGGGCTCCTCATTTCCGATCCATCCATTATCTCATCCTTATGCTGCTGAAATATCCCTTGAGCATTTTAGCCATTGAAGCAACCTTGGAGAAGGAGACCTCTTGGAGCTTGGAGCTACTCATCTTGGGAGTTTCTCAACATCAACCTTCACCATTGAAGGTATTATCGCAAGCACTTGCTTGCCCCCATTTTTCAATACAAATTCATTCTTTAATATTTTCTTGTTCTTGTTTTTTAAAATGTTTACATTATTTGCTTAGATTCTTGCATAAGATCCATGATTAGTTTAGTTTAGTTTAATTTCTTGTTTTTAATTCTATTGAAACTGCTACTACTAGTTAGCAGGTGCCCATAGCACTAAGCCTGGTTGCAAAACCGGGCCAACAGTTTTTGGCGACTCCGCTGGGTTTTGAACAATAGATCTCTAGTTTTGCTTTTAATCTTAGTTTTTTATTAGTTTTTAACCTTTAGATCCATAGATCTGCCATCTTAGACAGCAGATCCATTGCTGCTCTAAGTTTTGGCCTCATCTATTTCCATTAACAGCCCGGAATTCTTGATTTTCGGGTTCGTTTTTCGGCTTCCGTGCACGGCTTTCGCCTCGCGGTTTTTAGCCTGACAGTCGCGCGGTCCATCGTGGCTTTCGGCCTTTTTTCCGCGCAGTCCATCGCTCCCTTCGGCCTTTTTCCTGCGTGGTCCACCGGGGCTTTGCTGCTAGTTTCCTCGCTGCACATCGCAGCATCGCGGTCATTTACCGCGCTGCACATCGTGACTGCGCGCCCCCTTTTCCGCACGGTTCACCGCGGCTTCGCGGCCTATTTGCGCGCTGCACATCGCGGCTTCGCGGACTTTTTCCGTGCTGCACATCGCGACTGTGTGCCCGAATCCCGCGCGGTCCATCGCGACTGTGCGACATAAACCCGCGCGGTCCATCGCGGCTTTTCTGTCAAAACCCACGCAGCTGAATTTTTCATTCGGCCATCCCGATTTTAAAAATTAATTTTTACTGTACTTTCTGCCCATAGCACATCTTTTATAGTATTAAACTCTGCATATTTTACAGCTTTGAAATTTTTTTTTACTATTTAAAAAGCATATCTAGAAGTCTTTTTAAAAAATTTCAAGAAAGTGAAAGAACGACTCATTTTGCATTTTTATCTAGATTAAAAATTTTTCCTGTTTACTTCTTTAAAATCTTGCCCTTAGCAATTTACTTGAAAAAAGAAATCCATTTATTTCTTTTAAAGAAGTCTATTATTTTCTTTCAGAAATCAAAAGATTCTTTGTTTTTTGAGTTGATATTTGCAAAGCAATTTAATTCCCATTTATTTGAAAAAGTCATAAATATTTGCTTTTTTATTTTTTCAAAGCTCCTTTGTTTTGTGAAAATTTCCTATAAAGCATTTACATTTTTCAAGTTCAGTTTACAATACCTCACGTGCACTCACACGATCACTTAATTGAACTAAGCCTTAAAACGTACCCTAATTTCAACACACTTTTAACCCCACTTGGGGAACACTAAAAGAACTTTTGTAGCTAGGTAGTATTGGGGGGATAGGTGTTCCAATAACACCCCTCAGTTATTACATCTGAGACATAGAAGTTGTCCAATTAGGGAGCTAAAATATCTTAGTACTTTTTGGCGCGGTCACAACCGGTTTGTGGGAAGGCCTCTCCCCTAGGAGGGTTGAAGTTGCGAGGATGGTTCCGGAAGCCTGAGTGGAATACCGAAATCCATTCAGTAACCGAAGGGCTACCATTCGCAGTTCTCGGGATATCCCTGTATTGGGATATTGCGATCAAAGGACCAAACGGCAGATTTACCTTTTCTCGACACGTCATGAATGGAGTATCCTAGTAGCCTGTCTTTAGGATTGATTACCTGGTGTCCCTCCCGGTAGGGGGATATCTAGCCGTTGTCTCAACACTCATATTGTCTGACTTGGATTTCATCACCTTGCAGAGGATATCGTGTGTTTGAGTCACAATACTTTTAGTTAGGTGTTTGCATGATTCAACCCACCCTTGGTCTAGTTACACCTATTTTTTATAGAAGCCGTTTGCATGTTGGTACTCTGACCATTTGTTGCATTCCTCCACTTATTGTAGCACAGCTGCTAGAATAAGTGCCCTTTTTTGAGGTTGATTTTTTGGCCTGAGAGCCTTCTTTTTTCACTCCCCTTCTTGCACCCTTGGTTGCATTAGGGTTTTGAGTCTTTTTTATATATATCACCACCTGATACTTAAACAAATTTTTTACACAAAAACATATTCTCACCATTGAGAATTTTAGACGCTCTCGTCGTCTACAGGGCGAACTCCCAGAGTTTAGTCCGCTTGGCTCTCCACGTCATCTACGCAGAGCCTTATCCCTTGATTCGACACATCGTCAATCAATTAAACAGTCATCCGATTCTGACACACCTCACTTCAAATTTGATTTGGAGGAAGAATCCGAAAACCCCACAGAGTTACCACCAACCACCATTATGGCTGGAACACCATTTGATCCACTGTTTACCAGCACCATAGGTGAGACATCTACAGACCCTTCTGCGGTGGTGCCATCCATGGCGACTACCACCCCCCTGGGTATGCCCAACATGGGTAACACTCCACATTTAGGAATGCCCAACACAGGGCCACCACTTGTCATGGGTATACCCAACATAGGGGTCACACCCCCTCTGGTTTCCACAAACCCTATCCTAGGAATCCCCACTGCTATTCCTAACCCAAGTGTAACCCATGTTGCACTTGGAGGCGCTGGCTCATACCAGACTACACCTATTGGAGGGCACATACCCTCCATACCTAGCATACCTTTAGGCTCTACTGGACCCCTACACCATACCACAATGGCTAGGCATGTCCCAGTTCCAGTCACCACATCTGCTAGCTTACCATACATGGCGAGTCTGAACCTGCCAGACTTAGCTAGGCTCACAAATGACCCCATCAGACACGATCCTGCATGGCCTCACATGCCCACTAAACTCCCCTCTGACATCCCTAAATTTGAGGGCAAGGCAGGTGAAGACCCCCAGAACCATATCATGTCCTTCCATTTATGGTGTTCCTCCAACTCCATAGTGGACGACTCAATCCACCTACGGCTTTTACAACGCACCTTCACTGGCTCTGCAGCCAAGTGGTATATCGAGCAGCCCCATGGGACGCATGCCACCTTTACCTCCCTTGCCTCGACCTTCCTGCAGTTCTTTCAGTTACCTGTCCGCTATGATGCGGGCGTTGAGATCCTACTATCTTGCAGACAGAGTACGGCCACCCACATCACTGACCACATTCATGAGTGGCGTCGACGCCGAAGCCTCTGCAAAATTAAGTTAGACAACCGTATCTTTTTAGATTGGTTTCTAAAATCCCTCCTCCCTCTTATTGCGAAGGATGTGGCATCTGAAAGACCCCAGTCTAAAGAAGAGGCCATCCTCAAAGCCCAACAGTTTGATCTCATTTACGCCCAGTCGGGTTATCTATACACAATCATACCTGACGCCCCAAGAGGTGACTCTTCACGAGGTGACACACCGGGGGCATCACATGCTGCTGATGGCATCATTGGCCAAATCACCCCCCAACCTAAACCTTTCAGCATGGTGAGCACCATGCTCGCCCCAGACCTCTCTAGGGCTACATCCAGTTCCGGAGCAACAACTTCTTATGCTCCAACAAACCAAACCCATCACATTCATGGACCCTCTTGTCCACAACATTGTTATGGGAAAGCGCCATCAGCGTATGTACCTCCTACATACTATGCTCAACCCGCTACACAGAACCCCATTCAGTTCTCACCACAACCGTTGCAGTACCCACAGCAAGCTGCACAAGCTGCACCAGCTAATCTACCACATCCAATAGCTCAGGGGTACCAACAACCCCAATAGGCAACTGGACCACCGCCAGCTCCACCTGCATATTACCCACCGCAACCTGCTCCCGCACCTGCAGCTCCCCAGAATCCCCCTAATGCTCAAGGGCATGTGTACGCACAACAACATCAGCCCCAATACCAAAATAACCAACGCAATCAGGGTGGGCAACCAAACCGCGGAAGAGGACGTAACCGTGGAAACAACCAAAACCATAACCAAGCTCCACAACCTACCCATCCTCCGCAAAACAATAACGCGGCACCTGCTCATCAGAATCCTGCTCGGCCACCTAAGCAAGCCAAAAATGCTAATTTACGAACAAACCATCCTTGTTCTATTTGCGGTGTCTATGGCCACTATACCCACGCTTGCCCACATCTGGAGTGAGCTCGACAACTATGGACAGATGACGCCCATCGTCAGGGGCAAGCGGCTCCTCAGCCGCCACCTAACCCCCCACCACCTCAGCAACAACCTTTGGTGTTACAAAACCCTTTTCCCACACAAGGAGTGGTGAACACTCAGCCGTTAGCCTCCCCACAGGGCAACGTGCAACCACAACAAATCACGTACGCCGCTCCTGATCAACCCATGTTTGATTCAGGCACTCACCACTTATTGATGATGTCCACTGCCGACGTCAATATCCAAACCCGTCGGAACCAGTATGGCCCTACCTCCGAAGCCCCCCCCGCCGATAAGGATACTAACGCTAATCCCACTGATCAGACGTTATGGATACCACCTCTTCCACTCGATGGCGCATCTAAAGTACCTCGTTTCCCACTCCGCCGTATCAACAACAACCCCAATGCACGGGCTGCGTCAAATTACAACATCGTAGATGACCTAGCTCAATCTCCCGTAGCCATGTCTGCGTTAGAAGTCTTGAAAAACTGTCCTACGCAGCGCAAGACTTTACTTTCGGCCATTGGGGCGATTGACCCAAATGATTCGAAATTGATGACCTTTGATTTGGACCAGTCCGAACCACGTCTACCTTCCACCATAGCAGTCCAAGTTTCTGTTTCTATTCGGAATCTTGTCATCCATCGATGTATCATCGACGAGGGTGCGTCCACATGCGTCATGTCCACATTTGTTTGGCAGAAGTTGGGATCCCCTACTCTCCAACAATCCACCACTGCGTTGCGGGCCTACGACGGTCGGTCAGCTCAACCTCAAGGTCTACTACCCAAGGTCCCCGTCCAGTTGGGTGGGAAAACTGTACTCATCGACATTGAGGTCATTAATGCCCAACTCGATTATAACCTTTTACTTGGCCGCAGTTACATGTACACCATGAAAGCAGTTGCCTCATCCGTTTTTCGTACCATGATGTTCCCCCATGAGGGACGCGTGGTCAAAATCGACCAACTCACCTACTATGATCCCAATGCCCCTGCAGCACCCGAAAATGTTCTTCCCATGATTGAACAACCCGCTTCTAGTGCAGTTACCTCCTTTGTGTCTTCTGTGGGACCCGGACTTTACTCAGATACACCAATGACCTCTACATTCCAGGCCATTCCACCACCGTCACCAGAGACCCATGTCGCAAATCTTTGTACTCTTTCACAAAATACACAAACACCTGGTAGTCAACCACCATTGGTACCGAGTCACATCGGTGTTACACCCATCCACACCATCCCCTTTCTATTTCCTCCTTCGGGTGTAGTAAGCGCCCCGGTTATGGCTACCCTTAGTCTACCCGGGTTAACATTGGGATTACCCGTGTGGTATATTTCGCCTCCCGTTCCACCGCCGACACCAAACGTCATCCTCCAACCGGTACAACCTATTGTTACCACAAATCAACCTCCTCCTGGTGTCGCAATCCCTTCGTCGTCAACGAAACCTCCTCCTAGTCTCAATATCCCTTCGTCGTCAACGAATCCTCCCCCTCTTATCAAGCCCACTGGGGGCAGAGGTCCACAACCATACACTGCTATACCACCTCCTAAGGCGGTTAAACCCCCACCGGTGTTTCGAGCTCCCCCTAAATGCTTGTTGTGCGATGAGATAGGCCATCCAACTCATCAATGCCCACAGTTACCAGCTCTCCAAGACCATATGAATATGTTGGACGATGACATCGGCATCCCAGTCGTTAGACTTGAGCCACCTCCTCAGCCTCGCGACAAATCACTGCGCACCAACCATCCTTGTGCCATATGCAGTGTTTACGGCCACTACTCTCACCATTGTCCCGATCTCCCTGACTATAGAGCATCATTATACGAGTTAAACAATGTTGATTTGGAGATATCTCCTACCCTAATCGAGGAGATCCACCCCCCGCCATCATCCTCGTCGGAAGAAGTCAATACAATATATATGATTTCAACAACTTTCAAACCAGAACCCCTTGATTTATGGTCTGACTACTTCAATACTGATGAGCAAATTTTGGAGACACTCACTGCACCCGACTACCCTTGGGATGATATGCATCATCGCTCGTACTTCCTCCCAGAAGCATCTACATCCACTGCATCCAACCAGCTATCGGTCGAATCGAAATATTTCATACCCACCAAGGTCGATTGGTTAAAGGACCCCATCCTAGCACCAGATTCCTTTGAAGAAGGGAACATGTCGAACATTTCCCCCACTATACAGATAGACATTTCCACGACACCAGGGAAACCTGAGCTCATCTCGCTGGGCGCATCTTGCACTCAAGCAGAAACTCAGGCGTACAAAAAGCTCTTTCAAGAGTTCCGTGATGTCTTTGCTTGGTCCTATACTGAGATGCTTGGTCTCGACCCCGCCATTATTGAACACCGCATTGATACATGGCCTGAGGTACCCCCTTTTCGTCAGAAACAGCGACCCATTCACCCATCCAAGCTCCCCGCTGTTAAAGCTGAGGTCGAGAAACTTCACAAAGCAGGATTCATTTACCCTATTCCGTACACCACCTGGGTGTCAAACCCCGTTCCCGTCAACAAAAAGCAAGGCACCCTTAGAGTATGCACTGACTTCCGTGATTTAAACCATGCTTGTCCAAAAGACAATTTCCCCACGCCATTCATTGACCAACTCATTAATGAGTGTGCGGGCCATGAAGTCCTATCCTTCATGGACGGGTTTTCCGGATATAACCAGATTCACATCCGCAAGGAGGATCAGTACAAGACTGCCTTCACCACCCCATGGGGCACCTTTTCCTATCGCATCATGCCATTTGGCCTTAAAAATGCTGGTGCCACTTTCCAGCGAGCCATGACCTATTGCTTTCACGACTTGGTCCATATCCTGCGAGTCTATCTTGACGACCTCACAGCTCGGTCCCGAAAACGATCAGACCACCTTAATGACCTCCGGCAAGTTTTCCTGCGTTGTCGCAAATACAAAATCCGCTTGAACCCACACAAGTGTGTCTTTTGTGTCCCGACAGGCCGCTTATTGGGTTTCATTGTTTCCCAAGACGGTATCACTGTCGATCCCCTGAAAGTTAAATCCATCTTAGAACTTCCGCCTCCTCGCACGCTTCGGCAGCTCCAAAGTCTACAGGGGCGGTCCAATTTCCTTAGGCGCTTCGTTCCTGATTATGCAACCAAAGTGCACGGCTTCTTACGCTTACTTCGTACCCACATACCCTTTGTTTGGGATGAGCAAGCAGACACGGCATTCGAAGCCCTCAAGAAAGCTCTCACACAAGCCCCCTTGATATCCCCACCGGATTTCTCTCAAGACTTCACCCTTTATGTCTCGGCATCTAAACATGCTGTGTCCGGAGTTTTGGTCCAAGAAGATGCCTCCCACCGAGAGCATGTGATTTATTACGTCAGCCAGACCTTGTCTGGCCCACCTCTGCATTACCCATACGAGGAAAGATTAGCCCTAGCTGTAGTCTTTTCCGTACAAAAATTGTGACACTACATCCTACTCAGTCATACCACGGTCGTGGCCGACTCTAACCCTATGGTCTATCTCCTCACCCGGCGGCTCCTACAAGGTCGTGTTGCTAAATGGGTTATTATCCTCCAGGAATATGACCTCACTTTCAGAACTCCCAAAAGCACTAAAGCCCTCACGCTTGCTCACCTCATCACCGACCTCCCGTCCTCTTCAACATCACCCATTATCCGAACGGACCTGATTGACGAGCAGATCTTCATCATTTCATCTGACGACCCTTGGTATGGAGACATTTTGACTTACCTTCGGACGCAAAAATTTTGACCTCACATCGATCGTGACGGACGCCGTCGCATAAGACACCACACCCCCCGATACCTCTTGTTAGGGGATGTACTTTACCGATGCGGCGTTGACACCATTTTACGCCGCTGCCTATCCCATAGTGAGGCAGAACAAGTCTTCAATGATTGTCATAGCGGTGCCTGCGGAGGCCATTTCTCCGGCATGGCCACCGCCCAGAAAATCATCTGGGCCGGTTATTTTTGGCCATCATTGTTTACTGATTGCATCACAGCAGTCAAGCATTGCCAGAACTGCCAACTATTTGCCCCTAAAGCAAGAACCCCCCCCGCCCCCCTTCATCCAGTCATCACTGTTGGACCATTCTGCAAATGGGCCATCGACTTCCTCGACTGCAACCCCACGTCAGCCGGCGGTCACAAACACATCGTTGTGGCTTTAGATTATTTCACCAAGTGGGCAGAAGCCATGCCGACCTATAATTGCAAAGCCGACACTACAGCACGGTTTTTCTTCAACCATGTTATCACTCGTTTCGGAGTACCAAAGCAACTAGTCTCTGACCACGGCTCTCACTTCGAAGATGCCGTCTGGAAGGAATTATCAACCATGTTGAAATTTGAACACCATTTCTCTTCCGCTTACTATCCCCAAGGAAACGGCCAAGTCGAAGCGATCAATAAAATTTTGAAGACCATTCTCCAACGTACTGTAGACAAGCACAAATCCAATTGGCACCACATGCTCTTCCCGGCACTATGGGCCTACCGCACCTCAACCAAAACCGCCACCGGTTTTACCCCTTTCCATTTAGTTCACGGTGTCGAATCCGTCCTCCCTATTGAGTGCCATATCCCAGCCTTGCATATCGCCGTTGAACTCCTACCGGACACTTCCCCGATCGAGCAATGTTTACTACTCCTAGAGTAGGCCGATGAAGATCGGCGCACAGCCATTCAAAACATGGAAGCAGCTAAACAACGATCGAAACTAAGTTACGACAAACATGTCCACCCAAGAATCTTTTCTGAGGGAGACCTTGTCCTCGCTTACGATCAAGCTCATGATAAAACCGGGAAGGGAAAGTTCGTGTCTATGTGGCAAGGCCCCTACATCATACACACCTGCCTCGGGCAGGGGGCATACATTCTGACTGATTCAGAAGGAAACACCCTACGCAACCCACGCAACGGGTTGTACCTTAAACAATTTTACCCATAGAAAATCTGATGAACACCATCGTCCATTTTAGTATAGGCATACTTTCTTTGTTCACAAAAAATTCAAAAAACCTAAATATTTGTTTTTCTCTGCATGACCACAGATGGAGCCTCTTCCACTCTGCCATGTCGGTTTCGCTGATGGTGCAAGCCGTTGGTCTCCCAATCTCGCCTCCGCAGCTTGGGTAATATACTCCCCTTCACATGAGTTAATTCACATTGACGGAGTATGTTTAGGTGCCGCTACCAATAATCAAGCTGAATACGATGCCGTGACCGGTCTCCTGGCCGCTGCTTTTCAAATGAGCATCCATCACCTCAACGTTTTCTTGGACTCACAGCTCCTAGTCTCCCAGCTCAACAATGATTACCAGGTACGCGATCCCTGTCTTTTCAGAAAATTCCTGTGCACTAAACAAATGGTTAGACAGTTTGAATCCATTTCATTCACACATGTCCCAAGACACCTCAATAGTGTAGCAGATAATATGGCCAACAATGTCCTCGACTGGCACACCAATCACATCATGTCATATCCATAAACAAAATGCATCCACGTGCATAACATGTGCCTCCACGGGCATATCTATAAACAAAATGCATCCACGTGCATGACATGTGCCTCCACGGGCATATACAAAAACAATATTGCATCCACGTGCATAACATGTGCCTCCACCAGCATAAAACAAATAACCAAATAATGCATCCACGTGCATAACATGTGCCTCCACGGGCATACATAAATAAACAAACATACTGCATCCACGTGCATAACATGTGCCTCCACGGGCATATACAAAAGACAAATGTGCATCCACATGCATACACGACAATATATCCAAAATATATATCCACATATATATATAAGCCAAATAGTCAACATGTCATAGGTGCCCTCAGCACCCGATATACAAAAAATACATATGTCATACAAAAATGCTTCCCCATATGCTCATCAGCATTTGGGGGCAGATACAATATATCTACTCATCTGGATCCCTAGGATCCTCCGGCTCCTCCTTCGGCTCCTCCTCTGACTCCTCCTCCGCTGGCCCCGCCGGGTCATGGCGACCCCGAACTCGCCGCTCTGCCGGCCCCACTGGATAATCCCGCAGACGTATCCTCCCCTGAGCCGACCCTGCCGGAGCATCTCGTCTACCATCCCTGTGCCTCGCCACGAACACCGCTATCCTCAATAGGAGCGACTGCAACTCAGGTGGCGCACCGAGACAACCCTGCAAAATATCCCGATCCAGGTCTCTCCAACCATCCTCGAGGAGTCCAGCTAGGATCCGGGCAAAGGTCCGTCTGACGCCATCTATGGCATCATCCTGAAGGCCAACCCCTTACCCACGAGCTGCATATCCTCCACCACGCGGAGGGGGCACCGCTGCAGGTGGATGGGCGACCACCATCGCCCACCCCTGACAAGCCACGTAGTCAGGTGGTGGCACTGGACCCACATCTGCACAAATCAAGTAAGCCATCACATACTATACAACAATAATCATCAATGATAAAAACAACATATGATATAATATCAAATAAAACACAAAACATACAGTCTAAACTCCAGGCCTGTCCTGGGGCACGAGGCATCTCTGGGTCACCTCGGTAGTCCATGCCGGCGTAGGGGTAGTCCTCAATCACCAAAGTCATCTGCTCCCACTGCTGATAAAAATCCTCCGTGAAGTAGCCGCGGACACCACCGCCGCCACGAGGCATCATCTGCCCCCATCTCATCATACGAGGCTCACTCGGAAGACCAGCACTAATGGGTACCCGTGGCCGCAAGGTCAGCACCCGCTCAAAGAAAAAACAACATAAAAATGAGGCATAACAAAACTCGCCTCCCTCTCTAATGGCCTTGTCCAGATCTCTCCGGACACCAGCCAGGAACATCTGCCCCCAGGCATAATAAGTACCCTAAAGAACCGAATCCACCATCATCGTCTGCCCCCCAGACATACGATGTGGTGCAGCAGCACCCAATATCCGCAGAACGCAGGCACCAACAACTCGCATATCCCACTCACGTAGGGATCTCAGACTAATAGAGCTGTTCACCAAAACAGCATCATCAACACAGAAAGTCTGTAACAGGTCCTCCATATCTACACCTGGAGGCAACCTCGGCAAAATATCACCCACCTCACCCAAGCGAGGCAACCCAGTCAAAAAATAAACATCCGTGAGAGTGATCTCTGACCTCTCACCCCCGATAATGAATGCACCCTCCGCCGGCACCCACCACTGCACAAGCTTGTTCAGGAGCCGTCTCACTGAACGAATAGGTGGGATCTGAGCGAACTTCAAAAGTCCACTCATAGATAAAGTCTGTCTCACCCCTGCATCAGTCTCAATCCTCGCCATAAGATCATCATCGATCTCTCGCTCACGCCACGAGGACTGTGGTCTCCTCAACATCCTGCCAGAAAACAGAAGAAATTTTTAGCCCCAGCATAAAATTCTTTTGAAAAAATCCCATCGCGGCTTTTACACAAAAAGCCGCGATGCCCATCGCGACTTTTACACAAAAAGCCGCGATGCCCATCGCGGCTTTTCCACCAAAAGCCGCGATGACCATCGCGGGATCCATGCAAAAACCCGCGATGAACATCGCGGGTTTTGGCTGGACAGTCGCGATGAACATCGCGGCTATCCCGCATGAACTTGCGATGAACATCGCGGGTTTTGGCCGGACAGTCGCGATGAACATCGCGACTATCAGCTTAAAACCCGCGCGGTTCATCGCGGGAACAGCCCCGAAACCCGCGATATTCCACGTTGGAGAGTCAACATGGAATTTCGCGGCCTTCGGGGGCCCGCCGCCAAACAAAAAAGACATAATTGACAAAGCTAAGGCAAATAGAGTTACCTGCAACTCGCTGAATCGAAAACCAACGGTGAAATCTCCCAGAAATCGAGAAATAGCTCTGACAGCTCTATCAAACTCGCACATAACAATGACATGTCATTTGGGCCCCACGCCCTATTTATAGAAATTCCACCAATTTTCAAACAACCATTGCGGGATCATACGAAGTCCATTTCTCAAACCGTTGGTACCGTTGGAATCAGCACAGTGAGAACTTCATGCAGGTTCCTTCCTTTTCCCATTTTCATGGGGTCCATTTTTTGGCCTCTCTCGTGGCCTCGGTTTGCATGCCACATCGGTCGTTCTCCATTTTGGACGTGCCATATATCACCGGATTCAGTTTTCCACGCTCATGATGATGCTTGAGATCATTTCTCGCTGTCACGTCCCGATTTTCAGGGCATTTTTTCATACCCCCATGTCACCTCGGTTTGCGTGCCACATCAGTCGTTCTCCATTCTGGGCATGCCTTATATCGTCGGATTCAGTTTTCTGCGCTTGTGATGATGCTTGAGATCTTTTCTCGCTCTCACCTTTAGATTTTTCAAGCGTTTTTTCCATGCCCCCTCGTCACCTCGGTTTGTGTGCCACATCGGCCGGTCTCCGTTTTCGACGTGCCTTATATCGCCGGATTCAGGTTCCGCGCTCGTGATGATGCTTGAGATCATTTCTCGCTCTCACCTTTAGAGTTTTTGGGCATTTTTTCCATGCCCGCCACACAGCCTCGGTTTGCGGGCCACATCGGCCGTTCTCCGTTTTCGACAATCCTTATGTCACCGGATCCAGTTTTCCGCACCGATGACGATGCTTGAGACCTTTTCTCGCCCTCATCAATCCATTTTTGTTCGGTATAAGTTTATCCCTTTTTCGGGCCGAGAAACCCCTTTTACGAAAAAGGCACTTAGGGAGTTTCTGTTAAGCTCTTTTCTGACTCCTAAAACAATGAAAAGATCGCCGAGCAATCTTGCTTCCTTTCATGCTCGCTAAACGTATCTGAAAGGGAATCTACCTGGTATAAGTTTACCCCTTTTCCGGACCTCGTAGACTAATTACGAAAAAGGTATACTCTAGTCACATCAGCTAGAAGAGTTCTCCATCTGCATTATTTTATGTTTTTTCGGGCCTTGGAGACTAAACTTACGAAAAAGAAACACCAATAGAGTCCACTTACCGTTTTCAGACTCTCTAAACATGAAAGCAACCATGAGCATGAGCCGTCTTGGGCTCACAAAATCCACAGGACCGTACCATTTCAGAGCACACTTTTATCCCTTCTTGGAGCTCATTAAAACTACGAAGAAGGAATCAATGGTGCCTCTTGGCGCCACGACAGATCACATCTACCCATTAGGCAGCTTCCCCATTTTGGTCGCCTTTGTTCAGAGTATTCTGTAGTATGTCACCTTGATAATTCCTCGACGACACCTATCAACTCGTCCTCCCCCCCAAAGTCACTATATACCATTCAGTCAAAGCAATCATCCCCACACCTACAAGTCAGTTCTCTACGCTGCCAGGTCAACCATGTCATCATGCTCTGAACAAAAGAAGTTTGAGTCTACCCACTTTATGACCCCAGTTATTTCCCATTCCCACAAGTATGTCAGTCCTACCATCAGTACTACAACACTGCAGTTTTACACCTCGTGCTCATATCAAGGAAACATCATTGCCTTGTTAGCTGCTGGTCTCCCTCTGTCGACGACAACCACATTGATTCCAGAGGATCGACCTAGAGGTCCCTGTGTCTTGGACTCATCACCATTTATGATGAGTGCCTACGAATCATTTCGAGAGGAATCTTCAGTGCCTCTCCAAATGATTGTTTCTCACATGCTCGACTTCAACACCTTGATCGCATCGTTGAGACTCGCACAGGGTATTCGTCCGTTTCACTTATTAGTCGAAGACCCCGGATACCTCCTGACTCCTCCACATTTGAGAGTCTTCCTATGGATAAAACCAGTTACACTTTTTCTATAGATATCCGGGTTGCGCATGGCGACAGTATTCAGATGTACCCCACTTTCATACTCCCTTGAGTATACAGTTATATTATTTCTCAGAGATGACTCATAGTCTTTGAGTCCATACAGATGTTGGACACCTTCAGTTTCAGCAGTTCACCAATTATTCCAGTGTATCAGTTATTGAGATCCGTTATGATCAGGAGTACATCCCAAAATAATGTCCCCCCTGGACCATTATGATGTACCAGTAGATTCTTTATGTATTAGATCCCCCTTCTTGGGACTAATTGTTATGTACATGTCTTGATACGAGCATGGGAATGCCCGCCTCGTCCACTATCAGAGATTATGCCTCATTCATATTGAGGCCATGTAATATTTTTTGTTTTTGCAGCTTCCAAGGGCCGTGGCTCCAGTCTCCAACCGGTCTCTTCTCCTTCCCAAACCCCTGAAAAAAGACAAATTAACTATGATGTCTATCGGCCATACGATGAGCTCCTGCCCTCACACATCAGGGGGCAATCTGTTAACACCCAAAAAGTGCTCACTAGCTCATTTCCCTATTCACATGACCCATTTGTCCACTTTTTCACCATCTGAGCCTCTGAAACCAACAAAAGGTCACCAAAAGACCTGAGTACACCCCTTTTTCCATTAAAAAAGATTATTTTTCCTAAAAAAGCATAAAAAACCCTAAAAAAGGGTCCAAATTCCCAAAAATATTAAAAAGGGAATTAAAATATTAATTTTATTCAAAAAAGGAAAAAGGAGGGAAAAGTACCTAAACCATGTTGGTCAATACCATTTGGTTTCCAAAAAACCACAAATGGTATTCCCCGCCACCAAAACCTATAAAAAGGTGGTAGGGGCTCCTCATTTCCGATCCATCCATTATCTCATCCTTATGCTGCTGAAATCTCCCTTGAGCATTTTAGCCATTGAAGCAACCTTGGAGAAGGAGACCTCTTGGAGCTTGGAGCTACTCATCTTGGGAGTTGCTCAACATCAACCTTCACCATTGAAGGTATTATCGCAAGCACTTGCTTGCCCCCATTTTTCAATTCAAATTCATTCTTTAATATTTTCTTGTTCTTGTTTTTTAAAATGTTTACATTATTTGCTTAGATTCTTGCATAAGATCCATGATTAGTTTAGTTTAGTTTAATTTCTTGTTTTTAATTCTATTGAAACTGCTGCTACTAGTTAGCAGGTACCCATAGCACTAAGCCTGGTTGCAAAACCGGGCCAACAATGTACCTTTCATGTTAGCGGACAACATCAACCTCATACAACACCATAATGCATTAGTACAATCATAAGTGTCAAAACCCCAATCAATGAATATCTGCATTCATAATTTTATTAAGGTGATACGACAAGTCTAAAGTTAATCAGGATTGTACTAAACTTAATGAAGACAAACATACCATAAACTTAATCATGAACAGATCTCGAAACATAAATGGATAAGTCAAACCTGTCGAGATTGCTTGTAATCTTCTTATGTAAGGCCTTAGCCTCATCTCCCTCTGAAACAGGAACGTCTTCACTTATGTAGGTGACCAAGCCATTCTCTTCTAGTATTAACCTAATCCACTTGATTTGCAGAAACTGGATTTGGAGCTAGATTAGGGTTTGTCAGAGAAACCCTAAAAATTAAAACTTTGAATTTCAAACTTCTGAAAGGATAGAAAGATGTGCCTTGACGAGCTGATCAAGCTGGTATACTCAGAATTTGAAAACTGCAAAGTTTCACCCCTCAAAATTGTCTTTGAAACTTCTGGATCTTCTGGACAGGATCCCGAACTAGGTTTTGATAAATCCCACCCTTCTACCCAACCAAAAGGTTCGATACAAAGCTCTAAACTTTTATTTTTCTGAGGAGCTTCCAACCGTGGTCACGGACTTCAAAAATTCCAACTTTTGCAGAAGCCCTAATTTTTTACCCTTTCCGATCAAAGTCCTGAACTAGGATTTGATCAAGCCCAGCCTTCTACCCAACCAAAAAATTTGATCTTGGTCTCTAAATTTCGATTTTGATGAGTATCATTCAGCTGTGGTCTCCGATTACAAAAATTTCAACTTTCTCCAAAACCCTAATTCCTGGAGCCATGAATGAAGGTGCTCAAAATCCAATTCTGTTTTGACAAAAATATGCACCTCCAATTCTGGTGTAACTCCGAAATTATGAATCCACAGGGTCTAAACCTTCTACCTCTGGTAGCCTAAACTGTCATCTTTCCAACCCCATAGGTCTTACCTCAATTGGATTCTCTGAGAGAGAATTATGCCAAGTCTCGCAACGTGACCTGTTTATGAGATAAAAAAGGAGATTGAACTGGTATGATGTGCCACGTGCCACTAGTTCAACTTTGGCCTCTGAAAACCTTACTAGATAAACTACTGTCTGTTCCCTACCTGTCACATTTTACGAAATTTCATTTGGATCTTCCTAGCCCAAGTTGTGAACTTTTTTCCTAGGTCACATGTTTATGACTGAGATCTAGAAGAGGCAGAAATCCTAGATTGTACAAATCATAAAACACAAAGTACAATGCATTAGAAGTTGTGCTTTAGAAACAAGGTACATAGGGATCTTATATTCAACGCAAGTGCAACAAGTGTCATACATGCCATACCATGCCTTCTTTTAGGATAGCTCTAATACCATGTTATTTTTTTAGAATTTTCAATATGATCTAATATCTTAACTAAGAGAATAACATGTACAACATATCTATAACATATCTACAACATATCAATCATGGACACAATAATGCAAGCACACAAGAGACATAGAGTTTCACAGGGGAAAACCAAGAAGGTGAAAAACCCCGCAACTTCCTTAGAGATAGAAAGAGCAATGATACAACCAAAGAACAAGAGATAGTCTTCTCCTAGCATATAATCCTCCTCCTCACAAGTGCGGCACTTTCCCAGTGATGGAAGAGTGAGTAATGAGATGATCAAATAGAGATCTCCCGATATTTATTTATACTTGTCGTGTCCTTCCCAATAAACTAGTGGGGCTGACTTGTCTAACTTAGCCTCATAACCCATGGTTACATTAATCCAGGCCGACCCCACACTTGGTGGTCTAATAACCCATTTACCCACATGACTCATACAGGGCCGACCCCATCAAGGTGGTCTAATAACCCATTGGCAAGTTACAACACTTGTGACACTTGTCAATACAAATGACGACACTTCCGTATAGATGAATAATAACATCTCTATAGGAGTACAATATACATACATGAAATACTTTCCAAAGTTACATATACATCAACAATCTTGTATTGGGGCTTATTCTATCTCTGAGGAAGTTGTGGGGTTTTTCACCTTCTTAATTTTCCCTAGTGAAACTCTGTGTCTCTTGTTGTTGTAGAAATTTCTCTCTACGGATAGGTAGAAAATCTCTTAGAATAAAGCAGGATGCACTGACTCTATGCTAAGACAAAAAGGAAACAAATGCTACCTTGAGTTCCTGAACTAATTCTCACAACAATATTAAATTCATTTAGAAGAGATGAAAGACGTAACTCACCTTCCAATTCGACGTTTGTCCCGCTTCTAGCTCTTGATCCCGAAGCTCCAATGTAGAATATGTTGAAATCAAACAAAGGACAAACATGCAAGCCTCCAAATACCTTGGAGCAAAGATTAAGTTCAAATCTAAACTATATACATTTCATATCAGAGATTTATACAATACACATGAAATGGGAAAAACAAGACAAGTTATCTTATATTACAAACTTGAAGAGTACTTACAAAGGTTGCTTGATATCCAAGCCAATCCTCCAGCTCCAAGTGCTTCCTCTAGCTATCTCTACAGAAGTCTGAAGATCATAGGTTTGATGCCCCAAAATTCCTCTCTTTGGCCCATGGAAAGCTTCTCTCTTATAGCACATGGGAAGGTTAACCAACAAGAGAGAAGTGTGGATCTATGGAGGGTTTAGTGGATCATGCCAACTAAACAAATAAGGAGTTAGGATTGAACCAAAGGTGGTAATCCCAACAAAATCTCCTCGAAGGTCGAATCCCAAAGTCCAAGGAAAAAATGCTAATTTCGAGCTACTGCGCCCCTATAACTGAGCATAACGTGGTAGTATCGCGCCCCAGAGAAGGAGCAACACGCGGTAGTGTTGACTACCGCACCCCTGTAGATGTGCAGGGAGCGTTAGTGCTCACAAACAGGGCTAAGTTGGGTTGGTGGATGGCAGAAAAAGGTTTTGCTTTAGTGTTCAATCAGTGTTTTTCAGTCTGGATGTTCAGATGATATTTAAGGGAGACTATCATTTAGGTCTCTAGTGCAAGGATGCGACACTAATACATAATGTTTAATATTGAGGTATAACAGATGCCCCCTAAAGTGTGAGGTCAGAAGAGACTGATGGCCGAAAGACTTTACAAATATGGTTTGGAGATAGCATTAAGGGGAGCAACAAGGTGTTGAAACAGAAACAAAATGTCAGATATACCATTGAGGTGGGCATTCCCATGCTCAGAAACAAATGACTCAAAGCATGGCTGCCAACCAATACATTGCAGATCCATGAGTACTGAGATGATATAGACAGTAGACAAATCATGGCTACTATGAACAAGCGTACACCCATGAGACAATAATGGCACAACCACGACCAATACATAAGTGGATATGTGTGACAATACAGAAAAATCTCCATTGCAACCTAGACGTAATCAAAATACAAAAGGGTGTCCAGGGTGTTCTACCCGATCGCAAACGATACGAATCTAGCCATGTGATTAGAAGGTGTTGAAGTCGAACATATAGAAACCATTTGATTACCGGTCAATGGTGTGAACCATTAACAAATGTGAGGGAAATCACCAATGATGACAATGATCCCCAAGGTATCTATAGTACATCTCAACGAAATGTGAATAAACGAGTTGATGTCGAGCATTTGAGAGATCATTCAATCAGAGGTCATTGATGAAAACCTACTATTGAATACGAGGAAAACTGCCATTAAGGCATGCATGAACTAAGGTACTAGTGGTTGACTCCTAAGCCTAATTCCTGGATAGTGATTTGGTGTCGACAGGAATAGACTCGTCGAAGGTGGGCCATAATGATTCCCACATCATCGACACAAAATCATAATGAGATATAGTATGGACCAATGAAACAATAGAATATGTATTGACACAAAGGGAAGGTTTGACATGAAGTGGAGGTGGACTCAAGGTAATAACCCTTTGAACATATAACGGCATGAAACAGAGCTTGGCAGCAGGGACTACTTGAACAGATCGAACCACAGGAAGTGTGAACTCATAGCAATAATGAGGATGCATGATCATAATGATGACACTATCAACAAGACTGACTACCCAAAATAGAGAAGGTGAGGATGCATGCCATGTTCAAAGGTGACGACTCACAAGCTGCCAACAAGGTAAACTTGACTCAATTTCCCATTTTCCCCCAACATGATGGATGAGTACCTCTTTGTTGTTTAATGAGCTTGAGGAAGATAACAGATGCTTGGTATAGCTCATCTCATAGATGATTCCAATCTCACATGTTTTTCAAACCTGAGAAAGGAGGGGTTTGTCCCAAAGTTGGCCCTTCGATGTTGAATTTTAACGAGTCTAAGGAAAAATCGGTCGTCATTTCATGTTTAGAGAGTCTGAAAAGAACTAAAGAAGACTCCAACGATCCTTTTTCGTAAGGTTAGCCTCATCGCTCGAAAAAGGGTAAAACAACGCGGGAGAGGACTCTTCCAGTCATGATTGGCTGGAGTATTCCTTTTTCGTAAGTAGTGCCCCCTAGTCCGAAAAAGGGGTAAACTATCACTAGGGAGACGATCATTCAAATCCTTTTACAAGCGTGAACTAATCAATTTCGCTTGGCCATCTTTTCCTATTTTAGGAGTCTAAAAAGAGCTTAAAGAGGACTCCATGTACAACTTTTTCATGGTTGATGACCGAGTACGACAAAGGAAAAGTAAACTCGGCACAGTTCCTTTTCCGTAAATAGTCTAGTGAGGCTGGATAAAGTGATAAACCTATACTCGTTAGACACACCTTTTTACTCCAATTGTTTAACGAGCACGATAATGGTATCAAAAGCACTCGGAATCTTTTTCATGTTTGGATCCAGAGCACGAAAAAGGAAAAGTAAGCTCAAACCACTTTTCATGTTTTAACTAGAGCATGAAAAAGGTAAAGTAAGCTCAAACACCATCTTACTGTTTTTAACGAGCTCGAAGATAGGTTGGAAGAATGCTCATGATGTCTGCCTCATTTTTTAACGAGCTTGTAACATAAAATGAACTATGCTCAGGATAATTTTCATGGTTTAATGAGCTCGAAACCTAAAAAGGAAAGTATGCTCAAAAATGTTCCCAAAGGTGAACTTCTTCCCGTCATGAGATCCAAAGGTTGGTACATGGCCCCCAGCATGATTGCTAGAAGTAAGTGACTTAGCTCCAACGTGGTGTGGACTTCAACGTAACTTCTAGAGGTTGAAGACATGCCCCCAAGCTTCATTTCATTCGCCTAAGGTATAGGCAAGTGAAAAAAAGGTTCAGGTACTAGGTCTACGAGGAGACTCAACTCAGAGGGAAAGGATATGTTTCATTTTTTAACGAGCTTGACACAGGAATAGAACTTTGCTCAAACTACTGGTTTCATTTTTTAATGAGCTTGAAGCCAAAGGTAAACTCTGCTCACGGTTAAGACCCATTGATGGATTCCCTCCCAACATGATGACCAGAGGTTGGTAAATGCCCCCAGCATGATTGCTAATGGCTAAACATGCCATCCAAGCTTCGTTTCGTCTGACTACTCTTCTTCCTTACCCAAAAATCCTGGCTACTAATCCAAATGTGTTCACCAGGGGGGGTAGGGAGAACCAGGACCAAGTGACCCAGGAAGATGTAATGAAGGTTCAAATCCTAACTCTAGCGAGAGACTCGAACAAATGGAAGGGATATGTATTTCATTTTTACACAAGCTTGAAAATAGATAATAACAATGCTTGAAAGGGTCCTTTTTATTTTTTAATGGGATTAAAACAGAAAGAAATTATGCTTGAAGGTAGTTTGATTTTTACGCAAGCTTGAAAACAAACGTAAACTATGCTTGGGATTGGTTTCGTTTTTACACAAGCTTAAAACCAGAAGTAAACTGTACTTGAGGGTCGGTTTCATTTTTTAATGATCTTGAAAGAGAGAATAAACTATGTTCGTGAGAACCTATTTCATTTTTTAGCAAGCTTGACACATAAAGGGAACTCTGCTCAAAATGATGGTTGGTTTCATTTTTACACAAGCTTAAAACCAAAAGTAAACTATGCTTGGGATGATGGTTGGTTTCATTTTTACACAAGCTTAAAACCAAAAGTAAATTATGCTTGAAATGATGGTTGGTTTCATTTTTACACAAGCTTAAAACCAAAATTAAACTATGCTTGAGAAAATGGTTTCATTTTTTAACGAGCTTGAAACCGGAATAAAACTTTGCTCCAACGTTCCCCCCTTAGGGGGAAGAAACCACTATAACATGTGGAAAATTTAGGGAAGTCTCGTGACTAGGATTCATGTGATGAGTGGGAAGCACAAAGGAAAGTTGATCAATGGTCACAACATTCCCATGATGGGGAAAATACATCACTCGAAAGAGTGAGGACACTGCAGCCTTCATTGCATAGACGTAATCACGTCCAAGGAGTAGATTAAAATCTAAGGGACCTTGGACGACCATGACATCAATACAGACAATTTTCCCTCCCAAAGTGATAGGTAACTGAGGAAGGGACCCTAAAGGTCCAGTAGGCCTTCTATTGAAAGCCAGTATCTGGTCAATGACGAGCACAAGCTGAGCAGAACCTAAGGCTTTCCAAGCAGTTGAGGATAGAATACTAACAGAAGCTCCTTCATCAACTATCGTATGAAAAATTTATTTATTGGAAACTCCTATATATATTTGAAAAGGAACACTCGAAGGAAGATGAGATTTTGTTAGACCATTCCAATCAAAGGAAATGACCTTAGTACTTGGAGGGGGTCTCACAGAAACGGACAAGGTGTCCCCTTACCGAGGACATTCTGAACCGATAAGGAAAACATCAACGGTTTCCAATTCACTCTCGCTTGGAAGATACGAATGAGATGAATATTGTGTCAAGATGACTGCTTCAGTCTGGACTTTCTCCAATGGAAGAGCGGGATCAAGTGGAGATGACAGTGACTCGATCACTTCACTCTCGGAAGGGAGAGTGGGATCAATTGCAGATAAAATTGAATTGATCACTTGGCCAACCAGCAAGGGGTCGAGGGACAACTTACTATCGTTTGTTGGAAGTGCCAGTTGAGAACTAGTAATATCTTCCAACTCCCACGAAGCTTCATCCATGCTTGGACAAAGGAAAGTACAGTGCCTACCCTTGCATATCAAATAGGGATATAGGAATTTACCCTTCCGACCTTTCACCAAGGGATCACTGATTGAGGGAGTGTCATCAACATGATGATCAAAGGTCGACGATACAAGTGGTTTGGGGTTTTTAGACCACACTTCTGACACGTGGGAAAGACCGGGGAAATCCTTGAGAAGGTGATCACCCTTGCAGAGTTTGCAGGGGAACTTGGGCTTACGAGGTGTTTTTTTAGAATGAGTTCCATTAGGGGCAACTCATTTATGCTTGGTCTCTTCCTTATCCTTCTTCTTCTTAACTTTCCTTGTCTTCTTCTTCTTATCCTCCCGATTACTAACACTATTGTTTTGATCAGGCAAGGAAGAAGGAATGGAAGAAGATTCATTCGACGAAGAAGGGGAAGGATTAGTTTGGGGTTGACTCTCTTGTGGTGGAGAATTAATATTCGAAACATTGGGTGCAATCAGAATTACTGGATCAAATAACCATACCGGTAATCCTATGGTTAATCCAGGAAGATTTAACATGGCAATAAAGGGAGGACCAATATCTCCAATTGGAGGAAAAGTGAAAGGTACCCCTTGAAAAGAGGTCTCCGGCTTGGTAGTCCGAGAAGGAGTATGGGTGCATGGAGGTGGATTCTCCATGGAACAAAACTAAGTGATGTGGACGAAGTCTTGTTAAAAATAACTCAAAAACCCTCAGGCAACTGAGCATGCGAAAGGGGAGCTAGGAAAAGACAAGGCTCACAGGCCAAAAGAGCAAGCTCAAAAAACTATACTGAGGCCGATGCCACAGTAAGCGAGCTGTACAACAAAACGGCTAGAATGCCAACAAGCATCCCTACAAAGAAAAATACCCTCTATAAGATAGCAAGCAAAACCTCCTAACTAAGAGCTAGAGACCTCAACAAATTGTATCCTTCGCAAGGTGATGAAATCCAAGTCGAACAATACAAAATGAGAGACCAATAATGGAAGGATATCCCTCTACTGAAAGGGATCCTGGGTAAAGATCCCTAGAATAAAAGTCACTAAGCTACCTCGTTCATGACACGTTGGAAAAGGTTTTCGGCGCTTCTGCCTTATCACCCTTGCATTACTATGAATACAAGGAAGACAATGATCGATGTTTCCTTAGGGCTAAGTGCAGTGCGACATTCCACAGAGTCCATTAGGTTCTCAATCTCGTGGTGGTTTAACCCCTGAAAGTGTGAAATAGTTAGGAGGCCCCTCCACAAACTGGTGTATGACCGTGTCAACAAATACTAGAGTATTTTAGTTCCCTGAAGACAACGACTATGTCTCAGATGAAAAATGACAAGGGAGAATTATTTTGATGCCTATCCTCGGTGTCCTACCTAACTACCAAATTCTTTTGATTTCCTCAACTGAGGTTAATGTTGGTTTAGTTAGGGAGATTAATTTTAGAGGTTGTCTTACACAATCGGGTTATGGAAGTGCAACTTGATGGTGTTGTGACGACTCAAACCATGCAAATGAAGATGAATCGAAATGAGCTTTTGTCTTCGATGAACACTAGCTAAAGTAAGGAAGAATTCTTTTCGTTCCCAATATGCAGAACCCAATGCACATGCAATTTTATTCCGTTTCAAAATGATAGAAAGAAGTAAAATATGTACCCAAAACTAACCCAAAGAAATGAAAAAGTTCTTCATATGAACTCCAAACATAACGATTCTAATCCATTTCTTATCTTTTCACACTTTAAAAAGACACATCCAAGTTACAGAAAGAAAGATTCTACAAATGTTTCCAATTAGATGGAAGACAAAGAAAAGCACTCAACAATTCTATCTTTAACTCGAATGTACACGAATTTGAAACAAGACTTTCTTCTTCTTATGAATTTGAGACCAAGAATTGCAAATGATCTGTTAATATTTAATATGCTAAGACAAAAAATAGCAGCATTGCATTCCATTTCACAATAATAGCATATACAGGATCACTGAAGAAACAACAAGCACAGCATAAAACACAAGAGACACAAATTTATCCTGGGAAACCCTCATGGGGTAGAAAACCCAGTAAAGCTTCCTCAATATAGATGACCAGCAATATACAAAGATGTAACCCTGAGCATAAGCTCCTCCTTCTCCATAGCAGACTTCTCCTCCACAAGTGCGCCACTCTCAAGTGAGTGAGTGTGTGTAAAATGAGGAATACACCTCCTTTATTTATACACTACTTCGACTTGTCTTTTACACAAATCATGTAGGCTCGTATTTAACCAATGGGTTAAATACCCCACTACAACTAACTGGGCCGACCCCTCTAGGGTGGTCTAATAACCCTTTGACCCACATAACACGTACAGGGTCGACCCCCACTAGGGAAGTTTAATAACCCAAGTTACCACCTTCCGACGGAGGAATAAACATCTCCGGATATACAATAAGATCTTCAAGGAGGAATGAAACATCTCCAGAATAATAAAGTACAAATATAATATTCTTTGAAGTTACAATATCTCAACACTCCCGCTTAACGAGAAGGATATTATAACAGCATCTGCACGAGCAAGGAATCATCAACATCATACATGATACATCTATAAATCATTGGAAGCTTTCTCAACATCATCAGTAACTCAAGCAGTTACTGGAACATCTTCAATACTGGAACATCAACATCTTCAGTACTAAGTCTTTATCTTCTGCAGCACTCGAACAGCTACAACAACATCAACATCTGGATCCTCACGATCATCAGCATCGTCATCATATGATCATCAGCATCGGGATCATCTCGATCTACAGCATCTGGATCATCTCAATCTACAGCATCTAGATCATCTCGATCTACAGCATCTGGATCATCACGATCTACAGCATCTAGACCATCTCAATCTACAGCATCTGGATCATCACGATCTAGAGTATCTGCATCATCACGTTCTACAGCATCTGGATCATCTCGATCTACAGCATCTGGATCATCACGATCTATAGTATCTGGATCATCACGATCTACAACATCTGGATCATCTCGATCTACAGCATCTGGATCATCACGATCTACAACATCTGGATCATCCGGATCATCACGATCAACATCATCATCATCTAGATCGTTATGATCAACAACATCATCAATACAAGTATAAATATCATTAATACAAGTATACATATCATCAATACAAGTATCCTCATCAATACAAGTATACACATCATCAATACAAGTATCCTCATCAATACAAGTATACACATCATCAATACAAGTATCCTCATCAATACAAGTATACACAATAGCAGCATATCCTGCAATACACATGATCCAATTATGGGATGATCAATCCCTCTCACTTTAGGACATAGGTCCAAGGATGATACAATCCTAATCCACTTACGGGATGATCAGTCCCTCTCACTTTAAGACATCTCACCATGTCTAGGGACAATGAAATCCCAATCTATTTACAGGATGATTAGTCCTTATCACTTTAAGACACCTCACCATGTCTAGGAACGATGCAATCCCAATCGATTAACAGGATGATTAGTCCTTATCACTTTAAGACACCTCACCATGTCTAGGGACGATGCAATCCCAATCGATTAACAGGATGATTAGTCCTTATCACTTTAAGACACCTCACCATGTCTAGGGACGATGCAATCCCAATCTATTTACAGGATGATTCGTCCTTATCACTTTAAGACACCTCACCATGTCTAGGGACGAGGCAATCCCAATATATTTATAGGATGATTAGTCCTTATCACTTGAAGACATCTCACCATGTCTAGGGATGAGGCAATCCCAATATATTTACAGGATGATTAGTCCTTATCACTTTAAGACATCTCACCATGTCTAGCGACGAGACAACCCCAATCTATTTATAGGATGATTAGTCCTTATCACTTTAAGACATTTCACCATGTCTAGGGACGAGCCAATCCCAATCTACTTACAGGATGATTAATCCTTATCACTTTAGGACATAAGTCCAAGGACAATGCAATCCTGATCCACTTATAGGATGATCAATCCCTATCACTTTAGAACATAATTCCAAGGATGATGCAATCCTATCACGTACATTTTGAACCAAACGCTCAGGGACGATGCAGTCCTATCACGTCCACTAGGGACCACTTTCTCGGAGACATATGTCTACGGATCTCTTTTAGGACATGTGTCCATGGATGATACAATCCCCTCGTCCACAAGGGACCACATTCTCAGAGACATCTGTCTACAGATCACTTTAGAACTGAAGTCCAGGGATGATACAATCCTCTCGTCCACTAGGGACCACATTCTCGGAGACATCTATCTACGGATCACTTTAGAACTGAAGCCTAGGGATGATACAATCCTCTCGTCCACTAGGGACCACATTCTCGGAGACATCTGTCTATGGTTCTGTTTAGGACTGAAGTCCAGGGATGATACAATCCCCTTGTCCACTAGGGACCACATTCTCGGAGACATTTGTCTACGGATCTATTTAGGACTGAAGCCCAGGGATGATGCAATCCCCACCTGTCCACTAGGGACTTCATTCTCGGAGACCATACGTCTACGGATCCTTTTAGAACATGTGTTCAAGGATGATGCAATCCCCTCCTGTCCACTACAGACTTCATTCTCGAAGACCATACGTCTACGGATCCTTTTAGAACATGTGTTCAAGGATGATGCAATCCCTCTTCTTTCTCGGAGACATATGTCTACGGATCCTTTTAGAACATGTGTTCAAGGATGATGCAATCCCTCTTCTTTCTCGGATACATATGTATATGGATCCTTTTAGAACATGTGTTCAAGGATGATGCAATCCCCTCGTCAACTTAGACCCTATCTAAGGACCATCCACCAACCCCTCTATCGGCATCACCAAATAAGTATCCACATCATCGACCTCACTGTCGATGTAGGCAATCTCATCATAAGTGATCACATCACTCCCCCTTTCGAGGAGGGTCCTTCTAAACTATATTAAGTTTGTCTCGGAAAACTTTACTTGAGGTAGAGGTTTGGTTAGTACATCGGAAACTTGTTACAAATTTGAACTTTAATTCCTTTCTGCACCATATCTTGTATATAGAAATGTCAGATCTCTATGTGCTTTGACTTATCATGGAACACTGGATTCTCTACCATTTTGGTACAACTCTATTTGTCACATAGGATCACAGTTGGGTCTATCTCTAAGTCAAACAATCCTGAAGCCATACTTCTTCACAACTTAGTAGAGAAAGCAGCCATATATTTCGCTTGTGCTGAGAGCCACACTAGACTGCTTCCTGCTAAACCACAAGATCATGGCTGATCCCAGACAATAAAATCTTCTCGATGTGCTCTTCCTGTCTGATACACTTTCTGCTCAATCAACATCTATGTAGCCATCTGAAGTCATGATCTCCAAGATAACATAGATCAAAGTCTATCGTATTCTTTAGGTATCTCATCACATGCTTTGCAGCTATCAGGTGAACTCGTCTAGGTTCCACTAGATACTGTCTCAAGGTGTTTCACAGCAAAGCATATATCTGACCTAGTATTCGTTAGATACATCAATGACCCAATAAATTTTTCTATACAGAGTTATATCCACTAACTCTGATGAGTCGTCCGCTAACATCTTCAAGTTGGAATCCATGAGAGTGGCCATTCCAACACATCAAGTCTTCTCAAGATTTCTCAGCATACTTTCCCTGGTTGAGAAAGATTCCTTCTGAGCCTTTCCATACTTCTAGACCTAGAAAGTAATGCATCAATCTGAGATCTTTCATTTTCATTTCTACAACCATCTATCTGTTCCATCTCTCATCAGATGGGTCTACTGATATGAGCCTCAACATCATTCGAACTCTGTGGTGAGTTTCTTCTTGCATCCATGTCATATGTGTATAGAAGCCATATTCAACCTTGTAGCAAAGGTTGAGATCCACATCACCCATGGTGATCATTAAGCTCATCAATTGATTATCGATCCTGGGAACCCATACAGAACCTGATTCACACTTCTTCTTTAATTACACCATTAAGAGAATGGTCTTATCTAGCCACTTGGAGCAAACATCTCATCATGATTCTCTTCCTCTTTCTAAGAGAATCTTCTAGCCACAATCCTTCTATAGTGTGTTTGATTTGTAAATCCTCTTGTTGAACATCCATCGCTTGTTGAGTGTTCATCATTCATCATGATCTTTCCTACAAATCAAAATTAAGTACATGAATAGTAATACTTCATAATCATCAAATCATATTGACATGATAACCTATTATGCATACAGATATCATTTACAAAGTTATGCAACTATTTTGACCAATACTTTGGCACAACACTTTCCCATATCCTGTATGCATACAGTGGCTATCTAGATGCCTTCCATCTCTACCAAAACATACTATCGAGAGTGTGCACAGCTCTCAGCATGTCAGCAAAGAGGTTTCATTCTAGACAAGCAACAATGGAATGTTTGTCCAACTTACCAATCATATGCATATTAGTAGTATACTATTCAATGCTCTATGAATGTTTACACTCAGCATGATATATTCTAGGAATACAAATATGCATACAAGCAATATCATTTACTATTTCAAATAACAACTCAAATACTTATCTTTTATGTTTGTGTGGTTGCCTCCCGCTTGATCTTCTATATGTCTTTTTAACTTCTATTCATTCTGTACCACTGTGCATGCTCAAGTGTGCACTAGTGTCATCCTCATGATCTCATACACAAACATACATTCATTAGTATATTCTCAAAACATTCTAATTCTAAATAATCTTGAATATGTATAGTCATGATCATTAGTATTCAGGGTTTCAAGGAAGTCTTCTTTTACTCATGCATATTCTTGTTTGATCATAGTATTCTTCTGGTTAATTAAATCATCAAGATAAGAGACATAATATGCATAAACCCTTGATTACTAACTTTATGAATAAGCATTACCAATCATACCAAGTATACTTATATAAGGGATCCTAACACAAGGTAAGATTCTAACTTGACATAGGAAACAATACATGGATTAGTATACTTGCTTAGTTATGTACAACATACCTAAACAATCTCTTCAATGATTTAGAGATCCTGAGCTAGAACCTGCATGTCTCATAGGTTAAGCATAATATAACAAAGTCATACATACCTCGTAAGTAGAACAAAGATTATGGATGAGTCTTTGTCTTCATGTTGTCATGGTCATGGAACTTGATTTGTCTTTTGTGATGTACATGTATCTTGTTAGCAGACAACATCAACCTCACACAACACCATAATGCATTAGTACAATCATATAGCCCTAATCAATGAATGTCTTCGATCATTCACATGCATTCATACTGTTACTAGGGTGATAAGACAATTCTAACATTAATCAGGATTGTACTAATAAATAATATGAAGACAAACACATCATGAACTTAATCAAGAATCAGATTTCAAGACATACCTAAACCTCCTTAAGTCATACCTGTCGAGACTTCTTGTAGTCTTCTTATGTAAGGCCTTAGCCTCAACTCCCCTTCAATTTTGATCTGGACCTTGATTAGGGTTTGCTAGAGAAACCCTAAAAATTCAATCTTTGACTTTCACACTTCTGAATGGATGGAAGGATGTGTCTTGCTAGCATACTTCAATTTTGAAATCTCCAAAATTTGACCCCTCAAAATTGCCTTCAAAACTTCCGGATCTTCTGGACAGGAACCCAAACTAGGGTTTGATGAAGCCCACCCTTCTATCCAATCAAAAGGTTCGATACAAGGCTCTAAACTCTTATTTTTCTGAGGAGCTTCCAGCAGTGGTTTCTGATTCCAAAAATTCTAACTTTCTCCGAAACCCTAAATTCCGGAAGCCATGAATGAAGGTGCTCCAAAAATAATTTTGTTTTGACAGAAATATGTACCTGATTGTTTCTGCTGTAACTCCAAACTTTTTGCTCCACAGGGTCTGAAATTTTTTTTTGTGGTAGCCTGACCTGTCATATTTCCATCCCGACAGGTCTGACCTCAATTGGATTTTCTGAGAGAGAGTTATTCCAAGTGTCGCAACGTGACCTATTTATGGGATAAAACAGGAGAGAAAACTTGTACAGCGTGCCACGTGTCACTGGTTCAACTTAGGCCTCTGAAAACATTTCCTGCGATAGTACATTCTGTGTACTACCTGTCATTTTTACGAAATTTCATTTGGAGCTTCCTGGCCCAAGTTATGCCAAGTGTCGCAACGTGACCGGTTTATGGGATAAACCAGGAGAGAGAACATGTACGGAGTTCCACATGTCACTGGTTCAACTTCGACCTCTGAAAACATTTCCTGAGATAGTACAATCCGTGTACTACCTGTCACTTTTTACGAAATTTTATTTGGAGCTTCCTAGCCCAAGTTATGACCTTTTTTCCTAGGTCACGTGATTTTGACTGAGATCGAGAAGAGGCAGAAACCCTAAATTGTACTGATCATAACTTACAAAGTACAATGAATCAGAGGGTTCCCTTTGGACACAAGATACCTGGAGATGTTAGCTATGACCGGTAAAGGTTTCAGATCATGAACCTTTTCCAAAATAGATTTATGGCAAAAGTTCCACGATGACTGGTTTTTTCTATATAAAACCCTAACCTTCAAATTGTCGTAAGTAAAGCAAGTGTCGTATGTGCCATACATTGCCTTCCTTCAGGTTAGCTCTGATACCATGTTAAGATTTAATATGATAAGACAGAAAATAGCAGCATTGCATTCCATTTCACAATAATAGCATATACAGGATCACTGAAGAAACAACAAGCACAACATAAACACAAGAGACACAAATTTATCCTGGGAAACCCTCATGGGGTAGAAAACCCAGTAAAGCTTCCTCAATATAGATGACCAGCAATATACAAAGATGTAACCCTGAGCATAAGCTCCTCCTTATCCATAGCAGACTTCTCCTCCACAAGTGTGCCACTCTCAAGTGAGTGAGTGTGTGTAAAATGAGGAATACACCTCCTCTATTTATACACTACTTCGACTTGTCTTTTACACAAATCATGTAGGCTCGTATTTAACCAATGGGTTAAATACCCCACTACAACTGACTGGGCTGACCCCTCTAGGGTGGTATAATAACCCTTTGACCCACATAACACATGCAGGGCTGACCCCCACTAGGGAAGTCTAATAACCCAAGTTACCACCTTCTGACGGAGGAATAAACATCTCCGGATATACAATAAGATCTTCAAGGAGGAATGAAACATCTCCAGAATAATAAAGTACAAATATAATATTCTTTGAAGTTACAATATCTCAACATGATCAATTTAAAGCAAGAAGAACATATATTTTTTCCAGTTTCGTGAATATAGCAAAAGAGTGACAAAACCAAGCTTCTCTTTGGACTAAAGCGGAGACAAGGAATCAATCTTTCCCAACAATCATTAGATACGATGTAAAGGAAATAAGATGCCAAGCAATCCAAACAAACCAAACCAAAAATGATCTCAAAACCTTAATATGGGTCAAAACGACTGTAGGATGCATGATTCATGGCCCCCCTCGGCCATGAGGGGGAATTTTTTTTTCAAAAATAGAACCCATTTCGCTTAAAAATGCAAGCAAAACACTAGTGTTTACTCAAAGGGCCAACATGGATCCAAATTTTGAAAAGACCCAAAAATAACCAAACAAACCAAATAAAAACACTTTCCAGGAACTACCACGGGTCTGCAGGCAACCGGGGAGCGGTATTGATAGACTATCGCGCTCTAGATAGTGGTTAAGCCACGATACTGATAGACTACCGCACTCTAGGAAGTGGTTAAGGCATGATACTACCGCTCTGTAGGTAGTTACGGGGGCGCGGTAGTGTCTGAACAGGGGGAAAGAGGCAGAATTTGGAGAAAAGATTTTGACTTTTCAAGGGTTTTCCAACACAGAGGACTTACTGATCTGTAACAGAAGTCTAATGCAGAGAATAGGGAAGTGAATGAAGGTGAAAGAACCCAATTCTTACAATCAATGAGTGAAATTGAAAGCAAACTTCACAAGCAAATAAAATGGATTCAAGGTCCCACCGTGATCGCCAGTTTTTGTTGTAGAAATTTCTCCCTACAGATAGGTAGAAACTCTCTTAGAATAAAGCATGATGCACTGACTCTATGCTAAGACAAAAAGGAAACAAATGCTACCTTGAGTTCCTGAACTAATTCTCACAACAAGATTAAATGCATTCAGAAGAGATGAAAGACATAACTCACCTTCCAATTCGACGTTTGTCCCGCTTCTAGCTATTGATCTCAAAGCTCCAATGTAGAACCTGTTGAAATCAAACAAAGGACAAACATGCAAGCCTCCAAATACCTTGAAGCAAAGATTAAGTTCAAACCTAAACTAGATACATTTCATATCAGATATTTATACAATACACATGAAATGGGAAAAACAAGACAAGTTATCTTATATTACAAACTTGAAGAGTACTTACAAAGGTTGCTTGATATCCAAGCCAATCCTCCAGCTCCAAGTGCTTCCTCTAGCTATCTCTGCAGAAGTCTGAAGATCATAGGTTTGATGCCCCAAAATTCCTCTCTTTGGCCCATGGAAAGCTTCTCTCTTATAGCACATGGGAAGGTTAACCAACAAGAGAGAACTCTGGATCTATGGAGGGTTTAGTGGATCAGGCCAGCTAAATAAAGAAGGAATTAGGATCGAACCAAAGGTGGTAATCCCAACAAAATCTCCTCGAAGGTCGAATCCCAAAGTCCAAGGAAAAAAGGCTAATTTCGAGCTACCGCGCCAGTATAACTGAGCATAACGTGGTAGTATCGTGCCCCAGAGAAGGAGCAACGCGCGGTAGTGCTGACTACCGCACCCCTGTAGATGTACAGGGAGCGGTAGTGCTCACAAACAAGGCTAAGTTGGGTTGGCGGATGGCAGAAAAAGGTTTTGCTTTCAGTGTTCAGTCAGTGTTTTTCACTCTGGATGTTTAGATGATCTTTAAGGGAAACTGTCGTTTAGGTCGCTAGTGCAAGGATGCGACACTAATACATAATGTGTAATATTGAGGTATAACACTTGTGTGCTTTTTATTGTGTGTATGATTGATATGTTGTAGATATGATGTAAATGTTATTCTCTTATAGATACTGAAAGATAATGGAATGAAATTATCGAAAAATTAACAAGGATTTGGTCGCAGAGGAGGACGAAGAGGTCGTGGACCTATCCATCGTTACAATTGCGGAGTGTTGGAACATTACCAGCGAGATTTCCCACAATTGCAGATATAGTGTACGTTTTGTTTTGTTAATTATCACACCGTAGAAAACTGTCCGCAGTTGATTGCGTGATGGAAAGCGAGGAATGTTCAGCAATTGCAGAAGTAGAATCAAGTCCAGCAACTGCCGCAGAACCAGAACCAACATCTCAATCAGAATGCCAACCAAAATTTGAACCAACCTGGGAATCCGCCACTGAATTAGACTCAGGGTGCAACCATAGCGACCATTTCTGTGGAGTCGAGGACAAAAGATGATGCTGTCGCAGTTATCACTCGTGGAGGTACGGAAATAGGGGAAGATGGTCTGCATCGACTCATTTGATTAGCAGGACATAAGAAGGTGTCATTTGACATTGATTCTGAGCGTGATGCATTCTTTCAAGCATGTCGTGCAATGGACAAAGATCATGGAAAGGAAATTATTTGTGACATGCCTCCTATTTTTTATGCCACTTCAAAGGAAGGTCCATCGCGACAATTAAGTACATTACAGAATTTTTTTGAGATTTGTTTATCGCTGGAAAGGGATCATGATGTGCTTGTCGAGATCGAGGGGATGTTGCAGCATCCAGCCAAGGGACGACGTGAGTCCGCAGTCAACTCCTTACATAGGCGAAAGACAGGTAAGGATATGCTCATGAACATTAAAATTCGAGACTATGAAGTTGATTCAGTTACTCTGGATCTCGGTTTGGATGTCAACATCCTAACTAAGTAGGCCTGGCTGAAAATGGGGAGTCCAAGGCTGAGCTGGTCTCCCGTACAGCTCCGTCTATCTAATCAGGACAAGGTGACACCGATTGGAAGAGTTCCACGCCTTGTTGTGGACATTGATGGATTGAAGACATATGTTGATTTTGATGTTATCAAAGTAGTTGAAGGGGGAAGCTCCTATCCTGCATTACTAGGGATTGGATGGGATAATTACAGTGCAGCAATCATTGATTTTAAGAACTAGATGATGACCTTTGAAAATACGGATCTCCGTGTCATCACCCTTTTAGACCCGGCTGAAGGGCGACGATATATTGAACCTGTTAGAGATGAAGTTGGAAAAGGATGGGATCATGCGTATAATATCTCAGAGGATTATATCCATCCGACTACTGATGGAGAAATTGGATGGTGCAGTTCTAGCTCTACGTCTTTCGACTCGGATGATGCGTTAGAAAATGGGCAGAATCGCCTGCATGATGTATCGTTCAGGAAGTGTGGGTTGGTCACACAGTCGCTGCGGTGGGTTGCGACTAAATTTGTTGAGTTGGCGGTGTACAAACGACTGCCTGGGTTATCTAAATTTCTTGTTGCATTTGAAGCTAAGGTATCGGAACCACAATGATTGCTGGAATTGGAGGAAGCGCTGAAGGCTTCTCCAGCACGATGGTGGGCGACACATAAGAATTCGATTGTTGGGTGGTCACGGTGTCGACGATTGATGACAGTTCGATTTGGCGACACTGAAGTCTACCACATACGAAAATTTGATGGACGGAATGACCCTGGCAGTCATTTAATGGAATGTCAGACGTTGTGGGCATCACGATCAAAGGATGAGTGGGTCCATGCCTTTGTCCATACTCTAGATGAGATGCCGCGATCATGGTATACTGCAGCCAAATTGCAAGGGGAAATTACTACTTGGTTAGAGTTGACAGTTTTTTTTACTCATATCTTCAGCTTCGTAGATGCCAACCCGGACGCCCATAATGCTTTGCATCTCATCTACGATGTGGTTCTGAAGGTTGTTCCGGTGGCATATCCTGCAGATTGGCATATGCACTGTAAGATGCATTAAATGATGGAATGTTACAATATCACTGGTGGGCCAGAAGATGGTGATGATCCGCAGAATGTCAATATTTCAGAATCTGAAGGATTTTGCGATGTCGTCACCCATGATGCACCAACTGATCCGATCAGTCAGCCGCTGAAGCTTCGGAAGATCAACATTGTCAAAGAGGACAGTCCAAAGTTAGTGAATGTTGGGGACTATTGGGATGATGAGATGATGGGGAAGGTCACAGACCTATTGCATGAGTTCCAAGACTTGTTCCCTATGAAGTTTTCTGAGATGAAGGGAATCATAGGGGATTTGGGGTTAATGAAGATCCCATTGAAACCAGATACAAAACCAATAAGGCAGCGACCATATTGACTAAATCTAAGCCATAAGGAGAGGTTCAAAGTAGAAATTGATCGCATGTTGGATGCAGACATTATTTAACTGATTGAGGAATCAAACTGGATTAGCCCTATGGTAGCGTAGGACAAGAAGACAGGTGAAGTGCGCATTTGTGTTGACTTAAGGAAGCTGAATGACGCATGTCTGCAAGATCCATTTCCGACCCCATTCACTGATGAGGTGCTAGAAGGTGTGGGTGGCCAAGAGATGTATCCTTTCACGAATAGGTTCTCTGGCTATCACCAAATCAAAATCGTGAAAGAAGACTGCCACAAGACAACATTTGTGAGAGAATGGGGCTATTTTCAGTACATAGTGATGCTATTTGGACTGAAGAACGCACCTACGATATTCTCTCGGGTAGTTGTTGCTTCCTTTAGGGATTTAATATAGAATTTTTTGCAAGTGTACATGGATGACTGGATCGACTATGGCTTGATCAGCGATCATCTGACCAATTTGCGATTGATGTTGGAGCGCTGTCGATAGCATCAGATATCGTTGAACTTGAAGAAGTGCATCTTCTGTGCACCATTTGGAATATTACTGGGTCACATTGTCTACAAGAAGGGATTATTGGTCAACCCAGCAAAGATTGCGCTCATTCTGAGCTTAACACCACCTACGAATGTCAAGCAGTGAGAGCAACGTTGGGACATAGTGGGTATTATCGCAAGTTCATTCGAGGTTATGTAGCGATCACGGCCCCTATGGAGAATTTATTGAAGAAATATGCAGTATTTCAATGGAGTCCTGAATGTCAAGTTAGTTTTAAGACGCTAAAGGCTAATATGGCTTCGGCGCTGATACTGGTATTTCCGGACTGGAGCAAGCAATTCCATGTCCACGTAGATGCATCATCGATTACACTAGGAGTCGTGCTTGCACAACTAGGGGAAGGGGATCTAGATCACCCCATTTCTTTCGCGAGTCAGAATTTGTAGTCTGCCAAAAGGAACTATACCACTACAGAAAGGGAAGGCTTGGCGATGGTATACGCATTGCAGAAGTTTCGGCATTACCTGTTGGGTGGTCACTTCAAGATGTTCACAAATCATTCTGCATTAAAATATCTAGTCAATAAGCTTGTGTTGGGGGGGAATATATGTCGTTCGCTACTTCTCTTCCACGAGTTTGATTTTTAAGTGATTGTGAAGCCAGGATGTTTGAACACAGTACCTGATCATTTGTCGTGGATAAAAACTGGGTAGGAACCAACCAACATTGAAGATGGCTTGCCAGATGTGCAACTCTTCAGGGTTGATGTTCCTAATTCCTGCTATAAAGAAATCATTTAGTTTTTGGCGACAGGAACCACACCAGAGAGACTCACCACTAGTCAGAAGAAGCAGCTCGTCATCAACGCTACGGATTTCTAGCTGATTGCAAGACAGTTGTACAAACTGGGATCAGAAGAGATCTTGAGGCGCTGCATTCTGCCTCACGAGCAAGCGAAGATCTTGTCGAAAGCACATACATGGGTGGCTGGTGGAAAATATGGTGGTTGTGCAACTGCCAGAAAGGTGCTTCGCGCAGGGCTTTGGTGGCCCATGCTCCATAATAATGCGACAGATTATGCATGAACCTGCGCTGTCTGTCATAGAACTGGGAAACCCTCTAGGAGGGATGAGATGTCGCTAATACCTCAAGTGACACTGAATCCATTTGAAAAATGGGAAGTGGATTTTCTGGGCCCTATCAACCCACTTGGGAAGCGCACTGGTGCACGATACATAATCACTACGACATATTATTTAATAAGATGGGCGGAGGCTTCACTAGTCGTAGATTGCACCGCTGCAACAACAACACGTTTTTTGTTTGAAAACATTGTCACTCAGTTTGGTTTCCCAAAGATATTGATGAGTGATCAGGGGAGTGATTTCATCAATCACACCATTAACGTATTGACAACGGAGCTGCAGATACAACATAAGAAGAGCACGCCATATCATCCACAGGAAAATGGGACAGTGGAAGCTTTCAATAAGGTCTTCGACCATGCGCTTAGTAAGGTTTGTAATGTGAACCACGATGACTTGGATTTGAAGATTCCAGTAGTTTTATGGTCATATCGCACCACTTGTAAAAGGTTGACGGGACAGACACCATTCAAGTTAGTGTATGGGAAATAAGCGATTATGCCTATGGAGTACATTGTTCCAACTCTGCGCATAGCAGCAGCGACAAGTATGGATGATGAAGCGGCTTTAGGAGAGCGTTTGGTGTAGCTCGTGTAGCTGGAGGAGGACCTCTTTATCGCAAGTTTCCACCAAAGCATGGAGAAGGATCGGCAAAGGGCTTGGCATGATCGCCATATCAAGAACAAACAGTTTCAGCAGGGCGATTTGGTGTTGTTGTATGACAACAAGTTTATAAAACACCCAGGAAAATTGCAGATGCATCGGCTTGGTCCATATCGTATGAGTAGCATCACTTCAGGAGGAGCAGTACAGCTACAGCAGTTAGATGGACCGATGCTCCCAAAGTTGGTAAATGGTAGCAGGTTGAAGCCCTACAGGTTAGGCTTAGAGTAGCATGATGCCTAAGTCGCATTGCGGGGGGGAGAGAAGTAGTACAGGATACTTGGTGGAAGGATGGTGCACCAGCAGCGACAAAATCTGCAAATTGGAGTGCTTGTGTCGCAGTTTGGGAGCAGGTTCGCAATAGTGGTAGCATCGCGACCGGGTCAAATCGGAAATAAATGCAGAAAGTTAAAAATAGTTAATTAGCACTGCGTGATGGAATTATCAACATTTATGGTGGATCCGGTCATTGGATTGACTAAATCGATGGAGGATTCGGGTAATTAAGGTGTGATTTGGTCATGATGCATGGTTTGATTTGGTAATGATGGTTAAGGACATAATTTGGCACTATAAGAAGGGGTCGCCTCTGGTTGGAAGGAACCATTGCACCGAGTGTAAGGGATAGCTCAATGTTGCATTATTTAGTTGAATTTCCAAGTTAGGGGTTGAGTTTTTGCTAGCAACAAGTTGGGTTTGTGAGTGAGGAATTGTTGAGCCACGAGGAGCCCTGCTACGGCATGCCAAACACACCCATGGTTGAAGTTTCCAGTGGGGTAGAGTCACCAGCTAGGGCGTTAAGCATCAAAGAAGAGGTTGTCAGCATGCCGGTTGGATCGACATTTACAGCAATCCCCAAGAAGCGGCAAGGGGGTCAGTATTCCGAGTCCCTGCAGAGAAAACGATAGCTACGCTAATCCATAGCAGTCGCCAATGAACCCTAAGCAGAGATAGGACAGTCCAGCCGTGGAGTTGAGAAAGCAGGTGCTTGGACAGGGTTGTCTATTGCGGATATCCCTGGGTATGTCCCCCCTGTCGGCCTGGTATACCACCCCGCAAGCTCACGAAGAATCAGAAATACCCCGTGCGGATGCCAGCGCTACCAGAAGGAAGTGAGTGCTCTATATATATTGTGCCGGCATTGATGCGCCTAAAATATGATGACCATGACATGGTGGCATATAAGGAAATTAGGTTGGACCCCTATGTGTCGGGGTCACAACTCAGCAGTAAGTCGGTCCTGCAAGATTGGGCGTGTGGGTTGAAACAGGCGGGATTGCTTAGACTCATTAACATGCCACACTTTGGATGACTACAAGAGGTTAATGCTTGTGTGAAGAAGTCGTTGGCCTACTTCCAAAGTGGTACATTATGGCTGGACAGACCGGTTCCAATCACTGTTGACTTGATTGTTGAGATCACTAGGTTGTCGAAGGATGAGGTAGACCCTTCGGAGTACTTCTGCGGGAAGGAGAATGACAAAAGGAGGGTAGCACAATTGGTAAGGCACTATGCCTTGGAGCATGACAGTCATGCTTACCGCACAAGCAGTATCAATGATAAGGTGGTCCTCATTGGTGCAAAGATATTGAGTTGCAAAGTGGTCCGGAAGAATCGAACCAACCAATGTAATTCAGGGGTCGTGGCATGTGCAGCGCAGTGCACGGAAGGTGTACAGATAAATAGGTCATTATTTTTGTTGAACCAATTAGCGGAGGATGCAACAACCGTCCAAGATGGAAAAGGCCCCTTCACATATAGCTAGCTCTTAATCTTAATTGCATTGGTCTCCTGGAAGGAGCCTGACTCTTACCAGGGCATGGAAGTTGAGGTCACGAAAAGCCATAAGGGTCCACGTTATCAAAACTTGTGGTGGGTGCAAGAACCTGAGCGCCTTAGGGATTTGGCAATGCAGTTTTGGATATATTGGTAGATGCTACAAGATGCAGTGATGAAGGTGCCTCTCTTAACTGAATAAACCGTGGTGAAGTACAAGATGATTGCACTTACCGCACAAGTATTATCAATGATAAGGCGGTCCTCAATGGTGCGAAGATATTGAGTTGCAAAGTGGTCCGCAAGAATTGACCCAACCAATGTAATTCGGGGGTCGTGGCATGTGTAGCGCAGTGTGCAGAAGGCGTACAGATAAACAAGTCATTCTTTTTGTTGAACCAATTAGCGGAGGATGCAGCAATCGTCCAAGATGGAAAAGGCCCCTTCACGTACAGCTGGCTCTTAATCTTAATCGCGTTGGTCTCCTAGAAGGAGCCTGACTCTTACCAGGGCATGGAAGTTGAGGTCACGAAAAGCCATGAGGGTGCACGTTATCAAAACTTGTGGTGGGTGCAAAAACGCGAGCACCTTAGGGAGTGTGCAATGCAGTTTTGTATATATTGGTAGATGTTACAAGATGCAATGACAAAGGTGCCTCTCTTAACTGAAGAAACCACGACGAAGTACAAGCGGATTGCATTGTTCGCGATTCATCCTCATGTGATTCATGTACAAGCAAGGCGTGAACCTACGAAGCAGAGGTTTTTGAAACACTATAAGTTGTCCGAGGAGGCACTGGAGGGAATTGTCAATCATTGGCCGGTCGAATGGCGGGAAGTGGTTAGTTTGGTGGAGATTGAAGCGGGACCTCTAGCAACGGGCCCAGATGATGCGTTATCTGCACAAGACCAGCAAAGTCACCATGACTCGGATCAGGAGTGGTTTGCAAAGACACCCACGGATGATGAAATCGACCGTGAGCTTGAGGAAGGCAGAACGAAGGCACGTCATGAGTATGCTATGATCAGTGGGGCCTACCCAGCAATAGAAGCACATTTGGGATGAATTATATTGGTTGTCACCAATGCAACCAGTACGACAGCTCAAGCAATGTCGGTGAAGGCGGAAGTAGGCTTCAAAGCGGTAAACAGTCTCCTTGATTCGTTATGCGAAGTTTTTTCACAGCGAGTATTGGATATGGCAACTAGACAGGCAGTAGGAACAATTCCCACTGAGCCTCGGGTTAGGAACGTCAGTATTTCCCTGACTGCGATTGTCGCTGACAACGAGGCTTTGCAGGCCGTGTTGCAACAGTTAGAATATTTGACCATTAACATCAATAAGCCTCCTACGAAGGAGTTGACGATTGTGCAGGCAGTTTCCATCCAGGAAATGGTGGACAGGATACAGGTGATCAACAGTAAGTTACTGCGATCGAAGGAAAATGACGCCATGGCCCAGCAAGAGGTCGCAGAGTTAAAGGGAAAGGCAGTGGAGGTGACAAAGGTGGTCAATGAATTAGAGGACAAACTTGAGCAGATGATGGCCAAGAAGAACAGTGCAGTAATGGAGCTCAAGAAGGAGCATGATCATTTGACTGTAGAAAGAGCTGCCATCTGGGACAGCAAAGTGTGGTTGGAGTAGGCAGTCTCTAAATCTTGTCAACATGTTCTTGAGCCCACTACGCAGTTGGATCCAGTGGCGCAGGCGTAGCAACTTGGGGATATCATCGCCCAATTACAGCATGACAATGCAGAGTTAATAGCGCTATTGCACCCTGGCACACCCGAAGAGCGGGTGGATGCATGAAAATGCGCCATTGAGGAGGTGGAAACACAAATGGGAGAGTTGGAACAGAGAGCGACAAAAATCATGGCAGATACCGTGTAGTTTTGGGGCAGCATCATTCAGGACGAGCAGATAGAACAACTAACCAAGCTACGGCAAGAAGTGGAGGGGCAATTGGAGACATTGAAGGCATCGATGTGAACGATGCCACCAGTTGCTTAGGTTTCCAAATCAACAGAATTGAAATATTTGCAGCAGTGCATCACAAAGGCTGAAGAACGTCAGAAGAAGCGTAGCACGCTTTTAGAAGAGTTTTAGGAGATTGGAGGCCATGTTTTGCTTAAGGTAAGTTCGGCACTCCATTCTATGCAGGAGGGTCTCCAGCAAGTTGCTACGAAGCTAAGCCAGCATCCATCCGCATAGGATGTGACAGACAGTCAAGCAGTGGATGCGGCAGTAAAGGAGCAAGTTACGGAGGTCAATCAGCAGTACGAGGACTTCAAGGTAAAGACCACTGAGTACACTATGTCTAGTTGATGTGGCTTGAGGGTGAGCCACAAGATTGTGTTGGCGGCCTGTTGGCAGGCGGTTTGATCAGTCAGCATCGCAGATGCTGCGAAAGGACAAAGGTACCACGGAAGCAGGAAAGCAGCGTGCATTGCAATAGTACTTTTTGTAGTTTTTGGGTCATTTGGACCGTGTCATATGTATTTTGGGTCGTTTAGACCGCACTATGTGGGTTTTTGGGTCATTTGACCACATTATGTGAGATTTTTGGATAGTTTTTTAAGAAGTTTGTTAAGAAGTAGTTAGGCGGTTGCCTAAGTGGACTATAAATGTAAAGGTGCAAGCCTATAAATAGATGTAGGTGTTGAGATCATCTTATCTTTGGTGAGCTTAAGAGAAGAACATCTAGAGATCTTGTTGTATCTGGGTTTTTAAGGAAATAAATATGATGTGATAGAGGTTTTGAGAAGAATCCTTGTGTTGTTTCCATCTTTCTGTGGTAACTTTTTTATGCGACATGAATCTGTGAATGATGTAATGTTTCCTTGTTGTGATTACTGCTTTACGATTATATCTGTTGCATATTTATAGTTCTGTCAATGATGAGATCTATTGAATGATGTCGCAATTATGCTTAATGCCTCAGTTGAATGCTTAGATCTAATTATGAATGTCACAATAAGTTGATCAATTGATGCACAACATCCTCCTACATTTGGCGGAAACATGGTTCCGTCAACTCTCTCTTGAACAGCTCGAGTGAGACCTCATCTGCTCTATAGGTGTTGTTGGACAGGGTAAAACCTATCTGGGCCGGTGCTCAAGGAGATCGCAGTGGCTTGGGTGTCAACAACGTGAGGAACCCCTATCGACTAGATTTGTGTCAACAAAACTCCTGCAACTGCAAGAAGATCTACCAGGTTAATTAGACTCCCTGAATGATACTCTCCTTCAATGTATTATTTATTGATGAATGACGCTAGTGAACCAGAATGTTATGAAGAAGCAATGCAGGTGGAAACTAGAAAGAAGTGGGAGCAAAGCATGAATGAGGAGATGGACTCATTGGTAGCAAACCAGACTTGGGATTTGGTTCAGTTTCCTGTTGGTCAAGAGCATTGCAGAACAAATGGATTTACAAGTTGAAGGAATAAGAAGGAGGTAAGAAGCGGTACAAGGCCATACTTATTGTAAAGGGGTTTGCACAGAAGAAAGGTTTAGATTTTGATGAAATATTTTCTCCTGTTGTTAAGATGACTTCAATTAGGACTATCTTAAGTCTAGTGGCGATAGAGATTTGCATCTTGAATAGTTAGATGTAAACACAAATTTTATTCATGGGGATTTGGAGGAAGAGATATATATGCAATAGCCACAAGGGTATGAGGTCAAAGATGAGGACAACTTGGTATGCAAGTTGAAAAAGAGCTTGTATTGCTTAAAGCAAGATCCAAGGAAGTGGTATTTAAAATTTGACAGGTTTATGACAGAACAAGGTTATAGTAGATGTCATTCTGACCACTCTGCTTATTTCAAGAAGCTATATAATGAAAGATATATTATCTTGTTATTTTATGTGGATGACATGCTTGTTGCAGGGTCTGACATGCAAGATATAAATGTACTCAAAAGGAATCTAGCTAATTCATTTGTGATGAAGGATTTGGATGTTGCAAAGCAAATCCTTGGTATGAGAATAACAAGAGATAGGAAAAATCACAAATTGACATTGTCTCAGGGTGAGTACATACAAAAGGTGTTGGAGAGGTTCAGAATGCAGAATGCAAAACTAGTTAGTACACCTTTCGCCATCCATTTCAATCTAAGTAAGGAAATGTGTCCCAAGACACAAGAAGAGATAGATTACATGTCCAAGATTCTCTATCAATCAACAGTTGGCACCTTGATGTATGCCATGGTGTGCACAAGACCAGATATTGCACATGCAGTGGGAGTTGTGAGCATATATATGAACAATCCAAGTAAAGAACATTGGAAGGAAGTACAATGGATTCTCAGGTATTTGAGAGGTACTACCACTCAGGAATTATGTTTTGGAGGTTTAGACACTGTTCTATAGGGATATGTTGATGCAGATATGGTAGGTGATAAGCATAGCAGGAGGAGCACCACAGGGTATGTGTTTACTATAGGTGGAACAGCAATAAGCTGTATTTCGAAACTGCAGAAGGTTTTTTCACTTTCAACAACGGAAGCAGAGTATGTTGTTGTTACAAAGGCTGGTAAAGAGATTATTTGGTTGCAGAGGTTTATGGAGGAATTGGGTAAGAAGCAAAAGGATAGCAGGTTGTATAGTGACATCCAGAGTTCCATTCATCTTGCAAAGAACTCAGCATTCCACTCCAGGACTAAACATATATAGCTCAAGTACCATTTCATACTCTCTATTCTGGAAGATGAACTGTTGAAGCTAGAAAAGATGCATACTAGCCAAAATCCTGTAGACATATTCACAAAGGTAGTGACCAGAGAGAAATTGAGTTCCTGCTCGGTTTTAGTTGTCCTTATAGCATGAAGGTGAAGATGAGAAATTTTCTAAGTCCAAGGTCCAGCAAGTACAGCAGCGGTAGATTTGTTGTGATCAGTCTCCAAGTGGGAGATTGTTGGTTGTGGAGCCAGATCTTCTAGTATCATAGACGATATTGTCTCATCCATGCACCCCAGAGGGCTGTTTCACCAATAGTTTACAGACCCATGGTTTTTGATAACCCATGGTATTTTCCGATTGTATTTCCCCTTTATACGAAAGACATTGTAATACGGCTAGGGTTAATGTATTAGGTATTATGCATTGTAAAGATCTATGAGAACGTGAAGAGAGACTGTGAGACAATGAAGAGGAAGTGCAGCGGCTGTGCTGCAGGTTGTATCCCTCCACTTTGCTAGATGGTATAATAATAAGGACTAGCAAATTTCAGTGTGGACGTAGCCCATCTTGGGTGAACCACAATATATCTGTGTGTCTCTTGTAATGTGTTTGTGTAATTTGTATTTGCATCTTGTTTATTGTTATTGCTCTGCAATCCTGTTTTTCTAATAGTTTTGCTTATCCTCCCATCTGGCCAGGAAAGATTCTTCAAATATTTCATAGGTATCTATTCCTCCATTTGGAAGGCACTTGAACAAACAACCTCATTTTAACATCATATTCATCCACCTATTCTAGGTCTGTGAAGTCATTGAACTGGTCTATATGGTGTTGCGCAGAGATTCTTACCTCCCCATCAAATCTCATGAGGCCCTCAAGAATTCTGCCTCACTATGTCTCAGACCACAAACCTATCCTTTTGGAACTCTCTGTTGAAAAAAATATTGGCCCAATCCCTCTCAGATTTAGCCCTCTTTGGATTCCGCAAGTCGGATTCCAAGATATGGTCAGATTAGCCTGGAACAAACAGATCAATGGCTCCCCCTTCTTCGTTTGGGAAGAGAAACTGAGAGGCCTCAAAAAGGATATGAAATTCTGGGCCAAATCCATTAAAACCACCTCCTCCAGACGACAAGAGGCACAGGAACCCCTTGAGACCTTCCATTTTACTTTAGAGGACTCCGAAGTCACCCAATCCTTGCTCTCCAAAGAAGAGGAACTTCAAAAAGAGTTTCATAGAGCCTGCAGGTTCAAGGAGGAATATTGGAGACAAAAGTCCAGGAGTCTATGGATGCAAGCAGGTGATAAAAACACGAGTTTTTTCCATAAGCAAGCCGAAGCTAGGAAGCAATTCAAGTTTGTCAATGAAATCTGTTTTCAAGATCAATCTATTAAATATTTTGAAGGGATCAAGAAGGCCGCTCACTCCTTCTTTAAAGATCTCTTCTCCACCCTTGAAACGCCTCTCCTTGATGCTAACTCCCACCCTTTAGACCTCATCCCCAAGCTTGTACATGACAAGGAGAATCTGACCTTGACTGCCCCGATTACCATGAAAGAGATTAAAAAAGCACTTGATAGAATGGACCCAGACAAGGCTCTCGGACCCGATGGCTTCACAGCAAGATTCTTCAAAACCTGTTGGTCAACCATAAAGTACGATCTACTGAAAATGGTAAGGAAATCGCAGAATTGCATCAAGATTGGAGGCAGCACAAACTCAGCCTTCTTATCCTTGATCCCAAAAGAGAAAGGCACTCTAAACTTTAGTAGATTCCGGCCTATCTCCCTGTGCAACACATGCTACAAAATAATCACCAAAATAATAGCCATGAGGCTCAAAAAAAATTTCCCAGACATCATTCCCAGGAACCAAGGTGGATTTATTAAAGGACGCCAGATTCTAGACAATCTCGTGTTGGTGCAAGAAGCCATTCACTCAAGTCTCCAAAGAAAGGAGAAAGGAATGGTCATTAAATTAGATCTTGCCAACGCTTTTGATAGAGTCAGGAATGATTTCCTCTTCAAAGTCATGGAGAAACTTGGCTTTACAGCAAAATTCATAGGCTGGGTGAAAGCCTGCATTGCCTCCCCGTGGATTGCCTCTTTGGTGAACGGTCGCCCTGCTGGTTTCTTCAAAGCCTCGCGGGGCCTTAGACAAGGATGCCCTTTGTCTCCCCTCCTCTATGCCATTCAGGCTTCGATGCTTAGTTTCCAATTGGGCCATTGTCAATAGCTCTAGTCTATCCCAGGTATCAGAATGGTCCACAATGCTGAATATATCAACCATGCACAATTCGCTGATGACACCCTGCTACTGGGAGGAGCAAGCATAATCACAGCCAGAAACTTCAAATGGGAGCTTGACATTTATAAAGAAATTTCTGGCAGCAAGATTAACTTCCAAAAAAGCATGATTTACGGTTGTAACTGCCTCGCCAAGGAGATGTATGAAATCACCAGAACATTAGATATGGAAGGATCAGTGGCCTGGGAGTCCTTCAATTACCTTGGAATCCCAATTTTTTAAAAAAATCCCAAAGTTGCTCACTGGACACCAATTCTAGAAAAGATGAAAAGCAGAATCCATGGCTGGGGAGCCAAATGGTTAAACACAGCAGGAAAGCTAGTTCTAATGAATCATTGTTAATAAGCATTCCCATCTACCAAAATTCAATACTGTTGGCTCCTAAAACCTTCATAAGCAAGTTGGAAGCGTTGTTGAGGAGGTTTCTTTGGGAAGGAGGGAAATAGAATGAGCGTAAGCTTCACTTGGTAAGCTGGGATAAAATCAAAAACCCTCTACTGGAGTGAGGCCTGCAAATCCGTGACATAGGTACTCAAAAATTATCCCTGGGCACCAAATTGTTGTGGAATCTAGTGTCCAGCAATCCATCCTGGAGCAAACGAGTGCTATGGAAGAAATATTTCCATGGGAAGCAAATTAGGTGCTTAGAATTTCCATCGAGAGTCCCAAAAGGATCCCCAATATTCATGATGTGCCTAAGAGCTCTAGAGCATTTCAAAGACAATTTGTATTGGATCCTAGGTAATGGCAAGAGTATAAGAATCTGGGATGATCAGATCTTCGGAGACCCACCTCTAAACCAGGCTGGGGAGCTAGAAAACATCAAAGAGTGGATGTAGAGTCGAAACATTAACACTTTATGGGACATCTCACGCTAGGGGTCCGACATGGACAGAAGATGGGAGTCTTGGGACCTAGGAGACTATTCGGCAATTCTAGAAACAGAAGCCAGTAAGCTCAATGTTCTTCTACATAGAAAATATCCGTTAAAGGCTTTAGCAAAATAGAGAAGAGGCTGGGGCTCCACTTTAGGAAAGTAATTTACTGTAGAAGGTTATCACACTCTCCAAGCGATCCCATCAACTCCTCCTTGCCCATCCCTTTGGAAATCCTTGTGGTCTTTCAAATCCATCCCAAAGATTGATTTTTTCATTTGGACCCTGGCACATAGAAGCATCCTTACTAGCAACAACTTGAGAAGGAGGGGGTCGGAAGGACCATCAAGATGCCCGCTGTGTCTATTGGAAGAAGAAACTACAGACCATCTGTTATTACTCTGCCCTTTCGCAAAAGATGTCTGGAGTGAAGTTATGAGGATAAGTCTAGACAGGGTCAATTTTCCAAACAACCTGCACGATCTGCTTAAGAACTGGGCAGACTACTCTCCCTTCCATCTAAGTAAAAAAGAGCTTCTGAAAACCTGTTGGATGTGGATCCCAAAGTTTACCTGCTGGAAGTTGTGGCTCGAAAGAAATAATAGAATTTTCAGAGATGAAAGTTGCAACCCCTCAAGAGTTGCATTAAAATCCAGAGCCTTGATGGGGGAAGCAATGGAAACCAAAGTCAATCTCAGGAATTCTAGAACCCTGGAGGCTGAAGAAAACTAGTGGCTGTCAACTATTGTGCCAAATCTTCATCTCATCTCTGTCCCTAGCACATCTTGCTCTGCTACTTGGGAAACACGACTGGAGGAGCAAGAGTTCATCAAATGGAGGTCTAACCTAGAAGATCACATCCTCTTCTTCGATGGAGATTCAAAAAAGAACCCTGGCAAGGCCGGTAGTGGAGGGGTGATCCTGAGTCTATCTAGAGGATTTGACCTGTGTTTTGCATGGGGGCTTGGCCAAGACTCCAATAACAGGGCAGAGGCTCTTTCCCTATGGCAGGGATTGAGGCAAGCCTTAAGGCTCAATATGAACTCATTGGTTGTATTTGGAGATTCAAGGATAATAATCCAAGCAATGATCACTAAACGGACACCATCCCAGCTCCACCTAGCACACGTGCTCTTGAAAATCCACCTGTTGGTCTCAAAATTCCAAAAAATCCGCTTCTACCATGTTCTTCGAGGTCTTAATACCATGGCTGATCTGGAAGCCAACAGAGGTTCACTCCTGGAAAGGAGGAAATTATCTATTGATGGGATCCTGTCAATCTACAACATCCCTTGATAGGCGTGGACCCTTGAATCGGTTGGTGAGGAAATCCCATGAATTCGAGCTCCCACTTCTAACAAAGTCTCATATTCCCACGCACTCTCTCCAGGATTGCAAAAACTGACGCCACAACTATCAGCAGGCTCAGCAGCACTACGATCCAAAGTTAGACTCCACTGGCAATAAAAGCATGATCCGGTCAATCCAGGACAAGTAGGTCTATTGTGATCTCCAGTCATCTAAGCACCAAATTACTACACACTCTCCCATCGACTGTCAGAATCACTGCATACTCTTTGTGCAATCGATACTGAGTTACTCCCTCTTTGTTAATTTCTTTTGTAATCATTCCTCTCATGTTACTGCAAAACGAAAGATCTTTCAAACAAATCATGTACATCACTCTAATCAACGGTCCAATCTTTAAAGAAGAGAGGATGCTCTATTGTCTAAAAGCACCAGGTAGCTATTTTGCTAACCCTTAATTCAAAAATTCATATCCGTTTCTGTCAACAACAAAAAACATCATATTCATCCACCTATTCTAGGTCTGTGAAGTCATTGAACTGGTCTATATGGTGTTGCGCAAATATTATTGCCTCCCCATCAAATTTCATGAGGCCCTGTGCATAGCCCACAAGTAGGTCATCATGATTTACTGGGAGGGCCAGAGGAGCATATATGGCATCCAAGGCTCTTAGGTTTTTCTTGGGAGCAGAGGGAGTTTTAGGAGCAGCAGGAGTGATATTCATGAAACTTCCCCTCCCGTGGATCTAAGGCAAGGAAGGGAACATGATACGAAAATCTGGGCTTTTATAAAACTTAGCCCATTTCAACATTCATGATTCCTATAAATATAAACAATTGAATTACAAATAAAATGCATATGTGTGCAGATGCCAATCAAATAAAAAATGCACAGCAGAATAAAACATCATCCACACACCTTCCACATGCATCTATCATATCAAGAACAACCATCCATTAATTAAAACAGTGCAGAAGTAAAACACAATAAAACAAAATACTCATCTTGCTGTAATGTTGTCCCAAGAAACTAGCTATGTCACTACAATGTTCCACCCAACTGTAGGTCTCTGCCCAACCTGTATTACTTCAGCACTCAGAGACCACCCCCGAGTTGGGCATGATATCTACAAGGAAAAGGGGACTCTCAAGCTCAGCACAACCCAAAGAAATGGATACCCATATCAACTCCAACATTCTCTTACACACGGCAAACTCAAAAACTGGACATGGATACACATTTTCAACAATGGATTTTACAAATTAGGGTCCATGGGTTTTCCCAAAATCGTGGCACACCCAAAACAGATTGTGGGAAGAGGGAATCGACCCCAGGGAAGAAAACCAATTTCTCCCACAGATGTATGAGCATTCAGTAGGATAAAATGGCCTCTATAAAACCCCCAAATCGATTTACTCCCTTCCCCACTATTACCCAAAGAAAAAACGCCCTTCCCAACTAGAAAATTGTAGGAAAACACAACAAAACCATGGAGGAAAACACCCAGGTGAATCCCAACTCATGAGAGAGAAAAACTCCAAGGTGAAGAATGGCTTGGGGACAATTTCGTGGCTACTTTCTTGCCCATTAAGCCAAACACGAAATTCTAGGAAGGGTGGCTTTCCCATACTCGAATTTGGACATCCATACCTCTCTATTCCCCAAGGCATTAACTACCTCAACCAACTCTTGGGAGAAATTAATGATTTGGCATAAAAGTCAACATGGGTAGTTGAGGGTTCATGGGTTCTTTCATTGACACTTGGCTTGACTTGATTGGCTCAAGGGTTTGAATATTTCCCTCCCAATTCCTTGTAAACATCATGCCCCCATCTCTTGTTTCCTTGCATATCTAGTTGTGATTTATATTAAAATGCATATTTACAATTCCCATGGTTCACTAGCACATGGGTAGCATAATATCCAATACTTGCCTCTTCAAGGTCGAGCATTCACTAGCGGGGCCTTGGCCTTGAGCTCCACGCTAAGAACCATACATAATATGCATACAATATTTACATTATAGCCCAAAATAATATAAGGGTCAAAATGGGGACATTACAATTCAGGACTTGGGTACTTTGGCCAGCAGCTTTAGCGAAGGGAGACGGGCCACTCCTTCCCAAGCTTGTAAATTTTCCCACAAAGCACTCACACCATGGGTCTGGAATTTTCTTTGGTCAAACAGGGTTTCCCTTAGGTCAGTCTCAGACCTAGATCTGAATGGGGAAGACTCAGTCCTTAAATTTGGAGGGATTCTTTCTATAATAAATGCCTCTTTCTTAGGTAAAGAAAAGGACCTAGATAATAGGGAAATACCTTCCTGGCTTCTCTTTTCTTTCTGGATGACCTTCTCTGGGTCTAAAGTAACTTTTGGTAGCTCAGGATTCAGATGACTTCTGGTAGGCATTCTCGTGGGAGCCAGACTTTCTCCTAGGGGTCCTCTGATTCAAAAGATGGACTCATCACAGGAATAACACAGTATCCTCTTAGCATATAACTACTATTCACCCCTAGTAATCAGCTCTGATCTAATACAAATCTTTTGAAGTAAGCTCAATCTCCAGTGGAATTGCCAGAATGTAAGTTGGAGTAGCCAGGGAAAATGATACAACCTTCGAACCTCGGACTCTTTGTTAGTCCTCAGAGGTCTGATTTTACACCATGAAAACTAGATATTGTCCCCATCGAAATCGCCATAATGTTGTCACCCAATATTTTCCTAGGATGTGCTAGGAAATACCATGGGGTAAATGTTGCAAACCAATCTTTAGTGGGTGGAAACTAGCCTTTCCAACCGCAGGGAGGGATATCCCTTTAATGATTCCAGCAACAGGATATAGATTGAATGGGTTGGATTATCGGTCAAAGTGGTGGCTAGACCTTCAAACAACGAATTAAAATGGTTTTGGTTGGTTGGAGTTAAGAACAGGAGGACAATTGGGCATAGAGTCAACTTTGGTGGGTTACTGTCATCAATGGCAGATTTGGACCGCGATTGCAGGGGAAAGAGGCAAGGTAGACATGGTTCTTTCACATTGGAGTAATCAACAGATGGAGGTAGAGGAAGGAGAAGAGTTTGTCCACAAGGCTAGAGCATTTAAGAATGAATTCTAACCTGCAACTTCAAGAGGAAAGGGTGGAATACCTAGTCATATGCATCTGGAGCATGTGGGCATGAATTCCAGACCATGTAATCTTTATCTTTAGGTACTGCATAAATAAACAATTATTGGAAATAAAAAGTAGAAACACATACACAGGAAGCAACAGACATTAGAACACACATCATAGGAATATCAAGCCCCAAAATCGGGTCTACTCATTAAATTAAGAGGCCGAATTTAAATGCAGGCGCAGAGCAGTAATCTCTATGAAACAAAAAATTCCAACCTTTTGGTCTACTTCGGACCTTGCCTTTATAGGATTACATAGTATCAAAATATCCTAACTAACTCGAAACAAACTCAGACTGGTAATGATGAGGTCGTTCGAGCTGAGTCGTCTGAATCAACAGCCTCTGATTTTGTCATGCACGGAGGAGAAGAATCACCTGTGCTGGCAGTGCACTATTGGGCCATGGAAGTCACCTGATTTTCCATCGGATCAGCATGTTTAGTTTTGATCAAGACAAATAATTGAACCATCCCCCCTCCCTTTGTTGCTATCAAACACTCCATTTCTTTGTGAAAATATCCATTCCCCGCGATTGCAATTTTCTCTGCAAAAATTTTCTCGATCTACAATAGCCCTTCCACAATAGTCTTTCCACAATAGCCTTTCCACAATGACCTTTCCACAACCCGCAATTCACAATGTGGAATGCAATGATTGGGACTACGACCTTGCGCTTTTATGGAGAATCACCTTTCCGCAATCCACAATCTGCAATGCGGAATGCAAAATATGGGAATTTACTTTTTTGCCACTTGGAAACTGTCATTTTGCAATCCGCAACGTGGGTTGCGGAATGTAGAAAATAATACTTGCGTTCTTTGGGAAATTACCTTTCCGCAATCCACAATCCCTAATGCAGGATGCAGAAACTATATTTTTCACCCCCTTGGTATATTGCTTTTCCACAATCCGCAATCCGCAATCCGCAATACGGATTGCGGGAATAGGAAAACAGCTCTACGGAACACAATTTTAACCGTTGATTATATCTGTGTAGCTAGGGTTTTAATCCTAGCTTGTGCAAATGAGCACCTACTAAGGAGAATGGACTCCTTCGTAGCAGTTCAGTAAATGGAAATTATTATGCTAAAACAGAAATGTAAACGACTCTAAAACATGTGCATGAAACATAAACAACAAGATGTAAATAATGGTTTTTGTATTAATATTACCTCCAATGTGAAGGTTGGTGAAGCTCTTGCAATGTCCAAGAGGGTTGCTCCAAGATCCAATGTGCTCCTTCTCTTTCTCCAATGGTGGAAATGGGCCAAAAGGGGCTCTTAAGGTGAAAGTGGCTCAATGGTGAGCTAGGGTTTCAAGAGAGATTTTGGCAGAGTAAGGGTATACTTGATTGTGGATATGGAATAAGGGGTCTCCATCACCTATTTATAGTTTTTTGGTGGTGGAGTGCTGGCCCATGGTTTTGGGAACCATATGGTTTAGGACAGTTGTATAGGGTTTTTTCCTCCTTTTCCTCATTATTTTATATTTTTTATTCCCCTTTTAGAGGGATTTTGCTATTTTTGGAGGAAAAAGGGGTTTTTTTAGCCTTTTTGAGGCTTTTTTGGTGATTTTGTGGCCTTTTGGAGGCATTTTAGGCCTTTTGGAGGCTTTTTAGTGGGATTTTTAGGGTTTTTAAGGGAAATATGGTAGTAAAATGGACAAATGAGCCATGTATTGAGGTAGATGATGTAGTGAACACTTTTTGGGTGTTAATAGATTGCCCCCTGATGTGCGAGGGCAGGAGCTCATCGTATGGCCGATGGACATCATAAGTCATATATGGTTTTACTGAGGTATGGAGAAGAGAAGAAACAAACTGAAGCCCGGAACAACGATCCCAAACAAACTGCAAGAACTAAAAGTACATAACCTCAATAATGGATGAGGAATCATCTGATCATATGGACGAGGCGGGCATTACCATGCTCGTATCAAGATATAATAACAATGGGGACCTGAAATATACATAACCTCAAATACTGAATGTGGAAGAATCTCAATATATGGACAAGGCGGGCATACCCATGCTCGTATCAAGATACATAAAAAGAATTGTGAGGCCCGAAAAGAGGGACCTATAAGATACATAGAGAACCACTGTGTACATCATAAGAGTCAAGAGGGGACACAAATCTGGGACATACTGCTGGGCTGACCATGTCTGAGCTGAGGAACTGATACACTGGAATGACAACAATGCTACTGAATGTGGTACCAAAGGAACTAATGAGCTATTGGATCATAGTGACAAGGGGTACACTCGCAATGGTACACTGAACTGGAACTGATCTGGGACGGTACTGGGTACTCAGGGAAGCATACAACTGGATGGCTTCCAAATACAATCGCCAACGCAGCCCGGACATCCACGGGAACATATAACTGGTTGTTCCGAAGTGACTCACCAATGTGCTAGAGTCGGGGGAAATCCGGGGTCTTTGACAAATAATGGTAAGGATGTAAATCCTGCGTGATTCTCAACAATGCGATCAAGGTGCTGAAGTCAAGCATGTGAGAAACAACCATTCGGAGAGGCAATGATGACTCCTCCCAAAACGGTCCGTAGGAACTCACCACGGATGGTGATGGGTCCAAGGCACAGGGGCCTCTGGGTCTATCCTCTGGAATAGAGGAGCTGTCGTCGACAGAGGGAAACCTGCAACTATCAAGGAAATGATGTTTCCTTGACAGGAGCGCAAGGCGTAGAACCGAAATGTGATAGTACTGATGGCAGGATTGACAAACTGGGGGAATAACTGGGCAAGTAGAGTGGGTGGACTCAAAATTCCTTTGTTCAGAGTATGATAATGGGGATGATCGGGTAGCATATGAAACTGACTGATGGGAAAGGGATCATAGCTGTAATGGATCAAGGATAGAGACTGGGATGAGGGAGACACAAGCTGGTGTAAAATGGCAGGAGACTGCAGACTACTCTGAACAAAGGCGACCTGATTGGGGGTGTTGCTGAGATGATCGATCATAGTGCCAGGAGGCACGGGATGACTTCTTCATTGGTTAAGGAACGAGAATAAGTGTGTGTAAAATGGTACTGTCATGTGGATTTAGACGAGCCCGGGACAGTTCATGCTCATGATTGCTTTCAATTTTAAGGAGTCTGAAAGCGATAAGAAGACTCTGAAATGATGGAATGGTACTGTCGTGTGGATTTTACGAGCCCAGGACAGTTCATGCTCGTGGTTTCTTTCAATTTTAGAGAGTCTGAAAGCGATAAGAAGACTCCAGGGGGTTTCTTTTTCGTGTGTTAGTCTCCAAGGCCCAAAGAAGCATAAAAGGATGCAATGAAGAACTCTTCTAGCCGATGTGACTAGAGTATTCCTTTTTCGTAATTAGTCTACTAGGTCCGGAAAAGGGGTAAACTTATACCAGATAGACGCCCTTTCAGGTATTTTAACGAGCATGAAAGGAAGCAAGATTGCTCGACGATCTTTTCATTGTTTTAGGAGTCAAAAAAGAGCTTAACAGAAACTCCCTAAGTGCCTTTTTCGTAAAGGACTTGTCCGGCCCGAAAAATGGATAAAATTATACCGAACAAAAGAAATGGCTAGGCAAGGAGGAAGTGTTCAATCAAGGAACATGTATGATGACCAAGAACAAGGGTGGGGGGGAACACTGGTGGGCCTCCTTGCGGGGTGAATGGAATGGTGGAAAAATAATGAAACATTTACAGTATGACAGGAGTGGATGGCTCATGTAAAAGTGTGGAACAATCCGATGGCGGTCGATGTGGCATGCAAACCGAGGGTAGCAAGGTGTCGGGACACAATGTTGAAACTGTACCAAGTGAGAGCGAGAAATGATCTCAAGCATCATCACGAGCTCAGAAAAATGAATCCGGCGATATAAAGAGTGTCAAAAATAGAGAAAGGCTGATGTGGCACGCAAACCGAGGTGGGGGGTGTTTTGGAAAAAAGACCCAAAAAATTTGGGGGTAAGAGCGAGAAATGATCTCAAGCATCATCACTGGCTCGAAAAAATGAATCCGATGATATAAAATATGTGAAAAACGGAGAACGACCGATGTGGCACGTAAATCGAGGTGACTAATGGCGTCTGAAAAATGTGTTAAAAATGACAGGGAAAAAATAATGCAACGAGGTGACCATCAGGATGGTCTCGTCGTGCTGATTCCAGTGGTGGAAATGGTTCGAAAAACAGACTCCGTATGGGTTCATAATGGCCAAAACAAGAAAACGTCAACTGACTATAAATAGTGTGTGGGTCCAACATGACAAGTGTCATTTGTACTATTTGACTTTGACTAGTGATCAGAGTGGACCAGAGCTGAGGTGTCATTTCTGGACGATCCAACCGGCCGATTTCAGATCCGGGAGATACAGGTATTCTGTCAAACTTATACCTGCACATTTTTTGGGTTCAGGGGTTGGGTAGTGGGTCCCAAGGTTGACTTGTATGGTTCACGTGGGGTGGACCACAGGTTTTTTAGGTGGAGCCGCGGTCGGAGACCGTGTGTTCCACGGCGAATGACGCGTGTGGAGACCGTGGGGTCCGATGCGGAACACACGGTTTGGGACCGTCTGTTCCGAGGCTGAACACGCGGTTTGGGACCGCGTGTTCGGGACTGACAGTCGCAGTTGTGGGCCATGACTGTGGGTCAAACAGCCGCGATCGAAAACCGCGGCAAGGGGGCCTAAAGCCGCAATTTGGATCGAGCTGTTAGGACTTCCCGGGGGGGGACAAGGTTTATTTCTTTGACATGAGTCTGATGAGTTTGCCTTGTTTGTTTGACAGGATGCCGCTGGTACTATGGAGAGAGCGGGAGATCCCAGATGGGATAGTGGATTACATCTGGGATGATGGTCATGTGCGGGCGGTGTTAGGGATGTGCGGACTGCTGAAGTTCACGCAGGTACCCATGATGCGTTCATCAGGGTTGATGTTGAACCGGCTAGTGAGTTTCTGGGAGCCAGACATACAGGCTTTCATGGTGCAAGGTGAGAGGGTGGACCTTACCCTGACTGATGTATACTTCCTGACAGGGTTGCCCTGTCTGGGTAGAGTGGCGGATATGCAGCTAAGAGTATCCACCGATGTGGATATGGAGGACATGCTGGAGCGATACTATTCTCCAGAGGCTAGGGTGCATAGGAATGCACTCCGGGTGCTAGACCTACATGAGCCGACGATACGGGCGATTGCAGCATGCGTGGTACGTGTGTTGGGGTCCCAGTCACCGGAGAAGGTGTCTGGTGGCCAGATGCAGCTTGTGGAGCGCGTACTGCACGGGGTCTATTATGCGTGGGGTCAGATGTTCCTCACCTGTGTACAGCGACAGCTGACGGCGGTGAAGGAGTCTGGTAAGGGCTTTTGTTATGGTTCCTTCCTATGTGCGTTCTTCATGGAGAGGGTACCCACCCTGCGGCCACGGGTACCGATCAGGGCAGGAGGTTTGAGGGAGCCGTGGATGGTGCGGTGGGGCGAGATGATGCGCCACCGGGGGTGGCGGGGAGGTGGGTAGGTACTTTACCCATGAGTTATACCTGCAGTGGCTACAAATGCCACTGCCACTGGATGACTATCCGTATAGGGATATGGACTACACAGGAGACCCAGAGGCGCCGCGAGCACCAGGACAGGCATGGGGACCAGACGGTACGTATTGGTTTACTTACATGTTATGGATGTCAAGTTTTATATATGATGTGTGGTATGATATATACTGTTACTGACTGATGTGTGATCTACAGATGTGGGTCCGAGACTGCCGCCAGGACATGTGGCACATAGGGGACATGTGGCGGCACTAGCCTTACCCAACCGAGGCGAGGTGTGTCGGAGGGATGCGGAGGGGACGTTGGAGTCCGTTCAAGTGTTGCTAGATCGGTTACTAGTTGGAGTAACCGACAAGGGATGGCGGGATGTGGATCCCGATGTAGTTCAGGATTGCATGAGGGCACCTTGAGAGTTCAGATCGATTGCGATCCGGGTGGCTATCTTGGCGGACAGGGCACGGGCACAGGAGCTAGTAGGGGATGAGGACTTGCCAGAGGAGGATCGGGGGGGAGGACTCAGAGGCGGCCGATGCAGGCAGTGATGCAGGGTATGACTCTCACTAGGGAGTGTAGGGGACTCCCCCCGAGTTTTGTAGCTACGGCATGTATTTTATGAGGCTTGTAGGGATGTATAGCCATTTTTTGTATAGCTGAGTACAGGGGTACTTAGGACATGTATAGCACTGTGACATGTATTTTTTGATATATATATATATGCATGTGGATGCACCTTTTTGTGATATTGTTTTAGTTGTACGCACGTGGATGCGCTTTATGATTTGTGATAGGTTTTACATTGCACGTGGATGCAAGTAGTATAGGATGTTGGGCACATGGATGCCCTTTGTGTATGTTATGTGATGTATTGCATATGGATGCAACACTATGTATGCAGGACGAGGCACATGGATGCCCCTATATATGAATGTGTTTGTATTTTTTATTGCACATGGATGCAAATGTTTATGTGATGATAGGCACGTGGATGCCCCTTGCAATCTTTTTGGGTTTTTATATATTTTTATGAGATGCAATGCATGATGGAGGTTTTTACATGGTGTGATTGATGTGCCAATCGAGGATGTTGTTGGCAATTTGATCTGCGACACCGTTTTGAGCTCTTGGGACACGGGTGAATGTTATGGATTCAAACTGTCGGCTGAGTTGTTTTGTGCTCAGGAATTTTCTAAGGAGGCAGGGATCACGCACCTAATAGTAGTTGTTGAGCTGGGAGACAAGCAGCTGGGAGTCAAGGAACACATGGAGGTGACGTATGCCCATCTGGAGGGCAGCAATCAAGAGACCGGTCACAGCATCATACTCCGCCTGGTTATTGGTAGCAGCACCTATACAGATTCCGTCAAGGTGAATCATTTCATGGGAAGGGGAATATAGGACCCACGCTGCAGAAGCCAGGTTGGGAGACCAGTGGCTTGCTCCATCGGCGAAGACAGTATAGTGAGGTGGAAGATGGTCCATCTGTGGTCATGCAAAAAATGAGGAATGTAATATCGTGGTAAAAAAGGTGAAAAACAAAAAGAGAGCAAACTGTACAATGTGGACCAATGAGGCTGCGAGTGATTTAGGGATAAAAGCATTTGAGATACAACCCATTACGAGGGTTGCGCAAAGGGTGACCTTCGGAGTCAGCTAAAATGTATGCCCCCTTGCCAAGACAAATCTTCACAACGTAAGGGCCTTGCCACATGGATTCGAACTTCCCTTTGCCGGTTTTGTCATGGGCTTGGTCATAGGCGAGGGAAAGGTCCCCTTCTTGGAAAGTTCGAGGGTGTACATGTTTGTCGTAACCAGCTTTGGAGCGGTTCTTGGCAGCTTCAATGGTCTGGAGAGCGGCACGACGGTCTTCATCGGCTTGTTCGAGGGATAGCAGACGTTGCTCGAGTGGCGAGGTATCGGGGAGAAGCTTGACGGCGATTTGTAAGGCAGGTATCTAACACTCAATGGGGAGGACAGACTCTACGCTATGAACTAAGTGAAACGGAGTAAAACCAATGGCGATCTTGGTGGATGTACGGTAATCCCATAAGGCGGGGAAGAGCATATGGTGCCAATTGGACTTATGCTGGTCAACAGTGCGTTGGAGGATGGTCTTTAAGATTTTGTTAATGGCCTCTACTTGGTCATTCCCTTGGGGGTAGCAAGCAGAGGAGAACTGATGTTCAAACTTGAGTAGGGTGGATAACTCACGCCAAACGGAATCTTCAAAGTGTGAACCATGGTCTGAGACTAACTGTTTAGGAACCCCGAATCGAGTGATAATAGGGTTAAAAAAGAAACGGGTAGCTGTGTCAATGGTACAATTGAAGGTAGGCATGGCTTCGGCCCATTTGGTGAAGTAATCAACGACGACAATGATGTATTTGTGGCCATTAGCAGACGGGGGTCTACACTCCATGAAGTCGATGGCCCACTTACAAAAGGGACCAACGGTGACGACTGGGTGTAATGGAGTAGGAGGTGTCCAAGCCTTGGGGGCGAAAAGTTGGCAATTGTGGCAATGTTTAACCGCAGTGATGCAGTCGGTAAAGAGTGTGGGCCAGAAATATCTGGCGTGGACAACCTTCTAGGCGGTGGCCATTCCAGAGAAATGGCCACCGCAGGCGCCGCTATGACAGTCATTGAGGACGTGTTCAACTTCCTCGTGTGTAAGGAAACGACGAAGAATGGTATCAACTCCCCGCCGGTAAAGGACATCGCCTAAGAGGAGATATCGAGAGGCCTGGTGATGGATGCGACAGTGTCCATTACGGGTGACTTTGGGTCTGAACTTCTGTGTGCGCAGGTATAACAAAATATCACTGTACCATGGGTCATCAAATGAGATAGTGAACAAGTGATTGTCGGGTAACTCGTCGGAGATTTGTGGGGCCAGGAGAAGGGAAGGTAGATCAGTGATGAGCTGGGCAAGCTCAAGGGCTTTAGTGCTCTTAGGTGTTCGGAAAGTGAGGTCATATTCCTAGAGGATGATGACCCATTTAGCAACACAACCTTGCAGTAGCCGTCGATTTAGGAGATAGACCATGGGGTTGGAGTGAGCAACGACTGTGGTATGACTAAGTAAGATATAGTGTCGTAGTTTTTGGACGGAAAAGACCACAGCTAGGGCTAGTCTCTCCTCATATGGGTAACGTAGGGGTGGACCAGACAAGGTCTGGATAACGTAGTAAATGACATGCTCTTGGTGAGAGACGTCTTCTTGAACCAAGACTCCAGACACAGCGTGCTCGGATGCCGAGACGTAGAGGATGAAGTCCTGAGAGAAATCCGGAGGGGAGATCAAAGGGGCTTGCGTGAGAGCTTTCTTGATGGCGTCGAATGCAGCTTTTGCTTGCTCATCCCAGACGAAGGGTACGTGGGTACGAAGCAGGTGCAGGAAAACTTGAATGGAAGTGGCGTAATCAGGGACGAAGCGTCGAAGGAAATTGGATCGCCCCTGCAGACTTTGGAGCTGCCGGAGCATGCGAGGAGCGGGAAGGTCTAAGATGGCTTGGACTTTCAGGGGATCAATAGTAATTCCTTTCTGGGAAACAATGAAACCTAACAATCGGCCTACCGGAACTCAAAAGACACACTTGTGTGGGTTCAAGCGGATTAGGTATTTGCGACAACGCAGAAAAACTTGCCGAAGGTCGTTAAGGTGGTCTGATCGTTTCCAGGAACGAGCTGTAAGGTCATCAAGATAGACTAGCAGGATATGGACCAAATCATGAAAGCAATAGGTCATGGCCCGTTGGAATGTGGCACCAGCATTTTTGAGGCCGAAAGGCATGACGCGATAGGCAAAGGTGCCCCATGGGGTGGTAAAGGCAGTTTTGTACTGGTCTTCCTTACGGATTTGAATCTGACTGTATCCGGAAAAACCGTCCATGAAAGAGAGGACTTCATGACCCGCACACGCATCAATGAGCTGGTCAATAAATGGCGTGGGGAAGTTATCCTTGGGACAAGCACGGTTTAAATCACGGAAGTCAGTGCATACTCTAATGGTGCCTTGTTTTTTGTTAATGGGGACGGGGTTTGAAACCCATGTGGTATAGGCAATAGGATAAATGAATCCTGCCTTGCGTAGTTTCTCAATCTCTGCTTTGACAGCTGGGAGCTTTGAGGGATGAATAGGACGCTGTTTCTGACGGACAGGGGGTACATCAGGCCATGTGTCAATGTGGTGCTCTATAATGGTGGGGTCAAGACCAGGCATTTCGGTATAGGACCAGGAAAAGACATCACGGAACTCTCGGAAGAGGTTTGTGTATTCCTCAATCTCTTGCTTACTGCAGAAGGCTCCCAAAGTGATGAGTTCAGGGGTACCTCCTGGTGTGGCGATGTCAATTTGGATGATAGGTGAGATGTTGGCCATGTTACCTTCCTCAAAGGCGTCAGGAGCAGGAATAGGGTCCTTGAACCAGTCGACCTTAGTGGGAAGGAAGTCTTTGGATTCAACCGCAAATTGGGTAGCGGTGCTAGAGGAAGATGCTTCTGGGAGGAAATACGAACGATGGTGCATGTCATCCCAGGGATACTCCAGGGCAGTGAGTGCCTCAAGAATCTCCTTATCAGTACGAAAAGTTTGGTCCATCAAATCGGTTGACGAGGGAATGGTAATTGAAGAGATCATGTAAATGGTGTTGACCTCCCCTGATGGGGGTGAGATCGGGGGGTGAATCTCTTCAATGGTGGTTGGTGCCGTCTCAAGATCCAGATTGTTTATCTCATAGAGAGCTGCTCTATAATCGGGGAGATCAGGACTATGATGTGAGTAATGCCCGTAAATACCGCATATGGCACAAGGGTGGTTAGTGCGCAGTGATTTATCTTTAGGCTTGGGGGTGGGATCTAGTTTGACAACCGGGAAACTGGGGTCATCGTCGAGCATCTGCATGTGTTCCTGTAATGCAGGTAACTGTGGACATTGGTGAGTCACATGGCCTAACTCATCGCACAACGAGCATTTGGGAGGAGCACAAAATATTGGGGGGTTTTTTACTGTCTTGGGAGGTGGTACAGCAGTGTAAGGTTGGGGACCTCGGCCCCCAGTGGGTTTGGGAGTAGGAGGGGGATTCGTGGAGGATGACGGGGTAGAGACACCAGGGGGTAGCTGAGTGGTGGTAGCCATGGGTTGCACTGGTTGGAGGACGACGCTTGGTGTCGGCGGGGGAACAGGAGGTGAAAGATACCAAACGGGTAATCCCAAGGTTAGCCCAGGGAGGCTAAGGGTAGCCATAACCGGGGCGCTTACTACTCCTGAGGGAGGGACTAGAAAGGGGATTGTATGGATAGGTGTAACACCAATGTGGCTAGGTACCAGTGGTGGTTTAGGCAACAAGGGTGGCTGATTAGTAGTTGTTTGGTTATCGCGGGAGGGGAGAGTGTACATAAGTCAGACACTTCGGGCGTAGATGATGGGGGAGGAATGGATTGAAAGGTGGATGTCATCGGCAGGTCTGAGTAAACTTCAGGTCCCAAGGAGGAAACAAGTGAGGTAGCGGAACCACTGACTGGTTGTTCAACCATGGGGAGAACATTTTCGGGTGCAGCAGGGGCATTTCGATCATAGTAAGTAAGTTGGTCGATCTTAACCACGCGTCCATCATGGGGGAACATCATGGTACGAAAGACAGAGGAAGCGACCGCCCGCATAGCATACATGTAGCTGCGACCGAGTAAGAGGTTGTAATCAAGCTAGCCGTTGATGACCTCGATATCGATGAGGACGGTTTTACCACCTAACTGGACAGGGACATTGGCTAGGAGACCTTGGGGCTGAGCTGAACGACCGTCGTAGGCGCATAATGTAGTGGTGGACTGCTGGAGGGTAGGGGATCCCAACTTCTGCCATACGAATGTAGACATAACGCATGTGGAGGCATCTTCATCGATGATGCACCGATTGATGACAAGATTCCGAACAGAAACAGAAACCTGGAATGCTAAGGTGGAAGGAAGGCGTGGTTCGGACTGGTCCAAATCAAATGCCATCAAATTCGAATCATTTGGGTCAATGGCCCCAATGGCTGAGAGTAAAGTCTTGCGCTAGGAAGGGCAGTTCTTCAAGACTTCTAATGCAAACATGGCTACGGGAGATTGGGCTAGGTCGTCTACAATGTTGTAGTTTGACGCAGCGCACGCATTGGGGTTGTTGTTGATACGGCGAAGTGGGAAGCGAGGTGCTTTGGAAGTGCCATCTATTGGGGGTGGAGGTATATGCAACGCCTGATCAGTGGGATGAGCGTTAATGGTTTTATCAGTGGGAGAGGCTTCAGAGGTGGAGCCATATTGGTTCCGACGAGTTTGGAGGTTGACGTCAGTGGAAGACATCATCAACAAGTGGTGGGTACCTGAGTCAAACATGGGTTGATCAGGGGTAGCGTATGTGATCTGTTGTTGTTTTTGCGTGTTGGCTTGAGGTGGGGCCAACGGCTGAGTATTTACTACGCCTTGAGTTGGTAAGGGGTTTTGCAGCACCAAAGGTGGCTGCTGAGGTTGCGGGGGGTTGGGTGGTGCTTGAGGAGCCGCATGCCCTTGGCAATGGGCTTCATCAACCCAAAGTTGTCGAGCTCGCTCCAAATTTGGGCAAGCATGGGTGTAGTGGCCATAGATCCCGCAGATAGAACAAGGATGGTTCGTTCGCAAATTAGGGTTTTTAGCCTGCTTGGGTGGGCGATCAGGGTTTTGGTTAGCGAGGGCCGCATTGTTGTTGTCTGGAGGATTAGGCGGTTGACCACCTTGGTCTGTAGGTTGGTTGTTCCCACGATTACGGCCCTTGCCGCGGTTTTGTTGGCCCTAGCTGCATTGGTTGTTTTGGTTTTGCTGCGGGTTGTTTTGGGCATAAACTTGCCCTTTAGCAGCAGGTGGGTTTTGAGGTTGTGCAGGTGCAGGAGCAGGCTGCGGTGGATGGTATGTAGGTGAAGGATGCGCAGGTGCGGCACCTTGAGGAAGTTTTTGATATGTCTGTGGAGCAGGTTGTGGGTTTGCTGCAGGGGCTGCCTGTGGCGGATAATAAGCTGGTTGGGCTTGGGGAGGCACAGGAGCTGGTGCAGCCTGTTGGTGGTAATAAGCGGGTTGGGCCTGAGAAGGCGCATGAGCTGGTGCAGCCTGCTGGTGGTAATAGGGCTGAGGTGCGACTGGGGGGTTATAAGCAGGGGGCGCATGATCGAAGCACTGAGGTGGACAGGTGGGTCCATGGGAATGATGGTGATGTGTCATAGGAGCATACGAGTTGGTAGCCCTAGACTGTGAGGTAGCCCGCGAAAGGTCGGGGCCCGGGGTAGGACGTGCTATAGAAAAGGGTTGGGGATGCGAAGAAACACGACCAATGATGCCGTCTGTATCATGGGATGCCCCCGGTGCATCGTGCTAGGAGGACTCGCCGCGAGGGGTGTCAGGTATAATGGTATATAGGTAACCCGACTGGGCATAAATGAGGTCGAACTGCTGTGCCTTAAGGATGGCCTCTTCTTTAGACTGGGGTCTTTCGGAAGCTACATCCTTAGCAATGACAGGAAGAAGGGACTTGAGGAACCAATCTAGGAAGATACGGTCATCTAATTTGATCTTGCATAAGCTACGACGTCTACGCCACTCATGAATGTGGTCTGTGATGTGGGTAGCCATGTTTTGTCTGCAAGATAGGAGAATCTCAATGCCTGCGTCATAGCGAACAGGTAACTGGAAGAACTGCAGGAAGGTCGAGGCAAGGGAAGTAAAGGTGGCATGGGTCCCGTGGGGTTGCTCGATATACCACTTGGCTGCAGAGCCAGTGAAGGTACGCTGCAATAGACGGAGGCGAATAGAGTCATCCACTATAGAGTTGGAAGAACACCATAGATGGAAGGACATTATATGGTTTTTTGGGTCCTCACCTGCCTTACCCTCAAACTTAGGGATTTCAGAGGGGAGCTTGGTGAGCATGTGAGTCCATGTAGGGTCGTGTCGGATAGGGTCATTGGTCAGTCTGGCTAGGTCAGGTAGGTTGAGGCTAGCCATGAATGGCACACTGGAAGAAGGATGTGACACAGTAGTGGGTTGGACCAAGTTGGGGCCAATGCCCCCAAGTGGAGGGACAAGGTGTGGGATGTTTCCCCCAAGTGGGGGAACCAAGGTGGTATAGGATGGTCCTGCACCACCATGGGTAGAGTGAGTCACTGGTGGAGTGGTGGTGGGTATGCCAGGTACTGGAATGGGTATGGTGACTGGAATGGTGGACGTGGCCCCCATTGAGGGCATACCCAAAACAGGTGTGGTAACTGGTGTAGTGGTGGATGGGCCACCAATGGTCCCTACCAAGAAAGGAGTGGAAGTAGTACCAGCCATGGGGCTAGTAGGGGCAGTATAAATGGGGTTCTCAGACTCTTCTTCAAAATCGGAGGTGAAGTAGGGGGAGTCAATATATGGTGATGGAGTCCTATGCCGTTGATGAGTGGAGTCAAGTGACAAGGCTCTAGATCTGTGATAAGTGGTATCAAGTGATGATGATCTGTGGCGATGACGGGTGGTGTCAAGTGAACCGTGCTGTGGGGGCTCGACCCTGAGGCGCCGAGAATGTCTCGGGGACTCAATGGTGATAGATGGTGTCAAAACTCTGTTGGTTGAGGTGAATAAAAAGCAGCTCAAAAACTCTAATGCAACCGAGTGTGCAGAAGGAGAGCTCAAAAAACAAGGCACTCAGGCCAACAACCAACTCAAAACACCCATTGTAACAGCTGTGCTACAATAGGTGGAGTGTCAACAAAGTGGTCAGAATACCAACAAGCAGCAGGTTTCCTAAAAATAAAAAATGGTGGACTCACTAGACCAAAAGGAGGTAAGGGAGCATGCAAACACCTAACTAAAAGGTATTCTGACTCAACTAGACATATCCTCTGCAAGGTGATGAAATCCAAGTCAAACAATATGAATAGGAAATCCAAGTGGCTAAGATGTCTCCCTACCAGGAGGGACACCGGGTAGTCAATCCTAGAAGAATGGAAACTAAGATACCCCATTTATGACACGTCCAGAAAGGTGAATCGGCTATTTGGTCCTTTTACCGCAATACCCCAATACAGGGATATCCCGAGAACTGCGAAAGGTAGCCCTTCGGTTACTGAATGGAGTGCGGTATTCCACTCCGGCCTCCGGAACCAGTCTCGCAACTTCAACCCTCCTAAGGGAGAGGCCCTCTGGTAAATTGGTTGTGACCATGCCAAAAAGTACTAGGGGATTTTGGTTCCCTAATTGGACAACAACTATGTCTCAAGTGTAAGTAACCGAGGGGTGTTATTGGAAGCCTATCCCCCCGATCCTACCTAACTACAAAGATTCTTTTGTGTTCCCCAAGTGGGGTTAGAAGATTGGTTGAGTTAAGTAGTTTTTAAGGCTCACTTGAATTATGTGACAGAGTGTGTGCTCGTGAGGTGATGATGAACCCAAGTAGAAAGTGCCACTAGGGAGGGAAACTTTCTATCTAGCAATAACAATACAGAAATGAACTTTTAAAATGCACAATTTTCTTTTTCCAATGTAAAGTGCTGAAAATGTAAAAACGATTCTGTAAATGAAACAGAAATAAAAACTGCAGAAAAATGTTGTAAGGAAGGGTGGCTGCAGTAGGAAAGAGGGATGTGTTGGTGCAGAAAATAGCGCAGCAAAGTTTTGGGTTCAAAACAGGAAAAAATTTGCAAAAATCAGACCGCGGGTTTTGGGCAAATCTGGGCGGTCGGACCGCGGAAAACAGATGAACAGTCGCAAGCTGGTTGCAGGTTCTGGGATGAAAAATGCAGTCGAGACACAGGAAAACCGCCGAAAGTCGCTGGCAAGTTGCGAAAAACTAGCCGAAAGCCGCAGGCGGGACGCAGGAAAGATGTCGGTGGGTTGCAGGAAACTGACCGAAAGCCGCAGGCAGGACGCAGGAAAGACACCGGCGGGTTGCGAGAAACTGGTCGAAAACCGCAGGCGGGACGTAGAAAATAGGGAAATAGCTGCAGTTAGACTGGATCAAACAGGTTAATAGCCGTGGCCGAATTGTAGGTAACAGACTGAAAGCGGTTGGCAGGTCGCCGGAAACAGTCTAAGAGCTGCGGTTGGGTCGCAGGTAAGTACCTGAAAGACGTGGTCAGGACGCGACTGTTGGGGGAAAAAAACACGGTATACGGCGGCCGAAAGGGACAGCCAAACAGAAAAAAGATTTAAAAATTGTAACCATAAATTCAAAGCTAGGGGAGTCGCCAAAACTGTAGCTAGGGTTTTACCCCTAGCTTGTGCAAATGAGCACCTACTAAGGAGAATGGACTCCTTAGTAGCAGTTCAGTAAATGGAAATTATTATGCTAAAACAAAAATGTAAACTACTCTAAAACATGTACATGAAACATAAACAACAAGATGTAAATAATGGTTTTTGCATTAATATTACCTCCAATGTGAAGGTTGATGAAGCTCTTGCAATGTCCAAGAGGGTTGCTCCAAGCTCCAATGTGCTCCTTCTCTTTCTCCAATGGTGAAAATGGGCCAAAAGGGGCTCTCAAGGTGAAAGTGGCTCAATGGTGAGTTAGGGTTTCAAGAGAGATTTTGGCAGAGTAAGGGTATACTTGATTGTGGATATGGAATAAGGGGTATCCATCACCTATTTATAGTTTTTTGGTGGTGGAGTGCTGGCCCATGGTTTTGGGAACCATATGGTTTAGGACAGTTGTATAGGGTTTTTTCCTCCTTTTCCTCATTATTTTTTATTTTTTATTCCCCTTTTAGAGGGATTTTGCTATTTTTTGGAGGAAAAAGGGGTTTTTTAGCCTTTTTGAGGCTTTTTTGGTGATTTTGTGGCCTTTTGGAGGCATTTTAGGCCTTTTGGAGGCTTTTTAGTGGGATTTTTAGGGTTTTTAAGGGAAATATGGTAGGAAAATGGACAAATGAGCCATGTAATGAGGTAGATGATGTAGTGAACACTTTTTGGGTGTTAACAATCTGCTCCTTGATCCTAGACATCCAATATTCTTTGATTGTGGAAGAAGCTCCTATTTCTAGTTTTTCTCATGGAAGAGCCCTCCTTCCCTGTATTTTCCCATTTCCTCACTACGGCTCGCCCATTTGGCTTGGATTTGTTTGACACTTAGCCATTTTTGGGTTTCCTGATGCTTTATATGATGTAACCGGCCAAGGGATGACCTTGGAGCTTTGGGTGGGATATTTATTTCACCTTCCCTTGTAGAAACCATAATAAGTGTTAACACATCATCTGTTCAAACTTGGTGTCAATAGATTGGGAGGTGGAAGGCTGTCCTATTTCATTGAATATTTTTTTCTCATTTTCAGTTATGTGCCTTATTTTACTCGAAGCCATCAGATTAGCTTCTAATTCAACATCATCTTTCAACATATCAGGAAGGGTAGGGTATCTCCTTTCTCTCAATATGAGAGCAAAGTCACTGTCAAAACAGTTAGCATAGTGAAGTTTGGCTGCACCCATAGGGGGTTTGATGACCACAGGGATAGAATTGTACATTTTCATGAACCTAGATGAAAATTCTTGGACAGTCTCAACATTATTTTTCTTCGTTTTTTCATATTGAGTGAGAATTTCGAGAGGATTTTGTTTATACTTCCACCTGGTCAAGAAAGCTTCTTCCGACCTCCCATAGGTAGAAATACCTCCATTTGGAATGGTTTTGAACCATAATTTTCCTTACTTCCCTTGAAAAACTTTGGGCGAGTAACCTCATCTTAACATCATCTTCATCTATCTCTTCAAGATCTATGAAGTCAGTGAAATGGTCGACATGTTGTTGTGCAGTACAACCCCCTTCCCCGTCATATCTCATGATGCCACGAGGCATTGGGCATAGCCCACAGGTATATCATGGAGGTTGGAAGGGAGGGCTAAAAGGAAAAATCTGGCAGCCATTGCTCTTAGGGTTTTCTTGGAACTAGGAGGAGGAAAATACTAGCAAGGAAAGCATATAGAGGAATTAGAGACATTAAAACATTCATTTCAAGAATTTCTGCTCTGAAATCAAGTCTTTGCATTAATATAAAAGGATGGGTTTCATTACATTACTAAAAAATTCTCATACAAAATTCCTAGGCTTGGGTCTTATTCAAAACCTGCCTTTATAGGCTTACAAAAATAAAAACCTTCTCGACTACTTCAACCATATGGGTTGTTCATTAAATTCACAAGTACAGCTGTTGGTAATAAATCAGATTAACTACTATCCTTATGGACTATTTATTCAAAACAATATTAAAAACTGGAAGTGATGAGGCTGTCTTCCTTCTTCACTTCGAGTTGCTCGAACCAACTACTTCTTGATCTAGAGATGAGCCGTTGGGAAGCTTCAGTTTGTTGCTAGTGAAAAATCGGGTTTTTGAACTGCTTGTTGTCCTTTAGGTTGAGCCATTTTAGGTTGATTTGTAGGGATTGACATATTGGGCCTTTCTTTTTCCTTCAGATCGACTCCCAGTCGTGGAACAATTTGTTTATGCAGTCGAATCTTATTAGGAATAATGATCTGATCTATGTCTATCTCTATTTATGATACCTGTAACTTCAGTCTGCAATCCGCAATCCGAACGCTGAAATGCGGGCATCGAAAATATACCAAATGCATAGATTCAAATAAATCACACCTCTGACTTCTGCAATCCACAAGCCAAAATGCGGGTGTCAGAAAGTTGGAACACCAAATTCACAGCTTTGAAGAAATAACGCCTCCGTCTTCAGCAATCCGCAGTGCAGGAGTCGGAAGTTGGAACCCAAAATTCATGGCTTTGAATAAATCATGCCTCTGACTTCCATAATCTGCAATGCGGGAGTTGGAAGTCGGAACCCCAAATTCATAGCTTTGAATAAATCATTCCTCCGAGTTTTGCAATCCGCAATGCGGGAGTCGGAAGTTGGATCCCCAAATTCACAACTTTGAATCAATCACGCCTCTGACTTCCGCAATACGCAATGTGGGAGTCGGAAGTCAGAACCCCAAATTTACGGCTTTTAAGAAATCATTCCCTGACATCCGCAATCCATAATGCCGAAGTCGGAAGTCGGAACCCAAAATTCATGGCTTTGAAGAAATCACACCTCCGACTTCTGCAATCCGCAATGCAGGAGCTGGAATTCGGAACCCCATTGAAATTTGGATATATATCCATTCCCTCTCTTTTTCCTTTGGCGCCTTCGGGGGAAAGTGGCACCGTCGATCATTCTCCATCTCCTTTGTTCTCTACTATTTATTTCTCTTCCTGCCACAGATCTAGTTCTATCTCCAATCTCGACCATTCAATCTCTTAAGAGCGAAATACCTCCTTTTATCATTTTTCTTATTGTGGCTTGCTCATCCAGTTGGAAGTTGTTAATATTTAGCCATTTTGGGGAGTTTTTGCTTCTTCTTTTGGAGTAGAAAGTTAGTGGGCAGGCTTGATATTTCGGTGGGGGTGCCCTTTCCTTCCCATGTGGGATTTTTCTTAGAGGTGATAACACAACTAAATATACATTTCAGAAAATGGTGTGAGATGTATGCAGTTCATGCGGAGGAACTAGAAAAGGATAAGGGTTCCAACTTGGAAGAATTTCCAGTATTACAAGAATACGTGGATGTGTTTGAAGAAACACCGAGATTTCCACCAAAAAGTTTTTTTTTCTATAAACTTGGTGCCTAGAGCTTCCCTAGTTTCCAAAATACCTTATAGAATGAGTATGCCTGAATTGAAAGAATTACAAATGAAACTTGAAGAGTTGTTAAAGAAGGGGTACATACAACCAAGTGTGTCTCCTTGTTAGGACCAATACTCTTTGTAAAGAAAACCTTGAGATTGTGTATTGACTTCTGGCATTTGAATAAGGTTACAATGAAAAACAAATATCCTCTACCCAGAATTAATGACCTGTTTGATTAGCTGAAAGGGGAAAGGATTTATTCTAATATAGACTTGAGATCAGGTTATCATCAAGTGAGGTTAAAGGATGAAGATATCATAGAAACAACCTTTGAGACCCGATACAGTCATCATGAGTTTGTGCTACTGTCATTTGGATTATCAAATGCACCAGCTGCTTTTATGTGCTTAATGAATGGCATATTTTGATAGTATCTGGACAAGTTTTTCATTTTATTCTTAGATGACATTCTCATTTATTCAAAATATGTGGAAGAGCAGGAGGATCATTTGAGATTAGTTCCACAGGTATTAAGGGGATAATCAATTATATGCCAAGCTTAGTAAATGTCCATTCTATCAAAAACAAATCCAGTACTTGGGACACATCATATCTGAGGAAGTGGTATCAGTGGATCCATGGAAGATGGAAGCTATCATAGGGTGGCATACAACTAAGAATGTAACATAAGTCATAATTTATAGGACTAAATGAATATTACAGAAGGTTCGTAAAGGGACTCTCAAAAGTAGCACAACCAAGTACATCTTTGCAAAAGAAGGGATTCAAATTTGAATCTGTTGGAATATTTAAAACCCACTCCTATGTCAATTAATACATTAGAGACATTAATTAATCATTTTATGATTAATTACTATGTATTAGACTAAATAGTTGGCATATGAGTAATTGTGTGGACCACAAGGAAACTTTGGGGGGACCACAACCTTACAAGTGTGGACCACAAGTTTACTAAGTCACTTGGGTGCATTTCAGATCATTCTGGCTAAGATTCTAGTGAGAAAGGCACACATGCTTCTTTTTACTACTTTTTACTGCTTTTGGGTGAAAGGTGAAAAGCTAGTTGACTAGGGAAAGCGTTTGTTTTGGACCACTTTCACTCCTTGATGTTTCTTCCTTCCATTTTTTGGATTTAGCATGTTTTTTCATCACACATCACTATATGATCACTAAATCAGAAATTCGTGAGCCTTTGGTGTGACTTGGAGAACACACTTTCCACCTAGGTGGGTTTTGCATCAATTTAGTAAGTCTTCTTTTGTGAGGATTCAAATGGAATCCTAATGCATTCGAATATATGATGTAAATATTATATATTGAAAACCATTTAATTTACCAAGGTTGGTTGATGTATTATTATTCATTTGAGTAATACAATTTGTATCTTCTGTGGGTAAATTTCAGTGTTCTTAACTAGTTGTGTGAGATCTTTGTGAGAGTGTGTAATTTCTTGATCATATCTTGGTGTGAACTAAATTTCACACGGTATCAAATCTATCAAGCTATTCCTTTCTCCTTATGTTGTCTTGTCGGATCCAACCAGTCTCAAGGAGGGCGCATTAATTCACCCACAAGGAGCATTCTATCATCCAGAGGGCGCATCAAACCATCTTTGGGTGCACCCAAATCACTCCAAAAGTTATTTTAGAGTTGCCATGAATCAGTCACATGAAATCATCCTCACTCCATTCAATTTTTTTTACTGGAAAGCGAAGATGGAGATCATGTTGAGGAGAAAAGGCCTCTATAGGGTGACTATGGAAACTGAACTGGAGCCAACCTCAGCAATTGAGAAATCAAAATGGAATAATCGAAGAGATGCAGCCTATGGATTACTGTGTCTCACTACATCCATGGATCTTATATTCCATCTCGATGGTCTTACCTCTCCCAATAAAGTTTGGCTAAAGCTTCAAGAATTGTTTGGAAATACTGATGAATTAAGAGGCCATCAACTGAATAATGAATTAGTTTCATTTTATCCACATAATTTTGATAACCTCCAGGATTTCTTCTCCAAATTCAAATCGCTTGTTCTACAGTTGAATAAATGTGGTATTGATAAAAAAATATGAGCAACTAATATTGGCCATTCTCTCCAAACTTGGCCCTGATTACTCAGTCTTTGTTTCGACCTTCCAATCTTTGTTTCGACCTTCCAATCCAAAAGGAAGGCAGTTAAAAATTGGAAGAGCCCCACGATCTCAGAATTCATGGAGTCTCTTACACAGGAGCAAGACAAGTTAGTCTTGATGGGATCCATTAAAAGAACATTGTCTAAATGTTGGAGATTCAAAGAGTTCGAAAGGGAATAAGAAGGGAAATTTCAAGAAGCCCATTGATCAGAGGAAGGACAAGCATAAATTCCATGAAGACTCCTCGAATTTCAAGATAAATCCAAACAAGAAGAATGAGAGGACAAAGTGAAATTATTGCAGCAAGGGTTCTCTTGCATGAAGAAGACCATTGATCAAATGGCTCAACTCCTGGAGAAAGCCAACATTCCTCTTCCATAGAGCGTAAGGAGGAAGGATAGAGGACAAAATTATGAATATAAGTAGCGAGTACATGCACTGATGGAAAGAACATCAAGGCCTACATCATTCATCATTGACTCAGGAGATTCAAGGAACATGGTGTCCATAAGAGAAAGCTTCTCATCTCTTGACTCTTCCAGTGGCCCGAACATTATATTGGGTGATGATTTTGAAACTTCAAGCAAAGATAAAGGCAACATTGATCTAGATTTGGGTACATTCAGTAATGTTTTATATGTTCCAGGACTTGCTTCTAAACATTTATCAGTATACCAGATGACTCACACAGGATCACCCAAAAAGGAGATCTTGACACCTAATGATGTTGAGATATGTGAAATGTCTATAGGCTGAATTGTTGCATTAGGCACTGCTGACCATAGCTCTAGAATCTACAAGTTTTCTCATTTTGTGCCATTTCCCTCACCTTCTGCTCTTTTAAGCCATGCCAATGAGTCAAGCAGATTATGGCATGAAATATTTGGCCATCTGAACTATAAATATCTTTCCCAACTTCATGAGAAAGAAATGGTCATAGGGCCTCCCAATATCATATTTTCCAAAGGTATCTGTCAAAGTTGCATCATAGGAAAACGCCCTGAGCATAAGTACGGGATATCCAAAACTGAGAAAACCTCTGCACCCTTGGAGCTTATTCACAGTGACTCATCAAGTACATTTCCCCATCAGTCCTTGAACCATGACAAATACATCCTTACCTTCATAGATGACTTTTCCAGGTATTGTTGGATCTATTTCATCAAGTTAAAGTCTGATGTTTTTGGTCTGTTCAAGCTTTTCAAGGCCTCATTTGAGAAACAGTCTGGTAGACATATCAAAGTTATCATATCTGATAATGGTGGGGAGTATATCAAATATGAGTTTCAGCAATTTTTTGCCTCTTCAGGCATTCAGATGCAATACTTTGTTCCATATACACCTCAGCAGAATGGTGTTACTGAGAGGAAGAACATATCATTGAAGGAAATGGCCACATGTATGCTTGAGGCAAAGTCTTTATCTCCAAGGATTTGCGATGAGGAAATAAATTGTACCACATACATTCAAAATAGGGTTCCTCACAAATATCTCAAAGGAATCACTCCTTTTGAGGCTTGGATAGGGCACAAACCTGATATCTCTCATTTCAGGATTTTTGGCTCCAAGGTTTAGGATAGGATTCCACTTGAGAAGAGGAGGGATATGCAGCCCTAAAATCCAACCTTGTCTTTTTGTTGGCTATTCAGAGGAATCCAACGGCTATAATTTTCTGAACATGACCACTAAAAAATCCTCCATTGAAAGAAGTGTTCAATTCGAAGAAGAGCCCTCTCAGAATGTTGAAATTGGAGAACCATCTTCACCACCACCTGAAGAAGTAAGTGATGCTTCTCTTGAATTTTTTTATTCTAATATTTCTGATGATGAGGACCATTTTATTACAGATTCTAATTCACCAACAAATCCTAAATGGGCTGCTAATACTTTGCAAGCAGCAAGTGAACTACTGGGAAATCCTCGGGACACAAGGAGGACTAGATCACAATTTGAGACTGATCTCAATGTGAATGAACCATACCTATCTGAAAAATGTTATATGATGGTGGATTCTGATCCTTAGACATATCAGGAAGACTCACATGACCCAATATGGTAGGCTACCATGGATGAGGAGTTTCAGTCATTGCAAAAGAATTAAACATGGGAGCTAGTCAAGCTCCCCCCATGTTGAAAATTTGTAAGGTGTAAGTGGATATACAAAACCAAGTGTCCAGATGATGGTCCATAAGTGAAATATAAGGATAGGCTGGTGTAAAATTGTTTCTCCCAAGTCCAAGGCCTTGACTACAATCAGACTTTTGCACCAGTTGCACAGAAGGATTCGATAAGACTAGTTCTGGCAATCTCTGCATCCAAGCGCTGGGAAATGCACCATATGGATGTCAAGAGTTCATTCCTCCATGGGGATATTGAGGAGGATATTTATATGCAGCAGCCAGAAGGTTATACATCTAATCCTAACTATGTTTGCAGGTTGAGGAAGTCCTTATATGGGCTTAAGCAAGCACCCAAGGCTTGGTATGCCAAAATGGACAACTTTCTCTTATCACAATCTTATGTTAGATGCAAATCTAATCCTAATGTTTACATGAAGTTGATTGATGGTTCAATTATGATTATAGTGTTGTATGTTGATGATTTACTAATGACAAGTAGCTCTACTGATCAAATAGCTTCATTAAAGAATGCTCTGTATCAACATTTTTCCATGACTAACTGGGGAATTCTTAAGTGGTTTTTGGGGCTTGAGATTTCTCAAACTGAGAATGGAACTAAGGTATATCAGTCCAAATATGCATTTGACCTGCTAAATAAGTTCAATATGGCTGATTTCAAGCCTTCAAAGACTCCGTTCATTTAAGGAGTTATACTTGAAGAAGCAAAATCTACACCCTTGGTTAACAGCACCTTATATAGGCATCTTGTTGGCAGCTTGTTATACTTGATTCATACTCGACATGATCTTGCATATGCTATGAGTGTGGCATCAAGATACATGGAGAAGCCACATGAGCTTCATTGGAGGGATGGAAAAATAATCTTGCATTATGTGCAAGGCACCAAGACTGATGGGATCCACTATGTTGCAGATTCTAGCCTAGATCTTCTTGGCTTTACTGATTCAGATTGGGTTGGTGACAGCCTTGACATAAAATCCACATCTGGATTTGTATTCATGCTTGGAGGTGGTCTTGTTTGCTGGTCTAGCAAGAAACATAGTGCAATTGCACTATATTCAACAGAGTCCAAGTACAGAGGAGCAGTGAATGTTTCTACTGAGTGTGTGTGGTTGCAGGGTATTCTTTCAGAGTTTGAGATTTCCTTTAGCACTCCTACTGTCATCTTTTGTGACAATCAGAGTGCTATAAGGGTCTCAAGTAATCCAATACAGATACAAAGGACCAATCATATTGAGATCCATATGCACTACATTAGGGGTTTAGTGCATGACCAAATCATTGATTTGCAGTATTTCCCAACAGGTGAGCAAACTGCGGACATCTTCACCAAAGATTTTACTGAGAAGACATTCAACTATCTTAGATCACTGCTTGGGATGGTTGAACATGTGGTGGAGTGAAGGATTGATCAACAATATTTCAATTTTGATATGTCCATTTTATGAGGGAAGGTTTTTCCCATGAGGTTTTCCTTATATCTTTGTTTTTGTGGACCAGACAGTATTGTACAGGGTGACCATGTCTTGTTACTAGGCCCTTAGTATTTTTATTTTCTGATTTTTAGCTCATAAATTCAGACTTATGAAGGGTTGTTGGAATATTTAAAACCCACTCCTATGTCAATTAATACATTAGAGACATTAATTAAAAAATTTATGATTAATTACTATGTATTAGACTAAATAGTTGGCATATGAGTCATTGTGTGGACCACAAGGCATCTTTGGGGGGACCAAAATCCTTCCAGGTATGGACCACAAGTTTACTAATTCACTTAGGTGCATTTCAGATCATTCTGGATAATATTATGGTGAGAAAGGTGCACATGCTTCTTTTTACTGCTTTTGGGTGGAAGGTGAAAAGCTAGTTGACTAGGGAAAGTGTTTTTGTTTTACCACTTTCACTCATTGATGTGTCTTCCTTCCATTTTTGGGATTTCGCATTTTTTTTCATCACACATCACTATCTGATCACTAAATCAAAAATTCGTGAGCCTTTGGTGTGACTTGGAGAATGCACTTGCCACCTAGGGGGGTTTTGCATCAATTTAGTAAGTCTACTTTTTTGAGGATTTGAATGGAATCCTAATGCATTAAAATCTATGATGTAAATGTTATATATTGACAACCATTTAATTTCCCAAGTTTGGCTTATGTATTATTATTCATTTGAGTAATACAATGTGTATCTTTTGTGAGTAAATTTCAGTGTTCTTGACTAGTGTGAGATCTTTGTGAGAGTGTGTACTTTCTTGATTATATCTTGGTGTGAACTGAATTTCATGGAATGGAAAACAAAGTGTGAAGAAATTTTACAACAGTTGAAGAGATTACTTACTAGTGCACCAATTCTCAAAATTGTTGATCCAAATGAAGATTTTGTGCTATGTATAGATTCATGTAGAGAAGGAATTGGCAGTGTACTCATGAAAAATGGGCATGTGGTTTGTTATGAATCTAGACAGTTGAAGAAGCATGAGAAAATTTATTCCACAAATGATTTAGATTTGGATGCTATAGTGCATTCCTTAAAAATGTGGAGACATTACCTCATGGGTAGAAACTTCAAATTAAGAACAGATCACAATGGGATAAAATATGTATTTGAGCAACATACTCTAAATGCAAGACATACAATATGGTTGGAATTCCTATGTGGGTTTGACCTTGAAATCAAACATATGGAAGGCAGGGAGAATAAATTTGCAGATGCACTTAACAAAAGAGCACATACAATGCATGCTACATCCATTAGCATGTGCCAACCAGATTTTAAAATCAAAATTATAGAAGTCATTATTTCATATGAGCATTATATTGAGTTGAAAGTAGGATTACAATAGGAGATTTTACAACATAAACTTAAAGGATACAGGTTTCAAAATGATGGAATTCTTATGAATAATAATAGAATTTACATTCCTAATTCTGTGGAATTAAGGAAGCTAGTAATGGATGAAATACATAAGGTTCCATATGTAGGACATCCTAGTTATCAAAAGACTATTACAGCAGTAAGAAACCAGTACTTCTGGCTGGGAATGAAAAATGACATAGTTGAGTACATGTGAAGATGTAGGGAATGCCAAAACGTGAAGGTTGAGAATGAAAAACTAGCAACATTACTTCATCCATTTCCAATTCCAGAATGAACGACATATACTATGAAACGAGAACTCTAGCCATAAAAACGATGATTTTTGCAAAACAAACACCTAAAACACCCCCCAAATAGAAAAGTGTTGATACCAACCAGTATCCACGCTTTTTTTTTTAGGGTAAAAAATAGAGCCATGGCCTAAACATCCCATATTGTTGTTTACAAAAACTTTAAAATCAACCCCTAAATTGGAAAAGAAAAATATTCAAGAGATAAATTACAACTTTTTTGAAACTTGCATATTAAACAAAATAAAATCATAAATAATTTCACCACTCTAACCATATAAAAACAAAGAAATTATGATGCGATTCATAATGAAATAACATATTAGACCACACAATAACAAATGATTCATATAAATATTCAAAAAATCCTTTAGAGTTTCAATTACAAACATCACACTAATAAAAAACATCTAAAATGCTTCATGTGAAATTATTCAAATTCATCCATGGATTCTGACACCCCATCAGAATCTACATTTTTTGCAGATGAAGGACTGGATGAATATGTAGATGACTGTTGATGCCTTGGTTGTGCAGGTTAGATGAAAAAGGTGCTAGAATGTTCCAAGACACTCAATAGAGGAATAAAACCCAAGTTGAAAAGCTTCGAAAGACCCTGGGCAAGGGCAGTTCTATCTCCAACCTATTTGGTGTGGTGATCCTCCATGGATATTAGGCCTCCGCTAGCACTCTAAGAGTAGATGAGTTGACCTATAAGATTAGTTTTCCAGTCAAGGAAAACCAAGGTGTGGATATGGTAATACAAAGCTAACCTAACCTATTTTAGAAAAGGAAACTAGTCTAAGTCAGTCCTATTCTAAAATGAAAGCTTGTTTATGTGCAGATTGGTCTTGAGATATGATTAAACAAGTAATTGAATAGCTTGAACAAAAATTTCTTTAGTTGTGTTACTTGTTAACTTAAATTATTATCAGCCAATGAAAATCAGATGACAATCTTTCAAGTATTCAGGCTTATTCAAGATCCAGTCTGTAATCACTCTGCTAATTTAAAAATTAACAATGATTATATAAATTTATATGCACCGAATCATTTGCAGAAATAAAACATGAAAGTACTTGTATTGAAGAAACTCAATGAAGTACTCAGAAACATGAACTAGTCATATAGAGAAATCAACACAACAATTTCATATATTAACAAATGTTTAGCAAAAGATCAAATACTATCAGATGACAATTTGAAGCATAAATCAGGAATTCTCAAAGAAATTTGAGGAATAACAGAAGATAGATTAAAAGATAACTTTACTGTATGAAGAGGTCTTATACAAAAATTACAAAAAAGCTTTGCTTAATAGAGTATCTCCAGTCTAGTCTTCTGCTGACTTACAACTCCAAAATTACCAACCCCTAACTATAAGAGGTATCCTTCTTTAAATAATTACAACAGAGTCCAAAAATGGAGATCCCTAGAAAACAGAGATTACAAAATCGGATCAAACTATAGATCCAAGAAATCTTGCCATTCCTTGGCCTACATGATTTCTTCCACCTTTCAAAGGAGATTATTAAAGATACATTCTTTAATCAAAAAGATCCTCATAGAACAACAAGAATTCCGCCCCAACCTGCTCATTATCAGCAACAGACGATTCGGCTTGTAGAGAATTTGCCGCGGGAACTTCTGGATCAGAGACTATATTCTCATAAACAGAAAAATCCATTAAAGGATCTATTTCAGAAGAATTTGATGGAACATCAGGTTCTTGATTGATTATATAATCTCGTATAACATCGTCATCACAGTTAGCCAGTTCCTTGGAAACTTTCTTCTCTTTCTTATCAGGGAATTGCATGCAGATAGACAGAGCGTCAGAAAATTCTTCACCACTATTGCTACTTAAATCAGGAACACCTGCATCAAAAGGTGGTGACATAGGTTCTTGATATAGTAAGGCATAGAGTTCTTCATCATTGAAACGGGCATTGGGAGATTCGTTACCTGTCTACATACTTCTTTTATCAGATATGTTCAGAAGGAAGCTTACAAGATTATCACACAAAAATTTTCCCCTTAAAGAACGCAAAGGATGAACTAAAGGTTTCATGTTTGTTTCCAATTTAAGGCTAACCGATAAGATAACAGACATTGAATAGGACAAATGGTAATAATTCAAATTATGCCATCAATTCATTGCAATTATCCAAACTATGATGAAAACAAGCGAGGACATGCATTAGTTGGATAAAACCTATGTGAAAGTACAAAATCATGCGTTAGTTGGATAAAACCTATGTGAAAGTACAAAATCAATCGAAACTCGCACGTCTTAAACTGGTTCCAAAAGCTCATTATTTCAAGTATTCTCACATCAACAATCATGGCTTCACATTCGTGACCAAAATGAAAATTATGGCTTGAAAACCGACTGCGAATTGACTGAAACAGAATATTGAGTATGCAGACCAGCAACTCTTGCATACCTATCAAACCTAATTCAAGTGACCAAACTTAACATAATAACTAGAAGAAACTTTCAGACCCAAAAAGGCATAATGGGATAAAACCTTGAGGAGTAGAAACAAATAACGAAAAGGTCTCCCAAACAAAATCGGAACTGTCAAACACTGAGTGTAGCAAAGGCAACAATCCAGCCAGAAGTAACTAAAAATCAGTTAAAACGTCCTCTTGGTAAGAATTCGGTAGTAAAATCCTCAGTGCGATGGAGTAATTCTTCGAAAGTAAAATGGTAAAAATAAAATAGAAAAAACCCTATTTATTGAATTCACTAGATTAAAGATAACCGTGTGATCAGAATGAATGAACGACCGAGATTAACCGAAGTGGGATGTGGGGTCGCGTGAAAGTTTTATTCACAAAATTTATTAAGGGATCCTGAAAGCTGCAACCCGACAATTACGGGTTGCGGGTTACGGGGTAACACAAACGACAAAGGTGGAAAAGAGTTCCCGAAAGCTGACAGTCGCAATAACGGGTTTCGGGTTTCGGGAATGATCATGATTGAAAAATGAGAAACGTGTTGCCCAAAGCCGCAACCCAACACTTACGGGTTGCGGGTTTTGGGAATGACACACTCGTAAACTGAAAACAACTTCCCGAAAGCTGCAACCCGATAATTGTGGGTTGCGGGTTTCGGGAACACGCAACAAAATAAATAAAAGGCAGAGCCCGCAATCCAAAAGCCGCAATTGCATGTTTTCGAGTTTCAGGTTTCGAGATGGTAATTTCCCAAAATTATTACAAGACGAACCCGCAACCCGCAACCGTCAGGTTGCGGGTTTTGGGTTGGCCAAAATCCAAAACTGCAAAACAAACACCCCGCAACCCAAAACTGTCGGGTTGCGGGTTTCGGGTCTCCTAACTCGTCGGGTTTTGGGTTGATTGAAAAAAAGGGTAAAATACTCAAAATTTGAGGATTTTGACAAACTAGACAATTAGAGATCGTCCGAAAAGCAGGAAACACGCAGGACAAAAGTATGGGTGAGAGATCTAAATAGGTGAAAACCCAAATTCTCATATTTATAGAGTATACTCACCAAAATACCTTTGTGTTTTATTCAAAATGGGGGGTTCCCGTGCTTCAGCTAAGCATGGGATCTATTGTGGCCACAACAAATGTCAAATGGCTGGGAAGAACCAGTTATCTCTACAAGGAAATTCAGCTAAATGGAACATGTTAGCCACATCACTTTTTTCAACCCGAACGTTTTCAAAAATTGATCACAAGAGAGAGAGTTAACGAGCATTGAACATGAAATTAATAAATCCCCATATATGATCATGTTAAGAATAATTCAAATCTGATAAGGGGGTTGAATAAACAACTAAGATCCTTCACCTTTATGTAATCATGGAGAAGCAGCTTGTGTTGAACCTAAGCACATACTTGAAAATGCTCTTGGATATCCTAATTACACATCACCTTGATTTATTGAGATTTTATTTACATGCAACATTTCATAAGATTCTCCCTTTTTTCTTTTTTCTTTTTTAAAAGAAGAGATAGTGTATATAAGACTACTGCCCTAAAAAGCAGTGCCATTCACAAGCATAATTTAGAAACTGATCAAGCCAGCTCAATAACAAGACTCCTTGTCTTCCAGTTGCAATACTGAAATCAACTATCATGGCTTGGTGACCATATTGTGATAGCTTCAGTCCAAATTATACCCATGATCATGGTAGGGATGGCTTGCAATAAGACCCCCCTATCCCTATATGCATGAGCATCTTTGAAAAGGAGCAAACCAAATTTTATTAGGTTGAAAATTACAAGGCACTACCATGGCTTGGTGACCATATATTGGTAGTGTTATTCACCGATGCTTTGTTGATCATGAATGGACTGACCTGTGATAGGATCTTCCAACTCCCAGTAAAACTGAAAGTCATCTTCCAAGTGTGGTGGCTTGATGTGAAGATGTCATTTTACTTAGCACCTATGAACCTAATAGGCTAACTTGATAGCAAGACCTCCCACCTTGTAATTTACATTTATTAAGAGATTTATTACCAAGGTGATCGTAAAAGGATCCAGAGCAGAACAATCTAGGCAGTTTATTATGATATGCAGCTTGAACCATGAAACATGAGACAATGGAGACTCTGCTATTCTCCAGATCCCAATTAAGCAAATAAGACATGTGTAAGATAATTACCATTGTGGAGAGATATCAATTCAGAGTACTACAATCATTAGTTGTATGCCCTTTGTTGAAAAACCTCCGATACAGGACAAAATTATGGCTGGAAGACAGTTATAAAACCCAAGCTGAAATCATCACCAAGAGGGAAACTGATCAATGAGTATAACCAAATGTGTGGAGTTTAAAGCAAACAAATGAAAACAAAGCAGACAATCCAATCAAGAAAATAAATAGCAAAACAAACCTATGTACAAGTACATCATCCTGATCAAACAAAATACTTTTTGAGGAGTGAAACATTCACTGGATAAGTGTCCACAACTCCTTCCAGTGTCTATAATCAAACAGTACCAGGACCAATCTTTTCTGTAACAATGAAAGGTCCTAGCCAGAGGCATTGAAACTTGGTATACTGGTTCTTATCTTTGTGTTGTTTGTCCCATCTTAAAACCAAGTCTCCAACAGAAAATTCCCTATCAGATGAATATTTTTCATCAAACCATCTTTTTACCATCTGTTGATGATGATATAACTTGTTTCTAGCCACTTCTCTATCTTCCTCTAGTTTAAGTAGGGTATCAACTCTCTGCTGGAGGGGAGAAGAATCATCTTCTTGGACATATTGGGCCAACTGTAGTGAAGGGATGGTAAGATTATTAGGAAGAATGGCTTCTTTTCCATACACTAGATAGTAAGGAGAATTTCCAATTGCTGCCTTTGGAGTAATCCGATCTTCCCAAAGAGCCTTATTGAGCTCTGTATGCCAATCTCTATGGTGAGAGGCCACAATCTTCTTCAGAATGTTGATCAAATTTTTCTTCAAAGACTCAGCCAACCTATTACCTTGTGGGTAGTAATTGGCAGAAAATTTGAGTTTCATCCCCTTTTCAAAAGCATATTCAGTTATGTCAATTGAGGAAAAATAGGATTCATTATCAAAAACTAGGAATTCTGGAGTACCAAATAGTGAGAGTATATAACTGTCTAGGAAAGAAATGACTTGGTTGGCATTACATTGCTTAAGTGGGACTGCCTCCACCCATCTGGTGAAGTAGTCAATTGCTGTGAGAATGTATTTGTGTTGGAGCGATGAGGTAGGATTTATGGGCCTGACAAAATCCAGCCCCCATTGCTGAAATGGAAACTGAACAGTGACTAGTTGCAGAGAGAAAGAAGGTTTGTTGAAATTCCCTATGCATTTCTGGCATGGTTCACACCTACTTACATAGGCATAAGCATCTTTAAACAACGTAGGCCAGTAATACCCAACTCTAAGAATCTTATGAGCTGTTGTCTCACCTGAAAAATGGCCTCCAGCTGGTCCTGCATGAAATTGGAATAAGATGTCATCAGTTTCGTGTTTTTCTAAACACCTAAGCAAAACCCCATCATAGTTTTTCCTAAAGATAACTTCATTAATAAATTGATAAGGGGTAGCCTTTAATCTCAAGAATCTTCGTTTCTTGAAGTCGAAGGTTTCAGAAGCAAACCCATTATTTAGGAAAAAAATTGATATGATCATACCATTCTGATGTTGGGGTATCAATAGCATTGACAAAACCTGTAGGAATATCTTCTTCCTATTCCCATTCAACTTGTTGCTGCAGGGGATCGTTAGATTGAGCAGTAAGAAGGAAAAGGCTTTGTCCTTTGACAATTTTGGCTGGCCTTATCTCCAAATCATACTCTTGCAGAGCGGTCATCCAGTGGGCTCTTTTTTCGCCCAACTCCTTCTGGATCAGCACATTTCTAATAGTAGAATACAGGACAATGACCTTTGTTCGATATTTTAACAAATAAGGCCTATAATGTTTGACAGACTTGTAAACTGCATAGGCTTGTTTGTCAATTTGTGAATAATTGAGCTTTGCACCCTTGAAGGTTGAACTCATGAAAGAGATTGGGATCTATGTATCGTTGTCCTATTTCTGTGTCAAAACAACTGCATAGGAGAAATCAGTGGCGAAAGTGTAGAGAATAAAATCTTTATCAAAATCCGGGGACATGAGAACAGGATCTTGAGCAATAGCCTTACGAATTTCCACGAATGCATCTTTAACTATGTGAACTATACATATTTCTTAACTAAATGTTGTAAAGGTTTAACTATCTGAGCAAAATTAGGTACAAAGTTGCATACAAAGTTGATCTCACCCAAGAAGGACTGCATTACTTTGTGCGAACCTGGTAAGCCAATTTTTGAAATCGCGTTTGTGCGTTTGGGGTCGATGATCATACCTTCTTTTGAAACGATGAAGCCCAACAGTTTTCCTTCCGCGCCTACAAAAATGGATTTCTTGGGGTTCAAGGAGATGCCAAAATTCCTGCAACATTCAAAGACCTGCTTAAGAGCAAATAGGTTTTCATGTTGTTTTTTTTGAAAATATGGTAATATCATCTAAATAAACCACGACAGAATTATGCGTTAAACGACAGAATTATGGTAATAGGTGTTCTCGGCTTGTGTTGTCCAATTGTAGATATAGAACTTCAGGAAGATCACAAGTCCATTGAGTAAGGTCATGGTGAATTATGTTGATGGTCAAATTTGCATCATTGTGAATATTTGGAGCTATAAAGTAAACCTTTGAAAACATTTCACCATTAAAAACCATACACCCAACCAAGTGAAACTGAATAAAATATTCCTCCTTTAAATTCTTTGGCACATGGTCAAAATGTGGCAAGAGTGTTTTTTTTCTGATCCATGCCATAAATTATCAAACCCATATACTTATTTGGAGCATCATAACACTCCTTGCGATGTTTGTACAACTTTTTTCATTCATTTGATTGTTGATTGTGATGTTATTGTAGTGCATTGATTATGGAATCTACAAACAACATAACAAAAAAATATTGATAGCTAGTTTTAATATTTGACATTTATCTATAAAAAAAAAATTGTAAACATACCTCTTTCTATCCCTTATTTATTTAAGACAAGCACATGTACTGCATATCCCCATCCTTGACCTCTTTGGAATGCGGATGTTGTTGAAATTATTTTTCCATACTCTTGTGAAATATGCATATCTAATGAAGTTCCCATTTCCTTGACCACCTTGAACATAATCCTTGTATAAGTTCTAGATTTCCTTCCTTGTGAAATTATCTGGAATGTGTATTGTTTCTCTATTTGGCATAATCCCTCCATGCTTGGAAAAGAAATCATGCATTCATGATATTGCAATGTGTGTTGATTGCCCAGTGATTCGTCCCTGATAAAATGTAGGATCCTTTTCTAGTCTTGTTTGGATGCTTGGTAATAGAGTAATACCAATTGAGTGAATCCGTTTGAATGCCTTTCTACAAAGAAGAACATTTCCAACCCGATAATCATAACCCTTCCTTGTAGAAATCATGCACCCCACTAAATATGGATTTTTCATACGTTTGTTCATTGATAAATGCATATTCCTTTTCTCCAAGTCATAATTGTATCCTATACCTTTAAAACAGATTTTGTGGTAACACTCAATTGAAATCAAATGAGTAACAGAAATTGGAGTTGTCAGCAATTGAAGTAGATAATTTTGTCTTCTAGGGAAATACCCAGTGTAAATAATGTAAATAATCCATATAGGAATATAATAGAATAAGTGATAATGTAAGAGATGCTTATTACAATGGTTTGGTTTCCTTTAAATATGACCAGACCTTTAAAACGAGAAGACACGTCTTTTCCTAACTATTAAACTATTAACTATTTAACTATTTAATTATTTCTTTATTTATGTTCATTACATTGCCACTCTCTTAGAAATGATTTTTCCTCAAAGCCTTATAATTTTGTTGCATTGTTCTTTGCGATGTCGTGGCTGAAGAAACATGTCGATATGAAATGCTAAGTGTAGAGTATAACTTCCGATATGTGGATGGATCAATCCATCCCAAATTGATTTGTTGCTGACTGTTGGGATTCCCTACTAATCTCTAGACAGGAGCTTTGATCACATTAGTACCATTATCTTTTGACATTTCCCACCTTTTAGAATATCGGCTTTTATGGTTGGGGTGTCGATAGGGAATTTTCGTAATCTCATTTTCTTTTATGAGTGTCATCTTTTGAGCGTTGATCTGAGCTGGAAGTTGTATTTTTGTCTCTTGAAGCTTTAAGGTTTCATTTTGTATCTTTTCAAACTTGCTTTCCAACTACATGTTTTTATTTTGAAACTTCTTAATCACTTCTACTTGCGATTTTCTGTCATCTTCCGACTTCTTAAGTTGTTCCTTAAGATCTTCGTAATGAATTCTGATGCAGCTATTTTCTTTCTGTGTGTCTAGAAGTATTCCTTCAATGTCTTTTGTATATTGATCTACCTTCCGACTATTTTTCAACTTCTTAATTTTTGTGATTAGTGTCTTGTTATGATTTCTTAATCTGAAAATTTCTTCGGAATTGTTGGATATTGTTTTATTAGTTTTTGTGATCTCTAAATTATGAGTCTTTTTAAAATCATCATTTTGTTGTTGAAGAACTTTTATCTATTGTCGATACTGGTCGACCACTGATTCTTGATCCTCTAATTTCTTTTGTATCTGCGCTAGTTCTTCATCCTTGTTGCAAATGATTTTGTTCAAGCGTATTATTTCTGCTTTGTAATCATTTATTTCTTTCTTTATATCTTGATTTTTCAATCTCTGATTGAAATCGTTTTCATTTTTTAATTCCTCAATTTGCGTAGATAATCTCTCAATATGGTTTTTTAGATAATGATTCTCTTGTTCCATTAATCTCTTAGACATATCCCGTTTCATTATGTCAAATGCTTCTTTTAGTCTGGACTACAATTTTGCTTTAAAATTTGCCATAATTCCTGGCTTGGACGATAACTTGATCTTCCTTTGACTTTGATTCCTTTAGCGATAGATATACGCTGTCTTCTTCAACGATAAATTGTCTTTGACTTTTTCAATGATAGAAGGTCTTTGAACTTTTTGACTAGTCTTCCTTGACTTGACTTTTTTTTTCGATGATAAATAGTTTTTCTTTTTCTTTTTCTTTGACAATAAGTAGATATAGAAATTGTAATAATTCCCAATATGTCTCTCTTGGAAGAACTTTTTCTTATCATGTCAAATAACCTTTTTTTTTCAAAAATAATTATTATAAAATAAATATTTTTTTATTTATAATAATAATTATTAATTAATTAATAATATTATTATATTAATGTTTTATAAACTATATATATATATATAGTTTTTTTTTTATTCCAAAAAACTAATTTTTTTGTTGGATTGAAAATAGTTCAAGCCTTTGAGATAATAATAATATGTATTATAATTACTATAGTTATATAATAACTATAATAAAAATGGATTATTATTACTATAGTCATGTAATAACTAAACTCATCCTAATTAAGGTATGAGTTGTTATAAATAATGGTTTCTTTATAAATCAAGGCTAGTTTTATAAAACAAAGGCTGGTTTTATAAAACCATGGGATGGTTTTATAAAACCAAGGTTGGTTAAATAAAACCTATGTTGTGTTTTTTTTTTATTCTTCTCTTTTTTTATGCAGTCTTCTTTCTTCTTCTCTCTCTTTTTTTAACTTCTCTTTTATTCATTTCTCTCTCTTTTTTTCTCTCTTTTAATAATTTTTTTTCTTTAATAAGGATGGCTAAAAGCTTAATGTAAGGTTAAAAACCTAAATCTCAAATAAACTTTGACAATTTGGCCACAAGCTGGAATCAACAAGCTATGATACCACTGAAGTAGATAATTCTGTCTTCTAGGGAAATACCCAATGTAAATAATGTAAATAATCCATATAGGAATATAATAGAATAAGTGATAATGTAAGAGATGATTATTACATAGGTTTGGTCGCCTTTAAATATAGCCAGACCTTTAAGACGATAAGACACGTCTTTTCCTAACTATCAAACTATTAACTATTTAATTATTTAATTATTTCTTTATTTACGCTCATTACAACAATTCTTTCCTAGACCTTTTATAACTGGAATGCTTTGGATTAACATAAAAAGGTTTAGTCCTACACTTAATCCTGCTCATTATTGGATTGTGTCACTGCATTTCCTGAACCATTATGTGTGCAACAACATCCTCATTAGAATGAATGTTTTCATTGTGATGCATATGACCCCCTTCATTGAAAATCTCATCATGAAATTCAGTATGAAATGATTGTCATGATCCCTAATAAGTTGATCAATTACTCATAGATCAATGTGACCATCAACACTATTGGTGCCACTAAATTATTCATTGCAAGGGAACTCTTGAGATTCAACATTGACATCATTGGTGCCTGTAAAATCCTTACTTAGAGGAGAACCATTGTATTCATCATTGGTTCCTGTAACATCCTTACTTGGAGGAGAATCATTGTATTCATCATTGGTGGCTTCATCATCAACAAAATGATCATCGATGCCATTGAAATATTTGCTCGGAGAAAAATCATCATCGGTGCCATTGAAATCCTTGCTCGGAGGAAAATCATCATCGGTGCCATTGAAATCTTCACTTGGAGGAAAGTCATCCTCGGTGCAATTGAAATCCTCGCTTGGAGGAAAGTCATCATATGTGCCATTGAAACCCTCGCTTGGAGGAGAATCACCATCGGGGCTATTGAAATCCTCGCTTGGAGGAAAATCATCATCGGTGCCATTGAAATCCTCGCTTGGAGGTAACTCATCATCGGTGTCGTAGAAATCCTTGCTTGGAGAAAACTCATCATCAGTGCCATTGAAATCCTCGCTTGGAGGAAAATTGTTCAGATATCCACATCATATTTTTCAGGATCTTGCATGCAATTAGGGTTTGCATGCAAATTCTAGGGTTTGCATGCATTTTGCATGCATCCCAGTCACCAGGTTGATGCCTCCAGCACCTTAGCCACCTCTTTCTAGCACCCGGGAGCCACTTACTTCAGTTCTTTAGCCCTCCTAGTATAAAAGGCGCCCACTTCTCACCTACTGCCATAGAAGGGCGCACTTTCTCACCTACCACTGCAGTTCCACTTCAGTTACATTCAGTTAGCTCCGATTCTCCCTGATTTGAGGCTAGTTTCACTCCCGACTGACTGTTTCACTTCCGTTGGACCTCCAGATTGACTAGATGACTTGTTCTGACTTCAGTTAGCCTCCCATGCACCCCCCACTGAGCCTCCTTCCCTTAATCAGTGCTACACACTTCAGTTACACTTGTTACACTCAGTTAGACTCAGATTGACACCTGGATGACTGGTTCTTGTGCATTGATGAGCACCACCGATTGATGATGAGGACTCCTAGTTGGAGTCAAGCTACTCCATTCAGTGATTCGAATGGACTACTTAGTCAATTCGAATTGCTCACTCACATTGTCAGATTGTATTGTAATTATTCACCCTTATTGGGATATTGAGCACTGCTGCATGTTTTGCACAGTTTTACACCATATTTTCTATGTTCATCTGTTGTGATTGATTTACTTGTTCATTAGATCTGCTTTGACTAATTTTACATGGTATCAGAGCCATGGCAGGGACAAGATTTCTTTTCTACAGGTGTTCTACATGAAGAGAGAGCAATCTTTGCTCACCAATATATTTCAGCAGCGGCATGCAAAATATCATGTGCATTCGCTCATGTGAATGCAAGGATGAAAACATAGTGTTTGTTTGTGTGTGATTTGCAGCTTTCTTACTTCCTCCATGTGCATTCGCTAATGCAAAGATGGAGACTTCTTCTTCACAAAATATTCTTACTCCATTCAACTATGATGAATGGAAACCAAAGATGATTGCATTCTTGAAGAGACAATGTCTTTTTGATATGTGCATTGGTAATACAAGAGTTTTTTATTCTGATGAAGAGGAGAATGATTGGCTCAATGATTGTGACAGAGCTTTTGGAGCAATATGTCTTGCTATGTCTCCTTGTATGCGCTACCTCAATAAGACTGCTGAAAATCCAAGTGATCTATGGGTCCAACTTGACAGAGAATTTGGAAAGCAGGAAGAAGAGGATCATGCTAGCCTTTTGGAGAACAAGCCCAGTGAGATATCCTTATGTGTTCTTTTCGATCATGTGTTGGCCTCAACAATTGTTATAGATGAAGAAGAAACTGTAGATTCAACACTCATTCTCTCAAAGTCTTCTATTTCGAATTCTGAGCAAGATAAACAAGCTCATACTCTAGATTCTGAAGATGTTCTTGAATCCTCTCCTTCACATGAGTTTGTCGGCATGCAGAATAATGATCTACTTGATGTTTTGGAGGTAAAATCTGATTTTGGAGGTGTAGCATTCGCCCTCCTTGATTGCATGCCTTCTATAAACTTATGTTCTAACATTTGCAAAGTTTCTCAGAGTTTTAATGAAGATGAAGAGCACTGCCATTCGCTTGAGTTCAATTCTCATGCACTTTTTGCTGATTTTGGTTTTGATCTCACCCTTGTTGGTTCAAAGGAGATCTCAAGAAGCCATTCATCTATTCTTGGAGCTGATTTAACTTCTACTGATAATAAGTTCAAGTTTCAAGAGCTATTTGATCTTATTGGAGCTTATCCTACCTCACTTGGTTCGAATCACAGGTTCCAGGATCATCCTCATATTTTCAGATTTGTTCTCACCATTTTCGGTATGAAGAGAAAGTTCATAAAGTCTCCACATTCGCTTGCATCCACTGATGGAGAATTCAAGCACATGTTTTTGGAGCATAATCCATTTACTCCCAAGAGTAAGATACCTCCAGACATATCTATTTGAGTTTGGAGCAGTTAAATCTTTTGGTGTGTTACAGTTCATTTTGAGGTGGGGTATTTTTCCCATGAGGTTTTCCCCATTTCCTCGGTTTATTTACAGTTATTAGTTTGGATTATTATTGTATTGGGGTGACCTTTGGTCTTAGTTACCAGGGCCCCACATTATTTTTTGCACACCATAGTGTAGCTTGAGGGGGGGTGTTCGGATATCCACATCATCTTTTTCAGGATCTTGCATGCAATTAGGGTTTGCATGCAAATTCTAGGGTTTGCATGCATCCCAGTCACCAGGTTGATGCCTCCAGCACCTTAGCCACCTCTTTCTAGCACCCAGGAGCCACTTACTTCAGTTCTTTAGCCCTCCTAGTCTAAAAGGCGCCCACTTCTCACCTACTGCAAGAGAAGGGCGCACTTTCTCACCTACCACTTCAGTTACATTCAGTTAGCTCCGATTCTCCCTGATTTGAGGCTAGTTTCACTCCCGACTGACTGTTTCACTTCCGTTGGACCTCCAGATTGACTATATGACTTGTTTTGACTTCAGTTAACCTCCCATGCACCCCCCACTAAGCCTCCTTCCCTTAATCAGTGCTACACACTTCAGTTACACTTGTTACACTCAGTTAGACTCAGATTGACACCTGGATGACTGGTTCTTGTGCATTGATGAGCACCACCGATTGATGATGAGGACTCCTAGTTGGAGTCAAGCTACTCCATTCAGTGATTCGAATGGCCTACTTAGTCAATTCGAATTGCTCACTCACATTGTCAGATTGTATTGTAATTATTCACCCTTATTGGGATATTGAGCACTGCTGCATGTTTTGCACAGTTTTACACCATATTTTCTATGTTCATCTGTTGTGATTGATTTACTTGTTCATTAGATCTGCTGTGACTAATTTTACAAAAATCACCTTCACCACTAATGATATCTTCATCCTCAGCAAAATCATCATCTATCACATTAAAATCCTCACTTAGAGGAAAATCATCATCAGTCCCATAAAAATCCTCGCTGGGAGGAAAATCAACATTTGTCCCATTAAAATCCTTGTAGCTAGGAGGAGAATTATCACCGATCCCATAAAAATCCTTGCTTGAAGAAATATCATCATTCGTCCCATTAGAATCCTTGCTATGAAGAAAACCATCAACATTATTTGTACATGCATGCTCAACAAAATCATCATTAGTCCCATCAAAATTCTTGCTTTCAGGAAAATCATTATTGGTGCCTTGAAAATACTCACTGTGAGCAAAATTGTTATCATCTTGCTTACTGTATTTAGGATCCCCACTTGGAGGAAGATATTCATCATCATCATCATCACCATCACATTCTTTCCCTTCATTACTAGTGTCTTCAAAATCTTCCTAATTAGGAAGTTCTTGAATAGCGTGCTTGATTACATTGATTGCACTGCCAATATCTTGGCTAGATGAACAATACAACTCTTCATTGACATTGGAATTTAATTCAGATGAGTCCATGACTTCTCACTAAAATATAGAATTATAGAAAAATATTAATAGATAAGACAATGAAATTTTACCATAGTCCTCACCAAAAAGTAGAATGGTGCAACTCTCAACCAACAATCTTATAGCTATAAGAATGAAATTTTACCTCCAAAAAATTCCCTCCAAATTTTTCTCTCCAAAACTTCCCTCCAAAATTTTCGTTCAAACTTTTCCATCCAAAATTTCCCTACAAAAATAAGGCACACCTTTCTAGCAAATTCATAAAACTAGTAAAAAAAACAAATTTATGATATAAAAAACTTTGAAATAATGTATTAACTAATTACATAATTCTATCCCAGACATATAAGACTAGTAAAGTTTCTTGTAAAAAAAATTATATATAATTTGTAATAAAGAAATTGCTATTTACATTGTTTTTACTCCCACATTTATAACATTAGTAATATTTCATGTAAACCCATTTTATATAAATTTAATAATAATGGATTAAATAATTTAATTTTTTTAATCTCACATTTGTAAAACAAGTAATGTGAAACCTAATCTAGGCTATATAAACCATTTAGATTTCCTACTATTCATCATTGAATTTGGAGCAATTTAGTAATATTTTCAAGGTTACTCCTTTTTCCTTTTTTAATAAATTTGTTATTTTTATTGTTAATTTGGAAATGATTATTTTATGGCTTTATTAATTTGGCAATGATTATTTTATGGATTTATTGATTTTTTTTTACATTTTGTTTATCTCACATTCTTAAGAGTGGTAAATTTAAACCTAATCTATCTTATTAATACACTATTGTTTAGACTTTGAAGCAATTCACGAAGGGTTTTCAAGACAAACGAGAAGATTGCAGAGAGGAGCTTCTAGCACTTTCAAGAGAGGAGGCTCTACCACTTTCCGGGTTATATATATATATATATATATATATATTTATTTATTTATTTATTTATTTAATTCATGTCCTCTTAATTGAAGCAAGGCTTGCCCCCTATCCCACAAATTTTAGTTTGGATTTAAAATAAAAAATAAAAAATAAATAAAACTACATTTACAAAAAAAAAAACCCTTCCCCCTCCTCCCACCCCCTCCCTTCCCCCCCCTCCCGATGCCCCTCCCTTCCCCTTCATCTCGCCTCCCCTCCCTTCCTCCTCCTCCTCCTGCCCCCTCCCTTCCCCCTCCTCCCGCCTGCTCCCTTCATCCTCCTCTCTCTGTCCCCTTCCCCCTTTTCCTCGCACTCCCTCCCTTCCTCCTACTCCTTCCACCCCTCCCTTCCCCCTCCTCCCCCTCCCTTCTCCCTTTGCGGCCCTTTGGCACCCAAGTGAGCATCCCTACACCCACTTAGGCCCCAAAGGGCCCCCCCTCCCTTCCTCCTCCTCTCCCCCCCCCCTCCCTTCCTCCTTCTCCCCACCACTCCCCTCCCTTCCTCCCACCGCCCCTCCCCTCCTCCTCCTCCTCCTGCCGCCCCCTTCCCCATCCTCCTCTCTTCCCTCTCCTCCCCACCCTCCATTTCTCCTCCTCCCACTGACCCTCCCTTTTTCTTCCTCCTGCCACCCCCCTTCCCCCTCCTCCCCCTCCTCCTCCCTTGTCCCTTCGCGGCCCTTTTGCGCCCAAGTGAGCAAAGTTGCTCTGCTCACTTGGGCGCTAAAGGGCTGTGGAGGGAGAAGGGAGGAGGTGGAGGGGGAGGATGGGGAAGGGGGCGACGAGAGGAGGAGGAAGGGAGGGTGTGGAGGAGGGGGGAGGGAGGAGGAAGGAGGAGGAGGGGGAGGAGGGGAAGCGGGAGGAGGAGGGGGAGGAGGGGAAGCGGGAGGAGGAGGAGGAGTAAGAGAGGCGGGAGAAGGGAGGGGGGGGGGGAGGAGGAGGAAGGGATGGCGACAGGAGGAAGGGGAAGGGAGTGGCTGAAGGAGGGAGAAGAGAGGGGGGTTAGGTTTTATTTTCTTATAAATTTTTTATTGTATAGTTTAGGGGGGTTTAGGTTTTAATTTTTTTTTTATTATTATATAGTTTACGGGGGGTAAGGTTTTCTTTTTTTTTAATTTTTTATTATATAGTTTAGGGGGGTTAGGGGGTAGTTTTAATTTTTTAATGTTTTATTATATATTTTTTTATATAGTTTAGGGGGGGTTAGGGGGTAGGTTTTATTTATTTTTTAAATTTTTTTATTATATATTTTAGGGGGGTGTTAGGGGTAGGTGTTATTTTTTATTATATATTTTTTTATATAGTTTAGGGGGCTTGGGGGATGGTGGTGTAGGGAGGGGTTTAATTTGTTTTGAATCTTTTTATTGTTTCTTAAGTTAGGGGGGTAATTTATATTATATTTTTATGTGTGAGGGGTTTAGAGGGTATGGGGGTATTTAATTGTTTTCTATTTAGTTTTATCTATGATAGAAGGGGAGGATGGACAAGGTAGGGTAGGGGTAAAAATATTTTTTAATTTTTTTAAACGTTTTTCAAATACAGTTTATAGTGAATATTGATGTTGATTTTTTTAGATTATGAATGTTTGTTGATTGTATTTTAAAATTCTACTTTTTGGATATAGGGAGAATGACATCGAGAAAGATATCTGTAAATGTTTCTGGATCAAGAATGGCAATGATTGCAACGAAAAAAATAGTTGAGGCATATGAGAATGTTGAGCCTCAAGAGGAATTTTTTAACTTTGAGGATTTAAAAATCAAGAATGCTAGAGAATGGAAATATGCATGCAGAAAAAGACAGAACATAGTATTATTGGCATCTGAAGGAAAAATATCAAGGAAAACCAAAAAGTGTTCACTTGTATTCTTCTTCGTTTCCAGATATTCAATCCGATTACCATCCACTGGGATTGTTGAGAGATATATGTGTGATTTCAAGTACATAATTTTTTTATGAACAAGTGAAACAAGCCAAGACCTTTACCAAAATCTGATATTGTTTGAAGATTTCAAAATACAATGTTCAAGAAAATTTCATAGATTTTTGTCAAGGGGTCGTGCATGATATTGACAATGGGAGAGTAAGTTTGAATATTGATATTATTCTTAAATTAGTTTTGCTATAAATTGGATATCACAATGTAATAGATTTAATACGATAATGTTTTTTATTTTGCAGAACTTTTCCATGTCGATTTCAAAAATGTTGAATGGAATTTATTATACAAAGGACAATCTTATGGATGTCGTTAATGCAGCTGTTGAAAAGGGACAAGAAGCAAGGAAGAAGAAACAAGTGTCAAATGTTCAAACTGAAGAAGTACAAGCACATAGAGGAAAGGGCATCCGACAATCAAATTAGGTACATAGAAGGGTTACATATAAATCTTCATCTTGCCCAACTGAACATGTTGAAATTGTTGCAAATGAGGTTGCTACTCCTACTGGTAAGAGTAACGAACAATCTTGTAAAGGAAATATGGTTGAGGGTGTTTCAATTCTTGTTGAAGGCATTGTTGATTTAGAAGGAACCCCTTCAAATCAGAAAAATAGGAGATCTACTGTTACTCAATCCAATGTTATTCCTGAATCTGAGAGTGAAAATTCTGGGGGAAGTAGGGAAATCATTACTCCAAGTGCCGATCTAGAGGATGGCATTGTCAAGTCAACACAAAATGACATTCGCGATCAATTGCGGATGGATAAATTGATTAAAAATGGACATACATTTGAGTTGAATGTGAATGAAATTTATAGACCCACAGAAGGGAAAGATCAATTTAGAATTAGAAAACCACATCACTTGCATATTCACAACTTGAAAGCATTGATGAGGCATAATCCCTATGCACATGTGGTTGACTACCTATTCCTTGTTGACCTGAAAGATGTTCCTACTAGAGATAAATTTGATAGAACAAGATGTTTTCATTACAAATATTATGTTCTTGGGGGGAATCACTCTGCAGAGGCAAGAAGAGAGTTGATGCAAGAATATCCCAATTACCTTATTTTTGAAATAGTTAAATGCATCATTTATGCTAGTTTAACAGATGTAGAAGCAAACTTGTTGGCATGGGATCATAAAAAATATAGTGAATATAGGTTGACTATGACATTTATTCAAAGGGTGATATTTATCCACAGTGAATTTTTGCAAATATGTGGTGGGAAAAAATATAGAGTTGATGCAAGTTTTCATAAATAATGTTGTCTGGAAATAGGTATCCCTATTAAAGAGGATAATGTGAAACAAAAAAATGCCAAAGGAAATGATGAATTGAGAGCTGTAGATGCCTATTTCCAGTGGAATTAAGAGTTGGGAAAACATGGGATTTGATTGATGACATATTTAGCTTGTGGGAGAATATTGGCATAAAAAATCAGAAAGTGAAAAAAAGTAAAGTTGTTCCATGGAATAGTGGTAAGACAGGTCCCGATGTCAAGAATCTACTAGAAGAAATGACTATTACACCTTGGAGAACAATGAAAGGTGTGAAGGATGAAACATTAATAGCTAAAATACTATCATGGATAAAGTCAGGTGAATTATCCATGGAGGAAATGTGCAATGAATTTTACAAGTAAGTTGATGCTTTTTTTATGGTACGATGTTTTTTTCTTGAGTTTAACATTTTTGTTATGTTCTAAGTATTATGTTATATTATTATATATGATTGTAAACATTATTTATTGTTTCATTGTATAGTCACAAGATTTACATGAAAACACAAGAGGAGATGGTTATAATGTTGAATGAGAAGAGTTGGGATGATGTCAAATGCAACTATCCAGACTCAAGCTCAATAGAAACCTTAAAACAATTTTTTGTTGCATTCAAGAAGGTATGTTGATCTATGATACATACTATTTTATTTATTTTCTAATTCAATTCATTTCTATTTGATTACTTATATAGATAATTTCCATTTGAAGATGCCAAAGAGGGGTATAGATGGAGTACCAAATTCCTTCAAAATTCATATCCAAAGAGACAAAATAGAACGACAAAGGAGACAACGTCTTGCAAACATTGAACTTGATGATACACTTGATCATTATATTTGGAATGGGCTTGAAACTATGCAATATAAAGTCATTTTAGGTGACTGTGCAAACATTGCAAATCTTGTTCCTAAAAAAGGAGTATGCACTAGTTATTGCATATATCCCTCATGGATACAATATCCGAAACACCACTTATGATTGTGAGACTTATACTTACCAATCATTCAATAAACTGGTTTCAGGATTTGTATATGTCACAACATCACCACTATGGAGATTTGTTTTTTTTCCATTCAGACACACTATTAGGGGGGTTGTTGACATCCTTCAAGGGTAAAGGAAAAACCAGGAAGCAAATTTATTGGTAAGATATTTGCACTATATTATCAAGTTTTTGAATTTATAAATCAATTATATTTATTGATAATTTAATTAATTTTTTTATGTTATTTTTGTTACAAGCAAAAGCCAAATATTCGTAGCTCCAGTAGTGATCCATTTTTTAGTGATATTTAAAATATACATCTTGCAACTTGGACAAAAGATGAGAATTATGACTCTCTTTTAATCAACGAAAAGAGTGAAGGAAAATATAGTTAGGTGTTAAGTTATAATGCCGTGGTTAAAAAATTAACATATGAACAAAGCGATTTGAAAGGAGTGACAAAAGCCACAAGCATTGATTAATTATGTCATAGATACATTTTCAAGAGAAGGAGATTGGGTCTTAGATTTGTTCTCGGGTTCAGGTAAACTTTATGATATTACATAGGAAAGCATATTTCAAGTTTTATTGTTTTTTATTCTTCATTATTTTATTGTTTTAAAGTATGATTCTTTATGCTATTTGACTTAACTTTCTTTTTGTTTTTGATGATTAGGCACAACAATAGCATGCTCCGTACAGAAAGGAATAAATTGCATATCCATTGATAATGATCTACTGCAATGCAATTACATCAAGCAAAGAGTTAATGCTATTCAAGTTCTTCCAAATGAACTACAAGAAGTTGTTTTGAAGAAATGAGAGTTTAGTGAAACACTTGTGGAAAAGATGTCAAAAGAGCCTCAACCCCCATTAGGAGGGGTGTTTGGAAAGTAGCACTTTGGGCACCTTGCAGACATAGAAGACGAAATGGAAGAGGACATTGATGTCCCTGAAGAAAGCCAAGCTCCAGAAAATTCCAATTTCGATGAAGAAATTGGCCTACATGATATTGTTGATTAGTTTCATGTCTTGAAGAAAATGTTAAATTTGAAACTTTTTTTATAAGATATATTATAAATGTTTTGACTTTAAAACTTTATTTTAGAAAAAAAAATTCTATATATAATGTTTTTAATATGTTTTTTACAAATATATGGTATAGTTTTTCTTGAATTTATGTGAATCCTCACTTTTCGGAAAATAATATGAAATTGTATCATTTTTATAAAAAAAATCTCTGAAAATTCATTGAAAATGGTTTTAAATGTCTTTATTTTTTGGATTTTTTACAATTTTGTCAATAAAAATGTCTTATTTTATAGAAAAAATTGCAAAATGTATATGTTTTTCATTATAAATTGCCTACAAATGTATTTTATTTTGTTAAATTTCTAAAAACAAACTTGAAAATAGAAATTAAAAAATATTTCATGACAAAGATAATTCAAAGGCCCGAACAAATGCCTCAAAATGAAAATGTGTGATACTGGTATCAACCTTTTTTGAACTAGAGGTAAAAATAGCTACTAAAATTAGGAGAGAGAAAAACGAGAACTATGTCGAGTTCTCGTTTCATAGTATAAGTGGTTAATGGAAATGGGATGTTGTGACAATAGACTTCATCACCAAATTACCCAGGACAATCAAACAACATGATTCAATTATGGTAGTGGTGAATAAGTTAACAAAGGCTACACACTGCATGCCAATTAAATCAACTCATAAGGAAACCAACATAGCATAAATTTATATGAAGGAGATTGTAAGTTTACATGGAATTCCCAAGGAAAATGTTTCAGACAAAAATCCAAAATTTACATCAAATTTTTGGAAGGGATTATTCAAAGGACTTGGAAAAAAAATAATCTAAGTATAACATATCACTCACAGATAGATGGGTAGACTAAAAGGATAAATGAAGTTATTGAAGATATACTCAGAATGTATGTGATGGCACAACCAACCAAATGGGAAGATTACTTGCATTTGGTAGAGTTTTCTTATAATAACGGATCTCATGCATCCTTAAAGATGATTCTATTTGAATCCATATACAGAATAAAATGTAATATTCCCATCAACTGAGATAATCTAGTAAATAGAACGATTATTGGGCCAGAATTGCTTAAGGAAATGAAAGAACATATGGTTAAGATAAAAAAGAATTTAAAGACAACAAAAGACTGACATAAAAGTTATGCAGATAAATGAAGAATAACAAGAGAATGTAGAGTTGGTGATCATGTGTATTTAAAATTCAAGACAAAGAAAAGTTCACTGAATCTTGGGATATGTCCTAAGTTAGCGCCAAGATATTGTGGGCCGTTTGAAATATTAACTAGGATAGGTCCTATTGCATATGAGCTTGCATTGACTACACGCATAAAAGTGCATAAGTGTTTCATGTATATTTATTGAAAAAGTATGTACCTGATCCTAACCACATTATTGAGTGGGCCTTGATTCAGGTGGAACCATAATGAGATACAATGGTACTACCAGTACATATCCTAGACAAGAAATTCATGTTTCTCCAAAACATGGCTAGTGGGTAGGGAAAAGTCTATTGGACACATTACAACCCTAAAGAAGTAACGTGGGAGCTATAGGATACTATACAGGAAGCATACCTGCAACTATTTTGAAATTTTGTATATGTGAATAGTGTGACATGCACCAAGGACGATGCATAAATTAATGGGGAGGGGAATGTAACACCCCACTTTTTACCCCGTTATATAAAACAAAATGTAAATATTGATGAAAGGGATACAATCCGGATATATATGGTTCACAATGACCAAGCTATGCAAATTTGTAAATGTTTACTCTTTAATATAAAATTCATGACTACTGCAGCCTAAACTACAAAATAAGAGATGGGGGAATATCTTTCCACAAGGGGGAGAGTGATTATCCCAAGTCCTCATTCTAGCACCAATTTTCTTGATGGGGAAAATGTCTGGAACCAATAGTAAGAGTTATCCTATTATGCAACCAAGTCCTAGAATGAGCATGAAAAGAGCATAAATAAACCGAAAAGAATAATCCATTCCTTATTAATGAAGAAAAGAGGTTAATAGCAATCATTTTTAAGGGGGGAACCTCCTTATACAATGTACTAAGTACACAATATAAGACAAGATGATATGATTCAAATGAAAAGAAATCCTTCCTATATATAGTAGACAAATAGGTATGATTACAACTAATGGAATGTAATGTACCAATCAGATTTCATTGTACACTAACTAAATCTCCTACAAGATTTAAGGAAAAACAATGAACATTAGTGACTTGACTGGTTGTAGGAAGAAAATTTCAAACAACTATAGAAGGAATTAGGATAATTATAGATGATATATCCTTTTAATAATGTACTAGTACCATTAATGTTCAAAGCATCATCTAGTCTTGTAATACCCCAATTTTGACCCTTAGGAAATATTGGCTCTAATGTAAATATTGTAAACACACGATGTATGTTTCCCTAGCGTGGAGCTCAAGGCCAAGGCCCCGCTAGTTTATGCTCAGATTTTATTTAAATTAGACACGCTTGATATTTTGTTACCCACGTGCTATTAAGCCATGGGATATTGTAAATTGATGTAAATATTTAACATTGAAATAAAATACCAAAAACTGGCTATGGAGGCAACGAATGAGAAGGGGACATGTGTATCCACTAGGGAGTGGTGAGGGGGCTATGGGACTAAACCCTAGGCTGCCATTTGTCATTATGAGAACCCATTGACTTCCCTAGGTGACATTAATGCCTGTTGTAAGAAGGTGGTTGAGATTTTCAGCCCATGGCTTCAATGGAGCATGGGCAGCCCTGAAATTCGTATGGGTGGGCATGGGCTATGATTGCTTGGGCAAGAAGTCACTCAACCTCATGGGGGGTTGCTTCATTCTCACCCCATTCCATTGTGAAACTATCTAGCATCATTCCCATCCAAAAACGAGTGCCAGCAGTGAGGAAAAACCAGAAATCGCGACCTTGAGAGAACCCAGTTTTTGAAAGACCAAAAACGTCCAGATTTGGCATGGGACAGGGAAATCCAATGGGGGATCCATTAGCATGAACCTTGGGGCGAATTTGGGAGCATTAGCTACCCCGAAATCAATGGAAAAACCCAGTTTTTGCAGCTCAGAAAATGAGTGACGGATTTGAGTATTTGGTGAGCAGAATGGTGAGGAATCAAGAGAGGATTGACTAAGCAGAGGTTGGGTGTGCTTGATAAACCCAGTGAAGGCTAGGATCTCAAGGATCAGCAGCTGGACCTTTCTATGCCCATCCTGAAGAGCACTGGAGGGAAGAGTTGCCTGAGGGACTGTGTAACAGAGAAGGGGATCTTCCTTGTGTTGGATGTGGTAGGTAATGTGGGTGCCTAACTGTTGAGCTCACTTGAGATGCCTGTAGCTCTGTGGTTGAGCTCACTGGCTTAGCATTACCCTCCTCTATCTTCTTGGATGCTTGACCAGAACCAGGGCTGTGAGTGAACCCAGCTAGTCCTCCTTAGTGGATACACAGCCCAGCTCGGGGGTGACCTCTCAGCTAAAAGAACACAAGCTGGACAGAGGTCTATGGTTGGGAGGAACGTTGCTCTTCCATAGCCAGTCGTTTGGACCGTTACAATTCAAGATGAGTAATTTGTGATTTAATTTATATACAGTATGTGTTTTGCAATGCATACATGATTAATGGAACGAAAGGCGTCATGTTTATGCAATAGGATAATTAATGACTGTTGTTTATCTGTTGAATGCGTGAGGAAACTATGTGTATATGGGAAGTTTAATTCCGCTGTGTAGTTATTGAGTTTATGTCTGCACCCATAAGTTTTAAATTGTATGCGTTATGAGTTAAATTATTGGGACTAAGCCTGCCTTAAGCCTATGTGTTGTTAACGTTTCCTTCCTTGCATTTGATGATGGAAGGGGGCGTTACAAGTCTGAAGTCTACTCCAAGGCTCCTGGGCACCCCGACATATGCAAACTAGAACTTCAACGTGGCACTACCCGAGAAACAATGGTGAAGTGTTTTGACTCAGGAAGGATTAAAAACATAAATTGAATGTCGAATATAATTTGTGTTCACTCCAGAAATTTTGAGGATTTTTTCTTGATTTTTACAAAGCAAACAAGCAAAATTGTCTCTTGGAACTACACAACTAGTTCAACTTCAGGATTTCCCAGACAAGGGGATAAGGATACAAATTCTTGGTTTCAGACATGGAATTAGTTTATTGACATGTTGAGTGATAGAAGAAACTAAAATAAATCAAATTGGATTTGTAGAAGTTCATCTATTTCTCAAATACTGAAAACTAGTTATTTTCCATTGAAATCTAGACTAGGTGCAAGAAATTGATATGAAACTCAAACTTCTCTTTATTAAATCTATATAATGGAATTCATAGGTTCAAAATTACATTAATGAAATTCATCAGAACTTGAAATACTTCTCATATAAATATATGGAAATAAATACATAAGAAGAAGAATTATCCATCATAGAAAGACTGGGAATCATCATGATTTCGAATGGGAGGATTCTCAATCTATGAAAAAAAACTTGAAATTCACTGGATCATAATTTAGGACCTACAATAAACTCAATTATGAATATTGTATGTCATCATCCTCTTAAAACAAGTAAGGGCACATTTCCCAACTTGGACTAGGGGAACATATCCCAAGTCACATAGGAAAAAATGCACTCAATTCAATTCTCAAACTGTCAAAAGATGGGAAAGTGGTGTGCACTCTTTATTTTATATTTTTAAGGTGACTTGTGGAGCAAGGAAACTAAGCTAAAGCACCCTCATGGAGTGGATAAGGATAGTTTTTTTTGAATATTTGTTTTTTCTTTTCTTTCTGCCTTTGCTTTATCCTGCTTTTTCTTTTCTATCATGTTTTTTCTTTTCTATTTTGCTTGTGCTTTTGCTTTTGATTTTCTATCTTGTTTTTTTTTTTTTTTATTGATGTTTCTTGATTTTCTTCCTTCTCTTACTTTCTATTTTTCTCTACTTTTATGTTTTATTTTTGTTTTCCTGAGCTTTACTTCTTTTCTGCCTTGTGCCAACTTTTCCTTTCTTTTTCCTGCTTTCTTAGCTTTAACTGTTTTCAAATTTTCTTCTTGTGAAAGCTATCTCTTGGTCAAATATTATCCTTTAATTTACCCTTTTGTATCATTGTCCACTTTATTTCATTAATATAAATATTTATTAATGAAAATTAACTTTTGTCAAATGCATCTCAAACTTAAGGAAGTAAAATTAAATACTTTGACAGTTAATGCCTAAAATATTAACACCTAATTAATTAATTAATTAATTCCAAACTATCACTACGACCCATGTGGTTGAATGGGTGATTGTGGACCATGGTGGTAACAAAAAATGGGGACATTACATTCCTCTCCTCCCAATATTTCTTGTCCTCAAGCAATTTAAGGTCTGTAGTTGAACTTGACAAGCATTGGAATTCCAAATTGTAACTGAACTCAATGGAGGTGCCACCATGCTACTGTTGCACTACTCTAGTTATAACTAGATATCCAAAAATGATCCCAAGGTCCCACTGCTTATGTTGCATTTCTCCATACATCAATGAAAACTAAAATGATCCATCAAGTCCTAGATCCCACTTCCACTAGTGCATGTCTCCCAATAGCACCGTTGCTTGTGGGAAATTATCATCCCAAAGAATTCAAGGGTCCCATTGTCTTAACTGCATGCTCCCAAATTCCAGTATCACCAGGGAGGATCTATCATCAAGTAGGATACCAGTCTCACCACCACACTGGAAGTTTATCACTCCCAATGCAAAACCAAACCTTTGGGAGTCTCTCCAACCAAGTATGAAACTTCTTATGTGCCATGTGAAAACTAGCACTGTAATTTCCATCCATAAGACATAGGTGACAATTCCATTTCCATCCAGGTATACTGAAGACATCACATAGAAGCCACAAATTCCTATATAATTGATCACAAAATATGAATGATATGTCCATAAAATTTCCACTGATGCAAGCAACGAACTTACCCCTTGGGGTACTCAACCCCTCATGTATCTATCCACCCAATCAGTGGATGAATGCATACTCCATCTTAGTGATCTGGATGGAAAATTGTAGCTTCCCCATGTACCCTCTTCACTCTGGTGAAAAAAATATCTACTTTGCTACATGTTCCACTTAACTGCCTGAAGTAGAACTCCCTTGCGTTTATATGCATGATGGAGACATCAAATATATTCCTCTGTTGTTTCTCATCAAATTGGTAAGGGAAAGGTTTGCTTGTTAAACCCCAAGGTCTAACCATTAAACCATCAATGAGGTGTGTGGGGGCTTCTTCTCCTTATGTGGCATTAGAAGGAAAAATCCCTTTACCCAATATTCATCCCTATGTGTGTTGACTGCCATATGTGTGTGGGATGGATAATGGTGAACCAACTCTCTATAATAGTCATCCATTATGGTTGGCTCAACCGAAGTGAGATCATGTGCCTCCTCCAAAACTGTGCAACTACCACCTAGAGGAACTCATAATCTCTTTGGCAATGAACATGTCTTTGGTCTTCATTTTGCTTGACCTCGCATTCTTCGAGCACATGAAAATCAGATTGTACTTCATGTTTCCAAAGCACATAAGTACCAAATATCAAAACACTGTGGTTCCAATGACAAGGGTGAAATTCCCATGTCTCATCACAGAAAAAGAAGGCATCATCAAAATTCCATGGATTCCTATGCTACTCACAAGAAGTGTAAAATGTATCCAATAATTCTTCATATATGCAAGAAGGAATATCACTCATGTGTATTTTCTCCCAAATAGGAAAAGAAGAGACACTCCAACCCAATGATCCAACTGGAAAGCAAGGTGCTTCCCTATGTGAGTACTCCCAATGGCTCAACTCTCTTCCATTGGTCAAAAGGTGCATGCTGCCAGAATGTGTCATGCTACATGAAGTCAAGTTGGAACCATATGCACCTTTATGTGTGAAGGCATCAAAGGTAGGCATGGGATGTGTCTGAAACTACTAGGAAGGAGGTGGTTGTATCCTTGAATCAACTGGAGCGAATATGGGATCCTTCTACTCCTCTTCAAGCACCATCAAGAAGAAATTCTTGAACCAAACTTCCTCCCCAATTGGCATAGAACAAATAGAAGGAAGGGATGTAGGGTCATGGACCAGAATCTCATCACTGCAAACCTCATCCATCAAGCTAATGGATGCATCAATTCCATCAAAGGTTGTACCCTCAAACATGACCTCTTCTGACTCCTCAATGGAGGAATGACTCACTCCAGAATGAAGCTCAGTTTCACTCTGGAAGATAGTATGTTCTTGGAACTCATCAACAGCATCTAAAGCCTCCTCAAGCACATGCATGCCACTATGTTCCTCATGAACCACCATTTCATGATGTTCCTCACATGAACCACCACACATCAGAAAACTGGGGGTTCATGAGAGGAACGTCTTATTTTGTCCCACGACACTACCAACGTCAGACAACTAGGGTTTTTGGATGGTTTTTCCGACTACTCCGTCGAGTGGCTAGGGCCATTATATGTTATCACGAGCATTCCCAGGGATAGGCTCTATGTATGATGTACTGAAATCCATGGGCTTGAGATTTTGTAGATATGATCTACTAAAAGCTTATGAGCTTCAGATTTTTGTATCAGTACCATTTTTTGTATTTTACTGGACATGATGATATACATACAAAAACACTATCTAGCGGTTCTATATAATGTGTCTTCTATGATGAATTTTGGATCTTATGGATGTTGGCCTATACACTATGATTAATTTACATGTTATATCGATTTATGCATCTTTGGTAAAAATGTTTACGAATGTGCAATATACCAATCTAATATGAAATTAGCTAGGGAGTTACAAATTGCGTTCATGCTTTTTGGAATATGTAGTTATTGAATGGAATCAAAGGACCTATCCAAGAGACGTACTCACCAAAATAGGCAGAGTAATATGAGGTCACAGATAGAGTAGACACGGTTCATATGAGAGACCACTAACTATGAATCAAGGTAGATAACAATTTGGTCCACACCCAGGGAAAAAACATGGGTCAATAATCTAATCACTGCGTGATACTCAACAACGTTGTTGGTTGCAAAACATAAGCAAGTCCCTTTTGATCTTATCAGCTCATCATCAGGGGAATATACTACCCATGCTACCGATGTGAGGTTGCGGGTGTGCCGGCTAGCGCCGTCTGCAAATCCATAGCAACTTTCCATCTGCATATCCATGCAAAACATGGTCAAGCGTAACAATAAGATCTTAACACACTAAAAGAAAGTGTCAAACCAAACAAAAGCACATGTCATGTAAAATATATACAAATTAATAATGAAAAATGACTTAGGCATAGTACCATTTTAGGTAGATCCCATTGCGAGGCTCCGCTAAAGATATCCCTTCATAATCGACTAATTCATAGGATCCTTTTTCCAAGACACGTTTCACTACATATGGACCATGCCACATGGACTCAAGTTTTCCTACCCCCAACTTGTTGTTGTTTTGGTAATAAGTAAGGACCAAATCACCGTCGTTGAAGATACAAGGTTTTACAGATTTTTCATAGTGGTCCTTGATGCATTTCTTATGCGCTTCGTTATCTAGATTGCATCACGACGGGTTTCATCGAGTTTTTTCAAGTATATAAATTGTTCTTCCTCGGCAGTTGTGTTTGGTAAAAGTTTGAAAGCGATTTTTAGCGACAAAATATTGCACTCAATAGGAAATACTGCTTCTAGTATATATACCAACTGGAAGGGTGTGAAACCAGTGGTAGTTTTGATGGAAGTCCTGTATTCCCAAAGGGCTGAAAAAATAATCACATTCCAATTAGACTTGTGTGTTCCCACCATGCGCTGAATCATGGTTTTCAATACCTTGTTAATGGCCTCTACTTGTCCATTTGATTGAGGATAGTAGGGAGTTGAGTTTTCATGCTGAAACCCCAAGTTGGCGCTTAGTTCATCCACCATCTTGTTTTGAAAGTGTAATTTGTGATCGGTGACGATGGCTTGAGGGACTTTGAATCTCGCAATGATATGGTTAAAAATAAAGAGTGTGGAAGTTTCACCGTCTTCCTTGTATGTAGGCATATCCTCGGCCCATTTGGTAAATTAGTCAACTGCAATAATGATGTAACCATGCCTGCCGGTTGAGGTAGGATTACAATGCATGAAGCTGATGCCTAATTTGTAAAAGGGACCAACGAAGATAACTAGGTTTAATGGGGTTAGATGTGAGCGCTTTTTATAATGAAAAAGCTAGAAAGGAGGACACTCCTTGACCTCCTCAATACAATGTTTGAAAATGGAAGGCCAATAGTGTCTAACGCGTAATATTTTTGGGGATCTAGCCATCGCAAAAAGATGATCGCCACATGCACCCGAGTGAAAATCATTCAGAACATGCTCAGCCTCCTCATGATTTAAACAACGTCGGAGAATGGAATCAATGCCACGACAATATAATGTATCACCAATGTTTAGGTAATATTTGGCGTGGTGACGAACACGATGGCATTCATCACAGGATAAACGTGGATGAATGCATTGGGTTTGAATATTTAATGTAATGTATCCATACCATGGGTCAAAAGTACTAATCAGAAACAAAGAATCATCGGGAAGAGAGTCAATGGGCTCAGATTCTTGATCAGTATGGGGAAGATCACAAATAAGCTCTCCAAATACCAAAGACTTATTTGATTTTTCCTTCTCAAACTGGAGATCAAATCCTTGGAGAATCACGATCCAACACGAATATTTTCCCCCTAGTACCTGATGCGTGAGAAAGTGGTACATGGGGTTTGAGTCAGAAATAATGGTAGTAGTGTGGAGTAGGATATAATGACGGAACTTCTGAACAGCAATGACTGCTTCCAGAGATAAATTATCTACATGTGAATATTGGGTTTCAGATTCAATGAGACCCTTACTAAGGTAGTATATCACATGTTCTTGCGCGTGACTACATTCATGTACTACAACCATAGCGATTGTTGAAGTAGAAGCAGCAAGATAAAGCATGTAATCTGGTGATTGTAACATGGGAACATGAGTAATTGCATGTTTGACGTTGTCAAACGATTTTTGGGCGTAATCATCCCAAATGAACGAGATTTATTTCTTTAAAAACCGCATGTATCCCTGGTTTTCTTTGTGAAATTACACATGAAATGACGCGGGTAGTTTTCCTTCCCCTGCAAACTTTGAAGTTCCGTAATATCCATGGGTGGTGGTAGAGAAACAATGGCCTCCACTTTAAGGGGATCAATGTGGATCCCATCCTTGGAAATGATGAAACCTAGGGGGCATCCAGAATCAACATATAAAATGCACTTATGAGGATTTAAACATATGTTATACCGTCAACGTATGATAAACACAACCGTTGGATGGTCGATGTGGAAGTCACGATGATGCGAATGAGCATGTAGATCGTCTAAGTAAGTTTCCACAAAATCCTTCACATCGTGGAAAGCATATGACATGGCCCACTGGAATGTATCACCATCGTTTTTAAGGCCAAATGGTAGTTTGCCATATGCAAACCTACCCCATGGGAAGATGAAAGCAGTCTTATGTTGGTAAGCTGGGTGGATCTCAATCTGATTATAGCCATAAAATCCATCCATTAATGAGAAAATGACACTTCCATCATAGTTGTCTATAATTTGGTCAATGAATGGGGTAGGGTAATTGTCCTTAGGACAAGCCTTATTTAGATCCCTGTAATCGACACAAACTTTGATGGTTCCCTATTTTTTGGTAATGGGGATTCCATTAGAGAGTCAATATGTTAAGGGAATAGGATAAATGAACCCAACTTTCAATAGCTTTTCTATCTCCGCTTTAATAGCTGTAGTCTTCCTAGCGTGCACAGGACCGAGTTTTTGTCGGACAGGTTTTGCATCAAGATGTGTTTGAATCTCATGCATGAAAATAGCAGGATCAATCCTGAGAATTCCTTCATAGTGCCATGCAAATACATCACATAAATATTTGAATAAGGCCGTACAAGTTTTGAGTTCATCAGGAGAACAAGTTTGGCCTATGTGAATATGTTCCACAACTCCAGGTTTGACCGAAATGTCTATAGGATAGGTAGGTGTTAGTCACAGAGACATTCTAATACTGTTTTAGAACTATGCCTGGGCATCAATAAGTTTCACTATTTATCTTTTTCCAATACTTAATCAAAATCATATTATTGTTGTTGAATATAATGATGATAATCAGGCTTAGTATAATGTGGGAAGTACTTCTGATATGTTAGTAAAAACTTGAGTGAATTGTGTTAATGGAATGTCATGAGAGAAGGTACTTGCTAAAATTAAATCTTTATCTCATGTATACAGAAAATGTGCCGAGCCAAAGGAATTCAATACTTATACAAAATTACCACAAAGCAAAATTCAATCGTTATGAGGATAATATAACCATATTTTATATCATGAATACTTCAAAACATAAATCATCTAGAAGCAGTATTTGAATCCAAGAACACTCATATTTGAATCAATGCTATCTTTGTAAATCATAGAATACGTATGAAAGAGGGATGATATCACAAAAAGAAAAGAGTACTAACTATGCACATCAGAGTTTTGAATCCATAGAAACCAAGATAAAGATTGAAGGTTCTTTCATATATTCCCTTAACAGACTCAGATCATCCGAAGTTATACTCCTTACAAAAATAATCGACCCTTTGCTAAATTGCCTTTATATATATATATATATAGCCTCTATGGGCTTTACAACATCTACAAATGGTTTGTTACAACCCAATGGCTTATAGTATTATGTTTTTTGCTAACAAAAATTAGTTACAAAAAGGTTTGTCTGTTGGACTAATGTTGACTTGTCGGTTGTGGAGACTGGGGCCCACCCTGCTGAGGTAGATGAATATCCTCCTTTGTTGAATATGTCCCTATTTTTGGTTTTGTTGAGGACGTTCCGACCACTGATTGTGCCATTGAATTCCTCTCTATTTTTTGTATCGCCAGAACTCTCGTGATATTTTTCCAATCCTTGTCCATAGGATATTGGAAAACCCTTAGCTCTCTGAGGGACATATCTAGCTCAGAATAATGCTCAAAAGTGGGCTTTGGAAGATCTCTGAAAATGGATTGAAGGCGGCTAAGCATCTCAAAATTAGTGTGCAGTTTGTTTGCAAACCTTCGGCCACTTATCTCCAGATGAGTGTCTACCAAGTGAACTTCATAGTTCCTTGAGTCTAAAATCATGGCATTGTAATGATCCTTTAGGTGCAAAATATCCATGTCCATCCCAAGAGGATGGGAGGTCGAGGGGAAAAACCGATTTGAATAATTCCTTGAATGAGTGAACATCTTGCTTCAGTTGGGCCGCCATATAACAACATTGTGGGCCATCGTTCTTTTTGTAATCACTTTGTTGGATTCCATGATTACATATTTTCTATCTCAGATAGAACATGTTTGGAGCTTGTCAAAGATTTTATCATCCAAAAATTCAATTGCAACCTTGGCCAAATTGGTTTTCTTACTTACGTTGTTCAGGGATGAACAAGCGTATTGGGTGGCGGCATCAGCAATTTCAGACTCTTCTTGAGATACGATGAAATGGATCCACTGTGTGGTTATCAAGGATTCTACCTGTTCCCAGATTGTGAATTTAGTGCTTTTGAGCAGAGGATTACCTGTGAATCTTATAGACATGTCTTAGACATATTTCCGGAGATCCTCTTTATACTATTGTAGTTCTGAGATGGCTTGGTCCCTTTTAGCTAGTTTTTCGCTCATGTTGATTAGCTCATCACACTTAGATTTTAGTTGATCCTGCACCTAGTTTAGTTGGGCGTCTTTGAGACTCATCTCTGCAATTTCCTGAGCGAGTTTTTCAATAGGATCCATGGAAGAAGAGACCTATAATGCGGCTTCCTTTTGTTGGAATATGTCTTGATTCTGCTTTCTTAGATCGTCCATCTCATTCTCTAGGGTGACAATCTTCTCCTTTAGTGCTTGGATATCAACCATGGCTCTTTCTAGATCATATTGTATCGCAGATACTTCGGCATTTTGCGAATGCTCAACAGTGGGAATGACGAGCTTATCTTTTAGGCCTGGAATCTCTTTGTCCTTTTCCTTTAGCATGGCCTGAACTGGAGCCATATCATTGGTATTCTGCACCATCTTTACAACCTGCCACTCTAGGTCAATTATTTTTAACTGCTTTGCTTTATTAGAATACTTCTCATTTTTCAGCTGCTTGTCTAGCCTTTGGACAGTAGTATGTAGCTTGTTTGTGCTCATGGTGTATTTCATTACATCCCTATATACTCCTTCACCAATTTGTTGGTGAATCTCCATGATGTCCTTGGAAGGGAATGCATCTAGATTTACAGTCACCTGGGTGGTTTTAAAATTTAAGGGCACTTTCTTCCCCCTAGGCATCAATGGCTCTAGAATTGCCATCTTTAGGGTTCCTTGCCTCAAATCTAATGCACAAAGAATCCTAGACTGTTTCCCCATTTCGAGATCCTTCCTTGGGAATAAAGTATTTTTAAGATCAATGTTCTCATGTTTGATTTGTGAATATAACCCGGACAAACCTGCTTTAACCGGTGAGGTGGTGACTAAAGCACCTTATGAGGACCGTGTCTCTTGCTTCTGAGGTCACGCTGTAGGTGGTAAATTCTCCAGTATGACAAGTGCTAGAGAAGTGGGCATTGGATTCACTTTTGATGTTGAGAAGTGGGCATCGGCTTCAGAGGTCGGCTCTGGTGTGCTCCTTTTTCCCAATGTATCCACTTTATGGGGAGTTGGGATGATTGGTTCTCCTATGGCCTGGCTAGGATCCAACACTACTTTGCTCTGCTCCCAAGTATCTAAGTTGGCCATCTTGTCTAACCATGGGTGTGGCTCATGGAGATAGGATGCTTCCCTCACATATTGTCTTTTATGGGAGATGATCCCTTTAGGATCATACTTGCACACTAAGCTTACTGGGAAGTTGAAAGCCGCTATTAGTTCTTCAAATAACTTCTTAGAAGATCTGATCCTAAATTTGAATGTTCTGACTTCATTAGGGACTTTGAAAGTCCTGGAAATATTTCCTTTCATGAAATGTACATCATCGCAATTGAATCTCTGGCGGATGTACTCCAAGGAAAAAATCATGTGAGTTACGAACACTGGGAGATTGTAGGCATCTAGCTTTGATCCATACACACGGATTTTAGTGTGGGTCTTAAAACAAAACCAATCTCCAAGATAGTCACTTGAGTTTAGCTGGAGTAACTGTCTACACTCTGGAAAAACTATGGGGGGGGGCAATCAAACAATAATGTATAAAACTTGGCCAAGACAATGTCTACAAACGTAGAAAAACCTTCATGTGAAGGGACTGGAATGAATGACTTTTCAAGGTCATATTGACTGAAGAAATTCTTGTTGTGATAGATAATCATATATAAAAGGAGAGAACTGTATCTAAGCATCTTCCTAGATGAAAAAATTTTAAACTGTCGGTGCATAGACTGCGTGAGAAAAGATGAGAAATCTAACTTTACAAAAGTCTCTTGCTGAGATAAATTCATGAGGAAGAGGAAACCTAAAGCTATGTCGTCAATTACCAGATCGTGGTCGTATCTGAGGACTTGGCATATCATAGATAGTACTGGTCTAGCTGACTCTACGAATGGCTTCAAGGATGAACATTGGCTAGGTACTAGGAAAACTGGCTTCTGGTGGGATTATCATGTGGATGAAAGTATCTCTTCTTTATGATGATAACTCTCTGATATTGGCTTCTAGGAATTCCTCATATAACTATAGACTGGTGGTGTCTTACTCGATGTCGGTTAATTCCCTAATGAGATATTTGGTGATCAGGAAAATGATGGTTCCCAATCTAGAGATGATCGCTTTTCTCTTGAGGGTATACCTCTCACCGCACCACTATACCATCTTTGGGAAAGGCCTGCCTTGTGGTAAAACCATCTTGGCCAATCCTGAGCTTCATAAGTTGAAAAGGTCATTCCCATTCTTTTTCTGCTCCTCAGCTTCCCTGGATAATTGATGAAGGTTTTGGAAGGAGGACAATGGATCGTGAACGCCTAAGAGCTCGTCTTCAAGGTGATCATCCTGACTGAGAACTATTGATGTTGAGGGAGAATCTTCGAGGGCAGAAACAGAATCCATGGTGATATGAGTATGGTAGAGATAATGGTGGTAAATGATCGACTTTGGGTTATGAAAAGGATGGTGAGGAGACTGCTGGTGGAGGAACTCAGAGTGATGGAAATAAGATGCTAGGTAAACTTCTCGAAGGCATCTTTATAGGGATAAATTTGAATATCATGGGTTTTAATGCACGGTGGATGTGGCACTCGAGGATAGGTTCTTTACCCGAGAGGTGGGTGGCTATTCTAAGTGAGGAGAACATTTATATCCTAAAAGGCAGTGGTAATGACCATTAGGGGAGGACTAATGGAAAATCTAACGAGGATAAGCCTAGGGAGGAAGACAAATAAAAGAGGACCACGAAAGGGTTTTAGGGCTTAAGATAAGCGGTTTGGGAAGATTGCTTTTTGGGCCCTGAATGAGCGTGAGGATGGCACATGGATATGGTGGTTTCCATTCAGTGGTGTGTTAAGTGTGTTAAACTCTGATCTCTTCAAGTATCCAGAAAATAGTATAGTCATTGATATCTCTCCCCATCCCATCAATATCTGTGTATGTTTGGTGCATCTTTATGTGTTGGGAAACCTTTTCTATTAGGGCATCACCTAATGGCTCCCGACAGTAATACCATGGTGGCAGATTCTTAGTGGTTTCAGGGCTCCAAAAAGTGGTTCGGGGAGACCACTTTTCGGGCCTTGAATGAACCTGGAGCTGATGCATGGCCTTGGTGTTTTTCGTTCATAAGTGCCCAGAGCTCAATAAACATCATGCACTTCGGGTCCCTGAACGAAATATCAACCGTTGATGTAATTCAGGTCGCCATTTTGATTGGATATTTTCTCTAACTCTTCGATCGATCAATTCCAAAAGGGTGATCTATCTTTTCTTCCACCTTCCCATGCCATAATAGGTTTGATACCTGGTTAGAGATACAAATTTGGCTCACGATCTATGGTGTCACCTTCATCCAATTAGGTCACGGATGTTGGCACGGGTCCAAATCTCACAAGTGCGGTACTACCAAGTGATGAAAGGGTCATCTACAAGAACAAAGGACCAGCCATGAAGTATAAAAGAGCCAAAAAATACGGAATATTTGGTTAAGTTAGTTAATAATGGGTCATTTGTACCATTTTGTAATGGCCAAGTGAGTCTATAAATAGGAGTATGATTGTAAGCCTAAGGGAATCTTTTGGAGCTATCTATATTTTTGGGCATGAAGAGAAGCGACCTATCTTTTGGCATCTTTATTCTTCTGTGTTTATACTGATTCTACGATGTATGGAACAATTTAATTGATACTGAGAATGATCGATAGTGATATTTCTCTGTCTCTCCTTGTCTTGTTGCAGTATGATTGAATTCAAGTATCGCAGTGTTTGATATTTCAATGAAATTGCAGTTATGTTATGTAATGCAGATTCCTTAAGCATGATTTGATAATTTGTTTAATTTGTCAATTGGGAGATGATAATGTGCTGATGCAAATGAAGATAATGTTTAAGTAGATCTAGTTGATAGGTCGATAACGTGATGTTTTGATGTGAATGTGAATCTATGGTTTATGTTGGGAATGGGTGTGAGATAATGTATGCCTTCTTACAAATGTGGAAACTTGGTTCCTGCAGCCACCTTAGACATCTCGGGTGAGACTTCACTTGTTATGCAGGTATTGTTGGAAAGGGTAAAACCTCTCTATGTCGATGTTTAAGGGATCATGTGTCAATGTTTGTTGACAGCAGTGCAAAGTGAACCCCTATCAACAAAACTATGTCAACAATGGTTTTTTTTTCCAAGACCCTAGTGCAAAAAAAAAGAGGACATGTTGTGGCATCTGACAAAGCTAGAGATCACATAATGGATCCATCAGAAGACGCGAGAATTTTCTGAGGAAGAAAATCGGAACCCTGTATGGTCGACAATCGATTGGTTACAAAAGTACATCTACTCTAATATCCTGAAAGTATTCTTCTTCGAGTTTCCTATACCATTATGCGAATCATTGGCGCAAATAAATTTTCAGAAGAAGAATTTCCAAGGAGGTGAGCCTGAACACTGGACCCCAGAAGTGATCCAGCAGTTGAAACAAGTGAACAACAAAGCTTCAAGGGATTTCTAGGTTTGGGTAGATAGTATTTTGGAAGGATACATTACTGAATTTGTTGTCGACACAGTTAAGTCATATAATGTCACAGAAAGGAAATTTTTCAAGGGACCTAGAGGAAGGTATCTATTGTCACTAAAACTGTGGATCAAGATGCTCATTTGTGAAAAGGGCATATTAAAGATGAACTCTGACGATTAAAGATCGGGTGTGCGGAGGTTGTGGGTACCATATGGATGCGAGTTTGATAGAATGATTCAGGGTAGATGGATATTAAATACGATGATATTTTGAGGGAACCTACGGAAGAATGTGGTCTCCTACGAAGTGGGGTGAGGTTTCGGCCGGAGAAGAAGAGGAGGACTGAGATAGAGAGAGAGTCTCCTAGTGCGGCTGGAACAGATAAATGAAAAATGGGACCACAAGGGACAAAGTGACCCTATTGTGATGAAGAGAACAAATAGGCTACACCTAAACCTGAGAAAGGACAGACCCAAAGCTACAATGTACCCACAACCCCATGCACTACACTAAACTTTGGAGGAAGAAATATAAGCTCTTCACAGGGTTGTCTTGTGTGTCAGAACAGTGCTAAGAGTAGTGGATCTACAAACACCAGTAGGAAACCAAGGATGGCAGGTGATGATGTAAAGATGCCTATGTTTCAGGGTAACGAGACCAAGGATCCCGAATAGTACTGGTTTTTAAGCGAAGCGGTGTGGACAATGAAACAAGTCTAGGATGATGATATTAAGAAGGGACAATTGGTGACAACCTTTAGGGGCTTTGCACTGGATTATTTTATGAAATTTATACAAGTACCTACAGGGCGTCCGCAGAAATTTTTTTTACAAATCAGAGCAGGATTGATAGACAAATTTAGGAAACCAAAATCGGAGTCGCAGTGTATCATAGAGTTTAAGGAAATAAAGAAATTTCACAATGAATATGTATGGGAATTTGATCAGAGGTACAAAAATATGATGGCCAAAGTAAGTTTTGGAATGAGCTACATGCAACATAAAGAGTGGTTTATTGCGGGATTGATAATGCACATTTGGATGACGTTGATGCAATAGTAGATTGTATCTCAGGTGAAGGCATTAGAAATTGCAATGAATCTCAAGGCTTCGTTGGTTGGCGAAACATGTGAAATTCTATGTCACAGCAGATATAAAGAGTTGAGGATACCTCACAATGAAAGAATGAGTAGAAAATTAGATTAAGAGTGAAAAATGCAGTTAAAAAGAGTAGAAGAATAATATGTAGTAGAACTCAGATAGGAGCAGAATAATGTTACACTACTAAATTATCAGTATAATGAACAATTATAATACAATGGAGAGAATTTGAATCATGCAGGATAATTCAAACCTCAATTGGTCTAGCATAGGGATTATCACCATTGGAGTGCTCCAAAAGACTCAAAGTCAACTGAACTGAAACTAAACTCGTCCAACTGAAGTCACAATCAATTAACTGACTAAGGAGGGAAAAATAGTGAGTCTTTCATGCATTCCAGTCAGAAAAGGGTGCATGAGGCCACAATTAGTGGTATCTAGAGCTCTAACCCCCCACAATAGTCAGATAAATCAGGTGGACTGCACTAGAACACTCAGTAGGTTCCAATAAAATAGGGAACTGGTTGAAGTGGTCCTAAAATGATGACTGAAGTGGATCTTGGATGACATCTGCACACCACTAGGGGGAAAATGACATCATGAACAACTAGGAAAAATAAATAATGCTAGGTAGGAAAAAGATGGAGTATTGAAATAGCCTAACAAAATAGGGATTGGCATGAACCAGATCCAAGCGCAGTTAGCGAACTTGAATATCCAACTAAAGGATATCAAGAAGGGGAATGAAGTTCACGAAGAAATATGGTCCATTTGATGCAAGTCCAAAGGACACCATAAGGATCAGTGTCCTGAATTCCATGAATATTTACAATTTGGCACACCAAACCCACTCAGTTAAGGACGAATTCCCTAGTGTCAAATTTCTCAAATGAGGGGACATCACTTAGAAAAATGTGTGTACTTACAAAATATTTTGTCGAAGCTGGATAATATTTTTTGTAACTTATGTCAATCATGAGGAGAAGGATTGTAGAGCATATGATTTAATCCAAGAAAGAACTGCATATACATTTTTTATGAAGGGAGAGGAGCAATCTCCTGTACAACTGAAACAATAGTATATTAAACAGTAGCCACAGTATAATCAGCTGCAGCGGCATTATAATCAACCGCAACCTCAGTATAACCAACCACTGTCGCAGTACAACCAACCGCAGTATCAACCACCGCAATCTAATTAGCAGCAGTACAATTAGCCACGAGGAGCATTCAAAGGAGAATTCTGCGAAGGTCGTGGTGGAGGTTTTGGTCATGGAGGAACTATTGGTCGAGCTCGAGGACCAGTTATGTGATATAATTGTGTCCATATTGGACATTATCAGAGGGATTGTCTGAATCTGACTCCGCAGTGCACCTATTGCAGTGCAGCGGACCACAATGTCGAATATTGTCCTTAGTTGATTGCGAAGTGGCAGAATTGTTGATGTATTTGTAACTTCAGAAGATATTCACTTGTATATTGTATGTATTACATTTGTACTTTATTGTATCCCCAATGGAGATGTATTATTTCTCCGATTGGAAGTGTCGTCAATTGTACTTGCAAGTGTCGCAAGTTATATTGTAAGTGTCGTAACTTATATTTGATGGGTTATTACACCACCTTGATGGGGTTGGCCCTATATGAGTCATGTGGGTTAAAGGGTTATTATACCACCCTAGCGGGGTCGGCCCAATCAGCATTATGTTAAGTGGTTAAGTTGGGGCTGACCTAGTTGAGTAAAGGTCAAGTGAAAGTAAAAGTATAAATAGAGAGTGTGACTCTCTCATTTGGCACATTCACTCATTCACTCACTTCGCATTAGTGAGAGAGAGGAGGAGTCTACACAAGTGGAGGAGGAGTAGATGCTGCAGAAATTTCTCTTTTGGGGATTCATCTTCGTGATCTTTGTATTGGTGCTTATTCTATCTCTGGGTAAGTTCAGGGGTTTTTCACCTTCTTGGTTTTCCCCGGTGAAATGTTTTGTGTCACTTGTCTCTTATGCTTGATATGTTGTACATGTTGTTCTTTCAGTTAAGATACTAGATCATATTGAATTAAATTATGAAAATCTAACATGGTATCATAGCTATCCTGAAGGAAGACATCGTATGGCATTTATGACACTTGTTGCACTTGCGACAAATTGGAAGCTAGGGCTTGGTATCGTAGAAACTAGTCATCGTGCCACTTTCTCTATAACTCCGTTTTGGCCAAGGGTCAGGATCTGAAACCTTTACAAGTCTAATATGAAATGTCCATGTACATTGTGTCGGAAGGACAGCCTCAGATTCGTTTTACTTTGTGAGATATGATCTGTACAGGTTAGGGTTTCTGCCTCTTCCAGAATGCAGTCATAAACAGGTGACCTAGGAAAAAAGGTCATATCTCGGGCAAGGAAGCTCCAAATGGAATTCTATAAAATGCGAAAGTTAGGGCATGAACTGTAATTTCACAGGTCCGGGTTTTAGAGGCCAAAATTGAAACAGTGACATGTGTCACGCCGTACAAGTTCGCTATACTATTTCATCCCATAAATATGTCACATTGCGACACTTGGCATATATCTCTCTCAAAGAATCCATTTGAGCTCAGATATCTGGGGTTGGAAAGATGACAGGTCAGTCTACCACAGGCCAAAGTTTCAAACCCTAAGGATCCGAAATTTCATAGATACATCAGAAACAATATGGCATATGTTTATGTCCAAACAGAATTGGATTCTGAGCACTTTCATTTTTGGTTTGTCATTGCTGCGGGAAATTAGGGTTTCAGAGAAAATTGGAAGTTTTGAAATATGAGACCATGGCTGGATTCTTCTCATCAAAATCAAAATTTAGAGACCAAGATCGAAGTTTTTGGTTTGGTAAAACCTCGAGCTCTATCAAACCCTAATTCAGGATTTTGACCAGAAAACCAGAATTTGACAGAAGCTGCAGATCCAAAACTTTCAAAGTCAAGTTTGAGGGGTCAAATTTTGTAGATTTCAAAATTGAAGTATACCATCTTGATTAGCTCAGCAAGGCGCATATTTTCATCCAATCAGAATTTTGAAATTCAAAGTTTGAATTTTTAGGGTTTTTCTGACAAACCCTAATCCAGCTCCAGATCCAACTTCATCAAATCAAAGTGGATTCGGTTAATCCTAGAAGAGAATGATTTGGACACCTACATAAGTTAATAGATTCTAGTTCTAAAGGGAGATGAGGCTAAGGCCTTACATAAGAAGACTACAAGCAGTCCCGACAGGTATGACCTGAGGAGAAACAGGTATGTTTTGAAATCTGTTCATGATTAAGTTTATGATATGTTTGTCTTCATATTATTGAGGTTAGTACAATCTTAATTAATTTTAGACTTGTCTTATCACCCTAGTAAAAGTATGAATGCATGTGAATGATAGAAGATATCATTGATTAGGGGTATGACACTTATGATTGTACTAATAAACTGTGGTGTTGTATGAGTATGATGTTGTGCACTGACATGAAGGGTACATCAAGAAAGACAAATCAAGTTCTAGATCAAGAACATATGACCATGGTGACATGAAGAAAAATACTCATCCATAGTCATGGATCACATAGAAGCTCTACTTACGAGGTATGTATAACTTGGTTCTACAATTATTAACTTATGAGATATGCAGGTTGCTAGCACAAGGTATCTAAGAGAACAAAGAAGACATTGTTTGGGTATGTTAGACAAGCATGATAATCCAGGTATGTTTTCCTATATCGAGTTAGAATCCTACTTTGTGTTAGGATCTTAGATAAGTATACTTTTATATGATTGATAATGATTATTCATGAAGTTATAAGTTTGAGTAATCATGGGTTTATGCATATTATGCTTCTTACTTTGATTGATGATATGAAAAACTAGAAGAGTCCTATGGTCAAATAAGAATATGCATGAGTAAAAGAATTAATCTATGAAACCTTGAATACTAAAACTTGTGACAAATTACCTGTGTATGAAATAACCATGAACATAGATGTTTAATATTATTTAGAATCATAATATCTTCATAGTATTGAGATTATACTAATGAATGTATGATTATGTATGAGATCTTGAGGATGAAACAATTATGACACTAGTGCACATTTAAGCATGCATAAGTGGTCCAGAATGGATATAAGTTCAAGGACAGATAATCAAGGAAGCAAAGATAAAGAGGGAGCACACTTCAATAATTCCTGTAAGGAAGCAAAGATTGAGAGGGAGTCAACCCAACAACCAAACAAAGATAAGTCTTTGAATTGTCATTTATTATATATTTGATTACTTAAATGATGTTTTTCAGTCATGTACAAACTTATGTTCCTAGACTTAGGATGTATATTATGCATTTTAGCAAAGTTGCATTAATGAAAAAGATACTACCAATATGGAAGTAATGGGTAAGTGGCCTATGGTACTGTACAACATTCCATTGCTACTTATCTAGAATGAAACCTCTTTGCTGACATGTTGGGAGTTGTGCACACTCTTAACAATGTTCTGGTAGAGATGGAAGGCATCTAGAAAGTTACGGGATATGGATAAATGTTGTATTGAAGCATTGGCTAAGATAATTGCATGACTATATGACATATGTCTTTATGCGTAAGAATTTTTTCTGAAAACTATGAGATGTTTCTAATCATGCAATTGAATTTGACTTGTAGGAAAGATCGTGTACAATCACCTACAAAAGAAGGAAAACAACATTTGTTCCAGCAACGAAGTTCAAGAAAACTATCTATTGAAGATATTGAAGAATCTGAAGTTCCCAGGATCCGGGATGTAGTAATGGAAGAATGCCATGATCGAGGAGTGCCAGTCGATCATGAAGAATGATGTCTAGGATGTGGTCTCAAGACCAGAAGAGAAGTCTATTATGACTTCCAAGTGGATCTACAAGATCAAGCATGCTGCAGATGGTAGGCAAGGTTTGTGGCTCGTGGCTTCTCCCAGAAAGAAGGGATAGATTATGAAGAAACTTTTGCACCTGTATCCAGATACACTTCCATCAAAACAGTACTTGCTCTGGTTGCATTGATGAAATGGAAGATACACCAGATGGATGTCAAGACAGCTTTCTTGAATGGTGTAGTCGAAGAGGAAGTGTATGTGGAGCAGCCACTCGGTTTTGAGACACATGATAGGGAGTCATATGTGTGCAAGTTAAAGAAATCCTTGTATGGCTTGAAGCAAGCACCCAGGACATGGTACGGAAGGATAGACAGCTTCCTATAAAGTTTAGGATTTACCAAGAGTAAAGCGGATTCCAACCTTTACTGAAAGGTTGAGGAAGGCAATCCAGTGATACTCCTATTGTATGTGGATGACCTATTTGTGATAGGTGAGGATAGATTGATTGCTGACAGGAAGAGGAATCTTGTTGTCGAGTTCGAGATGAAGGACTTGGGTATGATGCATTACTTTCTAGGTATGGAGGTGTGGCAGAGTGCAGATGGAATATTCCTTGGACAAGGGAAGTATGCAATAGATATCCTGAAGCGGTTCGGGATGATGGACTGCAAGGCCATGGACACACCTATGGCATCGAACCTGAAGCTATTGTGTAATGCTTCATTAGATTCAGTTGATGCCACGATGTATCATCAATTGATTGGGTCTTTGATGTACTTGACGAACACGAGACTAGATATTTGCTTTGTGGTGGACACATTGAGCCAGTTTCTGATGGATCCTAGACATGTTCACCTAATTACTATAAAGCATATTCTGAGGTACCTAAAGGGTACAGTTGATTATGGGCTCAAGTATGATGCAAATCAAAAGTTTAACCTGGAGGGTTATGTTGATTCAGATTGGGCAGGCAGTTCTGCAGATAGGAAGAGCACTTCGGGGTGCTGCTTCAATATGGGATCAGGTGTGATCTCTTGGTTTCGCAGGAAGCAATCCTGTGTACCACTGAGCACATATAAAGCAGAGTATGTCGCAGCTTGTTCAGCCAGTTGCGAGGCAGTATGGCTAAGGAAGTGACTGTCTGATTTATTTGATCTCCAGTTGGATGCTACTTGTATCTATTGTGATAACTAGAGTTGTATGAAGTTGTCAGAGAACCCAGTGTTCCATCACAAGTCGAAGCATATAGAGATCAAATATCACTATATAAGGGATATGCTGTAGAGAGGAGCAGTCAATCTCTAGTATGTTGCAACAGATGAGTAGATTGCAGATGTGTTGACCAAACCACTAGCCAGAGTGAAGTTCGAGTACTTCAGAGAAAGAATTTGTGTACTTCAGATTGAGGTTCCTTCCAAGGGGAAGTGATGAATCCGGAAGACGCATATGCACATGAGCCATTCTCACATGATGGTAGATGTGTTCTCCCATGTCGGTGGTGTAAGTGTTGTATGATATGCATATGGGTTGTGCTCCATGGACGATGAGATGATCTGAAGAGTACGTTGCTATGATGATCAGGAGCATCAAGATGATGAGCATCAGGATGATGCTGCAGATGATAGGAATCAAGATGATGCTATGATGATGATCTGGATGATCATTTGTGATGAGCATCAGGATGATGCTCCAAATGATATGCATCAGGACGATGCTACAATGATGATTAGGATGATCATGTGTGATGAGCATAAGGACAATGCTCCAGATGATATGCATCAAGATGATGTTGTGTATATGATCAGGATGATCATGCGTTGATGATGCGCATCAGGGTGATGCATTGTATGACGATGATCGGTATGATCATGAGCATCAGGAGGATGCTCCGTGCGAGGATGATTAGGTTGATCATGAGTATCAGGATGATACTACGTGACCGTGGACAAGTTGTGCGATAAGCATATAATAGTGCCCTGGGATATTTGCAAATACTCTTGCTAGGTTTTTCCTATGGCATATAATAACTCCCTAGGATATCTAGCAAATACTCTTTCAAGGTTTTGCTTGGAAGGACATATAATAGTGCCCTAGGATATTTGTAGATACTCTTGCTAGGTTTTTCCTATGGCATATAATAGCTCCCTGGGAGATCTAGAAAATGCTCTTTCAAGGTTTTGTCCGTGGCATGTAATTTCACCCTGGGAGATATTGAAGGTTGTGTTGGGCACGTAATCAGTCCTTGGATTCTCTTGCTAGGTTTTTCCAAACCACATGTAATCAGTATTAGAGATCCGATAGGTTGTGCTAGGCACGTAAAAGTCCTGGGATGCTCTTTAGAGTTCTTATCGATCATGCTATGCACATAAACATTCCTGGGACACTCTTTTAAGTTTTTTTGGTGGTCACATGTAATAGCTCCCTGGGAGATCCGATAGGTTGATATTTAAGCTCGTAATCATTCCTAGGATGCTCTTGCTAGGTTTTGTTGACGCATGTAATCAGTCCTGGGATCCATAGGATGGCCAGCTCGCAGAGATGATGAAGACCTAGAGGAGGCTAGGCCTACAACTAGCATGAAAAAGGGTTGGCTCTATAGAACTTCCTATGACGAGAATAATTGAGAGATAGCACCAGTGATCGAGATGAAAAGTACAGCAACAATGACAATGATGCTCTGTGATCCAGTGATGATGATCCAGCTCTAGAATTGAAGACTTGTGCCGATATGTATTGATGACCTGTGTCAAGAGAATACCTTCCTAGTTAAGAGGGAGTGTTGATGTATTTGTAACTTCAGAAGATATTCACTTGTATATTGTATGTATTACATTTGGACTTTATTGTATCCCCAACGGAGATGTATTATTCCTTCGATCGGAAGTGTCATTAGTTGTACTTGCAAGTGTCACAAGTTATATTGTAAGTGTCGTAACTTATATTTGATGGGTTATTAGACCACCTTGATGGGGTCGGCCCTACCCTGTATGAGTCATGTGGGTTAAAGGGTTATTAGACCACCCTAGTGGGTTTGGTCCAATTAGCATTATGTTAAGTGATTAAGTTGGGGTCGACCTAGTTGAGTAAAGGTCAAGTGAAAGTAAAAGTATAAATAGAGAGTGTGACTCTCTCGTTTGACACATTAACTCATTCACTCACTTCGCATTAGTGAGAGAGAGTAGGAGTGCACAGAAGTGGAGGAGGAGTAGCTGCTACAGACATTTATATTTTGGGGATTCATCTTGGTGATCTTTGTATTGGTGCTTATTCTATCTCTAAGGAAGTTGCAGGGTTTTTCACTTTCTTGGTTTTCCCTGGTGAAATGTTTTTTGTTCCTTGTCTCTTGTCTCTTATGCTTGATATACTATACATGTTGTTCTTTCAGTTAAGATCCTAGATCATATTGAATTAAATGATGAAAATATAACAAGAATAAGATCACGCCACATCCATAATCAAATCTGAATGTAAATCAGAATCAAAACCCTAATCCAAAGGTGCTAAAGATATCAACAGAGATAAGAAGTTGAGCCGTGAATGTCGTAGTAGTAACCAGGAGAGGAGTTTCGATAGGAGAAGACATACCACTGCCAAATGTCCAGTCTGCATCGCGGAAATAGCTTCGATATGATGCGGAAGTAGAGAAGGAAACATTTTTGGAAGCACGTGATACAATGAGAAAGAATAATACTAAGTTGATTCCTATATGCCAAAAGGAACGTGTCTATGAGATACGACTGATATTTGATAGGACAAACTCACAGATGCCACTAGGGAAGGTCAACACCGTGAGGAATTTCTTGGAAAGTTGTTTGACATTAGCGAAGGATCAAAACGCACTAGAAGAGATAGCTAGTTTATTGTATTGACAAGAGGGAGTATGATAGGATCAGACAGTGAACCGATTGCACAGGAAGAAGACAGGAAGATAAATGAGGATGAATGCCCATATTGTTTCATACAATGTAGATTCTATCATTTTGGACCTAGAATCGGACGTAAATATCCTGACTAAGCAAACATGGGAAATGATGGGGAAACAACAGTTGGTATGGTCCCTTGTGCAGCTTCGATTGGAAAATTAGAGAAAGGTCACACCAATTGGATTATCTCATCTTTCGGTCACCTGGATCAAGTACCTGCAGTCGAGTAGCTGAGTAGAGTAGCCAAGCCAAGTAGCCAAAATTTGACCAATTCAAGCCCAGAGATAGTATCCAAAAAGCCAAGTTGAAGAAGAAGGTTCCCATCTAGAAACCCTACTCAATAGAATAAAGGATATTTATTTATGTATCCCTTACTTTAAGGTGAATATAAAGTCTTTTGGTTGTATAGTTGGGCTACACTTACTGTTGGATATGCATACTTCGATGTCATAGAGATAGTTCACAACACAAGCCCTTATCTGTTGTTGTTAGGAATAGACTGGGAAATGGAGAATCGGGTTGCCATCAATTTTAAGAAGACGATGATTTCTTTTGAAAACTGGGGCATGAGGGTAATCGCCCCGCTTGATCCACTGGAAGGGAAACGGTATGTCTATCTAATGAGGGATGAGTTTACAAAAGGATGGGAAAATTTCTACAATGTTTAAGAGGATTACATCAATCCCACCGTCGAAGGGGAATTGGGGTGGTGAAGTGTTAGTTCGGCGTCGTCAGACTCCGACGAGGCGTTGGAAAATTGGAAAAATTAGTTGCATGAGGTGTCATTCAGAAAGTGCGCATGAATCACTCAGTCATTGAGATGAGTAGCAATGAAGGTGTGTGATCTACCGACATATGAAGGATTACCTAATCTCTCTATCTTCATCGCCAAATTCAAAGAAAAGGTATCAGAACCACAACGACTATTGGTGTTAGAAGAAGCACTGAAGGATACACCAACAAGATGGTGGGATGCGCACACAAGTCGTCGATAACGAGCTAGAAACTATGTCGACAACTGATGGAAGTTAGGTTTGGGGAGACTGAATGCTAATATGGAAAGAAATAAAATGGACAGAATGATCCAAGGGATCATCTGGGAGACTGTCAAAGTGCATGGGGAATGAGACTAAAGCTGGAATGGGTTGATGTGTTCATCCATACGCTAGATGAAGTAACTAGGAGCTGGTACATTGCAGCAGAACTGCGACGTGGAACAACTGCATGGGAAGAATTGACCATTAGTTTCAACTAGAATTTCAAATTCGATGATGAGAATCCTTTCATCCACAGTGCATTGCAGGAGATTCGAGAAAAGGTACTCGAAACAGTTTCGACAGAAATACAAATGGGATTAAAATGGACTACAACACCGGAAATGATGATGGAATGTTATAATGTGTCGGTAGGACCTGACTGCGAGGATGATCATAGAGTCGTTTATGTCCCACAATCAAAGGGAAGCTGCGATGTCGAAGCACCAGAGATGCCATTTGACAAATTCCAATAGCCGTTGAAAATTAAAAAGGTTAAGATTGGGTCAGAGGAAAATCCCATGTTCGTTAGTATTGAAGATTACTAGGATGATTCGATCTACTGCATGAGTTTCAAGACTTTTTCCTGACAAAATTTTCAGAAATGAAGGGCATTTTTTGGGGACCTGGCTGAGATGAAGATCCCTCTGAAACCTAATGTGAAGCCAGTAAAGCAGTGACCATATAGACTGAATCCTAGGTATAAGGAGTGAGTAAAGGCTGAGATAGAGAGAGTGTTTGACACAGGAATCATAGTGTTGGTTGTGGAGCCTGATATTCAGATTCAAAGATATTATTATTCAGCCGTGTCCATACCCTAGGTTTGGTTATGATCCTGACTCGATCCCTAGGGGATCCGGGGGAGTTTTCGCCACCATTTTTTGGGCCCATGGTTTTGGGTAACCTGTATTATTTTCCCATTTTATTTCGCTTGTAAAAGAAAGACATTGTAACATGGCTAGGGTTGATGTATTAGGTTTTATGCATTGTAAAGATCTCTAAGATCAGGAAGAGAAACTGTGAGACAGTGAAGAGGAAGTGCAGCGGTTGTACTGTAGGTTGTATCCCTTCACTTTGTCGGACGGTATAATAATAAGGACTGGAAACTTTAGTGTGGACGTAGCCCAAGTTGGGTGAACCACGATATATCTGTGTCTCTCTTGTAATGTGCATGTGTGATTATATTTGCATTTCTGTTTATTGTTATTGCTCTGCGATCCTATTTTTCTAACACATAGAACTTGTTGAAGAATCGGAATGGATCATTCAAATGGTCATCCAAGATAAGAAGACTGTCAAAATTTGGATTTGCAACGATTTAAGGAATCTAAATGATGCCTTAATTCACGATCCATTCCCTATGCCATTCACTGATGAAGTATTGGAAGGTGTTGGAGGCGAGAAGATATATTTATTTACAGATGGATTTTCAGGATACCACCAGATAAGGAAAACAAAGAAGACTGACATAAAACAACTTTCGTAATAGAATAAGGTTGCTTTTAATACACAGTGATGTCGTTTGGCCTTAAAAACTCCCCTGCAATCTTTTCAAGGATGGTTGTCGCCACGTTTAGGGATCTCATTCATAAGTTTTTGGCAGTATATATGGACAACTGAACCGTGTATGGGCTAGTTAAGGACCACATTGCGAACCTAAGGATGATGTTGGAAAGGTGTCGATAACATCATATTTCATTGAATTTAAAGAAGTGTATTTTCTATGCAGCATTTGGGATCCTATTGGTCCATATCGTATGCAAAGAAGGCATGTTGGTCGACCCAGGGAAGATAGCAATCATTGTCGACTTACCACCACCAACGACATTGAAGCAAATAAGGGCGACGTTGGGACATACTAGATATTACAGGAAGTTCATCAGGGGATATGCAACGATTACTGCACCGATGGAGAAGTTGTTAAGGAAGGATGAAAAGTTCGAGTGGAACGACGAGTGCCAGAAGAGCCTCGACATACTAAAGGAAAAGATGGTTGTAGCACTAATATTAGTATTTGTTGGGTACTTATTATTTGGGCTGACTTAGGTTTGGTGAAGTACTTTCTTGTAGACCCAAAAAAAACCCTTCATTGGCCCTTTCGAAATCAACCTGCGAACAGGCTAAAGTCTCAGATGAAGTGAAGATGGGTGGTTACAGAATCAGGTTTCTGCAACCTTGCTAATGCACGGTTATGTTATGCGAGCTTGTTATGCGCTCCTTACTTAACATCTACTTAATAGCTTATTACCAATATCTAACTGCAAACTTCTCAGTTATAAGCAACCTACAGACTTTGTTGAATAATTGTTATCTTTACCCTTATAACTATGCATGTACCATACTTAACATGACTTCGCAATGTTCATACATGTGTGTTTTGCTTACTTAACATATCATTCACATTCACATGAAATCAAATATACAAGCATAATCATACATGAACACCCAATACATCATAGATTCATATGCATAACATGGATATTTACGTGGTTCACCCCCCAGATGGGAGCTATGTCCATAGGAACTATTCTTATATTACTTGGAAGGTGTAATAGTTCCAGTCTGCACACTTAGCTACAGACTCTTCTCTACAATAGATCTCTATGCACACAGCTACAGAGTCTTTTCCCTCTCTTAGATCTCTCTCAGTTTAGATCTAACTCTCTCATATGTCCTATCTGAAATCTAACATAATTCTAATAAGATCTAACCCTTCCTTATACAGAATTTCCCTTTACATATATTGTGCCCGAAGGTCACATCTTTACAATAACTATGGGCCAACCCCCATAGTACCGTTAAACCCAAAATGGTATGGTTTTCCTATTGACCACACTTTGTCTTAACTTAGATGGAGCTCTATTGTACTTTTGCATCGCTTCTTTGGCTCTGACGCTTTTTTTGATAGTCGCAGTTCTAACTGCGCATATCTGACACTATAGTGGCATGTCCTTTGCACCATTCTGCTTCTTTACTCTTCACTTGTGCAATTGACAATCCTCTGCTTCATTCATAAATGCTCCAACTAACTTGATCGTCCTTAGTACTTAGTATTTACTAAGGGGATAGGTTCTTTCCTTCCAACTTCACATCGCTCCATACCCTACTCCTGAGAATTGTGGAGTTGCTTTTCTAAAAACTGGTCAATGTTAAGCCTCGCCTAACTTGTACGTTTGTCATCAAAAATTCCTGCACTTCAATGGTGCCCAACTATTGGTTGTGGAGCCAGATATTCCGGTCTCATAGATGATATTGTCTCATCCATGTACCTCAACTTTTTATGATATGCAAAAGGATTGTACACTCATTCCCCAACCTTGGGGTTTTGGGGTTGTTTTCACCAATAGTTTTGTGGACCCATGGTTTTGGGTATCCCGTGGTATTTTCCCATTGTATTTCCCCTATAAAAGAAAGATTCATTGTAATACAGCTAGGGAAAGATGAATTAGGTATTATGCATTGTAAAGATCTCTAAGATCATGAAGAGAGACTGTGAGACAATGAAGAGGAAGTGCAGCAAATGTGCTGCAGGTTGTATACCTTCATTTGCTGGATGGTATAATAATAAGAACTGGCAATTTCAATGTGGATGTAGCCCATCTTGGGTGAACCACGATATATTGGTGTCTCTCTTTTAATGTATCTGTGTGATTATATTTGCATTTCTGTTTATTTTTATTGCTCTGAGATCCTGTTTTTCTAACAATTGGTATTAGAACCAAATGTCTATTTGGTAGATAAACCCGCAGGAAACTAGGGTTTATGGTTCGAGTGGGAGCAATGGTAGAAGAAGGAAAGTTTAAGGTCAAGAAATTTAATGGACAAAACTACCAATTATGGAAGATGCAAATGGAGGACTATCTGTACCAGAAGGACCTACTCCTGCCATTGGGAGGAAGAGAAAAGCAGTCAATGACTATGAAGCACAAAAATGGGAGGTTCTTGACAGAAAGGCATTGTGAACAATACGGATGTCCCTAGCTTCGTCGGTGGCTTTCAATATCTCAAAAGAAAACACAACGGAGGGTTTGATGAGAACATTGGGTAAGCTGTATGAAAACCCCTCAGCCTCCAACAAGGTATTTCTAATGAAGCGTTTATTTAATATGAAGATGTCTGAAGGTGGATTTGTTGCTGATCATTTAAATGAATTTAATATGGTTACAAATCAACTAAGTTCTGTAAGTGTGAACTTTGATGATGAGGTTAGGGATCTTCTAATATTGTGTTCATTGCCAGAAAGATGGAATGGCTGGGTCATGGATGTAAGTAACTCTGTCTCTGGTTCAAACACCTTGATATTTTATGATGTTGTTAGTGTTATTCTTAGTGAGGAAATGCGAAGAAAAAGCACAGGTGAGACATCAGGTAATGCATTGACCATGGAGAGCAGGGGAAGACAAAGGGAGAAAGGAAAGAGCCAAGGTAATCGCATCAAGTCTAAAATGGGCAGATCCAAGTCCAGACTGAGAAAGATAGAGTGTTGGAACTGTGGAAAGAAAAGACATATGAAGAAAGACTGCATATATCTAAAGAAGAAAGGAGATGGATAGCGGGAAACTACCCAAGAAGCAAATGTAGCAGGTGATGTGTTACAAGATGCTTTGATTCGTGCATTAGATAATACTAGTGATTATTGGGTAGTAGATTCAAGGGCTTCATGTCATGCTACACCCCATAGGAAATATTTTCATGATTATTTTCTAGTTGATTTTGGACATGTCTTATTCGGTGATGATGAGCCATGTAAAATTGTTGGAATGAGTAAGGTATGGATCAAATTTAAGAATGGAACTGAATGGATGTTAAAAGATGTTAGGAATATTCCTAATATGAAAATAAATATGATCTCAATAGGGTAGTTGGGAGATGGAATTTTTCTATCTACGTTTGGATAAATGTGGTGGAAGATCACTAAAGGATCAATGGTGATAGCAAAAGGAGACAAGGTAGGTACGGTGTATTTATGTCCTCATAATACTGACCATTCTATCTCTTTAGCTTCCACAGAAATAGATACAGCATTGTGGCATCATAGGCTTGGCCACATGAGTGAGAAGGGGATGTATATTCTCCACTCAAGGAAGTTACTGCCAGATTTGAAGCAGGTAAGTTTGGAATTCTATGAGAACTGTGTTTATGGAAAACAGAACAAAGTCATATTTCTCAGGGTTGGGAAACAGAAGAAGAATGAAAAGTTATAGCTTATGCATACAGATGTATGGGGACTGGCTCAAGTACAATATCTTGGTGGCTCTCATTATTATGTTACATTTATTGATGATGCAACTAGAAAAACATGGGTTTATTGCATTAGACAAAAATCTGATGTCTTTTCTACTTTTAAGAAGTGGAAAGCTTTGGTTGAGAATTAGACAGGAAAATGGTTGAAGTGTCTCATATATGATAATGGAGGTGAGTACTATGGCAAGGCGTTTGATAGTTACTGTTGATACCATGGGATTCGTAGAGAGAAGAAAGTCCCAAGAACACCACAAGAAAATGGTGTGTCAGAAAAGATGAATAGAACAATCATGGAGCGTGCAAGGTGTATGAGATTGCATGAAGGGTTACTCTTACAGTTTTGGGCAGATGCTATAAATACTATTGTTTATGTAATAAACAGAGGGCCTTCTAGTGCTTTGGATGGTAGTATTCCAGAGGAGGCATGGACAGGTAAAAGCAAACTACTCATTTCTTAGAACGTTTGGTTGTGAAGCATTTGTCCATATTGATAAAGAAAATAGAACAAAGCTTGAAGCTAAATCCAAGAAATGTACCTTTATTGGATATGGGGTAGATGATTTTGGTTATCGCTTATGGGATTATGAAAATAACAAAATCATTAGGAGTAGAGGTGTGATATTCGATGAAAAGGTAATGTATAAAGATTAGTTGCAGGGAAAGAAACAGAAAAAGGAAAACACAGAGTACACAGTACTTGATGAAATTGAAGAAAATGAAGTTCCAAAGGTGCCAGAAAATCAAGAACAGTAGCAAGTACCTGAAACTCCTACAAGTGTAAGAAGATCTACCAGCTTAAGTAGGCTCCCTAAATGATACTCCCCTTCAATGTATTATTTATTGATGACTGATGCTGGTGAACCAGAATGTTATGAAGAAGAAATGCAAGTGGAAACTAGAAAGAAGTGGGAGCAAGGCATGAATGAGGAGATGGACTCATTGGTAGGAAACCAGACTTGGGATTTGGTTCAGTTTCATGTTGATAAAAGAGCATTGCAGAACAATTGGATTTATAGTTTGAAGGAAGAAGAAGGAGGTAAGAAGCGGTACAAGGCCAAACTTGTTGTAAAGGGGTTTGCAAAGAAGAAAGGTATAGATTTTGATGAAATATTTTCTCTTGTTGTTAAAATGACTTCAATTAGGACTATTTTAAGTCTAGTGGAGGTAGAAGATTTGCATCTTGAACAGTTTGATGCAAAAACATCCTTTCTCCATGGGGATTTGGAGGAAGAGATATATATGCAGCAGCCACAAGGGTATGAGGTCAAAGGGAAGGAGGATTTGGTATGCAGGTTGAAGAAGAGCTTGTATGGCTTGAAGCAAGCTCCAAGGAAGTGGTATTTAAAATTTGACAGGTTTATGATAGAACAAGGTTATAGAAGATGTCATTATGAGCACTGTGTTTATTTCAAGAGGCTAGACAATGAAAGATATATTATCTTGTTATTGTATGTGGATGACATGCTTGTTGCAGGGTCTGACATGCAGGATATAAATTTACTCAAAAGGAAGCTAGCTTTGGGTGCTGCAAAGCAAATCCTTGGTATGAGAATAACAAGATACAAGAAAAATCGCAAATTGACATTGTCTCAGGGTGAGTACATACAAAAGGTGTTGGAGAGGTTCAAAATGTAGAATGCAAAACCAGTTCGTACACCTTTGGCCATCCATTTCAATCTAAGTAAGGAAATGTGTCCCAAGACACAGGAAGAGACAAATTACATGTCCAAGATTCCCTATTCATCAGTAGTTGGTAGCGTGATGTATGCCATGGTGTGCACAAGACCAAATATTGCAGATGAAGTGGGAGTTGTGAGCAAATATATGAACAATCTAGGTAAATAATATTGGAAGGTAGTACAATGGATTCTCAGGTATTTGAGAGGTACTACCACTCAGGCATTATGTTTTGGAGGTTCAAACATTATTCTACAGGGATATGTTGATGTAGATATGGAAGGTGATAAGGATAGCAGGAGGAACACCACAAGGTATGTGTTTACTGTAGGTGGAATAGCAGTAAGTTGGATTTCAAAACTGCAAAAGGTTGTTGCACTTTCAACAACCGAAGCAGAGTATGTTGTTGTTACAGAGGCTAGTAAAGAGATGATTTGGTTGCATATCTTTATGGAGGAATTGGGTAAGAATAAGAAGAATAGCAGGTTGTATAGTGACAGGCAGAGTTCCATTCATCTTTCAAAGAACTCAACATTCCATTCCAGGACAAAACATATACAGCTCAAGTACCATTTCATACACTCTGTTCTAGACGATGAATTGTTGAAGCTTTAAAAGATAGATACTAGCCAGAATTTTGTAGACATGTTGACAAAGGTAGTGACCAGAGAGAAAATGAGTTCCTACTCAGTTTCAGTTGGCCTTCTAGCATGAAGGTGAAGATGAGAAATTTTCCAAGTCCAAGATCCAGCAAGTGCAGCAGCAGTGGTGTTGTTGTGATCAGTCTCCAAGTGGGAGATTGTTGGTTGTGGATCCAGATCTTCCAGTCTCATACATGATATTGTCTCAGCCATGTACCCCAGCTTTATATGATATGCAAAAGGACTGTACACTCGTTCACCAACCCTGGGATTCGGGGCTGTTTTTGCCAATATTTTTGCGGACCCATGGTTTTGGGTATACCGTGGTATTTTCCCATTGTATTTCCCCTATAAAAGAAAGACATTGTAATATGGCTAGGGAAATATGTATTAGTTATTATGCATTGTAAAGATCTCTGAGATCGTCAAGAGAGACTGTGAGACAGTGAAGAGGAAGTGCAGTGGATTTGCTACAGGTTGTATCCCTTCATTTGTTGGATGGTATAATAATAAGGACTGGAAATTTCAGTGTGGACGTATCCCATCTTAGGTGAACCACAATATATTGGTGTCTCTCTTGTAATGTGTCTGTGTGATTATATTTGCATTTCTGTTTGTTATTACTCTGCGATCCTATTTTTCTAACACCAACAATATTCCCCAACTGGAAGAAAGAATTCCATCTCCATGTGGATGCATCAAAAGTAGTGCTGGGAGTGATATTGGCCCAACTAGGAGAAGGGTCGATTGACCACCCGATCCCATTTGTGAGAAGGAAGTTGTCCACTACAGAGAAGAATTATACGACGATGAAGAGAAGGCCTCGAGATGGTATACGTGCTGCAGAAATTCCAACACTACCTGCTTGGAGGACATTTCAAAATATTTACTAACCACTCGGCATTAAAATACTTAGTTAATGGTTTCCGCTATTCCAAGAGTTTGATTTTGAAATAATTGTGAAACCAAGGCGATTGAATACAGGACCTGATCACCTGTCCACGATTGAATTAGGTGAAGAACCAAGGATCATTTATGAAGGATTTCCCAATTTGCATCTATTCTGGATTGGAATGGTCAATGACCATTATAAACAGATTATTCATTTCTTGGCTACGAGAAGAGCACCGGAGGAGTTCACCACTAGTCAGCAGATGCAACTAGTCATTAGGGCTGCTAATTTTAAACTAATCGTAGGACAAATCTACAATATGGGACAAGATGAACTTCTTCCTCGATGTGTCCTTCCGCATGAACAAGAAAGAGTATTGGTGGAAGCTCACGATGGGATTGTAGGAGGTCATTATGGATGGAGCGTGACTTCCAAGAAGATACTTAAGGTTGGAATATGGTGGCCAACAATGCATGGTGATGCCACAGACTATGATAAGAGATGCGACGTATGTCAAAGGATAGGAAAACCATCGCGGAGGGATAAAATGCCACTACTGCCTCAATTGACGTTACAAGCCTTTGAAAAATAGGAAGTAGATTTCGTGGGACCCATTTACCCACCAGGAAGAAGAACAGGTGCGAGATACATTGTTACTGCAACTGACTACTTGACCAGATGGGTTGAAGCAGCACCAATAAAGGATTGCACAACTGCGACAACAACGTTATTTCTCTTCGACAACATGGTCAACAGATTGAGGTGCGCAAATATATTGATGAGCGATCAAGGCACACATTTTTTGAATCAAACCATCAGAGCCATGACGAAGTAATTTCAAATACAACATTGTAGGAGTACCCCATATCACCCATAGGAGAATGGCGGAGTGGAGGCGCTGAACAAGATAATGGAGCCTGCTCTCACCAAGGTGTGTAACACAAACCGGGACGACTGGCACTTGAAGATTCCAGCGATATTGTGGGTCTATAGAATGACATGTAAAAGGTTGACAGGCCAGACTCCTTTCAATTTGGTATACATACAAGAAGCAATGATTCCAATGGAATACATTGTCCCTAGTATGTGCATCACAGCAACGACAAGAATGAGCGATGACGGAGGCATTGAAGAAAGATTGGCGCAGCTGTTACATCTTGAAGAGGATCTCCTCATTACAGGATTTCATCAATAGGTATAAAAATATTGAGAGAAGGCCTGGCAGGATCACCACGTAAAAGCGAAACAATTCTAGCGCGGAGACATGGTTCTCCTTTACGACAATAAGTTTGTGAAGCACCCAGGTAAGCTCCAAATGCATTGACTTGGTCCATACATAATCAATTTCATTCCTAACGGAGGTGCAGTGTAGCTGCAAAAGTTAGATGGGACACTATTGATAAATTTAGTGAATGGGAGCCAGCTAAAGCCCTATCGACTGAAAAAAAAAAAAAATTGAGTCGACATGAAAAAAACTATGTACATTGCGAAGTTTGGGAGTGTGTATACAACACTATGTCTGTCGATGGAACAATGACGAAGTTTGAAATAAGCGACGAGGTTTGGGGCCTGTCGACATATAGGGAGGTGTGAACGGGTCAAATCCAGTAATAAATCCAGCAGTTAAGGCGCAATGGATGACGATGCAACTGGATGAAGGCACATTTAATGGCCAATGAGTGCATAGGATTTGGTAATTAATTGATGGAGCATTCGGTAAATCAACGCAATATTTGGTAATCACTGTCCAAAGATTGACAAGATGTACGGTAAGAGGGAAATTGAAGTTATAAATATACACACAGATGGACAGTTCGACTCACTGTGCTTTGCAAGAGTTAGTGAAGAAATTGCAAAAGAAGAGATAGAGCGAAGAGTAATAGTGAAGTTACGAAGTTGCGATTGCACATTTCATCTCCAGCATTAGCACACAAGATATGCCAAGGGTGAGAGCGAGCATCATCCAAGAACAACCAAAAATTTCATCGGCACGGTCATTCAGAAAGAAGAGAAGTGCCATTCATTCGGTGGATACCGACCGAAGGTTAAAGAGGGATACCCGTAGTTTGGCACGGGCAGCCACTGCATCAGGAGAAGCAGACAAATCAAGTGTCGCAGAGGAATAAAGAACAACAAGAGGAGGGCATCACAGCCCAACAATAGAGGACATACCAGGGTATGTGCCGTCACAGAAGGAAGGGGCATCAGCAATCTTCCTGGGGAAGAACGCGAAATACATCGTCAAGGAGTCAACGATACCAAAGGGTGTCCATACCGCCGAAAACACAGTAGAGCGACTGCAAAAAATGCAGTATAGTGTTGAGAAGTTGTCACTGATGTCAATAGTGTAATGACAAGAATGTTTCTAGATGTTATTAATATCAAGGATGCCATTATTGTTATTGATGTCAACACTATAGAGGGAGTTCATTAATGCCAATATTGCAGGAGGAGCATGTTTGACTACTGGTGAAGATGAAAGGAAATAGGTTTTATATTATAGGAATTCATAGAATATCTATTACTATCTTAACCAATGTTGAAAAGGTCATATAAAGAAAAAGATTATGAAGCATTACAAGAAAAGAATGAAGTCCTATTTGAAAAGAAGATTAAAAAAAGAAAGTCTAAAAGAAAGTTAAGGAATGTCAAAAGAAAATTAAAAAGGAAGGTTAAAAAGATTAAAAGAAAAATTACTTGAAAGTGAGGTTGAAATAAAAAGGAAGCTCGGTAAAAGTGGATGAAAAAGTGAAAGAGGTATTTTCCCATGGTATTTAGAAGCCCATAGTATTTACTCATTATATGTGCAAATAGAAAATCAAAAGGATTTAATTAATTTATGGTTGTTGAAATATTAATTATGTTGAAAATGTCAAAATGAAGAGTTACGTAGTTTTTAAAAATTAATAAACAGACACGTGACTTATGTGAAAAGTCATAATCTTTCATATTCAAAAGGTTTTTTACACACACACACACAGATATATGTGTGTGTGTGTGTGTGTGTGAACATTTATTGAAAGAAAAGTGTCTCTCTAGATGTGATTCATAATGTAATATATAAAGATCAAAGTAGCAAAGGAGTCCAGCCATATTAAGAGAATTTGAAGTCAAGACATTTGGTATGAAGTAACCAAAGGAAGAACGGGAGATGCTCGGGGCTTCTTATCAGAAGATCATTTTTTTTATAAGTCAAGAAAGTGTTGAAGGCTTTTAGCTAAAGGTTAAAAGAAGATCATTAATTGAAGAATAGCAAGCAGTCCAAGCAATCATGAATATTATTGAATGAAGCAGACCGTGATGATGACATTTGGTATGTCTATATAGAAAAAAGAGTCGATCATAATGTTGAGATATTGTAACTTCAAAGAATATTATATTTGTATATTATTTATTCCGGAGATGTTCCATACCTCCGATGTGATTATACTATAAATCCGGAGATGTTTATTCCTCCGAGTTGGGTGTGGTAACTAGGGTTATTAGACCCACCATGTGGGGGTCGGCCCAGTTAGTTATAATGGGGTATTTAACCTAATGGTTAAATACGAGCCTACATGTACTTGTGTAAAATACCTATCAGAGTAGTGTATAAATAGAGGAGGTGTGTTCCTCATTTGATACACTCACACACTTGAGGATAGCGCACTTGTGGAGGAGAGGTCTGCTATTGTGGAGGAGGAGATCATGTCTCAGGGTTTCATCTTTGTATATTGCTGGTCATCTATATTGAGGAAGCTTTGCTGGGTTTTCTACCCCATGAGGGTTTCCCAGGATAAATCTCTGTCTCTTGTGTTTATGCTGTGCTTGTTGTTTCTTCAGTGATCCTGTATATGCTATTATTGTGAAATGGAATGTAATGCTGCTATTTTCTATCTTAGCATATTGAATTTTTAACATGGTATCAGAGCTAACCTGAAGGAAGACAAGGTATGGCACTAAAGACACTTGCTTTACTTACGACAATTTGAAGGTTAGGGTTTTACATAGCAAAAACCAGTCATTGTAGAACTTTAGCTATAAATCCGTTTTGGCGAATTTTTAGGATCTGAAATTGTTACAGGACGAAGTTCAAATCTCCAGGTACCTTGTGTCCAAAGGACAACCTCTAATTCGTTGTACTTTGTGATTTATGATCTGTACAATATAGGGTTTCTGCCTCTTCCAGATCTGAGTCAAAATCAGGTGACCTTGGGAAAAAGGTCATAACTTGGGCTAGGAAGCTCCAAATGAAATTTCATGAAAAATGACAGGTAGTACACAGACTGTACTTTCTCAGAAAACTTTTTCAGAGGCTGAAGTTGAACCAGTGACACGTGGCACGCCGTACAAGTTCGCTCTCCTGTATTATCCCATAAACAGGTCACGTTGCGACATTTGGCATAACTCTCTCTCAGAAAATCCAATTGAGGTCAGACCTGTTAGGATGGAAAGATAACAGGCCGAGCTATCTCAGAAAACTTTTTCAGAGGCCGAAGGTCAAACAGTGACACGTGGCACGCCGTACAAGTTCGCTCTCCTGTATTTTCCCAAAACAGGTCACGTTGCGACATTTGGCATAACTCTCTCTCAGAACATCCAATTGAGGTCAGACCTGTCAGGATGGAAAGCTAACAGGTCAGTATATCTCAGAAAACTTTTTCAGACCCTGTGGATCAAAAATTTCAGAGTTACACCAGAAACAATCAGGTACATATTTATGTCAAAACAGAATTATTTTTTGGTACCTTCATTCATGGCTTCCGGAATTTAGGGCTTTGAAGAAAGTTGGAATTTTTGTAATCGGAGACCACGGCTGGATGCTACTCATCAAAATAGAAATTTAGAGACCAAGATCAGAATTTTTGGTTGGGCAGAAGACCGGGCTTGATTAGACCCTAGTTCGGGACTTTGATCAGAAAAGTGGAAAATTAGGGCTTCTGTAAAAATGGGAATTTTTGAAATCTGTGACCACGGCTGGAAGATCCTCAGAAAAATAAAAGCTTAGAGCTTTGGATCAAACCTTTTGATGGGGAAAAAGAGTGGGCTTCATCAAACCCCAGTTCAGGGTCACGTCCAGTGAATCCGAAAGTTTCAAAGGCAAAATTGAGGAGTAAAACTTTGCAGTTTTCAAATTCTGAATATACCAGTTTGATCAGCTCATCAAGGCGCATATTTCTATCCTTTCAGAAGTTTGAAATTCAAAGTTTGATTTTTTGGGTTTCTCTGACAAACCCATATCCAGCTCCAGGTCCAGTTCTTGCAAATCAAGTGGATTGGGTTAATCCTAGAAGAAGATGGATTGGTCACCTGCATAAGTGAAGAAGTTCCTGTCTCAGGGGGAGATGAGGATAAGGCCTTACATAAGAAGAATACAAGCGATCTCGACAGGTATGACTCATCGAGGTATGTTTCGATATTTGTCCATGATTAAGTTTATGGTATGTTTGTCTTCAGTTTATTACAGTTAGTACAATTTTGATTTTAGATTTGTCGTATAACCTTAACAAAATTATGAATGCATGATAGAAGATATTCATTGGTTAGGGTGTTGACACTTATGATTGTACTAATGCATTATGATGTTGTGTGAGGTTGATGTTGTCTGCTAACAAGATACAGGTACATCACAAAAGACAAATCAGGTTCCATGACCATGAAAACATGAAGACAAAGACTCATCCATAATATTTGTTCTACTTACGAGGTATGTATGACTTTGTTATATTATGCTTAACCTATGAGACATGCAGGTTCTAGCTCAGGATCTCTAAATCATTGAAGAGATTGTTTAGGTATGTTGTACATAACCAAGTAGGTATACTAATCCAGGTATGTTTCCCATGAATCTTACCTTGTGTTAGGATCCCTTATATAAGTATACTTGGAATGATTGGTTATGCTTATTCATAAAGTTAGTAATCAAGGGATTATGCATATTATATCTTTTATCTTGATTGATGATATGCATGAGTAAAAGAAGACTTCCCTGAAATCTTGAATACTAATGTTTATTAATCATGACTATACATTTTCAAGATTATGTTTTTAGAATATACTAATGAGTGTATGTTTGTGTATGAGATCATGAGGATGACTCTTGAGCATGCACAGTGGTACAGAATGAATAGAAGTTCAAAAGACATACAGAAGATCAATCGGGAGGAAGCCACACAAACATAAAAGATAAGTATTTGAGTTGTTATTTGAAATAGTAATGATATTGCCTGTAATAGGTTGTATGCATATTTGTATTCCTATAATATATCATGCTGAGTGTAAATATTCATAGAACATTGAACAATATACTACTAATATGCATATGATTGGTAAGTTGGACAAACATTCCATTGTTGCTTGTCTAGAATGAAACCTCTTTGCTGACATGCTGAGAGTTGTGCACACTCTCGATAGTATGTTCTGGTAGAGATGGAAGGCATCTAGATAGCCACTGTATGCATACAGGATATGGGAAAGTGTTGTGCCAAAGTATTGGTCAAAATAGTTGCATCACTATGTAAATGATATCTGTATGCATAATAGGTTATCATGTCAATATGATTTGATGATTATGAAGTATTACTAATCATGTACTTAATTTTGATTTGTAGGAAAGGTCATGAAGAATGATGGACACCATACAAGTGGTGGATGTTCAAACAAGAAGATTTACAAATCAAACAAAATATAGAAGGCTCATGGCTAGAAGATTCTCTTAGAAAGGGGAAGAGAATCACGACAAGATGTTTGCTCCAAGTATGGTGTAATCAAAGAAGAAGTGTGATTTAGGTTCTGTATGGGTACCTAGGATCGATAATAAATTGGTAAGCTTAATGATCACCATGGGTGATGTGGATCTTAAACCTTTGCTACAAGGTTGAATATGATTTCTATACACATATGACATGGATGCAAGAAGGAACTCACCACAGAGTTCGAATAATATTGAGGCTCATATCAGTAGACCCATCTATCGAGAGATGGCACAGATAGATATGCAGAAAATCATTCAATGCAGAGTGTGAATGATGTTCAGTCACAAAGGGAGAATTGACAGTTTCTTAATAAGCTTGGGCTTTACCAAAAGTAAAGTTGTTTCTAACCTTTACCTTAAGGCTATGGATCATACTATTATTATAATATCTTTCTTATAGGGAATGAGAAACAGATCATGAAAAGAAAGAAGAAGATGGCTGCAGAAATGAAAAATGAAAGATCTCAGATTGATGCATTACTTCCTAAGTCTGGAAGTATGGAAAGGCTTAGAAGGAATCTTTCTCAACCAGGGAAAGTGTGCTGAGAAATATTAAAAGGAATTGATGTGTTGGAATGGCCACTCTCATGAATTCCAACTTGAAGTTCTTAGCAGATGACTCATTAGAGTTAGTGGATATAACTCTGAACAGACAAATTATTGGGCCTTTGATATATCTAACATATACTAGGTTAGATATATGCTTTGTTATGAACACCTTGAGTCAGTATCTAGTGGAAACTAGATGTGCTTACCTGATAGTTGCAAAGCATGTGATGAGGCACATAAAGGACACGATAGAATTTGATCTATGCTATCTTGAAGATCATGACTTCAGATGGCTATTCAGATTCTGATTGGGCAGGAAGTGTTTCAGACAGGAAGAACACATCGAGAGGATGTTATTGTCTGGGATTAGCCATGATCTCGTGGTTTAGCTGGAAGCAGTCTAGTGTGGCTCTCAGCACAAGCGGAATATATGGCTGTTTGCTTTGCTAGTTGTGAAGAAGTTTGGCTTCAGGATTGTTTGACTTAGAGATAGAACCAACTGTGATCCTATGTGACAAATAGAGTTGTATCAAGATGACATAGAATCTAGTGTTCCATGATAAGTCAAAGAAGATAGGGATCTAACAAGATTTGACGCAGGAAGGAACTATAAAGTTTGAATTTGTAACAGGTTACCAATGTACTAACCAAACCTTTGTCTTGAGTGTACTTCCGAGACAAGCTTGGTGTAGTTCAAAAGGACCCTCCTCGAAAGGGGGAGTAGTATAGTCAATGATGATGAGATTGTCTCATCATACAACAAGGTTGATGTTGAGGTAACCTGTTCTCTACACCTAGGTACTTAGAAATATTTAGATTTAGGACTCTTATACTTAGAATACTTAGTTTTACTTTTACATGCTTTTGATGTTAGATGTATTAGTAAGAATACATACTTTTGATGACACATGTATTGATTAATGTACTTGTATGGTTGAGGATACTTGTACTTGTATTGATGAGAATACATGTGGGGATTGTATCATCCTTGAACACATGTTCTAAAGTGAGCCGTAGATGTATGGTCTCCGAAAATGAAGTCCTTAGTGGACAGGTAGGGATTGGATCATCCCTGGACTTTAAGTCCTAAAGAGAGCCGTAGATGTGAGGTCTCCGAGAATGAAGTCCTTAGAGGACAGTTGAGGGGATTGGATCATCCCTGGACTTTCAGTCCTAAAGAGAGCCGTAGACGTGAGGTCTCCGAGAATGAAGTCCTTAGAGGACAGTTGAGGGGATTGGATCATCCCTGGACTTTCAGTCCTAAAGAGAGCCGTAGACGTGAGGTCTCCGAGAATGAAGTCCTTAGAGGACAGTTGAGGGGATTGGATCATCCCTGGACTTTCAGTCCTAAAGAGAGCCGTAGACGTGAGGTATCCGAGAATGAAGTCCTTAGAGGACAGTTGAGGGGATTGGATCATCCCTGGACTTTTAGTCCTAAAGAGAGCCGTAGACGTGAGGTCTCCGAGAATGAAGTCCTTAGAGGACAGTTGAGGGGATTGGATCATCCCTGGACTTTCAGTCCTAAAGAGAGCCGTAGACGTGAGGTCTCTAAGAATGAAGTCCTTAGAGGACAGTTGAGGGGATTGGATCATCCCTGGACTTTCAGTCCTAAAGAGAGCCGTAGACGTGAGGTCTCCGAGAATAAAGTGATGGGGATTGCATCATCCCGGAACTGCTAAGTTCAAAATGTACGTGATGGGGATTGCATCATCCCGGAACTGATAGTTCAAAATGTACGTGATGGGGATTGCATCATCCCGGAACTGATAGTTCAAAATGTACGTGATGGGGATTGCATCATCCCGGAACTGATAGTTCAAAATGTACGTGATGGGGATTGCATCATCCCGGAACTGATAGTTCAAAATGTACGTGATGGGGATTGCATCATCCCGGAACTGATAGTTCAAAATGTACGTGATGGGGATTGCATCATCCCGGAACTGATAGTTCAAAATGTACGTGATGGGGATTGCATCATCCCGGAACTGATAGTTCAAAATGTACGTGATGGGGATTGCATCATCCCGGAACTGATAGTTCAAAATGTACGTGATAGGGATTGCATCATCCCGGAACTGCTAGTTCAAAATGTACGTGATGGGGATTGTATCATCCCCGGACTTCGGTCCCTGAATTGATCCGTAGACGAATGGTCTCCGAGAAAGTGATTTTATTGATGATGTGGTTACTTGTATCGGTAGGATACTTGTATTGATGATATGGTTACTTGTATCAGTAGGATACTTGTATTGATGATGTGGTTACTTGTATCGGTAGGATACTTGTATTGATGATGTGATCACTTGTATCGGTAGGATACTTGTATTGATGATGTGGTTACTTGTATCGGTAGGATACTTGTATTGATGATGTGATCACTTGTATCGGTATGGATACTTGTATTGATGATGTGGTTACTTGTATCGGTATGGATACTTGTATTGATGATGTGGTTACTTGTATCGGTAGGATACTTGTATTGATGATATGATTACTTGTATCGGTATGGATACTTGTATTGATGATGTGGTTACTTGTATTGGCATGAATACTTGTACTAATGATCGTGTGATGACGATGCTGATGATCGTGAGATGACGATGCTGATGATCGTGTGATGACGATACTGATGATCATGTGATAACAATGTTGATGATCGTGTGATGACGATGTTGATGATCGTGTGATAACAATGTTGATGATCGTGAGATGACGATGCTGATAATCGTGTGATGACGATGCTGATGATCGTGTGATAACGATGCTGATGATCGTGTGATGACGATGCTGATGATCGTGTGATGACGATGCTGATGATCGTGAGATGACGATGCTGATGATCGTGTGATGACAATGCTAATGATCGTGTGATGACGATGTTGATGATCGTGAGATGACGATGCTGATGATCGTGTGATGACGATGTTGATGATCGTGTGATGACGATGCTGATGATCGTGAGATGATGATGCTGATGATCGTGTATCGTGAGGATCCAGATGATGATATTGTTGTAGCTGTTCAAGTGCTACAGAAGATAAAGACTCAATACTGAAGATGTCGATGTTCCAGTATTGAAGATGTTCCAGTAACTGCTTGAGTTACTAATGATGTTGAGAAAGCTTCCAATGATTTATAGATGTATCATGTATGATGTTGATGACTCCTTGCTCGTGCAGATGTTGTTATAATATCCTTCTCGTTAAGGGGGAGTGTTGAGATATTGTAACTTCAAAGAATATTATATTTGTATATTATTTATTCCGGAGATGTTCCATACCTCCGATGTGATTATACTATAAATCCGGAGATGTTTATTCCTCCGAGTTGGGTGTGGTAACTAGGGTTATTAGACCCACCATGTGGGGGTCGGCCCAGTTAGTTATAATGGGGTATTTAACCTAATGGTTAAATACGAGCCTACATGTACTTGTGTAAAATACCTATCAGAGTAGTGTATAAATAGAGGAGGTGTGTTCCTCATTTGATACACTCACACACTTGAGGATAGCGCACTTGTGGAGGAGAGGTCTGCTATTGTGGAGGAGGAGATCATGTCTCAGGTTTTCATCTTTGTATATTGCTGGTCATCTATATTGAGGAAGCTTTGCTGGGTTTTCTACCCCATGAGGGTTTCCCAGGATAAATCTCTGTCTCTTGTGTTTATGCTGTGCTTGTTGTTTCTTCAGTGATCCTGTATATGCTATTATTGTGAAATGGAATGTAATGCTGCTATTTTCTGTCTTAGCATATTGAATTTTTAACACATAAAGAGCATATGAGGAGTTCAAAAGTGTGCAGAACGTAATTATCTTCAACAGAAAGTACAGAATTTATTGAAGTGTTTTAGCAGAATATGAGAAGATGGGTAATAGGATATCCCATCAGTTGCAGCTAATAAAACATAGGGTGGTAGGGTGGTGCTAGAGCAGTTTGGTGCCTGCAAAAGGGAGTAGGTGCTTCCTTGTCAGTCGTAGCTGACTAAATAGGGGGTCGTAGCCTCCTACCAGTTGGTGCTGGTGAAAAAGGGTATGGGTGCATCCTGATCATTTGTTGTTGATCTAAAGAAACATCTTCTTCTATTGTATAATGTAAAAACAAGTTTTTCATATAATAGAAAAGTGTTGGTGGTTTACCTTATTGGGTTCCACGATAAAATCATGTGTTCATCTAAGTTTATTGTTTATTGAATAATTAATATGTGTGCTTAATGTCAATTGGAATTAAAAAAGTAAAAAGTAGGCAATACTAATTCACTCCCCCCTCTCAGTATTGCTAAATATTCCAACAATTGGTATCAAAGAAAGGTTATTTTAAGAGCAGTCTAACAAACTGAAAGGAAGATCCAATTAAGAACACATGGATGAACAAAATATTTACACTGTGAATGGAACTCCAATACTTGGAAAAGAAGAATACATATTTTGGAGTACAAGATTGGAAAGTCATCTAAAGGTATTGGGATATGATGTTTGGAATTCAGTGATCACTGATTACTTCCCACCAAAAAGAGTAAGGACTCCAGCTCAAAAGTGTTAGGATATTCCTATACTCCATCCTAGTCCTACTAGCTTTTCAGTCATTTTCATTTTCAGTCTATTAGGGTTTGCATGCATTCCAGTCATCAGTCCCAACACCTAGCCCTCAGTTAGCTAGCCCCAGGAGCTTCTTCCTTATCAGTTCCATCCCTCCTAGTTCCTAGTGCGCCCTCCTTTCAACTACTGCATGAGAGAGGCGCACTTCTTCACCTACCAGTCCATTTATGTTCAGTTAACAAGAGTTCTCTCCCTGATTTTAGGCTTGACTCACTCTTAACTAACCTTATCACTCTTATGAACCTCCAGTGTGACTAGATAGCTTGTTCTGACTCCAATTATCTCCATGAGCATGCTCCACTGAGCCTCCTTCACTACATTAGAGCTTCCATGTGCCAGTTACACCTACCACATTCAGTTAGACTTAGTTTGACTTTTGGTTGAATATTACTTGTGCATTGATGACTTCACTGATGATGAGTTGGACTCCTAGTTATGATTGATGACACTCCACTGATTATGGATCTATCCATGTAGGCTAATTCGAATCACACCTAGTGTATTCGAATCCTAAGCATTGTATATTTACCTTTTTACTATTCAGATTAATGTAACATGTGTAATTATTCTGCCTCTATCTGAGCTACTTTGGATCTATGTTCTTCTGCTCTATTCTTCTTCTGTCATTCCTAAATTATTTCATTGTGAGGTTTACATCATCTCTTTGGATCTACTGTGAGCATTTTCACATGGTTTTAGAGCCATTTGAGAGTATATTCTACCTCCATTCTTGAGAGTTTTTTGCAGGTATTTCGAAGTTCCAGTATTTGCAGCAACAGTAACAGCAATTTCTTTTTGCACTCGTTCCAACAATCAAGATGAGCAATTCGAATGCTCCTTCTCCTCCTATAATTCTCACTCCCTTCAATTACTTCGAATGGAAGAGTAGGATGAAAGTACTCTTGAAGTTGAGAGGGTTTTCTCGAATAGTTGAGGAAAAAGACGCCATACCACATACATTTGTAGAGAGAACCGTGCATCTAAATAAAATGGATGAAGCCTTTAGATTCATATGCCTTAATATGTCTGAAGATCTATTGTTTCATGTTGAAGGATTGAAGTCTCCAAATGATTTATGGACAAAATTGGAGAGTCTATTTGGCAAACAAGATGGGCTAAGAGGCCACATTCTCGAAAATGAATTGGTTGCCTTACAACCTAGCAATTTTGAGAGCATTCAATAATTCTTCTCAAAATTTCACAAATTGGTTTTACAATGCAAGCATTGTGGCATCACTAAAAGTGATGAGAAATTGGTGCTCTCGATTTTGAGCAAACTTGGATCTCAATTTTTTGTCTTTATATCTACCTTCCATTCTGGGCAAATGTCAATCCCTGGATGGAATTTTCCCACCTTAGATGTATTTGCTAAAGGTCTCACTCAAGAAGAGGACAAATTGATTCAAATGGGTGCCATCAAGGTCTCCAAAGATCTAGCTCTTATACCTGGAGAAGCAAGTGGAGTGAATGCAAAAGGGAGGCAAAAAGACAAGGATAAGAAGGCTCCTAAATCCAAAAATGACAAACACAAGAGACCTAACTGCTCCTACTGCAAGAGAGGAAACCATCCTGAGAAAGCTTGCATGCATAAGAAAATAGACCTACTAACCAAGCTTCCTGAACAAAACAAAATTGTTGTTCCAAAAGAAACAAAGATGCCTGATTTTGGAAGTGGATCTGATGATTGCCATGCATTGATGGCTGGTTTTTCAAAGTCAAAATCCCTCCTCATAGATTCTGGAGCCTCCAACCACATGGTTACCTCTGAAGAATATTTTTCCTCTTTAGATCTCAAAGATGGGCCTACTATTCACATGGGAGACAACTCTCAGATTTCTGCCAAAGGATTGGGTACAATACATATGGAGCATGGTAAGTTCAAAAATGTTTTATTTGTTCCTTCTCTAACAGCTAATTTGTTATCAGTATATCAGATGACTCATACAGGATCACCAAAGCAAGTAACTTTTGGTCCAAACACAGTAGAGATTACGGAGATCTCCACTGGAAAGATTATAGCGAATGGGGTTGCTAATCATGCCTCTAAGGCATATGATTTCTCACACTTCATGCCCTTCTCTCTAACTATTCCTTCAGATTATGTTCAAGATCAGAGTGAATCCTCTTCTGATGAAGAAGAAGATCAAGATTTTGATGTTGAGATCATAGTTCAAGAAGATTCAGATCCAGAACCAATACATATTCTCAGTCCAGATTCAAGGTCAATATGGGCTCACACAGTCCTTGCTACTACTGAGAACACAGTTGAGGATTCATTTGTTAACAAAACTACCAGAATTTACTTCAATTTGATCTAGGATCTTAACTGAGAGAACAACATGTACAGCATATCAATCATGGACACAATAATGCAAGCATACAAGAGACACAGAGTTTACTTAGGGAAAACCTTAAAGGTGAAAAACCTCAATAACTTCCTCAGAGATAGATAGAGCAATGATACAACCCAAGCATAAGAGATAGGCATCTCCTAGCAGCAGCTTCTCCTCCTCCACAAGTGCGACACTCTCCAAAGAGTGTGTGAGAGAATATAATGATCAAATAGAGTACCTCCCACACTCTATTTATACTTGACTTGACTTTCCTAATAACCTTTACTAGGTCGGCCTCAACTTAACCACATAACAGAATGCTGACTGGGCCGACACCCAATAGGGTGGTCTAATAACCCTTTGACCCACATGAACGACCCCCCAATAGGGTGGTCTAATAACCCTTCGACCCACATGACTTATACAGGGCCGACCCCAATAAGGTGGTCTAATAACCCATCAAGTATAAGTTACGACACTTACAATATAAATGAAGACACTTCCGTGTAGAGGAATAATAACATATCTATAGGAATACAAACACTTCCATATAGAGGAATAATACCATCTCTATAGGAGTACAATATACATATATGAAATACATTCTGAAGTTACATATACATCAACACTCTCTCTTAACTAGGAAGGTATTTCTCGACACAGGTCTTCTAGCACAAGTCTTCTTCTCTAGATCATCATCACTGGATAATCGTCATCGATTCATCGTCATCGCCACTGCTGCTTCTATCTCAATCAATCTCTGAATCTACTCATCATAGGAAGTTATATAGAGCTAGTCCTTTTTCATACTGGATGTAGGCCCACCACCTGCATGTCTTCATCATCACTGGACATGCTACGGAATCCTCAGGACTTATTACATGTGTCACAAAACCTCGAAAGAGCATCCCAAGCTGTTATGAGTACACAACTCCGACCTATAGGATCTCCTAGTATCTTTTACATGTGACAATCACAAAACCTTAAAAGGGTGTCTTTCCAAGCAAGAACCCTGAAGCGCATCTGAGGCCTTTTTCATCTTGTCCAGATCTCTAGGTTTGATTACATGTGACTCCTACCACAAAACCTTAAAAGGGTGTCTTGCCAAGCAAGAACCCTAAAGAGCATCTGAGGCCTTTTTCATCCTGTCCAGATCTCCAGGTCTGATTACATGTGGTCATGGCAATGCCTCGAAAGAGCATATGAGGCTTTTTTCATCCTGTCCAGATCTCCCAGGTCTACTTACATGCCATAGGAAAATGCCTCGAAAGAGCATCTGAGGCCTTTTTCATCCTGTCTAGATCTCCCAGATCTACTTACATGTCCTCCTAGAGCAATGCCTCGAAAGAGCATCTGAGGCCTTTTTTGTCCTGTCCAGATCTCCCAGGTCTACTTACATGCTCATCTGCACAACCTGTCCACGGCCACAGAGTATCAACCTGATACTCACCATACATCATCTTGATGTACACATGATCATCTTGATCATCAACACTGCATCATCCTGCTGCATGTCATCTGGAGCAACATCCTGAAGCTCGTCATCCATGATCATCCAGATCATACAATCCATCCACCTGATGCATACACAGTATCTTCCTGATACATATCATCATACATGATCTACCTGATCATACAATGTATCCACCTGACACACATACAAATACATGATCCACCTAATCATACTTGATACATATCAACATACATGATCTACCTGATCATACAAGGTATCCACCTAATACATCTACAGATACATACTCATGATCCAATTGATCATACCCAGCATCCAACATGATGCGTATATACATATACATATAAATGATCCAACTGATCATATCCAGCATCCAACATGATGCATACATACATATAAATGATCCAACTGATCATATCCAGCATCTAACATGATGCATACATACATATAAATGATCCAACTGATCATATCCAACATCCAACATGATGCATACATACATACATATAAATGATCCAACTGATCATATCCAGCATCCAACATGATGCATACATACAGAGTAGTAACTGGAGCATCGTCCTAATGTTCATCATCTAGCGCTTATCTCCACAACCATGGAAGGATCCTCCTCTCACCATGCTCGGAATGGCTCCTGCAAATGTGTCCATCACTTCTTCGTCAAAGTGTCATCAATATGAAAAACACCAAGCCTCTCTCTGAAGTACTCGAACTTCACTCTGACTAGTGGTTTCGTCAGCACAACTGCAACCTGCTCATCCATCGCAACATACAAGACCTTCACTGCTCCTTTCTACACCATATCCCTAATATAGTGATAGTTGATCTAAATGTGTTTCGACCTGTCGTGGAACACCGAATTCTCAGACATATTCACACAACTTTGGTTTTCACAAAAGATACCAGTAGCCTCCAGCGGGAGATCAAATAACTCAGATAGTAGCTTCCGGAGCCATACTGCCTCACAACTAACCGAACAAGCTGCAACATACTCTACTTCGGTTGTACTCAGTGCTACGCAGGACTGCTTCCTGCTAAGCCAAGAGATCACACCTGATCCCATACTGAAGCAGCACCCAGAAGTGCTCTTCCTATCTTCAGCACTGCCTGCCCAATCTGAATCAACATAGCCCTCTAGGTTAAACTTTTGATTCACATCATAATTGAGCCCATAATCAATTGTACCCTTCAGGTACCTCATAATATGTTTTACAGCAACCAGGTGAGCATCTCTCGGATCCATCAGGAACTGGCTCAATATACTCACCGCAAAGTAAATATCTTGTCTCGTGTTCGTCAGCTACATCAAGGACCCAATCATCTGACAATACACAGTGACATCAACCGGATCAGATGAAGCATCCAACAGAAGCTTCAGGTTCGATGCCATAGGTGTCGCCATGGCCTTCCAATCCATCATCCCAAACCTCTTCAGGATCTCTTCTGCATACTTCCCTTATCCAAGGAAGATTCCATCTGCACTCTGCCATAGCTCCATGCCTAGGAAATAGTGCATCATCCCCAAGTCCTTCGTCTCAAACTCGGCAGTAAGCTTCCTCTTGGTATTGGCAATCAATCCTAACCTGTTACAAACAAGTCATCCACATACAAGAGTAGTAGACTGTGAGACAGTGAAGAGGAAGTGCAGTGGATTTGCTACAGGTTGTATCCCTACATTTTTTGGATGGTATAATAATAAGGACTGGAAATTTCAATGTGGACATAGCCCATCGTAGGTAAACCACAATATATTGGTGTCTCTCTTGTAATGTGTCTGTGTGATTATATTTGCATTTATGTTTGTTATTGCTCTGCGATCCTGTTTTTCTAACACCAACAATATTCCCCAACTGGAAGAAAGAATTCCATCTCCATGTGGATGCATCATCAGTAGTGCTGGGAGTGATATTGGCCCAACTAGGAGAAGGGTCGATTGACCACCCGATCCCATTTGCGAGAAGGAAGTTGTCCACTGCAGAGAACAATTATACGACGATGAAGAGAAGGCCTCGAGATGGTATACGCACTGCAGAAATTCCAACACTACCTACTTGGAGGACATTTCAAAATGTTTACTAACCACTCCGCATTAAAATGCTTAGTTAATAAGCCTGTGTTGGGAGAGAAGATCTGTTGATGGTTTCCGCTATTCCAAGAGTTTGATTTTGAAATAATTGTGAAACCAAGGCGATTGAATGCAGGACCTGATCACCTGTCAATGATTGAATTAGGTGAAGAACCAAGGATCATTTATGAAGGCTTTCCCAATTTGCATCTATTCCAGATTGGAATGGTCGATGACCATTACAAATAGATTATTCAGTTCTTGGCTACAAGAAGAGCACCGGAGGAGTTCACAACTAGTCAGTAGACGCAACTAGTCATTATGGCTGCTAATTTTCAACTAATTGCAGGACAAATCTACAAGATGGGACCAGATGAACTTCTTCCTCGATGTGTCCTTCGACATGAACAAGAAAGAGTATTGGTGGAAGCTCACGATGGGATCGTAGGAGGTCATTATGGATGGAGCGCGACTTCCAGGAAGATACTTAGGGTTGGAATATGGTGGCCAACAATGCATGGTGATTCCACAGACTATGCTAAGAGATGCGACATATGTCAAAGAATAGGAAAACCATCGTGGAGGGATGAAATGCCACTAGTGCCTCAATTGATGTTACAAGCCTTTGAAAAATGGGAAGTAGATTTTGTGGGACCCATTTACCCACCAGGAAGAAGAACAGGTGCGAGATACATTGTTACTACAACTGACTACTTGACTAGATGGGTTGAAGGAGCACCAGTAAACGATTGCATAGCTGCGACAACAACGCAATTTCTCTTCGAAAATGTGGTCACCAGATTCAGGTGTGCAAAGATATTGATGAGCGATCAAGGCACACATTTTTTCAATCAAACCATCAGAGCCATGATGAAGTAATTTCAAATACAACATTGTAGGAGTATCCCATATCACCCACAGGAGAATGGCGCAGTGGAGGCGCTGAACAAGATATTGGAGCATGCTCTCACCAAGGTGTGTAACACAAACTCGGACGACTGGAACTTGAAGATTCCAACGGTATTGTGGGTCTATAGAATGACATAAAAAAGGTTGACAGGCCAAACTCCTTTCAATTTGGTATACATACAAGAAGCAATGATTCCAATGGAATACATTGTCCCTAGTATGCGCATCACAACAGCGACAGGAATGAGCAATGATGGAGTCATTGAAGAAATATTGGCACAGCTATTACAGCTTGAAGAGGATCTCCTCATCATAGGATTTCATCAATAGGTATAAAAATATCGAGAGAAGGCCTGGCATGATCACCACGTAAAAGCGAAACAATTCTAGCACGGAGACATGATTCTCCTTTACGACAATAAGTTTGCGAAGCACCGAGGTAAGCTCCGGATGCATTGACTTGGTCCATACATGATCAATTTCATTACTAACGGAGGTGCAGTTCAGCTGCAAAAGTTAGATGGGACACTATTGACAGATTTAGTGAATGGAAGCCGGCTAAAGCCCTATCGACTGAAAAAATAAAATAAAATTAAATTAAATTAAATTAAAAATAAAATAAAATTAAAAGTAAAATAAAATTAAAATAATAAAATTTAAAAATTTAAAAAATAATAATAAAATTAAATAAAAATAAAAATTAAATAAAAATAAAAATTAAATAAAAAAATAAAAAATTAAATAAAAAAAATAAAAAATTAAATAAAAAAAATAAAAAATTAAATAAAAAAAATAAAAAATAAAAAAATAAAAAAAATAAAAATAAAATAAAAATAAAAATAAAAAAATAAAATTTGAGTCGACATGAAAAAAAAAACTATGTACATTGCGAAGTTTGGGAGTGTGTATACAACACTATGTCTGTCGATGGAACAATGACGAAGTTTGAAATAAGCGACGAGGTTTGGGGCCTGTCGACATCTAGGGAGGTGTGAACGGGTCAAATCTAGTAATAAATCCAACAGTTAAGGCGCGACGGAAGAGGATGCAAGTGGATGAAGGCACATTTAATGGCCAATGAGTGCATAGGATTTGGTAATTAATCGATGGAGCATTAGGTAAATCGACGCAGTATTTGGTAATCATTTTCAAAGATTAACAAGATGTACGGTAAGCGGTAAATTGAAGTTATAAATATACACACAGATGGACAGTTCGACTCACTGTGCGTTGCGAGAGTTAGTGAAGAAATTGTTGAAGAAGAGTTAGAGCGAAGAGTAGCAGTGAAGTTAGGAAGTTGCGATGGCACATTTCATCTCCAGCATTAGCACACAAGATATTCCAAGGGTGAGAGCGAGCATCATCCAAGAACAACTGAAAATTGCATCGACACAGTCATTCAGAAAGAAGAGAAGTGCCAGTCGGTCAGTGGATACCGATTGAAGGTTAAAGAGGGATACCCGTAGTTCAGCACGGGCAGCTACTGCATCAGGAGAAGCGAACACATCAGGTGTCGCAGAGGAATAAAGAAAAACAAGAGGAGGGGATCACGGCCCAACACTAGAGGACATACCAGGGTATGTGTCGTCGCAGAAGGAAGGGGCACCAGCAATCTGTCTGGGGAAGAATGTGAAATACACCGTCAAGGAGCCAACGATACCAAAGGGTGTCCATACCGCCGAAAACACAGTAGAGCAACTGCAAAAAATGCAGTATAGTGTTGAGACGTTGTCACTGATGTCAATAGTGTAATGGCAAGAATGTTTCTAAATGCAATTAATATCAAGGATGCCATTATTTTTATTGATGTCAACACTATAGAGGGATTTCATTAATGCCAATATTGCAGGAGGAGCATGTTTGACTAATGGTGAAGATGAAAGGAAATAGGTTTTATATTATCTATTACTATCTTAACCAATGTTGAAAAGGTCATATAAAGAAAAATATTATGAAGCATTACAAGAAAAGAATGAAGTCCTATTTGAAAATAAAAATTTAAAAGAAGATTAAAAAAAGAAAGTCTAAAAGAAAGTTAACAAATGTCAAAAGAAAATTAAAAAGGAAGGTTAAAAAGATTAAAAGAAAAATTACTTGAAAGTGAGGTTGAAATAAAAAGGAAGTTCGGTAAAAGTGGATGAAAAAGTGAAAGAGGTATTTTCCCATGGTATTTAGAAGCCCATGGTATTTACTCATTATATGTGCAAATAGAAAATAAAAAGGATTTAATTAATTTATGGTTGTTGAAATATTAATTATGTTGAAAATGTCGAAATGAAGAGTTACGTAGTTTTTGAAATAAATAAGCACACACGTGACTTATGTGAAAAGTCATAATATTTTATATTCAAAAGGTTTTTTACACACACACACACAGATATATATATATGTGTGAACATATATTGAAAGAAAAGTGTCTCTCTAGATGTGATTCATAATATAATATATAAATATCAAAGTAGCAAAGGAGTCCAGCCATATTAAGAGATTTTGAAGTCAAGAAGTTTGGTATGAAGTAACCAAAAGAAGAAAGGCAGATGCTCGGGGCTTCTTATCAGAAGATCATTTTTTTAGAAGTCAAGAAAGTGTTGAAGGCTTTTAGATAAAGGTTAAAAGAAGATCATTAATTGAAGAATAGCAAGCAATCCAAGCAATCATGAAGATTATTGAATGAAGCAGACCGTGATGATGACATTTGGTATGTCTATATAGCAAAAAGAGTCAATCATAAAGAGCATATGAGGAGTTCAAAAGTGTGCAGAACGTAATTATCTTCAATAGAAAGTAGAGAATTTATTGAAGTGTTTTAGTAGAATATGAAAAGACGGGGAATAGGATATCCCATCAGTCGCAGCTGATAAATCATAGGGTGGTAGGATGGTGCTAGGGCAGTTTGGTGCCTGCAAAAGGGAGTAGGTGTTTTCTTGTCAATCGTAGCTGACTAAATAGGGGGTCGTAGCCTCCTACCAGTTGGTGCTGGTGAAAAAGGGTATGGGTGCATCCTGATCATTTTTTGTTGAGCTAAAGAAACATCTTCTTCTATTGTATAATGTAACAAAAAGTTTTGCATATAATAGAAAAGTGTGGGTGGTTTACCTTATTGGGTTCCACGATAAAATCATGTGTTCATCTAAGTTTATTGTTTATTGAATAATTAATATGTGTGCTTAATATCAATTGGAATTAAAAAGTAAAATGTAGGCAATATTGATTCACTCCCCCCTCTCAATATTGCTAAATATTCCAACAATTGGTATCAGAGAAAGGTTATTTAAAGAGCAGTCTAACAAATTGAAAGGAAGATCCAATTAAGCACACATGGATGAACAAAATATTTACACTGTGAATGGAACTCCAATACTTGGAAAAGAAGAATACATATTTTGGAGTACAAGATTGGAAAGTCATCTGAAGGTATTGGGATACGATGTTTAGAATTCAGTGATCACCGATTACTTCCCACCAAAAAGAGTAAGGACTCCAACTCAAAAGAGTTAGGATATTCCTATACTCCATCCTAGTCCTACTAGCTTTTCAGTCATTTTCATTTTCAGTCTTTTAGGGTTTGCATTCACCTTTAGGGTTTGCATGCATTCTAGGGTTAGCATGCATTTTGCATGCATTCCAGTCATCAGTCCCAGCACCTAGCCCTCAGTTAGCTAGCCTCGGGAGCTTCTTCCTTATCAGTTTCAGCCCTCCTAGTGCCTAGTGCACCCTCCTTTCACCTATTGCATGAGAGAGGCGCACTTCTTCACCTACCAGTCCAGTTATGTTCAGTTAACAAGAGTTCTCTCCCTGATTTTAGGCTTGACTCACTCTTAACTGACCTTATCACTCCGATGGACCTCCAGTATGACTAGATAGCTTGTTCTGACTCCAGTTAGCTCCATGAGAGCCCTCCACTGAGCCTCCATCACTACATTAGTGCTTCCATGTGCCAGTTACACCTACCACATTCAGTTAGACTCAGTTTGACTTCTGGTTGACTATTACTTGTGCATTGATGACTTCACTGATGATGAGTTGGACTCCTAGTTATGACTTGATGACACTCCACTTATTATGGATCTGTCCATGTAGGCTAATTCGAATCACACCTAGTTTATTCAAATCCTGAGCATTGTATATTTAGCTTTTTACTATTCAGATTAATGTAACGTGTGTAATTATTCTACCTCTATCTAAGCTACTTTGGATCTATGCTCTTCTGCTCTATTCTTCTTCTGTCATTCCTAAATTCTTTCATTGTGAGGTTTACATCATCTCTTTGGATATACTGTGAGTAGTTTCACATGGTATTAGAGCCATTTGAGAGTATATTCTACCTCCATTCTTGAGAGTTTTTTACAGGTATTTCGAAGTTCCAGTAGCTACAGCAATAGTATCAGCAGTTTCTTTTTGCACTCGTTCCAGCAATCAAGATGAGCAATTCGAATGCTCCTTCTCTTCCTATAATTCTCACTCCCTTCAATTACTTCGAATGGAAGAGTAGGATTAAAGTACTCTTGAAGTTGAGAGGGTTTTCTAGAATAGTTGAGGAAAAAGATGCCATACCACATATAGTTGTAGAGAGAACCAAGCATCTAAATAAAATGGATGAAGCCTTTGGATTTATATGCCTTAATATGTCTGAAGATCTATTGTTTCATGTTGAAGGATTGAAGTCTCCAAATGAGTTATGGACAAAATTGGATAGTCTGTTTGGAAAACAAGATGGGCTAATAGGCCACATTCTCAAAAATGAATTGGTTGCCTTACAACCTAGCAATTTCGAGAGCATTCAATAATTCTTCTCAAAATTTCACAAATTGGTTTTACAATGCAAGCATTGTGGCATCACTAAAAGTGATGAGCAAATGGTGCTCTCCATTTTTAGCAAACTTGGATCTCAATATTTTGTCTTTGTATCTACCTTCCATTCTGGGCGAATGTCAATCCCTGGATGGAAGTTTCCCACCTTAGATGTCTTTGCTAAAGCTCTCACTCAAGAAGAGGACAAATTGATTCAAATGGGTGCCATCAAGGTCTCCAAAGATCTATCTCTTCTAGCTGGAGAAGCAAATGGAGAAAATGAAAAAGGGAGGCAAAAAGACAAGGATAAGAAGGCTTATAAATCCAAAAATGACAAACACAAGAGACCTAATTGCTCCTACTGCAAGAGAGGAAACCATCCTAAGAAAGCTTGCATGCACAAGAAAATAGACCTACTAACCAATCTTCTTGAACAAAACAAAATTGTTGTTCCAAAAGAAGCAATGATGCCTGATTCTGGAAGTGGATCTGATGATTCCCATGCATTGATGTCTAGTTTTTCAAAGTCAAAAGCCCACCTCATAGATTCTGGAGCCTCCAACCACATGTTTGCCTCTGAAGAATCTTTTTCCTCTTTAGATCTCAAAGATGGGCCTACTATTCACATGGGAGACAACTCTCAGATTTCATCCAAAGGATTGGGTACAGTACATATGGAGCATGGTAAGATCAAAAATGTTTTATTTATTCCTTCTCTAACAGCTAATTTGTTATCAGTATATCAGATGACTCATACAGGATCACCAAAGCAAGTAACTTTTGGTCCAAACACAATAGAGATTACAGAGATATCCACTGGAAAGATTATAGCAAATGGGGTTGCTAATCATGCCTCTAAGGCATATTATTTCTCACACTTCATGCCCTATTCTCTGACTATTGCTTCAGATTCTGATCAAGATCAGAGTGAATCCTCTTCTGATGAAGAAGAAGATCAAGATTTTGATGTTGAGATCATAGTTCAAGAAGATTCAGATCCAGAACTAACACATATTCTCAGTCCAGATTCAAGGTCAATATGGGTTCACACAGTCCTTGCTACTACTGAGAACACAGTTGAGGATTCATCTGTTCATAGAACTACCATACTTCGGCATCGTGCCAACCTTGCATTATGCCATCTACCTCTCCATGAGAGATGCGACATGATGATGGGGTTCTCTCTTCCATCACTTGGGAAGACTCCTCATGTTTCATTCGCTCTAGTTGTAGAAAGAATTCATGAGAGGCTTGCTTCATCCAATACATCCTCTACACAGTGGAAGGCACATCAGAAGACTAGATCCACATCTAGCACTTGTTTTGGCATCCTACAGGGGATCAACTTGTCAATTTTTTTGTAGAATTTTTCACTGATGAAAGCTTCCTTCTTTTCATCTTAGTATGATGGTTCTTTGAGTTATTTACTGTTCTTTTGAGGGGGGGTATTTTTCCCATGAATTTTTCCCCATTTCCTCGGTTTATGGACAGTTCTTTATTTTACTATCTTATTTGATTGTATGGGTGACCTTTGGTCCTAGTTACTAGGGCCCAGGATGGACTAAGGGGGGGTGTTAAGATATTCCTATACTCCATCCTAGTCCTACTAGCTTTTCAATCATTTTCATTTTCAATCTTTTAGGGTTTGCATGCACCTTTAGGGTTTGCATGCATTCTAGTCATCAGTCCCAGCACCTAGCCCTCAGTTAGCTAGCCCCTGGAGCTTCTTCCTGATCAGTTTCATCCCTCCTACTGCCTAGTGCACCCTCCTTTCACCTACTGCATGAGAGAGGCGCACTTCTTCACCTACGAGTCCAGTTATGTTCAATTAACAAGAGTTCTCTCCCTGATTTTAGTCTTGACTCACTCTTAACTAACCTTATCACTCTGATGGACCTCCAGTGTGACTAGATAGCCTCTTCTGACTCTAGTTATCTCCATGAGCGCTCTCCACTAAGCCTCCTTCACTACATTAGTGCTTCCATGTGATAGTTACACCTACCACATTCAGTTAGACTCAGTTTGACTTCTGGTTGACTATTACTTGTGCATTGATGACTTCACTGATGATGAGTTGGACTCCTAGTTATGACTTGATGACACTCCACTGATTATGGATCTGTCCATGCAGGCTAATTCGGATCACACCTAGTGTATTTGAATCCTAAGCATTGTATATTTACCTTTTTACTATTCAGATTAATGTAACATGTGTAATTATTCTGCCTCTATCTGAGCTCCTTTGGATCTATGTTCTTCTGCTCTATTATTATTCTTTCATTCCTAAATTATTTCATTGTGAGGTTTACATCATCTCTTTGTATCTACTATGAGCATTTTCACAAAAAGAAAGCCAAGAAAAGTAACTCAATGGAAATGAATACAATCCTGGATGGATTACCTAATGATGTCAAAGAGAAGATAGATGAATGTAACTCTCGAAAGGAACTTTGGGACAAGATAAAAGACCTCTACTCAGATGAGAAGTCAAATGAATCATATCAATCAGAACAAAGTTCAATCTACAACAATTATAGTGATAAAGGTTCTTTTGAAGAAGACTCAAACATCGAAGCAGAATTCAATCTTGAAGTTGAGCTTGAGTGTACTTTGGATGAATTGAGAAGATATAAACAAAGGTGTAAACAACTAAAGGATCTCATGTTGGAGCAAAGGAAGAAACAAGGATCAAAGAAGAAATAACTTGAGAAAATCATAGTTGAATTTAGAATCCAAGTCCAACTGGATCAAGAGAGATTGGAATCCTTGGAACGATCTCTTAATAAGGAGCAACAAAAGGTTGATAAGCTCAAACATTAGCTGCTAGAAAGTGAGGAAGAAAATCAGACCTTAAAAAGACAAATAATGTCCTCACAAGAGGAGCTACACAGTTCAAGACAACAAGCATCCATTAGCATGGAAGAAGCCAAGAATTTAAAACAAGAAGTTGTTGGATGCAAGGATCAACTAAAGACTGTTGAAAAGTTCAAGAAAGGAACTGAAGCCCTTGATTAAGTTCTCAGTCTACAAAGATTTCCCTCGAACAAATCTAGCCTTGGATATGACCAAGTACACATGGTTAAAGGATCAAGTCCTATTACTCATATTGAAGTAGAAGATGACAAGTGTTGTGATGATATCTCCAAAGAAACAACCATGCAGCAGAAGAACTACAAGAAAGAAAACCTATGTGATCAGAAATTTTCCCATCCCCATTTGAAGGACTTCAGAAGGAATGATAATGAAATAACTATTACAAGCAAGAAGACCAAAGATACCCTAGGTATCAAAGTGCATTCTATGGCTATTTCTATTGTTGTAGCATGTTTGGTCATAAGGCTGCAAGATGTAGAAACTATAAAAGGATAGTTCAAAATGTGGAATGCTATAAATGTCATAAGCTTGGACACATTGCACGACACTGCAACATGAAGTGGGTTCTTAAGAAGAACATGAAAGAAAGGCTATCTATTAGGCATGAATACAATCACACCATGGTTTGGAGAAGAAAACAAGTTAAGATTGAAAATGAACATCATGAACTTTCCTTGAGTGCTCAAGGCATTGGTTTGAGTTGTTGATTGATTATGTGCTGGAAAGTGTGCTTTGAAGAAGGAAGACTATTATCAGATAAAAGAGCAAATGATAATCATGAGTGAACCATATTGTCAAAGATCAAGAAATATTGTGGTTCCACATTTACATCAAATATGGAATTCGTGGTAAAGGAGTTTGGAGATTCAATCTGACTTTAGGACATACCTTCAGCATTCAAATACCCATCTTGGAATACAGTTATCTGTTACTATATTAACCACTGGGGTCTAGCCGATTTACGAGTTCTCTCAGCTTATTCTACCAAGGGAAATGCTTAAATGTATTGACGTCAACTAATCATGCAGTTATGTTATTGTTGTTCAATGACTCCGAAAGATTGAGTTATGAAGACATAAAATCTCAATTGAAGTTACCTGATGAAAAACTGGAAGATGTTGTTGAAATAATGGGAGATTTAGTTACCAAATAGAACTAGCATAGCATCGAGGGGAAGGGCAAGAGGTCATCGATGAGCAAGATTTGTTATTTTCCAAAGGAAGGGACAACCATGGATTATTATTTTGCATACATCAAGGACCATTTCATTGTTATATAATTGGATGATATGAGAATTTTTTATAGAAAAACAAAAGCAGCACCAGACGGATTGGATGGAGGTGTTAGTTTTTCATAATTTACTTCAATCTGATCTAGGATCTTAACTGAGAGAAAAACATGTACAGCATATCTATAGCATATAAATCATGGACACAATAATGCAAGCACATAAGAGACACAGAGTTTACTTAGGGAAAACCTTAAAGGTGAAAATATTCAATAACTTCCTCAGAGATAGATAGAGCAATGATACAACCCAAGCATAAGAGATAGACATCTCCTAGCAGTAGCTTCTCCTCCTCCACAAGTGCGCCACTCTCCAAAGAGTGTGTGAGAGAATAGAATGATCAAATAGAGTGCCTCCCACACTCTATTTATACTTGACTTGACTTGCCTAATAACCTTTACTAGGTCGGCCTCAACTTAACCACATAACACAATGCTGACTAGGGCGACACCCAATAGGGTGGTCTAATAATCCTTTGACCCACATGGCCGACCCCCCAATAGGGTGGTCTAATAACCCTTCGACCCACATGACTTATATAGGGTCGACCCCAACAAGGTGGTCTAATAACCCATCAAGTATAAGTTACGACACTTCCGTATAGAGGAATAATAACATCTCTATAGGAATACAAACACTTATGTATACAGGAATAATACCATCTCTATAGGAGTACAATATACATATATGAAATACATTCCAAAGTTACATATACATCAACACTCCCTCTTAACTAGGAAGGTATTTCTCGACACAGGTCTTCTAGCACAAGTCTTCTTCTCTAGATCATCATCACTGGATAATCGTCATCGAGTCATCGTCATCATCACTGATGCTTCTATCTCAATCAATCTTTGAATCTACTCATCATAGGAAGTTCTACAGAGCCAGTCCTTTTTCATACTGGATGTAGGCCCACCACCTGCAGGTCTTCATCATCACTGGCCATGCTGTGGAATCCTTAGGACTTATTACGTGCGTCACAAAACCTCGAAAGAGCATCCCAGGATGTTACAAGTACACAACTCTGACCTATAAGATCTCCCAGGATCTTTTACATGTGACAATCACAAAACCTTAAAAGGGTGTCTTGCCAAGCAAGAACCCTAAAGAGCATTTGAGGCCTTTTTCATCCTGTCCAGATCTCCAGGTCTGATTACATGTGACTCCTACTACAAAACTTTAAAAGGGTGTTTTGCCAAGCAAGAACCCTAAAGAGCATCTAAGGCCTTTTTCATCCTGTCTAGATCTCAAGGTCTGATTACATGTGGTCATGGTAATGCCTCGAAAGAGCATCTGAGGCATTTTTCATCCTATCCAGATCTCCCAGTTCTACTTACATGCCATAGGGAAATGCCTCGAAAGAGCATTTGAGTCCTTTTTCATCATGTCCAAATCTCCCAGGTCTACTTACATGTCCTCCCAGAGCAATGCCTCGAAAGAGCATTTGAGGCATTTTTCATCCTGTCCAGATCTCCCAGGTCTACTTACATGCTCATCTGCACAACCTATCCACAACCACAGAGTATCAACCTGATACTCACCATACATCATCCTGATGTACACATGATCATCCTGATCATCAACACTGCATCATCCTGCTGCATGTCATCTGGAGCAACATCCTGAAACTCGTCGTCCATGATCATTCTGATCATACAATGCATCCACCTGATGAATACACATTATCTTCCTGATACATATAATCACACATGATCTACCTGATCATACAATGTATCCACCTGATACACATACAAATACATGATCCACCTTATCATACCTGATACATATCAACATACATGATCTACCTGATCATACAATGTATCCACCTGATACATCTACAGATACATACACATGATCCAACTGATCATATCCAGCATCCAACATGATGCGTATATACATATACATATAAATGATCCAACTGATCATATCCAGCATCCAACATGATGCATACATACATATAAATGATCCAGCTGATCATATCCAGCATCCAACATGATGCATACATACATACATATAAATGATCCAACTGATCATATACAGCATCCAACATGATGCATACATACAAAGCAATAACTGGAGCATCGTCCTAATGCTCATCATCTAGCGCTTATATCCACAGCCATGGAAGGATCCTCCTCTCACCATGCTCGGAATGGTTCCTGCATATGTGTCCATCACTTCTTCCTCAAAGTGTCATCAATATGAAGAACACCAAGCCTCTCTCTGAAGTACTCGAACTTCACTCTGGCTAGTGGTTTCGTAAGCACATCTGCAACCTGCTCATCCATCGCAACATACAAGAGCTTCACTGCTCCTTTCTACACCATATCCCTGATATAGTGATATTTGATCTCAGTGTGTTTCGATCTGTTGTGGAACATCAGGTTCTCAGACAGCTTCACATAACTCTGGTTTTCACAAAAGATACCAGTAGCCTCCAGCGGGAGATCAAATAACTCAGATAGTAGCTTCCGGAGCCATACTACCTCACAGCTAGCCGAACAAGCTGCAACATACTCTGCTTCGGCTGTACTCAGTGCTACGCATGACTGCTTCCTGCTAAACCAAGATAACACACCTGATCCCATACTGAAGCAGCACCCAAAAGTTCTCTTCCTATCTTCAGCACTTCCTGCCCAATCTAAATCAACATAACCCTCTAGGTTAAACTTTTGATTCGCATCATACTTGAGCCCATAATCAATTGTACCCTTCAGGTACCTCAGAATATGCTTTACAGAAACCAAGTGAACATCTCTCGGATCCGTCAGGAACTGGCTCAATGTGCTCACCGCAAAGCAAATATCTGGTCTCGTGTTTGTCAGGTACATCAAGGACCCAATCATCTGACAATACACAGTGACATCAACCGGATCAGATGAAGCACCACACAGAAGCTTCAAGTTTGATGCCATAGGTGTGGCCATGTCCTTGCAGTCCATCATCCCGAACCTCTTCAGGATCTCTACTACAAACTTCCCTTGTCCAAGGAAGATCCCATCTGCACTCTACCACACCTCCATGCCTAGAAAATAGTGCATCATCCCCAAGTCCTTCATGTCAAACTCGGCAGCAAGCTTCCGCTGCATGTCGGAAATCAATATATCATCACCTGTAACAAACAGGTCATCCAAATACAAAAGTAGTATCACTAGATTGCCTTCCTCAACCTTGTAGTAAAGGTTGGAATCCGCTTTACTCTTGGTAAAGCCCAAACTGGATAGAAAGCTGTCTATCCTACCATACCAAGTTCTGCACATATATGACTCTCTGTCATGTGTCTCAAAACCAAGTGGATGCTCCACATACACTTCCTCCTCGACTACACCATTCAAGAAAGCTGACTTGAAATCCATCTGGTGTATCTTCCATTTCATCACTGCATCCAGAGCAAGTACTGATCTAATGGAAGTGGTTCTAGCCACAAGAGAAAAAGTCTCTTCATAATCACTTCCTCCTTATGGTAGAAGCCACGAGCTACAACCTCGCTTTGTATTTCTCCATGCTACCATTTGCAGCATGCTTGATCTTATAGATCCACTTCGAAGTCATGGAAGACTTCTCTTATGGTCTGGAACCACATCCCAACCATCATTCTTCATGATCGATGGATCATGGCATTCTTCCATTACTTCATACCAGATCCTGGGAACTTCAATATCTTCAATAGATATCTTTGTTGCTGGAACAAATGTTGTAGTCCTTCTTTTGTAGGTCCTCGTATACGATCTTTCCTACAAAACACGTTAAATTGCATGATTAGAAACTTCTCATAGTTTTCAGAACAAATTCTTACACATAAAGAAATATGTCATACAGTCATGCAATTATTTTAGCCAATGCTTCAACACAACATTCATCCATATCCTGTAACTTTCTAGATGCCTTCCATTCTCTACCAGAACATTGTTAAGAGTTTGCACTACTCCCAACATGTCAGCAAAAAGGTTTCATTCTAAATAAGTAGCAATGGAATGTTGTACAATGCCATAGGTCACTTACCCATTACATGCATATTAGTAGTATGATGTTCATTAATGCAATTATTCTAATATGCCAAAATACACAGGCTAAGTCTAGGAACATAAGCATATACATCATTGAACAACATTATTTAAACAAACAAATATGTAAGAAATGACAATTCAAATACTTATCTTTGTTTGGTTGTTGCATGGACTCCCTCTAAATCTTTGCAACTCCATTCTGATGTGGATTGTGAGAAGCGGTCGACTCCCTCTGAATATCTGCATCCTTGCAGAAACTACTGGAGTGTGCTCCATCTTGATCTTTGCTTCCTGGATTACCTGTCCTTGAACTTTTATCCATCCTTTATCACTATACATGCTTACAAGTATCATTATTGTGATATCCTCGAGATCTCATACATAATCATACATTTATTAGTATATTCTCAATACTATCAAAACACAATAATCTTAAGCGTGTATAGTCATGATCATTTCAAACAGAAATAATAAGCATTAGTATTCAAGGGCTCTTATGGTTATTCATATCATAAATTAAAGTAAGAAACATAATATGCCTAAACCTATGATTACTCAAACCTATACTTTCATGACTCTTTTGGTTAGTCATATGATCAATTAAGGTAAGAAACATAATATGCATACACCCATGATTATCCAAACCTATGAATAATCATTATCAATCATGCCATGTATACTTATATGAGAGATCCTATCACAAGGTAGGATTCTAACTTGATATAGAAAAAAACATACCTGGATTAGTATGTTAGTTAGTTATGTCTAACATACCCACATGATGTCTTCTTGTTTTCTTCAATGACTTGTGCTAGTAACTTGCATATCTCATAAGTTAACCATTATAGAACCAAGTTATACATACCTCGTAAATAGATCTTCTAAGTGATCCATGACAATGGATGAATCTTTGTCTTCATGTCACCATGATCGTATGTTCTTGAACTAGAACATGATTTGTCTTTCTTGGTGTACCTTTCATGTTAGCGGACAACATAAACCTCGTACAACACCATAATGCATTAGTACAATCATAAGTGTCAATGCCCTAATCAATGAATATCTTCTATCATGCATTCATAATTTTATTAAGGTGATACGACAAGTCTAAAGTTAATCAAGATTGTACTAACCTTAATGAAGATAAACATACCATAAACTTAATCATGAACAGATCTCGAAACATACCTAGATAAGTCATACCTGTCAAGATTGCTTGTAATCTTCTTATGTAAGGCCTTAGCCTTATCTCCCTCTGAAACTGGAACTTCTTCACTTATGCAGGTGACCAATCCATTTTCTTCTAGGATTAACCCAATCCACTTGATTTGCAGAAACTGGATTTGGAGTTGGATTAGGTTTTGTCGAGGAAATCCTAAAAATTCAAACTTTGAATTTCAAACTTCTGAAAGGATAGAAAGATGCACCTTGATGAGTTGATCAACTTGGTATACTCAGAATTTGAAAACTGCAAAGTTTCACCCCTCAAAATTGCCTTTGAAACTTCTGGATCTTCTAGACAGGATCCTGAACTAGGGTTTGATAAAGCCCACCCTTATGCCCAACCAAAAGGTTCGATCCAAAGCTCTAAACTTTGATTTTTCTGAGAAGCTTCCAGCCGTGGTCACAGACTTCAAAAATTCCAACTTTTGCAGAAGCCCTAATTTTTCACTTTTCTGATCAAAGTCCCGAACTAGGGTTTGATCAAGCCCAGCCTTCTACCCAGCCAAAAAATTTGATCTTGGTCTCTAAATTTCGTTTTTTATGAGTAGCATTCAGCCGTGGTCTCTGATTACAAAAAATACCAACTTTTTCCGAAACCCTAATTCTTGGAGCCATGAATGAAGGTGCTCAAAAATAATTATGTTTTGACATAAATATGCACCTGATTGTTTCTGGTGTAACTCTGAACTTTCCAGTCCACAAGATCTTAAACTTTTTACTGTGGTATACTGACCTGTTGTCTTTCCAACCCCATACATCTTACCTCAAATTGATTCTCTGAAAGAGAGTTATGCCAAGTTTCACAACGTGACCTGTTTATGGGATAAAACAAGAGAGCGAACTTATACGTCATGCCACGTGTCACTGGTTCAGTTTCTGCCTCTTAAAAAGTTACCTAAGAAATTAAAGTCCGTGCACTACCTTTCAATTTTTACGAAATTTCATTTGGATCTTCCTAGCCCAAGTTATGACCTTTTTTCGTAGGTCACTTGTTTATGACTCAAATCTGGAAGAGGCGGAAACCTTAGATTGTATAAATCATAAAACACACATTACAACGAATTAGAAGTTTTCCTTTGGACACAAGGTACATGGGGATCGGATCTTCGACTTGTAAAAGTTTCATATCCTAAAAATTCGCCAAAATGGATTTATAGCGAAAGTTCTACGATGACTGGTTTTTGCTATATCAAGCCCTAGCATCGCAAGTGCAACAAGTGTCATACATGCCAGACCATGCCTTCTTTCAGGCTAGCTCTGATACCATGTTAGATTTTCAGAATTTACTTCAATATGATCTAGAATATTAACTGAGAGAACAACATGTACATCATATCTACAGCATATCAATCATGGACACAATAATGCAAGCACACAAGAGACACAGAGTTTACTTGGGGAAAACCATAAAGGTGAAAAACCCCAATAACTTCCTCAGAGATAGATAGAGCAATGATACAACCCAAGCATAAGAGATAGACATCTCCTAGCAGCAGCTTCTCCTCCTCCACAAGTGCTCCACTCTCCAAAGAGTGTGTGAGAGAATAGAATAATAAAATAGAGTGCCTCCCGCACTCTATTTATACTTGACTTGACTTGCCTAATAACCTTTACTAGGTTGGCATCAACTTAACCACATAACACAATGCTGATTGGGCCGACACCCAATAGGGTGGTCTAATAACCCTTTGACCCACATGGCCGATCCCCCAATAGGGTGGTCTGATAACCCTTCGACCCACATGACTTATACAAGGCTGACCCCAACAAGGTGGTCTAATAACCCATCAAGTATAAGTTACGACACTTACAATATAAATGACAACACTTCCATATAGAGGAATAATAACATCTCTATAGGAATACAAACACTTCCATATAGAGGAATAATACCATCTCTATAGGAGTACAATATACATATATAAAATACATTCTGAAGTTACATATACATCAACAAGAGGAAGAATATGAAATACATTTTCCTCCAAAAATTAGTAAAAGAAATGCCTTAGAAACCACTAGAGACTCCGAGGGGAACTTAAAGGACATAAACTCAAAAAAAGGAAGTTCGTTGAGATCAGTAGTATTTCTTATTCGTCATGCACGCGAGGCAAGTATGACCAGAGTAGCCTCGTTAAAAACTGTGGCTATTAAACAGTCACCTTCCACTGGGACGGCGTCATACGACAATTAAAACAAGGCCACAAAAATTATATTAATAAACCAAAAGTCCAACCGGAACTATTTTTCCATCTGCAATCAATATGATGTGCCATTAGAACTGATTAAAAAACACAGAGATGTATTCATAATCCCGCGTTATTGGATCCTAACTGGGCACAGATCAAAGTGAAACTAAGTTCTCATACCCACAGGCGTAGGAACTTCAAGCCGGAGGCCAAAATAACACAAGTTCGGGCCTTAGGAGGGAAAAATTCAGACAACCTTGAACTGACGGTGGACGGAACATCAAGCATGTTGGGTTCATTTAATCCTGTAAGTTCATGACGGCAAAGATTTATGTGTCCCTGAAGACATAGACTTAGGCCCTGAGTACGCCCTTCTCGACCCAATTGTAGAAGCACCGGAATACGAAGACAAGGCGCATGAACGATTTCCTAAGGGTTTCAAACTAGGATTAGCTAATTTCATGCACGGACTTGTCATGAACTGCTCTGATATCGTTTACCTCCAATCACATAATTGAAATACCTTTATTAAAATCTCTCCTTAAACGATGAATCTGACCTCTTTCACAGAGAAATTCTCTTAATGATTCATTCCCTCGATTTGATTACACATGAAGCTTCGAAAATTACATAAACATGTGTTGTACGAGTTACTTATGTTACACGACATGCAGCTGAAAGAGATTTTATTGAAGAAATATTTGCAGCACTATGTAACTTGATCTATAGGAACTTTGTTGGGTCAAGGATACATGAAGTGTTTGATTTCTGTCTTATTGATTTGAGGATGAATGCTAGAACTTATGGCAACTTACTAGAGATTTTTGCTTTAGATATGAAACATCTATGGGGAAAGATACAAAAGATAGGTAAGGAGATGGTTCTTCTGGCAGATAAGCTCTTAGAACTTTCTCAGATTATTTACCAAAAAGAGGTGGCATCTTTGCTTGAGCAAAAATAAAACTGCCGAAAGTTCTAAGTCTGGTAGAGAAAAGACAACCATGGATTCGAAATTAGTGGATCAAGATGAACAACCTGAGCAGATAAGTGAGCAGAATCACATCAGTAGACAAGAAGGCACATGAAAATCTTGATCCTAGCTGGAATGTACAAATTAGTCGTAAATACATCTCGGGAAGTGTTGACGTGTCTAGCAGAGGCAGCGAACAGGACAAATATCTCTCAACTACCTGTGTTAGGGATTCATGCAGTTAAACCAGAAGAGAGTTGTTGTTGGATCGAACTAAGAGAGTCCTCTTCACTGAGTTGTAACCAAAAATGGAACTGAGGTGTAATAAAATCTTTGTTGAGCAAAGCTAGACTAGTGCTGAAGTAATGAACTGAAAGCGTTGTCGTGACTGCTGTAGATGATGGAATATTATTAGATTGCTGGAATATTATTAGATTGCGTAATGCTGTACAAACAAAAGAGGCGTCTAGTGAAAGGTGATGAAAGAGGTTTTGGCAAAATGTTGTCGAAAAAGGATTTGGAGAGTGCACTAGAGTTCAAGGCTATGGAGAAGCTTGGTGTGGTATTATTTTAAAACTTGAAATGTGGAGAAAAGCGTGAACAGACGGGAAATTAAAAGCCAGCGAAATAAAGACACTAATCACCACCCTACACAACACGGATGGCTGTAGCAACAAAATAACTTACTGAATCATAAATCATGGTGACATGAGTGATTGTGTAAAAAAAAAGATGATTGTGAAGCTGCAAATACTGGAAGCTTTCATGGTTTCTCTTGTGCAGTAAACCTTGCAGCAGTTTGATTTCAAGCGCCAAAATTGTTGTCACTGGTGTGTATGTGAATGTGCAAAGACTGTAGCCTACTATTGCTGCCGTTGATATCTATAAAAGAAAAGAATGCTCTGAAACTCGGGGTCATACAACAAATTTATGCACAACGTTCTTCCTCAGGAGTCAGCAAAGAGGACAAAATAAATTCAAATCGAAGACTGCAGCGATAATTTCGGCCTTCTCGTGTGTGCATATCTTCAGCTCTCTCTATATTTCGAGAAGATAAAATTAGAAGGCTAGAATCTATTGAGGATAGTTGATTGTCAGCGGATGCATATCTCTTTTAGGAGAAAAATGCTTTATCTGAAGAGATTCAGCTTATTCGAGATAGACACAAAGTATTTTCCACTTGAAATTCTGAAAATGGATGTTGTATTTGATACTGTCGTCTACTCTTCTCTTAATGATGAAACAAAAGAGAAAGTGGCCATTAGAAAGTCCACTAAAAACTTTGAAAAAAAAAATGGCCTTCAGACTCTACGTGAGATCAGGCTCCTTCACCAACTTAAACATGAGAATATCACCAATCTCAAGGACATATTGAAGCCAGCTGACAGATATGGTTTCAATGATTTGTATATCGTATAAGACCTCATGGACTGCAAGCCGATTATAAGAAGCGACATCGTAGTGCAAGTCCTCAGAACCGCAAAATGAATGGATAAAGATGCATTGGAAGGAGAGCATTTTGGTGGCTGAGATGAAGAAAGAAAATAAAGAAAGGACAGAGTGCTACATAAGTTTGAAGCATGAAATAGAAGCTCAAGCCGAGGGGGAGAAGTTTTAGTTTCATTTTAGTATCAGAAATCAGAAGATATAATATTGTCACGGGGAGAGATTTCATTAAGGGGATTTTTCCTTTGCCATTGATGTCAAAGGGAGGGAGAAAACTCTATGAAGCACATCGATAGGGGGAGGTATGATAGTGTGTTGTCATTAATGACAAAGGGCGAGATTGTTGAGAAGTTGTTATTGATGTCAACAGTCTAATGACAAGAACGTTTCTAAATGCTATTAATATCAAGGATGCCATTATTGTTATTGATGTCAACACTACAGAGGGAGTTCATTAATGCCAACATTACAGAAGGAGCATGTTTTGACTAATATTGAATATGAAAGGAAATAGTTTTTATATTATCGGAATTCATAGAATATCTATTACTATCTGAACGAATGTTGAAAAGATGATATAAAGAAAAAGATTTCGAAGCATTACAAGAAAATAATGAAGTCCTATTTGAAAAGAAAAAATTAAAAAAAGATTAAAAAAATAAAGTTAACGAATGTCAAAAGAAAATTAAAAATGAAGGTTAAAAAGATTAAAAGAAAAATTACTTGAAAGTGAGGTTGAAATAAAAAGGAAGTTCGGTAAAAGTGGATGAAAAAGTGAGAGAGGTATTTTACCATGGTATTTAGAAGCCCATGGTATTTACTCATTATATGTGCAAATAGAAAATAAAAAGGATTTAATTAATTTATGGTTGTTGAAATATTAATTTTGTTTAAAATGCCAAAATGAAGAGTTACGTAGTTTTTGAAAATTAATAAAGAGACATGTGACTTATGTGAAAAGTCATAATATTTTATATTCAAAAGGTTTTTTACACATATATATATACGTGAATATATATTGAAAGAAAAGTGTCTCTCTGGATGTGATTCGTAATGTAATATCTAAAGATCAAAGTAGCAGAGGAGTCCAACCATATTAAGAGATTTTGAAGTCAAGAAGTTTGGTATGAAGTAACCAAAGGAAGAAAGGGAGATGCCCGGGGTTTCTTATCAGAAGATCATTTTTTTAGAAGTCGAGAAAGTGTTGAAGGATTTTAGCTAAAGGTTAAAAGAAGATCATTAATTGAAGAATAGCAAGCAGTCCAAGCAATCATGAAGATTATTGAATGAAGCAGACTGTGATGATGACAGTTGGTATGTCTATATAGCAAAAAGAGTCGACCATAAAGAGCATATGAGGAGTTCAAAAGTGTGCAAAACGTAATTATCTTCAGCAGAAAGTACAGAATTTATTGAAGTGTTTTATCAGAATATGAGAAGACGGGGAATAGGATATCCCATCAGTTGCAGCTGATAAATCCTAGGGTGGCAAGGTGGTGCTAGGGCAGGTTGGGTCCTGCAAAAGGGAGTAGGTGCTTCATTGCCAGTCGTATCTGACTAAATAGGGGATTGTAGCCTCCTATCGGTTGGTGCTGGTGAATAAGGGTGTGGGTGCATCCCGATCATTTGGTGTGGATCTAAAGAAACATATTCTTCTATTGTATAATGTAAAAACAAATTTTGCAGATAATAGAAAAGTGTTGGTGGATTACCTTATTGGGTTCCACGATAAAATCCCATGCTCATCTAAGTTTTTTTTGTATTGAATAATTAATATGTGTGCTTAATATCAATTGGAATTAAAAAGTAAAAAGTAGGCGATACTGATTCACGCCCCCCTCTCAGTATTGCTAGATATTCCAACATATAGCGACCACGAAATTTTGTCGTATCGAGAGTGCGCTAAGGACACACATGCTAAAATAGAGCATGAAGAAAGAGGTCTGATCACCAAAGAGCCAGCGAAGTGGGAATTGGGGGTGGAGAAATCAGGGCTCTTATCTATCATTCACATGTTGCATTTTGAGATATCGACAGAAGGAAATGCATGCATGAAGCAGCTACTGTCCTGCTTTCATGGTAGATATTTGTGGTTGGAAACAAAGATTCCAATCATGGTTGATTTGATTTCGTGGATCACGGGATTACGCAAGGTCGAGGTAGATCCTTCCCAATATTTCCAAGGAAAGGACAATGGAAGGAAGCTTGCTGGGAAGATGAAGACAAAATATGGGGTGGAAAAGAACACCAGAGGTTACCTGATCGACACAATCAATGATCAAGCGATTAGGATTGTAGCAAAGTTGTTGGAAATCAAGCTAGTAAGGAAGGATCGACCAAACAAATGTACATCAGGAGTGATTGCATCCACGGAGAAGTGCGCAATGGGATTTCAAATGAACTGGTCGTTATTTTTGTTGAACGCGTTGATGGAGGACGCGATAGCAACGTAGGAGAAAGGAAATCCATTCACATATTCATGGCTCTTAATATTAATAGAGTTGGTTGGATGGAGGGAACCATTGCACTATCAAGGGATAGAAACAGAATTAGCAAAGGTGTGCCAAGAGGCATGGTACAAGAACCTGTGGGCGTTAAACAACAAAGAAATAAAAACATAAAATAATATCCAATTCTTTATTTATTTAGAATTGTTGAAAATAGATGCGGAAGCAATTTCGTGACTAATAGAAGAAGAAGCTAATAAGTATAGAAGAGTCGCAAGGTTGTTGGTCCAGCCTCAGACGATATTCATTCAAGCGCGATTAGACCCACAGAAGCAATGGATTCCAACGCAATACAAGCTTAGCGACTCAAAACTAGATTCCATCGTGGAGGAATGGCTAGAAGAGTGGAAGGTTCCAGTAGGGAAAGAACAACTGTCAGACCTAGAGGACGAGAAGCCGATGGTTTGGTTGAAGGCACCAAAAGAAACCAAACACTCTGAGGATGAAGGGGAAGGTGCAGAAGAACATTCCCACACCGCAAGTCACGGCGGGGATTCATCGACAACCCCAACAGATTCAAAACTAGAAGTGCAGCGAGAGGAAGAAAGGAAAAAGCACAAGTTTGAGAGAGGTGAGGGGAGTGCAACTGCTGACCTCACCAATGAGGAAATGAACAAGCTAATGGATAAGATAACGACAGAGGCAGAAGAAAACCATGTGAAATTCAAATAGCGTGCAACTGAGTTTTCCCATCAGGTATCGCAACTGCTACAAACATTGACCAATGCAGTGACAGAAACAAGGCTACTGCAAGGAAAAGTGGCTCCAAGTGCGCCAACAAGTAGAGTCGAGGTGGAAATTCGAACATCACATTGGATAATACAAATACTACCTAATGCCATCACTATCGGCAACGAAGACATGGATGTTGCATTGCGACGACATGACTTGATCAACATAGACTTCAACATGTTGCCAATGGTTATGTTGCATCGCACTCATACCACATCAAGTGGTGAAATCAACGACTAGGAAGCTACAGTGCACGATCAAATGGTAAACTACAAACGACAAGTGCATAGCACCAAGGTGGAGGTTCAACGGCTCCAAGAGTAGAAAGATATTATTATGAATGAAACAAGAAAAGCAATTGAGGACAGAAAAAGGTTGGAACATTCCATCTCCATGGCATGCGAAGAAGAAGCACCAAAAATTGATAAAGATATGTAGGCGGAAGCAAAAGCATTAAGGATAGGTGCGGTCATTGCAGAACTATGAAAAGAGAATGAGGAACTACAAACAAGGGTGGTTCCAAGAACACCGCCAGAGAATATTGAAGAGAGGAAGAGCGCGATTGAAGAAGTTGTGACATATATCGCAAAACTAGAGAAAATAGCACAGACAATCATAGAAGATGTAACACAATTTTGGGTAAGACGAACAGTTGCACTAGTTGAACGTGCAACTCGACGAAGCATAAGCGCAAGTTGAGGAATTGAGGGGACCACTTAAGGAGATGCCCCTACTAGCGCAAATGACAAAGGAAATAGATCTGAAAGAACTACAACATTGGGTCAACAAGGGGCACACAAGGCAGTAAAGAAGAACAACGGACTTGGATGACCTCGATACAAAAGCTGAACAGTTTTCGGTCAAAGAAATGGAAGGAATGATGAAGATCAAAGAAGAGTTGGAGAAAGCGCAACAGATAAGTGGTGAACACTCGACAGAACATGATGTAGAATATTGCACAACACTTAAGGCGCTGGAAAAAGAAGTTGTCGGCCAGGTTACGACAACATATGACGACTTCAAGATGCAGGTAAATGAACCTACAGTATCCAACTAAGGTGGCTCGAGGGAGAGCCGCAAGTTTGTATTGGGGGCATTTTGGCACGGGTCCAAAGGGAACAAGTGAGGTACCACCAAGTGACGAAAGGGTCATCGACAGGAAGAAAGGACCGATCATGAAGTATAAAAGACCCAACAAATGCAAAATATTTGGTCAAGTTAGTTAGTAATGGGTCATTTGGACCATTTTGTAACGGCCAAGTAAGTCTATAAATAGGAGTATGATTGTAAGCCTAAGGGAATATTTTGGAGCTATCTATCTTTTTGGGAACGAAGAGAAGCAAGCTATCTTTTGGCATCTTTATTGTTTTGAGTTTGTACTAATTCTGCAATGTATGGAACAATTTGATGGATAATGAGAATGATCGATAGTGCTATATCTCTGTCTCTTTTTGTCTTGTTGTAGTATGAATGAATTCAAGTATCGCATTGTTTTATATTTCAATGAAATTGCAGTTATATTATGTAACACAGATTCCTTAAGCATGCTTTGATAATGTGTTTAATTTGTCAATTGGGAGATCAGAATGTGTTGATGCGAATGCAGATAATGTTTAGGTAGATATAGTTGATAGGTCGATAATGTGAAGTTCTAATGCGAATGTGAATCTATGGATTATATTGTGAATGGGTGTGAGATAATGCATGTCTTCTTACAATTGTGGAAACTTGGTTCCTGCAGCCCCCTTAGACATCTTAGGTGAGACTTCACTCGTTCTGCAGGTGTTGCTAGAAAGGGTAAAACCTTTCTGGGCCAGGTTTTAAGGGAGTCTATGTCAATGTTTGTTGACAACAATGCGAAGTCAACCCCTGTCGATAGAACTGTGTCAACAACGGATATTAGTACTAACATTGGCTTCAACGAGGACAACCTTTTTCTTTGGAAGGGATGAGAACAGTAGACTAGTGCCTTTAATTCCATTGGGTTGTGGAGTCATATATGTCCCTAACTTTTGAAAATCAAATAACAAAGAACATGAGAGGAAAAATGGAAAGTGTAAATAGAACATAACTTCTTAAAAACGGGAAAAGACATATATTACACAAATGATATAGTGGATCATTGTTTGAGCAGGGTAGAGATAAATACTGAAAAAATCATTTCAAAAATATCATGTTTACAAGATTTCCAAAGATTTCACCATTGAGTTGTGCCAGTTCGTAAGTATTATTGTCATGGATTGCAATAACCTTGAATGGGCCCAGCCATAAGTTGTCAAATTTTCCATGTTTAGACCTTTCTTTCCTACTAGCATCCCATTTCAGAACAAGGTCTCCATGTTGAAAGTCCCGAGGTATGGATCTCCGGTCAAAAGTTTCCTTAATATTGTCTTGTTGTATCTTGGTTGTGTCATCGAGCTGCTCCCTAACCTGCTGCATTTCGATTAGTTGATGAATCATTCTCTCCATATCATTTGGTTCCTCATTCTCTTGCTGTAATAGTTTCATCATTGGTAAACACAGCTGAATAGGGAGGACTGTTTATTTTCCATATACAAGTTGGAAAGTGAAGTGCCTATAGCACGTTTGACACTGATTCTATCTTCCCATAATTCAAATTTTAGCTGGGAGTCCCAATACCTTTTATTTTTATCCAAAATATTCTTAATGATGGTCACCAAGATTTTATTAGACGATTCTTCCAAGCCATTTCCCTAGGGGTAATAAGTTGTTGAATGAATTAATTCAATGTTGTATTTTTGGCAGAAACCCATCATTTTGGAGGATTTAAAATCCTGGGCATTGCTGTAATGATCTTTCTGGGGCAACAGAATCTTGCTAAAATATTTTCTTCCAGGAAATTTATTATGAGTGTATCATTAGCATTTCTTGTTGGAATTTCCTCCACCCATTTCGTGAAATAGTCAGTAGCCGTAAGATTCCATCTTTGTTGGCCATTGGAATGGCGGTTTATCTCTCCTATGAAATTGATGCCCCAATGTTGAAATGGTGCCTCTAATCTGATTGGTTTGAGGGGAAATGGTTGGAGCTTCTGTTTTCCAGCAAATATTTCACACTCTCTACATGATCTAACGATATTATTAGAGTTGGTGAACAATGTAGGCCAAAAATATACATCTCTGAGGACCTTATAGGAAGTGGATCTCCATGCATGATGTCCTTCGCACATGCCTTTATGGAATTCTACTATTATGCCTTCAGTTTCTTCCTTAACTACACAATTTAGTAGAATTCTGAGAGGGTATTTCCATAATAGGTATCCATCTAAAATGAAATACTTGATATCCTTCAGTTTAAGAGATCTCATTTTGGATTTATCCAAGTCAGGAGGACAAGTCAAATGTTGGAGGTAGTAAACAATATCCTTGTACCACTCTGAATAGGCAAATTTTTCAGAAATATTGATAGGGAGTTTTTGTTGAATACCTTCTTATTCCATTACGGGGAGTCGATCTAGCAGGTTTATCTCGAGGGCTTGATAGTTTCACTCAGCCATGAGTTTGGATAATCCAAGTTTCCCCTTTACCAGCTTGGTAGGATTTATTTCCATGTCATATTCCTAGATTTTGGAGATCCACTTTTCCCTCCTTCCTTCATCGTCCGGTTGACACAGGATATCTTTGATGGTGCTCCCAGGGACATAGGCGATGATCTTAGAGTGTAATACGTAGTTCTCGAATGACTTAAGAGCTTTGACTAGCACATAAGCCTATTTTTCCATCGTGTTGTGTTTTAGCTCGACATCTCTAAATGATCAGCTAAAAAAGGCGATGGGTTGTTCGTGTCCTTCACAATTTTTCTATAGGAGGACTGTTGCAATGGTGACCTCGAAGGAAAATGAGAATATCAAAAATTCCTTTGTGTAGTCAGGACTAATTAAAACATGTGATTCTCCTAAGGCATCCTTTATCTATTTAAAAGAATGCCTTGCAACTATTGTCCACTTAATCTCAGCATTTTTCCTTAACATGTCAGTGATTTCTTTCATTATTTCAGCAAAGTTGGGAATGAATCTTCATAGAAAGTTTATTTTTCCAATAAAAGAATGTATCTCCTTTTTATTCCTTGGGATATCAATCAATTTTATAGTAGTCACTCTATCAGGATCTATCCTGACTCCATCTTCGAAACAATGTGTCCTAACAACTTTCCCCCTGTCATTGCAAAAAATTATTTTTTAGAATTTAGAGACAAACCAAATTTTCTACATTTCCTGAGGTTTTCTTTAGATGTTGAAGATGATATTCATCTGTTTTTTAGAATATTGTCATATCATCTACATACATAACAATAATCTTGTCCTTTTCTCCGATCAATGTTATATCCATGGCTCTTTGGAATGTTGCCTTGGCATTGATAAGGCCGAAAGGCGTCTTATCATACATGAACGTTCCCCATGGTGTGGTGAAATTCGTCTTTTCCCTATCATCCAGGTGCATGGCAATCTGGTTATAAATTGAAAATCCATCCACCATAGACACTCTAGTTGAACCAACTACTTTCTAAAGAATATCATCCATTTTGGGAAAAGGGTAATTGTCCTTCAAAGAGAATTTATTGAGATTTATGAAGTCAACACATAAACGAATTTATCTGCTTTTCTTTCTGACAGGTACAAGGTTAGCTACCCATTCTGAGTATCTGAGAGGAATAATGATTTTTGCATCAAGTAACTTTCTCACTTCTTTTTCAATTACAGGGAGCAAAATAGGATTCGCCTTCCTTAACTTTTGTTTTACTGGCATAGCATATGGTTTTAGAGGGATTCTTTGTTGTATGATAGTTGTATCATAATTTTTCAAATATTCATACTTCCAAGAGAAAACATCCATGTATTCTAAAAAGAGATCTTTATACCTTTGCCTCTGCTCCATTGTTAGGGATTGTGAAAGCTTGATGAACTTTGGTTCTCCTGGGGTACCAATGTTTACTTCATGCACAACCTCAATGGTCGGTTGTACTACTGGTTTGACCGAGATCTAATTCTTGTCAAATAATTGTTCTAGAGGGACTAGACCCTTATGGATGTAGTTATTATTGAGTTGAAGAATCTTGTGACGAACAATCTGTTGTGTTCATCCAGGGGTTGTTCCCTCTTCTGTCTATAGGATATTTTCCTTTTCATCTTCTTCATCATTGTTTATATTAGTACATGAAAACATGTCCATAAGCTGCAGAAAGCATTTGATCTACTGATCGTCCTCGAAGACTTGCCAATTTTTTACATTGTCGGGAATAGAGGGGCGATAACACATTTCTACTCCATACTTCAACTTCGGTTTCTTGGGAGGTTTAAAAGAGCTAGCTACTTAGGGCCAATGAATCATCCTGTTGGTTGCACTCCCTTGGGACAAAAGTTATATTGAAAGCATCAAAGAAATTCTCAATAAGATCCCAAACAAGATTTTGGTATGCTCTGAGCCTTGGGTGTTTTGTTTGATAAATACTATTGATCTTATTTACAACCAATTTAGAGTATCCAAAGACTACCATCTTAGTGATTTTCAAGTCTTTAGCATCTCGGAGGCCTAGGATGAGGGCCTCATATTCAACAACATTGTTCGTAGTATCAAAATCTAGCTTATAAGACAACCTGATCTCTTCCCCTACTGGTTATGATAGTACTACGCCAGCCCCGGATTCCACGTTGGTCGAGGTTTGAGGCTCCATATTTTGACTATTTTCAGGCTCTATACCTCTTTCATTATCCCTGCATTATTCCTATACCTTTCATTCTGCATATGACTTTGATATAAACATTAACCTAAATCAATGATTAATGGTCTTAAACTTGTCTTTAGCAATTCTCTTGCTTTTAATTGGTTTTGAAGAGCTTTTAATAATAAAAAATATCATTTATAATTAAAAATATGGATTCTTTTACTAACGTTGTTATTCCAGTACCAATGCAACAATAAATGGGTTGATGGATTCATGGAAGTCTTCAAAGATATGGATTATATGAAGGATAGCCAACGCATGATCTGTTTTGAGCAATGAACAATTAAATTAATAAATTGCCTCATCTCATGACACTTTGTGTCATAAGATTGAGGCAGTCAAAAGAAACCGTGATCTTCTCCAACTAAAGCGCAGTTGTTGAAACTAGTTTTCTATTTTAAGTATTCTTTGAAAGCAACGTATATTATGCGATAAATTATATCCTTATCTCAGAACTTTTTGGTTATAGACAGGAGCTCGAATTCTGAGTGTATAAAAAGGCACAAGTTCTAATGAGGAGTATATAATAGGAATAGGAGGATGATGGGGGAATAGATGATAAATAGTGTAGAGAACAGAGCATGATCTATATAGAAGAATGTACTAGATTGTTTGCTGATGGAATAAAACAGAAACACATTGCTTCTTTTTGGTTTTTATATATGTGGTTGGTCGTAATGATGATTTATTGGCATGGATTGATTAGTTAATATTATAATTATCAATGCAACTTGGATAGGAAGGACCCCCTGCCCAAGATTGCAGTGCATCTTAAGGCATGATAGAAGAATGTTGTAGATTCATTTCAGAAGTTCTGGTTGATTTATAGTAATTTGATTTCAGCTATGCTTATGATTCTTAAGTTTTCATTCGATTACAACAATTAAGGAGTGATGAATTCATAGTTGGCAGCTTGAGAGGTTTTAATGTTCTAAATCTAGTTTTCATTTCATAACAGAGTGGGTTATATATCGTTTCAGTTCATTTGAATGAGGTGATTAATCTTTGATATTATGAGGATTGGTTGTTGGTCTATTATCTCTTACATTTGAATAAGTCATTTGACAGTCACAACTGGTTTTAAGAAAAGATTTGGTCTCATAGCAGAATATCAGATTAAGTGATTTGGTGAAATCTGAAAGTAATGATCTAGAATAAGTTCCAAGTTAAGTTGAAAAAGTTCTTATCATGAGAAATCAATGAGATTGGATTTAGACATAAGTTAAACTTGTGAATTCATAATTTTCAATATTTTCTATTCGCATGCTCATGATAGTTCAAAGCTGGATATGGTGAAGTAAGGGTTAAGAAAGGAAGCTGATGAATTATTTTGTACAAGTCAGAGGAAACCAATTCAAACTAGTTGATGGAGTACATGATCAGATTAATGATATTCAAATTTTGTTTCAGTTAAGTTACTTCAAGTGGGATACTTTGAGAACTTCATTCAAATGATAATAGAACAGTAGAATCATTTTTATTTTTCAGAGTTAAACAAGTTGGGTGGTGTGAGGATTTGAAAGTGATATCAAGATAGAGCTACTCCATTCCTATACATACTGTATTGGTGCCTCTAAGATTACCTTCTTGGGTTGACAATTTTATGTCAGTAATCTATGGTGATATATTTTGACTGACATTTTTGGTGTCGTTGTCGGGGAGGTGCTAAAAAGGATTGGATCTTAGTTAGAAAGGGGGAGGAGAAGTTATAATACAGGAGTTAAGAACCTATGCAAGCAATCGGTGTGGTTTCTCCAAAGCCTTGTTTTTCTTTCAAACAAAGTGTGCCTTTACTTCTAACAATGTGATATTTATTTCAAGCAAAATGTGCATTTAATTTCAACAGTGTGAGATTTCCTTCAAGCAATGTGTGCTTTTCAGTCAACAAGTATGGGAATCCTTTTCAATCAAGTCTATTTTCAGTTCAGCAAGGTGTGAAGTTTGCAGAAGTAGTATCAGGATTTATTTTTCAATTAGTGTGTCCAACAAAGTTATGTTTTTAGCAAATTCCCGCCTCTAATGAAAATCATAAAAAACAAGCAATAAGCACTCAAATGGACTCAAGAATTGTAGAAAGAAGGAAGGAATTACTTAAGGATCCTTCTCGTATTTTGGAGGAACTGGAAGAGATATCTGCAGATAAGAAAATAGAGGAAAAATCAGCAGGTCCTGCGGTTGCTTTCCAATATTCATTCCTAATAGAGACTCCACACGACCAAGAACACACATTTGAGCCTAGGATTGACCAATCCCTTCCAAGTTTAGCTCGTGTGTGCAGTCAAGAGCTTGAAGGACGAATATATGAATATCTACAAGATATGGTAGGATAACGTGTGCAAAAAGATATAATTGTTGAACAAAAGGTTTGAGGCATGAAAGATTTGATAGAATATTGGTTTCAATCTGTTTTAGGGCCATGAGAAAATTTCCTCCTTCTGCTCTTCTTGGATCTGGATACAAGCATTCTGCTGGTTCCTCATATCCATCCAACAATTCAGGTACAGTTCTTTTATTTGGATATGAGTCTATTTTCTATTTTGTTAGGTGAATGGTTGCTTTTTAAATTGGTCTATACTTGAAGATGTTTTGCCTTCTCTTCCAGTAGGTAGGAATAAAATGTTGCAGGTAGTTAGTATAAAAATAATGCAGCAATGTTTGTTTTAAATAAGATGAGACAGACAGCAATTAATAAGTCAGCCAATGGGAGACCTCTTTTCTTCGGCCTTCTGATCCAAGGAGTTCATATTAAGAATTCACAAAGAAGGAAATGCTCAGGATTGTCCACTTTTCTGCACTATTATTCCTGTACTAATGATCCTGTACCTGATTGAGAGCTTAGACTTCGTCAACAAATTTTATTTCAAAGCCCTCAGAGGAACACGTTCTGCTCAGATAAAGCTCATATGTTGGGTCTCATACCTTCAGGAATAATTTTATGCACGATGTATGTGTAGACAGGTTTGTGCAATGTGTGGACAGAATTCTTCTACAAATGGGCTCCAGCCGTAACATTAGTTTCTTGAAGCAAGCATTCTGAGAAGTACTCACAACAGTCACTACAAGTATTGGTCTTCACATCAGCATGATTGGTACAGATAAACATGGGACTGAGGCTTGCATTTTTTAAAACTCTCAATTTGATTAAACATAAGTAGAAACGTTATGGACAAGTGTGATATAGTGTTTTTTAATCATTTCAGAGTTATCTAAAACCTCCCTTGTCATGATTACCACTGGTTCTCACACATATTGGGTTATGATTATATTTTGGTACCAAGTTTTTTTCCCTCGCTGTGTTGTCCCTTCCACCATCTACCGCTTTCATACTGTACCGTTTCCATCTCATTACTGAAAGGATTCAAAACGTGCCCTTCTCATTATTCTGCCTTCATTCCATGCCCAGTTTTTATCTCGAACCTGTGGTTGGTTTCTTGCTCCCTGTAAGATGGTTCGTTCTCGTTATGAGCCAAAGTATATTCAAATTCTGGAAGCTACGCCTGAATACAATGCATCTCGTGAAGTATTTAAAACTTAGGGGTGGCATTAATTATTTTCTAAATTTTAGGGACATGATGACAGGGCGTCGCTAGCTTTTGCTAAGGGGTTTGAAGGAAAAATTGCCCAATTTGGAGATATGGTTATGACAGTTACAGAGAATACAATAGCAGAAGCTACCAGGTTACCCAAAATAGGGGAGAAGTGGTTTAAGAAGAAACCATTACCACTCAAGGAGCGTAAAACATTTCTAAAGAAGCAGTATCGAGCCAAAGCAAAATGGTCTAGAGGTGTACTGAGGAAATGGCTTGAGGATACCTGGAAAAAACTTTTGATTGTCCTGCAGAAGTATCTGGCATGTGAAGGGCTCTATAATATTACCTTCATGTATCACATTCGTCTTCTACAACACTTTGTGTCAGTTAAGGAATTAAATTTTCCATATTTCCGTTAGAAGAGCTTGAGAAAAATGTGTAAAGGAGTACAGAAATCAACCCCAAATCCTAAGAGTAATCTATTCCACCATGCTCTGATTAAAATATTGATTGTAGCCAAGTTAAAAATACGTAGAGATACATGGGAAAACTTCTTAACACGAAATTTTCATGGTAACATGATAATTGGGGATAGTCAGAGGTGTGGTTTCAGTAGCTCTGATAAGACAAAATTTGGAGAAACTTCAAAAAGGAAGAAGAGGAAAATTGAAGACCTAAACAAAACCCATATGCCTGAGCCAGTAATGAAACAGACTACTAGGAGTATGAACCAGGAGAATATGAAAGTAGATCAAAACACTCTTGTTTACCCCATGGTCTTACCTCTTGATATTGAAGATGAAGAAGAGGCAGAGCCTTCGGCTTCTGTGGATGCCTTAGTAAATTTGAAGGAAACTAAAAGATCGGATCTTTCCATCTCTTCCACGAGTCTATTTCTTTTGAAGCATTGCAATCAGAAAATGCTCGGTTGAAGAATGAATTACATGAATATGTTTTTTTAGACAAGTTCCTCAAAGCCGAGAATGCTACACTAAAAAATAGTATTACATAATTAAAAGCTCAAGAATCAGACATGAGTATGCAGGTGGATAAATTTTGTTCTCGGGTAGATCTATTCAGTCATGAATATCAGAAACTACACTGCAGGCTCAACAGGAGATATCATGAGAATCGTATGCTACTCATGGAAAATAGAGCTCTTAAGAAACAATTTTCAGAGACAGAAAGGGAAGTAGAGGACCAAGCAAAGGAGAATCCAAGCACTGTTGACCAAGTTGCTGCCCAGAATTAGGCGTCCAACAATTTTGTTGTTCCCCAGTTTTGTTTAGAACTATTGTTGCATGAGGACATGAAATATTTTGGGTTTGGGCGGATGTCAGGCTCCAGATTTTGACTATTTTCAGGCTCTATACCTCTTTCATTATCCCTGCGTTATTCCTATAACTTTCATTCTGTATATGAATTTGATATAAACATTAGCCTAAATCAATGATTAATGGTCTGGAACTTTCCTTTAGCAATTCTCTTGCTTTTAATTGGTTTTGAAGACTTTTTAATCCAAAAAAATATCATTTATAATTAAAAATATGGATTCCTGTACTAACGTTGTTATTCCAGTACCAATGCAACAAGAAATGGGTTGATGGATTCGTGGAATCTTCAAAGATATGGATGCTATGAAGGATAGCCAGCGCATGCTCTCGTGACACTTCGTGTCATAAGATTAAGGTAGTCAAAAGAAACCGTGATCTTCTCCAACTAAAGGTAAGCTATTGAAACTACTTTTCTATTTTAAGTATGCTTTGAAAGCAATGTAGATTATGTAATAAATTATATCCTTATCTCAGAACTTGTTTTTTATAGACAGGAGCTCAAATTCTGAGTGTATAAAAAGGCACAAGTTCCAATGAGGAGGATATAATAGAAATGGGATGATGATGGGGGAATAGATGATAGATAGTGTAGAGAACAAAGCATGATCTATATGGAAGAATGTAATAGATTGTCTGTTGATGGAATAAAACAGAAATGCATTGCTTCTTCTTTTTTAATATATATGTGGTTGGTCGCAACGATGATTTATTGGCATGGATTGATTAGTTAATATTAGAATTATCAATGCAACTTGGATAGGAAGGCCCCTTGACGAGGATTATAGTGCATCTTAAGGCATGATAGAAGAATGTTGTAGATTCATTTCAGAAGTTCCGGTTGATTTATCGTAATTTGATTTCAGTTATGCTTATGATTCTTAATTTTTCATTTGATTACAACAGTTAAGGAGTGATGAATTCATAGTTGGCAGCTTGAGTGGTTTTAAGTTTCTAAATCTAGTTTTCATTTCATAGCATAGTGGGTTATATATCGTTTCAGTTCATTTAAATGAGGTGATGAAGCTTTGAGATTATGAGGATTGGTTGCTGGTCTATTATCTTTTACATTTGAATAAGTCATTTGACAGTCACAACTGGTTTTAAGAAAAGATTTGGTCTCATAGCATAATATCAGATTAAATGATTTGGTGAAATCTGAAAGTAATGATCTAGAATAAGTTCCAAGTTAAGTTGAAAAAGTTCTTATCATGAGAAATCAATGATTGGATTTAGACATAAACTTGTGAATTCATAATTTTCAATATTTTCTAGTCACATGCTCATGATAGTTCAAAGTTGGATATGATGAAGTAAGGTTTAAGAAAGGAAGTTGATGAATTATTTCCTACAAGTCAAAGGAAACCAATTCAAACTAGTGGATGGAGTACATAATCAGATTAATGATAGTCAAAGTTTGTTTCAGTTAAGTTACTTCAAGTGGGATATTTTGAGAACTTCATTCAAATGATAATAGAACAGTAGAAGCATTTTTCTTTTCAGAGTTAAACAAGTTGGGTGGTGTGAGGATTTGAAAGTGATAGCAAGATAGAGCTACTCCATTTCTGTACATACTGTATTGGTGCCTCTAAGATTACCTTCCCGGGTTGACAATTTTATGTCAGTAATCTATGGTGATATATTTTGATTGACACGAGGCTACGTCAAAATATAGTTTCCAAACTTGATTCCAGCCATCTTCATCAGTATCTTTAGTCACTTGAGGTTGAAAATATTCCTTCTTAGTGGGCTCACCTAGTGACAACATATAACATCCCATATCCTTGTCAGTTGCGTATATAGGGTAATTCGTAGGATTTTCTTGGTCACTTATCACATAAGAAAACATAGCTTCTCTATATAGGCATCTAGTTTCCCCAGCAAATATGGGTATTGTAGCGTATTTCATACCCATATGCATAGTACCTCCCAATTGTTTAGCCCATCTTCTTGATAAAAGAATACCATATTTGGCTGGGACATCAGCTACTATTACGTCCATCATTATTCTCTTGGCTGGAAATTGGACGAGAGTAACTACCAAATCTTTTATCATACCTATACACTTCACCTTTATGGAGTCAAAACTGTAGAAATCGTGATAAGGCCTGGTAATCGCTAGTCCCAGATGTTCAATGATAACTTTTTGCATCAAATTGTGGGAGGCGTCAGAATCTAGCATACAGTTGTTAAGTAATTTGTCATTTACATTTAGGGTAACATAAAACAGAGCAATGGGTTCTTCTTTGTCATCAATATGAGGACCACATTGGAAAGTTGGGGACTCATCATTTAGTTTTATGGTATCTTGTTGGTCAATAACTTCGGCTTTGTGCAACATCTTATCAATCTGCTTCTGGTATAGAGGATTCTTCATTAACTCGGACAAAGGAACTGTTATCTTGAGTTTGCTTAGTTCATGCTCCAAGATAAAAGGTATATGGATTTCTTTATGTTCTTTAGGATCTGGCTCCGGTTTTTTATGGGGCTGATGCCTGGATTTGTTTGGTTGTCTGGAACCGAGACCTTAGTAGTTTTGTCCTTTGACGGGTCTCTGTTTTTTGACAGGGGATATGCTTGGAGAGCTTGGGCTCGGGCTGATTTCTGAGGTGTATCATTCCATTTGTTTACCGACTCTGGTTTGTGCCTAAGATTATATTTCCTTTGCAACTCTGCTTGTAGAGTATTTGGGAATAATGGATATTCACCTGATAATGAGTCATTTTCTTGAGGGTTTTTATGAAATCCACCCGTTTGGTTAGGTGGAAGTGAGTTTTCATAATATTCTCTAATGAGGTGCATGAGATAGGAATCTTCTTCCATCCAATTTAGTTGTTCTTCAACTTCCTCATAGATTTCTTCCTCCGGTATTTTGATCAGATTATTATCGATATCTCTAACTGGTGGTCTTAGTGGTTGTTCATTATTTCTCTTCTCTTGGTATGTCATTTGAGGATTATAAGGCCTTCAGAACTGAGTGGGAGGACGAGCATGATATTGTCCGTTAGGACTGCTATTTTCCAATTCCATTCGAGTAACTTTATTTGACAGGTTTTTCATAATGCGGGTCATTTCATCAATATTTGCTTCTTGAGAGTCTTTAACTTCGGAGGAGCTACTCTCTTCTTTGACCTTCCCTTTGTCTTTCTGCTCAATATCATTAGTCAATTTGATCTTTCCTCCTACCCTCATATTTCCTTCAACTTCTGTAGAATCATCTTGCATTATACTAATGGAGGGTGATCTCCTTTCCCTTAACATGATGGAAAAATCAAAGGGAAAGGATCCTGCATACGTGGCTCAGGCCACAGATTCTGTAGTTTGAATATCCTCAGGGATTCTATAATATACTTTATTGAATCTTGTAGTGAAATCCACCACATTTTCAGAAGTGCTCTTTATTAGGGAAGAAAATTATGTTAGATAATACAAATCATCACGCTTAACTCCCCACTTTTTGTTGAACATGATTTCCATATTTTCCATAGTTTTGATGGAAGCGTTTGGTAGTGATATAAACCATTTTCGAGCTTCTCCTTCGAGTGATTGGGAGAAAACCCTCATGAACACATCATCGTGATCAATAAAAATGTTGCCACTGAAATCTTAAAAGCGATCTCATGATCTTCTGCGGATGTACCGTTACTGCCGTCGTATTTGGGTAGTAACTTTAGATAGTGGGTGGGCATATCATTCAAGTGTGTAGGTAACTATAGAGGTCCATGTCGAATTTCCACCCATTTTGGTGCTCTGGGCGGTGGTAGTGGTCCTCCTCCACCTCCTCCTCCTAACATAAGATGACTAGCAATTAGCTTCTTGGCTTGAGGAGTAATAAATGAATTGGGAGAATTTTTACGGGATAAGGATTCTCCGCTTTTGGTGGGAAAATGTTGCAAGCTAGATATACCAAAATGAGTATTTGGATTCTGGGGAGAGGATTCTATTTCATGTGTTTCGAAAATAAACTCAGATTCAAGGAATTGAGGACCAAACAGAAGATGGGAGAAGCTTCGTCGGTGGTGACCCTGTGAGGTGGACTGATATTTTCCATGTCTATGTCTCTAAGAGACTAAATCTTGTAGGGCCACTAATTCTTCGTGGCCGGGGTTCTAACGAGTATGTCTTCGTACAGATGATAGGTTTTCTTCAGTGGAATCTCCAAGTGGATTACACAACATGATTCCTAGTTTCTTCCACTACGAAATTAGGAGTGTATGATTTTTCATTGTCCCCAGGGAAGATTGATCTTCTTACTTCGATCCCCGAAAACGGTGCCAAAAAATATGTTAGTCCCATAGACGTTCTAATAATGTTTTAGAACTATGCCTGGGCATCAATAAGTTTCATTGTTTATCTTTTTTCAATACTTAATCAAAATCATATTATTGTTATTGAATATAATGATGATAATCAGGCTTAGTATAATGTGGGAAGTACTTATGATATGTCAGTAAAAACTTGAGTGGATTGTGTTAATGGAATGTCATGAGAGAAGGTACTTGCTGAAAGTAATATTTATCTCATGTATACAGAAAATGTACTAAGCCAAATGAATTCAGTAGTTATACAAAATGACCACAAAGCAAAATTTAATCGTTATGAGGATAATATAACCAGATTTTATATCATGAATACTTCACAACATAAATAATCTAGAAGCAATATTTGAATCTAGGAACACTCATATTTGAATCAATGCATCTTTGCAAATCATAGAAGACATATGAAAGAGGAATGATATCATAAAAAGAAAAGAGTACTGACGGTGCACATCATAGTTTTGAATCCACAGAAACCAAGAAAAATCTTGAAGGTTCTTTCTTATATTCCCTGATCAGACTCAGATCATCCAAAGTTATACTCCTTACAAAAAGAATCAACCCTTGGATAAATTTCCTTTTTCTATATATATATAGCCTCTATGGGATTTACAACATCTACAAATGGATAGTTATAGCCCAACAGCTTATAGTTTTCTATTTGTTGCTAACAAAAATTAGTTACAAAAAGGTTTGTCCGCTGGACTAATGCTGACTTGTAGGTTGTGGAGACTGGGGTCCACCCTGCTGAGGTAGAGGAATATCCTGCTGTTAGTCACGGAGACGTTCTAAGGCTGTCTTTAGAACTATGCCTAGGCATCAATAAGATCTTCTAAATTCTTTACTTGATCAAAATCACTTTTACCAGAAAATGATGTAGATATCTAATCTTGAAATATATGGGCAGTATTTCAATGTGCCAAAAACCAAACTTTGAATATCAATGGAAAATGAAATGGCATAAATTAAAGGTACTACAAAGAGTAAATATTTATTTTATGTTGAAGGATGACGTGCTGAGCCTAGGAGAGGAATTTAGTAGTCTTAACAAAATGATCACAAAACCACCACTGAATAATATGAGGATATCACCTCCATACAAATCAACATGAAAAATTCATGTGCTAACCATCTTAGAAGAAATAATTCAAGCAACGACACTCATATTAAATCCAGAAACAGATTTATGAATCATACAAGATATGAAAGAGATGAATAATAGGAGAAAATAGTAACTTTACACATTAAAGTTTTGAATCCATAAAATATTCAAGATCAGGACAATGATAATCTTATTTCTATATTGATTGAAATGTCAAATATTATAAGTGATACTTCTTACAAAAGAGAGCCGACCTTTCAAGGCTACTGCCGATTCTATATTTCCTTTTGGGCATTTACAAAAATGAATTGTCAAAAAGAGTTTGTTACAGCCCAAGGGCTTATAAAATTTTGTTTGTGATTCACAACAAATTTTGTACAAAAGAAACAACCTTAAGGACTAAGGTTGACTAGTATGCTGCAGGGATTGGGACCCGCTCGCTTGCTGAGGAAGGATACCATGCTGACAGGAAGAGGCTTTTGTAGTGGGTTGCGCGGTTGAAGCTGCAACTAATGCTTGATTTCTGGTGAACTCTTCTGACTGCTTGACTGTGATAAACCTGGAAATAGCCTTCCAATTCTTACCCTTAGGGTAGCTTTAGAACTTGATCTCTCTAAGGGATGATTCCAACTCGGTACAACGCTCAAAAGAGGCCTTAGGTAGGCCCTTGAAGATAACCTGGAGGTTGTTAAGTATTTTAAAATTGGAATGTAGCATGCCCACAACTTCCTCCCCACTGAGCTCCTGCAGGGTATCCGTCAAACGGATATCGGTGTTTCTTTCCTCCGCTATTAGGGACATGTAATCCTTCTCTAGGTAAAGATCCCCATTTCCGTCCCAAAAGGATGGGAGACCAAGGGAGAAAACTACTTTGAATAGATCCTTAAAAACATGCACCTCCTGCTTTAGTTGAGCTGCCATGTCTGCAACATTTTGAGTGAGTGCTCCTTTAGTAATCACCTTGTTTGCTTCCATCACTATATTAGTACAATCCTAGATGGAATAATTTTGAAGCTCTTCAAATTTTTTCTCATTCAAGAAGTCAATCATTTCTCGGGCGATCCCATGCTTTTTTCCTATAGTGCTTTCACAGCCCGTGCATTCTGAGTGACTTGTACCGAGTTGGAATCATCCCTTAGAGAGCTCAAGTTCTAAAGCTACCCTAAGGGTAAGAATTGGAAGGCTATTACCAGGTTTATCACAGTCAAGCAGTCAGAAGAGGCCTTAGGTAGGCCCTTGAATATAACCTGGAGGTTGTTAAGTATTTTAAAATTGGAATGTAGCATGTCCACAACTTCCTCCCCACTGAGCTCCTGCAGGGTATCCGTCAAACGGATATCGGTGTTTCTTTCCTCCACTATTAGGGACATGTAATCCTTCTATAGGTAAAGATCCCCATTTCCGTCCCAAAAGGATGGGAGACCAAGGGAGAAAACTACTTTGAATAGCTCCTTAAAAGCATGCACCTCCTGCTTTAGTTGAGCTGCCATGTCTGCAACATTTTGAGTGAGTGCTCCTTTAGTAATCACCTTGTTTGCTTCCATCACTATATTAGTACAATCCTAGATGGAATAATTTTGAAGCTCTTCAAATTTTTTCTCATTCAAGAAATCAATCATTTCTCGGGCGATCCCATGATTTTTTCCTATAGTGCTTTCACAGCCCGTGCATTCTGAGCGACAGTTCTAGAAATCTCAAATTCCTCCTAAGCTATGCTGAAATGAATCCACCGTGAGCTTACCAAAACTGCTACCTGTTCCCATATCGTGATCTTGGCACCTTTAATCAAAGGCTTGCCAATGAGATTCCTAGTCAATTCTTGAATCTCAGCACGAAGTTCATCACTAGCTTGTTGTATTTCTGAGATGAATTGATCTCTCTTGACCATATTTTCATTTATATTAAACAACTCATCACACTTGGCCCTTAGCTGGTCTTGAACCTAGTTAAGCTTGGAGTCCTTAATGCTCATTTCGGCTATTGCTTGAACCAACTTATCAGCAGGATCTGAAACTGAGGAGGCTTGGAGGGACGTTGCTTTCTGTTGGATAATCTCTTGATTCTTCTTTCTTGAGTCCTCCAACTCACCTTTTAATGAGACGATCCTCTCCCTGAGCACTTGGTTGTCAGTTACTGACCTTTCCGGATCTTACTATATCGCAACCACTTCTATGGTCTGAGAGTGATCAGTAGTAGGAATGATGAGCTTCTGCCATAGGGTTTTGATTTCTTTATCCTTTTCTTTTAGCATGGAATCTAATGGATCCCTGTCGCTTGGATTCTTTACCACTTTAATGACTTGTTGTTCCAAGTCAGTTATTTTCAATTGCTTGGCCTTATTTGAAGACTTCTCATTCTTCAATTGCTTTTCTAGTTTATGCACTATGGCCTGTAGCCTGTGAGTGCTCATGGTGAACTTACATAAATCTCTGTATACTCCCTCTCCTATCTATCGATGTAACTCCATGATGTCTTTAGATGGGACCTCATCTAGATTTATGGTTATCTGGGTGGCTTTTAAATTGGAGGGTGTTTTCTTCCCTCCTGGCACAATTTGCTTTAAGATAGCCATATTCAGGGCTGCCTCCTTAAGATCTAGTGCAGATAACATCCTGGATTGCTTCCCTGTATCAAGCTCCTACTTCGGCAATAGAGACTTTTCCAAGTCCATGTTATCTTATTTAATATGTGCATAGAGTGCAAACAAGCCTGCTTTGACGGGTGAAGTGGTGACCAAAGCACCTTCCATAGACTGAGCATACTGACTCTGCGGCCACATTGCAGATGTGAATTTTTTTAGGATGACAAGTGTCACAGGAGTAGATGTTGGCATGCTCCTTGAGGTCACACTAGATGTACCCTCTAGCTTCAACCTCTTTGTCTCTGATCCTATACTTCCTGGTTCTTCCTTCTTGGTTGAGAATGTAGGTTTCGATGTCTCTCTCTTCCCTAATGTATCCATCTTAAGGGGTGTCGGAATAATTGTTGTTTCTGTGACCTTACCAGGATTCAGTGCAGCTTGACATTCCTCCCAACTATTCAAGTTGGCCATGTTGTCCAATAGAGGATATGGCACGTGGGGGTAAGCAGCGGAACGAGTTGCGTGCCTCTTCTGAGAAATGATCCCTCTGGGATCATAATTTCTCTTCATTCTTTCAAGGAAGTTGTACGAAGCCAGCAGCTCCTTGACTTCCTTCTGAGCTGCTCTGCTCTTGACTTTGAATGGCCCTGCTTCATTAGGGACTTTAAAAGTCCTGGCATTGTTACCCTTCATAAAATGTACGTCGTCACAATTAAATCTTTGACGAATGTACTCTAATGCGAATAGTCGAGGATTCAAGAATGCAAGTAACCTGTATGGAGCCAATTCTGCCTTGTACACTCGAATTTCTGTATGCTTTTCAAAACAAAACCAGTCACCCACCGGTTCATTAGGATTCAGCTGGAGCAGCTGCTTGCTTTCTGGAAAGATTCTCGGTCAGAAGCATCAAAGAGTAAAGTATAAACACTGGAAACCACTGTATCTACAAACAGGGAGAAATCCTTCTATGGGGGAGCCATAAGTACGGATCTATCAAGATCATCCTTGCTGAAATAGATCTTTTTGCTGAAGATAATCATGTACAAGAGGAAAGAGCAGAATCGAAATAACCTTTTCGATGAAAAGTTCTTCAGCTGGAGGTGAATTGATCGAGCTAGAAAGGCCGCCCAATCCAGCTTGACAGGAGTCTCCTACTGTGAAAGGTTCATCATAAAAAGAAACCCCAACACAACGTCATCTATCACAATGTCATTATCGTACCCAAGGAAAACACATATCATTGATAGTATTGGCTTAACAGGATCTGCAAACGTCTCTAAGCTAAGCAGGGAACTATTGTTTGGAAAGCTAGCCCTAGGTGGAAACAACAACTGGATGAAGACATTCCTACTTTCCGCGGAAGCTCCCACATCTTGTTCATTAAGACTTCTTCATCAAACTGCAGAATTGAGGCCTCTTCCCGGGTGCCAGTTAATTCCATGATTAGCTCCTTACTTATAGGGAATACTACGTTTCCTTGTCGAGAAACAATGGCCTTCCTCTCCGATACATAGCACTCTGCACACTACTGTATCATTTCGGGAAAAGGTCTGGTTACTGGGAGAATCATTTTAACCAATCCAGAAGTTGATGCATTAAAAATATCATTTTCGTTTTTTGCTTGCTCTCCGGCATCAAGGGATATCTGTTGTAGGTTGGGGAAAGAGGAGAAGGGGTCATGAATGTCAAAGAACTCGTCGTCGAGGTGGTCGTCTAGACTACTGGTCAAGGACGTGGAAGCGACCTTAGGGGTGAGCTCAAAGGCCATGTTTACGCAGGGGTATGGAGGGGATGTGGACTCTAAATTGATTCAGGAGCCTCGGAGCAGGCAAGTGCAGAGGATAATGATTGGAGAGATTTAGAGCTGGATGAAGAGTGCGTAAATGGATTCTTTGGGAAGGTATTTATAGGAAAGACTCGAAAGAGGAAAAAATAAATGCAAGAACTACGTGGAGAACCTAGATTAGCTTGCATATTAGGGGGTAGATGGCTTCTTAAATGTCGGGGGCGTTCACTCGCAAATGACGACGGTAATGACCGTTTAAGTACGGATTAAGTTAATGAGAGGGGGGAAGGAATGTGATGCACTAGAATGCGGTGAGATGTAAACAAAGGTGGTTTCAGGGGCCATGTAGAATGGTTTAAGGAAACGGCTTTCTGGGTCCTGACTCGACGAAAGGTCACAACATGTAGATAGCGGTCTTCGTTCAGGAGTGACCTCGGCGTGCTAAAGTTCGAGCAGCTTGGGGCACCCTGAAGCAATGACTGTCGTTGATCTTGCATGCTGGCCTCCTCGGGATGAGCACGCTTGTCAGTGCATCATTTTTTTGTGGAGCCCACTTCCGTCGTCGGTCAACCGCCTAGCGGTTTGTGGTTAGGGAAACCACTATAGCCGCTTTTTTTGGCTTCAGGGGACAAAAAATATGGTTCAGGAAAACCATTTTTTCACCCCCTGAATGATTACGAGGCTGACATGTGTCACTAGCGGTTTTCCATCAGGGGCTCCCTATGAGTGTTAAACCTCAGGCTCTTCCCATATCCTGACTGGATCTCATCCGTCGATGCTTTCCTCTTAATTTATCGAGATACCCGCCAACTCGTGCAGCTTTATGAGGGAGAGTCTGTCTGTCATATAGAATTTTTTTCAGTGGTGATGGTATATTTTTGTGTCGCAACTAGGCTTCCTGCGACTGCACCCGCTGATGGTAATAGTACTAACACTTGCTGTGCTAAAGATGTCCATGTTGTTAGTTGTGTTGAGGACGTTCAGACTGTTTATTGCGGCATTGAAGTCCTCTCTAGTTGTTGTATCTGTAGAACTCTCGTGATATTTTTCCAATCCTTTCCCATAGGATATTGGAAAACCCTTAGCTCTCTGAGGGACATATCCATCTTGAAATAATGCTCAAAAGTGGGCTTTGGAAGAGCTCTGAAAATGGCTTGAAGGCGGTTAAGCATATCAAAATTAGTGTGTAGTTTGTCTGTAAACATTCGTCCACTTAGCTCCTAATAAGTGTCTACCAGGTGAACTTCATATTTCCTTGTATCCAAAATCATGGCATTGTAATTCTCCTTTGGGTACAAATCTCCATGTCCATCCCAAAAGAATGGGAGGATGAGGGGAAAAACTGCTTTGAATAATTCCTTGAACAAGTGAACATCTTGCTTCAGCTGGGCCGCATATCAACAACATTTTGGGCCATCGTTCCTTTTTTAATCACTTTGTTGGCTTCCATGATTACTTTTGTTCTATCTCAGATGGAATATGTTTGGAACTCTTTAAAGCTTTTCTCATTCAAAAAGTAAATTACAGCCTTGACCAAATTTTTCTTCTTACTCACACTGTTCAGGGTTGAACGAGCATCTTCAGTGGCAGCGTCAGTGATTTCACACTCTTCTTGAGATACAACTAAATGGATCCACTGTGTGGTTATCAAGGATGCTACTTGTTCCCAGATCGTGAACTTAACGCTTTTAAGTAGAGGCTTACCTGTCAATCTTCTAGACAAGCCTTGGACATCTTTCCGGAGATCCTCTTTAGAATGCTATAGTTCTAAGATGGCTTGGTCTCTTTTATCCAGTTTTTTTTCATGCTTATAAGCTTGTCTCACTTGGCTTTTAGCTGATCCTGTTCCTAGTTCAACTAGGAGTTTTTGAGACTCATCTCTGCAATTTCTTGAGTGATTTTGTCAGTAGGATCCGCAGAAGAAGAGACCTGTAATGCGACTTCCTTTTGTTGGAGGATGTCCTTATTCTTATTTCTTAGATATTCCATATCATTCTCTAGGGTGACAATCTTCTCCTTTAGCACTTGGCTATCATCCAACACTCTTTCTATCTCACATTGTATCGATGATACTTTGGTATTTTGTGAATGCTCGATAGTGGGGATGTTGAGCTTCTTTTTTAGGCCTTAAATATCTTTTTCCTTTTCCTTTAGCATGGCCTGAACTGGAGCCATTTCATTGGGATTCTACACCATCTTTACAACCTGCTGCTCTAGGTCAGCTATTTTTAACTGCTTTGATTTATTAGAAGACTTGTCATTTTTCAGCTTCTTCTCTATCCTTTGGACAACATTTTGTAGCTTGTTGGTTCTCATGGTGTATTTCATTGCATCCCTATATACTCCTTCACCAGTTTTTCGGTGAAGGTCCATGATGTCCTTGGAAGGGAATGCATCTAGATTTACAATCACCTAGGTGGTTTTGAAATTTGAGGGCACTTTCTTTCCCCCAGGAACCAATGGCTCTAGAATTTCCATCTTTAGAGTTCCTTGCCTCAAATCTAGTTAAGACAACATCCTGGAATGATGCCTCGTTTCGAGCTCCTTCCTTGGGAACAAATCCTTTTGGAGATTTATGTCCTCATGTTTGATTTGTGAATATAACCCAAACAAACATGCTTTAATCGGTGAGGTGGTGACTAAAGTTCCTTCTGAGGACTGTGTCTCCTGCTTCTGAGGCCACTCTTCAGATTGGAAATTCTCCAGGATGAGAGGTTCCAAAGAGGTGGGCATTGGCTTCAATTTTGATGTTCTGCTAGATGTATTTTCATCTTTTGATCCAATGCTCGCTAATCTCTCTTTGTCAGCTTCAGAGGTCAGCTCCCGTGTACTCATTTTTATCAATGTATCCACTTTATGGGAAGTTGGGATGATCAGTTCCCCTGTGGCACAGCTAGGATCCAATTCTTCTTTTCTTTTCTCCCAACTATCTAAGTTATCCATCTTGTCCAACATTGGGTGTGGCTCGTGGAGGTAGGATGTCGCCCTGGCAGATTGTCTTTTATGGGAGATGATCCCTTTAGGATCGTACTTTCAGATAAGCTTACTGGGAAGATGAAAGCCGCTAGTAGTTCTTCAACTACCTTCTGAGTAGCTCTGCTCCTAAATTTGAATGGTACAGATTCATTAGGGACTTTGAAAGTCATGGCACAATTTCCTTTCATGAAATGTACATCATCGAAATTGAATCTCCGGCGAATGTACTCCAAGGTGAAAATCCTGGGAGTCACGAACACTGGGAGCTTGTAGGGAGATATCTCTGCTCCACACACACAGATTTTGGTGTGGGTCTCAAAACAAAACCAATATCCAACATAGTCACTTGGGTTTAGCTGGAGTAACCATTTTCACTCTTGAAAAACTCTGGGGGGAGGACAATCAAACAATAGTGTATAAACCTTGTCCATGACAATGTCTACAAACATAGAAAAACGTTCAAATGAAGGGACTGGAACGACTGACTTTTCAAGGTCATCTCAACTGAATAAATTCTTGTTGTGATAGATAATAATATATAAGACAAGAGAAACGTATCTGAACATCTTCCTAGATGAAAAACTTTTAAACTGCAGGTGCATAGAATGGGCGAGAAAAGATGACAAATCTAACTTTACAGGAGTCTCTTGCTGAGATAAATTCATGAGGAAGAGTAAACCTAAAGCTACATCGTCGATTACCAGGTCGTGGTCGTATCCGAATACTTGGCATATCATAGATAGTATTGGTATGGCTGAATCTATGAACACTTCAAGGATGAACATCGACTGGGTACTGGGAAAACTGGCTTCTGGTGGGACTATCATGTAGATGAAAGTATCTCTACTTTCTGATGATAACTCTCTTATCTTTCATGTCAGGACTTCCTCATCGAAGTTTAGAATGGTGGCATATTCCTAGATGTCGGTTAATTCCATAATGAGCTCTTTGGTGATCGGGAAAATGATGCTTTCCAATCAAGAGATGACCGCTTTTCTCTCTGGGGCATACCTCTCAGCACATCATTGTACCAGCTCTAGGAAATGCTTGGATTGTGGTAAAAACATCTTGGCCAATCCTAAGCTCCATAATTTGAAAAGGTCATTCCCATCATTTTCCTGATCCTCGGCTTCCCTAGATAACTGATGAAGGTTTTGGAAGGAGGAAAATGCATCATGAACATCGAAAAGATCGTCTCCGAGGTGATCATCCTGACTAAGAACTGCTAATGCTGAGGGATATGCTTCGGAGATAGAAGAAAAATCCATGGCAATGCGGGTATGGTGGAGATAATGGTGGTAAATGCTCGACTTTGGGATACAAAAAGGATGGAGAGGAGACTGCTGGTGGAGGAACTTAGAGTGATGGAAAGAATATTCCCAGTAAACTTCTCGAAGGCATATTTATAGGGATAAATTTGAATATGGTGGGTTTTAATGCGAGGTGGACGTGGCACTCGAGGATTGGTTCTTTAACTGAGAGGTGGGTGGCTATTAAAAGCGAGGGGAACATTTATCTCCTAAATGGCGGCGGTAATGACCGTTATGGGAGGCTTAATGGAAAATATAAGGAGGATAAGATGAGGGAGGAAGATGGATAAAAGAGCACCACGGGGGGTTTCAAGGCTCGGGATAAGCGGTTCAAACATACCTCTTTTCAGGCCCTAAATGAGCATGAGGCTTCCATGTGGAGATGGTGTTTTCCATTCATGGGTGTGTCTAGTGTTTTAAACTCTGAGCTCTTCGGGTATCCTGAGAACAAGATAGCCATTGATCTCTCTCCTCATCCCTTCGAGATCTTGGTATGTTTGGTGCAGCTTTATGTGTTGGGCCACCTTTTATGACAGGGCATCAGCTAACCGCTTCCGATAGTAATACCATGGTGGTGGCTTCTTAGTGGTTTTAGGGCTCGAGAAAAGTGGTTCGGGGAGAGCTATTTTTGGGCCCTAAATGATCCTGGAGTTGATGCGTGGCCTTGGTGATTTTCGTTCAGGGGCGTGCCGAGCTCAATACACATTGTGCACTTCGGGCCCCTGAACAAAATATCAACCGTTGATTTAATCCGGGATGCCATTCTGATTGGAGATTGTCAATTCCAAAAGGGCGAGTTATATTTCCTTCCACCTTCCCATGTTGTAACAACTATGATCCATGGTTATAGATCCAGCTTTGGATCGCTATCTGTGGTGTCACCTTCAGACAACCGAGTCGCGAATATTAGTACTAACAGTAGGAGTGATGTTTTCCAAGTTTCCCTCAATGACTGTATCGTAAGTGAGAATAGGAGATTGAGTGCAAGGAAAGACATCTGGTGAAACAATAGTTTCAATGGAGTTTTCTAACATATCTAAAGGTAAAAGGAAGGATGATCAATGATGAAGGTCTTCCCATGGGGGATCATCCACGCTCATAATCTCCATGATTGACTCATCAAAATGAAAAGTCTAGAGTAGAGGGTCAGGTAGGGATGAGGTCTGCTTTGATGGCAGCGAACTAGGGGTAGATGCCACTGAAGAGTGGGAATCTGGTAGATCGGGTGCTGATTGGATGGAATCATAAGTAGCTTTAGCAGGGATGAGAGGCATCAATCCTCCAATAAAATCCAAATGATCAGGATTGGGAAAAACCCATTGGTCGATTGAGTTGGAAGAAGATGGGATCATAGATGAGATCATGTTCAACGTGGAAACATGGTTTGGGGATATGGTGTTGGAAATACTCCCATACGAGACAAGTCTTTGAGGATTCCTACCCCCACACTCTCATATATCTGTGAAGAGTGTCCCAAAAGAGGGACATTACCCGTGGGATGAGTAGTGGTGTCAGGTGTACAAAAATACACTAGAAAATACACTATGCAGAAGACATATGATGCGACCGCAGTCATGCCATAGAACTAGTTTCTACCAAGTAATAAGTTATATTCCAAGGGGGCGACTATGAATTCCATGTTAATGGAAACACTCTTGCCTCCCAACTCTACGACTAAGGATTGTAACAACCCATGGGGTTAAAATCCATGTCCGTCAAATGATTTCAATGTAGTTGGGGAATGGTTCAACTCGGGAGAGCCAATGGCTCTCCAACAGGATAACAACATAACCAAGGTAGAGGCTCCTTCGTCTAAGACAGTACGATGGATACTTTTCCCAGAAACATTGGTAACAATATGAAACACTAGTTGGTGGGAAATCCTCGGCTTGAAGTACTCTAATTTGAACATGATGGTATTGGAGGAATCAGGGTCTTAAAATCCTATAGCAGATAATAGGGTCTTACGCTAGTTGGGGAAGTTTTGTAAGACTTCTAGCGCCAACATAGCACAACGGTCCTGGGCTAGATCTTCTACAATGTTGTAGTTTTGAGCGGCCCAGGCGTTCGGATTGAAAACTGCTTTTCGAATCGTACTCTTGGGTGGACGCAACACTGAATCTAGTAAATGTTTCTCTATGACAAGAGGACCTTGAGGTGAAGGGATACTAGATTTAGGTGCATAGGAGTTTTTAGTATTACCTCCGTTAGATTCCTTCTCAGCAATAGAGTCGTATGTGTGGGACCTGGTAGATAAGTTGATTGTTTCATTGTGCATCATGCGAACATGAGCGGTTGTGGATGGTTCTCCTTGAGAAGGATGTGGTTGTTGTGCAATTAGTTGCTGTTGTTGTGTGGGGAAGGGATTAGTTAGGATTGCGTGTGTGGGGTTTCCCTTGAGAAACTTTTTCACTTCTTCACGATATGGACACTCTTTCGTGAAGTGATATTCACCGCATAGTAAACAAGGATATTTGACCTTTCATTTTTGTTTGGTGTCATCGAGATTATTTTTGGGCTCCTGCTGATTAGAAGACTTGTTGTATTTTCCTTTGTTCTTCTTTTTTCCACTAGATTTTTGAGGTGAAGCAAATTGAACTGAATTCACTTCATTAGTGGAAGTAGGGTTCAGTGATTGATTGGTGTTGTTTCCATCTTGTGACGAGAATGGACTCAAACTATGGTGTTTTTGTGATCCACCTAGTTTTGTAGCAGGCTGGGCATGAACGAAACCAATAATGCCATCGGTATGTGATCCCGTGGGGGGATTTGTTGGATCTTGTGTAGGGTGGAGGGCGTTAGGAATACTTATAAGGTTCCAAATTGAGCATAGACTAAGGCTAAGTCTTGAGCACGTGAAATAGCTTTCTCTTCCATAATGATCCCTCCCATATCCACTCCTTTAGCTATGATGGGGAGTAATGACTTCATGAACCAATCAACAAGTAGTTGATCTAGAACGAGAGCTTTAATGAGATGTCGTCTCCTTCTCCACTCATGGATATGATTGGAAATATGGGTGGAAGTAGATTGCTGGAGAGAATTCAAAATATCCGTGTTAGTTTCATACCGGATTGGTAATTGAAAATGAGTAAAAAATGCCATGGCTAAAGATCGAAAATTCTCAAAAGGGTGTGGTGGTAGTTCAATGTACCACTTTGCAGTAGTGTTGGTAAGGGTGCATTGAAAAAACATTAAACGGATGGAATCATCCATTAAGGAATTGGAAGAGCACCAAAATTGATAATACATTACGTGGTTATTAGGGTCCTCACTGGGTTTTTCGTCAAACTTCGAGATGTCTGATGGTAACTTCACAGGAATAGTTGGCCAATTAATACCGTGGTGGATGGGATCATTGGTCAAATGGGACATATCCTCCAAATACAATGTAGCCAGAAATGGTAGTTGTTCGTTTGGATGTGGATACTAGTAATACTGATAAGGAATCTGTGTACCAGTAGGACCATGAATCGAATGATCATAGGGTCCTCCCATAGGGTGTTGTCCATATGGAGGTGGGCCTCCCGGTATGGGAGGTGGACCCGAAGGGGGTCCTCCTTCGTAGTAAGGTGGTCCACCACTAGAATATGGGGGTTATCCAAGTGGATTTGGTGGAGGTGGGACAGGTGGTGGGGGAGGAGGCAAGACAGCTGGTGGGGGTGGTCCTCCAGCTGGAGGTCCAGTTGGTGGAACATTATGATGACCCCACAAGGTGTTCATGTTTCTGGGATAGGGTAATAAAGGAAAAATATTTTCGGGATAGTTTTGACCTATAGAAATTTTATGATATCCCAGATATGTATTCCCTCATGGGGCTTGGGTACAAGTAGATGGTCCCCCCCATTTGATGTGCCCATGTAGGTTGTCCCATGGATAGGAGTGAACTTCCAACCATGCTATAGTTCATGTGTGAAGAATTTCCTCCGCTCACATTGTGTCCCCTAACTGGGTGGTGCCCCCCAGTTAGATTTGCTCCATTGATTAGGGGTTTCCCCCTAGTTGAAAATTGTCCACCTGTTGGAGTATGCCTAGTAAGCATATGTTGACCACTAATCGTAGGTTGACCCATACTCATTTTTTGACTACTAACAAGAGGATAACTTCCACTCAAAGTTTGAGGTGGGGGTTGTGTTCCAGTTATGAAGTTAATAGTATATGAAAGTTTCCCTCCAGTTTTTAGGGTCAAGTAAGGTCTTGAACCAGTCGAATGACATTGAGGTGTATTAGATGGGAAAGAGGGTTGAATTGGTTCATAAGTGGTCATGTGGGGTGTAGATATTCCTGTTGAAGAAAAAGACAAAGAATGTATAGGGGAGTGATGTTAAAAAATCGGTACTTCCGGATCAAACCTAGGGGAAAACTCTAGCGTCTAAGATGTTTACTGAACATTCATAAATGTTTGATAGTCTCGTAAACTAGCGCGAGGAAGATGTCCTCCAGAATCTAGGGAGGAAGCCAATGTGGTGGAGTTTCCACCATTGGAAGTGAACCAAAATTGGAAACATGCTAACCTAATGAAGTGTCCCAAAATGATGCAGTTGGACCAAAAGCCATCGATATCGGGTCATCTTGGGGCCGATTAGAAATCTAGTTTGTAGCTCTAGGATGTCCATCAAGTGAATGATGAAAGGTTGTGTCATGTGGAGGAGGTTTTTACACCAACAAGGGTTCCATAGGATCAGTGATGGGTGGATTTACAGGAGGAGAGTAGTTCACTCATGATTCTAAGGTAGAATTTCCTTCTTCATGTGAGACAGATGTTGTGGGTTGATCCATGGTTTCTCCCGAGTTCTCCTCCTGGTTAAGAAGATATTCAGGTGGAAAACTTAATATTATACGAGATCTTCTTAAAGGTTGGTCAACCATGATGGCTGAAATAAAACTTCTCCTAAAAGTTTTGTAGAAAAGAAAAACACACTTCAAGACCTACTCAAGCTAAATCCACATGCAAACTGTGTGATGATGGGATTCAAAAGTATGGAACCTCATGGGATTATCAAGGCATCGCAAATTGTGATATACTACAGGGTCCAATAGTTATACTCAGCCCAATATTTCAGAGCACTAACCAGGGAAGATTAGGACTATCCCCCGAACCGTATAACTCAAATACCTGGAAGCACATGCGTAGTAGCTCCCCAAGTGTTGTTCTCGGTGTATTGACATGCCAAGACAGCCAATGGTTAACTCAGATGGTTTCAAGAATCCTAATGGGGTCTCCCAATATACTCAAGGTATGTGGGAGCTTGAATCTGTAGTGGTGTTCTCTAATGCGCAACCATATGACTAGATCCCTCCAATATACCCTCGAGTACGTGAATTACCTTTGTATATACCCAAGGGTACATGAAATGTTGTTGGATATACCGACTGGTAGGTGGAAGAAATACAAGCCCCCTAGATGCAGTGCAGACAAATAACGACAGCTACCATGCTTTAAGACATCGGAACACGTCTCAAACCTAGCACACGAGTTTCTATACAATTTTAACCTAGGCTACCACTTGATTTTAAGTTGTACGGTTAGGTGAATCCATGAAGTGTAAACTTGGAATTTAAAAATATGTAAAGCTAATCTATATGAAAATGAAAGTCTTCGTTTTCTTTTCAATGAAAACTAATTAAGGCAAGGAGAAATATTTTCTTTTTCGATAGTACAAATGAAAAAAGTACCCCTACTTTCTTTAACCAAAAGACTAAAAAAGTACTCTTTCAACAAACCAACAAAAATTGAAAATAACACCAAACCGAAAATATTTTTCTTTTTCTTTTCAACTCAACCAAACCTATGAGTTAAAAATGAAAAGACAAATTTCCTTTTGAATGCAATAAATCTAATTCTGAAATGAGAATCAAAAGAAGTGGGGAGAAAAAAAAAGAGTTATCATGATCTTTAGAATACTTTGAGAGGCCTAGGTTTACTTAAAAGTTTCAAGGAAATGAACAATAACTTTTAAAAACCAAGAAAATATAAGCATATAACAATTTTTTAGTTATTTTAAAGGTCTTTTAAACAATCATTCCAAAGCATAAAAATCTTCACACCAATTCCAAATAAGGAACTTGAAATGGAGATAATAAGAAATTTTGAATTTCTAGCTAATACACTTCAATGAATTAGAGAATTATACCACTCTTTTAACCTATTTTCATATAACTAGAGAATGTATGCTACTGCAATCTTCAATTAATTGGAAATTATCGAAAAATTTAACTACCCAAAATCTCAAAACAACACACAAAACCACACAAAAGTTTACAAAAATCACACCAACTAACTATTGGAGGGTTGAGAAGTTAGATTGAACTGATCAGGTGAACTAATAGGGAGTCCCAAGACTGAATGTGCTCATAAGGGATTGAAATTGCCCACTATGAGAGATACACTCGTGTCATGTCCCCAAATTTTGATAAGGTCTATGTCACTAGGACATAAGCATTAAAATATTTAATTAATGATGCCAATTGTACTAGGAAAATAATTAAATTATTCCAAGGGATTAATTTTGGTTTGGAGGCATTTAATTAATTAAATTCCAGAATATGCACTTTGGAATAATTAATTAGTTAGTTTGAGTAATTTTATTTCTAATTACTAATATTTGGACTAGAAATAATGAGCTAAGCTAAGGAGGGCGAATTAGAGAGGTCGAGTGGACCAAGGAGGATGGAAATTGCTAAAAATGGTCAAAAACATGCTAAAAGCAGCAAATGAGGATAAAATCAGAAATAGCATCATAAAGAAGGAAAGTCAGAAAAGAAGGATGTCACGTCCCCACTGACCTCCTTAGGCCACAAGTTCCCTGATACATTATTTTTTTTCCAAAACCGACTGAATACACACATAGTCGAAATGGTTTGGATCTGCAATCTACAACACGCAATTGCAAACCCACAATCTACAATCCGCAATTGCGGATGCGGAAGTGCAAAAACTCATAACTGGAAAGCCTAGCTTCCCGCAATCCACAAATGCGGATGCGGAAGTGTGGAACATCGAACTCCAACCTCCGAAAAAGGTCACTTCTGCAATCCGCAACCCACAATTGCGGATGCGGAAGTGCGGAATTCCAAAACGTAACTTTGACTTCTATGTTTCTGCAATCTGCAATCCGCATTGCGGATGTAGGCATGTGGAACCATACCCCTGCAATGGTAACTTTCCACACAATCTTCCGAGGGGCATAACTTCCTCACCCTTGGTCCAAATGAGACAAGGTTAGTACCGTTGGAAATATCTTGGAGAGATCTATCCAACGGTGAAATCTATGCCCCATATGAGAACTCCTACCATGTCAAATTTCCACTGAAGTTCTGTCCATAACTCCACTTAAATATTTCAACCTTCTTCCTGCCATGATCTTCCCTTTCACCCGAACCACAGAGGGGTTTTGAAACATTTCCAGGACATTCCCCTCCTTCATAAGGATCAGATGTAAGCATACAACTCATTCTCAGGGTTAATCATACATATCATAACATGCAAAATAGAATACATTAGACCTAACAAAACATCTATCACATGCAAGACTTAAAATGCATTAAACTCATGCAATACCATGATATACATATAACAATGAGCTCAGCCCTTTACTCAGGCCTGCACATGACTTCATGTCAATCAAATTCATATAAACATGCATTCCACCATTTCACAATTGAACATAAGCAACCATCTCATAACAATGAAACACCTTCATTTAACATAATAAGAAGTACGTATCTTTTAACTTCTGAAGCTTCCAAGCAACTGGCTAAGTGAGAGCAACGTTCCACCCAACCTTAGATCTCTATCCAGCCTGTACTCTTTCAGCTGAGAGATCACCCCCGAGCTAGGCTATGTATCCACTAAGGAGGGATACCAGGTTCTCTAACGGTCAAGGTTCCATCCCAATGCTAATCCAATCTGTAGTTGGGTTTATCAAGCGTTCCACGGAACCTACCCATGCTAACCCAACCTACAGTGGGTTTATCAAGCATTCAGGTACATACTGGTCATGTTAAGCCAACTTCTAGTTGGGTTTATGAAGCATACCAACAGCAGGGTCATGCCAAGCCAGTGTACATTTGGGTTTATCAAGCATACCATACTAGCTAATCGTGCTAAGCCAACCTACAGTGGGTTTATCAAGCATACCAAGCAATACAATCATGCCAAGCCAGAATACCATTGGTTTTATCAAGCATATAAAAAAATCTAATCATGCTAATCTAACCGGAAGTGGTTTATTAGGAGAACAGGGACAGCAAGGGAGGCATTGCTAAGCTAGTGAGCTCAACCACAGAGCGACAGGCATCTCAACACTTAGCAGACCTGGCACCCACATTACCTACCACATCCAACACAAGGAAGACCCTCTTCTCTGTTGCACAGTCCCTTAGGGACTCTTCCCTTCCAGTTCTATTATAGGATGGGCATAGAAAGATCCAGTCGCTAGTTCTATGAGTCTATAGCCTTCATTGGATTTATCAAGCAACCCAACCTTCTTCAACAGTTCAACAAGATGAATCGTTTTCGACTTGCAGGAAGGGCTCTACTCCACAATCTATCCTCTACGATCCAATACCAAGTTCTCACAGTTTCTCTGCATTGTTCAGGCTTGCAATTTCCTCACGGATTCTTACCAATCTGTCACCGGTAGACTGAGTTCGCACACACAGTTTCTAAGGCTATCAACTCTCTGGTATTTTCTATTACACAAGAAAACACTATCGTCTTCAGGCTTCCACACGACTAGTTCTGAGTCTGCTGGTATGTATGGACAAGTTTTCCCTCTTTAGATCGATGGATCGTGAATGGAAAGTGTGTATGGATGATGAATGTTCGTTTTCTTCCACAATGGGTAGTCAAAACCAATTCTGTGAGTTTCCCAGGCGATTGAGTATCTTCCAGGACAAGCAATCAGAGCCATGCCCTACTATACAAAATCACAGGCATGATCCATACTCCATTGGCTTCAGCAACAGGGTTCTAAACCACCCTCTACAACCGCATATGTCAGCAGGAAGTTCAAACGAGTCCACAGTCGGACATGTGGCAACATGGGAAACCAATCCCATAACCCCCTCACCTCTCCCTAGTGGATACACGTGGCCCCTTCTCATTAGTTTCCTCCTTAGCCAAATTCTTGGTTATTTTATTCATTAATAATAATTACATCATTTACATTTCTCCATGGCTTAACATCCCATGAATAATCAGACTATCCAAATACTTGCCTAAGCAATATCCTTAAACATCCACTAGTGGGGCCTTGGACTTGAGCTCCACACTATGGAAAATACACACACTGCATATATATACAGTATTTACATCGAATCCAAATAACATCAAGGGAAAAATCAGGTATTACAAATACCTCTCCCTTAAAATAACATCGTCTTCGGTGTTCTAAAAACTGAACAAAAATGGGAATTCCTCTTTCATGGAATCCTCCAGCTCCCACGTGGCCTCTTCTGGACTAAGGCGCCTCCATTGAACCTTTACCTTCCCTATGACCATGTTCCAAAGCAAGGTGACTTTTTCGTTGAGGATGCATATCGGCTCCACCTGGAACTCTCCCTTTGGTTCCACCTGTATCACATGCCAATCAACGATATGATTAGGATCATGTACATATTTCTTAAGCAAGGCTACATGGAAAACATTATGAGCTTTCATGTTAGTAGGAAATGCAATCCTATATGCAACTGGCCCTATCCTATCAATGACTTCAAATGGCCCACAATATCTCAGTGCCAACTTGGCACAACTTCCCAACTTCATGGAACTCTTCCTTGGTTTCACTCTCAAGTAGACATGATCCCCAATATGAAATTCCTTATGCATTCTTTTCAGATTTGCATAACTCTTCTTCCTGTCCTATGCTTCCTTCAAATTCTTCTTGATCTTCATAATCTCCTACTCCATCTCCTCAATCATTTATGGTCCAAGCACTACTATGCACTGGGATGTCTCAGCTCACTGGAGTTCTGCATCCTTTGCCATACAACACTTAAAAATGACTCATCTTCAATGATGCTTGATGTCCACTATTGTAATAAAATTCTACCAAGTGTAAATAGTCTTCCCACTTGGATGGCTTGTCCATCACATACATCCTTAACATATCTTCAAGGATCTTATTTACTCTCTCAGTATGACCATCCGTTTGAGGATGATAGGCTGTGCTAAACTTCAACCGAGTTCCTAATTCTTGAAAAAATCATTTCCAAAAATTGGATGTGAACTTTGTGTCACGGTCTGAAACTATTGCCTTAGGAAATTCATGCAACCTGAATATCTCTCTCATGAAGATATATGCAATTTCAATGGCCTTGTGGGTGGACTTGAATGGAATGAAATGAGCTACCTTTGATAGCTTTTCCACCACCACCATGATTGAATCATGCTTCTTCATTGTCATTGGCAAGCCTGTTATAAAATCCATAGAGATCACTTCCCACTTCCATTCTGGAATGGGTAATGGTTGCAACAATCATGTTGGATGTTGATGCTCTGCCTTGACTTGTTGACACTTTTGACACCTAGCAATGTACTCAGCTATGTATTTCTTCATACCATGCCAAAAGTACTTCTTCCTTACTATTGTTATAGTCTTCTGATATCCTAGATGTCCTGAGTATGGTCTTTGACATATCTCATCCATCACCAACTTCTTGAAATCTGCACTATTTGGAATGTACAGTCTGGTGTTATGATAAATGAGAACATTACCCTCACCCAACTGATATCTTGCATACTTCTCTTCTATAACATTCTGCTGCAATTTCTCTTTGATACGAAGGTATACCTCATCACTATCTTGAGCCTCTAAAATTATTTCCTTCAAATCTGATTCACACCTACTTATTGCTGCAATATGGAATTTTATGTTGAGTGCATCAACAACCTTATTCTCCTTACCCTTTACATGTTTAATTTCCAAATTGAACTCACAAAGAAACTCCATCCATCTAGTTTGCTTTGCATTCAGGTTTGGTTGGTCAAACAAGTATTTTAAAATCATATGATCAATTCTAAGATCAAATCTTCTTCCCAAGAGATAATGTCTCCATCTCTTAAGAGTATGTACTATGGCTGCTAGCTCTAAGTCATGGGTGGCATAGTTCGTTTCATGATCCTTCAGATTTATTTACTCATAACAAATTACCGACCCTTCTTGCATTAGAACTCCACCGAGTCCTTCAATGCAAGCATTAGTGCATACCACAAAATCCTTACTCAGATCTGCAATCTTCAAAACATGTGCACTAGTAAGCAACTCCTTTAATTGCTGGAAAATTCTTTCACATTTTTTAGACCATGTGAATTTGATGTCCTTCCTCTGCAATGAAGTAATTGGATGGGATATCTTGGAGAACCCTTCAATGAACCTCCTATAGTAACTAGCAAGGCCCATAAAAGATTTAACATCTGTTGCATTCCTTGGAGTGGACCAATCAATGATGGCCTCAATCTTCTCTGGATCCACTGCAATTCCCTCTGCTGATATAATATGACCCAAATACTACACCTTCTCTTGATAGAAGTTACATTTACTCAACTTAGCATATAGTCGTTGCTCCCTAAGGACTTGCAATACCATTTTCAAATGTTCATCATGTTCTTGTCCATTCTTTGAATACACAAGGATATCATCCAAAAACACAATCACAAACTTATCCAAGAACTTGCTGAAGACACTATTCATGAGACACATGAATGTAGTAGGTGCATTGGTAAGACCAAATGGCACCACTGTAAACTCATACTGACCATACCTAGTCCTGAAGGTTTTCTTATGAATGTCTTCTTCCTTTATCCTTACTTGATGGTACCCAAACCTCAAGTCAATATTTGAAGACACTCTAGCTTCCTTCATTTGATCAAACAAGTCATCAATCCTTGACAAGGGATACTTGTTCTTAATTGTCACTTTATTGAGATGCTTGTAATCAACACACAACCTCAATGTTCCATCATTCTTCTTAACAAACAACACTGGTGCACCCCATGGGGATACACTCATTCTGACATATTCCTTGTCCATTAATTCCTGCAGTTGCATCTTCAATTCTACCAACTCTGGTATGCTCATTCTATAAGGAGCTTTGGAGATGGGTGCTGCTCCTAGAACAAGATTAATGGAAAATTCAATATCTCTCTTGGGTGGAAATCCTGAAACTTCATCTGGAAACACATCCTGAAACTCTTGCAATATCTGGAATTATTCTATCCAGGGTCCTTTATCTTTTGTTTAATCTGATATATGCACATCATATAACTGACAACCCTTTTTATAAAACTTCCTCAATTGCAGAGCTGAAATCTACCTTACTAAAACATGCTTTGGAATTCATTTAACCAACCTTGACTTTCCTTCATCATCAAGGAATTCCAGTGCTTTCCCATAATAGTCCACCTTGGATCTATTCCTTTCCAAGAAATCCATGCCAATTAGGGCATCATATGATCCCAATGGTAAGACATTCAATTTTGCATGCATGAGTATTCCATTCAATTCTATAGGACACTCCTTCACTACTTCACTTACCTTTCTCTTGGTACCGGTGTCTAATTGAACTAGCCAAGCCTCATCATGCCTTACTTTACCAAGAGAACAACTTACAACTACCTTAGGAGATACAAAACTATGAGTAGACCCTGGATCAATCAAAACAGAAATAAGATGCTCAGCAATCTTACCTGCAACCTCCACTACTGTAGATTCATGGTCTTCTTGGTGATCATCCAGTGCTGCATAAATCCTAGGCATTTCTCTTGCCATGTCCCCTACTGTAGCTTCTCCTTTAACATTGTGCAAGCTCCTGGAGTTCTTCTTTGCAGTTGGGCAATCTCTGAGCATGTGGTTTTCCTAGAACCCCAACACTGAAGTGGCCCCTTTGATGTTCTATCCACTGCTACAACTGGTTTGAATTCTCTTCTTTCTTGCTGGCGTTGTGGAAATATTTTAGGCTGATTTCCAAATGGTGGTTTGAATTCACCTTTCTTTTGATCAAATCTTCCCTTGGGTTTACCTTTACACATTGGTTGCGCCTCTGGTTTACCTTTACTTTGCTCATAGCAATGCTCTTCCATTCTAATGGCTTCATCCAAACTTGGTGGATTTACAAACTCTATTCTATCTCTGTAGTTTTGTGGTAGAATACCAAGGAAGCATTGGATCTTCACTCTTTCATCCTTGATGCAGTCCACATACCTCAACAGCTCCAGAAACTTGTGGACACGCTCATCCATGGTGTTCTTTCCTAGTCTGAGTTCATTGAACTCTTTTCTTTTGCTATCATAATACCTTGTTGATATCTACTTATCCTGGAAGTATATTTTAAACCTTTCCCAACTGACCCTTCTTTCACTGATTCCCTTCACTTGCATGAGGTGATCCCACCAAATAGAAGCTCTTCCACTAAGATTGTAGATGGAAACCCTAGCCTTTTAATTCTCTGAATACTCATGCATTCTGAAGTACTTCTTCATTCCAAGAATCCATTCCTCTACTTCTTGACCTTCTTTGCTTTCACCATCAAAAGTGGGAGGCCTTATCTTCCTGAATTCACCCTGTGCAATACCTCTATGCTTCTTTCTGCCCTTACTCTTGCCGGAAGTGCATCTTGGGCTCCCTGAGAACCATCAGAATCATCTAACCTGCTAGAAGAAAACTTAAGAGAGGGTGTCCTGTGTCTTCTGCTCACAGAACCCCTTCTAGGGCTTGGATTTATTCTCTTAGAATGGCCCCTAGACTTAATTTATGCATTCATTTCCTCTCGGCCTTCATGGCTTGGGTTAGAACCACCATTAATCCTTTGCTGCAAGTTCGTAAGACTTTGCAAAATGGCCGCATTGAGTTGATGTTTCTCTTCTTGCGCTTTCATCATCCGCTCATTAAATCTTACCATGGTCTCAACCAAGTTTGAGGGTGTCACTTGCTCCCTTCTTCCATCAGACTCGGCGTCCATATGTGCTTCTTACACATTCTCACCCAGCACATCATATTCTGGTTCAAACGGGTCCTGTGTATCGTTTAAAGTGACCATTCTTACACCTTTATATGCATTGTCCTGTGATACGATGTGTCTCATAGTTGTTGTTATCACTGTGCATATCAAAGCCATCTATTAGAAACCACAAGCATGAAATGAAAATCTACTATACCCATTCAAACCTGGAACTAATAATTTGAACATAAGTTAATCAAATAATTTCATCAAAACCACGCCGTGGGTGCATCTCTTGACCAACAATTCATGCATGATCCGGCCCAAACAACTCCCAGTGTTGCAACTGAAGCTCTTATACCACTCATTCATGTCCCCACTGACCTCTTTAGGCCACAGGGACCCTAATACATTTTTTTTTCCAAAACCGAATGAATGCACACACAGTCGAAATGGTTCGGATCCGCAACCCGCAATCTGCAATCCGCAATTGCGGATGCAGAAGTGAAAAAATTCATAACCAGAAAGCCTACCTTCTCGCAATTCGCAATCCGCAATCCAAAACGTAAGTTCGACTTCTATGTTTCCGCAATCCACAATCAGCATTGCAGATGCGGGCATGTGAAACCATACCCCTGCAATGGTAACTTTCCACACAAACGTCTAAGGGGCATAACTTCCCCACCCCTGGTCCAAATGAGACAAGGTTAGTACCGTTGGAAAGATCTTGGAGAGATCTATATAATGGTGAAATCCCTGCCCCATCTGAGCACTCCTACCATGTCAAATTTCCACTGAATTTATGTCCATAACTCCACTTAAAGATTTTAACCTTCTTCCTTCCATGATCTTCCCTTCCACCTGACCCACAGAGGGGTTCTAAAACATTTCTAGGACATTCCCCACCTTCCCAAGGATTAGATGTAAGCATACAACTAATTCATAGGGTTAATCATACATATCATAACATGTAAAATGCATTAAATTATATCTAACAATACATCTATCACATGCAAGACTTATAATCCATTAAACTCGGTCAATACCATGACATACATATAACAATGAACTCAGCCCTTTACTTAGGCTTGCACATGACTTCATGTCAATCAAATTCATATAAACATGCATTCCACCATTTCACAATTGAACATAAGCAACCATCTCATAACAATGAAACACCTTCATTTAAAATAATAAGTACTTATCTTTTAACTTCTGAAGCTGCCAAGCAACTGGCTAAGTGAGAGAAACGTTCCACCCAACCTTAGATATCTATCCATCATGTACTCTTTCAACTGAGAGATCACCCCCGAGTTGGGTTATGTATCCACTAAGGATGGATACCAGGTTCTCTCACGGTCAAGGTTCCATCCCAATGCTAATCCAATCTGTAGTTGGGTCCAGGGAACCTACCCATGCTAACCCAACCTACAGTGGGTTTATCAAGCATTATAGGGAAGCTACCCATGATAAGCCAACCTACAGTGGGTTTATCAAGCATTCAAGGACATACTGGTCATGCTAATCCAACTGCCAGTTGGTTTTATCAAGCATACCAACAACAGGTTCATGCCAAGCCAATGTACATTTGGGTTTATCAATCATACCAAACTAGCTGATCATGCTAAGCCAACCTACAATGGGTTTATCAGGCATACCAAGCAACACAATCATGCCAAGCTAGCATACCATTGGGTTTATCAAGCATTAGACAAGCTGATCATGCTAATCCAACTGGCAATGGTTTATCAGGCGAAGAGGGACAACAAGGGAGGCATTGTTAAGCCAGTGAGCTCAACCACAGAGCTACAGGCATATCAACACTCAGCAGACCTAGCACCCACATTACCTACCACATCCAACACAAGGGATACCCTCTTCCCTTCCAGTGTTATTCCAACATGGGCATAGAAAGGTCCAGTCGCTAGTTCTATGAGACTACAACCTTCACTGGGTTTATCAAGCAACCCAACCTTCTTCCACAGTTCAACAAGCTGACTCGTTTTCAACTTGCGGGAAAGGCTCTTCTTCGTAATTTATCCTCTGCGATTCAATCTCAGGTTCTCACAATTTCTCTGCACTGTTCAGGCTTGCAATTTCCTCACGATTTCTTATTACTATGTCACCGTTAGACTGAGTTCACACACACAGTTGCTATGGCTATCAACTCTCTGTTATTTTCTATTACACAAGAAGACACGATCGTCTTCAGGCTTCCACACGACTGGTTCTGATTCTGTGGGTATCTCTGGACAAGTTTTCCCTTTGTAGATCGATGGATTGTGAATTTCAAGTGTGTATAGATGATTAATTTCCGTTTTCTTCCACAACGGGTAGTCAAAACAGGTTCTGCAATTTTCCCGAGCGGTTGAGTGTCTTCCAGGAAAAGGAATCAGAGCCATGCCCTGCCATACGAAACCACAGGCATGCTCCATACTCCATCATCTTCAGCAACAGGGTTCTCAAACACCCTCTGCAACTGCATTAATGTTAGTAGGGAGTTCAAACAGGTTTATAGTCGGACATGTGGCAACATGGGAAACCAATCCCATAACCCCCTCACCTCTCCCTAGTGGATACACATGGCCCCTTCTCATTGGTTGCCTCCTTAGCCAGCTTCTTGGTTATTTTATTCATTAATAATAATTACATTATTTACGTTTATTCATGGCTTAACAGCCCATGAATAATCAGACTGTCCAAATACTTGCCTAAGAAATAACCTTAAACATCCACTAGTGGGGCCTTGGCCTTGAGCTCTACACTAGGGAAAATACATACTCTGCATATATATACAGCATTTGCATAGAATCCAAATAACATCAAGCGAAAAATGGGGTATTACAAAGGAAAGTTCAGAAAAGAAGGAAAGTTCAGAAAAAAAAAAAAAAGAAGAAAAATAAGAAAAATCCAAAGCATAAGGTGGAAAAAAATCAAAAAAAGAAAAAGAAGGAAAGCAAAGAAAAAAAAGGAAAAAGGAGGAAAGCAAAGAAAAAATAAGGAAAAATAAGGAAAGAAAGCTTTCATCATCCACTCAAGGAGGGTGCATTAGCTATGGATACTTTCTCCTCAAGTAATTCAATCTTATAAATAAACCAGTGTGCACGACATTCACATTTTTTGTCAGTTTAAAGTTTTGATTGAGAGCAATTCTACCTCAAAGACTTGGGAGATGTGCCCCTAGTCCAAGCTTGGAGATGTGCCCCTTCTTTCTATGAGAGGATGATGGTATTCAACCATTATCACTAATTTTATTTGCAGGTCCTGCAACTAATCAATTTGAATTTGAATTTAATAATAAGCATCATCCAATTCAGAGTTCGAATCTTCAGGGCTTCCTATAAATTTCTAGAGCTAGATACTTGTGCAGAAGAAGAAAGATATATATATAATGTTTGAGAGGACTATTGGACCATATATTGTGTCTTGTATCTGATCAAGTCGAATTTGAATATTAGAAGAAGCATCATCCATTTCAAAGTTCGAATCTCCAGGTTTCCTATGAATTTCTAGAGCTAGATTCTTGTGTAGAAGGAGAGAGATATTTCTATAATATTTTGAGATGCCGATTGGCCCACATTTGATTTAATTATAGATAATGTAAACATATGATATCAGTCTCTCCAATTAAAATTACATAAGTTTGAATTATTCTCATATTTCTCCACCCTCTCTAGATTTGCATAGAAATTGACTATTTTTTAGACTATGTGGAATAGATGAATGAGTAGATGTCCAAATGATTTTTGTTTATATTCCTAGAGTTATTTAACATGTTATATGACACCATCCATGTCTTAGTTTCATAATTCATGAGCCTTCAGTAACTGTCTGGAACCTCCTGAAAATTACTAGTTGTGTAATCCTAGTAGGAAATTTTTATTGTATTTTTGTGAGACTTCCTTAGAACTTTATATAAATTTCTAGAATGTAAGTTGAATATTTAATGACTATAATTTAATTTTATTTAGCCTCTCTGACTCATAAACACCCATCCCTAGCCTCTAGTCAAGTTTACACCCATACTAGTATGCATATGATGAGGAGCCTACGAGCGTTGGAGTAGATTGAAGCTTTGATTCTATTGAAAAATAAATGGTATCATTACTTTGAGTTATCATCCAAATGTCAGAGCCTTCCTTCCACCCAAATCCTTTGATCTTGTCCAACGTCAGTCAATCTAGCTTCCCCAAGCAGTGTTTTACTTCATTATGTGAAGTAGAGAGTTTTTGTATCACTAATCCTAGATGGTACATTACAGTGGTATCATATCACTTTCCTCCACCCCTGTGGAAAGAAAGAAGCTAACTGTTGAATAATATTGCAGATCATAACTCGAATTTGCAGTTATGAGACTAGTTCTAGTCATTTAAGATGAAGAGTTCGAGCCATATGAGGAAGCATAAATACTCTACATAGATGGAGGCCTCCCTTGAGATGAAGATGGCTACTTTTGTGACCAGATATATGATGAGGAAATTAGGCCTTTTCCACCAAGTTTTAAATTTATTTAGGATCGAAAGAAACCTAGAGGAGCCAAAATAGATGACTATACATGGGATTCAGATGCCTCCTACTTGGGATGCTTATGAAATGTCTCCACATCTAATCAAACAATCCTTATTCTTCTCTTATTACTTGGGGATTTGACATCAATGAAAACCATTTTCAACAATATCCCCCTTCAGCATTAATTTCAACACTCAGTAAAACGGATTGACTCCCCCTAAAATTGAGTCATCCATTTTTCATGATTAGATTTGATTTGTTTTACTAGCCTCTCCTCGCTCTTTGACATCAATGGAAAAGGTTCCATGAATAAAAAACTTCATTGTCTATTGCTTTGAAAAGTCTTCATCATCTTGGGTGCTAGTTATTTTGTTGTTTCTAAGACAACTTATTGCTTACTATAGAAGCTCATTTTTGCCTTGGTTTCTCCCCCTATGGCACATGCTTGTATTGTCTTTGCAGCACCCAAATCCTTCATTACAAATGAATTTGCTAACTTCCTTTTGTGCACATTTATTTCCTGCATGTTAGACCCTGCAACAAGCATATCATCCACATACAATAACAAGATAATATAACTTCCATTATCTATCCTCTTGAAATAAACATAGTGGTCAAAATGACATCTACTATAACCATGTTCTATCATAAACCTAGCAAATTTTAAATACCACTGCCTTGGATCTTGCTTCAAGATATACAAGATATTCTTCAACCTGCATACCAAATTTTCCTTCCCTTTGACCTCATACCCTTGTGGCTACTGCATATATATCTCTTCCTCCAAATCCCCATGGAGAAAGGTTGTTTTTACATCTAACTATTCAAGATGCAAATCTTCTACTGCCACTAGACTTAAAATAGTCCTAATTGAAGTCATCTTTACAACAGGAGAAAATATTTCATCAAAATATATACCTTTCTTCTGTGAAAACCCCTCTACAACAAGTCTGATCGTGTACTGCTTCTTTCCTCCTCCTTCTTCCTTCAACCTATAAATCCATTTGTTTTGCAATGCTCTTTTACTAGCAGGCAAATGAACCAAATCCCAAGGTTGGTTTCCTACCAATGAGTCCATCTCCTCATTCATGCCTTGCTCCCACTTCTTTCTAGTTTCCACTTGCATTGCTTCTTCATAACATTCTATTTCACCAGCATCAGTCATCAATAAATAATACATTGAAGGAGAGTATCATTCAGGGAGTCTACTTAACCTCGTAGATCTTCTTACACTTGTAGGAAATTTAGGTACTTGCTGTTGTTCTTGATATTCTGGCACCTTTGGAACTTCATTTTCTTTAATTTCATCAAGCACTGTATACTCTGTGTTTTCTTTTTCCTGTTTCTTTCCTTCCAACTGATATTTATATATGACATTTTCATTGAATATCATATCTATACACCTAATGATTTTGTGATTTTCATAATCCCATAAGCGATAACCAAAATCATCAACCCCATATCCCATAAAGGTACATTTCTTGGATTTAGCTTCAAGCTTTGTTCTATTTTCTTTATCAATATGGACAAATGATTTACAACCAAAGGTTCTCATAAATGAGTAGTTTACCTTTTTACCTGTCCATGCCTCCTCTGGAATACCACCATCCAAAGCACTTGAAGGCCCTCTGTTTATTAAATAAACAACAGTATTTACCGCATCTACCCAAAAATATAAGGGCAACCCTGCATACAATCTCATACACCTTGCACGCTCCCTAATCGTTCTATTCATCCTTTCTGACACACCATTTTCTTGTGGTGTTCCTGGGATTGTCTTCTCTCTACGAATCCCATGGTATAAACAGTAACTATCAAACTCCTTGCCGCAATACTCACCTCCATTATCAGATCTGAGACACTTCAACATTTTTCCTGTCTCATTCTCAACCAAATCTTTCCACCTCTTAAAAATAGCAAACACATCAGACTTTTGTCTAATGCAGTAAACCCAAGTTTTCCTAGTTGCATCATCAATAAATGTAACATAATAATGAGATCCACCAAGAGATTGTACCCGAGCCGACCCCCATACATCTGTATGCACAAGTTCTAACTTTTCATTCTTCTTTGGTTTCCCAACCCTGAGAAATATGACTCTCTTATGTTTTCCATAAACACAGTTCTCACATAATTCCAAAGTTACTTGCTTCAAATATGGCAACAACTTCCTTGAGTGGAGAATCTGCATCCCCTTTTGTCTCATGTGGCCAAGCCTATGATGTCACAATGTTTTATATGTTCCGATGGAAGCTAAAGAGATAGAATGGTCAGTATTATGAGGACATAAATACAACGTACCTATCCTGTCTCCTTTTTCCATCACCATTGATCTTTTGGTGATTTTCCACCACGTTTCTCCAAATGTAGATAAACAGCCGCCATCTCCCAACTGCCCTGTTGAGATCAAATTTATTTTCATAGCAAGAATATGCCTATCATCTTTTAGAAACAATTCAGTTCCATTCTTAAATTTTTTCCATACCTTATCCATTCCAATAATTTTACATGGCTCATCGTCATCCAATAAGACATGTCCAAAATTCCCTAGAACATAATCATGAAAATATTTCCTATACGGTGTAGCATGACATGAAGCCCTTGAATCTACTACCCAGTAATCACTAGTATTATCTAATGCAAGAATCAAAGCATCTTGTAACACATCACCTGCTACATTTTCTTCGTAGGTAGTCTCCTATTGTCCATCTCCTATATTCTTTAGAGATCTGCAATCTTTCTTCAAATGTTCTTTCTTTCCACAATTCCAGCACTCTATCTTTCCTAGTATGGACTTGGATCTGCCCATTTTAGACTTGTTGTGATTACCTTAGCTCTTTCCTCTCTCCTTTTGTCTTCCCCTTCTCTCCATGGTCAACGCATTACCTGATGTCTCACCTGTGCTTTTTCTTCGTATTTCCTCGCTAAGAATAGCACTAACAACATCATTAAATATCAAGGTGTTTGAACTAGAGATAGAGTTACTTATAACCATGACCAAGCCATTCCAGCTTTCTGGAAATGAACACAATATTAGAAGAACCCTAACCTCATCATCAAAGTTAACACTTACAGAACTTAGTTGATTTGTAACCGTATTAAATTCATTTAAATGATCAGCAACAGATCCACCTTTAGACATTTTCATATTAAATAAACGCTTCATTAGAAATACCTTGTTGGAGGCCGAGGTTTTTCATACAACTTACCCAATGCGCTCATCAAACCCTTCGTTGCCTTTTCTTTTGAGATATTGAAAGCCACCGACAAAGCCAAGGACAACCATATTGTTCCCAGTGCCTTTCTTTCAAGAACCTCCCATTCTTCGTCCTTCATATTCACCGACTTCTTTATCTTCCTCCCAATGGTAGGAATAGATCCTTCTAGTATAGATAGTCCTCCATTTTCATCTTCCATAACTAGTAGTTTTGGCCATTAAATGTATCGACCTTAAACTTTCTTTCTTCCACCATTGCTCCCACTCAAACCAGAAACCCTAGTTTCCTGTAACCGTGGGCCCAAAATCTGTTGGTGAAAAACCAACCCATAACAAAAATTTCTTACGAGGTCCCACTGGCCCCCGTGCCTCCCAGACAGGAGAGTGCACCACTCCGTCGGACCCCCTGTTGCGCATGCCGGGGTCATAACCCAACCTAGGGTACAAACACGATTGAATCATCATCTATGAGACTGGAAGGTTAGGCTCCACAACCAACAATCTCCCACTTGGAGACTAATCACAGCAACTCCACCGTTGTTGTACTTGTTGGACCTTGGACTTGAAAAATTTCTCATCTTCACCTTCACGCTAGAAGGCTAACTGAAACCGAGAAGGAACTCAGTTTTTCTCTGGCTACTACCTTTGTAAACATGTTTGCATGATTCTGGCTAGTATGTATCTTCTCCAGCTTCAATAGTTCACCTTCCAGAACAGAGCGTACGAAATGGTACTTGAATTGTATATGTTTAGTCCTAGAATGGAAAGTTGATTTCTTTGCAAGATGAATGGCACTATGGTTGTCACTATACAACCTTCCACCCTTTTTCTTCTTACTCAATTCCTCCATAAACCTCTGCAACCAAATCATCTCTTTACTAGCCTCTGTAATAGCAACATACTCTGCTTCCGTTGTTGAAAGTGCAACAACCTTTTGCAGTTTAGAAATCCAAGTTACTGTTGTTCCACCTGCAGTAAACACATACCCTGTGGTGGTCCTCCTTCTATCCTTATCACCTGCCATATCTGCATCACATATCCCTATAGAACAGTGTCTGAACCTTCAAAACATAATGCATGAGTTGTAGTACCTCTCATATACCTGAGAATCCACTGTACTCCCTTCCAATGTTCTTTACCTGGATTATTCATATAACTGCTCAGAACTCCCACTGCATGTGTAATATCTGGTCTTGTGCACACCATGGCATATATCAAGCTATCAATTGTTGATGAATAAGGAATCTTGGACATGTACTCTATCTCTTCCTGTGTCTTGGGACACATTTCCTTACTTAATTTGAAATGTCTGGCCAAAGTTGCACTAACTGGTTTTGCATTCTTCATTTTGATCCTCTCCAACACCTTTTGTATGTACTCACTCTGAGACAATGTCAATTTGCGATTTTTCTTGTCTCTTGTTATTCTCATACCAAGTATTTTCTTTGCAGCACCCAAATCCTTCATCGCAAATGAATTTGCTAACTTCCTTTTGAGCACATTTATTTCCTGCATGTTAGACCCTGCAACAAGCATGTCATCCACATACAATAACAAGATAATATAACTTCCATTATCTAGCATCTTGAAATAAACACAATGGTCAAAATGAAATCTACTATAACCTTGTTCTATCATAAACCTATCAAATTTTAAATATCACTGCTTTGGAGCTTGCTTCAAGCCATACAAGATCTTCTTCAACTTGCATACCAAATTTTTTTTCCCTTTAACCTCATACCCTTGTGGCTACTACATATATATCTCTTCCTCTAATTTCCCATGGAGAAAATTTGTTTTTACATCTAATTGTTCAAGATGCAAATCTTCTACCACCACTAGACTTAAAATACTCCTAATTGAAGTCATCTTAATAACAAGAGAAAATATTTCATCAAAATATATACCTTTCTTCTGTGCAAACCCATTTACAACAAGTCTGGCCCTGTACCGCTTCTTACCTCCTCCTTCTTCCTTCAACCTGTAAATCCATTTGTTTTGCAATGCTCTTTTACAAGCAGGAAAATGAACCAAATCTCAAGTCTGGTTTCCTACCAATGATTCCATCTCCTCATTCATGCCTTGCTTCCACTTCTTTCTAGTTTCCACTTGCATTGCTTCTTCATAACATTCTGGTTCACCAACATCAGTCATCAATAAATAATACATTGAATGAGAGTATCATTTAGGGAGACTACTTAACCTTGTAGATCTTCTTACACTTGCAGGAGTTCCAGGTACGTGTTGTTGTTCTTGATATTCTGGCACCTTTGGAACTTCATTTTCGTTAATTTCATCAAGCACTGTGTACTCTGTGTTTTCTTCTTCCTATTTCTTTCCCTGCAACTGATATTTCTACATGACCTTTTCATTGAATATCACATCTCTACTCCTAATGATTTTTTTATTTTCATAATCCCATAAGTGATAACCAAAATCATCAACCCTATATCCAATAAAGGTACATTTCTTTGATTTAGCTTCAGTCTTTGTTCTATTTTCTTTATCAATATGGATAAATACTTCACAACCAAAGGTTCTCATAAATGAGTAGTTTACATTTTTACCTGTCCATGCCTCCTCTGGAATACCACCATCCAAAGCACTTGAAGGCCCTCTGTTTATTAAATAAACAACAGTATTTACAACATCTGCCCAAAACTGTAAGGGCAACCCTGCATGCAATCTCATACACCTTGCACGCTCCATGATAGTTCTATTCATCATTTCTGACACACGATTTTCTTGTGGTGTTCTTGGGACTGTCTTCTCTCTACGAATCCCATGGTATGAATAGTAACCATCAAACCCCTTGCCGCAATACTCACCTCCATTATCAGATCTCAGACAATTCAACATTTTTCCTGTCTCATTCTCAACCAAATCTTTCCACTTCTTAAAAGTATCAAACACATCATATTTTTGTCTAATGCATTAAACCCAAGTTTTCCTAGTTACGTCATCAATAAATTTAACATAATAATGAGAGCCACTAAGAGATTGTACTTGAGCCGGTCCCCATACATCTATATGCACAAGCTCTAACTTTTCATTCTTCTTCGGTTTCTCAACCTTGAGAAATCTGACACTCTTCTATTTTCCATAAACACAGTTCTCACAGAATTCCAAACTTACCTGCTTCAAATCTGGCAGCAACTTCCTTGAGTGGAGAATCTGCATCACCTTCTATCTCATGTGGCCAAGCCTATGATGCCACAATGTTGTATATATTGTTGTGGAAGCTAAAGAGATAGAATGGTCAGTATTATGAGGACATAAATACAAATCCTTTTTCCTTTTTCTATCACCATTGATCCTTTGGTGATTTTCCACTAGGTTTCTCCAAACGTAGATAAACAGCCGCCATCTCCCAACTGCCCTGTTGAGATGAGATTTATTTTCATAGCAGGAATATGCCTAACATCTTTCAGCAGCTATTCAGTTCCATTCTTAAATTTTATCCATACCTTACCCATTCCCATAATTTTACATGGCTCATCGTCACCCAATAAGACATGTCCAAAATCCCCTGGAATATAATCATGAAAATATTTTCTATGGGGTGTAGCATGACATGAAGCCCTTGAATCTACTACCCAATAATCACTAGTATTATCTAATGCAAGAATCAAAGCATCTTGTAACACATCACCTGCTACATTTGCTTCCTAATTAGTCTCATGTTGTCCATCTCCTATCTTCTTTAGAGATCTGTAGTCTTTCTTCAGATATTCTTTCTTTCCACAGTTCCAGTACTCTATCTTTTCCAGTCTGGACATGGATCTACCCATTTTAGACTTGCTGTGATTACCTTGGATCTTTCCTCTCTCCTTTTGTCTTCCCCTGCTCTCCATGGTCAACGCATTACCTGATGTCTCACTTGTGCTTTTTCTTCACATTTCCTCACTAAGAATAACACTAACAACATCATCAAATATCAAGGTGTTTGAACTAGAGACATAGTTACTTACAGCCATGTCAAGTCATTCCAGCTTTTGTTGATGTATATGTAACTTCAGAATGTATTTCACCTATGTATATTGTACTCATAAAGATATGTTATTATTCCTCCATACGGAAGTGTCGTGATTTGTATTGACAAGTGTCATAACTTGCTGTGATGGGTTATTAGACCACCAAGTGTGGGGTCGATCCGGATTAATGTAACCATGGGTTATTAGACTCTTCTAGAGAAGTTGACCCTCTTAGTGTAATAGGAAAGTTGGGACAAGTATAAATAGAGAGCGGGAGATCTCTATTTGATCATATCATTATTCACTTCTACATCACTCAGAAAGTGGCACACCAGTTGAGGAGGAGGAGTAGCTTCTAGGAGAAGACTATCTCTTGTACTTTGGTTGTATCATTGCTTTTTCTATCTCTAAGGAAGTTGTGGGGTTTTTCACCTTTATGGTTTTCCCCAGTGAAACTCTGTGTGTCTATTGTCTCATGTGATTGCTTGGTGTGATTGATATGAATTGTTATACTTGATATGATGTACATGTTATTCTCTCAGTAAAGATCCTAGAGTATATTGAATTAATGCTAAAAAATTAACATGGTATTAGAGCTAACTTGAGAAGAAAACATTGTGCAGTGGTGGAAACTAGGGTTTCTTGTTTATAGGGTTTCTCTCCACAGATTTTGGAAAGGAAGTAAGGTAGATTGACTCTACTCACCAAGGATAATCTTTCTATCCAATCAAAATTCAATTCTAATCACTTTCATTTTTTGCCCTAAAAATTAGGGTTTCCACAAAAATAGGAATTTCTGAGATTTAAGGACATTGCTGGAAGCTCCTTGAAAAAATTGAAGTTTAGAGCTTTGGATCGAGATTTTTTGTTGGGTGAAGCTCCAGGAAACTCAAACCCTAATTCAGGGTCCTCCTTAATGAATCCGGGAAGACTAAAAGGAATTTCTGAAGGGTGAAACTTTGCATATTTCAAATTCTAAATATACCAAACTGATAAGCTCATCAAGGCGCATCATTCTATCCTTTTAGAAAGTTGAAATTCACTTTTTGATTTTTTAGGGTTTCTCTGACAAACCCTAATCCAGCACCAGATCCATATTTCTACAAATCAAGTGGTGAGACCTAAATATTTTCTATTTCCATTGGAAGTACTCTTTAAAATATCTCACCACACCAAGCTTGAGGATAAGCTTCAAGGGGCTGATAACTTCCGAGCATGGAAGTATAGGATTGGGTTAATCCTGGAAGAAAATGAATTGGATACTTACATAAGTTCTGAGGTCCCTGTCCCAAAGGAAGAAGAGGCTAAGGCCTTACATAAGAACTTCGTCAAGGAAAAGAGGATCATTGTTTTTATATCAAAGACCTTCTCATACCACATGTGTCATCTCTAAAGACACCCAAGGAGATGTTTGATTCCCTAACCAAGCTATTTGAAGGGAAGAACATAAATCGGAAGATGACTCTGCGGAACCAATTGAAAGGAGTAAAGCTTCAGAATGGAGAGACCATTCAATCCTATTTCTCTAAGGTTTCTCAGATCAAGGAACAACTTGAATCTATGGATGAAGTGGTGGATAATGGTGAAATTGTTATGACCACTTTGAATGGCCTACCTAGGTCATGGGATTCCTTTATCCAAGGAATTTGTGCAAGAAGAAAACTGATCTCCTTCAGTAGACTGTGGGAGGAATGCTCACAAGAAGAAGCAAGGTTGGTGGCCCGAGAAGAAAAGATGGGGAATGAAGATCAAGCTCTCACAGCTCACACCAAGAAAGGAAATCCCAAGAGAGAGCCATCTCATTTCAAGAAATCTTCTCACCACCATCAGCATAAAGAGAAGAGAATATGTTTTACATGTAATGAGAAGGGACATATTGCTATAAATTGTCCCAAGAACAAAAAGGACAACAGCAACTTCAACAAGAAGAAGAAAGGCACCAAAAGGAGGTACCATGCTCATGTTGCTGAGGATGATGAACCCCCCAAGAAGAAGGATAGGGTAGAAAGTGATGCTTCATCAAGTGAAGATGAATATGTTCTGATCTCTGCTCTCATAGGTACTATCTCTCATGGATGTAATGATTGGCTTATTGATAGTGGGGCTTCCAAACACATGACTGGGTTTAAAGAATCTTTTGTAAATCTATCTGAACATGAGTCACCCCATAAAGTAAAACTTGGGGATGACTATCAATATCCCATCAAGGGAAGTGGTGAAGCCTCCTACAACCTAGACTCTGGAAAGTCTTTGAAGATGAAAGATGTACTATATGTACCTAGGATCAAGAAGAACCTACTCTCCATATCTGCATTGGATGCAAAAGGCATAAGGGTTGCATTTGTAGATGGCCAAGTTCTAATGTGGCCAAAGGGTAAAACTATAGATGATGCAGTGGTGATTGGAGAGAAAGAGGGAGGATTGTACAACTTGAAAGGACAACCTGAACAAGCCATGGTACATGAATCCATGGAGCCAAGTGAACTTTGGCATAGAAGGCTTGCACATGTGCACTACAGAGCACTACTAGTTGCAAGTAAAGCAATAGAGGGTTTTTCTGAAATCAAGACAAAACATGAAGGTGTTTGCAAAATATGTGCAAAAGGAAAGAACATTAACAAGGCATTTCCAAGCAGTGAAAGTAAAGCAAAAGAAATCTTGGAAATTATCCACTCCGATGTATGCAGTCCGATGTCATCAAGTTCTCTGGGTATGTATACTATGTCTCTTTCATTGATGATTTCTCTAGGAATACTTGGGTTTACTTCTTAAAGAACAAAGATGAAGTATTTGATAAATTCAATGAATTCAAAGCATTGATGGAAAATCAAACTGATAAGAAGATCAAGACCTTCAGATCCGATAATGGAGGAGAATTCACTTCAGGTGATTTCAAGAAGCTATGCAGTGATTCAGGTATTAAGAGGGAGTTGACTGCTCCCTACAATCCACAACAAAATGGAGTTGCAGAAAGGAAGAATAAAACTATCATGGAAGCAGCATGGGCAATGCTTCATGACCAAGATATTCCTATGCATCTATGGGTAGAAGCAGCTAGGACAGTTGTGTATGTGTAGAATAGAACACCTCACAAGATATTGGACAACAATACACTAGAAGAGGTCTTTTCTGGTAAGAAACCTGAAGTCATCCATCTCAGAATATTTGGTTGTCCAGTATATACTCATGCTCGAAAGGAAAAGAGAACTAAGCTAGATCCTTCAAGAAAGAAGGGCATCTTTGTGGGGTACAGTGAAAGCTCGAAGGCTTACATAATTTACTTTCCAAGGTTCAAGAATATTGATGTCAGTAGGGATGTAACATTTGATGAGAACTCGGCTTATATCAAATCAAGGAAGACACATGTTGAAGATCATGAAGAACCAAAGGAAATCATATTTCAAAATACCACTATGAATGAAGCAATTCCAGAAGCAACTCGTGAAATTGAAGATCCACAAAAACCTATAGATCCACCCCGTGAGAAGATCTCTCACAAGAGGAAACCTACATGGGCTAGAGAGCTCATCCAAGATGTAGAAAGATATGGTATTCCAGAAGAGGAACATAAAGAAAGGAAGAGGACAAGGTCACACACTAGCTATGTTTCCCTGCTCTGTGACATTATGAACAAAGAACCTTCCATTTATGAAGAGGCAGCGGAAAAGAAAGAATGGAAGGATGCCATGGTTGAGGAATACCAATCGATCATGAAGAATGATGTTTGGGAAGTGGTCCTAGGACCAAAAGGGAAGTCTATTGTGACTTCCAAATGGATCTATAAGATCAAGCATGCTGTAGATGGTAGCATAGAGAAATACAAGGAAATATTTGTAGCTCGTGGCTTCTCTCAGAAAGAGGGAATAGATTATGAAGAGACCTTTTCTCCTGTAGCCAGATACACTTCCATTAGAACAGTACTTTCTCTGGCTACAGTGATGAAATGGAAGATACACCAGATGGATGTCAAGACAACTTTCTTGAATGGTGTAGTCGAAGAGGAAGTGTATGTGGAGCAGCCACTTGGTTTTGAAACACATGAGATAAAGTCATATGTGTGCAGGTTGAAGAAAGCCTTGTATGGCTTGAAGCAAGCTCCTAGGACTTGGTATGGTAGGATGGACAGTTTTCTATCCAGTTTGGGCTTTACCAAGAGTAAAGTGGATTCCAACCTTTACTACAAGGTTGAGGAAGGCAATCCTGTGATTCTACTCTTGTATCTGGATGACTTGTTTGTTACGGGTGAGGATAGATTGATTGCCGACATGAAGAGGAAGCTTGCTGCAGAGTTCGAGATGAAGGACTTGGGGATGATGCAGTACTTTCTAGGTATGGAGGTGTGGCTGAGTGTAGATGGAATCTTCCTTGGACAAGGGAAGTATGTAGTAGAAATCCTGAAGAGGTTCGGGATGATGTACTGCAAGGCCATGGCCACACCTATGGCATCGAACCTGAAGCTTCTATGTGATGCTTCATCTGATTCGGTTGATGTCATTGTGTATCATCAGATGATTGGATCCTTGATGTACCTAATGAACACGAGACCAGATATTTTCTTTGCAGTGAACACATTGAGCCAGTTCCTGACGGATCCCAGAGGTGTTCACCTAGTTGCTGTAAAGCATATTCTGAGGTAATTGAAGGGTACAATTGATTATGGGCTCAAGTATGATGCGAATCAAAAGTTTAACCTAGAGGGTTATGTTGATTCAGATTGGGTAGGCAGTGCTGCAGATAGGAAGAGCACTTATGGGTGCTTCTTCAATATGGGATCAAGTTTGATCTCTTGGTTTAGTAGTAAGCAGTCCTGCGTAGCACTGAGTACAGCTGAAGCAGAGTATGTTGCAGCTTGTTCGGCTAGTTGTGAGGAAGTATGGATTCGAAAGCTACTGTCTGAGTTATTTGATCTCCCATTGGATGCTACTGGTATTTTTTGTGACAACTAGAGTTGTGTGAAGCTGTCTGAGAACCCGGTGTTCCATGACAGGTCGAAGCACATTGAGATAAAATATCACTATATCAGGGATATGGTGCAGAGAGGAGCAGTGAAGCTCCTGTATGTTGCGATGGATGAGCAAGTTGCAGATGTGCTGACGAAACCACTATCCAGAGTGAAGTTTGAGTACTTCAGAGAGAAGCTTGGTGTTCATCAGATTGATGACACTTCAAGGAAGAAGTGATGGACACATTTGCAGGAGCCATTCTTGGCATGGTGAGAGGAGGATCCTTCCCATGGCTATGGATGTAAGCATTGGATGATGAGCATCAGGATGATGCTCCAGTTACTGCTCTATATGCATCATGTTAGATGCTGGTCATGATCAGGTGGATCATGTATTTGTATATGTATTAGGTGGATACATTGTATGATTAGGATGATCATAGATGATGAGCTTCAGGATGTGACTCCAGATGATATGTATCAGGTGGATACATTGTATGATCAGAATGATCATAGATGATGAGCTTCAGGATGTTGCTCCAGATGATATGCATCAGGATGATGCTATGATGATGATCAGGATGATCATGTGATGATGTACATCAGGATGATGTATGATGAGTATCAGGTTGATGCTCTATGGCTGTGGACAGGTTGTGCAGATGAGCATGTAAGTTTCCCTGGGAGATCCGATAGGTTGGGCTGTGTGCCCGTAATCAGTCCTGGGATGCTCTTTCGAGGCATTTCTCTAGGAGGACATGTAATATTTCCCTAGGAGATCCGATAGGTTGGGATGTGTGCCCGTAATAAGTCCCAGGATTCTCTTTCGAGGTTTTGTCCTACGGAATGTAATGTAGTCTTGGGAGATCCGATAGGTTGGGCTGTGTGCCCGTAATAAGTCCTGGGATGCTCTTTCTAGGTTTTGCCATGACCACATGTAATGTAGTCCTGGGAGATCCGATAGGTTGGGTTGTGTGCCCGTAATAAGTCTTGGGATGCTCTTTCGAGGTTGTGTGGTGGAAAATCCTAGATGCGTTCTAGGTCTCATCCAGTATGAAAAAGGACTGGCTCTGTGACAGACATCCTAGATGCATTCTAGGTCCCATCCAGTATGAAAAAGGATTGGCTCTGTGGCGGAAATCCTAGATGCATTCTAGGTCCCATCCAATATGAAAAAGGACTAGCTCTATGGCGGAAATCCTAGATGCGTTCTAGGTCCCATCAAGTATGAAAAAGGACTAGCTCTATGGTAGAAATCTTAGATTTGTTCTAGGTCACATCCAACATGAAAAAGGGTTGGCTCTGTGATACATACAGCATGAAAAAGGATTGGCTCTGTAGATGATGAAGACCTGCAGGTGGCAGGCCTACATCCAGTATGAAAAAGGACTGGAGCTGTAGAACTTCCTATGACGAGTAGATTGGAGATTGATTGAGATAGCAGCAGCAGTGATGATGATGTTGATTCGATGACGATGATTCAGTGATGATGATCTAGAGAAGAAGACTTGTGCTAACATATCTGTGTCGAGAAATACCTTCCTAGTTAAGAGGGAGTGTTGATGTATATGTAACTTTGGAATGTATTTGACCTATGTATATTGTACTCCTATAGAGATGTTATTATTCCTCTATACGGAAGTGTCTTCATTTGTATTGACAAGTGTCGCAAGTGTCGTAACTTGCTGTGATGGGTTATTAGACCACCGAGTGTGGGGTCGGCCTGGATTAATGTAACCATGGGTTATTAGACTCTTCTAGAGAATTCGGCTATGCTAGTGTAATAGGCAAGTCGAAAAAAGTATAAATAGAGAGCGGGAGATCTGTATTTGATCATCTCATTATTCACTTCTACATCACTCGAAAAGTGGCGCACTAGTTGAGGAGGAGGAGTAGCTGCTAGGAGAAGACTATCTCTTGTACTTTGGTTGTATCATTGCTCTTTCTATCTCTGAGGAAGTTGTGGGGTTTTTCACCTTTATGGTTTTCCCTAGTGAAACTATGTGTGTCTATTGTCTCATGTGATTGCTTGGTGTGATTGATATGCATTGTTATACTTGATATGCTGCACATGTTATTCTCTTAGTAAAGATCCTAGAGTATATTGAATTAATGCAAAAAAAATTAACAGCTTTCTGGCAATGAACACAATATTAGAAGAGCCCTAACCTCATCATCAAAGTTCACACTTACAGAACTTAGTTGATTTGTGACCGTATTAAATTCGTTTAAATGATCAGCAACAGATCCACCTTCAAACATATTCATATTAAATAAACGCTTCATTAGAAATACCTTGTTGAAGGCTGAGGGTTTATCATACAGCTTACCCAATGCACTGATCAAACCCTCCGTTGTCTTTTCTTTTGAGATATTGAAAGCCACCGACGAAGCTAGGGACAGCCGTATTTTTCCCAGTGCCTTTCTGGAAAGAACCTCCCATTCTTCGTCCTTCATAGTCATCGGTTGCTTTTCTCTTCCTCCCAACGATAGGAATAGATCCTTCTGGTTTAGATAGTCCTCCATTTGCATCTTCCATAACTGGTATTTTTTGGCCATTAAATTTCTTGACCATAAACTTTCCTTCTTCCATCATTGCTCCCATTAGAACCAGAAACCCTAGTTTCCTGCGGGTTTATCTACCAAATAGACCTTTGGCTCTGATACCAATTGTTAGAAAGTCAAGAACACGGAGCAATAACAATAAACAAGATGCAAATACAAATCACACAAACACATTGCAAGAGAGACACCAATATATCGTTGTTCACCCAAGATGGGCTACATCCACACTGAAATTGTCAATCCTTATTATTATACCATCCAACAAATGAAGGGATACAACCTGCATCACATCCGCTGAACTTCCTCTTCACTGTCTCATAGTATTTCCTTACGATATGAGAGATCTTTACAATGCATAATATCAAATACATCAACCCTGGCCATATTACAATGTCTTTCTTATAAAGGGGAATACAATGGGAAAATACCACGGGTTACCCAAAACCATGGGCCTGTAATCTGTTGGCGAAAAACCAACCCATAACAAAAATTTCTTTCAAGGGCGCTGGCCCCCATGCCCCCAGCCGGGAGAGTGCACCACTACCCCAGACCCCATGTTGCGCTTGTTGGGATCATAACCAAACCTAGGGTACAAACACGACTGAATCATCATCTATGAGACTAGAAGATCAAGCTCCACAACCAACAACAAGCAGTTACATAATTGTATGTAAACCATATATATAGGCTGGTGAGTCGATGCATAGAGTTAACTTGGATCTGTTCTTATATGTATTGTTCAGAATATCTTGCTAAGTAATACAAGGCTTGTGCTTCTCTCCATATATTGTCTTTTGTATCTGTATCTGCGTGTTTGCTTCCTCATATATATAATATGTATCACTAGTAACAATGTAACCCCCTCTACTACAACACCTATCTAGCAATTTCCTGTCACCTAGGTCATGGGAATAGATTTGAAATGCATGACCTATGGTTAAAACCCACTAGGGTTTCCCAAGGTGCCTTGGGCACTAATCTAACAAAAACAATGAATAGAAATGCTGGGTATGGAAAGGCCACTAACCTACAAATTGGACAATCCAAATTTAATAAACAAAATGGGATAAATCAGTGCCTAAATATCTGGACCCCATAAGTTCCTCCAATGGCGTAAAGTGAAAATGACACTTAGAGTTTTAGATCTCGCCCCTTTTATGGTCATTTAGACCTTATTTTATTTCTCCCAATATGAAATTATACGACATCATTTTGACATGTTGTTCTCATCGTTAGAACCCTGGTTCCACTCTCTTTTCAATTACGTGATTAGTTATGTGATTGAGAACTTTTCTGACAAGCCCTTGTTTCCCGCATTTCCATTTATGCATGTAATTTAGTCCTTCCTTCTATGTTATATGTTGCTTGTACATTTGGTTTTATTTCTAAATGCACTTTTATGCTTTGGTCTTGTTTCCATGTGTGCAAGTTCAAGTTGTAGTGGAACCCTCTTATCTCCACATGTAACCTCTTTGTATAGGTATATCTCTTCATACTTGAATATAGGTGATTTACCTCTACAAAAAATCATATGCATCAACCTTGTTTGATTTCACTTTCACCTATAGGACCCCCTCTACTTTAGTAAGTGGCCTATCCCAACCACTCTTGCATTTGTCATTTCCCGAAAGTATAACCTCCCTTACATGGTGGCATTCATAAATACCCCAGTTTTGCTGGGGTCCCATGTTGATTAAATCCCCCTAGGATTAGGAATCCATCTAATTCACATATGCTTCTTCATTATCACTCATTGGCATACACTGGGACTCCCATACTTATGTCATTTTGAGGTTTCATGTTACATTTTTGTAATCCCACCACTTCCTCTAGAGTGTAAAAGTTAAATTATTTTTCCATGATTCATCTTCCCTCAAGGAGATTCCCATTAGTGTCCTCCACCTAGTCTCTTCCATATTCTATCACATGTTCCATTGATTCACTTTGTTATACATCGGACATGTGTTTCCTTGTCCCCTCTTTTCTCTCAGGTACCCACGTACTCGTGGAAACCATTTATAGAATTACTGCAAATTCTATATGATCTCTTATGGTAGTGTCTCTAGTCACCATTGAGTCATAGAATTCCATTATGTGTCACCCATGTAGTCTTAATAATATTATCCTCTCTCAAATTTGATCTCAGTGCTTTCATTTCCTCTCTATGAGTACCCCCGTTGCAGTTATGTCCCTTAGTTATTCCTTATTGTGTCCCTTTCCTAATATTATTATGAGTTTCACACATGCTTCTAGGTCTGTCATGCCTTCATGCTCTAAATAAAGGAAGGTTGAGTCCCTTACTTAGTGACCCTGTATCCCCCTTTGGTGTCTGGGTCTCAATTCTCTTCATTATCTAGTGTCATTCCCAGTGCTACCAATAAGGAAACCTCATTACCTTGTTGATAGAGGTTCATCTCCCTCTGTTGACATCAACACCCCTATTCCAAATGATAGACTTAGAGAAATTATGTACCTTGGCCCCATAACCATCATCGATGGGTTCCCTTAAACCAACCAGGGGGAGATCTCATTGCCTCTTGGATTGGTTGGTTCTCACATGCTTGACTCTAACTCATTATTGCACTATTGAGAACCGTACACTATGGTGGTCCCCTTATCTAGTTTGTTCAAACATCCCAAGCATCCTTAACTTCCTCCAATTCTTGAATCCATTTTGGAGGCCCCTCCGTCTTTTACTTGTTGTGATGTCTAAGCTACATTGACAACAATGATCTAGATTTAGTTGTGGTTCCTAGGATATTATTGACTCATTTTTTCAGTTGTTTGAATCACCTATTAGGAGTTACATCACTCTTCACTCCTTCCAGATCTTGGCCCCCTCTAATTTCAACAAGGATTATATTATTGTGATTCAACATTTTGATGGATATGTCATTGTTCCTACTCATCTACTTCATATAAATCATGGTTGGACCATGATTATGTACTTGGATTGGATCCCTCTTTATCCCTCATGGTGTATTATACCTGATAGTTATTCATGTATTGATCATACCTCTCTTGGTCTAGATCCAAGATCATATTAAGACATTGATACAAGCATGGGGATTCCCACCTCGACTAATTAAGAGATTATTAGCGCCTTGCCTCCTTAAGTGGATTTTCTGTGGGTATGGTCCTATATAGTCCATTTGGAAGGAGATTCCTTTCCGATGGAGTTCTGATGTCTTTCCCTTGGTTCCTTTTTGTTCCCTATTGAAAGTATGAAAGACTTATGATGTGTTTCATCCATACGATGAGCTCTTGATCTCACACATCAGGGAGTAATTTGTTAACAACCAAAATTTGCTTACCTACCTTATCATCAGTTTCATCACCATTTTACATCATTATTGACAAGATTAGCACCATTTTCACCATATGAGGAAATGACAAAATGACCAAAACCATGAAAGTCAACATCCAAAATTGACCATAATTGATAGGTCTCTATTTTTCCTTCGAAAAGTGTGATTTGAGGTCACACCTTTTTCCCAAGAACCCATGGCATGGTCCAAAAAGAATGTTTTCAGTTAGCATTCATTAGTTCACACTTCCCCAAGGGAAGTAGTGGTTGAAAGTGGACACATACAATTGACATGGTTGAAATTAAAACCATATATGATCCTCCAAGACCCTAACATCTCCGCTAAGTCATTAATGGAATGGAAAACTTACACACTCAATCCAGATCTCATTTTTTACCACTCTTATTCCTATAAAAGAATCCATCATGGTCACCATTTCACATCCATTCATATTCATATGCTAAAAGCATCATTATGTTGCCGGAATTTTTCTAGAGAGAACAAACGAAACCTCATCTTCCTTTCAACTTTCACCATCAAGGGAATTCCCATTTGGCACCTAGATAGAGATTGGGGCTACAAAGAATACAAATGAGAATTCCTTTGAATTTACTTTGGAGGCCCTTCACCTTCAATAAATGGTAGCAAGGTGTGATTGTATCAGCATATTCTTTATGTAATAATAGAATTACATTATTTTACATGGTACATCTTCTTTTAATGGTAGCCTTTCTCATTTATGTTTGCATGCATGTTTTTAGTTTAATTTAGATTAGATTAATTTACTTTCCATTCCAATTTGCTACTAAGGATTGTCCAACCCCTTAATAGGTGTTTTTTACACTTGTGTGTGAGAAATCACACAAAATAATGCAAAGAGTCAAAAAGGAAGGTGAAGAGGCATAGTTTGTAACTCTTTCTTAACTAAACTATATATAATTGTTTTGGAGATATTATAAAGCACTTACTTTTGGGGGGAGTTGTTTGGAGATATTATAAAGTACTTCCTTTGGGGGAAGAGAACTGCAGAGGAGGATTGTATAATTTGAATTTCAAACTCCTTTTGGAAAACTATAACATAGTCACTCAAATTATGGTAAATATTTTCTTATGAATATCTTATTATATGTGTTCTTGTAATTCAAAAATGAAATTTATAAATAAAATTTTTAATTTTGTTTTGTATAAATACAATAAATTCAATATTATAAAAAATTAAAAATATGTAATTTGTTTTCCAAATAATTTCATTATTTAAGTTTAAACCTTTCATCCTTTAATTTAATTTTGCAACTTTATTTAATCATTCACCCCCACAAACCTTTATTCTTAAAAAATAATAATAAACAATAATAAGCAAAATGGTAACCAACATAGCACATTAATCATACACCCGACAAATCTTTATTCTTTAGAAAAACAAAAATGAAGTAAAAATATCTAGTAGATAACATAGCACAATGGAAAAATCATATTTTGGTGATGAAAGTTAACTAGACATTTGCCCTTCAATGCATTTTTTTTAGAATTTATATTATCCATTTTTTAATTATTTATTTTTTCATATGATTTTTTTTTAATTTATATGAATAATTATCATAATAAACTAATTTTAAGGTTATATATAATTAAACATTAGTTTAATTTATGAAATTTCTTATTCAAAATTATATAGGTGTATTTTAAGATTTGAAACTATCACATCTTAAAAAGAAATCTAACTTCTTAACTATTAAGCCCACTCAAATTATTAACTTCGCTTTAATTATATAATTTTCTCTCATTTCACATTAAATCTAAAATGTATCAAAAATATCATATTTAAAAAAAAAAAACATATAATTCAATACATCTAAGTTGACAAAAATAAATAAGATACTTATAAAACTGAAGTAAACTTATGAAACTGAAGTAAATAAGGAATATCTGGAAACATAGTGCACTTGATGAATCCATGGCGGTTGGGGCTAGTCTGCCTGGTCTGAGGCATTGTTTGTTTGAGGTATGTATTGGTGTCATGGATTTTTCGGTGTGTGGTGAGACACTAACCCTTGGGCTACTCTTTGATGCCCCCATTTCCCTACTCAGAATCTCTGTTAAACAGGGAGCCTGAGACATTTGGGGGCCCTGGAGTCCGTTCAAACCACGTTGGCTGAACCTAGTACCAACCAGGACAAAAAGTGGGAACCCTTGATATCTTATTTCTATTTTATTCTATTTTTCTCGTCTTCTGTGACTGGTGCCTCTATTGCTCTACCTATTGGGTGTCTTGTCGGCTGTTTTTTCTGGAATTTGCCCCTTTGTTTAATGACTGGTGGTGATTTGAGTGTTTTTCTAACCTGAGGGTTCTCGATTTAACTGCTCTTCCTTTGTTCATATATCTGTCCATGTCAATTGTTTCTTTTTTACTGCTGCATTATTTTGTATGGCGGGATCAGGGACTCCTCGGGCCTTGGTGGGAAGGGGCATTCTGGCTAATCCCAAGGTTTCCGTGTCCTACGAACATGGCCCCCAGACGACTGTGGAAATGATACTTGGGGGGGATTCTCTAGGGGTTCCAAGACAAATCCCTGTTGCTGCTGTTCGGACGCGAGATGATGACTATCTGAAAAAAGGTGGGCCTTCAAAACCCCCACCTAAGCTCTCCTTTGAAAAAGATAAGAAGGGGAGGCTGGTATGTGTCCTGAGGAAAGACATCACCATGGATATTGTGTTTTTTCTTAGTCAGAGGGCATTGGTAGGTAAGTTCGAATACATTCAACTCAACCGAACCGACCTTATATCCTTGATACATGGCCACTGGAAATCCCTCATATCTAACATGTCGAGGGTGTTGGTCCTTGCTAATGGTTGGTTGATGTTCCATTTCCTTAATGAAGAGGATGGGATCTGTATTGAGAAGCGCTATTGGGTGTACGGCATGGGATCTTTGGTCCTAACCCGGTGACACGACGGTTTTGGACCATTTTACTAGGTTTTCCAATGCACTGTTGGAACCTAGGGGGCTTCATGGCTGTGGCCAAATCCATTGGTTGATTCATTTTGATGGAGGAGGAACAACTCACTAGGGCTGAAAGGCGCTTTCCCAGGATGCTGGGGGAGATTGACTCTTCTGAGGGTCTTCTGGGCAAGCTTGAGATTATCTAGGAGGGGGGTTCTCTCATCTAATAGAACTAGATTATTAGAATAGTGTCTTCCACTCTCATAAATGCCATAGGGCCAGCCACTCAAAAGGCAACCGCAAAGCTCACACGGGGGGCCTATTCACTCGATGGATTCTGGTGATCGGATCGAAACCCCTGAAGAGGGGATATGGGACTCCTTTCCATTGGACACTCATTCGGCTTCAACCTTGCTTAGTAAGTTATCCCAGGCTATTCCATTCCTTTTAAAATTTCTTACTATGGATGACATCTCAAAGGCTCTTGCTTCATTTAAGACTTCTGGGGATTTGGGGTCAGTGACTTCTTCCCCACCTTTGGATGAGGGGACTACTAACGATTCGGTTCCGTGTCTGTCTAAACCTAATGTTGCTACCCCTGTCACTTTGGCAGACTCTTGGTCGGATGCTCATGTGATAGTTAAAATACCCATTTCCCTACCTCCCTCTGCCACGGTTTCTCCTCCGAATATGACATGTGATGAGATCCCCTGCCTTGATATCTCCCTCTCTCCTTCACCACTATCTGATTCCCCTCTCCATTCGGCACAGTTGATGCGAAATATTACCCCTCTTCCTTCGTTCCCTTCCGAGCATTCTCTAGATTCCTTGGTTGGTCACTCATCCCCAAACCCTCGGGGGAATGTCACCATTTGAACAGCTCAAAAAAAAAAAGACTCTGTGATGGATAAGGGTGGGATTCCCCCTCCTATCTCGATGAGTCACTCTATTAAACCTCCTGTAAAATCTTTGTTTGAAATCGATCTCATTAAGTCATCTCCTCCCCGAGCTCTTAGAGGTATGCTCGCCCCCTACCCTGTCCTGCAATGCAATTTGTCACCTTCAACGTTAGGGGCCTCGGTAGGGGTCCCAAAAGAGCAGCTCTAAAACACTTCTTGGAGCTGACTAAACCCGTTTTACTTCTTTTGCAAGAAACAATGACTAATGCATTTGATGTTATCTCCTATTTTCAAAAGTTAAAACCACTGTGGCCTATATGTGTTATGGATGCATGTGGACATTCGAGGGGTACTTTGGTTTCCTGGGATCCCAGGCTTGTTGATTTCAGCTCATTTGTATCTTGTGTTGGTATTTTAGTCGAGGGGTTTTTTCGTGGGTGCGACAGAAAGATCCGTGTGCTGAACGTTTACGGCCCTTACTCTGGGAGAAGGCTGTTTTGGGAAAGACTTGAGGCTCGGGGATTGATCAATGATCCCTCTCTTATACTTGCTAGTGACCTTAATCTCACTCTCTGTCCTGATGGATTTTGGGGTTCGAGTAGGATTTCAGACCCCCTCGCTGATTTATTTATTGAACTTTTTGATAAATCACACTTGGTGGATGTGGTTCCTCATTCCCTATACCTGACTTGCTCCAATGGTCAGTGTAGGGTTGATTATGTTGGCAAACGGCTGGACCGTTTCCTGATTGTGGAGGAACTTTATGGCCTCTTTGGAAAGTATAGATCTTGTTCATATGCAGTGGGCATATCTGACCACAAGGCAATTCTTCTTCTGCTCGATCTCGGGGACAGGCCTACTTTTTATCCATTCAAGTTTAATTATGGATTATTAAAGGACCCTGAATTCGTATGCTGGCTTTGGGAGACGTGGATGAAGCTTTAACTTTCACACAATGCCCCATATCTAGCCGGCTTCATTCACAAGTTACAACTACTGAAACCTTTGATCCAGTCATGGGTAAAGGACAAGAAATCTAGGGACCTAATTGAAATGGAGGTCAATGAGGACAAGATCTTGAAGTTTCATTTTGATTTGGATTTGTATCTGATTTCGGTTGATCAACACTCTCAATTGGATGACCTACTTGCTTCCAAGGATCGTATCCTCTTATCCAATGAAGAGGAGTGGAGACAAAAGAGCCGGGCCACCTGGCTCTTGGCAGGCGATCGCAATACCAAGTACTTTCAGCATTTTTCCAAACAAAGGCGACTTCAAAATGTTGTCTGGGATGTCATGGATGGAACCAATCAACTGGTGTCTGACGAAAATTCCATCAAAGTGGTGGCTAAAGACCATTTTCAGGGGGTTTATACTAAGAAGGGTGAGTCTGATTTGTTACAGCAGCTTGAGACGGTTGGAAACTTTCCACTTTATTTTTCCAAAGAGGATGCCCATGTGATTGATTGCACGGTTACTTTGGAGGAGGTAAAGAATATTTTAAAAAACTTTTACTGCGACAAAAGCCTTGGCCCTGATGGGTTGACGACTGAGTTCTATCTTCATTTCTTCGAAATTCTGGGAGAAGATCTGACATCGGCCATTGACAAATCCCAAACCAAAGCATGGATTCCTGACCAGTTGAATCGCACTTATATAACTTTGATCCCTAATGCTGGTAAGCCATCAAATTTTGATGAGTAACATCCCATCTCTTTATGAAACCCGTGTTATAAAATTATATCCAAAGTCATTGCCGATCGAATCAGGCCGATTCTGGGTCATTATGTATCCAGGGAACAATTTGACTTCCTTCAAAACCATCAAATTTCATACGCGGTGGGCGTTGCTGAGGAATGCTTGCATTCCATTAAAGCTAAGAAGCTAAGTGCTTTCATTCTTAAACTTGACCTTCAGAAAGAATATGACTGTGTGGATTGGGACTTCCTCCGTTACAATTCTGATTCAGATTGATTTGTCGACGGAGATGGTTAAGTGGATTTATGCATGTTACTCGTCGTCCAGCTTTGCTGTGCTCATTAATGGTTCACCCATAGACTTTTTTTCTGGAAACAGAGGGCTTAGACAGGGCGTCCCACTATCTCCATATCTATTTATCCTGGAAATGGAAGGTCTCAGTCAACTGATCCTTAAGGCGAGAAGGCAGGGGCTACTTTCTGGTATCCATGTGGCCAGATCATTATTCACCATGCATCTATTTTTTGTTGACGATGTTCTTCTATTCGGGACGGGAACCATAGCTGAATGGACACATTATCATTGTCTCTTGAATACTTTTTGTGCCTCTTTAGGGCTGTGCATTAATATATCAAAATCCTCATTTTCTTACCAGTGTGATAATCAGATGGTCTGTGATTTTATGAAGAATCTCTTTCCATACAAACTAGTGACAATGGATGAAGGGTTTCTTTACCTGGGCTTTTTAATTAAACCCGACTCATATAGTTGGGTGGACTGGTTATGTTTGATTAAAAAGGTGGCTCGTCAGATTGATACTTGGTCAGCTCATTGGTTAACGTTGGGAGGCTGGCTCATCCTGGTTTAGTTGGTCTTACTCTCTATCCCTGTCTACTGGTTCAGTCTTTTCATTGTCCCTATCTACATTGTCAACAAACTACGTCAATTGATCTTCCACTTCCTGTGGGGTGGTCGGACTAGGACTAACAAACTCCACCTGGCATGCTGGAAGGACCTTTTCAGACGTAAACATCTGGGGGGATGGGGCATTAAGGATTTGTGAACATTCAACAAGGCATTATGTGCCAAAAGCTTATGGCGTGCTCTATTTGAGAAAGGCTTATGGGGCTCCATTATCCAGGCTAAATACGTTAGTGGTTTGGATGCTGGGATTTGGCTAGGGACAAGTACTAGAGCTCGTGTCTTTGGGTCCAAAATTTGGCGCGGTCTGCTCACAACTATGCCTATTCTCCGGAATTCTCTTTGCTGGGAGGTAGGCCATGGAAACATGATCTCCATTGGGACTCTTCCAATATTGGGGATTGGAGATTTCTATCAATTATCTAATGAGATTATTGAGGCCCTTCATGTTTGTGGATTGTATTCCCTTAATCATTAGGTGGTTTCATCTGCCGATCAGTTTGACAATTGGGAGTTGGCTGACTTTACAAACCTACCTGTTGCTGTGTTGGAGGAATGGTCTGCTTATAGACTCGCACTGATTGGTGCTGGTATTCATATCCAAACGAAAACTGTCAGACTTATTTGGGCAGATAACCCCTTGCATGGCACTATGATGGCTAGGACGACATATGTAAGTCTAATGGAAAAATCCTTGAATTTTTGGGTGACTGGTACTGGTTCTCTATTATGGAGTAATGAGTTTCCGTTGAGAATTAGCTTTTTTGTGTGGCTACTTATGCGCAATAAAATTTCTACTTGGTCGAACCTCCAATGACATGGATTTATTGGTTTGGGGGTATGCGCCCTATGCATGGGGGATGAGGAGGAGATCAACCATCTTTTTGGCAGCTGGACGTTTTTTCAAATGATTTAGTCTTTCCTTGGTGCTCAGAGAAAATCTCTTTTTGGATGGGATCTGCCCACTTTTTTAGAGAACCTTGACCGTTGTTTTGATGTATTGAGGGGAGATATCTATATCGTCTTCTTTTTGGTCTGGGAAGTCTGGTGTGCTCGAAACCGTTTGATTTTCATTGGATTCCATCATTGTGTAGATATGTTGATGGCAAGGATCTATGCTCAACATGCCGGTGTTGTCTGACCTCCGGAACGTGACTGTATCAGTGCCCCACCTTGCCCTGAAGGGTTGGTCATGTACCCTATCGGCTTTTTTGATGGAGCGGCCCAGTCGGGATTATGTGGGGCTAGTATGCTCATTAAATTATCACATACCCACACTTTTCACCTTTGTATGGGTGTCGAGCAAGGCTCCAACACGATATCAGAGCTTCTGGCCTTATGGGGTCTCATCTGGTTTGCAGAGCATTGGAATATTGCGATCTCTCACATTTTCGGAGACTCTCTATGTGTTATCAACTGGGAAAATGGTTGTGCTGACTTACGACCACTCTTACTCCACCATTGGCTAGAAAAGGTTCGAAAGCTAATTCATAGGGCTGGACATGTGGTTATTTCTCATATCCGGCGCCACTACAATATGGAAGCTGACAATCTATCCAAATAGGCACTGGGTCCGTTGGATGGCAGGATCTACTTCAAGGAATACCGAGCGGGTATTATGGTGGCCGACTCCTTTCTTTCTTTTTGTTGATTGTTTTATACTCTATAGACCTCTTCTACGTTGAAGACAATCTCGTTTACTAAAAACTCTAGCTACTGTCAGGTGTTGTAAGTCCTTATTATGGCACAATGTCAATAGATTACGGTCGTTTTAAGTTAAAATAGGATGCTTGATAATTGTTTATCCTTTGAACTTTATTAGTCTGTCCCGTTATGATTTAAATCTGAATGTAACAGGAAGTAATGTATGGATCCTCTCTAGACACATCTTTTTACTTTTAATAAATGATGTCTTTTTTCGCCTTGAAAAAAAAACTTATAATCTAGACGAAATAAGTATGAAAAAAACCTAAAATATGAACCTACTTTATTGGTCAAAAGATAAATTATTAAAACTAATAATAACATTCGAATAAGTTTAACTACTAATAATGAAATGTAGATTAGATGGTTAAGAGGAATCTTATTAAACTCCCCACATTTATTCAAATATTCAAATCTCATTATGTAACATATGTAATAGATATATAACCTAAGATAAATTAGTTTTAGTTTTTCAATCAACAATCCACACTAAATCTTCTTAACAATAACCCACACCAACCTATTGGGCATTGTGCCTAAGCTAATTTTTTTTATAAATGTCCTTACAATTTTTTAAAAAAAAGTGTTATTCCTTTTTTCGAAATCGCCCCAAGAATGAAAAGGCTCTTTCTACCAAGCTCCTAATATGTTATGAAAAAACCTATTATCAACCGTGATCATACATATTAAAGGAGCAAACCTGGTCATACACATTAAACGAGCAAATATCTTCCCTAAACCACACATAAACTCTATATTATGAAAAAAAAAATAGATTTAATTATGTTTGAAAATCATAAAGAAGAATCGTTTACTCACTAACTATAATCATTGTTTTTCAAAACATAATATAATAAGCATATGACATATGAACATAAAATTTAAATAATAATAATTTTTATTTTTCATAAATAATTTTTTATATTTTAATAATAAATCAAAATATTCCTAATCATTATAAACATATATTCGAGCATATTTTTCATGTATAACCATGTGAAAAAAAAATCTAATAATTATGAACCATAATGACAAAATATGTGAGGATAATAATAAACTTATATTTCCAACATATACCCATGTAAACAATAACCTAATTATTGACCTTGCTCATAAAAGTATTGACAATAGCGAATATAGATCCTTATGGACCAAATGGGAATCGGACAATGGTGCCCATGTGATCATGAGGCTGCATTTAAGGCACTCATTTAAGTATGACTCACCAACTAGCAAGGGACAACTTTTATTTAGGTGGCCATACATTGTTCTAAGCATGTTCAAACAAATTCCTTTTTCTGTCGAAAGATAACAGAATCGTAGATCTTCCGATATCTCCTCAAAAGATTCAACCGATAATATAAGAAATGGGTGGTTTTGCGAGAAACTAATACATTTATCAATCTTTGGAAAGGTTCAATTAAGTTAACATCAAAATATTAGTCAATGATAAATGGTAAGAATACCATTTAAACTATAGAGGCCGGTAATTGAGATAAAAATGATTTTATGATGGTTAATGTTAAATGATTATTTAAAATACATTTATATGGAAAAATTAATTTTTATTTTAAAAAATAATTCACAATAAAAACCATAAAATTATATATTTTATAAATTAAATAATTTGTTTCTTAATTTTTATTTACACTTTTTATCATTTGGAAATTAGAAATTAAAAAGAATTAAGGAATCTTGGGTTATATATCGATTATATATCATGTGATATAGTGAGATTTAGAGTGAGAAGTATAACAACATTTCTTCCAACCACCCAATCTACACTCAATTTACACCTTTTATTCACACTTACACTTTGAATATATCCTAAGAAAAATAATGTTTACAAGAGCATGGAGTAGTTTGAATAATTTGTCTTGATGCTCCTTAAAGTAGATAATGGCAGGGTATTTTATTCACTGGAAAAGTGGACTAAAATTATCTCTGTCATTTATTGCTCCACTAAAGAGGAACAATTTCCTTGAATTGATAGAATACAATTTTTTCATTTAAATGTGATGGTTTACTATGCATACTTTGTAAGGTCAATATCTTTGGAGATATGTATCCATGACATTTATTGCTTCACTAAAGAGGAACTTTCATCTATTCAATAAAATACATTTTTTAAATTTAAACTGAATGTTTTTTTTTCAAAATAAAAAAAACAACTTCTTGATATTCATAGAGTGAATCAAAGAAACTACATAATATCATTTATGTCCCAAGGATAGAGATTTTTTCATAGTGTCCTCTAGATCCTACTACAATAATCCCAATGTTACAAATAGTCATTCATTACATGAAATAAACATAATATGAAAACCATAGGGAGAAACGGGCATCAGATACCCCTTACAAAATTCCTGTGAAAATCAGATACTGTAAACAAATCCAGTCCGATTCTCCTCTAGAAACCAGCAAAAAAGGCCACCTTCAATATCCAAAAAGTCATGTATTTGATTCAAGATGATCCATATGTCACAAGCAGTGTTCCAACTCCAAACAAGAACCACATAGTTAAAGAAAAAAGTTAAGAGAAAGAAGTACTTCTAATAAGCTTGAAAGCTACCTTAATTGACCACCTAATTGTGATGTATTTCTTTAAAGTGGAGTAGACCTTCTTGCAAGCCTATGCCCCTTTTGGACATCAAATCATTTGTTTGGTTGTAGATTCTATAGATATACTTGTAGCTAATCGAATCAAAATTTCGATGAAAATTTGTGATCCTAGCTTTCCAATGTTCTAATATGGAAATCCAAAGATTGCTATAGCTATTGATCCAATGAATTAAAACATTGGAACCCCCAATGACTTACAGGGATGAGAATCCTTTGAGGAGAGCGAAAAAGAGAAGTCCCCAAAGGGAAATAAGCTCTTCCCTTATGTTGGTGCCAGCTCCTCATCCTAACCAAAGTAGGAAACAATGATCTTTATTTATGATGATATGAACTCCAGCTCCGCAATCCCCCTCTTGGGAAGCCTCGTCAAAGAAACCGATAGGGCATTGACTTGAAATAACTGGAGGATCTCTAAACTTAACTCTTTTACACACCTCACCCTTATAGAATTTAGCAAATGAAACTATAATAAACATGAAATCTTTGTCTAATTTAAAAGGGACATCTTCAAAACGAACACGATTCCGAACTGTCCAGATTCCCCAAATGAAAAAAAGAGTGGAGACTTGTTGGAACCGGCATAAAACTAGTGATGCAAACGGTCATCAAGGGTGTCAGAACTATGGATCTAGCTAAACTAGCCTGCCTATCTTACCAATCAATAACATATCAACATAAATAAGAACATAAAGAAAACAAGGAAAAGAATACACCAGATATACGTGGTTCACCCAATTGGGCTACGTCCACAAGAAGTTTGTCTTCTATTATCTCCAGAAATCTCCTTCAATCTTACAAGAGAACAACTACAAATAACCCAAATACAATATAGCAAAGACCTTGTGAGCACAATACAATGTGTTGTGATAGTATGATGGGATGTTCATTGTATATGTGATGTGACTCCCTTGACCCTATTATATACGAAGAGATGTGGAGGAATTACTCTCACATATTGCATGTGGGATAATATAATTCTACATAATAACATCTCTTTATATAATAATGGATATCAAGAGTATACTTTACCATAATGAATATGGGATATAATGTATTACTCTTTTACATAAGATTGTGGATAACTTCCGACATAATACAAAGACATTATTACCTTCCAGGGAATATAATATATTCCAACACTACCCCTTAATAATGGTTGGGAGAAAAGCCCACACTAACACTAAGGAAGGAGGGAGTCATTACTGCTCCCCCTTGATGACAACACCCTTCATCCCAAGCAAGGAACGAAGATGCACATACTTCGTTGTTGTTAACGATTTGGTGAAGATATCGGTTGCTTGTTGTTCGGTAGGACAATACTCAAGACAAAGAATATCATATGCGACGAGACCTCGAATGTAATGAGCATCAAGGTCGAGATGCTTTGCCTTGGAGTGATATACCGGATTATAAGCAAGTTGAATTGCACCCTGATTATCACATTTCAACACAGTGGATGATTTCAGAACCAGACCAAGCTTAGTGAGAACATGCCATAACCAAACTGTTGCTTTAGCTGCTTCTTTGGCTCACATGAAGATAAAGAAATATTCTTCACCTTCTTTCTGGACCAAGAAATCAGACCTGAACTAAGTTGAAATATATAACCAACAGTTGACTCTCGATCAAAACTGTCACTTGCCCAGTCAGAATCTAGATATCCAGAAAGTGAAACTGTAGCACTACTCAAATAAAAGACACCATAGTACGATTCCCCATGTAAATATATCATAATTCTCTTGGTTTCCTTCCAATGAATTTCAAGAGGTTTTTGCATGAACCAATAAACCATACTGATGGAAAAATAGATATCTGGTCTGCTGTGAGTTAAATATATCAAAGTGCCTATGAGCTGACGATAAAAAGTAGCATCAACAAGAGGAGTAGTACGCTCAACAGTTAACTTTACACCGAATTGAAATGGCGTAGGAGCAGGTTTACAATCACTCATATGGAAATGAGCCAATAAGTCTGTAGCATACTTCGACTGAGAGAGAAAAATACCATCTTCCATATGCCAGATTTGAAGACCCAAGAAATAGTGCAATATAACGAGATCAGTCATTTCAAACTGCTTTTGAAGATCACTTTTCATACTTTGAGTTAATACAAGTTGGCTTCCAGTGATGATAAGATCATCCACATATAACACAATAATGAGGATATTATCACCAAAGTTCTTAACATACAAATTTGGATCAAATATACAACACTTAAGACCATTATTCAATAAATATGTATTGATTTTATCATACCAAGCCTTAGGTTCTTGTTTGAGACCATATAAAGACTTGTGTAATTTGCATACAAAACTTGATGATTCAACATTAATAAAACTAGGAGTTTGTTGCGTATAAATGTCTTCATTAAGATTACCATTTAAAAAAACACTTTTAACATCCATTTGGTGTATTTTCCATTTATAAGATGCAACAAGAAATAAGATGGTTCTTATTGTATTCATTTTAGAAACCAAAGAAAAATTTTCATTATAATCAATACCTTCAATTTGGTTAAAACCTTTTGCAACTAATCTAGCTTTATATTTTTCAATCTGTCCTTCTACAGTAAATTTAGTTTTATAAATCCATTTACAACAAACTAAATTATTTCCTGAAGGAAGAGGAACAAGATACCAGTATTGGTCTTCATAAGAGAATCACACTCAGCTTACATAGCTTGTTCCCAATTAGGTTTACCCTTAGCTTGAGAATAAGAAGTAGGATCATCTATGGCCAAAACTTTGGTCATAAGAGCAAATTTAGATCTAGTTTTACGAGTATCGAAAGGGTTACAAATCTCACTACCTACAGATTCAAGATTTTTTCGAGCCCAAATAGGAAGTTAGAAGGAACATAAGTCACTTCAAAAGCTTCAAGACATTCAGGTGGAACACTTGAAGAAGAGGGTGAACTAAGTTCAACAACAGGCACAGTACTGGAAGAAGGAGTAACATATATGGGAGTAACAGGAGACAATGGAATATTCAGGGTAACATGAGGTTCTATAGACTCAGGTGGTGGAGAGACTTCAGTAAATTGAACATCTCTTCGGATGATGGCACTCTGATTAGAAGGATCAAATAACCTGTAAGCCTTGGAATCCTCATCATAACCAATGAATATACACTTGTGAAACTTGGGTTCTAACTTTTTCCATTTGTCATTAGGAATATGAACTCAACAGTCATAGCCAAACACCTTAAAGTTACTAATATTTGGTTTTCTACCATTCCATTTTTCCTCAAGGGTAACATGCTTAACATCTTTTGTAGGAACTCTATTGAAAATAATGTTAGCACAACTTATGGCGTCAGCCCAAAATTTCTTGTGTAATCCTTTAGAATAAAGCATACATATAGCCATTTCAACCAAAGTTTTGTTTTTCCTTTCAGCAACACCATTTTTTTGAGGTGTGTAAGGAACAGTCTTTTGATGTTGAATTCCATGTTTAGATTAAAAAAACTTCAAATTCTTTCTTAACAAACTCCCCCCGATTATCAGTTCTCAAAGTCTAATTTCTTTTACCAGAATCATTCTCAACCAATGATTTAAATGCTTGAAACTTAGAAAATGTGTTACTTTTATTTTTCAAAAAATAAATCCCTGATTTTCTACTAAAGTCATCAATAAAAGTAAGAAAATAGACTGCATGAGATATAGAAGGAACTTCAAGAGGACCACAAATGTCACTATGAATTAATTGCAAAGGTTCTTTAGCACTCCAAGCTTTACCTTTATCAAACATTTATCTATGATGTTTACCAAGTACATAACCTTCACAAACATCGTTAGCAGACGAAATACTACGCAAGCCATGTACCATTTTAGGCACTCATTTAAGTATGACTCACCAACTAGCAAGGAACAACTTTTATTTAGGTGGCCATACATTGTTCTAAGCATGTTCAAACAAATTCCTTTTTTTGTCGAAAGATAACAGAATCGTAGATCTTCCGATATCTCCTCAAAAGATTCAACGGATAATAAAAGAAATGGGTGGTTTTCCGAGAGACTAATACATTTATTAATCTTTGGAAAGGTTCAATTAAGTTAACATCAAAATATTAGTCAATGATAAATGGTAAGAATACCATTTCAACTATAGAGGCCGGTAATTGAGATAAAAATGATTTTATGATGGTTAATGTTAAATGATTATTTAAAATACATTTATATGGAAAAAATAATTTTTATTTTAAAAAATAATTCACAATAAAAACTATAAAATTATATATTTTATAAATTAAATAATTTGTTTCTTAATTTTTATTTACACTTTTTATCATTTGGAAATTAGAAATTAAAAAGAATTAAGGAATCTCGGGTTACATATCGATTACATATCATGTGACATAGTGAGATTTAGAGTGAGAAGTATAACAACATTGCTTCCAACCACCCGATCTACACTCAATTTACACCTTTTATTCACACTTACACCTTTATTATATCCTAAGAAAAATAATGTTTACAAGAGCATGGAGTAATTTGAATAATTTGTCTTGATGCTCCTTAAAGTAGATAATGGCAGGGTATTTTATTCACTGGAAAAGTGGACTAAAATTATCTATGTCATTTATTGCTCCACTAAAGAGAAACAATTTCCTTGAATTGATAAAATACAATTTTTTCATTTAAATGTGATGGTTTACTATGCATACTTTGTGAGGTCAATATCTTTGGAGATATGTATCCATGACATTTATTGCTTCACTAAAGAGGAACTTTCGTCTATTCAATAAAATACATTTTTTAAATTTAAACTGAATGTTTTTTTTTCAAAATAAAAAACAACTTCTTGATATTCATAGAGTGAATCAAAGAAACTACATAATATTATTTATGTCCCAAGGATAGAGATTTTTTCATAGTGTCCTCTAGATCCTACTACAACAATCCCAATGTTACTAATAGTCATTCATTACATGAAATAAACATAATATGCAAACCATAGGGAGAAACAGGCATCAGATACCCCTTAGAAAATTCCTGTGAAAATCAGATACTGTAAACAAATCCAGTCTGATTCTCCTCTAGAAACCAGCAAAAAAGGCCACCTTCAATATCCAAAAAGTCATGCATTTGATTCAAGATGATCCATATGTCACAAGCAGTGTTCCAACTCCAAAAAAGAACCACAGAATTAAAGAAAAAAGTTAAGAGAAAGAAGGACTTCTAATAAGCTTGAAAGCTACCTTAATTGACCACCTAATTGTGATGTATTTCTTTAAAGTGGAGTAGACCTTCTTCCAAGCCTATGCCCCTTTTGGACATCAAATCATCTATTTGGTTGTAGATTCTATAGATATACTTGTAGCTAATCAAATTAAAATTTCGATGAAAATTTGTGATCCTAGCTTTCTAATGTTCTAATATGGAAATCCGAAGATTGTTATAGCTATTGATCCAATCAATTACAACTTTGGAACCCCCAATGACTTACAGGGATGAGAATCCTTTGAGGAGAGTGAAAAAGAGAAGTCCCCAAAGGGAAATAAGCTCTTCCCTTGTGTTGGTGCCAGCTCCTCATCCTAACCAAAGTAGGAAACAATGATCTTTATTTATGATGATATGAACTCCATCTCCGCAATCCCCCTCTTGGGAAGCCCTGTCAAAGAAACCGATAGGGCCTTGACTTGAAATAACTGGAGGATCTCTAAACTTAACTCTTTTACACACCTCACCCTTATAGAATTTAGCAAATGAAACTATAATAAACATGAAAGCTTTGTCTAAATTAAAAGGGACATCTTCAAAATGAACACGATTCCGAACTGTCCAGATTCCCCAAATGAAAAAAAGAGTCGAGACTTTTTGGAACCAGCATAAAACTAGTGATGCAAATGGTCATCAAGGGTGTCATAACTATAGATTTAGCTAAACTAGCCTGCCTATCTTATCAATCAATAACATATTAACATAAATAAGAACAGAAAGAAAACAAGGAAAAGAATACACCAGATATACGTGGTTCACCCAATTGGGCTACGTCCCCAGGAAGGTTGTCTTCTATTATCTCCAGAAATCTCCTTCAATCTTACAAGAGAACAACTACAAATAACCCAGATACAATATAGCAGAGACCTTGTGAGCACAATACAATGTGTTGTGATAGTATGATGGGATGTTCACTGTATATGTGATGTGACTCCCTTTACCCTATTATATACGAAGAGATGTGGAGGAATTACTCTCACATATTGCATGTGGGATAATATAATTCTCCATAATAACATCTCTTTATATAATAATGGATATCAAGAGTATACTTTACCATAATGAATATGGGATATAATGTATTACTCTTTTACATAAGATTGTGGATAACTTCCGACATAATACAAAGACATTATTACCTTCCAGGGAATATAATATATTCCAACACTCCCCCTTAATAATGGCTGGGAGAAAATCCCACACTAACACTAAGGAAGGAGGGAGTCATTACTGCTCCCCCTTGATAACAATGCCCTTCATCCCAAGCAAGGAACGAAGATGCACATACTTCATTGTTGTTAAGGATTTGGTGAAGATATCGGTTGCTTGTTGTTCGGTAGGACAATACTCAAGACAAAGAATATCATCTGCAACGAGACCTCGAATGTAATGAGCATCAAAGTCGATATGCTTTGTCTTGGAGTGATATACCGGATTATAAGCAAGTTGAATTGCACCCTGATTATCAAATTTCAACACAGTGGATGATTTCGGAACCAGACCAAGCTTAGTGAGAACATGCCATAACCAAACTAGTGATTTAGCTGCTTCTTTAGCTCACACGAAGATAAAGAAATATTCTTCACCTTCTTTCTGGACCAAGAAATCGGACCTGAATTAAGTTGAAATATATAACCAATAGTTGACTATCGATCAGAATTGTCACCTACCCAGTCATAATCTATATATCCAGAAAGTGAAATTGTAGCACTACTGAAATAAAAGACACCATAGTACAATGTCCCATGTAAATATCTCATAATTCTCTTGGTTTCCTTCCAATGACTTTCAAGAGGTTGTTGCATGAACCGATAAACCATACTAACGAAAAAATAGATATATGGCCTGCTGTGAGTTAAATATATCAAAGTGCCCATGAGCTGACGATAAAGAGTAGCATCAACACGAGGAGTAGTACACTCAACAGTTAACTCTACACCGAACTGAAATGGCGTAGGAGCAGGTTTACAATCACTCATATCAAAACGAGCCAATAAGTCTGTAGCATACTTCGGCTGAGAGAGAAAAATACCATCTTCCATATGCCATATTTGAAGACCCGAGAAATAGTGCAATATAACGAGATCAGTCATTTCAAACTTCTTTTGAAGATCACTTTTCATACTTTGAGTTAATACAAGTTGTCTTCCAGTGATGATAAGATCATCCACATATAACAAAATAATGAGGATATTATCACCAAAGTTCTTAACATACAAATTTGGATTAGATATACAACACTTAAGACCATTATTCAATAAATATGTATTGATTTTATCATACCAAGCCCTAGGTGCTTGCTTGAGACCATATAAAGACTTGTGTAATTTGCATACAAAACTTGATGATTCAACATTAATAAAACTAGGAGTTTGTTGCATATAAATGTCTTCATTAAGATTACCATTTAAAAAAACACTTTTAGCATCCATTTGGTGTATTTCCCATTTATAAGATGCAACAAGAGATAAGATGGTTCTTATTGTATTCATTTTAGAAACCAGAGAAAAATTTTCATTATAATCAATACCTTCAAGTTGATTAAAAACTTTTGCAACTAATCTAGCTTTATATTTTTCAATCTGTCCTTCTGCAGTAAATTTAGTTTTATAAATCCATTTACAACAAACTAAATTCTTTCCTGAAGGAAGAGGAACAAGATACCAAGTCTTGGTCTTCATAAGAGAATCACACTCAGCTTACATAGCTTGTTCCTAATGAGGTTTACCCTTAGCTTGAGCATAAGAAGTAGGATCATCTATGGCCAAAAATTTGGTCATAAGAGAAAATTTAGATCTAGTTCTACGAGTATCGGAAGGGTTACAGATCTCACTACCTGCAGATTCAAGATTTTTTTGAGCCCAAATAGGAAGTTAGAAGGAACAGAAGTCACTTCAGGAGCTTCGAGACATTCAAGTGGAATACTTGAAGAAGAGGGTGAACTAAGATCAACAACAGGCACAGTACTGGAAGAAGGAGTAACATATCTTGGAGTAACAAGAGAGAATGGAATATTCAGGGTAACATGAGGTTCTACAGACTTAGGTGGTGGAGAGACTTCAGTAAATTGAACATCTCTTCGAATGATGGAACTCTGATTAGAAGGATCAAATAACCTGTAAGCCTTGGAATCCTCATCATAACCAATGAATATACACTTGTGAAACTTGGGTTCTAAATTTTTCCATTTGTCATCGAGAATATGAGCTCAACAGTCATAGCCAAACACCTTAAGGTTACTAATATTTGGTTTTCTACCATTCCATTTTTCCTCAAGGGTAACATGCTTAACATCTTTTGTAGGAACTCTATTGAAAATAATGTTAGTACAACTTATGGCTTCAGCCCAAAATTTCTTGTGTAATCCTTTAGAATAAAGCATACATATAGCCATTTCAACTAAAGTTTTGTTTTTCCTTTCAGCAACACCATTTTGTTGAGGTTTGTAAGGAACAGTCTTTTGATGTTGAATTCCATGTTTAGATTAAAAAAACTTCAAATTCTTTTTTAACAAATTCCCCCCCCATTATTAGTTCTCAAAGTCTAAATTCTTTTACTAGAATCATTCTCAACCAAGGATTTAAATGCTGGAAACTTAGAAAAAGTGTCACTTTTATTTTTCCAAAAATAATCCCATGATTTTCTACTAAAGTCATCAATAAAAGTAAGAAAATAGACTGCATGAGATATAGAAGGAACTTCAAGAGGACCACAAATGTCACTATGAATTAATTGCAAAGGTTCTTTAGCACTCCAAGCTTTACCTTTATCAAACATTTATCTATGATGTTTACCAAGTACATAATCTTCACAAACACCGTTAGTAGACGAAATACTAGGCAAGCCATGTACCATTTTAGTTAACATTTGCATTTTACCATAATTCAAATGACCCAATCTTTCATGCCATAATTTACTTAGTTCATCAACATGAGCGACATAGGAATAAAAGGGTTGTCTTTTAGTTGAATTAAAACTAGCAATTTTATATAAACCAATAGTATGATAAACATGAACAAAAGAAACTACTTTAAAATTATGATTGATATCTTTAAGAACACATTTATCAGGCCAAGCTTCAAATTTATATCCTTTTTGACATGCATGATAAATAGAAAGCAAGTTGATGGGCATTTGTTCAACATGAAAAACATCTTCCAAATGACCATTAGCAACTTTAATATTACCAGAACCAATTACGGAAAGTTGTTTACCATCACCTATAGATACTTTCTGAGATGTTTGTTTATTATTTTCATAAGATGTAAATAAAGAAGCATTACCAATCATATGTTTAGGAGCACCAAAATCCATTATCCATTCCACAATGTTAGAAGAAGAGCTACTAGACGAAACAATAGATGCACATAAAGCTACTTGTGATTCATCAGAACCTTTCTTTTTAGCCTTAAACATTAAACGTTTCGCTTTAAAGCAATTCTTTTCAGGATGGTTAGTTTTACCACAATGCTTACAAGGATCATACACATTCGTCTTCTTACTATTTTCATGATGTGCATTAGAAGCATGACCAAATTTATTAGCATGATTTGAAGTGTGTGAACTAAAACCTTTAGAATTATTAAAACTTTTCTTAGGATTCTTATTATGTGCCATAAGAGCCTTATTAGGTGAGACTTGTCCTGAAACAATCAACCTTTCTTTCTCATTTATCAACCCTTTACAAAAATAATCAAAAGTAGGTTTCGTGGTATTTTGAGACAATTCAAGAGCCCTATTCCTATTTTGGATGAACATGTAAAAACAAGATGGAAATTTTTGTTCTACAAGAATTATAAGAGCAGTGTTTGTTTTCTTGTAATCTTTACCACAATTATTTAATTTTTCATTTAAAGTTTTCACTTCAGCAAGATATAATTCTACTTGTTCAAATTAAGTAGGATCTAGCTCAAAAATATTCTTTTCAAGGTAATAAGCAGAAACATCATTAGATTTAACAAATAAAGAAGCAAGAATTTTCCATACCTCAACCAGAATTTCTTCTGCCTCGATACTTACCTGAAGATTATCTGAAACCGTTTGACCAATGATCCCTCTTGCTTGATCACATTTATCTTCCCATATAGCCACATCTTTAGCATCAACAAGTTTCTTGTGTTCACCATTAACAATCCTCCATAGATTCTTACTCCCAAGAACATCAATCATTTTTATTTTCCATGCAAGATAGTTAGGACCAACAAGTTCAGGAACAGAAGCTACTTCTAAAGTCATAATGATAGAAATATCAACAAGAAAATTAAACTCAAATGCTATAAATGACAAGAGAAAAAAGTGAATAACAGAAAACTGATACACTTTACCGTTCAGATATGAAGAAACACAGTAAAAAAAAGAAACTTTACTTATGGCTCTAAAAAAAGTGCCAAGAAAAGTCACTCGCAGATCTTCCACAGTAAACTTCGCGACTAAATCTGATACTCACGGATTTTGCATAGCAAGGTCACGGTTAGATCTCCTAGTCGCGAGTTTTTGTACATTGAAGGTGTGGTTATGCCGAAGCACTCGCGGGTCCTACATAGGAGGCTCGTGGGTATACTGAAGTAAGCGCAAGTTTACAATAGAGAAGGTGCAAGTATGCCATAGCACACGTGGCTCTAAACAGTGAAATTTGTGGGTATGTATTATACTCGCAGTTTCACAGTAGGGAAATCGCGTTTACCCACGCTGCTTGCGAAGAAAAGTCAGAGTGTCTAGTTTTAGGAAGAAACAGTGTCGATTAAGCCGTTGACAGAAACATGCACAAAGTCTACCAAACTTGGACGAAAACAACAAATTTGACAACTGGAAGATAGGTATCCTTAAGGAGAATCCAAAAATCGTATAGATCTACAGAAAATACATCAAGAGACCCTTAAAAAAATTCTGCAAAAATCTACACAACAAAGTTAGGGTTAGGTGTAAAAAACTGCATAATCATGCCCAGATATGAAGAGAAGCCTAATGGCTACCAGATAGAAATCAAATCTACAAGAATAAATAATTTCCATATGATAATAGTTATTGATTGAAAGCTATAGAATATTCTAGATCATAGAAACCAGCTCTGATACCATGTTAGAACTACAGATCTAGCTAAACTAGCTTACCTATCTTAGCAATCAATAACATATCAACATAAATAAGAACAAAATGAGAATAAGGAAAATAATACACTAGATATGCGTGATTCACCCAATTGGGCTACACCCACGAGAAGGTCGTCTTCTATTATGTCTAGAAATCTCCTTCAATCTTACAAGAGAGCAACTACAAATAACCCCAATAAAACATAGCAGAGATCTTGTGAGCACAATACAATGTGTCGTGATAGTATGATGGAATGTTCACTATATATGTGATGTGACTCCCTTGATCCTATTATATACCAAGAGATGTGAAGGAATTGCTCTCACATATTGCATTTGGGATAGTATAATTCTCCATAATAACATCTCTTTATATAATAATGGATATCAAGAGTATACTTTACCGTAATGAATATGGGATATAATGTATCCCTTTTACATAATATTGTGGACAAATTTTGACATAATACAAAGACATTATTACCTTCCAAGGAATATAATATATTCCAAAAAAGGGATCCATGGTCCCAACTTCCAATAAGGTTGGGTCTACTCAAAATCTCCTCTCAAACTTGTAGCGTAACATGAAAGTGGACTAGCAAATGATCTATTGTTTCTGATGCTTGTTTACACAAAGGACAACACGTTGGACCAATACCTCCTCTTCTCTCAAAATTCTTGTGAGTCGGGATCTTTTTTTTCCAATTCCAACCACGCAAAGCAAATGATATTTAAGGGATCCAACCACTTCCTTATCTTATGGATCCACCACGTTTTCCTGAATACAATACGATCATAGGAAATTGAGTCATATGCAGACTTGGATACGACTTTTTTCAGTCGCGGAATTCCAATACCAGCAGATCTTTTCATATGTATTATGTAAGCTGATCCCATCATGACAAATAACACTCTCATAACAATTCCACTCTACAACACTTTGGTCTCCCAAATTCAAATCCACAACAATTTTCCAATTTTTGGTCTCGTCCAACACCGAGGCTACTCTCTTTGCATGGTTTAAATAATAGATCCATTTGGAGTGAATTTATTGAATCGTTGAAAGAGATAGCTTATAATCATGACCCCCTACTATAAAGGGATCAACCCCAAGTATCACCTAAAAATTGTTCCCCAATTTCCAAGCAAGCCAATGGTTCAAAGTAGAGAAAGTATCTAACATCCCACTCTAGATATTGGATATTGAACAACTCTTTTTTCTTCTCCTTACTAATCCATTCAATAACGGTCATACTTTTTAAATATTTCCCTTTTAAGACTTCACTCCAAAGGTCACTGTCCATTAATCCCCTCCATAAGATCTTCATCATTTACTCCTTTCCAAACCAAAAAAAAAATACCCTAGCCCCAAAATGCCTTCAGAAATGAGATCTTATCCCAAGACACTAGATGAATACATGTCCTTGAATTGGTACCATCCCATGGGAAATTGAAGAGTTTTTGACATATAACCTTTAAGATATACATAGGGAATTTGGCCATTGAAATCCAGTACATCGGAATATTAGTTAGGACTGAGTTGATCAACATCAACCTTCCTCCTAGAGTAAGCCATCTATTGCACCAATTATCAATCCCTTTTTCAACCTTTTTCACCATCCACATCCAATCCTCACAATGGTAGTTGTTCGGCTTCAAAAAATACCCAAGGTACTTGAATCCATAATCAAGCTCCTCCAAGTGAAAAGGGAGAATGGAATGAATGTGATTCAATGCTTCCTCTTCTATTTCACATAAGTGAAAGCTTGAATTCATATAATTGATCTCCATGCTCGATTCAAAATAGAATATATCAATTATGTCCTTATAGGATTACCACTCCACCATTGATCCAATACCAAATAGAAGAAAATCATATATGAACAGTAGGTGTGTAATATGGTGGAAAGAAGAAACTTGTATCCCCATGATCTTACCTTCTCACTTCACCCGATCAATCAACTGACTCAACGCCTCAATGACCAGCAAAAATAAAAAGGGAAGACATGGGACACCCTTGTCTTAAACCCCTGGAACTCTTGAAGAAACCCATTGGGATTCCATTCACCAATACTGCAAAGTTGGATGACAAGACACACCCCATGATCCACTGTTTAATATCATAACTGAAACCGGCATTAAGAAGGATAAACCTCATAAAAAACCTATCAACCTTATTGTACGTTTTAACAAGATCCATTTTGAGCACCATAGCCTCTACCCACTTCGTTTCGATAGAATGGATTGTCTCCTATGCAACCACAATGACATCAAATATCTGATGATGGTGCAGCAGTCCGAACTAATCCTGCTCCATAGTAAATTAAATGGTTTTCTATGGCTACTTTGTAATGTCCAAATATAATGTATCGAACTATTCTAATATTGTTTTATTCTAGTATTGTGGCACCTGGATATTAGTCATCTGATATGTTGGTCCTTATGCTTATGATTTATCTATTGTATTTTCTTATATGACTATATGTACTGGTTATATTTACATATACTTACTAATATATAAGTATAGCTTTTTTTTGTGAAAAAAAGGGTTCAAATCTATGCAAATATTTGGAGTTGTGTGTAAGCTGACATGAAGACAAGGGATACAATGCTTTATGGAAAGCTATTATCATAATGAATTATGAAACCTTACTTTATAATAATAATAATAATAATAATTAAAGTTATTAAATACTTTTTTGTTATAGCTTTTTTATAACAAGATCCACAAAGTGGCAATGTTCATGCACCTTGATAAATAGAGACCTTGTAAATCGATATATTGGGTTTGAAGGGATATAAGCTAGTAAAGGAGGCATGACAATCTGAGTGGCAAGGCATTAAAATAACTCATACAAGTTCTGCTTTCTACAAGACAAAGAAGATGATTTGAGACATAGTGCATCTTTTCAAGACTAAAAAGACCAAAAAGAGCCTCAACAACAAATAATGCCTCAATAAAAATGGTTCCCATAACCAAATTCAAAAACATTGTAGATGACCAGTGCTAAGGGAGACTCTAAACCAAAGTATTAGCATCAAATTTAATCTTAACGACATTCAAAAATATAAAAGATCAAAATTAACCTTAACAACATTTAAAGATTTCAAAGAGGACCGTAACAAATGTAGGAATGGTTGACCATCAAAATAAATGTATTATCATGATAATTACATGAAAACACAGAGAAAAAGTCTTATTGCCCGCATTTTTGGTATTGGAGAGTGTAAACTGAGATATGAGAATCATAATTTCTTAGCAAATATTCAAGACATTTATTTATTGCTTTAGTATGTGTAAGCAAAAGAAGGAGAAATACATGTTACCCATACGATAGAAGCCCCTTTCTCCCTAACCAAAGCAACAAATTCCCTTACAGCAGGGACTATTGATGCACCTCCAGCAACATGCATGGGTTCTCCTAGCATAATGAATTCATTCTACAAATGAATCATTACTAAATAAATTTTGTGAATGCGAGGGACACATTTATGTGTCAACACCGGAAAAATCATTACTATGCAAAAACTATTCCTATTCATCTCGATGGATCAACAGAAAAAAAGTATAGGTTTCGTGGAAGCATAACCCTATCAAGTTCTTTGGAATAGTGAAATCCACATACCACCAATCTATTAACTTACAAACTGTTGTGGCATAGCATTTCATATGTCCACCGGGATTTCCTCTGTAATCATACTTTAGTAGATTAGACAAAGGTTGTTGCAACCTAGTGCCTTTTATCTCCTTGGCCAAGGGTTGTTTGCAATATATCTTTCGACACCAAGTAGAGGTCCATGAGGAAAAATAAATAAAAAAACATATAGTAATATGGTTCCCTTTACTCTCCCTTTGACCACATAGGTTTTAACGCAGCTGGGCCCAACATTATTAATAGCAGGAACCACCATCGCACTTGTATGGCTTCAGATGGGTTGGGCTCACTTGATACATTATGGGGTACACTGGTATTCAGCCAATGGGATATGATAAAGAGAGAGTTGTTAACAAACCTCATAGTAAAATATAAGGGGTCTTAAATAGAGTCAATCAATTCAAGATCAGGCAATTTGTGTGTTATAATGAAAGGTATGTTGTTAGACCCGAAAGCTCCAAGTGGGATTTATCAAGATGCTACTTAGTTATGGTTGGCCTTTAATCCATTAATTCAAGAGCACGTCGAGAGGGGTTTACAAAAGTGGTTACATAGTCTGTAGTTAAGTGTTGTCATATTTTTGCAATCTAAGTGTGTTTTCGTTTTCCGTTGGGAGCAGGCTTCAAATTTGAAGCCTTCAGGGCCCTTTAGAGGTCATTTTGCACATCATAGAAGGCCACCTGAAATTGTACCATGCAAAAAAATTTAATTTCATGGTAAGCCCGTCAATAATTAAATTAACCACTACTGTTTAAAATTGCAACAGAAGGGTAGCTTCAAATTTCACCCATCAACGATTTTCAGTGGTAAATTGTGAATGTAGCTACTAGCTAGGTGACTTGGGAGTGGGACTCGGTTACTCTCCAATATCCAAGTGTTTGATCATCAATGGATCATGGACCATTGGACCTCTAATAATATCATTGACCATCTTACGTGGACTGGCTTACACTATGCATACCATGGCTTGAATGCTTCTAAGTTCTCGTGTTTGTAGCGAGCGGTGTTTAACACATTTAATGGCATCAACAACGTTATTAAACATGGTTGGTGTCTCATACGTGTTGTTGGCACCGAGCTTACCAAGTTACCATTTATCACATACCAATTTGTGAATTCTGACTCCACAATCAAGAAACTTCTTGTAATGCTGCAGGTTGCTACTCCTTCCCATGGCCCCTACCCACAACCCTATGTTTTCTTTGTTGTATCAAGTTAATCCTACCATCTACGACTCCCAGCAGGCTCACGCCCTGTGTTTTCTTTGTTGTATCAAGTCAATCTGTTAGGAACCCGTGTCAACCCTTCTCTTTACTTTGTTAGTATATTGTTGTTGGATGCATATGCTTTGTAAGTCGTCCCGTAGTATTTGTTGATCCATAGTTTGTATTAGCCCATGGTATTGACCCATAGTATTGGATGCATATGCTTTGTAATTTGTCTCGTAGTATTATATGTCCCATGGGATTGACCCATAGTATTGGGAATAGACTTAGTATATAAGTGTGTGTTGACGCTAATGAAGGTACTGTGGAGTTATTTGTATTGAGCTTGCTCAAAGGAGGTTCCCCCCTCGAAGTGGCCTGCGATCAATAAAGCGATTATGAGTTCTGTTATTTATTCTATCTCATGTATTTTCATTAATTAATTGTTACATATTCTTCACATCTGGTATCAGAGCACTTTCTTGGGCTCGTTGGGTGAAATTTCTGCCAAAATTTTGTTTTCGCATCTGTTATAGGTTCGGATCTGGGAATAATCCCTATCCGATTAACGGTGGGAAGTACTTGGGCATAAGCCCTGAAACTCATTGTGAGGAGTACCACAGGAACCCCAAAGTAACTGGCCTATTGAGAGGACCTGCCAGTGAAAAGGGCACCGACCCCTACTCGATTGACTAGTTCCCACCCATGAGGTAAACCAAGAGATGTCGTTTGTGGCAAAGCGGTTATCAGTTTTACCTGAGCCGTGGAGTGAGGGGTACTGCCCCAATACGCAAGTCATCAGACAACATTGGTGGCCAAGTGAATCCCCTGAACCATTAGGAAGCCGAGAATATGGGGTCCATATCTATTTTCAGCTGATAAATCGTAGATTTCCTCTGTCTAGAACTGTTGTCGATCACTTTCGCGTCGTTCCAAATCTATCTATTGCTGATCCCTTCCAAGATGTTTCAAATCCATCTGTTTTCGATCCCTTCTGCATCGTTTTAGATCCATCTGTTGTTGATCCCTTCCGCGTCATTGCAGATCCATCTGTTTCTGATCCCTTCTGCGTCGTAGCAAATCCATTCTGGAAAAAAAAGTATAAAATTATGTTTTTTCGCCATATCTCCCTTGTTTTCACTTCGTTTACCTTGAAACTTCCTTGACACCCCTATAATCCCATTATGTATCTTTCATTCCTGAGGACCCTATCCCAAAGCCATAAATCCCACATTTGTCTATTTTTAGGGTTTGCCATAACTTCTTTAATTTTCACCCAATCACCTTCAATTTTTGCCACCGTGCTCATTCCCTATTTCTGCTTCTTTGTCCCTCTCTGACAAATTTTCCCATTCTTTTACCCCGCTTCTGAAATCCTCATTTTTTGCTTCCCTGTTCATTCAAAAGTGTCCAAGACCTAGTCAAACCCCAATTACCCATCATAGTTTTTCCCAAATCCAAATTTCCCTTTACTAAAGCAGCTTCTGTTTGTGTTTTTCTACCTATTCAAAAAAAAAACTCTTGGTTATGGTTGTCACCCGCGCAGGAGAAAAAACCATGGAGGAAGCACTTGCAGCCATCCAAACCAAACTCTAGGATCTGAATGAAAAATTTCTTGGCCTCCATCTTGAGCATTCAACCATGAACAACAAACGATAGTCCGAGTCTTAATCAGACAATGGGTTCTCTTCTTCTAGCAATTTCCATGGTCCGAAGCTTGATTTTCCTCGCTTCAATGGTACTGATACGACTGGATGGATCTATCGTGTAGAATAGTATTTCCGTCTGCATAATACTTTTGATGTCAACAAAGTTCCACTTGCATACTTTCGTTTGGAACAGGAAACTCTTCAATGGTACCGTTGGTACATCAAAGCTCATGAAGAATTAAAATGGCCAGATTTTTGCCATCTCCTTTTGCAACGATTTGGTCCTAGTGCTTTTGATGAATTCGTAGGAGCCCTCACTAAAATTCGCCAAATTGGCACTATGAGAGAGTATCAGACAAAATTTGAGAAATTAGCCAATCACACAGAAGGATTGTCTGATGAATTCTACAGGAGTTGTTTTATCAGTGGTCTTAAGGATGAAATCCGCTCAGAGGTTAAAATGTTTTGTCCCAACACAATGATGGAAGCCCTAGGGTTGGCTAAGTTGGAAGAAGACAAGATTGCAGCCCAATAGCGCTCCAAACCCATTTTTGTTCCCTTCCGAAATATGTGTTCTCAACAACCTCCCATCTCGCTAGCTCCTTGACCAACTCCTATCAAGCAATTGTTTGAAACAGAGATGCAGGCACACGGAGAAAAAGGGCTTTGTTATAATTGTGATGAGAAATTCACTCAGGGACATAGATGTGTTCAGCAAAATCTCTATCTCTTGGATGTGGATTCTCCACCTGCCTCTGAAATTGGTGAAGAAGCTCCAGATATAATGCATGATCAGGTCTACATTCAGGAGCCTCCTATTGACCCTCCATCTCAAGAATACCACCCAGATATATCTCTCCATGCTTTAGCCAGAATCACCACCCCCCAAAAAATGCGGGTCGGGGGTTCCTTCAAGAAGATTCCTCTTCCAATACTCATTGATTCTGGTAGCACTCATAACTTCATTGATCCTCAGATCGCCAAACATGCTGATTGTTTTTTCCATCCTTGCTCCAACTTTGAAGTCATGGTTGCCAATGGGGGCACCTTACCTTGCAAGGGGAAGTTTCATAATGTGAGTATCTCTCTATAAGATTATAACTTGCGCTCTGACATGTTTTCCTTGTCCTTAGGAGAATGTGATGTGGTTTTGGGTGTTCAATGGTTACGCACTATTGGCCCCATCTTATGGGATTTTGATGAACTTTGGATGTAGTTTTTAGTCAATGGGAAACAACACAAAGTTACGGGCTTACAACCAGGGTCTCTCTGCATCATCAGTTCACATTGCCTGAAAAATATCCTTAAGAAAAATTCATATGGTGTCATTGCTCAGCTCCACTCCATTCAGATGCACCCATGAATGGTCTCCACTACTTCCTTGGATATATATGCAGGTGTCTTTGCTGAACCAATGGGCTTGTCGCCTTCAAGAGACCTTTCCGGTAAGAATTTAGCTGCATATACATCTCAAAAGGAAATGATGGCTATTTTGCATGCAGTACAAAAGTGGTAGCCATACCTATTAGGGACTTATTTTTGCATCAAGACTGATCTCCAGAGTTTGGAAAATTTCCTGGAACAACAGGTCTCCTCCCCAGCACACCTGACATGGGTTATCCAACTCCTGGGTCATGCCTATGCGATCACTTACAAGAAGGGTAAGGACAATCTGGTGGCAGATGCTCCTTCTCGCACATTGGATGACCCAGTTTCTCTTGCAGCTATTTATCTGCTTGTTCCAAATTGGTTGCAATCTGTTCAATAGGGATATCTCTTCTATGAACTCCATGCTTCTCCATCGACAGGGCAATCTGGGTTCCTCATAACGTATGACCGGGAACAATGTAACTTCTTTTGGCAGGGACTGAAAATGACAATTCAACAGATGGTGGTTGACTGTCATACTTTCCAAGTCAACAAGGGTGAACCGACAGTCCTTTTGGGACTGCTTGAACCCTTTCCTATCCCTACACAGATTTGGACAGTTATTTGTATGGATTTAATTGAAGCGCTCCGGTGGTACAATACCACATCTAAAATGACACCATATGAAGCAGTCTATGGACAGGCACCACCAGTTCTTCTTCCATACACCCTCAGCAGTTCCCCAATTCAGGAAATTGATTCAGTTCTTCGAAACCGTGAACAGATGCTTCTCATTCTGCAAGACAATCTTCACATGGCACGAATTCGACTGAAACAACAAGTCGATCAACACCGTTCTGAGTGCACTTTTCACGTAGATGATATGGTTCTTCTTCATCTACATCCTTACACGCAATCCCCCTTGAAACTTAGAAGGAATCAACTTCTCTCTCAATCTATCACAAAGGTATTCATTTAGTGGCACGGAATGCAACCTAAGGATGCTCCAGGGGAACCACTCCTTCAAATTCTGCATCAATTTCCACATCTAAAGATTTGAGGACAAAGCTTTATCTAAGGGAGAGGGGATGTTAGAAACCCATGTCAACCCTTCTCTTTACTTTGTTAGTATATTGTTGTTGGACGCATATGCTTTGTAAGTCGTCCTATAGTATTTGTTGATCCATAGTTTGTATTAGCCCATGGTATTGACCCAGAGTATTGGACACATATGATTTGTAAGTCGTCCCATAGTATTATATGTCCCATGGTATTGACCCATAGTATTGGGCATAGACTTAGTGTATAAGTGTTTGTTGAGGCCAATGAAGGTACCGTGAAGTTATTTGTATTGAGCTTGCTCAAAGGAGGTTGCCCCCTCGAAGTGGCCTGCGATCAATAAAGCGATTCTGAGTTCTATTATTTCTGCTATCTCATGTATTTTCATTAATTAATTGTTGCAGGTTCTTCACACAATCCCATGGCTTTTGAGTCCCACCTTATGTTTTCTTTGTTGTATCAAGTCAATGCTCGAATTCCATGATTCCATGGCTCCGACCATCAATATATAATATTACAGGAATACAAACAAGCTTTTTCTTATACCCCTACTCCATTGTAGTCGAGCTACTTCCAAGTTCCACCTACCCTATCTCCTCCAGCCCTCCAAGAGAGTTTGCAGAGTGAAGTTGCCAATGCCAGCCTGCCATAAACATATATAAAGAAATTCATTTTATTTGAGGAGCTCATCTTCAAGGCTGACTGGATCACTGACATCCTATGAATATACAGGTATGTACACCATTTTATCCATTCATGAGCCCATCAATTATTTAAAAATTTTGTTATTTGATTAAAATTCTATAACTTCAAAGTTCAAACACAATATTATTATTTGACTGAAATTTTGTTACTTCAAATGGTCCTTGAAGGCTTCAAATTTGAAGCATGGACCCGAGAGTGGGTTTGTCACAAATCTCCGTCAGAAGTTGTTTAGAACAACATTTATCAATTCCCAACTATATCAACAACAACAATTGCTTCTTTCTTCATATGTTCTGTGTATACGCATATGATTCCATGTGCTCCTTGCCTTGCCCTATTTTCCATTGTCGCCTGATCGAAGCTCTTGAGAATTTAGCTGCCCTTTAACTTTCTTGAAATGGAGGGGATAAGGAAGATCATTGTTTTCACTCTGAAACCAAGTGCTTCCACGTGTAGATTCCACTGGCCACAGTTGTAGCCCTGCAAGAAACACCTATGCGCACTGCGCCCCCCAGCGTTACCAAAAACCCTGGAGATTTGGGGAAGTTCCCACTCTTCCAACCTCCATGCATCTAGTTAATGAGTCAGATCAAAAATACAGACTTTCTATCTAAAACTGTATTGCATGAGCTATTTTCCCCAATTGCTCAGTCGTCGAATCGATATCTTCCTCTAGTACATGGTTTAAGATTCTTGGTATTTATTAATATGAAGACCACCATTTCTATGACACTTAGAATCCTAACTATCTATTGAATTTCAATATGATTGAGAATATGCAACAACATTTGGTGAAGGACAATGCTGAAAGCTGGAAATTTTCTTAGAATGCCCAGTTCCCACTCCTGTGTTCGACTATACAAACTCAGACAAAAATGTTTTTGTAATATTGATTTTTAGAACGACAATGCTACTTTACCTTTTTATTTTGTTGCCTTTATCGGCTGGTCTGGAATAAAGAAAGAACTTCAACCATCTATGCATCTCCTCTCTACTTGGTCTACCTACGTTTTACTTATGCTTCACAACGCATCCTCTACTCCATCGTACCACAGAGTTAGTATGTATAACAAGATCTAGGAGGAGGGATATAGAGAACAAGCATTTAGTGTCCTTAATCAGCTATTAAGAACAAAAGATGCCTGGAGTCAGATAGTTCTCTTTGCTCAAACCATAACATAGCATGTAACATGTAAGGAGCGCTTAAACTTATTCTATCCCAAGTACGTGTGGCATTCATAGTGTTGAATGAAAAATTAAAACATATATTGTTGTCATTGGCATTCAATTCTGTCGTAGGGTACACAATTAGAGTGAGAAAGAAACTTGCTATTAGTTTTCAATCCAATCCAACTTCTTTGTTGAAATGTTCTATCTAATAGAGTTGCGTGAAGGAGGATTATAAATGGCATAGGAAACGCAGTTGTTTGATAGAGGTGCATGAAAGTGAATTATTGTCCTCAATTCAACAAGGTAAAAAAAAGTTACCATTTAGATTCTTTCCCTTCACCTTTTTTACTGCCTTTCTGCATACATCTGTATTGTTCACTGATTTAGCAACAGATACAGACCAGAATCAATGTCCAATGTTTTTGGCTTCTGAAACAATTTCTTCCTTTTTTTGCTTACATTACCATTTTTTCCATTGTTAAGTAGGCTAGATTTTATGTAGGCTAGAATTTATATTAGTTTGAATAATGCTAGTGATTTACAAAGATTGAACTTTTCCAAGAATAAGCATCACGTTGCTTTTAGAAGAGTTGAGGAACCCAATTCTTCATTGAGCTTGTACTATTCGAAGCAACCTAGGAACCCATTTTAAGAGGTATTAAATATTATTATACTCGTGAAAAGTTGGATTGGAATTGGGCTAGCAAGCTAACTATAGCTGCACTGATGCAGAAAAAAGATCTATAAAATTAGTTATGGCAATTCACACTGAACATCTGGAAAGTGGATTTTCTATGTGTCTCCTAAGTTATGTTTCACTAATAAATTCCTCATGTTCAAGCAGATCATGAAAGAGTAAAATAGTATTAATTTTGGTTGGAAGGATGAAAGTTGGATTGGAATGGGGTTAGCAAGTTAACTGTATTATTATACTGGTTAAAATTTTAAGAAGCAAGATCAATTTGGGAAACTGCTAAGATGGCAAAGGTGGCATAATGGCCTAGAGACCAAGCTGCTAGATCGGGGTGAAATATGGTTGTGTTATATGGCATATATAAATTTTAGTGCTGCCATATCCACTGCAAAATAAAGCCTCTCGACTTTACTACGTAAATAAATAATGAAATTTTTATGTTCTAGTACATTTTCAAATGAAAAGAATGACTTATTTTTACATGGCAGCATTGAAGGGTTCAATATCTCATAGCCCTTCAAAGTGAAATGGGACCCCACCCTTCAAATTTGATCCTTGGTTGGGTGATAGTGTCATCCAGACGAGGAAGACAGGCGGTCATGATCAACAACAAAGAGTCCTCCACATAACCGTCCCGTAATGTCGACATTACAACGCGAGCCCAAGTCACATTTGGCGAAAAACAAGACCAATGTACAAACTAGACATAAATGATCAGCATACATGACGTTGACAACAATCCGCCGACAAGTTCCCACTCCAAAATCTATGAAGAACGTCATCACTATTGGCCAATGGTATTCACAATAAATATTTTTCAAAAACTCTAGTTTAATAAGAAAAACATAAACTGTATCAAACTTTACCTTTGAAAAAAATTAACTGAAGATACAAAAGGACTAATTATCCAAAACCATCACTATATACTCTTTCTACATAGGAACATACTAAAAGTGTCATTGAAATTTAGGGTGCTTTGATGTTGAGAGGATGAAATTCTAAAATTGGAATGAATGAATCCATATAGATTCACAGATTAACAAAAGTTTTGTTTTTACCATTTTGGAAATCAAATTGATACGTATCTTTTTTTTATATGAATGGTGAATTTAATTTATATATTAATATTATTATAATGTTAAAATTAATATTATTATAACAAGAACCACGAGGTGGCAATGTCCTTGCATTTGCTAATAGAAATAACAACTATTGCTATAAGACAGAAGTTATAGAAATCTGATAATCTTGCCACAAAATTGTAATAGGAAAAAAAATATTTTTCCACAAAACTAGTTACCCGTCAAACCTCAAGTTTCCTGCAATGAATAAGATTATGAAACTTAAAATTTTGTCATAATTTTATATATCATGTAAACTTTGCTTTTTTAAAATCAATTTTTAAACCATAATTTTGTTAAAACATAGAATTTATGCTTAACCTATCCCAAACACACTTTATTTTTGGGATATTTATACCATGTTATATTGGATTGAATTGAAATCAAACTAATTTTATATTTTGTTAGCATTTAAATTTTTTATGTGGTTAATGTGATATTTATAATAATAATTTATTTTTTAAACTATGATCTTACTAACCATTGAATGATCATAACTAAAGTGTGAATTGGTGTATAAATTTTTAACTTAGACTGTATGAATTGATCTGAGATCTTGCAATCTTTAGAACGATTATTTTTTTCCTTGATATGTAAGAGTGCATCAATTCCATTAAGGAATGGAAGCTTGACTCGCTCAACCTGGATGAGCCATTGAGTTGCCACTTCTCTCTTTCTAGAACGGGTCTAAGGAAGAGGGCCCATCTAAAGAAATCGGTCCCAATTTATCGTCTCGACGTAGATTTGATATAAGGCTATATACTTCTTTCAATTCTCACAATAAACTCTTACTCAGATTTATTTCTCTTCAATTATCATAATAAACTTTTACTCAAAATTATTTCTTAATAAATTGAAGAAAAACTCAAATTTTTTTAATGTTTGTGATAATAAATTAGTTCTACAGATTATAATTTACAACCAAATCATTATTAAGGAAAACCGAGAGCAAACAATTGTGATATTGATAGAGTGTCATATAAAAAACTGAGATAGCATGATATTGATAGAGATAACTTGTAGATTTTTCATTTAACCCTTTTGCATATAACAAGGAAAAAAGGCCACTAAGTTTTCTGAAATCAAAATGAAAGAGAGTTTGAAAACTGCCTTCAAGCCTGCAAGTGTTACATGTGCATTTTATTAACTGCATGTTACCTACATGGTCTTTCCATAAGAATTTTTTATTGTATAACTACTTTATTTTTACACTTCGTTGCTTCCAATAATGATTGAGATTTGGTCATTAGGTAGTTTCTCTCACATAGGAGAAGACTTGGACAAGATGAAGACGTAATTGGTTTGGACGGAGCAAATAACCAACTGTGCAAGAGTAAATTTTAGGATCAATTTAAAAGTTCTACAATTTGGAAGTTATATTAATATGGCTATATGATATAAATTGCATTTTGTAATATAGATTTAATGCTCTCCATACCTCTCAATTTCAACCATTCTTACACATTTGTTATCGAAAAATGTCAACTCTACAAACCTGTCGGTGGTGGTATGGTTTCGGCAGTCGCTGCATTGTAACGATTATATTTGGGGAAAAATCCTAACACGTAGTTTCAAGGCTCAACATTGTAATTTGTACATAGTACGATGCAGAAATTCACAGTATTATCTATTTAATGTACATAGTTATTCAAGGCATCCTATAAGAGATGAATCGGTGATGACATGGACGTTACATTGTAGACTAAGAACAGTAATTATTTCAAACAAAATATCTCTTGGGAAGTCTGATCTAATCCTTTTACTCAGCACATCCGCATTTATTCTGGTCGCTTCAAAATCACACAATATACCATGTTCAATAAATTACAAACAGTAACCTCTGATCAAAATGGTACACTCTGCGCCAGGTCAGAGCACCAAAAATAGAGGCGAGCATCAACCATCCAGGGCCAATAAGAATTGAAATAAATGTTTTAAAAATAAATACATTTAATATGAAAAATCATAACCTTGCCATAAACTTAAGAAAGTAGAAATATTGCTGGTTGTACTGCCATATTAATACGACGGACTAAAAAATATATAGTCCCCTGTGAGACATAATAATAGTAATAATAAATTTTTTTAAGGTTATGGTTAGATAATAACTTGGTTTATGAGACCCCTTTATTTTTGGGACAAGGGACCCCTCCACATAGTGATTTGATTTCCAATGTGTATGGAGGTGTACATACCCTAACCCGGTCCATTCTATATAAATGATATAGAATGTGTAAATGCAACTTTATAAATTATATAGAAATTTAAAATTGTAATTTAAAATAAGAAATATCAAATAGAAGAGGTTCTAATTTTTCTCCTGAGCATGAGGTAAATCTAAAACTAGGTAAACTATCATGATTTCATGTATGGAGCTACATACTAGTGGATATTTGATACCACGTGACTTCTACCTAGCCTCAGTGATGATGGAGAATAGGGGATATTGGGTATCTTGGGAATACAATAGGGGGTTGAAACCACCATTTTGATCCTGGAGTGTTGGTTCCTTCATTTTGAAGTGGCCTGAGAAAGAAGTAAAAGAAGAGAAATCAAAGCAAGAAAGTAGCAGGGGAAGACCGGAAGTTTCTGAAAGGAAGGAAGTAGCGAAAGAGTAGCGTAAGAGTAGAAGAAGTAGCAGAAAGTAATGGAAGTTGTGGAAGTAAGGTAAAAACGACAACCGTTTTGGACATGCTTTGGGCCAAGTGCGCAAGTATAAAAGGAAAAGGAAGATGAAAAGGAGAGGAGAGAGAGAGAGGAGAGAGCCTACAAGAAAATTACCCAAGCTAAGGAGATCTGAGCATTATAAGAGTCAATTGTAGACAAAGATATCTAGATATGTGGTATGGGTTTTGCAATGGGGTTTTTGGGTTCTATTGTATTTCGGGACGGGTAATTACGTGGTGAATGTAAGGCTTGAGGTTGGGATATTACCGTTGTAATGAAGATCTGTTAATATAATGAAATATATTGTTGGCCCCACTATAAAATTTTGCATCAAATGTGTCTCTGTGATGTGCCTACACTTGTCTCTACAATGTTTTCGCACTTATGTTTCTCGTTTATATTGATTCGATGGATGAATGGTGAATCTGCTTAAACCATAGTTGTGATATAATGAATGTGTTAGTATTGTTTGTTGTTCTAAAACCTATTCACAACCATATAGTTAACTAATCCCTTTCCTATGTCGGACTTCGATGTCCCTCGGGCGAGACCTCCCCCCTTTAGAAGTTTGAAAATGCCAACACACTAGACTAGCATGGTACCATTTAGCTGGACCATGCGCAAGAACCCGGTCTCCATTTTGAGCCAATAAATGGTTCCATTGTCAAGACCTAATTATTAAACAAGACTCTGTTAATTGTATAGCTGAATTGGTAATAATAAGTCAAATTCAAGATTGGTGGGAAAAGAAGCTCGACGATTTCACAGCCTGGGAAGCTAAAATACGAGGGTGGGAAGTAACAAAGTTGGTGGAATTTAAGATGACACTCTGAGGAAGGGTGTTAACACTAAAATTTTACCACCTAGATCATCCCCTTAGTCACATAATCCATTTGTCCCTTTTTCCTAGATATCTGGCCTCCAAAAAACCCAAAGTCCCTAAGTTGGTAAGAAAATGGGAAAAAAATCATTGTTTCCCTCAAAACATTAATTAAAATCCTCCAAAAAAGGTGAAAATAACGAAAAAAGAAAAATAAAAGAAAATTAAAATGGGGAAATAGTCAAAATAAAAGAAAAAAGGAGGGAAACAATTAAATACCACTGGCCAATACTAGTGGTTTCCCAATACCACGGGACAATACACCACCACCCAAAAATATTATAAAAAGGTGGTGGAGGCCCCCCATTTCACATCATCATCTACCCTATATTACCAAAACACTACCAAAATTACTATTGAACCTTACCCTACCTTATTGAGCTTTTGTTCCCACTTAGTTTAGTTTTGGCCACCATTTTGAGCATTTGGAGGAGAGAAAGGGACATTGGAGACCCAGAGCACCACCATTCATACTGTTGCAAGGGCCCCAATCTACTCACCATATTGAGGTAACCCATGTTGTAAATATTTGTTTACTATAATACAAAACCATTCTTTGATTTATGGGTGTTTGACATGTTAGTTTAGATCTTTATTTTTACTGCAGTAATCATTGTCATATCATGTTTTATTTTTATTTACATGCACACACTCCCATTCACTAACTATTACTAAGAGTTCCTCAACCCTTAGTAAGTGTCCTTTTGCACTAGTTAGTGTGAAAACATTAGCTATAAAGGGAATTACAGTCCAAAATCTAAAAATCTAGCACCTACCTTGGAAAAAACTAAAAATATGTTTCTAGATGAATTTGCACGGCCAAAATATGAACAATAAGATGTTGGGGAATTAAGAGAAATACATAAAAGACCTAGAGTCTCTACATGGGCATATGCACAGAGATTTAGATATGTACTAACAAATCTGACATACCCAATCCACAAGGATCACTGTTATAGTTTAAAATGACACTTCTCCGTCCGTGATGACACTTCCATCGCTTGGTCGCATGACGACATTTCTTGAGATCAAGTTTAGTCACACAACAGGACACTTGTGGATTGAAGGGTCATTTGGGACACTTAACATGGTTGAAATTACCTCACTCCTGGTCCATTTGATGGTCATAACCCTTAGGAACACATCTCCAGACCAAACCATCTCCTGAAAACCATCAGAAAACCCTATTTTTGGCCATATTTCCACAAAAACGTTGGTATCTTATGCAGAAAGTAACGTTTTCCTTAAAAAATATGCAACTCTACTTCACTGCAGTGGCGTCCACCTTGAAAAATACGTTGGTTTGCAGTAGGAAGAGTAGGGTACTTTCCTGAATTAGTCAAAATCTTGAATTTTGGTCAAATTGAGTTGGTTTGGGAACCTCCTGATCGGTTATAACTGCTTTTCCTCTCCTTCATTGATGATATAAGGAAGGTATAAGGGCGATGAGTGGGGACCAAGTCCATAACAATGTTATGTTGGAGGAATGGAGACCCTCATCCCCCTCTCTTGTGCCTTAGTTTCTGATAAACCCTAGCACAGCTGATTAGAGGCTGGGATCCTTGGAGAACAGAAGCAGGAGACCTTGAATCTAGGTTTCGTGAAGAGCCAAGCTTGAAGGAAGGTATAACTTTATGTACTTGCTTCATTCATTAATAAAGATCAGACATTATTTCCTTTCCAAATATGACCTATTTATGTGTGTCTCAGATTTGATTACAATATGCTTATAGTTTGATGTCTTTTACTGTCATGAATATCAGTCTTATATATGTAGTCAAATGTATTTGAGAAAGGTATGAAGTTGTTTTGCAGGTGTGGGCATTGTGACACTGAATGGCATTGAAGAGCAAGGAAGAGAAAGGATGGGATCAACCTTCTTAATAAGGTACACATCCTCTTTAACCTTTATCTTTTTGCTTACTAGTTGTACTTGCCGAACATTTGTAGGTCTATGTTTCATCCCTGTAAGTTGGTAGTTTCTCCCCTAAACTATGGGTGTATTTTCCTCACAACAGACTGGCGAATCCACTAGGGAAGCCTATTTGCTTAGGGGTATCCAAGGTCATTTCTTTAGTTTTGTTTGGAGGTATTTGTTCAATTTTTTTATTACAATCAGTTATTAAGCTTTGTCTGACCCTCCTTGGCTCTTACAGACCCTTCCTAGCCCTTATAGACCCTTATTGGCTCAAGTGTGGGGGGTTTTGGCCTTATCTTTTCAACTTTTCCCACATGGACGCTACTGTTGTGAAGCACAGTAGTGTTTTCCCCTATTTGGACGTTGGTTTGCCTCATAGACAGTAGCGTACACATTCTGGAACTGAGTTTTTGAGTTTTGACCTGTTTGGGGGGGCTGTGGCTGCACTTTTTGGGGTCCCTGATGACCCTAGGTCTGAGTTAAACCACTGTAAGTGGTCTCCTATACTTGTAATGATCCTATGTCCATGATTTGGACCTCCTTTGATCAATTTGGGCTTGTTTGGAAAGTTTTGGGGCTTGTGGACCCAAGTTGGGGGGTTGTAGACCAGTTTGGTGTTTTGTACCCTAATTTGAGTCTGACTGAATCTGCTTGCTCCATTTCCAATGGATTTGAAACCTACTGAGTCTACTTGACCCTGTTTGTATCTATTTGAGTGAAATTTCTCTTTAGATTGGTTTCTCAGCCTCCCTTATGCTTTTAGTTTTCTTTTTGTAGTGAAAGCTCAAGTGTCTTTGCTGATGTTCAGGACCTTGACTGCACTATTTATGTGCAGACCTGACTTTACTAAACCATACTTCTTTGTAGGTCATTTTCTTTTTTTGGGTCTAAAATTAGGTTTCGTATGCTTTTCCCAATGGTTGGCATGCTTACATCAATAAGAATTTGAAAGTCATATTGGTAGCTTTTACTGTTTCAATAAGGAAACCTGAAAGTTCTTTGCTTTTGCTTTGATAGTAGGTTACCTTCAATTTCAATTTTTGTTTCTCACCTTTAAAAAGCATAAAAAATTTTGATTTATTTTCTAAGTAGAGTACCTTGCAAGTGGCTTAAAGGATTTAAGAGTGCTTTGCATCAAAAAAAAGAGGTTTTCTTTTGCATACTTATTTGTTTGAGTAGCTACATTCTTAGGTTTTGAGTTTAATTTTGTACATTTAGACTTTATTTTTACCTTTTTTCATTCGAAAAGACTAAAAATTGCATTTGCATATGCATTCTAGATCGTATCTTTAGGACTTGCATTGAAAAGAAAATTTTTGTTTAGTGGTAAACATTTCATTTCAGTATTCTATCTCTGTTATAACCACTCTCACACACCCACTACCTTTTTGAGTAAGCAAGTAACCTTTAAAATGAACCCTAATAAAATGTACTAGTAACATTTTCATTTCTAGGTTACACTATTCACCAGCTAGTCTTGGTTAGGATCTTGGGTTTAAAACACCTTAAACCACCCGAGATCACATATTACACAAAAATCGTAGTTCGACTATCACAGGTAAACCCACCTCATTCAAAACTTGCCTGGGATCTATGCAGTAGGTCTTGTGAGAACAGATTGTTGGGAATAAACCTCCTACTTTCTGTTTCCAGCAAATACCAGAATTGGATCGCGTTTCGGGACTCTTTTGAGTTTTGGGCTCAATTACCCTACCCACGCCTTCTGATTCGACCAGAGACTGTTCCCCTAGGAGTTTTCGGTGTGGTGGTATCCTTAGTATCTGACCATAGGATCATACACAGGTGATGGCAGAGGGTTATATCTGTTGTACCTAGGATAGACGTGGGAGGAAATCCCTTGCAGGTATTTGGGAGGGCGGTTGGGTGATTCCAGTGCTTGCACCGTTAGTCATTGTATTGTGGACCCCGGGTAACTGTCCTTCTTCCTTTCTTGATCTATTATGGGCCCTCATCATCCCAGACTCTTCTCTGGAAGGCATCTGTTTTCCTGGTTTGATTTACCTAAGACCTTTTTTAGTGGTGTGCTCTTTGTGCTACTTGTTTTAGTTTTCCTTACAGAATTTCTTGCTCATTTGAGTAGGAAACTATGTCTATCATTTCGGTGACTACCAGTCAAGGTACCCCTGTTCCAGGGGATCCTTGTGTTGTTCCATTCATTGGAAACATTGGTACTCCCTTAATGGCTACTCTGAATCTTCCTAGATTCACTATAGGGATGCTGGTTCGGTTGTTCTCCACTCCGAATGCCTTGCATGCTCTTGATGCTTCTTTTGTAAGCACCTCAAATCAAGAGCATTAGAACCCTATGCCTTCTTTTCTAGTAACATCTTCTCCTCCTCCTTCTACCTCATGTGGCGAAAGTCTAGTAACTAACAGTCTAAAAGGAATAGATGGGGGAAGAATAGAAAGAAGATGCCAAAACAAGGGGGTAGCAACCCAACCACTGCAAGTCATGCTGGGGGAAAGAACCCTGCCTCTCCAAGTCATGCAGCGGGAACCTACCCAGCCTCTAGAGGTCATGTTGGAAGAAAAATTTTAGTCACTGAAAATCACACTGAAAGTTTGTCTTCAACCACTATCAGTCATGTTGGGGACACGTCATTGATCACTGCTAGTCATATTAATGACAAGTCACCAATTCCTGTGAGTCATACTGGAGACACCAGATCAACCACTGCAAGTCATGTTGAGGGAGTTGACATTGTCGACAAACCCAATAAACAGAAGTATAAGTTCCCTTGCAAGTTTTGTGAGGGAGACCACCTTACTTACTTGTGCTCTGTACTTCCAGAAGTGCAACAAGTGTGGTCCTTAGTTCAAAAGTCTTCTACTTCTGAGAAACCAGCCACTGCAAGTCATGCTGGGGGCAAGCTGTCAGTCAATGCTAGTCATGTTGAGAGTACTAATGTTGTAAAGGAGTCTAAACCTATAGGACAGAAACCAAATTTCCCTTGTAAACTTTGTAAGGGAGATCACCTTACTCACCAATGCCCTGCCATTCCAGAGGCATGAAGAGTGTAGTCCATGTCTGAAGGAACCTCTGTTCCTGAGTTGTCTATAGATTCCCTACAGTCAGATCAACCTTTGGTTAATAAAGTGGTTGGACCAAAAGAGTTCTCGGTCAACCCCACTCTTCCTTCAGAGAGTGAAGTGATCGAATCGATGCAATCTTCGACCGATCCCATTAGTCCTGCAAAGATTGATGCACCTACTGCGGAAGTCTTCTGCATTACCAGTTTGGATGTTTCTGAAAAAGGGGACACTTCATCTGTGCCATCTGAACCCCTACTAAGCCCTAGGATCGTTCGTTTGATAGGAATAGTCTAGCTGAACCTCATCTTCCTTCTTCGACACCTTTCCAGATAAAGGTTGATATCGGGAACCACACGGTTGCTTGATGCATTATAGATGAAGGAGCTTCTGTTAGTATCTTATCCGCTTATGCTTGGAGAGATTTTGGTTTCCCTAATGTTATTCCAGCTGTTAATTGGCCGATGACCTTCGATAAAAGACCTAGTGAACCATTCAGATTCCTCTGTCAGGTACCTGATACTTTGGGTGGAAAAGCAGTCTTAGTTGATTTTATGGTTTTAAAGGACCCTATGGACTTTGATATGATCCTCGGGCGTGATTGCGTTTATGCTATGTATGTTGTGGTGTCTACGCTTTTTTGTGTGATGCATTTTCCTCATAACGAAAGCATCATCACTATCAACCAGCTTGCATTAATTGATCCTCCTTATTACCCAACTGTAGACCGGTCAGATCCATCATCATTAGGAACTACTATGTCACATGGGACTTATGTGGCATATTGTTCCTTGAGTTCAATTTCTACTGAGAAGAAGTCTCTGAGTTCATGCTTACCTTCTCGGGACTTAGTCCTAGCTTTTGACCAAGTGACACCTCCATCTGAATGTTTAGATATGTGTTCTATTTGGGACGATATACTTTCTTTTGATGAAGTTTTCCTAGAGTCCATAGTACAGTCTGCCATTCATTTGGATGTTGATCCAGTCGCAGTTATGTCCAGCCCCAGTTTGACCTTAAAATCTGATCTTCCTATTGTTGAGTCTTTGGACTCTCCTATAGATCCACAAATTGGTGTTCCTGCTGAGTTTGATTCTGCTTCTAGAATTTTCAACTCCCGTGATGATGTATTTGTTTCTGTAGATTCCATCATGTCCTTCAACTTTGATCTACATCCTGAAGTCGATCTTGTTGATTGTAAGTCCTCGGGCTTGGGTACCATAGAGTCTTCATTTGAAAACTTTGCCTTGTTTATGCCTACTGTTGATGATACTAAAGTTGAAAGTATTTCTACCACAGTGACTTGTATCGGGTCTTTCTTTACATATGTTTTGGATATGATATTGGTACTAATGTTTCTTGGAGATAGGATTCTTAGTTGGATTTATACTTGCTTACTGGTCCTTTTCGACACCTTGTGCGACCATGTCGGGTATATTCGAAACCTTGCATATAGGTTTAGGCTTCCCCGCTATTATGTTGCATTTGAACCTTTTGCCATCCGAATTCGCCATAGGGTCGAACCTGTTGGATATTGGTGTGTTAGCCATCTCTTTATGCATTGTGCACCAGTTTGACAGCAAATCCTACCTAACATGGGTCACCCTAGTCAGCACCCTTATGCCATTTTGTTGCCCATGCTGAGTTTTTCTCATAGGGTCAAGAGCCTTTTTAGATTTACCATGACTTTGAGAAGAATCCTCATATCTTTCTTCCTCAAATATTTCTAGCCATCCCTGATAAGGCTCCCATCTTTGTGTTCAAGTTGCATATGCATCTGTTATGATCCCGCTTGCACTAATGATCCTGATGCCAGCTTCCACGCTTTTAGCTCGTTGTATAAGCCTCCATCTCTGATCTCATTTCTGCTAAGCCCTGTATCATTTTGCCTTCGTAATTTGACACCTTTTACCTGGAGGAGACACACCCTAAGTGTCCTTATCTTGCTCGTGTTCCTTGCATTAGGAATAGCTTTGTTCCATGTGCTTGGAGCTAGTTTTGCATGTCCCTGACACTCGTCTCCTCCCATTACGAGCATTCTTCTACCTTTACTTCGAGCTCGTTAAAAACAGTAACTAGGTTTTGATCATTTCTTCCATCTTCACTTCAAGCTCATTAAAAACAGTAAGGAAGTTACGAGCATTCTTCCACCTTTAATTCGAGCTCATTAAAAACACTAAGTAGGTTATGAGCATTCTTCTACCTTTACTTTGAGCTCGTTAAAAACAGTAAGTAGGTTTTGAGCATTTTTTCCATCTTCACTTCGAGATCATTAAAAACAATAAGGAAGTTATGAGCATTTTTCTGTATCTCCTTTGAGCTCGTTAAAAACAGTAAGGAGGTCACGAGTTTACTTTTTCGGGCTCGTTAAACCTTTACGGAAAAGATCCCTATGGAGTTCTTTTAAGCCCTTTTCAAAATCCTTAAATAGGAAAATTTTTCCGAGCATAGTTGTCTTTTTGGGGTCGTTAAAATAACTAAACCGACATCCACTTAGGTATAGAATTATCCATTTTCCGGACCTTGGTGGATAATTTACGGAAAAGGTATACTCTAGGTATACTCTAGTATGCGCTAGAAGAGTTCTTCCATTATTTTACACTTTTTTGGGGAAGGAGACTAACTTTATGAAAAAGGACCTTTGGAGTTGTCTTTAGGGTTTTCAGACTCTCGAAATGTGAAAACACCAAGCGAGCATTCACCTACTCGGGCTCGATGTGAAATCCACGAGATGGTTGATAGAGGACTGTTTAATTTTTTCAACTCTATAAGCAAGAAAACACCGCCGAGCACAGACCAATCTAGGATCGATATAAAATCCACGGATAGGTGTATGGAGTTTTCTTCTAGGTTTTTTAGACTCCTTAAATATGAAAATACCGTCGAGCATGCTTTAGTTCTTTGTCAAGCTTGTTAAAAAATGAAAAAGTAAAGGGAAGGGAAGAATGTTAAAATATGTTTCAATATGATGGAAGCAAGTCAACTACCTCCTTGAACAAAGCACCTGTTTTGAGTCTATCAGACAAGTTGGGTTCTAGTGTTGGCCTTAGGATAAACTTGATCTCAGAGTTCTTACTCCTTTATTTGGTTAGTCTTCCAATCATATGGAGAATCTGTTAATGTCTCCTACATTGCAGATTTGTATCGTGGTCTCTTTGTGTTAAAAGCTGCCTAAGTCACTCTTGTGTCATGCTCACTGTTCAAGGATATAACCTATGTCAGCCATTCTGCAGTTGCCTTGACCTCATGCATTGGCCATTCCTTGGTGTCGGTATGTTTCATCATGTGTTCAATCCTACTCCAAATCAAATCATACTTGTTGAGTGTCCCTCGTGTTGGATGATGGAGGATGCCTTAAGGCCTCCCTTCCAACGGACTTCTTCCCATCGACTTCAACTCCTTGTGCTCTGGGAATGAAGTTTAGAGTTTTGGTTAGTACCTTGGGGATTGCAGTCATTAGTGGTAGTTTCCCCTGCTATTGGATAGATGGGAATACATCAATGTTTCCTATCCGATGGATTCTTCAAGTGTTCGACAGCAAGACCATTTATTCACACTTGTTTGAATGTACTAGGTACCTTGGGTTCCATTTCCATTATTGGTGGACACCCTCGCGTTTGTTAACGGTATACATCAATGACCGGTAATCAAACGATACCTCCCATGTTCGACATCAAATCATTTATTTGCATGGATAACTTTGTACCTTGGGATCTTCGATGGCATCACCTCGTTTATGTTATCGCCCAAGTTGCGCAAGACTGAGCCACACTCTTTTTGGCTCTTGATGAGACATAGATCCTGTTAGAAAAACATAATCGCAGAGCAATAACAATAAACAGAAATGCAAATATAATCACACATACACATTACAAGAGAGACATAGATATATCGTGGTTCACCCAACTTGGGCTATGTCCACACTGAATTTTCCAGTCCTTATTATTATTACCGTCCAGCAAGGTGAAGGGATACAACCTGCAGCACAACCGCTGCACTTCCTCTTCTCTGTTTCACAGTCTCTATCCTGATCTCAAAGATATTTACAATGCATAAAACCTAATACATCATCATCCCTAGCCGTATTACAATGTATTTATTTTATAAGGGAAATACAATGGGAAAATACCACGAGTTACCCAAAACCATGGGCCCGCAAAACAGCTAGCGAAAACAACCCCAAAAATTTTCTTCAGGGCCGTTGCCCCCGAACACCCATTTCTCGGGGGCGCTGCCCCCGGACCCCCTAGAACCCTGTGGGGGGGCGATGCCCCCCCACTGGGGTGACTGTACAGTCCACCTACATATCATATAAAACTGGGGTACAAAAATGGCTGATACAATATCATCTATGAGACTAGAAGATCTGGATCCACAACCAACAGATCCAGCTTGTTGTCTATGGCTCTGTTCTCCAGTTTTGACATAGATCCACCTTGTATTTATGTGGCTATGTTTACACTTATGTTCCTCATGGATCCACGCTTGTATTCTAGTGGCCATGATATATGCATCAGTATTTGGATCATTATTGTATCCTCTTCGAGGTCTTGTTCCACTATTTGAACATGGACAGTTACCCCAAGGATGAGTCTGTCTGACATTGCCTTCGCTTTCAGGTACTTCATTTGAGCCTATGATTCTTGGTTTCTCCAGTTACTCCACTCCCATGATTCAACTCTTTGTTATTTATAATGTATTTCGGCAATCGTTTCCCTTACTCCCTCTGACCTCATACATTAGGGGGCATCTATTATAGCTTAAAATGACACTTCTCCGTCTATAACGACACTTGCATTGCTTGGTTGCATGACGACACTTCTTGAGATCAAGTTTAGTCACACAACAGGACACTTGTGTATTGAAGGGTCATTTGGGACACTTAACATGGTTGAAATTACCTCACTCCTGGTCCATTTGATGGTCATAACCCTTAGGAACACATCTCCAGACCAAACCATCTTTTGAAAACCATCTAAAAACCCCGTTTTTGGCCATATTTCCACAAAAACGATGGTATCCTATGCAGAAAGTAGCGTTTGCCTTCAAAAATATGCAACTCTGCTTCACTAGAGTGGCATCGACCTTGAAAAATACGTTGGTTTGTAGTATGAAGAGTAGGGTACTTTCTTGAATCAGTCAAAATCTCGAATTTTGGTCAAATTGAGTTGGTTTGGGAACCTCCTGATCCGTTATAACTGCTTTTCCTCTCCTTCATTGACTATATAAGGAAGGTAGAAGGGCCATGAGTGGGGACCAAGCCCATAACAATGTTATGCTAGAGGAATGGAGACCCTCATCCCCCTCTCTTGTGCCTCAGTTTCTGATAAACCCTAGCACAGGTAATTAGAGGCTGGGATCCTTGGAGAACAGAAGCAGGAGACCTTGAATCTAGGTTTCGTGAAGTGCCAAGCTTGAGGGAAGGTATAACTTTATGTACTTGCTTCATTCATTAATAGAGATCAGAATTTCTTTCCTTTGCAAATATGACCTATTTATGTGTGTCTCATATTTGATTACAGTTTGCTTATAGTTTTATGTCTTTTACTGTCATGAATATCAGTCTTATATATGTAGTCAAATGTATTTGAGAAAGGTATGAATTTGTTTTGCAGGTGTGGGCATTGAGACACTGAATGGCATTGAAGAGAAAGGAAGAGAAAGTCTAGGATCAACCTTCTTAATAAGGTACACATCCTCTTTAACCTTTATCTCTTTGCTTACTAGTTGTACTTGCAGAACATTTGTAGGTCTATCTTTCATCCATGTAAGTTGGTAGTTTCTCCCCTGAACTATAGGTGTATTTTCCTCACAACAATCACCACAAAGAATGGTTCATTCAAGGATTTTTTACTCTCATAAAGATACCCTTATCACAACAAGTAATAGAGTCTTCCAAGAATGCATTGGAGCAAGAAATTAATATTGAAGCTATGTCAAACTATCCTCACTCAATGGAAATGGGAGGAGAAGCATCAAGTTCCTCATCAGTTGGTGAAATAACACAAGTGCATTGCAAGCAAGCAGAGATAACTGAGAGACTCTAGGACCTAAATACACCAAAGGCACAACAACTATAGGTATGGTGCATAGGCTATTTGATAGAAGGACATCATGCCTCAAAATTTCCACGGATTCAAGGAGGACAATTTATTCCAGGAGGACTATTTAGCACCAACCCTAGTGCAACAATTGCGCAAGTCACTATGGAAAATTCATTTCATTCCATAGGATAACCGTCATATACATAACCTGCAATAGGGTCTCCTAGCAACTATTGTGAAATTTGTAAGTCATTCGGTCACCACCCACGACTTTTCCATCTGTTCCAGAAGTACTCAGCAATACCTAACACAGTCTACTTTGAATTCTGCGGATCTACTACACACAGTACTGAGAAGTGTAGAGCATTAGATGCCCTCGCAAAGATGTTGCGCCGATCTATCTTCCGAGTGGTAGATATATCCTAAGCGATAGCAGGGGAAGGATGAGGAGCAGGTTTTGGAGATAGAAGAGGAGGAGGTTTTGGATCCAGACAAGGAGTTGTTCACATAGGGATACCACAATGCTACAATTGTAATGAAGTGGTTCATTTGGCCCATGATTGTCCTTTACCCAAAAGATCATGGTGTACCTATTGTTGCACCAACACTCACACAATAGAAGAATTACATGATCTCATTGTGAAATGGGAGGATATCAAAAGGAGGCCGACCAATTTTATAATATATGAACCCTGGGAAGATGAAACAACAACAGGTTTGGTGGTCACTCAAGTAGGTGTAAAATATGGGGTAGACCAATGACAAACAAACTCCCTAATGATCTAGAAGGTGGACCCTAAAAGAACTAAATATGTACCAGTGCAGCAGAAGGAGATATACAAAGAAGCTACATATATGTTTTGTCAAATACCAACCCCACCAGCCCGAGAGGGGCCAATATTGCATCATCAGTGTCTAATGGATAACACCAGATATGAGGGTGAGGGATCAGGTATTGATCCGACAAAAGACTATATTTTTATGGTTTCACTTTCTTAACGGTATCTTGGTAGATGATAAAGCTACCCAAAAACTATGAAGTACGCTCCATAGTTTGATAAATGTTGTGGAAAATGATGAAGAAATACACGCACTTCTCCCAAAGTGGAATATCCAGTTGGTGCGACAATGGGGAAGGAAGAGAATGGGCCAAGTGTTCCATCTGAATGCACAAGTACATGGTTATGATATCAAAAATGTGATGCTAGAACTCGATTCAAATGTGAAAATATTACCAAAGAATTATTGGGAAGAAATTGTTGGAACATTTAAAAAATCCACTATGTCATTCTAGACTTAGGATAAAATTAATTAATAATTTATGATTAATTTCTTGAGTTTTGACTAAGTAGAATAGGCCAGTTTTGTCTTTTAGTGGACCACATGCTATCCTCCTTCACAAAAACAAATTTGGATAGATTCTGGATAAGATTTCCTTGGATTCTGTCTAATTTTATTCTATTCCTGAATTAGAAAGACACTATCCAGTTTTAGTTAGCTTTGTCTTGCTTTTTCTACTTTCTAGTGGAAAAGATAAAGCTAGTTAACTTGGAATCTTTTGTCACTTGACCATTTTGACCTCCAAATCATATCTAACCTTCTAAAGCCATCAATACATCCTATTTACCTCACTCATGATCTGCCATACCATACTTTCCCAATTCGTGAGCCTCTAGCACAGTTTTGGAAACTGCTTTTGCCACCTAGGGGGTTTTTTGTCTTTTTCTAAGCCTTTCTTTTTGATCTTTCCATATTGCCTCAAAGCAATTCGATTTTTTCCATGGAGTATGTGTTATATATTGTTACAATATCAATGAATAAAATACAGAGTGTTTTCCATAATTTATTCTCTCTATTTTTCTTCTCTCATTGTCTAAAATATTCCACGGTGAAATTGTCTTATGAATCTAGTTCCTAGTAATTGAAAATTTCACATGGTATCAGAGCTAGCTTGATTCAAAGCAATTTCCAAGAGTTTTTTTTACAGGTATTTCCATCACCAGGAGCACATCAGTATGGATCAAAATCAAGCCAAAGTTGTGACTCTCACTCCCTTCAATTTCTTTGACTGGAAGGCACATATGATCATCCAGCTTCGGAGCAAAGGATTGTATAGAGTCACTATGGGGCTTGAAATTGAGCTAGGAGCTGTTGCATTAAAATCCAAATGGTTCAATAGGATTTATGAAGTTTATGGGTTACTTTGTCTCTCTGTATCTCCAAATCTTCTATTCCATATCGATTCTCTATCAACTCCAAATGAAGTGTAGACAAAGCTAGAGTCTCTCTTTGGAAAACATGACGAGCTCAGAGATCATTTTTTGGAGATTGAGTTGATCTCTCTTAGTCCAATTAATTTCGATTCTATGTAGGAGTTCATCTCAAAATTCAAGAACCTAGTGCTTCAACTCAAGCAATGTGGTATAGAGAAGAAGGATGAGCAATTAATCCTTACCATTCTGTCAAAACTGAGTTCTGAATACTCAGTATTTGTGTCTACTTTTCATTCTACAAGACTTTAATTCCAAAATGGAAGATGCCAACCTTAGATGCATTCATTGCTTCGCTCACTCAAGAAAAGGACAATCTGGTCCAAATGAGGGATCAATCACCCTCCAAAGACTTTGCACTTGTTGCTCATGGAGCAAAGAAGAATGACAAATCCAAACAAAAGACATTGTCAGATGAAGAGGATTATGATGGAGATTCCAAATCTAAGAAGATGAAGAAGGAGAAGCCCAAGTGTTCTTATTGTTGTAAAGGAACTCATCCTGAGAAATCTTGCTTCAAGAATAAATTGGACATCATGGCCAAGATGCTTGAAGAGCGTAACATAGATGTTCCTGACTTTGCAAAGAAAGAACAAGGCAAGCTTGCTGTAGAACAAGAACACTGTTTCCAAGCCTCTCCCAAAGGTAATCATGCTTATGCTTTGATTGCTAGAGTGAAATATAATTCTGATTATTCTGATATTGATTCACATTCTGATATATCAGAATCAGAAACCTCCACTTCTTCCTCAATACATTCTTCAGTCAGTTCACCCAAGTCTACTCTCAAAACTAGTCATTTTTTACTAGCTTTCGACTTGTCTTCTGAAAGCTCTTTTCACCAACATTCAAATATTTTAGATTCTGATTTAGAAGATGATTCATAGTCTAATATGCAGGTAATTACATATCCCACACCATTTACCCAACCTTTGGATGCACAAAATACCCTACAAACCCTAAGTTCTCCAGTTAAGAAACTACACAATTCTATGTTTTCCTACACTGTGTCACTTGCCTCTATTGCACTTTTGTCTTGCATATCTTTCATTGGTTGGAAAGCCATTGTTTTGGCATTATTTGGACTGATATTTCACACATATGGACTTGACCCCATCACTCATGGTTCAAAATTCAAGTCCTCACACTCTCCAGGCTCGCTCAGCTATCCGGGTGATCTAGTTTCTCAAAAATTTTCTACTGAAATTGTGTTCGATCATGGAGACTCCACATCTTTATTGGTTGCTATTTCATATGACTTACATTCTGATATTTCAGAGATGCATGATCTCATTTTAAATATCAGAAAGGTTCTACATCAGTTTGAGAAGAAAGTACAAGAACTAGTACACCATATTGCAGCTACAGAAGAAATTGATCATGTTGAGTTCATTGTTTCTCCTTGGGAAGGAGTATGCATAGATCTTCTTTCCATCATTGATTATGTTTTCAGGTTTGATTATGTATGTTATAGCAGCAATAAAAATTCATTTGATGCTCCTCCGTCATCAGAAGATGAGCTTCATATAGCTTCAACACATGGTTTTTTCCTACACAACATTGATGCACTGATGCATGATCATGACATCCACAATCTCTTCATCAAGTCAGTTACTCAGAAGCAGACCATTCAGCTCATTCATCTCATTCATCTCATTCAAATGAGCAACATGACAGTATGAAGACATCAAGCATGTCCATTTTTGAGGGAGGGTTTTGTTCCCATGAGATTTGCCCTGTTTCCTCGGTTTACATGGACTAGTTATTTTTGTATCGGGGTGACCATAAGCCTTGTTTCTTGGGACCTATATTTTTTATATTTTTTTGATTCCCATCACATAAATTCAGGCTTAAGGGGGGGTGTTGGAACATTTAAAAAACACACTATGTCATTCTAGACTTAGGATAAAATTAATTAATCATTTATGATTAATTTCCTGAGTTTTGACTAGGTAGAATAGGCCAGTTTTGTCTTTTAGTGGACCACATGCTATCCTCATTCACAAAAATGAATTTGGATATATTCTGGATAAGATTTCCTTGGATTCTGTCTAATTTTATTCTATTCTTGAATTAGAAAGACACTATCCAGTTTTAGTTAGCTTTGTCCTGCTTTTTCTACTTTCTAGTGGAAAAGATAAAACTAGTTAACTTGGAATCTTTTGCCACTTGACCATTTCGACCTCCACATCATATATAACCTTCTAAAGCCATCAATACATCCTATTTACCTCACTCATGAGCTTCCATACCATACTTGCCAAATTCGTGAGCCTCTAGCACAGTTTTGGAAACTGCTTTTGCCACCTAGGGGGTATTTTGTCTTTTTCTAAGCCTTTCTTTTTGCTCTTTCCATATTGCCTCAAAGCAATTCGATTTTGTCCATGGAGGATGTGTTATATATTGTTACAATATCAATGAATAAAATATAGAGTGTTTTCCATAATTTATTCTCTCTATTCTTCTTCTCTCATTGTCTAAAATATTCCACAGTGAAATTGTCTTATGAATCTAGTTCCTAGTAATTGAAAATTTCACAACAATGCGTTCCCTTAAGCTTGTTTATAACCTAATTCAGTTGTGGATGGATAACTAGTACCGTATCTTTCCCATTGGTGGCCTATAGAATGTTTAAGTGGAATTAGGTGGTGGAAAGACAACCAAAGACTTGGAGGTTATTGAGATTATGGGAGAAACAAATCCTTATCCAAGATTTCTCTGTATTGATTAGGCCTATGAGAACTATGGCATAATTGATTTAAAGAACATAATGATGACCTTCAAGGCGGATGGTGTTAAGGTGATCCAACCATTAGATCTACTCCAAAGTACATGGTATAGTGATCTGATTCAGGAGAACGTGGAACAATATGTTTTGGATGGGATTTATTCTCTGATCACAAGACAGAGAGATGACTATGTGAATCCAACTGCAGAAGGTTTCATAAGATGGTGAAGTATTTAGTCCTTTGATAGTGATTATGAGGATGCATGGGACAACTAACATAACAAACATCACGATATCTCATCCAAACATTGTGCAATGGTGAATTATGTTAGGTGGATTACTGTAGAATTCATTCAAGAACCAATATATGATGGAACTAATTGTCTTGATACATTCTTACAGGATATGGAAGCCATGGTAGAGGAATAATACTGTATGGATGTATTGGATACAACTCTTAAAGGTACCACCATGAAATGGTGGGAAACACATAGATACGATTTTCCTAACTGAGATACCACACAACTTACCATAATGATCAGGTTTAAGTTGTCCCTACATGGTAACATGGCCCAAGAAGTATACATGGGGGAGTTTAATCCTTATCAACATATTGAGCTCTATGAACACCAATGGAATCAAGAGGATTACAAGCGCAGTTCTGGATCCACCAATTCTTCCATGAGTTTGGCCCTATCGTGAAGTCTTCGTTTCTACATGAAGAGATGAGAAGGCAAAGTGATTTTTGGAAGAATTTGGGTGCAAGTTTTTGTCAAGACTTTTCCTTATCCACAAAAAGAGACATGGTAACTGAAGCATTAACCATTATCAAGGGTACATTGTTTACTGACTGATTGCGGAAGCTCATCCACTCATACATCTTCCCGGTACATCCATTAGGGGAGTTTTGATGTCAAAAATGGACCTCAAAACAAATAATGTACCATAAAAAATCACTTTATAAGAACCAATAGGATTCAAGATGATGATGTCAACCATAACGGTAAAATTTGTAAAACAAATTGGAGGGAAAAGAAAAAACTACTTTTTCTTATCGTATTTTTGACATATCTCCTTAACGGTTTACCCAAATTTCAAGTTTGGGAACTCGTTGGATGCATATTTTAATTACACGTCCAACCCATACCCACACTGCATACTTCTGAGGCACCCACGACATGAAAAAATGAAAATTTCAATAAAAAAACGTATTTTAGGGTGCCTCAGAAGTATGCATAAAATAAATTTTCATTTTTTCATGTCGTGGGTGCCTCAGAAGTATGCATAAAATACATTTTTATTGAAATTTTCATTTTTTCGTGTCGTAGGTGCCTCAGAAGTATGCAGTGTGGGTATGGATTGGATGCATAATTAAAATTAAAATACGTTGTTGTATTGAAATTTTCATTTTTTCATGTTGTGGGTGCCTCAGAAGTATGCAGTGTGGGTATGAGTTGGATGCATAATAAAAATTTGTATCCAACGAGTGCCTGAAATTGAAATTTGAGTAAACTATTAAGGAGATACGTCAAAAATACAATAAGAAAAAGTACTTTTTCTTTTTCCCCTCTAAAATTTAGAACTCTTATTTTATTATTATAACTCTTATATTATTATTTCCCTTCGGAGGCCCATTTTAGACCTCAAAACTCCCCTAATGAACAATTGGTGGACTTCCATGTAGAGATAAGACAACTCATATGTTGCACCAAAGTAGAGCAAGAAGATCCAGAACCAGATGAAGTCGAACAACTGCGGCATCTCCAATTTAAGGAATCAAAAGGCTACTGACAATCTTAACACACCAAACCTTAAGGTACCAGAGAAATCTACACCCAACCTCTGGAGCTGAAGAAGAGAAATATTGGTACTAAATATAAATTGAAGATGGAAGCAATTGGGGATTACTAGGACGATCAAGCAGTCTCAAAAATTGCATCTCTTTTGAAAGAATATGAAGATTTGTTTCTACAAAGATTCATATAACTTAAGGTAATTTGGGGATACCTAGGAGAGATGAAGATCGTATTGAAGCCAGATGTGAAGCCTTTCAAACACGATCCATATCAATTTTTGATTTAAGCAAAATGATAAAAAAGAAATTGACTATATGCTGAATGTGTTGGGTCCAAGAAATGCCCCTTTTTGGCTACTTCTATTACACCTTTTTTCCCTAATTCCATCCTATTTTCATGAGCTATATCCATGTCTTTCCAGATCAACCTATAACATTGACAGGTATAATTTGCTATTACTTTATTTGTTTTTATGCCTAAGACTGTTAAAGATTATGGATCTTAGTCCTTGGTTTATACTAATTTATGTGACTTTATTTAGCCAAGGTCTAAAAGCATAGGTGTATCAGCCCAGCAGTTCCAGCTGTGACTCTTCAATGTTAACTCCTCATATTCTAAGGGACAGCGCATCCTCCATGCGAGCTGTAATAGATTTCCACTGTAACAGATCCCATTGAAGAAGAGTTTAGCTGCAACAGACAAGTGGCATTCCAGCTGTCAAGTCTGTTGATCCAATTTCCATCGGGACAGAAACATCCTTCGGTATTAACAACACTATTCAACACGCTGTATCTATTAGCTGTAACTGCGCAGCATGAAGATCATAGATATTCATTGTTGCGCTATTTTTGTGGATCTGAAACTGTATTTCTTTTTGTATAAATCCCAGAAGGCTCTCGTAACCTGGGGTTTGACAATCATTACTGGTGTAAGCTGTAACAGAGCATTGAAGCTCATGATCTTCCATTAATAATATGACAGTATAATTCTTCATTTCTGAGCTTTAATTAGATGTGACTCTCGGCGTCTCTGTTAGAAGGCTAGGGCCCACCTTCTCAGAGAGATAGCCGATTTAAGTAGGTAGAAAAGTTTAAATTCATTTATGTTGTGTGGTGTGGAAAGTTGCAAACATTGTTGATAGCTGTAATAGAGAATAGTTCAAATTCATTTCTGTTGTGTGGTGTGGAATGTTGCAAACATTATTGATAGCTGTAACAGAGATTAGCTTCCTTGTTGGTAGTTTACAATTGCATCTTGAATAGCTGTAGCAGAGTGGTGTGACAGTCGACTGTGTAGAACAATTTAATTAATTGAATGTGTGTTTTTATCAGCTGTAACAGCCAAGCTCGATCCCAATCAATTGGTAGTTATTTATGCTTTCTAGGACTTCCAGTAATCATCAGTAGAGTTCAAGCTTGTATTTCAATTCTGGTTGTTGTTGTATATTTAATTGCATACATAGATTAGACAGATAATGTTGGAGTTGCAGTAGTCACTGGATAGATAATTTTGGTAAAGGTTGAATGCTGAGTTTGATGATCATAAGGATTTAACTTCTTGCAAAAGTAATCTTGTTTCATTTCATTATTACATCATTAACTTTCTGGATTGATTATGTAAGAAGGATTGTTTCAATTGGTATTTGTATATGTGTGAATTAGATTAGTTGCTTAGGGAATGATCTGGATGAGCATCTAGGTAGGATCATTACTTACATTCATTAATCAACTGCTTAATTGGTTTATGCATAGATTGTGCTTATTACCTTTGAAATAAAAGACCTTCCTGGGTTTGACAATTTATATTGATCATTCTGTGTGTTAGCTTTAATTAACTGACATATAGAGTGCCCAACATTTTGGCGTCGTTGCCGGGGATGGTAATAGATAGACAGAGTTAGTAGTTGGTTTCATTTGATTTTACTTTAGTTCAATATTTTTACGGCATGCATGAATACTAGAAAAACAAATCAGGAACCCCCTTTGAATACTAACATCACAGGTGGAAGAGGTCGAGGTTGTAATGCAAGTCAGGGGAGACACACCTATATTGACGAGATAATTGCTAGAGTTGATTCTTCCACTAGACCACAGTAGAACTCTACAAGTAGGGGAAATTCTGTTCCTCCTAATCTTAAACATTCAGCATCCACAGTGGAGAATACAATGGGACCTTCAACTCCTGTTACAGAAAGTAAACCTCCTGAAGATAAGGGAAGTTCCGTAGGTGCACCAGATAGAGAGGAGATTTATCATATTGACAGAACCAGAGTTACTAAAAAGGTGTGGTTGGAGACTCGCAGAATAGAAGAAGAAGAAAAAAGGCAGAAAGAAGAGAGGAGAAAAGAGGAAGAAGATAAGGTAGAGGAAGAACGCATAAAAGAGACTATTGAATTCTGGACCAGAACCATGGCTGGTAGAGAACAAGGGGGTGAAAATGAACATGAGGACCGCCGGGAGGAAGAAGGAGAAAATAATAAGCCTAGTAATACTGTGGCCACATTAGAATTCCCTATCCTTTAGACACCTGGATCAGCTCCTATGAAGAATATCTCACCATCAATCCTCCCTAATTTCCATGGTAAGTCCTCTGAGGATCCTGATGAGTTTCTTTTTGAGTTTGATATTCTCTGTCGCAGATATGATTACTCCTCTAGTGCTCAGAAGCTGAAGCTATTCCTAGCCACCTTGAAAGGAAATGCTCTACGCTGGTTCATGAGTTTGGGTCGTGAGACCATTACTACTTGGGACCAAATGAAGAACACCTTCCTTTCTAAATATCAAGAATATTGCAGAACTAGAGATAGGAAGGAAGAGTTGTTCAAAATGGTTCAAAAGGAAGAAGAGAGTTTGGAAGACTTTATGGAGAGATTACTATACAATTTGCAAAGATCTGGTCATGCTGAGATTGGCAAGGATGTGCTCAAGATCATCTTGCTAAGATGAATTAGGGAAGATTGCCTTGACATGTTGAATCTGTTGGGTAAAGGGGATATCTCGAAGGAAACTTTTGAAAAAATTGTTGAATTATGCCGAAGGTACTCCAGGGGATCTTCTAGAACCAACAAATGAGACAAGGATCGAGATCAGTATGTTTTCACTAGGACTCAAAAGTCAGCTAGTGGAGGTGCCACTCGAGCAGAAATAGGGAACCTACTGGAGAACTTTAAAACCGATATGATGAGTTCCCTGTCCTCAAAGCTAGATGCCATGAAGGAAAAATATAAATAAGTAATAGAAGATCTTACACTTGGAGTATTCTGTCCCAAATGTAGAAAGAAGCATCCACTGAAGGAGTGCCCGTTGGACAAAGCAGAGGTATGTAGGATATGTGAACTTGAGCATGAAACTAAAGAGTGTCCTTCATTACCTAAGGTTAAAGCAGTCATGTTGGCATCTATTCCTGATGTAGAGCCAGCATACTTTATGGCACAGAAGAAACCATGGTAGCCTAGAAACCAAGGTATGAATCTAGATCCAACATTTTTTCTGCATAATATGAATGGAATGAACAACATGCATAATATGAATACACAATTCCCTTCACATTTTTCCAACAACTAGTGGCATCCATCTCAGAACCCAATGCAAAATCCTAATTCATGGACACCTTGGCCACAACAGTCAAACCAAGCTCCTTGGAATTCCAACTGGAGGAACCCTTACCAAGGAAATAAATTTCCCCATCACCAGACTCAGTATCAACAATACCCTCCTCAACAGTATCAGCACCAGCAGTATCAACAACCACAACTCCCTTTCCAGAACAATGCCGCACCCATGAATGCACCACTTCGACCCCAGTTACCTGCACAACCTAACCTGAACCCAAACAATAAAGCAGTCCATCAGTTTGAGACTGCCAATATGATTGCATACTCTATTACTCAGATTCCCTGCAATGATATACAATTACGATCAGGGAGGGTAGTGGAGCCTATTATCACTGAGGATCTGTCATCCCCAGTGACTAAAACTAGAGTAAATCAGCACTATTCAGCAAGCCCCATTATTGAGGATGCTGATACTCCTACTAAAGCAGCAGCTGAAACTCAGGAAGCAACACACAATCTGCCACAGCCTACACAGTTGAACAGAGAACCACCATATCATGAATGATTGCAGCTACATAAGACAGTGGAACAACCCTGATTTGATCTCGTGGGAGAGTTGAAGAATTTATATGTTAAATTCCACTGTTACAGACCCTTCATGATGTGCCTATTTATGCTAATACAGTTAAATATTTGTGTGTTAAGAAACTAGGAAGAAGGCCCAAGGATCCTCCCACTGTCCACATGCTGGGAAAACTATCAGAATTAATAATGGGAAAGGCCCCTGTGGCAAAGTATGATGACCCTGGGAACCTGACTGTTACAGTGCACATAGGGAACACACAGATTCCAAATGTCTTGGTGGATTTGGGCACAGCTATTAATGTTATGACCATAAAAAATGTGAAGGAATTGGGACTCACTAATCTTCGGCCAACCCCTACTATTTTGGAACTTGCTGATAGATCAACGATCAAGCCTGAAGGAATTTTAGATGACCTTGTAATCTTAGTGGACTTGTGGGAATACCCTGCATACTTTTTGGTGTTACAACCAAAATCTCAGTTGGGGGGACACCCACTGATCCTGGGAATACCATGGTTGGCCACAGCTGATTCCTGTATCAGTTGTCGGTCAGTTTCTATGACCATCTCATATGGGACTAAGTTCAAGAATCTAACCCTATACCCTCCAGCTCGACCAAGCACAGAAGCTGATACTCCATTATGGGTAGATTTGGAGGAGGAAGAGGGAGTTCAACCACTATTAAACATAGGGAAAGCCTTGACATTTAAAGATGAAACAGAGGATGATGCCATTAATTGTTTCATTAGTGAGCCCACGTCAGTCAATAAGAATGTTTATTAGATCTTGGACAGTACTTTAGCTGCAACAGAACAAGAAAACCTTACAGAAGAAACTCTGATTGGTGATGACAATGTAATTCTAGTACTTGAGAATTTGAAGAGTGTTCCAGTGGAGGTTGAGCTAGGAAAAACATTGAATATTAATCCTAATCTGGCACCTAGCGAGCTGGAATAGCTAGTCACTCTGCTGAAACATCGTAGGGGAGCTTTTGCCTGGGAGTACATAGATATGAAGGGAATTATCTCTCATCTGTGCACTCATCACATCTATATTAAAAGTGACTCCAGGCCTATATGTCAACCCCAACGAAGGATGAACCAGAACCTAAGAGACATAGTGAAAGAGGAAATCCAGAAACTGTTGGAAGCTAGATTCATATATCCAATTTCAGACAGTGAGTGGGTTTCTCCACTTGTGATCGTGCCAAAGAAAAATGGGAAATGGAGGGTCTCTGTGGATTATAGAGAATTGAACAAGGCAATGCAGAAAGACCATTTCCCCTTACCTTTCATCAATCAATTCCTTGATACCTTGTCTGGGAAGAAGTATTTTTCTTTTCTGGATGGCTTTAGTGGCTACAACCAGATTCAGATTGCTCCAGAAGATCAGGACGAAACCACTTTCACTTGTCCTTGGGGGACTTTTGCATACCGAGTACTTCCTTTTGGGTTGTGCAATGCACCAACTACATTTCAGAGGGCGATGATTGGAATATTTTCAGAAATGGTGAATGATTGCATGGAAATATTTATGGATGACTTTACTCCATATGGTGACAGTTATGAAGAAGCATTGAAGAACTTAGAAAAGGTGTTGAAATGCTGTGAGCAAAGTTAGCTCTCTTTGAGCACTGAAAAGTGCCACATGATGATGAGTGAAGGCATAGTGCTAGGGCACTTCATCTCTTCTACTGGTATCCAGGTAGACCCATCTAAAATCAAGGTAATCGAAAACATACCAACTCCTGAAACTCAGAAGGATGTGTGTAGCTTCTTGGGGCATGCTGGTTAGTACAAAAGATTCATAGAAAATTTTTCCAAACTGGCTTCTCCTTTGTTCACTTTGTTAATGAAGGATGCACAGTTTATCTGGAATGATGCATGCCAAACAACATTCACTGAGCTAAAAAGGTGGCTGTCCACAACACCCATCTTAAGAGGACCCAATTGGACTCCGCCTTTCCATATTTCTTCAGATGCTTCAGACACTGCCATTGGAGCAGTTTTGGGACAACAGGAAGGTAATGCTCCATATGCTATTTATTATATTAGTAAAAATATGTCTCATGCTGAACTGAATTATACTGTCACGGAAAAAGAATTTCTTGCCATTGTTTATGCCATCAATAAGTTTAGGAATTATATTACTGGATATCCTACTTTTGTTCACACTGATCATTCCGCCATCAAGTATTTAATGAATAAACCAATCACAAATGCTAGAGTTACTAGATGGTTGTTACTGCTACAGGAATTTGATATCACAATTATTGATAGACTAGGAAAGGAAAATGTTGTTGCATATTTCTTATCGACTTACTAACAGTGATGACAATTTACCAGTCAAAGATTCCTTCCCTAACAAACATATGTTCGCAGTATCAGTTCATTCCCCATGGTATGCAGATATTGCTAACTTTTTGGCTGCAGGTAAGCTTCCAGCACATCTGTCGAAGAGGGAAAGAAAGAAAATCATACAGCAGAGTGCTATGTACTACTAGATTGATGGCCATCTTTTCTACACTGGGCTTGATTTAGAAATCAGAAGATGTGTTAGAGAGGATGAAATCTTCAGCATTCTTAAAGCTTGCCATGATGAGCCCTATGGGGGACATTTTGCTGACAAGAGGACATGTCATAAAGTTTTGAGAATGGGCTATTTCTGGCCTACATTATTCAGGGATGCGAAGAAGTATGTTCAGGCATGTGATAGCTGCCAGAGGATGGGCCAACCCAACAGATTAGATGAGATGCCTTTATAGCCACAACTTGTGGTTGAAGCATTTGATAGGTGGGCTCTAGATTTTGTAGGGCCTATCAACCCTCCCTCAAAGCAGAAAGTTCATATCTTGGTTTGCACAGACTATATGACTAAATGGGTGGAAGTTGTAGCCTCGGTTAAGGCCAATGATCAGGCTGTGATTGATTTCCTGTATGAAGGAATTTTTACTCACTTTGGAGTACCCAAGGAGATCATTACAGACGGTGGACCACAGTTTGTATCTCACAAGCTGGAGGCACTGTTGCAGAAATTTCATATTCAGCACAAAATAACCTCACCATATCATCCACAGGCCAATGGGCAGGTGGAGAGCACAAACAAGGTTATTGAGGCTATTTTGACAAAAACAGTTAAGAGCCATCATAAAGATTGGGCTGAAAGACTTCTAGAGGCACTGTGGGCCTATCATACTACTTGGCATAACTCCACTGGTTTTTCCCCATATGAGCTAGTATATGGCAAGAATGTTGTTTTCCCAATTGAATTTGAAATTAGAACTTTGAAAACAATTGTTGAAGCAAATCTGGATTTATCAGAGGCTCAGAGGAATCGACTGAATCGGCTCAATGAATTGGATGAGAAATGCACAACTGCAGTGCATCATACAGCTTTAATGCAACAACAACGCTCTAGATGGAATGACATATTTATAAAGAAAAGAGTCTTCCAGGAAGGAGACTGGGCCCTATTGTATGATTCACGGTTTAAGAGGGATTTTAAAGGCAAATTGCGCACCCGTTAGTTGGGACCTTATCAGATAGATCGGGTATTTGATAATGGAACAGTCCGATTGATCACTATTGATGAGAACAAAGTACCATTATTCACAAATGGTCATTGGCTGCGAATGTATCACAGGCCGATCTCAAGGGAGGCTTTTATTTCACAAGTTGCATTTGATCCAGAGTATTAGTTAATGTCAGGGCAGGGATTTTTAAACCCTGTAAATTCCTAAAAGTTGCAGTTTCCACACATATTTTTGTACATAAATAATCGGTTTTTCTTTCATTCTATATTTTATCTATTTTTTAATTTTTCTTGCACTTGATCGGTTTGTTTTAAAGAACTGTGTGCAGGAACTTATTGGAGGAACAACAGCCATGACTGGGATGGATGACCGCAGACACCCCATATTTGTTCCTAATCTAATAAAGCTCTTTGAAGAAGATGGATATTTCATGGTCTTTCACAAATAAAATTTGCTTATACTACAGTTGGACGCAGCTACGACTCCGCTACATTTTCCCATTCTGCCAAATTCGCAACTGCGACTCCGCTACATTTGCCCATTTTTCCAAATTCGTAGCTGTGACTCTGCTACATTTTCCCATTCTACCAAATTCGCAGCCGCGAATCCACTACATTTGCCCATTCTACCAAATTCGCAGCTACAACTCCGCTACATTTTCCCATTCTGCCAAATTCGCAGCTGCGACTCCGCTATATTTGCCCATTCTGCCAAATTTGCTGCTGCGACTCCGCTACATTTTACCCGTTCTGCCAAAATTCATAGCTGCGACTATGCCACTTTTGTCCATTCCTCTAAATATAGCAGTTGAGACTCTGCGACCTTTGTTCGTTCTGCTAAATCTAGCACCGCGGCTCCATTCCTTCCACTTCATTATAGCTCCTTCCGTATAGCTGCGACTCTGCCATTTTTCGTTTATTTTGCTAGATTTTGCAGTTGATACTTCGCTAGTTTGTCTACTATCCGATCAATGATGTCAATAACGATGTGACTAGGCGTCAGTTTTGGCGCTTGCTCCACACGGTCCAACCATGATCCACCACGAAGGACAATTCAGATGCCTTGAGTAGTTGTTAGCCTGGGTGGCAAGGGCCACATACTTTGGCACATGTGCATTGACATCCGCCCAGACGACGGTTGGCTACAATGATTAATTCATGGCTCAAATTCATAAACACAAGGTACGGGTCCTATCTTCTACATGATTTGGCAAAGAATTAATATGGTAATAACAATTATGTCCTGTCATAACCCTCGATCAATGAACCGAATTGAATCACACTTTAAAGATTAAGTTAAAGGTCATAATTGTCATTATTATTTTCGTCACCTTACCTGATTTTGCACCTGTTACTCCTATCTGCCAACCTCGTCGCTTCCATAGAACGTTCATACTATCATAGACTAGCCCGAAACCTGATTCTTGAACCCCAACAACCCTTTGCATGTTCGTAAGCTGCAACTCTCCATTTCTAAACCAGAAATTGTTGAGGTCTGTACCTTGAGGAGAGGTTAAAATGGGAAATCTAGTTAGACACGAACCTGTGAATACAGATGTTGTGCATGCCAATGCAGAGGTTCTCAATATTTTTATAGCAGCAGGTTGGATGGAGTATTTCAAACGTTTGAATGGTTTTCATACCGAAACCGCATTGCAATTCACCCTCAGCCTGACTGATACTCATGCTGAGGTCAGAGGAATGCGTGTGGATGTTACAGAAGAAATCATAGCTGAGGTTACTGGTTTTCCCATGGTGGGAAAGAAGTCATTTGGGTGGAAAGTACATAATGCGAATGTAGTGAGGGAATTTCTGTCAGTAGGAGAACAAGTTATTCCAAAGCTCCGTGGGTTGGAACCGGCATCCTTACCACCACCCTGGAATCAAGTTGCAGTCTTTGTGAAGAGATATATTTCTTGTGGAGGTAGTTACCAAGTTGTTTCATTTTCTGAACTTTCCTTACTATCTCATTTACGACATGGTATCTTAGTAAATATACCATTCTATCTGTTTAAAGTCCTACAAACCATGGTTGGCTATGCAAGAACTGCCCAACACCCAGTTTACTCCCTCACTAATCATGGTTTAATTAAATTATTGGTCCTAAGAGCCATTGCAAGTCGTCATTTAACTTGGGAGCAATTTTTGGATGGGGATACACCAATCAGACAACCTGCATTAGAAGAGGGAGGTGCTGGTGAGGGTAGTGAGGACCGGAGTTCCTCAAACCCAGTTGGTGGTGAGGTTGGAGTAACAGAAATTCAGGCCAATAATGAAGGGGAAGTAAGTAAAGAAGAGGCTGGAGTAGTAGAAAACCCTATAATTGAAGGAAGTGTGATGGAAACCCTGCAGCAAGAGGTAGAAAAATTGGAATCTGTAATTGCAGAGTCAAGTACTCAATTGAAAAAAGCTGAAACTGGAGCAGCTGTTGAAGCTGCTACAGTTGAAGCTGCAATGGCAGAAGTAGGGATTCAGAAGGAAGGATATCAGCCAGAAATAGTAGCAAAAGGGACTGTGGAAGTATTGGAATTGGAGTCCTCTTCATAAATAAGGGGCACCATTATTGAAGAAGAAGAAACCAAGGTGATGTTGATGTATATGTAACTTCGGAATGTATTTCATCTATGTATTTCATATATATTTATTGTACCCTTATTAGAGATGTGTTATTCCTCTATAAGGAAGTGTCGTCATGTGGATTGAGAAGTGTCGCAAGTGTGTGTACTTGCCGATGGGTTATTAGACCACCATGTGTGGGGTTGGCACTGAAATATATATATTATAATGTGGATGTACCTATCTATACAAGTCGGCCCCATAAGGTCACTGGGTAAACAGGTTAGTATAAATAGAGATCAGGTGATCTCTATTTAGATCATTCGGAAAGTCATATCTCTCTCACTCAGAAAGTGGCGCACTAGTGAGGAGGAGGATCATCTGCTACTAGGAGACTATCTCAGTGTATTTTGGTTGTACTTTGGTTGAGTCATTGCTCTCTCTATCTCTGAGGAATTTGTGGGGTTTTTCACCTTAGGGTTTTCCCCACGGAAACACTGTGTCTCTTGTCTCTCATGCTTTTGATTCTTGTGATGCTTTTCATGCTTATTGTGATTATCATGCATTGATATACTATATATGTTATTCTCTCAGTGAATATCCTAGAGTATTGTGAATTAATGCTCAAAATTTAACAGGGTATCAGAGCCAGGTTGAGAAGAAGACATTTTGCATTGACGAAAACTTGAGTTTCTTGTTTATTGGGTTTCTCTCCACAGATTTTGGAAAAGCAGTATAGTATATTGACTCTACTCATCAAGGCGCATCTATCTGTCCAATCAGAATTCAATTTCGAGCATGTTCAGATTTGGCCCTAAAAATTAGGGTTTCCACAAAACTAGGAATTTCTGAAATCTGAAGACGTAGTTGGAAGCGCCTTGCAAAAATTGAAGTTTAGAGCTTTGTATCGAGATTTTTGGTTGGGTAGATCTCCGGGAAACTCAAACCCTAATTCAGGGCTCTCCCTAGTGAACCCGGGAGGACAAAAAGGCAAATCTGAAGGGTAAAACATTGCTGATCTCAAATTATGAATGCACCAGGCTGATCAGCACATCAAAGCACATCTTCCTATCCTTTCAGAAAATTGAAATTCACATTTTGAATTTTTAGGGTTTTTTCGACAAACCCTAATACGGGACCAGATCCAGTTTTCAGCATTTCAAGTGGTAAGACCTAAATCTTTTCTACATTTGAAGTACTCTTTAAGATGTCTCACCACACCAAGCTTGAGGATAAGCTTGAAGGGGTTGATAACTTCTAAGCTTGGAAGTATAGGATTGGGTTAATCCTGGAAGAGAATGAGTTGGACTCATATATAAAAGAAGACATCCCTATCCCAAAGGATGAAGAGGCCAAGGTATTGCATAAGAAGAACTTGGTCAAGGCAAAGAGAATCATTGTTGATTCTATCAAAGACCATCTCATACCCCATGTGTCTTCTCTAAAGACACCCAAGGAGATGTTTGACTCTTTGACCAAGCTCTTTGAAGGGAAGAACATAAATCGGAAGATGACTCTGCGGAATCAATTGAAAGGGGTCAAGATGTTGAATGGAGAAACCATTCAATCTTACTTCTCCAAGGTCTCTCAGATCAAGGAGCAACTTGAAGCTGTGGATGAAGTAGTGGACAATGGTGAAGTTGTTATGACCACTCTGAATGGCCTACCTAGGTCACGGGACTCCTTTATTCAAGGAATCTGTGTAAGAAATAAATTGATCTCTTTCAGTAAACTATGGGAGGAATGCTCTCAAGAAGAAGCTAGACTTGTAGCTCATGAGGAAAATATGGGAGGTGAAGATCAAGCTCTCGCAACTCGCACCAAAAGAAGCAAGCCCAAGAAGGAGCACTCTCGCTACAAAAGATCCTATCAAAAGAATAAGAAGGATCTAAGATGCTTCACATGCAATGAGAAGGGTCACTTTGCTTCAGATTGTCCCAAGAACAAAAGGGATAATAACAACAACTTCAGCAAGAAGAAGAAGGGCAGCAAAAGAAATTTCCATGCTCATGCTTCCGAGGATGATGAACCTCCAAAGAAGAAGGCTAGGGAAGCAAGCGATGATGACTCATCAAGTGAAGAAGAGTATGTTCTAATCTCTACTCTCATAGGTACTATCTCCCATGGTTGTAATGATTGGTTGATTGACAGTGGGGCTTCCAAACACATGACTTGGTTTAAGGAATCTTTTGTGAATCTATCTAAACATGAATCACCCCATAAGGTGAAACTTGGGGATGATTATCAATACCCAATCAAAGGAAGTGGTGAAGCCTCCTACAACCTAGATTCTAGAAAATATTTGAAGATGAAAGAAGTCCTTTATGTACCTGGGCTGAAGAAGAACTTACTCTCCATCTCTGCATTGGATGCAAAAGGTATGAGGGTTGCATTTGTGGATGGCCAAGTCCTAATGTGGCCAAAGGGAAAGACCATAGATTATGCAGTAGTGATTAGAGAGCAAAAGGGAGGATTATATAAATTGAAGGGACAACCTGAACATGCCATGGTGCATGAATCCATGGATCCAAGTGAACTTTGGCATAGAAGACTTGCTCATATGCAATATAGGGCAATTCCAATTGCAAGCAAGGTTGTAGAAGGTCTTCCTGAAATCAAGACCAAACATGAAGGTGTTTGCAAAGGATGTGCAAAAGGTAAGAACATTAAGAAGGATTTCCCAAGCAGTGAAAGCAAGGCCAAAGATATCCTGGAAATCATCAACTCATATGTATGTGGTCCTATGTCATCAGTTCTCTTAGTGGGTATGTTTACTATGTCTCATTTATTGATGACTTCTCCAGGAAGACTTGGGTATACTTCTTGAAGAACAAAGATGAGGTGTTTGATAAGTTCAAGGAATTCAAAACCTTGATGGAGAATCAAACTGACATGAAGATCAAAACATTCAAATCCGACAATGGTGGAGAATTCACCTCAGGTGACTTCAAGAAGCTTTGTAGTGATTCAGGGATTAAGAGGGAGTTGACTGCTCCTTATAATCCTCAACAAAATGGAGTTGCAAAAAGGAAGAACAAAACAATCATGGAAGCAGCAAGGGCAATGCTGCATGACCAGGATCTACCTATGCATCTATGGGCAGAAGTAGCTAGAACGGCTGTATATGTGCAGAACAGAACACCCCACAAGATATTGGACAACAAGACACCAGAAGAGGTCTTTTCTGGTAAGAAACTTGAAGTCATCCATCTCAGAATATTTGGTTGTCCAGTATACACTCATGTCCCAAAGGAAAAGAGGACTAAACTAGATCCTTCAGGAAAGAAGGGTATCTTTGTGGGTTACAGTGAAATCTCGAAGGCTTATAGAATATACTTTCCAGGGTTCAAGAAGATTGATATCAGCAAGGATGAACATAAGTTCAAGGACAGGTAATCCAGGAAGCAAAGATCAAGAGGGAGCACACTCTAGCGGCTCCTGCAAGCATGCAGATTCTTAGAGGGAGTTGACCATCTTCCTACATTCCACAACAGAAAGGTACTTCAGCAGCTCCTGCCAGGAAGCAAAGACTCAGAGGGATTCCACCCAACAAACAAACAAAGATAAGTATTTCAATTATCATTTCTTGCCTATTTTGTTTGTTTAAATAATATTATGCTTATGTTCCTAGACTTATGAGATGTATTTTGCATATTAGAATGATTGCATTAATGAATAGTATACTACTCATATGCATGTGATGGGTAAGTGGCCTATGGCACTGTACAACATTCTAGTGCTACTTGTCTAGAATGAAACCTCTTTGCTGACATGTTGGGAGTAGTGCAAACTCTTAACAATGTTCTGGTAGAGACTGGAAGGCATCTAGAAAGTTGTGGAACATGGATAAATGTTGTATAGAAGCATTGGCTAAGATAATTGCATGACTGCATGACATATTCCTTTATGTGTAAAGAATTTGTTCTGAAAATTATGAGATGTTTCTAATCATGCGATTTAACTTGTTTTGTAGGAAAGACCTTATTTCTTCACCTACAAAGAAGGACTACAACATTTGTTCCAACAACAAAGATATCTATTGAAGATATTGAAGTTCCTAGGATCTGGGATGAAGATATGGAATGCCATGATATGTCGATCATGAAGAAGATGTTTGGGATGTAGTCCCAAGACCTGACAGGGAGGCACATGTGTGCAGATTGAAGAAAGCCTTGTATGGCTTGTAGCAAGCTCCCAGAACTTGGTGTGATACAAAGAGGAATCTTGTTGCTGAGTTTGATATGAAAGATTTGGGAATGATGCATTATTTCCTAGGTATGGAGGTGTGGCAGAGTATAGGTGGGATCTTCCTTGGTCAAGGGAAGTACACAGTAGATATCCTGAAAAGATTCGGGATGATGGATTGCAAGGCCATGGCCACACCTATGGCATCAAATCTGAAGCTTCTATGTGATGCTTCATTTGAGCCGGTTGATGTCTCTATGTATCGTCATATGATTGGGTCCTTGATGTACCTGACAAACACGAGACCAACTATTTGCTTTGCGGTGAACACATTGAGTTAGTTCCTGACAGATCCAAGCAGTGTTCACCTATTTGCTATAATGCATGTTTTGAGGTACCTGAAGGGTACAGTGGATTATGGACTCAAGTATGAAGAGAAACAAAAGTTTAACCTGCAGGGTTATGTTGATTCAGATTGGGCTGGCAGTGCTGCAGATAGGAAAATCACATCTGGGTGTTGCTTCAGTATGGGATCAGGTGTGATCTCTTGGTTTAGCAGGAAGCAGTCTTGCGTAGCACTGAGTACAACTAAGGCAGAGTATGTTGCAGCCTGTTCAGCTAGTTGTGAGGCAGTATGGCTATGGAAGCTACTGTCTGAGTTATTTGATCTCCCGTTGGATGCTACCGGTATCTTTTGTGATAACCAGAGTTGTGTGAAGCTATCTGAGAACCTAGTGTTTCATGATAGGTCGAAACACAGAGAGATCAAATATCACTATATCAGGGATATGGTGCAGAGAGGAGCTGTGAAGCTCTTGTATGTTGCGATGGACGAGCAGATTGCAAATGTGCTGACGAAGCCACTAGCCAGGGTGAAGTTCGAGTACTTCTGAGAGAGGCTTGGTGTTCTTCAGATTGATGACACTTCGAGGAAGAAGTGATGGACACCTTTTATGAAGCCATTCCAAGCATGTTGGAAGGAGGATCCTTCATAGGGATGTGGATGTAAGCACTAGATGATGAGCATCAGGATGATGTTTTGGTTTCTGCTTTGTATGATCAGTTGGATCATTTTTATGTATGTATGTATGCATCATGTTGGATGCTGGATATGATCAGTTAGATCATTTATATATGTATGTACGCATCATGTTGGATGCTAGATATGATCAGTTGGATCATTTATATGTATGTACGCATCATGTTGGATGCTGGATATGATCAGTAGGATCATTTGTATGTATTTTGTATATGCATAATGTTGGATGCTTGGACCATGTATCTGTATATGTATCAGGTGGATACATTGTATGATCAGGTGGATCATGTATGGTGATATGTATCATGTATTTGTATTTGTATCAGGTGGATCATGTATGATGATATGTATCAGGTAGATACTTGGTATGCATCAGGTAGATGCATTGTATGATCAGGATGATCATGGATGACAAGCTTCAGGATGTTGCTCCAGATGACATGCAACAAGATGTTGCAGTGATGATGATCAGGATGATCATGTGTACATCAGGATGATGTATGGTGAGTATCAGGTTGATACTCTATGGCCGTGGATCAGGTTGTGCAGATGAGCATATAATTTGGCCATGGGAGATTTGCAGATAGTCTTTTGAGGTTTTTCCTATGGCATATAATTTGGCCCTGGGATATTTGGCAAATGCTCTTTCGAGTTTTTTCTTTGGTAGGACATATAATTTTGGCCCATAGGAGATCTGCAGATAGTCTTTCGAGGTTTTTCCTATGGCATATAATCTGGCCCTGGGATATCTGGCAGATGCTCTTTTGAGCTTTTGTCCTATGGCATATAATATGTCCCTGGGAGATCCGATAGGTTGGGTTGTGTGCCCGTAATAAGTCCTGGGATGCTCTTGCGAGGTTTTGCCATGACCACATATAATATGTCCCTAGGAGATCCTATAGGTAGAGCTGTGTGCTCGTAATAGCCTGGATACTCTTGTGAGGTTTTGTGGTGACCACATATAATCTGTCCCTGGGAGATCCTATAGGTAGAGCTATGTGCTCGTAACAGCCTGGGATTCTCTTGCGAGGTTTTGTGGTGAGGTCACATATTATATGGCCCTAGGAGATCCTATAGGTAGAGCCATGTGCTCGTAATATCCTGGGATGCTCTTTTGAGGTTTTGTGATGCATGTAATAAGTCCTGAGGATTCCACAGTATGGCTAGTGATGACAAAGACCTACAGGTGGTGAGCCTACATCCAATATGAAAAAGGACTGGCTCTGTAGAACTTCCTATGATGAGTAGAGGCAGAGATTGGTTGAGATAGCAGCAGCAGTGACGATGATGATGATGATGCATTGATGACGATGATCCTGAGAAGAAGACTTGTCTAGCATATCTGTGTCGAGAAATGCCTTCCTAGTTAAGAGGGAGTGTTGATGTATATGTAACTTCGAAATGTATTTCATCTATGTATTTCATATATATTTATTGTACCCTTATTAGAGATGTGTTATTCCTCTATAAGGAAGTGTCGTCATGTGGATTGACAAGTGTCGCAAGTGTGTGTACTTGCCGATGGGTTATTAGACCACCATGTGTGGGGTCAGCCCTGAAATATATATATTATAATGTGGATGTACCTAGCTAGACAAGTAGGCCCCATAAGGTCACTGGGCAAACAGGTTAGTATAAATAGAGATCAGGTGATCTCTATTTAGATCATTCGGAAAGTCATATCTCTCTCACTCAGAAAGTGGCGCACTAGTGAGGAGGAGGATCATCTGCTACTAGGAGACTATCTCAGTGTATTTTGGTTGTACTTTGGTTAAGACATTTCTCTCTCTATCTCTGAGGAAGTTGTGGGGTTTTTCACCTTAGGGTTTTCCCCACGGAAACACTGTGTCTCTTGTCTCTCATGCTTTTGATTCTTGTGATGCTTGTCATGCTTATTGTGATTGTCATGCATTGATATACTGTATATGTTATTATCTCAGTGAAGATCCTAGAGTATTGTGAATTAATGCTCAAAATTTAAAATTTAATAGGTGAACACCCCTGTGTCAAAGAAACGAAGAATAGAATCAAGAAACAGGGGTCATGCACCCATGGAAGCAAAGAGGAAGAAGAGTGGGACTGTAAAAGCATTAGTAGCAGAAAGTGGTCAGGAACACCCAGTGGGATTGATGAGGAAAAGAAGAACTCGGTTAGCAGCAGTAGCGGAAGCAACTGTGACAGTGGCAACATCAGAAGTAACTGTAATGGCAGCAGAATTAACAAGGACAACAACAGAAGCTGATACAATGAATACTATTGAGGGTAACAGTGGAACACCCCTATCAGAGATGACAGGAGTAGTTAAAGGGAATAGGGGGCCACCTGCGTTAGAAGAAGCACATACAGTAGGGGCAGATATAGAGATTCCTATTTTGAAGCCCAAATTGGCTACTGCTACACAGGAACCCTCTAGGGAAGAACCCCAAATTGAAAACCTCCTGTTTGAAAATGAATTATTAAAGGAGGAAGCGTAGGAACTAAGAAAGGAGCTAGAAAAGTGGAAGGGAGCAGCTGGAAGACAAGCAGAGAGAAATTTGGATACATTAGCAAATGCTGCAAATTTGCTGGAAAACCCATCTTTTGCATTTGAAAATGAGAAGTATGGGGAGATTGTTTGCCCAAAATGTGGAGATATATTTGCTTCAGTAGGACACAGAGTTATTGTGTTGGGACTTGCATCCCAAATTCATGTACAGATAAAGGAGGTGGAAGAAGGAATGCCAGGGATCGAATTGATAGAGGAGAATGAGCCAAGAATGGAAGAAATCCCTGATTTGAATTTAGGGGATGAAATGGTACAGTCCCAGCCATTAGGGGATACTGAGCTCCTTCAGGACCAGTCTTACCAGTCAAAAAGATCTGATAAAGACCAGAAACAATCTCAGCGGTTTAAAGAAATGGAGGAACAGGGGACTGTTACACAAGAACCTGTACCCTTGAGAATGTTTAAATCTGCAACTTAGATAACAACATTTGATGTGGAGAATCAGGAGAGAAACACTGCTACATAAGAACCAGTGTTTCCAAAATCATTTTCTACAGTGGCAACACAAACTGAGATGGATGAGATTGAAATGAAAGACTTGGGTGTTGTTACACAAGAATTAGAAACCCTAAAAATACTAATTGAGACTGTAACACTGGCCGAGGAAGCTGAGATGGATATGGATATGAAGAATTCTGTTACACACGAACCAGCATCCTTAGACCCCATGGCTGATACTGCACCACATGCACAGAACATTGCAATCCCGATAGAAGATGAAGCTATCATAGTGCTGAGGCAAGACAAGGAAGTCATTCATCTAGATTCTAATGATGAAAAGAAGGTAGAAGACAGAAAGATTCAACGACTAGAGAAGAAAATTCTCTGGTTAAACCTTGAACTGGATAAATGGCTCAAATGGATTGAACCGTTCAAAGAAGGTATGATCCCTCTCCAGGATCATAGGAATGTCATTAAAGGACTAAGAGAAAAATGGGCTGAGGAGTTGTTCTTCCAGAAACTCCAAGGAAACCTGGAAGGTTTGAAGAAGCTTGAGTCCCTACAGCAGGACAAAAACTAAATGTATAATCTTTCTATAGAATTGATGAGTTGCAGAGCTCCATCCCCCTCTTATCCTGTCTTCCTCTATGAGAAGACAACCTTATTTAAATTGAAGGCTCTCAAAGATGGAAGATCATTTGAGTTGGCAACAACTGATCAATTTCTGGAGACTTTTCTGAAGAGTGACTTTGAGGATCAACATTTTCTATGTGAGTTATATTTGCATGATAGGGCTTGCTATAATACCATTCCATTTGACCCTTTACCTGTTCTAAGGGATGTTCAGCTGAGGGCATTTTCCTCCTTTGTCATTAACCATGTAAACCATCCTCGGGAATGGGGAGAATTCTACTCTCTGGATTATGGAGGAACCTCAGAATCCACCAGCATTCATGGCTAGCCATGCTAAATCCCTCAAGGTTCCTTCAATTGCTCAATATTTTGAGAGCCTGCGAGATAAACTCCTTACTACATGTTTCCCAATGATTCTTAATATGCAGCAGGATGCTCTAGAAGGAAGTGAATACAGATGGCTATACTCATCCTCATTTCTGAAGGAAATGGATCCATATGACTTCAAAAATTTCAGGCAAGCCTTCACTAGGGTGCCTAGATATGTGCAGTGCATGCAGAGGTGTGGACCTTGGTGGATTGTTTTAAAATTTAAGTTACCCCTCATTTGGTTTCCTATAATAAATGCTTATAGAACCAGTTATTCTCTAACATTAGAAGAAGAAGAGAGTTGGTGGGAGAATTGGGTATACTGCTATGGGTTTGTCCCTCGAGGGGAGGCATCTGAATTTTCTTATAACATCACCAATCTCCACAGATTTCACTCAGATTCAGATTTAGACTAAAGGAGGTTGTTGCATGAGGACATGCAATTGGATAGTTGGGGGGAGATGTTGGGTCCAGGAAATGCCCCTTTTTGGCTACCTCTATTACACCTTTTTGCCCTAATTCCATCCTATTTTCATGAGCTATATCCATGTCTTGCCAGATCAACCTATAACATTGACAGGTGTAATTTGCTATTACTTTATTTGTTTTTATGCCTAATACTGTTAAAGATCATGGATCTTAGTCCTTGGTTTATACTAATTTATGTGACTTTATTTAGCCAAGGTCTAAAAGCACAGGTGTATCAGCCCAGCAGTGCCAGCTGTGACTCTTCAATGTCAGCTCCTCATATTATAAGGGACAGCGCATCCTCCACGCGAGCTGTAATAGATTTCCACTGTAACATATCCCATTGAAGAAGAGTTTAGCTGCAACAGCCAAGTGGCATTCCAGCTGTCAAGTCTATTGATCCAATTGCCATCGGGACAACAACATCCTTCGGTATTAACAACACTATTCAACATGCTGTATCTGTTAGCTATAACTGCACAACATGAAGATCATAGATCTTCATTGTTGCGCTATTTTTGTGGATCTGAAACTGTATTTCTTTTTGTATAAATCCCAGAAGGCTCTCGTAGCCTGGGGTTGGACAATCATTACTGGTGTAAGCTGTAATAGAGCATTGAAACTCATGTTCTTCCACTAATAATATGAGAGCAGAATTATTCATTTCTGAGTTTTAATTAGCTGTGACTCTCGGCGTCTCTGTTAGAAGGCTAGGGCCCACCTTCTCATAGAGATAGCCGATTTAAGTAGGTAGAATAGTTTAAATTCATTTATGTTGTGTGGTGTGGAAAGTTGCAGACATTGTTGATAGCTATAATAGAGAATAGTTCAAATTCATTTATGTTGTGTGGTGTGGAATGTTGCAAACATTGCTGATAGCTATAACATAGATTAGCTTCCTTGCTGGTAGTTTACAATTGCATCTTGAATAGCTGTAGTGGAGTGGTGTGACAGTCGAATGTGTAGAACAATTCAATTAATTGAATGTGTGTTTTTATCAGCTGTAACAGCCAAGCTCGATCCCAATCAATTGGTAGTTATTTATGCTTTCTAGGACTTCCAGTAATCATCAGTAGAGTTCAAGCTTGTATTTCAATTCTGGTTGTTGTTGTATATTTAATTGCATACATAGATTATACAGATAATGTTGGAGTTGCAGTAGTCACTGGATAGATCATTTTGGTAAAGGTTGAATGCTGAGTTTGATGATCATAAGTATTTAACTTCTTGCAAAAGTAATCTCGTTTCATTTCATTATTAGATCATTAAATTTCTGGATTGATTCTGTAAGAAGGATTGTTTCAATTGGGATTTTTATATGTGTGAATTAGATTAGTTGCTTAGGGAATGAGCTGGTTGAGCATCTAGGTAGGATCATTACTTACATTCATTAATCAACTGCTTAATCTGTTTATGCATAGATTGTGCTTATTACCTTTGAAATAAAAGACCTTCCTGAGTTTGACAATTTATATTGATCATTCTATGTGTTAGCTTTAATTAACTGACATATAGAGTGCCCAACAAAATGCAAGCTTAATTTTCCTAGTTGATGAATCTGAGTGGATTAGTCCCATTTGTATCCATAGCAAGAAGGATACTAAGGATATATGAGTCTATGTTAATTACCAAATCTTAAATGCTTCTTGTTCATGACCCCTTCCAAATTCCTTTCAATGATGAAGGGTTAGACCAAGTGGGAGGAAACAAAGCATATTCTTTCATAGATGGATCTTTGGATATCACCAAGTAAGGATAGCAAAAGAAGATAAGAAGAAGAAAACATTACTATTAAATGAGGCTCTTTTGCATACAATGTTATGTTGTTTGGACTCAAGAATGTGCTGGCAGTCTTCTCAAGAGTAGTCATAGATGCTTTCCTCGATTTCCTACACAAATTTTTGGAATTTTATTTGGATGAGTGGAGTGTTTATAGTGTTCTCAAATACCATGTTGCTCTCCTTCGGCTCATGTTGGATCATTGCAAATAGATGGGGATCTCATTAAATATGTGGAAAGCACTCAACACGCTCAAAGGAAAAATAGTAAATGCCCCAATCCTCACATTTCCCGATTAGCAAAAGGAATTCCATGTTCATGTAGATGCATCAGGGATCGCACTAGGAGTTGTACTGGCCCAACCTAGAAAAGGTGAGGTCGACCATCCCATGTATTTTTCTAGCAGAAATATATTACAATAAAAGTGCAAGTACACTACCGCAGAACAAGAGGGAATTGCTATGATTTATGCGTTACATAATTTCTGCCACTATCTTTTGGGAGGACCTTGCAAGTTCTTCACAGAACATTCTTCTATGAAGTACCTTGTAAACAAGTCAGTATTAGAGGGAAGAATCTAAAAATGGTTATCATTGTTTTAGGAATTCTCATTTGAAGTTATTATGAAGCCGGGGAAGCATAACCATGGACCAGATCATTTTTCTCACATTAACTATGGCGAAGTTGACATCCTGATAGATGATTAGCCACCAAACACTGCATTATTTAGAGTGGAACTTGTTCTAGATCATCTTGAAGACATTGAATTGTTCCTCACTATAGGGAGGATCCAGATGACTTTTCTCCCACACATAAGAGACACTTAGTGGTAAGCGTGGTGGAATACCAGATAATTGCAAGACAATTGTATAAACTAGGGATTGATGGCATCTTGCATAGATGCGTATTGGACCATGAGCGTGAAGAGATTTTATGGGAATTCCATGATGGATTTGTGGGAGGACATCTTGGCGGAAAAGCTACAGGAAGAAAGGTGTTACAAGTCAGAATTTGGTGGCCTACACTATTCAAAGATGCTAAGGAGTATGCACGGAAATGTGACATCAATCAACACATTGGCTCACCATCCTGTAGAGATGAAATTCCATTGAATTTAGTTCAAGTACTGCAACCTTTTGAGAAATGGGAAATCAACTTTGTGGGACCGATCCATCGACCAGAGAAACACACCAAATCCTAGTACATTATTACCACGATAGATTATTTAACAATGTGGGTTAAAGTTGCAGTCGTTTGTGACTGTTCCACAGAAATAGATGCTCGATTTATTTTTGAAAACATTATAACTCACTTTGGATTCCTGAGAGGCCTCACAAGTGATCAAAGAATTTTTTTTCAAAATCAAACCATTGAAGAATTTACAACTGATTTTATCATTCAGCACCATAAGAGCAATCCATATCACCCTCAAGTGAATCGCACGGTCGAGGCATTCAACAATATTTTGGAGACATGATTGACCAAAATCCATTGTGCAAATAGACATGATTGGGGCAATTAGATTCCAACTGTGTTATGGGCCTACAGAACTACCTCTAAGAGACTTCACAAGAAGATTCATTTTCAGTTGGTCTATGATAGAGAAGAGTGGTTCCAGCTGAGTTCATTTTTCCAAGTCTATACATTGCAAATGAAATTCAGAGTTGGCAAGCGGTTAGGATGGGTCAGTCTCGTAGCACCGCAAGTGCTGCGATACCGCGAAAGGCGGAAAGCCGAGCGCAAACGATGTTATGTTTTTGTATTTTTGGGTCAATTGTACTGCGGTATGTGGGTTTTTGGGTCATTTGGACCATGTAAGATAGATTTTGGTCAGTTGCTTAGAGTGTCGGTTAGGAAGTTGTTAGTAATTGGAAAAGCAATGTAAAGGCAGATGCCTATATATAGGCATAGAGTTGTATGTGTTGAAGAATGAAGGATATTAGTCTGTGATTGTGTATCTGAGATCAAGAGGTATCTGCGAGATCTGTATTTTTGCGGAGATGTTGTATCTGGGTTTTTGCGGGGTCAATATGATATGACAAAGCAATTTTGCAGAATCCCTATGTCTCTTTTGTTCATCTGTGGTAATGCATGTTGCGATATATGAATGATGCTATGCTTTCTTGCTGCAATTAATGCTTTACTGTTATATTTGTTGCAATGATGAATGCTAAATGATGCTATGAATACAAATGATGTCTGGGTTAAATGCATAGATCTATTTATGAAATGTCACAATAAGTCAAGTGATTAAGCAGCAAACATACTCCTTCATTCGGTGGAAACATGGTTCCATCAATTCTCCCTTGAACATCTCGGGTGAGACCTCATCTGCTCCACAGGTGTTGCTGGGCGGGGAAAAACCCGTCTGGGCCGATGCTCAGGGATATCGCGGTGCTGGTGCTCAAAGAGATCACGGTGAGTTGGATGTCAATTGCGAGTGGAACCCCTATCGACTGGGTTTGAGTCAACAAATGGTTCCGTTGCCGGGACCGTGTGCGAGGTGAAAGGAGAATATGTTGTGGCATCCGATGCAACCAGAGATACAAAGCCGGTTTGATCAGAAGTTGCAAGAATTTGCTAAAGAAGAAAGTCGGAACACTCGACTGACAGTAGATCAATGGGTGGAAAGATATATTCAGGACGATCCGCACGAATATTTTTTCTGCGAATTTCGAGTCACCTTGTATGAGTGGTTGGCAAAGTTGACTTTTCAAAAGATGAACTTCCAAGGTGGTGAGGCGACGACCTGGACCCTAGAGCTGATCCAGGAGCTGCAGGAAGTTGACAACAAGGTGTCGCAGGCTGTTGAAGTTTGGGTCGATAGCATATTGGAAGGTTATATCAATGAATTTGCAGTTGATACCCAAAAGTCTTATAGTGAAGCTGAAAGATATTTCTTCTGCGGACCCCGGGGAAGGTTTCTGTTTTCGCTCCAACTGTCCATTAAGATGCTTATTTGTGAGAAGGATATATTGAAGATGAATTTGGATCAGTAAACATCCTCGTGGGAAGGGGTCGTGGGTATCACGACAGTAGGGAGCTGTACATGGAATGATAAGGGGTAGATGGGTGCAGTTCATGACAAGACTGTGAGTGAAGCCGAGGAAGAGAATGGTCTTACAAGGGGAGGAGAAAGGTTTCGACAAGAGAAGAGGCAGAGGATAGGAGAAGGTCCTGCTACGATCAAATCGCAAGGCTACGAAGGAAGACCACACAGGACGAAGTGACCTCACAGTCTGGACAAGGACAACTAGGCTTCGCCCAGGATAGAGGCAGGACCAAACCCCAGCGGTATCGTACCCACACCTACGCTCACTATCTATCAACCAGTGAGAAACACAACCTCGACACCACCGTGTCAACAAAACTTGATTGCTAGTAGTTCAGCAACCGCGGGAAGGAATCCCAGAATGGCGAGCGAGGATGCGAAGTTGCCATTGTTCCATGGAAATGAGACAGATAACCCTAAACAGTACTAGTTTTTATGTGAAGCGGTATGGACTGTAAAGCAAATTACTGATGATAATGCTAAGAAAGGAAAGCTAGCGACAACTCTGCGAGGAAACGCATTAGATTGGTTTATAAAGTTTGTTCTAGTCCCTACAGGAGCTTCGGAGAAGACATTGGATGATATCAGGAATGGATTGATCACAGAATTTGAAAAACCCAAGTCGGAAGCACAATATATTACAGAGATGAAAGAGATTAAGCAATATCCCAATGAAATGGTGTGCGACTTTGACCAACAATTCAAGACTCTGATGGCAAGGGTTAGTTTTGATATGAGCACTGTCCAACATAAGGAATGGTTCATTGCGGCACTGCTTCCACACATTCGACTACCGCTGATGCAACAAAACATTACAATGCTTAGCAAAGCTCTCAAGATTGCAATACGGTTGGAAGTGTCGCCAATTGGTGAAAACGCAGCTGGGATTTCGCAGATTCAGACACAGCTGGATAACCTGACCATACACCTGCAAGATATTAAGAAGGGTAAGGAGCAATGTGAAGAAGTATGGTGTACACGATGTCGAGGCGAAGGACATACTAAGGATAATTTCCCAGACTTCCGCAATTATCTAGTTTCAGGAGCACCAAATCCATTGAATGGTGGTGGCATGCCATGGTGTTGCGTTTGTCAAGTATATGGGAACCGCCATGAGGAATGCCAATACATGCAGAAGATGGTCACCAAACCGACGAATCTATATTGTACATTCTATAAATCTGTGGGACATGAAGACAAAGATTTCCGGGCATATGGGTTGCTTCATGAGAGAATGTACAATGCATTTTATGTAAAGGATGACCAGCTTGCCGTACAACAACCGCAACCGCAGCCATAGGTAGTCTAGCCGATACCTCAACCGCAGGTGCAGTTTGTACCGCAACAGCAACCACAGCAGTTTATAACGCAATATGCTCCAACGCAAATGGCTCCACAACAGCCACAATACGTTCAGCAACCGCAGTATGCGTAGCAAGGACAAGGCATGCAACTGAATCCTATGCAGTATTAGTTTAATCAATCGCAGTACCAACAGTAGGGCAGATTCCATGGAGGATTTCGAGGCAGACGCAGTGGAGGATTTGGTTGTGGAGGAGGACAAGGAGGTCATGGAACTGTACAGTGCTATCACTGCGCAGTATGGGGACACTACCAACGAGATTTCCCACTATTGCAGACCCAGTGTATGTTTTTCTTCGTTACAGATCTCATAGTCAAGAACTGCCCATAGTTGATTGCGCGATGGTAGGCAAGAAATGTTCCACAGTTGCAGAATCAGAATCAGGCACAACAACCAGTACAGAATCAAGTGCAGCAACCGACACAGAACTAGAACCAACGCCCAAATCAGAATGCTAATTTGAATGTGAACCAACCAGGAAATTCGTCATTCAACCAAAATCAAGGTGCAAGTGTTGCGACAATTTTTGTGGAGCCCTGGACACAAGATGCGGCTATTGCAGTTATCACTCATGGAGGTGTAGCGACCGGAGGGGATAGCTCACAACCGCTCATTCGGTTGGAAAGGTAGAAGAAGGTGTCATTTTTCATTGAGTCTGAGCACGATACATTATTTCAGGCACATCATGCGATGGACCAGGATCGTGGTAAAGCTATTATCTAAGACATGCCCCCTGTTTTTTATGCTACTTCAGAGGCAGGTCCGTCGATGCAGTCTGGAACCTTGCAGAAATGTTTCAAGTGTTGCTTATTGTTGGAAAGGGATCCTACTGCTCTAGCTGAGATTGAGGGATTGTTGCAACGATTGACCAGGGGATGGCAAGAATTTGCGGTAAACTCCTTACAGTGACGGAAGACCGGTAAGGAGATGCGCATGAACATACAAATTGGGGACTATGATATTGATTCGGTTATTCTGGATCTTGGTTCGAATGTCAACATATTAACCAAGTAGGCCTAGAAAAAAATGGGGATCCCCCCATTGAGTTGGTATCCTATACAACTCCGGCTAGCTAATCACACTAAGGTAACACCAATTGGGAGATTCCCACACCTGGTGGTGGACATTGAGGGAATGAAGATTTATGCTGACTTTCATGTCATCGAAGTAGTTGAAGGAGGGAGTTGTTATCCCACGTTGCTGGGAATCGGATGGGTTAACGACAGTGGAGTGGTAATCAACTTCAAGCGGCAGATGATGACTTTCGAAAACCGCGATCTCATAGTCATAGCCTTGCTGGATCTGGATGAATGACGCAGATACATTGAGCTAGTGAAGGACGAAGATCCCAGTGGATGGGACCATGTATTCAATATTTCCGAAGATTATATTCATCCGACTGCCAATGATGATCTGGGATGGCGTAGTGACAGCTTTGCGTCTTCTGACTCTAATGACGCATTAGAACATTGGCAGAACCATTTGCATGAGGTGTCACTCTGGAAGTGCGGATTAGTCACGCAGTCATTATGTCGTGTTGTGACTGAAATGGTTACACTACTAGTATACAAAGGGATGCCTAGTTTGTTTGACTTTCTGGATGAGTTCGAGGAAAGAGTTTCAAAACCACAGTGACTACTGGCATTGGAGGAAGCACTGAAGGATGCTCCAGCACGCTGGTGGGAGACACATAAGAAATCAATCAACAGATGGTCGCAATGTAGGATATTGATGACGGTTCACTTCAGCGATACCGAGGCTTACCATACAGGGAAGTATGATGGTCGGCATAAACCTGGAGGTCATTTGATGGAGTGTCAGACATTATGGGCATCGCGACCAAGAGATGAGTGGGTCGATGCATTTATCCATACTTTGGACGAAATGTCGCAATCATGGTACACTGTCACTGAACCGTGGGGACAAATCACTACTTGGTTGGAGGTTATAGTTTGTTTTACTCATACCTTCAGTTTTGCAGATCCCAACTCGGATGTCCATAACGCGTTGCATCTCATTCGTGATGTGGTTCTGAAGGTTGTTATAGTGGCATATCCTGCGGATCCGCACATGCACTGTCAGATGCAATCCATGATGGAATGTTATAATATCATTGGTGGGCCCGAAGATGGTGATGTTCCGCGAAATGTCAACATTCTAGAATCGGAAGGGAGTCATGATGTGGTAGCACCTGATACGCCAAGTGACCTGATCAGCCATCCCTTGAAGCTTTGTAAGATCAATATTGGGACGAAGACCACTCCCAAGTTCGTGAATGTTGGATATTATTGGGATGATGAGATGATGGGAAACGTCACTGACTTGTTGCATGAATTTCGAGACCTCTTTCCTATGAAGTTTTCTGAGATGAAAGGTATTTTGGGTGATTTAGGGGAGATGAAGATCCCATTGAAACCAGATGCGAAACCAATTCAGCAGTGACCCAACCAGTTGAATCTGCGCCATAAGGAGAGGTTCAAGGTAGAACTTGATCGTATGTTGGATGTCGGTATTATTGAACCGGTTGAAGAGTTAGAATGGATTAGTCCGATGGCGGTGCAGGACAAGATCACTATCGAGGTGCGCATTTGTGTTGATTTGTGGAAACTGAATGACGCTTGTTTGCATGATCCCTTTCCGACCTCGTTTATTGATGAGGTACTTGAAGGAGTGTTATACTTCCATATTTCACAGTGTCACATCTTCACCATAAAAACAGTCGACGACACTTCCCCTACTGCTTAAAACACCAAGAAGAGAAAAATGATGAATGATCCTTGAAGACAAACCTTTCCTGACAAGAATCAACCCAACTGAGACTTCATATACCTACAGTACTGCGCCTTGCTCAAGCTTAAGGGAGCGGTAGTCCCCACTACCGCGCTATGTTCCTTCTCTACCACATGGTACTACCGCGCTATGCTCAGTTGAAGGGGCGCGATACTCTTTTTTTAGACTTTTTGCCATGGCTTGTGGGATCTTGATCTTCAAGAGATTTTTGAGGATTGGTATCCCTGATTCGATTCTAACTCAGTTTCTTAGATTAGTAGGCTTGATCCACTAAACACTCCCAAGATCCATCCTTCTCTCTTGTTGGTTAACCCTACTACACACTATAAGAGAGAGGCCTTCCATGAGCAAAAGAGGAGGACTCTTGGAGACATCAAACCTATGATCTTGAATCTTTGTGGAGATAGATAGAGGAGAAATCACTTGGAGCTGGGAGTTGGCTTGGACATCAAGCAACCATTGTAAGTGACTTCAAGTTGGTAATAAAACATAACTTGTCTTGTTTCCCAAATCATGTATGTTGATCTTGTTTCAATCATATGATTTGTTTATGTTATAGATTTAGATTCTAACTTATATTTCAAGTTGCTAGAGGATCGTATATGCTTGTATCTTGGTTTCATTTTGACAGGTTCATTCGGGAGGACTTGGAGATTGGAGAAACCACTAGGACGAGCAATTGAATCGAAGGTCAGTTAGATCTCTTCCGTTTCTTTCAGCAGTATAATCTTGAGATGTTTGTTTAGATCTAGGAATTCAAGGTATCATTTGTTATCTTTTTGTCTTAGTTTAGAGTCAGTTAAGTCTACTTTAACCTAAGAGAGTTTCTACCTATCCATAGGGAGAAATATCTACAATAAGGAGTGGGAGGCCAAGAGATATATTCTTTCACAGATGGCTTCTCGGGCTATCATCAAATCCACATTGCGAAGGAAGACCACCACAAGATAACTTTTATGACAGAATGGGGCTGCTTTTAGTACACAGTAATGTTGTTTGGGTCGAAGAATGTACTTGCGATATTTTCGCGGGTTGTCATTGCTGTGTTCAAGGATTTTATTTAGAATTTTTTGCAGGTATACATGGATGACTAGATAGTCTATGGTTTGATCCACAATCATCTGGAAAACCTGCGGTTGATGATGGAGCGCTGTTGGCAACATTAGATATCGCTAAACTTGAATAAGTGCATCTTTTGTGCAACGTTTGGAATCCTGGTGGGTCACATCGTGTGCAAGCAAGGATTGTTAGCCGATCCAGTGAAGATTGAGCTTATCTTGAGCTTAACACCGCCGACTAACGTTAAGCAGTTGAGAAAGACATTGGGACATACTGGGTATTATCATAAGTTCATCAAGGGCTATGCAGCGATCACCGCCACTATGGAGAAGTTATTGAAGAAGGATGCGGTATTTTAGTGGAGCCCCGAATGTCAAGATAGTTTTGAAACGCTAAAGGCTAAGATGGCTTGGACGCCAATACTGGTATTTCCAGACTAGAGTAAGGAATTTCATGTCCATGTCGATGCATCATCGATCGCACTGGGAGTGGTTCTTTCCCAGTCAGGAGAGGGGGATCTAGATCACCCCATTGCTTTCGCAAGTCGGAAGTTGTCATCAGCAGAAAGAAACTATACCACTACGGAGAGGGAAGGCCTGGCGATGGTATATGCATTGCAGAAATTTTGACTTTACTTATTGGGAGGACATTTTAAGATGTTCACCGACCACTCTGCATTAAAATACCTGGTCAATAAGCCTATGTTGGGGGGGAAGATATGTCGATGCCTACTTCTTTTTCAGGAGTTCAATTTTGGAGTGATTGTGAAGCCAGGGCGGTTGAATGCTAGCCCTGATCGTCTATCATGGATTGAAACAGGAGAGGAACCAACTAACATTGAAGACGGGTTTGCTGATGCAGAACTTTTTCAGGTTCAAATCACTGATGGCTACTTTGAAGACATCATTCAGTTTTTGGTGACATGTACTGCACCAGAAGAGTTCACCACTAGTCAGAAGAAGCAGCTGGTAGTCAAGGCTGCAAATTTACATCTCATTGCAGGAGAGTTATACAAATTGGGCTCTGATGAGATATTACGACGTTGTGTTTTGCCTCATGAGTAGGGGAAGATCTTGGCAGAAGCGCATGCGGGAGTGGCTGGGGGGAACTATGGCGGTCGTGCAACTTCCAGGAAGGTTCTGAGTGCGGGGCTCTGGTGGCCCAAGTTGCAAAATGATGCGACAAAATATGCGTGGTCCTATGATGTTTGCCAGCAAACCGAAAAGCCATCTAAGAGGGATGAGATGCTGCTGATGCCTCAACTAACATTGCAGCGATTTGAAAAATGGGCAATGGATGTTGTGGGACCAATCAACCCACCGGGGAAGCGCACTAGTGCAAGATACATCATCACGGTGATAGATTATTTGACACGATGGGCGAAGGCTATGCTAGTCTTTGATTGTTCCGCGGCCACATCCACGCAATTTTTGTTCGACAATATCGTCACTCGATTCAGCTGCCCCAAGATATTGCTGAGTGATCAAGGCAGCCACTTTCTCAATCGCACCATCAGCACATTAACAGTGGAACTGCAGATACAACACAAGAAGAGTACACCATATCATCCGCAGGAAAAAGGCACAATGGAAGCTTTCAACAAGATATTGGAACATGCGCTGACAAAGGTGTGCAACGGTGAACCATGATGACTGGGACCAAAAAATCCCAGCAGTATTGTGGGCGTATCGCACCATGTGTAAACAGTTGACAAGATAGACACCATTCAAGATGGTGTATGGACAAAGAAGCAATTATGCCTATGGAGTACATCATTCCGAGTCTGCACATAGCAGCAACAACAGGTATGGATGTTGCAGCGGCACTGGAAGAACGTCTAGTGCAGTTAGTGCAAATGGAAGAAGATTGCATTATTGCAAGATTCCACCAGAGTGTGGAGAAGGATCGCCAGAAGGCTTGGCATGATCGCCACATCAAAAACAAACAATTTTACCAGGGTGACTTGGTACTATTGTATGACAGTAAATTTATGAAACACCCAGGAAAATTGAATATGCATTGACTCGATCCATATTGCATCAATAGCATCACTTCCGGAGGCGCAGTACAGTTGCAATAGTTGGATAGAGTGATACTCCCCAAGTTGATTAATGGAAGTAGGTTGAAGCCCTACAAGTCGGGCTTGGAGCAGTGCGATGCCTAAGTCACATCGGGAAAAAAAAATGCAGGTTGATCGGTGGCAAGATCGTGCACCGATAGGGACAAGAATGCATTAGTAGGGAAGCTTGCGCCACAAGTTAGGAGTGGTCCGTGATAGTGGCAGGGTCGTGACTGGGTCAAATCGGTAATAAATGCAAAAAAGTTAAGACAAATAATTAATGGCGCTCGTTCGAATGATCTGCATTAATGGCGGATTCAGCCAATCGGCTGACAGGATCAATGAAGAATTTGGGTCATTAATATAGGATTTAGTCCGAGTTAATGCAGGGTGCTTGGCGGTAAGATGACACACGAGCAGGGATAGAATGCGCCAGCAGGAGGGCTTGCATCACAAGTTAGCAGCAGGATTGCGAGAGTTCCTGCGTTGTGACTGGGTCAAATTAGGAATCATTACAAATCACTAGCAAATGGAACTTTTTCTTTTGGCAGGAATGATTGTTAGGTGGCTCGAATTACCGCCAAAAGCATGCACATTTGGCACGAAGAGCACACCGTGGAAGAATGGTCGGTGGAACTGGGGGTGATGGTTTGCACACTTTGGCACTAATAGTAGCCAACGACAGTATGGTTTCCACTCCGCACATTAGAAGTTTGGTTCATACACACAAGAAACCGCGAAATGATATGATTGGCACCTTGCGTGAATGGGTTTTGCAAATGATTGTCGAGGCAGACGTCCAGATGAAGGCAATGCATAAATATAGGAACTAGAGGATACCATAGCACAGAAGTATTTCTAGTTGAGATGTATTTATGTTGCGAGAAGGTCAGGCATCTAACTAAGTTAGGAATTCCAAGGAGGCTGTGGAAATGATCTATTTCATTTTGTGTGGTAGCACACTAGGTGCACTGAGGGCCCAAACGATGAGTGTGCATGAGCGCCTGGAGCAACCAGCGCCACAAACACTCAGGGGTTACAAAAATCAAGTCCCCTCCGAGATGTCTAGGTATTCTGGATTGTTCGAAGCCTCGTAGTCCCTGCAACCACAAATATGATGGGAGGCAACCCCCTAGTCTCGGTAGTACGTGCTTACCGACGTGAAACAAATGTGACAGAGCCATTGGCATGTTTCTCACCTCGGTGTTGTTCGTAAACTTCTCCTCAGTCTACACCAAATTCCTCGAGACTGGAGGATGAGTTTGAGAGGTACATGACAGCAAGTCGGGAGATTCCCACTTTTGGGTGAGAATTACATGACAGCGTGTCGACGACCAGTGTAGCAGAAGGAGAAAGACAACACCGAGCGATCCAGACAGTAAGAACAGTTACAGAAACATAGTTCATCCATAGAAGAGTTCAAGTACACCATGTCTTGTTGACGTGGCTCGAGGGAGAGCCACAAGATTGTGTTGGGGGCCTGTTGGTAGGTGGTTAGGATGGGTCAGTCTCGCAGCACCGCAAGTGCTGCGATACCATGAAAGGCAGAAAGCCAAGCGCAAACGATGTTATGTTTTTGTATTTTTGGGTCAATTGTACCACGGAATGCGGGTTTTTGGGTCATTTGGACCATGTCAGTTAGATTTTGGATCAGTTGCTCAAAGTGTCGGTTAGGAAGTTGTTAGTAAGTGGACAAGCAATGTAAAGGCGGAAGCATATATATAGTCATAGAGTTGTATGTGTTGAAGAATGAAGGATATACGTCTATGATTGTGTTTCTGAGATCAAGAGATATCTGCGAGATCTGTATTTTTGCGAAGATGTTGTATCTAGGTTTTTGCGAGGTCAAAATGATATGACAGAGCTATTTTGCAGAATCCTTGTGTCTCTTTTGTTCATCTGTGGTAATGCATGTTGCGATATATGAATGATGCTATGCTTTCTTGCTACAATTAATGCTTTGCTATTATATTTGCTGCGATGATGAATGTTGAATGATTATATGAATACAAATAATGTTTGGGTTAAATGCATAGATCTATTTCTGAAATGTCGCAATAAGTCAAGTGATTAAGCCACAAACATCCTCCTTCGTTCAACGAAAACATGGTTCCTTCAATTCTCCCTTGAACATCTCAGGTGAGACCTCATCTGCTTCGCAGGTGTTGCTGGACGGGGCAAAACCAGTCTAGGCCAGTGCTCAGGGAGATCGCGGTGGGTTGGATGTCAACAATGAGTGGAACCCCTGTTGACTGGGTTTGAGTCAACACTCAAATGAAAGAGGATGAACTAGTTGTAGAACGTTTGGAAGATCTCATGGAACTTGAAGAAACTCACTTTCTAGGAAAATATCATGCAACAGGGGAAAAGGGGAGATAGAAGGAATGACATTATCACCACATCAAGAAGAAATAGTTTGCTATAGGTGACAAGGTGCTCTTGTATGACACCAAATTTATGAAGCACCCAGGGAATTTGCAAATGCATTGGCTAGGACCTTTATTTGTTGCGGAGATCAAAGAATCAAGCACAATGAATATTACCCATCTTGATGTTATTTTGCATCTTGGATGGGTAAATGACGCATGCCTGAATCCCTATGTTTTTTATTAGTAATTCCACAAGAGATCACTCCTGCTTGCGAGAGTGTGTTAGTTAGGATTTAGAGTTTATTTCTTTCTTGTGTTCAATTCAATGATGTTTCTTTCCAAGTCTTCAGCTTGTTTCAACTGCAAGTTAGTCGGCACCATTGTGGTCGGGGAGGGATCCATAGTCATGATCAGTTATTCCAGTGTTCTATTGTAGCAATGCAACTGTCTTTTCCAACAAATCGATGATCAATCATGTGAAGGCATAGTCATTCTAGATCATCCACCATGTCATCATGGAAAATTCCTTCCATATCAGATCCACTGCATCCTCCATCATCTAGTTGTCCCACCCATATGATTCTCCACCCGTCATTACCTAGTGTCTCATGGTTGTTTCCCTAAACCATTATCCTCAACTTGTGAAATGGCCATCATTAATGATCCCATTCCCATACCCAGATCCCCGATGCACCATTTCTTATCCAATACATTCCATGTGAACCACCACCACCCCTACAGTCTCCCTGTTATATAATACAACATAATACCCTTTGCCACCCATTTTTCTTCTCCCATTCATCATTCTGTTGTAACCATGCATATCATTATGCCACCCCCTATCCCCATTCCCCTATTGCTATATGAGATTCCTTTCTTTTGTAATATTTTCTCAGTTTTCCCCACACCGATCATCCCATTGATCACTCTCAAGCCCCGTTCGCATTCCCTAAAAATTTCAATGCCCCACCCCGACAGGAACACTGGGGCTCACATTCTTTGAACATTTCGAGGAATCTCAATGTTCCGACGGTGAGGATTTCCTCTGGGATTCTTTCCACATCCCACACTGTCAAACCCCATTCAACCATCTCTAAATAATAAGGGATTTTGAGACATGGATTCCCCTCGGTCCAAGGAACAACCATTCCCCTCTCTGATTCCAATGCTCATGCTTCACCTAGTTTCTTCGACTCGTAGATGCTTAATAAACCACCTTTGGATGTCTAGTCACTTATTGCACATGGAGACAATGGTTTTTGAGTAATAATGGAATCCTTGGGAATACAGCTTCTAAAGATGAAAAATTAATTGTTGGGCCAGGGGGGCTGTCGTCTTTTTAACATGAGTTTTTTCTCTTATCAACATATGGCAATTTTCCTCTATTACAACTAAAACAAAGGCTAAATACTGATGTTGTTCAGTAACAGATATGTTAATTTGATGTCTTTCAAAACCAGAGTTGGATCCTTAATTTGAAGAACCAACAATTAAATAAGTTTAGGAATTAGTCATCAAGCAAAGTTAACTCAAGGGAGAGTAAACCTTTTTGGTCAGAGATTGTCAGTTCCTTCATTTTGAAGTAGCCCAAAAAAGAAAAAGAAGAAGAGAAGTCAAAGGAATAAAGTAGTGGAAGAATACCAGAATTTACAGAAAGGAATGAAGTAGCAGAAGAGTAGCGGAAAGTACAAAAAGTTTCAAAAGTAAGGTAACAACCGCAATCATTTTGGACCTGCTTTGGACTCACCATGTAAGTATAAAAGGAAATGGAAGACAAAGAGGAGAGGAGAGAGAGGAGAGATCCCACAAGAAAAGTACATGAGCTAAGGATATTTGAGCATCAGAAGAGTTAGTTGCAGACAGATATATCCATATCTGTGTTATGGGTTTTGTAATGGGGTTTTGGGGTTCTACTGTATCCTGCAACGGGTAATTTGTGGTGAATGTACGGATATTACTATGGTGAGGCCAGATATTACTATTGTAATGCAGATATTTTAATATGATGAAAGATATTGTTGACCCCCATATAAAATTTGTCATTGAATATGTATCTGTGATTTTTATGCACCTGTATCTACAATGTTATAGCACTTATGTTTATGTTTTCTATTGATTCAATGGATGAATGGTGAATCTTCTGAAAACATAGTTGCGATATAATGAATGTGGTTGTAGTGTTTATTTTTCTAAAACATATCCGCAACCATATAGTTAACTAATATGTTTCCTACACCAGCCTTGGTTGTCCTTTAGGTGATACCTTCCCCCTTAAGGGGATTGAAAATTCCAACACACTAGACTACCGCGTCACCCTTTTGTTGGCCCATACACAAGAACCTTGGTCTCCATTTTGTGTCAACATGGAGTAAAACCTAAAATTTCTTATGATTGGATAAGAGCTCATCTTCCTTAGATGTAAGGAAAGATATTAATAGCCCAAGACCTAGAGGCATTTGGAAAGAGTGGAGGTCTTCCCCCTCAATGACCACCGGTGAGTTATTTCAAGTGACATGGTTTTCATTAAATAATGGTGATGAATCAAATCGCATTTGTGAATAGCAGGCACTGATGGTTTTCCTCATAGCTAGTTTGACAACTGAGTTACAATAACTTTTGTCATCTTTGGGGCCAAAAAAAAGTTCAAATTTATTAGTATGGGGAATATCAAAGAAACTCATTAAGATTAAAGTTTTATTAAAGAGAATAACATTTTTGTAATTTAGCAACATTATTGAGATTTAAGGTTGTAAAAAAACATGTGATATGGATAAGGTCAATGATATCCTAGATCTATGACACCTCACAACCTGCAACCTAAGTTAAGATGTTGGATAGAGGGTCTTCTCCCACTCACAGTTTGAGAATGCTGTAAGAAGGAAGTAAACAATCTAGTTGGAAGATTATCTAGACAAAAAAAATTGGAAACTCATTAATGTATGTCAAACACCTCACAAAACAAAACTGCTAAGCACCTTTGGCCCTCACAAGCCTTGAATCCCTAGAGGTAGTTATGCGAGTTCTTGTGAGACAATATAATTATCCTCAAGCACATTTTCCATATTTTTCTTGGTCTTTGTGCTCTGGTATAGTTGTTGTCTATCTCATCCACAATGCACCAATATTAATCGTCCACTACCTTAGTTTCCTTTCCATGCTTAGGAAATCCACCTATACCTATATAAATCATTAATATGAAGTATGCATGTTAGAATCTTTCTAATGAGATAGTCATAAAGTCCATAGTAATTTTCCAATAACAAAATGCAAGAACATATATTCATTTCCAATACTTATCTGCATACATATTTTTTTTCTTTCACAAGGTTTCTGCAGGAAAGAATTCAACTCACTGCTCTTCTTGACACATCCTCTACAACTGTCCCAATCCATATCACTCGTCCCCCATCAACTTGAACAACACAAGGAATGGATCTCATTTCTCTTAGTTAACAGTCCCTCAAGCTCCCTTATCTGAGTTAATAACCCCTCGAGTTTCTTACCCTAATTCCCTTCCAATAATCTAGCACATATTGGCCAAGGAATCTCCATGCTAGCACTCTAGATATCATGAATATCTCATAGTATATTCATTAAAGTTTCCTCTTCTTTGCAGTCACTCACCCTCTAGGCTCATGCATCCCCTTCTCTTAGTTAATAGTCCCTTGGGATATCCATCATTCGCCAAGGATTTCTTGCATAAGAAGAGTACAAGTTATAGGGTTCTCGTGTCTTTGCAGTGGCCTTCTTCCTAGGATCTTCAACTTACAGTTTCCATCATAGATTCATAGTAGGAAAATTCACCATCCACCTATGTCATATACAGAAACATACATGTATTAGGAATAACACTCTTATCTTTCAATCAATATTGGAAATCATTATTACAACAATTAAATTACTAATAATAACATGAGTTCCACACATAATACTTAGCTTTCGAAAGCATGAGCAATAATCTGTGTCTTTGTTATGGATCACATTTACTTCCATATAAAAGACATCTTCTTCTTTTACACAACTTTGATATCCAAAAAGAGAATTATTGTAGTCCATCCAATGTGACTACTTTTTCATGAATTTCTTTCACTGCATTCACAACAGCTCCTGAAATAATCTTAGAATTATGCATTACCAATAATTTCATCATTTTAGGTGTTAACGTATTTTGCAATGAAATATGGATTAACATGCATTCTCATAATTCATTCAACATATATTACCACATGTGTGTATTTGTAACCACGAGATTTATAACATCTAATAATTCACACACAATCAATGCACTCTTTCATCTATTCATGAACACTATGTCAAATGCACAAACTCTTATTTGCCTTGGTTATTTACTCATAACCAACACACACATAGAATTCTATTTAATTTCACATTAATGTATTCTAAATTCCAAATAGTCATATATGTATAAGACTTCCTGCCTTTACCACATCATTTCTCGTGGAATAACATTATTTAAATTAAATGCACTCAAACGTCATATGCATAGCAATTCATGAAATGGAAATATGGTTGACGGTATTCTTACCCAAGTTTTTTTTAACACTTGAACAATTGGCATACATAAATTCATTACCTTCATGCATTCCCTCGACACCTTTGATGTTACATGATAAGTTGGTCTCTTGCAATAAATTACACCATCCTTTCACCAACCTATTGAGCATATATTTATTATCCTAGAGTTTTCTCGGAAGGTTACATGTCATATCCAACCATGCCCTCAAAATCTTCATCCATATTTAAACTATTTTAATGCATATGCATTTGAGAGTTCTATTCCTTTTCGTTTTCTTTCCACCCCATTGTTCGTCTTCACCATTTGTTGTTACAACAACACTTGCAACCTTTTGTATATTCCTTTAACATGATATGGGTTTCTTTTGTTCTCTTGGGATGAAATCTAAACCCAAGTATTTTCACCACAATCGTGCTCCTTCATTGGGTTTCCTTTTGTATCTTATTTACCTTGTACTACTATTCAATTCACCTGAGAAATTTACTAGCCAAGCCCAACTTGGCCCTTTTATATTAATTTCCAAGAACTCAAGTTTCATTCACTAATTACTTTCCTACCCATTATGATTCTGAGTCTTAATTTACCTACCATTATTCTTCAACATTCATATAGCTGCAACTTATATCCCACCAAATTCATATGGAATATTTCCCATGGTCCATTCTTCTTGCAGTCTATATAAAGCATTGGTATTATATGATCTCTGTATGTATCTGCTTCCATTTGTTAGTGTTCAGACTAGTTATGTTCTACTAAATTTTCTACTCATTTGTTCCTTTAAAATGTTGTTAACATTCTCTATGTTTCCACATTTGACCATTCTCCTCTTTTTTTGGAATCGCTTTCTTCATCCTTTAACATATTTCATTGACTTGGACATCCACCATATGACACCCCATGCTTTTGTATGTGATTGCGTGCTAACTTTATTTAACTCTAGAAGTTTATATGCACCTCTTTGTTGGGATATTCCTATACTCCATCCTAGTCCTACCAACAATATTCATTTTTTCATTTTCAGTCATGCATGCATTCATGATTTTGCATGCATGCATGCAATTGCATGCATCCCAGTCATCAATCCAAGCACCTATCCCTCAGTTAGCTAGCCCCGAGAGCTTCTTTCAGATCATTTTTATCCCTCCTAGTGCTTAGTGCGCCCTTCTTCATTGATTTAAGGAAGCCACTTGTGAAAGGTGCCCTCTCTCACCAACCACTCAGTTGTACTTCAGTTAGTTGAGTTATCTGCAGATCTTTCCTTGATTTAAGGCTAGATTGACTCCTCAACTGATTGTATCACTCCGATGGACCTCCAATGAGACTAGACTACCTATTCTGACTTCAGTTAGCTCCTCATGCACCCTCCATTGAGCCTCCTTCATTTAGTTAGTGCCTCCATGTGCCAGTTACACCTACCAGACTCAGTTAGACCCAATTTGACATCTGGTTGATAGTTACTTGTGCATTGATGACTCCACTGATGATGATCAGGACTTCTAGTTGTGCTTTGATGACTCTCTATTGATCTAATGATCACTCCATGAAGGCTAATTCGAATTGCAACCTTGGCATTCGAATCCTATTACCATTGTACTATTTATTTTTCATATTATGATTAATGAATTAGTGTGTGATGTTATTCTGCTTCTATCTGAGCTCTATTGTATGATAATTATGTTGCTCATTTACACTGCATGACCACTCTTCTTCTATTTTCCTGCTTAATATTAATCTTTCTTGTGAGGTATACATCAGCTCTTAGATCTACTGTGAGTATTTTCACACTCTTTAGATAATTGCCTCCAATCTCTATTATTTAGTGCATGGCAGTTCCATTCAATGGAGTGTTTAATTACACCATTAGCATCTTTTATGATTACCTTATTTGTAATCATGACTTATATTTCTTCAGTAAGTACTTACCTATCCTTACCTTAGAAAGTTAAGGAATTAAATACTCCTTTTATGCATGATATTTAAGTCATATTTTATTTGTTGTTTTGTTCCATGTTCCTCATTCATATCACTACTACCTGGCTATACAAAATGACTAACTGGAAAAAAACAAATTACCCATATTTCTTCTACGATGCTAAACTTGGATTTGTTAATCTCATTCAATGCTTACTTGTATTCTTTATCCATACACTTATAGTGATCTATATTTATTTGAGAAACAAAATGAAAGATTATATATAGAAACACATACACATATATATTCCAAGGAACACAATGATACAACAGACTCAAATTCTATTAATAGAATGAAACAAAACAAATTGTAAAATAAACGCAGCTAGAATTGTGGTGGCTTTTTCTCTGAGAATAGATGTGGAAGCTACTCTCATTCATCACAATATGTTTACAACCGAAGGGCCTTTTATCATAAGAATGAAGGAAAAAACCCTAACATCCAAAAACCTAACTGTAAGAGATGAACCATAAAAAGGTTTGCGAGACCCAAGGTGCTTAGTTGAGGTGTCAACTTCTCAGGGGAATAAATTTTGCATGTGTTCTCTATTTAGGGTGCTCACTGGCCATTGGAAAGGTATAGATGATAAGTAAACATTTATACCATCTATTCCTACCTTTAGATAATACTGGACTATGGCGTCAACAAAAAATGTCGCTTAAGGCCTCAAAATGGCCCAAACAAATTTTGACACAAAAATCCATAAAAAGAAATGCCAAACTGGAAAAATTGTTTTGAGCTAGTGGAATAGGTGGGTGGCCACCAATATCCATATCGATTATTCCTCCCCCCTTATAAAGCAATGGTGTCCATAGTGTTAATTTCTCACATCAAATAGGGAAATGTTTGTTGAATTTGACTCCCAGTGAGCCATTTTCCTTGATGGAGAAACTTCCCTGCTTTGGAGACCCGATAGAGCTGAATGCACTGTTGGTGAGAGCCCTTTACCTGTGTATCAATGATCCAATCAATTGTAGCATGTTCCAATAGTTAGGGTTGAGCTAGGGGTAGCATGTTCCAACAAAGGTGGAAAATATGGGCATTACCATGTGTAATACCCCTAGAACCTTGATTAAAGTTAAAAACTTTGTAATGTTGTTTTAATTATTGTTGAACAATTATTTTGGCCAAGTGTGCTCAAAGACACTTGTGAGAGGATTTTGAATTATTATTATTATTTCATAAATATAAACAGGAGAATCCAATCTGGAGTATTTGTTGAAAGAGTGTTTGCTGGCCCACAAGGGGAAATGACAAGTGTTGGAAAAGAAGACAAAGTGGAGAAAACATATATTTAATACCTCAACAGGTGTAGGAGGCATCTTCCCTATAATTCAGGTCAGAACTCCAGATGGAGGTTCTAGAGGAGGCTCATGAGAGACCTAAGTCCTAGGAAAAGTTAAATATGCATTCCCATCAAACAAGCAAAAGGCTTGGATGGAAGAGAGAAAATATCATTGTTGAGCAAGAGAGTGGTATCAAGCGTTGTTATAGAAATTGTTTTCATCAGTCTTTGTCCTTGTGGTCGAGCAAACAGGATCGGGGGTTTCAGAGTAAGTAATCTTGGTTGTTCTAGAAGATTGGTTGGGAGGAACGACGACCTTCAGATTGGATTTGATATGTTCCTATTGTGAGGTTTTTATTATATGTTTATTAGCATTCAGTATTTTTACTTATGTATATTGTTTATTGCAGTTTGTTGAAATGATTGAATGATTCATTATGGAATATTTGTTTAATGATGGATTATTTTATCATAAAATGTACCAAACTTATGTTGTTATATACTGTCACGTTTACATCATTTTTACTCTGTTTATGTTAACTATATTATTCTGTCAATTCTAAGTCTCTATTTACATCCTTATTTTATATGGTAAATTTATAGTTTTATAAATCTGCTATATATGTAAACCTAGGGTTTATATAAGATTTGAATGTATATATATATATATATATATATATATAGAATAATTTATTTATATTATATACTGAGTTAAATAAATAAGAAGTCATATTCCTAATGTTTATACAGAGTCGAATGCCTGTTTATGAAATACACAATATCTAAATAGTAACATAAAGAAATAATGTTCAATAAACAAAGTATCTCAATACATTTCCACATAGGCGTTTCACGCAGAGCCGAACGATTCAAAATAATATCCACACATAAAGAAGCATCAACTCATATATATCTTATACCAAAAACATATCATATGTTAAATCGAGAGACTCCAATACTTCATACAAATGTCAACAACATAATCGTAAAACCTACATTTCGTAGAGTCGCGATGATAAGGGAACTAAGACATTGTTTCATACTCGAAATCCAAAAATGAAAATTTTAATCCTAAATTAAATACGCATGGTCAAAATGTTAAAGAACAATAATGATTCCATGCACAGAGTCGAGACCAAGCGTTTTGTATAGGAATCCAAAAATATTGAATATCAGAGCCGAAAGGTTTTCAAATTTATAAAGTCAAGATACAAAGGTGAAAGGATTTCAAATTTATAAAGTCAAGATATAGATACGAGAGGCTTTCAAATGTTTAAGGACAGAGAAAAAAATCTGAAAGGCTTTCAAATATATAAGGACAGAGAACCAGTGCCGAAAGGATTTACATTACACATATTACATCAAACATCAAAAGACTTAAGGGAAGTCGTATGGCTTCCCACGTCTTAAGAAAAACCTAAAATATGTGGTCCAAATGCGAAGCATTTCCCATAGCACTAACAATATCCATAACAGGGCATGCAACTTGTGTTTTCACCATTGCAGAAACGAGAAGAGGGAACCTGCCTGTATTGCGCAACCGAAGCCATCGCGTCTAAATGATTATATGCAAAATAAAAAACAATAAGAGCAATTAGGGTTATTCTTAAGGAAATTTAATAATTAATCGTTGAGCATAAACAAATAAATAACCTACAGGGTTGACAATGGAAGCCGAATGTTGGATGAACACTAAACCCCTAACGCAGAGGCGGCTCTCCATGCCAACTATGTACATGTAACGAATAGTTAAAATATCAGTTTATATAAACTTAAAAAGAATTGGAATATGTTAAACCATCAAGATATTAATCTTGGGGCTTACCCTTTGGAATTCGCAATCGACTGTAAAGGCCATGAGCCAAACCCTACTCTACCTTGTGCTCTTTGTTTCATTTCGAACACCCTAAGACTGGTGCAAGTATAAACATCATTACAACAAGTTTTCCAAACCCCTGCGATATTCGTAGGAACACCTGCACCAAACAATGAAGGTATTTGTCAAACTCAAATGTACATATATTATATATAAAATCTTGCGAATAATACAAATACGAATTGAAATTATCAGTGGAGAACCGAAGTAAGCATACGATGGGAGCCCACCATGGTGAGGACAAACACAAGTCCTATCTACATCCAAATTCTTCACGAAAATCCAGGGGCTTACTTAAAAATAATAACCAAATCCAAAGGAACGAGCATGAAGAGCGTGAGAGAATCACGAGGTTACTTCCTAACCCAGAAATCGGAAAAACGATAACTAAATCTACAGATTCTTGCTCAGAGTACAAAGTCGAACAAACATACACAACTCGGAGGGAAAACCCTCATAAAGCATTGTAAGCCCTCCATAAGAAGGTTTCAAGTGAGTATGAATGCACACAAACTTAACAAGGTTTAACCACCACCTCAGTAAGGTTTTGAATAAACATCATAGCAAGGAGAGCTCTGGGCAGAGCCGAGGCTCTGCAACGCAGTAGCATAACCTAAAGACCAAAAACAACATTGAACCAATTCATCAATCTTGTCCAAATAAAACTTGGAAAGAGTAGTTACCATCCCAAGAATGGATCTAATGGCGTACATGAAGCCACGTCAAGGAACCGCAGGGTACTTCCAACCCTCGTTAATGCCATCACATGGAACCAGCTCACTCACACTTGGGCACATAAACTTAGGCTTGCATTAATAACACAGATCCCAAGTATAAATGTGGTCATAGGATAGATTATCATAACAAGCAATTCAACTATCATATAGTCGTGGTATAAAACATATGCATAGGATTTAACACTACTACATTTTGACCCAAAATCTGACTCCAAAATCGTCTGATATGCGACACTTGTCTGTCGCATATACGTCACTATCTTTTTTTTTAGCCATCGGTGGTTTTCTATAGGTTATCCGACACTACCTTTTACTGTCAGTTAATAGATGGCTTAATGGTACCATCGATGGTGCTTTAACTATTGGTTTTGCGACGTGTAGTTCTTATTTTAAAGAATTTAAAACTTAACGCAAGCGTCGCTTCACCGATGCATAGCCAATTTACAAGCGTCAGTTAACATATGCCTTAAGACATTTTTTAAAAACAATTCGACGGTCACCTGCCGTCGCAGGTATAGCAAGGCCGTCGGTTGACTATTCCATGGCGTCTATTAACCGACGAAAAGAACTATTTTTAAATAAAAACCGGCAGTCACCTACCGTCGTAGGTATAGCATGGACGTCGATTAACCGACGGCCTATAGCTTTTTAAAAAACAAATACATTTCGCAGGACATCGAATAAGCAACGACCTATAATTAAAAAACAAAAAGAAAACGTGACCTAACATCAGGATGAGATTATCCCAAAAGAATATCCACCCAAAACTTAAATTCTAATGTCAAATAAAACAATGGATCATAATTAACAAATTGTATTTTTATAGTTAAATTTCATAATACTTATTAGATTTTATTCTTGTTGCAGGGTGCATATACTTTTGATGCTGGTCCAAATGTAGTAATGTATGCACCTAATAGGAAATTTGCAGGCCTTCTTCAGTCACTACTTTTCTATTTTCCTCCAGACTCCAAGAAAACATTGTCAAGGTTTTCCTTTCCTCCTGGTTCTCATTTGGGTTGCTTGTTTTATTTATCACTTGGATTTTATTCTGTATAGAATTTGAATTCCAACTCACCCATTTGCTCATAATCTCATCCAGTTAACTAGATCCAATGTTTACCCCTCCAAATAGAGGAATCATAATGTTGTTCACACACACATGCATAGGTATCCTGGTTGCTTAAACTGATTTTTTTTTATCTTTTCAGTTATGTAATAGGTGACGATGGAATTAGAGTTGTGGATTTTTTTGCAACACCTCTAATTCATCTAGGGCTAGCAAGCAATGCAGCAGTAGTTGCACCACCCAAAGAATGTGTAAGTACAGTGCTTCCTACCAATCCTGGAGTCATCCCAACATTTGTCCTAGATACAGCTACAAAAGAAGATGATGATGAAACTGGTGGTGTTCGAGGTCTAACATTCGAATTACTATCTTGGGAAGTTGTGTCATCAACTTGATCTTGAGTACTACTTCCTTGCAGAGTAACTGAACTTGGAGAACCCTACAAAAGGATTGTCAGTATTCACAAATCCATTCAAATTAAATAGAAATCCCTAAAAGAAATTAGATAGAAATGTAATGAAGCACTTTTTCTCATAAGTAGTGCACTTGATGAACCCATATTTCCAACTATTTATGTCACAAAATGATCTAAACAAGCATGGATTATAGTAAAGAATACTTATGAAAATTAAGCAGTAGACAATCTGAATACAATTGATGTGAACATTGTATGTGCATAAGTAAAGGATATCGATAATGATATGGTTGAGTTCAGGAAGATGGAGGGGTTTGAACATTAAGGATAGAGTTTTAACAATGGAAACACTAACCAATAAATACCATGATATCCAATTAGTGGATTATTCCGATCACTCAATAGAGGGCATAAATGTTTTCAAGTATTTTGGTTCCAAATCCTATTACTCTACTGATTGAATGATTTCTTCATCTGAACCAGTAGGAAAACCATGATCTTACTGAGAAAATCACTGATTTAGGACTGTTATGGGATATCATAGGGCAGCATATTATTGTTATTGTTTAAGGGCTAATAAATGAGGCTTGAGGTTGCTGCTTGTGCATAGATCTGATATTTCATGACTAGATTGAGAATAGGGTTGTTTGTGGGATGAAACATGCCCAACAAACCCTAGATTATGCCCATAATGCAGATACATGGCTGGAGCTGCTTATTCAAGTGCCCAGAACTGGCCTAAACATGCCCATAATTCTCTTCTCATTGCTGTACTTGTCTACTATGTGCCCAGAATTGAGAGTCACCATAATTTGCTGCTTGTTTTGTTCATATTCATGCCCAGAACCTCCTCAAAACTGCCCAGATTGCTGATTCTTTGTTGTTTTACTACCCAGCATTGGCGACTAGCGCTATTAATGTGTCCATATATGTTCATAAGCTAAGGTTTTTTGCTTCTCTCCAGAAAACTTAGGATTTAACCTAGGTCAACCCAAAAAAGCTCCAAGTGACCAACCATGCAAATAGGGGGGTCACAGGATTCTTGTTGATTTTGCAGTAAAAAAAAATACCTAAATGTATACTAAGAAAATATTTCCTGTATTTGATACAAATACATCACAAAAATAAATTAGAGACTACAAGAGATTGGGAGTTGTTAATGCTCAAGTCGGACTACTTCCATACAAATAAAGTTTTTGACTGTGTTACCCAAGGGACATGTGACATTTGGATCTCATTTTTGAGCTGTGATATTTTGGAGAGTAAGACAATGTTGATTTGGGAATTAGTTGTAATGCACTTATCTTTTTAATATGTATTCGGATATATGACTAACATTTGTAGCGTTGGGGACCCTTCAATCTCATAGTTTTTGTTTGTGGATGTTATAAATTTTAGAATATTAGATATAAGCTTTTTTAATTGCTTCTTGATGTTCTACCTGCTAGCTGCAACTTGTTCCATTCCTAGCTTCTGGTTATCTATCGATGTGAAAATTTCTTTCCTCTTTTCTTTACAAGTTTGCGATCACTATATACCTCGATTTCTAGAAGCTTGTATGAACTGGAGTACCTTTAGGTGATCTCAAGTTGGTTTTACACACAAAGATGCTTTGTAAAAGTTTACAATTTAGATCCTATGAGAGTCTTGCCTACTATGGTTGCATGACTTTCATATTTTTCCACCACTTTACCTATTTCCTTGATTTCTATACATTTTAGTATATTGTAATTTATTTTCCCATGATGTTCACAGTGAGAGGAAACATTAGTCATAGTTAATCATGTAAGTTGACATAGCATTTGAGATCAATTCAATTTTCTGGGATTTTTACCATTGAGAGTAATTAAGAACAAGCATGCATGTGTTGTTTCTTAGAAGGAATTTCGAAACAGGATTTCTGAGATATTAAACGATATTTTAGTTACTAATAGTCTATGTTACCAGGTTGTAGCTACAAGTTGGTTGTGGGATGCAACACTTCCACAAATGGAATGAGTGTGGAAAAACTACATTTTCATGGTTGAGACATTAGCAGTTGCAGTATCTAGTGCTTTTGAATTGCTTCTGGTACCCTTGGTTCCATTCCTAGGCTTCAAGATGGGTTGCTTCTAAGAGAGATGTGTTTCCAATGTGGAAAGATAAATTTTGAATTTGGCTAGTGGAAAACCAATACTTTGCTTTGGCTGGCAAGATGTCGACAATCATTTTACAACCAACCTTAGCATAGGTGAAAATCTTACTCATAGATGCTTGATGATAATCAAGATATAATGAGGAAGTACACATAGTAGAGGAGAACTTGACATCTTAGAGTTCTCCATCACTTGTAAATATAAATTACAAGATGATTAAATTTACTAATTAGTCAATTAATAAAGTATATACATGTGTGTGGCCATATACCTTTGGCTGAGAAAATGCTCATGTTATTCAAAAACCAATATGTACAAATAGAAATCAATTACTTTATTGCAGCCAGTGCTGCAGTATGGCTCAAATATGCAAACATGGAAACATTTTAAACATCTTGGAGAAGCAAGTAGCCTTTCGTTTTGATTTGGGTACATACCTCATCAAGCCATAATATTAGGAAAATAGAGGCATAACCAATAGAACCATCAAAGATATGCTTACAACACATTTTCCAAGGAGGAACAATACTACAATTCATATTGGATGTGACATGCCAACATACCGAGTAAGGGTGAGTGAGTTGTTGTCTCCAATCAAAGTTTCTCTCTGGTTGTTTCTAGACTCTTTCCAGCACCGTGTGAGGATACAAACAGAAAATCATCTTACTTTTCGTTTCGTTTATCAATGTTACCATAAATAATTATTTGCATGCCACACCTTAAACAATTGATTTATTATTGGACAAATTAGAATTTCGCACTTGCTTTTGTTCTTCATTGCTTTTCCTCTAATGGTGGATCAAATTATCATAGCAGTAAATTAGAAGCAGAGCGCACTTCTATGCAATCCAATTCCCTCTTCTTGCACAAGATCGGTTTGTTGTTCTTCGTTCCACATCAATTGATTGACAGTGTTCAACTATTATACGCCTAAGTTTACACTTGATTACTAGAACACAACGTATAAATTCCCTTTTTGGTTGCTGCAAATCACCATAAATTTAATTAACCTAATTGCTGGAAATATCATTAACAGAGCACACAAATTATGTTCAATCACTGGAACAGAGCAAAAAGTTCATAAATGCTGCTGAAGATTAATATGCTATTTCCCATGAATTTGAAACTATGTAGATCGCCGAAGTTTGCACTCAATCATTTACACAAGAAAATTTCAGAGAATCCATACTAAATACTATCAAATAAAACGTGAAATTTAAACCCCAATGCTGAAAGAGAGCAGCTCTTTTTCCCTTGCACAAAAGCAGAGTATATTTCATTCAAAATCACTATAGAATACATGACAAAGAGCAAATTCTATTAACCTATAGGAGTTTCTTGTCAAACCCTCATACATTCAATTAATCATCAACAGATTAATACATATCATTTATCTAGCTTGATTTCTCATTCTTGACGTCAAGGCCTTGGCCATTTTTTTAAATTTCTCTCTCCAACCTCCTCTCCTTATTCTCTACTTAACAGCTTTATGAATATAATAAACCGGTGATTAATTCAAATCACAAAGTAAGATTAGTATCCTCCAAGTTTAGATAACAAATCCCTGATGTCCCTATAATTTCTCAACTTCTCTAACTTTTTGCTAAAATGGAAAATATGTTACATTATATGGATTGGTTATATCTAGATGTGGGTTGTTGAGCTGAATAAGTATTTGAAATTGGTCCTGTGCAAGAGAAGTTTGAGTTTGTTGTCATTCAATTTTTTCCCACCAAGGTCATTGCCCATTCTGTTGTCATTCAAATTTTTCCCATTTTTCCCTGTACAAGACCTACATTTTCCTCGTTACAGGAAAAATTCATGCTCGACAGAAAATTCGTAATAATGGTTATGCAGTTTTAACGAAGTCCCTGCTACAACAGAAGAGATAAATTGAAGCCTTAGAGGCTAAGTGCAATATGCTTCATCATCTGGTTTCAAATATTGTTAGGGGCTCATAGTCCAATGCTATTCTTGAAGTTTATGAAAGTGACACGAAGGTTGTAAACTTGAAATCTAAATATCTAAATCATAATGTATACTAAGCATTACCATAGTGATGTGGCTTCTTCCATTTGTAAAGAAACATTTGGTGCTGCTTTATTTCCTTCATTTCCTTTATCCTCTTTATTCATTTTTTTCATCATAGCTAAGCTCATCACTGAAAAACAAATGATATGGTTTTGAACCCTGCAGTATGAAGAATGAAGGTTTTATAAATATGAATAATTGACAAAAATCTATAATAAATATGAATAGAAGAGCATTTTAATTACCTTATTGAGCTCCTATCTGTTTCGAGAATAGTTTAATATTCTCTACTAAATAGGGCCAACCACGTGAAGGTGGAAGCTCATATGGCTCATCCCCCCCCCCACATCACTCTCAATTCCCCATACCCAATGCATGTGCTTGGAAATAAATGAATTTTTGTGTGAACATCGTGAGTTTCTTGTCTTAAAGGAATTACGTGCATTCGATCATTAATAAGTTTATAGAATTCATTCATTAACTCATTCATTCATTCACACGTAGGAAAATAAATAGTTGAAGACATTACTCGATAATATCAAAAATAATATCCGAGGATAATGCATACAAAAATAATGTAATTGTGTACTTATTACAATCACTACTTTTTTTGACGCTTTTTTCTCTCCACATATTCTCTAAGAGTGACATCCTCTTCTACAACTTGTTTTCTGTTTCTTATGCCCTCTGTAGCTTCCTGTGATCTTGTTTGTCGCGTCGTGTGCTCACAACGTGTACGCGGCTGCTGTAAGGTGCCTGGATCTACTGGAAAAATGAAGAAATATTAATTACTTGACGTGTTTTTATTATTTCATTATAAGTCCTTCATTAAGAAAAAAACATTAGAGCAGTAATTTTTACTTGGAAACTGGGACACATGAATATCATGCGTTTGCTCTTCTTCTGTTGCTGCCTCAAGTTGTACATGAGGACCCTCTGCATTAAAACATCAACACTTACAACACTATAGTATTTGCAATTTAATATTTGAGAATTTAATCCAGACTAGGTTTTTTTTAATAGAGGAATACGTTAATTACCTGGATGTCGCTCAACTTCAACTTCAATATTTCGTTCTCCTCCATCCTCCGTATTTTGTCTACTTTCATTGGGCAGCTTAACACAAAGAGACTCAATATTTTATGGACTAGTTTATTAATGAATAGAGAACACAATGAATTAATCTTAAATAGAATTTGTTTATTGTAGTTACCTGTGCGCAGGATTGATTAATGGAATACTCTGTTTGGCTAGCACTTTTGCTTGTTCGATGTTCAACAACACCTAAAAACCCGAGTTGGTAGCCAATCCTTAGGTCTTCCTCCATGGGCACTTCTTTGAATTTTTCGACCTGTAATTTTCAATTAGATCATCACTGTTGTTGTTATATCATCATGAAAATAATTTTAAATGAAATCTATAATAATTTCTATACAATAAAATAATTATTGATACTTACGATTCGTGCTACCAAATTTGAATATCCACCAAGCCCAAGCTTGTGTTTCCCATGTTTCTCTACTCTTTCCTGGGTGGCCTTCGAGGTATCTGGTAGCCTATAAAAGTAATTTTAAGTACGTTAGACATTGCAAAATAATGGGAAATAAAGTGTAATGATGATATAATTGCATTGCTGAAAGTATTGCATACCTTTTTGCGCCTAGTGCTAGCTTGCCCTCTTTACCCATAGCGATCTCCCTTCCATCATCCAGCAAGGATTTCCACTCCCTTGTTGGAATCATTGGAGGGCGCTCATACTTTGGATGCTTTTCTAAGTTGTTCCTATATTGCTCCCTTACAATGTGTAAATGTTGGCCAGCTTTTTCGAGGACCTTTTTATGGTTGAAGGTTTTAGCACCAAAAAACCCAACCATGCGAGCAATAAGGTCATCTTTCAAAACTTTACTTTCTTAGTTCCACCATGTGTGGATGGTGGGCCCAAATAGTTCTAAATACGAATCATTTAGATGTCTGTAAAAGACATCATTTCCTGCATAAACGAGTATGTGTTAATTGGTGTAAAAAGAATGATTCATAATTACATTCCAATAAAATTATAATAAATAGTTAAAACATTTTGTAAATAGTACCTGGAATCTTACTCATCTTATAGGGGACGAGATTTTTATCCACTAAAAAAGTAGTCTCAACTGTTCCCGTGCTAGTGACACAGAAAGATCCAGGAAATGCATCGAGGGCAATATCACTGTCATACTCTTCTGCATGTACCCCCTGATCCTGGTCGGCACGACCTGTCATGCTTGGACCACCAGAGGGTGTGGTACTCTCATGTTTTGTCTCGGGTGCCTCAATTTGCATTCCCGACTAGCCAGACGGAAAAGATACATGATCAGTGGCGGTGGGGGTTTCATACTCGGTGGTACCAGCATGCCCCTCACCAGTAGTACCGGGGAAAAAAAATGCCTATAGAAACAAATAATAGTTTAGTTACTCATATGCGAATAAGAAAAAAAAATGCATTTGAAATAGACTTATAATTAAAGAGTTTGCATCTTACATCCAAGTGTTGTACTCTAAGCAATAGAAGATCTATCTTTTCTTTAGTCTCATCCGTTTGCAGATGAGATATTAGCAGATGGATGACCTCATCATTTAATTTTGCTTTTCCTTTCTCAACTGCCTCCTGTATATTCTTTGAATTCACGAGGTCAATATCGTTGGCGATTTTCCCCAAATCCATATGCCTCGGATCCTGTTTCGATAGATAAGTATCATCCGACATAAAAATAGAAAACATTAATATCAATTTGAAATCATTAATATAAATAGAAAACATAATGCTTAAATACAGTTTCTGAAATTCACAACATGCTATATACCTGCTCATGACCTGATGAGTGTGGCGTGATAACACTATGATCCATTGGGGGCCTTCCCCCATCGGATGACTGCAACACAAGAATTGAAAACATTAATTTCGAAGTGAAACATCCAATACATTGATAAAATCTTAATTAAAAACATATTTTTTTATATTCAATTTCGAAACTTTACAATGGGGTATACCTGCTATGGCGTAGTCGATGCATCTTTCCTATCATTCGTCATGGGGCTCTTTCCCCAATCCTCAACCTACAAACAAAATATTGACCACATTGATATCATAATTAAACAAATGTACTTTCGAAAGAAGCAGATAAGTAAAAATGTGGTATATATACCTGTCACCTGTAGGGGGCTTTCGGCCTCCGAGGCTCCATTGGGGACTTGCCCCAATCAGTTGACTGCAACAAAGTAATTGAAAACATTAATTTCGAACTGAAACCAATACATGGAGAAAATCTTATTTAAAAACATATTTAAAAAAAAATTAATGGAAAACATATTGTGAAATTAATAACATAAACAAAAATGAAAGATACTATATTAATTGATTACAGGTTTGGTGAAATGTTATATGCACCACTCTCGAAGTATCTACATATGTATCTATCTGATTCAGATTGTAACTGATCAACAACTCTTCCCCTGATGCTATTGATTTTATAGCGCAGACAAAAACACGGTTTCCTTCACGCCCCTCGAATATGCAATTGGGTTGTTTATTTGTAGACCCGGGTTGTGTGCTGTTTATAAACCCCACAATATTACCTGATTCTTTGAGCCTTCCGTCAATGTACATACTCACTCCTTTACTTTGATTATTGTTTTTTAACTCTAAATAATTTGCAGACAATCCGTATCTACGCATACTGCGTGTATATTGGACCAACCGCATCCAATCTCTGTAATTGTAGCAGGGTCCGACATACTCCATCAATTCGGTACATCTGTCGTAACCCACCTTTATGCCATCCATGCAAAACAACCCCAAACCATGTAGTGACGAAGGTGCAATCCGAAATATCCTCTCGTTCACGCAAAAATCTATGTTTAGAGGAGGAAGATCCTTCGGTACCCATTGTTTGACTAAATGTTTGTACCTCAAGGGCACATCGATGTTGCCTATGGTCTCATCATCATAAGAGCATGAACCTCCTTCAGTGAGAAAAAAATTTCATCCGTTTATTGAATTTACTTCTAATCTTTTGACATCTAGTTGATCTCGCTCTTTTAGGCATACTAGATGTTTCACTTTCCTCTAGTCTTGTTGATCTTTCCTCGCTCGAGGATGACAGATCCAACAAATACCTATTCGGTTGTACCTACACTCCACCGAATAAGAGAAATAGCTAGGAAACATTCGTAGAATGCTGCAACAATCTCATGTATCAAAGGAAAATCATGCATACGTCATTGATAAATGATGATCACTCTTCTCCCAATAGTACGTGCATGAGGCCTAGGCTCATAGGTTTAAGAAGGCACTCTAATGGGTTGAAGTAGGCACTGTTTTCAAGATTGAATTGGCTCTGTGACTGAGTGTAATGTCTGTACGAACTTCTAAAGTAAATTCTTTTTGTTGTAATCTTTATTCAAGAAGATAAATAAATCTCCCTCTTACTATTTTTCCTCAAGGTGTGTGGTTTTTCCAGAGTCATGGTTGACCAAATATTATGTGTCTAAATGCTCTTTACTGCATGCTGATATAATTTATTGCGCATGATCTTTTAGGACAGTCTATTTTAAATTATTTGTTTCCACTACCAAATTCACTTTTAGTACTGTATATCAGCTACAGGAGTAATTTATTAATCATTGTATGTGAGACTATGTGAGCTAGACCAATATTCCTTTGATTAGCTTGTGGAATCCATGGAGGAATTAGCAAAGGAAGGTATAAGCCAAGTTTGTGAACGGACAATCAAACAACAAAAGTTGATTTAAGGATCATGACCTACAAAGAGTTTGTTGCATAAACTAAAATTGGTAGACATTGTGAAGCGTCACCTATGAGTTGAAAGTTGTAGTAGGCAAGCTAGATTCTCAATTGAAAAACAATGTATAGCTAAGAAATTCATCCAAGAGAAATTTAGAAGTGTAAGGCATTTGATATGCAATACTATAGAAGTGGAATCATAAAAGCGACACATGATTGCATTTTTAAACAATTACTACTCGACTTATCTTATATTGAAGAATATATTAGATTTTATTCCCCATGAGGAAAATATTGTTATCTTGTGTATGAATGTTTTGTGTATGTTGATTCTATCATTTTTTGTTGGATTCTAAGTAAGGAAATAATCTAGATTGGAATAGATCACAAGAAAATTATTTTATTTTAAACTGAAATCCAATTTGAATGTCATTGCTAATGATATCGAAGGGACCCTTACTTTGACTCTAAAAAAAGTATCTTGCTATGGTTTATCGAACCCTTCTAGTACACACCCTAGGGATTTGGTCTTGAAATACCTATTCCAAGATTAGGTAAGTAATGACCTTACTATACACAACCCCACCTATTGATCACATTTGATCACATTTGATCACATGGTCTAGGAGTAAAATGCACAACAAAAGAATGTAGTCCAACAATTGGAGAAGGAGAATCAAGTGTTGGAGAAGGAGAATCCATAGTTGAGGAGAATCATGAGCAAATGCACAACATCTTTTGGTATTCTGTATATGCTTGATATCAGGGTATCTAATGTGTTTGAAAAAATTACTGAGTGATTGTGTGTGAATATTGGGTAGATTTTTTCATTTTAGTCATCCATAGTTATATCCATTCTACAACTATGGATTGTAGAATGGCTTAAGCATTTATACTTACTCCATTATTCACTCTTCTTTTTCTGTTTTGAGAAATATTTCTTATAGGAATATCCTCTTTGGCTAAGCCGCCACACTATGAGGGGAATTTTTATGTTTTCAAAGTCACTGAGGAGTCAGTATTTGCACCTAGCCTCATTGGAATCCTCTCAGAGGGTTTTGAACATGTTACCCCCCCATTTGCATGGGGTAAATCGTGAATTCATAACATGCCTCATTAGATATTATGGGAAATGTTGAACAACAATGGTGAGGGTGATGAACCGTGATACTGTGCATAAATTTGGATGAAGGTAGCCATCCTGGGCACTTTGGGGATGAGTTTGTGGGATGGAATTGCAACAGGCCTTTGCCCCTGGGCATAATTTCCCTTTCAAGCAGTAGTAAGCAAGTAGACCTAGGAAAGCAGTTGTTTTCTATAATACTTTAAATTATTTTCCTATAAAATCCTCATAGTTAAGAGGATTTTATAGGAAAGTTTTATTTATTTATTTATTTTTTATTATAATTTTTTCCAACCAAAATGGTCGCTTCGAATACTTGGGCATAATATTTGAATCCTTAAAATTCCCTTAGTTGGTGGCTATGGATTGTTATTTTGATGGATACCTTGGCTAGGGTTTGAAGAGCTTGACTTGTACTAGCTCTACTTCTTATACACACACACATAAAGTATTCCATCTGTCCAAACTTTATGTACTTGTAGATTTGAATTTCAGTTTATATTATCTTCATGTTTGAGTTATTTGTAGTGTTGGTCATGCATGTCAGTTTGGCATAACATAGAGAAGAATTTTGTTAAGTGATTTAGCAAACATATAAAAGCTTAAGGGGGGGAATTCACTGTTGTAATTATCTGCAATATTAAGTTATTTTCATATCTGTTATTTTCCTAGGAAGTGTACCCTAGGGGATGAAACTTTGTACCATTTAATTACATATGATTGTTATTTATTTTCTTGGACTATTTTGTGAATTGGGATGAAGTGAAATTTGTTGTTATATTATAATATTTTGGATCCATCCCTAAGGTTGAAAGTTCACAGCAAGTAGATCTAAAAAATTCCAAGTTGAGTTGAAATCTCTAAATTTGCATTGAAAATTCAGATTCTCAACATTTCTACATGGCATTAGAGCATTTTGGAGATTTTCTAGAGTTCACAATTCTTTCGGACCTCATACGATTAACTGAATGTGAGAATGCAATGCATATGACGTATGAGGCACTAATGAAAAATAAAACATGGGGCTTGGAGGAAATTCCTCCTAATAAGATAACCTTACGCTACAAATCCATTTACAAAGTGCAATATAAGATGGATGGGTCACAGGACAAATATAAAGCGAAGTTGGTTGCAAAGGGCTTTGTACATTAGGACTAATTATAAATAGACATTTGCCCCAACAACAAAAATGGTCACTATCAAAATGGTTCTATCCGTGGCAGCATATTTTGGTTAGAAAATATATCATATGAACATAAATAGCACCTTCCATAATGGCAAGCTAGAGGGAGAAACACACACACACACATCAGCTTCAAGAACTCCATGTAGTAGGAAACGAGGAAGATATATATATATATATATATATATATATATATATATATATATATATATATATATATATATCGCATTCATTAATGGTGAGCTAGAGGAAGAAACACACACACACATATATAGAAGCTTTAGGAACTCCATGTGGTAGGAAAAGAGCACCTCGTATATGGATTGGTCAAGGCTCTTTACGGTGTACAACAGGGCTCTAAAGCCTAGTACATCAAAATTGACAAACATGTTAAAAATAATAGATTCAGTTGGAGCCCTTCTTAATCGAATCTTTATGTCAAAAGCTAGGATGGTTAAGTGGTAATTATGGTAATAATATATGTGGATGACATCATCATCACATGTAGTGAAGTCAATGCAATTCAAAAAGTAAAGCCTGGGTTGTGTTTTGCATTTAATATCCCTACCATAGGCCTCTTGCAATATTGTTTAGGTGTAGAAGTATGAAAGACTAACAACTACGTATTTGCTTCTGAAATTAAGTATGCCAAAACTCTGGTTGAGAGGTTCATAATGAATGATTATAAAATTGTATCTATACCAATGGAGACAAGGCTAAAACTTGCAGTCAAATCAGACACACAACCGGCTAATGAGTCAATATATAGACCATTGTTGGGGAGCCTAATTTATCTTACAACCACTGGTCTGATTGATTTTTGCAATGGGTTAAATTCCAAATTCACAATGCCTCTCAACGTTGCCCACTAGACAACAACCAAGAGGATACTTAAGTATGTGAAGGGCACATCTTATTTTGGCAGCCCCTGCTAGCCATCTGCACCAGGCTTGCTTGGTAGTGACTTCAAAATTTAGGGGTTGGTGCTGAAGCCACTGGCAATAGCAATGATCAGATTAGAAGACTCATAGAAATTCAAAACATTTAATATATATTGGGCTTCTGCATTACGGATTTGGGGAATTTCTAAGAGCAAGAAGGAGAGATCAAGGGTGCCGAATTTTGGAGGGTTTCTTCAACTACCTAGTTCAGTACATTAGTAAGTAAGGAAGCAGACATCAGTAGAAATTCCATGAGATGAAGGGTTTGAACATACCGATGTCATTGTGGGATGAATTTGCTGACAATCTTGCTTGTTGAATATGCTCCTGAAGCTCCCCTTTCTTTGTGAACCCAATGCTTATGTAGACCAGTTGATGTTACCTTCACTCTTGAGCCGAGGACCGTAGAGAGCGAGGGAAGATGAACGATGGCCAGGGGCACCGTCAGGGAGATGGGAAACCAATCAAAAAACCCTCATTTTCCCCAAGTTGCAGATGCCAAACCAAAAAACAAGTTATAGACGCCGAACCAAAAAACCTCAGCTTGATGAACAATGATCGAGTGCTAAGGAAATGGTTAGGGCACAAATGGAAATGGCCAGGGGCACCGTTAGGGAGATGGGAAACCAATAAAAAAAACCCTCATTTGCCCCGAGTTGCAGACGCTGAACCAAAAAACGAGTTGCAGACGCCAAACCAAAAAACCTTAGCTTGATGAACGATGATCGGGTGCCAAGGAAATGGTTAGGGCATGAAATGGAAATGCTTAGTTTCTGTTTTTAATTTTTTGTTTCAATTTTTTTTGTTTAATTTTATATTTTATATTTTTTAATTTATATTTTATATACTTTTATTTTATATATTTTAATAATATTTTATATTTTAATATTTTATTCTAATACAAATTAAGGAGGATTAATAACTAAGATATAGCATTATTCAAATAGCTTGATGTCACATTCAAATTTTAATCAAGATTCTAAGGAAATAGATCATCCTCATTTCCTATAGGAAGATGAGATCTTAAGATAATATGCATTATTATTAAAATATGTTGCTAAATGTTGAGGGGCCTCTAGCTAAGGATGAAATTCCCAAATTTGTACTGAACCCAACTAGGGAAAATACTAAATAGTACCAAATCTCAGAAAATAAAATGACAATAAGAGTGCTTGAGCCACTGCAGAAGAAGCAGTTGATGAACTAACTCCTTTATATGAAAGTTGGGTAGTATACATTATATGTGCTTGAATTTCCTGAATCAGATGAGAGATAGAAGTTGTTTTAAATGATTGCAATTATGAAGAAGAATTGCACATTAATTGAAAACAAAGATAGGAATAATAAAGGGAACTCAAACTTTGATAATAATCATGGTCAAAAAGCAGAAGGAAAAAATAACTAAACAAAAATGAAATACTTATATGCCTAATTTATTAAATATACTAAAACTAAAGCAATCAAATATTAAAAATGTCGGCGACGACGACGATGATGATGAGGATGAGGATGAGGATGATGATGACGACAACGACAATGATGATGATGACGACGACAACGATGATGATGATGGTGATGATGATGATGATGATGATGATGATGATTAGGATGATGCTGATGATGATGATGACAACGACGATGAATATTACGATGATGACGACAATATTGATGGTCATCGTGACAATATTGAGGATGATGGAAATGGCAACGTGATGATGATCGTATTGATGATGATGGGAATAATCACAAATGTGCATTAACCTTAACGAGCTTCTCTTTGTTTCGAGAATATCTTAATATTCTCTACTCAATAGGGACAACCACGTGAAGGTGGAAGCTCATCTGCCCCCCCCCCACACATCACTTAGAAATATTCAATGCATCTATTCAATGCAATTCATCATCATCTTCTCCATCCAAGTCTGCATCTGTATCATCTGATCCGGATTCAACATTATAAGGATTAAAGGCCATATCATCATCGTCATCGCTGTCAGTTTCGATAAAGTGATCATCGTTAATATCATCTTCATCATGAACATTGTCTCTTACATCATCTGCTTCAACTAACGCTTCAACATCTTCCTCCGGAACATTATGATCATCAACATCTAACTCATATTGATCCTCTACATGATCACCTTCTTCTTCAACACCCTCTTCATCTTCCTCTACAATATTATACTTTACCAGTCTTCCTCTTGGATCATGTCTAATAACAAATGACCAACCCTGTCTACCAAGAACTTCTGAGTAAAATACTTGTTCACATTGACTTGGAAGAACATAGGGCTCTGACGTTCGTGACTCAAGCAACCTTGTATTGACCATGGTAAATCCATTATCATGTTCAATAACAGTTCTATCACGATCAGATCGATTCAGTTGTAGCCTGTACCATTTCACAACAAAAAGAATTATTTTGAATGATTTAAAGTCACAGTCAATGATATCTTCCAAATACCCATAATATCTATTTTCTGACAATTCTGGATGTTTGTCGCTTCTAGAGGAAACATTAGTGACCTCAAAGACTGCAGTTATCCCAGAATCACATGTTTTCCTTGTTTCATCCAACTTTTTAATGCGATATTTATGACCGTTGCACCACATATCCTTGTGGTGTTTTACTTGCAATATATTGCAAAACATGTAAATTAAATGATAAGTACATCATCAATTGATAATGAACAGCTAGTAAGTATTTTATGTTCTTAAAGTACTATGTTAAGAAAATGAAATAAATCAAGATGAACATGAATATCATAATTGAAAATATTGTGGCTTATATTTATATTAATATCATGTTAATTACCTGTTTATCTTTTAAACCATATGCTAAATCGATTTCCCTTTCTGTTAGATTGTCATCTCCATTGCGATGTGCTTCTTTAACCAATGAAGCCACACCTTCCCATGATAGTCCTGGACCAGATTGATTACATCATTCAATCCATACCTTCATCCAATCAAGATTGTTTGCGACATACAAATGTAGTGCATCCCACTCGTGGCCAACTGCATGAATTTTTTTTTACAAAAATCAACTCAGAAAAATAATTAACGCGGTGTAACATTATAATATTAATGATGCATATAATTAATGAATATTAAAAATTAAAAAATTAAGTACAATATTATTAAAATGTATTAACATTATTAATCTACACCAATATTTAATAATTACCTTTGACCTTCCTCGATCTACCTTTCCCCAACAGGTACTCTCCTTCGAATTTCTTAGTAGAGTTTGGATCACCATTGCATCGATCTAATTCCGTCTTAATAAATGCCAACCCTCGAAGATATTCAACAATATACACCATGGACTGAAATACCATATATCCCTCCACCATAGAACCCTCTGGACGTGCTCTTTGTCTAAATAAAGCCTTCATAAATTTCAAGTGCCTCTCAAACATCCACATGGACCTTGCGTGTATAGGTCCACACAATTCAATCTCCTCAACTTGGTGTATGAGGTAGTGTTCTTGTGCATTGAAAAATGCCAAAGGTATAAATCTCTACATTTGACACATTAAACGAGGAATTTCTCTCTTCCAATACCTTATATCTTCTTTGTGGATTTCTTTAGATGAAAACCATCTACATGTGATGCAAGAAAATAATGATATCCTTTAACGACAGAAATTAAACATTGTAGTACAAATCTACATGATTAACTAAAAAAAATGTCATAATTCATATAAGTTATACAATGGATTAAACAAATTACAAATTTAGCGTGAAAAAAATTATTTCTAATTACCTCATGTATTTTCCAAGATCATATATGACCTGTTTGACATTATTGTCAAAGTTGTCTGGGAGAGATACAGGCAGAACATACTGTAACAATGAACACGTTTCATCAATATATTTTTCAAAATTAGGCAAAGAAGTAAACCAAAAACATGCATATAGAGATATATAATACCAGAAATATATAATTACCTTAATAAAAAAATGCCAATCATGCGTTTTTACCCCACCAAAATCACCTTTCCTTGTTAAGATATTCTTTATGTTCGAACAAAATCCTGTGGGAAATTTCATTTTTTCTATCACTTCTTTTACCGCATTGCTTTGTTTCTCAGTCAATAACCATGGAAGTGACTTTATATTAATTTGGTCTCCATCGTTGTTTAAATGTTCAATGATATCTTTCATTGCATGATTGGAGTCTTGAATGTCATTGCAAATTTTGACAATTTTTTCTTTGTCACTCCTTCCATCTAATATTCGCCATAGTGTTTCAGCTACATTCTTTCCGATATGCATTGTATCAAACAAATGAACAATTAGTTAGTGCTCATAGTAGGGAAACCTACTAAATTGTTCGAGATAACTTTTCATTCCTCGTGGAATCCCATTTACACCTTCATGTTCACGACCATCAGTATTAATCAATATATAAGCTAAACTAGAGATTAAAATGTCGTATATTACAATAAATAAAATTAAATATACAATCGGCCAAAACAAAACATTAAAAACATATCAGAGATGATCAATATGAATATATAAGATAGACAAATTGATTTGTACCTTGATGATTTCTATTATATTGCAACTTCCATATGTGAGGTGTCATTCTCTGTGGTTTTAATGCAGTCTCCTCTTTCCCATTGAAAAGATGTTTTTCGGTAGTTCGATACCTATGATTCTTAGAGAGGAAGTGCCTATACTCATCAAACACTTCCCTTGACAAACTCTTTGAACGACAAGATTTCATCTTGGGACCACAAACTGGACATGCAAATTTTCCCTTTGTTTGAAGACCTACATGGATAAATTATGGTAAGCAAAATATATTTTCTATAATATCATTCTAATTATTTAAAAAACATACGTATAACTGATTAGTATATCACTAAATAAAATTAAAAACTATCTTAGTGCAGTATGTTACAATTACATACCACAAAAATGTGTTAGCCCTGGAGCATCGTGAATTGTCCAGGAAAGCATTGCATGGAATTGAAATCCCCTTTGCCCTATTGGTCTAGAGACATCATACATAGTGACGCCATTCCATAGCTTAAGTAGTTCATCAACAAGAGGCTCGATATATACATTCATATCTTTAACTTGGTACTTACCTAAAAGAAAACAACAAATACAATACATATAAGTAAATATGCAACAAATATCACAAATTAAATACTAATCATGCATATTTAAAAAATTATTGTTCTAAAGTACAAATTATACCTGGAACAATCATTGCCAACATTATATGCTCCCTCTTTATTGACATCCATGGGGGAATGTTATTGTTGAAAACAAAAACAGGCCAGACCGAGTAAGTAGATCTCATCTCTGCAAACGGATTGACACAATCCGCTGCCAAAGAAAGTCTAGCATTACGAGGTTCTTCTTTAAAGTGTGACCATTTTTCCTCCATTTCTGTAAATGCAAAACCATCTGCAGGCATTCGAAGAATATCATCTCCACTTCTATTATGTGCGTGGTAATCCATAAATTGTTCTATGTTTTTGCACCTAAAGATTCGTTGCAAGCGTGGAATAATAGGAATACAACGAAGAACCTTACAAGACACCTTTTTGGTTACTTGATCTGTTCGGTATCTACTGCTATGACATATAGGGCATTCTGTTGCAAATTCATACTGATTATAATATAAAATATGATCATTAGGACATACATCAATTGCTTGATACTCCATTCCAATATATTTCATGATGGAAGCTAAATCTCGGTATGTGCGAGGTAAAATATTTGATGGTGGTAACAATTATTCACCTATCAACCTATTACAACAAATTTAAAAAATAATGGTTAATATAAATATTTCAAGAATATATAATTAACAACAAAAATTTCATCCTTATTACTTTTTTTGATGAACTTATAACTAGAATAGAAATATTATAGAAACATAAATATATGTAATTTATCGTGATCATATATATGCGATCGATGAAAAATATAATCACATACCTTAACATCTGCGTGATGGATGTGTTTGAAAAACCATTCATAACCTTCAAGTTCATTATTAGCAACACAGTAGAGAGAAGAGTTATGTGGGAGCCTTCAAAAAGGGGATTGTTTGCCTTCTCAAGTATAGGTAAATCATGAAGATCATCAAAGTCATCATGATTTTCATGATGTTGATCATCGCCCATTCTAACATTAAATGCATCATTGATTAATGTATTTTCACCATCATCCTCAAATATGTTATCATCATGATCATCGTCTAATTCCGTATCATCATTAACTTGATCATCAATATTTGCAGGACCTGCATATTGTTCCTCCGGCGCTAGTTGTTCCGCAATCACCACATTCTCCATGTTCGGAACTGCCCTAGGAGGCCCTTCCTTTATAATTACAATTAAAACATCAAAAAAAGAACATTAGTCATGTCGATTAAGTAACAAAAATAAAAATGATACAATATACAATTACAAAAACTCTCAATATAAAGGCCTCATATATAATATTGAATTAGGACTTACCAATGGATGATATTCATGCCCCCCCTCAACATGTCCATGTTCCCTACAATGTCTTTTAGCTGTTGAGATCAATAACCTTCTCGGATTAAAGCCCCTACATCGACTTCAAGGACAATAACATTTTCCATCACCCCTTCTTTGCACTCCATCCCACAACCTAGCAAGAAAATGTCGATTTTGTTCTTGATCTTGATGACCTGTGACATTATTGTTACGTGGAATTTTATTACTCAAACCTAAGGACAAAGTATGAGCAAACCCAAGTAGCATAAAATATGCCCTAGACAGATTTTGGTTGGCCTACTTCTCTTGACCTTATGCGCATGGCCTAAGAGAAGAGGAATCACAAGTGAGTTTATGTAATTGGCCTACTTCTCTATATATATCACTTAAGTGTCGGATATTCGATGGCGGCTCAAATCATGGAATAAAAAATTAATATAATTAAAAAGTTGACCAAAATTTAAGGGTTGACCAATGGTCAAATTTTCCACTACCGTTGAACATCCGATGGCCTCTCAGCTAACTGTAGCAAAACCAATGGGTGTTAAACGTGCCATCGCAAAACCGATAGTCGGGGCCATTTTTTAAAAAAAAATTACAAACTTGTGATTTTTGATAGTTAAAAATAGAGAGATCGACGCACCGTCGGATTTTCCTGTCGGTTTTTAAGTCCAAATGTAGTTGTGTTTGGCATAAATATATGCAAAAGAGTATAAATCATAGTTAACGATTAGATCAAGCACCATGTTATGGGTCGATTCGACCATGGTAATTAGGACATAGGTTGGTTTATCCCACCATGCTACTAACTTGTTTTAACATGAAAATAGCAACATCTCATATTGACTTACCATAGTATTGTTATGCCACATAGAAGAAATAGTGGTAGGTTAATATATTAGGATTAGACCATACCATTGGCTAATAATATTAGGACCATAATGATAACGCTATCAGGTTTACAATTTGGGATGAAACAAGGGTAAACCATAATCATGATGAATTCATGACAATTAGTAAGTCAAACCATGGTTGTAATAGAAGCATGTACTCGTCACTTAAAGGATGACTTTTTATTCCGCAAACTACCTCATTAATTATATCAACTATAAGAATATTAGAATTTAAATTTTACCTTAGAGACGAAAGATGCTGAGTTGAATGGCATCCTTATCAACTGGATACCTCCGACCTAAGAAGTAATGTCGTCATAAATACTTAATATAATTATTTTTTTAAATTCGGTAATTTTGGGGTTGTGACACCATGCTTTGTTGATGGTAAACCTGACGTGTATTCCATGGAGATGGAATCCCAAGGCCATTGGGAGTAGGAAAATGGGAATACAACCCTTGCTTATTTATGGAAGGTTTCGCGATGGCAGTGAATGATCGGATATACCTGCTGACATCTTGTTGGAGCTTCGATCAATAGAATTACTTATGTAATAACACTATGGTATTTCATATGCCAAAGTGCCCTGCCACCCAACTATAATGCACTTCCCAAATCATCTTTGCACGCTTGCTTGAAGGAACATGGATATGGCCCAAATGGTATAACAATCCTTCCTAGAGATGAAATTCTTCCACTAGTGTGCCTGTAGATAATGCTCGATAGGTGAAGCAAACTCAAGATCACTTTCATATAGTTGAGACCATTGGAAGGTCGCATGGCCACAAGAGTTGAGCACCATAGTCAAGGATGCCATTGGAGGTTGATTGAGGAAATCGACAACTTGATTGGTGATTCCCTTCCTATACTTGATGTTCAAGCGGAATTGCTACAATTATGTGGACAACTTTTGGTGATGATCGTTTTGCAACTTCCCTTATGTTTGCAAGCACTACAGGGGCTTGTAATTAGTGTGGATGACCGTCTCTTTACCGAGAATGTAATGCTTCCATTGGTGGAAAGCTTGGACAGTGGAATACATTTCCTTGTCATATGTGGGGTATTTTCGAACTGCATATGAGAGTGTCTCACTGTGATATGCCACAGGATGGCCATGCTGAGTGAAGACTGCTCTAATAGCAGAGTCCCAAGCATCTGTCTCGATTTCAAAGGGTTGTTGCAAATGTAGTAAGTTAATAATGGGTGTCGAACATAAGCAGTACTTCAGCTCCTCAAATTTATTTTGGTGTTACTTGGCCCAAACAAACTTGGAATTAGATCCTCTTTTGGTCACATGGCTAAGGGACCAACCAATATGAGAGAATATCGCCACAAATCCTCAATAGAAGTTGGAAAGGTCTAGGAAGTTGTCGCAAGGTGATGAGGACCTATTGAATATGATACAAATTTTCTTCCCATGTTCTACTAGAGATGAGGATGTCATCTAGATATACGACCAAAAATGTATTGGTGAATGGATGGAGAATATCATCCATCATCCTCATGAAAGTTGTTGGAGGATTAGTCAAGCCAAAAGGAATGACCAACCACTTGAAAATGACTTCTCGATATTTGAAGGTGGTATTCCATACATAGATTGGCTCAATTAATACCTGATTATAGTCAGACTTCATAAAAATATTACTAAATTACTTGGAACCCTTGATTTGGTCAAGAAATTCATTGATCGAGGGAATGGGATACCTATTCCAAACTGTGATTTTGCTTAGATCTTTGTAATCATTACATAGTCACCAAGTCCCATATTTGTTTTGCACCAACAAAATTGGGCTCCCGCAAGGTGAAGAGCTCAGACGAATGTGGCCTTTTTGGATTAATTCTTGAATCTATCACTTGATTTCTTCATTTTCCACAAGGGAGTGCTTGTATATTGTCCCATTAGGTAGAGGCTCCCCATGTATTAAATCATTAAGTGTTTGACCTGGAAATGTAATGGCACCCTTCCAAGTGTGGTGAAGATGTCTCTGTGTGCCTCCATGATCTTATGCACCTACTGTTGTTGTATAGAGAGATCTTGTGTGTAGGTGGTGGATGTTGTTGTGATCTTTTTTTCCCCTTCAGAGCGAATCATGAAGAGGAAAAAAATCCCATTCTAGGAGATTACCTTCCTGCATTGCTTAGCTGTGATGAGAGATACTAAAGTAGGGGGAACTACCTATGGTATCCTATAGAGTTGATTTCCCAAAGTAATAATGACACTACGAGGTCTAGATTCATACACATCATGTTGCTTCCACATAATATATGGTTTTCCTAAAAGAACATCACAAAATTTGAGTGGGGCTACATCGCACATTACCTCATCTTTGAAGGTCTTGATTTCATAGGGTAGGTAGAATTGTTGACTAATGTGGATGTCACGTCCCTAGCTGAGCCACCTAATGTTGTAGGGTTGCAAGTGTGGTGTTGTTGGAAACTTCAATTGTTTGATAACCTCTATTGAAATCAAGTCCTTTTGGCTTCCGCTGTCCATAATGAAATGTAGTGGATTTACCTTTACCAACATATGTGAGTGTAAGAGGCGCTCACCTTCCTCCAGCTACTCTGGATCGTTAGGATGAATCTTTGTGGTAGCGATGGTGATGTTGGGTTCTACATCAAAAATCTGCTTCCCCCTATCTGCGACTGCTACACTAGGTTCTGAATCAGATTCAGAACCTGGATCTGAATTTGAATCTTTGATCTCATCCACTAATGACTACTTTCAGCAACATACATTAACGTTTTGCTAGGGGCTCTTATGGAACTCGCACCATTTCATAGTGTCCTTCATTGTTTTCCCATTCCCCTTTGTTTGTTGCTTGGATTGGTTGCCCTAGGGTTGGTTTTCCTTACTTTGTCCCTTGTTCTACAAGCTATGGTTTCCCTTTCCTTGCTTATATGGAGGATTTGCAAGCCCAAAATCCCACTTGTTCTTCTTCTTGATTTTTTTCTCAATCTTGACAACATATCGATAAGCGGCTCCTAGTAACAAGATGTACAAAAACTACATTTTGGTTTGGATGTACCTATGTAGTACCTCATGGTATTTTAAAACAAAATGTTGCTTAGAGTCTTTGATACCTATCTTGGTGTGCGAGGTATGGAATTTATTTGTGAACTCCGACACTATTTGGTCCCTCTCTCTTGACATAGTGTGGTCCATCTCATGTACTAGTCATCATAGTTTTATAAAGGGTAATATTGTTCCCTACCAACATCTATAAAAGAAGCCCAAGTGGGATCGACCTCAAACATTTCAAACTCCTCTATCAAGTTTTGCTCATAATACGTTTCCCACCAATGTTTGACATGGGAGGCATCCTTAAGGAGCACAAAGGTGATCGTTTCCCTATAAAAAAAATTGTGGACAAAGAAAACCCTTCTAGCAGACTCAACCATTTATCAAGGCGATAAGTATCAATCTAGCCTTAAAATAAAGGAATATCAAAGTTAACTTTGTACCTTGAATGGTGTGGTTCCTTCGAAGTGACTTATTAATGGTCTTTCCATTGTTGTTGACATTCGTTGAAGGATTTGGGAGAAATTGTCCATCATCTTGTTCCTATGTCACACAAGGGATTCCTCAAGAAAAAAAATTGATAGGATATACTTCTCCATATTTTCTCTTTTCCTCATCCTTGGGGGGTAGTTTGGGATGTCGAGGGACGTCTTGCTCAATTTCAACAAGTTCAATACCCAACTTTCTATATTTCGATCTCATCAAGAACATGCACGGAGAAATAACAAAGGAGCAAGCTACTCCGATACCATTGATCCAAAAAATTTGAGAAACAAAATAAAAGAGTATATATAGAAATACATACACATATATATTGCAAGGAACATAGTGATACAACAAACTCAAATTATATTAATTGAATGAAACATAACAAATTGTAATATAAAGGCAGCAAGAATGGTGGTAGCTTTATCTCTAAAAAGAGATGTGGCTACTACAATCATTCATGACAAGATGATTAAAAAAGGAGGATGAAAGGCCATTTTATAATAAGCATAAAGGAAAAAACCCTAACATCCAAAAACCTAACCCTAGCAAATGAACCATAAAAAGGTTTGTAGGCCCTAAGGTGGTTAATTGAGGTGTCAACTTCTTGGGGCCGTAACGTTTGTATATGATATTCATTTAGGGTGCTCAATAGCCCATTGGAAAGGTCTAACTAAGGTGCTCATTTCTCCCATCCCTTGCTTCCTCCAACTACAATTGGACTATGGCATCACCAAAAAAGATCGTTTAGGGCCTCAAAATGGCCCCGAAACTTTTGGACACAAAAATACATAAAAAAATATACCAAACTGGAAAAACTGTTTTAAGCTAGTGGAATATGTGTGGGGACACAAATATCCATCTGGATTAACTAGCGATTCTTCTATGTTCTACCTACATCATGATTTTTTATAAAATACAAGCTGCAAGAAAAACTCAATAATCTTCATGCAAGTTATTTAACCATTTTGTTATTAATACCACCATAAATCTCTCTCCTTAAGTGTCCCTCCTCAATAGTACTGCCATCTTATCAAGCACTTAGCCAACATTGGTTCAACCTTCAATTATTAATAGAACAAGTATCTCTACCCTTATTTTCTCATTTGTGATTTTACACCAGCATGGAGTATTTGATAGTCATACATACCCAATTTCATCTTTGTTATGCACCTTTATCACTGTAAGTCTTTTCCCTAATAATTGAAAATATTTTGGATTTCATCTACAACGATATTTTTCTTTCCCATCCAAGCTCCAAATTTCTTGTCTGCTCACTTTTTGAAACAACTTTCCAATGACTATAGATACTCTTAATTATGTGTTTTGAGTTAAAATTACATTTTCCCCAAGTTAGCACTTTTTCCTAGTACTGCTTCATTCTTGTAGCTAATATGAATCTCAAAATATCCACTCCTAAGATATTTAACTTATATTTGCATTATATGTTCCTACATAAAATCTGTTAGATAAATCATTTTCCAAAATCTCATAAAAAAATTTATGTATACATAAAAATTATGGAACATACCCATTTGACAGTTTTTGTCAAATTAGGCTACATGCTCCTTTTCTGTTAAATTTATAGAAGCATAAGAAATAATGATCCATAATTAGGTTCACTATACTTAATATCCTATGTATACTCTTTCCAATGGGTACACCCCTCTTCAGTTCTGATTTCAAAGCTAAAAGTTACATCTTTCAGAAATCACAATTTTTGCCCATTTTTGCCTTGTTCCTGTAGCTACACTTTTTTTGAAAGACCAACTTCTGAGACCTATAGAAGTAAATAAGTAAGGAAATAGAAAAAAATTATATCGAGCATTGGTATCCCATATAATTGTGAGCCATTCAAATCTGGTGCTTCCATCAAATTTCATAAAATTCGGGAATCACCAACTTCTAATTTATGTGTTTCTTCCAAACTTAGAATTTTCACTAAAAACTGTTATCTCCCAAACTAAGCATTTCTGGAAAAATTGCCTCTAAGTAAAGTTGTTTAGCTCGATGAGTAGAAAAAATGTCAACATCATAAAATTTGTTGGTTATGAGTTCTTGGGTCACTTTTGTCTCTTGCATGTTTTCAAAAATCTACCTTTCGTGCGCCCAAATAATGGATTTCGGCCTTCTCTTGCATCCTGACTTCACATCTTTTAGAATTTATCCTCAGAGCTCTAGATTTATCTATTCTCCTGGATCAAAACAACACCATAACAATTTGGACCTCAACCGGTCCCCTATCCATCCTCAAGCTACATGCCTTCAAAACCCCTTAAAATCAAAATTTCTGCAAAATTGAAGCAGAATGGGTCTATTCCCCTCACTAGAAATCATGTATCCTCTGTAAATGACGTTGAAATTTCATAGGTCTCATTTATTTCTAAGTTAAACTACTCCTGTTATGGCCAAAACAAGTTTTTGGCTCTTATATTTTCAACCTTTATCATTTTTTGCTGACATGGAAGACTACTGACGTGTCATGACAGATATTTGTTGATGTGTCAGATGATCCTATGTGTCATCTTGTGATGTGTCCAAGTCACCCCCATTTTCCACCAGTCACTATACCACTTTTACTTGGATAGAATTGCACAAGTGGTATTCCCTTACCCAAGGTGGTAACGACTCGCGGAGAAACAACTTTTTGAAAAATATTTTTGGTGTTGTTGTCAATTAAAAGGAGGCACATGGACAGGCAATATCTGCCCAAAGGCTCGCCCACCCACCGTTATCTTGTTCACATGTTGTCAATTCACTATGCACCATAGCCATTGATCATGATTCCTTCAATTGATCATGTCTATCTGTGCATTTTATCTCCTTTCCACCTAGCCCTTGGATCTCGACCCTTGATCACATGGTCTATTGGAATACGCTTAGGTGCTAAGCTCCTAGAAATCTCTGAACAAAGTTATAATGCTTGGTTGATGTGGTGGGTCCACATCACAACCCACCACCCACACAGAAACTCCACCTCACTTGGAATCCATGTGGAACCTCCATGTCACATCATCCACGTGGCGCTTGTGGGGTCCATATAAATATTTTCAAAGATATCCAAAATTCAAAATTTTCGACAGTTGGCTCTTATGGAAGTTATGCACGACATTTCCTCATACATAGGTGGTCATCCCAAATCTACAGTTGGAAACTCCCAAGACTGGAAATTACTCTGTTAACCAACGAAACTATGCACTCCTAAATTTTTCCTCTTGTTGGTAAATTTATGTTAGTTTCCAGAACTGTATTATTTTACACTGATGCTAAATTCCGACCAAATTTTGAAGACTGGAGTCTTCCATAGTGATTTTAGTTATTACCAACTTCCATGCTAATTCTGAAACCAAACCTGAGCAACTCAATGAATAATTTATACAAGGAATTTTGTCAAATGGTTTTCCTGTAACCTACAATTTTGCCTAAATTTTACTAAACATTCATGAATTTCCCACCACTGCTCTTTGAATTCACCCCAACCATTTGAAAACCCATTCAATTAATTTAGCTAGTGCAATGAAATCAACAATGGAGGGATTATACACAGTTTTTCCAATATTTTACTCATGTAATTTGTAACACCCCCAGTTTTTAAATCCCAGGTTTAGTTGTACATGATGCAATTATTAAGTTAAATGGCCTGGAGGTTAGGACATATGCACATGTATATGAACAATTTTATAATTAAAAAATACAACTAGTTGCTTATGAGGAAAAACGCTGAAAAGTGTATGGGGGACCAATGAATTCACCCATGGGAGATTAAGGGAGCTGTGAAGAAGTACCGTAAGGTAAGCACATGACCTTGGTATAAATATTGACACTTAAAAACATATTTATGTTTAATTAAACCTTAAGTCTTTTTTTGGTTAGCCTAAAACCTTATTATGCATTTAAATGGTGATTAGAGAAATCATTATGAAACAAGGAGAACGTGGGTCTCTTGGAGAGCCCACGTGGTATTGGTGAATACATGCAATAAACCATTGCATGCAAACATGAAATTCACCCTAGCCCTTGGTTTTTCAGGGGTGTCTTTTGGGAAATGATTAGGAATCTATTGTTGTCCATTACCTTCGTGGTTCTTGGGGTGGGATGTTCTATGGTAGTAGCCATTGGAAAATGAAGCTCTGGAAAATTTGGATGGCAGGAGCTACCAGAGAAGACCTTGAATCCTGGACTTTGCTAAACCATACCATTATACTCATTGTTGGTTGGGGTTCGGTGACCTTGCTTATAAAACAATGACCAGTGAAATGTGGATGGTGTTGGACTTTTCTCAATAGAAATTATGGCATTGAAATCATGGTTACTGCGTATGGGTTGATCCATGGATGTGCTTGATGAATTTATATTGAGAGAAGGACCGCAACATTTAATATTGAACTGGTGGTAGCCATGTTCTATTTTTACTCCTTGAATCCCGCTACTAGTGTGGGATTGGGTGAGTGCTCAGTTGTTTCCAGTGAAAAACTTGAGTGCTTAGGTGGTGAATTTCTTGGTTCCAGCTCGGGGTTGGAAGTTCGGTTGAGATAATTGGAGATCGGTGTGTCTATGGAGGGGGGAGCATGCCTCACATGCAGCTAGTTGAACCATTCAAGTGAATTTCAAATAAATTTCCCATTGAAAATTATATTCTAGTTTTAATATTCTTTGGAAATTGATGGAAATCCAATCATGGTTTGAATTCAATTATTTCTCTCGTTAAAATTATGTTAGGAAAATTCTATTTGGCCATGTATGCCATGTGTTTGTACAAATGATTGTGTTAAAAATGAAATTGGAAAATAGTTTATGGGTATTTACCTTCCTCAAGTGAATAGATTACTATTCTGTAATGGAATTGGTAAATTTGGAATTAACATATCATGTAACATTGCATCCAATGGATGGTTTATGAACTTACCTAAGAATGTTATTTAAATGTTGAAATGTAATGTTTATTTGGTATGGCAATAGAATGCCATGATGTTTTAAATTACAACTCAGTTAATGACATGAATCATGTAGGCATCTAGTTCAATTGTTAGAATTTATAATAGTTTATTTTATAATGAAAAAAAATACTTGGAATCTACAAACTCGAAGTATATTTCTATTCATTAATACAATGATGAATGCATTTGTAATATCAGAGTTGGAATGCCAAGACAATGGGTGTTGATATGAGGTGATGAAAGCAAGTTAACTAATTGTTGGAAATGCAATTATTTGTTGAAGAGGTTATTTTCTTGCATAAAATCTCCTTAGAAAGATTATTGGCCTGGTCGGAAGTGCCAATGTTCTGTAAAATTAATTATTTTCCAATATGTTATGTGTGGAATGAATTAATTTCATAATGTTTGCATTTAGATTGTGTTTCTATCCATTGTCGTGGATGAAAGGGGCACAGCCTCGTAATGTTTGCACTTCCATTGTTTATTATTTAATAATATTTGCAGATGATGAGTCAGTGACCCTCTCAAAAGGAACACTCTTCTCTAGTTTGGTAAATCATTGTTTATGTATTAATTAATGAGAAGGGCATGGGATTTTGATTTTGTATTTACATTTATATATAAGGCTAGATCTTGATGAGAAGGGCATGGTCGTTGGTTTTTGTATATTATATGTGTATGCAGGTGAAGGGAATAGCCCAATCCTCCTTGAATTCAGTTATAATCTTGTTACCAAGGTATATTATATATATTTACCTTAATGTTGGAGTTGAGTGGGAGAGTATCTCCTCTCTCCTTAGTGGATATTTGCATTTGTTTGAATTAAGTATCGTGGATAAGTGGGAGGTTTTATCTCCTCTCGTTGGGTGAATATGTAATTTAGATTAAACTATCACTAGAACTTAATAGATAGGGCATAGTCCTACTCGATTGTTGCTTTCTCATTTCTGGTGATTAAGCGAGAGAGAGCATCTCTTAGCTTGGGTTGTATGAAGGTTTGTTGATTGTTTTATTGGAGGGAATTGCCTTTTCTTTTTTTGTTGGTGACTATCTATTTATATGGGAATGCTTGAAGGGAGTTTCCCTTCCTTTGAAGTTAGAATTTTATTTATTGTGTTGTGGGTCAGCCAAATGATGAAGGCATTTCCTTTTATATGGAAAGTTAAATTTTGTTCAATTGTTTTGAGGGGTAGCCATTTTATTGCTTGAAAAAATATATAGTATTGTTGGTAAATGATAAGTGAGGGAAATCTCTTCTGAAGGGCACAACCATTTTCATTGCATTATATATATATATATATTATCCATAAGCTTGGAGAATGAGGGCATAGCCTCGCATGCTTGGATTGTGGTGATAGTTTAATATATATTCATAGTGTTCATAAACTTTATATAACAACCATGTTATGCATATAGTTGGGAAGGGATAGATACTCTACTAGGATTATTGTTCCTCGGAAGCTTGTCTCTGGTTTTCCTATGCACCATTTGAATATTTTGTGCAATGCCATCTACATTTCATACACACCATATGTTTGATGAAATATTGCAACCACCCAACCAAAATAATAGCCAAACGTTTTAGCTATATTATGTTATAACATGAAATTGAGAATGTTAGAACTTGGGTGTTGAATATTGTTTAAGAACGTGCCGAAGGCCATTAGTTACCCACAACCTTCATGGCATTAATATTTTTGTAACTTGAACGATAGCACAATCTCATCGTGGTGCACCTAAAGCATCAACATCAACAGCATTGGGTGCAAATCCATATGTTAACTGAGTTCAAGCGTGAAGACTGTCCTTATGAAATGGGCATTCCTCTTGGTTAAATCAATTGCAACCCCATTTTTCCATCTCGTTTAGGTCGCTATAGAAAACTATGACATTCGATAGTGCCCCTATTTTTTCCATTCTGTGGGGGTTGCTACATAAACTCTGATTTTCATTAGCAACTCTATTTTTCTGATTTGAATGGACTGCTACCAAAACCTATCACTTTCAGTAGCAAATGGTGATTGTGTATAATATATGTAGGGCGAGGTTTTAAGAGGAAACAAATTCTACTATCCTATAGGTGTGAGTATTCAACCGCTAAAAGTATATAACATGTATCAATGCATAAGTATATGGTTCATTAAGCAAAGGACTCATTAAAATTAAGAAATAAGAACTCTAATTGTACTTGGACTATGTGGTCAATTCAAGCAGCATACTAGCAACTTGAATGTAATTACATGTGTGTGCGTGTAGATGTTTATTATGCATTTAGATTTCTATTGTTGCACATATGTTTACATATGTAGTAGGAAGTCTTATATATGTATATGCAATATTAATTTATACCCAGTTGCTTTAAAAAAATGGGTGCATTTTTGGGTGTTTAGTGACGGGGATCGTCACATAGTGGTATTAGAGTGAGGTTACAACTCTTGAACCTCTTGGGTTTTGAAATTAAATTATGCAAAATTAAATTTAAAATATATGAGCATGTGTATGCTTATGGAAACTTAAGTGGCTGGATGTCACGGTTTTGTTTTCCATCAGGCATGAGGGTGCTTGATTTAAATAAATTTTAATTATCTGAGTATTAATTTGTAAATAGGAATTTTGTGTGTCGAGATTAAGGGGGTGTTTGACCTCTTGTTGAATTCTATAAGAATTCCAGGTTTATTCTATATATTATTTACATCAACAATGTGGTCGCATGGGATTGTGCATGCAGTTGTTGATGTGGTTTGATTTTGTAGAATTGCATGTTTCCTAGAGAGTATAATCCTCTAGATTTATTATTGCTAACCAGTGAATTCTTGTTTAGGAACTCGGTTGTTGTGTGTTTAGTAAGTTGAGGAAAAAATTATTGTTTACCTCTTACAGGGTGAATCTTTGGAATTCGTTTTGTTAGATAGAATAAATTCTCGAGTGAAAAATTGTGGTCTTAACAATCTGAGTTGTATGAGCAGTTTCATTTTATGATTTTGTATGTTGGATATTGATGTGAACTCATGAGTATCATGTTAGATTATATTCCAAGAAGAAACTGCAAGATCGTTATTTTCCTGGGGGGAACTCATGCTGGTGTTATGTGTTATGTGTTAAGGTGAATCTTTGTTTCATTTTTTAGCTCTAGTTGAATCTAGGGTGTCGTGAGTAAGTATTAGAATCAATTGCTGATAGAGGTATATGCTATTCAGACTTGGTATATGATTGATTTATCTTGTTATTGAATTGTATTGTTTGCTTCTTGAAGTGAATATATTCGGTAGGTTGTTCATTCCATAGTAGTTTCTCTAATGCTCTAGTTCAGAGTAGTATCAAAGTTGTGCAACGGGTCCAACAGGTGTAGGAAAATAAAAATGGTGTTGTGCATGCGTTGCATGTTAGTTAAATTTCTTGTTGAGAAATATCTATCATGTTCTTATGTTCAGCATGGATTGTTGAGTGATGTGTTGATTTCTGAATGGTGTTTCTAGATAAGCTTTGCTAGTTTGTATTAATACCATAATGGTATCTATCCTGGCTCTTCTTAGTATATATTGAAGAGTATTATATGTGGACAGAGTGGTATCTCTAGCTATGTTTTTCAGTTTTGCTATGTATGGATTACTAAATGGTATGTTGATTGCAGGATGGTGTATTCCCGTCTATATGACAGAGTGGTCTTTATAATTTTAAATTAGTCATGGCTGATGTAATAGTGAAGTTGTGTTAATTAGTAAAAGTAGAGGAAGGGTAAGAATTGAACCTGTAATCATCCTAGTGCAAGTTGATACCTCATGAGAGGCTAACGAGGTCTGGTCTACCTGGCTTGTTTTTCTCACACCGAAGAACACATGTAGGGAGGCAATGCTCGAGGGACTGAGTGTGCAAAGTGTTAGAAAACCAGGATCGCGGAGCAATAACAATAAACAGAGATTAAAATATAATCACACACACATTACAAGAGAGATCATAACCAAACATGGGGTATGGACACGGCTGAATAATAATATCTCTGAATCTGGAGATCAGGCTCCATAACCAACAATCTCCCACTTGGAGACTGATCACAACAACTCCGCCGTTGTTTCACTTGATGGACCTTGGACTTGGCAACTTTCTCATCTTCACCTTCATGCTAGAAGGCCAACTGAAACCGAGTAGGAACTCAGTTTCTCTTTGGTCACTACCTTTGTGAACATGTCTGCAGGATTCTGGCCAGTATGTATCTTTTCCAGCTTCAACAATTCATCTTCTAGAACAGAGCGTATGAAATGATACTTGATCTATATATGTTTAGTCCTGGAATGGAATGTTGAGCTCTTTGCAAGATGAATGGCACTCTGGTTGTCACTATACAACCTGCTAGCCTTCTGCTTCTTACCCACTTCCTCCATAAACCTCTGCAACCAAATCATCTCTTTACTAGCCTCTATAACAGCAACATACTTTGCTTCTGTTGTTGAAAGTGCAACAACCTTTTGCATTCTCGAAATCCAACTTACTGTTGTTCCACCTACAATAAACACATACCCTGTGGTGCTCCTCCTGCTATCCTTATCACCTTCCATATCTGCATCAAAATATCCCTGTAGAACAGTGTGTGAACCTCCAAAACATAATGCCTGAGTTGTAGTACCTCTCAAATACTGAGAATCCACTATACTGCTTTCCAATGTTCTTTACCTGGATTGTTCATATATATGCTCACAACTCCCACTGCATGTGAAATATCTGGTCTTGTGCACACCATGGCATACATCAAGCCACCAACTGCTGATTGATAGGGAATCTTGGACATGTAATCTGTCTCTTCCTGTGTCTTGGGACACATTTCCTTACTTAGACTGAAATGGCTGGCCAAAGGTGTACTTACTGGTTTTGCATTCTGCATTATTAACCTCTCCAACATCTTTGTATGTACTCACTCTGAGACAATGTCAATTTGCGATTTTCCCTGTCTCTTGTTATTCTCATACCAAGGATTTGCTTTGCAGCACCCAAATCCTTCATCGCAAATGAATCATCTAGCTTCCTTTTGAGTACATTTATATCCTGCATGTTAGACCCTGCAACAAGCATGTCATCCACATACAATAACAAGATAATATATATTTCATTGTCTAGCTTCTTGAAATAAACACAGCGGTCAGAATGACATCTACTATAACCTTGTTCTGTCATAAACCTATCAAATTTTAAATACCACTGCCTTAGAGCTTGCTTCAAGCCATACAAGCTCTTTTTCAACCTGCACACCAAATTATCCTTCCCTTTGACCTCATACCCTTGTGGCTGTTGCATATATATCTCTTCCTCCAAATTCCCATGGAGAAAGGTTGTTTTTACATCTAACTGTTCAAGATGAAAATATTCTACCACCCCTAGACTTAAGATAGTCCTAATTGAAGTCATCTTAACAACAAGAGAAAATATTTCATCCAAATCTATAACTTTCTTATGGGCAAACCCCTTTACAACAAGTTTGGCCTTGTACCGCTTCTTGCCTCCTTCTTCTTCCTTCAACCTGTAAATCCATTTGTTCTTCAATGCTCTTTTACCAGCTGGAAACTGAACCAAATTCCAAGTCTGGTTTCCTACCAATGAGTCCATCTCCTCATTCATGCCTTGCTCCCACTTATTTCTAGTTTCCACCTGCATTGCTTCTTCATAACATTCTGGTTCACCAGCATCTGTCATCAATAAATAATACATTGAAGGAGAGTATCGTTCAGGGATTCTACTTAACCTGGTAGATCTTCTTGTAGCTACAGGAATTTTAGGTACTTGCTACTGTTCTTGATTTTCTGGCACCTTTGGAACTTCATTTTCTTCAATTTTATCAAGTACTGTGTACTCTATGGTTTCCTTTTCATGTTTCTTTCCCTGCAACTAATCTTTATACATGACCTTTTCGTTGAATATCACATCTCTACTCCTGATGATTTTGTTATTTTCATAATCCCATAAGCGATAACCAAATTCATCAACCCCATATCCAATAAAGGTACATTTCTTGGATTTAGCTTCAAGCTTTGTTCTATTTTCTTTATCAATATGGACAAATGCTTCACAACCAAACGTTCTCAGAAATGAGTAGTTTACCTTTTTATCTGTCCATGTCTCCTCTGGAATACCACCATCCAAAGCACTTGAAGGTCCTCTGTTTATTAAATAAACAACAGTATTTACAGCATCCGCCCAAAACTATAAGGGCAACCTTGCATGCAATCTCATACACCTTGCACGCTTCATGATCATTCTGTTCATCCTTTCTGACACACCATTTTCTTGTGGTGTTCCTGGGACTGTCTTCTCTCTACAAATCCCATGGTATGAACAGTAACTATCAAACTCCTTGCCGCGGTACTCACCTCCATTATCATATTTGAGACACTTCAACCTTTTTCCTGTCTCATTCTCAACCAAAGCTTTCCACTTCTTAAAAGTAGCAAACACATCAGATTTATGTCTAATGCAATAAACCCAAGTTTTCCTAGTTGCATCATCAATAAATATAACATAATAATGAGAGCCACCAAGAGATTGTACCTGAGTTGGTCCCCATACATCTGTATGCACAAGCTCTAACTTTTCATTCTTCTTATGTTTCCCAACCCTGAGAAATCTGACTCTCTTCTATTTTCCATAAACACAGATTTCACAGAATTCCAAACTTACCTGCTTCAAATCTGGAAGCAACTTCCTTGAGTGGAGAATCTGCATCCCCTTCTCACTCATGTGGCCAAGCCTATGATGCCACAATGTTGTATCTGTTCTTGTGGAAGCTAAAGAGATAGAATGGTCAGTATTATGAGGACATAAATACAACGTACCTACCCTGTCTCCTTTTTCTATCACCATTGATCCTTTAGTGATCTTCCACCACTTTTCTCCAAATGTAGATAGACAGCCGCCATCTCCCAACTGTCCTGTTGAGATCAGATTTATTTTCATAGCAGGAATATGCCTAACAACGTTTAACAACCAGTCAGTTCCATTCTTAACTTTTATCCATACCTTACCCATTCCAACAATTTTACATGGCTCATCATCACCCAATAAAACATGTCCAAAATCGCCTGGAACATAATCATGAAAATATTTCCTATGGGGTATAGCATGACATGAAGCCCTTGAATCTACTACCCAATAATCACTAGTATTATCTAATGCAAGAATCAAAGTATCTTGTAACACATCACCTGTTACATTTTCTTCCTAGGTAGTTTCCTTCTGTCCATCTCCTTTCTTCTTTAGAGATCTGCAGTCTTTCTTCAGATGTCCTTTCTTTCCACAGTTCCAACACTCTATCTTTCCCAGTATATACTTTGATCTGCCTGTTTTAGACTTGCCACGATTACCTTGGCTCTTTCCTCTCTCCTTTTGTCTTCCCCTGCTCTCCATGGTCAACGCATTACCTGATGTCTCACCTGTGCTTTTTCTTCGCATTTCCTCGCTAAGAATAACACCAATAACATCATCAAATTTCAATGTTTTTGAACCAGAGACAGAGTTACTTATAGCCATGACCAAGCTATTCCATCTTTCTAGCAATGAACACAAGAGTAGAAGAGCCCTAACCTCATCATCAAAGTTCACACTTACAGAACTTAGTTGATTTGTAACCGTATTAAACTCATTTAAATGATCAGTAACAGATCCACCTTCATACATCTTCATATTAAATAAACGCTTCATTAGAAATACCTTATTGGAGGTCGAGGTTTTTTCATACAGCTTACCCAATGCGCTCATCATCCCCTCCATCATCGTTTCTTTTGAGATATTGAAAGCCACTGATGAAGCCAGGATCAGCCGTATTGTACCTAGAGCCTTTCTATCAAGAACCTCCCATTCTTCGTCCTTCACAGCCATCGACTGCTTTGCTCTTCCTCCCAACGACAGGAATAGATCCTTTTGGTACAGATAGTCCTCCATTTTCATCTTCCATAACTAAAAGTTTTGTCCGTTAAACTTCTCGACCTTAAACTTTCCTTCTTCTTCCATTGCTCCCACTCGAACCAAAAACCCTAGCTTCCTATGGGTTTATCTACCAAATAGACCTTTGGCTCTGATACCAATTGTTAGAAAAATGGGATCGCAGAGCAATAACAATAAACAGAAATGCAAATATAATCACACACACATTACAAGAGAGACACAGATATATCGTGGTTCACCCCAAAATGGGCTACGTCCACACTAAAGTTGGCAGTCCTTATTATTATACCGTCCAGCAAAGTGAAGGGATACAACCTACAACACAACCACTGCACTTCCTCTTCACTGTGTCACATTCTCTCTTCTTGATCTCAGAGATCTTTACAATGCATAAAACCTAATACATCCACCCTAGCCATGTTACAATGTCTTTCTTTTATAAGGGAAATACAATGGGAAAATACCACGGGTTACCCAAAACCATGGGCCCGAAAACTGGCGGCGAAAACAGCCCCAAAAAGTTTTCTCGGGGGCTCTGCTCCCAAACCCCCTTTCTCGAGGGCACTGCCCCCGAACCCCCAACGAGGGCCCGCTGGCCCCCGGACCCCCTGGGGATCGTGCCAGGATCATAACCAAACCTAGGGTACGGACACGGCTGAATAATAATATCTTTGAATCTGGAGATCAGGCTCCACAACCAACACAAAGAAGGGGTACCTCCTTGGTTTTTTGTGAGGCAAGTATTGAGTAAATTCAGACTGGATGAGACCTTGAGGTTCCTGCAGCTCTATGGTTGAGCTCACTAGTTAGGAAATCATGTTTTCCTTTACTCACTATTGTGCCCTGTAAATCCTAGCAGGGCGTAGGTTTGGATTTTGTTTGAGTCATTGGTAACTGTTGATATCCTATGCTCAGATTGTGTTTGATTCAGATGGTAGATAGCCATAATGGACAGATAGTTAAATTATTTAGATGGGCCTATGCTTAATTCCATCTGTGGAAGAATGTTCTGTGTTGATGCAATAATGAAATATTTTTATTTAATGGTAAATAGTGTAATTTCAAAATTGTATATATCTGAAACTGTTAATGCAACATAAAACATACAAGGGATTCTGGAACATCAGTTAGTATTTGAAATTAGTTGAATGTTTTCTTTATAGAATGATGCACCCACATGGTGCAGTGCAGGTATAGATATTGGGTCCTTGTTCACCATGTTTTGTGTGAGCTAAAAATGAATTGTTAATATTTCTAGGCTTATTTTAATTTATGAAAAGTTAAAGCTATGAATATGTTTCCAACTAAGCTGAATTGTTAGTTGAGTATTAAATTGCTAGCTGTGGTTATTTGGTAAAATGGTTAGTTGGTTATAATAGTGTTAATTGTTGTTATTTGGTTAAGTTTTTTTCTAATTTTAACTTGTTAATGATTATTAACTGATGTTATCTGATACCAAATATGTTTATTTATCTAATGCTATGATTTGCAAGTGAGGCGAAGAATGAGACTGCAATTTAAATTTTTTAATGAAAGGAATGAGACTGCAATATTAAAAATATTTTGTAGAGTATGAGAATGCAATATTCAAATTCACTTGAAAATATCATCTAAGACCATGAGTAAATCATGGTGTTTCGTCAAAGAATGCAATGTAAATTAAGGAACTGGAAATTGGTTCCAATTGTGGCAATGAGGGAAGACTCTTTACACAAATTTCAGTTTTAGTTCTGAAAGAAATTAATAGGAGTAGATGCTCATAAAATGGTTTTTCATTGAAATGTTTAACATCTTCATTGGAAAGACACTTGAGCTACATTTCTAGCTGACATGGAATACACTGAAAGGGAATGGACACATTCCTGGTGTTTTGGTTTGGCTATTGACATGGAACACACTAGAAAGGAATGGACGCATTCCTAGTGTTGTGTCTTGAAAAGCAGTCAGGCAGCCAACCAAGTGTTGAAAAATAGGTTGGCAAATTCGAAATGTTTTAATCAATGTCAAGGTAATGCATTGTGATAGATGTATTTAAATAATGATATGATTTTAATCATGATACTGATGAGCTTTGTTAGCTACTATGTATACAATAAGTACATGTGCAAAGTCGAGCGCTTTCATTTTGAAGAAAGGAATAAAAGCTAAAGGGAATAAGAAGACTATGCAAGTTGGAACTTGCATTGGGGATTGTTTTCCTCAGTTATCTATTATTAGGCTCGTGCATGTTACCAGCAAGTTAGTGATTTTTTTTAGGATTGGTATCCTCTGACTGTTATACAGTAGAAACTAGGGAAATGCCTTAGTTCGGACAAGTAGGAGCCTGATTCTGACGAGAAAACTATTCCCAAGTGAATACCTCTATCTAGACATATGTGTATATCCAGGAGATGCGGGTAGAGCACTTACATGTTAAAGAAAGAAGAAAAAGATTGTGCAATTTGAGCACTTGCATGCTAAAGAAAGAGACTAAAGAGAAAAAGAATCCACGATTGTGGTGGAGCTCCAGATTGAAATGGAGACTAAGAGGGGGGGAAACTCTTATGCTTATCTCTTTATTTAAATTTTACTTTCCACAAAGAAAAATTTGGTTAAAATGCTTGTTACGACTAAAATTTGTTGTATTTAATTGTTTTTGAATTAAACAAAGCATGCTGAAATAGTAAAACTTCTGTAAAAGAAATAATGAAGATTATATTCATTTGCATGTATGGGCTTGACATGATATGCATATGGGAATCTTGATCCATAAATGATACAAGAAGGATGGCCTGATTTATAATGTGTTGGCCTAATGTATTTTGATTATTGATTACACAGGTAAACTTCAAACCAAAAAGTGATTACTGCTATTAAAAGAGTAGGACGAGCTCCTGTTTTCCTCAACATAACATGTATTATTTGAAAAGTGTGGACAACCACATAAGTGGAATAAGTGATGCGGGTGGAGTACCTGCATCTGTTTTGAAATTTTGCAATGTAAAATGTTGCATGTTTTGGTTTATATATGAACACCGAGGATAATTTTAAATTAGGGGGGGGATGTAACACCCCCGATTTTTAAATCCTTAGTTTTAGTTTTACATGATGTAATTATTAAGTTAAATGACCTGGAGGATGAGACATATGAACATGTATATGAACAATTTTCTAATTAAAAATTACAACTGACTTCTTATGAGGTGGAACACTGAAAAAAGTATGGGGGACCAATGAATTCACTAGTGGGAGAGTAAAGGGGCTGTGAAGAAGTACCGTAAGGTAAGCACATGACCTTAGTATAGAACTTAAGCCTTAAAAAAATCTTTATGTTTAATTAAACCTTAAGTCTTTTTTTTGTTATCCTAAAATCTGATTATGCATTAAAATGGTGATTAGAGATATCATTAAGAAAGGGGGATAATGTGGGTCTCTTGGAGATCCCACATGGTATTGGTGAAGATATGCAATAAACCATTGCATGCAAACATGAAATTTTCCCGAGCCCTTGGTTTTTTGGGGGTGTCTTTTGGAAAACGAATAGGACTCTATTCTTGGACATTACCATTGTGGTTCTTGGGGTGGGTTTTTCTATGGTAGTAGCCATTGGAAAATGAATCTCTGGAAAAATTGGATGGTACAAGATACTAGAGAAGACCTTGAATCTTGGACTTTGCTAAACCATACAATTCTGCGCATTGCTGGTTGAGGTTGGGTGACCTTCCTATGAAGCAATGACCAGTGAAATGTGGATGGTGTTGGAATTTTCTCAGTAGAAATTCTAGCATTGATGTCATGGTTCTTGTGTATGGGTTGATCCATGGCTATGTAATGTCCCTTGTTAGGAATTTGATTAAAATGGCAATTTTCCACTTTTTTTTCCCTAGTTCGACCTTTGACTAGTTTGATCTCTAGGTCCCAAATTTGCCCCAAATGATTTCAAATCTTCTGAGAAGGTATATGAATGAGATTAGAACATAAATATGTGTTTTAAGGATTCCTTTGGACCTTTAAAATACTTCTGCAAATACTCTTTCAATTCTGGCCAATGTAGGGAACTTTACTAGTAATTTGCCTTTGACTAGTATTGGTCTCTATGTCTTGAATTGACTCCAAATGCCTTCAAATCTTCAAGGAAGGTGTATGAATGATATTAAGACTTGAATATGATGTTCAGGGATGATATATGGCCACCAAAATACCTCTGCAAACTCTCTTAAGATTCTGGACCAAGTATGCAATTTTACTAGTAATTTGGGGTTCAAATCCCCATGGGGTAAGTATTGAAAATGGCTTCCCAAATGCCTCCAAAGCCACTCAAATTTATGAACAGAGGTAGGGAATGTATTAAGGATTTTATTAAGGCCTCATGTGCACCATTAATTGATTATTATATATGTTCCAACCCTCTCCCATTCAACTGCAAAAATCACCAATTCGACCCTTGGGGAAATGGCACTATTTCTTCTCCCAGTGCAATTAAACTAAGTAAAATTACTTCAAATGCTCAAGTACAGTACATGAAACTTGTAGAATACATCCATGGAATTATATTGACCACAAATATATCATAGAATCATCCATCCATTCGAAATCATCATCAATACATTGGCTCACAACAAGGTAGTGGGAAAATGGCATTGTTCTTCCATTAAAAAAGAGATTTATACATTTCTACTTGGAATTTCGACCTGAAACTTTTTGGAGATGAAGAAAAGATTATTTACTTCATATTAAAAAATAAATGGGGCATTAAAAGCTTCCCCAAAGAGTACAATAGCTCACCAAAAACGCCCTCCCTCAAGGATCAAGAATATGCCATCAAACCCGGAAATGGTTGAAGGAGTGAGCTGCAATAGAAGAAACCATGAGATGCCCTGTAGCTTACACCTGCAAATAAAGACTCCATTAAAGCTCCAAATGAAAGGTCTGAATGGCCTTTCCAATTACCAACTTGGATGGGAATCTTTCACCCTCGAAATTGGCTAAGGCAAGAAACTAGCCATCCACTAGCTCTCCCTCTTCACAAATGCAATTACAAATTCTACAAATGATCAAAAGCTGGTTTCATTCTTTGTTATTGACATTTATAAAGTTCTAATGGCCTCCATGGGTCGAATTCCTTCCAAGAGACTCATGCCAACTCAAGTTGGGAAGAGATTCCAAAGAACGCCACTTGTACAACAATTCCTAGTCTCCCACTTCCACCAAATCACATGTGGAAGCATCTTAGCTGCCCTAACACCCTTGAGCGCCCTCTTGGAGTCTATTTTTAGCCCTGACATGTCATATATGTCATATTTCAGCCTTCAGGTCTGATTTGTGTCATAGGTGTCATAGCATCTTCATCATTGTTGTCATAGAGCTAGGGAATCTAGCCCAAGTGTCTCACTAGCTCCAAATTGCCTCTTCCTCTTCCATGGGAGTTACTCTTCCTCTATATTTCGACCTTGGATGAGTTATGCCATGAATAATACCTTTTGGACTTCCCCAAGTATGTTACCATTCACCTTGAATTCGAATTGGTGAGAGAATGATGCCAAATGTAGTGGGGAAATCTAGCCATATGTGGGTCCCACTTCCTCCATGTGTCTTCATGATGAAATGCCACTTTGATTTTCACTTGTATATATTTATTTAGCTCCTTTATTAGATATTTATTCCATTCTAATGTTCAAACATCATTTATTATCCCCATTATTCCAAATCCCAAAGCTTCCACCCCAAACCTAGGAAACTAGTAATTTTCCTCCTTGGCAATTATTTGACCCTTAACATCAACTTTGCAAACTCTAATGAATATGGCTAATGTGATTAGGCCATTGTGACCCAATTCCAAATTTGGGACATGACAAATCCTCCCTTCCCAATATTGCTTGTCCTCAAGCAATTTCAAACATGGGTGTTGAAGAACCTGCTTTCTGTATAATTCTTTGAAGTTGCCATTGAATTGCCAAACCTTGAGTCTTTGAGTTTCCATGAATATTTTAGAGAGGAACCAACATGCTTGCTGCTGCACTACTCTGATAAAAATCACTTTATTAAGTGGGGAAATCCATCTCCCATACTGCTTGTTTCCCCAAAAAATTTGAAACCAATGAGATAAAAATTATTCCAGGGTCCCATTGCTTGTATTGCACCCGAACAGTTAAGAATGCTCTCCAACCCATACCATCATATAAGAGGATTCCTGGATCCCATTTTCTTGTATGCATTCTTCCAAACATCATGAGTACAAAATATATATCATCAAAGTACATAACTACATAATGAAAATTAATATCAAGGAGGTGCTTCATCAAAGAATCATGAAAGTGCTTATACCTCCAAGCAAGTAGACCACCGTTTTCCAAGTGCATACAAGCTTCAAGTGACCAATCAAATCTGCTCCAATGACATAGGTGAGGATCCCATGTCCTATAAAGCTGCTCCAAAAGGATGTGATATGCATCAAAATATTCAGCCATGTATTCTTTCATCCAAGAAGTGAATGAAGAATCTCCACTAAAATTTGAACCAAATAATGAGCAGAAAAAACAAGGAGACTTCAAATGACTCAAAGAAGTCTCACCCATACATCCCTGAATGTGATTATCATAAAGATATAACAAAGTATGTGGCTTCCAACAAAAATGTTCTCCAATCATAAATCTATTCACCCAAGTGTTGGATGAAGTTCCTCCAACATCAAATGAATCAAGTGTTGAGCAAGAAAAACCATGAGTCTTCAAGTGACTCAAATGCATATCATAGGTGCATCCATGTAGATGTGCATCATCATAAAGTAATAAAGTATGCTGCTGCAAATGTGAATAAGAATGTGCTCCAACCATATCATACTCCTCATGTGGCACCATCAAAAAGAACCCTTTCACCCATACTTCATTGAGACTAATGTTGCAAAACATGGAATTGTAGGATGTAGGAGAATGAACCAAATCACCCAAATGATCAAAAAGTACAGAAGTTTCATCATGGGGAGGATCCATATGGGTAGTATCATGCAGCTCCTTCAAAAGTGTGAACTCTTTGTCATAGTTTGGTTCCAATGTAGATGAATCATGCTCTTCTTTAAAAATTGCACAACCTTCATCAAGAGGCAATTCAAATTCTTCTTCCACCACATCAAGTGTTTGGATCTCTTCAAGTTCATCTCCAAACACATCAAGAACATTCAAATTTTCACATTTCTCATGATCCACCATGTCATGAGAATCCTCCAAACAATCTACCATTTGACAATCTGAAACATAGGAGGAAAAACAAGTATCTTGCAACTTTTCAAGAAGTTGCTCATTTTGAATTGTGAGCTTATGAATATCCTCATTATTCTTCAAGTATGCATCATGTAACAATTCATTAAGCTCAAACAAATGGTTTCTATCAAAAAGCAAAGACATGAAATTACCTTTGATGTAGCACATTGCTCTTTGAATCTTCTCCATATCTTCAAGGAAGGATGTTTCCTCCAATGAAGTAGCTCTCCAACAAGAATTTGACACCAATGCTTGAGTCTCATGGAGAATGCTGAGGGACTCTTGGATCTTCTTTTCATTCATCTTTAAGGACCCTTCAAGAAAATGAGGCTCTTGCAAATGAACCTCCTCATCTTCTTCATTTTTGCTTGGACCAACTTCATGAAGCTCAAGTGGTGATGGGGAAGTTGATCTTGGTTCTTCTTCAACTGCTACAAGGTCTTCATTATCATGCTTAATGGAACTTGGGCTTGCAGCAACACTTTCAAAAGTGATCTCTATGTCACCAACATAGAGGTGTGAGCACCCATCAGTAGGTACTCCTTCATAGTTTAAGCATCCATCAGTAGATGCTATTTGGTTCATGTCTAAGCTAGAAGGTGTCTCGAAATGATCTTCCATATTTTCAATAGAATCTTCTTCATGCTCTTGTGATGTATCTTCATTTTTCTCCTTCAAGCAAGTTGATTCATTTTTCCCCTTGTTTTCCTTAGGATCGGTATATTTGGAATCCCTTCTTGAATAAATCTCAAAAGCTCTCATCAAAGAGGACATCATTTCATGCACACATATATGATACTCGCTCCAAGGGTTCTTACAAGAAGGGCATAAACCTTTCTTCACTAACTCCACATCTTCATTTTTGGGCCTATTTTCAAAAACATGTTCAGCATAGTACTCAAAAGACATGGCATTTTGTGTATTTTTGCTCGAAGCAAGATATTCTTGATATTTTTGATATTGCTGGGGCAAGGTTTTATAATTTGCTCTTCATCTTTGGAACTCACTCATAGAATTATCCTTGGTTGGTGTGACACATTCATATTCATCAGATTTAAAGTCATAAGAATAATCTTCATTTCTCTTGAAATTGTAAGAAGTGTTGCATGATGGCACATTTTCCTCATACCATTCACATTCTGCTTCATATTGCTCATAAGCATCTGCATATTCATCATAAGAATTGTACTCATAGGATTCATCATAATAGTAAGACATGACTGCCAATTATTCTTGAATGTATGTACCTAATACATAGGTGCAAGGACCATGCTCTGATACCACTGTAATGTCCCTTGTTAGGAATTTGATTAAAATGGCAATTTTCCACTTTTTTTTCCCTAGTTCGACCTTTGACTAGTTTGATCTCTAGGTCCCAAATTTGCCCCAAATGATTTCAAATCTTCTGAGAAGGTATATGAATGAGATTAGAACATAAATATGTGTTTTAAGGATGCCTTTGGACCTTTAAAATACTTCTGCAAATACTCTTTCAATTCTGGCCAATGTAGGGAACTTTACTAGTAATTTGCCTTTGACTAGTATTGGTCTCTATGTCTTGAATTGACTCCAAATGCCTTCAAATATTCAAGTAAGGTGTATGAATGATATTAAGACTTGAATATGATGTTCAGGGATGATATATGGCCACCAAAATACCTCTGCAAACTCTCTTAAGATTCTGGACCAAGTATGCAATTTTACTAGTAATTTGGGGTTCAAATCCCCCTGGGGTAAGTATTGAAAATGGCTTCCCAAATGCCTCCAAAGCCACTCACATTTCTGAACAGAGGTAGGGAATGTATTAAGGATGTTATTAAGGCCTCATGTGCACCATTAATTGATTATTATATCTATTCCAACCCTCTCCCATTCAACTGCAAAAATCACCAATTCGACCCTTGGGGAAATGGCACTATTTCTTCTCCCAGTGCAATTAAACTAAGTAAAATTAATTCAAATTCTCAAGTACAGTACATGAAACTTGTAGAATACATCCATGGAATTATATTGACCACAAATATATCAGAGAATCATCCATCCATTCGAAATCATCATCAATACATTGGCTCACAACAAGGTAGTGGGAAAATGGCATTGTTCTTCCATTAAAAAAGAGATTTATACATTTCTACTTGGAATTTCGACCTGAAACTTTTTGGAGATGAAGAAAAGAGTATTTACTTCATATTACAAAATAAATGGGGCATTAAAATCTTCCCCAAAGAGTACAATAGCTCACCAAAAACGCCCTCCCTCAAGGATCAAGAATATGCCATCAAACCCGGAAATGGTTGAAGGAGTGAGCTGCAATAGAAGAAACCATGAGCTGCCCTGTAGCTTACACCTACAAATAAAGACTCCATTAAAGCTCCAAATGAAAGGTCTGAATGGCCTTTCCAATTACCAACTTGGATGGGAATCTTTCACCCTCGAAATTGGCTAAGGCAAGAAACTAGCCATCCACTAGCTCTCCCTCTTCACAAATGCAATTACAAATTCTACAAATGATCAAAAGCTGGTTTCATTCTTTGTTATTGACATTTATAAAGTTCTAATGGCCTCCATGGGTCGAATTCCTTCCAAGAGACTCATGCCAACTCAAGTTGGGAAGAGATTCCAAAGAACGCCACTTGTACAACAATTCCTAGTCTCCCACTTCCACCAAATCACATGTGGAAGCATCTTAGCTGCCCTAACACCCTTGAGCGCCCTCTTGGAGTCTATTTTTAGCCCTGAAATGTCATATATGTCATATTTCAGCCTTCAGGTCTGATTTGTGTCATAGGTGTCATAGCATCTTCATCATTGTTGTCATAGAGCTAGGGAATCTAGCCCAAGTGTCTCACTAGCTCCAAATTGCCTCTTCCTCTTCCATGGGAGTTACTCTTCCTCTATATTTCGACCTTGGATGAGTTATGCCATGAATAATACCTTTTGGACTTCCCCAAGTATGTTACCATTCACCTTGAATTCGAATTGGTGAGAGAATGATGCCAAATGTAGTGGGGAAATCTAGCCATATGTGGGTCCCACTTCCTCCATGTGTCTTCATGATGAAATGCCACTTTGATTTTCACTTGTATATATTTATTTAGCTCCTTTATTAGATATTTATTCCATTCTAATGTTCAAACATCATTTATTATCCCCATTATTCCAAATCCCAAAGCTTCCACCCTAAACCTAGGAAACTAGTAATTTTCCTCCTTGGCAATTATTTGACCCTTAACATCAACTTTGCAAACTCTAATGAATATGGCTAATGTGATTAGGCCATTGTGACCCAATTCCAAATTTGGGACATGACAGGCTATGCTTGATGAATTGATATTAAGAGAAGGAATGCAATATTTAATATTCAAATGGTGGTATCCATGTTCTAGTTTTAGTCCTTGAATTCATGTTGCTAGTGTGGGATTGGGTGAGTGCTCAGCTATTTCCAGTGAAAAACTTGAATACTCCTGGTGAATTTCTTGGTTCCAACTTAGGGTAGAAACTGGATTGAGAGAATTGGAGATCATTGTGACTATGGATGGGAAGAGTGTTCCTCACATGTAGCAAGTTTCACCATTCAAGTGAACTTCAGATAATTTTCCCATTGAAATTTCTATTACAGTTTTAATGTTCTTTGGAAATTGATGGAAATCTAATCATGGTTTGAATTCAATTGTTTTTCCTATTAAAATTTTGTTATGAAAATTCTATTTGGCCATGTATTCCATGTGTTTGTATAAATAGATGTGTTAAAAATGAAATTGGAAATTAGTTTTTGGATATTTACCTTCCTCAAGTGAATAGAGTACTATTCTATAATGGAATTTGTAAATTTGGAATTAACATATCATGTAACATTGCATCCAATGGATGATTTATGAACTTATTTAAGAATGTTATTTCAATGTTGAAATGTAATGTTTATTTGGTATGGCTGTAGAATGCCATGCTATTTTAAATTACAACTGAGTTAATGGCATAATGCTTGTAGGAATCTAGTTCAATTGTTAGTGTTTATAACAGTTTATTTTATAATGAAAAAAAAATACTTTGAATCTACAAACTCCAAGTAGATTTGTGTTCATGAATACAATGATGAATGCATTTGTAATATCAACATTACAATGCCAAGACAATGGGTGTCGAATTGAATTGTTGAAAGGAAGTTAACTAATTGTTGGAAATGCAATTATTTGTTGAAGAGGTAATTTTCATGCTTAAAATCTCCTTAGAAAGATAATCGGCATGGTTGGAATTGCCAATGTTCTGTGGAATGAATTATTTTCTGTTATGTTTTGTGGAATGAATTAATTTCATGATGCTTACATGTACATTGTGTTTCTATCCACTATTGTGGATGAAAGGGGCACAAATTCATAATGTTTACACTTCCATTATTTATTATTTAATATTATTTGCAGATGATGAGAGGGTGATCCTCTCATAAGGCGCACTCTTCTCTAGTTTGGTAAATCATTGTTTATATATTTATTAATGAGAAGGGTGTGGGCCTTTGCTTTTGTATTTACATTTATATATAAGGCTAGATCTTGAAGAGAAGGGCATGGTCCTTGGTTTTTGTATATTATATGTGCATGGAGGTGAAGGGAATAGCCTAATCCTCCTTGCATTTGGTTGTGAGCTTGTTACCAAGATATATTATATTATTTACCTTAATGTTGGATTTGAGTGGGAGAGAATCTCCCCTCTCCTTAGTGGATATTTTCATTTGTTTGAATTAAGTATCAAGGCTAAGTGGGAGGTTGTCTCTCCTCTTATTGGTTGAATATGTAATTTAGATTGAACTATTGCTGGAACTTAATAGATATGGCATAGCCCTAATATTGGATTGTTTCTTTCTCATTTATGGTGATTAAGCAAGGGAGTGTGTCTCTTGGCTTGGCTTATATGAAGGTTTGTTGATTGTTTCCTAGAGGGAATTTCCTTTTTCTTTTTAGTTGGAATCTATCTATTTATATGGAAATGCTTGAAGGGTGTTTCCCTTCCTTTGAATTTAGAATTTTATGTATTGTGTTGTGGGGTAGCCAAATGATGAAGCCATTGCCTTTTCTATGGAAACTTAACTTTTGTTCAATTGTTTTGAGCGGTAGCCTGTTTTATTGCTTGAACAATTATACAATATTGTTGGTAAATCATAAGTGAGGACAATTAATTTTGAAGGGTGCAGCCATGGCCATTGCATTATTATTAGTGTGTGTGTGTGTGTGTAAGCTTGGAGAATGGGGGCACGAACTCTCATGCTTGGATTGTGGTGATAGTTTAATATGTAATTATAGTGTGCATAAAATGTATATAACAACCATGTTATGTGAGTATAAATAGAGATAGGAGATCTCTATTTTACTCACTCGGAAAAGTTACTATCTCTCTCTCTGAAAAGTGGCGCACTAGTGAGGAGGAGGAGGATCATCTGCTAGGAGACTATCTCAGTGTTATTTGGTTGTATTTTGGTTGAGCCATTGCTCTCTCTATCTCTGAGGAAGTTGTGGGGTTTTTCACCTTAGGGTTTTCCCCACGGAAACTCTGTGTATCTTGTCTCTATGCTTTTGATTCTTGTGATGCTTGTGATGCTTTTCATATTATGATTGTCATGCATTGATATACTGTAGATGTTATTCTCTCAGCAAAGATCCTATAGTATTGTGATTTAATACTAAAAATTTAACATATAATAACTCATAAATCATATATAAGGACTCTACAAGATATTTCTACAAGAATGCACTCACCAATGCCAATAATTATGTTCACTTAATTCATATAATAGAAATAATTATTACAACATAAATAAATACCAATCATTTATACACAAAAAGAGGCTTATATGAAAATATAACCAACTAACTAAAAACCAAGGACATTCCTCCTAGCCATAGGATTTGTCAGCCATATCTTTCTTTGACAGGCCACCCCCTAGCTAGGGGTACCAATCCAAAAAAAGGTACAGAGTTTCCTGCTACAACTATTCCAATCCACTATTCTTGGTATGGCTCCCATCTACAGTATGAGTGATAATGGTTCATATCTGACAACAAATGATGGCTCAATCATGGGAGAACATTGGTAGAATGGACCAGTTATCAAGAACTGTATGCATGTTGAGAACTAACCAATTGGCATGAAGGGTGATAGGAACTAGAAAAATGGCATACATGGGGTTGGACATCTTTTTCCATTCCAATACCAGGCTTAGGATAATTAACCCTAGATTATGGTTAATGAAATTTAATAAAGAGGGGTTAATAAAACAAGGAATAAAAGGAGTAAATAAAGGTATTGACTTAAATGATAATTCAATATGGTAATCTCTCTTCTAACCCTGCTCTCACTCTCTCTCTTGTGGAATAATAGCCCCCCATATCTTCTTCATTCTTCATGGTTTGGAGTAGTTGTGTGTTTTATATTAAATGTAAAATGTACATAATTACATTATTTTGGCCATAGTGGACCATTCATGTCTGGATTCTAGCCATTTTTATCATATTTACACAATTAGGGTAAAAAATGGGGTGTTGCAATAGTCCACCACCTAGTGGGGGTTCCTCTGATTTCTGTATCTAGAACATATGGTCGTTGGTTTTCCGCAACATGATTATTCATTTCTACTCTAATCCATCAGACCGATTTTATCATTGTGCAACATTAGGAATAGAGTTCATGCCGCTCATTCTTCCAATCATTCAATTCTTCTTCAAATTTGCTATCAAAAGAGCGAATGCTTCTCCAACTAACAAAGCCATCTACTGTAGGATTCATGTAATCCTCATTTTTTCATGTCGCCATAGTGTAAATGTTGTCTAGAACATCTATTTCCATATTCACATGTACTAGTTTAGTGTACCTTGGCCACTGGAGTGTATCCAGAGGTTTTTTAACCTCCATGGAATCGGATTCAAATGTTATAGTTTTGTTCTTTAGGTTGATAACTCCATAGTTTTCATAGGCCCATTCTATCCCCAATAAGTCCAGATATGGATCAGTTCCACTCATAATCTCAATTACCTTGAAATTAGTGATGGTCTTTACACCTGCTAGGTCCATTTCAACATTATCCAATTTTCCAATAGGAAAGATGTGATACTAATTATCCATCCTTAACTAAATAGGAGATAAAATGAGGGAAGGGAGACCCATATCCTCCCAATACTTCTTCGGAAGTATGTTAACATCAGAGCCCAAATACAACATCACATTCTTGATATCATATCTAAGGACTTGAGCATCCAATCTAAATTTGCATTCATTCCTTTTATTCCTTCTCTTCTACACAAACTAATTTTTTCTTCTAGAAAGAGGGGCACATATCTCTCCATATTCTTCCACAACACTAGTAATTTCTCAAATATCTTTCTGCAACTTATAAGTTTCACTTTCATCCTCCAAAATGTATGCCAACAAACTAGACCATGGATAAACAAGGTCTTTTATCCTACATGAAAATCTTGCATTCGTATTTATTCTGCAGCTCCTTAGAGGTGGCACGTCATATGTTTTAATGTTATGGGATGGTTCCACAACATCTCTCATCAACGGAGTCAGCATGCGTTGAAAAATTTGGATGGAATACCTCAAAATCTCTTTTTTGTAGACTAGATCAAACTTCACTGCTCACAAAGTTGTTTTCCAGATGTCATGTGAATCCCAACCATTTAAATATGCACCTGTTCTATCCCCTCCTCGGGTGAAATAAAATCCTATTGGATTATGATCTCCTCGAGGTTTAGAGTTAATTAAATTTGCAGGTCTCTGTGTGCAATATTCCCATTTTGCAATAATATCTAGGAATTATTCGATACTATAGGTGTTGATTCTACAATAGTTTCACTGTGGTCTTCTAGGGAGGGTACAACTCCTGCCATATGTCCTACCTCATTACATTTGTAACAATGTATTGTAGTTGTACGTCCTCCTCAGCTACTAGCTCCAAAACCTCTTCCACCTCCTCCACTACCTCCTCTTTCTTATGGTTGTTGTTGATATGATATTTGATATAAGATCGATCCAATATTTCTGTTAGCGCATCCTAATCTTTTCATTTATCAGTACTGTGCATGGTAGATCCACAAAATTCACAATATATAGTGTTCGATACTGAGAAAAAATTCTGTATAAGGGGACAAAGTTGTCGTGTGTGTTAAAATGCCTTGCATATTTAACAATATTTGTTTAGGGAGGAACTATGAGTATTATAATATGTTGAGTGTCCAAGTGCATGGAATGGGTTTGATGCAACTACTTGTGTGACATCCGTACTCATCCCACCAATAAAAAGTCCTCCTAGAGGAGTTACTCCTACCCTCAAATGTGGACATTCTGATGCGTGATGACCTTCCGGCATGCAACCCATGCACAAAACTTGCACTCGACTTGGATTAGGTGTAGTCAACTCTTGAATCTTCTAAATTAAAGTAGTAATATGACTCTGAACTTGCAATAATTCAATATTAGATGATGAGGATCCCGTCAGAATTCCACCCCGGTAAATAGCCATTGCTTCAATCTTCATCACCTACTCTAGAGCGGCCCAATGTGAGGCAAAAACCTATTGCGATAATTGAACTTGAGTCAATGGTAAATCCTTCATTTTTGGAGAAGACTGCAAAAGGTGGAAGAGGAAAGGACCATAGAATAAATATTATGTAGGAGTTGCAGAAAGATGCTAACAGCTACAACTGTTTTGGACCTTCCCAACAAGTATAAAAGGAAGAAAAGGAGGAAGATAATAGACATGGATCTAAAAATATTAGAAGCAGAGAAATCGAAGACAAAGATAGTTAGATCTGCAATTGAGGTTTATGTATCTGGGTTTTGCTTCCATGTTTTGGTTATGCCACGATGGGTAATTCCATGGCGATTGTAATACCATATAGCCACGATGTAATGGATTTTATATGCTATAATGAAGAAGATTTTTTGGGCCCCTCAATTTTATGTATTAAATATGTTTATCCTTCATGTGTTTTCTCTTTCTCAGCTATAATTAATTTACATGTTAATGTTATGATGCTTTGAGATAGATAATGTTGTGGTAGCTTAGATGAATATTGTTGCAATCTGAATGATAATAATCATCACAAATGGCATCCTTACAGTTAACCAATCCCTATACTTTGTTGGTCTTTGTTGTGCTTCGGGTGAGACCTTCTCCTTCAAGGGATTGAAAATGCCAACACACTAGGCTATAATGGCACCTTTGTTGGCCCATGCGCAAGAACCTGGTCTCAATTTTGCACCAATAGTAACAATATTTGAATGAACCATTCCTTATGGTGTGCATCATACAATAGTAAGGAGAGTTTGGCCAAAACATCTCTAAATCGTTTCACATAATACTTGGAAAATTCTCTATATATCTGTCGAATTTCCCTTAATTCTACAATTTCTTGATGTTCTAACTTCAATAGTTGAAACTCGTCTGAGAACAACCATTTCACTTCTTGTAGCGTTAGAGATGGGGGATTGGAATCTCTCCCCTCTATCAACTTCACATACCTTTGGAGTGCTCTTCTATGCAACATGATATGGAATTCAACCAACATTGAGGTAGGAGGCGTCCCTCTGGAGTTCCAAATAGCTTCATAGAGGAATCAATGTTGTTTTACATATTGTAATACCCGCATTTTGACCCTTAGGAAATATTGGCTTTTAATGTAAATATTGTATACATGCGATGTGTGTTTGCCTAGCATGGAGCTCAAGGCCAAGGCCCCGCTAGTGTATGTTCGGATTTTATTTAAAATGGACAAATATTTGTTATTATGTTATCCATGTGCTATTAACCCATGGAATATTGTAAATTGATGTAAATATTAATATTGCAACAAAATACCAAAAAACTGGCTATGTAAGCAACTAATTAGAGGGGGCCATGTGTATTCCACTAGGGAGTGGTGAGGGGGATTGTGGGGTTGAACCATATGCTTCCAAATGTAATCTTGAGAACCCATTTGACTTTCCTTGCTGAAATTTATTTCTGTTGTAAAAAAGTAGTTGAAGAAATCAGTCCATGGCTTCAATGGAACATGGGCATCCCAGAAATTCGTATGGAAGTTATGGGCTCTCTTTCCTTGACCCACAAGTCACTCTACCTCATGGTAATTTGTTCTTCCTCATTCCCATTCCATTGTAGAACACCCAAGCTTCAGTTTTCATCCATTACACAGTGCCAACAGTGAGAAAAAACAGAAATCGAAACTTTCCATTAACCCATGTTTTGAAGTGCCATAAACGCCCAAAATTTTGTGTGGACATAGAAATCCGATGGGAAATCCATAGACATGAACCTTGAGGAGAATTTGAGAGTGTTAGATTGTCAGAAATCCATAGAAAAAACAAGATTTGATAGCCCGAAAATCCAATTACGGGATTGAGTTATTTGGCCACCAAATTGAGGAAATCCAAGTGTGAAAGATAGAAAAGAGGTTGGGATTGCTTGATAAACCCAGTGAAGGCTAGAATCTCAAGGAATTAGCAGTTGGACCTTTCTATGCCCACCCTGAATAGCACTGGAGGGAAGGGACGCCTGAGGGACTGTGCAGCAGAGAAGGGGACCTTCCTTGTGTTGGGTGTGGTAGGTATTGTTGGTACCATGACTGTTTGAGTTTAGTTGAGATGCCTGTAGCTCTTTGGTTGAGTTCACTCTCTTAGCATCCTCCTCCTTTGTCTCTTGCGTGCTTGATAAACCCAACTGTGTGTTGGCTTAGCATGATTGTTTGTGTGATACCATGGCTGTGAGTGAGCCTATTTAGTTCCTCCTTAGTGGTTACACATCCCAACTCGGGGGTGGTCTTTCAGCTGAAATAATACAGGCTAGACAAAGACCTATGGTTGGGTGGAACGTTGCTCTCACAAAGCCAATTGGTTGGACAATTCATTTTGAAGATAAGTATTCTCGGTGGTTTAAATTATATTCATTATGTCTTATGCAATGTTTAATTTGATGACTATTATGATCACATGTTGAATGCATGATGCAATTGTGTGTGGATAGTGTATCATCTCGTTGTGTTTATTTGAAGTATGAATCTGCACACATAAGTTTTTATTTATTATGAATTTGTTAGCAACGTACAACGCTAAGTTTCCCAAATAAGCCCCGAAATATTAGTCATGTTTCCTCCCTTGCATTGGATCGACGGGAGGGGGACGTGACACATACGCTTCATTTCTTCTTCCCTACAATTCTTGCTTCATTTATTCTTCCCCAAAAATTATGGGCACTTCATAGATGAACTTTCTTATACCCCATCCATAGTAACAGCTGGAGGTCCTACCAATACAAATCCTTGGGGTTTGGTCTGAGCCACGATGCTACTACTCAAACTGCTACTGCTTACACCTATTACTACACCAACTTGTATACTACTAGGACTAACAACTATCTGATTGTACCAAGATAATAATAAAAGAAGATTATGAAAGGGAATTACCAAATTCTGTAAATGTGCTCTAGGGGTAGTCGAGGGTGTGTTGTTTATGTTACTTCAAGTATCTACTTTTGCAATAATGGGGGGTTCACTTTCTAGGGTTTCGTCATTTTTCAAATGTCCCAACAATTTTGAGTATTCTGCAACATCTTCAAGGGTTGGCTCAGACAACTGATTTGGAAATCCACTACTTGGAAATTGAACTTCCCAGTTTATTTCCTAATTCATAGTAGACACATCTTCTCCCCAACCCTTCCTTGTTGAATCATCTTGCACCTGTATTCCTCATTCTCTCAACCATGAACTAACCAGATCCTCTCATCACCTCATCTTCTACAACTCACTTACTCCTTCCTCGCTATTCTCATCATTTCGCAACTCCTATTCTAGTTGCATACTTCTTTTCTTTGATTTTCTCATCTGCGTCTTCCACCACTTTTCACAGATTGTTGATATTCTTGCTACATGTTTATCCCTTGCATCATTTTCAGGCCTTCCCCCTATTTTGCATAATTCCTACATTTTGCAACTCTACATCATCACCTCGACCACACCCCCAATAGCGTGAGGTTTTTACTTGTCCATTCTAATAAGGTTAAGTGGGAAAAATATGTATACAATCATCTAAACATTGATCCACAATGGGATTTCCTTCAGCAGGATTCCTCTTTCTCACTTCTTGAGATCTTCTTCAGCCTTAGATATCGACTAGTTATTTTCGCCCGCAAATTCCACAGTATATCTTGTCAAAGTACTTTCTACCCAAAAGTCAATAGTTCTAGTTAATGGGGTATCTAGACGGTGCAATGCTACTAGATATCCTCAAGTCCACTACACGGTTCTTCAGTGTCTGTTACCATGTTTCAGGTCTTCTGCAAGTATTCCAAAAGTCTTTTCACCCACTTGTATAACTTTACAAGGAGCTCAACCCATAGAAATTTGTATTGATCAAATATCGGTACCCCCATAAAGGATGTATTCTCTAAGTTTCTATGAATCCCACCCTTGCAACTCAGCTTCATGTAATACAAATTCATCGAACCTCTTCTCCCACTAGTCTCGAATATCGCTCTTCAAGATCAGTGTATCCATGCAGTTAATGGTGTCATGATAGAAACCAGATCTTGGCAACGAAACCATCTATTAGCATAAAATTTGTTAAGACTAGGGTTCTTGCATAGGTGCCAACAAAGGGGCACATTATGGTATAGAGTGTTGTCATATTCAATCCCCTGAAGGATAAGGTCTCACTAGAAGCACTTCCTAGACATGTTTATGACGAGGAGGGTTAAGTGCAAGGATAAACTAAGAAATACTTATTCCATGACATTCATACATCATATACCCATTAGAACACCATAATAGATATGTGTAAACAATATCAAGCAAAGGCATAAAACATTCAACAACATCCATAGCATTCACAAGAAAATTAGGGGGGCCAATAAATATTCATCTTCATCCATTCAATCATCTTCATTACATCTCATACAATCAGCTTGATAGTCATAATATTTCAATCTGTGGAATGACTCGTGTAGAACTAGTACATCAATGAACCCACAATCCCATAGCCCACATGCAAAACCCAGATAAAAACATCACTTCTAATCCCTTGGTCTATAGCTTGTTGATGCGCACTTATTAAATTCATGGATTCCTTGATGCGTTTATGCTTGGATGCTTGAATTCCTTCTCTTCAAATTGTGTTTCTCTTTTATAATCATGAGAGTGGACCCAATATAGTTACAATTCTAACAACTTCTACAACTTATGCCTTGCTCTCTACTCAATCTTTAATGACTATGGACCATAAAAAATGGAGCCAACAATATGGAACTATATGCTGCAACTCAATGCCTACTTCGGCACATAGATATTATGCATATTTGTTGACATACACCCTCCCATTGTTTGTACACAATCTCTTGGTATCCTTTGAAATCTTTGAAACATTTGAAAACTTCAAATTTCAACTTAAGGAAGTATACCACCATTTATATCATAACCAATCATCAATGAAATTCAACACATACTTGGCCCTTCTCATGGAAGGGTGAGGGAATGGGCATGTTATGTCACTATGGACAAGCTGAAGAATAGAAGAGGATCTCCATGCCTTTTCTTTCTCACATTTATCTTCGGGATGCTTTCCATGAACACATCCTTGACATACACCATTAGAATATTTGATATCTAGAAAACCTACCACCATACCTTGCTTGCTTAGTTGTTGCAAGTATAGGTAATGTATCTAACCAAATCTATCATGCCATAACCTGCTTACTTCATCAAAATGTGTTATAAGTACAAAGGAAAGATATTTGGGGATAAAGTTAGAAAATACATACAATATGGATTGGAGATCATCTTTCCCAACAACAACCTTTGATCCATCAGTCATTCCAGTGATGATTGTTGAATTTGGTGTGAATTCCACTCATTTTCCTGAGATTGGATGAGTGTTCTGATATATAGAAAGGATATTTGTGGACAAGGAAGGAACACAAAGTACATCCTAAAACTATCCATTCTCTTGATTAATAACTCATTTTCCACATATTTGAACTAGTGTGTCATCTCCCATCAAGATTGTAGGATTGGTGCATGGTTCAATGGAAGAATAAATGTCCTCTAATGAGGCCATATGATACAAATCTCCTGAATTGGAAACCCATGAGGATGATGAGGAGAAAAAAATGGAAACAAGCACACAAACTTTGAAATTTTTTGGTGTCAAAGTTAGATTCTAGGTACTCCGCAGTAGCCATTTCAATAGTCAATGTTTCGAACCTTAATCATGATTCATCTTCAGGATGAAATTTGTCAAGATGAGAATAGGCTAATCTTTATTTATTAATAAAAAACCACGCAATTACCCTTAAGACAAAAAACCTAGGATGCCAACATCTAATTGAAATAACCAGAACCCTAAAAACAATCTAAACCTAAAGTTAAACACTTTAATGAAAGAGAGAGACCAAAATTAGGAAACCCTAATTAATACCTAAGGAGACTAATAAAACTATATGATAAATAGTGACTAAATAGATTACATTAAATGGATAATGATTAAATTAATTAATATATTTGGTATATTAATTAAATAGATGTAATATACTAAATGATAATAATTAATACGTTTAATTATTATACGAAGTGTGTAATAAATATAAATATCATATGTTAAATGTAAATTGATTAATTATTAATTAATACATTTAATATAAAATATATACCGCATAACTTACTAATTAAGGTTATTATAATATTAAATGTATTAATAATTAATACTAAATGTATTAATAAATAATTAATACATATAATAGATAAAGCATACCTAGTAATTAATTAGGGTTTTCTTTTAATGGTTTTCTAAATAATTATTCTTGATTTTTACTCAAACCTATTCTTTTTCATTAAAGGAAGTCAGTCTTATTGATCTCAAGCTCATTGTCTCTATTTAGCTTATTTGGATGCTTCGCTATTTTCAAAGCTTCTTTGCCTCTACGTTTGAAGAAATTATTTTATTTTGCCAGGATTTCAATGTCTTCTAGAGGAATGTGATGTTTGGTGGACGATATGTGTGTTCTTTTGTTTCAGACGCCTGCTCCATGTTCATTAATCCTTGTGTGGAAAGATCTTCCTCTCTCACCAATATAGCTTTTCCATAAGAATAGGTGATCTTATAAACACCTTGGCATTGATGTTGGTTAATGGGATCCTTCACATAGAAAATGGGATTGATATCAATAACACATGGCTTCCTTTAATAAAAAAGAATAGATTTATGTAAAAGCAACAATAATTATTTAGAAAACCATTAAAAGAAAACCTTAATTAATTACTAGGTATGCTTTATATACTATATGCATTAATTATTAATCAATACATTTATTATTAAGTATTAATAAATTTAATATTAGGATAATCCTAATTAATAAGTTATTAGGTGTCCATTGAATGCGCGTAGTCTAAAAGTTCGACGATTTTGCATGGAAATATTTGATTTTTTCAGCAAGATTTTGAAAAAATCAGGCATTTTTTTTAAATATTGATTGTACAACTGTCAAACTCTGAAATTTTGGGTGCCCCAGGTGTTTCTACAATCAAAATCACCATTAAAACATACTTAAATTCATGTTTTTCAAAATAAAAAAATGTCGGATTCGGGTGAAAAGCCACCATCTGGGCCAAATCGTCGAATATTTAGACAGCTTCCATTGAATGTAGCTTGGGTGGTTGAGAGAAATGATTGTTACCCTCCCCACCCAAGTTCAATTCTTGTAAGTGACATGATGCTCTTGTTGAGCCCCCTATGTAATGATTGAGTGGATTATGTAATCTAACCATACCTTGATTCTTCGGAATAGCAAGTATTGGCATATTTCCGAGTGAAAAAAAAAATTTATTAAGTATATATTTTATATCAAATGTATTAATTATTTGTATTAATTAATTATTAATCAATTTACATTTTATATGTGATATTTATACTTATTACACACTTAGTATAATAATTAAATGTATTAATTAATCATTAATTATTATACATTTAGTATATTACATTTATTTAATTAATATACTAAATATATTAATTAATTAATAATTAATTTAATCATTATCCATTTAATGTAATCTATTATTAGTCACTATATTTATCATATAGTTTTATCAATCTCCTTAGGAATTAATGAGGGTTTCCTAATTTTGGTCTCTCTCTTTCAATAAAGTCTTTAGGTTTTGGTTAGATTGTTTTTAGGGTTTTGGTTAATTCAATTAGATGTCGGTATCCTTGGGTTTTTTGGATTAAGGGTAATTGCATGGTTTCTTATTAATAAATAAAGATTATCCTATTCTCGTATCGACACATTTCTTCCTAAGGATGAACCGTGATTAAGGTTTGAAACCTTGACTGTTGAAATGGATACTATGGAACACCTGGAGTCTAACTCTGAAATCAAACACCACAAGAATCTAAGAACTGAAATTTTTTGGTCTTTCAAATGATTTGTTAATCTTCTTGATGTTGTCAGGAACATTGATGTTTTTCTACTCAAAAATATGGTTTAGTTAATCAATATGTTTCCTCATGAAATCATGTCTTCATGGTTGAAATTATTGCAGTATGCAGATATTTTCTTCTCCTTCTTGGTCTTCCCAACTATGGAGGAGGAAGACTCCTATGCAAATATAGGATTTCGCTCCTTCTTGCCCTTGGATTGTTGTTTTTTCTTAATCATGTTCTTGTTTCCCTGGTTTGCAACAAGGGAATGTGCCTTTGTTGTCTTTAGGGATCTCATTAGAATGAGTTTATCTTTCTCTTGGAGAAGTGAGGCTACAAAAGTATCCAACGTAGGAATTTTCTAGGTAGCACCAAGTGCCAATCTTGTTGCATGGAATGTCGAGACAAAAACTGATAATTTTGAACTCAATTTTGATAGGATTGATAGAATAATCTTATCATCCTTTTTGTCTAATGCATATTTTTTGAGATAAAGTAATAATGACCTGAATTTAGTGAAGTCTTGGATAGATACAAAGTTACTTGGGCTCAAACTAATAAGATCAATCTCTAAATGATGTCCTCTCATCTCATCATGCTTCCTGAAAATTACATACATCTTGGTCTAGAATCCATTTGTGGTTGTTTCAGTTTAAATGTGATACAAGAGGTTTGGAGAAGTTAAGTAACAAAGAAATCCAAAAGCTTCATCCATCCTGTCAAAAAAATTAACTTTTCCACAACTGAATTTGGCTCAGTATTTGTTCCCATTGTGATCCTATGAAGGCCCTTCATGTGCAATAGCATTTAAATATTTGATTTCCATTCATAGTATTTGAATGGTCTAAGTATTGTGTGGGGAGAATGATCCATCATTACCGATGTGCTCTATTATGTGCCTTGTACCTGCAAATCTACATCCAAACTTCTTTAGAATTCCCAAGACTTCAATACAATGTGAGATTTTAAACCAATGGATGTAGAAGCTAAATGGATTTTTAATATAGTTAACAATCTATTGAAGTCTAAGAGACAAAAGACTTACAGTAACATAATATTCATTAATTATCAAAGAATAGAGAATGCTTTCCCAAGAGAAAATTCACCTTAGTTAGGCTTAACTAAGTGCAACACTCCATTGAATGCACCATACATGCATGACATAGAGAGAGTGTTCCCTTGCATGGCCCTGTGGCTCCCATGATGGATTTAATTGAGGTTTGGCTAGTTGGTGTCAACTAGTTCACAATTGCCAAGTGAGACTAGTTAACTTGGCTTTGACAAGCCAAGAGGTGTCAACTAGCTCATAATTGCTAAGTGAGGCAAGTTAACTAATAAAACATATGCAAGACATCTGCACTTATCAATTCAACTAGGTGACAACATGCATGAAAGGTGGACAAAAACCTAGAAATTAGGAGGAGGGAACATTTCTTCCCTAAAATGTTGAAGGACGGAACATGAGGTCCTAAAATCAATTAAAAAAGGCTCAAGTGAAGCCAAAAGAGTGCTTGTAGACCAACATATGCCTCATTCAAGACATGTCACTAAGTGGGCAATTATCCTCCAAGAATATGACCTCGCATTTGTTGCCCCCAAAATTTAAAAGGCTTTGGCCTTGGCAAAGTTCATTTTGGATTTACCCCCCAATACACACTATCCCCTTATCAATGATGACCTTATGGATGAACACATGTTCACCATTTGGTTATAAAATCCTTGGTATGAGGACACTGCACACCCAGAATTTTGGTCCTAATCTATCCCATGACGATCATTGTCATATTTGTCACCAAGCTTCCCAATACCTTCTTATCAACGAAGCATTGACACTATATTAAGCCGATGTCTCAATTTTGACAAGGAGAAACAAGTCTTGAATGAATTCCATGGTAGTGCTTGTGGTGGCCAGTTCTATGGCATGGCCACTTCTATGGCATGACCACTTATGTGGAATGGTGTTACACCAAAATCTCGTCATCATGAGACATGTGTCAACTCTGTGCCTGAATCCCTAAAGTTCCCTTATCTAAAGTACACTAAGTATGAGGTTTTCCCCACCTTTCCACTTCCTTTAGGTAGGCTAGTGCACCTTACCTTCAGTCAGGGAGCGCCAAACCCTAGGTGGCGCAGGTCTAACCTTGACAGGGTGAGCCACCGACTCACTTACCTTCTTGCAACCTGCGCCAGACCTCCTTTGGCGCACTTTTCCTTTATCTAGGGTGCACCAGGGTTGGTTATGGTGGATGAATGGAATCTTTGAGGCACTTCTCGAAGCTAGGTGAGGTGGAGGGTCATCCATAACTTCAAGGTGAGCTGGAATTCAGTCCCCTAACCTAATGGGAGGATCCCTTAACCCTCTCCCCTTAATCCTCAACCTACTCTATCCCTTTATCCCTATAAATGAAACCCCTCTCTCCATGGAAAGGGGGGGAATCTATAGCACTTATATGCTGGTGGAATTAACCTAGGTGATCCCTATCCATATATTAGGAGGCATACATTTCCTTCGGAGGCATTGGCTTGGATTATTGGAGGAAGATTGCAGCGTTAAGGCTTGTGTTGTAATCGTCACTCTTCTATGTATTTTTCATTCATTTACAGCAATATAATCTCTTTCCATAAATATATGTGTATTGATCATATTTAGAGTTTACTTCCTTAATTGTTTACTTAGAACAGCTAGTGTTTAGATATGCTTTTACTGCTCATTTGTCTCTATGTGCTTTGATAGGTTTTACAGCTACGGATCTGACAACCACAAAGCTTGGAGCAACAAATAGGAGAAAGATCTATGAATCTGAAGGTGAGGCATCTAATTACCTTGATCTCTAATTAATCTAGGAAAGTAGTTTTATACCATGTTTCTATTTTTTCTAGATCCGCTTGGACTAGGGATATCATGCTCGCGTCCGCTTGAGTAGATTGTTCGAAAAAAAATCTGGAGACCATACTGGGGAATATAGCATAGCTTTGATTTTAGTTTAGTTTGATTTCTTTGATTTCTTTGATTTCTTAGTGATCCATTTTCTAGCCTCGTAAGCCCCTCCCATCATTGGATTCTGTCATTAAAGAGTTTCTTGGATTCCCTTGATTCTCTTTGGGATCAATATTAGGCCTCTTTCCCTTCTACCTTAGGAGATCAAGCCATTTTGTTGCTTGTTATTCGACAGGTGCACCTAGGCTGAGTCTTCCCTATGCCACTATCTAGTTGGATCACTTTTCCTGAAGACAAACTGCACCAGTGACATACTCTTCCTGTGTACAAGGTGAGCCAGCCTCTATCTGGTGCTCTGGTTCAGTTCCCTAGGGTGCGCCGGCTCCTTAAAGCTTAGGGATCAGCAGGGATTTTCTCAATTTTTTGTTTTTGGTCTGATTTTCTGAGTTCTGTGTGTTGCACCTTACAGTCATAGAACCCCTAGACACAACATACTGTCATTTTCCTCCATTTTTGGGTCTTTTTTAGATTTGGATCCATGTTTGGCCCTTTGAGTCAAAGCTAGTGTTTTGCTTGCATTTTTAAGCGAAATGGGGTGCCATGAATCATGTATCCTATAGTCGTTGTGACCCGTATTAAGGTTTTGAGATAATTTTTGGTTTGGTGTGATTGGCTTGTTTTAAAGACTTGAAAAGCGTGGGATATCCTTGTCTTTTTTAGACACTTTTTCTTGGGTTGTGCATCTTGTTTACTTTACACGTTGAGCTATACAGTGATTCTTTGGAAAGATTGATTCCTTGTCTCCATTTTAGTCCAAAGAAAAATTTATTTGTGTCTCTCTTTTGCTATATTCATGAAATTGGAATACATAAATATTCTTCTTATTTTAATTTGATCATTTGACATTCTTGGTCTCACACTCATAAGAAGAAGAAATGCTTGTTTCATATTGGTGTGCATTTGAGTTAGATAAGATTATTAAGTGCTTTTCTTTGTCTTTCAATTGATTAGAAACGTTTGTGGAATCCTTCTTTCTGTAGCTTAGATGTGTCTTTTTCAAGTGTAAAAAGATAGGAAATGGATTAGAATTATAGCATTTGGTGTTCATAAAAAGATCTCTTTTACCGCTTTAGGATAGTTTTGGGTGCATCTCTTACTTCTTTCTATCATTTTCGAAAAAGATTTAAAATTGCATTTGCATAGGGTAGTGCATTTGGGAAGAAAACTATATCTCTCTCTCCTTCTTAAGTAGGATTTCATAGAAATGAAGACTTGCATTTTCATATAGATCAGATTTGCATCTTGTTTAAATTCCAAGCCATCACTTCATGTGATCTGGGTCGTGTCCAGGAAGCACGAGGGGGACAATAGTTCAACGAATGAGTTGGCTATGTTATGGCGGAAGCTTAATAAACAAAATGAGCAAAAGCAGGATTACGCAATACAGATAACACAAATACGTACAGACAATATGCAGGAATGCGAACTGTTCTAGATTAATCAAGATAAGATGTATGTTACAATAGTTTACATGCTTATAAAGAAGTCTGAGATGCTTGGGTTCCTTCCCGTTACGTTTAGTTACAAAGAAGAAGTCAGAACGGTTTTCAACAGTTCAACCGTTACAGTCGAAGTCGAGACTCGTCGGAGTTGTGTCGAAATCAGAACCTGTCAAAGTCATGTCGAGTCGAAACTTGTCTAAGTTGTATCAACATCGATGACTTGCTAACTATGATGTGGATCAGACCTCTTTCCTTAAGAAACAATAGACCCCATTGTTTTCTCATGAAGGTCAGGAAACTTGTCGGTCAATTAAGTAACAGAGTACAACTTTCCTTGAGATGGAATCTGGCCTGCCTTGGCAACCTGAAACAAGGGAATTGTGTTCGTCCTTGTATGGCGTACTCGTCGTCCCACAATAGTGTCACAAGGAAGAGGCTCTTGAACATCTGGATGGATGTCTTCAGGTTCTATTGTCTGTAAGTCGTTTTGTTCCAACAAGGGTGCATGGTATGGTTGAAGTAGATCCACATTGAATAATGGATGCAGACCCAGGCATGCAGGAATGTCGAGCTGGAAAGCGTTTTCTCCTATCTGTCAAAGAATACTGTATGGACCATATTGCAAAGGCTTGAGCTTCTTGAATGGGCCTGTGAAGCGCTCCTTCTTTAGATGTAGCCATACCTTATCCCCAATTTGGAATGTATGAGGAATACGATGCTTGTCATGTCGGGCCTTAGATTTCTTATTTTCTCTCTGCAACATATCATGTGCTTTCTTTTGGATGTCGCAAATCTATTCTCGAAACTTGACTGCTTATCAACTTCTCACTGGTTGTAGTCTATGTCGAAATTTGGCTGTGTCAAGGAGCTGATCAAGTTGATAGGCGCTGAGGGTTGAAATCCATAACAGATCTCAAATGGACTCTTTCCTGTAGAGTTGTGCTGAGCACAATTGTAGCTGTGTTGAATGTATGGAAGACTATCACCACATGTGCATCGATGCTTGTGATTGTACATGTGAAGCAGTTGTACTACAAGGCGATTTACAACTTCCATCTATTTGTCAGTCTGAGGATGGAAAGCTGTCGACAATGAGAGTCGTGTGTCCAACTGTTTCTAAAGAGTCTTCCAAAATATGCTGACGAATATGGAATCTCAGTCGGAAATGATGGTTGTGGATAAACCAAAGTGTTTCCAAACATGTGTAAATAGAGTTGAGTAGTCTGTTGCGCTATCATGGTCATCTTACATGGTATGAGAATTTCCATCTTGGAAAATCGGTCGACTACTGCTATTATCACGTCATGCTAATGTTTGGTAGTAGGATAACCCATCAAGTAGTCCATAGAAATAGATTCCCATGGTCGACTAGGAACTGGCAAAGGTGTGTACAATCCCTGTCGTTGATTAGGTGGATTAGAAATGGTGCAACCCACGCATGATCGAATGTACTTGTTGACATCGGATTTAAGTGTAGGCCAAAAGAAATACTTTTGTAGAATAGCAAGTGTCTCTTCTACTCTAAAGTGTCCTGCATTCTTGTTGTAGTGCGCGTACCAAATGAGTTGTTGTCGGTGCTCACCGGTCGGTACACAAAGTTGTCAAAGCTTGTATAGCAAGGTGTCTTTTAGGAAGTAGTCGGAGTCTGAGGTCGACGACTTGTTAGTCTGTAACTGTCGATAGACTGCTGAGAAGTCGTTGTCATCCTCGTACAATTGTGACCAAGTGGTCGTGTCATATCCTTGCATACTCATCACTGTCAAAACGAGAGTAATGGGTGGTTGACTGAGGCAATCGGCGGTGCCGTTAGCTTTTCCTTTTCGATACTTAATCCACTTGAGTTGTCAGTTTGTCTGTAATTTTGATTGTATCGGAGTGAACTGTAGAGGCTTGTGATCAGTGAGAATGATCATTTCCTTGCCAAGGATGTAATGACTCCATTGCTTGAGAGCTTGCACAATGGCGTACAGTTCTTTTTCCTATGCCAAGTATCTTCTAATTGTTTTGTTAAAAGTCTCGGAATGAAAAGCGACTGGGTGACCAGACTAAGTGATCATTGTGCCTAAGGCATAGTCCGATGCGTCCATCTCAATCTTAAAGGGCCGATGCAAATCAGGTAACACAAGTATTGGTGCAGTGCAGAGCTTGTGTTTGAGCTTCTCAAAAGATGCTTGTTGTCTTGTTGTCCACTGGAAAATAGTTTTCTCATTTCCCTTCATCAACTGATTCAAGGGTCAGGCTATGTGACTAAAGTCGAGTATGAATCGTCGATAGAAATTTGCCAAACCAAGAAAACTTCTTAGTTCTTGAATGCTTCTATGAATGGGCCAATATTTGAGGATTTGTAGTTTTTTTGGATCGACGTGAATGCCTGCAGAGTCAATTACATACCCCAAATATTTGATGCTGGTCATCGCAAAAGAGCACTTGTCCATGTTCAAATAGAGTTGATGTTGCTGGAGAGTGTCAAGGACTTGTCAAAGATGTATGACATGTTCTTCCCGTGATCGACTGAAAATCAATATATCGTCAAGATAAACAATAACCCATTTGTCGATGAAATGTCGAAGAAGGTTATCCATATGTAGCATGAAGATCGCAGGTGCATTGGTTAAGCTGAAAGGCATGACTAGCCATTCAAACAATCCTTCCTTGGTCTTGAAAGCATTTTTCCACACATCTAAGGGATTGATTGGAATCTGATGGTATCCTGACTTGAGTTCGAGCTTAGTAAAGAATTTAGCACCTTTCAAACAGTCGATGGGCTCGTCTATCCGCGGCAAAGGGTAGCTATTCTTTACCAAAATTTTGTTGAGAGCTCTATAGTCGATGCACATGCGCCAAGTCCCGTCTTTCTTTGGAACTAGGACGACTGGACTTCCATAAGGAGAGGAGATGGGACGGATATGACTTTGTCGATTAATTCTTGGATCTGTATGCGAATCTCTTCATTTTCGAGAATGGATCTTCTGTAAACAGATGCATTAGACAAAGAAGAACTAGGAACAAGTTCAATGGAGTGTTTTACCTGACAATGTTGAGGTACTCCATCTGGAGCTTGAAAGAGGTTATGGTACTCATCGAGAATATGATCGACTTGCTACTTCTGTCGATAACTGAATTGGTCAGTGACTTGACTCGTTGTTGCAGTCTTCTTAGAATGTTGTGTCTTGATCATGATTAATGTGCACTTATGAGCATGATTGATGAGCTTCTTTGTATGTTTAGTAGATATCAGTGCAACCGTCGGTGTAGGTTGACACTCTGGTATGCTGAACCATCGATTTCGGATTCTAACAATCACCTACTGAGGTTGTGACTGATAACTTCCATGTCTATCCCAGAGGTAAGGTTTCCCAAATAGGGCGTCGACTGCAAAGAGTGGTGCCACGTCGCACAGTACTTCATCTTCAAAATATTTTATGAAGTAGGCGATTTTGCATTGTCGAGTGATCCATAGTTCTTGCCCATCCTTCATCCAACCGATGTTGTAAGGCTGAGGATGCGGAGTGGTAACATGACTTAGTTTCTTCACAAGTTCTTCAGAAACAAAGTTTTTCTGGCTCCCGTTGTCCACAATCATATGTAATGGGCTTCTCTGGACCCATATCCATGTATGGAACAGGCGCTCTTGTTCCTCCTCATCGACGATAGTTGAGGCTGCTGGAGTGGTCGAGTTCAAAAGGATCATTACGTCTGGATCAGATTCTTCCACCGTCTTGTCGAACGCGTTGGAGGTCGACACTTTTGTCAAAAATGTCTTCCGAGCTTTGCATTCATATGTATCATGCCAAGATGACTGGTGGTAATCGCACCATATTCTGGTCAGCAGTTGTTTTCTATGCTCCCTCTTGAGTAAAGGCTTCTTTATGTGGTCTAGCTTTGTCGGTTTCGGCTGAGAAGATTTCGACTTGTCGAAGTCGACTGGTGCCTTCTTGTCGAGTGGTCGTCCTAATGTCAACTTTGTCGCTAAACATGATTTTCCTTTCTGCTTGGTTTCCAGTTTGTTGGCGTAGTGGAAAGCATGCTCAAGTGTATTGATAGTCAAAAATTCCATCTCCTACTAGATGTACTGGGAAAATCCGTTGATGTACTTCAGAACAAGCAATTTCTCTTCTTCTTGGACACCAAGTCTTTCCATGAGTCTATAGAACTCGTTGGTGTAACTTTTTACTGATTGGTCTTTCCATTTCCTTAACTGCTTCCACTTCTTATACTGCTACTCAAGGTATTTCGGCGGGTAAAATTCCTTCTAGATGTGTTCAACGAATTTATCCCATGTGTCAATGGGTTCTCTGCTTTTCTCCATCTTTGTTGAGAGGTTCTCCCACCAACAGTGCATGGAGGTTGACATCTTTAAGGACACAATCATGACATTTTCAGCTTCGGAGAGTTGATTTACAGCGTAATAGGATTCTAATTGTTGCACCCAATTGTAAACGGGTTCCACGTCAATCTTACCTTCAAGATTCAATATGTCCAAATTCATTTGCACTTTGAAGGGGCTGATTTTATCGGAGTGAGTTCTCGTCGAGTATCTTTTGGATGTCGAAGTGAATTGTAAGAGAATATCGTTGAACTGGGTGAACATTTCAGTCCGTTGTCGAGCCATATCTTGCTCAATAAGTTGTGCTATCTCGTCAGCTGCATGTCTATCGTTTGTTTCTTCTGTCATTTCTGGAGTTAGCATCTGCTTGGATTGCTGAAATTACGAGCGAGTTTGAACCGGCATAAGTTAGGTAACTTCGAGAGAAGTGTATATGCAGAACTTAAGCATGAAAAAAACTGAGTGCTCTGATACCAATGATCCGAGTCGTGTCCAGGAAGCACAAGGGGGACAACAATTCGACGAGTGAGTCGGCTCTGTTATGGTGGAAGCTTAATAAACAAAATGAGCAAAAGTAGGATTACGCAATACATATAACACAAATATGTACAGACAATATGCAGGAATGCGAATTGTTCTAGATTGATCAAGATAAGATGTATGTTACAATAGTTTACATGCTTATAAAGAAGTCTGAGACGCTTGGGTTCCTGCCCGTTACGTTCACTTACAAAGAAGAATTAGAATGGTTTTCAACAGTTCAACCATTACAGTCAACTGGAAGACAGAGAGACAGTCTGTCAAATTTCGATAGTTGCTGGTCACATGTCGACGCTGCATGTCGATGTCATGAATTGTGAGGTTGTTGAACATGTCGAAGGTGCGGAATGTGTCGCAGTATGTCGAAGTCGACACTCATTGGATTTGTGTCAAAATAGGAACCTGTCGAAGTCATGTCGAGTCGAAACTTGTCGAAGTTGTATCAACAGTGATGACTTGCCAACTATGATGCAGATCATAATGGATTCACTTAACCACACAAGATAAAATTAACACTAGCTTAGGTTAAAAACTTTTAGCAACTTGTGTGTTAGGTTAGTGACGTGTTCCGACATGGTTAAATGTGGCAGCTGTCGTTATCTTCCTGCACTACATTTCGGGGGCCTGCAGTTCTTCCAGTACCAACCGGTATATCGAAGCCTCTTTCACGTACCCTTGGGTATATCGAAAGGCACTTCACGTACTTGGTAGTATATCGGAAGTCTCTTGTCGTACGGTTATGCATTAGACAACACCACTACGGATTTGGCGCTCCCACATACCTTAAGTATATCAGGAGACCCCATTAGAATTCTTGGAACCATCCGAGCGAACCTTTTGACCGTCTTGTTGTCGCAATATATTGAGAAAAACACGCAAGGATATTACTATGCACGTACTGTTAGGTAGTCGGGTTATACAACCAAGGGTATGGTCCTGATCCTCCTTGGTTAGTGCTCTAAAAAATTGGGCCGAGTATAACTGTTGGACCCTACAGTATATCGTGAATTGTGACAGCTTGACACACCCGTGAGGATCTAGCTTTTACATCCCTCCTATTCACAATTTTCTTGTTTCTTTTAGTTTGAGTAGCGTTTCTTGTGCATGATAATTAGAAGGAATTAGAGAGTTTAGATATGGCAACCTCTTATGGTATTACCAATCAAGAGGATCCTTTTCAAGGGGTACCTTTTGTCTTTCCTCCAGTTGGAGATATTGGTCCTCCCTTTATTTCCACTTTAAATATTCCTGGATTAACCATTGGATTACCAGTATGGTTATTCAATCCGGTGATTCCGATTTTACCCAATTTTTCAAATTTTAACTCTCCACCACAAGAGTGTCAATCCCAAACTGCTCCTTCCCCTTCTTTGGATGCTTCTTCTTCCATTTCTTCTTCCTCTCTTGATCAAAGCAGTAGTGTTAGTAATCAAGAGAATAAGAAGAAGAAGAAAAGGAATATAAAGAAGAAGAAAGATAAGAAAGAGACCAAGCATCAACCATCTGCCTCCAATGGCACTCATCCTATTCGAACACCTCATAGACCCAATTTCCCTTGCAAGCTTTGCAAGGGTGATCACCTTCTCAAGGATTGTCCCGGTATTTACAAAGTGTTAGAAGAGTGGTCTAAAGCCTCCAAACCACCTATATCATCAGCCTTTGGACATCATACTAATGATACCCCATCAACTAGTGACCCTATGGTTAAGGGTCTAAAAGGTAAAGTCAAGAATCCTTGTTTGTTATGCAAGGGAATGCACCTTACTTACCTTTGTCCACACATGGATGAAGCTTCACAATTGTTGGAAGACATTACTATATCTCATAAACACTTTCCGATTGAATATCGTAAGTTGTCCCTTGACCCCCATTGGTTGATGAAGTGGCCGATCCAGCCCCATCCTCGGTCGATCCCACTCTTTCTTCAAAGAGTGAATTTGAAATGGTCAAGTAGATATCACATCCGCTCGATCCCACTCTTTCATTGGAGAATGCCCAGACTGAAGTAGTCACCATGATAAAATATTCATCTCATCCTAGTCTTCCAGTTGAGAGTGAATTAGAAATCGTTGATGTTTTTCTGGTCAGTTCAGAAAGTTCTAGGCAAGGGGGAATCCCGTCCAGTTCCACATGGCCCCCTCCAAGTACTGAGGTCATTTCCTTTGATTGGAATATCCTAGCATAATCCCATCTTCCTTCAAATGTTCCTTTCCGGATATCTGTAGGAGTTGTCGATAATGAAATATTTCGCACTATAGTTGACGAGGGAGCTTCTGTTAGTATTTTATCCTCAATTTCTTGGAAAGCTATAGGTTATCCTCAGCTTGTGCCAGTTACTGACCAGATATTGGATTTTAATAGAAGGCCTACTAGACCTTTATGGATCCTTCCTCAATTACCTATCACCTTAGGATGGAAAACTATTTGTATTGATGTTATGGTATTCCAAGGTCCCTTAGATTTTAATCTGCTCCTTGGACGCGATTATGTCTATGCTGTGAAAGATGTAGTGTCCTCACTTGTTCGAGTGATTTATTTTCCTCATCATGGGAATATGGTTACCATTGATCAACTTTCCTTTGTGACACCCACTCATTGCATGACTCCTAGTCATCATACTTCCCTGAATGTTCCACGTGTTTTAGTGGTTTCTTCCCCCTAGGGATGGGGGGCACATCTCCAACCTCTAGACATCATGCTAGAATTATTCCCCTAGCTTCTTAGGTTGGGGGGAACACTACCAACCTCTGGACATCATGTTGGGTAGGAAGAAATCCCAAGCATAGTTTACCTTTGGTTTCAAGCTTGTGTAAAAATGAAACCAATCCCAAGCATAGCTTCCCTTTGGTTTCGAGCTTGTGTAAAAATGAAACCGTTCAAGAGCATAGTTCCCTTTCTGTGTCGAGCTCTTTAAAAAATGAAACAGTTCATACGAGCATAGTTCCTTTTCTGTGTCAAGCTCGTTAAAAAATGAAACAGGCTATCATGATCATAGTTTCTTTCTATTTTAAGCTCGTTAAAAAATAAAATGGTTCCCTTCAAGCATAGTTATTGTCTATTTCAAGCTTGTGTAAAAATGAAATAGATCTTCCTCCCATTGAATTGAGTCTCCCACTAGATTTAGGACTTGAACCTTCATTTCATCTACATATGTCACTTGATCCGCGTTCTTCTTACCCCCCTGGTGAACATATTCATATTAGTAGCCAATAGTAGTCAGACGAAACGAAGCTTGGGGGGCATGTTAAGCCGTTAGAATCTACCAACCTCTGGATATCATGTTGGGAAGGAAACCGTCAATGGGCCTTAACCAGAGCATAGTTCATTTTATGTTCCAAGCTCGCTAAAAAAATGAAACAGTAACCCATAAGCATGGTTCTTTTCCTATGTCAATATCGTTAAAAATGAAAGGGATGATCACAAGCATAGTTTTATTCATGTGTCAAGCTCGTTAAAAAATGAAACGGATCCCCTCCCCTTGAGTTGAGTCTTTCAACAGATTTAATATCTGAACCTTCATTTCATTCCCCTATGCTATTTAATCATATGTTTTCATCCTCCCATGGTGAACATATTCCTATTAATAACCATGAGTTTGATTGGATGAAGAAAAAGAGTAGACGAATGAAATGAAGCTTGGGGGGGCATGTCTTCAACCTCTGGACGTTATGTTGAATTCAACTTGATCGCCTCTCCACACCATGTTGGAGTTAATTCACTTACTTCTAGCAATCATGCTGGGGGCATGTACCAACCTTTGGATATCATGATGGAAAAAATCCATCGATGGGAATACTTTTCAAGCATACTTTCTTTTGGGTTTTTGAGTTCACTAAACCATGAAAATAATGCAAAGCATAGTTCATTTTTTGTTACAAACTCGTTAAAAAAGGAAGCAGACATCATGAGCATTCTTTTCACCTGTCTTCGAGCTCATTAAAAACAGTAAGATGGTGTTGAACTTACTTTTCATTTTTTTCATGCTCTGGTTCCAACATGAAAAGTGGTTTGAGCTTACTTTTTACTTTTTCATGCTCTGGTTCAAACATGAAAAATATTCTGAGTGCTTTTGATACCATTTTCGTGCTCATTAAAAATTGAGTAAAAAGGTGTGTCTAACGAGTATAAGTTTATCTCTTTATCCGGCCTCACTAGACTATTTACAGAAAAGGAGTTGTGTCGATTTTACTTTTTCCTTTTTCGTACTCGGTCATCAACCATGAAAAAGTTGTCCATGGAGTCCTCTTTAAGCTCTTTTCAGACTCCCTAAATAGGAAAAGATTGCCAAGTGAACTTGATTCTTTCATGCTTGTAAAAGTATTTGAATGGTCGTTCTTCTAGTGATAGTTTACCCCTTTTTTCAGACCAGGAGGTACTATTTACGAAAAAGGAACACACCAGCTGATCATGACTCGAAGAGTTCTCTCTTGCGTTGTTTTACCCTTTTCCAGGCAAAGAGACTAACTTTACGAAAAAGGAACTTTGGAGTCTTCTTTAGTTCTTTTCAGACTCTCTAAACATGAAATGACACTGAGTTTAAATTCTTTGGACTCATTATGTAACATTGAAGGGCACGTCATGGGATGAACCCCTCCTATCCTAGGTTCGTAAAATGTTTGGGATTGGACTCGTCCTAAGGATGAGCTATGCCAAGCATCTGTTTACCCTCCTCAAGCTCGTTAAAAAACAAAAGAGGCACTCATCAATCATGATGGGGAAAAGGAAATATTTTTTGTTACACTATAATTTACGGCAATACATAGTTACCCTTGAACATGGCACTCATTTTCCTTTGCATTCAGTACTTGGGTAATCCATTTGTCCTCGAGTCCTGCTGATTCCATGAGTCATGTCACTCATTTGGTTCATCCAAAGAATGTTTCCATCATCAGTTGCATTGGGGGTTAGTATCATTCTTGTCATGTCAACATTGCCAAGTCATGCCATGCCCATGTTCAAGAGACGTTTGTTACTCGTCATCTGCAGTCAGTACACCTTCCTTCATGTCGGTCTACCCTAAGTTAGTCTTGCACATTACTCTACCATCCGATCTACTCCAAACATCTGTTATCCAGTTTCGTGTCGATGATGGGGGATTCACCATTGTTAACACCTAAAAAGTGCTCACTAGCTTATTCCCTTATTCACATGACCCATTTGCCCACTTTTTCACCATTTGAGCCTCTAAATCCACCAAAAGACCTTAATACACCCCTTTTCCCACTCAAAATGATTATTTTTCCTCAAAAAGCATAAAAAAAAACCCTCAAAAAGGGTCCAAAATTCCCAAAAATATTAAAAAGGGAATAAAAATATTCAAAATATTCAAAAAAGGAAAAATGAGGGAAAAGGTACATAAACCATGTTGGTCAATACCATTGGTTTCCACAAAACCATAATGGTATTCCCCACCACCAAAAACTATAAAAAGGTGGTAGGCGCTCCTCACTTTAGATCCATCCATCATCCTATCCTCATGCTGCCAAAATCTCCCATGAGTTTTTGGCCATTGTAGCTACCTTGAAGAAGGGACCCTTTGGAGTTTGGAGCTACTCAACAACCTTCACCATTTGGAGGTATTATTATTGCAAGCACTTGCTTGCCCCCATTTTCAATACAAATTTATTTTTTCTATTTCTTGTTCTTGTTTTCAATTCAAAAATTATTATGATATGCACATGCTAGTTTAGTTTTAGTTTTAGATTTACATTTGTTTTTGCTTTAATATTTGAGACTGCTGCTACTAGTTAGCAGGTGCCCATAGCACTAAGCTTTGTTGCAAAATCAAGCCAACAGTTTTTGGCGACTCCGCTGCTTTCGAATTTTTAGATCTCACTTTTGCTTTAGATCTTAGTTTTTGTTAGTATTAGTTAGTTTAATTCATAGATCTGCCACCCTAGACAGCAGATCCATTGCTTTTCTAGATCTTGGCCCATTTTATTGCCATTAACAGCCCGAAATTTTCAATTTTTGGGTTCATTTTTCGGCGTCCGTGTACGGCTTTCGCCTCGCGGCTTTTTTCCCAACAGTCGCGCGGCTCATCGCGACTGCGCGGCTCTTTTCCACGCGGTTCACCGCGGCTTCGCGGCCAGTTAGCGCGCTACACATCACGGCTTCGCAGACATTTTCCGCGCTGCACATCGCGACTGTGTGACGAAATCCCGTGCTGCACATCACGGCTTCGCGGCTTAAACCCGCGCTACCCATCACGACTGTGCAACTGAAACCAGCGCGGTCCATCGCGGCTATTCTGTCAAAACCCGCGATGCCAATTTTTTCCATTCGGGCAATCCGTTTAAAAAATTAATTTTTTCCTGTGTTTTCTGCCCAACTAGCACATTTTACAGTATTAAAGTTCCTGCACTTTTTACAACTAGAAATCTTTTTACTATTTAGAATGCTCATTTAAAAATGTCTTTTTAAAAATTTTCAGAAATTGAAAGAAGGATTTATTTTGCATTTTATCTAGATAAAAAATTTTACTGTTTACTTCCTTGATATTTTTCCCATTGCAAAATTTTAAAAGAAATCCATTTATTTCTTGAAAAAGTCATATTATTTGCTTTCCTATTTCAAAAGATCCTTTGTTTTTTGAATATTTTCTGCAAAGCATTTACTTTTTCAATTTCAGTTTACAATACCACACGTGCACCCACTCAAACACATAATTTAAACTAAGCCTTAAAATTTACCCTAACTTCAACCAACTTTTAACCCCACTTGGGGAGCACTTAAAAGAACTTTGTAGCTAGGTAGTATTGAGGGGATAGGTGTTCCAATAACACCCCTCAGTTATTACATTTGAGACATAGTTGTTGTCCATTAGGGAACCAAAATCTCCTACTATTTTTTGGCACGGTCATAACCAGTTTATCGGAAGGCCTCTCCCCTAGGAGGGTTGAAGTCGCGAGGATGGTTCTGGAAGCCTGAGTGGAATACCGAAATCCATTCAGTAACCAAAGGCTACCATTCGTAGTTCTCGGGATATCCCTGTATGGGGGTATTGCAGTAAAATGACCAAACGGCAGAATTACCTTTTCTGGACGTGTCATGAACGGAGTATCCTAGTTGCCATTCTTTAAGATTGATTACCCGGTGTCCCTCCCGGTAGGGGGATATCTAGTCGTTGATTCAACACTCAATATTGTCTGACTTGGATTTCATCACCTTGCAGAGAATATCGTTTATTGATTCACAATACTTTTAGTTAGGTGTTTGCATGATACAATCCACCTTTGGTCTAGTAGCACCTCTTTTTTCTAGAAGTTGTTTGCCTGTTGGTATTCTGACCATTTTTGTTGCATCCCTCCACTTATTATAGCACAGCTGCTATAATAAGTGCTTTTTGAGGTTGATTTTTTGGCCTGAGAAGCCTTTATTTTCACTCCCCTTCTTGCACCCTTGGTTGCATTAGGGTTTTGAGTTTTTTATACATTACCATCTTACACAGAATATTTTTACACAAAAACTTATTTCTCACCATTGAGAATTTTAGACGCTCTCATCGTCTTCAGGGCGAACTCCCAGAGTTCAGTCTACTTGGATCTCCATGTCACCGAGGTTGAGCCTTATCCCTTGACTCGACACATCATCGGTCAAACATATAGTCATCCGATTCTGACACGCCTCACTTCACATATGATTCTGAGGCAGAATCCGAAAACCCTACCGAGTTATTACCAACCAACCTCATGGCTGGAACACAATTCGACCCACTTTTTACCAGTACCATAGGAGATACATCCACAGACCCTTCTACTGCGGTGCCATCCATGGAAACAACCACCCCCCTAGGTATGCCTTATATAGGGGACACTCCACCTTTAGGAATGCCCAACACAGGACTACCTCCTATTTTGGGTATGCCCAACATAGGGGTCACACCCCCTCTCACTACCACAACCCATATCCCAGGAATCCCCACTACTATTCCTAACCCCGGTGTAACCCATGTTGCACTTGGAAATGTTGGGCCATACCATACCACAACTGTTGGAGGACACATACCTTCAATACCTAGCATACCCTTGTTAAATTTAAACCAAATAGACTAGCAAGATCACTGAAAGAAGCATAATCACAAGATAGACACAATATTTACCCTGGGAAACCCTCATGGGGTAGAAAACCCAGCAAAGCTTTCCTCAATAAGATGATTAACCAAAATACAAGATGTGCTCCCTCCTTCTATTCCTCCTTAGCAGATCTCCCAGACAAGTGCACCTCTTTTCACAAGTGAGTGAGTGATCTAATGAGGAGTTCACCTCCTCTATTTATAGACACTCCTGACCACCAAAAATACCTAATGGGGCCGACCTCTCTTGGAGAAGTCTAATAACCCCTAAAACCTAACTTCAGGGCCGACCCCCACATGGTGGGTCTAACAACCCTAGTTATCACAATTCCTCGGAGGAATAAACATCTCCGGATACATAATAAAATTACATCGGAGGGATGGAACATCTCCGGAATAAATAATGTACAAATATAATACCGTGCATTTAGGACCTACATCCAAGGATGACTTAATCCTCAACCGTGCATTTAGGACCTACGTCCAAGGATGAATTAATCCCTCACCGTCCACCAAGGACTTCATTCTCGAAGACTTTCGTCTACGGCTCTTCTTTAGGAACGAAGTCCAGGAATGATCCAATCCCTTCACATGTTCACCAAGAACTTCATTTTCGAAGACATACGTCTATGGCTCTTCTTTAGGACTGAAGTCCAGGAATGATCCAATCCCTTCACATGTTCACCAAGAACTTTATTTTCGAAGACATACGTCTACGGCTCTTCTTTAGGACTGAAGTCCAGGAATGATTCAATCCCTTCACAACATGTATAACAAAACATGTATCCTCATCATCAAAACATGTATAACCACAACATGTATCATCATCATCAAGACATGTATAACCACAACATGTATCATCATCATCAAAACATGTATAACCACAACATGTATCATTATCATCAAAACATGTATAACCACAACATGTATCATCATCATCAAAACATGTATAACCACAACATGTATCATCATCATCAAAACATGTATAACCACAGCATGTATCATCATCAAAACATGTATAACCACAACATGTAAAATCATGTATACATCTATCATCAAAAGCATGTATACATCTAATCATCAAAAGCATGTATATCTAATCATCAAAAGCATGTATACATCTATCATCAAAAGCATGTATACATCTACTGTCAAAAGAAAGAATATAAGAGTCCTACATCTAAATAATTCTAGGTAAATAAGTGCAGTAAATAGGTAACCTCATCATTGATGAGATAGACTTGTTTGTCAGATACTGTGCTACTCCCCCTTTCGAGGAGGGTCCTTCTGAACTACACCAAGCTTGTCTCGGAAATGTTCAAACTTCACTCGAGACAGAGGTTTGGTCAGGATATCAACAACTTGATCCTCAGTGCTTATATACTCTAGCTTGATAGCTCCTTTCTGCACCATATCTCGTATATAAAAGTATCGGATCTCTATGTGCTTTGACTTATCGTGAAATACAGGATTTTCAGTCATCTTGATGCAGCTTTGATTATCACACATAATCACAGTGGGGTCCATTTCTAAGTGAAACACTCCAGATAAAAGTTTCCGAAGCCATACTGCTTCACAGCTAGCAGAGCAGGCAGCTATATATTCAGCTTCAGCAGTACTGAGGGCCACACTCGATTGTTTCTTGCTGAACCATGAGATCATGGCAGATCCAAGACCATAACATCCACCTAAAGTACTTTTTCTATCTGAGACACTACCTGCCCAATCAGAATCTGAGTAACCATGTAGTCTGAGTTCATGACCTCCAAGATAAAATAGGCCAAAATCTATTGTACCTTTTAGGTACCTCATTATATGCTTTGCAACTATTAAGTGAACCTTTCTAGGTTCTACTAGATACTGACTTAGGGTATTTACAGCAAAGCATATATCAGGCCTAGTATTGGTTAAGTACATTAATGATCCAATGATTTGTCTATATAGAGTTATGTCCACTAATTCTCATGAATCATTAACTAATAACTTTAAGTTGGAGTCCATGGGAGTGGCCATGGCTTTACACTCCAACATATCAAATCTTTTGAGAATCTCCACAGTATACTTACCTTGATTTAGAAAGATTCCTTTTGGTTCTTGCCATACTTCTAAGCCTAAGAAGTAATGCATTAATCCGAGATCTTTCATCTCGAATTCTGAAGAAAGCTTCTTCTTGCTTTCAATAATTTGTTTCTCATCTCCAGTTAGGAATAGATCATCTACGTATAACAGCAATATAACTGGTTCATCATCCATCACTTTGAGATAAAGATTTGGGTCAGCTTTACTTTTGGTAAAGCCCATGCTAGTTAAGAAATTGTCAATTCTTCTGTACCAAGCCCTGGGAGCTTGTTTCAACCCATATAATGCCTTCTTCAATTTGCATACATGAGTTCTTCCATCATTAACCTCAAACCCTTGAGGTTTCTCTATGTATACTTCTTCTTCAATTACACCATTGAGAAAAGTTGTCTTAACATCCATTTGGTGTAATTTCCACTTCATCATGGATGCAAGTGCCATGATAGTTCTAATTGAAGTATACCTAGAAACTGGTGCAAATGTTTCTTCATAGTCAATTCCCTCGTTCTGAGAGAATCCTCTAGCTACAAATCTTGCTTTGTATTTTTCAATGCTTCCATCCGCGGCATGTTTTATTTTGAAAATCCATTTGGAAGAAACCACACTTTTATCTTTCGGTTTGGGAACTATATCCCAAACATCATTTTTCATCATTGACTGATATTCTTCTGTCATTGCTTCTACCCATTCTTTCTTCTGAGATGCCTCTTCATAACTAGTAGGTAGTTGATCCACAAGATCACACATCAAGGCCATATAGTTGGACACTAGTTTTGGTTTCTTTCTTTCTCTATTGGAGCCTTCAGGAGCTCCATATCTTTCAGCCCCTTGAATAATATCTCTAGCCCATGCTGGCCTTCTTTTCTTGGATAAGTCTGTAATAGGAGGCTCTTGTGGTTCCAAAATGTCATGATCCTCTGGAGAATCATCTTCAGGCATGGGTACAGCCTCTGTGATTCTGGGAGAAGTATCTTCTTCATAGATTTCATCAAGTTGGCACTTCTTGGATTTCTTGAGAGCTGCTTCTTCATCAAATGTTACATCTCTACTTATTTCTATGTGATGAAAGCCTAGAATGTAAATTCTGAAGGCTTTGGATGATTCACAATAACCAACAAATATTCCCTTCTTACCAGAAGGGTCCAACTTGGTTCTCTTTTCTTTTGGAATGTGGATGTACACAGGACACCCAAATATTTTAAGATGACTTACCTCAGGCTTCTTACCTGTAAACACTTCTTCTGGAGTTTTGAACTCAAGAGCACTATGAGATAATCTATTTTGCACATATACTATTGTCTTGGCTGCTTCAGCCCATAGATACATGGGAAGATCTTGATCATGTATCATGGTCTTCACAGCTTCCATGATTGTTCTATTTTTCCTTTCAGCCACCCCATTTTGTTGGGGATTATAAGGAGTAGTTAGTTCCCTTTTAATTCCAGCTTCTTTACAAAAGTCCTCAAATTCCTTTGAGGTAAATTTGTTGATGTATATGTAACTTCGGAATGTATTTCATCTGTGTATTATATATATATTTATTGTACCCTTATAAGAGATGTGTTATTCCTCTATAAGGAAGTGTCGTCATGTGGATTGACAAGTGTCGCAAGTGTGTGTACTTGCCGATGGGTTATTAGACCACCTTATGGGGTCGGCCCTAATTAATATATAATATAATGTGGATGTATCCAAGTAGACAAGTCGGCCCCAGTAGGTCACTGGGAAAAAAGGTGAGTATAAATAGAGATAGGAGATCTCTATTTTACTCACTCGGAAAAGTAACTATCTCTCTCTCTGAAAAGTGGCGCACTAGTGAGGAGCAGGAGGATCATCTGCTAGGAGACTATCTCAGTGTTATTTGGTTGTATTTTGGTTGAGCCATTGCTCTCTCTATCTCTGAGGAAGTTGTGGGGTTTTTCACCTTAGGGTTTTCCCCACGGAAACTCTGTGTCTCTTGTGTCTATGCTTTTGATTCTTGTGATGCTTGTGATGCTTGTCATATTATGATTGTCATGCATTGATATACTGTAGATGTTATTCTCTCAGCAAAGATCCTATAGTATTGTAATTTAATACTAAAAATTTAACAAAATTCTCCGCCATTATCTGTTCTGAGAATCTTGATTCTCTTCTCTGATAGATTTTCTATTAGAGCCTTGAACTCTTTAAATTTTCCAAAGACTTCATTCTTACCTTTCAGGAAGTATATCCAAGTTTTCCTTGAATGGTCATCAATGAATGAAAGATAGTATTCAAACCCACTTAGAGAAGTGGTGGGCATTGGTCCACATACATCCGAGTGTATTAGTTCTAAAATGTTCTTAGTCTTTGTTTCACTCTTTGGAAAGGAGTTCTTGATATTTTTCCCTTTCTTACACCCTTTACATGAGCCATCATGATCAGCTTTCAAATATGGTAATCCTATGACTACCTTGCTTACATAGGGTAAGGCTTTAAAGTTGATGTGAGCTAATCTTCTGTGCCATAGCTCACTGGGGCTAGAGATCTCATGTGCAAGGGCAGCTTCTGGATGGCCCTTGAGTTTATAGAGACCTCCTTCTCCTTCACCAATAACAACTGCATCTTTAATTGTTTTTCCTTTGGACCACATGAGTACTTGTCCATCTATGAAGGCTACTCTAAAACCTTTCTTATCTAGTGCTGAAATAGAGAGAAGGTTCTTCTTTAAACCTGGTACATATAAGATGTCTTTCATCTTCAAGGGTGTTCCAGAATCTAGCTTATAGCTAGCTTCACCAATTCCTTTGATGGGATATTGGTAGTCATCTCCTAGAGATACTTTCTGTGAAGAAGACTTTTCTTCAATATTTGAGAAGGTCTTCCTTTGACCTGTCATGTGCTTGGAAGCACCACTGTCAATGAGCCATGTATCTTCTCTAGGAGATACAGATCCAGAGAGTGCAGAGAATAGAACATATTCTTCTGGATCTTCTTTCTTCACCTTACATCTTTTCCTTTTAGGTTTTACCTCTACCTCTTCTTCTTCTTCACTATCATTTTATGCCATATGTGCATGATGTCTTTTGTGGAAGAACTTCTTCTTTTGAGAAGGACAAAATCTGGAGATGTGTCCTAATTTATGACAATTCTAGCATTCTACTGTGGAAAGATCTCTTGCTGAATTTGGTCCTCTTCTCTTGTTAGATCTAGAGAAGTGTTGAGATCCTTTGTGGTCAACTCTCTTGAGATGACTCATTCTTCTTCTTTTGGTATGAGTGGCCAAAGCTTGGTCATCCTCTTTGAGAAGAGCTTCTCTGTTTGCAACCCTAGCTTCTTCTTGAACACAATCCTCCCATACTATATCAAACTTCATGCTCTCTTTCCTGGCACACATGGTTTGTATAAATGACTCCCAAGATCTAGTGAGACCATTGAGAGCAGTCATCACAAGTTCATCCTCATCAAGGGTATCACCAATTGCATCTAGTTGTTCCTTGATTTGTGAAACCCTTGAGAAGTAGTCTTGAATGGATTCTCCTTTGTGCATCTTGGTGCTCTTCAATTGAGTCCTCAGGTTCATCTTCCTATTGATGTTCTTTCCTTCATACATTCTTCCTAGGGCATCATACATTTCCTTTGGAGTCTTCTTGGAGGCCACTTGAAGAATCAAGTGGTCTTTAATGGAATCAGCTATGATTCTCTTTGCCCTAATCAAATCCTTCCTATGCTTTTCTTTGGCTTCATCTCCTTCTGGTTCTGCAACTTCTTCCTTGATATACTAAGCAAGATCATTCTCCTCAAGAATGAGACCAATTCTGTATTTCCATGCCCAGAAATTTTCTATACCTTCTAGCTTGTCTTCAAGCTTAGTGTTTGGAGCCATCTTCTCTTGGGGGAGTCCAAGAGACAGAGCAGACTTACCTGAAAAGTTACTTTTCACTTTTCCGGAATCTAGAACAGAATTTTATCGCACTTTTGGTAGAATTAGGGTTTGACTTTCTCGGAGTTCTACTCAACCAAAAAGTTCGATCTATAGCTCAAAAGAATGCTCTTGAGAAGGGCTATCCATCCATGTAATCAGAATTCAAAAATTCCAACTTTTTTCTGAAACCAAAATCTGACGTATCGCACTTTTGGTAGAATTAGGGTTTGGATTTCCCGGAGTTCTACCCAACCAAAAATTTCGATCTAGGGCTTAAAAGAAAGGTATTGAAAAGGGATATCCAGCCATGCAACCAAAATTCAATAATACCAACTTTGGGCTGAAACCCTAACTTCACCGGAGAGAGAGAGAGAGGTATTCTTACCTTGTGAAAGATGTCCTATTCAGTATGGCTCTGATACCATGTTAAATTTAAACCAAATAGACTAGCAAGATCACTGAAAGAAGCATAATCACAAGATAGACACAATATTTACCCTGGGAAACCCTCATGGGGTAGAAAACCCAGCAAAGCTTTCCTCAATAAGATGATTAACCAAAATACAAGATGTGCTCCCTCCTTCTATTCCTCCTTAGCAGATCTCCCAGACAAGTGCGCCTCTTTTCACAAGTGAGTGAGTGATCTAATGAGGAGTTCACCTCCTCTATTTATACACACTCCTGACCACCAAAAATACCTAATGGGGCCGACCTCTCCTGAAGAAGTCTAATAACCCCTAAAACCTAACTTCAGGGCCGACCCCCACATGGTGGGTCTAACAACCCTAGTTATCACAATTCCTCGGAGGAATAAACATCTCCGGATACATAATAAAATTACATCGGAGGGATGGAACATCTCCGGAATAAATAATGTACAAATATAATATTCTTAGAAGTTACAATATTCAACAACCCTTAAGAGCTACTGGACCCCTACATCATACTACCATGACTAGTCATGTCGCAGTCACTACGCCACATCCATCTGCTAGTTTACCATACATGGCGAGTCTGAACTTACCAGACTTAGCCAGGCTAACCAACGATCCTATCAGACACGACCCTGCGTGGCCTCACATGCCCACCAAACTCCCCTCCGACATCCCTAAGTTTGAGGGCAAGGCAGGTGAGGACCCCTAGAACCATATTATGTCCTTCCATCTATGGTGTTCCTCCAACTCCATAGTGGACGACTCTGTCCACCTCCGTCTATTACAGCGCACCTTCACTGGCTCTGCAGCTAAGTGGTATATCGAGCAGCCCCATGGGAACCATGCCACCTTCACCTCCCTTGCCTCGACCTTCCTATAGTTCTTTCAGTTACCTGTCTGCTATGATGCGGGATTCGAGATCCTACTGTCTTGCAGACAGAACACGGCCACCCACATCACTGACCACATTCACGAGTGGCGTCGACGCCGAAGCCTCTGCAAAATCAAGTTAGACGACCGTATCTTCTTAGATTGGTTTCTCAAATCCCTCCTCCCCCTCATTGCCAAGGATGTGGCATCCGAACGAACCCAGTCTTAAGAAGAGGCCATCCTCAAAGCCCAACAGTTTGACCTCATTTATGCCCAGTCGGGTTATCTGTATACCATTATACCAGACGCCCCTCGGGGTGATTCATCCCAACACGATGCGCTGGGGGCATCCCATGCCGCATATGGCATCATTGGTCATATGGCCTCGCATCCCCAACCCTTTTCCATTGCACATCCTAGCCATGGCCCCGACCTTTCGCGGGCTACATCTCAGTCTGGAGCAACCAATTCATATGCTTCCATGGCACATCACCACCATACCCATGGACCCTCATGTCCACCTTAGTGCTTTGGTCATGCACCACCCACATACGCACCCCTAGCCGCACCTCAACCAATGTATTACCCACAGCAAGCTGCAATAGCTAGCCCAACACCTCCAATAGCTCAGGGTTACCAACAACTCCAGTAGGTAACTGGACCACCTCCAGCCCCACCAGCTTATTATGCACCGCAACCTGCTCCCGCACCTACAGCAAACCAAAATCCTCCCACTGCTCAAGGGCAAGTGTACACACAACACAATCATCCCCAGCACCAAAACAACCAACGCAACCAGGGTGGACAACAAAACCGTGGAAGAGGACATAACTGTGGAAACAACCAACAACAACATCAAGGTCCTCCACCTCCCAATCCTCCACAAAATAACAACGCTGCTCCTCCCAACCAGAATCCGGATCGTAATCCCAGGCAGCCCAAAAACAATAACCTCAGAACAAATCATCCTTGTTCTATATGCGGGGTCTTTGGCCATTACACACATGCATTCCCACATTTGAAGCGAGATCGGCAACTTTGGACTGACGATGCCCATCGTCAAGGACAAGCGGCTCCTCAGCCGCCACCCAACCCTCCACCACCTCAACATCAACCTTTGGTGCTGCAAAACCCCTTTCCAACCCAAGGCGTAGTGAACACTCAGCCGTTAGCTCCCCCTCAGGGCAACGTGCCACCACAACAAATCACTTATGCCACTCCTGATCAACCCATGTTCGATTCAGATACTCACCACTTGTTGATGATGTCATCCGCATATGCCAACCTCCAAACCCGCTGAAACCAATATGGCTCCACCCCTGAATCCCCTCCAGCCGACAAGAACACTAACGGTCATCCCACGGATCAGACATTACGTATACCTCCGGATCAACTTGATGGCGCTTCTAAAGCACCTCGCTTCCCACTTTGTCGCATCAACAATAATCCCAATGCTCGTTCTACGTCAAATTACAGCATTGTAGATGACTTAGCCCAGTCTCCTGCAGCCATGTCTGCTTTAGAAGTCTTAAAAAACTGTCCTTCACAGCGCAAGACTTTACTCTCTTCCATTGGCGCCATCGACCCCAACGATTCACAACTGATGGCATTCGATTCGGACCAGTCCGAACCACGCTTACCTTCTACTTTAGCATTCCAAGTTTCTGTTTTCGTTCGGAATCTTGTCATCCATCAGTGCATTATCGATGAAGTGGCCTCTACATGCGTTATGTCCACATTCGTTTGGCAGAAGTTGGGATCCCCTACTCTCCAGCAGTCCACCACTGCGTTGCGAGCCTACGACGGTCGTTCGGCTCAACCCCAAGGTCTCTTAGCTAATGTCCCCATCCAGCTGGCTGGTAAAACCATGCTCATTGACATAGAGGTCATCAATGCCCAACTTGACTACAACCTCTTACTTGGCCGCAGCTACATGTATGCCATGCGGGCTGTTGCCTCATCCATTTTTTGTACCATGATGTTCCCTCATGACGGACGCATGGTCAAGGTCGACCAACTCACCTATTACGATCCCAAGGCCCCCGCTGCACCTGAAAATGTTCTCCCCGTGGTTGAACAACCGGTTGGTGGTCTAAATACCTCGTTTGTGTCCTCAGTGGGACCCGGACTTTACTCCGATGCACCGATGACTTCTACATTCCAATCCATTCCACCACCGTCACCGGAGACCCACGTCGCTAATCTCTGTACTCTTTCCCACAATACACAAACACCCAACAATCAACCATCTTTGTTACCTAAACCACCATTGGTCCCTAGTCACATTGGTGTTACACCCATCCACACAATCCCCTTTCTATTCCCTCCCTCGGGCGTAGTAAGCGCTCCGGTTATGGCTACCCTTAGTCTCCCCAGGTTAACACTGGGATTACCTGTGTGGTATATTTCACCTCCCATTCCACCGCCGACACCAAATGTCGTCCTGCAACCGGTGCAACCCATTGTTACTTTTACCCAACCACCTCTCGGTATCACTGCCCCTTCGTCATCTACGAATCCCCCTCCTCTCATCAGGCCCACTGGTGGCAGAGGCCCACAACCGTACACTGCGGTACCCCCACCCAAGGCAGTTAAACCTCCCCCCGTGTTCCGTGCTCCTCCTAAATGCTCATTGTGTGATGAGTTAGGCCATCCAACCCATCAATGTCCACAGTTACCTACATTATAGGAACACATGCAAATGCTTGACGATGACCCCAACATCCCGGTTGTCAAAATTGACTCAAACCTCATGCCTCATGACAAATCACTGCATACCAACCAACCTTGTGCGATATGCGGTATTTATGGCCACTACTCACATCACTGTCCTGATATCCTAGATTGCAGAGCAGCTCTCTATGAGATGAATAATTTGAACCTTGAGACGGCACCCCCCACAATCGAGGAAATCTACCCTCCCGTATCATCCTCATCCGGAGAGATTAACACCATTTATATGATCTCTTCGACTACTACTACCTCGTCAACCGATTCGACCACTCAAATTTTCCGCAATGATGAGGAGATTCTAGAGGCTCTTACTACCCCCGATTATCCCTGGGAAGATATGCACCATCGTTCACACTTCCTCCTAGAAGAGACCTCATCCACCACCTCTACCCAATTCACGGTTGAGTCCAAAGATTTCCCTCCTACTATAGTTAACTAGTTTAAGGATCCTATTCCTACTCCTAATGCCTTTGAGGAAGGTAACATGGCCAATATCTCACCCGTCATCCACATCAATATCTCTGACCCACCGAGTGCCCTTGAAATCATTACATTAGGAGCCTCCTGGAGTGAGCATGAGATTGAGGAATACAAAAAACTGTTCCAAAAATTTCGTGATGTCTTTGCTTGGTCCTATACCAAAACGCTCGGTCTTGACCCCGCCATTATAGAGCACCACATTGACACATGGCCTGATGTACCCCCCATTCATCAGCAACAGCGACCTAGTCATCCCTCACCATCATCCTCCTCGGAAGAAAGTAACACCATTTACACGATTTCCACTGGATACCCCTCTATCCGGTCGGCCCCTGCCATTTATCCCTTTCATACACATGTTCCACTCTGCTACGTCGGTTTTGCTGACAGTACAAGCCACTGGTCCCCCAATCTGGCCTCCGCAGCTTGGGTAATATATTCCCCTTCACATGAGTTGATCCACATCGACGGAGTGTGTTTAGGTGCTGCCACCAACAACCAAGCTGAATATGATGCCGTGACCGGTCTCCTGGCCGCAGCTCTCCAAATGAGCATACATCGCCTTAACATTTTCCTGGACTCACAACTTCTTGTTTCCCAGCTCAACAATGATTACCAGGTACGTGATCCCTATCTGTTTAGAAAAATTTTGCGCACTAAACAAATGATTCGACAGTTTGAATCCATTTCATTCACACATGTCCCAAGAAACCTCAATAGTGTAGCAGACCATATGGCCAACAACGTACTTGACTGGCACACCAATCAAATCATTTCATAAAAGAAATGCATCCACATGCAAAACATGTGCCTCCACGGGCATATACCAAAACAAAATGTGCATCCACATGCATAATGTGTGCCTCCACGGGCATATACAAAAAATCAAAATGTTGCATCCACGTGCATAACATGTGCCTCCACGGGCATACAGAAAATCAAACATGCCTCCACAGGCGAACAAAAAGACAACAAATGCATCCATGTGCATACACGACTATATATCAACATCATATATATATATATGTCAAAACATGTCATAAGTGCCCTCAGCACCCAATATACAAAAATACATCAGCCGTACACAAAATAGCTTCCCCATATGCTCATCAGCATTTGGGGGCAAATACATATCATCTAATCATCACAGTCTCTAGGCTCCTCTGGCGCCTCCTCCGCCGGTCCCGCCGGATCATGCCGAGCCCGGACTCGCCTCTCCGACGGCCCTGCTGGATCATCCCGTAAATGAATCCTGCCCTCCGCCAGCCCTGCCTGATCCTGCTGAAGCCTATCCCTCAACTCGGCCGCCATCACTGCCACTCTCAACAACATCGAGCGCCACTCACGAGGCGCCTCAAAACATCGCGCGACGATGTCCCGATCCAGATCCCTCCACCCATCCTCTGGGAATCCTGCTACAATCATACCCAGTGTCTCTCGGACACCAGCGACAGCATCATCTCAAGGGCCAGCCCCTCGACCACGGGCCCCAAATCCTCGACCAGGTGGAGGCGGTACAGCTGCCGGAGGTGGAGCAACCACCAACGCTCGTCCCCTGCGTGCCACATAGTCAGCCAGTGGAACAGGACCAACATATGCACAATGCAAATAAACCATCATATACGTATCTAAACTATAATCATAACCAATAAATCTAAAAGCACATGATATAGTAGAGAACAAAACATACCATCTAAACCCCAGGCCTGTCCCTGGGCTCGTGGCATCTCAGGATCTCCTCGGTAATCCATACCAGCATATGGATAGTCCTCAATCAGCAAAGGGATCTGCTCCCACTGCTCGTAAAACTCCTGCGAGAAGAACCCGCAGATACCACCACCTCCGCGAGGCATCATCTGCCCCCACCGCACCATCCGCGGCTCGCTCACTAAACCATCACGAATGGGCACCCGTGGTCGCAAATTTGGTACCTGCTCAAAGAAAAATGAATACAGAAAGGAGGCATAGCAAAAATCTCCCCCCTCCCGACTGACCTTGTCCAGATCTCTCCGGACACCAGCTAATAACATCTGACCCCATGCGTAATAAGTCCCCTTCAGCATAGAATCAACCATCATCGTTTGTCCCCCTGACAAACGATGTGGCACCGCAGCTCCCAACACCCGCAGAACACAAGCCCCGACAGCGCACATGTCCCACTCTCGCAGTGATCTCAGACTTAGCGCACTGTTCTGTACAACCGCCCTAGCGACACAGAAAGTCTCCAGGAGATCCTCCATTTCGACACCTACCGGGATCCTCGGCAGAAGATCCCACACCTCCCCTAAGCGAGGTAACACAGTAAGAAAGTAAACATCTGTGAGGGTGATCTCCAACCTCTCACCCCCAACAACAAAGGCACCCTCTGCAGGTACCCACCAACTCACCAACTTGTTCAGTAGGGGTCCTACTGAACGCATTGGGGGAATCTGAGCGAACTTTAACAGTCCACCCTCTACCAAAACATGCTGGACATGCTGATCAGTCCGAATCCGGATCATCAAGTCTTCCTCCATCTCTCGCTCTCGCCACGATGTCAATGGCCTCCTCAGCATCCTGCTAAAAAACAAAGAAACTTGTAGCACCATAGAAAAAATATTTCAAAAATACCATCGCGGCTTTTCCATCAAAAGCCGCGATGATCATCGTGGCTTCTACATAAGAACCCGCGATGAACATCGCAACTGTCTCCACCATACCTGCGATGAACATCGCGACTTTCAAACTGACAGTCGCGGCAAAGGAGCCGGAACCCGCGATATTCCACATTGGAAGGCCAACATGGAATTTCGCGGCCTTCGGGGGCCTGCCACTAACCAAAAAAGACATAATTGAAAAGGCTAAGGCGAATAGAATTACCTAAAACTCGTGGAATCGAAAACCAACGGTGAAATCTCCCGGAAATCAAGAAAGAGCTCTGACTGCTCTGTCAAACTCACACATAACAATGACACGTCATATGGGCCCCACGCCCTATTTATAGAGATTCCACCATTTTTCAAACCATTCCGGTGTCATACGATGTCCGTTTCTCAAACCGTTGGTACCATTGGAATCAAAACAGCGAGAACTTCATGACAGTTCTTTCCTTTTCCTGTTTTCACCAGGTCCATTTTTTTTACCATTTTTTCACGCCCTCGTTGCCTCGGTTTACGTGCCACATCGATCGTCGTCCGTTTTTACAAAACTTATATCGCCGGATTCAGTTTTCCGCGCTCATGATGATGCTTGAGATCATTTCTCGCTCTCACGCCCAGATTTTTCAGGCATTTTTTCCATCCCCCCCCCCCCCCCCCGTTGCCTCGATTTGCATGCCACATCGACCGTTGTCCTTTTTTTGACGAGCCTTATATCGTCGGATTCAGTTTTCCGTGCTCGTGACGATGCTTGAGATCATTTCTCGCTCTCACCTCCATATTTTTTGGCATTTTTCCCATGACCCCTCGTCGCCTCGATTTGCGTGCCACATTGGCCGTTGCCCCTTTTGACAATCTTTATGTCACCAGATTCATTTTTCCGCACTCATGATGATGCTTGAGACCTTTTCTCGCTCTCGTCAATCCCTTTTTGTTCGGTATAATTTTATCCCTTTTTCGGGCCAAAAATCCCTTTTACGAAAAAGGCACTTAGGGAGTTTCTGTTAAGCTCTTTTCTGAATCCTAAAACAATGAAAAGATTGCCGAGCAACCTTGCTTCCTTTCATGCTTGCTAAACATATCTGAAAGGGCGTCTACCTGATATAAGTTTACCCCTTTTCCGGACCTTGTAGACTAATTACGAAAAAGGAATACTCTAGTCACATCGGCTAGAAGAGTTCTCCATTTGCATCATTTTATGCTTTTTCGGGCCTTGGAGACTAACTTACGAAAAAGACCCTCGCACAGGGTATTGGTCCGTTCAGTTATTTTTTCAAGACCCCGGATACCACATGACTTTTTCACATTTGAGAGTCTATTTATGGAAACAACCAGTTACATTTTTTCTATAGATATCTGGGTTGCGCACGGCGACAGTATTCAGATGTACCCCAGTTTCATACTCTCTTGAGTATACAGTTGCATATACTTCCCAGAGATGGCTCACAGTCATTGAGTCCCTACAGATGTTGGACACCTTCAGTTTCAGCAATTCATCAACCCTTTTGAGACCTTATTCAGAACGGTTGTTGCTTTATTCCAGTGTATCAGTTATTGAGATCAGTCATGATATGATCATGAATACATCCCAAAATGATGTCCCCTCTGGACCATTATGATGTACCAACATATTTTTTATGTATTTTTCAGGTCCCCCTTCTTGGGACTAATTGTTATGTCTTGATACGAGCATGGGTATGCCCGCCTCATCCATAATCAGGATTATTCCTCATTCATATTGAGGTGTTGTAATATTGTTTATTTTTTGCAGCTTCCAAGGGCCGTGGATCCAGTCTCCAATCGGTCTCTTCTCCTCCCCAAAACCCCAGAAAAAAAAAAAGACAAAAGAACTATAATGTCTATCGGCCATACGATGAGCTCCTGCCCTCACACATCAGGGGGCAATCTGTTAACACCTAAAAAGTTCTCACTAGCTCATTCCCTTATTCACATGACCCATTTTCCCACTTTTCCACCATTTGAGCCTCTAAAGCCACCAAAAGGTCACCAAAAGACCTTAATACACCCCTTTTCCCACTCAAAATGATTATTTTTCCTCAAAAAGCATAAAAAACCCTCAAAAAGGGTCCAAAATTCCCAAAAATATTAAAAAGGGAATAAAAATATTCAAAATATTCAAAAAAGAAAAAAGGAGGGAAAAGGTACCTAAACCATGTTGGTCAATACCATTTGTTTCCACAAAACCATAATGGTATTCCCCACCACCAAAAACTATAAAAAAGTGGTAGGGGCTCCTCACTTTAGATCCATCCATCATCCTATCCTCATGCTGCCAAAATCTCCCATGATTTTTTGGCCATTGTAGCTACCTTGGAGAAGGGACCCTTTGGAGTTTGGAGCTGCTCATCCTTGGAGCTACTCAACAACCTTCACCATTTGGAGGTATTATTCTTGCAAGCACTTGCTTGCCCCCATTTTCAATACAAATTTATTTTTTCTATTTCTTGTTCTTGTTTTCAATTCAAAAATTATTATGATATGCACATGCTAGTTTAGTTTTAGTTTTAGATTTACATTTGTTTTTGCTTTAATATTTGAGACTGCTACTACTAGTTAGCAGGTGCCCATAGAACTAAGCTTGGTTGCAAAACCAATCCAACAACCATGGCCCTCCTTCGATGGATTCATCCTTGTCGAATTCAATGCATCATCTGAGGATTGGATCTAGAAACCAGTCAAGTACCTTGGGCCTCATGCCTTAATGGAAGGTTACCTCGCTTTCAACATGAGTTTACATCATTGACTCTTGATTGAAATATTTCATCGAGCGCTTGAACTCAACTCATTGATTCACGCTCGGTGATATGTACTATGATACCTTGGGGATCATTGACATCAATGGTGATTTCCCTCACGCTTGTTAACGGTATACATCAATGACTGGTAATCAAGTGGTTCCTACCTTGTTCGACTCCAAGACATTGTAATCACATGGATAGATTCATATCATTACGGGTTCAGCTTGAAGACCTTGGGGAAAATCATATCTTACCCAAGTTGCGATGGATATTGTTTGAAGTCATGTTACATGGATCCACTTTGTATTGGTCTTGGTTTTGTTATCATCTCATCATGGATCTACGATTGTGTCTAGTAGCCATGATTGTGTTCAGTCGGTCCCTACTGCCATGGATCTGCATTGTATTGGTCGAAAACCATGTTGTGAGTCATGTGACACTAGTATCTCAAATTCAGTTGTACTGCAGTAGAGCCTTCCAACCAACAAGTCCTTTCCATCTATATTTTCAAATCATTTCACCTTTTTTATTTTACCAGCTTCATGCTTTGGGGGGCATTCTGTTACACCAAAATCTCGTCATCATGAGCCATGTGTCAACTCTGTGCCTGAATCCCTAAAGTTCCCTTAGATAATGTACACTGCGTATGAGGTTGTCCCCACCTTTCTACCTCCTTTAAGTAGGCCGGCACACCTTACCTTCATTCAGGAGCGCCAGACCCTAACGGGTGGCGCGGGTCTAACCTTGACAGGGTGAGCCACTGGCTCACTTAGCCTTCTTACAGCCTGTGATATCCCTCCTTTGTCGCACTTTTCCTTTATCCAGGGTGCACCGGGGTTGGTTATGGTGGATAAATGGAAGCTTCGAGGCCCTTCTTGAAGCTAGGTGAGGTGGAGGGTCATCCCTAACTTCTAGGTGAGATGACATTCGATCCCCTAACCTAATGGGAGGATCCCTTAATCCTGAACCTACTCTATCCCTTTAGCCCTATAAATAAAACCCCTCTCTCCATGGAAAGGGGGGGAGTCTATAGCACTTATATGCTGTGGAATTAACCTAGCTGATCCCTATCCATATCTTGGGAGGCATACATTTCCTTTGGAGGCATTGGCTTGGCTTGTTGGAGGAATATTGCAGCATTAAGGATTGGGTTGTAATCGTCACTCTTCTATGTATTTCTCATTCATTTACAGTAATATAATCTCTTTCCATAAATATCTGTGTATTGATGATATTTAGATTTTACTTCCTTAACTGTTTACTTATATCAGTTAGTGTTTAGATATGCTTTTACTGCTCGTTTTTCTCTATGTGCTTTGACAGGTTTTACAGCTACGGATCTGACAACCACAAAGCTTGGAGCAACAAAGAGGAGAAATATCTATGAATCTAAAGGTAAGGCATCTAATTACCTTGATCTCTAATTGATCTAGGAAAGTAGTTTTATATTCTATTTCTATTTGTTCTAGATCCGCTTGGACTAGGGAGATCATGCTCGCGTCCACTCGCATAGATTGCCCGAAAACATGGCCACTACCCAAAAGATTGTTTGTATCAGTTATTTATGGCATACATTATTTTCTAATAGCATAGATACATTGAAGCATTGTCAAAAATACCAACTCTCTGTCCTAAACATAAGGATCCCCCCTTCTCACCTTTATCCATTCATCATCATTGGTCCATTTTGTAAATGGACCATTGACTTCATGGAATGTAAACCATATGGTTCGGTGGCCATAAGTACATCATAGTAGATGTCAACTATTTCACTAAATGGGACAAAGGCATGTCGACATACAATAACATCACCACAATTGTAGTTCTCTTTTTCTTCAACCATGTCATCACTCAATTTAGTGTCCCAAAACAATTGGTATCCAATCACGACACTCACTTCAAAGATGTTGTGTACAAAGAATTATCTTAACATTTGAAATTGGAGCACTATTTTTCCTCCGTCTACTACCCTCGTGATAATGGCCAAGTTGAGGCCATCAACAAGGTCATCAAAACCATGCTCCAACAGATGATGGAAACGCATAAGTCCAATTGGAATCATATAATATTTCATGTCTTATGGGTGTATCAGAAATCCACCAAAACTACGACCAGGTTCACTCCATTCCATCTCGTCCATGTAGTAGAATTTGTCTTACCCATCAAGTGTCAAATTCCCTCCTTGCACCTTGTTGCCAAAAATTTTCCAAATACCTCAACTTTGGAACAATGCTTGATTTCCCTAGAACAAGTAGATGAGTACCATCATGCTGCTTTGAAAAATATCAAGGTTTCCAAACAGTGTTTGAAATCCCATTACAACAGCTACGTCCATCCATTCTCATTATGGGAAGGTGATCCGTCCATCCATGCTGCTTTGATTCTTTGTGGCATGGACCCTATGTCAAAAACCAATGCCTCAATAAGGGGGCGTACCTCCTTTCCAACTCCTGAAAAACCCTCACAATGGGTTGTATCTCAAGAAATATTATCCATAAGACTTAAATGCTCCTTTTCTTGTATCATAGTTGTTTTATATTTTCCCTTTTTTAGGATAATCCTTACGGGTTTTTTTCTTGTCCCTTTCAGATGCATTGTCATCCTCCCTATTATGTCAGTTACACTAACGATGCAAGTAGATATTCTATGAATATCACCTTGATAGCCTAGGTCATATATTCCCCATCGGAATCCATTATCCATGTTAGTGGAGTATGTATCAGTGATTCCACTAATAAATAGGAAGGATATAATGTCATGATTGGCCTCATGGTTGATGTTCTCCATATGTGCATTCATCACCTTTGTATTCATCTTGATTCCCAACTTCTTGTTGCACATTTGAATAATCATTATCCAGTATGCAATCCTTGCCTCTTTAGAAAGTATCTGCAAGATCGAAAAATGGTTAGATAGTTTGAATTCATTAAATTCATATACAGACCTAGGAGTCTCAATAGTTTTGCATATCATACTACAAATTAGATTCTGGATTGGCATATTAATCAACAATAACAAGGAAATAAAACATGTATGTGTATATAACATCACAATCATTAAGTGCATCCACATGTACATAAAATCATACATCACATCGCATATAGACATAAGGCTCATGTATATAAATATGCATCCATGTGCATAGGTAAATATATAATCATAAGTCCAAAATAATAAGTGTTTACTTCCATGAACCCACAACTCAGTCCAAAATATGTGATCCATATTCAAAAATACCATAGCATGGGGGTAGTCCTATATAAGTCCCTACTCATCATCATCCTCATTAGTCGAGTCATTCAAGTCACCCTCCTCTTTGTTATCCTCATCCTCCTTATCCATGCAAGGGAAATTTCCCCTCATTATATCACAGATGCCTTGGGTAGCCATGGCTATCCACCTCATGGTGGAATACCACTCAAGTGGTGCTTGGTGAGCACTGCAATTAGCGCATCATCAAGATACTTCTAGTCATTGTTAGTGATACCCTCAAGTAACTAGTTAATATTGTGGAGAAGCCCCTCCAAAATGGCCTCGTCACCTCGTCATCACCATTATGCTTGGGGGGGGCATGATCGACCCTACCTCGTTGTCATTGGAAGCCAACTGGTGGCACCACTCCCACATCTAAACACACAAGAAATGACTAATTGGTAACACGTATCACATAAATAAATATAGCTACTATTTATGATAGTATGTAAGAAAAACTTAAAAAATCATAATCCATAGTCATACATACCATCTAGTCACCATGTCTTGCCTGGCGAGTATAGTAACCCATGTCCCCCCGAAATTCCATCCTAGCAAAAAGTAATCCTCAATCACTACTGGAAGCTAGTGCCACTTGTTGAGATATTGTAACTTCAAAGAATATTATATTTGTACTTTATTATTCTGGAGATGTTTCATTCCTCCGTGAAGATCTTATTGTATATCCGGAGATGTTTATTCCTCCGTCGGAATGTGGTAACTCGGGTTATTAGACTTCCCTAGTGGGGGTCGGCCCTGTATGTGTCATGTGGGTCAAAGCGTTATTAGACCACCCTAGAGGGGTCGGCCCAGTCAGTTGTAGTGGGGTATTTAACCCATTGATTAAATACGAGCCTACGTGTACTTGTGTAAAAGATATGTCAGAGTAGTGTATAAATAGAGGAGGTGTGTTCCCCATTTGACACACACGCTCACTTGAGAGAGAGGCGCACTTGTGGAGGAGAGGTATGCTATAGTGGAGGAGGAGATCATATCTTTGGTTTGCATCTTTGTATATTGCTGGTCATCTATATTGAGGAAGCTTTACTGGGTTTTCTACCCCATGAGGGTTTCCCAGGATAAATCTGTGTCTCTTGTGTTTATGCTATGCTTGTTGTTTCTTCAGTGATCCTGTATATGCTATTATTGTGAAATGGAATGTAATGATGCTATTTTCTGTCTTAGCATATTAAATCTTAACATGGTATCAGAGCTAACCTGAAGGAAGGCAAGGTATGGCACTTACGACACTTGCTTTACTTACGACAATTTGAAGGTTAGGGTTTTACATAGCAAAAACCAGTCATCGTGGAACTTTCGCTATAAATCCATTTATCCAAAGTTTCAGGGTCTGAAAAGTTTACAGGTCGAAGATAACATCCCCAGGTACCTTGTGTCCAAAGGGAACCCTCAGATTCGTTGTACTTTATCAGTTATGATCAATACAAGTTAGGGTTTCTGCCTCTTCCAGATCTCAGTCAAAATCAGGTAACCTTGGAAAAAAGGTCATAACTTGGGATAGGAAGCTCCAAATGAAATTTCGTAAAAAGTGACAGGTAGTACATAGACTGTGCTAACTCAGGAAACTTTTTCAGAGGCCGAAGGTGAACCAGTGACATGGGGCACGCCGTACAAGTTCGCTCTCCTATTTTATCCAATAAACAGGTCACGTTGCGACACTTGGCATAATGCTTTCTCAGAGAGTCCAATTGAGGTCATACCTATCAGGATAGAAAGATAACAGGGCAAGATATCTCAGGAAATGTTTTCAGAGGCCGAAGTTCAAACAGTGACACGTGGCATGCCGTACAAGTTTGCTCTCCTATTTTATCCCATAAACAGGTCACGTTGCGACACTTGGCATAACGCTCTCTTAGAAAATCCAATTGAGGTCAGACCTGTCAGGATGGAAATATGACAGGTCAGGCTACTGCAAAAAAAGTTTTCAGACCCTGTGGAGCAAAAATTTCAAATTTATAGCAGAAACAATCAAGTGCATATTTCTGTCAAAACAGAATTATTTTTGGAGCACCTTTATTCATGGTTTCTGGAATTTAGGGTTTCGGAGAAAGTTAGAATTTTTGGAATCGGAGTCCACGGCTAAATGCTACTCAGGAAAATCGAAATTTAGAGACCAAGATCGAATTTTTTGGTTGGGTAGAAGACCGGGCTTGATCAAACCCTAGTTCGGGATTTTGATCAGAAAGATGGAAAATTAGGGCTTCAGCAAAAGTTGGAATTTTTGAAGTCTGTAACCACGGCTGGAAGCTCCTCAGAAAAATAAGAGTTTAGAGCCTTGGATCGAACCTTTTGATTGGACAGAAGGGTGGGCTTCATCAAACCCTAGTTCGGGTTCCTGTCTAGAAGATCCAAAAGTTTCGAAGGCAATTTTGAGGGGTCAAATTTTGGAGATTTCAAAAGTGAAGTATGCTAGTTTGATCAGCTCAGCAAGACACATCCTTCCATCCATTCAGAAGCATGAAAGTCAAAGATTGAATTTTTAGGGTTTCTCTAGCAAGCCCTAATCAAGCTCCAAATCAAGTTTCAGGGGGAGTTGAGGCTAAGGCCTTACATAAGAAGACTACAAGAAGTCTCGACAGGTATGACTTAAGGAGGTTCAGGTATGTCTTGAAATATGATTCTTGATTAAGTTCATAATGTGTTTGTCTTCATATTATTTATTAGTACAATCTTGATTATTGTTAGAATTGTCTTATCACCCTAGTAACAATATGAATGCATGTGAATGATCGAAGACATTCATTTATTAGGGCTATATGATTGTACTAATGCATTATGGTGTTGTGTGAGGTTGATGTTGTCTGCTAACAAGATACAAGTACATCACAAAAGACAAATCAAGTTCCATGACCATGACAACATGAAGACAAAGACTCATCCATAATATTTGTTCTACTTACGAGGTATGTATGACTTTGTTATATTATGTTTAACCTATGAGACATGCAGGTTCTAGCTCAGGATCTCTAAATCATTGAAGAGATTGTTTAGGTATGTTGTACATAACTAATCCAGATATGTTTTTTTATGTCAAGTTAGAATCTTACCTTGTGCTAGGATCCCTTATATAAGTATACTTGGTATGATTGGTTATGCTTATTCATAAAGTTAGTAATCAAGGGTTTATGCATATTATGTCTCTTGTCTTGATGATTTAATTAACCAGAAGAGTACTATGATCAAACAAGAATATGCATGAGTAAAAGAAGACTTCCTTGAAACCCTGAATACTAATGATCATGACTATACATATTCAAGATTATTTAGAATTATAATGTTTGGAGAATATACTAATGAACGTATGTTTGTGTATGAGATCATGAGGATGACACTAGTGCACACTTGAGCATGCACAGTGGTACAGAATGAATACAAGTTCAAAAGACATATAGAAGATCAAGCGGGAGGCAACCACACAAACATAAAAGATAAGTATTTGAGTTGTTATTTGAAATAGTAAATGATATTGCTTGTATGCATATTTGTATTCCTAGAATATATCATGCTGAGTGTAAACATTCATAAAGCATTGAATAGTATACTACTAATATGCATATGATTGGTAAGTTGGACAAACATTCCGTTGTTGCTTGTCTAGAATGAAACCTCTTTGCTGATATGCTAAGAGCTGTGCACACTCTCGATAGTATGTTCTGGTAGAGATGGAAGGCATCTAGATAGCCACTGTATGCATACAGGATATGGGAAAGTGTTGTGCCAAAGTATTGGTCAAAATAGTTGCATAACTATGTAAATGATATCTGTATGCATAATAGGTTATCATGTCAATATGATTTGATGATTATGAAGTATTACTAATCATGTACTTAATTTTGATTTGTAGGAAAGATCATGATGAATGATGAACACTGAACAAGCGATGGATGTTAAACAAAAAAAAGATTTTCAAATCAAACACACTATAGAAGGCTTGTGGCTAGAAGATTCTCTTAGAAAGAAGAAGAGAATCATGATGAGATGTTTGCTCCAAGTGGCTAGATAAGACCATTCTCTTAATGGTTTAATTAAAGAAAAAGTGTGAATCAGGTTCTGTATGGGTTCCCAGGATCGATAGTAATTGATGAGAATACATGTGAGGATTGCATCATCCTTGAACACAAGTTCTAAAGTGAGTCGTAGACAAGTGTCTCCGAGAAAGAAGAGGGATTGTATCATCCTTGAACACTTGTTCTAAAGAGAGCCGTAGATGTATGTCTTCGAAAATGAAGTCCTTGGTGGACATGAGAGGATTGGATCATCCCTGGACTTCAGTCCGAAAGAAGAGCCGTAGACGTATGTCTTCGAGAATGAAGTTCTTGGTGAACATGTGAGGGGATTGGATCATCCCTGGACTTCAGTCCGAAAGAAGAGCCGTAGACGTATGTCTTCGTGAATGAAGTTCTTGGTGAAAATGTGAGGGGATTGGATCATCCCTGGACTTCAGTCCAAAAGAAGAGCCGTAGACATATGTCTTCAAGAATGAAGTTCTTGGTGAACATGTGAGGGGATTGGATCATCCCTAGACTTCAGTCCGAAAGAAGAGCCATAGATGTATGTCTTCGAGAATGAAGTTCTTGGTGAACATGTGAGGGGATTGGATCATCCCTGGACTTCAGTCCGAAAGAAGAGCCATAGACGTATGTCTTCGTGAATGAAGTTCTTGGTGAACATGTGAGGTGATTGGATCATCCCTGGACTTCAGTCCGAAAGAAGAGCCGTAGACGTATGTCTTCGAGAATGAAGTCCTTGGTGGACAGTTGAGGATTAAGTCATCCTTGGACGTAGTCCTAAATGTACGGTTGAGGATTAAGTCATCCTTGGACGTGGTCCTAAATGTACGGTGGAGGATTAAGTCATCCTTGGACGTGGTCCTAAATGTACGGTTGAGGATTAAGTCATCCTTGGACATAGTCCTAAATGTACGGTGGAGGATTAAGTCATCCTTGGACGTGGTCCTAAATGTACGGTGGAGGATTAAGTCATCCTTGGACGTGGTCCTAAATGTACGGTTGAGAATTGAGTCATCCTTGGACGTGGTCCTAAATGTACGGTTGAGGATTGAGTCATCCTTGGACGTGGTCCTAAATGTACGGTTGAGGATTGAGTCATCCTTGGACGTGGTCCTAAATGTACGGTTGAGGATTGAGTCATCCTTGGACGTGGTCCTAAATGTACGGTTGAGGATTGAGTCATCCTTGGACGTGGTCCTAAATGTACGGTTGTGGATTAAATCATCCTTGGACAGTAAATCCAGTAATTCCGAAAGGAAGGATAGTCCTAAATGAATTGAGTGGATTAAATCATCCTTGGACAGTAAATCCAGTAATTCCGAAAGGAAGGATAGTCCTAAATGAATTGAGTGGATTAAATCATCCTTGGACAGTAAATCCAGTAATTCCGGAAGGAAGGATAGTCCTAAATGAATTGAGTGGATTAAATCATCCTTTGACAGTAAATCCAGTAATTCCGGAAGGAAGGATAGTCCTAAATGAATTGAGTGGATTAAATCATCCTTGGACAGTAAATCCAGTAATTCCGAAAGGAAGGATAGTCCTAAATGAATTGAGTGGATTAAATCATCCTTGGACAGTAAATCCAGTAATTCCGAAAGGAAGGATAGTCCTAAATGAATTGAGTGGATTAAATCATCCTTGGACAGTAAATCCAGTAATTCCGAAAGGAAGGATAGTCCTAAATGAATTGAGTGGATTAAATCATCCTTGGACAGTAAATCCAGTAATTCCGAAAGGAAGGATAGTCCTAAATGAATTGAGTGGATTAAATCATCCTTGGACAGTAAATCCAGTATTTCGAAAGGAAGGATAGTCCTAAATGAGATTGAGTGGACTAATCATCCTGTAAATAGATTGGGATTGCCTCGTCCCGAGACATGGTGAGATGTCTTAAAGTGATAAGGACTAATCATCCTGTAAATAGATTGGGATTGCCTCATCCCTAGACATGGTGAGATGTCTTAAAGTGATAAGGACTAATCATCTTGTAAATAGATTGGGATTGCCTCGTCCCTAGACATGGTGAGATGTCTTAAAGTGATAAGGACTAATCATCCTGTAAATAGATTGGGATTGCCTCGTCCCTAGACATGGTGAGATGTCTTAAAGTGATAAGGACTAATCATCCTATAAATAGATTGGGATTGCCTCGTCCCTAGACATGGTGAGATGTCTTAAAGTTATAAGGACTAATCATGTTGTAAATAGATTGGGATTGCCTCGTCCCTAGACATGGTGAGATGTCTTAAAGTGATAAGGACTAATCATCTTGTAAATAGATTGGGATTGCCTCATCCCTAGACATGGTGAGGTGTCTTAAAGTGATAAGGATTGATCATCCTGTAAATTGATCTGGATTGCATCATCCATAGACATGAGAGTTGTCTTAAACCGAGAGGGACTGATCATCCCGTAAGCGGATCAGGATTGTATCATCCTTGGACCTATGTCCTAAAGTGAGAGGGATTGATCATCCCGTAATTGGATCTTGTGTGTTGCAGGGTATGCTGCTATTGTGTATACTTGTATTGATGAGGATACTTGTATTGATGATATGTATACTTGTATTGATGAGGATACTTGTATTGATGATGTGTATACTTGTATTGATGAGGATACTTGTATTGATGATGTGTATACTTGTATTGATGAGGATACTTATATTAATGATATTTATACTTGTATTGATGATGTTGTTGATCGTGATGATCTAGATGACGATGTTGTTGATCGTGATGATCTAGATGACGATGATGTTGATCGTGATGATCTAGATGATGATGCTGCTGATCGTGATGATCTAGATGACGATGCTGCTGATCGTGATGATCTAGATGACGATGCTGCTAATCGTGTGATGACGATGTTGATGATCATGTGATGACGATGCTGATGATCATGTGATGACGATGCTGATGAACGTGTGATGACGATGCTGATGATTGTGTGATGACGATGTTGATGATCATGTGATGACGATGCTGATGATCGTGTGATGATGATGCTGATGATCGTGTGATGATGATGCTGATGATCGTGATGTTGATGACGATGCTGATGATCATGTGATGACGATGCTGATGAAGTTGATGATCGTGAGGATCCAGATGTTGATGTTGCTGTAGTTGTTCGAGTGCTACAGAAGATAAAGACTCAGTACTAAAGATGTTGATGTTCCAGTATTGAAGATGTTCCAGTAACTGCTTGAGTTACTGATGATGTTGAGAAAGCTTCCAATGATTTATAGATGTATCATGTATGATGTTGATGACTCCTTGCTCGTGCAGATGTTGTTATAATATCCTTCTCGTTAAGGGGGAGTGTTGAGATATTGTAACTTCAAAGAATATTATATTTGTACTTTATTATTCTGGAGATGTTTCATTCCTCCGTGAAGATCTTATTGTATATTCGGAGATGTTTATTCCTCCGTCGGAATGTGGTAACTCGGGTTATTAGACTTCCCTAGTGGGGGTCGGCCCTGTATGTGTCATGTGGATCAAAGGGTTATTAGACCACCCTAGAGGGGTCGGCCCAGTCAGTTGTAGTGGGGTATTTAACCCATTGGTTAAATACGAGCCTACGTGTACTTGTGTAAAAGATATGTCAGAGTAGTGTATAAATAGAGGAGGTGTGTTCCTCATTTGACACACACACTCACTTGAGAGAGAGGCGCACTTGTGGAGGAGAGGTCTTCTATGGTGGAGGAGGAGATCATATCTTTGGTTTGCATCTTTGTATATTACTGGTCATCTATATTGAGGAAGCTTTACTAGGTTTTCTACCCCATGAGGGTTTCCCAGGATAAATCTGTGTCTCTTGTGTTTATGCTATGCTTGTTGTTTCTTCAGTGATCCTGTATATGCTATTATTGTGAAATGGAATGTAATGCTGCTATTTTCTGTCTTAGCATATTAAATCTTAACACCACTGTGCAAAGAATTCCTGGCTGAAGACATTGCTAATAGTATGGCCTCCACCCCATATCATCATCTCCCCTCATCAACACATCTAAGGCTCCATTGGCCCAGAAGCTTGGATGGTCACATGGGGCTACAGTGTCAACACCCATTTGAATAATAAGGCACATAAGAAGGTTCCACACCTGAAATAACCTCCTCACCAGCTATAATGGTTTAGTTCCTGACACACTCCTCTCAAGAATATTCGATCCCACCTAAAGTAGGTCTCACTCAGCACTTGCTCTATGGTCATCATATTATCATTAAATATATTGTGGGTCCCTCTTGACCTTATTATTCACACGACACATGCACTCATTGATATTGTATCCAGACTCATTATGTGTTTCAATATGATAACCACGTAGTTGTTGTTATACCTCAAATTGCCACACCATGTGTAAGTGAGAATATACATGTTTCACCACCATGGAAAACATGATGTTTATGCCTCCTAAGGGTGTTAGGACCCTTCATTCTAATGTTGGTACCTTCTCTAGTCACACTTGGAAGGAAATCCAATAAGCAAGGGGTTGAAACCCACATTAACCACCTCCAAAAATTAGCCTTCTAGAATTACCGCGCCTTACATACCTATGGGGTAGCGGTAATGTCAAACTACCGCGTCCTGCATGCCTATGGGGGAGCGGTACTACCACGCTTTGCTTAGTTATAGGGGAGCGGTAATTTTGGTTTAGGCTTATCCCTTTGATTTTGGATCTTGGATCTCATGGATATTTTCTTAGGGTGAGGTACCCCTTCGAATCCCATCTCACTTTCCCTCTTTGGCATGATTTAGATCCTTGATCCACATATTATTCACTTAGATCCATAATCTCCTCTTAGTGGTTGGCCTCCCAAATTCTACTTAAAGAGAGCCATCCATGATCTAGGGGGGGGGGTGATCTTGGAAACACCAAACTTATGATCCCATGAGTCTTGCAAGGGTGATGTTGGAGATCTTGGAAGGAGGTGCTGCTACTTTGGACATCAAGGTATAACATTGTAATCAGCTTCTTTTGGTTTTCTTATCATTAATATAACTTAGCCTATTCCTCTCATTTTCATGTCTTTAATGATGAATGCATGAAATTGTCTCTATTTATATAGTTAGATATTTGTTTATACATATATTGCATTGGAGAAGGTGTTGTCTTTCCTTTGTGAACAGGTTCATAAGTCCATGATCAAAGGCTGGAGCTGGATCAACTTAGGAGCAGCAAGGACAACCATCAAAGTAAGGTACGCCATCTACTTGCTTTGTATTTCCATATCTTGTTAGTTGATGTGTGAGCTAGATCTAGGAGGAATATAGTGTCTATTTGTTTCATCTCTGTCTTGGGTAGAAAATTAGGGGCCTTTTCTAATCCCAAGGGGATATCTACCTATCCATAGGGAGATTTTCTCACAACAGACATTAGCGACTCCGTTGGGGACATTTTCTTCCCTAGTTTCACCTTTGCTTGCTTGTTTGGATCATCAAATCCTCTTCTAAGTGTTGTTTCTCATCACCTTAGATCCTCTTTGATAATCATTGAGGACCATTTTAAACTCAGGACCTTATCCTTGTTCGAATCTAGGCCAACTTTTCATTTTTTCAATCCTACAGGAAATTATCGCTCCATCAAAACAGGTTACAGAGCGACATTTTTCAACTACTGCTCCCTTATAGTGGGCTATAGTGTGGTACTACCGCTCCCCCACAGTGTTCTAGGGCACGGTACTGCCCAACTACCGCTCTGTATTGGCCTGTGCAGGGGCGACACTTTCCTATTTTGGTCATTTTTGAGCTTATTTGGAGGGGTTCCCTTGGGTTTTTTGCTCTCAATTTTTTAGGGTGCCTCCATATGGTCCATTGGCTTCTTTTTGACACATTTTTTAGGAGATTTGAGTATTTTTTGAGTCCTTTTCATCCACATTGTTTTCTCTAGTCCTTCATTAGCAGCTTTCAGGCCATTTGGTCATTTTTGAGTCCTCTGAGCTACTTTTCAGTTCTGGGAGTCAAGTGTACCTTCCCAGTCACTTTAGGATCTCTATGACATAACTTTGAACCCTTCCAAACCTCATTTTGGAGAATTTGTGCCCCTTTTTCTTTGTTTGGAAGACTAGGTTCTATCTTGGAAAGTTGAAATCCCCTTGGGTTAACTTGATCCCTCATGTACGTTTTCGATTTTTCTGATTTAGAGTCTCTTGATCAGTGATTTTGTGACCGTTACATGACTGATTTGGACTAATACAATTCAGTTTTGGCTTGTTTTAGAAACTCTTGGCATCTTTTGGAAGTTCAAAGCCTTTGTTTGGTTTATTGAGTCAAACTAGTGCTTTGTTTACTTGTTGGGTAGAATTGTCATTCTTTTCAAGCCCCAATAGTTTGCATTTGTTTTTAAACTTCTTCTCGCCATCGGATTGTAATTGGATTCAATTTTTTCAGAGATCTCTTTAGTGGATATTCCAAAGGTTTGTTTGATTTGGAATCATTTGGATTTCTTAGATTGGATTCGAAAAACTTGGGACATCCTTGTCTTTTGAAGTCATTTTCTTGAGTTTTGCGCTTTGTTTCCTTTGCATATTTAGCTATTTATTGGTCGTTGGAATAGATCAATCCCTTGTTTCCATTTTGTTTGTTCAAAAGAAAGATTTATTTTATTTTGTCACTCCTTTGCTATATTCATGAAATTGGAAAACATTAGCATTCTTCTTGCTTTAATTCAATCATTTGACATTCTTGGTCTTACATTCATGAGAAGAAGAAATGCTTGTTTCATATTTATGTGCATTTGAGTTAGACAATATTATTAGGTGCTTCTCTTTGTATTGCATTTGATTGGAAGCGTTTGTGGAATCCTTCTTTCCATATATTAGATGTGTCTTTTTCAAGTGTAAAGAGATAGGAAACAGATTATAATTATTGCATTTGGTGTTTGTAAAAAGATCTATTTTTGTCACTTTAGGATAGTTTGGGTATGGTTTAATACATGATTGGTTATCATTCATTAAAAGGCTAAAATTGCATTTGCATTGGGTTGTACATATTGGGAACGAAAAGAATTCTCCCTTTTCTCTAGCTAGATTTCATCGAATAGAAAGGCTCAGTTCAATTCATTCTCATTTGCATGGTTTGAGTCGTCACAACATCACAAGTTTCACTTCCATTTACCCGATTGATTAATACAACCACTAAAATTTACACTCCCTAACTCAACACACTATATCCTCACTTGAGGAGAAAAAGAATTTGTTAGTTAGGTAGGACATCGGAGATAGGCATCCAAATAATTCCCCCTTGTCATTATCATCTGAAACATATTTGTTGTCCTCTAGGGTACTAAAATCCTCTAGTATTTATTGACGCAGTCATCGACCAGTTTATGGAGAAGGCCTCCCATCGTTTCGGGGGTAAGCTGCGAGGATCAGTTCCGGACGGACTTTTTGGAATACCGCACTCCACTTAGCTCCTAAGGCATATAGATCCATTGTCTTCCTCGTATTCTCCGGCCACCATACTGGTGATACAAGGGTGATAAGACAAAAGTGCCAGTATCCTTCTCCGACGTGCCATGAACGAGGTAGCTTAGTAACCTTTCTTCTAAAGCTCTCTTACCCCAGATCCCTTTCGGTAGAGGGATATCCTTCCATTATTGGTCTCTCATTTTGTATTGTTCGACTTGGATTTCATCACCTTGCGAAGGATACAACTTGTTGAGGTCTCCAGCTCTTAGTTAGGAGGTTTTGCTTGCTATGTCATCTTGTAGAGGGTCTTTTTCTTTGTAGGGTTGCTTGTTGGCATTCTGGTTGTTTTGTTGTATAACTCGCTTACTGTGGCAGTGGCCTCAGTATAGTTTTTTGGGCTCGCTCTTTTGGCCTGTGAGCCTTGTCTTTTCCTAGATCCCCTTTTGCACGCTCGGTTTCCTAAGGGTTTTTGAGTTCTTTTTAGCAAGACTCCGTCCACATCACTTAGTCTTGTTCCATGGCGAATCCATCTCCATGCGCCCAAGCTCCTTTTGGGACTACCAATCAAGAGACCCCTTCTCAAGGGGTACCTTTTGTCTTTCCTCCAGTTGGAGATATTGATCCTCCCTTTATTGCCACGTTAAATCTTCCTGGATTAACCATAGGATTACCGGTATGCTTATTCAATCCGGTGATTCCAGTTGTACCCAATGTTTCGAATGTTAACTCTCCACCACGAGAGATTCAATCCCAAACTAATCCTTCCCCTTCTTCGTCGGATGAATCTTCTTCCATTCCTTCTTCCTCACCTGATCAAAGCAATAGTGTTAGTAATCAGGTGGATAAGAAGAAGAAGAAAAGGAAGATAAAGAAGAAAAAGGATAAGAAAGAGACCAAGCATAAACCAGTTGCCTCTAATGGCACTCTTTCTACGGAAACACCTCGTAAGCCCAAGTTCCCTTACAAACTTTGCAAGGGTGATCACCTTCTCAAGGATTGCCCCGGTCTTTCCTGTGTATCAGGAGTGTGGTCTAAAAACCCCAAACCACTTGTATTGTCAACCTCAGACCATCATGTTGATGACACTCCCTCAACCAGTGACCCCTTGGTGAAGGGTCAGAAGGGTAAAGTCCTATATCCATGTTTGATATGAAAGGGTATGCACCGTACTTTGCTTTGTCCAAGCATGGATGAAGCTTCACGGTGGTTGGAAGATATTACTAGTTCTCAACTAGTGCTTCCAACAAACGATAGTAAGTTGTCCCTTGACCCCCCGTTGGTTGACCAAGTGATCAATTCAGTTTCATCTGCAATTGATCCCACTCTCCCTTTCGAGAGTGAAGTGATTGAGTCACTGTAATCTCCACTCGATTCCGCTCTTTCATTGGAGAAAGTACATACTAAAGCAGTCACCTTGACACAATATTCGTCCCATTCTTATCTTCCAAGAGAAAGTGAATTGGAAACCGTTGATGTTTTCCTAATCAGTTCAGTATGTCCTAGGCAAGGGGAAACTCGGTCAGTTCCGAGGGACCCCCTCCAAGTATTGAGGTTATTTCCTTTGATTGGAATGGTCTAACAGAATCTCGTCTTCCTTCGAGTGTTCCTTTTTAGATATTTGTAGGAGTTTTCAATAAGGAAATCTTTCGCACCGTAGTGGATGAGGGAGCTTCTGTTAGTATTTTATCCTCAACTACTTGGCAAGCCTTAGGTTCTCCTTGACTTGTGCCTCTCACTGACCAAATACTGGTTTTCAATAGAATGCCTACTGAACCTTTAGGGTCCCTTCCGCAATTACCTATCACTTTGGGAGGAAAAACTATCTACATTGATGTTATAGTAGTCCAAGGTCCCTTAGATTTTAATCTACTCCTTGGACGTGATTACGTCTATGCAATGAAAGTTGTAGTGTCCTCACTCTTTCGAGTGATGTATTTTCCCCATCATGGGAATGTTGTGACCATCGATCAGCTTTCCTTTGTGATGCCCACTCATCGCATGACTCCTAGTCACCTGACTTCCCTAAATGTTTCGCATGTTTTAGTGGTTTCTTCCCCCTAGGAACGGGGGGGGGGCTATGAGCATAGTTCCCTTTCTATGTCAAGCTCGTTAAAAAATGAAATAGGTTCCTACGAGCATAGTTTATTCTCTGTTTCAAGCTCGTTAAAAAATGAAACCGACCCTCAAGCACAGTTTACCGTTGGTTTCGAGCTTGTGTTAAAATGAAACCAATTCCAAGCATAGTTTACTTTCGGTTTCAAGCTTGCATAAAAATGAAACTACCTTTGAGCATAATTTCTTTCTGTTTTAAGCTCGTTAAAAAATAAGAAGGACCCTTTCAAGCATTGTTATTGTCTATTTCAAGCTTGTGTAAAAATGAAATAGATCTCCCTTCCATTTGTTCGAGTCTCTCGCTAGACTTAGGATTTGAAACTTCATTTCATCTGCCTAGGTCACTTGGTCCTAGTTCTCCCTACCCCCTTGGTGAACACATTCAAATTAGTAGCTAGAATTTTTGGGTAAGGAAGAAGAGTAGTTGGACGAAATGAAGCTTGGGGGGCATTGTAATGTCCCTATCTTGACCCTATTGCATTAAGATTGTAAATGATGTAAATATTGTTATTTAATCATGGTGAGGAGCTCAAGGCCAAGGCCCCGCCATCGATTTAGCTTTGTATGTATCGACAATTAAAAATAGATGCCTATGGTTCTTGTGTTGGACATGCACAATGTAAATTAATACATCATGTAAATACGAATTTTAATGAAATACCCACAATTAGCTATGCAATGCAACAAAGAGATGGGGCATGATTTTTATAAGGAATAGGGAGGGAAATTATTCAAACCCTTGAGCCAATGGTGTTACTCCATGTGTCAATGAGAAAACCCATAAACCCTCAACTATCAATTTTGGCTTATGCACCCAATCATTAAATTCTCCCAAGAGTTGGTTGAGGCAGTTAATGCCTTGGGAATGGAGCGGTATGGCAGTCAATATTCGTGCATGGGAAACCCATCAACCTGGGAATTCGTATTTTTGCTTCTTGGGCAAGAAAACACCTACGAAATGGTTCCCAAAGCCATCTTTCACCCATGGCATTTTCCCTCTCACGCAGTCTGAGCTAGATGGGCTTTCCCTATCACGTTTTTCACCATTTTTCCTGCATTTTCCATGCCTGGGAACTCGTTTTTGTTTTGTACAATGGCTGGAAGGAAGGGAGCCATGATTTTGGGGTTTGTGGAGACCATTTTTGTCCCTTGAATGCCCATAAACGTTTTCTGGAAACGATTTTTCTCTCCAAGGGTTGATTCCCAAATTGCCATTCCGTTTTTGGTTGCCCACGTTTTTCTGAAACTAATAGAAACCACATTTTGGGCATTCCACTGTATAAACATTTCCTTCATGCCCAACAATTGTGATTTCTATTGTTATGTGCATCCCTGTTTTGGTTGGAACCTATGAGCAGGAAATTTGGAGTGGTAGTGGACAGAATTGGCTTAATAAACCTAGTGGGGAAAATAACCTCTCAAGAAGATCAAAATGGCTGGCTACTCTTCTATGCACTCCTGGAACAATACTGAATTGGAAGGTATGGCCTGAGGGATTGTGTAGTAGTGAAGGGAATACTTCCTTGAATCAGGTGTGTAGGCATTGTGGGGAACCAAGCTGGATAGATCTGTAGGGGTACCCATATCTCTGTGGTTGAGCTCACTAGCTTAGCAATTCTTCCTTTTCCATCTCCTAGCAGCCTAATAAACCCAACAGCTGATTGGCTTGGCTGAGTTTGGTGTATTTTGGATATGTATGAGTCTGTTGTTTCCTTCTTCCTTGTAGAAATCATGCCCGGCTCGAGGGTGGAAGTTGTATCAAGAGATTGATAAGCACAACTGGCCTATGGTTGGGTGGAACGTTGCAGATGCATAGTTGGTTGCTGCAGGGACTACTTTGTTTTAAGATAAGTACTCTCATGTGCTAATTCTATATTGTTTTAATTGATGAATGACATGAATATCTTGAATGTATGATGGATGTGTAATAGAACTTAATTCTGTTGTGTTTTCAAATATTTATGCAATTGCATATGTCCAACATTCATTTTATATGAATCTTTGTTTACTAAGTATGGGGCTATATGCCCAGTTTTAGCATCACGTTCTCTCCATCACATTGGTATGATGGAAGGGACATTACATTTTGGTATCAGAGCCATAGGCTACAGCATTGGGCCTCTATGGGCCAAGTATAATCACAGTTACAAGGGAAGATCCCCTTCTAAGCACCGCATATTACCATGTTGGGCCTCAACAGGCTAAGGTTGAACAGTTTGTAGAGTTTGCAGAGGGAAAAGTCACCTCCTATTGAGCAATAATCATCACAAAAAGAAGAGAATTTTTTTGAATTTTTCTAACTATTTTTCTGAGTTTTCTGCTAAGGCTGTGGCGGCGAAAGTTCAACTAACTTTCTACGTGCGCGGCGGCAAAAGTTCAGCTAACTTTCTACGTGTGCGGCGGCAAAAGTTCGGCTAACTTTCTACGTGTGCAGCGGCAAAATTTAGGCTAACTTTCTGTGCGCACGGTGGCAAAAGTTAGAACTAATTTTCTACAACACGGTTGGCGGGTTTAGCGCTAACTTTTGTGACTCTGTTGGAGATTTTAGCGATATTTTTGTGACGCGCGGCGGTGAAATTAAGGATAAGTTTTGCAACGCGCAGTGGCGGAATTAACGTTAAATTTTGCAATGCGGCAGCAAAGTTATGTTAAATATTTGCAGTGCGCGGCAGCGAAAATTGGACAAAGATAATCCCAAAATCGCCGCAACAGTCAACGAAATACCTATTAAATTCTGCACCGAAAGGGAAGATAAAATTCAAAAAAAAATTCTAAGTGTTTCGAAATTTTTGCCTAAGGGTTGTGTTGGCAGAATTAACGTTAACTTCGGCGTGCGCGACGGCAGAATTAATGTTAACTCCTGCTTGCGCGGCGGAAGAATTAACGTTAACTTCTGCGTGCGTGGCGGAAGAATTAGCATTAACATCTGCGACGCGCATGGCGACAAACTTGGCAATAGGAGCCACGCCACCCACGACAATTTTAAAGATAAAATCTATGACGTGCGCGGCAACAAAAATAACCTCAACATCCACGACACGGGTGGCACCTTTTAAGCTAAATTTCCACGACAATGGTGACCACTTTAACCTTAATAATTGCACCAAATGGGAAAAGTCTATGATTCAACAGAGTTGTCAATATGGGATTTCCCCACATACATGCAAATAATTTATAGCATTATAATGCAACTAACAGTTGTGTTTATAAACACATTTTGCAGAATTATAGTCACATCAAAGAAGCATTCCAGATAAGTGCAGTTGGAAGTTCTGGTCTTGGTTGGGCCAAGAATATAAACATCATGGATGATGCACAGGATCCCTATGAGCCTGAGACAGATGCCATGGGGGGAAATATACATGTTGAGAATGCTGAAACAAAATCTAACGGGAGGAGGAATCAAGAGACTTCCCCAAGTATTGCAGCCACCATGAGGAGCCTAAGGGTGGAGTTGCAAAGTTGCAGAGAAGATAATGAAAGGATGATTAAAGCTCAGGAAGAACAAAATCAGTTAAATGCAGCCATGCTGTAGATTTTGACAGACATCCAAAGGAAAATAAACTCTGGGCATCAGACATCAAATCCAGAAAAGAGTGGGAGTAGTTCAAGGAGAAATTCCCACAAGAGGTCCAATATCTCAAGAAGAGTTTCTAGAGACAGAACATATACTCTAGAAATCTCTTCTAGTGGATCATCAGACTCTGAAGGATCCATTGAACGTTCAAGCTCTTCATCTCACAAGAGTAAGAGGAAGAGGCATCACAAGAACAATTCACATGGGGAATTTAAGAAGGAAAAACCTCCTACATTTGATGGAGAGGTAAAGTTTGGTCAAGAAGCTGAAGCTTGGCTTCTTGGAATGAGAAAGTATTTCCAAGTCCAAGACTACTCTGGAAATATGAAGGCAAGGGTTTCCATCTTCAACTTGAATGGAAGAGCATCTATATGGTGGGAACACATCAGGCAAGTGAAGAAGATCAATGAAATAAAGATTGTGTGGAAGCAGTTCAAGAAATACTTCAAGCAGAAGTACCTCTCTGATAGGTACTATGATGAAAAGATCAAAGAGTTCCATGAGCTGAGATTGGGACAATTGACCATGGAAGAGTATGCAAACAAGTTCTTGGAACTGTTGAGGTATGTCAAGTATATTCGAGATGATAAAGTGAAAATTCAGCGTTTTCAAAGTGGGCTACATCAGTCATATAAAGATAGGATTGAATTTGATGAGCCCCGAACTCTAGAAGAGGCAATAAGGAAGGCCGAGTATTGCTTTGATCAAAACAAAAGCAAACCTGATTTCTATAAGGCATGGAAGGACAAGAAGAATAAGAATTTTGACCAAAGGAAGAAAGGTTTCAAACCTCCTCGTATCAGAAATCAGCAAAGGCAGCCATCACAGGTTGTGACTAAGCCAACTAGGATGATGGGAGACAAGCCAAGAGATCCAAAGGAGCCAAGAGAACCACTTCAATGTTGGGGTTGTGGAGGAGACCACATGCTTAGGAACTGTCCACATCAGAATGGCAATGCAAATCAAGTTCACAACATCCAAGGAGCTGAAACTGTGGGTCAAGTGGCGAGGACAATTCCTAGAATCTATGTAGCACTAGATGACCGCCAGGTAGATCATCAATCATCTGTTGTTGAAGTTGAAGGTAAGATTTCTAAGCAATTTGTTTCTATTTTGATTGATCCTGGATCTACTCACAGTTATATCACTCCTAAAATCGTTGATATTTGTGCTTTTAAGAAGTCAAATCATAGTAAATCATGGTTAGTTCAACTAGCTACTAGAACCAAGAGAAAAGTCATTGAAATTGTAGAGAAATGTCCCTTAGAGATGGATGGGCTATTCACTTATGTAAATCTGAATGTTTTGCCACTGGGTTCCTATGATATTCTCATTGGAATGGATTGGTTAGAAGCGCATAGGGTTAAACTTGACTGCTACAATAAAAAATTTGAATGCATGGACGAAGAAGGAGAAACCCAAGGGTTGTAAAAGGCATTCCAAAGGTGACTTTTGTTAGGCAGGTTTCAGCCATGCAGCTGAAGAAGTTTTGTAGAAAGGGTTGTCAATTGTACGCAGCCCATGTTTTGGACGCAACGGAAAATGAAACTCCTATGTTAGAGGGCTATCATGTATTGCAAGAATTCAGGGATGTTTTTCCTAATGAGATTTTGGGACTTCCTCCAAAGAGAGACAATGATTTTACAATTGAACTTGTGCCAAGAGCAGCACCAGTGTCTAAGACACCGAACAGGATGAGTACACTGAAATTGCTAGAATTGAAAATACAATTACAAGAGTTGTTGGAAAAGAAATATATCAGGCCAAGTGTGTCCCCATGGGGAGCACCTATTCTATTTGTGAAAAAGAAAGATGGAACACTTAGGTTATGTATTGACTACAGGTGGTTGAACAAGGTCACTATGAAGAACAAATACCCATTACCCGAATTGATGACTTTTTTTATCAAATGAGAGGAGCAAAGGTATTTTCAAATATCGACTTGAGGCTTGGTTACCATCAGGTAAGAATCAAAGAGGAAGATATTCATAAGACAGCCTTTAGAACAAGGTATGGACACTATGAATTTGTAGTCAGTACCATTTGGTCTCACAAATGCACCAGCTACATTCATGTGTCTCATGAATAGTGTTTTTAGCAAGTATTTGGACAAGTTCGTTCTTGTATTCTATACAACATTCTCATCTATTCTAAGGATGAAGAAGAGCATGAAGAACATTTGAGAATGAGATTGCAATTGCTAAGGGAGCATAAGCTGTATGCAAAGTTAAGCAAATGTGACTTTTATAAAGATAAAATTCATTATTTGGGTCACATTATCTCAGACGAAGGAATATCGGTGGACACTGAGAAGATTGAAGCCATTATGAATTGGCCAACTCCAAGGAATGTGACAAATGTGAGATCTTTTATGGGCCTTGTTGGTTACTACAGGAGGTTTATTGAAGGATTCTCCAAGTTCGCAAACCCGATCACTTCTTTGCAAAAGAAGGGGATAAAGTTTGAATGGTCACCAAGATGTGAGGAAAGTTTCCAACGGTTGAAGAATCTTCTTACGAGTGCACCAATTTTGAAAATTGCAGACCCATAAAAAGACTTTGTGGTATGTACCGATGCATGCAATCAAGGACTTGGAGGAGTTCTTATGCAAGACAACCACGTGGTATGCTACGAGTCAAGAAAGTTGAAGGAGCATGAGAAGAACTATGCTACTCATGATATAGAACTTGCAGCCATAGTACATGCTTTGAAGATGTGGAGGCATTACTTAATGGGAAGGAAATTTGAGTTAAGGACAGACCATTGTGGTCTGAAATACTTGTTTGATCAGCCAACTTTAAATGCTAGGCAAGCTAGAAGGTTGGAATTTTTGTGTGAATTTGATTTTTAGATCAAACACATAAAAGGGAAAGAGAATAAGGTGGCTGATGCACTTAGCAGGAAAGTACATGAAATACATGTGGCAGCGCTTAGCACTTGCCAACCATATTTGAGGCAGCAGATTGTTAACCATGTTGTTGAGGATGAAGCGTATGCGCAGATAAAGGACAAACTGCAGCAGCAAGACCTTGAAAAGAAGTATGAAGGATACCATTTGGAAGAAGACGGACTCCTTACTTATAAGAATAGAGCCTATATTCCAAATGTGGCATATTTGAGGAGGATTGTTATGGATGAAATCCATAAAGCTCCATACTCTGGTCACCCAGGATATCAGAAAACCATTGCTACAGCAAGAAAATATTATTTCTAGCCAGGGATGAAGAGGGACGTCGCTGAATACATTTCTAAGTGTATGGAATGTCAGCAGGTAAAGGGTGAACACCAACACCTAGCAGGTTTATTGCTCCCAGTGCCAATACCATAATGGAAATGGGAAGTAATTTCCATGGATTTTATTACAGGATTGCCAATGACTGTGAGATGGTGGACAAGTTAACAAAGGAAACCATTTTATACTGGTTAAGTCCACACATAAAGCCGATGCCATTGCAAATATTTTCATGAAGGAAATCTTCAGATTACATGGGTTGCCTAAGGCAATAATTTCTAACAGGGATACCAAGTTCACTTCCAATTTTTTGAAAGGTCTCTTTGCAGATTTGGGTACACAGTTGAGCTTTAGTACCGCGTACCATCCTCAAACAGATGGGAAAACAGAAAGCGTAAATCGGGTGCTTGACGACATGATTCGCATGTATATAATGTAAAAAGCATCCAAGTGGGAGGATTATATACACTTGGTAGAATTTGCATATAACAATGGGCAGCAAACATCACTGGGAATGAGTCCATATGAGGCTTTGTACGGCAGAAAGTGTAGGACACCAGTGACTTGGGACAATCTAGTGAACAGAATTGTACTTGGGCCAAAATTGCTTAGGGAAATGGAACAAGAGGTTGCAAAGATCAGGAAGAATTTAAAAGCAGCCCAGGATAGACATAAAAGCTATGCAAATAAGCATAGAGTGCATAGGGAATTCAGTGTTGGGGTTCATGTGTATCTCAGAGTGAGGTCAAGGAAGAGTTCCTTGAAGCTTGAGAGTTGTGCCAAGCTCTCACCTAGATATTGTGGTCCATTTGAAGTGCTTGAAAGAATAGGGACAGTTGCATATAGACTTGCATTGCCTGCTAGGACTAGAGATCATAATGTTTTTCATGTCTCGTTGCTTAAGAAATACGTACATGATCCTAACCATGTGATTAATTGGGATGTGATCCAGGTGGAACCCAAGGGAGAGTTCCAAATCGACCCATTGCGCATCCTAGACAAGAAGGTAACATTGCTTCAGAACTGAGCCATCGGACAGGTAAAGGTGCAATGGAAGCACTATGGTCCTAATGAGGCTACATGGGAGCTGGAGGATTCCATGAGAGAGGCATATCCATTTTTGTTCAATTTTGATGAGCACTGAGGACAGTGCTAATGTAAGGGGAGGGGAATGTAATGTCCCCATCTTGACCCTATTGCATTAAGATTGTAAATGATGTAAATATTGTTATTTAATCATGGTGAGGAGCTCAAGTCCAAGGTCTCGCCATCAATTTAGCTTTGTATGTAACGGCAATTAAAAATAGATGCCTATGGTTCTTGTGCTGGACATGCACAATGTAAATTAATACACCATGTAAATATGAATTTTAATGAAATACCTACAACTAGATATGCAATGCAACAAAGAGATGGAGCATGATTTTTATAAGGAATAGGGAGGGAAATTATTCAAACCCTTGAGCCAATGGTGTTACTCCATGTGTCAATGAGAAAACCCATAAACCCTCAACTACCCATTTTGGCTTATGCACCCAATCATTAAATTTTCCCAAGAGTTGGTTGAGGCAGTTAATGCCTTGGGAATGGAGAGGCATGGCAGTCAATTTCCGTGCATGGGCAAGCCATCAAGTTGGGAATTCATATTTTTGCTTCTTGGGCAAGAAAACACCCACGAAATGGTGCCCAAATTCATCTTTCACCCATGGATTTTTCCCTCTCACACAGTCTAAGCTAGATGGGATTTCTCCATCACATTTTTCACCATTTTTCTTGCAGTTTCCATGCATGGGAACTCGTTTTTGTTTTGTACAATGGCTGGGAGGAAGGGAGCCACGATTTTGGGGTTTATGGAGGCCGTTTTTGTCCCTTGAATGCCCATAAACGTTTTCTGGAAATGATTTTGCTCTCCCAGGGTTGATTCCCAAATTGCCATTCCGTGTTTGGTTGCCCACGTTTTTCTGAAACTGATAGAAACCCCATTTTGGGCATTCCACTGTAGAAATGTTTCCTTCATGCCCAACAATTGTCATTTCTGTTGTTATGTGCATCCCTGTTTTGGTTGGAACCTGTGAGCAAGAAATTTGAAGTGGTAGTGGACAGAATTGGCTTGATAAACCTAGTGGAGAAAATAACCTCTCAAGAAGATCAAAAGGGTTAGCTACTCTTCTATGCACACCTGGAACAATACTGAATTGGAAGGTATGGCCTGAGGGATTGTGTAGTATTGAAGGGAATACTTCCTTGAATCAGGTGTGTAGGCATTGTGGGGAACCAAGCTGGATAGATCTTGTAGGGGTACCCATAGCTCTGTGGTTGAGCTCACTAGCTTAGCAATTCTTCATTTTCCATCTCCTAGCAGCCTGATAAACCCAACTGCTGATTGGCTTGGCTGATTTTGGTGTATTTTGGCTATGTGTGAGTCTGTTGTTTCCTTCTTCCTTGCATAAATCATGCCCAGCTCGGGGGTGGCAGTTGTATCAAGATATTTATAAGAACAACTAGCCTATGGTTGGGTGGAACGTTGCAAATGCATAGCTGGTTGCTCAGGGACTACTTTGCTTTAAGATAAGTACTCTCATGTGCTAATTCTGTATTGTTTTAATTGATGAATGACATGAATATCTTGAATGTATGATGGATGTGTAATAGAACTTAATTCTGTTGTGTTTTCAAATATTTATGCATTTGCATATGTCCAACATTCATTTTATATGAATCTATGTTTACTAAGTATGGGGCTATATGCCCATTTTTAGCATCACGTTCTCTCCATCACACTGGTATGATGGAGGGGACATTATGGGCATGTTTAGCCATTAGCAATCATGCTGGGGGTATTTACCAACCTCTGGTCATCATGTTGGGAAGGGACCCGTCAATGGGCCTTAATCGTGAGCAGAGTTTACCTTTGGCTTCAAGCTCATTACAAAATGAAACCAGTAGTCTGAGCATAGTTCATTTTCTGTTACAAGCTCATTAAAAAATGAAGCAGACGTCATGAGCATTCTTCCAACCTATATTCGAGCTTGTTAAAAACAATAAGATGGTATTTGAGCTTACTTTTCACTTTTTTCGTGCTCTGGTTAAAAATAGGAAAAGTGGTCTGAGCTTATTTTTCCTTTTTCGTGCTCTAGATCCAAACATGAAAAAGATTCCGAGTGCTTTTGATACCATTGTCATGCTCATTAAAAATTGAGTAAAAAGGTGTGTCTAACGAGTATAGGTTTATCACTTTATTCGGCCTCGCTAGACTATTTACGGAAAATGAACTGTGTTGAGTTTACTTTTCCTTTGTCGTACTCAGTCACCAACCATGACAAAGTTGTACATGGAGTCCTCTTTAAGCTCTTTTCAGACTCCTAAAATAGGAAAAGATTGTCGAGCGAACTTGTTTATTTTACACTCGTAAAAGTATTTGAAAGGACATCTATTCGATGGTAGGTTATCGCTTTTTTGGACCGTTTAGACTATTTACGAGAAAGGTATACCTTGGTCAACCTTTGACTAGGAGAGTTCCTCCAGATATTATTTTACACTGTTTCGGGTCTGGGGACTAACCTTTGCGAAAAAGTACATTTTGGAGTCTTCTTTAAGATTTTCAGACTCTCTAAACATGAAAAACTGTCGAGTTTTACTTCCTTGGACTCGTAAAATCAAACATCGAAGGACCCTTTAGGGACCGAACCCCTTCTTTCTCAGGTTCGTAAAACATGTAAGATTGGACTCGTCCAAAGGATGAGATATACCGAGCATCTTTTATCCTCCTCAAGCTTGTTAAAAAACAAAGAGGTGCTCATCAAATATGATGGGGATTGGGGAGGAATAAGTTAAGTTTCTTTTAGAAAGATTCATGGTAGCTTGTGTCGCCCTTGAACATGGAACCTGTTTGCATCTCGTCATACAGTTGGGTAATCTGCTTATCTCTGAGTCATGCCAATTCTATGAGTTGTCCCGCTCCTTCAAGTCATCTGAAGAATGCCTCAGTCATCGTTGCATTATGTCTTGGTCTCTGCCTCATTGAGTCAATGCTGTCGAGTCATTATTGTCGTGTCGTTCATGTTCAAGGGAAGTTTACCTTAGTCATACTCTACAATATTGTTAACCTTTACATCCTTGTGTCAGTCCATACTTATCTGATTCATTACTTCACATCACTTTCCTATGTCGGTTTCATGTCGATGATGTGGGATCCATTATGGCCCTCCTTCGACGAGTCTATTTCTGTCGACTTCAACTCATTATCCAAGAATTAGTCTTAGAAACCAACCTTAGTACCTTGGTACCTGCATGCCTCAATGGCAGGTTTCCTCATATTCGACAGTAGGTTTTCATCATTGACCTTTGATCAAATGATCTCGCAAATGTTCAACATCAACTCATCTATTCACATTTCGTCGAGATGTACTATGATACCTTGGGAGTCATTTTCATCATTGGTGATTTCTCTCGCACTTGTTAACGGTTCCAATCATTGACCGGTAATCAAGTGGTTTCTACCATGTTCGACTTCAACACCTTATCATCACATGGTTAGATTTGTATCGATTTGGGATCGAGTAGAAGACCCTAGATGGTTCTGAGGTCTTTTTAGCACATCCAAGTTGCGATGGAGATTTTTTTAGTAGGTTCCCACATATATATTATGTTGGTGACCTCATTGATGTACTGTCACACAGATCCACTCTTGTATTGGTCATGGTTGTGTCATTGTCTTATCATGGATCTACGTTTGTAGTCTAGTAGCCATGATTTGTCTCCAGTCATTGTTAAGTCAGTACTATCATGGATCTGCAATGTATTGGTCGGCAGCCATGCTTTCAGTCAGTTGTTCCGAGCATGGGTATGCCCGCCTCGAGGTCGTTATACATATTGTTGATATTTGCTTACAGCTCTTCTCCAATTCTCCTTTAGATATCCTTGCAGACTTATTATTTGTAAAGTGTTTCAGCCATCAGATTCCTTCTGACCTCACACTTTAGGGGGCATTTGTTATACCTCAAATTGCCACACCATGTGTAAGTGAGAATATACATGTTTCACCACCATGGAAAACATGATGTTTATGCCTCCTAAGGGTGTTAGGACCCTTCATTCTAATGTTGGTACCTTCCCTAGTCACACTTGGAAGAAAATCCAACAAGTAAGGGGTCGAAACCCACATTAACCACCTCCAAAAATTAGCCTTCTGGAATTACCGTGCCTTACATGCCTATGGGGGAGCGGTAATGTCAAAATACCGTGTCCTGCATGCCTATGGGGGAGCGGTACTACCGCGCTTTTCTTAGTTATAGGGAGCGGTAGTTTTGGTTTAGGCTTATCCCTTTGATTTTGGATCTTGGATCTCATGGATATTTTCTTGGGATGAGGTACCCCTTCGAATCCCATCTCACTTTCTCTCCTTGGCATGATTTAGATCCTTGATCCACATATTATTCACTTAGATCCATAATCTCCTCTTAGTGGTTGGCCTCCCAAATTCTACTTAAAGAGAGCCATCCATGAGCTAGGGGGGGGGTGATCTTGGAAACACCAAACTTATGATCCCATGAGTCTTGCAAGGGTGATGTTGGAGAGATCGGAAGGAGGTACTGCTACTTTGGAAATCAAGGTATAACATTGTAATCAGCTTCTTTTGGTTTTCTTATCATTAATATAACTTATCCTATTCCTCTCATTTTCATGTCTTTAATAATGCATGAAATTGTCTCTATTTATATAGTTAGATCTTTGTTTATACATATATTGCGTTGGAGAAGGTGTTGTCTTTCCTTTATGAACAGGTTCACAAGTCCATGATCAAAGGCTGGATCTGGATCAACTTAGGATCAGCAAGGGAAACCATCAAAGTAAGGTATGCCATCTACTTGCTTTGTATTTCCATAGCTTGTTAGATGATGTGTGAGCTAGATCTAGGAGGACTATAGTGTCTATTTGTTTCGTCTCTGTCTTGGGTAGGCCATTAGGGGCCTTTTCTAATCCCAAGGGGATATCTACCTATCCGTAGGGATATTTTCTCACAACAGTTGTTCCCTCCCTGTAGTGGGTGGCTAGTATGTCCTCCGTGTCCACATCCCGTGATCTCACAAGCTGAGTATCACATATGACTCCCAACTTTGGGATTCCATTCATAAAGTATACATCTCAAAGGGTGAGCTCTATCCACGCAACCTATACCTTAAAGGCCCCTACATCAAGGTCCCAATACTCAATGATATTGGTCATCATTAGTCTAGTCAACATCATCAATGTGTCCTTAAGGAACTTGAGTAACCCATACTTGACTGTATTTTCCCTCAGTAGGGAATTGTTTCTGAAATCTCCCTTGAGCCCATAAAAATCTATCTCTCTCTCTCTCCAATTAATGCTAATCCTACATTACAAATTTCAATGGTAGTAAATTATTTTTCCACAAAAAAGTATCAACTAGGTCTCACTTTTCTCAGAGAAAAGTGTGACTTGAGATCACACATGGTTGGCTGAAACACATGACCCAATCACAATTTTCTCCTAGCCAAGAACGACCTGTGGTTGCACCTTTCCCCTAGTTAGGTGTGACCCAGTCGCGTTTATCTAGGAATTTCCTATTACTTGGGTGATGGGAAAATCCTTGAAAGGCACGACCTATGGTTGAAACCCACTAGGGTTCCCCAAGGAGGCCTAGCTACTAATCTAACAAAAATTATGAATGGAAATGTTGGGTAGGGAAAGGTTACTAACTTGCAAATTGCATAATCCAACTCTAATGGACGGAATGGGATAAATTGGTGCCTAAATATATGGACTCCAAAAATTCCTCTAATGGAGAATAGTGAAAATGACATTAGGGTTGTGGATCCCACCCCTTTTATGGTCATTTAGGCCTTATTTTCTTTTGCCCAATATGGACTTATACGGCGTCAATTTGACACATTGTTCTCATAGTTGGAACCCTAGTTCCACTCTCTTTTAAATTACATGATTAGTTTTGTGTGATTGAGAATTTTTCCGAGAAGCCCCTATTTCCCACATTTTCCATTTATGCATGTAATTTAGTCCTTCCTTTTATGTTATATGTTGCTTGTACATTTATTTTTATTTCTAAATGTACTTGTATGCTTTGGCCTTGTTTCCATGTGTGCAAGTTCAAGTTGCAGTAGGACCCTCTTATCTCCACATGCAACCTCTTCTTACAAGTATATTTCTTCAAACTAGAATATAGGTGATTTCCCTCTACAAAACATCATTTGCATCAACCATTAGTGCCCTACCCCTAGTCTCTTCCATCTTATATCACATGTTCCATTGATTCACTTAGTTGTACATTGGACACTTATCTCCTTGTACCCCTATTTTCTCTCAAGTACCCACGTATTTGGGGAAACCATTTAAAACAATGCTCTTTATCACTATTACAAATTATGTATGATCTCTTATGGTAGCATCCATGGTTTCATTTATTCAGAGCATTCCACGATGTTTCACCCATGGAGTATTATTGATATTAGCCTCTCTCATAGTTGATCTCAGTGCTTTCATTTCCTCTCCATGAGTATCTCCATTGCAATTATGTCCCCTAGTTATCCCCTGTTGTATCCCTTTCATGATATTATCACAAGTTTCACACATGCTTCCAAGATTGTTGTGACTTCATGCTCTAAATAAAGGAAGGTTGAGTCCCTTGCTCAATGACCTTGTATCCCCCTTTGGTGTCTCATTCCTAGTTCTCTTCATTATCTAGTGCCAACACTGGTGCTACCAACAAGGAAACGCCATTTCCTTACTGTTAGTGGGTCTCCCTCTGTCGACATCAACACACCTATTCCAAAGGATAGACCTAGAGGAATTATGTACCTTGGCCCCATAACCATCATCGATGGGTTCCCTTGGACCAATTAAGGAGGTATCTCATTTCCCCTTGGATTGGTTGGTTCTCATATGTTTGACTCTAGTTCATTATTGTTAGAATATTGAAAATATGATAAAGTCATACAACAATACAAAACATGCATAGCATGAGTTGATATAGCCTTATATCATATTATAAGCAAAAAATAACATGAACATGAATAAAAATGGAGATAAGAGAATAGACAAGAGAACACCAGATATATGTGGTAAAACCCCAAATGGGGAAACATCCACGTGAAGGTTCAATTCTTCTTAATGATCAACAATATCCAATCTTACAATAGAGCTCCCACACATGAGCATCACATCCCACTCCATAATCAAATTACATGACACATCCTTGTGTCCATATGTGAATTCTTGAATTCTTGATGATTTTACAATGACTCCTCACCTCATTATATACCAAGAGGTAATAGAGGATTTACACCCCATAACACACGTGGGATAAATGTAATTTAACCTCTTTATATAATAAAAGGTAATAAGAGTAAATTATTACAAATTACATGTGGGATAACTCTTTTACATAAAAGTGGACATTATTACCTTCCAAATACATTCAATCAACATTACATATTCCAACACTCTCCCTTAATGATGACTAAGAGATATAATACAAAAATGGAGGAAGATGGCATTACATATCATCCCCCTTGATGACAACTTCCAGGATGTCCATAAGATGCAAATGAAAACACACTTCGCTTCATGGAGTAGATGAAGATAACAATTGCTTCTCATTGAACCATGAAATTGCACTTGAACCAAGTTGTATGATGAACTCTACCACAATAGTATATGGCCAATACAACAAATCATGTGGAAACAAGCTCCAACTGTAGAATGCTTAGATATAAAGAGAAACCTTAGTAGCTACTAGAGCCAAAAACAAAATTCCTAGAAAATGTGGCAAGAGATCCAACAACAAATTGCCTAGATCTAAAGGAGAAGCCATAGTGGCTACTAGATCCAACTGCAAAATGCCTAGAACAACACAACAGTCATCACAACTCGAAATCAACTGATAGTTGAAAGATGCAATAAAAATTTGCAATAGACCTCATCATGAATACAAGACCCCAATGGTCTACCATCAAATATGATATCGTGCAGATAAGCATCATGATGATAACAGTAGAATATGGTGCTTCAATACGTTATATCTAGAATACAGTGATTGAGATTACATTATATTCCCTTTTAATGACAACTTCAAACATCCAAGATAAAGAAGCAAATAGGATCTCACTTTGATGCCAAGGATAATCTAATCAACGAGGAACAATGTTGAAAGAACAAAGATAATTAAAACATATGCTTAAGATAGGAAGGGATGCCAGAACCAAGCTGCCCCATAACTCTTCACAAATACACATGAAGTGAAGTACACAAAGAGCTAATATGCATAAAGAACTTCCAAGAGTAAAGCATAAACATGATAAGCCTAAGACATGATAATATGAGATTGCTCAAGGCTATATAAATATTGAGTAAAAGGTGATTGAAATAAACATGACCTGATATTAAAAGATAGATCAAAAATTTTAACATGATCAACATATCAAAAATTAGGATCAAATCATGATATCACTTATAAAAAAAATAAAATGACTAGTCATTAAGCATGGATTAATTTCATGTTTTCATGTTAACATGCAAGAGATGAATGCCCTGAATATGTCAATGCTTCCATATAGGAATGTTAGAGACAATCAAGACATGAACTAGATACAATATCTGCAATACATGATCAAGGAACTAAACCCTATTAAGAAAGGATAAGCCATTACGATATAAGACATGATATCACATAGATTCAAATATTGATTTACTCAAGAAAATAACAAGAGAAAATATGATCACATATTATAAGATATCACATAGATGGAAAAATATAGCCATTAAGCACTTGTTAGAATAATGAGCATTAGATGGTTTTTTGTTGTTATCATGAAAAAACTAGAGATGCATGCTCCTAAAATGTCAAAAAATCATCTACCACACAAGTAGGTTAGTGACAAATTAATAGGAACAAGCTCCAACAACATGATAAAAGAAGCTACACTCCAATGTGAAATAAACAAGAAGCTAATGACCAAAAGCATATACAAGATGTTCAAATTAGTTAAATTAAACACTAAAAATTTGGATTTAAAAAAGAAACATCTAAATATGCCAGAGCATAATGAGAGAGATATGATACCATGTGAGAAACATCATCATTATTAGAAGAGTGAGACCATGTTAGAATATTGAGCAAAAGAAAATCAAATAAAACAATGATATCACTTATATATATGAAAATATAACCATCAAGCAACTAAGTCCTAAGCATATGTTCATTTATTGATGTCACCATTACCATACTAGAGATCCATGTCCTTGAAAATATCAAAACATCTTCCACAAAAGAAGGTTAGAGACAAGTAAAACAGGAACACGACAACCTCTGTAAACATGATGAATAAAAACAAAAACCCTAATGCAAAGAGATCAAGAAGCTTATGATAAGAATTTAAAGATAAGAGATGAATAAAAACTGAACTTTCTCACCAAAACCAAATCCCAACAGCTACTAAAATACGGATCTGTAACTTTGCAGTAGAAAAACAAAAAATTTAAAATGACCATGACTCAGTCCATATTTCATGTAATTTTTATTATAACCTGTTTTCGAAAGTAGATAAGTCGTTTTGCATCCACCCACACAAACAATGCAGAAATATGGGCACTCAATCAAAATATATTCTCTTTGTAGTCCCTGTAGCTGTCACAAAAAAAAATTGGAAAATAGTTGATTTTAAAATAGCAATATCTCCCGTCCAGACTCTAAATGAGATGACTGTTTTTTGAAATTGAGTATTTTTGTGAGAGGAACTCATGTCTACAATTTTTTCTTCAAAATTTGCACAAAAAGTATTAAAAAAATGATCGGAAAGTTAGTGACCAATTTTACCTTAAAAAAATCACAAGGGTTAGGGTTTGAAAGGAAAAATTCAAATATGTAGTATAAAGCCCATATCTGAAAAACTACCACTTGGGTATTGTATATCTGGTCCCAAAACTACAAAATATGGAGTGCTCAAATTAAATCATGAGAAATGTTGCTCAAAACTAAAATCTAAGGTTTTTACTAAAGAAGGTAGAATGCAACAACCTGCTCTGATACCATGTTAGAATATTGAGAGTATGATAAATTCATACAATAATACAAAACATGCATAGCATGAGTTGATATAGCTTTCTATCATATTATAAGCAAAAAATAACATGAACATAATAGAAATGGAGAAAAGAGAACACCAGATATATGTGGTAAAACCCCAAATGGGGAAACATCTACGAGAAGGTTGAAATATTCTTAATCATCAATAATTTCCAATCTTACAATAGAGCTCCCACACATGAGCATCACATCCCACTCCATAATCACATTACATGACACATCCTTGCATTCGTATGTCAATTCTTGGATTCTTAATGATTTTATAATGACTCCTCACGTCATTATATACCAAGAGGTAATAAAGGAATTACATCCGATAACACATGTGGGATAAATGTAATTTCACCTCTTTATATAATAAAAGGTAATAAGAGCAAATTATTAGAAATTACATGTGGGATAACTCTTTTACATAAGAGTGGACATTATTACCTTCCAAATACATTCAGTCATTATTACATATTTCAACAATTATTGCACTATTGACAATCGTACAGTATGGTGGTCTTTTTATCTAGTTTGTTCAAAGATCACAGACATCCTTAACTCCCTCCAATTCTTGAGTCTATTTTGGAGGCCCTTCAATCTTTTTCTTGTTGTGATGTTTGAGTTGCTTTAGATCAAGTTTTAGTTGCGGTTTCCAGGACTTGTTTGACTCAGTCTTTCAACTATTTGAATAACTTGTGAGGATTCGAATCACTCTTTACTCCTTCTAGATCTCCCCCCCTCCAATTTCAGCAGGGATTCAATTATTGTGATTCAACATTATGATGGGGATGCAATTGTTCCTACTCATGTATTTCATATCAACCATGGTTGGACCATGATTATGTACTTGGATTGGGTCCCTCTTTAACTCTCATAATGTATTGTAACCAACAGTTATTCATGTATTGATAATATCCCTGTTGGTCTAGATCCAAGATCATATTGAGACATTAATATAAGCATGGGGATTACCAACTCAGCTATTTATGAGATTATTAGCACCCCACCTCCTTAAGTTGTTTGTCTGCAGGTATGGGCCTGTGTAGTCCCTTGAGAAGGAAATTCATTTCCAATGTAGTTATGGTGTCTTGTCATTGGTGCCTTTTTGTTTCTTATTGAAATTATGAAATAATTATGATGTATTTAGGCCATACAATGAGCTCTTGACCTCACACATTAGGGGGCAATCTCTTAACAACCAAAATTTTCTCACCTACCTTGTCATCAGTTTCATCACCATTTTTCTTCACTACCGACAATATTAGCACAATTTTCACCATATGACCCGAGGAAATGACAAAATGACCAAAAACTTGAAAGTCAACATCGAAAATTGATCATAACTAACACATCATTATTTTTTCTTCGAAAAGCATGATCTAAGGTCACATCATTTTCCCAAAATCCCATGGCCTAGTCCAAAAAAAACATTTTTGGTTAGCATTCATCAATTCACACTTCCCTGAGGGAAGTAATGGTTGAAAGTGGACACGTAAAATTGACATGGTCAAAATTAACAACATATATGATCCTCCAAAACCCTAATGTATCCACTAAGTCATCAATCGAATGGAAAACATACACATTGGATATAGATCTCATTTTTTACCACCCTTATGCCTATAAAAGAAGCCCTCATGGTCTCCATTTCACATCCATTCATCTCCATATCCTTAAAGTGTCGTTATATTGTCAGAATTTTGCTAGAGAGAATGAAAGAAACCTCATCTTCCTTTCAACTTTCACCATAAAGGAAATTCCCATTTGGCACCTAGATCGAGATTAAGGCTACAAAGGATACAAACAAACCTTCCTTTGGATTAGTTTGGGAGGCCCTTCACCTTCAATAGAGGGTACCAAGGTGTGCTTGTATCACCCTATTCTTTATGTAACAATCAAATTGCATTATTTTACTTGATGCATCTTCTTTAATGACCATCTTTCTGATTTATGTTTGCATGCATGTTTTTAGTTTAGTTTAGATTATATTTAATTTACTTTCCATTAGGATCTGCTACTAAAAATTGCACAACCCTTCAATAGGTGTTTTTTGCACTTGTGTGAGAAATCATACCCAACAATGTAAAGAGTAAAAAAGTAATGTGAAGAGACATAGTTTGTAACTCTTTCCTAACTAAACTATATATATATAATGGTTTGGAGGTATTGTAAAGTACTTCCTTTTTGTGTAGGAGGAACGTGAGAGGAGGATTGTATGATATGGATTTCAAGCTCATTTTGGACAACTATAACATTGTCACACAAATTATGGTAAAGATTTTTTTTTATGAATATCTTATTTATTGAGTTGATCTTTATCTTTGTGTTTTTCTAATTCACGTTGAAATTCATAAATAGAATTTTTAATTTATTGGTTTCTATAAATACAATAAACTCATTATTTATTGGTTTGTATAAATATAAAAAATAGAATTTTTAATTTCCTAGTTTGTATAAATGTGTAATTTGTTTTCCAAACAATTTTATTGATTTCATTATTTGAGTTTGAATCTTTCATCCTTGATTTAATTATGTAACTTTGTCTATTTATACACCCATTAAACATTTAACCCTAAAAAAACAAAAATAAAATAAAAATATCCACAAATGGTAGCAAACATAGCACATTGGAGGAATCATATTTTAGTGTTTCATAAATCACGAGTTTCTTTATTTTAATTTATATTAATAATCATTATAATAATTTAATTTAAAGGTTATGATATAATTACACAGTAGTTTGATTTATAAAATTCTTTATTTAAGATTATAAAGGTGTGCATACCTTACTTCTCAAGATATGAAACTATCAAAAGAAACACAACTTCTTAATTATTAATCCCATTCAAATTATTAATTCTATTTTAATTCTAAATTTCTAAATTTATAATTTTTCCAATTTTACATTACACCCAAAATTTATTAAAAATATTATATTTAAAGGAAAAATAAACTTGTAATTTAATACATTTAAATTGACAAAAATGGATAAGATACTTATAATCTAGACGAAATATGTGTTTAAAAAAACTTAAAATTTGAATGTGCGTTATTGGTCAAAAGATAAATTATTAAAAACTAATAATGAAATTCAAATAAGTTTAACCACTTTTGTAACTAGTATTTAGACCTTCTCAAGTTAACCTCTTTCACCAAGGCGCAACATTTAGACCTTTTAGGCTATATATTATTTTCAACAAGAAAAAGACATTGTTGCTTGATATTCATTAAGTTATGAATCAAAAACAACATACAATGTTATGTGTAGATGGTAACAACTGCTTCAATTCAACTCCAAAAGTGAATCATTGAATCCGTTCCCTCCCTCAAAAAAGAAATATAGTTATGTAAAGAAATACCAAAGGCCATACTACAAAAATAGCCACTAATGACTATATCATAAAACACTGAATCTCAACAGTAAGAGAGTTCCAAAGGCCAAAAATGGCCAGGCCCATAGGAGTATACATAAACCACATACAGATAAACAAAAACGATTAGTAAACTTGTAAGACCCCAGAATCCACCCTGGTTGTCCCAAGGAACTCCTCGAAATACATGTGACCTTCTACCTAATCGAGTGCTTTCTTCAACAACTTATCCGTCATTGAGTTCAACTCCCTCTAGATGTGATTGAACTTAATAAGATGAAAGTCTGATATCAAAATTTGGATTATGTGTTTCCAATGTAGAAGTGTTGTAATCTGAAGATCAGTTTTCCCATTTTCCCATTCTATCACCACTCAGGAATCACCAAATACATAAAGTGTATTTTCTTACTCCCGACGAACACTAAAAGGCCCCACATAGCCAAGAGCTCAACACATGAATTTGTTCCATGACCACAAGATAAACTGATATGATAATAATAAATTCTACTCATCTTAAGCACAATTCCAACACTACATATTTCACCCTATGCAGCTCCGTCAAATAAACCTACCATAGAGCCATAAGAAATATTAAAAAAAGTAATATGAAGTACTTGGAGCGCCTTGAAGAATGCATATAATTCTTGTAATTTCCAATGATCAAAGATGTGGTGTACACCATACTAAAACTCTTGTGGTCAAAGATAATAGCATTCTTGTGCCTCCATACAAACCACATAACAAACAGTGACAAATTTGACATGAATCCATATGATACCATCCAAGCTTTGTCACTCTTTTAAAGAACAACGTTCTTCCACACTAAAGAGACATTTAATCCCCGTGACAATTAATCCTTTAGGCGATATATAATCATTATGTTTAATGAAATTTGAACTCACGGTTCGTGCGGCTGGGAACAAGGATGGATGAAATTTAAAAAGCTCTCAATTGTCAACCAAGGTGACCAACAATCTTAACAACTACTGCTTATTATTAACTTTGGTATAAAACCATATATATATATTCAAGTTTAAGTTACCTTTTATAAGTCAATCAAAATATTAAACTAGCTTTGACCAGGTAACTTTTCCTATTAACAAATATTATTAACCGACAAACCAACCCAATGACCTCTCATACAAATTAATTTCTATATACAAATAGAGAATATTTATCTCAGTTTCGATTTAATCTTTTATAAGGGCAACCAGATTTATGCAAAATGCTACCAAACTAATTATGACCTATCTAATTAACCCCTTTTTTATGAAACGAAATTAACCGTTAACAAATGCTTTTAACCCACAAGCCGCTGGCCGCTCACTACTGAGAAATGTTTTCAACCAACAAACCACACCATCCTATTGGGCAATGTGCCTAACCTAATTTATTTTTATAAATGTGCTTACACAACCAGAAAAAAAGTGTTCTTCCTTTTCTTGAAATTGCCCCAACAATGAAAAGGCTTCGTAATATGGTGTGAAAAAACCTATTATCAACCCTGGTCATACACATTAACCTATCAGAAATCTTCCCTAAACCATAATGATAAACTCTATATTATAAAAAAAGATTTACATTTAATTATGTCTGAAAATCATAAAGAAGAATCGTTTACTGATTAATTATTTTTTCATAACATAATATAATAACAAGCATATGACATATAAACATAATTATAAGCATATGACATATAAACATATCATAAACATAATCATAGGGGAGATCTTTAAAGAGAAGAAAACTCATTACGAAAATCTTTACCTATACTATTTATATGTGCTATTTTATTAAAAGATGCTTAAACTCTCACATGTAAGTGGACAACAATGAAGTAATATTTTAAACAATGAAGTAATATTTTATATAATTAAGTAACTCAAAACATTTTCTAAAATTTAAGTCGATATTTATAACAAATATCATAGGAGCAATTAGTTTTATAAAATTAATTAAATTTGTATTTAATAATATTATTTTAAAATTTAATTTTCAATTAAATAATAATATATATATATTTTTATTTTTTATTAAATATATTTATATATTTTAATAATAAAATTACCCTAAACTTATATTTTAACATTTTTTTCATTATGTGAAGAATAATCTAATTATGAGGTATGATAACAAAATATTTGAGGATCATAATAAACTTATACTTGCAACATATAACCATTTAAACAATAACCTAATTATTGACCTTGCTCATAAAAGTATTGCCAATAGCGAATACAAATCCTTATGGGGCCAAGGGGAATAGGACAATGGTGACCATGTGAGATCATGAGACCACATTTAAGGCACTCATTTAAGCACGACTCATCAACTAGCAAGGGACAACTTTTTATTTACGAGGCCATACCAACGTACACTGTTCTTAGCATAATCAAACAAATTCATTTTTTATGGAAAGATAATAGAATCATAGAGCTTCCAATATCTCCACAAAAGAATAATCAAGGGATAATGTAAGAAATAAGTGGTTTTGCAAGAGACTAATACATGTATTAATTTTTGTAAGGATAACTTAAGAAATAAGTGATTTTGCAAGAGACTAATACATGTATTAATTTTTGTAAGGATGTAATTAAGTTAACATCAAAAAAACTAATCATGAATATGGTCGGTGATTGAGATAAATATGATTTTATGATGGTTAATGTTTTTATATAAGATAAATAATGATTTAAAATTAATTTAAAAAAAATATAAAAATATATTTATATTGTAAAAACAATTTTCATTAAAACAAATCCATAATAAAAACTCTAATATTACACATTCTTAACCATTAAATAATTTGCTTTCGTAGATTTTATTCACACTTACAACTTTCGTATATTCAGTCTTTTAAAGAGAGATCCTAAGAGAAATAATGTTTACAAGAGCATGGAGTGGTTTGAATAATTTGTGTTGATGCTCCTTAAAGTACCTAGAAAATGGGTAGACTATTTTATTCAATGGAAAAGTGGTCTAAAATTATCCGTGTCGTTTATTGCTCTACTAAAGAGGAACACTTTCCTTGAATCGATAAAATACAAAATTTTTAATTTAAATGCAATGGTTAACTATGCGTACTTTGTAAGGTCCATATCTTTGGTGATATTTATCCGTGCCATTTATTGCTTCACTAAAGAGGAACTTCCGTCTATTCAATAAAATACATTTTTTTAATTTAAACTGAATGGTTTGCAGTGGCTAGTTTGTAAGGTCCAAATCTATGAAGATATTTGGAGTTGTGTGTAAGGTGACGTGAAGCCAGGGGACACAATGCTTTATGGAAAACTACGCCCATGATGAATTATGAAACCTTGCTTTATTATAATAATATTAGTACTTAAAGTTATTAAACACTGTTTTATTATAATAATATTATAATAACGGTATCATTGAAAGTTATGGTGCTTTGATGCTCGGAGGATGAAATTCTGAAATTGGAATGAATGAATCCATGTAAATTCACTTAATAACTAAAGTTTTTTTTTTTACTATTTTGGAAATCAAATTGATTTTTCTTTTCAGTAGGAAAAAAGTCTTACCATTTGTATTCATATTGGTAACTTTTTTCCTACTGAGAAAAAAATCAATTTGATATCCAAAATGGTAAAAAAATCAAATTGATATTTTTTTATATAAATGTTGAATTTAATTTATATATTAATATTATTATAATGTTAAAATTAATATTTGGAAATATAATAATAATTTAATTTTAAGGTTATAATTAGATATTAAATTGGTTTATGACATTCTTTTATTTGTGAGATAAAGAGGTTCTCTACATAAATTGTCAATGTATATGGAGGTGTACATATCTTATCCCCTCCCTTTTATATAATTAATAATGTGTAAATGCAACTTTGTAAATTATATAGAAATTAAAATTTGTAATTTAAAATAAGAAATGTTAAAGTTGTAATTTTTCTACTAAGCATCAAGTAAAACTGCAACTAGGTATAGTATCCTATGCCTAGCCTCAATGATCATGGAGAATAGGAAATACTAGGATTTTGGGGATATTATAGGGGGTTGAAACCACCATTTTGATCCTGGAGTAAGACCTAAAACTACTTATGATTTGCTAAGAGCTTGTCTTCCTCAGATGTTAACAACCCAAGACCTAGAGGCATTTGGAAAGAGTGGAAGTCTCCCCCCTGACAGACTACCAACGGGTTATTTCAAGTGACGTGACTTTCCTTAAATAATGATGATGAATCAACTCTCATTTGCGGATAGCAACCAATGATGGTTGTCCCCACTGTTAGTTTGACAATTGAGTTACGATAGGTTTTTTTTCATCTCCGGGGCCAAAAAAATGTTCTAATTTATTAAAATGGGACATGTCAAAGAAACTCATGAAGATTAAAGTTTTATAAAAGAGAATACCCTTTTTGTACTTGAAGGACATTATTAAGATTTAAGGTCATAATAAAGTGTGTGATATGTATAAGGTCAATGATATCCCTTGATCTATGACACCTCACAACCTTCAACCTAAGTTAAGATGTTGCTAAGAGAGTCTTCTTCTTCTCCTGCTCAGGGTTTGAGAACATTGGAAGAAGGAAGTAATCAATCTAGGTGGAAGATGCTCTAGACAAAAAAAATTGAAAGTTGTTAGTGTAGGTGAAACATCTCACAAAACAAAAGTGCTAAGCATCTTTGGCCCTCACAAGCCTTGAATCCATAAAGGTAGTTATGTGAGTCCTTGCGAGATAATAAGACTATCCTCGAATCTCATAATATAGGGAGTGTGATGGGTGTAAGGCCAATGGTATCCTTGGATTTGTGATGCCTCACATACCTACCTCGTGAGCTAAAGGTGTTGGTCAGGGGTCTCTTCCTACTTAGGATTTGAGAAAGCTGGAAGAAGAAAGTAATCAGTCTAGTGTAGGCCATTTTGTGCAATTTGTTTTTAGAAAGTTGACAATGCAAGTTGAATACCTCATGGAACAAAGGGCTAAGCACCTTTGGTCCTCCTAGTCATGATTCCCTAGGGGAGCTATATGAGTCCCTAAAGAGACAACATAAGATTTTGATTTTATTATATGGGGAGAATCTAATTACAAAATATTCCTTAGTATTAGGCTCCAAAAAACAAATTTGTCAAGTACAATCCCCCTAGGGATATGGTGGTTTGGCTTAATGCAACCCTAATAAAAACAAACTTTGAGGTTGGGGTAAATGAACTCTCATATTGCAAGGCCATTAGAGTCTAATGTACCTAGGGGATTTGATGAATCAATATTTGAAGTTAAGATATACACTTTAGTAGCAATGGAGCTCAATGGGAGCTCAACGGAAAGTGGTTCTATGGGCTTCTTCAACCATGTACAATGAAGGTAGGCTTTGTAAGTCTTAATGCAAATGCATTTTTTATCTCTCTCTTAGAAACCTCTAGAGCACCTATCAAGAATGTGTGTACAGGTGAACTACTAATATTGAAATCAACTAGATGAAGAAATGAAAAAGCTTTCACATACAAACGAAACTCTACCCTACATTTTGATTACTACACAAAGGACATGAAAGCTAGATATAGATACCTAAGATATCCAATCTAGAATGGTCCATCTCCATTACCATGTATATATCATTGTCACCACTTGAAATGTCATTGAAATAATAAGCATGTAACTACACGAATGATGACTTGAGAAATTGAGCTCTTAACATGAATGTACTTAGATAACATCTTCTCTCTACCTCATGTAAACTTAAACTTTGTTATCGAGTGTGCTTCAAAAATCGCGTGGGATAAAGAGCAACTAAAAGGCCCCTTTATTTGTGTGTTTTTTTCCATAATTCCGATCAAAATTGTGCCTGGAAATTGTAGTTTACCTAAATTTGCAATTCCAGCAATCACAGTTGTTCATTCTAGACTAAATGCATAATTCTAAAACTACCAATTGGTCGAAATCTCGATTTAAACAATCAAAATTACAATTTAAGCGATTCTACCTTTGCATAAGGGGCGTTTTGGCGCGTAGGATAAAAGACAACCAAAACGCCTTGCTTTTCTGACGATTTTGGGATAAAAACCGGTTAAAATTCTTGCTGGAAATTGCTATTTTCGCAATTTTGTAATTTCTACAATTGGGATTGCCTATTCTAGACTAATTGCCCAATTTTAAAACTACCTAGTTCACCGAAATTACGATCTAAACACTCCAAATTGCAATTTTAACAAGAATTGCTCTACCAAATTCTAGCGTGTTGAGGGCGTTTTAGTTAACCCTTATACATCTCTGCATTTTGGTTGTTCAGTATACTTCTCCTTCAAAAATAATAATCCAACGTATACGATAAAGGAAATGACAATCTCGATTCTCGACCCTCTCAACTAAGTAAATATTAAATGCTATGATTGAGGCAGTGGGTGCAGAAACAAAGGGAAGAGCACTTGACAGTGAGTGTGGAGACCACTTGTTTAAAAAAATATCAATGGCAAGTGCTATGGAGTATGGACCATGGGACATTGGGAAGTGCCATAAAGAGGGAGAATCCCAAAGCGACATAAAGAGGCAGATCTTCAAATGACTCCCTCTACGAAAACCTTGTATATATGGCAATTCACGATTCCCAAGACTGATAAACACTGAAAGGAGATCAATACACTGACATGTCCGTAAGATTTTTCCAAATTGCACGTTGATTTATCGTTGATGATAGCTATGGGTGGCTTGTGTGGGACAAGAGGGACATACCCACATGAAAACGCTGTCATCCGGGTGACTTTTAATGTCTATAGACTCAATTGTCGGCCTCGGCCATTGTGGAGAATTCGCTTTCAACCTAATAACCTAATCTGCACACAGTAATCCGTCACATGAATCTCGAGCCCTACCCGGCTACCCATGGGCGGCTGGGCCTACTCTCTCCATTCCGTTGACAAGTTTCAGATCAACTCTACCGCCGTTGCCGTCGGTTCCTGGCAGTGGCGTGAATGCTGGGAGGCAGGGGACCTCCCTGGCCAGTGGCCCCCATCCACCTAACGCTTCGCTCTTCTCTTCCAATTAACTTTCAGGATACTCCCCTTTGTCGCCCCTACTCTTTATTGCGTATGATGAAAGGAACTGTTCTGTACCGTTCGATTGCAACCAGAGAAGTCAAGGGACAGAGAGAGCCTTACTCATGCATAGCCCCCCCCCCTACTATTAATACGCTTGATGGGGGCCTATTGCCTACTCCTACAGCTCATCTTTCCTGTCCCAAATAAACAAAACGATTGATCAATCCGTGACCCCGACCCGTCTTTGTGACCAAGTATTCCAAATTTTGCACAATCCCAATCACTTTTCGGTGGCGTTTTCATCTTCGGTTTCGTAAAGACAGTGATATATCTTCATCATTTTATTCATTCATTCACTAAGAGGAAGGATTAGTCTTTCATTACAACTTTTCCAGATTCATCATGTCTTGCAGTGTTGGTGGCCTGGGCATGGCCTTGGACAAATCTGGTGGGAACGCACAACATGAAAATAGACGCAGTTTGGATTTCGCGGAGACTGAACTGAAGCTTGGACTCCCAGGAGTAGCTGCAGACGAGTCACGGGAACGCCAGAGGAGCAGTGGCAAAAGAAGCTTCTCCGAGGCCATGGAGTCCAGAAATTATACCATTCCAGATGAGGACATTACAAGGACTGGCACAGATGAGAACGCTGTTAAATTCAATGGACCCATAATCAAAGAAAAACAAATGGCCCTTCCTGCCAATGACCCTGCAAATATGGGACCTCGTTCTTCACCTAAGTGAGTATTTCTTTCGCAAAAGAGATTAATGTCTGTACTATTAGGGTATGTTAAGGGCATCCATGTTAACTATGGGCGTTCTTTTTCTTTTCTAGGGTACAGATTGTTGGTTGGCCACCTGTCAAAGATTTCAGGAAAGTGAGAACGGTTGCTGCATCCAATTCTCTGTATGTGAAAGTGAGCATGGATGGAGCTCCCTATCTCAGAAAGGTGGACCTCAAAATGTACAGCAACTACCATGACCTCTCCTCTGCACTGGAGAAGATGTTCAGCTGCTTAATTACCATGGGTATGAATCTTTGCGCATTCAATTCCATTCCCTTGAGCTTTTATCCATTCGATTGGAATGTGTGATATTGAAATGTTGAAATGTTTTCAGGCAAGTCTGGATCCCATGGGTTGAACGACAGCAATTCAACAGATGTGCTGAATGGGTCAGAATATGTGCCTACCTATGAAGACAAGGACGCCGATTGGATGCTTGTTGGCGATGTCCCATGGCAGTAAGTGCTTTTACTATTATTTGACCTTTACAAGGCACAATAGTTTCCCTGCAAAACCCTAAAATTGATGATCTGGATTATTTGTTGCAGGATGTTTGTTGATTCTTGCCAAAGAATGCGGATCATGAAGGCTTCAGAAGCTATTGGTTTAGGTATTTCACCGACCCCAAGATCTCTTACTTTACCCTTTAATACTAGTAAAACTGTTACAGTCTTCTAACCCTCCATGCTTTGATTGGTATTTTGCAGCTCCCAGGGCCATGGAAAAATGCAAAAACGGGAATTAGAGTCCACACATTACGTGCTCACTGGTCGGTGTGCGCATAATGTTGTTGTTCAGTAAAGGTGGAAGCTGACAATTCTTGATAATTTTTTGAGTTTTGTGGTCAGACTGGGAATATGACTGTTTCAATGGAGTTGTTCCCAGGGGAAGGGGGAAATCGCCCGCCAGTCTCCTGACTATTTTAATCTCGATGTAACTGGGAAAAAGTGAAGGCGTTGTATGCAAAATATATACCAAATATTCATGGATGTAAGGACCGGGGTTTTCTTAGAAAGTTCTGTGCAGGATACAAAGATCGATCCAGGAATCTCAGTGTGTATGTTCATTAGAACGATTGATAAATGGGAGGCTTATTTGCTCTCATACTAATTGTACTGGTTGCTCTTTTGTTATTGTTTGAGATGGAATATGTATGTTCATCCACGATATCTCAAGATCAACTGCGCTTTGACCCTTCACTATTTTCGAATTCAATCTTAAAGTTCTCTGTATTTATATGTTTATAAATCGTCCTATTGTTTCCATAGATTAGAGATAATAAATGCCGGTATGGTTTATGCTCTTTTGGTTAGAAGACCTGATGTAATGTTCCTATTTACTATTTCGCCTTATTAATAGTAAGATATATTTATGTGTGAAAAAGATTAGAGATAATAAAGCAATTCTTTTACATACAGATTTTCATGGTTAAATAAACTGGTATATTTCGTCAATTTTCCACCAAATTTTAACCTAATGATCACAATTTAATTACTATTCAGACGCTCCCTCGGAACCGGCGCTGTATAAGGGCTAACCAAAACCCTTAGATTGGCCTTGAGCATAGTCAAAATCACAATTTACAGTGTTAAAATTAGAATTTCGAAGATTTGAGTAATTTTAAAATGAGGTAATTAATCTAAAATAAGTAATCCCCAATAGTAAAATTACAAAAATGCAAAAATAGTAATTTTCAGAATTTTAACCGGTTTTATACCCTAAATCCCATTACAAAAATGCAAAAATAGTAATTTTCAGAATTTTAACCGGTTTTATACCCTAAATCGCCCGAAAACCTGGGCGTTTTGGTTGTCTTTCAAATGTAATGAAGGGTCAATTCAAATGTGATGAAGATACGGCGTCTTCCCATCAGCGTTATAATTCAAAATAGAGAAATGATTTGCGAATCTTTAAGAATATATTATATATTTAATAAGTAATAATTAAAGCCACACATTTATTTAAGGGTTTTGATTTTAATTTGGTTCTTTATAATGTAACGGAAGATGACGTTATATTTTCATTAGGGTTATACTTCAAAATAGACAAATGATTTGCGACTTTTTAAATATTTTTTATATTTCAAATAATTTATAATTACTTCTATTCAAACGTTTTGAATATGGGTTTTTATATTACTACAAGTTCCATCACTTAACCATTTGTCATTAAATATTATTTCCTTATAAATAAGTATAATTATTTTTCACAAAACCAAAACCTAGTATTTGAAATTATACGAAATGGATTCCGTCTTTGAAATTGTAAAAATATTAAATGAGGTTTAAACTTAGAGCCGTGTTTTGTGAGTTCACTAAATTTAACAACTCCATAACTATGATCGTGGTCAAACCATACATGTTGATTTGTTGACTCTCCTTTGTGTACGAGGACAAAACCTTTGAGATAGATTTTATTTGCCCTTAAGTTATGTAATTTCATGCATAATACTCACATTCAATTTTTCCTTTACTTCAAAATTTTCATTTGTTAATGCCAAGTCGAAAGTTTAATTCTTGGATCTTTTTATTAATTAACTGGGATCTTTTTTTGGATTGCTAATTCTCTCCATCCAATAAGAAAGGAGGAAAGTTAACCTTTGATCTTGCTTCATGTTTGAGGATCCTTATCTCGATTGCTGATTTTTTCCATCTAACAAAAAAAGGAAGGAAAGTCGACCTTTAACCTTACTCAGCCTATTAACATGATGCAATTGAACTCATGCTTCCTGTCATTCAGGAGCATGACCTTCAATTCCATCTCAGAACCACTTTTCTCATCTTGGAATGAATTCAAGTTTGTGCTTGCATTATCCAAATCACGGTTTGCTACACAAGGTCTTATGTTAGTGATTTTCACTCACTCTTATTGTAAAAACAATCTTGGAAATAAAGCTTCCCTGTGGAAAAAAAAAAAGACGAGAAATTGATCGATGATTATCTTGATACCATCATTAAGCTCATAACGTCAAATACTACTTGAAATTCGCGCGACCCACTTTTATTTGTCTGGTTAGATAACAAGGAAAGCTTCATTGAGAAGAAATTAGGTTAAAAAAAATATTAACCAGAGTTGTTTGCATCACGGTCCTTATCTTTTTAAAAAATGAAATATATAAAATAATTATTCAAAAAATGAAAAGGTTAAAAAATTAATTATAAAATAAAAAATTTAATAAATTAATTATAATATATAGAATAATATATAGGTAAATAAATTTTTTATGACACTATAAGTTCAATATATTTATTATATATATATTTTTTACATGTAATTAAACATCTCATTCTCCAATATGTAAAGGTAAGATATTTATTATGGTTTGTGAAGAACTTTGATCAACAATTGACTCACTAGGAGCACATATGTTATAATCTAGGCTATAATAACCCTAAAATCAACAAAAATTTAAAAATTTTAATTAAGTCTTTACTCTCGACATCCTAAGATTTAACTAGACAAAACTCCCATTGTAACAACCGTGTATCAAGGGAAACAAAACTGACTATGAAACTTTCTTCAATGTCTTTCTTAATATGTAATACCTAGACTACTAGTTGATTGTGTTGATCAAGTGTGTAGTAGATTAAGTTTTCCTCACTATTTGTTTAGAGATATAATGGTCCTTCTTATGAATATGATGTAGGACAAATTTTATACTATTCTCCATGAAGAGTGAACACTTAGCAGGTTAGAAGTGCCCCCTCGGGTCCCTCGGTCTTACCTACTCTTAGGAGCTAACACATTTTGTAACTATGTCTTTTAATGCAGGTACGAGAAGGTTGTTAACACTTAGGCCAAGAATATCCCTAAGTCAAAGCTACCAAGTTTCAAGGTTACGTGTTTAGGAAGGTAGCTGAAAATATAGCATAAGTTGGACCCTTAACGATACCTTGGTTTAAAACAACATCAAGGGTTTCCTAAATCCCTAAACCCTTGTTGAAATAGTTGTAACGAGAAACTATGCAATGACCGAGGCTTGGTTGTCAAATGTAAAGGTGATACGACTCTGGTAGATGGTACATTCAATGCTCCCATGTTAACTAGCAGGTGGTGGAAATCCACGTCAAGGCATGGGGAAAAGGACCTTCGTTACAAACCCTCGTTTGGCTTTTCGTCTTGCATTGTTCGTTGTTGTGGCTTTGAGAGAGCACCATGGGGTTTCATCGTTGGTGAGGGTGCTCTAGTCATACCAACAGTCCGAGATTAAATTCAGAACCAGAAGCCTACCCAAATAACACTGCGTTGAGGTAATGTTAGCAACTCCTCTGCGTTTATAACACATTCAGTATTTTCCGTTGTTTTTTTAATGCTGTGGAAAATGTAATAACATGCTGTGTTTTATGGTTATGAAATAGGAGAAGATTCGTTGTAGCTGCTGGTGCTCATTCCCTGGAGGTGACGACTGCCTGGGCGATATCTACTTTACTTTGGACCCTGGTAAGACCTGGGGTCCTGGGGCATACTTTCGTTTAATCAAAATGTTGTGTTTGCAAAAAGGGGAAAGATTGTAACAGTTTCTAAAGTGGCTTGGGAGGCACATGGAGATTGGCCCACGTTGTGTAGTTCTTTCGCCAGCGTCTAACTGCTTTATTTTGATGGCTAAATGCCAGTTTGGGGAGAAGTTGACTCTATTAACTCTTTTAAACATTTCCGTTTCTTTTAAAAAATTAAGACTTCGTTTATAGCAGGTTTCGATGCTTGGAAGGTTTTTTTTTCGTCGTCTTGTTTTGTTTTGTAAAATATATGGACTGTGGGTAAGCGTTTAACGCTACGAACCCAATGTGGCCCTATTCTGGAAGTTTACTGCTTCAATTTTAAATGAGACTTCTGTTTGGAAAAAGAGTAGGCTTAATGGGATGAATGCTGTTTGTTTTCTCCTTAAATTTATTGAATCCCTGTCTTAAATGTTTTGGTCTAAAACTCCATCTATAGTCTCTTTTCAAGCTGATTCGTAGGTGGATATAAATGTACTGTGATTCGTGGCTTAGTTTCGTATAGTTTCGATAGAGAATTCTACTTGTTTAAAAGTAAGAGATTTCGAGATGTAATAGTTAAAGATTTATCGGTTTTGTCTTAGGGTTCTATTGACTTGCATTTCGTTTGGTTTAAGAAAAGAGGCATTTTCCTAACGGCCCTCAAAAGAACGAATGGTTAATGATGTGTAAAGATTTGATATGTTTAAAGTGCATAACTGTCCCTCTACGTTTAAGTGAAAGTAATTCTCTGTTTGGTTCTGTGCATCAATTAACTTTCTTAGCTAAAGAGGCAAAAGACGCGTGGCCCTAAATTAAGAGAATGTGGTCTCTATGCATGGTTCCCTGAACTCAATTTCTTGAGAAAAATGTATAGCTTTTTTCTTTTGGTTTAAATAAGGAAAAATTCCAGTGTTTTAATAAAGGGTTGAAAGAAAAATACATACTTTTATTTCTGAAAGTAGATTGGATGCTATCATTTTTCTTCATGAAGCGTTTAAGGAGTAGGACCCAACTAGAAGTGAGATCTACATCAGGTTTTAAATAATGGTTAAATTCATAAGTAGGTAATTAATATTTATAAGTAGATACTCACAATGTGTTTTTAACTATTAAACTAGGCAAGGTTTAGGGCATGCCGCCTGGAAACCCTTCAGTTAAGGTTTTCTTTCCTTGTGTAAGGTTAGGGAGGATTTCTCCATTTACAAACTATACAAATACAAGGTTTCAATCCAGATCATTTCCAAAACTAGAACAACTCTATGATAAAGTAGTCATACGAAGGGAATAATTATAACACTAATCGGTAAAGACAAAAAAGAAATAATAAAATACATTCCAAGGAAATAACCTAGTCAAATCTAGATTTATCAAATAATAATATTACCGAAACGGAGAAGAATCTTGCATTATCATTGCTAATTAGTATTCACAGAAACTAATAAAATACAATTCTAAAGGATTAACCCTAGCTGGATCTAGGTTAAAAAAATGGGAAAGAAGACCTACATTGTCATTGCACAACTTGCATTATTTTACACAATGTTAGCACAGTGATTTCAGATCTAATCTATAACAGATTTAAAGTCACAGATCTGCATTTTTCTAGCATTTAACTTAAATCAATGAAATCTATTTGTCCCATTCCCTAACCTGTATGGTAGCAGCAATGGATCTACATTTATTTAATGAAATAATCGATTAATAAGTTCTGATCTAATACATGTATTGGACCACTTGTCAAAATCAGCGGATCTGCATTCTACAGGTCCAAAAAAAATCGTAATGTACTATACAGGAAAACATATGCATAAATAAGGAAATAACAGAACTTGAATTAAATACTTATCAGAAATTTTACTTCTGCCTAACTGACTGAGGAGCTTCCACTTTCCTCCCAACCTTAGAACGCAATTCATTCCCGGACTGTTCCACCGGTCACCCCTGAGCCAAGATGAGCATAACAAGAATCTAAAAAGGCCTAGGGTAGTTTTCTATCTCTTTTACTACAACAGAGTGTCTAGAAGGTTCGTTTATCAGCCCATTTGGTGTGAGTCCATCTGAATGACATTTCCCATGCAATGATAATACAATCCTCTCCGAAAAGTCCCTTATGTTGGACAAACCAGGTTTTAGTACTCTAGTGTTGAACGCTCAGACTCACGACTGGACCCTTTTCAGTGCACTTGGAAAATGTGCCCATGCAACGTTACCTTCTCTGCTATATATACTTTTTGGGGCAAGGCTGCTAGGTATTTTTGGGTTTTGAAACACTCAGTTATCTAACTGATACCTAGCAGATTCAGTTTTCTTTATCTTTAATTAATATTCCTTTATTTTAATCCTCACAGTTTATTTTAAATCTTAAATTATTTAATTTAGACTTTTACTCTCCTAGCGGCTAGTTTAGACTTTAGTTGTAGGCTACTGACCTATCTAGATTCTTGCATGCTCAGCTTCTCTTTGAGTGGTAGTCTCAGTCAGTTCGAAAGAATAAAATAATAATAAGTCATCTTTTAAAATAATCATTGGTTCACTTGATGCTCCAGAGCCCCTAGCTCAACATTAGTCATTTAGTTCGAGTCGAAGTGCTCCAGAGCTTCTCATCTCAACATTCACTCAACTACTAGTGCTTCCTGATCCCCTTTGGCTCATGCACGTGTCATACATAGTCAAATTTATTACAACGTAAATAAAATAATATTCAAAATAAAGTAGTCTTTTCTCAGGATGTTACATCCCTCCCCGCTTAGAACAACAACGTCCCAGGGTTAGGTACTTGAACTGAAACCATGAAACAAGGAGGGGTAGGCCTCTTTCATTTCGGTCTCGTTCTCCCAAGTAGCCTCTTCAGGCTCGAAATGTTTCCACTGCACCTTCAGCTAGACAATGGTTCTCTTTGTGAGCGATACCTCTCTCTTGCCCAGTATGTGAAGCGATTCCGGTACAAATTCCCCTTCGGGTTCTACTTGTAACAAACACCAATCAATCACATGTTTAGAATCGTAAACATATTTCTTAAGTAAGGATATATGGAAAACATTATGCACTCTTATATGTGCAGGTAGGGCCAATTCATAGGCCACTTCTCCCTTCTTGGCCAGTATTTCGAATGTCCCACAAAAACGCAGAGCTAATTTGCCGCATTTTCCCAAACTTAAAGAACTCCTTTTTTCTTTGACTTTTAAGTATACATGCTCGCCAACTTGATATTCCTTGTACTGCCGTTTTTTGTCTGCATAAATCTTCTGCCTATCCTATGCCTCTTTTAAATTCTGTTGTACCTTTACAACCAGCTGCTCCATATCTTTTAAGAGGTCTGGTCCCAACATAAGTCGGTCCACCGGGCTGTCCCAGGTGACCGGGGTTCTGCATTTCCTGCCATACAGTATTTAAAATGAGCTCATTTTAGCTAAAGCTTGAAAACTGTTATTGTATGAAAACTTTGCAAGGTGTAAATACTCCTCCCATTTGTTGGGATTGTTCATGACATACATCCTGAGCATGTCCTCAAGGATTTGGTTGACTCGCTCTATTTGTTCGTCTGTTTGCGGATGGTAAGTAGTGCTAAATTGTAGCTGTGTTTCTAAGCCAGAAAACAAGGCTCTCCAGAAATTACTTGTGAATTGTGTGTCCCTGTTGGAGATGATGGCCTTAGGTATGCCATGCAACCTAAAAATTTCTTTTAAAAATATATCTGCAATATTTATAGCTTTATGAGTGGACTTAACCAGAAAAAAATGTGCAGATTTAGACAACTTGTCTACCACCACCATAATTGAGTTGTTCCGTTTCTTGATTTTTGGTAATCCCGTGATAAAACCCATGCTAATTACTTCCCATTTCCACTTTGGAATGGGTAAAGGTTGCAGCATACCTGATGGATGCTGATGTTCAGCCTTTACCAATTGGCATTCTTGACAGTTGGCGATAATCAGTGTGATATCAAATTTTAATTTTGGTCAAAAATAAAATTTCTTTACGATAGATATCATTTTTTGATATCTTGGATGTCCAGAATATGGTTTTTGGTGAAATTCAATTAATATATCAGACCTGATATTTCCACTGTCGCGAACGTACAACTTGTTCTTTGACCAAAGTAGTCCTGTGTCATCAATTTTGTAGTCTTTCTGCTATACAAACAATCTATCTCCTTGTATTTTCTGCATTATTTCAATGTAAAAGTGATCATTTTTTCATGTTGTCCTGATTTTATCAAACAGGTCAGAATTGGTTTAACTTACTGTTATGTTGTGTAATAGGTGAACTCTGCGGCTTAGTGCATCTGAAATCTTGTTTTCCTTTCCCTTAATGTGTTTTAGCTCAATGTTGTACTCACTTAGGAAAGCTAGCCATCTAGCTTGTCTGGCATTTAAATCAGGTTGATCAGAAAGATATTTTAAGCTCATGTTTTCTGTTTTAAGAAGGAATTTCTTTCCCATCAAATAGTGTCTCCACATTTTTAGTGCATGGATAATGGCAGCTAGTTCGAGGTCATGGGTTGGATAGTTCTTTTCATGATCTTTCAGTTTCCATGACTCGTAACAAATTACGAAGTCATTTTGTAGGACTCCTCCCAGTCCTTCCTTACTTGCATCAGTGCAAACCACAAAGTCTCCATCCGGATCTGCGATCCTTAATATGGGCGCAGTTGTTAGTAAATGTTTCAGCTTCTGAAAGCTCTCTTCACACTAGGCTATCCACAAAAACTTGCTTTCCTTCCTCTGTAGGGAGGTCATAGGGCAGGCTAATCTAGAAAATTTTTCAATGAATTTCCGATAATATCCAGCCAGTCCCAAGAAGGATCTAATATCTGTGACATTTGTAGGGGTCGGCCACTCTTTGATGGCTTTAATCTTTTATGGATCCACATTTATCCCCTTTTCGGAGATCACATGTCCAAGGTATTGAATTTGATTTCTATAGAAATCACATTTGCTGAACTTAACATAGAGCTGATGTTACCTTAAGATTTGTAAGACAGTCTCGAGGTGCTCCTTATGTTCTACTTCATCCTTAGAGTAAATTAGTATGTCATCTATGAATACGAGTACGAACTTATCTAAGTACTTACTGAAAATACTGTTCATCATACACATAAAATTTGCGGGTGCGTTTGTTAGCCCGAAGGGCATCACCACAAATTCATAGTGTCTATATTGTGTCCTGAAAGCAATTTTGCTTATGCCTTCATCTCTGATCCTTACTTGATGGTACCCGGAGCGCAAATCAATTTTGGAGAACACCCTTTCTCCCCCAACCTGGTCGAATAAATCATCTATCCTCAGAAGAGGGCATCTATTCTTAACTGTCAGTTTATTCAGTTGTCTGTAATCAATGGAAATTCGTAAGGTTCCATCCTTCTTCTTGATGAGTTGGATGGGTGCTCCCCACAGGGACACACTCGGACGAATGTAACCCTTGTCTATAAGCTCTTGTAGTTGAAGTATTAGCTCTACTAATTCGGGAGTACTCATAAGGTACGGTGCTTTTGAGACGGGCACTGATCCTGGCAATAATTCTATCGAAAAGTCCAAACCCCTCTTGGGTGGTAACTTGGGAATCTCATCTAGAAATATGTCTCGAAAGTCTGCTAGTACAGGGAAATTTTCAATTTGAAGTTTGTTTTCTGTCTCTAGGTTATGAATATTGAAAACATACAACTTATAGCCCTTCCGTGCACATTTCTTTACCTGCAAGGCTGAGATATGTTGAATAAGAACCTTCCTGGGTATACCTTGTACTTTACTTTGGTTCCCATGCTGATGTGTGCATGTAAACATTTTGTTTAGACAATCCAACATGACCTGATGTTGCTCTAGCCAATCCATACCTATCAGCAGGTCATAGGATCCTAAGGGCATAATATTTAGGTTTGCTTCAGTTTGTAAGCCATTCATATCTAGCTGGAAACTTTTAACCAGTTCATTTATCTTTCTTTTGGTACCGGTGGCTAACTGAACTAGCTAGGTTTTGATATGTTTCACTTTGTTTAATTTACAAGTTTCGACAATTTTAGGAGAAACATAACTTCGGCAAGCTCCCAGATCAATTAAAATAGAAATAGGCATGTTCGAAATCTTACCTTCGATTTCGACCATTGTGGATTAGTAGTCTGCCTGTCTGCCTTCCAAGGCAGTGCATATCCGAGGTGTTCTTTCCAGGTCTTCTACACTTGACTCTTATTGTATGTTGTTGAGGACCTTAAAATTTTTATTGTTTGGGAAGTCTCGGTAGTAATGGGGTCCTTGACAACCCAAACACTTACCAGGTATAGGAGCTGGCCTAGTCCCTCTGTCAAAAGTGGGTTTGTTAACAGTTCGCTCCGAGTTGTTGCGCTGTGTTACATTCCTTGGAAAAGTTCTGTTTGGAGGAAAACTATTGTTCTGCTTTCGGTATGGAGGGGGTCTAAACCCTTTTTTTCGGCTATCAAAATCTAGTCTCGATTTGTCCTTCCTTTTGTTCAGAAGATCAGTTCGGTGTTGACTATGTTCGTAACAGAGTTGGGCCTTATGCAAGGTCATCTCCAGGGTCTTAGGTGCATCGAACTCGATTTTGTTTCTGTAGTAGGTTGGAAGGAATCCTAAAAATTGTTGGATCTTTACCTTCTCATATTTCACGTAGGGTACATAGTGTAATAGTTCTAAGAATCTGTTAATGGGTGCATCCATGGTGAGAGAGTTTAATTGCAATTCATGGAACTCTTTGATCTTTCTGTCAAAGAATCTCTCTGACATGTATTTTTCCTGAAAAAGTGTCCTGAAATCCTTCCAACCAACTTCCGCCCTTTTTATATCCTTGGCGTGTTTTAAATATTGCCACCACCTGGAAGCCTTACCATTCAGGTTGTAAATGGCCAGACAGGCCTTCATATGGTTGGTATACTGATGTACCTGGAAATAATTATTCATCCCTAGCAGCCACTCTTCGGCCTTTTCTCTTGAATCATGGTCTCCTTCAAAGGTTGGGGCCTTAATCTTCTTGAATTCTCCTTGAAGGCTGTCCCCCTTGTACTTTTTCTTACGAGGAGAGGGGACATAGGAATCATAAGAATATTCGGATTCAAAGTCAGGGGAGCTGGAAGAATCCGACAACTTGGTTGATTCCTCCAGCCTCCTAAAGTCTAGACTACAACTTCTCTTCCTGTGGTGATGTTTAGTTATTTTCTTGGTTGCTGAATGGGTGGTTTTCTTATGAGTTTTCATCCCAGTTACATTCTGTAATAATGCCTCATTAACCTCATGTTGCTCCCTTCTCTCATTGAGATTATCATTTTTGAAACTCCGAAATTCAACCTGCAGGCTCTGCACTGTCTTTAGCAAATCAGAGGTTTTGATAGTCCCATCACTGTCATTCAGTTCTACTACTATTTCCTGTTCCCTGGGGATTGAATTCAGGTTACTGTGTTGACTGTCCTCCCTTTCAACATTCATAATGTTTTTTGTTTCCTGAACAGTGTTCCAATGTGTAGCAAACAAGGTTTTTAGTTAGTTTGCAGCAGTAGGCTCATAGGCCTCAAGTTTCCGAACCAGAGCTCTGATACCACTTGTAATGACCCTAAAATCAACAAATTTTTTTAATTTTTAATTAAGTCTTTACTCTCAACATCCTAAGATTTAACTATACAAAACTCCCATCGTAACAACCATATCAAGGGAAACAAAACTGACTATGAAACTTTCTTCAATGTCTTTCTTAAGATGTAATACCTAGACTATAGTTGATTGTGTTGATCAAGTGTGTAGTAGATTAAGCTTTCCTCACTATTTGTTTAGAGATATAATGGTCCTTCTTATGAATATGATGTAGGATGGATTTTATACTATTATCCATGAAGAGTGAACACTTAGCAGGTTAGAAGGCCCCCCTCGGGTCCCCCAGTCTTACTTAGCTCTTAAGAGCTAACACATTTTGTAACTATGCCTTTTAATGCAGGTACGAGAAGGTTGTTAACACTTAGGCCAAGAATATCCCTAAGCCAAAGCTACCAAGTTTCAAGGTTAAGTGTTTAGGAAGGTAGCTGAAAATATAACATAAGTTGGACCCTTAACGATACCTTGGTTTAAAACAACATCAAGGGTTTCCTAAAGCCCTAAACCCTTGTTGAAGTAGTTGTAATGAGAAACTATGCAATAATCGAGGCTTGGTTGTCAAATGTAAAGGTGATACGACTCTATTAGATGGTGCATTCAATGCTCCCATGTGAACTAGCATGTGGTGGAAATCCACGTCGAGGCATGGGGAAAAGGACCTTCGTTACAAACCCTCATTTGGCTTTTTGTCCTACATTGTTCACTGTTGTGGATTTGGGAGAGAACCATGGGGTTTCATCTTTGGTGAGGGTGCTCTGGTCATACCAATGGCCCGAGCTTAAATCCAGAACCAGAAGCTACCCAAATAACGCTACGTTGAGGTAATGTTAGCAACTCCTCTGCGTTTATAACACATTAAATATTTTTCGTTGTTTTTTTAACGCCGTGGAAAATGTAATAACATGCTGCATTTTATGGTTATGAAATAGGAGAAGATTCGTTGCAGCAGCTGGTGCTCATTCCCTGGAGGTGACGACTGCCTGGGCGATATCTACTTTACTTTGTATCCTGGTAAGACCTGGGGTCCCAGGGCATACTTTCGTTTAATGAAAATGTTGTGTTTGCAAAAAGGGGAAAGATTGTAACAGTTTCTAAAGTGGCTTGGGAGGCACAAGGAGTTTAGCCCATGTTGTGTAGTTCTTTCGCCAACGTCTAACTGCTTTCTTTTGATGGCTAAATGTCAGTTTGGGGAGAAGTTGACTCTATTAACTCTTTTAAACATTTCCAGTTGTTTTAAAACATTAAGACTTTGTTTATAGCAGGTTTTGATGCTTGGAAGGTTTTTTTTTTTTGCGTTGTCTTGTTTTGTTTTGTAAAATATATGGACTATGGGTAAGCATTTAACGCTACGAACCCAATGTGGCCCTATTCTGGAAGTTTACTGCTTCAATTTTAAATGAGAGTTCTGTTGGGAAAAAGAGTAGGCTTAATGGGATGAATGTTATCTGTTTTCTCCTTAAATTTATTAAATCCCCGTCTTAAATGTTTTGGTCTAAAACTCCATCTATAGTCTCTTTTCAAGCTGATTCGTAGGTGGATATAAATGTAGTGTGAGTCGTGGCTTAGTTTCCTATAGTTTTGCTGGTGAATTCTACTTGTTTAAAAGTAAGAGATTTCGAGATGTAATAGTTAAAGATTTCTCGGTTTTGTCTTAGGGTTCTATTGACTTGCATTTCGTTTGGTTTAAGAAAAGAGGCATTTGCCTAACGACCCTCAAAAGAACGAATGGTTAATGATGTGTAAAGATTTGATATGTTTAAAGTGCATAAATGTCCCTCTACGTTTAAGTGAAAGTAATTCTCAGTTTGGTTCTGTGCATCAATTAACTTTCTTAGCTAAACAGGCAAAAGACGTGTGGCCCTAAATTAAGAGAATGTGGTCTCTATGCATGGTTCCCTGAACTCAATTTCTCGAGAAAAATGTATAGCTGTTTGCTTTTGGTTTAAATAAGGGAAAATTCCGGTGTTTTGTAAAGGGTTGAAAGAAACATACATACTTTTATTTCTGAAAGTAGATTGGATGCTATCGTTTTTCTTCATGAAGCGTTTAAGGAATAGGACCCAGCTAGAAGTGAGATCTACAACAGGTTTTAAATAATGTTTAAATTCATAAATGATACTCACAATGTGTTTTTAACTATTAACCCAGGCAAGGTTTATGGCATGCCACCCGGAAACCCTTCAGTTAAGGTTTTCTCTCCTCGTGTAAGGGTAGGGAGGATTTCTGCGTTTACAAACTATACAAATACAAGGTTTCAATCCAGATCATTTCCAAAACTAGAACAACTCTATGATAAAGTAGTCATACGCAAGGAATAATTATAACACTAATCGGTAAAGATAGAAAAGAAATAATAAAATACATTCTAAGGAAATAACCTAGTCAAATCTAGATTTATCAAATAATAATATTACTGAAACTGAGAAGAATCCTGCATTATCATTGCTAATTAGTATTCATAGAAACTAATAAAATACAATTCTAAAGGATTAACCCTAGCTAGATCTAGGTTAACAAAATGGGAAAGAAGACATGCATTGTCATTACACAACTTGCATTATTTTACACAATGTTAGCATAGTGATTTTAGATCTAATCTATAACAGATTTAAAGTCACGGATCTGCATTTTTCTAGCATTTAACTAAAATCAATGAAATATATCTGTCCCATTCCCTAACCTGTATGGTAGCAGCAATGGATCTACATTTATTTAATGAAATAATTGATTAATAAGTTCTGATCTAATACATGTATTGGATCACTTGTCAAAATCAACGGATCTGCATTCTACAGGTCCAGAAAAACAATCGTAATGTACTATATAGGAAAACGGATGCAGAAATAAGGAAATAACAGAACTTGAATTAAATACTTATCAGAAATTTTACGTCATCCTAACTAACTGAGTAGCTTCCACTTTCCTCCCAACCTTAGACCGCAATCCGTTCCTAGACTATTCCACCGGTCACCCCCGAGCCAAGATGAGCATAACAAGAATCTAAAAAGGCCTAGGGTAGTTTTCTATCTCTTTTACTATAGCAAAGTGTCCAGAAGGTTCGTTTATCATCCTATTTGGTGTGAGTCCATCTAAATGACATTTCCCATGCAATGATAATACAGTCCTCTCCGGATAGTCCCTTATGTTGGACACACCAGGTTTTAGTACTCTGGTGTTGAGTGCTCAGACTCACGACTAGACCCTTTTTAGTGCACTTGTAAAACATGCCCATGCAACATTACCTTCTCTGCTATATATACTTTTTGGGGCAATGCTGCTAGGTATTTTTGGGTTTTGAAACACTCAGTTATCTAACTGACACCTAGCAGATTCAGTTTTCTTTATCTTTAATTAATATTCCTTTATGTTAATCCTCACAGTTCATTTTAAATCTTAAATGATTTAATTTAGAATTTTACTCTCCTAGAGGTTAGTTTAGACTTTAGTTGTAGGCTACTGACCTATCTAGATTCTTGCATGCTCAGCTTCTCTTTGAGTGGTAGTCTCAGTCAGTTCGAATGAATAAAATAATAATAAGTCATGTTTTAAAATAATCATTGGTTCACTTGATGCTCCAGAGCCCCTAGCTCAACATTAGTCATTTAGTTCGAGTCAAAGTGCTCTAGAGCTTCTCAGCTCAACACTCACTCAGCTACTAGTGCTTCCTGAGCCCCTTTGGCTCATGCACGTGTCATACATAGTCAAATTTATTACAACGTAAATAAAATAATATTCAAAATAAAGTAGTCTTTTCTCGGGATGTTACATGTGCACTTTCCTTCATTTTGAGGATGATACATGAGATAAACCCCTTTAACAACCTAACCTAAAGGAGACATTGAGTGAGGTCCACAATATTCACAGAAGCACCTAACCCACTAAGCTAAAATTACAAATGTATTTATCCATAGAATCAATATATTAAGTACAATGCATTTATTTTGGAACTAAATATGATTATGTACATTTGTATTTAGAAAAAAATCATTAAATAATATATTGCAGTGGTCACTTGTATCCATGGGCTTGGTAGTACTCACCTTGATTATGTAATATTTGATATATCTCCATTTACAACCAAATAGTATTTTTTGACATCTTAAATGACCATGAACCTCCCATGAGCCCGACTTTGACAATGGACCTTTAACCCTAACTCTAAACTTTGACAAGCACATAGGCGCCATAGCAAAGAATTATAATAACCAAAAGCACTTTATCTTCGATAAAAATAAAACTAATATACTTTAAGGGATTTAAATAATGAATTAAGTATACTATTAAATAAGGGAAATATTGATGGTCTCTATCATAATTTTACCACAACCCCCTCTACTTCCATTAACAAGTTCTCTATCATGGTGTCATGTAGAATGACAAATAGAACAACCAACTCTTTGCATGATAAAAAGTGCAAGTATGCTAGAAACTCCATTAGAGATGCTTCTAACAAGTCCTTAAAATCCGACAAGGTATATAGGTACAAAGCCCCAATTAAAAGGAAAAGAATGTATTATATAAATAGAAATCAAGAGAAGCTTTTGCACCTCTCTAAGATAGATTCTAAGAAATTCTAGAGGCAAATTCTAAGTCATAAAACTAAAGAAAACAATATGATTCCCTTGAAAAACTGGAATTTCTTTCTTAAAAAGCTTTATGAATCCTTTGGCATCTTGGACAACATTAACCACTTATACTATGAAACGAGAACTATATACTATGAACGAGAACTCTAGCCATAAAAACTCATATTTTTGTATTAAAAACACCAAAAACAACCCCCAAATCGAAAAGTGTTGATACTAGTATCATGTTTTCATAAAAAAACACCAAAAAAAAACCCTAATCGAAAAGTGCTGATACCAGAATACACGTATTTTTTTCAGGGTAAAAAATAGAGCCACGGCCTAAACATCCCATACTGTTGCTTACAAAAACTTTAAAATCAACCCGTAAATTGGAAAAATGTTTTTTTCCTTCAAGAGATATATTACAACTTTTTGGAAGCTTGCACATTAAACAAAAAAAACAAATTTCATAAATAATTTCAACACTCTAACCATATAAAAACAAAGAAATTATGATGCGATTCATAATGAAATAATATATTAGACCATACATGAACAAATGGTTCATATAAATATTCAAAAACTCCTCTGAATTTCAATTAAAAACATCATAGTAATACAAAGCATCTAAAATGCTTCATTATTCAAATTCATCCATGGATTCTGACACCCCATCAAAATCTACATTTTCTGCAGATGAAGGACTGGATTAAGATGTAGATGACTCATATTCTTCTCTATTATCAATGGGTGCACCATCTGAGTCTACATCTATGCCCATCATTTCAGATGTCATATTCCTTCGGGATCTACGACTTGGTTTAACAGACTCCCATCTTGCAACTTCTTGTTTTGGCAGCATCCTCTTGATAATATCTATAGTCTTGGAGCAAAGAGTGTCTTTATTTGTCAACTTGAAATCATAAACAAGTATATCAAATTCCTCTAATTTGAAGATGTCAATGTGGCAACGATTTATTTTTTGACCCTTTCTTTTTCTCTTTCTGCAAACCTTTTTCTCAATCACCATCTCTGTCTTGTACACACCATCAAATGGGTGTGTATCTGTTACATACCAATGTACTTCTACTGATACTATTTCTTCATTTTTTTTATTGACCTTCATAGCTTTTGTGATCCATAATGGATAATGACGCGCATCATTTGTAGCCAAAACTGCAATCATGCAGCCCTCCTTGATATCTTGTACTGAGACCCTGTAAAGGTCTTCCATCTCTCGACGCTTTGCAGATAATCTTCTATAGCCAATATACATTTCTCTTTCCTCTTCTTGCGAAAACTCAACAGCTCGAGGTTCAACATTTTTTACCTCGTTTTCATTTGATAAACTTTGTGGCCAAGCAAATGGAGACTTCAAATATATATCTCCATTTGTAGAGTTTGAAATTATGTCACTCCGCTCCATGAAAAAAGACTCCCACCAAACAGAATCAACAACATCAAAGTACTCATATGTATCTTCGATAGACTTGATTTCTTCAAAGCATTGAGAAGAATCAACATCTCTACTATGTCACCTTGCATTATGAATCTCTGTAGATGATTGCAATAACAATAAATTTGAAGCATACATTTGATGATTTGGGATGAATTTTAAAAATGTCAAACTTGATGAAGGCCCCGATTCTGTGCTAGTTGAGTACTTCTTGCCCCACAGTAGTGTTTTTCCATCAATATTTTTTATACGAAATTGATGCTGAAAGCTAATGTCATTAAGTTTTTCAATGCACCTTTCTTCGCCATGTGATCCAAATAGAAATATCCGCATGTCAACAGTTTCTTCCAATTTTTGTACAATAGGATTTGGATGGTATGCTTTTCCTACAATTTCAATCAATGATGGTAGGCTCTCGAATTTCGTCCTCCTCAATGTCCTTGCAAAATGGCGGAACATTTGATCAATATGATCATGCGTCTGCCCAAAAAGAAGGAAACCAACTTTTACCTTTTTTTAAAAATTCTCAATTCAACAAGCATGCTTAGATAACCAAACACAACCTGATTTTTGTTTTCTCGGCTTGTGTTGTCCAATTGTAGATATAGAACTTTAGGAAGATCACCAGGCCAATGAGTAATAACATGGTGAATTATGGTGATGGTCAAATTTGCATCATTGTGAATATTTAGAGCTGTAAAGTAAACCCTTGGAATCATTTCACCATTAAAAACCATACACCCAACCAAGTGAAACTGAATAAAATTTTCCTCCTTTAAATTCTTTAGCACACAGACAAAATGTGGCAAGAGTGGTTTTTTTTTTTTTTTTTTGATCCATGCCATCAATTATCAAACCTATATACTTATGTGGAGCATCATAACACTTCTTGCGATGTTTGTACAACTTTTACCATTAATTTGATTGCTAATTGTGATGTTCTTGCAGTGCATTGATTATGGAATCTATAAACAACATAACAAAAAAAATTGTTAACTAGCTTTAATAATTGACATTTATCTAAAAAAAATAAATTGTAAACATACATCTTTCTATCCCTTCTGATCTATCCCTTATTTCTTTAAGAGAAGCACATGTACTGCAGACTCCCATCCTTGACCTCTTTGGAATGCGGACGTTGTTGAACTTCTTTTTCCATACTCTTGTGAAATATGCATATCTGATGAAGTTTCCATTTCCCTGACCACCTTGAACATAATCCTTGTATAAGTTGTAGATTTCCTGCCTTGTGAAATTATCTGGAATGTGTGTTGTTTCTCTATTTGGCATACTCTCTCCATGCCCAGAAAAGAAATCATGCATCCATGATATTGCAATGTGTGTTGATGGCCTAGTGATTCGTCCCTGATAATCGTCAGAATAAAATGTAGGATCCTTTTCCAGTCTTGTCTGGATTCTTGGTAATCGAAGATTACCAATTGAGTGAATCCATTTGAATGCCTTTCTACAAACCATAACTTTTCCAATGCGATAATCATAACCTGTCCTACTAGAAGTCATGCACCCTACTAAATATGAATTTTGCATACTTTTGTTCATTGATAAATACATCTTCCTTTTCTCCAAGGCATAATTGTAGCCTAAAATTTTCAAACAACTTTTGTGGAAACACTCACTCGAAATCAAAGGAGTAATGGAACTTGGACTTGTGAGCAATTCTTTCCTAGACCTTGTATAACTAGATTGCTTTGGATTGATATAAAAAGTTCTAGTCGTACACTTAATCCTTCTCTATGTTGGATTCTGTCATTACATTTCCTAGACCATTATGTCTGCAACAACATCCTCATTAGATGTTTTCATTGTGATGCATATGAATCGCCTCATTGAAAATCTCATCACCAAATTGAATATGAAATTTATTGTCATGATCACTAATAAGTTGATCAATTGCTGACAGATCAATGTGACCATCAACACTATTTGTGCCACTAAATTCTTCACTGAAAGGGAACTCTTGAGATTCAAAATTGGCATCATTGGTGCCTATAAAATACTTACTTGGAGGAGAATCATTGTCTTCATCGTTGGTGCCTGTAACATCCTTACTTTGAGGAGAATCATTGTCCTTATAATTTGTGGCTTCATCGTCAACAGAATGATCATCAATGCCATTGAAATCCTTGCTCGGAGGATAATCATCATCTGTGCCATTGAAATCCTCGCTCAGAGGAAAATAATCATCGGTGCCATTGAAATCTTCACTCGAAGGAAAATCATCATCGGTGCCATTGAAATCTTTGCTCGAAGGAAAATCATCATCGGTGCCATTAAAATCCTCGCTCAGAGGAAAATCATCATTGGTGCCATTGAAATCCTTGGTTGGAGGAAAGTCATCATTTGTGCCATTAAAATCCTCGCTTGGAGGAAAGTCACCATCGTTTCCATTGAAATCCTCGCTTGGAGGTAACTGATCATCTGTCCATAGAAATCCTCGCTTGGAGGAAACTCGTCATCAATTCCATTGAAATCCTCGCTTGGAGGAAACTCGTCATCAGTTCCATTGAAATCCTCGCTTGGAGGAAAATCATTTTCACCATTATTGATGTCTTATTCCTCACCAAAATTACCATTTGTCCCATTAAAATCCTCACTTGGAGGAAAATCATCATCAGTACCATAAAAATCCTTGCTGGGAGGAAAATCATCATTGGTCCCATTAAAATATTTGCTTGAAGGAAAATCATCATTTGTCCCATTAGAATCATTGCTATGAAGAAAACCATCAACATTATTTTTACATGCATGCCAGGCAAAAGCATCATTAGTCCCATCAAAATCCTCGTTGGGAGGAAAATTGTCATAAGCTTGCTTACTGTCTTTAGGATCCCCACTTGGAGGAAGCTCTTCATCATCATCATATTCTTGCCCTTCATTACTAGTGATCTGAATTTTAGGGGGCATATGGTCTAAATTTGGATGTATAAGCCATAAAAGTATTAAATTGAGAGGCCACCCTCTCTCATCCATGGTATTTGGTAGCACATAGTTTTGGCCCATGGTATGGTCTCAAGACACATTGTAATAATTCTATATAAAGGCCTAGCTAGCCTTCTCATAATAACAAGTTACTCATTTGGTTTCTCTCCTATTTTCTATTGTTCATTGTGAGATTAATTAGATCTGAGTGACTTATTGGTAATTAGTTTAAGAGGTGGGGCTCCTCTTTGAGCCTCACCTCCCATTCACTTCATATGTTTTTGTTCATGCTTATTCTTATGCAATATTAGGGTTTTTATGTGAATTTTATGACAGATTTGCATGCTTAATCTCCTCCTCTCTCGGCATTCAAGCCTTCTGGTTCCCAGCTCTCAAGATCTGGATCAGTGGTATCAGAGCGGGTACGCTCTCCATTGGGACAATATTTTGAAGGATTATGCGGGTTCAACGGAGGTTCCACAACCTCTACAACAACCCATGCTTCTCTACAAACCCTTGGCATCTCTATACTCAACACTCTCACATTCAAAAAACTTTGAACAGGTTCCATCGAATACAAAGGAGGTTTCATAGGCTCTACCATAGCTCATCGGAAATGTATTTCTGTCAGCTCAAATGGGTATTTCACGGAATTTCATTTTATTTCCCGGTTTGTGAGATATGCTTGTTTGAAGTAGCATATGTTTGTGCATATTGCGGCCGGACGTACAACAACTTTAAACAAGTACTACTAACTCCATAGAATGTCTCAGAGGCTCTACCATAGCTCATTAGAAAGCTCTTTCTGTCTGCTAAAATGGGTATTTCACAGAATTTCATTTTGTTTCCTGGTTTGTGAGATATGCTTGCTTGAAGTAACACATGTTTGTACACAATGCGGCCGGATGTACAAACACTTTAAACAAGTGCTACAGACTCCATATAATGTTTCATAGGCTCTACCATAGCTCATTGGAAATCTCTTTCTGTCAGCTAAAATGGGTATTTCATGGTTTTTTATTTGGCTTTTTGGTTTGAGAGATATCATCGATTGAAGCAACAGATGTCTGCAAAATAGTGTGCACGCGTCTCTTGAGCTTCAACAAACATTTTCTCACTATCTGGGCCACCCCAGACCAAGTATGTTATATGGATGGAAAATTCTCTTCGAGACCTCAAATGGGTCTTCAACAGAATTCAATTTCACTACCTGCATCAGAAGATATGAATGAATTTGCAGCAAGACATCAACTGCACCAAAGATCTGAATTTTCAATTTTTTAAAATCTTAATGTAATCATGGTTATGGGTTAACCACACAAAAACCATGGCTATGGGTCAACCACACAAAACCCACAGTTGTGTATCGTAATCATGGTTGTGGGTCAACCACACAAAACCCACGGTTATGGGTTAACCACACAAAACCCTTCTCTTCAGTGGAAATAAGCTTGTCATTGCCACCATGGTTATGGGTCAACCACATAAAACCCACGGTTATGGGTCAACCACACAAAACCCATGGTTTTGATTCAACCACACAAAACTCTTCTCTTCATTGGAATCAAGCTTGTCCTTGCCATCATGGTTATGGGTCACCCTTGAAAAACCCACGGTTATGGGTCAACCTCGCAAAACCCAAGGTTATGGGTCAACCACACAAAACCCTTCTCTTCATTGGTAACTAGCACATTGTAATCATGGGTCTCTTTTTAACATGAAATGATGGGGACCATCATTTTCTAAGGGGGGAGGAATGATCCGAATTTTAGGGGGCATATGGTCTAAATTCGGATGTATAAGCCATAAAAGTATTAAATTGAGAGGCCACCCTCTCTCATCCATGGTATTTGGTAGCACATAGTTTTGGCCCATGGTATGGTCTCAAGACACATTGTAATAATGCTATATAAAGACCTAGCAAGCCTTCTTATAATAACAAGTTACTCATTTGGTTTTTCTTCTATTTTCTATTGTTCATTGTAAGATTAATTAGATCTGAGTGACTTATTGGTAATTAGTTTAAGAGGTGGGGCTCTTCTTTGAGCCTCACCTCCCATTCACTTCATATGTTTTTGATCATGCTTATTCTTATGCAATATTAAGGTTTTCATGTGAATTTTATGACAGATTTGTATGCTTAATCTCCTCCTCTCTCGGCATTCAAGCCTTCCGGTTCTCAGCTCTCAAGATCCGGATCAACTAGTGTCTTCAAAATATTCATAATTAGGAAGGTCTTGAATAACATGCCCGATTACATTGCTTGCACTGCCAATATCCTGGCTAGATGAAAAATACAACTCTTCATTGACATTGGAATTTAATTCAAATGAGTCCATGACTTCTCACTAGAAGATAGAATTATAGAAAAATCTTAATAGATAAGACAATGAAATTTTACCACAGTCCTCATGAAAAATTAGAATGGTGCAACTATCAACCAACAATCTTATAGCTATGAGAATGAAAATATCCCTCCAAAATATTCCCTCCAAAACTTCCCTCCAAAACTTCCCTCCAAAACTTTCGTTCAAAATTTTCCCTCCAAAATTTTTCTACAAAATTAAAGCACACATTCATAAGACTAGTAAAAAAAACAAATTTATGATATAAAAAAATTTGAAATAATGTATTAACTAATTACATATTTCTATTTCAGATATATAAGACTAGTAAAATTTCTCGTAATATTTAGTATATACAATTTGTAAATAAAGTAATGGCTATTTACATTTTTTTAACTCCCACATTCATAATATTAGTAATTATTTCATTTAAACCTATCTTATATAAATTTAATAATAATCCTGTAACTAATTTCATTTTTTTAATCCCACATTCATAAAATAAGTAATGTTAAACATAATCTAGGCTATATAAACCATTTAGATTTCCTACTATTCATCATTTAATTTGAAGCAATTAGTAACACTTTCAAGGTTAGTGATTTTTCTGTTTTTAATAAATTAGTTAGTTTTATTGTTAATTTTGCAATGATTATTTTATGGCTTTATTAATTTGGTAATGCTTGTTTTATGGCTTTATTGATTTATTCTTTTACAATTTTTTTTTATTTCACATTCTTAAGAGTGGTAAACTTAAACCTAATCTATCTTATTAATAGATGATTGTTTAGTCATTAGAGCAATTCACGAAGGTTTTCAAGAAGAACGAGAAGATTGCAAAGAGGAGCTTCTAGCACTTTCAAGAGAGGAGGCTCTACCACTTTCCGGGTTGTATGTATATATACATATTTTTTTTTAAATGTATTTTTTTCTTAAATTCATGTATTATTAATCGAGGCAAGGCTTACCCCCTACCCCACGAATATTAGTTTTGGGTTTAAAATAAAATTTAGAATATTTTTACCTAACCTACCCACACCCCCTTCCTAAATTGTTTTTTACTTAACCTACAAAAATTTTTAAACAACCCCCCCTTAACCTATCCAGGCCCCCTTCTCCCTCCCCACGACCCCTTCTCCCTCTTCGTGACCCCTCACCCCCGCCGCCCCCTTCCCCTCCCTCCTCCCTCCTCACGCCCCCATACTCCCGCCACCACCTTCCTCCTCTCGCGCCGCCCCTCCCTCCTCGCGCCTTCCTCCTCTCGTGGCCCCCCTCCCCCCCCCTCCCTCCTCCTCCCCCAAGCCCCCCTTCCCCCCCTCCCTCCTCGTGCGCCCTTCCTGCCCCCACCCCTTCCCCCTCCTCCCTCCTCCCCGTGCCCCCTTCCCCCGCATCCCCCCCCTTGCCCCTCCTCCCTCCTCCCTGCGCGAGTGGGCCGCCCGCTTGGGCATCAAAGGGCCACCCCTCACAGGCAGCGCGATGCCCAGCATTGTGCTTCCCGTGAGGGGTGGCCCTTTGACGCCCAAGGGGGTGGCCTGCTCGCGCTCCCTCCCTCCAGCGCCCCCTTCCCTCTCCTGCCACCTCACGCCCCTACCCTTCCCCCTCCTCCCTGCGCCCTCCCTTCCACCGCCCCCCGCCGCCCTACTCCTCCTCCTCCCCCTCCCTTCTCTCTCAGCGACCCTTTGGTCACCGTGGCGGGAGAAGGGAGGGGGAGGAGGGGGATTTGGGTGGCGGGGTCGGTGGAAGGGAGGGTGCAAGGAGGAGGGGGAAGGGTGGGGGTGCGAGGAGGAGGGAGGAGCGCGGGGTGGTGGGGGAAGGGGGGGTGTGGGGAGGAGGGGGTGTTAGTTTAATTTTTTGTTTTTAAATATTTATTATATTGTTTAGGGAGGGGTTAGTTAAAATATTTTTTTTATAATTTTTATTATATTGTTAGAGGGGGATTATTATTATTTATTATTTATTATATTGTTAGGGGTGGTTAATCTTATTTTTTTTTATAATTTTTTTATTATATTGTTAAGGGGGGTTAGGGAGTAGGGGGTTAGTTTTAAATTTGTTTTATTTTATTTTTATTATATAGTTAGGGGGTAGGGGTAGGTGTAGGTGTAGGTTTATTTTTATTTATTTTTAATTAATTATTATATATTTTAGGGGGGTTAGGGGGTAGGTTTACATTTTTTAAATTTTTTTTCAAAACGTAAAAAAATGGCGATTATGATTGTAAAAATATTTTTAAATTTTTTAAAATGTTTTTCAAATACAGTTTATAGTGAATATTGATGTTGATTTTGTTTAGATTATGAATGTTTGTTGATTTATTTTAAAATTCTACATTTTGGATATGGGGACAATGACGTCAAGAAAGATATCTGTAAACATTTCTCGATCAAGAACGACGATGATTGCATCGAAAAAAAAATTGAGACATCTAAGAATGTTGAGCCTCAAGGCGAAGTTCTTAGCTTTGAAGAATTAAAAATAAAGAATGCTAGAGAATGAAAACATGCAACAGAAAAAGACAGAACAGAGTATCATTGGCATTTGAAGGAAAAATATCAAGGAAAACGAGAAAGCATTCTCATAAATTCTTCTACATTTCCATATATTCAATCGGGTACAGATATTGTTTATGCACAAGTGAAACAAGCCAGGAACTTTGCCAAAATCCGATATTCTTTGAAGATTCCAAAATATAATGTTCAAGAAAATTTCACAGATTTTTGTCAAGGGTTCGTGCATGAATTTGATAGCGGGAGAGTAAGTTTGAATATTGATACTATTCTTAAATTGGTTATGATATAACTTGGATACCACAATGTAATAGATTTAATATGATAATGTTTTTATTTTGAAGGATTTTTCCATTTCGATTTCAAAAATGTTGAATGGAATTTATTATACAGAAGCTGATCCTATGGATGTCATTAATGCCGCTATTCAAAATGGACCAGAAGCAAGGAAGAAGAAACAAGTGTCAAATGCTCAAACTGAAGAAGTACAAGCACAAAGAGGAAAGAGCATCTGACAATCAACTCAGGTACTTAGAAGGGTAATATTTAAATCTTCATCTCTCCCAACTGAGCATGATGAAATTGTTGCAAATGAGCTTGCTACTCCTGCTAGTAAGAGTAATAAACAATCTCATAAAGTAAATATGGTTGAGAGTGCCTCAATTCCTGTTGAAGGCATTGTTGATTTAGAAGGACCCCTTCAAATCAGAAAAAAGAGGAGATCTATTGTTACTGAAACCAATGTTATTCTTGAATTTGAGAGTGAAAATTCTGGTGGCAGTAGGGAAATCATTACTCTAGGTGCTGATCTAGAGGATGGCATTGTCAAGACAACAAAAAATGCCATTCGAGATCGATTGCGGAGGGATAATTTGGTTAACAATGGACATACATTTGAGTTGAATGTGAATCAACTTTATAGACCCATATAAGAGCAAGATCAATTTAGAATTAGAAAACCACATCACTTGCATATTCACAACTTGAAAGCATTGATGAGGCACAATCCCTATGCACATGTGGTTGACTACCTAGTCCTTGTTGACCCGAAAGATGTTCCTACTAGAGATGAATTTGATCAAACAAGATTTTTTCATTACAAATATTATGTTCTTGGGGGAATAACTCTGCAGAGGCAAGAAAAGAGTTGATGAAAGAATATCCCAATAACGCTATTTTTGAAACAGTTAAATGCATCATTTATGATGGTTTAACAGATGTAGAAGCAAAGTTGTTGGCATGGAATCATAACACAGATAGTGAATATAGGTTGACAATGACATTTATTCAAAGGGTGAGATTTATCCATAGTGAATTTGTGCAAATATTTGGTGGGGAAAAATCTAGAGTTGATGCAAGTTTTCAGAGACAATGTTGTCTAGAAATAGGCCTCCCTATTAAAGAGGATGACGTGAAACAAAAAAATGCGAAAGGAAGTGATGCATTCATAGATGTAGATGCCTATTTCCAGTTGGAATTCAGAGTTGGGAAAACATGGGATTTGATTTATGACATATTTAGCTTGTGGGAGAATATTGGCATAAAAAACTAGAAAGTGAAAACAAGTAGAGTTGTTCCATGGAGCGGTGGTAAGGCAAGTCCTGACGTCAAGAATCTGCCAGAAGACATGACTATTACACCTTGGATAACAATACAAGGTGGGACGATGAAACATTAATAGTTACAATACTATCACAGGTAAAGTCAGGTGAATTATCCATGGAGGAAATGTGCAACGAATTTGACAAGTAAGTTGATGTTTTTTTGAATGGTATGATGTTTTGTTCTTGAGTTTAACATTTCTGTTTTTTTTTTACTAAAACGGTTATAGGCCTTTTATATTGATCTTCTGGCTAAGCAGCTTCTAGTAGCCTTACACACAGAGATTCTATTCTAACAGATGCCTAGAATCCAGAGATACGGGCGTGGCTATGCTCACTTACCCCTTTACAAAAATTCTGGAAATTTTCTGAACAGACATAGAACTTCATAAAAGCATAAACATAGAAGTGCAACTAGTGTTGCAGAGATAAACCAAGCAAAGATAAGTAGAATCAACGCTCTGATTTTGGGATCTTTCCTCCCTTAACTCTTTAAGCTCCTGGTTCATGCACTCCCATCGACTAGTTCCAGTCTTTTGCAATCTTATCTGCTTTGACTCCAGCTTATGAACTGCTGACTTAACTTCATCCAGATCAGTCTGAATCTAAGTTGAGGACGAACTTTCTGCCATAGCTAGGCATAATCTGCTACTACTAACTCCATTGCACGACTTTTGAAAGCTTCCAGCGTTTCCTTCAGCGATTGACAGAGAAGAGTGCAAAATTAAACTGGAGGATTCTTACTGATATAGGCCCGATTCTTAATTTCTGCAGAGTCTTGGGGTGATTCTACTCGATTGCACTCAATTCTCCTAGCTGGGTACGATTCTCTTTGATGGACAGTGATTGGAGATCATTTTATTTGACTGCAGGCCAAGAAAAGAGAGATCGTGGGTCATGTGACAAGCTTTTGTCTTACCTCTGTACGATCTGCTCCTCAAAAGCCTCATTCTGCATGCGGGTCCAAATGGGAATCTTTCACTGACTGAATTTGTGGTACACTTATTTCTTTCATGGGCAGATCCAGCAACCATTTCTTCACTTGTCACTAGGGGATGGACACATGATTTTCGTTTCCATTTACTATAATAACTCCCTTGCTTAAGGAGGCTCCAATATTGGCTTCATGATCTGCTATTTGATTAAGATTTCGGAGGACGTGGTAACACTTTACTTCTTCGAAGGATTTCAGTTGAGATATGACTTTCCAGTGATAGTGGGCCAACCCCATACCATTGAGGGCTTTCTTCAGATTGAGAACCTGCATGATGATTTGGGAGTCACCAATGATAGCCAACTTATTAATGGAAAGACTCCTCTTTGTCGGGGATAACTTCATTGGTGATTTTAGAGTTAGAGGCTACCAACTCTCCTATCAACGCCTTAACTTTGATTGCAACTTGGGCTGGCAAAACTGCCTTGTCCTTGAAAAGTCTATTATTATGTTCCAGCCACAGTTTCCAGCAGTAGATTTTTGGGACCCACATCCAGCAGTGCTTTAACAAGTTCAGGCTGGAGAAGGAAAAGGGAGCATAATCTAACCAGGAGGCGAACAAGGAAGAGATGGAAGGAGGGGGGCCAGATTCAGCTGAGAAAGAAGGGTATTCCAGAGTTCTAGAGCAAAGGGACACTGAAGAAAAAGATGGGTCGAGTTTTCCTCGTGGCAGGCACAGAGAGGGCATCTTGAGGGCCCCTCCCATCCTCTTTTCAAAAGGTTGTCCCAAGTTAGAATGTTTTCATGAAGTAGGGACCAGCATAAGTGATCAGTTTTGGGGAGAGAGGGAAGAAGCTAGAGGTTTTTCCACCTAGATGGATCCGGAGCTACCCAAGGAATGGCTTTTAAGGCAGCATATCCAACAGCTGCATTGTAAAGGCCCGAGGAGGAGCCCCAACCTCTTTTGTCCTTCATCTTAGCAGAATAAGGGGAGAGACCTTGAAGAGCCTCTAAAAGGGAGATAGCTTCAATCTCAAGAGCTTGCGGGATAGCCCCCAGGTCCCAATTGGTCCAACAGTCATCCAGGCTCCAGCTGGATAAGTCCCAAAGGGTGAATTTGCTGTTTAAATGAAGCCAATTTTTGATATTCTCCAATCCTTCCAAATCTTTTAAAGGGGACTGCCCTAGAATGGAGTCATCCCAGAACTTAATTTTGGAGCCATTTCCCGGAATCCAAGTGAGATTGGAGGTTATCATATCAAGAGATTTAAGACAAAGAGAAAGGATAGGAGAGCCTTTCCTAGTCCTGGGTGGGCTATCCAAGCACCTCTCTTTGTGCCCGATGAAGTCCTTTGTCCTTAAAGCTTTGGAGCTCCATGTTGTTTTACCCCTTATTATTTTCCACAATATCTTTCCACCCATGGCCAAATTCTGAGTGGCCACATCTCTGATTTGCAGCCCACCTTCCAATTTGGGGGCTTTGACCTTATCCCAGCTGACTTGGTGCATTTTCCTTCCTATATTCCTTCCCCCTTCCCAAAGGAATTTTCTCAATAATTTGTCTATATCTTTCACAATTCCTTTTGGGGCTAGCAGGATCGAAGCCTGGTAGAGAGGAAGGGAGGTTAGGACAGAGTTAATAAGGATAGTTTTACTTGCTTTGTTTAACCAGGAAGCCCCCCAAGCCAACATTTTGGCCTTGAGTTTGTCCACCAGTGGCATCCAAAGGCTCCTTCTGGGTGTAGCTTTTACTAGCGGAATGCCAAGATATTTTATGGATTCCCACGTGGAGGTTCCTTCCATTTCCAGCGTTCTTGAGATATCTGTCATTTCAATGGGGGGGCAGTTCCAGCCATAGATTTTGCTTTTCCTCAAGCTGATTTCACTGCCTGATATATCAGTGTAAGCGTCCAACTCTTTTTTGAAGGATCTTGCCGTGTTGAGATTAGCCTGACCCAAAAGAAGGGTATCATCAACAAATTGAGCATGGTTTATTTTCTTCACTCTAGGGGTGATTGTGAGGCCCATTAGATAACGTTGCTGAAGGCACTTGTCCAGCTGGAAACTAAGGACCGACGCTTGGATGACATAGAGAAAGGGGGGCAGGGGACAGCCCTGCCTAAGTCCCCTAGAGGCGTGGAAGAAGTTTGCTGGTCTCCCATTTACCAAGGGGGCAATCCAAGGTCCCGAGATACAGGCTCTGATCCAGTTGATTAACTGGGGGTGGAATCCTAGTTTGAACATTACAGCAAAGAGAAAGTTTAACCAAACTTTATCAAAAGCATTAGCGAGGTCCAGTTTGACTATCATACCTTTCTCCTTCCGTTGGCAACTTGAGTGAATAGCTTCTTGGACCAGGATGATGTTGTCCTGAATATGTCTGTCCTTAATGAATCCCCCCTGGTTCTCCAGAATGATCCTGGGAAGGACATTCTTTATTCTGTTTGCAATGACTTTAGTGATGATTTTGTACCCCGTGTTGCAGAGTGAGATAGGGCGGAATCTAGAGAAGCTTTGGGAACCTTTCTCTTTAGGAATTAACGCAAGGAAGGAGGAGTTAGTGCTTCCTCCTATTTTGCTGCAATTCTGGGATTTTCTCACCATCTTGACCAAATCCTTCTGAATAATGTCCTAGCATGCAATGAAGAATCTGACCGTGAATCCGTCAGGCCCTGGAGCTTTGTCAGGGTTCATTCCATGAAGGGATTTTCTTATCTCCTCAGTCGTTATGGGGCAAATCATCTTTCTATTATCTTCCTCATTGATTAGTGTGGGGAGAACATTCAGAGGATAGCGATCTAGCCTAGGAGAAGAGTCCAATTCTTCTGTGAACAGATCTCTATAGAAAGAGTGGGCAGCGTGCTTGATCTCTTCGATTTTGTTGAAAGTTTGGTCTTGATAATGAATTTCTCTAATACTGTTGTAATTCTTCCGAGCTTCTGCTTGCTTGTGGAAGTATGATGTATTTTTATCGCCCTCTTTGAGCCATAGACAACGCGCCTTTACTTGCCAATAATGATCCTCTCTTCTCAATGCTTTATGAAGGGATTTTTGCAGGTCGAGCTCAACAACAAGCAGCTCTGGGGTGACTGTGGCGTTCTCCATTAGCAGCTGGTGGTTGCTTAGATACCTTTGAGCTTCTTTCCTTTCAACGATGGGGGAGGGCATGAGCTTTGCCCAGCTTTTAAGGGCTGCTTTGAGCCTTCTCAACTTTTCTTCCCAAATGAAGAACGGTGACCCAGAAACTGATTTTTGCCAGGTTTCCGAGACCAGATCGTAGAAGCCATCCATGGAGACCCAGGGGGGGTTGAATCGAAATGGGATAGGGCCCAGTTTTTCTCCCGGAGACAAGGAAAGGGCTATTGGATTATGATCAGAGGTGCAGGCCTGGAGGATTTCAGAAGTTGCGAAGAGTCCAAGAGTAAGGAAGGAGGAATGGACAAGGAAACGATCCAGTCGGGCCGCAATGTGCCCTGGTCCCACTCTTTTATTAGTCCAGGTGAACTTACCTTTGCTGGGTTTGATATCCTCTAGATCCCAGTCCATAATGATGTCTTCAACCCACTCCCGAGCCGAGTCTCTTACCGGAGAGCCTCCTTTTTTTTCGGAAAGGGCGAGAGTTACATTCATATCACCAGCTAGAACGATATTGTCGTGCTAGTTAGTGGACAAGAAGGAATTCAACGAGTCCCAACACTCTCTTTTTTCTGAAAGTAGAACCGGGGCGTAGATGTTAAAAAGGCTTATCTGATGCCCTGTGTCTCGATGTTGCAGCTTCGTGAATAGCCAGTGGGTAGTGCTATGATCCTCTAGTAGGTCGAGATTAATGGAGTTCCAGAAGGTGGCTAGGCCTCCTGAGGCTCCCCTAGCGCTGACTGCTATACCATCTCCTTTTTTCCAAAACTTTTTGCTAGCCTGGATGGTCTCAGGATCCTCCATCTTCGTTTCCTAGATCAGAAGTATCTCCGGGGAGTTCATTCTTACTAGGTCTTTAATTGCTTCTTCTTTAGACGTTCTTCCCATACCTCTGCAATTCCAGGAGACGAACTGCATTAAGATCTGGAGGGGGGGGGGTGGCTCCTTTCGAAGCCTTTCCTTTTTTTTAAGATCTGGTTTCCATCATATCCGGAATGGTTTGCTGGACTCCTGCTGTGACATCCCTGTACGATTTCTCCTCTCTTTTTTTTCGTTATGGTTTCCGTCCTCTTGGAGTCTTTTTAGGGGTTCCGACCGAGCTGCTGGTCTCTGTGGCCCCCTCATCTGAATGAGCTCCTGGATCAGAGCCTATGGTGATATGCTCATCATATGATTTCGTAGATTCTTTTTCTGAAAGGCCGCTCTTATCCTTAGCCGGGTTTTCTGAAGGGGGCGTGGATTGGAAAACTATCTCTATGAATTTTTTCTCAGGTTCCTTTGATGTTGTTGCAGATTCTTTCACAGGCTCCTTCGAAGGGTTGATATTCATTGGGAGCTGATCCTTCGACTGTACAGGCCTTGGATCTTTGGTTTTTAAGGCTACTTTGTTTTTCTTCACCTTTTGCCATCCTTCAGCTTCTTCCTTCTTTGGGGTTTGGTTCTTTGGACAGTTTCTCTAGAAATGCCCGTGTTCTTGGCAGGATCTGCATTTAAATGGGAGGTGTTCGTAGTCAACTTTCTGATAGTGAGTCCAGGATCCCACCGTTAGCTTCACTGCCTCCGGGAGCCCTACCTCCAGGTCCACTTCAACACAAATCCTGGCACAGTTATAAATGGATTTGTTGTCTGCTTTGTCAACGAATTTCCCTATTCCATTTCTTATCATTTGCAGAGCTTCATAGTTCCAGCAGTGGACCAGCAAGTTGGGGAGCCTGACACATACTGGAACTTCCTTGGGAAAGTCCACCATGGGGTTGAAATCCGGCATCCAACGGTTCAGGTACAGCCCCTGGGTTCCCATAAAATATGGGATGTTTCTGAAGATGAGGTCCTTATCCTCCTTATTTATGAATTCGAACAGAAAATAGCCACTGCTCAGGGGATAGCAGGTGACTCCTTGCTTGAGATGGGGCTTCCAGTTTCTTTGGATCTAGTCGTCGATGGTTTTTGCTGAGTTCCAGAGCCCCATGAATTGGCTGACTAGCCCTCTTTCTGATAGAGCAAGGGAAATCTTAATCGACGTCGTCTCTGGCAAGGTGATTTCAGGGATTTCTTCAAGCTTTTTGATGAATTTCGGGACCGAGGGATGAGCTTTCCTCTTGCCACTGCTGGCGACCAACCTCCTGAACGCGTCCAACTCAGCTGATGGGGGGAGAGGGGGATCCCCACCCCCAGGGGCGACCATGGCTGCAACCTGCAGACGAAACCCTAGCTCCGCTAGCTCACGTGCGCCCAGCAGCACTTCGTTCTTAACATTTTTGTTATATTCTAAGTATTATATTATATTATTATATATGATTGTAAACATCATTTATTGTTTCATTTTCTAGTCACAAGGTCTACATGAAAATACAAGAGGAGATGGTTATAATGTTGAATTTTTTGTTGCATTCAAGAAGGTATGTTGATCTATGATACATCCTATTTTATTTATTTTCTAATTCAATTCATATCTATTTTATTACTTATAGAGATCATTTTCATTTGAATATTCCAAAGAGGGGTATAGATGGATTACTTGAGTCCTTCAAAATTCATATCCAAAGAGCCAAAATAGAACGACAAAGGAGACAACGCCTTGCAAACATTGAACTTGATGATACACTGATCATTATATTTGGAATGGGCTTGATAATGTGCAATATAAATTCATTTTAGGTGACTGTGCAAACATTTCAAATCATGTTCCTAAAAAGGAGTACGCACTAGTGACTGCAGATATCCCTCATGGAAACAGTAGCTGAAACACTACTTATGATTGTGAGCCTTATACTTACCAATCATTCAATAAAGTGGTTTCGGGATTTGTAGATGTCACAACATCACCACTATGGATATTTGTTGTTTTCCATTCAGACACACAATTAGGGGGGTTGTTGAAAACCTTCATGGGTAAAGGAAAAAAAAGGAAGAAACTTTATTGGTAATATATTTACACTATATTATCAAGTTTTTGAATTTATAAATCAATTTTATTTATTGTTAACTTAATTAATTTTTTTATATTTTTGTTACATGCAAAAGCCTAATGTTCATAGCTCTAGCAACAATCCATTCCTGAGTGATATTGAAAGCATACATCTTGCAACTTGGACAAAATATGAGACTTATGAATCTCTTTTAATCAATGAAAAGAGTGGAGGAAAATATAATCAGTTGTTGAGTTACAATGTCGTGGTTAAAAAATTGACATATGAGGAAAGGGATTTGAAAGGAGTGACTGTAAACATCTATCAAAAGCCACAAGCGTTGATTAATTATCTCATAGATACATTTTCAAGAGAAGAATATTGGGTCTTAGATTTGTTCTCGAGTTCAGGTAAACTTTTTCATATTACATATGAAAGCATATATCAAGTTTTATTGTATGTTTTATTTTTCATTATTTTATTGTTTTGAATTATGCTTCTTTATGCTATTTGACTTAACTTTATTTTTGTTTTTGGTGATTAGGTACAACAATAGCATGCTCCTTACAAAAGGAAGAAATTGCATATCCATTGATAACGATCCACTGCAATGCAATTACATAAAACAAAGAATTAATGTTATTCAAGTTCTTCTAGATGAACTACGAGAAGTTGGTTTGAAGAAATGAGAGTTTAGTGAAACACTTGTGGCAAAGATGTCAAAAGAGCCTCAACCCCCATTAGGAGGGGTGTTTGGAAAGGATCACTTTGGGGATCTTGTAGACATAGAATACCCAATGGAAGAGGACACTGATGTCCCTGAGGAAAGCCAAGCTCCAGAAAATTCCAATTTCGATGAAGAATTTGGTCTGCATGATATTGTTGATTAGTTTCACGTTTTGAAGAAAATGTTAAATTTGACAAGTTTTTGATAAGATATATTAATAATGTTTCGACTTTACGACTTTATTTTAGAAATAACATTTCTATATATAATGTTTTTAATATGTTTTTTACAAATAAATTGTATATTTTTCTTGAATTTATATGAATCATCAGTTTTCGGAAAACAATATGAAATAGTATCATTTTTATACAAAAAACTCTGAAATTTGATTGAAAATGGTTTTGAATGTCTTTATTTTCTGGAATGTTTTACAATTTTGTCAATAAAAATGTCTTATTTTATAGAAAAAACTTGCAAAATGTATATGTTTTTCATTATAAATTTCTTTAAAATGTATGTTATTTTGTTAAATTTCAAAAAACAAACTTTAAAATAGAAATTAAAAATATTTTACGATAAAGATAATTCAAAGGCCCCCAAAAATGCCTCAAAATGAAAATGTGTGATAATGGTATCAACCCTTTTTGAAATGGAGGTAAAAATAACTACTAAAATTAGGAGAGAGAAAAACGAGAACTGTGTCGAGTTCTCATTTCATAAGCTTTATGAATCCTTTGGCATCTTGGACAACATTCGAGCCCTTTATACAAAGGAATAATTTTTCTTTTTAGAAGACATCGATTTTGGGGTTAAGCAACTCACAAAAGGGAAAGCTAAGGTGGGCCTATCCTCATCTCTCACAACTGTAAGCTATTCAATTTAGCAGTGAAGAAAAGTTTCTCTAAACCCTGGACATAATCCTCATTGTTCATATTTTTCAAAGTGGATATAAAAACAATCCATTTATTTATATGAACATTATGATTATCCCTCTTTTAGGTAAGTTATATAGAATTATTTTGGAAAAGAAGACCAACATATGGCTAGAAACTCACACGACACCTTGGACAACTTATTACGCTAAGGACCATTGCGGAGGAGTGTCATAATAATAAATCCAATATTTTGTTGTTTTGTTGGATTTAGAAAAGCATTTGGCACAACACCTAGAAATAACCTTTGGAATATATTAGAAGAGATAAAATTCCCTTTTGAGTTTAGAGCTTCTGCAATAAGGTAGTATGAGAAGGTTATTGCCAATTTTAAGAACTCCAAGGGCTAATCAGAAGAAATTAATTGTAATATAGGATTTAATCAAGGGTATCCCATGTCCCCTACCCTTTTTGGTATATACATTGATGAGCTAGAGGGTTGTTTAGAAGCTGTAGGTTGATTCGACACAACTTTGGTTGGTAAATCCATCATCCTTTTTCTCTACACTAATGATATTGTACTTATGATGAAGAGTTCCTATGATCTCAACAAGAAACTAAAAATTATCAAGAAAGTTTTCTCTAATATGGGTATGACAATTAACATTGACAAAACAAAGGTTACGATAATCAAATCCCGAAATATCACATACTAATTTCATGTATAGAAACAACAACTAGGAGGAAGTGAATTCATACAAATATTTCAAAATTGATCTCCATCACAAGCTTAACTCGAAATATAACATTGAGAAAATGATTAATGGAGGGTGGAAACCTTATTTTGGACTTGAAAAAAACTATAAATTAATAGACCTTTGAGATAAGAAGAAACTCCTCTTTGAGACTCTTACCCCTCTTGTTATATTCTATGGTGTTAAGATTTAATATGCTAAGACAGAAAATAGCAGCATTACATTCCATTTCACAATAATAGCATATACAGGATCACTGAAGAAACAACAAGCATAGCATAAACACAAGAGACACAGATTTATCCTGGGAAACCCTCATGGGGTAGAAAACCCAACAAAGCTTCCTCAATATAGATAACCAGCAATATACAAAGATGCAAACGAAAGACATGATCTCCTCCTCCACCATAGCAGACCTCTCCTCCACAAGTGCACCTTTCTCAAGTGAGTGTGTGTGTCAAATGAGGAATACACTTCCTCTATTTATACACTACTTCGACTTGTCTTTTACACAAGAACACGTAGGCTCGTATTTAACCAATAGGTTAAATACCCCACTACAACTGACTGGGCCGACCCCTCTAGGGTGGTCTAATAACCCTTTGACCCAAATAACTCATACAGGGCCGACTCCCACTAGGGAAGTCTAATAACCCGAGTTACCACATTCCGACGGAGGAATAAACATCTCCGGATTAATAAAGTACAATTATAATATTCTTTGAAGTTACAATATCTTAACACTCCCCTTTAACGAGAAGGATATTATAACAGCATCTGCACGAGCAAGGAGTCATCAACATCATACATGATACATCTATAAATCATTGGAAGCTTTCTCAACATCATCAGTAACTCAAGCAGTTACTGGAATATCTTCAATACTGGAACATCAACATCTTCAGTACTGAGTCTTTATCTTCTGCAGCACTCGAACAGCTACAACACCATCAACATCTGGATCCTCACGATCATCAGCATCGTCATCATATGATTATCAGCATCAGAATCATCTCGATCTACAGCATCTGGATCATCTCGATCTACAGCATCTGGATCATCTGTATTAGTATCCACACCAATACATCTATCATCAAAACGTGTATTCTTACTAATACATATATCATCAAAAACATGTATTCTCACTAATACATCTATTATCAAAAGCATGTATTCTTACTAATACATCTATCATCAATAGCATGTATTCTCACTAATACATCCATCATCAAAAGCATGTATTCTCACTAATACATCCATCATCAAAAGCATGTATTCTCACTAATACATCTATCATCAAAAGCATGTATTCTCACTAATACATAGCAGCATATCCTGCAACACACACGATCATATTACAGGATGATCAATCCCGCTCTCTTTAGGACATAGGTCCATGGATGATACAATCCAGTCATGTACCTTTTGAACCGAAGTCGAGGGATGATCCAATCCTATCATGTACCTTTTGAACCGAAGTCCAGGGACGATCCAGTCCTAACATGTACCTTTTGAATCGAAGTCCAGGGATGATCCAGTCCTAACATGTTCCTTTTGAACCGAAGTCCAGGGACGATCCAGTCCTATCAATTCTCGGAGACCTCATGTCTACGGCTCAGTTCACAGGACCAAAGTCCAAGGATGATCCAATCCTTACCGTACATTTAGGACCGCGTCCAAGGATGACTTAATCCTCAACCGTACATTTAGGACCATGTCCAAGGATGACTTAATCCTCCACCGTACATTTAGGACCACGTCCAAGGATGACTTAATCCTCCACCGTACATTTAGGACCACGTCCAAGGATGACTTAATCCTCCACCGTACATTTAGGACCACGTCCAAGGATGACTTAATCCTCCACCATACATTTAGGACCACGTCCAAGGATGACTTAATCCTCCACCGTACATTTAGGACCACGTCCAAGGATGACTTAATCCTCCACCGTACATTTAGGACCACGTCCCATACATTTAGGACCACGTCCAAGGATGACTTAATCCTCCACCGTACATTTAGGACCACGTCCAAGGATGACTTAATCCTCCACCATACATTTAGGACCACGTCCCATACATTTAGGACCACGTCCAAGGATGACTTAATCCTCCACCATACATTTAGGACCACGTCCAAGGATGACTTAATCCTCCACCGTACATTTAGGACCACGTCCAAGGATGACTTAATCCTCCACCGTACATTTAGGACCACGTCCAAGGATGACTTAATCCTCCACCGTACATTTAGGACCACGTCCAAGGATGACTTAATCCTCATCTGTACATTTAGGACCTACGTCCAAGGATGACTTAATCCTCAACCGTCCACCAAGGACTTCATTCTCGAAGACATACGTCTACGGCTCTTCTTTAGGACTGAAGTCCAGGGATGATCCAATCCCCTCACATGTTCACCAAAAACTTCATTCTCGAAGACATACGTCTACGGCTCTTCTTTAGGACTAAAGTCCAGGGATGATCCAATCCCCTCACATGTTCACCAAGAACTTCATTCTCGAAGACATACGTCTACGGCTCTCTTGAGGATGATGCAATCCTATCATGTCCACCAAGGACTTCATTCTCGAAGACATACGTTCGGCTCTCTTTAGAACATATGTTCAAGGATGATGCAATCCCCTTGTCACCTTTGACCTTGTCTAAGGACCATCCACCAACCTCTTTGTCGGCATCACTAATATAGGTATCCTCATCATCGAACTCACTGTCGATGCAGGCAATCTCATCATGAGTTATCACATCACTCCCCCTTTCGAGGAGGGTCCTTCTGAACTATATTAAGTTTGTCTCGGAAAACTTTATTTGAGGTAGAGGTTTGGTTAGTACATTGGATCGGTAGAAGTTTGGTTAGTACATTGGTAACTTGTTACAAATTCAAACTTTTGGTTCCTTTCTGCACGATATCTTGGAACACTAGATTCTCTGCCATCTTGATACAACTCTGTTTGTCACATAGGATCATAGTTGGGTCTATCTCTAAGTCAAACAATCCTGAAGCCATACTGTTTCATAACTTAGCAGAGAAAGAAGCCATATATTCTGCTTGTGCTAAGAGCCACACTATATTTCTTCCTTCCAAACCATGAGATCATGGCTGATCCCAGACAGTAACATCCTCTCGATGTGCTCTTCCTGTCTGATACAATTTCTGCCCAATCAACATCTGTGTAGCCATCTGAAGTCATGATCCCTAAGATAACATAGATCAAAATCTATCGTATCCTTTAGGTATTTCATCACACGCTTTGCAACTAACAGGTGAACACATCTGCTTTTCCACTAGATACTGACACAAGGTGTTCACAGCAAAGCATATATCTGACCTAGTATTTGTTAGACACATCAATGACTTAATATTTTTCCTGTACAGAGTTCTATCCACTAACTCCGATGAGTCATCTGATAACAACTTCAAGAGTGGCCATTCCAACACATCAAGTCCTTTTAATATTTCTCAGCATACTTTCCCTGGTTGAGAAAGATTCCTTTTGAGCCTTGTCATACTTCCAGACCTAGGAAGTAATGCATCAATCTGAGGTTTTTCATTTTCATTTCTTCAGCCATCTTCTTCTTTCTTTTCATGATCGGTTTCTCATTCCTTGTTAGAAATATATCATCGTCATACAATAATGGTATGATAGGTTCATCATCCACAACCTTAAGGTAAAGGTTAGGAACAACTTTACTTTTGGTAAAGCCCAAGCTTATCAAGAAACTGTCAATTCTCCCTTTGTGACTGAACATCATTCACACTCTGCATTGAATGGTCTTCTGCATATCTATCTGTGCCATCTCTCGTTAGATGGGTCTACTGATATGAGCCTAAATATCATTTGAACTCTGTGGTGAGTTCCTTCTTGCATCCATGTCGTCTGTGTATAGAAACAATATTCAACCTTGTAGCAAAGGTTGAGATCCTCATCACCCATGGTGATCATTAAGCTCATCAATTGATTATCGATCATGGGTACCCATACAGAACCTGATTCACACTTCTTCTTTAATTACACCATTAAGAGAATGGTCTTATCTAGCCACTTGGAGCAAACATCTTATCATGATTCTCTTCCTCTTTCTAAGAGAATTTTCTAGCCACAAGCCTTCTATAGTGTGTTTGATTTGTAAATCCTTTTGTTGAACATCCATCGCTTGTTCAGTGTTCATCATTCATCATTATCTTTCCTACAAATCAAAATTAAGTAATGATTAGTAATACTTAATAATCATCAAATCATATTGACATGATAACCTATTATGCATACAGATATCATTTACATAGTTATGTAACTATTTTGACCAATACTTTGGCACAACACTTTCCCATATCCTGTATGCATACAGTGGCTATCTAGATGCCTTCCATCTCTACCAGAACATACTATTGAGAGTGTGCACAGCTCTCAGCATGTCAGCAAAGAGGTTTCATTCTAGACAAGCAACAATGGAATGTTTGTCCAACTTACCAATCATATGCATATTAGTAGTATACTGTTCAATGCTCTATGAATGTTTACACTCAGCATGATATATTCTAGGAATACAAATATGCATACAAGCAATATCATTTACTATTTCAAATAACAACTCAAATACTTATCTTTTATGTTTGTGTGGTTGCCTCCCGCTTGATCTTCTATATGTCTTTTGAACTTCTATTCATTCTGTACCACTGTGCATGCTCAAGTGTGTACTATTGTCATCCTCATGATCTCATACACAAACATACATTCATTAGTATATTCTCAAAACATTCTAATTCTAAATAATCTTGAATATGTATAGTCATGATTATAGATAATATTCAAGGTTTCAGGGAAGTATTCTTTTACTCATGCATATTCTTGTTTGATCTAGTTAGTTAAATAATCAACCAAGATAAGAGACATAATATGCATAAACCCTTGATTACTAACTTTATGAATAAGCATAACCAATCATACCAAGTACACTTATATAAGGGATCCTAACACAAGGTAAGATTCTAACTTGACATAGGTAAACATACCTGGATTAATATACCTGCTTAGTTATGTACAACATACCTAAACAATCTCTTCAATGATTTAGAGATCCTGAGCTAGAACCTGCATGTCTCATAGGTTAAGCATAATATAACAAAGTCATACATACCTCGTAAGTAGAACAAAGATTATGGATGAGTCTTTGTCTTCATGTTGTCATGGTCATGGAACTTGAATTGTCTTTTGTGATGTACATGTATCTTGTTAGCAGACAACATCAACCTCACACAACACCATAATGCATTAGTACAATCATATAGCCCTAATTAATGAATGTCTTCGATCATTCACATGCATTCATACTGTTACTAGGGTGATAAAACAATTCTAACATTAATCAAGATTGTACTAATAAATAATATGAAGACAAACACATCATGAACTTAATCAAGAATCAGATTTCAAGACATACCTGAACCTCCTTAAGTCATACCTGTCGAGACTTCTTGTAGTCTTCTTATGTAAGGCCTTAGCCTCAACTCCCCCTGAAACTTGATCTGGAGCTTGATTAGGGTTTGCTAGAGAAACCCAAAAATTCAATCTTTGACTTTCACACTTTCGAATGAATGGAAGGATGTGTCTTGCTGGGCTGATCAAGCTAGCATACTTCAATTTTGAAATCTCCAAAATTTAACCCCTCAAAATTGCCTTTGAAACTTCTGGATCTTTTGGACAGGATCCCGAACTAGGGTTTGATGAATCCCACCCTTCTGCTCAATCAAAAGGTTTGATCCAAGGCTCTAAACTCTTATTTTTCTGAGGAGCTTCCAGCTGTGGTTACAGAATTCAAAAATTCCAACTTTTGCTGAAGCCCTAATTTTCCATCTTTCCGATCAAAATCCTGAGCTAGGGTTTAATCAAGCCCGGTCTTCTACCCAACCAAAAAATTCGATCTTGGTCTCTAAATTTCGATTTTCCTGAGTAGCATTCAAGCGTGGATTCCGATTCCAAAAATTCTAACTTTCTCCGAAACCCTAAATTCCGGAAGCCATGAATAAAGGTGCTCCAAAAATAATTATGTTTTGACAGAAATATGTACCTGATTGTTTCTGCTATAACTCTGAAATTTTCGCTCCACAGGGTCTGAAATTTTTTTCTGCAGTAGCCTGACCTGTCATCTTTCCATCCTGACAGGTCTGACCTCAATTGGATTTTCTGAGAGAGAGTTATGCCAAATGTCCTAACGTGACCTGTTTTGGGATAATACAGGAGAGCGAACTTGTACGGCGTGCCATGTGTCACTGTTTGAACTTCAGATTCTGAAAACCTTTCCTGAGATAGCTCGCCCTATTATCTTTCCATCCTGACAGGTATGAACTCAATTGGACTCTCTGAGAGAGAGGTATTCCAAGTGTCGCAATGTGACATGTTTATGGGATAAAACAGGAGAGTGAACTTGTACGGCGTGCCACGTGTCACTGGTTCTGCTTCGGCCTCTGAAAAAGTTTCCTGAGATAGTACAGTCTGTGTACTACCTGTCACTTTTTACGAAATTTCATTTGGAGCTTCCTAGCCCAATTTATGACCTTTTTTCCTAGGTCACCTGATTTTGACTGAGATCTGGAAGAGGCAGAAACCCTAACGTGTACTGATCATAACTTAAAAATTACAACGAATCTGAGGGTTCCCTTTGGACACAAGATACCTGGAGATTTTATCTATGACCTGTAAAGGTTTCAGATCCTGAACCTTTTCCAAAATGGATTTATAGCGAAATTTCCACGATGACTGGTTTTTGCTATATAAAACCCTAACCTTCAAATTGTCGTAAGTAAAGCAAGTGTCGTAAGTGCCATACCTTGTCTTCCTTCAGGTTAGCTCTGATACCATGTTAAGATTTAATATGCTAAGACAGAAAATAGAAGCATTACATTCCATTTCACAATAATATCATATACAGGATCACTGAAGAAACAACAAGCATAGCATAAACACAAGAGACACAGATTTATCCTAGGAAACCCTCATGGGGTAGAAAACCCAGCAAAGCTTCCTCAATATAGATGACCAACAATACACAAAGATGCAAACCAAAGACATGATCTCCTCCTCCACCATAGCAGACCTCTCCTCCACAAGTGCGCCTTTCTCAAGTGAGTGTGTGTGTCAAATGAGGAATACACTTCCTCTATTTATACACTACTTCGACTTGTCTTTTACACAAGAACACGTAGGCTCGTATTTAACCAATAGGTTAAATACCCCACTACAACTGACTGGGACGACCCCTCTAGGGTGTTCTAATAACCCTTTGACCCACATAACTCATACACGGCCGACTCCCACTAGGGAATTCTAATAACCCGAGTTACCACATTCCGACGGAGGAATAAACATCTCCGGATTAATAAAGTACAATTATAATATTCTTTGAAGTTACAATATCTCAACATATGGATGTAAAGTTTTAGGTTGCAACATCTCTAAATAATTGTGTAGAAGGATAGAAAAAATCCAAAAGCATTTTATAACATATAATCTCAAAATTAAAGGCAATACACCCTATCATATCCTCCTCATAGAAGTGAGTCTGCCCCCATTGAGAGTATGGCTATGATTAGGTTCTTAATGTACAAGAACATGATAAACAAATGAGAGGAAAGAGACTTTTCAAGATTGCTTCGTATTCTAGTCATAAGAGGATTCCTAATATTGCTATGTACTCTAGTAAAAACCACCTACAACTTAATCAAGATTGGCATAGAGATGCTATGTCTTGGCTAAGTCATTGGATAATTGAGGAAGAGGTCACTTTGTATAATAATGATAATATTAAAAATATTATTACATCCAAATTTATGTAGAATTTGTGTGCGATAAAGAATTAGAGGATAAGAGAAAATTAAGATATTGCAAGGAGGTGATAAGCCCTAATCTAGAAGATCAAGAGTAGCTCTCATACACACATATTATAGTACAATTTCAAAATATTTACTACAATACTGACCTTCCTAACATTTTAACTCATCACAACTATTGTAATCTAGGAATACTTGTCTTAAAGCTTTTCGAACATAAAAATAAAATTCTAAGGAAAACCAAGTGATTACTTATCTTTTTTTTATTAAAATTAATGTTTATCGAGACAATTATTAAATTAAATTAAATACAAATTCTAAAATAATTTATTTTATTTTGTTATTACATAAAATTTTTGTGTAATTTAAATATACTAATTTTATTAAAAGTAATGTAGGCAATATTATTGGAAGTATTTTTTTAATAAATAAGTATAAAATTAACAAGTAAAAGTAAACACATTGTTAAATATTTTCAAATAAAAAACAAACTTAACCATCCACTAAAATAAACTTAATCAATGCACTATTTTATGATTTCATAAATGTATATTGAATAAGTATTGAAATTTGAAGTTGAAATATAAGTTACTAGTAATTTTAAAATTTGACCTTGAACTTGAAAATTTATATATTAAAATGAAATTGTACATATTGAATTATTATTATTAATCATTTTGACCATATCAATATAATAGTATTTAATTGGGAGTTGTCTATTTTTTCCCCCAAAATCCACCTAGAAGTGTTTGGATTGCATAGATAAGTTATTGAGTTTACACAATTCCAAAATGTAGAACATTTAAACAACTCCTTTTAATTATGGTTAAGTGTTTTACAAGTTAAATTCTACGAAGTGTCTTTTTTTTTCAACTTGTCAAATCATATATTAAAAAAATAATAAAAAAATACTTGCCTAAACCTATTACCTTTACTATCTTGGAATATATTATATTCCTTGGAAGGTGATAATGTCTTTGTATTATGTCGGAAGTTTCCCACAATCTTATGTAAAAGAGTAAACCATTTATCCCATATTTATTATGGACTAGTATACTCTTGATATAAAATATTATATAAAGAGGTGTTATAAAGGAGAATTATATTACCCCACATGCAAGATGTGAGAGTAATTCCTCCACATCTCTTGGTATATAATAGAGTCAAGGGAGCCTCTTAAGGCACAACATCTCATATCAAAAATCATACAAGCATTGTGCTATCTTTGTATTGGGGTTATTGTGGAGTTGCTCTCCTTGTAATATTGAAGGAGATTTCTGGATATAATAGAAGACAACCTTCCCATTGACGTAGTCCATTTGGGTGAACCATGTATATCTGGTGTACTCTTGTCCCTTTTCTATTTTTGTTCTTCTTATGATTGATATGTTTTTGGATTCATAGATAGGTAGCTAGTTTAGTAGATATGGTATTTCTCACATGGTACCAAATCTCGTTGTTACGATCTAACACCTTCTATTGTTTTTAATCCAACACGGTTATATTCATATTGATATTTTGTTATCTGGGGATTCCTTATTTTTGTAGATTTTCCATCTAATCTGGTAGCCATTAGGCTTCTTTTCAAATCAGGGCATGATTCTACATGTTGAGAATTTTGTTTCAAAACCCTAACCATTGTGGAGAAGTGTTTAAGGTAAATTTGGGCGACGAATTTCAAATATTTTTTTTGACACTTTCTATGCAGATTTTGAAGAAACAAATTGAAGATATGAGTTCCTCTCGCAAAAATACTCAATTTCAAAAAACAATCATCTCATTTGGAGTTCGAACGGTGGAGATATTGCTATTTTAAAATTAGTTATTTTCCAATTTTTTTGTGACGACTACACAAACTGCAAAGCGAATATCTTTTGACATAGTCTCCAGATTTCTGTTCGGTAGGTGTGCATAACAACTTCTCTAGTTCCGAAAACAAGTTATAATAAAAATTCTGAGAAATATTAACCGAGTCATGGTCATTTTAAATCTTCCATTTTTTTGCTTTTGGTTTTCTGCTGCAGAGTGACAGATCCATCTTTTAGCAGTTGTTGAGATTTGGTTTTGGTGAGAATTTAAGATTTTCACCCTCTTATCTTGTTCTTTATTGCATTAGGGTTTAAATTTCTTGTTAAAATTTCTATCATTATGACTTGAAAAGTAGCTTTTGTTCCTTAACTTGTTGGTCCTAACTATCTTTCATGGAAAAGAAAAATGATTGATGTTCTCAGTAGCAAGAACCTATGGATATTGGTTAATGGTGAACACAAGAAGCCCACAGATGCTCAAGCCTTGAATTTATGGGAATAAAAATGTGATATGGAAAGAGGGCTCATTGGAAAAACAATATCAGATAGTTTTTCAGGTAAGTATTGAGGCATAAGACATCCCTGTTGAGGTATGGAAAATTCTTTCTTCACTCTTTGATAAATCTGATGATGCATGTGCTTATTATCTAGAAAATAAAATCCATGAGATAGATTCTAATAATTTTGAAAGGATAGAAATTTATCTTGTAGAATTAAAAACATTAAATGAAAAATTAAATAACATTGGTAAAGATTACAAGAAGACTAATACTTCTTTAATCATTCTTGTAGAACAAAAAATGCCATCTTATTTTGACATGTTCGTGTCCAAACTAGGAATAGGGCTCTTGAATCTTCTCAAAGTACCACGAAACCTACTTTTGATGTTTTTGCAAAGGGTTGATAAATGGGCAAGAAAGGTTGATTGTTTCAAGACAATTAACACCTAATAAATCTCTTATGGAACATAATAATAAGAATCCTAAGAAATGTTTTAATCATCATGCTAAAGGCTCTTGTTCACATATTTCTAATCATGCTAATAATTCTGGTAATGCTTATAATGTTAATCATGAAGTTAGGAATAAGAAGAAAGTGTATTATCCTTGTAAGCATTGTGGTAAAACTAACCATCTTGAAAAGAAATACTTTAAAGCGAAACATTTAAATGCTAAGGCTAAAAATAAAGTTTTTGATGAAGTAGCTTTGTGTGCTTCTCTTGTTCATCTAGTAATTATTCTTCTAATGAGGAATAGATAATGGATTCTGGTGCATCTAAACATATGACAAGAAATGTTGCTTTGTTTACATATTATGATAATAATACGCATCAACTCAGAAAGTATCTATTGGTGATGGTAAACAACTTTCTGTAATTGGTTATGGTAATATTAATGTTGGAAATGGTCATTTGGAAGATGTATTTCATGTTCAAAACATGCGCATCAACCTACTTTCTATTTATCGTGCATGAAAAAAATGATATAAATTTGAAGCTTGGCCTGGGAAATATGTTTGTAAAGATATCAACCATAATTTCAAAGTAGTTTCTTTTGGTCTTGTTGATCATATAACTGGTTTATATAAGTTTGATGGTTTTAATTCAACTAAGAGACAACCCTTTTATTCCTATGTTGCTCATGTTTATGAATTCATTCAATTATGGCATAAAAGATTGGGTCACTTGAATTATGGAAAAATGCAATTGTTATCTAAAATGGCACATGGCTTGCCTAATATTTTGTCTACTAAAGGTGTTTGTGAAGGATGTGTGCTTGGTAAACACCATAGAGAAATGTTTGATAAAGGTAAAGCTTGGCGTGCTAAAGAACCTTTGCAATTAATTCACAGTGATATTTGTGCTCCTCTTGAATCTCCTTCTCTATCTCATGCAGTCTATTTTCTTAATTTTATTGACGACTTTAGTAGAAAATATTGGGTTTATTTTCTGAAAGATAAAAGTGAAACATTTGCTAAATTTCAAGAATTTAAATATTTGGTTGAAAAAGAATATAGTAAAAGTATTAAGACTTTGAGATTTGATAATGGGGGGAGTTCATTGAGAAATAATTTGAAGCATATTTATCTAAACATGGAATTCAACATCAAAGGACCGTTCCTTATATGCCTCAACAAAATGGTGTTGTTGAAAGGAAAAGCAAACCGTTGGTTGAAATGACTAGATGTATGCTATATTCTAAAGGTTTGCACAAAAGATTTTGGGCTGAATCCATTTGTTGTGCAAATTTTATTTTAAATAGAGTTCCTACCAAAGCAGTTATGTCTGTTACCCCTTAGCCAAGAATGGAATGGAAGAAAACCAGATATAAGTAACTTTAAGATATTTGGCAGTGAATGTTGAGCTCATATTCCAGATGAAAAACGAAAAAAGTTAGAACCCAAGTCTCATAAATGTATATTCATTGATTATGATGAGTATTCCAAATCTTACATGTTATTCAACCCCTCTACCCAAGGTGTCATTATTAGGCAAGGTGTTCAATTTAATGAAGTCTCACCACCACTTGAGTATGTTGAACCTCATATTACCTTGATTTTTCCATTATCTCTTGTCACACCTATATCTGTTACCCCTTTTCTAGCTCTATGCCTACTGTTGATCTTAGTTCATCCTCTACTTCAAGTGTTCCACCTGTATCTCTCGAAGCCCTTGAGGTGACTTTTGTTGCTTCTCATCTTCTTGTTTGGGACTGGAAAACTCTTGAATCAATGGGAAGTGAGGTTGGTAATCCTTCTGATGCTTGTAGAACTAGAACTAACTTTGATCTCATGACCAAGGTATTGGCCATAGATGATCCTACTACTTATACTCAAGCTAAGGGTAAGCCTCATTAGGAGCAAGCTATGACTACTGAGTATGAATATCTAATGAAGAACAAGACATGGTCTCTTGTTCCTCTTCCTCTGGGAAATAATTTAGTTAGTTGCAAATGAGTTTATAAAACTAAGTTCACTACATAAGGACATATTCAAAAATATAAAGCAAGGTTAGTGGCGAAAGGTTTTAATCAACTAGAAGGGATTGATTATAATGAAACTTTTGCTCTTGTTGCTAAAATGAATACAATAAGAACCATTTTATCTCTTGTTGCATCGTATAGACGAAAAATACACCAAATGGATGTTAAAAGTGTTTTTTTGAATGGTGATCTTAATGAAGACATTTATATGAAACAACCACTTGGTTTTATTATTGCTTAATATTCAAGGTTAGTATGCAAATTACGCAAGTCTTTGTATGGTCTTAAGAAAGCACCTACAACTTGGTAGGATAAAATTGATGCATATTTCTTGAAAAATGGTTTTAGGTGGTGTATATCCGATCCAAATCTGTATGTTAAGGGATTTGGTGATGAAGTACTCATTATTGTATTATATGTGGATGATCTTATCATCACTGGAAGCCAGCTTGTATTAATTCAAAATGTGGAAAGTGATCTTCAAAAGCAGTTTGAGATGACAAATCTCAACATATTGCACTATTTCTTGGGTATTTAGATCTAGCATATGGAAGATGGTATTTTTATCTCTCAGCAGAAGTATGCGACTGATTTATTGGCTCATTTCCATATGAGTGATTGTAATCCTTCTCCAACGCCATTTCAGGATGGTGTTAACTATTGAGTGTACCACTCATCTTGTTGATGCTACTCTTTATCGTCAACTCATGGGAAGTTTAATATATTTGACTCACAGCAGGCCTGATATCTCTTTTATCTTAAGTTTGGTTTCTAAGTTCATGCAAAAATATCATGAAATTCATTGGTAGGAAGCTAAGAGAATTCTGAGACACTCATAGGGGATAGTGAATTATGGTGTATTTTATTCGAGCAGTGCTACGGTTTCACTTCTTGGATATATAGATTTTGAATGGGAAGGTGACAGTTTTGATCGATGGTCAATTATTGGTTATATATTTAAACTTGGTTCAAGTCCGATTTCTTGGTCCAGTAAGAAGGTACATACTCTTTCCTTATCTTCTTGTGAAGAAGAGTATAGAGCAGCCAAAGAAGCATATAAAGAAGCAATTTGGTTATGGCATGTTCTTATTGAGCTTGGTCTGGTTTTGAAATCACCTATAGTGTTGAAATGTGACAATCAAGGTGCAATGTAGCTTGTTTATAATCCGGTATATCAATCCAATACAAAACATATCTATCTTGATGCTCATTATATTCGAGATCTTGTGGACAATTGTACTATTTATGTGGAGTATTGTCCTACTGAGCAACAAGCACCCAATATCTTCACCAGATCCATGAGAAAGGAAAATTTTGTGTGTCTTCGCGCTTTGCTTGGGATGCGAGAAGTTGTCATTAAGGGGGAGAATTAGAAATGACTCCTTCCTCCTTTAGTGTGGTATTTTCTCCCAACCATTATTAAGGGGAGTGTTTAAATATATTATATTCCTTGGAAGGTAATAATGTTTTTGTATTATGTCAGAAGTTGTTCACAATATTATGTAAAAAAGTAAGCCATTTATCCCATATTTATTGTGGAATAGTATACTCTTGATATAAAATATTATATAAAGAGGTGTTATAAAGAAGAATTGTATTATCCCACATGCAATATGTGAGAGTAATTCCTCCACATCTCTTGGTATATAATAGAGTCAAGGGAGCCTCTTAAGGCACATCATCTCATATAAAAAATCATACAAGCATTGTGCTATCTTTGTATTGGGGTTATTGTGGAGTAACACTCTTTGTAAGATTGAAGGAAATTTCTGGAGATTCCCGTGGACGTATCCCATTTGGTTGAACCACGTATATATGGTGTACTCTTGTCCTTTTTCTCTTTCTATTACTTTTATGATTGATATTTTGTTGGATTCATAGATAGGTAGATATTAGTAGATCTGGTATTTATCACATACTAAACATTACAAAAATTGCACATTGTATTTTTTGTAATACCCCCAATACTTTGAATTATTGATTTAATGTTTTTATGTGAGAAATATTTGCCAAACAATTATTATTTTGTAAAAGAGTTATAAAATTCTATACTCACACTCATGTGGGTGAATATTATGCACAAGAGATATTATTTTATTATTAATAATAAACATAAGACACTTGGAGAAACCAGTTGAAAGAGGGGACACCATCATGAGACAATGACCAAGTGGATAGAAAAAAAGATATTTGGTATCAATAAAATCCAATTCAAAAGCCTAGCAAACTAACCAAATCCACAATTATAGGGATCAAGATATTTGCTTGAGATTTGATTGAGAAGGAACAAGACCTAGGAAAAAAACTATAAAATGGTGCAATGAGAAGACAAAGGATGCTGTGTAGTGCATAGAGAGAAATGGTTGCTATGAGGGCAAGCTGCTGATTATTCTCTCTCTTTGTTTGAAATTCCATCACTTGATATACTACAAACTCTTGGAAAGAGTATTGCGTTTAGATTTTTCTTAGCTAGTTCATTGGTCTATGGTGGTGATCCAGCTCGAGGGTGAAGTTGTACAAGTAGCATGGCTGTCCTCTTCTATGGTTGGGAGGAATTGAGAAGCTCCAAGTGTTTTTCCATTATTCAAGTAGATGCTACTAAAATCCTTTCTTGCTAGTTATTTATCGTTGGGATAACTTATAAAATGATTGTGGATATTTTAAATAGTTTATGAAATTATTGTTGTAGATTACCTAGAGATATAATATGGATTTTTATTTATGAGTTTAATCTCAGCCTAAAGCCAGGCTCTTGAAATGAGCTGTGGTCGCAGCCTTCTTCTTTTGTGAAAGAGTTACTTTCATTTTCCTTTTTTAATTGTTGTATCGTTATCGATTCATGAATCAGATTATTCAGGATTTATAAATTAGCATTGGTTTATGTGTTTAAATTTCAGCTTATAACCAAACTCGTTGTATGAGCTGCGGCTATTATCCCGACGTTTAGATCAATGCCGCCTCCTATCAAGTATATGGCTCAGGAGTTGGAAGTTACATTTCATTGTGTTGTTATGTTGTATATTTTTTTATTACATATAACCGAAGCCACCTTGATGACTTGGGATATGAATCTAACTCATAATTGATGTTTAGTTATGGTGCATTTAAGGAAGGGTTAGTTTTTGTATAATATGTATGTACTAATCAACAAAGGGAATGAATATATATTGGATTTCGATTAATGGTTTATTATATATATAGGATTAACATATTTATAAATTGATTAACACGTGTACATGGAATATAGATTGGATTTTGATTAGAGATAAATGGTTTATTAGCTCTTGCCTTGAATGGTTTACTAATTTGATATGCCTTAATAAATGCTAGATTTCACCTTTATATGTTAAATTAAATAATGGTCGAGAGCATGGATTTTGTTGAAGCAAAAATGTGATTGGATCAATCAGATTAATATATAAGGGTTTAAACAATTGCACTATGATAAATAGTTAATTAAAGTATGAAGAGATACATATGGATATCTAGACATATGGAATGGACTATGGAATTTTTGTATATATATTGTAGAAATATATGAAAAGAGTTAGCAAGGATTTGTGTGAATATATGCATTGTATTATAGTGAAAAGACTAGTATAGGAAAATAGAATTGAAGTTATGTTAGGTGTATATTTTGAAAAAGATTAGCATATAAATTGTGTTGTATCTTTGTAATGGCCCTTCAACTTTTATCGGTTGTATATGTTCAATTATCTTGATATAGATAATGCATTTGAATTTTAAATGGAGAAGTTTACATCAAACTCATAAATTCAATTATCAAACATGTTCCTAGTGTTGGGTTTGTATCTTATCTTTTGATAAATGATTACTATGTTAGTGTTTTTAAAAGAAGAAATAAATTTTAATTTTATGAATTTTGAGGTGCGTTACCGTATGGTATCAGAGCTTAGATAACAACACTCCACCTGATGGAGTCCATTCATAATATTAGAAAGCTAACAATATGTGTTATGTTGTTCTTCTTATTTGTATACAAGAAAGTTGTGTTACTAAAATTGTAGGAAAATGACTAAAGGACGACCCCCTACCCCACCTATATGGGTATAACTTAATGAAGAAGAGCAACATCACAACAATAACATTAAAAACAACCAAGACAAGATTTTGCAAACAGTAAGGGATTTACAGGAAGAACTCCAAATTTTTAAAATTGAACATGAACGAGTAATGAGAACTTAGGAAGATCTGAATGAAGCTCTTGTATTTAAACTAATTGAGATATCTAAGGATATGGGTAAAAATAAATGTAAACAAATTGATTCGTCTTCTAAACCTTTTTCCTATAATGATATATTTGTAGATAGTGAGTCGGATGATTCCAGGAGTAGCTTTGAATATAGACGAAGGAAGGAGAGAAAGTATAAAGACAATATAACAGGTGAATTTAAGAAAATTAAGCCTCCCATCTTTGACGGCGATTTCAAAAATGGAGAGGAAGATAAAGCTTGGGTATCAAGAATGAAAAAATATTTTACAATGTGTAATTACTCTAACTCGATGAAAGCAAAAATGGCCATATTCAATCTAGTCGAAAAAGATGAGATTTGGTGGAAAGATCTAAAAAGATCTAAAAGAATTAATGAACAAAAAGTAAGTTGGAAATGGTTTAAGAAGGAATTTAAAAAATAATATCTTTCAGAATATTATTATGAAGGGAAGGAATTTTTTTTTTATGAATTAAGACTAGGTTCAATGTCAATGCATGAATTTTGTACCAAGTTCCTTACTAAGGTATGTACCCTATCTCACTGAAGAGAATCCTAAAATACAAAGATTCTTAGGTTGTTTACCAATTTTTTATAAAGATAGATTAGAATTTGATAATCCAAAAACACTTTATGAAGCAATGAGAAAAGCTAAATTGGCTTATGATCAAGCTAAAAACAAACATTAAAACCCAATTAAATTTAGGAAAAGGGAAGGGTATGAATTTAAAAGGAAAGAATTTAAGGCTTTTAATAAACACAAGAGTTACCAAAAGAACACCTTTATAGATAAATGACATCCAATCAAAACAGAGTTTAAAGGTAATTTCCTTAATAAAAAAAATGAAGAAGTAAAAAGAGAACCCTTGAAGTGTTGGGGTTGTGGGTGTTATGTAGAATTTTTCCCTACGGATAAGTCAAAACTCTCTTAACTTTAAAGTAGATTCTCGACTAACTCTAAAGAAAGAAACAAGTCAAAACAAATGCTACCTTGAAATTCCTGAAGTAACTTTTACAGCAAGATTAAATGTATTCAGAAACAAATGAGAGATAAGACACACCTTTCAAACTGATGTTTGCCCCGCTTCTAGCTCTTGATCCAAAGCTCCAATGTAGAACCTGTTAAGATCAACCAAAGAACAAACATACAAGCTTCCAAATACCTTGAATGTAAAGATTAGATTCAAATCTAGATTAGATACATTCCATGCTAAGAACTTATGCTAAACACATGAAATGGGAAAGACAAGACAAGTTATCTTATTACAACTTGAAGAATGCTTACAAAAGTTTCTTGATGTCCAAGCCAATCTTCTAGCTCCAAGTGCCTTCTCCTCTAGCTATCTCCACAATGCTGCAAGATCATAAGTTTGGTACTTCAAGAGTCCTCTCTTTTCCCCATGGAATGCCTCTCTTTTACAGTGTATGGTAGGGTTAACCAACAAGAGAGATGGGTGGATATAGGGAGAGATAAGTGGATCAAGGTTTCTAATCACAGAAAGTGAGTTGGGATCGAATCAGGGACCCCAATCTTCCACTATCTTCGAAAATCCAAAATCCCACAAGCCATGGAAAAAAGACTATAAAAAGAGTACCGCACCCTGAAATCTGAGCATAATGCGGTAGTACCGCGCGGTAGAGACAAAGCATAGCGCGGTAGTGTGGAGTACCGCGCGCCTATAACTGAGCAAGGCACGGTAGTGTGGGTAAATAAAGTCTCAGCTGGGTCAGAACTTGTCAGGGTAGATTTACCTTCAAAGTTCACTCATCTTCTGGGTGGTTCAAACAGTAGGGGAAGTGTCGTCAACTCTTATTGTGGTGGAGATGCGACACTGTGGAATATAGAGGTATAACAGATGCCCCCTAAAGTGTGAGGTCAGAAGGGACTGATGGCCGAAAGAATTTACGAATATAGTGTGCAGAGATAGCATCGAGGAGAGCGACAAGGAGCTGAAACAGAAACAGAGTGTTAGATATACCACCGAGGCGGGCATTCCCATGCTCGAAAACAAATGACTCAAAGCATGGCTGCCGACCAATACATTGCAGATCCATGAGTACTGAGATGATATAGACTGTGGACAGATCATAGCTACTATGAACAAGCGTAGATCCATGAGACAATAATGACACATCCACGACCAATACAATAAGTGGATCTGTGTGACAATACAAAGGACATCTCCATCGCAACCTGGACGCAAACAAGATACAGAGGTGCATCCAGGGTCTTCTACCCGATCGTAAAAGATACGAATCTAGCCATGTGATTACAAGGTGTTGAAGTCGAACATGGTAGAAACCGTTTGATTACCGGTCAATGATGTGAACCGTTAACAAATGCGAGGGAAATCACCAATGATGAGGATGATTCCCAAGGTATTTGAAGTTTATATCAACGAAATGCGAATAGATGAGTTGATGTCGAGCATTCGAGAGATCGTTCGATCAGAGGTCAATGATGTGAACCTATTGTCAAACACGAGGAAACCTGCCATTGAGGCATGCAGGTACCAAGGTACTAATGGTTGATCTCTAAGTCTAATTCCCGGATAGTGATTTGGTGTCGACGGGAATAGACTTGTCGAAGGTGGGCCATAATATTTCCCACATCATCGACACGAAATCGGCACGAACGATAAGATGATGAAACAATGGAGTATGTACTGACACAGTGGAGGCCTGACACAATGAACGACTCGAAACAATGCAACCATTTGAACATATAACGGCATGTAACCGGACTTGGCAGCAGGGATTATTGACAACAGAGGATAGACACCGGATGAGTAGGCTCGTGGCCAGAGAGATGACTCAGGATGATGACCATAACTCAGTGAAAACTGGATACCCAATATAGACAAGAGATAGACACATGCCATGTTCAAAGGTAACGACTGACAAGCTGCCAAAAATAAACTTGACTTATCCCCCCATATTCCCCCGACATGATAGACGAGTACCTCTTTGTTGTTTTGCGAGCTTGAAGAGGATAACAGATGCTCGGTGTAGCTCATCTCATGGATGAGTCCAATCTCACATGTTTTACGAACCTGAGAAAGGAGGGGTTCGTCCCAAAGTGGGTCCTTCGATGTCAAAATTTTAACGAGTCCAAGGAAGGAAAACTTGGTAGTTTTTCGCATTTAGAGAGCCTGAAAAACTTAAAGGAAGCTCCATAATGTACTTTTTCGTAAATTTAGTCCCTCGATCCCGAAAAAGTGTAAAACAATTCCCGAGAGAACTCTCCCAGCCGAATTTGACTGAGGTATACCTTTCTCGTAAATAGTCTAGACGGGCCGAAAAAGGGGTAACCTATCACCGAATAGACGACCTTTCAAATACTTTTACAAGTGTGAAAGAGTCAAGATCACTTGGCAATCTTTTCAATTTTAGGGAGTCTGAAAAGAGCTTAACTATGGACTCCTATGGTCTTTTTCGTAATTTTTAATTATTCTGGTCTGAAAAAAGAATAAAATACAACCAAGATAATACTTTCCTCATCGTTTAACGAGCATGAGTAAAGCTGACCGTACTCGACACCATTTACTTGAGTTTGACAAGCACGACACGGGTGTAAAAGTGCTTGGAATCTTTTTCAAGTTTTAAATCCAGAGCACGAAAAAGATAAAGTAGGCTCGAAATGAAGGTCAGACGATGGATAAACGCCAGTGTGAATATATCGCCTTTTACAGGAGATCCTGTCAATAAATGCTCATAAAACCAGGCATTAGTAATGTGAAATGGGTTTTTTTTTATTTTAACCATATAAAATAATAATTAAAAAATAGGTGAAAAAACTATAAAAGGATCGTTAAAAATAGAAATTACCATTTCATTTGTGTTTTTACCCAAAGAGGAGATTTTTACCCATTTGAGGAGCAAAACTTCAAGGATCCATATTTGGAGTTTCAGGGCACCATTTCAACAACCGTCTGCGCCAGGTAAGAGTTCTTAAACTGCTCTTTCATTTCATGCATGAATCTTTTGCTTTCAGTAAGGAAAACTGATTTTTTGGGCAAGCCCTATTGGGCAAAAATCGCCCTTCACAGTACCACGTGGGGGCTCTATTGAGAAACGCGGTACTGTTAGACAGTACAGCGCTGAGGTTCCAAACCGAGGCGCGGTACTGTATAGTAACGCGTGGCAAGAAAACTCCCAGACGCGATGAAGGCGAAAATTAAGATGACAAAATCAAATTTTCTCAAATTTTTTGCTGAAGTTGAGTTGTTAAATAGTTACTGAAAGTTTCCCCTGACCTTTTGCAGGAGTTTGAAACTTGTTTGGAGAAAAATGGTCAGATGTAAAGAAAGAGAGCACGAAGTAGATGATTTGGCAGCTGAAAATCATTTACCAACTGTGACCACATTGCGAGAATGTGGTTTGTTGAAGTTCTTTAAGACCAAAGGGATTCGTCAGCAACCCAAGCTTCTCACTCATCTTATCCAATTGTGGGATCCTGACATTCAAGCTTTCCGAGTGGGAGAGCATGTTCTCGAAATTCAACTTGAGGACATTTATTTCCTCACGGGCCTCTCGAAAAGAGGGGCTCGGGTGAACTTTACTGGATACTCAGCCTCAGAAACAAGTACAGATGACTTGATTGCTCGATATTGCCATCAGGGTTCAAGTAAGAAAAGCGGGAAGGTGGCCATAAAGGATGTTATAGAACTCTTGGTAAAAACCGTATTGTTCACCATTACGCGTGCAGCAGGAAGTGTGGGTCCGCATCAGGCGTCCCGTACACAAGTGAATCTCGCAGCGGAGTGTATGGGGGGAACAGTATTTAACTGGTGTGAGGTGGTGTTGGCCAATCTCAAAGAACAAGTGCACAAGTGTAGAAATGGAAAAAATTCCCAATTTGGCTATGGGAGCATCCTGGTTACCTTCTTTTTGGCGAGGGTGCCACTATTGCGCCCGCAGATATCTATGCCCCCCCGTCCACCTACCGAGCCATGGATGGCTCGATGGAGTGATTATGCTGGACATCTCGGGGGACCTCAGGGCTTAGCATTTGGTGAGGATTTCTTTTCCTGGCTCGAGGAGCAGATAGTTATGATTGATGACTACCCCTATGCTGGGGTAGATTTCCGCGAGGACATCGACTTGGCACTGCCAGAGGATGATGATTGGGACAACTCAGGTATGACCTTCATGGATATGTATTTTTTCCTTTTTTGAATATTTAATTTTTATTACTTTTTTAGAATGTGTAAAAGACTTCTAATGTATGTTCGCATGCATGTTGCAGACCGTGGACCACAGAGACCAGCTGGGTACTCGCCACTACGTCGTGGTGGTGTTGATCGTCAAGCTATTCCTGACAAGGAGGAGGACGAAGACGAAGTAGGAGGCGTTCGGGACATTGAGAGGAACTTACAGGGGTTGACTCATGGTATCCCTACTATGAGGATGGATGACGTCCCTTACCATCTCCAGCAGCATACTGTAGGTGTGCCTGGTCGTATCAGTCGACTTCTTCGTAAGGTGGTTCGAGCTGTAGTATGTTACCACCAGCAGCGGGAGGAGTCCGACGAGGGACACGATAGGTCTCCTAGATCTCCATAGATGGTCTTTTTAGTATTTGTGCAGCATGTACACGATATGTAGGCTTTGAGAGCCAAATTTTGTATGGGATTTGGTCCCAAATTTTGTCGTTGACACAAAATTTATGTATTTTGGAAAAAACACTCTTATATACAGTGATACGGACCTATTTCATGATCTAAATTATTTACAATGACTTGTGCATTTTTTATGATGTGTTTATGTGTGGGCAAGATGCCAATCCAAAATGTAATTAGCTAATGAATCAACTATACAATTGAATTCTCTCGGTATGTGTTGATATGTAATGAAATTAAATGATCGTTCCAAGAGGCGTACTCTCCGAAATAAACGAAGTAGTGTAGGATCATGAACTGTGTAAACACGGTTTAGATGAGAAACCACGAGTTGGGAGTCTAAAAAGACTGATAAGGAGTCAATTCCGAGTGAAGCAACCTCTGTCAAGAGACCAATGACCGCATGGTACTCCGCGATATTGTTGGTTGCAGGACCTAAACAATTGGCTCCTGAAGAAATCAACTCGCCAGTGGGGGAATAGATTACCCATGCTGCGGAAGCGAGATTCCGGGTATGTCGGCTTGCACCGTCGGTGAATCCAAAGTAGGCAGACATCTGCGCATAAAGTCACGAGTCAAAGTAAGAGTGGATACATAAGGTCCACGCGCACACCAAAAAGAAAGTAACAGCAAACTAAGTATATTATGTACAACAAGTAACCCGCGTAGGGAAACCTCATGCGTAGAAACGTTTGAGGTATAGCCCATTGCGGGGCCGTGCCAATGGCGTACCATCACAATCGATTAGTTCATAAGCTCCTTTTTCCAAGACACGTTTTACAATAAAGGGGCCATACCACATAGATTCAAGTTTACCTTTTCCAAGCTTATCGTGCATTTGATCATATGTAAGTACGAGATCACCCTCATTGAAGATCCGAGGTTGAACGGATTTGTCATATTGAGCTTTGACGCGTTTTTTGTGAGCTTCATTAGCCAAAGCAGCATCGCGGCGGGTTTCATCTAGCTTAGCTAGGTATAGAAACCGTTCCTCTTCGGAAGTAGTGTGTGGAAGTAGCTCTATGGCTATCTTGAGTGATGGAATTTCACATTCAATCGGCAGAATGGCTTCTAGGCCATACACCAGTTGGAATGGTGTAAACCCAGTAGCACTTTTCAATGAGGTTCGATATGACCACAGTGCTGAGAACAGAGCTGAGTGCCAATTGGATTTCTGGGTACCCACAATACGCTGAATCATTCGTTTCAGGACTTTGTTAATGGCTTCAACTTGGCCATTAGCTTGTGGGTAGTACGGGGTTGAGTTTTCATGGCGAAAACCCAGCTTGGCACTTAGTTCTTCGATCATATGGTTCCTGAAATGGGAACCATGATCGGTCACAATAGACTGTGGGACACCGAATCTAGCTATAATATGATTGAATATGAACTGCGCTGCTATTTTGCCGTCCTCAGCATATGTAGGCATCGCTTCAGCCCATTTTGTAAAATAGTCGACAGCTACTATGACATAGCTATGCCCCCCGGCTGAAGTGGGCTTACAGTGCATGAAATCGATGCCCCATTTGGAAAAGGGGCTGATGGCAATAACAGGATGGAGTGGAGCAGGATGCGAGCGTGTTTTGCTATGAAAGAATTGACATGGCGGACACTTCTTGACTGTTTCAATGCAGTCTTTGAAAATTGAGGGCCAGAAGTATCCTGCTTGCAGTATTTTCTGGGCCGTATCCATCCCAGAGAGATGACCACCACATGCTCCAGCGTGGCAGTCATTGAGAACGCGTTCCGCCTTATCTAAGGTCAAACAACATCGAAGGACGGTGTCGACACCACGCCGATAAAGAGTATCGTTGACTATGAGGTAGTATTTTGCGTGATGTCGGATGCGTCGCCGTTCATCGCGAGTGAGATCGGGACGGAAGTGTTGGGTTTGGAGATATAAAAGAATATCCCTGTACCATGGATCAGACGTGCTAATGAGGAACAATGATTCGTCAAGAAGAGAATCAATGGGCTCGGATTTCTCAGTAGCACGGGGCAAGTTACAAATCAACTCCGCGAAGACCAAAGACTTCTTGGACTTAGCCTTGACAAACTCCAAGTCAAACTCTTGAAGGATGACTATCCAACGAGAGTATTTTCCCCCAAGCACCTGATGTGTGAGGATGTAATACATCGGGTTGAAGTCGGCTATAACAGTGGTCCGACGGAGTAAGATGTAGTGACGAAATCTCTGGACAGCAAATACTGTTGCCAGAGCCAGCTTTTCAACATGTGAATAGCGAGATTCAGAGTCAAGAAGACTCTTACTGAGATAGTATACCACATGTTCTATGCCGTTGTGGTCTTCCTGGACTAGCACCATACCGATGGTGGAAGTCGAGGCTGCGAGATAAAGAATGTAGTCCCGTGTGTAATCGGGGGGTTGAATCACAGGATCTTTGGTTAAGGCTTCCTTTAGATTGTCAAAGGAGCATTGGGATTCATCATCCCAGATAAAGGGAACATTCTTCTTGAGAAGCCGCATGTATCCTTTTGTTATCTCGGACAGATTGCAGATGAAACGGCGTAGAAAGTTTGCATGCCCTTGCAAACATTGAAGTTCTGGAATATTGGTGGGTGAAGGCAGGGCTAAGATAGCTGCTACCTTTGTGGGATCTAAACGTATCCCGTCTTTGGAGACTATGAAGCCCAACAGTTTTCTGGCTTCTACACAGAAGACGCACTTATGCGGGTTCAAACGTATATTGTAGTGACGACACCTTTTGAAAATGGCACTTAAGTGGTCTGGATGGTCTTCCCGGGTTCGAGAGTGAGCGGGAAGGTCATCAAGATATGGTTCTACAATATGTTTGATGTCATGAAATGCGTAGGACATCGCCCGTTGGAAAGTTGCCCCGGCATTTTTGAGGCCAAAAGGTAACTTTCGATATGCAAAAATCCCCTAAGGGAAGATAAAGGCCGTTTTGTGCTGGTCGGCTGGGAGGATATCGATCTGATTATAGCCAGAGAAGCCATCCATAAATGAAAAGATGACATTCCCGGCACAGTTATCGATGATCTGGTCGATAAACGGAGTTGGGTAGTTGTCCTTTGGACAAGCCTTGTTCAAATCATGGTAATCAACACAGAACCTAATTGTTCCCTGTTTCTTGGCTACGGGAACGATGTTGGATACCCATTCTGTCAATGGGATAGGATAGATAAAACCAGCACGCAAACGTTTTTCAACTTCTGCTTTAATGGCGGCTGCCTTACGAGGATGGACGGGTCGAATCTTTTTTCGAACAGGTCGAGCGCTAGGGAAAGTTGGAATTTTGTGGACCACGATTGAGGGGTCAATTCCTGGCATTTATTCATAACTCCAAGCAAAAACATCGCGGAAAGTTTTGAAGTAGGCACTATAGAACTCCGTTTCTAGGGGAGTACATGTTTTGCCGATGTGTATGTTTTCCACGATACCAGGCTTCACTGAAATATCAATGGGAGTGGTTGCCATAAGATTGGCCAAGTTTCCTTAAGAAAATACCTCGTCGAGGGAAGTGGGGAACTTGGTTTGAACCATCCCAAGTGAAGAACTGGGTTTTGTATCAGACTCAAGTGGCTGAATGGTGGGGAATGAAGATCGATGATGAAAATCTCCCCATGGTGGCTCATCACCGCACATAACCTCCATAATTGATTTGTCGGTGGGAAAAATCAAATTGAGAGGATCAAAAATTGGTGGGTATGGATGAGTCTCAGCCGAGAGCTGTGCCACGAAATGATGAGTAGAACAGTTGACCCAATCGGTGGCTGATTGGATCGCGTTATATGCTGCAAGGTTTCTGTTCAGAGGCATAGAGTTGTCGTAGTCTTCAATCTGAGAGGGACTCGGAATCACCCATGAATCATTGGCAGAGGTGATATTCGATGAAATCATGTTAACTGGTTGAATATGGGTTCCCAGCTCTGGAAAAACTCCAATAAGGGATGAATCCTTCATGAGACCAACACCAACGTCTTGGAACCGGTACCGAGGTTGATCCAATAACGGGACGGTGTTGGCGGAGTTTGGATGGGAGTCTGGGATACAGTAATCCAATTGATCAATAGTGACAATTTTCCCTTCATGAGGAAATTGCACAATCCAGAAGACTATAGATGCTATGGCAGTCATGGCGTAAAACCAGTTCCATCCAAGGAGGAGATTGTAATCCAATGGTGCATCTACGACTTCAACGTGTACGGATACTGTTTTTCCCCCCAATTCAACACCAATTGAGGGAATGAGTCCATAAAGTTGAAAATCGTGTCCATCAAACGCCCTGAGAGTAGTAGGATAAGTGGTGACTTCGGGTGAGCCTAAGGCTCTCCAACAGTTCAAAGACATGATCGACGTGGAAGCACCTTCATCTAACACAGTGCGATGGATGATATGTCCACGTATTTTTGTATGCACCTGGAAGGCTAACTGGTGAGAAAGCCTAGGTTTGGCATGCTCTAAGTTAAACATGATAGAGTTTGAAGTATCTGGGTCCATTGCCCCCAGTGCTGAAAGTAGGGTTCTCCGTTGTGTGGGGCAGTGTTGGAGAACCTCGAGAGTTGACATGGCGCAAGGTGCTTGAGCCAAATCCTCAACAATGTTGTAGTTTTGGGAAGCTCGTGCATTCGGATTAAATGTCGCCTTTCGTATGGTGCCCTTGGGTGGGCGTAGCGCTGTGTCCGTAAGCGGTCTCTCGATATGGACATGACCGGTAGGGGGGGGAATAGGAATCGGATCTTCAACAGGAGATTTGCCTTTGGCTATCTCCGATTGTTTGTTTGAACTTGGAGGGTTGTCATACGTCTTTGAACGAGTGGTGATATGAACCTCTTCATTACTCGTCATCAGGATTTCACGGTTTGTGGACGTCTCTCCGCGGGTGGGATTGGTCGGGTTGCCCCCTTGTGGGGTTTCTTGGGAAACCATTTGCTGTTGCTATTGGGGGAAAGGGTCAGTTAACACTGTCGGGTGAGCGGATCCTTTAACGAACTTGTTGACCTCGTCCTTGTAGGGACAGTCACGCATGTAATGATCATCTTGACAAATCAGGCAGGGAAACTTAGCCTTTCGACGTGGTTTCTGGTCATTCTGGGTGGGTTGTGGTTTGGGGTTCTCCTGCTGGTTTTTCTTGGGTTTACCACGATTGTTTTTCTTCTTTCCCCCGGATGGTTGTGACGTAGATTGAACTGCGTTCACTTCGGAGGAAATAGCAGGAGAAGTAGTTGTTTTTGAAGCAGCCTGGGTAAAAGCGGGGGAAGCAGAAGCTTGTTGTCCCGTCGAGTTGGTAGCAGGCTGAACCTTGACTGAACCGACAATACCATCAATGGGGGGTTCAGTGGTAGGCTTCGTTGGATCAGTGTGAACATGGGAGGCACGTGGAAGAAGTTCATGTAAAGTACCGGATTGAGTATATACCAAATCCATGTACTGGGCTGTCGAGATGGCTTGCTCTTCTGTAACCGGCCTGCGCATAGCGATATCTCTAGCTATGGGAGGAAAAAAATATTTCGTGAACCAATCAGCGAGTAGCTGATCCGGAATGGGTGCCTTAATTAGCCTACGGCATCGTCGCCACTCATGGATGTGATCCAAAATGTGTGTGGAAGTAGTTTGACGCAGTGAGGTTAACAGTTCTGTTCTAGTCTCGTACCAGATGGGGAGCTGGAAATGAGTCAGAAACTGCATAGCCAAAGTGTTGAAATCACGAAAAGAGTGTTGTGGCAGCTCGATGTACCATTTTGCTGCCGTGCCAGTAAGCGTACGTTGGAAGAGCCTAAGTTGGATGGAATCATCCATCAAGGAGTTGGATGAACACCAAAGATGGAAGGTCATCACGTGGTTCTTGGGTTCTTCCCCGGGCTTAGCATCGAACTTAGGAATGTCCGATGGAAGTTTGTCTAGAATAGGTGGCCAGTGAGGTTCATGCCATATAGGATCGTTGATAAGCCTTGACAAATCAGGTAAATCAAGTGTGGCCAAAAAGAGAAGTTGACGGTTAGTCTGCGGGTATGAGTAATAACCATGTGGTGCAGAGAAACCTGGAGGGCCATGCATAGCATACTGCTGCGTGTTATACCCATATGTGTTTCCCGCGGGATACTGCTGGAAGTTCTGTGGATAGTAAGCCATCTGGTTAACCGGTTGATTGTAGGAAACCTGTTGGTAGGTGTTCTGCTGAGTGGGTATGGTACCCTGGGGTTGCTGATACCCAAGAATAGTTGCTGCTCCTTGTTGGGGAAAAGTTCCTTGGAATTGTTGTGTTCCAGGGATGTTACCACTATATTGAGTAAGTGGAGTGTTTCCCATAACAGGCTTGGGGGGTGGCTGCGACGGTGGTGTCCATGGAATGCTCGTTCCTGCTTGAGGAGCGAGTGGAAATTGAAGTGATGGGTTCCATGAAGTTGTAGCAGCTGAAGGGTAAGGGAAGCCAGAATTCAAGTTGGGGGGAATCTGAGATTGCCCCCCAGCTTGGTTCCAGTTTTCAAAAAGTGAGTACCCCCCACTCTGTGGGATTTGAGGGTCCCAAGAAGGAAGCATACCTGACGGGGGAGGTTGAGAATGAGGTCCGGTTGGAACACCGGAATAAGGTTGCCCGCTGCCAGGTGTGCTATACATACCGTACTGAGCAGATACTGCTGGTTGGGAGAGTTGTTGGATGGAACCAATAGGTTGTCCGCCAGCAGATGGGTTGGATGGCCCTACAAGAGAAGGCTGTTGACTAGGAACAAGGTTCCCAATAAAAGGTTGTCCTCCAACTAGTTGGGTTGATGACCCTATAGGAGGAGGTTGTTGACTAACACTGGAGTTCCCAACAAAAGGTTTCCCCCCAGCTGGTTGGGTTGATGGCCCACCAGGGAGGGTTTGTATGTTGGAGTTAGGGACCACTGCAGTTGGTTGTCCACCTCCTAAAATAGTGTAAATGGTGGCTGAAGGTGATCCTCCGGTAGAAATGGAAGATCCAGCAGTATGACTAGGTGTTCTTCCGCCGCTAGCCAAATATGATAGTGTGGATTGGCCAACGACGCCAAAAGTACCGATTTGCGGAGGGGGTCGTCCGTATCTGACAGGCGAGGACGGAGAAAAAACTGGGTTATCCCTCATAGAATGTGCGCCAAAAATGGGTGATGGCAGCAAATGTGGGGAATTTAGCCCAGGGGTATCGGCGTCGTCCATAACGTGTTCAATGATAGGAGGACCATCGAGAACTGGGTCCGAGTTCATATCCTGAAAAGGGTTATAGGGATCCGGCGGGAACCTAGGTATAGTAAAGTCTGAAGGTCCTGAGCTGTCTGCAAAGGAGTGATGAAACTCCGTGCTAGACGGGAGGTTGGGAGCCCTATAGTCAGAAGGACGAGTAACAGGGGGATATCTAGACGTTGTCGAGAGCATTTGCTCTGTGCTGCGTCTAAACTGTGCCGATGCTAACGGAGAGTTCGCTAGACTAACCATACTAGACTGGATGGAAGCCATGATTTCATGTCCTGGAGGGAGGTTGGGTAGGTCTATAGTACGAGGTACGTTGCTAGAAGAACTTGTCTCCTGAGGATGAACATTGGGTGACGTAGTGATAACAGGCGGAAGTTCCGCCTGGGAAGTAATGAAGCCATAATCAAGTTCAAAAGTTGTGTCAGGAAGTCGAGTGTCTTCAACGATTTCAACGTATCCGCCTGGGACTGAAATCAAGCCAGGTATGTCCTGGTCGGACCCTTCAGTGGTACCAACAGATCCGTCTGTGTCATCGTGAAAAGTGTCTGATGGACGGGAAGTGCTGACATCCGGTAGAAGGATGACCTCTGGTCTAGTACTTTGGGTTGTGCTAGGTTCAGCTGCTGTAACTGTGTCCACTGTGACAGATATATCTGGAATGACAGTGGGTGAGGTGACAGTGGAAGTCTCAGATATGCTAGTGGTTGCAGAAGCTGAAATAGATTCTGAGACTGTGCTGTGAGTGGCAGTTATGGGCGGAACTGAAGATGTTGTCCGTATTGGCGGTGGAATGTTCCCTCGACCAGCACCGCGGCCAAGAGGAGCGGGAATGCGTGATGTAGGCGGACCAGAAGTCCGTGGCAGTGGTGGTGGTGGAGGGCTTTGGCCTTGTATTCTTCGTGATCTTCGTGGTTGTTTTGACATGATGACAGGAAAATGAAAATCGGGGGCAGTCTCGTAACAAAGAACTCGAAAACTCTAATGCAACCGAGTGTGCAGAAGAGGAGCTAGAAAAAGCAAGGCTCGCAGGCCAAAAAAACAAGCTCTAAAATCTATACTGAGACCGACGTCTCAATAAGTGAGCTGATACAAAAAATGGCCAGAATGCCAACAAGCAGTCCCTACAAAGAAAAATGACCCTCTACAAAGATGAGATAACAAGCAAACTCCTAACTAAGAGCTGGAGACCTCAACAAGTTGTATCCTTCGCAAGGTGATGAAATCCAAGTCGAACAATACAACATGAGAGACCGATATAAGAAGGATATCCCTCTACCGAAAGGGATCCTAGGTAAAAGAGCCCTAGTAGAATAGATACTAAACTACCTCGTTCATGACACGTCGGAAAAGGTTTTGGGCACTTCAGCCTTCCGAAGAAGACATTGATCGATGTTGCCTTAGGGCTAAGTGGAGTGCGGTATTCCACAGAGTCCGTCCGGTTCTCAATCTCGCGGCCGTTTAACCCCTGAAATTTAAAAACAATCAGGAGGCCCCTCCACAAACTAGCTGTGACCGTGTCAATAAATACTAGAGGATTTTAGTTCCCTAAAGACAACGACTATGTCTCAGATGAAAATGACAAGGGGGAATTATTTTGATGCCTATCCCCGGTGTCCTACCTAACTACCAAATTCTTCTGATTTCCTCAAGTGAGGTTAAAGTTGGTTTAATTAGGGAGATTTATTTTAGTGGATGTCTTACTCAATCAGGTAGTGGACGTGAAACTTGATGGTGTTATGATGACTCAAACCATGCAAATGAGAATGAATAAAAAATAATCCTTTGTCTTCGATGAAATCTAGCTAAGGAAAAGAGAGAGTTCTTCGATCAAACATGCATGAAATTTTTCATAAGCAATCAAAAACCAAAGTAAAAGATTTTTTCTTTTCTTTTTGTAAACAAAGCCAAACTGAAATAAACACTCATTTTAATGCACTGATCCTACAATCTACAATGCTTCAACTATGAGAATTTTTGTGGCAAAATCAATGGTTCATTTCCTAATGCAAAATAATGCTATTAGACTTTTTCAATTTAAACAACAAAATTGCTCTCAAATGATAATTTTTTAATTACTGAAAATGATGGAAATAATGTGACTGTAAAAGCTACAGGGTTCAGTAACAGAGAACAATGGTGTTGAGTTGGTTGTGGTGAAAAAATCAAGTCAATGCAATCAAACTGGAAAAATGACCCAATGTGTCAAAAATGCCACTAATTCAGACAAATCAAGCTCACAACAAGGAAATAATCAGACCACACAGACTGTAAAATGACCAGGATGCTAACAGGCAACAGTAAACACTACCTAAGGCAGAGAGAGACTCAGAAAACCAAGCAAGGATAAAAAATTTTAAAAACTTGTAGACACTACCGTGGGTCAGGGTCTGACTGGAGCGCGGCACTGTGACAGTACCGCTCTGGTACTAATGCAGAGAATGCGGTACTACCACGCTGGAAGCAGTTCTGAGGGCGCGGTACTGTGTCAAGGTAAGGAAAAAGCACAACTTGAGAAAAGAAAATGAAGTTTTCAGGGTTGTTGCTAACCCAGGGGACTCAGTGATCAGACAGGGAGAAAAATACAGCGAGGAGGGGTGAATAAAGGTCAAAAAAGACCAAGATTCAAACTGGTTTGAAGTGCAATAAAACAAATCACAATCAGCAGATGGATGACAGTGAACTGAATCAATCAAACAGAAATCAAAACCAGCGGAGTCGCCATTCTTGTTATGTAGAATTTTTCCCTACGGATAAGTCAAAACTCTCTTAACTTTAAAGTAGATTCTCGACTAACTCTAAAGCAAGAAACAAGTCAAAACAAATGCTACCTTGAAATTCCTGAACTAACTTTTACAGCAAGATTAAATGTATTTAGAAACAAATGAGAGATAAGACACACCTTTCAAACTGACGTTTGTCCCGCTTCTAGCTCTTGATCCAAAGCTCCAATGTAGAACCTGTTAAGATCAACCAAAGAACAAACATACAAGCTTCCAAATACCTTGAATGTAAAGATTAGATTCAAATCTAGATTAGATACATTCCATGCTAAGAACTTATGCTAAACACAGGAAATGGGAAATACAAGACAAGTTATCTTATTACAACTTGAAGAATGCTTACAAAATTTTCTTGATGTCCAAGCCAATCTTCTAGCTCCAAGTGCCTTCTCCTCTAGCTATCTCCACAATGCAGCAAGATCATAAGTTTGGTACTTCAAGAGTCCTCTCTTTTCCCCATGGAATGCCTCTCTTTTATAGTGTATGGTAGGGTTAACCAACAAGAGAGATGGGTGGATCTAGGGAGAGATAAGTGGATCAAGGTTTCTAATCACAGAAAGTGAGTTGGGATCGAATCAGGGACCCCAATCTTTCACTATCTTCGAAAATCCAAAATCCCACAAGCCATGAAAAAAAGACTATAAAAAGAGTACCGCGCCCTGAAATCTGAGCATAACGCGGTAGTACCGCGCGGTAGAGACAAAGCATAGCGCGGTAGTGTGGAGTACCGCGCGCCTATTACTGAGCAAGGCGCGGTAGTGTGGGTAAATAAAGTCTCAGCTGGGTCAGAACTTGTTAGGGTAGATTTACCTTCAAAGTTCACTCATCTTCTGGGTGGTTCAAACAGCAGGGGAAGTGTCGTCAACTCTTATTGTGGTGGAGATGCGACACTGTGGAATATAGAGGTATAACAGTGGGGAAAGTCACTTCTATTGGGATTGTCCACATAAAAGGGATAGTCGAAGCATTCACATGATAAAGTGTAGGGACCCCCTTTTCGGGGTCCCCCCCAAAAAAACTTCCACTACTATTTTTTAGAAGAAGATATAGAAGCCATAGATCCAGTTGTATCTATCGTAGTACATGAATGTCAATATATAAAACTATACACTCAGATTTATTCATTCTCAATTTTTTTTTAGCAAAATAAATAAAATAAAAATACTTCAAACCTGTTTTCGACAATTGGTCCAATGAATCGATAGAGTCCTCGAAGTGGTTTCCGCACGATCCAATCCAATCTCCTGACTAAGTACCAAGTGACCCCTCGGTTGACCACCCTACTGTATCGAGGTTACTCTTCTTCTCCTTGAACCCCTGAGCTCATGGGGTCGTAAGAACACACACAATAGCCTCCCGAAAGGATCTCCCAATCCTCGTTCCGGCTAATCCCAACTCCAAGGATCATAACATAATCCGAGCTTATGATGACCATCCAACATTAGGGAGCAATAGATGTCTTTATCTCCTTCTCCTCCCTCATTATATAGCAAAATCCTGTGTGCCATGTGTCTCTCCATGCACATATTTAATTTAATTTAAGATTTTAAATTCCAATATTCTCAAGTACATGTGTCTTTTTAATGTCTTTAATGTGCACCTAAATCCCTAGATCAGTGGGATTTAGGTGTCGAAGAGTTCTACTTCTCTTTTGGTTCTCATTTAGTTTATTTAACAATCTTCTGTTAGACTTATTGCTTTCTACTTTTCTTTCTTTTCCTAATATTAAGATTGAATTAAAAGATGATTCCTTTTACTAAAAGTATAATCTATTTTAAATTTCCTCTTTATAAAATAATTTAAATGAGTAATAAAATTAATTAAAATAAAATCTTGAATAATAATGAAAGAAAAACAATTCTTTTATTAATGACCTATTTCAATTCTTTCTCAAAATAATGAAATCAATTAAAAATAAAATCTTGAATAGAATTATTCAAATTAATAAAATAGAACAAAATGAAATAAAGTATTTCTTACATCTTCTGTGAAATTTTCATTTATACCATTGATTAATTTTCTTTCTCGCGTTCTTGTCTAGGTACCTCTTCGACGGGCCCTTCTAACAGTTTCATTTCTTCCTTCTTATGGGGAGTACTGCATAGCGATCGAGAATCGTTACCACGATTTCTCAACTACGCTCCTTGGAGACTAAGGGATGTTGAGGGATAAGGATCTCCTTATTGCGCGCCCCTCAACTCATCGTATGCGACCAAATCATTATGGCCTTTCCCATACGACATACGCTTCTCCGGGTGAGCTGAAACGGCTTCACCCGTGCATGGATTGCTAATCCAGGGTCGACAGTCAGTCATCGTACCCCTATGTGTTCTTTCCGTTCTTACGACCCCTATAATTCCTTTTAGGGTCAGTCGGTAAATCATCTTACCTGCCACTGTACACACACACACTCAAGCGCACATTAGTAGTGTTGCACTATGAAATATTTCATCATCCCTCATAATATCTCAGTTAGTCAAGCATATATTTTATTCATCCTTTTCTCTCAATCAATAAATTATATCTATCATTCATCATTCTATCCCAATCAGTTGAGCATATGTAACATTCAGTCATCCTATCTCAATCAGTCGAGCATATGTAACATTCAGTCATCCTATCTCAATCAGTCGAGTATATCTAGCATTCAGTCATTCTATCTCAATGAGTCGAGCATATCTAACATTTAGTCATTCTATCTCAATGAGTCGAGCATTCATTTATTAAGTAAAGTAATAGTTTCTATAACTGTCGTTCAAGCATTTTCAAAGTAAATTCAAATGGTTCGTGTTTTACTTAGCCGGTTCATTTCAAAACTAGTACCTCATTATTCTAAACAGTTAAGGTACCGAGGTGGGCATTACATACACTCCCTCTTATTAAAACTTCGTCCCGAAGTTAAGTCTCATGTGCTTCCACGGTGAGTTTTTACTTCCTTTTCATATTCATTTCTTCAATATATCCACAATCGATAATAACATTTCATTTCTTCTTTTCTACTCTCATACAAGTATAAGCCGCATAATTGGTAATATAACTAAATCGTACCTTTCGTAGTGTAGTAATCCCCACAACAGTTCTCTCTTAACTCACTAATTGTAACCGGGATTGAAATCGTCTACAACAAATTATTTCAATTCAACAAAACTATAAGTATATCATTTACAAAAATACTGAAAACACTGACATATTTTAACATAAGGGATAAAATATTCAATTCCAACTTCTCCTTTTTCTATAATTATGTATAACTATCATATGTTCAAAACAATGTTCGAATTTCAAAATAAGAATTTACCCTTTCCAATTTTTTTCTTCAACACATTCCTTAACCATTACTGAACTAATCTTACATGCAACCTCTCTCTTCTCATAATCCAAAGTATAATTAAATACTAGAGTGCCATTTACTTAGTATAGCTAAAAGTATAATCTCAAATTTTTATAAATAAAGTCATGTAAGGTTTTCTTCTATTCCTAACTTAAGCATAGTTAAGATTCTATAATTCAAGTAAGTTTAACTTCTCTCTTTTCACATTTCAAAGCATGATTACAAACTAGTAGTGCATACCTGCGAAGCCATCACCTTGATTTCAGGAAATAAGCATTTACAACCAATCGATAAAATTCTTGATGCATAACCCATCATCAAAGTATATGAACCCTGAATATCATTCAATATTTCATACTAGCAATTTTAGAGATGAAGAATTCTAACCCGTTCGAGAAGTTGGAAGTATCCTTGCTGAAGGAGAAGAAGTGAAAATCACAGCTTCAATTTTTCTACGTCGATCTTCATGCATCACCGATGAACCCAAAGGTAATACTCTTCCCGAAGTTAAATAGAACGTCGTCCCGAAGTTAATTTTTGTTCTTGTACTTTCGACGCTAGGCTTTATCTTAATTTCTATTCTCATCTTCTGTCATTCTATTCTATTTTTCTCCAATAATCATGGCCATAAGCGCTAGTGGTTCTATTCATTAGTTTCTAGATCATCAAGTATGGTTCCAATACATCTTCAGGAACTCAATCATAATTTCGCAGAATGTAAATCCAATAATACCTTCATAATTGTTAGTCCCAACTTTAGATTTCTTATATCTCCAATTCATCAGTGAAGATCCATGGTATCCAATTTATTTACTAGTTATATTGCATCAAAAGCCACACCATAGTTATCCAATCATCTTTTGCATAACAAATCCGAACAAGAGTCCAAATCCATTGGTTATACCTTCCTCCAAGATGAGAAAGTAACGTCATACCATATTCAGTGGGATATTGACGGTAAGTTTTAATCATAATTTAACAAATCAAGAGTGGTCAAGGAACTCATCATGTCCTTACCTCACTTCATCGTTTATGTTGTCATAGGGATCCTTCTGTAGACCTTCCAAGTCATATCATGTGTGTTTTCTTAGACTCACTGAGTTCCATCTCGAGGACTGTATGTCTTCTTAATGGGGATTCCCCATGTCCCATGGTTAACATCATTGCATTCAACTCATCAATTTGAGTTTCTCCACATTTAGCTATCGCAACACATAGCAATATGCATAATCATTCATTTAGCAATCTCTAAAGTCACATAATTTCCTTAATGTGTTTTATACTCAGCACAAAATATAAGTCCTACTCACCGTGTGATCGATCAGGTCAAGGTTCAGTGGGACAGCTATAGTCCCAGTTCTACAACTTGGGAGGACACAACTGAGATGCGTCAGGACTTTCCTTATTTGTTTTGAACTTCGGAACAAAGTTTTAATAAGAGGGGGTGTATGTAATGCCCGCCCAAGCACTTGTGTTTGATTTTGGTTATTTTAAACTTATGATTGATTAGATTATTTTAGACCTATGATTGATCAGACTACTTTTGAGACCTACGACTGATTTGACTATCTGAGGGCACTGGTTTGAAGTGACCTGGAGTGATTACTTTAGATTTTATATGTGAAATAAAAATGGCTAGATAAATGATGATTTATGGATATACTCGACTGACTGAGAAAATGAAAAATGAAAAATGTTGAAATTACTTGAAATGAAAAATGATGATTTGTTTATACTCGACTGACAGAGAAAACAAAAAGGATGATACAAATGTTTTATAGTGCAGCGCTACTAATATGCGTTTGAGTGTGTGTGCAGTGGCAGGTAAGACGATTTACCGACTGACCCACAATGGAATTATAGGGGTTGTAAGAACGGAAAGAACACTTAGGGGTACGACGACTGACTGTCAACCCCGAATTAACAATTCACGCATGGGCAAAGCCGTTTCAGCTCACCCGGGGAAGCGTATGCCGTACGGGCAAGACCACAATGATTTAGTCGCGTACGATGAATTGAGGGGCGCGCAATAAGGAGATCCTTATCCCTCAACATCCCTTAGTCTCCAAGGAGCATAGTTGAGATATCCCGGTAACGAATCCCAATCGCTACGCAATACTCCCCATAAGAATAAAGAAAGATACTGTCGGAAGGACCCACCGAAGAGGTACCTAGACAAAGAAAAGTGAGAAAATAAAATTATTCATGCACGCATAATTAAAAATAAAATAAAATATGTGTGGAGATTCTGGAAAATTTAATAATAAAAGAATTAATATTATATTGTTATTATCATGATGGTTAATTATTATTTATGAGAAAGAAGGTTGAAAAGTTGAAAATCCAGTGATCATTTCTTTTATCTTTTAGTTGAAATATATTTCTTGTTGTTTTAAAAGAAAAAGAAAGAAAATAAATACAATAGAAAATTTTTTGAATAAAATATTCATCATCCATCATAATATCTCAGTCAATCAAGCATATATTTTATTCATCATTTTCTCTCAATCATTAAATTATATCTATCATTCATCATTCTATCTCAATCAGTCGAGCATATGTAACATTCTGTCATCCTATCTCAATCAGTCAAGCATATGTAACATTCAGTCATCCTATCTCAATTAGTCGAGTATATCTAGCATTCAATCATTCTATCTCAATGAGTCGAGCATATCTAACATTTAGTCATTCTATCTCAATGAGTTGAGCATTCATTTATTAAGTAAAGTAATAGTATCTATAACTTTCGTTCAAGCATTTTCAAAGTAAATTCAAATGGTTCATGTTTTACTTAGCCGGTTCATTTCAAAACTAGTACCTCATTATTCTAAACAGTTAAGGTACCGAGGCGGGCATTACATAAAGGAAGCTGCTACAGTTGGAGAAGTTTCTCGAAATATTCCAAAGATAAGCACAATATTGGACAACCATCAAGCATACTATCAACCTTCTATGATAGAAGTTGAAGGTAATATTTTTGATAAATCCATTTCTATTTTGATTGATTCCGGTTATACTTTGAGTTATATATCTCCTAAATTGGTAGAAATGTATAAGATGAAAAGGCATGAGTTTGAAAATTCATGGCTAGTACAGTTAGCTATAGGAACAAAAAGAAAAAGAAAAAAGTAACTAGTTTTATTTGTAGTTGTGAATTTTTCATGAATGATTTAGTTACAAAAGTAGATTTAAATATTTTTCCGTTGGGTTCATATGACATAATTGGTATGGATTGGAATGAATGATTCACCTTGTATTCATAAAATAGTAGATGGATTTTTGTTATGGAATACATATCGATCAATATATGGACTGTGTTAAATAACCATGGAATGCGTTTAAGATCGATCAATTTAAAAGTATGTGGAATGTGTTTAAAATCGATCGATCTAAAGGTTGTGGACTGCGTGTTAAAACCAATCGATATGTGGTCTTAAAGACTGTATATTGGTAGGATTGCATGTTAACAAACAGTCGATCTGAGGTCTTTACAAAATTTTTTTTTATATGGTTGCATCAATCGATCTGATGTCTTTATAGACTATATATTTGTATGGTTTCATCTATCGATCTGTGGTATTTTAAGCCTATGTAATGCATTCTACAAGTCCGTGTATTGCGTGTCAAAACCAATCAATCCATGGTATTTAAAACCCGTGCAATGCGTGCTACAAGTATGTGGATTGCGTGTTAAATCTAGTCGTTCTGTGGTCTTTAAAAACTGATCGAAATATAGAAAACAACGATGGATCTATTGATAATTTCAATGTTGAGCTATGCGTGTGGTATTCTTTTGGTCCATTTAATTAATACCGAAAACTTCCAGTGTGTATTGACTGTATTGTAATGTTTATATGTGCGCTGAAATCATAGGAATATCTTGAACTATGTTTCCATACTTGGCAGCTCTGCGGAGCTTGCTCTCATCCGCATGAGATCCGCTCCATCAATTTATGCCGGTGATACTACGATCTAGAAATGGCGTAGTTCACTTAGAAAAAGACGGATCGCCCCTCCTCTATTTTTCGTTCGGTCTACTTGCTGTTGCAATATCCCTTAAATTTGTTTTGTCTACTTGCTGTCGCAGTTGGGTCCCTCGCGTTTAGATCGACGCCGCCTCCTCTCAAGTAGATGGCTCGAGAGTTGGAAGTTACATTTTGTTGTGATGTTTTGTTGTATATTTTTTTATTACGTATAACCAAAGCCACCTTGATGACTTGGGATATGAATCTAAATCATAATTGATGTTTAGTTATGGTGCATTTAAAGATTCACCTTGTAATGAAGTGTTGTGGCATATTTGTTGGGGTTATTTTGGGAAAGTCGGGTCGCTGATTTGCAAGATGTGTGCGAAGATCCTTTGTAAGTCATGAAGAACTCTGTACATCATAACTGAAGTGATTCTTTGGTTGTGACTCATAATAAAAGACAAGCGTTTCTGTGGTTTTTTCCCAGGATGGGTTTCCACGTTAAATACAATGTCCTTATGTTTTGTGATGTGTGATGTGATCTGATATGTGTTTCTTTCCTACGATTGAATATTTAGATGAATGCAAAGTTAATATGATCGTGACTACTATGAATGTGAATTATAATCTAAGTTATACCAATCTAGTGATGTTATGGTGTTGCTACTGCAACCTTATCCCCAAAATTTTATTAAAATTGTAGGGCCCCTTCTTCTATTTTTGGTTTACTTAGAGTTTAGCTCATCCTAAAAGGTTTACCTTTTATCACTTAGAAATTTTCTTGAAAAAACGAGTGAAAGGAGCAAGTTTTTCTATCGACGCAACTCGAGTTTTTCCACCGAAACAATCGAAGAAATTCACTGAGTCCCGCCGAAACAGTTGGAGCCAAATTGGTTTCTTTGAAAAGTTTTATGTTTCGGATCAACTCATCATTATTCGCCGAAACAATCGGAATGTTTGTAAAATTGCGTCGAAACACTTAGATTTCTTTTTGAAGATTCGCTTGTTGAAGCAACACTAAGAGTCACGACGACGCGTTTTGGCGTTGAAGCAAAAGGGGCATCGATACATTTCATCGTTAAAACGATTTGGCAAATAGAAATATCAACTTAAAATGGAGAATACCTCCAAAAGGTTTCGCTGTGCGAAAGAGAGTTACGCTGAAGCATGTCGTCAGCAAAGCAAGAAGTCCTCCGACAAAGAAACGAGAATGAGTGCCGATACACAACGGCATGATGGAGAAAGGTTGATCAGTGGGGATTAAGAAGTGGCGCTGACACGTTTCGTGGCAAAATGCTGAAGAGAAATTATCGATAGAGATTAAGAAATGGTGCTGACACCTTTCAGCGCGAAGATACGAAGACAAGTCGAAACGCATCGGCACAGAATGAGAATGCTTGCGAAAACAGTCGGAGGTTAGTGTGAAAATGCGCCGAAACGACATAAATCTGTGATGGTGAGCCCCTTTGACATGCATGCATCTTGCTTTTATTACTAGGGTTTCCAAGGTTATATAAAGGATAGAAAAATATTTATTTTAAAATTTTGTAACACCATTTTACCCAAGAAGAGATTTTGACACCAAGGAGTACCCAACGCCGTTGAGCAACATCCGTTAGACCATTCTTCAACTTCCACGTAGGCCTTCATCCATTGGTTTGTTGTTCTGAAAACATTTTCCACCATTGGTAGAAAAGAAGCCGTAACCATACATGGTTGTGCTAACTGTACATTCTTTGTTTTTTATATTTTTGCCTAAGTCTTGTCAGCGATTCACCATTATATGTATAGGTGGGAATAGGATAAAATTGTCCTTTGATTAAGCTACGCGAACGACCTACCATGGATGTCTCTTTCCCTCCTCAAGTGAAACCATGCTCACAGAACCGTAGTGGCCTGTGCCCCAACCATTGTTTATTTCAGCAGATATTACACTTTTGGGGTTTTGACGAAACAATCCCTTGAATTTTGACCCAGCCTTTAAAAAGCTTGTTCTTGGATTGTTTTTTTGTTTGCTTTTGAGTAGATTTAACCACTAAGTTATTTTATTTACGGCTCGACTGTTGTAGTTTTCCTGAGGTATAAACATTCGCCACATGACTCCTCTTAGGTTGTCGAAGTTTCTTAGCACTTTTTACGAGACTGCAACCCTCTTGGTGGGATTGGATGGTCCCAAAGATCCGAAACGTGGGTTTATGTAGGTCTGAGTGTCGGGATTGGTAGAATCTCGAGATCGGTACTCATCTCATATTTCTTGTTGGACAAATATATGGAACCTTGTCGAATTCTTTGACCCTCCTGACAACCATACAAACAAATAACTTAACCTGTCCTTATCTCGTTAACCTACCTTCCATCCACCGATCCTTCAACCAACTCTTCCATCAGACTAAAGCTTGCTCCCTGACCTACTCTCGGCTCAACTGATGGATAGCATACTAATTCATGGCACCAACTCTTAGATGTCATTTTCTTCATGGCAGTATCGACATTCACACGAATATAAACGTTCTGAGCTATTTAAACAAGTGAAAGCATTCGATCTTTTAAATCATTGTTTATCCTCTCTAAATAAAATTGGTTGGAGTAATAAAAGGGCAAACATGGTGATTAGGGAATAAGATAGCATTATTTCCAAAATAATTTCGAAAAAACATTTGGTGACCTTTTCTGGTGGTACACTAGCAGATCTAAAGGATTCTACAGGAAAACCCAGTACTTTTTAGCTAACACACACCAATGCATATTTTGAAGCATAGAAAACATAAACGACATACATCCAACAACATGGAATTAATAAATCTATTAACTCTGTCTTCTTATTAATAGTATTGATAAGATATGTTTTACTTAGTAAAACTTGCTGAAGTTTCAACAACCCAGGTAGAAAAACCGGTGGATGTGCCACAACCTGAAAATGTAGAACTTCAAGCTAATCAAAAGCTTGAGAATAAATTAAAGAAATCCAAAGGCCTAATTAAATAATTATAACAAGAAAATAAGCAGGTAGATAGGTTGAACAACACTAATAAAGAATGGAATAAGATGCTCATGAAATATAACAAATTGTGTAAATTTTCTCAAGGATTAAAGAAGAATAACGAGAAGCTTCTCGGGCAAAACAAATATTGGAAAAAAGAATTCATGTGCGTCCTTTGCATTTCTTTAAATACATTTCCATAGTGAGTATACCAGTTAGTCAAGACTTCGACTATTGTGGATGCTTGATGGGTATACCGTGTTAGTAGGTTGTGAGTTGCTGTGAACGTTGTATATTGACTTGCCATTAAGATTGATGTTTCTGCGGCCTGGTATCGTCGGTTCTTAGCCAATTCATCTTTCAAATTTGACATGACACTTGAATATTTTATATGCCTTGTCAAGCGGACTTGTTGTGTCGAAACTCGACGGTAGAGGGACGACTTGTTGTGCTAGGTCCTCACACTTAGACACAAATGTTGTTTGTTCCTCTTGTAGTTTTTGGATGTGCTCTTGGATTTCAATTCTTCTATGCCTTTGTTCTCTTGTAACTTCTTCTGCAAGTAGGTCGAACTCTTCCTAAGTTGATTCTTGTGGATCATACGTGGGAATTGGCCCAAATTAGTCCTAAATGCACTGAAAGATGACTTTCTTGTTGAATATGTTGAAGATGTTGTTGTTGCTTCTGCTTCTACCGTTCTTTCTTTTGACATTTCTTTTCTTTTCGATGCTCGTTTTCTTTTCTCTTTTGCTTTGTTGGAAGCCTCTTTCTATTGGTCTAGTCCCTTTCTGATGACTTTCTTGTTGAATATGTTGAAGATGTTGTTGTTTCTTCTGCTTCTACCATTCTTTCTTTTGGAGTTTCTTTTCTTTCCGATGCTCGTTTTCTTTTCTCTTTTGCTTTGTTGGAAGCCTCTTTCTGCTGGTCTGGTCCTTTTTTTTTGTTCTGAATCTGCTTTCTTGTCGGCTACTACTTGTTTTGTATGCGCTACTTGTCCCTTTCGGCGGCTACTTGTTTTGTATGCACTACTTGTCCCTTTCAGAGGCTACTTGTTTTGTATGCGCTTGGCTTGCTTTTTCTAGCGTTGTACTTGTTGTGTCTGCTTCTTCTGGTGCTGATGTGTTGGCTTGTTCTGGTGTTGCTGGGCTGGCTTCTTTTGGTGCTGTTATCTTGGTTTCTTATGTGGTGGCTGTGCCATCTATTTCTGCTTGATCTTCGGTCTGTTATGCTGCTTAATTTGGATTGGTAACGTCAGCAGGGGTAGGGGATGGAAAACTGGGATTGACTGGAGTCAAGGGTGAAGTTGGAAATTCGTCTGTTGGTGAAGTGGTCAGCGGTGAAGGTGGAACTTCATCTTCCAGTGGTAGTGGAGGGGGTTTGGGACTGCCTGATGGAACCAGAATGAATTGGGGTAGAGGAACTTCGGGGATAAGTGTTTCGACCTCGCCGAGGTTAGTATTTTCTGGTGAAATTTATGGGGGGTCAGGTGAATGTCGAGGTGGGGGCCGGGTCTTCCACCGTTGGTTCAACTGGAAAAGGAATGAAAGATGAAGTTTCTTGTGCGAAGATATTATTGGTCGGATCAGGATTTTTATGTCTAGTCGGGTGTGAGTATATCCGACAACTTGGGGTTCTGCAGTTCTCGGTGGAGATGGTAGGTTAGTTGTGGAAGTGTTGGGTGGAGATGAATCCATCGGGATATTTGTATCAGGGAGAACAGGTTTCTTAGTGATTAATTATATCCAGTGGGGAAAAAGTGAGGGGAGCTAAGCTATAAACTGGTTCAGGTCATTATCAGCTTGAATTTTTACTCTTAGTGGATGAGGAGTGTTTGCACTATATCTGGAATATTAAGGGATGATTGGGGTGCAAGTGTTATGGGAGCTATGGGGTTCGGAAGATTTTTGTCTTCCATGAAAATGGTCGGGGATGGAGGAGGTGGACTTTGTGTGAGGTAAACATGGGGTTAGGCCGTGAGATTGGATCTCTTCTGGGGTGGTGGTCGACTGCGGGATCTTTCCACTTCCAGAAACTTCTTGAATTGATATTAGACATGGATATTTTGTTTAGTGACATCGACTAGAATCTGTATCACGTTGTCGAAGAGTTCAGCTTCATCCTCTTCTGTCCACTCTTGGATAACAAACTTCCTTTTCCCCTTTCCTTGTACTTTGGTCTCCCTGTTACGTCGGGCTTGAGATATTTCATCTACTATCCGATGGATGTTTTCTTTCATGAGAGCATACTCTAGAAGTGGGTTATCTGATTGTGTACTCTCATCCGACTGTTTGATTGCCTCTGGAGGGTCTTGATGTGCTAAAATTGTAATCCCAAGGGGTTTCATATCGACATTCTACTCGATCTGGAAGGTAAATGTGTTTAAGTGGAGTCGGATTTCATAATTTTCTTCCTTTTCAGCATCCATCAGAGGTTCTACTATTGTGAAGTCAACTTTTTGTGCCTGTGGAGGGATTGCCAAAGTTGTATTTGACTGTCGTCGGAGATCTATAAATATAACCTCGACTGACGGATAGAAGTTGAGTTCCTTTGTTGCACCTGCTTCTCCTTGTAAGTACCAAACCGACGTTTGGTCTAATGCAAGTTGTATGTGTGTAGTCGGTGGTACACTTCGACATATTTTTTGTGGTACCCTCCACCTTGTAGTATGAAATTTGAAATTCTAGAACCAATTTTCGAGCCAATTCTTGGCTGTTGTGGCCCCAAGCCAACATCCTCCATGCGTGAAATAGCAGAATTTTTCCATTAGTATGCCTTTGTATTCTGTAAAATATATGTTTCCTGTTGGTCGAAGATGTGCCATAGAAATCCAAATCAATAGGGACGAATATCGAATTCTCGACCCCTCTTCTTGACATTTGTAGCAAACATTCCTTACGATGTCGGCTAGATGGTCTTCCTAGTTGTACACTTTTCCTTGAGATGAAACATTTTGCACGGCCTTCAGCATGTCCATTTTGAGGTCGGATCCTCGACCAGAACTTGTGAGCACAATCGACACAATTCGTGCAATGATCTTGTGGGTTTCATACATTATTTGGTTTACCACCAACCCTCTGTAATTTTTTCCTGCAAGTGTGCCCATGAATTCCTTGACCAGTGTTGGGTTTGGTCGCATTGGAATAATGCCGCCTATCTTTGATAAACTAGTAATCTTGTTAATGAGGTTGTCTTTTATTTCAACAGGTGTGTCGAAATATAGATTGCCATTATGATACCTGCTTACGATGAATTGAGCAATGGTGTATTTCAAACCAATGAAGCTGTCGACTAGAGGTGCCCACATGTACTGCAGAATTGTAGCGGTCCAAATTTTATGAGCTTCTTCTCTCCATTTTCCATCGTCTTTTCTCCAGTCAACAATGTCATTCCAGATCCTCTTCCATTGTTGTTCCGAAACCTTTGCATTTCAGACGAGCTACAGTTGGGTTTCCAAATGGGAATGGGATTTTTCTAGCTCCCTGATCTTGATTGCTGTAGACCTGGTTGTCTCTTGATATCTCTTGGGTGCCATTGTGGTTACAAGTTTCTCAGGTTCAAGAAATGGTTTGAACAGTTCAACGGGCTCTGTGTTCTAGAGTTCAAGCTCTTGGAAAATAGTAACCTAGAGTCCTCGAGCCCAGTATTTATAGCGAAACTATTTGGCGTGGTGGAATGCGAAGATGGCCGCATTGATTGTTGATTTGGCGAGGGCATTAATTTTGATTGACAAGTTGTCCGCTCCTTGTCTGGTGCACTTCGAATTTTCTTCTCTACGTGTCAGACTTCACGAATGCTTTTTTTTGTCATTTCTTCATTGGTGTGGTGTCGGTGCGCGTCCTTCGATGTGTCATGTTGGCCAAAAATAGGTCGTCGTGGTCAGAGATCTCTTTCGTCATGTACTTGTCGGCCTGGTCTTTCTTGTTGATGTTTGTCATATCGACGGTCATGCATTGGGATCTTTTCTCTACAGCTTCATTCATTTCCTTTGCCATAATTATTTTTCCAGTCTCTCGTCGTTATGTAGTTTGCAAGACTTGATTTTGAAATATTGCTTATAATACTTCTCTCCCAAAGTAGTTAAAATCATTTTTTTTCAAGTTTTGTACCGCTTCAGTCGGGCACCGTTGACAAGTTTCTTGAATATACTTCCTTGTAGGGTTTTTAGTCAGACTGAGCCATTGGTATTGATGTATTCAACAATATACGGACCCATCCATTCTGTGTGCAAATTTTTTTGTTTTACCTTTTACATGGTTGTTATATAGCAATGCCAAGTCACCAACTGATAGATTTTTGTGCTTGATATTTCTATCATGCCAAGCTTTCTGCTACTACTTTTGGATTTCTTGGTGATGGATTGCTATCTCTCGAGTCTCGTTGAGCTTCGATAGTTGAACTAGATATTATTTTCTTGCATCTTCGACATCAATGTGTAATACTTCAACAATTCTTGGAACTTGTCGTCAAAAGTGCAAGGGGACGATTGCTTCTTGACCATATACAAGTGTGAAAGGGGTCTGGCCTGTTGTTCTGTATGCCCATAGGACGACAAGTATGTTGTCGTCCCGGTCATCTTTGTTGATGTTGCACATTTTTATTAAACCTTTGGTAAGTGTTTTATTAAAGGCTTCTATAACGCCATTTGACTGAGGGTGATATGAAGTACTTATCCTGTGTTCGATTAAAAATTATTTTGTAAGAGTAGAAATTATTTTACAAACAAAGCTAGTTCACTGGTCGCTGATCAATGTAAGTGGGCATCCGAACCTTGTGATAATATTCTCGTATACAAATTTTGCTGCTTTCTTGCTTGAACATGTTTTGACATGTTCTGCCTCAGCCCATTTGGTGGCATATTCTACTGCAGTGATGATGTATCTCGTACATGTTCATCTGCCAAGTATTGGGAATGGTACGATAAAGTCTATTGCCCACATTTTGAATGTTCAACTTGGATTTATTGGAACAAGGGTCATTTCTGTTCTTGGCAGAGGTTGGCCCATTTGTTGACATCTATCACATTTACTTACAAAATCTTGACAGTCTTTGTGCATTGTCGGCCACCAAATTCCAAATTGCAGAATCTTTCTTGTTGTAATGTCAGCATGATAATGTCCTCCTGCCAGTCCATAATGTGCCTCTGTCAGTATACTTTGTCATTCATGTCCGATTGCACATCGTCATAATATGTTGTCAAGGCCAAGTTTATAAAGGAACCCATTGATTAGAGTGTAGGGTGCAGCTTTCATTGTGAGAATATTCTTTTTTCTTTTCCAGCATTCCTTCTGGTGCTTGTCCATCCTCGAGGAATTGTGCAATCTCCTCTAACTCTGAGGGGACAAATTCAAATCTAAAAAAGTGTGTGTCTGGTAGTTCATCTTCAATTCATGCCGCCTCTTCTCCTGTGTCGATTCACGACAAGTGGTCGGGTCCAACATTTTCCTTTCCTGGTCGAACTATGACTTCAAATTCAAATTCCTAGAATAACAGTAATCATCCACATAATATTCCATGGTGCAATGGTTTATTGACTAAGTACTTTAGTGCTTGATGATCTGTATAAAAGACAAAAGGGTTAGCCAATAGATAGTGTCGGTATTAACGCAAATACCATACCCAGTGCTTCTCTTTCTGTCGTGGAATAATTTCTTTATGCTTTGTTCAACTTTCTGTTGTTGAAGGAATTAGGGTAGTCCATTCCATCATCACCAGGTTACGTTAAAATTGCACCAATTGTTATGCCCGATGTGTCGATATGCACATGGAACTTGATCGACCAGTCCAGGAAATGAAGTATAGGTGCTTCGACAAGTTTTCTTTTCAGGATGTCGAACGATGTATTACACTCGTCGGTCCACTTGTATTCTTGATTTTCTTTTAGTAATTCCTCCAAGGGATATGCCATGTCAGAATAATGTTGGATGAACTTTCAATAGTATCCCATGTGGCCCAACAAGATTCGCACTTGCGTAGAGTTTACCAGCGGCTTTAGTTCGAGAATGATCTTGATTTTAGCATAGTCGACTTTTATGCCTTCCTTGCACACGACATGGCCCAATAATATCGCGATAGGAGTTGCGAAAATGCATTTCTTGATGTTCAGTGAGAGTTGAATTTGTCGACATCTTTCTAGCATCAGCCGAAGCCATTTGCAGTGATCCTTCAGCATGGAGTAGGTTGTCTAATCATCAAAGTAAACAACCATATTTTTGTAGATGTATTCTTGAAAAGCTTTGGCGACAATTCTAGAAAAGACCATTGGTGCATTCTTCAGTCCAAATGGCATGACTTTATATGCAAATGATCCAAAATCGCACACAAATGTGGTCTTCTTCTGATCTTCTTTGGAAATGGGTACTTGATTGTACCCAGAAAATCCATCCGTGAATGAATAGCACTCATGCCCTGCAACTTCATTAATGATTTCATTAGCGAAAGGAGTAGGAAAAGGGTCAATGAGTGTTACTTTATTAAGTTTGTGAAAGTCGACAAATATTCGCAGTCCTGTCGGATCATGCTTCTTTGGTTGTATGACCATAGGGATTTCCCATTCTGATTTATCGATCGGATAGATGATTCCTGTGGCAACCATGCTATTGATCTCCTTTTTGACAATTTCTTTATATTTGTGTGCAAGTTTGTATGGTCTTTTCTTTACTGGCTTGGCATCTGGCTTGATATCAATCTTCATTTCTCCCATCTCCTGTACAATTCCTTCCAGGTCTTTATAATCTCGTGCAAATACATCTTGAAATTAGTTAAGGAGGATAGTGATCTCTGCAGTTTGCTCTTCATTCCAGTAATCACAAATTTTTTGCCATTTTCGGTCTGTCATCGTTGGATATGTCAATTTATTTTATTTTGAATTTCACATCGATCCACTCTGGTTCTCATATTTCATTGATTGGGAGTTTTCCTTCTTTGATCTGCGTGAACGTCGGTGGCAAGTATTTTTTTGTTAATCTTTCAGGGTCCTCTTTCTCTGCAGTCTCCACTTTGAAAGTTGTTCTGACTGGTTTCAACATACTTGGATGATCTTCTTTCCATTGGAAACTCTTTCCGATTGTTTTCTTTGTTTCTAGTCGCAATCATGTCGAATGCTGGACTTCTTTCGACTGAATGTTATGGTAGACAACGCTTTGTCGAACAAGTGGCTTATTTTCTGCTGGTACTGCATTTTTTTGTCGGTTTCATAATTTTTTTTAATTGGTTACTCACCTCAGTTAGCTGCTCATCCTTTGGAGAAAATTGGAAGTCTTTGGTGAAATTTTCTTTTAGTTCTTTCCAAATGAAGGCCTCTCCTCTTGCCTCTTCCATCTTGTAATATTTATTTGGCACATCATCAAGCGTGTTTGAAAAGAGATGCAACCATGCTCTTTCATCTCTATGTCCCAGTCTTCTCCACTCCCTTTCGCACTTGTAGATGTGAGCTTCACGGTCCTGTGCATGTGTGAAAATCGGGATTTCAGCTTGAGCCGTTAGTTTCTTATCTCCAAACCTTTCAACAAAATATGGCAATACAGTGGTCCATGTTTGGAGTCTTGACTGATGTGTGCCCCACCATCTCGCAGCTTGTCCTGTAAATGTCTCAACCAGAATATGCAATCTCCCTTGTTCTCCGACATGCTTTGAAACTTCCTCGACATGTACTAAAGGATATTCTCGTTCTTTATATCGCAGCGCAGCAGTATGTGTTGAGTCATTTTTCGCTGGTGCTAAAGTTGGATATTCGTTATTTTTCTCTCTAATATCTTTGGAATGGTCGATATAGAGAAGTATTTATTAGTTTTCTTTTTAGAGATGGCTTCAATTGTCCAGCATTATTCTGCTTGAAGTTCATAATTTTGCATTTTCCAATCGTACAATTCAGCGTTGGAATTGTATCCAGCTGATGTAGGGCCTCCAAGATAGAGTTCTCCTTGTGCATTTGGTTCAATATAATCTTCATTATTGTTTATTTTATATAGCTGTCGTATGTAATTTTCATCCTCCTTAGGTTCTGACCACGGTTCTCCTTGAGATGGGAAGATAGGTACTATTACCTTTTGGTCGTTGCCTTTGAGTTTAATGCAACCTTTATTGAGAGATATCGATGCTTTCATTTTTCAGCCCCATGGTCAACCAACCAGGGTTGGGAATGAACTAGCTCCATCTTTTGGATTTATAATTTCGAAGTCAACTTTTGTCACTATACCTTTTATGGAAGTTTCGACATTTATCCGCACACCAATTGGTTCAATAAGACCTTGATCAGCGAGTTTCAAACAAATGCCTGATTCTTGAAGCTGAGGTCTACCTAATTGCTCCCAAGTATCACGATTCATGATGTTAACTTGTGAACCAAAATCGAGTACAACTTGTCGGACATGGTATCCGTGTATTTCGAGGTCAACAAGAGGGTCAGAATCATTCTTATATTTTTGGTTCAGTCGGCATATGTTTTTAGCTTGTCTATGCTCGACAGATTTATTTTTAATATTTTGCAACAATTCAATTAACTTCCCGACAACTTCTTCCTTAGTTATAAGATTGACCCATTCATTAATACCTTCCTTTCGAACTTCCTCATTATCTTCTTGTGCTGCTAGTTCATGAAATATATCAGATGCATTTTTAAACAGAGATTTTTTCTTGTTCGAGTTCGGATAATCCTATTTATTTATTACTTTACTTATTTGTGGATTATCTTGGCCAGTTCGAGTACCTTGTCTTATTACAATTTGCAAATTATTTGTTCTAATCACATCACATTTGGGAACACGCGATAAGATATTAACATTCTTTTTGTTTGTAATTTTCTCAAGCATAGTAGGGAAATCCTCCAAGAAGTGATCCCCTACTCCACATTTTTTTACATAATTTAAGATCTGTTCGATCTTTATAAGTACAATATGCATGGCAATGTCCTTCACTAAGACAAGTGAAACATTGTCCAGGTTGACGAGGTCGAAAGTCTTGACTGCTATTGCCACGAACTTGACCTGGGTATCCTCCGCGTCAGTTGTAATTGTCATTGCGACGATCGTATCTTCTTCCGTCGTATCTTGGATACAACATCTATCGTTTCTGTCATTCCATTCGTATCAATCGCTCATTTCATTTCATTCGTTTCAGTCGTATCTATCATTTCTTTCATTTCTGTTGTTTTGTTGGTTGACATAGTTGGTCTGGTACATTGCATGGTAATTTTTCTTGTTCTTTAGATTTAGGTGGCATTCTGTTATAGAATGAGTATTAACTTCACATATCTGACACCACTTAGAGTGCTTGTTCTTCATATTGTATGGGAAGTCATTGTAGTATGTAAGTCGTAATATTGACAAATATCACAAAAGCATCTTGTCTGTACAATTCAAACATCTTGTCATCAGTCCTCCTGATGACAGAAGTCTTTTGTGTGTCCTGTAGTATTACATTTGGTACACCAAACTTCCGCTCCTATGAGATTTATGTCCCAGATAGATTGATGCATAATGTCCAATCATTCTTCAACATGTTTATCGATAGGTTCCATAGGGTATTCATCATCCATCTCGATTTCTAGATCCTTTGTCAGGGAATCTTTGTATGTGGTGACGTTCTTCCATCGGACGTGCACTTTGATTTTTCCTAAGAGTCCAGCTACGAACCACTTGATCAAGAGATTTTCCTCAATATCATAATCAATCTGGCTCAGGAGGTCTTTAAATCTCTTATCATATTCTCTTATGGTCTTTGTCGGTTTTTGAACTGTGGTTTTTAACTTCTCGGTAGCCAGGTACTTTGCATCCGGGGTTTTGAAGAAAGATAAGAAGAGCTGTTTGATTTGTGCCTTTGTCGCATTTGGTGTTTTTTCAACATAGCCCATATACCAGGTGAGTGCTATTTTTCGCAAAGAGCCAGCAAACTATTCCATCTGACAATCTCCATCGATAATTGCATTGGATCCCCATATTGATTTGCATACAAACCAATGTCTTTGAGGATCTTCATCACCCTTGTAGAACGGAAGGTGTGCTGTGGTATGCATCGCGTTTTCTATCACTCCGACCACTAAACTGACTGGTGGAGTCGATGGATTACTTATTGGTGGATTCGGTGGATTATTTACGAAGACAAAATTACTTGCTTGGTTAACCTCGATACGTATAGTTGTCAAATGTGTATTGAGATCGGTTTCTTCACCTTCACTGCCAGTGTCTGGAAATTTGGTCGGTTCATTGGGTCTCGAGAGTCTGCTTTCTTCGACTACTTCTATCGAAATCCAGGTAAAATTTTGCTCAATCTTGATTTTGATTCTTCTTGTTTGTTCCGATGAACTCAACGATTCACTCAATGCTGGTAGTGGCGGGGGGGTGCTTCTGCACGATCTAAGTACAGTATGTGGAAAATTCTATTTGAAAACTCAGGATGAAAAGTGACCCAATTTACTTCTTCTAGTCGATGAATCAACAGTCTGTTGACTTCATCACCTTCATTACTTTGTTGACTCCAAATGGCTGACTAGCCATCGTGAAGTCCTATATTTTCTTCGACAATATCCTGCAGTTGAACACTTTGAGTTAGATGCAGTGGAGAATGTGGCATTATTACCTCGGGTATGTTTACTTGGAGAGCACTACCATGCTCTATCCACAAGTCTTCATCCATCGGTGACAGGTCTTCATCAACGCTTGTTTCTTGTTGAGATCGACTCGACTCTTGCATATTTCCTTCTTCATCTGTCGTGATGCCCGATCTTCATTTTTATGGAGAATGCTCTCCTGCTCCCTAACTCGTCTCTCCTTTTTTTCCTCTTCTCCCGCTCAATCTTCTGGATGTATGGAGTGCTTTTGTGACTCATTGATCTATCTTTTTCGAATTTGTCGGATCATTCCCTGCTGGTCATGTTTCCTTTTCATCTGTCAACCTTTTTCATGCATCTACTCCATCAGAACATGTTTGGCTAACCCCCTAATGCTAGCCCGAATTTCTCTAGGAAACTGGGGAAGTACGAAAATTCATTTGCTCAAGAAATACTCCCACTCGCTCTCTTATACGAATTTATCCCACTTTCTTTCTTTTTCTTCCCAATTTGAGTTTGGAAGTGGCAGAGACAACAAGGGTCGAGTCTCGACAATATGCGTGGCACCTTATCGATCAGGAACTTGAACAGAAGTGTCGGAAAAGAACACAGAAACTGGTCAGTTAGGTCGGTGTAGAAGCTTCTCCTCATGTCATCAAGAGACACTCACTCTTCAATCACACATTCTTCACAAAACTCGTCGAAAATATTTTCGCACCATTCATATATATTCGTACGACTTCCATTAATCAACTTTGTGATCAATTTGTGCTCCTTTTCATCTGTTGGTCTTTTCATCCAGGAGCTTCTTCAACGCAAGCAGCACGGATTGCATGAACTTCTCATGTGTCTCAGAATGAATTTTTCTCTTGCTTGAGTAATTGTTATCTTGTTCCTTCTAGGATAATTTTGCAGGTAATTAGCAATCTTTCTCTCCCACCAATCCTTAATCACTTGCTTTGATATCATTGATGATGCTCTCTATCATATTATGTATGCATCACCGACAAAAGAACCAATGTTGTAGTCGAGGGGCTTACATTGTTACCAATGATATATATTATAGATAATCAAGCATCACACAGATACATATACAATAAACAAGAGATGGAGAGGAAGCACAAGCCTTGTATTACTCAGCGAGATATGCAGAACAATACATATATGAATAGATCCAATTCTCTCTATGAGTCAGCTCACCAGCCTATATATATGTTTTACATACAGTTATATAACTACTTGTCGGTTAAACCGACCAACTCGACATGTACTGGTCGACGCAAACGTCGACATGTTTTACAAGAGGCCGAGCGGAGGACCTATTCGACAGGCTGACTTAGGATCCTCCAACAGTATGCAATTTTCAGGATTGGAGCACTTGTGATAAGCTTCTTCAATAGCTGGAAGCTTTCTTCACATTTATCTATCCATTCAAATTTTATTCCCTTCTTTCACAAAGAAGTGATGGGGTGTGCTACCTTGGATAATACTTTGATGAACCTCCTATAATAACTAGCAAGTCCCATAAAATATCTCACATCTGTTACATTCTTTGGATTTGGCCAATTCATAATAACTTCAATCTTTTCTGTATCCACTGATATTCTGTCCTCTGAAACAATGTGACCCAAATAGTGAATTTTATTTTCATAAAAAACACATTTTCTTAACTTTGCATACAACTAATGCTAATTCTCCCTTAGCAATTGCAAAGTCATTCTCAAATGTTCTTCATGCTCCTCTTCATTATTATAGTAGATAAGAATGTCATATAGAAAAATAAGAACAAACTTGTCCAAATACCTATTGAAAACACTATTCATGAGAGACATGATAGTAGGTGGTGCATTAGCGAGACAAAATAGAACCACTACAAATTATTAGTGTCCATACCTTGTTCTAAATGTTTTCTTGTGAATATATATTCCTTGATTCTTACCTGATGGTAACCATACCTCAAGTGAATCTTCAAAAATACTTTTCCCCCTCTCATTTGATAAAAAAGATCATCGATTCAAGGCAATGGGTAGTTTTTTCCACTGTCAGTTTGTTCAATTGTCTATAATCAATACAAAACCTGAGTGTCTCATCCTTCTTTTTCACAAACAGTACGGATTCTCCCCATGGAGACACACTTGGCCTTATGTACTTATTTTCCAACAATTCTTGCAATTGCATTTTTAGCTCTAAAAATTATGGTGTACTCATTCTGTAAGGTGTCTTAAACATTGGTGTAGCTCCCGAAACAATATCAATTCTAAAATAAATGTCCATCTTTTGAGGAAAACCTGGAACTCCATCGGGAAACACATCTCTGAATTCTTGTAAAACATGATGATCCTCGAACCTGGGAATTTCATTTTTTGTTTTTTCCAATATATGGGCTGCATACAATTGAAAACTCTTCTTACAAAACTTCTTCAACTACATGGCTGAAATCTACCTAACATAAACTACCTTTTAGATTCCTTTTACAACCATTGGGTTTCCATCCTCGTCAATGCATTCAAAAGTTTCGATGTAGCAGTCAAGTTTAACTCTATGTGCTTCCAACTAGTCAATTCCAATGATAATGTCATATGAACCAAGTGGAAAAATATTTAGATTTGCACAAGTGAATAGTCCATCCATTTCTAATGGACATTTCTCCACCATTTAACTAGCTTTTCTCTTGGTTCCTATGGCTAGTTAGACCAACCATGATTTACTATGCTTTGTTCTCTTAAAATCACAAATCTCAACAAATTTAGGACTAATATAATTGTGAGTAGATCCAGGGTTAGTTAAAATAGAAATAGATTGCTTAGAAATCCTACCTTCAACCTCAACTACAGTTGATTGATGGTCTTCTTGGTGGTCCTATAGTGCAACAAAAATTCTAGGGACAATCCTGGCCACTTGACCCACAATTTCGGGTTCATGAATGTTATGAACTTGCTTTGCACTCCCATTCTGATGTGGACAATTTCAAATCAAATGGTCCTCTCCACATCCCCAACATTGAAGTTCCTCTCTTGGCTCTCTTATCTTGTCTCCCATCATCCCAGATGGATTTGTCACACCCTATGGTGGCTACCTTAGCTGATTTTTGAAATGAGGAGGCTTGAACCCCATCTTTCTTTGATCAAACTTCTCATTTTTCTTGTCCTTCCACACCTTATCGAAACATGGCTTGCTTTTGGCTTTATCATAATAATACTTGGCCTTTCTTATAGTCTCAACTAGAGTTTGAGGTTCATCAAGCTCAATTATGTCCTTGTAGGATTGAGGAAAACCACTTAGAAAATGTTGAATTTTCATTTTTTTCATCCCTAATATACTTGACATATATCAACAACTCCAAGAATTTATTTGCATATTCCTCCATAGTGATTTGTCATAATTTCAGCTCATGCAATTCTTTAATTTTTCCATCATAGAAGCTATCAGAGAGGTACTTTTGCTTGAAGTATTTCTTGAATTGATTCCACACAATCTTCCTTTCATTGATTTTATTCACTTGCCTAAGTTGATCCCACCATATAGATGCTCTTCCATTCAAGTTGAATATGGGTACTTAGGATTTCATATTTCCTGAGTAGTCTTGGACTTGGAAATAAATCCTCATCCCAAGAATCCAAGCATTAGCTTCTTGACCAGATTTTATTTCACCATCAAAAGTAGGAGGTTTGGACTTCCTGAATTCTCCATGTAAGTTGTTCTTGGAAGACCTCTTCCTCTTCTTCCTATGAGATGAAGAGCTTGATCCTTCAGTGGAATCCTTAGAGACAAATGACTCACTAGAAGATACTTCTGAAGTATATGTTCTTTCTCTAGAAACTCTTATTGAACTATGGGACCTCTTGTGAGAATGCCTCTTTGAGCTAATACCACTCTTTTCCTGATTTTCTGAGTGATACCCGGATTTAATCTTCCTTTGAATGTCTGTCAAAATTTGAAGCATAGTTGCATTTAGTTTATTATCCTCTTCTTGATCTCTAATTATCCTATCATTGTCTTCTCTACAACTTTCCAATTCCACCCTTAGGCTCCTCATGGTTTCTACAATTTATAAGGGAGTCATTTGGTTTCTCCTACCATTGGATTATGTCTCTACATTCTCAACCTGTATGTTTTCTCCCGTGGCATCTCTTTCAACTTCATAGGGATCTTGTGCATCATCCATGATGACGATTCTCTTGGCTCAATCAAGACCAAAGGATTCCAAACTAAACTATGTTGAATGGTAACCTTAACTGTCTCTGATATAATTCTGAATTTGCAAAAGTGTTCATATAAACACATTTGTTAGATTGATTACATCCTCATAAAATAAAAAAATTAATTTTCATGTATTATGGAGAATATCCATATTGAATAAATTTTTGTCAAATTATGGTGATAAGCATTTGTTTGATCAAATTACAGAAACATCCTAATCATGAATTCAGAATTTTACTTTGTATAAATTTTCCCCTTTGGATAATCTTTCCAATGACTATAAGTATGCCTAATTATGAATTTTGAGTACAAAGTTACAGTCCTTCAAAATTGTCAAATTTGCCCAATTTATGCACTTTTCCTGTAGGTGCATTTAACTCCATAGGCCAACTTCAGACAACTATAGAATACAATTTATGAAGAAACATGAAAAATTATCTATTGTCTTAGATAATACATATCACCAGGATTAATCAACAACTTTCCTCTCTCTTATTTGATGCTCTAGCCACTGGCTATAAAATTATGGAATGTACTACTTTTGTCTTTTTCCACTCTCTCCATACTTAGCTTTTTTTGCAATTCCATAACACCACCTCATAATCCACAATTTTCCCAATTTTAATTATTCCAGTAGTTGTGGTTAAATTCTAGAACTAAATTTGTTGATTTAAAAAAAAAAGAATGGGGGTCAAGGGGGCTTTCTTGCTTGCGGCCTCCTTGAGCCACTGCAGGGCGGGTCGAGGGTAGCGCCCTCATTTTTGTTTTTGAAATCCTTCAATTTCACGCAATCCACCGCATAAGAATGATGTCATTTCCTGTTGATGTGGAAAGGTTTTGACGTGTCCTGACATGTGCCTACTGATGTGTCAGATAGGTCTAACCTATCACCCTATGACTTGGATAGGTCACCCTCCATTGGCTACTGAGGCATAATACCACTTGATCTTGGGCGTTAGCGGTTTTCTCATTTCCAAAATCGGTAACAACTCTCTACGAAAGTGGTTTTGGAAATTTGCTTGGGGATCCATTTTTAATTAGTAGATGATAGATGCCCCAGGCGGTTTCATATCTAACCCACGACTTGGTTAGAATACCATATGATGATTAAAACCACGAATTTTCACAAGGCATTTCATTTGCAAACTTAAACTTTTCCTTGTAAGTGTGCATTTCCGACCCATACAGCTTTAGTATTGCAACTAGAAGCTTCGATACCAATCTGTAACATCCCCTCCTCTCAATCCGACCAGTAGAGGGGGCATTACTAGCTATGGGTTTCTAAATTTCGCCCCATATCCATATTATGAATTCATCTTATTGAGAATTACACGTGCAGATGCATAATAAAAATACATAGTGGAAATAAAATACATCCACACAAATAAAAATTGCAATTACAAGCATAATTAACACATGCATATAAATTGAATCATTGCAAATGAGATACAAAATAATACTTATCTTTAAACAAAGAAGATCCAAGCAACTAGATGTATAAGAGAGATTTTCCACCCAACTGTAGGAACTCTATCTAGCATATACTATTTCTGCTAATAGGCCACCCCCAATATGGGCTATGAGGCCACTAGGGTGAAGGCACACCTACAACCTTCTCTCTCTCATCCCACAACCCATTCTGCTCACTATGCTTAGCCAAAAAATCATATAGATCTCTATAGGGATCCCACTAAGCCATCATAGCCATGGAAATCTCTATGTAGTGTGTAAATCTGCATGAGAGAGTAATGGAATGAATGTTGACTCCAAGAAATATGAGGTAACGGTGAAAAGACAACTGACATAACTTCTAACCATAGAAGGAAATGACGTTTGGTAGCTGACATAATAGTCACAACCCCCATGCCTCAATAATTGCATGAAGTGGCTTTTCCCACCCACCTCACATATGCATTCAATGTTTGGGTTTAATAGTCAAGAGAAGGTAATTGACCCATTTAAACCACATGGCATAATTTTGGATGAATTCTAAGGTTGACACTTGGATGCAAAGGATTTAGTTTCTCATGGCCCCCCCTTTCATCTTCCCCTTTATTGGAATCATAGCCCCTTTAGTGCTATGTACATAGTCATCTTGGACCATTTCATTATTTTCCAACATAATATTTACATATATTTTGAATTGGCATGATAATCCAAACACACAGTCCAAATAAAAATATATACATCATACATGCCCAGCCATTGAGCTCCACAGTAGAAATCCATACTAGCATAATTAAATCATTTACATGCTTTTGATTAAATACATTCCAAGTAAAAAATGGGGGCATTACAGCCTATGTGACACTATGATGACCATGAGGCCCATGTCTAAGATTAGTAATTGTGGTTCAATGTCTACCTCCTTGATTTAGAGGTTATTGACCTAAAAAATCACCTTAGGATTATTAAGGACGAGGGGGTGGATATGATGAGTAAATTAGTAAATAAAAATAGAAAGGTCAAGGAAATATGATTTTGTATAAAATATCAAGAAAGTAATATTGTAAATCATTATAAAGTGGGATTTGGAAAATGTCGCGTAGAAAAGAAAAGTGACACTTCTTATTGAGAAATGACACTTGTTAAATAAGTTAGAGTCATTTGTTAGGCATGTAAAAACATGCTAATGAGAATGGGACACTTGGGACACATGTGTCTCTTTGGAAAATGTCATGTAGAAAAGAAAAGTGACACTTCTTATTGAGAAATGACACCTTTTACACAACTTAGTGCCATTTGTTAGGCATGTACAAGAATGTTAATGGGAATGGGACACTTGGGACACATGTGTCTCTTTGGAAAATTTGTAATATTAGATAATATTAGAAGAAGATCCATACCATGGTCCTATACACTTTTAATGTTAGTCAAAGCTTGGCATGGAACACCAAGATGCTAACAAATTAGTTCTATATAAGGCTAAAATGCAAGAGTAGATTTGAGAAATAGTACCCTAAACTTGATCATGATTATACTAAAATTTCACAAAGGAAAGAGGCATGTAAGTTGAGCATGTAGGATGTTGACTTAAACATTACTATGAATGACATGTCTTATTTCATTTAGGCCACAAACATACTTAAGTATTACATTGTGGGATATGATCAGAAATGAGTGGTGATATGACATGAAACTTGATTATGCATGTTGCAAATTCTACAAGACTGTAATTATAGATGATATGTGAAAATTGAATTCGACCTTCTCCATTTAATGGATGCAGTTTTCCACTAAGATGTTTGGAATGAACTAAAGTGATCTATCATGTAAAATTATGAAATGTTAAGGAAATACGAGCACAAATAAAACTTTGGGAAGAATTTTTATATGAAGGGGCTAGTGTATAGTGCCCCACCTTCTTGTCCTTAATGTTGTATACTTGGTTGTCTTGTCATCCAGTCCTTTGATGTTCATTGGCCATATTAGTTGAACTTCAATAATAAGACTTGGCATCTTCTTACAAATGTAGAATTAATGTTGCATGATAGGAGCTAACTACTCATCATGCATACATCACATGCATGTGGCATAGTGACAATCTATGTTAGTAGTAGATGGTGTATAGTCCTTGTGGCACAAGTGGTGCATAATGTGTCTATGTGGTGCTTAGTGTGCATGTATGCGTTGTATGTTGCTTAGTCTAAAGGGTTAAATTGGTCATGAGATTTAATATATATATTCAACTAACATTAATTATTGTGGGGTTTCATGTAGGTTACTTTGTTACATCAGGTCCCACACTAACATGGTCAGATGATGGGGTCCAACCAACTATGCAAATAAAACTTATGTGGAAAATGCATGTTAGCGATGAGGGGTTCTAAGTCAAGAGTTATCCTAAGTGGGTCTATGTGTCTCCTACAATGACCTCTAGGCCCATGTCTAATATTAGTAAAAGTAAAAGTGGTTTAGTGTCTACCTCCTTGGCCTAGATGTTATTGGCCAAGGAGATCACCGGAGGATTATTCTTGGACTATTAAGTGTTGGGGGGTGGGTTGGATAAATTTATAAATAAAAGTGGAAAGGTCAATGAAATATTATTTTAATAAAATATCACTTTTATATGATATCAAGAAAGTAATATTATGAGTCATTTTAAAGTGGGATTTCAAAAATTATGTGTAGAAAATAAAAGTGACAATTGTTAATGAGAAATGACACTTGTTAAACATCTTAGTGTCATTTCTTAGGCATGTGGAAAAAAGTTAATGAGAATGGGACACTTGGGACACATGTGTCTCCTTGTAAAATTAGTAATATTAAATAATATTAGAAGAAAATGCATACCATGAGCTATACATTAAATGCTAGTAAAAGCTTGGCATATAACACCAAGATGCTAACAAATTGGTTCGAGTTAAGGATAAAATGCAAGACAATATTTGAGAAATAGTATCCTAAACTCTATCATGATTCTACTAGAATTTTACAAAGGAAAGAGGGATGTGGGTTAAGCCTACACAGTGTTGACTTGAACATTACTTTTTATTTCATGCCTTCTTTCCTTAAAGCCACAAACATATTTAAGTTCTTACATTGTGGGATATGATTGGAAATGAATGAATGACCTGTGAGAAGGGTGATGGCTCGAAACTTGTGCACATAGGGTACCTTGGAACCGAAGATACAATGGTTGGAAGGCAAATTATTACCCAACATGCATTTCCTCATTGAGAAAGCTAGATTGAGGGCATGTGAGTCAAAGATCATCTTCTTTAGGGTGAAACCATGTTCAACCTTCCAATTTGAATTTAATCTATTCAAATGATGAAAAGAACATTTCAGGTTTTAGTAACAATTTTTTTGTTAGTGAATGATGATTAATTTTTTTCCTAGGTTCTTTAATTCTTTTTGCATGTGTGTGTGTAAAGAAAAAGGAGTCATTAATTAGTTCTCGTTTCTCCTAGTGGTGGAAAATTGTGAGCTACAATCATATTTATTTCAACAATCCTTTTAATTGGAAATTGTATGTGGTTCATGTTATGCAACAACTTCCATATTCTTTTGAATTGCTCCATTGTCTTATTAAGTGGAGCTCATGTTAATCATTGTCACCTAATGGATGGTAGTTTCCTTAATAGAGAGTCAACATGTTTACCACAACACATGCATATTCCTTACCATGTATTTCAAAATATTGGATACAAACCATGGAATTAGTAAAAGAATCGTAATTGTGTGGCCATATACAAATTCCCCCAAACCACCTTAATATTGGAAGGAATACGAGCCCTTTGAAAGTATCTACTCTTGTAGCAATTTTGCCAATAATGCAATGATACTTATGCAATTCCAAATTTCTCTTCTAACAAAGTATCCATTAAATTCTACATTGGTAATTGCCTTCATCATGTTCTCTTTTTTTACAGCTTGATGATACTCATCTTCTTTCTCAAACTTACGAGTTACGCATAAAACAATAATTTGATGGAGGAGCACTTTAAGAAATTTTCTTAACAACTATGTACCTCAACAATTTATGCGATAATTTTGAACTAGTTTTGAACCTCATTTGTTATTTTACTAAGACTTGTATATTAATTTATTTGTTCAAGGCTTTGCTCTTATCTCTATTTACAGTCACAATCTAAACATGCTACGATTTCGACCTTTTTTATGGTTTTTTTTTCCTATCATGTTTGCCTGAAATATGACTAAAAATTTAGAACAATTGTTGGAATTGCATATATAAGTTATTGAGAATGCACAATCCAAGTGCAACAGGGGTATTTGAGGGTGTTGCATTCATTTATACAGTCATAAATAAAATTTAAACAATAACAAATTATGATTTTACCAAAAATCATATGACCGGATTTCAATGATGATAGCAAATGTTTTTCCAAAAGTATAAAGTTTAGACTACTTACTATTTATATTATTAGTTTTCTGCTCCACTATAAGTTCTCTCCCTTGTTTCCCATTAGTAAGAGATGTGCAAAATGAGTTGATTTGCTCCACAAATTTTGACTCTTTACCTTTTGCATCTTTGGTGCTACGCATCGTGTTTTATGGATTCAACTAAGGAAAAAAGTATAAATATCCTTCCGAGTTAATGAAAAGAGTGTAATGTATAAATTTGATTAAATTGCTTTTATTCACCTTCTTCGATATTATATACTTCTTGTAAAAGTGACTAATTAATTCATGGGGAAAGTGATCGATGGCATTGCTCCACTAAAAGAGGAACAACACTGTGAAAAGACGTAAAGGTGTGTGTACACATGACAAGTTACAAAATTCTAACATGTTGACGAACTCAACAGACTTGCCACGCTCCTTGAGGTGAGTGAGGCGAGCACCAATGGATCTCTCATACAACAACTCCAACGACACTCCTCTCACTCGCCTTGAGGAGTGTGATGAGTCTATCAAGGAAATAAGGATTGCCCAAACATGTCCCCATAGAACCCTACTCATTTCTATGAGGAATGAATTTGTTGTATACTTACTTCAATGTTTGTATCCTCCAAAAGATGTTTCTTTAAAATAAATACCATTTGGATATTAGAGTCAAGTTTAAGTGCGGTTTTTAGATTCAAAGTACCATTGGGTCAGTTAATAAAGTAGATATATTTTAATGTTTTAGGGATTAATTGAGTGAGTTAGTAAGGAAAAAGGATAAAAAAATTAAGATCTTAATAAGATAAGCTTAGTTTTAAATAATTACGAACAAAAGTCAACATTTTTAAATAAAATTCATGAAATGAAATGAATAAGGGTCATTTCATGGATACTTTGTTTAGTTGTTGAGGCTAGCATTTTATCACATCAATCCATACTCTTGATTGGTTATCCACATAATTTTGGTGAAGAGTATCACTTCATATGTGTCTTATTGAAATGTATTCAAGCTGATTTGGATTTGAAAATAAGACAATATGGCACTATCATAACATAGTTTATTTCAATATACACCATCAGTGAAGTATTTAATTCATAAATCAATTATAATTGCTTCTTTTTATTTGCATTGGCTTGGAAATAGACCACAACAATCAAAACTAGCACACACAAACACCAAATCATGACGGTTTCTCATCCTTGAGCATCTTGAGAGATTTAGTTCAATTGGATACCGGTGTGCAAAGGAGTTGCACGGAAGAGAGAATTCCCAATGACAGAGTATTTGCAAAGTGTTGGTTTTTATTGGCTTGATTACTATTGTGTTGTTAGAAGGTTGCTATGTGCATGTTCCAATAGAGACCAATTCATACAGCTAATCATGAATGATTTTGCTAGTTAATTTACATTCATAACTACAAAACACAGTGAAATATATATCTTTATATAAGACTCAAAACAAAGGCTAGAAGTACATTATGTATAGTATCTATGTTGGTGAAACATGTGGACTATACATCCCCATTTACAGATCATAAATGACATGGCAAATTTGAGATACATTATGAAATGATCAAGACTTTGTTCATAAGCAATCAAAACAAAACAAAACCATGTCCATTAATTCCATTCAATCATGTTCACAACTAAAATTCTATCATTTATAGATTTAATAAATCAAACTCCATAATTTAATAATATCAAATCTTACATTAACAAACATCTCCATTAAACCTTTAAATCTCAAACTTCACAATCCTACATTAAGTTAATGATTGAACATTTATGTGAAACCCTTAAATCTCAAAATTCACAATCGTAAGATGCCTACATCCAGACAAAAATTCAATTTCACTATATGTTTTTATAATTATGGTTTCTTATGTAATGATAACCTTAGTCCTAGGCAAGGATATTTTTTGTTCCATTTATTATTTTGATCATGAAAATCTATTATAATGAAGGGGAAAGCTCGTGAATCGTGATTACCTAATATAAAGGTAGTTATTGGATTGAAAAACGAGGAAGGGGAAAGCTATTGGTTGAATATGATAAAGGTAATTAATATAACGAAAGAACAAGAAGGAGAAAACTAGCCCTTTTTATGGGTAGCTATGAGAGTTAAGGCGGGACAAAAGTGGTAGCTACGAGAGTTAGACTTTAATACCACGAGGGGGAAATTAATAGATATGCTTAAGTATTGCAAGACTTAACTTGAGTATCAAGTGGGAATTCATAGCTACAAGTGGAGTTGACTATATGCATTATTGCTTGTGTTTTCACATATAATTTTTAGATTGTAGAAAATTTCATCCTAGTACTCAAGAACATGTAGCGTTAGTAAGTACATACTCTTCACCTACACGTTACCATTAAGTGCATTTTGTTGATGATATTAATTTTGATCTATACATATTATTTAAGATTCAAAATTGGATGAAACTTGTTTTATGTATGTTGAAAGGTTTAGAAAACATGTAATTCTAGATTATATGTGAAAATTGATCTCTTTCATTATTTTAAGGGATGTATTATACATATTATTTAAGATTCAAAATTGGATGAAACTTGTTTATGCATGTTGGAAGGTTTAGAAGACATGTAATTCTAGTTTATATGTGAAAATTGATCTCCTTCATTATTTTAAGGGATGTAGCTTCTCACTAAGACATTTTGAATGAAGTAAAGTGATTTATTGTGAATTTTTTTTAAAATGTTAAGGAAATACGAGCACACACAAAACTTTTGGAATAAATTTTGTATGAAGGGGGTAGTGTACATTGCCCCACCTTATTTTCCTTTATGTTGTATACTTGGTTGTATTGTCACCCAAGTCTTTGGTGTTTGTCGACCATATTAATTGAGCTTAACTACTCCTTATGCATACATCACATGTATATGGCCTTGTGATAATCTATGTTACTAGTAGATGTATCGTGTGTATAGTCCTTATGGCATAGGTGGTGCATAATGTGTCTATGTGGTGCTTAGTGCACATGTATGTGTTGTGTGATGGGGTAGTATAAAGAGTTAAATTAGTCATGGGATTTACTATATATATTCAACTAACACTAATCTTTGTGGGGTTTTCATGTAGGTTGCTTAGTTACATCAAGTACCACACTAACATGGTTAGATGATGGGGTCCACCCAACTATGAAAGCAAACCTTTTGTGGAAAATGCATGTTAGCAATGAGGGCTTCTAAGTCAAGAGTGCTCCTAGGTGGGCTTGTGTGGCTCCTATAATGACCTTTAGGCCCATGTCTAAGATTAGTAATAATGGTTTAATGTATGCCTCCTTGATCTAGATGTTATTGATATAGAAGCTCATTTTTGGATTATTAAGGACAGTGGGTGACGATGGATATGATGAGTAAATTGGTAAATAAAAATGGGAAGGTCAAGGATATATGATTTTAATAAAATGTGATTTTTTTACAAAATATCAAAAAATTCATATTGTGAATCATTATAAAGTGGGATTTGGAAAATGATATGTAGAAAAGAAAAGCACCATTTGTTATTGAGAAATGACACTTGTTAGATAACTTAGTGTCATTTGTTAAGCATGTAAAAAAATGTTGATGAAAATGAGTCACTTGGGACAAATGCGTCTCCTTGGAAAATTATCACTATTAGATAAGATTAGGAAAGCTTGGCATGGAGCACCAAGATGCTAGCTAACAAATTGATTCTAACTAAGACTAAAATGCAAGAGCGGATTTGAGAAATAGTACCCTAAACTCGATCATGATTATGCTAGAATTTCACATATGAAAGAGGGATGTGGGTGGGTTAACCTTATAGAGTGTTGACTTAAACATTCTTATGGATGACATGTCTTCTTTCCTTTAGGCCACAAACATGCTTAAGGTATAACACTGTGGGATATGATTGGAAATGGGTGAATGGCTTGTGAGAAGGGTGATGGCCCAGAACCTATGCACATAGGGTACCTTGGCACTTGAGGTACAATGGTTGGGAGGAAAATGATCAAATAACATGCATTTCCTCATGGAAAAAAGCTAGATTGAGGGAGTGCAAGTGAAAGATCATCTTCTTTCATATGGAAAACCATGTTCAATCTTCCATTTTGAATTTAAGCTATTCCAATGATGAAAATAACATTTTGGGGTTTAGTATCAATTTTTTTTGTTATGATTTAGTAATGGGTTAGTTCCTGATTCTCTAGGCATTGGAAAATTGTGAGCTATAATCATATTCATAATGCTATTTTAATTGGCAGTTATATAAAAATTGTATGTGGTTCATGTGATGCAACAACTTCCATAATCTTTTGAATTGCTCCATCGTATTATTAAGTAGAACTCACATGTTTATCATCGTCACATATGGATGGCATTTTCCTTGATAGAAGGTAACATGTTTACCACAACATATGCATATTCTTCATCGTGTATTTGAAAACCTTGGCTACAAACCATGTCATTAGTAAGAACATCACCAAAATCCATTTTGAGTAAACAACCTTAATATTGTACGTAGGGAAAATTTTAAGGATCAATAATTTTCTTAAAGTGTAGAAATCTTGGCGAATTTGCAACCATAAAATGTTTGGCTATTTTTTTAAAAGATATTCAAATTTCTAAGGACTTTATATAGTTTTTGGAGAAATATTGGTGATTTTTAGAGTAAAAAAAAATTATCCCATAGAATTTGGGCAAATGGAAATTGACAAATTTTTTTTTGGAAAAAACCATTGAAAAATGACCCATGGGATTAATTTCACGCCTAAATTTTTATGTGATTCAACGACATAAGAACACTTTGAAAATTTGTACTCTTATAACAATTTTGCCTTTAATACAATAATATTTATGCAATTCCATATTTTTAATTTTAAAAATTATTCATTAAATCCAACATTGTTAATTGCTTTCCCCATGTATTTCTTTTTCCGGCTTCTAATAATACTCAGCTTCTTGCTCAAACTTGCAAGTTACACATAAAATATAAGTTGGCGGAGGAACACCTTAAGACATTTTCAAAATAATTATGAACCTCTACAATTTATGAGCTAATTTTGAACCTAATTTGTTATTTTACTGACTTACATTAATTTATTTGTTCAAAAGGCTTTGCTGTCATTTATAGTATCCGCTCCACTCTAAGCTCCCTCTCTTAGTGCCGGTTTGTAAGAGATGTGCATTCCACCGAGGTGATTTTCTCCCACATTATAATTTAATTCACAAATTTCGATTCTTTACCTTATGCTTCTTTCTTGGTATTATGCATCGTGTTTTTGGGAATCAACTGAGAAAAAAAAACTAAATATATGATTTAATGAAGAGACAGTAGTGTATGGATTTAATTAAATTATTTTGATGCACCTTCCTCGATATTATACACCTCCTGTAAATGCGACTAATTAATTCACGGGAAAAGCGATCAATGGCATTGTTCCACTAAAGAGGAACAATGTAATGTGAAAAGACCTAAAGCTGTGTGGAAAACCACGCCTATTATATTATGACTTTCAAACATGCCTCCATACAACCCTACTCACTGCTCCGAGGATTCAATCTTGCCGTATACTTACTTCATTCAATGTTTCTATGCTACAAAAGATGTTTCGTAGAAATAAATAATATCACTTCGAAATGGAGTTGCATCGTAGAAATAAATAATATCACTTCGAAATGGAGTTGCAGTCAAATTTTAAACGCGGTTTTTGGAGTCAAAGTACCATTAATTAATTGGGTTACTTAATAAAGTAGACGTATTTCAATTGTTTTGGGATTCATTGATTGAGTTGATTAAATATTTACGATCTTAACCAGATAAATTTAAGTCTTAAAAAATTAAGAACGAAAGTCAAAATTTTAAAATAAAATTCGTAACTTATTTTATAGAATTTGTACATTTTTTAACTGAATCTCTAAATAAAATATGTCTCCGCCAAGAATAGCATGAAGTCAGTGGGATGCGTAAAGATGCCACGTTGATGATAGTGATGCAGGGGACAAGAACGACATACCCCACATGACAGCGCTCCCCCCGGATTCCCTCGTCCACTTTTAATCGGCAGGATTTATATTCCCTATGACCTAATCACAACGTGGACCCCGCCCACACCGCCTAACACGTCCTATTCCATTCACTTGTCGCCACTCATCTCTACCGTTTCCACCCCGTCGCCGTCGCCTCCTGGCATCCGCTTGAGCGTTAGGAGGCAGGGGACCCACCTCTGCTTTTTATTTTCCGTTGAACTTCCACGCTATATCCCTCGTAACACGGAAGGAATCATCCTTTGCGGTTCCGTTGGAGCCTCATAATGCATAGGCCCTAAGGCCCTTAGGCCCCTATTACTATTAATATGCACGACCTGCCTACCATTAACCTCATCTCTTCTGCCTTCCAAGTTCCGAGTCCCGACCAACAAAAACTCTCAATCACTCAGTGTTTGTTACAAGTCACAACACGTTTTTTTTTTTTGCACAATCCCAACCATTTTTCTTTGGAGACTCTGATATCTTTCCTTAATTTGATTCAGCCAGAGGAAGGAAGGACTTTTCATTACAGGCTGTGCAAATTCATCATGTCTTGCAGCGTTGGAGCCATGGAGAAATCTGGTGCAAATACAAAGCATGAAATTAGACGCAGTTTGGATTTCCCCGAGACTGAACTGAAGCTTGGACTCCCAGGAGTGTCTGCAGATGAATCACGGGAAAGCCAAAGGATCTGTGGCAAAAGAAGCTTCTCGGAGGCCATGGATTCCAGAAATTATACCATTCCAAATGAGGACATTACAAAGACCGGCGCACACGAGGACGCTGATGAATTCAATGGATCCAAGATCAAAGAAAAGCAAATGGCCAATGACCCTGCAAGAATGGTTCCTGGACCTCCTCCCAAGTGAGTATTTCTTTCCCAAAGAAGATTCATGTCTGTACTATTGAGGGTTTGTTTTGGGCATCCATGATAAATATGGGTGTTGTTTTTATTTTTAGGGCACAGGTTGTTGGTTGGCCGCCTGTCAGAGATTTCAGGAAAGTGAGAACGATTGCTCCATCCAAATCTCTGTATGTGAAAGTAAGCATGGATGGAGCTCCCTATCTCAGAAAGGTGGACCTCAAAATGTACAGCAGTTACCATGATCTCTCCTCTGCACTCCAGAAGATGTTCAGTTGCTTAATCACCATGGGTATGAATCAATGGATGTCCATTCCCTTTAATTTTTTATCTATTCGATGGGATGTAAATCACGGAGTGTTTGATATTGAAATGTTGAAATGTTTTCAGGCAAGTCTGGATCCCATGAGTTGAACGAGAGCAATTCAACGGATGTGCTGAATGGGTCAGAATATGTGCCTACCTATGAAGACAAGGACGGCGATTGGATGCTTGTTGGCGATGTCCCATGGCAGTAAGTGCTTTTACTATATTATTTGACCTTTATAAGGCACAATAGTTTCCCTGCAAAACCCTAAAATTGATGATCTGGATTATTGGTTGCAGGATGTTTGTTGATTCGTGCCAAAGAATGAGAATCATGAAGGCTTCAGAAGCTATTGGTTTAGGTATTTCACCGACCCCAAGATTTCTCACTTTACCCTTTAATACTAGTAAAACTGTTACAGTCTTCTAACCCTTCACGTTTTGATTGGTATTTTGCAGCTCCAAGGGCCGTGGAAAAATGTAAAAACAGAATTAGAATCAACGCATGATGTGGTTGTTTGGTGAACGTGGAGACTGACTATTCATGATATTTTGTTGAGTTTCTTGGTGGGCATCGCATGTGTTAGAAATTACTTTGGTCAATCCAGTCCTTGGCTTCAACAGAGCCGGCAGCCGGCATGGGATCATCGGATTGTCGTTGACTGTGTTGAATGGAGACGTTCCCAGGTGGGCGGAAAGCGCGTCCCCGTCTCCGGAATCGTGACTAATCTAATCTATGGATTTATAGATCTGGCTTTCTCATAAGTTATATCCAGTATACAAATATTATGGTCAACCAAATACAGTTTAGAGGATCCAGAAATTTCAGTGTATAAGATTTATTGGGATGATTAATTTTTGAGAATCTAATTTGCTCTCAAACTGATTGTAACTCGGTACAATATGTACGTAGTGAGCTGGCTGCTCTTTAGTTATTGTTTGAGATGGAATATGATTGTTCATCCACGATGGCTCAAGATCAAGCTGGAATTGGAAACTCTTATTTATATTTTATAAATATTTCTCTTTCATTATTCTTACCGAATTACATGAAATATGTCATATTATTTTGGTATATATTTGATGAATGGGTGTATGAATCATTTTAATTTTTTTTTTGGATTTTAAATTTAATTAAATTTTTTTTTTCAGCCAAAAAAACCATAGTATTGGTATTCATATTGAGAATCAAATAATACAAAATATTAAGTTTCAAAATAGACTTATGTTCATGATACAGAGCTGATTATTATTTTCGATAAAAATGACATAATTTCAACATAAAACAACAAAAACTGAGAGTTGTCTGTCTTAATGCAGAATCATGACCAGAATATTTTAGAAATAAAAAATGTTGTCCGCTCCTTTCTCAGCAACCTGTGACTCCAGCAACTCTTCCCAGTAGACAACACCTTCTTTCCCTGTGAATGCTTTTTTCAACAACTTGTCTGCAAGAGTATTGTTTTGTCAATAGATATGTTCAAAACTAATCTCTCTAAAGAGATTGATTTTTTCTCTTGTTCTGTTACACCATTGATAAAGCTGGATAACATTTATATCAAATTCTTCAAGGATCCATTTAATTGTGACTAATGAGTCCCCAAACACTTTCATCTCTAGTAGACCAAAGGAATTTGCAACTCTAAATACATACCATAAAACTAACATCTCAGCCTTAATATTTGACCCTCTTAATTTATTATAAAATAAAATTTAATTTTTAAAAAATTATAATTTTCTATTTTCTATTATTCAAATTTATTTTTTATCAAGAAATATACTTTGTGTGATTTCAACATTAGTAAGAAAAAATGAAAACTGAAATCTAACCAAATTGTTTTTTACATAAAACATATAGTTTAAAATGTTAGATCCAAAATTCAATAAAATATTTTACATAGAACGTATATTTCAAAATGTTTGATCCAAAATTCATATTAGAAACTATTATAAAAATATATTATATCAATCTTTTTAACCTGAATTCTATTTTACTTTTGAGATACCTCCTGAAACATTTCGTTCTACTTCAACCTTGCAATTATAGATTTATGCTTTGGATACCAGAAATTTTATCCGGTTGGAGAAATTGTCAAAAACAAATTACGAATCATCTAGTTTTTAAACCACTCTACTCTAGTAACAAAAACGATTTTTAATTATGCAAAGGCACAGAGAGGATTCGTTTCCATCTCTTTTTTTATTATTTAAAACAAACAAACCAAGTGAACAAAAATAAATTTTAATTATTTTCACAAAGGCACGTTGAGGATTTGTTCCCATCCATTTGTCAAAATAAGAAAAATAACCAAAACAAACAAACATGTCAGTTGGCTTAAGTGACGTAAATAAAATATGACATGTCGTTTCGCTTTAGTGACGTAAATAAAATACGACATGTCATTTCGCTTTAATGCAAACACTCAGGGCCGAGGGGTAGGTTAAATTTGACGTACGGGCACCTTTACCATCGTCACATAATTTTTTGTTTTATGTTTTTGGTTTTTAATAAATTTATTACGTTTCATATTTATTTTGTCAATTATTATATATTGTTTTGTCATTCACCGATATTTGATATTTATTAATGTTAGTGTATCATTTACTATTAAATTTAATTTTTATTTGTTTTTGTTGGGCGTGGTATTTGATATTTATTAATGCCAATATATTATTTATTATTTTTATATTAAAGTTTTATATGAGCATAGAATAAGGGATACTCATTTTGTTACTCAGGGGAAATGGAGATAAACATTTATATTTAATAAAAAGGATCAGTTTTACAATCTATTTGGATGAAGACAGTTAAAATCCATTTAGATCATTTTTGGTATATTATATTTTAAAAAATAAAAATAAAAAACTATTTAGTTTGCTTTATAATTTCATTGTTATGTTCCTTAAAAAAGAAAAATGAAAAACTACTTAATTTACTTTATAATTTCATTTTTTATTAAAAACTTGAAGAAAAGAGTTTCTCTATTATTATAATTTTAATAAGATAAAAAGTTAAACAAATCATAAAAAGTAATTCAATAAATAAACTACTTCTATAAATTTATCTATAAAAATTATTCTAAACAATAACAATAATATTAATATAAACCTCCCAAAATATTCCACACGTTCCAAGATATCAATTATTAAATCAGTGACCACTTTATATTAAAAAGTATGGACTGCATTTGAAAATTTCGAGAGAGCATTACATTCATTGTATTTATATCAATTCTGAAATCACTGCCTCCATCATTATTAAAGGTAACTTTATATTAAAATGTCTGCACTGCATTAGAAAATCTCAAGAGAGCATTACATTCATTGTATTATATCTTATAAAAATTAAGGACAAGGATACTGACAAGAAATCAATTATTAAGTCACTGACCTCCATCATGATTAAATGCAACTTTATATTAAAAAGTATGCAATGTATTAGAAAATCTCAAGAGAGCATTACACTCATTGTATTATATATTATAAAAACTATGCACAAGCAAATTAAAGTGATGGGCTCTTGATAAAAAAGTTAACTTATATCTTTTCGTATCTAAGAACTAATAATTGATTTGAACTAACACTACATTTACTATAACATAATTTATAATACATAACATGATTATATTTAAGATCTAATAATAGATATGTGACATAACATAGTTGTTATAATGCATAATGTTTGTGTATGAAAACACTTCATTTCATTAATGCAAATATAAGACTTAAATGTTAAAGAGTAATGACACAAAGTTCATGAGACCACCTCTATACATGCTTTTTCAAATTTGCTTTTGATCTTAACCATTATTCCAAAGCCTCTTACTGTATTCTTGTTAGGATGTGTTGTCTCATCCCTATTAAGTTGGTAATGTTATCAAGTAGAGTTGATGCATCACAAATTTTTAGCAATGTAATGCAATATTTTAAATTTTACATTGATTAACATTTTTAACTGACCCATACTTCAAATGTGATTGGTATCAATAACATATCAAAATCAATGAACCAATGTAAACAACAAAACCATGTGATTAGTTTCCCTTTTGCTTCCTTTTTTGCATGTAGACCCTCTTTTAAGATATTTTTTTTCATTTCCTTGGCCAAGTTGGCACAATTTTAGGCGTTTTTTGCGTCCTTTTGTCAAATTCGGTGCTAAACCTAGCACAAATTGCGTCGGATATAGCGATTAGTTTTTTTCCATATTTTGTGCCTAATTACTTAATTTTTGTGTCTACTCTTGTTATGCCCCCCTTTTGCATCCATGTTTTCCTCCACTTTTGCGTCCTTCTTTGCATCCACTTATGCTTTCTTTTTTGCATCCCTTTTTACATCCCCTATTGTATCGGGTTTTGCATCTAGGTTTACGCCCCGTTTTGCATCTACTTTTGTTGCATCCACTTTTCCATCCACTTTTACACCCACATTTGTGTCCTTTTTTGCATCTCATTTTGCATCCATGTTTGCATCATTTTTTGCATCTATTGTTGTGTCCACTTTTGTTGTGCCCCAATTTGCACCCATTTTTTTGCCTACTTTTGCACCCACATTTGCATCCACATTTGCATCATTTTTTGTGTCCATGTTTGCATCGACTATTGCATCCATTTTTGTGTCGAGTTTTGTGTCAAGTGTTGTGTCTAGTTTCGTGTTTATTTTTGCATCCACTTTTGCACCCATGGTTTCGTCCAATTATGCATCCCTTTTTACATCTTGTTTTGCATCCATGTTGCATCCTTTTTTTAATCCACTATTGCATCCACTTTTGTGTCCACTTTTGTTGACTCGCCCCTTGCACCCACTTGTATGCCTACTTTTGCACCCAGTTTTTCTTCCATGTTTGCATCCTCATTTGCATCCAGGTTTTCATCCACTTTTGCATCCAATATTACGTCTAGTTTTGCGCACAGATGTTGAAGATGACAATGAGGATAATGATGATGATATTCACAAAGACTATGATGATGATGATAATGTTGTTGTTTATGATGATGAAGATGACAATGATTGCAATGATGATGATTACAATGATGATGATGATGATGATGATGATGATGATGATGATGATGATGATGAAGACAATAAAAATGACGATGGAAATGAAATGAATGATGATGATGGTGATGATGACAATGCCAATGCAGATGATGATGATGACAATGACAATGATAATGATGGTCGTTTTCCAAACTAGAGTTGTTATTTCTCATGCATACATCATATGTGTCCCCCAGGACCCTTTTCCAGTAATCACATCTTTTGGGTTAATGATATTTCTTATTCCAAAGGTAATTAAGAACAGTTGATGATGATGAAAATGATGAAGAGGATGACAGTGATGATGATGATGACATGAATGATGACTATCATGATAATAAAAATGATGATGACGAAAATAATGATGACGACAATGATGAAAACGATGAAGACGATGTTGATGATGACATGAATGATGATTATCATGATAACTAAAATGATGACGATGACAATGATAATGGTTATGATGACAATGACATTGATGATGATGATGATGACAATGAATATGATGATGACTATGCCAATGATCTTAACGAATCTTCCCAATCCTTAAAATGCAATCATTGTCGTCATCATAATCATTATCATTTCCATTGTCATGTAGGTCATCATCAATGATCATGATCATCATCGTCATATAGGTCATCATCATCACCAATGACATGAATGATGATGAGGACGATGACGATGCCATTAATGATGATGATGATGATGTAATTATATGAAGACAATGATAACAATGACTATTCTGATGATGATGACCATGATGACCATGTTGATCATGATGGAAATGATGATGATCATCATCATCACCATCATTGTTATCATCAACATTGGCCATCATCATTGTTGTCAGGATGTGTTGTCTTATCCCCTATTAAGTTGGAAATGTTATCAAGTAGAGTTGATGCATCACAACCTTTTGTTGGCAAGGGGCTAAGTCACAGAATTTTTGGTACAACCAGCGACGAAGGGGTCAGCGACAAGGTTAAAGGACCAATTGCATAGCGCAACAAGGTAGATAAAGTGGAAGTAAAGCGGACAAGGCAGAGTAGTTAGTTAATTAGTTAGTGAGTTAATGGGTCACTTTGTGAAGTGGACCAAGTTTGTAATGGCCAGTGAGCCTATAAATAGGAGTAGTATTGTAATCATTTGAGCATCTTATCTTAGGGGATCTTATGCTCTGATCTAATCTATTAGTGAATTAGTGTATCTTCACATCTGCGGAATTTGATCTATCTTTTGCGATGGATAACATTTTGTATTGTGACCTGAGTTGTTGAGATGGGTTTTTTGTATTTGTATCCCTAAGTTGTAAGACATATTGATAATGAAGAGGAATGTTTATCTATAACTTTGTCACTTATGTGTTGTAGCGCAGTCTAATGTATTTTGTTGCAGTATGGATAGATTTGTTATGTGTCGTTGATCTATTGAATATGTTTTGATAACATGTTACTATGTTGATCTAATTAGTATGTTTTGATATGTAATGATGGTATTATAATGAGAATGATAATTGTGTCGATATTTGGGTTATGTTGTGATTTAATGTGAATAATGCATGTCTTCTTATACCTACGAAATCCTGGTTTCTGCATCCCCCTTAGGTATCTTGGGTGAGACCTCACTCGCTTTGCGAGTGTTGCTGGAAAGGATAAACCCTTTTCGAGCCGATATCTATGGGAGTTTGTGTCGAGCTTTGTTGACATAGTGCGAAGTGTACCCTTGTTGATAGATCTCTATCAAAAAATGGTTCCATTGCCAGGACCCTAGTACGAAAGAGAGAGGACATGTTGTAGCATCGGACAAAGCTAGATATCGAGGAGTGGTTCGACAAAAAGATGCGAGAGTTTGATGAGGAAGAAAATCATAAACCTGGATGGTCAACAGAATAATGGTTGCAAAAGTACATCTATACTTATATCTATGAGGTATTTTTCTGCGAGTTTCCTATATTGTTGTATGAGTGGTTGGATAACCTAACCTTTCAGAAGAAGAATTTCCAAGGAGGCGAGCCAAAGAATTCGACACCAGAACTAATACAGCAATTAAGTCGTGTTATCAATAAAGCTTCAAGGGTTGTCGACACCTAGGTAGATAACATTTTGGAAGGGTACATTACTGAGTTTGATGTCGACACAGTCAGGTCATACAACGAAGCAGAAAGGAAATTCTTCAAAGCACCCAGAAGAAGGTACCTATTGGCATTACCATTGTGGATTAAAATGATCATTTGCGAAAAGGGAATATTGAAGATGAACTCTGACGAGTAAACTCTGGTGTGCGGAGGCTGTGGGTACTGTGCATATGTGGGTCTAAAAGAATGATGTGGGGTAGATGGAAATGAACTATGACGAAATTGTGAGGGAAGATGTGGAATATTGTGGCCGCCTGAGAAGTAGGGAGAGGTTCTGACCAGAGAAGAAGAGGAGGACTGAGATAGAGAGAGAGAGAGTCCTAGTGTGACGAAAACAGAGGACTGCGAAACGAGGACACAAGGGACTAAGAAACCTTACAGAGATGAAGAGGATGACCAGGATACACTTGAACCTGAGGAAGGACATACCCAAAGCTACAATGTACCCACAACCCCATGCATTGTGCCAAACTTTGGAGGAAGAAACACAAGCTCTTTGCAGAGTTTTCCTACGTATCATAATAGCAGTAACAGTAGTGGATCCACAAACACCGGTAGACAACTAAGGATGGAGGGCGATGATGTGAAGTTGCCTCTCTTTCAGGTAAATGGGATGGAGGATCCTGAGCAGTATTGGTTCTTGTACGAAGAAGTGCGGACGATAAAAAAAGTACAGGATGAATCTATCAAGAAGGGGAAACTGGTGATGACCTTCATAGGTCATGCGCTGGATTGGTACATGAAGTTTATACAAGTCCCTGCAGGACTTCAATAGAAGACTCTAGCATTTGATCGATGAATTTAAGAATCCTTAATCGAAATCATAATACATCACAGAATTGAAGGAGATCAAGCAATTCCCTAATGAGTCGGTGTGGGAGTTTGATTAGAGATTCAAAATTCAGATGGCTAAAGTTAGTTTTGGGATGAGCGACGTATAGCATAAGGAATGGTTTATTGCAAGATTGATACCGCAAATCCAAATGGCATTGATGCAGCAAAAGATCTTATCTTAGGTGGAGGCACGGTAAATTGGGATGAAGCTCGAAGCTTCGCCTATTGGCGAAATAGGGATGGGCATGAGCGAGATCCATTCACAGCTAGAAGACTTGACAATTCAACTAAAAGAGATTAAAAACGGGAAGGAAGTGCGAGAAGAGGTATGGTGTAGTCGATGCAAGTCCAAAGGGCATCATAAAGATCAGTGTCCTGAATTCCATGAATATTTATAGTCCGGTGCCCTCAATTCACTCAGTCAAGGAGGAATACCCTAGTGACGAGTTTGTTATACAAAAGGACATCGCTTAGAGGAATGCGTGTATTTGCAGAAGGTCATTTCAAAGATGGCTAATCTATGTTGTAACTTATGTCGATCTGTCGGCCATGATGAAAAATATTGTCGAGCATATGACTTGCTTCAAGAAAGGACTGCTGATACTTACTTCATGAAGGGAGACAAGCAACATCCAACAAAACCACAGTACAATCAACCACGATAGAGTCAACCGCTGTATATTCAACCGTAGTATAATCAACCGCAGTATAATCAGCCATAGTACAATCCATTGCAGTACAATCAGTCCTATTTTAACCCACAACAAGGACTAAGAGGAGGATTTGGCGGTGGTCATGGAAGAGGTTTTGGTAGCAGAGGGACCTTTGGTCGAGGTCGAGGACCGATCACATGCTATAATTGTGGGAAAATCAGACATTATCAAAGGGATTTCCCAAATCTGACCCCACAGTGTACCTATTGCAGCGCAATGAATCACACTGTCGAAGATTGTCCTCAATTAATCGCAAAGTCGCAGACTAAGAATACACCACAACCTCAGCCAAACCCGAACCCGAATCCAGCTAAAAAAGTGCAGAATATCTCCACTAAGATAAGAAGTCAACCAGTAAATGTCGCAGTAGTGACCAGAGGAGGAGATGCGATAGCAGAAGATAGGCTACCGCCAAGTGTCCGACCCGCAATCCAGAAACAAGTACGATTTGATGTCGAAGCAGAGAAGGAAAATTTTTGGGAAGCGCGAGATGAACTGATAAAGAATAGTATTCGATAGCCACTTGTAGTCCACAAAGAACCTGTCTATGGGATTATGTAGATGTTTGACCCAACAATGTCACAAAAGTCACCAGGAAAGATCAGTACTTTGAAATTTTGTCTAGAAAGTTGTCTAAAATTAGCAAAGGATCAGGAAGCATTAGTAGAGATAGCTCACTTCTTGCATCGACCGGAAGAGGGACGACAAGATCGTGCAGTCAATCACCTGTATAGGAGGAAAAAAGAAAGGGAAATGAGGATGAATGCCCATATCGGTGCATATTATATGGATTCCGTCATCCTAGATCTAGGATCCGATGTGAATATCCTAACCAAGCAAACATGGGAAGCAATGGGGAAACCGCAGCTAGTATGGTCCCCTATGCAGCTTCATTTAGAAAATCAGATCAAGGTTACACCAATTGGTCGGTTGCCTCATCTTCCAGTTGAGGTAGAAGGATTGAAGACATATGCATATTTTGACATCGTATAAATCATTGATAACACCAGTCCATATCCTGCGTTGTTGGGGATAGATTGGGCGATGGAAAATTAGGTAGTTATTAATTTCAAGAAAAGAATGATGTATTTTTAGAACTGTGACATGAGGGTCATCACTCCACTTGATCCACTTGAAGGAAAAAGATATGTCGAACCAATGCAAGACGAGCTCACTGGAGGATGGGACACCATCTATAATATCTCATAAGATTACATCAATCCCACCACCAAGGGAGAATTGCGGTGGCGAAGTATCATATCGACGTCATCATATTCTGACGAGGCTCTCAAGAATTGGAAAAATCGGTTGCATGAGGTATCATTCAGGAAGTGCGCTCAAATCACTCAATCACTACGATGGGTTGCGATAGAAGTATTTGATCTACCGACATATTAAGGACTACCTAACCTAGAAGTCTTCATCAGTGAGTTTGAAGACAAAGTGTCAGATCCACAATGCTTCCTAGCATTAGATGAAGCATTAAAGGCCACTCCAATGTGGTGGTGGGGTGCGCACAAGTCGACAATAACAAACTAGAAACAATATCGATGACTAATGGAAGTAAGATTTGGGGAAAATGACTGCTACTAAGGGAAGTGGTACAATGAAAGAATGGATCCAAGGGATCATCTGGAGAAATGACAGGCTACATGGCGATCAAGGCCAAAGCAAGAATGGGTCCATGCATTCATCCATACGTTAGATGAAGTACCACGAAGCTGGTATGTCTCATTAGAGCTGAGACAAGGACTAGCCATGTGGGAGGATATAACCATTAGCTTCAGTCGCACATTCAATTTCTCTGATGAGAATCCTCTAATTGATGGCGCGCTACAGGTAATCTGTGACAAGATATTTGAGACAGTTCTAACCGAAAGATCAATGGGACCGCAATGGACCGTGACACCAAAGATGATGATAGAATGTTACAATGTTTCAAGAGGACTTGATGATGATGAAGATCCTAGAGTTGTTTATGTCCTAGAGTCAGAAGGAATTCGCGACGTTGAAGCACCAGATATGCCATTTGACAGATTCAGGAAACCATTGAAAATTAAGAAAGTCAATATTGGATCATTGGAAGATCCGAAGTGTGCTAGTATTGGAGACTACTGGGATGACACAACAATCGGGAAGGTCACCAAATTATTGCATGAATTCCAAGATTTGTTCCCGACGAAGTTTTCAGAGATGAAGGGTATTTCCAGGGACTTAGGTGAGATGAAGATCCCCCTTAAACTTGATGCTAAGACAGTAAAGTAGTGACTATATAGATTGAACCCTAGATATAAAGAACGAGTGAAGGTTGAGTTAGAGATGATGTTGGATGCAGGCATAATTGAACCTGTCGAAGATTCATAATGGATCAACCCGATGGTCATCCAGGACAAAAAGACTGGAGAAATATGGATCTTCGTCAACTTACGAAAGTTGAATGATGCATGCCTTCATGATCCATTCCCCATGACATTTACTAATGAAGTACTTGAAGGTGTCAAAGGAAAGGAAATATATTCATTCATAGATGGGTTCTCAGGATATCACCAGATCAAGATTATGAAAGATATGGATAACGAATGTGTATGGATTGATTAAATACCATGTCGAGAGCCTCAAGGCGATGCTGGAAAGATGTTGACAACATCAGATGTCTTTGAATTTGAAGAAATGTATCTTTTGCACACCATTTGGTATCTTGTTGGGACATATTGTTTGCAAGGAAGGTATGTTGGTCGACCCAGCCAAGATCGTGATCATTGTTGACTTACCAACACCGACAATAGTAAAGAAGCCAAGGGCCACATTTGGCCATATAGGATATTATAGAAAGTTCATAAATGGGTATGCAGCGATTATTGCACCCATGGACAAGCTATTGAAGAAAGATGCAAAGTTTGAATGGAACGATGAATGTCAAAAGAGCCTTGACATACTAAAGGAAAAGATGGTTTCTGCACCAATTTTAGCCTTCCCCAACTGGAAGAAATAATTCCACGTCCACATAGATGCTTCCTCAATCGCGATGGGGGTGATATTGGCCCATCTTGGAGAAGGGTTGATCAACCATCCTATTGTGTTTGCTAGCCAAAAGTTGTCGACTGTAGAGAAAAATTACACAATGATAGAAGGAGAAGGATTGGAGATGGTATATGCATTGCAAAAATTCTGACACTATCTGTTAGGAAGACACTTCAATATGTTTACTGACCATTCAACGCTGAAGTACCTGGTCAACAAGCCTGTATTGGGGGGGAAGATCTATCAGTGGTTTCTACTATTTCAGGAGTTTGACTTTGAGATAATCGTAAATCCTAGATGATTGAATGCAGGACTTGACCATGTGTAAAGGATTGAATCGAGTGAGGAACCAAGTAGCATCGACGACGGTCTACCCGAAGCACAACTATTCCGCATTGAAATGGTCGATGACCATTACAAATAGATTGTTTAGTTTTTTACCAAGGGAAGAGCACCTGAAGAGTTCACCACTAATGAGAAGAAGAAATTAGTCGTCAGAGCTGATGACTTCCAATTGATCGCAGGACAGTTATACAATATGGGACTAGATGAAATTATGCGTCGATATGTCCTTCCACATGAGCAAGAAAGAGTGTTGGCCGAGGCTCATGGTGGGATCGCAAGAGGTCATTATGGATGGCCTGCAACAACCAGAAAGATACTTAGAGCTGGCTTATGGTGGTCTACATTGCATGGTGACGCAACAGATTATGCTAAGAGATGTGACGTATGTCATAGGACATGGAAACCATCGCGAAGGGATGGGATGCCATTGGTACCCCAGTTGACATTACAGCCTTTTGACAAATGGGCTGTAGAATTTGGGGGACCCATTAACCCACCAAGAAAGAGGACGGGTGCATTGTACATCATTACTGCAACAACCTAACTAACAATATGGGCCAAAGCAGCACCAGTGAAGGATTGCACAGTTGCGACAACAACCAGATTGATTTTTGATAACATGGTCACCAGGTTTGGGTGTCCAAAGATATTCATGAGCGACCAAGGTACACATTTCGTCAATCATACCATCAAATGAATGACTGAGGAGTTTCAGATTCAACATAGAAGAATTACCCCATACCACCCACAGGAGAATGGAGCAGTTGAAGCACTGAACAAAATTCTAGAGCATGCGCTCACTAAGGTGTGCAATACAAACCGTGACAACTGGGACTTGAAGATTCCTACGGTATTATGGCCCTATAGGACAACATGAAAAATATTGATAGGTAAAACCCATTTAAAGCTCTAGTATATGGACATAAAGCAGTGATTCCCATGGAGTACATTGTCCCGAGTCTGCGCATCGCAGCAACAATAGGTATGAGCGACGACGGGACGATTGAAGAAATATTGGCGCAGTTGCTACAACTAGAAGAAGATCGCTTCATTGCGGGATTTCAGCAGCAAGTGGAAAAATACTGACAAAAGGCATGGCATGATCGCCATGTAAAGCATAAGCACTTTTAGTATGGAGACATGGAGCTCCTATATGACAAGTTCGCAAAACACTTAGGTAATTTTCGAATGCATTGGCTTGGTCCATATGTCATAAATTTCATTACTGATGGAGGTGAAGTTCAATTACAAAAGTTGGTTGGAACACTTTTGACGAACTTAGTGAATGGGAGCCAGTTAAAACCCTATCGGGATAGCCCAACGTACATCAAATGAGAAAGCTAACAAGTCCACATAAAAAAAATGCAAACGATACACCGCGTAGTTTGGGAGTCCATTGACAGAATTACGACAAAGTTGGAACCCATATTCTTGGCGACGAAGTTTGGGACATGTCGACATCAACGAAGTGCGAACTGGTCATATCGGGCAATAAATGCAGCAGTTAAGACACTGAAGACGACGACGCAAGTGGATAAGATGCATTTAATGCTGCATCATTGCACCGGATTGGGAAAATTGATGGAGGATTGCGTAAATCAACGGTAGATTCAAGTAATCATTGTCCATATCGATTCGATGGGTATAAAAGGACGCGTAGGGAAGCAGTCTAACCCATTGCGCATTGTAATTGAAGAGCATTGCAGAAACCATAGAGCGAAAGTGAATTGAGTTGGTGAGAGTGTTTTATTTTTTGAAGAGAACACAACTAGGAGAGTTGGGATGGCACATGTGATATCTAAAACAAGCAAGCAAGAGCCACCCAGGGAAACGACAAAAATTGTCCAGGAGAAACCAAAAATTGCATCAACATCAGTTCGTATAATTTAGAAGAAATTAAGTTCCAACGGGTCGGTCGATATATAAAGAAGAACAAAAACTACCCGCAGCTCGACACGGGCTGCAGCTGCAACAAGAGAGGTAGGCACTTCAGGCACCATAGAATAAGAGATGAAAGGAACGAGAGGAAAGAAGCAAGGTCCGACCATAGCAGACATTCCTGGTTATGTACCATCAAGGAAAGAAGAGGATCCGTCGATAATAATTGAAAAGAATTCCAAGTACACCATAGCGGAGCCAATGACATCGGAGGGTGTCCACACCACTGGAGATATGTTGCAGAAACTGAACAAACTGCAATACAATGATCACAACAGCCTTACTTATCCGGAGTGCACCTAGCGGACATTTATCAACAAAGTCCACGAAGACGGAGGCCCAATCACCAGAGAACCAATGCAATGGGCATTGGGGTTGCAGCGATCGGGATTGCTGTCAATTATCCACATGCCACACTTTGGGCGATCGACGGAGGTGAATGCATGCATCAAGCAATTGCTTGTATGATTTCATGATGGTTACTTATGGCTCAATAAAAAGATCCCAATCATTTTGTATCTGATTACACAGATTACCGGGTTACCCAAGGCAAGGGTAGACACATTGTAGTACTTCTAGGGAAAGGAAAACGACAAAAATTTGGCCGTAAAAATGAAAGCTAAGTATGGGGTGGAGAAGAACACTCGGGTGTATCTCATTGACATAATCAATGACCGAGATTTTAGGCTTGCGAAAAATTAATTGGCTATCAAGGTCGTGAGGAAGAACCACCCAAACTAATGCACATCAGCGGAGCAATGCGCGACCGGAGTTCAAATGAATTGGTCGCTATTTTTACTGAATGAATTTATGGAAGACGCAGTCGCAACACAAGAGAAGGGTAATCCCTTCACTTAATCATGGTTCCTACTGATAATAGCATTGGTCGCGTGGATGGAGCCACCGCAATATCAAGGCATGGAGACAAAAACTTCTAAAGTGTTCCAAGGGGAACGGTACCATAACCTATGGGCATTGAATGACAAAGAAAGGCATAAAGGAAATACTATTCAATTTTATATCTATTTAGAAGAGATGAGCGCATACGCGGTGAAGTTATTGCGACTAACAGAGGATGCAACAAAGAAGTATAGGAGGATTGCGAGGCTCGCAGTGTGGCCTCAAGCAATTTTCATCGAGGCACAGATAGATCCTGAGAAGCAATGGTTGACAACCCAGTATAAGTTAAGCGAAGAAGAACTGAATGCCATAGTAGATGAATGGACGAATGAATGGAAGGTTCCATTCAATGACGAAAAACTGTCGGATACAGAGGATGGGAAGTCAAGAGATGTACCGAAGACACAACATAAAAAAATGACTCTGATGATGAGGATGAAGGTGCAGATGACCAATCATGCACCGCAAGTCACGATGCATCGACAAACAATCTGAAATATTCAGAGCTGGAAGCCAAATGACAAGAAGCCATAACAAAGCACATAATGGAGAGAGGTGAGGAGAGTACTACTGTTGGTCTCCCTAATGAATAGATGAACATGCTGCTTGATAAAATGATGACTATGGCGGAGGAGAACTGCGCAAGGGTAACATAGCATGCGACAGAGTACTTTCATCAAGTGTCGCAGTTATTGCAGACAATGAGCACTGTGATTATGGAAATGAGGGTGCAGCTGGGGCATGCAGAGTCAAGTCCATCAGAAGTGCGTCGGGTCGATGTTGATATCAGAACTCAACGGCAGATCGTACATGTACTACCTAGTGCGATCACTACAGGAAATGAAGAATTGGATACCGCATTGTGAGGACAAGAAACTATCAGCATATATTTCAATATGTTGCCCATGTTTATGCTTCATCGCACTCACACTAGGGTGAGCAAAGAAATCAATGAATGAGAAGCATTAGCACATGATCAAATTATCAACTATAAATGACAAGTAAGAAGTATTGAAGCGGAGGTTGAACGACTTAGTGAGGAAAAGGAGGCAGTGATGACTGAAAGGACAAAAGTGATGGAGGATAGGAGAAGACTGGAACATGCCATCTCCATGGCATGCGAGGATGCGCCGGAAATAACTGAAGAGATGATTGCAAAGGCTCAGGCATTGAGGATGGGTGCAGTTATCGCAGATCTTCGGAAAGCCAACAAGGAATTGCAAACAAAGGTGGCGCCAAGCACATCATTAGAGAAAGTGGAAGTTAGGAAGAGTACGATTGAGGATGTTGCGACGGAGATTGAAGAATTGGAGAAGTTGGCACAACACATCGCCGAGGAGGTCTCGTAATTTTGGGAAAGTATCATCCAAGATGAGCAGTTGAACCAATTGAATGTGCAACTCGGAGAGGCAGAGGTGCAATTAGAAACACTAAGGGCTTACTGAAGGCGATGCCCCTACTTGCGAAGATGACTAAGACGACGGAATTGAAGGAATTGCAGCACCAAGACAATAAGACGTGGATCATACAACAGAGAAAAAAAATGCAGTTGGAAGAGTTGCGGTTGAAAGCGGAGCAGCTAGCAGTTTAAGTGATGCCAGTATTGTCGCAGATAAAGGAAAATTTGCAGAAGGTGCAACAATAAAAATGTGAGCATCCAACGGAGCAAGAGGTTGAGGATTGAACGATTCTCAAAGCTGCAGTAAGGGAATATGTCGACAAAATCAAAGCCGCATATGAGGAATTCAAGAAATAGGTGAATGCACCAGTAGTGTCCAGCTAAAGTGGCTCGAGGGTGAGCCACAAGTTTGTGTTGGGGGCTTGTTGGAAAGGGGCTAAGTTGCAGAATTTTTGGTACAACCAACGACGAAGGGGTCAATGAAAAGGGTAAAGGACCAGTTGCGGAGTGCAACAAGGAGGATAAAGTGGAAGTAAAGAGGACAAAGCGGAGTATTTAGTTAATTAGTTAGTTAGTTAATGGGGCACTTTGTGAAGTGGGCCAAGTTTGTAATAGCCAACGAGCCTATATATAGGATTATTATTGTAATCCTTCGGGCATCTTATCATAGGGGATCTTATTCTCTGATCTGATCTATTGGTGAATGAGTGTATCTTTGCATCTGGAGAATTTGATCTATCTTTTGCGTTGGATAACATTTTGTATTGTGACCTGAGCTGTTGACATGGGTTTTTCGGATTTGTATCCCTGAGTTGTAAGTCTGATTAATAATGAAGAGGAATGTTTATCTATAACTATGCCGCTTATGTGTTGTACTGCATTCTGATGTATTTTTTTGTAGTATGGATAGATCTGTTATGTGTCACTGATCTATTGAATATGTTTTGATAACATGTTACTATGTTGATCTAATTAGTATGTTTTGATATGCAATGATGGTATTATAATGCGAATGATAATTGTGTCGATCTTTGGGTTATGCTGTGAGTTAATGTGAATAAAGCATGTCTTCTTATACCTATAGAAGCCTGGTTCCTACAACCCCCTTAGGTATCTCGGGTGAGACCTTACTCGCTCTGCGAGTGTTGCTGGAAAGGCTAAACCCTTTCTAGGCCGATATCTATGGGAGTTTGTGTCGAGCTTTATTGACATAGTGCGAAGTGAACCCCTACCGACATATTTGTGCCAACACCTTTCAACAATGTAATGCAATATTTTACATTGATTAACATTTTTAACTAACCCATAAATCAAATGTGATTGGTATCAATAACATATCAAACTCAATGAACTAATGTAAACAACAAAATTATGTGATTAGTTTCCCTTTTGATTCCTTTTTTGCATATATACCCTCTTTTAATGTATTTTTTTCATTTCCTTGGCCAAATTGGTGCAATTTTAGGTTTTTTTGCATCCTTTTGCTAAATTCAGAGCTAAAACTGGCACAAATTGCACCGGATATAGCTCTTAGTTTTTTTCCAGGTTTTGCACCTAGTTACCTAATTTTTGTGTCTACTCTTGTCATGCCCCCCTTTTCCATCCATGTTTGCCTCCACTTTTGTGCCCATGTTTGCATCCTTTTTTGCATTCACTTATGCTTTTTTTTGCATCCCCTATTGTGTAGGGTTTTGCATCTTGGTTCACGCCCCGTTTTGCATCTACTTTTGTTGCATCCACTTTTGCACCCACACTTGTGTCATTTTTTGCATCATTTTGCATCCATGTTTGCTAAATGTTTTGCATCTACTGTTGCATCCAAATTTGTTGTGCCCCAATATGCACCCATTTTTGCACCTAGTTTTGCACCCTCTTTTGCATCCACGTTTGCATCATTTTTTGTGTCCATTTCTGCATCGACTATTTCATCCATTTTTGTATTGAGTTTTTTGTCAGGGGTTGTGTTTAGTTTTGCGTTTATTTTTGCATCCACTTTTGCACCCATGGTTTCGTCCAATTACGCGTCCCTTTTTACATCTTGTTTTACATCCATGTTGCGTCCTTTTTTGCATCCACTATTGCATCCATTTTTGTGTCCACTTTTGTTGACTCGCCCCTTGCACTCACTTGTGTGCCTACTTTTGCACCCACTTTTTCTTCCATGTTTGCATCCAGGTTTTCATCCGCTTTTGCATCCAAGATTTCATCCAGTTTTGTGCCCAAATGTTAAAGATGACGATGATGATAATGATGTTGACATTCACAATGAATATGATGATGATGATAATGTTGTTGATGATAATGATGATGATTGAAATGATGATGATGATGATGATGATGATGATTGAAATGATGGTGATGAAAATGATGATGACGACGATGATGATGATGATGATGACAATAACAATGGCGACATCAATGACGATGGTGATGGAAATGAAATGAATGATGATTTTTATGATGGTGGTGATGATGACAATGAAAATGAGGATGATGATGATGCCAATGCCAATGATAATGATGATTGTTTTCAGAAATAAAGTTGTTATTTCTCATGCATACATCATATGTGTCATCCACGACCCTTTTCAACTAATCACATCTTTTGGGTTAATGATATTTCTTATGCCAAAGGTAATTAAGAACAGTTGATGATGATAAAAACGATGAAGACGATGCCGATGATGACATGAATGATGATTATCATGACAATGAAAATGATGATGGTTATGATGACAATGCATGACAATGATGATGATGATGACTATGTCAATGACCTTAATGAATCTTCCCAATCCTTAAAATTCCATCATTGTCATCATGATGATCATTATCATTTCCATTTTCATTTAGGTCATCATCATCATCATCGTCATCTAGGTCATCATCACTAATGACATGAATGATGATGAGGACGATGACGATGCCATTAATGATAATGATGATGTGATTATACGAAGACAATGAAAAAAATGACTATTCCGATGATGATGATAATGATGATAACCATGATCACCATGTTGATCATGATGGAAATGATGATGATGGTGATCATCATCAACATTGGCCATCATCATTGTTGTCAGGATGTGTTGTCTTATCGCCTGTTACGTTGACAATGTTATCAAGTAGAGTTGAGGCATCACAACCTTTCAACAATGTAATGCATTATTTTACATTGATTAACATTTTTAACTGACCCCTACCTCAAATGTGATTGGTATCAATAACATATCAAAATCAATGAACCAATGTAAACAACAAAACCATGTGATTAGTTTCCCTTTTGCTTCCTCTTTTTGCATCTAGACCCTCTTTTAATGTATTTTTTTCATTTCCTTGGCCAAGTTTGTGCAATTTTAGGCATTTTTTGCATCCTTTTGCGAAATTCGGTGCTAAACCTAGCACAAATTGAGCCGGATATAGCGCTTGATTATTTTCTAGGTTTTGCGCCTAGTTACTTAATTTTTGTGTCTACTCTTGTTCTGCCACCATTTTGCATCCATGTTTGCCTCCACTTGTGTGCCCATGTTTGCGTCCTTTTTTCATCCACTTATGCTTCATATTTTGCATCCCTTTTAGCATCCCCTGTTGTGTTGGATTTTGCATCTGGTTTTACGCCTCGTTTTGGATCTACTTTTGCATATACTTTTGTTGCATCCACTTTTGCATCCACTTTTGCACCCCACTTTGTTAGGATATTTAGACACTTAGGAGTTAGTTAAGATCAACTTGTGTAATATATCCGTTAGGGATAGTGTGTTTCTTTAGTATGCATTTGTAAATACTTAATCCGACGGTCACGATATGTTCCCGACATAGAGTGATCCGACGGCTCAACTTCTCTTAGATCAAACCTAACCTTGATCCGTGGCTTAACACCCGATTGGTCCATGATCTTTATTTAAAGAGCATGGAGGGTCATTGTTTAGTTGATCGATTATGAGAAGCTCATTTGAAACTTTCTTTCTTTACATAATAAATTGTCCCGTATAAGCTATTTGGCCGGGGTCGTGGAGTGTTTCCCTCAAGAGGGTTTAAACCACGTCAAAACATCGATGTGTTGATCTGTGATTTGTTTGTGTGAAGTGGTCTCTCTTGGTGTTCGGTCCTTTGGTAGTACCCTGTGTACCCGAACATGGTATCATAGCTTTTATGAAGTGCTGCTTCCGGTTATGATCTAGATCTTGAACTGCTGTTGCGGAAACTCGAAAGGGTTTCTAGTTCTGGTATTTATGTGCATTTTTGGGCTATGGGAGGTGTTCCATTGCGTTTGGAGCGTCGTTTCCATTGGGAAATAGTTTTCGGTTGATCGAAAACGGTTCCCGGTTGCTCCAGAAACGTGTATTTCATCAGATCTGAAGGTATAATGTTACAGTGACGCATTTTTTTATTTTATTTTTTTTAAAGGAAAAAAATATCATATTTCATCATTTTTTTACTGTTAGATTTTTTTGGGTTCGGATTGTTGCTTTCCTGTCTACGTATGCTCTTTTCCATGCACCTTGAGCGATCTCGGCAAATCAGAAACAGAAAAGGAAAGGGTTTTTCTCGGCTGCGTATGCTCTTTGTCGTGCACCTTGCGCGATCTCGGCAAATCAGAAACAGAGAGAAAACGTAGAATTTCCGGGTAAGCTAACAAGATCTAACTCCACAAGTGTGGAAAAGTTTTTTTTGTTTCGATTTGTGAAAAAAAAAAAAAAAACCTTTCCTCATTCCCATATTTTACATACCTTTTAATCTAGCTCACTTGGTTCAAAGTTGCTTTATTCCTTAATAGGTCTTGAGTTCAAGTCTTAGGAAGTTACTTTTAAAAGAAAAAGTGCATGCAATTTCTATTTTCAAGTTATTTTATTGTAAAAGTGCATCTCACTTAAATAATAACAAATAAAAATACAAGTGAGTCACTTAAGTTTTTTTTATTGTTGCACTATTTAAAAGTAATATCATTGTAAAAGTGAAATCACTTATTTTACAAAAGTGGTTCACTTAAAGCAACTTTATTGTAAAGTGATTGTCAAAAGGTTCATCTTGGGAAGAGGGGGGTTCTTTTTTGTTGGACATTCTCTAGCTGCCACGTCACTATTGGGGACATCTTCAACAGTTTCTTTGTTCAACCATAACTTCATCATGTAGAGTCAGTTTTCAGTGTTGTTTTTTTCGAAACCGCCTATTTTTTCGATCTCTTCACATCCAGACTATTGGTTTCTACTTTTACAACCATTAATTTACAAATATGGCCACCCCTTGTGATATTCTACTTAACAGTTCCAACTATTTCTCATGGAAATCTCGTATGGAGGATTTTCTACGAAGTAGGGGACTTTTCAAAATTACCTCAGGGAAAGAAAAAGAACCCACTGATGATGATAAGAAAATAAAATGGGCAAATAGATGTGATGAAGCTCGTGGATTGATTGAGATGTCAATCTCTACTGATTTCCGTTTCCACATATCTGGAATTGATGAACCTAATGCTGCTTGGGACAAGTTGGAATCTGTGTTTGGTAAACACAATGAAATTCGAGGTCACCAACTCGAAAATGAGTTGATTTCTTTAAATCCAAGTGACTTTTCATTCATTCAAGATTATTTATCTAAGTACAAAACTCTTAAACTCTTATGTGTAGAATGTAAGATTGAGAGGGAAGACAAACAATGCATTTATCATATTCTTTCCAAACTTGGACCTGCATATTCTATTTTTGTATCTACATTTTACTCCATGAAAGCATCCTTGAATGTACCTAGCTATCAAGAGCATAGTCTTGAATCCTTTGTGATTCCTTGATTAGAGAACAGTTCCAACTATTTCTCATGGAAATCTCGTATGGAGGATGTTCTACGAAGTAGGGGACTTTTCAAAATTACCTCAGGGAAAGAAAAAGAACCCACTGATGATGATAAGAAAATAAAATGGGCAAATAGATGTGATGAAGCTTGTGTATTGATTGAGATGTCAATCTCTACTGATTTGCGATTCCACATATCTGGAATTGATGAACCTAATGCTGCTTGGGACAAGTTGGAATCTGTGTTTGGTAAACACAATGAAATTCAAGGTCACCAACTCGAAAATGAGTTGATTTCTTTAAATCCAAGTGACCTTTCATGCATTCAAGATTATTTATCTAAGTACAAAACTCTTAAACTCTTATGTGTAGAATGTAAGATTGAGAGGGAAGACAAACAATGCATTTATCATATTCTTTCCAAACTTGGACCTGCATATTCTGTTTTTGTATCTACATTTTACTCCATGAAAGCATTCTTGAATGTACCTAGTTATCAAGAGCCTAGTCTTGAATCCTTTGTGATTCCTTGATTAGAGAACAAGATAAATTCATTCATCTTAGAATAATCAACAATGCAGATATATCTGGGAAAGCCTTATTGTCCCAACAGAAAGAAAAGTCCAAGCCTCCCAAGAAACAAAATTTTTGCAATAATAAGTCAAACAAGGGTCCAAAACCTTCTCAGTCAGCTCCTTCTTTAAAAAATGACAAAGGATCCAAGCCAAAAGGCAAGAAGACTGAGCGTCATTGAAACTATTGCGGGATAGATAATCATGATGAATCTAAGTGTTTCAAGAAGATGGCATCCTTGGAAGCAGCAATGAAGAAGCACCACATCAGCCTAGATTCATCTTCAGAATCTGCCTCTCATGGACATGCACTTTGTGCTTCTGGTTATTCTTATAATGCATCTTCTTCTTCTACTTCAAATGAATGGCTCATTGATTCTGGAGCATCTTATCATATGGCTAAGGATCAAGCCATCTTTTCTGCTATGCATGAATGTAACACCAAACAAATAATTGTTGGTGATGATAGATCTCTAAGTATTGTAGGAGCTGGAACAGTTCCAGTAGATAATGGTCATTTTAGTGATGTACTATGTGTTCCAAGAATTTCCTACAATTTGTTATCAGTCTATCAGATCACTCATTCTGGTGAAGGTAAAAATGTGACCTTTACACCTCACCAAGTTGTAATCAAGGATTTTAAAGATCCTCCATAAGTCCTAGCTACCGGAATTGTTGATGATATTACCAGGTTGTACAAGTTTAACAACTTTGGGTCATCACCTTTCCCTTCAGTTTTTGTTGCTCATAGTGATAACTTGAGAAAACTTTGGCATGAGCGATTTGGTCACTTAAATTATCGCTCATTGCAACAACTATATAAAGAAAATATGGTGAGAGGTCTTCCGATGGTATCTTGCAGGGATGGTGTTTGCTCCAGTTGTGTACTCGAAAAACATCATCGGGACAGTTTTGACAAACGTGCCTCTTGGCACATCTCGGTTCCCTTGGAGCTTGTGCATAGTGACTTGTGTGGTCCTCTTCCATCTGCTTCCTTTTCTGGTTTGAAATATTTCTTAACTTTCATTGATGATTACACCAGACGCACTTGGGTTTATTTCCTAAAACTTAAGAGCGAAGTATTTAACATTTTCTTGGCCTACAAGGCCCTTGTGGAAAAACAATCTGGTCATCAAATTATTAAGTTAAGATTTGACAATGGAGGAGAATATGTTAACAATAAGTTCACTACTTTCTGCACTGAACAAGGCATCCAACAACCATACACTGTTCCATATACACCACAACAAAATGGTGTAGCTGAGCGGAAGAACCGCACTTTAAAAGAAATGGCTAATTGTATGATCCAATCTAAGGGACTAACTCTTCAATTTTGGGCTGAAGCCATTAATTGTGCAAATTACATAGTTAATCGCACCCCCACTAAAGCATTACAAGGTATAACACCAGAAGAAGCATGGAGTAAAACTAAACCTGATGTAAGTCACTTCTATGTGTTTGGTAGTGAAGCATGGGCTCACATTCTGAATGAAAAATGGAAAGCATTGCAGCCTAAAAGTGAAAAGTGCATATTTGTTGGATATTCTGAAGATGTAAAAGGTTATAGACTTGATCAACCACATTCTCATGATATAATCATTAGAAGAGATGTTAAATTTGATGAAAATATCTTGGCCTGCGAGCCTAACTCGGTGATTGTGCCATCTTTGGCCTGCGAGCCTGATTCGGCATTTGTGCCTTCTTCTTCTTCTTCCAACTTCCTTGACAGGTTTCCAACTCCAGTTTCTGATGATGACAGTGAGGATGAAAATCCACCTCCACCTGCTCATGTTCCTCCAGTTGCACTAGCACAAGTGCTTCCTCGATGGGTCCGTTCAACATGTGAAGTAGCTGGTGATCTTGTCGGTGATCCTAGAGATCAACGTCGAACACGTTCTCAGTTTCAGCGAGCCTCTTCTCTTTTGGATCAAGTTTCTGAGAATCATGATCCAGAAACTTTTGCAGAAGCTTCAGGGAATCCAGATTGGGATGCAGCCATGGATGAAGAATATCGTTCCTTAATGGTGAACGATACTTGGGATCTTGTACCTCTTCCAAAAGGAAGAAAAATTGTTAGATGTAAATGGGTCTACAGAACTAAATATGCATCAGATGGAAGTGTTGAAAGACTTAAGGCAAGGTTAGTTGCCAAAGGTTTTTCCCAAGTTGAAGGGATTGACTACAATGAAACCTTTGCTCCCGTCGTAAAAAATTAACTCCATCCGCCTTGTTCTTTCCCTTGCAGCCTTACACAACTGGGAAGTCCATCAAATGGATGTAAAGTCTGCCTTCTTACATGGTGATTTACAGGAGTAAATTTACAAGGAACAACCTCCTGGCTATGTTGATAATAACTCTAGCCTTGTTTTCCACCTTAAGAAATCCTTATATGGCCTTAAGCAAGCTCTTAAAGCTTGGTATGCCAAAATGGATAACTTTCTCCTTGACACTGGTTTTTCTAGATGTCATTTTGACCCCAATGTCTATACCAAGAAAGTAGGAAACCATCTCATCATACTTGTTCTATATGTTGATGACCTTATTCTTACTGGTAGTGACCCTAAGCTTATAACCCATGTGAAATACAGTCTTAAACAAAATTTTGAAATGTCAGACTTAGGACGTTTGCATTATTTTTTTGGTCTCCAAGTCCTGCAAACCAAAGAAGGAATCTTTCTTTCTCAGTCTAAGTATGCTTGTGACCTTCTTCGTCGCTTTCACATGGAAGATTGTACACCAGCCCCTTCTCCCTTCCAGTCTAGAGTCAAAATTTTTGCCACTTTGTATCGTCAGCTTGTTGGTAGTCTCTTATATTTGACTCATTCCCATCCTAACTTTTCCTTTGCCGTTGGTCGTGTTGCCCGTTATATGCAGACACCTCAAGAAAGTCACTGGAAAGCAGCTAAAAGAATACTTCGATATATTCGAGGTACAGTTCAGTTTGGGATTCATTATAGTATAGGGGGGAAACCTTTGTTGGTTGGTTTCACTGATTCAAATTGGGTCGGCGATCCTGATGATCGAAAGTCTACTGTAAGTTATGTTTTCAATCTGGGATCTGGACCTATTACTTGGGCTTGTAAGAAACAACAAGCTCTTGCTCTTTCTTTAGCAGAGGCAGAATATCGAGTCAGGAATCTTTATGGCTTCGACAGATCCTATCATAGTTTGGATTCGAGCAGCAGCAGCCTACTCCACTTTGGTGCGATAATCAAAGTGCCATCAAGCTTGCCAAAGATCCAGTTCTACATCAACGCAGCAAACACATTGAGCTACATATGCACTTCATCAGAAATCTTGTTCATGATCGTGTTCTTGAAGTGATCTTTTTCCCTACAGATGATCAAGTTGCAGACATCTTCATCAAGTCTCTTACAGAAGCGAAGTTTTCTAAACTTCGATCTATGTTAGGAGTTCAGGAACTTGTCATTAAGGGGGGATAGGCTCTAATGCCTCCTTCCTTCTCCTAATAGTGTCACTTTTGTAAATCCTTCAATCCTATCCCAATTTGTTCTTAAGGGGGGATGTTAGGATATTTAGACACTTAGGAGTTACTTAAGATCAACTTGTGTAATATATCCGTTAGGGATAGTGTGTTTCTTTAGTATGCATTAGTATGCATTTGTAAATACTTAATCCGACGGTCACGATATGTTCCCGACATAGAGTGATCAGACGGCTCAACTTCTCTTAGATCAAACCTAACCTTGATCCGTGGCTTAACACCCGATTGGTCCATGATCTCTATTTAAAGAGCATGGAGGGTCACTGTTTAGTTGATCGATTATGAGAAACTCATTTGTAACTTTCTTTCTTTGCATAATAAATTGTCCCGTAGAAGCTATTTGGCCGGGGCCGTGGAGTGTTTCCCTCAAGAGGGTTTAAACCACGTCAAAACATCGTTGTGTTGATATGTGATCTGTTTGTGTGAAGTGGTTGCTCTTGGTGTTCGGTGCTTTGGTAGTACCCTATGTACCCGAACACACTTTTGTACCCCACATTTGTGTCTTTTTTTGCATCATTTTGCATCCATGTTTGCATCATTTTTTGCATCTACTGTTGTGTCCACTTTTGTTGTGCCCCAATTTGCACCCATTTTTGTGCCTACTTTTTCACCCGCTTTTGCATCCACGTTTGCATCATTTTTTGTGTCCATGTTTGCCTCGACTATTGCATCCATTTTTGTGTCGAGTTTTGTGTCAGATGTTGTGTCTAGTTTTCCACTTTTGCACCCATGGTTTTGTCCAATTATGCGTCCCTTTTTACATCTTGTTTTGCATCCATGTTGTGTCCTTTTTTGCATCCACTATTGCATGCACTTTTGAGTCCACTTTTGTTGACTTGCCCCTTGCACCCACTATTTCTTCCATGTTTGCATCCTCATTTGCATCTAGGTTTTCATCCACTTTTGCATCCAAGATTACATCCAATTTTGCACCCAGATGTTGAAGATGACGATGAGTATAATGATGATGATATTCACAATGACTATGGTGATGATGATAATGTTGTTGTTGATGACGATGAAGATGACAATGATTGCAATGATGATGATGATGATGATGATGATGATGGTGATTATGATGATTATTATGATGATGATAATAATAACAATGGTGACATCAACGACGACGGTGATGGAAATGAAATGAATGATTATGATGGTGGTGGTGGTGATGATGACAATGACAATGATAATGATGATCATTTTCCAAACTAGAGTTGTTGTGTCTCATGCATACATTATATGTGTCCTCCATAACCCTTTTCCACTAATCACATCTTTTGGGTTAATGATATTTCTTATGCCAAAGGTAATTAAGAACATTTGATGATGATGGAAATGATGAAGACGATGTGGATGATGACATGAATGATGATTATCATTATAATGAAAATGATGATGACGACAATGATGATGGTTATGATGACAATGACAATGATGATGATGATTTCAATGAATATGATGATGAATATGCCAATGACCTTAGCAAATATTTCCAATCCTTAAAATTCCATCACTGTCATCATCATTATCATTGTCATTGTCATTTTCATCTAGGTCATCATCAATGATCATCATCATCATCGTCATCTAGATCATCATCATCACCAATGATATGAATGATGATGAGTACGATGACGATGCCATTAATGATGATGATGATGATGTGATTATTTGAAGACGATGACAACAATGACTATTTCGATGATGATGATAATGATGATGACCATGATGACCATGTTGATCATGATGGAAATTATGATGATGATCATCATCACCATCATTGTCATCATCAACATTGGCCATCATCATCGTTGTCATGATGTGTAATCTTATTCCCTATTAAGTTGGAAATGTTATCAAGTAGAGTTGATGCATTGTGACCTTTCAACAATGTAATGCAATATTTTAGATTGATTAACATTTTTAACTGACCCATACCTTAAATGTGATTGGTATCAATAACATATCAAAATCAATGAACCAATGTAAACAAAAAAACCATGTGATTAGTTTCCCTTTTGCTTCCTTTTTTTGCATCTAGACCCTCGTTAAATGTTTTTTTTTTCATTTCCTTGGCCAAGTTGGCGCAATTTTAGGTGTTTTTTGCGTCCTTTTGCTAAATTTGGTGCTAAACCTGACACAAATTGCGTCAGATATAGTGCTTAGTTTTTTTCCAGGTTTTGCACCTAGTTACCTAATTTTGAGTCTGCTCTTTTTATGCCCCCCTTTTCCATCCATGTTTCCCTCCACTTTTGCATCCACTTATGATTTTTTTTTGCATCCCTTTTTGCATCCCCTATTGCGTCAAGTTTTGCATCTGGGTTTACGCCCCGTTTTGCATCTACTTTTGTTGCATCCACTTTTGCACCCACTTTTCCATCCACTTCTGCACCCACATTTGTGTTCTTTTTTGCATCATTTGGTTGTTTGCATCATTTTTTGCATCTACTGTTACGCCCACTTTAGTTGTGCCCCAATTTTCACCCACTTTTGCATCCACATTTGCATCAATTTTTGTGTCCATGTTTGCATCGACTATTGCATCCATTTTTGTGTCGAGTTTTGTGTTAGGTGTTGTGTCTAGTTTTGCGTTTATTTTTGCATCCCCTTTTGCATCCAATTTTGCATCCCCTTTTGCATCCCCTTTTGCATCCAATTTTGCATCCACTTTTGCACCCATGATTTCATCTAATTATGCGTCTTGCATCCACTTTTTTGTCCACTTTTGTTGACTCACCCCTTGCACCCACTTGTGTGCCTACTTTTGCACCCACTTTTTCTTCCATGTGCATCCTCATTTGCATCCACGCTTTCATCCACTTTTGCATCCAATATTACATCTAGTTTTGCACCCAGATGTTGAAGATGACGACGAGGATAATGATGATGATATTCACAATGACTATGATGATGATGATAATGTTGGTGTTGATGATGACGAAGATGACAATGATTGCAATGATGATGATGAAAATGATGATGATGACGATGATGATGATGATGATTGTTGGAACATAATTCCCATCTAGACCTTGGTTAATATTCCTTGCATAAAATTCCAAGTGTTTAATGTAAATTGTTCCATGGTTTGGCTTCATAGTGCCTAGTCTAGGGGGTTTGTCCACATATCGGACTAGTGGTTTTTCATTATAGAAAATTTTGTCCACAAGTGTGCCCCATTTCCTTATTCTAGGGAGTCAAAGGTGCCCTACTTAATGCATTTAATGAGGAAGGTGCCCCACTTCCCCGTTTTATGGGATAAGGTTGGAACAAGGGCGCAAATGCACTAGATTTGGTCAAATTGCTCATTAATGGCCACTACCAAAGAAATAAACCATATAATGCACTCTCATAATGATTACACCCACATTTATTGGCTTTCCTAACTTCCTCATGGTCCTTATAGGTTCATTGGACCTCATTATGTCCCAATACAGGAGTTATACTTGGCACAATGTCATAGATTGGGGGAATTACTCCACTAAGCCTAACATTAATGTGAGCTACTCAACTGCCTCCTAAGGCTCACGAATTTATCTATTGAGAATATTTATATATTGTACACATAGTATTGAATAATATGAACAGTGGAGTTTACATCAATTGTGTTCTATCTCATGTATTTATCTTTCAATATTTTTTCTATTTTCTTCTAAACTGTTGATGTATATGTAACTTTGGAATGTATTTCACATATATGTATATTGTATTCCTATAGAGATGTTATTAATCCTCTATACGAAAGTGGTTGTATTCCTATAGAGATGTTATTATTCCTCTATACAGAAGTGTCGTCATTTATATTGTAAGTGTCGTAACTTATGCTTGATGGGTTATTAGACCACCTTGTTGGGGTCGGCCCTGTATAAGTCATGTGGGTCAAAGGGTTATTAGAACACCCTATTGGGGGTTGGCCATGTGGGTCAAAGGGTTATTAGACCACCCTAGTGGGGGTTGGCCCAATCAGCATTATGTTAAGTGGTTAAGTTGAGGCCGACCTAGTTGGGTAAAGGTCAAGTCAAGTTAGTGTATAAATAGAGAGTGTGTCTCTCTCATTTTACACATTCTATTCTCTCACTCACACTTTGTAGAGTGGTGCACTTGTGGAGGAGGAGTCTCTGCTGCTAGGAGAAGACTATCTCTTATATTCTGGTTGTATCATTGCTCTATCTATCTCTGAGGAAGTTATTGGGCTTTTTCACCTTTATGGTTTTCCCCAAGTAAACTCTGTGTCTCTTGTGTACTTACGTTATTGTGTCCATGATTGATATGCTGTAGATTTGTTGTACATGTTGTTTTCTCAGTTAAGATCCTAGATCAGATTGAAGTAAATTATGAAAATTTAACATGGTATCAAAGCTAGCTTGAAAGAAGGCATGATATGGCATGTATGACACTTGTTGCACTTACGATGCTAGGGCTTGATATAGAAAAAACCAGTCATCGTAGCACTTTCGCTATAAATCTGTTTTGGAAAAGTTTTCGGGTCTGAAACTTTTATAGGTCAAAGATCATATCCCCATGTACCTTTTGTCCAAAGGAAAACCTCTAATTCGTTGTACTTTGTGATTTATGATCTGTACAATATAGGGTTTCTGCCTCTTCCAGATCTGAGTCAAAATACGGTGACCTTGGGAAAAAGGTCATAACTTGAGCTAGGAAGCTCCAATTGAAATTTTGTAAAAAGTGACAAGTAGTACACAGACTGTACTATCTCAAGAAAAATGTTCAGAGGTCGAAGTTGAACCAGTGACATGTGGCACGCTGTACAAATTCGCTCTCCTGTTGTATCCCATAAACAGGTCACGTTACAACACTTGGAATAACTCTCTCTTAGAGAATCCAATTGAGGTAAAACCTATCGGGATGGAAAGATGATAGGTCAGGCTATCTCAAGAAAAAATTTCATACCCAGTGGATTGAAAAGTTCAGAGTTACAGCAGAAACAATCAAGTACATATTTCTGTCAAAACATAATTATTTTTGAGCACCTTCATTCATGGCTTCCAGAATTTAGGGTTTCAGATAAAGTTGGAATTTTTGTAATCGAAGACCACGGCTGAATGCTACTCATCAAAATCATAATTTAGAGACCAAGATCAGAATTTTTGGTTGGGAAGAAGGCCGGGCTTGATCAGACCCTAGTTCGGGACTTTGATCAGAAAAGTGGAAAATTAGGGCTTCTGCAAAAATGGGAATTTTTGAAATATGTGGCCACGGCTGGAAGCTCCTCATAAAAATAGAAGCTTAGAGCTTTAAATCAAACCTTTTGATTGGGTAGAAGAGTGGGCTTCATCAAACCCCAGTTCGGGGTCATGTCTAGTGAATCCAGAAGTTTCAAAGGCAAAATTGAGGAGTGAAACTTTGCAATTTTCAAATTCTAAATATACCAGTTTGATCAGCTCATCAAGGCACATGTTTCTATCCTTTCGGAAGTTTGAAATTCAAAGTTTGAATTTTTGGGGTTTCTCTGACAAACCCTAATCCAGCTCCAGGTCCAGTTCTTGCAAATCAAGTGGATTGGGTTAATCCTAGAAAAAGTTGGATTGGTCACTTGCATAAGTGGAGAAGTTCCTGTTTCAGAGGGATATGAGGCTAAGGCCTTACATAAGAAGATTACAAGCGATCTCGACAGGTATGACTCATCGAGGTATGTTTCGAGATTTGTTCATGTTTAAGTTTATGGTATGTTTGTCTTCATGATTATTATGGTTAGTACAATCTTGATTTGAGATTTGTCGTATCACCTTAACAAAATTATGAATGCATGATAGAAGATATTCATTGGTTAGGGTGTTGACACTTATGATTGTACTAATGCATTATGGTGTTGTATGAGGTTTATGTTGTCTGCTAACATAAAAGGTACACCAAGAAAGACAAATCATGTTCTACTTCAAGAACATATGATTATGGTGACATGAAGACAAAGATTCATCCATTGTCATGGATCACATAGAAGATCTACTTACGAGGTATGTATAACTTGGTTCTACAATGGTTAACTTATGAGACATGCAGGTTACTAGCACAAGTAACTGAAGAGAACCAGAAGACATTATGCGGGTATGTTAGACATATCTAGCTAGCATGCTAATCTAGGTATGTTTTCCCTATATCAAGCTAGAATCCTACCTTGTGTTAGTATCCTATACTATTGTGTTGTTGATAATGATTGTTCATGAATTCATAGGTTTGAATAGTCATGGTTGTATGCATATTATGTTTCTTACCATAATTGATGATATGACTAACCAGAAGAATCATGAAGGTATAGGTTTGAGTAATCACGGGTTTATGCATTGATGATTTAACTAATCAGAAGAGTCCTATGATCAAATAAGAATATGCATGAGTAAAAGAAGACTTCTTTGAAACCTTGAATACTAATGTTTATTATCTGTGAATGATCATGACTATAAATTTTTAAGACTAATGTGTTTTGATAGTATTAATATTATACTAATAAATGTGTGATTATGTATGAGACCTCAAGGATAACACAATGATGATACTAATAAGCATGCATAGTGATTAAGGATGGATGTAAGTTCAAGGACAGGTAATCCAGGAAGCAAAGATCAAGAGGGAGCACACTCCAGTTGTTCCTGCAAGAAAGCAAAGGAGCACACTTCAATAGTTTCTGCAAGGAGGCAGATATTCAGAGGGAGTTGACCACTTCTTACAATCCACATCAGAATGGAGTTGCAAATATTCAAAGGGAGTATTTGTATCAGGTGGATACACTGTATGATAAGGTGGATCATGTATGATGATATGTATCAGGTAGATACTTGGTATGCATCAGGTGGATGCATTGTATGATCAGGATGATCATGATGACGAGCTTCAGGGTGTTGCTCCAAATGATATGTATCAGGATGGTACAGTGATGATGATCAGTGTGATCATGAGCATAAGGATGATGCTTTGTGTGATGATGATCCGTTGGATCATGAGTATCAGGTTGATACCTGGAGGTTAGAGATTATATGTGGCAGGTTGTGCAAATAGCATGTAATCAGTCCTGGGAGATCTTGCCAGTCCTGCTACGGCACATAAATGTTCCTGGGATACTCTTTCTGGTATTTCTATGTAGTATGTAATCAGTCCTCAGATATCCGATAGGTTGAGCTGTGTGCTTATAATCAGTCCTGGGATGAGGTATTACTACGGAGACATGTAATCACTCCTGGAGATCCGAGAGGTTGAGCCGTGTGCTCGTAATTAGTCCTGGGATGCTCTTTAGAGATCTTTACTATCGTGCTGTGGCACATAAATGTTCCTGGGATGCTCTTTAAAGGTTTTGTCTATCCACATGTAATCAATCTGGAGATCCGAGAGGTTGAGCTGTGTGCTTGTAATAAGTCCTGGGATGCTTTTTAGAGATCTTGCCGGTCATGCTGCGGCACATAAATGTTCCTGGGATGCTCTTTAAAGTTATTATGGAGGAGATGCATGTAATCAGTCCTGGGAGATCTTTCTGGTCGTGCTTAGGCACATAAATGTTCGTGGGATACTCTTTTCGGTATTGCATTCGCACATAAAATTAGTCCTGAGAGGCCACCTCTATCAGACTGTTCGCACAGATGATGAAGACTTGCAGGTGGTGGGCCTACATCCAGTATGAAAAAGGATTGGATCTGTAGAAATTCCTATGATGAGTAGATTCAGAGATTGATTAAGATAGCAGCAGCAGTGACGATGACGATGATTCGAGGATGATGATTCACTGATGGTGATCCAAAGAAGAAGACTTGTGCTAGAAGACCTATGTCGAGAAATACCTTCCTAGTTAAGAGGGAGTGTTGATGTATATGTAACTTCGGAATGTATTTCACATATATGTATATTGTATTCCTATAGATATGTTATTATTCCTCTATACGGAAGTGTCGTCATTTATATTGTAAGTGTCGTAATTTATACTTGATGGGTTATTAGACCACCTTGTTGGGGTCGGCCCTGTATAAGTCATGTGGGTCAAAGGGTTATTAGACCACCCTATTGGGGGTCGGCCATGTGGGTCAAAGGGTTATTAGACCACCCTAGTGGGGGTCGGCCCAGTCAGCATTATGTTAAGTGGTTAAGTTGAGGCCGACCTAGTTGAGTAAAGGTCAAGTCAAGTTAGTGTATAAATAGAGAGTGTGTCTCTCTCATTTTACACATTCTATTCTCTCACTCACACTTTGGAGAGTGGCGCACTTGTGGAGGAGGAGGCTCTGCTACTAGGAGAAGACTATCTCTTGTATTCTGGTTGTATCATTGCTCTATCTATCTTTGAGGAAGTTATTGGGGTTTTTCACCTTTATGGTTTTCCCCAGGTAAACTCTGTGTCTCTTGTGTGCTTGTGTTATTGTGTCCATGATTGATATGCTATAGATTTTTTGTACATGTTGTTCTCTTAGTTAAGATCCTAGATCAGATTGAAGTAAATTCTGAAAATTTAACATAAACTCCGTGTAAACTCTTTGTGAGGACTAGTTTATTTCTAGATCCTAGCTTGTAAAATTATTGCATGGCATCAAGGCCATAGAATTTTCACATGGTATCAGAGCCATATTGATCCAAAATATTCTTCTAGTATAAGTTTTCAGATTTTTTTTTGCAGGTACAACAACTTCTACATGGATTCAAAAGTTCCATCTTCTTACCCCATTCAATTATGCTGAGTGGAAGCCTAAAATGTGTGCATATCTCAAAAGACAATGTCTCTATGATGCGTCCATTGGTGCTGAGAGCGAACCAGAGTCTTATGAAGAGAAAATGATTGGCTAAATGACTGTGACAAAGCATTCAGAGCTATGTGTCTAGCCATGTCTCCGAGTATGCATTACTTGATTGATTCTGCGGACTATCCATTTGAGCTATGGTCCAACTTGGACAAGGCTCTTGATAAGCAGAAGAATGGTGCATGGGGTGAGCCTATAGACACCTCATCATGTGCTCTCATTCCTAATGTCTTGACCTCTACTCTCTTTGATGAAGTTGTTCATGAAGATCAAATGGAAGAATCTTCAACACAAGTTCATGTTGGTACGGATCTCTTTGATTTGAATGGTTCCTCTGCATGTTATGAAGTAGAATGTGAAGATACATCATCTATTGCACAAGATGTTGTTTCTAATGATGAAGATACAACAAATGGACCTGACATTGTTGAAGAATAACTCTATCTCCATTCATTGTTCTCCCATCATACTTCTTCTACTGAGGATTCTCTTTCAACGATTGCTCTAGAAGATACATATTCTTCCTATGAGATTGCTGATGTGCAAGATTGTGATTCCTTGGATATTTTGGAGTCTAGATCAGATTATGGATTTCATGCATTCACACTCCTTGGTCCCATGCCTCCTATCACTTCCTACATGGTCACATGCACACTTCCTCAAGGTACTGTTGAAGATGGATACATCATGCCTTCACTTGGGTTTAAGCCTCAAGCACATCAAGCTTAATATGGTTCAAAGTTCAAGCATTTGGACCATCTACAAGCATTTGGAGTTGGTCACCAAACCTATTTGTTCTCTCATGAGTCTTCACATTTGAATTTTGAGGATCATCAGTCAGTTGTTGCAGCTCATTGACACTTAGATCCTCTCGTTGGTTCACAATATGGTGTGATATTAGATGCTATGGAGGCTGAATTTTAGTATGGATTTGTTGCATTCACTCTCACTGTCATGCTTCCTATCCACTGCATGATTATGATTGGCACTTGTTCTCAGAGTTGCACAAAATATGGAGGACACTATCATTTGCTTGGGATTGATTCTCAAGCTCATCAAGTCTCATTTGGAATTGTTCTGGCTACATTTGGTATGATGATCAAGTCTAAAGAGCACCTGCTTGCGCTTTCTTCCAGAGTTGCAAAGATCAAGCATATGATCCAAGCATGGGAGCAACATCCAATTCTTCCAAAGAAGAAGGTTCATCTAAACATATGATCAAGTTCACACCTACTTGAGTTTGGAGTAGTTCAGTTTATTTTGGTGTATTTCATGTCCATTTTAGAGGGAGGATTTTCCCCAAGTGGTTTTTCCTCTTTCCTCAGTTCATATGGATGAATAATGTAAAGGGTGACCATAAGCCTTTGTTGCTTGGGCCCTCATAATAATTTTCTTTGCTCACAACCATTTTCTCTTAAGGGGGGATGTTGGAACATAATTCCCATCTAGACCTTGGTTAACATTCCTTACATAAGGTTCCAAGTGTTTAATGTAAATTGTTCCATGTTTTGGCTTCATAGTGCCTAGTCTAGGGGGTTTGTCCACATATCAGACTAGTGGTTTTTCATTATAGAAAAGTTTGTCCACAAGTGTGCCCCATTTCCTTATTCTAGGGAGTCAAAGGAACCCTACTTAATGCATTTAATGAGGAAGGTGCCCCACTTCCCCATTTTATGGGATAAGGTTGGACTTATGGCGCTAATGCACTAGATTTGGTCAAATTGCTCATTAATGGTCACTACCAAAGCCCTAAACCACCTAATTCTCCCTCATAATGATTACATCCACATTTATTGACTTTCCTAATTTCCTCATGGTCCTCATAGGTTCATTAGACCTCATTATGGCCCAATACAGGAATTACACTCGTCACAATGTCATAGATTCGGGGAATTACTCCACTAAGCCTAGCATTAATGTGAGCTACTCAACTGCCTCCTAAGGCTCACAAATTTATCTCTTGAGAAGCTTTATATATTGTACAAATCTTATTGAATAACATGAACAATGGAGTTTACATCAGTTGTGTGTTATCTCATGTATTTATGTTTCAATATTTCTTCTGTTTTTTGCTAAACTCTGTATGAGGACTAGTTTGTTTCTAGATCTTGACTTGTAAAATTATTACATGGCATCAAGGCCATAAATATTTGACAATTATGCTGACAATAACAATAACAACATCAACGACGATGATGATTGTAACTCGGTACAATATATATGTACTGAGCTAACTACTCTTCAATTATTGTTTGAGATGGAATATGATCGTTCATCCACGATGCTCAAGATCAAGCTAGAATTGAGAGCTCTCATATATATTTTATAAATGATTTGATTGTTTCAAATGGTTCTCATACCATTTTTCTTTAATTATTCTTTCGGAATTACATGAAATATGTTATACATAATATTTTGGTATATATTTGATGAATGGGTTCCTCAAAATAAATATTATTTTGGTATATATATATATATATATATATATATATATATATATTTGAACAGAAACGGGTAAAAAGGTTGTATTAACAAAGGCTGTGCACAACCATTCAGTACATTGGCAAAATCCAGTTCTCTGCATCTAGAGAGGGAAAATTGCAGAGGTTTTTAGAGTCTGTCCCCTGGAGTTCTTTACTATCAGAATTCGTAAAAACTCTATAATTACTGGTGGGGTAAACCCTCACAAACTGATTGCATAATTTAAGGCAAAAATACATTCAAAATAAACAGCTGGGAGAACCTGCAAGCAAGGGAATGCCATTATCCATAGTTCTGTTGGTTGACTGAAGCCGCCTCTGCCATTTCTAGGTTCACTGTAGGAGCCTCCTGTACGCAGCTACATTGCGTTTTGTATACAAGAGCAGAGATGTCATTTTTAACACTGTCAAGCTTCCCCATTAGTTCAATGATGTTTCTATCAATATCCTCCATGCGCGATTCCAAGCAGGATAGCCTGGAATGAATGTATTTGTCTTCCACAACGAGTTCATCAATTTTGTTGTCTGTGTTGCACACTGCAGCATAAGTTCTTGACAGGTAAACCTTGATATCGGAGGTGAGGCGACTCAGAGTAACAATCGCCTGCCTGACGCCGTCCATTTCGCATTCAGCCGGGAGATAACTGCCTGCTAACAGCACTGCGGGTTCCTGAGAGAGACAGAGGTTTTGCAGAGCCGGGCCGAGAGCATCGAATGGAGGGTTATCCATGTTGAAAACAATATCAACTACCGTCACCTAGGTTGATAAATGCATAGGCGTGGGAACTGTACCCGCCACGAGGTGAGCACGTGGAGTGATGTGAGGTATTCGAACCATGCTATGGCGGTGGAGAGGGCAGAGACCATAACCAATATCACCGTGAGAGTTTGGGCTATTATGCCTTAATCTTTTCCAAAGTGGAGAATGCCTAGACCTCGAGTCCATTAGGGAATAAAGTGGTATGTTAAAGCATTGTTTAGGATTGCTTGCCCCATTTCTAACTTGACTCCATCGTTGGCCAATGTATCAGCAATACCATTGAGATCCCTTAGCACATGGTAATAGAGTATGTCCTTTGGAAGAGTAAGACGTTTTATTCTTTTCTGAATTCTCCGATTTTTGTCATTCTTTAGGGAATTGCCATTGTTCATAACTTGAATAACATGCCTGGAGTCCCCATAAACCTGAAGGCGATTCATGTTGAGGGTGACTACTAATTCTAGAGAATAGAACAAGGCAAGCCATTCTGCTTGATTGTTGGTGCTCATACCGAGTCCCCAAGAGAAATCTACTAATTTATTTCCTCCAGGGTCAAAAATTACCCCCCCCGCACCTACCGCCCCTGTTGGTATATATTTGATGAATGGCTGTATCAACAATTTTTATTATTATTATGGGATTTTAAATTTAATTTATTATAAAATCAAATTTAATATTTGAACAAATTATAATTTGTATTGATTAAATTTATTTTTTATTAAATAAATGGATATATTTTTGTACAATTTCAATATTTAATATTAATTATTTTAACAATTCCAATCAAATTAAAAAAACAAAAATCATTTACAATCAAATTTTATGAAAAAATATTAAAAATATAAAAAACTGAACTTTAACCCAAACAAATATTTTACAAAAAACATATGTTCATTTTGGATATAAACATATGTTGGATCCAAAATTCATATTAGAAACTATAATCAAAAGTTATTACATCACTCTTTTTAACCTAGATTCTATTTTACTTTTCATATACCTTCTGAAACATTTCGTTCTACTTCAACCTTGCAATTATAGATTTATCCTCTGGAGACCAGAATTTTCATCCGGTTGGAGAAGTTGTCAAAAACAAATTTAAAAAAAATACAAATCATTTAATTTTTCTATTTTAGTGAATTTTAATTATTATTTTGGCAAAGGTACATAGAGGAATCGTTTCCATCTATGTCTCAAAATAAGAAAAATAACGAAAACAAACTAAAAATAATATTTATTGTACCAAGTGAAACGAGGTGCTTAACAGCCCAGTATGGGAGAGATCCTCTAATGTGATATAACGTTAGTAACAAAATAATTAAAAAAATTCATGTCGACTCATAAAATAAAAAAAAAATTATGGAAAATATTTTAAAAAAAAATTATGTTGATTCATAAAATAAAATATTATGAAAAGTAATTAAAAAATAGATGTTTATTTATAAAATAAAAACTTAAAACTTAAACCCAGATCTATCAATCAAGAAAGATCAAATTTCTTGAGTTTAAATTTAAAAAAAGAAATACACCTCAAGAAATTGGATCCCTCTCGGTGCTTGCTAGGTACGACTTTAAGATGGATCTATGCTGGTTAATTATTTTCACAAAGGCACGTTGAGGATTTGTTTCCATCCATTTGTCAAAATAATAAAAATAACCAAAATAAACAAACATGTCAGTTGGATTAAGTGGCGTAAATAAAATATGACATGTCATTTTGCTTTAGTGTAAACACTCGGGGCCCAGGGGTAGGTTAAATTTGACGGATGGGCGCCTTTACCATCATCACATAATTTTTTGTTTGGTTCAAGTGCATGTGTAGTTATCCATGTAGACTGAATATCTGTTCAATTTTAGTATAGATTATTTACTGTATCTAGTTTTCTTTTTAGAGAAAGTTCTGAATATTTCTCTTTCTGGTATATATATTAGTAGTTGGCATATCTTTTGAGGACCCAGTATGAATGTAATGTCTTTAAAATATGAGATAATATGTAGTTTTTTTTTATTCACGAATGAATAGCAAGAAACTCTTTCTTTTGAAAAAAAAATTCACATAATCTTTTGTTTTATGTTTTTGTTTTTTAATAAATTTATTACATTTCATATTTATTTTGTCAATTTAGATTTGATATTTATTTTTTCAATTATTATATATGTTTTTGTCATTCCGTGATATTTGATATATTTAATGTTAGTGTATCATTTACTATTAAAGTTATCTATTTTGTCTCGTGGTATTTGATATTTATTAATGTCAATGCATCATTTATTATTATATTAAATTTTTATTTGGTATGAGATAAGGGATATTCATTTTGTTTCTTATAATTTTTTAATGATTTCTTAATAATTTTAAATTTGTTTGATTACTAGGATTTCAGGTAAATTTTAAGGTAAATGAAGATAAATATTTACATTTAATAATAAAAAATACATTTATTAAAAGGATTAGTTATATTTGGATGGCAGTAAGCATCCGGTGTGGGCCATACCAACCCTTATGATGGTTGAATTTTTGGGTGTCTCCTCCCAACTAGTTCACCCCTAAACGGAATTGAATTCGGGGTCGCCCTCCTGATGAGACTCACACCTTAACCGAATGAGCTACTAAGAATTGACTCGATATCAAATATTAAATTTAAATTCATTTAAATTATTTTAAAAACATTTATATTTAATAAAAAGATCAATCATACAATATATTTGGATGGGATTTAATTTTTATTTGAGGTGGATACTTAACATCCATTTAGATCAATTTTGGTCATATGTACCTTAAAAAGGAAAAGTAAGGAACTACTTAGTTTGCTTTAAAGTTTCATTTTTGTGTTCAAAAAGCTTTGAGAAGACACTAGATAAAAATTCGAAGATTTGGTGTGGATTTTTCCCACACTATTTTGAAAAAATACAGTAGTAATTTTTCAAAATCCAGGTTACAACTTTCAAGTTTTGGAATTTTGGGTGCCCTGCCGATTTGAGGGTGTTGAATCCATTTTTATCATTAAAATTGCCATTAGAACACAATTAAATTCCAATTTTGCAAAATAAAAAATGCAGCATTCTAGGAAAAAATGGCCATCCCACGAATCGTCTCCTTTCCAAGTTACTATAATTTTGACAAGATAGAAAGTTGAACAAGTCATCTAAATACTAAGAGAAAGTACTTTAAAACACAACCTACTTTTATAAATTTAACTATAAAAATTATTCCAACAATAACATTTTATAAATTTATCTATAAAAGTTATTATAACAATAACAATAATATTAATATAAACCTCCCAAAATAGTTCACAAGTTGCAAGAAATCAATTATTAAATTACTAACCACTTTATATTAAAAAAGATGCACTGCATTAGAAAATTTCGAGAGACCATTACATTCATTGTATTTATACCAGCATAGATCCATCTTAAACTAAGATCTATCAAGCACCCAAAGGGATCCAATTTCTTGAGGTGTAATTTTGTTTTATTTATATAAACTCAAGAAATTTGATCTCTCTTGGTTGATAGATTTGGGTTTAAGTTTTAAGTTTTTATTTTATAGACTAACATCGATTTTTTAAATTACTTTTCATAAAAAATTTATTTTATGAGTCAACATGAACTTTTTAAAAATATTTTCCATACATTTTTATTTTATGAACCGATATGAATTTTATTATTATTATTTTGTTAGATAGGAACGTTACAACATCTCCCCCATACTAAGTTGTAGTGTCTCACTCCTCTCGATGTAATCTATTCTGAAATCACTACCTCTATCATTATTAAATATAACTTTATATTAAAAAACATGCATTGCATTAAAAATCTCAAGAAAGCATTACATTCATTGAATTATATGTTATAAAAATTAAGGAGAAGGATATTGTTACTCACAAGAAATCAATTATCAAGTCACTGACCTCCATCATGATTAAATGCAACTTTTTATTAAAAGTATGCAATGTATTAGAAAATCTCAAGAGATCATTACATTCTTTGTATTATATCGTATAGAAACTATGCACAACGATATTAAAGTTGATGGGTTCTGGTTGATGAAAAGTTAAGTTATATCTTTTCGTATCTAAGATCTAATAATTGATTTGAAGAAACACTACATTTAATATAACATAATTGTTAATACATAATGATTATATCACATATCTATTATCTAATAATAGATATGTGATATAACATAGTTGTTAATGCATAATGGTTGTGAACTAAAATACTTAACAGATGCATATTAAAGATTTTAGGTTTCTGTGGTATGCAAAGTTTGGGAAGATGAAAGGTTAGAATGGGAAACAATTAGGCATCTCAAATTATTTATTTGCGTGATTAGTAACTCTTCTACACATTCTCTGTCCTGAAGATGAATCTAGTTGAGGATTTGAAACATCGACAAAAACTAAAATGCGGACTGTGGATTATCCGGCAACCCACTCAAACAAATGCATATTGTTTATGTATGAAAACACTTCATTTCATTAATGAAAATATAAAAATTAAATGTTAAACAATGATGACTCAAAGTTCATTAGACCATCGAGCTATACATGTTTTTTCAAGTTTGCATTTGATCTTATCCACTACTCCAAAGCCTCTTTCTAGATTCTTGTTAAGGTGTGTTATTTTCAGAAATGTTATCGAGTAGAGTTTATGCATCATAACCTTTCAACAATGCAATGCAATATTTTACATTAATAAACATTTTTAACTGACCTACACCTCAAATGTGATTGGCATCAATAATATATCAAAATCAATGAACCAATGTAGACAATAAAACCATGTGATTAGCATCCCTTTTGCTTCCTTTTCTTGCATCTAGACCCTCTTTTAATGTCTTTTTTTCATTTCCTTGGCTAAGTTGGCGCAATTTTAGGCGTTTTTTTGGCGTCCTTTGGCTAAATTTGGTGCTAAAACTGGCGTAAATTGTGCCGGATATAGTGCTTAGTTTTTTGCCAGGTTCTGCGCCTAGTTAGTAATTTTTGCATCTACTCTCGTTACACCCCCTTTTTCATCCATGTTTGCCTCCACTTTTGCACCCATGTTTGCATCCACTTTTGCATCCACTTATGTTTTTTTTTTTTGCATCCTCTGTTGTGTCGCGTTTTGCATCTAGGTTTACGCCTCGTTTTGCATATACTTTTATTGCATCCACTTTTGCACTCACATTTGCGTCCTTTTTTGCATCTCATGTTGCATCCATGTTTACGTCATTTTTTGCATCTACTATTGCATCCACTTTTGTTGCCCCCCAATTTTTACCCATTTGTGTGCCTACTTTTGTGCCCGTTTTTGCTTCCACTTTTGCATCATTTTTTGCATCTAGGTTTTCATTGACTATTGCATCCCTTTTTGCATCGAGTTTTGTGTTAGGTGTTGCATCTAGTTTTACATCTAGGACTATTGCATCATGTTTTACATCCACATTGCGTCATTTTTTGCATCCACTTTTCTGTCCACTTAGGTTGAGCCCCTTGCACCCACTTGTGTTCCTACTTTTACACCCACTTTTGCTTCCACGTTTGCATCCTCATTTGCATCCATGTTTTCATCCAATTTTACATCCACTTTGCGCTCAGATGTTGAAGATAACAATGAGGATAATGACGATGATATTCACAATGACTATGATGATGATGATGATGATGATGTTGTTGATGATGAATATGACAATGATTGAATTGATGATGGTGAAATTGACAATGACAATGACGACATTGACGTTGATGATGATGGCAATGAAATGAATGATGATGATGGTGATGATGACAATGACAATGAGGATGATGATGATGATGATGATGATTGTCTTCCAAACTAGAGTTGTTATTTCTCATGCATAGATCGTGTGTGTCCTCCATGACCCTTTTCCACTAATCACATCTTTTGGGTTGATGATATTTCTTATGCCAAAGGTAATTATGAATAGTTGATGATGATGAAAATGATGAATATGATGACATGAATGATGATTATGATGATAATGACATTGATGATGATGACAACAGTGACAATTATGATGACAATGAGAATGATGATGATGACAATGACTATGACGATGATGATTCCAATTACCTTAGCGAATTTTCCCAATTCTTAAAATGCCATCATTGGCATCATCATAATCATTATATTTGTCATTGTCATCTATTTCATCATCAATGATCATCATAATCATCATTATCTAGATCATCACCACCACCAATGACATAAATGATGACGAGGATGATAACGATGTCATTAATGATGATGATGTGATTATATGAAGATGATGACAACGATGACTATTTTGATGATGCTGATAATGATGAAATGATGATGACCATGTTGATCATGATCGATTTGATGATGATGATGATGGTGATCACCATCATTGTCATCATCAACATTGGTCATCATCATCGTTGTCATTAATGATTATTACAATGACAATAGCATGGATGAGGATGATGATAAAATGATGAAAACTATGATGACAATGACTACGATGACGATGAGGATGACGATTAAGATGACAATGATGACGATGACGACGAGGTGATGATTAATATGACAATGAATATTACAATGGAAATGACGATGATGACAATGAAGGTGATGATGATGATGATGTCAATGATGGAGAATAGAATAGTGATGATGTGATTATATGGAAATGGAGATGACAATAATGACAACGATGATGATAATGATGATGACAATGATAATGACAATGAATGGTAGTGTTGATGATGATGATGATGACAATGTCAATGATGATGATGATGACAATGGTGATGACAATGATGAAAAGGATGATGACGATGATAATGATGTTGATAATGACAATGATTTTGATGACATTGATGATGATGTGATTATATGACGATGATGATGATGATGAAAATCACTACAAGGAAAAGGGCCTGTAGTGGAGGTCATGGCGGATGTTTTTAGTGTTACAAGATTGGAAACAATTGTCAAAAAAACCTCTGCTACGACGTCCGCTAGTGTTAACAAATGTTTTTATAAAGGTCATAATGGATATAGTTTATAACTAAAAAATAATCGGCAGCTGGAGGTTTTAGCGGAGGTTATTTTATCACTGCACACACCATAAATTAAGTGCACTGGTGTGCTTATTACTATGATGCACCGGTCTTGTATGATTAGAACCGACACACCGGTAGAATCAACCAGAACAAGCACCGGTGTGTCTGTACAACATAAACACACCGGTGTGATATTTTATATCATACATACTGTACATTTTTCCAATATTTTAAAATTTAACGGTATAGTACATTTATCTGGTCACACCAGTGCATTTCATACATGAATGCACTGATGCATTTAATACTAGAATGCATCGGGGCTTACAAAATATCAACATGTCCCGGTGTAGTTTAACTCATGAAACACACTGGCAGGCCAAAAACTAAAAACCAGTGGGCATAAGCTTTGATCGTTCTCAGTGCGCATAAGCAATCTACATGCACCAGTGTGATGCATAAAATAAAACATTCAGTGCTCAATGTTATAAATGCACTAGTGCGCAATGGTAGTTTAGGAGCCTCGATGTGACATACTTTTTTTTTAAGCAAAAAGACCTTCATTCTATTAAAGTAGGATCAAAAGTACATTCATCATCTTTACAAATAGCTGGGTGCTGAAGCAACCACCACAGAGAGAAAAACTACCCATATCAGCATAACCCCACAACCAAAAGCAGAGATCAACAACATTACAATTCTGAACAGAGCCATTAAGGAAGAACCACATACTAATTATCAATATGGAATCTTCTCTCAATTGGAACACTAAAAATATTACCCCAAACCCCCATACATTCCATAGGCCGAACCCCCATTACAAAAATGATGCCGAGAAGGCATACATCACCCGAAGAAAAACCCAACACCGGATAATCCATAAAAAGGAATAACACAGGATACCAAAACTTGCTAAAATGGAGAAAAGCCGAAGTCAACACCAACCGAAATTCACCATGTCGAAACAGTAAAATCCAGACAAAGACCAGGCACCGAGGGAAAATAAATTACCCAGATGGACCAGCCTCGTCCTCGATAATCACAACCAGTGGCGCATCCATAGCTTCCCCCTTACCACAGAGAATGATCTCACGCGGGTTCTCCACTTTTTTCGGACGGGTAAGGAACGAGATCCCCAAGTCAACCGTCAACGCATCCAGTTTCATATGAATCCACTTCAACTCGTCAACATGGTCCTTGGAGAGGTCCTCCAGTTTTTTCATCCATTGAGAACCAGACAATATGTCAACACGTGTTTCCATAAACTAGGCAATGAGAGTCTTCGTCACCCATAACATCACAACGGCTCAGTTATACAGAGCCATTGGACCCCTCGTATTTCCAGGGTCGTGAATCCATTTAGACATAGCAACCGCCTCCTCAGGCAGCTCCTGCTCTCCCACCAAACGCCACGAATCCGCTTCCACTTCCTCCACCTCCCGCTGCACCTCCTATGGGAAGAAACATCAAAAGAAGATAGCTGTCGTGGCAGTGCTCCACTGATCCCGATTGGGACCAGCCTGGGCCAAATTTCCCCTAACAACATTACTCGGCTCACCATGAGCCCGTCTACCTCTCCTAACAAGTCTCCCTCTTGGTGGCATGATCACATCACCCTTACAGTCACGCTTCACACCCCAACTAGACACAAACGTACTCCCCTAGGCACCAGTGTAACACGGACTAAGACCATGGTTATTGTTACCACCCCTGAACTTCAAATTAAAGGAAATCCACCCCCTACAACCATTAACTCCATCATAATGATCCAGACTTTGTAATAATTCAACATGTCCTGTGCCTTCGTCACCTCCACAGAACCCTTATCAGTATGACCCATCAGAATCGTGAGAGGCCGATCTGCCATAACCTTCTCACGTGCCATATATCCTAACCTAATAGTCCCAGACGATGGGAAATATACGGATGACCAGTAGTGACCCAGTTATCAAGGTTACTGGAAAACCACTTGTCCAAAGCACCTGGAGTAGCGTACCAGTTGTTACATAACATTAGGTTTTAGTATTCTTCTTCCTCCAGCTGTGGACACCTTACCACCTCGGTTGCATTCGGCAATCATCATGCAATTGTTACGGCACGTTCCCAATGATATTTCCAAAGCCACCCCTTCCCATCCTTCATTAAGGTTGCTGGTGCCATGGTTAGCCAGTATGTCAGCCAGACAGTTGGCACTCCTCCTTACATGCGGGAAGGTGACGAAGTTGAAAGATGCAATGAGATTACCCAGATACGTCAGTCTCCACGCTAATCTCCACGACAGTGCTAGCTTAGCTGCCCAGGTTCCTTTGTTAAGCTTAATGGCAATCTGGATCAACATGTTCGAATCCCCCTCCATGATCAAACAGTTTAAGCCACGTCAGGCCGCCATGCATAATCCCTGTAGCATGGTTCACATTCAGCTACGTTGTTGGTTTCACGTCCTAGATGCCCATAGTAACTGAACATAACCTTTCCTTGATTGTCACGCATAGCACCACTATACCCATTATTCCCAGGGTTACCTTTCGATGCCCCGTTGAAGTTCATCTTAAGACACCACTATAATGGTGGAGACCAAACCGATGGACTTTCCGGTGAACTACGACCAGGATGGAGGCGACCGACAAAACGAGGGAGCACCTTAATACCCCAGGTATGAAGAATGATTAACTCATTATCCGAAATATTCAAATCATGTTCAGTCCACATAGTTAATTGCAGAGTCTCACCAATCCCACACTGTATATGCCCCCAGACCGTCTTCCACGTATTAATTTTTCCAGTGAATATGCGCTTGTTTCGCTCTTTCCATACCTCCCATAGGATGAAACCTGGAAAGAGTTTCCAGACCCGATTTAGAAGTCTCCCTTGAAAGGGGTCGTCCTTCCATTGTTTAACAATTTCCCCTGGTGCAGTCCTAACTCTATCAGTCATGTGAAATATCCTGGCTCCTTCATCCCATAGAGCAGATGAGAAACTGCATTCATCCAACAGGTGAGCTATCTTTTCACCATGATGAACATAAAGGACATAGAGGGAAGGTCCCTCGAACCCTCTCTTCACAATATTGTCCCATGTTAAAATTCTGCCCTTCAAAACCAGCCAAAGGAAAAGGGTGATTTTAGGCCAAAGTTTGGCTCCCCACAGATGTTTCCAAGTAAGGTCCACCATTTGAGTCATCGGGTTTATGTGCAGATTATAAGCTTCTTTAATAGTGAACATACCTTTAGGGCTGTAACCCCAACGAAGAATATCCATACCCCTCTGATTTTTAATTTGCTGGTTCATCAATATTTCATAGATTTTCCTTCCAATGTCATCCCCATAGTTGGGTGACATACATTAGTAAACACACTGAATATGATTCTTTGAAGAATGGGTACTAATATTTCATTCAAATATATATATTATATTTTATATTTTTTTAATTCCATTATTCATCTTAAATTGAAATATTTGGTTATAATAAAATTCATTTCAGTTTTAATTATTGAAATTGTTTGTTTGGATTAATTTCTTATATCATAGATGCAAGAATCTATTGTAATATTTAATCATCCATAAATTTAATTACCAATGTACCATTTACGACTGTTGTATGAAACTGAATAATTTATTTTTACTCCATCTTGAATGAAAATATGCATTTTTTTCTTGGAAAAAAATTAAGAATGTACCATTTCACATGTAATATTTGACAATAATATTGAATAATGCAATAGAATAATTTTTTTTATTTTATTATAAATCAATAAGAGTGCCCTTGTCATACAAAGTATGACAACATAGAGACAACAATAATCAAAATGTCAACATGCATGTAATTATTGTTACACTTATCGGTAACTCATCTTTGAATCAGACACTATGTCCAATACATTATTATACAAAAATTCTTATTTTCACAGACAATTATTTCAAAATATACAACAAGCTACAACAGCTTGCATTAACATCAAAATTAAATATGGAGCATCATTCTTCGCTGGAACTATTATTGGTGCTCGAGCCACTTGCATCAATTGGGTTATTTGGCCGAATGTTTTGTTGATTGGATCAATTGTTTTCCTCTTCTTCAGTTTCCATTTGCAAACATAAAAATAAAGTATACTGAGTGTGTCTACATTACCAGCGGGAATAATGAAAAATAAATAGATAGTATACATTAATGCAGAAAAACGACATACCATAGAAATTATCAACTCATGAATGATACACATTCTCTCAAAACCAAATCTCATACCTTCTATCAACAAGTCTTATGTTGGCTCCACTCCATTCTTTGTTTCCTACAAGTGCTATGCCCCATCACAAATCATAGATTTAATATAAAAAATATGTGTTGTTTTATTAATTATAAAATAAGAGAAGTAAAACAACATAGAGACTTACAAAATCCATAATTAATTTTCGATACGCTAACATATACTCACAACCCTTGCTTAACCCAATGTCAATCAATTCTTCTGATGGCTCCTCTTTGTATGTTAACACCTGTTTGAAGGCATGCAAGGATTGCCAGTGAAAACAAATTAAAAAAATTAAATACAATCACAACCACTACAAAATCTTTATTTCTTACAACGAAATAAAAAATACTCACAAATTTTGCTATCAACCCCTTTTTTCATTGTTGTCCTGCCTTGTGTGCTGAGTGGGTTCCATTTTCTTTTATTTTCTGCAACAAAACCATTGAAATTAATATTTAATGTCGAATTAATTCATGAAATGTATAACATAAACCTAAAAACCAATGATTTCATACATTTGAAGCACGTTGTTGTTGAGATGGATCTTCCCGTGATGCAATTATGTCCATTTCCTTGACCATATCCTTGTACACTTTCTTGGACATCCCTATTGGCACATTTCGCATATCACCTCATTCATCCTTTGGGGTTCTCATAATCTTCCTGGAAATGTAAATTGACATTAAACTATCTCTCTATTGATATGAAAAATAAATATGATAGAATTAAAATTATTGAATGAATGACACTTTGTAATAGTTTTAGATACATATTCTACATATACATGTTTAGGAATATTACCTTTTGAATGATTTTTTTTTGTTGTTGTATGTTTTTTCTATTGCAAGCTTGAGAGGCCTCTTTGACCATTGCTCTGGGAATGCCTCTTATAGTTTACATATGACCTGATTCTTTGAATCATTTGATTGGTTTCTATATTGTAAGTGAAAAGTACATTTGTACGTTCTTTCCACTAAATCCCTCATATTATTATAAAATTATTTTCCCCTTCTATTAACTTCTAGCACCACTCCATATGAGCTAAGGACCAATTAATCATCATTTGCATCTTCCATAAAAAAATTCGTATTATGATGACATTGACCTATGTTGTTGTCCGTCCCTGCATAACATTCATCCATGGATAATTTTAGGGGTGAATCTTAGCCCTGGGCGAATTTAAAGGGATTTCCAAAATTTAGTGGATGAATTTTTATATGAAAAACAATTTAAAAATTCCGCTCTGGTTTTATTTAAAAAACAAAATGTATCATGGCAATCGCCCTCCATTTTCCAGGAGGGAGAGCGCCCGAAAACTGATTCCTCCCTCAAAAAATTATGCAAAATATTTCATTCTCCCGTGTAAATCAGTTAAATTTGTCTTGGACGCCTCAATCACCCCCGATTTATGGGCATGGAGGTTAATAATAATTGTTTATCCATGTGTTTTGCTTGTAAATCCAGGATATCACTGTCATCGCCCATGGATTATCCATTTGGAGTTTTTTTAACATAAATGTATCCAGATATCATGGAATCTTAACATATATTAATGATTTCCCCCCTATATATAATTACATAATCCACTTTCAAAGGATAATAGGTTTCAAATATCTTGTGTTCAAGAATTCTATAAAATCCCGTTTCAATTTTCAATTTTAAAGGTTTATGTAGAATTTCTTTGGAGTTTCGGCTTGCTCGGCTTGAGATTTTAGGTTTTCTTCCAATGAAATATTCCAAAGCACAAGAACATGGGTATGTATCTTTGATTACAGTTGCACATGCCTTTGTTTAATCACACACTTAGTCATCATATCTTTATTTCCAGATTCAAAGACTAGCCATTCATAGACTATCAACATGACCCTAAAGCCATGGAAAGCAGCTTCAGATGGGTTCCTTCCTTGCTCATCTATTCTAATATTCGTCCATGTCTACAATGGGAAGCTTGTTGTGATTGTTGATGTTGTCGACCAGAACCATGTATGTAGCCTTTGTCCCTTCTCTTTTGTTGGTATTTTGCTCATATTGCAATTCTATTTGGTTAGTGTTATTTTTCAGTTAAATTTACACACACACCCTACTTTAATTCAACATAATCACTAGCTACTAAGCCAAATCAATACACTATTTGTTGATGCGAGGCGCATCTCCCCAGCTGGGTATTTTACAATGTGCGTGCAAATAACATGAGCTAAGATTTACATTAGTGGAACCATGGGTTGAGATTTATTATTAAAATGCGCTTTAAGCTTCAAATCAATGAATCTTGGAGATACCCTAAACTTAACCCTAAAATTTCCCAATAGCCCAAATACATTAAAAAAGAGGAGCTGCTAGGGAAGCAAGTCCCTACGAGCTTAGCAAATAGCTTATAAATTGTTTTTAATTTCGCAAATTCAAGCCTCAATTTCAATCAAAATTATAATAATGAAAAAATAAATGCTTTCACTTGATTTTGATTTTCCACAAGGCATTTGGTTTCTTGCAACTGAGACAAGGTTAGACTAGGTGTGACATTGTTGTCCAGATGAGCCTTGAAGATGGTTAGAAAGCACATAATCATCGTCAAGAACATACAAATTCAGTGTAAACCATTTTAGAGTTATGACATCCAAAATATTCAATGTTGTAAAAGTTGAGGCCATGCTCTTCAATTTCTTTCTACATATGTGATTCATCATTAACAAAAATTTCATCTAGTATTTTTAAAAGCCACTTCTGTACTTCTGCCTTCCAGTTACTTGAAAAAAATTATGTATAATAAAGATCCTTGAGATACAAGGTTATTAATAGAGATGTATGGTTTTTAATTCACAGTAATATGAAACTAACAGTAATTTCTATCTTGTGCTAGGTAGATCAAATTCAAAAATGTTACTATGGATTTCAAGCTTCTGATGAATTAAAGAAACAACTAAACACAAAATTTATAACTGGTTGATTGCAAATGAAAATCAACAGTAAAGATCATTGCTGACATTTTTCTAGCATTTTGGTCCAGACATAAGGGAATCCAACAGTTGAAGGAATTATTTTCAAAGATCGATAAATGTTCATCCTCTATTTTTTCATATTTCTAATTGGGGATAATTGTGATAATTTTGTGAATGGATTCAATAACCATAGAGAATATATCAATGTTGACAATTTCTTGGTAAGCATACATTAACTATGTCTTCTAGCACAAAGGAAATTATACAAAGAACACTCAGCTTGAAGTCCATGCTGATGAAGGAAAATAAGAAAATCCACAAAAAGTGCACCAAGGGAGAATAGATGCAGTTCTACAGTTTAGTCTCACCAACAATGACATGCTTGATATTACAAACCACTCAACTCACTGGTAGAGATAGAGACTGGTGGCATGAGTAAATGTGTATTTGACAGGCCATCACGGGAAAGGAATGATCCATACGCTACACGGAAGCATGCAGAAGAAACGAAGCACGTAGCAGCACAACGAGTTGTTTCATGTAGGTGATAGTACACAGGGGTCGACCCATAGAAGCATTCATACACACATCAAATGACCATTGAAGGTTAACCCGTAGGGATCCACTGATAAAGTGTTTCCTAAGAATGAATAAAAAACCTTTAGTACAAACAACGATATACCTTGAATGCAGTTCTTCACCAAACCTTGGATCTCATTTCCACATTTATCGGCTTCCACATGGTTTATAGAGGCCAAGATGAACCAAATGCATACAAATACAAATCCTCTAAAAATTGGTCATTCTAACTCTATATAAAATTCTAATTATAGAGAGGTTCTCTATTTATGATTACCTTTTAGTGGAGGAATGGATTGTAATATCGAATTTTGGAGAGGAGAAAATTGTGATAATTGATGGACAATATAGCACCCCAAGTTAGAAAAAAATATTTTGGATGGCATTTAATTTTATTTTATGAATTCTATTCCTTCTTCCATGTGCTTTCGAGATTTAAAATCAGACTGATGTCAGGTTCTGACTGACTTTACTTGTACACAACCTCAAACATACGAAATAGATGAGAGACATACGACATAGACGAGAGAGATAGTTCATGGCTGATTTGACTTGGATACAATCTCAAACATACAACATAGGTGAGAGATATTGCGCTTGGGGATTGCCCAACAACTCTTGAAAAATCATGTAGAGATACAACCTATGTAATTAGATATGATTATACCCCTATTCAACTAATCATAGTCAAAAGTCTTGGGTGGTGGGATTCAAAAGGAGCATCAACATGAGCATAAAAACCTTGAATACACAAAAGGAGATACTTTCAACAAATGAACATAAATATCATCAAAATCCCTGTATAATTGAGATTGAAAAATACCAAGAAAAAATGATCAAAACAAGTGGAAGAACCCACTTACTGTAATGAAATTACCACTATTTTGGCCTTCATCTCAATGGTAACTTGATGATTATGTCTATGGATTGATACCAGGTGAGTTGTTGGTGTGAAGAGATCGTGTATTATTAGGGTTTCCCTATGTTGGTTGTGTGTTTGTAGGCTTACCTGAACTAAAAAGATAACCCGAAGATCTATGCCCACCATCACTGCCAACACCACGACCCATAATAGAATTATATTGTGGAACTCTACAACAACGAAGAAATCAATATTATTAGTACATAAATTTTGTTGCAACCAAAACCAGAGGGTGTCGTGGTAATCTCATAGCCACCAAAACTTAAATAGAATGACCAGATGCTAAATTGTTTAGATCAAATATGGGATTTAATATTTATTAACAGGACATACTGAGGGATAAAGATGGTCAAACTAATTCAATGTTGACATGCATATTGGATTGCTTGCATTACACCCTGATTTGTGGGTTTTGCATGACCTTCACTGTAAATTACACAGCAGCGGATCGAATGAACATGAATCCCAGCATACATTACTCTCAAATACCTCTAACTCTCGGTCAATGCTTCTTGGTCCAGTAGGTTTTTTTGCATGGTTGTGTACTTTTGTTTGCTTCAATTGTTTTTACATGCATTCATTTAAGTTAATTTTTATTTATTTTTTCATTATAGTTTACATGGTTCTTTAAATCCTCTGAGTTTGGAAATGATGTTTTCAGCGACCAGTAGGTGAAGAATGAATTCCAAGTTTAGAACAAGGGCATACAAACAAGGTTTCTTACATTAATTTTGGCATTTTTTATTTTAAAAACTAATAAATAATAACTCTATAAAATAATCACTCAACTCTCATAGCTCTGAAAATATTGAACTCATGCACCCACTCAAATATTCTGCAAGTCATTGGGCATGGACGATGGTATACATCTCCCTTGCTCATTTTGTATCTTCATCACATCGACATTGTGACTTTTGATGATCCATTGAATAATTTAAACCGCTCTCTTTCAAATGTAAGCACTGGTTGGGTCGTCATGCCATTTATGCACCTCATTGGCCTGCACAGTATGTAATACACCAATGAACCCGACTGATTATTGTTTATAAGACCTTATGTTATTTTTTGATTTTCATTATTGACCAAGTGAGGTCAATACATTTGTAAATGAATTATTATTTTTAATTATTAAATAGATGAGGGAATCAAAACTGAAATAGTTGTTTAAGAGTGTTTGTTGACCCACAAGGAGAAATGACAAGTGTCAAGAGGAAACCCATTATGGAAAGACAACCTAGTAAAGGGGTAAATGATGCAGGATGCATCCTCCCTAAAATTCAGGCCGTGACTCCTGTTGGAGCAGTTACGAGCAGGTGGATCATAAATGACCTAAGTCTTAGGAAAATTCTATAAAGCATTGATTTCATCCATTGAGCATGAGGCTTATGATGAAGGGGAGAATACGTTGAGTATTGAGTTCATCCAATGAGCAAGAGGCTTATGATTAAGTGATATTGTGACCTATCTTATGCAATAGGAAATCTGTGACCAATCTTTGTCCTTTTGGTTCAGCAAACAGGCTCGAGGGTTTCAAAACAAATAGCTTGGTTGTTCTAGAAGATTGGTTGGGAGGAACGAAGACCTTCAGTTTTGATTTGCCTATGTTGGTTCAGGTTCTATTTATTTATTTTTGAAATGTCTATTTACTGTAAATACTATCTAATTTGATAAGCAGAATGATTGCATTGCTTAGTTCATGTTCTATTTATTTATTTCTGAAATGTCTATTTACTGTAAATAATATCTAATTTGATAAGAAGAATATTGAATTGTTTAATTCAAGTTCTATTTATTTCTTTCTCAATGTCTGTTACTGTAAATGATATATAGATTGTTAAGTAGAATGATTACATTGCTTAGTTAAGATTCCATTTATTTATTTCTGAGAGGTCTGTTACGGTAAATGAGATATAGATTTATATGCACAATGATCACATTGCTTATGTATGTTATCAAGTATCTTCTTATCATTCTCCAGTTATCAATCACTGTAAATGATTCCTAAACTGTTATTCAGAATGATTTTGTTGCTTATGTATGTATCAACTGTCTTTTTATCATTCTACAAATATTAATTTCTGTAAATGATATATCGATTTCTAGGTAGAATGATCACATGGCTTAGGTATATTACCAATCTATTGTATCACTATTATGAACTTACTTTGTACTATAAATAATTCCTAAATTATTAGTCAGTTCAGGTTTTATTCCATTATTCCTTCTATTCTAAAATGATTGTACATTACCGTTTTTACTGTAACATTCATCATTCAGTTTATATTCCGAAGTTTATAGTTATGCATCAAATCGTGTATCAATGTCTATTATTTTTCCTTATTGTTATAAGCAAAGTAATGTACAGGGTTTAATTATGTTATAGAGTAGGCGTTTGATATTTTTCCTTTATATAAATATAGTTAGAATAAATTGTAACAGATCGACAAGATAATATTACACTTTCAATCGTAGATCTTGAATAAAAATCTGTAATAATCTTCAAGTTCAAATTTTTTTTCTAGATATGGATTCACTTGTTAAATGTTTATGTATGTCCGTTGAATCTGCCGCAACCTGCATTCTACATCCACAATCGGAATGCCGAATTGGTATTTTTTTAAACCATGAACATTTGAGGTTCTGCAACCTGCAATCTACAATGCAGAAGTCAGGAATGCAGAAACATGTTTAAATTCATATTTATAAATGAAGCTCCCGCAACCTGCAATCCGCAATGCGGAAGTCAGGAATGAGAAAGCATTCAAAATTCATTTTTATAAATGAATCTCCCGCAATAAGCAATGTGTAAGTCGGGAATGCGGAAGCATTCAAAACTCATCTTTTTAGATAAATCTCTCTCAACCCGCAATCCTCAAGGCGGAAGTCGGGAATGCGGAAGCGTTCAAAACTCATCTTTTTAAATGAAGCTCCTGCAACCCGCAATCCGCAATGCGAGAGTCGGGAATCCAGAAGCATTCAAAACTCATCTTTATAAATGAAGCCCCCGCAACCTGCAATCTGCAATGCGGAAGTCAGGAATGCAGAAGCGTGCAAAACTCACCTTTATAAATGAAAACCCGCAATCCACAATGCGGAAGTTGGGAATGCGGAAGAGGTTAAAACTTGTCTGTATAACTAAGGGTCCTGCAACTCGCAATCCACAATGTGGAAACCTCAACATTTAAGCATGGAGATCTGCAATACTCAATGCGGAAACCTCAACAATTAACCATGGAGATCCGCAATCCACATTTCTTAATACTAATAAAGAATTTATGATTTGGACTATGCGGAAGTTATATGTTAGTAATCTAAATTTAAGTTTATGAAAGGTTCTGTAGGGTTTAAACCCTCCTCATGCTAAGTGTGCTAAGTTAAATACTTGTAATGATTCTTATAACCCTAATATATTATTCCCATGAAAGAAGAAAGGCTTAGAGCCTATACCCTAGCATACAAATGTAACAAATGTATATAGGAATAAGTCCTAGACCTTGGATTCTATTCAAGAAAGAGGACCTTGACATGCTGCTAAAGAATCCTTAATAGGGGCTCACATTGGTTGATTTATGATCCCAAGAAGTGAATTTGAACCCTGTTAGCATAAAATAACTTTTGTTTAGAGTCCAGTATGTAAATCAAGTAAAGTAAGTTTTTTCATCAATACTAGAAGTACAAAAGTGTACATGCATTTATCCTTTTAATTTTTTTTTAATATGGGTATTTTGGGGTGTGTGACATAATGATATCAGAGCATGGTTACAACACCTAGCCTAAAGGGCTCAATATTGAAACAAATACAAAGAGAAAACTGACATATGTGTTATGGTTGATTCTCTTATGTTCATAAGAGAAGTATAACCTTGATTTTGCAGGAACTATGGCAGATGTTGAAATGTCAGTTGAAGAAGAATCCCATCCTAAAGAACAAGTAAACAATGAGCAAAAAAACATTAATGATGATAATCCGTGGGTGCATCTAAATGAGAGTAGAAATGATAATCCATCTGAATTGTTACAAGCAGTAAAATGTTTAAAAGAAGAACTACAAAGTGTTAAGAAAGATAATGAAAGCACAAGAGGAATTAAACAATGTCTTGTTAACAAAAATACATAATTAGGAAGCTGAAAGGAAGAAAGGACCTGAGATAGAAACATTAAAGAATGCATCTTATAAACACAAGGCAAGGAATTTAACATTTTAAGATATTGAAACTGACTCTCCAAGTGGAAAATCACCTAAACAGTGTAAACATAATTTCAAAGAATCTAGTGAAGTAGTGATGGTGATAAATATAGTAGAAAAAGTAAACCTTGTGAAGAAATTTCTGGTGAATTTAAAAAGATAAAACCTCCTATATTCAATGGTGAGATTGAAACTAGAGAAGAAACATAAGCCTAGCTTTCAGGAATGAAAAAAGTACTTTTAGATTTACAACTACTCTAATGAATTAAAAGCAAAAATGACAATTTATAATATTACGGGAAAGATCGACATTTGGTGGAAAGACATTAAGAAAGTAAAATGCATTAAGGAATGCCACTTAACTTGGAAAAGTTTCAAGAAATACTTGTCGGAACAGTATTAAGAAGAAAAAGCTAAAGAGTTTTATAATTTAAAACTAGGAACTTTTACAATGAAGGAACTGTGCAGTAAATTTCTGAGTTTATTACGTTATGTACCTTATATTGTTGATGAAAAACCTAAAATACAATGTTTTCTCAGCTGTCTACCAGAAATTTACAAAGAGAGAATTGAATACGACAATCCAAAAACATTGGATGAAACTATGAGAAAAGCAAATTTCTGTTATGACCAAAATAAGAACAAAAGAGATAATGTACCAAATTGGAAGAACATAAAACATGAAATATTTGAACACAAAAGAAAAGTTATGAGATTTAATAATACTTTGGAAAATAATCATCGAAACTATCAAGGAAATCATTTCAGAAGTTTTAGGCCACAAAATCCTATATTAATAAAAGGAAAAGAAGCATCTGCTGGCTATAATAAAAATAATATTCAAAGGGAACCTTTAAAATGCTGGGAATGTGGTGAACTTCATTATTTTAAAGACTGTCCAGTTAGAAGAATTTTTTTTAACAACGTTCACACTGTTCAAGAAGATACTACGGTTGGAGATGTAGCAAGGAGCATGCCTAGAATTTGCGCAACATTGGAGAATAGGCAAGCAGACCATCAAACATTTATGGTAGAAATTGAAGGTATGTTAAAGGATAAACCATGTTAGGAACCCATGTCAACCCTTCTTTTTACTTTATTAGTATATTGTTGTTGGACGCATATGCCTTGTAAGTCATCCCGTAGTATTATATGTTGATCCATAGTTTATATTAGCCCATAGTATTGATCCATAGTATTGGACGCATATGATTTGTAATTCATCCCGTAGTATTATATGTCCCATGGTATTGATCCATAGTATTGGCATCTAGAATTAGTATATAAGTTTATGTTGAGGCCAATGAAGGCAGCGTGAATTTATTTGTATTGAGCTTGCTCATAGGAGGTTTCCCCCTCGAAGTGGCCCACGATCAATAAAAATATTCTGTGATATGATATATCGTGTATTTCATCCATTAATTGTTAGAGGTTCTTCACATCCAGTATCATAGCACTTTCTTTAGCTCGTTGGTGAAATTTCTGCCAATTTTTTTTTTCACATCTGTTGCAGGTTCGGATCTGGGAATAATCCCTATCTGCTTAACTGTGGGAAGTACTTGGGCATAAGCCCTAAAAATCATTGTGAGGAGTACCACAGGAACCCTGAAGTAGCTGTCCCATTGAGAGGACCTTCCAGCGAAAAGGGAAACGGCCCCTACCTGATTGACTAGTTCCCACCCATGAAGTAAACCAAGAGCTTTCGTTTGTGGCAAAGCTATATATATATGTGTGTGTGTGTGTGTGTGTGTTTTTGCCATATATCCTGTGTTTTAACTCTGTTTTCCTTGAAACTTCACTGACACCCCTACAATCCCATTCTGCATATTTCATTCCTGAGGACCCTATCCCAAATTCCACTTCCCAAATCTAGAAATCTCACATTTTTCTATTTTTAGGGTTTGTATAACTTCTTCGATTTTCACCCAATCGCCTTCAAATTTTGCCATAGTGTTAATTTCCTATTTCTGTTTCTTTGTCCCTATCTACCAAATTTTCTCATTCTTTCACCCCACTTCTGAAATCCTCATTTTCTGCTTCCCTATCCATTCAAAAGTGTCCAAAACCTAGTCAAACCCAAATTACACATCATATTTTTTTCCAATTCCAAATTTTTCTTTACTAAAACAGTTTCTGTTTTTGTTTTTCTACCCACTCAAAAAAAAAAAATTTGGTTATGGTTGTCACCCGCACAAGAGAAAAAACCATGGAGGAAGAACTTGCATCCCTCAAAACCAAACTCCAGGATCCATATGAAAAATTTCTTGGCCTCCATCTTGAGCATTTAGCCATGAACAATAAATGACAGTCAGAGTCTTTTGCAGACAATGGGTTCTCTTCTTCCAGCAATTTCCATGGTCTGAAGCTTGATATTCCTCGCTTCAATGGTATTGATCTGACTGGATGGATCTATCAAGCAGAAAAATATTTCAGTCTGCATAATACTTTTGATGTCAGCAAAGTTCCACTTGCATCCTTTCATTTGGAACAAGAATCTCTTCAATGGTACTGTTGGTACATCAAGGCTCATGAAGATCCAAAATGGCCAGATTTTTTCCAGCTCCTTTTGCAAAGATTTGGTCCTAGTGGTTTTGATGACTTCACAGGAGCCCTCACTAAACTTCACCAAATTGGCACTATGAGAGAGTATCAAACAGAATTTGAGAAACTATCCAATCGCATAGAAGGATTGCCTGATGACTTCTACCAGAATTGTTTTATCAGTGGTCTAAATGATGAAATCCGATCTGAGGTCAAAATGTTCTGTACCAACATAATGATGGAATCCCCAAGGTTGGCTAAGTTGGAAGAAGACAAGATTGCAGCTCAACAATGCTCCAAACCAAATTTTTTTTCCCTTCATAAATATGGGTTCTCAATGACCTCCCATCTCGGCAGCTCCTCGACCAACTCCTATCAAGCATTGGTCTGAAACAGATATGCGGGCATGCAGAGAAAAAGGGCTTTGTTATAGTTGTGATGAGAAATTCACTTGGGGACATAGATGTGTTGAGCAAAAGCTCTATCTCTTGGATGTGTATTCTCCACCTGCCTCTGGAATTTGTGAAGAAGCTTCAGATACAATAAATGATCAGGTCGACATTCAGGAGCGGCCTATTGACCCTCTTTATTCGAACGACCACCCAGAGATATCTCTCCATGATTTAGCCGGAGTCACCACTCCCCAAACAATGAGGGTCAGGGGTTACTTCAAGAAGATTCCTCTTACAATACTCATTGATTCTGGTAGCACTCATAACTTCATTGACCCTCAGATCGCCAAACAAGCTGATTGTTTTGTCCATCCTTGCTCCAACTCTGAAGTCATGGTTGCTAATGGGGGCACCTTACCTTGCAAAGGGAAGTGTCGCAATGTGCGTATCTCTATGGGAGATTATAACCTACGCTCTAACATGTTTTACTTGGCCTTAGGTGGATGTGATGTGGTTTTGGGAGCTCAATGGCTACACACACTTGGCCCCATCTTGTGAGATTTTGCTGAACTTTGGATGCAGTTTTCAACCAATGGACAAAAACACACATTGACAAACTTAAAACCATAGTCTCTTGGAATCATCAGTTCACATCGCATGGAGAAACTCCTTAAGAAGAATTCACATGGTGTCATCGCTCATATCCATTCCATTCAGATGCAACCATCAGCGGTCTCCACTACTCCTTTGGATCTACAACAAATTTTGGATAGATATACAGGTGTCTTTGCTGAACCAGTGGGATTGCCACCTTCAAGGCCAGAGGACCATTGTATTCATCTCCTTCCTAGGAGCATTCTTCCCAACATCAAGCCCTATCACTACCCATTTCACCAAAAAACAGAGATCGAAATGCTCGTTTGGGACTTACTAAAGCAAGGTATTATTCGCCCTAGTACTAGTTCCTTTTCTTCACTAGTTCTTCTTGTCCGAAAAAAATATATGTCATGGCACCTTTGCATTGACTTCCGAGCACTTAATCACCTCACAATCAAGGATAAGTTTCCAATTCCCGTTGTTGATGAGCTTCACGGTGCTCAATTTTTCTCCAATTTGGATCTTCGTTTTGGGTATCATCAAATTCGGGTTCATGAGGATGATATCCCCAAAACATCTTTCCGCATACATGATGGCCACTATGAGTTTTTGGTCATGCCCTTTTGCCTCACTAATGCTCCTTCCACATTCCAGGTATTGATGAATAAAATATTATGGTCCTATTTGCAGAAATTCATTTTGGTCTTCTTTGATGATATCCTCATCTATAGTAAAACATGGGATGAACATCTCCAACACCTGTATCTTGTAATGCAACTTTTATCTGACCATCATCTCCACGCCAAACAGTCTAAATGTGTTTTTGGACAGAAGAAAGTAGAGTATCTCGAGCACATTATTTCAGCACAAGGGGTTCGTGTGGATCCTGCCAAAATAATTGGCATGAACAATTGGTCGCCTCCTCAGACACTCAAGAGCCTTCGTGGTTTTTGGAGATTGACTAGTTACTGCAGCAAGTTTGTCAAGGATTATGGGAAGATTGCAGCTCCATTAACTGGTCTATTGAAAAATGATGCTTTTACATGGACACATGCTACCGAGTGTGCATTTGACAAACTGAAACAATCTATGTGTACTACACTTGTTCTAGATATGCCCAATTTTTTCAATCCCTTCACTATTGAGAATGATGCTTGCGGCAATGGACTTGGTGTTGTTCTCATTCAATATGAACATCCCATTGCGTTCACTAGAAAAGCTTTTTCAGGTAAGAATTTAGTTGCCTCTACATATGAGAAGGAGATGATGGCTATTTTGCATGCAGTACAAAAGTGGCAACCACACCTATTAGGAAATCATTTTTGCATCAAGATTGATCACCAGAGTATGAAATATTTCGTAGAACAACGTGTATCCTCCCCAACACAACATAAATGGGTTAGCAAACTCATGGGTTATGACTATGAGATCACTTACAAGAAGGGTAAGGACAAAATTATGGTGGATGCTCTTTCTTGCACATTTGATGACCAAGTGTCTCTTTCAGCCATTTCTATGCCTGTTCCAAATTGGTTGCAATCTGTTCAACATGGCTATGTCAAGGACTCTTTATTATCTCAAATCATCCAATGCTTGAACAAAAACCATTCTATTGTACCACATTACTTTTTGGATGGTGCTTCCATGAGATACAAGGGTCGTCTGGTGCTTCCCCGGAGCACATATCTTCAATATGTTGTCTTCTATGAACACCATGCTTCTCCATCGGCAGGGCACTCTGGGTTCCTCAAAACGTATGAGCGGGCATGTTGTAAATTCTTTTGGCAGGGAATGAAAAGGAAAATTCAACAGATGGTGGCTAAATGTGATACCTTCCAGCACAATAAGGGTGAAACGACACTCCTTTCGGTATTGCTCGAACCCTTTCCCATCCCTACATGGATTTGGATATATATTTATATGGATTTCATTGAAGGGATCCCTAAATATGGAGGGAAGACATTGATTTTGGTTGTGGTTGATTGCCTCTCCAAATATAGTCATTTTTGTGCCCTCAACCATTCCTATACAGCCTCCTCAGTCGCACAAATTCTCCTAGACCAGATCTTTCATCTTCATGGAATCCCTTTTTCCATTGTCTCGGATCGCGATGCAACTTTCACTAGTCATTTTTGGACAAAACTATTTCTCCACACTGGCACCAAACTGAAGATGAGTTCAGGGTATCACCCATAAACAGATGGTCAGACTGAAATTATTAATAAATGCTTGGAAACTTATCTTCGTTGCTTCACCTCCAAATAACAACATCAATGGGAAACATGGCTCCCTATCGCTGAATGGTGGTACAATACCTCTTACCACACTGCCTCTAAAATGACTCCATATGAAGTAGTCTATGGAGAGGCATTCCCAGTTCTTCTTCCATACACCCCCAACAGTTCACTAGTTCAAGAAGTTGACACGGTCCTTCGAAACCGTGATCATATTCTTTGTATTTTGCAGGACAATCTTCACATGGCAAGAAATCGAATGAAGCAACAAGCCAATCAACACCATTCTGAGCGCACTTTTCAAGCAGGTGATATGGTTTTCTTCGTCTACAACCTTACAAGCAGTCCTCCCTGAAACTAAAAGGGCGTCATAAGCTCGCTCCAAAGTTCTATTGGCCATATAGGATTCTTTAGAAGATTGGATCTGTTTCTTATAAATTGGAACTTCCTCCTTCTTCCCGCATTGATTCAGTATTTCATGTCTCTTGTCTGAAGAAATTTCTTGGCACCAACATCAGAGGACAAACTATTTTACCAGAACTGGATAATGAAGGATCCATCTTTTTTGTAGCCAGAGGCTGTCCTCAATCGACACACTTGTCAGATTCTCTCTCACTCTATCACAGAGGTCTTAATTCAATGGCAGGGAATGCAACTAGAGGATGCTACGTGGGAACCACTCCTTTAGATTCAGCAACAATTTCCACATCTAAAGCTTTGAGGACAAAAATTTTTCTAAGGGGGATGGGATGTTAGGAACCCATGTCAACCCTTCTCTTTAATTTATTAGTATATTGTTGTTGTACGCATATGCCTTGTAAGTCGTTCCGTAATATTATATGTTGATCCATAGTTTGTATTAGCCCATAGTATTGATCCATAGTGTTGGACGCATATGCTTTGTAAGTCGTCCCATAGTATTATGTGTCCCATGGTATTGACCCATAGTATTAGCATCTAGAATTAGTATATAAGTTTGCATTGAGGCCAATGAAAGCACTGTGAAGTTATTTGTATTGAGCTTGCTCAAAGGAGGTTGCCCCATTGAAGTGGCCCGCGATCAATAAAAATAATCTGTGATCTGATATATCGTGTATTTCATCAATTAATTGTTCCAGGTTCTTCACAAATCAATCTCTATATTAATTGATCCAGGTGCAAATTTAAGTTATGTTTCACCAAGAATTGTAGAATTGTGTAAATTACAACAGAATAAATTTGAAAAGTCTTGGTTAGTTCAACTTGTTACAGGCATGAAACGAAAAGTCACTAGTTTTGTGAAAGAATGTTAATTTAATATGAATGGTCTTATGATGCATGTTGATTTAAATATTCTTCCTTTAGGATCTTATGATTTTTTGATAGGGATGGATTGGTTAGAAAATCATAGAGTAATTATGAACTACTATGATAAAAATTTCTCATGCATAGACAAAAAAAGCAGACCTATAATAGTTAAAGGAATTCCAAGGAAAACTACTATTAGAGAATTTTTTGCTTTACAAATGAAAAGGTCTATTCGCAAAGGTTGTAAAGTATATGTTGTTCGTATAATTGATGACAGAGATGAAAACAATGAAATTAAAATAGATGATATTCTAGTTTTAAAATATTTCAAGGATGTATTTGCGGAAGTCCGGATTAACTCCAAAAAGAGAAATAGATTTTACTATTGACTTGGTACCGAGAGCAGTAACAACTTCAAAAGCTCCTTACCGAATGAATATTTTGGAACTTAATGAATTAAATTCCCAAATACGAGGATTTAATAGATAATAAATACATTCGACCAAGCGTTTCTCCTTGGGGAGCACCGGTATTATTTGTAAGGAAAAAGGATGGTACTTTAAGGTTGTGTATATACTACAGACAACTTAATAAAATTAAAATTAAAAACATATATACTTTACCTTGGATAGATGACTTATTCAACCAATTTCGAGGAGAACGATATTTTCAAAAATAAACTTAAGATCTGGATATCATCAAGTCATATTTAAAGATGAAGATATATATAAGACATATTTTAGGACCAGATACGGTCACTATGAATTTTTCGTAATGCCTTTTGGGTTGAAAAATGCTCTAGCATATTTTATGTGTTTAATGAATAGTATATTAAGTAAATATTTAGATAAATTTGTATTCGTCTTCATTGATGACATATTAATCTATTCTAAAAATCAGCAAAAGCATGAAGAGAATTTAAAAATAGTCCTACAAGTATTAAGAGAACAAGAACTATCTACTAAATTCAGTAAATGTGATTACTTTAAAGATAAAATTCAATACTGAGGACATGTAGTGTCTAAAACTGGAATATCGGTGTATCCCGATAAAGTTAAAGATATCATGGAATGGCCTATGCCTAAAGATGTATCTGATGTTAGATATTTTATGGGAATTACTGGATATTATCGTAAATTTATTGAAGGATTTTCAAAAATTGCATATCCTATAACTTCATTGCAAAAGAAAGGTAGGAAATTTGAATGGAATGAGAAATGTGAAATCAACTTTAATAAACTGAAATATTTATTAACAACAGCTTCTATACTAAAGATAGCAGACCCCTATAAATATTTTTTTATATGCACAGATGCATGCAAAGAGGGTCTAGGTGGAGTATTAATGCAAGACAACTATGCGGTAGCCGATGAATCAAGAAAGCTTAAAGAGCATGAAAATAACTATGCTACTCATGATTGGGAGTTAGCTTCCATTATTCATGCACTTAAAATGTGGCGAAATTATCTTATTGGAAGAAGATTCTTACTAATGACTGATAATGTCAGTTTAAAATATTTATTCGACCAACAAAATTTAAATGCTAGACAAGCTAGATGGTTATCTTTCCTAAGTGAATATGACTTTGAAATTAAACATATCAAAGGAAAGGAAAACAAAGTGGCTGATGCATTAAGTTGTCATGCAAACATGTTGTATGTAACTGGAAGTAGTAATTAGGAGACAGATTTGGAAGATAAAATCATTACAACAACAAAATTTGATAAAGAATATAAAAAATTAAAGGAAATGACAGCAGAAAATAAAACAAATAAAGTAAAAATAGAATTCAGTCTTAACATAAAAGAATTGTTGGTATGTAAAAACAGATTGTATGTACCTAATTCAGAGGAGGTCAAGTCATTAATCATGAATGAAATGCATAATATACCATATTCAAGACATCTTGGATATCAGAAAATGATTACTATGTTAAGAAAATAATTCTTTTGGCCTAATATGAAAAATGAAGTAGCAGAATACATTGCTAGATGCATTGAATGTCAGCAAGTTAAGGATAAACATCAACACCTAGTCGGATTGCTACATCCTTTACCCGTTCTAGAATGGAATTGGGAAGTTATTAGCATTGATTTTATAACAGTTTTCCCTAAGAATGTTAAACATAATGATTCAATTATGGTTGTGGTAGATAAGCTTAATAAAGCAACACATTTTATTCTAGTTAAATCTACTTACAAAGCAATTAATATTGCTGATATTTTTATGAAAGAAATCTTTAGATTGCATGGTGTACCTAAAGTTGTGATTTTTGATTGGGATGCGAAGTTTATGGGAAATTTCTGGAAATATTTATTTAAAGGTTTGGATACTCAATTAAATTTCAGTACCGCATATCACCCCCAAACTGATGGTCAAACTGAAAGGGTGAATCAAATTTTAGAAGACATGCTTAGAATGTATGTAATGGACAAACCTGGGAAATGGGAACAGTATTTACATCTTGTTGAGTTTGCATATAATAATCATTTTCATGCCTCTGCTAAAATGAGTCCATTTGAGATACTTTATGGACGGAAATGTAACACTCCAATTTCTTGGAGTAGTCTAGTTGATAGACTAATGTTAGGTCATGAATTATTGAAGAACATGGAACTAACAGTGAAACAGGTACAACACAACTTGAAGATAGCTAAAGATAGACAAAAGAGTTATGCTGATTTGAAAAGAACTCAAAGAGATCTCCAGGTACGGGATCATGTTTATGTGAAAGTGAAACCCAAAAAAAGTTCATTAAAATTGGGAAAGTGCACAAAATTGGCACCCAGGTGATGTGGACCATTTGATATATTGGAAAAGGTTAAGCCAATGGCTTATCAATTAGCACTCACCTACAATTAAATTATATAATTTTTTTCATATTTCAATTCTAAAAAGATATGTTCATGATGCTACTCATGTGGTTGAATGGAATGTTATCCAGGTGGAACCAGAAGGAGAATTGTTGGTGGGACCGAAATGTATTCTCGACAGGAGAGAACTTTTAATCTGGAACCACATCATCGAACAAGTCAAGGTGCAATGGAATCACCTTAGCTCAGAAGAGGCTACTTTGGAATAGGAAAGAAATATGCGGGAGTCATATCCAATTATGTTTTAGAATGATTTAGAGGAAGTATAAAAGTAACACCGATGATAATGTTAAACTTTAAGGGGGGGTGTACGTAATACACCAAGGAAACCAAATGATTATTGTTTATAAGAACTTATGTTATTATTTGATTTGACATTATTAACCAACTAAGGTCAAGACATTTGTAAATGAATTATTATTTTTAATTATTAAATAGTTAAAAGAATCAAAACTGAAATAGTTGTTGAAGAGTGTTTGCTGACCCACAAGGATAAATGACAGGTGTCAAGAGGAAACCCATTATGACAAGACAACCTAGTAAAGGCACAAATGATGCAGGAGACATCCTCCGTAAAATTCAGGTCGTGACTCCTATTGAAGTGGTTACGAGCAGGTGGCTCATAAATGACCTAAGTCCTAAAAAAATGCTATAAAGCATTGATTTCATCCACTGAGAAGGAATATTATGATGAAGGGGAGAATACATTGAGTATTGAGTTCATCCACTGATCAGGAGGCTTATGATGAAGTGAGGTTGTGACCTAGCTTATGCAAGAGGAACTTTGTGACTAGTCTTTGTCCTTATGGTTCAGCAAACAGGATCGATGGTTTCAAAACAAGTAGCTTGGCTGTTCTAGAAGATTTGTTGGGAGGAACGACGACCTTCAGTTTTGATTTTCCTCTGTCGGTTCAGGTTCTATTTATTTATTTTTGAAATTTCTATTTATTGTAAATAATATCTAATTTGATAAGCAAAATGATTGCATTGCTTAGTTCAGGTTCTATATTTATTTCTGAAATTTATATTTACTGTAAATAATATCTAATTTGATAAGTTGAATGATTGCATTGCTTAGTTCAGGTTCTATTTATTTATTTTTGAATGTTTGTTACTGTAAATGATATATAGATTGTTAAGAAGAATGATTACATTGCTTAGTTCAGATTCCATTTATTTATTTATGAGAGATCTGTTACGGTAAATGTATAGATTTATAGGCAGAATGATCACATTGCTTATGTATGTTATGGGCTATCTTTTTATCATTATGCAATTATCAATCACTGTAAATTATTCCTAAATTGTTAATCATAATGATTTTGTTTCTTATGTATGTATCAACTGTATTTTTATCATTCTAGAAATATTAATTTCTGTAAATGATATATAGATTGCTAGGAAGAATGATCACATGGATTAGGTATATTACCAATCTATTGTATCACTATTTTGAACTTACTTTGTACTGCAAATAATTCCTAAATTATTAGTCAGTTCGGGTTTTATTCCATTATTCCTTCTATTCTAAAATGACTGTACATTACCGTTTTTACTGTAACATTCATCATTCAATTTATATTCTGAAGTTTATAGTTATGCATCAAATCGTGTATCAATGTCTGTTATTTTTTCCTTACTACTATAAGCAAAGTAATGTACAAGGAGTAGGCGTTTGATATTTTTCCGTTATATAAATATAGTTAGAATAACTTATAATAGATCAGTAAGATAATCTTACACTTTCAACCCTAGATCTTGAATAAAAATATATAATAATCTTCGAGGTCAAACAGGTTTTCTAGATCTGGATTCACATGTTAAATGTTTCCGTATGTCCGTCGAATCCGTTGCAACGTGCATTCTGCATCCGCAATCGGAATGTGAAATCGCTATTTTTTTAAACCATGAACAATTGAGGTTCCGCAATGCGGAAGTCGGGAATGCGGAAACAAGTTTAAACTCATATTTATAAATGAAGCTCCCGCAACCTGCAATCCGCGATGCGGAATCCGGGACTGCGGAAGCATTCAAAAGTCATCTTTATAAATGGAGCTCCTGCATCCCGCAATCTACAATGGAGAAGTCGAGAATGTGTAAGCATTCAAAACTCATATTTTTAAATGAAGATATCACAACCCGTAATCCACAATGCGGAAGTCAGGAATGCGAAATTGCTCAAAACTCATCTTTTTAAATGAATCTCCTGCAACCCGCAATCCGCAATGTGGAATTCGGGAATGCGGAAGCGTTCAAAAATCATCTTTATAAATGAATCACCGAGAACCCGCAATCCACAATGCGGAAGTTGGGAATGCGGAAGCGTGAAAAACTCACCTTTATAAATGAAGATCCCGCAATGCGGAATTCAGGAATGCGGAAACAGTTAAAACTCGTCTATATAACTAAGGCTCCCGCAACCCGCAATGCGGAAGTCGGGAATGCAAAAACCTTAACATTTAAACATGGATATCCGCAATCTGCATCTTTTAATATTAAAAAATAATTTATGATTTGGACTATGTGGAATTTATATGTTAGTAATCTAAAGTTAAGTTTATGCAAGGCTTTGTAGGGTTTAAACCCTCCTCATGTTAAGTGTGCTAACTTAAATACTTGTAATGATGCTTAAAACCCTAAGCTATTATGCCCATGAAAGAATAAATGCTTAGAGCCTATACCCTAGCATACAAATGTAACAAATGTATATAGAACCAAGTCCTAGACCTTGGATGTTATTCAAGAAACAGAACCTTGACATGCTGCTAAAGAATCCTTAATAGGAGCTCACCTTGGTTGATCTATGATCCCAAGAAGTGAAGATGAACCCTGTTAGCATAAAATAACTTTTGTTTAGAGTCCAGTATGTAAATCAAGTAAAGTAAATTGTTTCATCAATACTAGAAGTACAAAAGTGTACATGCATTTATCCTTTAAAATAAATTAATTAATATGGGTATTTTGGGGTGTCCGACACAGTAAAAAGGGATATTTTTACTTCCTCTTTTATTTGTTGTCTTCGGGATTATGTCGAGGCTCCTGTTGGTTAGAAGACTTATTGGATTTACCTTTGTTATTCTTTTTTCCACTTGATTTTTGAGGTGAAGCAGATTGAACTGAATTCACTTCCTTAGTGGAAGAAGGGATGGGTGAGTGTTTGGTGTGATGTCTAACCTGTGTGGTGGGTGGAGTCGATCTATGTTAGCTTTTTGATCCACTGTATTGTGTGGCAGGATAGGTGTGAATGGAACCAATGATGCCATCAGAATGAGGTCCCGTAGCTGGTTTTATTGGATCGTACATAGGGTGGGGGGCATCATGAACGATATCATATAAGGTGCCAGATTGATCATAGACAAGTTCTAAGTATTGAGCATGAGCTATATCTTGTTCTTCTATAATGCCCCCACCCATAGCTACATATTTAACTATGATAGGAAGTAGTGACCTCGTGAACCAATCTACAAGGAGTTGGTCCAGAATGGGAGCTTTGATCAGATGTAGTCTCCTCCTCCACACATGAATATGATCAGAAATGTGAGTGGTAGTAGTTTGACATAGAGAAGTCAAAAGTTTCGTGTTTGTTTCATAGTGGATTGGTATCTGAAAGTGAGTCAAAAATGAAATAGCCAAAGATCGAAAGTCGGGAAAGGAATGTGGTGGAAACTCAATGTGCTACTTTGCGGTAGTAACAGTAAGGGATCTTTGGAATAACATCAAACGGATGGAATCATCCATTAAGGAATTGGACGAACACCACAAATGATAATTCATAACGTGGTTCTTAGGATCGTCACCGGGTTTTACATCAAAATTAGGGATATCTGATCGTAACTTCACGTGAATCGCAGGCCAATTTGTGCCATGATAAATGGGATCGTTAGTCAAACGTGACAAGTCGGGAAGATCAAGTGTATCCAGAAATAGTAACTATTGGTTCAGATGTGGATACTAGTAATACTGATAAGGCATCGGTGTACCAATAGGAACATTGATCGATTGATTGTAAGTTCCTCCCATTGGAAATTGGCCATAAGGGGGTGGGATTCCTGGATTGGGAGGTGGACCTAAGGACCATGGATCAATTGATTGTAAGGTCCTCCCATAGGAAATTGGCCATAAGGGGGTGGGACATCTGGATTGTAAGTTCCTCCTCTACTAGAATAAGGTGGTCCTCTACCGGAAGGTGGGGTACTGCGTCCTCTATAATAAGGTGGTCCTCCGCCAGAAGGTGGGGGTCCTCCTCCTACAGAATAAGGTGGTCCTCCACCTCCATAATAATGTGCTCCTCCGCCAGAAGGTGGGGGTGCTCCTCCTCTAGAATGAGGTGGGCCTCCGCAAGAATGCGAGGGTCCTCCTCCTCTAGAATAAAGTGGTGGTGATGGTGGTGGATCGTATGGTGGGGGAGGTGGCAAGACAACTGGTGGAGGTGGTGGGGGCTCCACCAGTTGGATGTCCAGTCGGTGGAACATTATGGTGCCCCCATGGGGTTTTCATGTTTCTGGGATAGGGTAATCCATGAAAGAGGTTTTCTTGGATAATTTTTTCCTATAATAGTATTATGATGGCCCGGATAGATATTCCCCCATGGGGATTGAGTCCAAAAATATGCCCCCCTGTGTGATGTGTCCACTTAGGTTGTCCCGTGATTGGGAGAGAACTACCAACCATACTATATTTCAATTGCGAAGTATGTCTGCTAACTGAGTGATGTCCCCCAGTTAGGTTAGCTAGGGGTTTCCCCCTAGTTGAAAATTGTCCACTTACTGGAGTGTTCCCAGTAACCAAATGTTGACCACTAATGGTAGGTTGACCGAAACTGACTGTTGACTACTAACAAAGGAATTAACTCCACTTGATTGTAGACTAACAGGTATATGATCCACATCATAGTTGGAATTATTGTGGGATGCTAACTTCGACACATCTTCGACAAGTCATCAATGTCGACACAACTTTGACAAGTTTCAACTTCAACATGGCTTCGAAAACTCCGTAACTTCGATAAGTTTTGCGACCTCGCAATTTCGCGACATCGACATGCAGCATCGATCTACGACTTACGACTGTCGAACTTCGACAAACCGTCTCTCTGTCTTCCAGTCGACTATAACGGTTGAAATGTCGAACCGTTTGAACTTCTTTTGTAACTGAATGTAATGGGAAGGAACCCAAGCGTCTCAGCATTTTATATAAGCATGTATAATATTGTGACATATTTCAATCGATGATCTCCTATATAGTAATAGAGAAATCAGTTCGCATTCCTGCATATTGTCTATATACATTTATGTTCTGTCTATGTAGTGTATTCTTGCTTTGAGCATTTTGTTTCTTAAGCTTTCTCCATAATAGAGATGACTCATTCAGTCGAAATCTTGTCTCCCTCATGCTTCTTGGACATGTGCGGGTCATTGGCATAAGAGCATACTCAATCAGAGCACTCAGTTTTGTTCGTACTTAAGTTTGCGTAGACACTTCCAGCGAAGTTACTGACTTATTCCTGTTCAAACATGCTCACAATATCAACAATCCAAGTAGACACTACCTCCAAAAATGGCAGAAGAAACAAAAGATAGACATGCAACCGACGAGACAACACAACTTATTGAGAAAGCGGTGACTCGACAATGGACTGAAATGTTCACCCAGTTCAATGAAATTCTCATGCGATTTGCTTCGACATCCGGATGATTTTTGATGAGAACTCACTCCGAAAAAATCACCCCCTTCAAAGTGCAAATGAATTTGACATATTGAATCTTGAAGGAAATATTGACATGGAATCCATCGACAATTGGATGCAGCAATTGGAATCCTATTACTCTATGAATCAACTCTCAGAAGCTGACAAGATCACCATTGCATCCTTAAAGATGTCAACATCTGTGCACTACTAGTGGGAGAACCTCTCGAAAAAGATGGAGAAAAGAGGAGACCCCATCGCCACATGGATAAATTCGTCGAACACATCCGAAATGAATTTTACCCACCCAAGTACCTTGAGCAGCAGTATAAGAAGTGGCAGCAGATAAGGCAATGGAAATACCAATCAGTACAGAGTTACATTGATGAGTTCTATCGATGTACTTAGCGTCCAATAAGAAGAGAAATTGCTTGTTCTGAAGCACATCAATGGATTGTCCCATTACATTTAGGAAGAGATGGAATTTCGAACTGTCAATACGCTTGCGGATGGATTCCACTATACCAGCAAACATGAAACCAAGAAGAAAGGGAAAGCACGCTTCGCGACAAAGCTGACATCAGGACGACCACTCGACAAGAAGACATCATCCGAATTTGACAAGTTGAAAACTTCTCAGCTGACACCGCCAATTCCAGATCACGACAAAAATCCTTTTCAGAAAAGGGAAGATAGAAAAAAACCGCCCAACAGAAAATGGTGCGATTACCACTACTCATCTTGGCATGATACGTCTAAATGCAAAGCTCGGAAGACATTTTTGGCAAAAGTGTCGACATCCGACGTGTTCGACAAGACGGTGGAAGAATGTGATCCAGATGAAACGAACCTTTTGACATCGACCTTGACAACTCCAGCAGCCTCGACTGTTGTTGACGAGGAGGAACAAGAGCTCCTATTCCATACACAAATATGGGTTTAGAAAAATCCATTACATTCGATTGTGGACAACAGTAGCCAGAAGAACTTCATTTATGAAGATCTTGTGAGGAAAATAGGTCTTGTCACCACTCTGCATCCTCAGCCTTACAAAATCGGTTGGATGAAGGATGGACAGGAACTATGGATCTCTCGACAATGCAAACTCGCCTACTTCATAAATCCTTTTGAAGATGAAGTACTCTGCGATGTAGCACCACTCTCCATAGCCGATCGCCATGGAATTTATCAGTCACAACCGTAGAAGGTGATTGTAAGAATTAAAAATCGATGGTACAACATTCCAGAGCAATGACCTACACCAATGGTTTCAATGATATCTAGTAAACAGACAAAGAAGCTCATCAATCAAGCTCATAATTTCGTGTTAACCATGATCAAACTACAACATTCTAGGAAGACTGCAGCGATGAGTCGACTCACTAACCAAAGTAGCTCCCGACAAAAGCAGTTGATTGAAAACGTTCTCGATGAGTATCGGTGTTTATTCCAAGAGTCGGACGGAGTACCTCGACATTGCCAGGTAAAACACTACATTGAACATGCTCCTAGTTCTTCTTTTCCTAATGCATATGTTTACAGAAGATCCATTCTCGAAAATGAAAAGATTCACAGATAAATCCAAGAATTGATCGACAAAGTTCATATCTGACCTAGCTCCTCTCCTTATGGAAGTCTAGTTGTCCTCATTCCAAAGAAATTTGGGACTTGGCGCATGTGCATTGACTACAGGACACTCAACAAAATTTTAGTAAAGAATCACTACCCTCTATTGTGGATAGACGAGCTCGTCTATTGGCTAAAAGGTGTCAAATTCTTTACTAAGCTCGACCTCAAGTTGGGATATCATCAGATTCCAATCGAGCCCTCAGATGTGTGGAAAACTGCTTTCAAGACCAAGGAAGGATTATTTGAATGGTTAGTCATGCCTTACGGCTTAACCAATATACCTATGACCTTCATATGATACATGGATAACATTCTTCGACCTTTCTTTGACAAATGGGCCATTGTCTACCTTGACGACATATTGATTTTCAGTCGACCATGGGAAGAACATGTCGGACAGCTTCAACAAGTCCTCGACACTCTCCAACAACATCAATTCTACTTGAACATGGACAAGTGTACCTTTGCGATGAACACCATCAAATATTTGGGGTATGTAATTGAATCTATAGGAATTTACATCGATCCAGACAAAGTACAAATCCTCAAATATTGGTCCATTTCTCAAATCATTCAAGAAATAAGAAGTTTTCTTGGTTTGGCGAATTTCTATCGACGATTGATACTTGACTTCAGTCACATAACCTGTCCCTTGAATCAGTTGACGAAGGGAAATGGAAAAACTATCTTTAAATGGACACCGACACAACAAGAATCTTTTGAACAGCTCAAGCACAAGCTCTGCAATCCACCAGTACTTGTGTTACCTGATTTTCATCATCCCTTTGAGATTGAGACGGATGCAGACTATGCCTTGGGTGTAGTGATCACTCAGTTTGGTCACCTGGTCGCTTTTTATTCCGAAAATTTTAACAACACATTTAGAAGATATTCGACGTACGAAAAATAATTGTACGCCATTTTTCAAGCTCTCAAGAAATGGAGGCATTACATCCTTGGCAAATAAACGATCATCCTCACTGACGTTAAGCCTCTATAGTTCGCTCCAACCTAGTCAAAACTACAAACAACCAGACAACTCAAGTGGATTAATTACCTACAACAATTCCAGTTGGTGATTAAGTATCAGAAAGGTAAATCTAACGCCATCGCCAATTGTCTGAGTCGGCCACCCATTACTCTCCTTTTCACAGTGATGAGTATGCAGGGATACGGCACGACCACTTGGCCCCAATTGTATCAGGACGACATCGAATTTTCACCAGTCTATCAACAGCTTCAGACGGACAAGTTGTTGACCTCCCACTATTGCTTGAAAGACACCTTGCTATACAAGCTTGGACAAATTTGTGTACCAACCAGTGAGCATCGACAACAACTAATTTGGGACGTGAACTACAACAAGACTACGGGACATTTTGGAGTAGAAAAAACACTTTCTATTCTCCATAAGTATTTCTTTTGTCCCACACTTAAAAATGACGTTAACAAGTACATTCGATCATGCGTGGCTTGTGCCATTGCTAAACCGCTTAATTAGTGACAGGGATTGTACACACCTTTGCAAGTTCCTAGTCGACCATGGGAATCTATTTCTATGGAGTACTTGCAGGGATATTCTACTACCAAACATCATCATGACATGATCTTCGTAGTAGTCGACATATTTTCCAAGATGGCCATTCTCACAACATGCAAGAAGACCACGATAGCGCAGCAGACTGCTCATCTCTTCTTCACACATGTTTGTAAACAATTTGGTTTGCCCACAACCATTACTTCCAACCGATATTCTAGATTCGTCAGCATCTTTTGGAAGACTCTCTGGAAATAGCTAGACACATGACTCTCATTGTCGACAGCTTTCCATCCTCAGACCGACGAACATACGGAAGTTGTGAATCGCTTGCTAGTACAACTGCTTCGCATGTACAACCAAAAGCATCGACACACATGGGATGAAAGTATTCAATACATATAGCACATCTATATGGGAAAGAGTCCATTTGAGATCTATTACGGATTTCAACCCTCGGCGCCTATTGACCTAATCAGCTGTAATGCCCCGATTTTGACCCCATTGCATTAAAAATGTAAATGATGTAATATTGTTATAAAATCATGGTGAGGAGATAAAGGCCAAGGCCCCGCCATCGATTTATTGTTGCATATGGTTTACGTACTAGCCAGGCACAATGGAATTGTAAATATGCATTTTAATAAAATACCCACAACTAACTATGCAATGCAACAAGATATGGGGGCATGATTTTACAAGGAATTGGGAGGGAAAACATTCAAACCCTTGAGCCAATCAAGTCAAGCCAAGTGTCAATGAGATAACCCATCAAACCCTCAACTACCCATGTTGACTTTTGTACCCAATCATTCATTTCTCCCAAAAGTTGGTTGAGGTAGTTAATGCCTTGGAGAATGAGAGGTATGGTTGTCCAAAATTTGAGTATGAGGAACCAACCTGCATGGAAAAACGTGTTTGGCTTCCTTGACAAGAAAAGAGCCATGAATTTGCTCCCTAAGCCATAACCCATCAAGGCGTTTTGCCTCTCTCACGTTTTTGGGCTGCCTGGGTGTTTTCTCTCCACGTTTTTGTGTTTTTTCCTGATTTTTCTAGCTAGGAAACAGGGCGTTTTTGTGTTGCAGAGTGGCTAGGAGTATGGGAGCTTGAATTGGGGTTTCAATGGGGCCGTTTTGGCCATTTAGATGCCCAAGATACCCATGGAAAATCAGATTGGTCCCCTATGGATGATTTTCCTTTTCACATCCCATTTTTGGTGTGCCCACGATTTGGGAAAGTCCATGGCCATCTTTTTTGTAAATCCCATTGCTGAGAATGGGCATCCATGCCCAGTTTGAGTTGCTGTGTGTAAAAGAAGGTTGGGGTTGAGATGGGTTTCTATTGCTTTGGTTGTGCATGAGCTGGAATGTTCCCTTTTCCTTGTAATAATCATGACCAGCTCGGGGTGGAAGTTCTGTTGAGAGAATTGATGAACACAACTGGCCTATGGTTGGGTGGAACGTTGCAGTGACATAGCTATTTTTTTGGGGCCATTTCACCATAAAGATAAGTGTTTATCTGTCTATGCATTTACTTCTGCAAATGTATTAATTTGTTGACTATGTTAAATTTAATGGCATCATGTAATGTGTGTGGATGATGTTATTCTGTTGTGCATGTCTGCTTTAAATTGCATCTACACACATTTGATCTTTAATTGCTGTGAATTTAATGAATGGGATGAGTTTATGTAAAAGCCCCGGATTGTCATCATGTTCCCTTTCAAGAAATCGTCTAGATAAAAGGGTATGTGACAGAATGGTATCAGAGCTGTTGGTTGCAGCATTGGGCCTTCATGGGATACCTATTACAGTTGCAGAGGTAAGTATGCCTCATGTCCAGCACTAAACATCAAAAAAGAAAGAAATATTCAGAAATTTTTTCTAACTATTTTTGAAAAATTGAAAATTTTTCTAAGTGTTGGAAATTTTGCTTAAGTCTCTATCGACGATTTTAACTATAACTATTGCGCCAAGGTCGGCGAAAATTTGGTTAAATTTTGCACCGAAGCAGTCGTGGAGAAAAGACTCTGTTGTCGATTTTAGTGTTAAATTATGCGCGTGCGCAACGATTTTAGTGTTAATTTCTGCGACACGCGCAGCGAAAATAATGTTAATTTCTGCGACGCGCGTGGCGAAATTAAGGTTTATTTCTGCGACGCGGATGGCGAAATCAAGGTTAAAATCTGTGCCGATGGGCGGTGATTTTAGCCATAAAATTTGCGCGATGGAGGCTTGCGGGTGGAGAAGATAAGGCCAGGACTGCCGCAACGGGCGCAGAAGTTAGGGTTAAAACTAGCGCTGGTCGGCGGCGACACTCGCGAAACGGTCGCAGAAGTTAGGGCTAAAACCTGCGATGTGACGGCGATTTTAGGGTTAAATCCAGGGCCAAGGGCGGCGAAGTTAAGGTTAAGACCAGCAACGGTCGCAAAGATTGAGCCGTGACCAGCGATGGGAGGAGCAGGAAAAAAAAGTATAGGGCCTAAAACTTGATTTCTGGGTAGAAGGAGTAGTCGGGCTCAGACTGGGATGATTCCTGCGGGACTCGGAGGCCATTAACGAAGGCCATGAAAGAACCAGAGAGGGTCCCGAGCCCAGTATGCTCCAATTTGACAGAAAATGGAGAATAGTGACTTTTGTAAGACGGTGTCCCGAGGCTTGACGGAAGGTCAGATCGAGCTGAAATCGATATGGCACGGCCATGGATCAGGCACAGTGTTACGTTTGGAATCTTGGAGCCGAACTCCAAAGGATGTGGAGTCCGAGTGTGCAAGAAGGCCAAAAAGCACTGTTTCGGGCCACTTTTTCGGGATTTTGAAAAGCTTGTGGACAATAAAAGTGACCCTAGATGTTGGAATCAAAAATTTTACTGAACTAGACATTCCATCGTCTGATTAAGCAGATAGTTTCCGTTAGACAAAGATTTTCGAGAAATGCAAAGTTTGGGAGAGCCATTTTTGGCCAAATTTTGAGATTTTGGGAAAAAAGTGAAAAGTTAAATGTAGCCAAACCCCGAATTTTATAGAAGTTAACTGGTGCATCGGAACCGGGATCTGAAGGTTTTTGAGTGTTCCTTGTTATATGGACTAACTTCTCCCGGTAGATAAGTTTTCATGATTCTTCCTAGATTTGCTTCTACAAGCAGCTGAAGTTGGCCTTTCAGAACAAATTGCAGCTGTGTAAAAGTGCAGAAAATTTGGGCAAAGTTTGCATTTTTGAAAGAATGTAAATTCCATGTTCTGGATCGGAATGGATCACGGAGATAGGCATTGGAAAGCTTATCCAGAGGAGAACAGGGATGCATGACCAGAATTGGAATGGGGTCCACATACATCATAGATATTTGGTATAGAAGAGTGCCAGTGGCTGTTTCGACAAAAAATTGTTGTCAATATGGGCAATTTCCATAATTGCATGACTGGAAGGAAATCATACCAACTATGATATGGAAGAGGGATTCCATGCTACGATGAGGGATTGGAAAGGGAGAATTCCTTAACCCCTATTTTTCTATCATATTTATAATTATGGAATTGTCATGCATATAAACTATGGCATATTAACAAACCTTGCACAATGCATGTGAAAAAGCTTGTGCATGAATAGGATATTGCATATTGGTAAAATAGTGAGGTTTACATATGCAATGAGCCACTTGAGATAATTATTGTGGTTGCTAATAATTATTTGTGTTCTCATTGGTTGTAGGACCAAAGAAAACCGAAGCATGGCTAAAGAAGCTGATGGCGTTGTTGCACGTGACCAACGACCTTATGAAGAAAGGATGGTGCAACAAATATGTGATCATGAGCTTGGAAAAAGGACTGTGTAGCCTTGGTAAGAGGCCAACAGATCATGTAACATCAAGTGGTGTTAGTTAATGAAATCCATGCAGGTAATGATTATTGGTGCTTAATTGCATGAATGTTGAAAGAGGATTTGGTAAGACCCCTTCAACTATGTTTGAACTACGATGATTTGGTTTGCATGTGGTATTGAGTGCCCGAATGGAAATGTTAACCTACCGAGTATGGTGAGGTGTGGATAAGTGAAGGAAATGATCCTTACACCCTATAATTTCTTAGAAATCTCAATGCATTCATATGAAATTATATCATGCCATTTGTGTATATTGGTTGTAAGTTTAACAACCAAAGCAAATGAGGATTTATGACCTTGTTGTGGTAGTGCATGCTACGAGTGGCAGTCATGGTTAGGCCATAATAGGCGTGAGTGCATAGTATGCATGGATTAATGCAAGGTTGTATTGAGGGGTTATGCATTGAATGAATGCACATTAAATATTATGTAAAAGTTGTGAATGTGCATGCATAGGTGCGGGTGCACATGTTGAGATGCATTGTGTAAATGCATGGTTGTAATATATATGTTTCAATGCAATTAGATAATCGATGAAATGGTGAACCATTGTTAATACTGAGACCATTTCATGAGCGGCTGTGAATGCAAGAGAATGATTGCATGAAGAAGGTAGACATGTGATGGGCTACCAGGGCACGCTGTTGGAAGGACAGAGTTGCATGGAATGTGAAGTAATGAGTATTTATAGTTTATTGAAATCGCATGGATAGTGTGACTGTATCTTGCAATTTTATTGTGATAAGGATGCATATATATAGAAGTGCATATATTTCATTGCATTTCAAATGTTAATAGTTGAAGGTGTTTGAATTATTGAGTGTTATAATTCTGAGATCACTTCAGTGGCTATTGTGGTAATGAAAGGATTATATGCATAGATACTCACAACGTGTTTGGTTGATTGAAGTTTCAGTTTTCAGGTAGAAAGGTCTTGCGTATGGCAATGAGGATAAGTCCATAGTAAAGACCAGTATCTACCATGTGAAAAAGCCAAAGGTTATGAGAAGGTTCTCATGGTTGTAACTTATGCATGAAACAAATCTGAAAATTGTCTGATTTAAGTTTATGAGAATAATCTCATGGTTGCAAATCTAATTTCTGTAGGAAAACAGATTTGTAGATTTCATATTTGAGAATTGCTTATAATTGCTAATCACTATTTGGCTTATATAAAATTGTGCCAGGAGGACATGTTGTAGATGGATGTTCATGTATGGTAGCAAGAGTGAAACCATAGTGGACAGAGTGATACCACTTACAAGAGCCAAACGATATGTGGGTGGCCTCATGGTTAAACAAATCAATTTATGTAGGAGACAGAATTGTAAATTCATGTTGAATTAATTGGTTATGGAACAATCATATTTGAATCTTATTGCTAAGTTTTGTTGACTGTTTGGCTATTTGATAAGTGTGCCAGGATGACACATTGTAGGAGTACCATGCGTGATGGCCTGCAGAAGCCAAACTAGATGGGAAGGATCCCATGATTTGGAAATGGGTTTTGGGTGAGACGCCATTGTAAATGTTGATAATGTCTGGACCGAACTGCATGTTGGTAAAGCATGCGAGTGAGACAGTAAAATTATTCCAAGAAGGCATGTGTGGGTTATGGAACGTGAAAAGATTGGGGTGGAAAATCGAAGGACTGTTGACTCAGAGAAGGGAGCCCCCATTCTTCGCAATGAAGAAAAGATACATCTATAAAATGAATGAGTATTCTGTAACCCTAACTAAGAATATACCTGTCTGCTTATTAGATTTAATATGCAGAGCATGTTTATTATTTCATTATTGATTCCAGACTACTTGAGTGTGACTAGGGCCTACATAGCTCACATCAGAAAGGGATGCATACATTTTGGATGATGGGTTATGTTAGGGTTTTCAATATTGATTACACCCTAAGGGAATGGACGCATTCCTGGTGTTTCAATACTTGATAGTGAATGTTATGGAATGTGGTTACAATTTTGGGACAACAATACTAATGAGATTGCTTATCCTTCTTGTGCTACCAGCCTACACAGATGCAATATGGTGCTGCACACAGATGAAGCAAAATGAAGGGTTGTTGCATGCCTAATGAACCCAGTCGGTGTACTGGTTTGGCATTAATTACTTGGGTGTTGTGGAGGTATTAATGAAGGTTTGTTGCGTGCCTAATGAACCCAGTCGATGTATTGGTTTGGAATTATTTACTCGGGTGTTGTGGAGGTATTGATGAAAGGTTGTTATATGCATATAGCTCTGTAGTAGAGATTTGACCTATAATGGTTGGTGGCGCAGTTTCCTTCCATTTCCCGATGACCCAGACAGATGTGTTGGCTCGACAATGGAGAGGGCCAACCAGGTATGGGATTGGTTGGGCACCATGAATGCTTGGTAAATCCAGTTGGCGTGAAGGTGTACTGGTAGGGCATTAACTACTTGATGTGGTGGAGTAGCATGCGTGTTGGCCAAACATCCAAGTCCATAGGCGATCCCAAGGCTTGCAAAGTGAAGCAGGACCCTGTGGACCAGAAAAGGAAATGCACAATACAGATAAGTATTCATTTTCATTTATTTCTTGTTTGGAATAATGAAGATTTCAGGTATAAGTCTTCTAACAGCTAAGCTAATACACTATTGTTTCTTTGTTGGAAACCTTGGTCATTGCAGGAAAGCAAGGACCCCAAAAGAACCATACTTCTTGGTTAAACTAGAGAGTAACTGGTCAGGTGCTATAAATTCTTAGTAAATATAGGAAGTAACTGGTTGGGCACTACAAATGCTTGATAAATTCAGATAGTAGTTGGTGGGGACACTAAACCCTTGTTGTTGTGGAGCAGCTGGCGTGTCGGCCAAACATTCTTTAATTAATTAATAAAAGCAGTCAGAGCACTGGCCTATCATATTGCTAAATGAGATGATCGATAAACCCAGTCGGTGTACTGGCCTGTCATTGCCTATTCGAATGGTTGTGGAGTAGCCTGCATGCTGGCCCAACATTCATTATTGTGTCCATAGGAAATCCAAGGCTTGTAAAGCAAATAAGGATCCTATGGAATAAATTGAATACATCCAATACATATAAGTATTTGGTTATCTTGTAGCTTCTTGCTTATGAATATACATGTGTATATGATTTGGTTATGATTTTATCAAACTCTTGTTTAGAGATAAACCCTATGAAAGTAAACTAAACATTTGAATTGATTCAATGTTTGAGTATAGGTGCTGTTGGAGGCAAGGACTATGAAGGCATCATAAGGATGCATGTGGACATGTGATCGTCCGAAAGAGCTCAGTGTGAGCCGTAATTAAAGACAGTGCTAGTGGACACGTGTGGGTCCTGGCAGCCAAAGGTTCTGTAAGCAACAATGGGGAAAGGTTCCCTGGTTGAAAATCCTCAGATAGACCTTAGACACTATGTGTCATAGCCAATAAAGAGCAAGTCAAGCATTCACATTGAAGTGAAGGAGGATCAGGAGCATAGAACCACAAGTGATGGTGTGGCTCCAGATTGGAACAAGACTAAGAGGGGGGAACTCTTACTCTTCTCTTTCCTTTTGACTGATGCATATTAGAAACAAAATATTGTTGAGTGCATGTCATAGACGAAAACAAATTGTGTTTAATTGCTTGAAATGAATTGTGAATGCCGAAATAGTTATTTCCCTGTGAAAGGATGGACATGAATGAACTCATGTGTATGTTGGGAAAGCATGAAATGTGTGGAAGTCTCATGAGTGCATAATGGAATTTCCATGTCAATTGGAAAATAATTGGCTAACTTTAATATTGTGTTATGTTTTTCCTAACAGGAATTGCCATGATAAGTCTCACAGGTGAGACACTGAAAGCCATTGAGTGCAGCTAGTACTGGCCAAGTGTTGCTAGTAAGAAAAGTGAGAGCTAGTTGTGCACATTGATCATGGAAGCAGACCAAAGGATAATTTTTTGGGCTAAGATTCACAATAGTTTCCAGGACAACAAGAAAGATGGCAGCCATGAAAATTCTAGACTTGTAGATCAGCTGGAAAGTGAACAAAAGGAAGGGGATTGCTGTGGAGCGATGCCCGCCTACAGAGCTGGAAGATCAAAGCCAGTAGGAGCAGCTTGAGGAAGGAAAAGGACTTGATCTTGAAAGTTCAAATTCAAGAGATGAAACACAGGACATACCTGGCATCATTTGTGAATTCTTAGGCATGTGTAAAGTGGGTATTCATTCCTAAGTGTTGGAACACCAAGGACGGTGTTATTCCAAGGGGGAGGGGATTGTAATGCCCCAATTTTGACCCCATTGCATTAAAAATGTAAATGATGTAATATTGTTATAAAATCATGATGAAGAGCTCAAGGACAAGGCCCCGCCATCGATTTATTGATGCATACGGTTTACGTACTAGCCAGGCACATTGGAATTGTAAATATGCATTTTAATAAAATACCCACAACTAGCTATGCAATGCAACAAGAGATGGGGGCATGATTTTACAAGGAATTGGTAGGGAAAACATTCAAATCCTTGAGCCAATCAAGTTAAGCCAAGTGTCAATGAGATAACCCATCAAACCCTCAACTACCCATGTTGACTTTTGTACCCAATCATTCATTTCTCCCAAAAGTTGGTTGAGGTAGTTAATGCCTTAGGGAATGAGAGGTATGGCTGTCCAAAATTCGAGTATGGGAAACCACTCTGCATGGAAAAACGTGTTTGGCTTCCTTGACAAGAAAAGAGCCATGAATTTGCTCCCCAAGCCATAACCCATCAAGGAGTTTTTCCTCTCTCATGTTTTTGGGTTGCTTGGGTGTTTTCTCTCCACGTTTTTGTGGTTTTTCCTGATTTTTCTAGCTGGGAAACATGGTGTTTTTGTGTTGCAGAGTGGCTGGGAGTATGGGAGCTTGAATTGGGGTTTCAATGGGGCCATTTTGGCCATTTAGATGCCCAAGATACCCATGGAAAATCCGATTGGTCCCCTATGGATGCTTTTCCTTTTCACATCCCATTTTTGGTGTGCCCACGATTTGGGAAAGTCCATGGCCATCTTATTTGTAAATTACATTGCTGAGAATGGGCATCCATGCCTAGTTTGAGTTGCTATGTGTAAAATAAGGTTGGGGTTGAGATGGGTTTCTATTGCTTTGGTTGTGCATGAGTTGGAATGTTCCCTTTTCCTTGTAAGAATCATGCCCAGCTCAGGGGTGGCAGTTGTGTTGAGAGAATTGATGAACACAACTAGCCTATGGTTGGGTGGAACGTTGTAGCGACATAGCTAGTTGTTTGGGGCCATTTCACCATAAAGATAAGTGTTTATCTGTCTATGCATTTACTTCTACAAATGTATTAATTTGTTGACTGTGTTAAATTTAATGGAATCATGTAATGTGTGTGGATGATGTTATTTTGTTGTGCATGTCTGCTTTAAATTGCATCTACACACATTTGATCTTTAATTGTTGTGAATTTAATGAATGGGTTGAGTTTATGTAAAAGCCCCAGATTGTCATCATGTTCCCTTTCAAGAAATCGGCTAGATGGGAGGGTATGTGACATCAGCTCCTCGACACAGTCGAATTTTGACACCAACTACAACCAGCGAGAAGTTGATAAAGCCTTGAAGTTTCCAGATCATATCTACGACATCCAGAAGCAAGCACAGGACACGTTGCAACAAGCAAACGATAAATCTAATGCCCGACACGACAAGCATCGTATTCCTCATTCATTCCAAATTGGGGATAAGTTCTGGTTACTTCTCAATAAGGAGCGCTTCATTGCTTCATTCAATAAGCTCAAACCTTTGCGATATGGTCCGTATAGTATTCTTCGACAGATTGGAGAAAATGCTTTCCAGCTTGACATTCATGCATGCCCGGGTCTGCATCCAGTATTCAATGTGGATCTACTTCAACCATACCATGCACCCCTATTGGAACAAAATGACTTGCAAACAGTAGAACCCGATGACATCAATCCAGACGTTTAGGAGCCTCTTCCTTGCGACACCATTGTGGGACGACGAGTATGCCATACAAGGACAAACACAATTCCCTTGTTTCAGTTTGCTAAATACGGACAAATCCTAGCACAAGGAAATTGGTACTCTGATACTAAACTAACCGAGCAAGTTTCCTCACCTTCATGAGCAAACAATGGGGACCATTATTTCTTAAGGAAGGAGCTTTGATCCACATCGTAGTTGGAATTATTGTCGGATGCTAACTTCGACACATCTTCGACAAGTTATCAACATCAACACAACTTCGACATGGCTTCGACAACTCCGCGACTTCGACAAGTTCCGCAACCTCACAGTTTTGCGACATCGACATGTAACGTCGATCTACGACTTGCGACTATCGAACTTCGACAAAATGTCTCTCTGTCCTCCAGTCAACTGTAACGGTTGAACTACTGAACCGTTCTAACTTATTTTGTAACTGAATGTAACGGGAAGGTACCCAAGCGTCTCAACATTCTATATAATCATGTATAATATTGTAACATACATCAATCGATGATCTTCTCTATAGTAATAGAGAAATCAGTTCACATTCCTGCATATTGTCTGTATACATTTATGTTTTGTCTGTGTAGTGTATTCCTGCTTTGTGCATTCTGTTTCTTAAGCTTCCTCCATAACAGAGCCGACTCATTCAGTCGAATTGTTGTCCCCATCCTGCTTCTTGACCACGTGCGGATCAGTAGATTATAACCTCCCCTCGAATTTTGAGGTGGGGATGGTGGGGGTAGTGTTCTAGTAACATAGTTAATAGTGTTTGAAGGTTTCCCTCCAGTGGTTGGGGTCAAATGAGGTGTTGAACGGTCGGTCGCCTGACTCTAAGGTCTACTCGTCGGGAACAATGGTTGAACTGGTTCATAAGTGGTCACGGTAGGTGTAGATGTTCCTGGTGAAGAAAATGATAAGGAATGGATAGGGGAATGTTTTTCAATAGCTGACACTTCCAGATTAGGCCTAGCTGGGAAACATTGTCATCTAATTTTTTCACTGAATATTTGTAAACGGTCAATAGTCACGTAAACAGGTGAAAAATAGACATCATTAGGTATCGATGGAGGAAACTGAACTGGATTTTCCACAGTTAGAAGTGACTCAAAATAGGAAACATGTCGACCTAATGAAGTGTCCCAAAATGATGCAGTTGGACCAAAGGTTTTTGATACTGTGTCATCACAGGGTTGAATGAAAATCCAGTTTGTAGCTCCAGGATTTCCTTCCATTGAATGATGAAAAGATGTTCCAGGTGAAGCAAGTTGTGCCACAATCACAAGACCCATAGGATCAGTGGTAAGTGGATTTGCGGGAGGTGAATAGTTCATCCTTGAATCCATGGTAGAAGTGTCTTCTTCACGTGACAAAGATGTGGTAGGTTGATCCATATTTATGCTCGAGTTATCCTCCCGATTAAGGGGATATTCAGGTGGCAAGTTTAAAATCCTGCGGGATCTTCTTAAAGATTGATCAGCTAGAATGACTGAACCAAAATTTCTCCTAATATTTTTATATACAAAAATAAAAATACAATCCAAAATCTACACAAGCTAAAGCCACAAGCAAACTTATGTGGATTAGGACCTCACGGTATTATCAAGGCAGTTTAACTCGCGATATACCACAGGGTCCAACAATTATACTTGGCCCAATATTTCAGAGCACTAACCAGGGAGGATTAGGACCGTACCCATGACCATATAACCTGACTACCTGATAGAACATGCATAGTAGATATCCGAGTACTGTTCTCAGTGTATAGCCACATTGTTGTCAAGGATTGTACCCTATGGTAGGGGAAAGGATGTTATCAACGTACATGGGGTGATAGATAGATACATTATACCTTGCATTAATTACTGTAAACAAAATGAGATTAGGATTCATAAATCAATACCTTGTTTATGACGGCTGGTCCTAGCTTTCGCCCAATCTCCACAACAATGTACCTACAAAATACACAGACCTTCCTCATTGTATCCTGACTATAAATATATAATGATATTGAAGACAATATATGACATTAACTATAATCAGAAATTCAATAGAAACAACATTCCATTGGGACAGGAAAGGTATCTTGATCTTTATTGTCAAAGAAATGCAACCAAATACAGTTTATACCTGATCTGTTCCAAGCACTTCTATAACCAAGTTCTGGGCTCCTGCTCCTCACAATGACTTAGAAATTCCTTTAGCATAACAATAGATTCTTCTTCATTGGCCCCTTCCTCATGGATTCCCCTTGTATTTATGGCAAAGGTAGGAAGTTAGATTCGTGAGGCAGTTGAATTGGGAGGTTGGAGGAGTTACAATACCAACCTCAACTAATCCCAATTTGTAATCTTAATATATTTTTCCATTTCATCTTAATATGTGCATAGGTATCACACTAGACAACTTGTGCCTAGGGCGCAGCTAGTATGCTCAAAGACTAGCGCATACCACTTTTGAGATAAGTGCATGGGTTTGCTTTAGTAGAACCAACGCATAGTGCGCTAGATGCCAATTGTAAGAGTAGCGCATCTTTAATCAAATATGTACAAAAAATATAGTTTTCAGCTGATGAGGTGTGATCTCAGCAATAAATCTTCTAAGGTCAATCTAGCTCTTCCATCCATAATGTCCTTTTGTGTGATCGACAAGGCAATGTGATCATGGACGGAGAAGTGCAGATTTGACCTATAATAGATGCCCCCTAATGTGTGAGGTCAGAGGGAAATGATGGCCGAAATACATTACAAATCCAAGTAAGAGGAGGAGCAAGAAACCACATGACAAAGTCACACAAGTATCTTAAAAAAAAAACCAAGGTCAGCAAGCAATTACAATCTTGACATCATATAGATGTTCGGTATGATTCAACATGATCTCCAATACATAGCTGGGAGATGTATATATAGCATGGACACTAAAATACAAGCATGGATCCATGTCAATGATGAGAGATCATAGCCATAACAACAAGCCGGATCTATGTCTCATGAAGAGCCAAAAATGAGTGTGGCTCAGCCTTGCACAGCTTGGGTAATAACATGAATGATGATGCTATCAGAGTCCCAAGGTCTTCATCCAAAAACATCCTAAGGTACGAACCCTATCCATGTGAATAAATGAGCTGGATTCGAACATGGGGGGTACCGTTTGATTACTAGTCATTGATATATACCATTAACAAATACAAGGGCTTCCATCGATAATGTGAATGGGGCCCAAGGTACCTAGTACATTCTAGAAAGTGTGAATAAATGGTCCTAAAGTCGAACACTTGAAGAATCTATCAAATAGGAGACATTGATGTATTCCCACTATTCAATAGCGAGGGAAATTGCCACTGATGACTGCAATCCCCAAGGTACTAACTAAAACTCTAAACTTCATTCCCAAAGCATAATGAGTTGAATTCGATGGGAAGAAGTCCGCTGGAAGAGAGGCCTTAATGCATCCTCCATCATCCAACACGAGGAACACTCAAAGGTTTGAGCTAATTTGGAGTAGGACTGATACAAGATGAAACATACTAACACCAAGGATGGCCGACAAATGAGGCAAGGTAACTGCAGAATGGCCGACACAGTTTGTATCCTTGAACAATTAGCACAACACAAAAGTGACTTAGGCAGCTTTTAACATGATGGGAACGTGATATAAACCTACAATGTAGGAGACATTAGCAGATTCTCCATATGATTGGAAGAGTAACCAATTGGAGGAGTAAAAACTATGGAATCAAGTTCATCGTATGGTCAAAAACTGAAATCTAGCTGAATCATGGACTCAAAAAGGTGTTATGTTCAAAGATATGACTGACTGCTACCTATGAACTGAAAAATATGTCTAATATCCCTCCCTTCCCTTTTCTCTTTTTAGTAAAGAATATACTTCTTGTTGTTTTAATGAGTCCAAGAGAGCAAACTCAATAGTCTCTCTTCAGTTTTGAAACAATCTCAAAGAAAGAGGGAGAAGATTGCTTGATATAAGCCCAACCATGTATAAATTTTAATGAGCCCATGGGAGGAAGACTCAGGACCTTCTTCATTTCTTACAGAGTTTGAAGAAAAGATAGATGAATACTCTATAACACTAATCCATGGATTTCAATATCGAGCGTAGATCGGTTCATGCTCTTCGGTGTTTTCTTTTTTCGGGAGACTGAAAAACTTAAACAATAACTCCATACATCTACTCGTGGATTTTAGTATCGAGCCCGAGTTGGTATGTGCTTGCTAGTGTTTTCTTGTTTGAAGAGTCTAAAAAACTTAAACAATCCTCTATATACCTTCTCGTGGATTTTAGTATCGAGTTTGAGTTGGTAAATGCTCGTTGGTGCTTTCATGTTTCGAGAGTCTGAAAACCCTAAAGAAGACTCCAAAAGGTCCTTTTTCGTACAGTTAGTCTCCTCACCCGAAAAAGTATAAAACAATGAGAGAAGAAATCTTCTAGCCACGTATGACTAGAGTATTCCTTTTTCATAAATAATCCACAAAAGTCCAGGAAATGGGTAAACTTATACTTAAGTGGATGTCGCTTCAAATCCTTTAACGAGTCTGAAAAGACAACTATACTCGGCAATCTTGTTATATTTAAAGAGTCTAACAAGAACATGAAATAAATCTATAAAACTATTTTTCGTAAAGGTTTAATGAGCTTGAAAAAGTAAACTCGTGACCTCCTTACTGTTTTTAACGAGCTCGAAGTGAAGGTGGAAGACTGCTCGTAGCCTCCTTACTATTTTTAACGAGCTTGAAGAAAAGGTGGAAGAATGCTCGTAGGTGGATCAATGTCCAAATGAATGGTAGACTGCATTATAGACTCTAGTAAAACTTCATCAGAAGGAAGTATATTATCCCAGATGGGACACCAATCTAAACATTCAGATGGAGTCATCACCTGGTCAATTGCCAAGACCCAGTTCCGAGAAGGTAAGCATGAATTCAAAGGCTTCTTCTCAGTAGCAATTGGACTCAAGGAACAATATGCCACATAATTTGATTGTGACATGGTAGCTCCTACTGATGAGGGACATACTTGGTTTATAGTTGGGTAATAAGAGGGGTCAACAAATGCAAGTTAATCAATAGTGACAATGCTTTCGTTGTGCGGAAAATGCATCACACGAAAGAGCATAGACACCACAGCTTTCATAGAATATACGTAATCATGCCCTATGATCATATCAAAATCCATAGGGTCCTTTAAAACCATAAAATCAACTAAGACTGTTTTTCCACCCAAAGTAATAGGTACATGAGGGAGAAATCCCAACAGTTCACTAGGTCTTCTATTGAAAGTCAACGGTCAATTAACAGCTAGAACAAGGTTAGGGAAACCTAAATCTCTCCAAGCATAAGGGGATAATATACTAACAGAGGCTCCTTCATCTACAATACATTGATGAACTGCATGGTTTCCGATGTCAACCTTTATCTGGAAAGGTGTAGTAGAAGAAAGGCGAGGCCCAGTTAGACTATTCCAATCAAAGGAAATGGTCCCAGAGCTTGGTAGGGGTTCACTCAGCATAGATGAAGTGCCCCCAATTTCAGAGACATATGAACTGGTAATGCAGAATACTTCAGGTATAGGTGCATCAGTCTCTGAAGGACTAATGGGATGGGTCTAAGATTGCATCGATTCGATCACTTCACTCTCTGAAAGGATAGTGGGGTTGACCAAAGATTGCATCGGTTCAACCACTTTATCAACCAAAGGTTGATCAGGCTGTTGGGAATCTATAGACAATTCAGAAGCAGAGGATCCTTTAGAAATGGGCTAAGATGACTACTAGGTTAACTCGGATGGTTACATGAATCCTATTAGGGTCTCCCGATATACACAAGGTATGTGGGAGATCAAATCCGTGGTGGCGCTATCTAATGCACAATCGCACGACAGGAGCCTTAAGATATACTATCGAGTATGTGAAGTAATTTTCTATATACCCAAGGGTACGTGAATGGCCATTCGATATACCGATTGGTACGTGGAAGAACTACTAGCCCTCAGGATGCATTGCAGGCAAAGAACGACAACTGCCACGCTTAAAGAGGTCGGGAAATGTCTCTAACTTAACACATAAGTTTCTATGCAGTTTTAAACTAAATCTACCATTAAATTTTATCTTGACGGTTAGGTGAATGCATGATGTGTAGACATGAATTTAAAAAATGCAAACCTTAACTACATGCAAATGCAAATCTTTTCTTTTTATTTTCGATGAAAAATAACTAAGGTAAGGAGAAATTTTCTTTGTTTTCGATAATGAAAATGAACAAGTACCTCTAGGCTTTCAAAATCAACCAAAATAATCACAAGCACACTTTCACTAATCCAACAAAAATGAATAATACACCAAATCTAAATGTTTTTTCTTTTTCTCTTTTCAAGTTAAATGAATCTACGAAAAATTGAAAATAAGAATTTCCTTTTGAATGCAATAACTCCTAATTTCCAAAAATAATGATCAAAAAAGTAGAAGAAAATAAAAAATGCAAGAATCTTCACTATCTTTGGAAACGCTTTGCAAAAGTTCAAATATACTTGGAATTTTCAAGGAAATGATAAATAACCTTTTCAAACCCAAGAAAATGCAAGGTAATGATAATCATTTAAACTTTTCAAAGATATTTTTAACACTTGTTCCAAAGTATAAAAATTATCTACAACAATTTCAAGGAATAGGCTTGAAACAAAGATAATAAACCATTTTGATTTCCTACTCAGATGCACTCAATAGATCTGAGAATGATGCCACTTTCCAGACCTACTATTCAGAAAAATCAGAGAATATACTACTGTAAAATGTGATTAATTGCAAATTCTCAAAGAAAAATAATCACCCTAAATCTCAAATACACACAAAATCGAGCAAAATGACAACAATCAAATGTGGGAGGGCTCAGAAGTAAGTTCAAACAGATCAGAATGCCCGATAAGGAGTCACAAGACTGAGCGTGCTTATGGGGGATTGAAATTTCCAACAACGATGGATGCACTCACTTGACTATATAGGACTCAAATCAATAATCAAACCTCAAAAACAAGCCAATGATGAAGTACGTTGGGTCTAGGAGGTTCTGCAACAGTCAATGGAAGACACACAAAACTAAAAAACTAAGCCAAAAACCAAACTTTGAGAATTCTTAACACTAAGTGCCAAATACTGAAGGGAGATGCGCCTTGCAAAGGTGCACTAGAGCTTTAGGAGACCCAGTGACGTGCTCTGCACACTGGGTAGCCGCGTCAGCAACGCAGGATGCAAACTAACAAAAATCGTCAACAACGCAGTCTGCAAACTGGATAAGTGCGTCAAAAACACAGTGACGTGGGTGATGAATGGCCCAAGTGCATCAGGCGAGGTCTGAGCAACAAAAATAAAAATTCTCCAAGAATAAAAGGGTAAAAGGCCCAATGAAGATCCCAAATAGAGTCTGGATAGCCCAAAGACTCTCTGATGGTCAGATCCAAAGAGAAAAAGCAACTTCGAGGATCGAGGCTAATTGGAAAGAAATTAATGAAACCAAAATGAAATCAAATCAATCACTTGGACTACTATCCCCAGTACGGTCTCCAAATTTGTTTACGGACAATCTATATGAGCGGACTCAAATAGATCTCCCTAGCTTAAATGGGTTAAGTCTACAACAAATAAGTACATAACATGAGTATCTTTCCTAGATCAATAGAAATCCAAGACAAATGAAGAAATAGATTACCTCAATTGTGAAATTCCTTTCTCCTTGCTGCTCCAAGCAAGGAGTCTTCATATCTTTAGCTACAAAACTAAGCAAAGCATGTGGAAACAAACAAGTGGTAAAAGCATATGAACATGAATTGATCTAGATTTACAGTCAAAGAGGAAAATCCTAAATATCATTAACACAATAACATTTATGTAAAGAACTTGTATTAAATGCAATGAATGAAGTACATAGGGAGAGATGTTACAACAAAAGCTTTGACGTCATAACCTCCTTCCAACAATCCTATCCTCCAAGATTGAATGTCTAGCCTCTTAATGGATGAAGAGGGGTCACCTAGAGAAAATTCACTAGCATAAGATTACTCTATCCTTCCTCCCCTGAAAATGGAGAGGGGGGTCATATATATAGAGATAAAGGGATAAGAGAGGTTGATGATTTAGGGGAGAGGCTTAAGGGATCATCCCACTAGGTAAGGGGATTGACTGCCACCTTCCTAGGTAAATAGGGATAAGTATTCACGCCATCCAAGCTTCGAGAATTCGCTCGAAGCTTCTCTTTTTCCATTTTAACCAAATGCGATGCACCTTGCATAAGGGAAACATGCGCCAGAGATTGATCAACGCACCTTGTACATGAGAAAACTGCATCACTGATGTGCTCTGCTAATTTGTAGAGCGAGTCATCTCGGACCTTATGCACCTTGCTAGAAAGCAGGGAATGTTAGAGTGACAACAAAAGGTTAAAGAGGAATTACAACAACTTCTCTTTCAGTGTTTTAGCTCAGGGACTTTAGGGATCAGGGAATAAAGATGACACATCAGTCATGGTGATGAGATTTTGGTGTAACATATAGTTGCTTGTTTCTTATAGTTGTGTAATTTTCTCTCAACCATTAAAATGAGTTACTCTTTCTTTTTTTTTCAACTTAAAAAAAAAAAAAATGCTATTCATAGGGATGAATCAAAGAAATTTACAATATATCCTCTCCCATGGATAGTGGTTGATCATTCAGTTGTGACTGTCATTTCTAAACTATTTATCATAACCAAATTATATCTATAATTCTGATTTCTACAGTATATTCCAGGACTCAGTTATTTCTAAGAAAGACTTATTGTATAATGTTACAAAAACATTGATATTTTCCATTGATATTTTCCCAGTATTAACCAAAACATAGTATGCAGAAATAATATATACACAAATTAATAAATATGAAAGATTTCACACTCCAATGGCCTCTGCTCAGAAGAGTGAGTAACCTATAATGTACCCTCCGCCAAAAGTAGACCTTTCTTAGATAATATGTCAGCCCTGTGATTAAAGGTTCGTGAGACATGCATAATTTTGATATTTCCATGTTGTACCAAAAGTTGTCTAATTTTCCTTTTCCAGTGGTCTAAGGAGGCCACATTAAGTTCTCTCATATCCAGATCCCATCCAAAAATAGCCATAGAGTCTTCAAAAATCTGTACATTAGTGATATTCAGTGAATTGGTGTAGTGTAGAAGGAACCAAATTGCCAAGAGTTCTGCTCTCATGTTGCATCCCAATCCACATCCCAAAGATAATTTATATGACAAGTGTTAGAAATAATTAAGATACATCCCGCCCCACATATGCCTTTTTGTTCTGCACCATAAAAAAATCCAATAGGACCTGACTCAGTTAATTGTGGACCAATGAGGGGCTTATCCTTATAAGCAAACTTCTTTTTAATGGCGCCCGACAATATCTGCACTATGTAATGAAGTGAGCTAGTAAAATTATAAACAAATCCATCAAACAAAATATGATTCCTCAGTTTCCAGATACCCCAAATGAATAATATGGGAAAGGAGATATGGACCCTTGACTCCAACAAAAATCAATACCCTAATACTCAGATATTGTACACCACAGTTGAAGTGTGTTCGGACAGGAGGTGAATAAATGATCTACATACTCGTGAAAGTGAAAGTGACATGTTACAGTGTTTCTAAAATTATTTCTATCTTTAACTTATTTATCCAATCATGACGGCTATGAATTATATATGAACAAGAGAAATAGCTGCAAAGCAGCTAGTCCCTGCTTTAGGATTATGTTAAAAATTGTTTCATTTTAGAAATAGCTGCAAAGCCTAGTCGCTACTTTTGGATTATATTAAATATTTTATATAATTAATCATTTTATTAAAAAAAATTAAATACATTGAAATTAAAAGAAAATATTTATATAATTTTAATTATAAAAAATAAATTTATTATCACTAAAAAATATAGTAAATCAGAAATATTTACCATATACTAAAATCAATAAAAAAACAATATAAATCTCAATTACATAAAGACTTGGTGCATCGTACATTGACATGAAAGACTCCTCAAACGATCTGACCATCTATGTTATTTTTTTGTATAATTATTTTATAATTAATATTCACACAGGGTTATGGTTTTCCAATGGTGCTTAGCAAGGGAAGAGAGTCTTGTTGTCCAAGTCTGTGGTGAGTGGATAAGGATGCGCCTCCCTTTAGTATGTATGGTAGGATAATATTTATCTAAAATGATTTTTTTGAAAACTTTAGTTTGTTCACAAGTAAATAACTCAAATTCAAATTTGGTATAATTGTAAGTTATTTATGTAATTTATGTAATTTTAGGGCATTAAAAAAATTTCAAAACTTTTATTAAGAAACTAATATTCTTATTTATATATGATTCAATTTCAAATTTGATATACATCTAAGTTATTTATGAAATTTTAGAATTTTTGTCATTTAGACATTCTCAAAACATTTAAAAGTATTAAGCTAATTTTTTTATCTATAAAGTTATATAGTACACTCTATTTTCCCCAAATTTATTATCTGATCTGTTTTGATATATACACTTCACAGCCCATTTAATCATGCTTGTCTGCTACGACGCAGTACAAGGGATAACTAAAATGCCCCAGATTTTCCAGAATCCAGAAGAGGAAGAATAGTTGAAATTGCAATTTGGAGTGCTAAAATCGTAATTTCGAGGATCTGGATAGTTTTAAAATAAGGCATTTAGTCTAGAAGATGTAATTAGGAATTAGGATTGCTGAGATTGCAGAAATATGGAAAAACAATTTCCAGGAACAAATTTGACCAGTTTTGATGAAACTTTCATCGGAAAAGCGGGGCGTTTTTGTTGTCTTTTATCCTATGCACGGTCCGCTACTGCAAAATTATGAATTATGAATAATTGCATATACAACAACTCATAGTCCTCTGCAACATACTCTGTGCACATGTCTCTTCCTTTCTGTTCAGATGTGAATACTGCGGTAGTCGGGATGTTTAATTTTCTGTAGCATACATTGACTTCGTCAAAATATACCGCAATTTGTCTTTGTATGCACCAATAAAAGTCCTGGTAAGCGAATTTTTTTTCTGTGAATCCCGGATTTTTGGGTAGATTAGGATTCCTGTATGGTACCTACCAATAACTACTTCTGGATTTAAAAGTCGACACCAGTAGCATATTTTCGTGGAACTTTAAGAATTAGTTATGAATAAACAATTCCTACGCATATGTCATCTCGAGTAAAATGAGTTAAACTGGTCTTATTTTTCTTGATAGAAGATGGACTTTTTTTATATAAACTCTTGGATGATCAAGGTTCACATGATCTCACGATTGAAAGAAAGATTGTCGTTTGACCATTAGGGGATTTGAAAGCTTTGTCTTGAAGATTAAATCTCAATGAGAGGATAAACTAGAAATATTTATAAATTAAGCTAGTTTCTCCATTAAAATCCCCAGGAGGTTTAAAATATGCCTGACATATTAGCTTGCTAAGGACTGTTTACTGGTGCTTATGTCAGCCAAAATCGTTAGTTTGCATGGTTTTCAAAGCATTGTTTTCCTATTGTGTTCTTAAATATGTAGCCACAGGTATGCTCCAACGCTTCCCTCGAATGGGTTTCCTACTTAATAATAAAGATGAAAAATCCAATGTTTGCAGTGGAATAGAACATATCCTAATGTGATGAGTAGAAGTGAATGAAGGAAAACCTGCTCTATTCATCTATGGGTATTTCATATATTCATAAAAGTGAGTTATTTATTTGTAATATCATTATTCTAGATGAACGTATGTCTGAAATTGGGTTATTTTTTAATCCACTAGAACTTAATGTCTGAAATTGGGTTATTTTTTAATCCACTAGAACTTAATGTCTGAAATTGGGTTATATTCATATACTTCATAGACCAAAATTCTGATTCTATATACTACATAGCCTATTTTGAACATGAAATTATAGCAATAACTGAGTAAGGAAATAGGACTAGAAATAACCCAATTATAGCATGGGTGATAGCATCGTAGGGAATCTTTTCCTTTTCAGTGTATTTCTTGGACCGAGCTTCCATCTTTACCTACACTCACGTCAATAACCGCTAAGATAGACATTCGAAACATTTTACAAACTAATTTAGCCACAAAATAAGCATGACTTACCCTTGCAGACTCCTAGTGAACCTCATCCATGTTAGGTGGACATGAAGGAGCGGTGGTGGCCTTCAATTTCTGGCATAGCTCTGATTTGATGCTAGCTAGAGCTTGGTGATGCTTCTCTAGTAGAGAACGATCAGGCCTAGCACTTAAATATCCAGCGACTATAAAAGGCGTGCCGGTAATTGTAGCCATATTATGCATACGAATGATTTCTCACCAAATTTTTTATTTCTCGCCCAAATCTTCAGTACAGACGTCGCAGCTCCTGCATATGTACATATCACTGAATTATTGAAAATCAAAGTATAAAATCTTGGGACCAAAGAACAAAACCTTCAGGCAGCCAAATATATTTCATGAGCACTATACAGTATCTACTGAAAGAAGCTTTAAAATATTGAACTAAATTCGTTTACCTATATAATCCAAATGAAAACTAAGGTTTGAATTGCGTGGACTTTGCAAGCTGTATGTAATATGGGAATTTCAGTGCTCACTCATATTATGACTGGGATCAGTATCTAAACAAAAATAAAAACAAAAAATATAAACAAAAAATATAATTACGTAGCTTTAGCATCCATGCGCGTCATTCCATGAATGCCACATGACTGGGGTAAAGAGTGTATACCAAACACTATCAATCCTTATGTTGTGTCGGCACTATGTCTTACCACAAAATTGGTGCATGCATGCCAGGTGTAGCATCCTTGGGGATCCGTCACTTGCTTTGGTCACGTGGGTATCACCTCCTCACAGTCCGACAGTGCTAGGAGTGCTAGGATCTCCAGTAGGCTGCCTCATTTGGTCACGGCTCGCAATTGGTCTGCAGAGAAGGGTTAGCAAGTATGGAAACATTGGTATATTTTTAAAGCAGATAGTCCCATTGAATCTTTCCCAGTCCTCATAAAAATTATTCAGAAGCTGGAACATTGATCCACAAACGCAGCTAAAGTACCAATGTGGGGTTTAAAATCTAGTGCCAAATAATAAAGCAGAGGGAGAGTCGGCCTCACAGGGCATTTCCTTTATTCTCAGTTATAACGGGGATGAGAAGCGATCGATGGGGTGCACATATTTGCAATCAGGGCAAAACGATAAGGATCCAAAATTATTCTCATAACTTGGAATTTGAGTGTCATTCAGTAACAGAACCTGGACATGCCGACTGTAGAGAGGTTCAGAAGTTGAATGACTTTCAGCTACTTTTCCTTCACCCCACGAGATAATTCATGTTTTGGGTTTGAGCAATTTCTTTTGGTTCTTTTTGAATTTTTCCAAGGTGGGAATCCATGCAATATTGAGCATCTTTGGATTGGGAGTGATACTCCTTAAAGGATGAAAGCAATGAGCTCTGCTTGGCGGATGTGAAGTACTCAATTAACAGTGGGAAAAAGGTTTGTAAAATGTGAATAGATGGGTTGAATGGCTTCTTTGGAGCTTATTTGAAGTGGTATTAATTCTTCTCTTCTAAATAAGAATTTTATTTGAAAATTTTGGTTTTCTGTTAGAAGGGTATCATCTTAGGATTCACCATCTGTGAGATGGGTATTGAAAATTCTTGTTTTTCTTGTTTTTTTATGTCAATGTCAATCTTCTTTCAAGTGCTACAGTTTGAATAATATATTCCACCAAATATGTATTCATTTTTATGCATTCATATATTCTACCTATATTTGGTTTATATATTCTACCTTTATTTTGTTTACGAAACAAAACCAGGCAGATCACTAGTTCCTAATTTTTTTATGTCTATATTTTATACAGATAATTAAAAAAATTTGAATCATTTTTTTAAAATGAATGCTACCAGATTCTTTTCGGCCTCAAATGCCTAGGTTTTGAAAAGAATAGCTCAACCTGGAATGTAATGCTCATGAGTGTGCTCTCTTCTCTTGACCAATAGTATGGGTCAACCTCCCAAGAGGAGCGAGATACTAGTGCGATGGTATGGTTTAACCTCCCAAGAGACATGGGCTACTAGTGCAATGACTGTAAACCACATAAACGGATATAGATATATTATGTAGCTTCGTTGAAGTTAAACCCAGCCCTGCAAACATAAAATAAAAATCTTATTCTTCAAAGAATCGATAGTGAAAGAATTCAAATAAAATTACTAATGTGTATACCTTGCATCTCTTAATAAACCGGAAGGGATTACCCTCAACATCAAGCCTAGGGTCCAATTTTACTGGTAAGAGATCTACAAATTCAGCTATAACTGGACTTCACAAGGCTCTCACTGAACTCCTTTCTTATCTTTGGAAACATTGGGTTGTTAAAGCCCAGTAGAATTTATAATTGGATGTCATCGACATAAGGGTGGAATACGATGGAAATCTAAGAGGATATGCAGTTGAAATCGCAGAACCCTTCCAACTATTGTCTGAAGTGATGAGAAAATCCCAATTGCCAAGCTCTTGTAGAAAATATGGAGTTTGCTCTCAAGAGGAATAACAATGTAAATGCCCAAGAACGGTACACATCACATATGCAATGAATCTGATTCTAATCGATCAAGCTATGAATTATCTCAGAAGCCTAGTTGTGCCAACGTAACAGATGTTCTCTTGCAGGAATTGAATATTATCATAACGGTATGTTGTTCCTCTTAATATGTCTAAAATTTAAAAAATGTTCAGACTTTTGCTTAAAAAAATGTTCATGCATAGCTTCTATTTATGTGAATGAATCCAAATCTTGCCTCGTCGTTTCATCTTAGCTTGAGACAATTCTAGAGACCTGGAACAAAGGTAATTTTGTTTTCATCAAAGTGAGAAGCACTCATATAATCAGGAATATGAAGGTTTTAAAGGATATAATCAATGATAGAAGGTGCTATTATGCATATAATCAAGGTTAAAAGGTGCTAATAAAAAATTTGCAGGTGAGGTGTTCCATTGCAATCTTTGTGAATCCCATCCCAATATTCATTAATAATTTCATTAAAAGCTGGAATGGCTTTGAAAAAGGTGCTATACAACTATTCTTACAACATTTAATCCCATATCTTCGATGTGAAATTTCATTATATCATTTCATTGAAATAGCATTAAATGTATTAAATGAAGAGTGTTACTAAGTGCTACTTGGAAAGTTTCTGTTTTTACGATATTTTGTTTATATTTTTATATTTTGACGCTGTAGGCGTTTCACCAATGAGAAGCATGACCATCCATGTCTGCTAGATTCCTCACTTATAGAGCGAATGGAATCCTGCCACGTGTTTTCCGCTTTGGCCCCATATATTTCTGACTGTTACGGCTTTCTCTGCAGGAGAACTCATATTTTATCTTCAGTCGTCTTTGTTGACCGTGTCGTTGAAATTATTTGAATTACTTTTCCCCTTTCATGCAGACCCTCAACCGTGTCGCAGCAATTTTGATACTTCACGCTTACACGGCTGATCCACGCTGACTGCCGCACTGTTTTACAGTTTTTTTGTTTATTTGAGTTTCTTTGGTCGTTTCACGCCGACTGTGGACCGCCGACCATGTCGCAAGTTTTGGTGAGTTCACGCCAACCACTTTGGCTGGTAAATTAGCACAGATAGTCAAGTAATTATTTTTTTGTTTATTTGAGTTTCTTTAGTCGTTTCACGCCGACCGTGGACCGCCGACCGTGTCGTAAGTTTTGGTGAGTTCACGCCGAACGCTTTGGCTAGTAAATTATCACAGATAGTTGGGTAATTATTTAAAAATATGGTTTATGTTTGTTAAAATAGGTCGTTTTTGTCGGTGAAGAGTGGTCGACTGCTTTGGCATACCCGACAGGCGATTGCACAAGTTGGTGAAGAGTGGTCGGCAGACTCTTGTCGAATATCGAGTGATTATGCTAATGAAAGATGTTATGGCCAACAGAACATATTCTTTAGACGTTCAATTTGTCTTGTTAGTGCCCAGGTCGACTTCATGTTCAAGTCAACAAAAGCATGCATAACTTTATCAACACTTTTCATTCGAGAAAAACAAATGTCGACTAGATTCATCGCTCATAGAGCGAATGGAAAATTGCCACGTGTTTTGCGATGGTTCGTCAATTTGAGTTTATCTTCATCGAGGTTTCCTGTCACTTCGTCACATAGTATATGTTAAAGTTGAGTCTGGTCGACTTTTAAAATGGTTGGTAGAGTGTTTTCATGGTCGTCTCGATAATATATGGTTCATGAGAATTGTCAAATTTGGTCAAGTATAAGTGATGTATGTGGTCGACCACTTTGGTCGATCCTCAAGTTTGGTCGAGTCCACTACAAAGTGACTTTATCTATATTGTATTTGGTCAACCACTCCGGCTCAATACTTATTTTTGGTTGAATTGTAAAATATGATCAATGGCTTTGAAGGGCATGTAATCAAGATGACTAATTCAGTCGCATCTGATGTGCATCTTATGCATTAATTGGTTGAGTCCACTACAAAGTGACTTTATCTATATTGAATTTATCTGACGACCATTTTTCAAATTCGACCAGACTCAACTTTAACATATACTATGCCACATGTATCAACGAAAACTCTCTTTTGGTCGCATATTGTCAAAGAAAATGACTTATCTCTTGACCAAATAGCATATAATTATATTTATCGACCATATGATGTATAGACTCAATCTATATGTCATGACAATGTTACATCAACCATATTTTTAAATAATTACCCGACTATTTTTACAGACTCGACCAATTAATGCATAAGATGCACATCATATGCGACTGAATTAGTTATCTTGATTACATGCCCTTCATAACCATTGATCATATTTTACAATTTGACCAAAAATAAGTATTGAGACGGAGTGGTCGACCAAATACAATATAGATAAAGTCACTTTGTAGTGGACTCGACCAAACTTGAGGATCGACCAAAGTGGTCGACCACATACATCACTTATACTTGACCAAATTTGGCAATTCTCATGAACCATATATTATCAAGACGACCATGAAAGCACTTTACCGACCATTTTTAAAATTCGACCAGACTCAAATTTAACATATACTATGCGACGAAGTGACAGGAAACCTCGATGAAGAGAAACTTAAATTGACGAACCATTGCAAAACATGTGGCATTTTTCCATTCGCTCTATGAGTGAGGAATCTAGCCAACATTTGTTTTTCTCAAATGAAAAGCATTGATAAAATTATGCATGCTTTTGTTGACCTGAATGTGAACCTGACCTGGGCACTAACGAGATAAATTGACCGTCTAAAGAATATGTTCTGTTGGCCATAAGATCTTTCATTAGCATAATCACTCGATATTCGACAAGAGTCTGCCGACCACTCTTCACCAACTTGTGCAATCGCTTGTCAGGTATGCCAAAGCAGTCGACCACTCTTCACTAACAAGACCCTAACTTTATAAGGATTTGAAATGCTGATGAATTTATTTCCTAAAGAGATTTTTCCATTTTTTGTCTAATACCATTTGCAAAATGTTTTTGGGCCTCATTATGGCCATCTGAGCTCGTGCATCCCTCAAAAGGATATTGACACAGCGACTTTGGTCGATGATTAAGTTTGGTCGAAGCAATTTTGGTCGACTCCACTAAAAAGTGACTTTATCTGGCAACCATTTTTCAAATTCGACCAGACTCAACTTTAACACATACTATGCCACATGCATCGACGAAAACTTTCTTTTGGTTGCATATTCTCAAATAAAATGACTTCTAACTTGAACAAATAGAATATAAATGTTTGTATCGACCATATGATGTATAGACTCAAACTACATGTCCCAACAATGTTACATTGACCATATTTTTAAATAATTACCCGACTATTTTTATAGACTCGACCAATTAATGCGTAAGATAAACATCAAATGCAACTGAATTAGTCATCTTGATTACATGCCCTTCATAGCCATTGATCATATTTTACAATTCGACCAAAAATAAGTATTGACCCAGAGTTGTCGACCAAATACAATATAGATAAAGTCACCTTTAGTGGACTCGACCGAGGAATGTAGCCGACATTTGTTTTTCTCGAATACCCAAATCGACCATAATGTGAGAGTTCGACCAACAGATCTCGACCATACTTGAACAGGCGACCGATGTTTTACAAAATTTGTTGGTTACCTCGTCCATAACATATTTCATCAGCATAATCAGTCGATCTTCGACAAGAGTCTACCGACCACTCTTCACCAACTTGTGAAATCGCCTGTCAGCTATTCCAAAGCAGTCGAGCACTCTTCACCAACTTGTGCAGTCCCCTGTCGACTATGCCAAAGCAGTCTAAAAGTTGACCAGACTCAACTTTAACATATACTATGCCAAATGTATTAATCAAAACTTTGTTTTGGTTGCATATTGTTTCGACCCATTTCTAGATTTGACGGATTTCACCTCCTGGATGTCAGTACCCAAAATGTAACTTAAAGTTGCAGAGAGGCCAAATTGGGGTAACCACAAAACCACTTTACATTGTATTTTGACCTATACAACCAGAAATGGAAAAAATGTATATAAAAAAAAAGTTATTTGTCACCATCCACTTTGTAGAGAACTTAAAACTTCGTGATCACAATATATATGGTCGAAAATCAGGTAAAATCAGGTCGACCAAATCTATAACTCATCGAAGGTCGACCACATGTGTAACTCGTCAGAGATCAACCAAATTTTATATCAACCCTATGCGTCGACAATACCAAGGCTTTCAAGATGGAAGTTTCCAATTCAACAGAAGTAAAATCAGGTCAACCAAATCTGTAGCTCGTCGAAGGTCGACCACATGTGTAACTCATCGGAGATCGACCAAATTTTATATCAACCCTATGCGTCGACAATACCAAGGCTTTCAAGACGGAAGTTTCCAAGTCTCCATGCATACAAGTCAGAGTCGGAATCACCATATTCATCATAATCGATAGCTTAGCCATACCCGACATGATCAGACAAAAGATAGAAGGCAACAACCTTCCAACATAAATGCAAAGCATCCACTTAATGAGGCACGGATAGTCTGTCAATCAAAATTAACTCCATTGTTAAATAACTCTTTATTACACCCATCTACTTTATAGTCACATGTGCCGAGCTCGTCTTCTTTAAATCCCGAAGTCGAGGATTCCTGGATACTCTTCTAACAAGAACTGGAAAACTAGACTTAAGAAATACTAGAAAACCTCTGTGATCTTTATAATTGCATAGAAACCATGGTGCCCAAGAGGGTTCAGACAACCACTCATTCAGTCGCAGCTAAAGTCCGTGAGTTAGAGAAAGCCCAATCACCCTTGCAAACCCACTTGCAGCAGGTTCGAAATGCTAAGGTACAGGAGTCACATTGGCGAAGAACTTGGAAAGACATTCCAATTTGGGGAAAAGATTCAAAAGGCCAATGGAGAGAAGAAGCTGAAAAATTACAGGTTGCTACAGTTCTGAATTACGTGCAAGCACCTCTGCTTGAATCATTTGGCAGACTGAAGGATATTATTGCTCAATTCATTGTTAGCATATTTCATAATGGGAAATTTTATTTTGATACCCCGGTTGAAATAAATGGTGCACTTATTTACAAGATTACAGGATTGTCAAATAAAGGCAAAGAGGTACCCGTTCGACATAGGCAAGAGTTGATTGAAGAATTTACAGAGCACCCGAGTGGAAAAATTCTCGAGGGTTAGTGATAAGTCAGATGAAATATGAAAATTTTAAGATAGCTGCTCGAATCGTTTTGGCTGCTTTATCAACTTTTGATCGTGGTTCGGATCTAAAAATTGAAATGCTAGAGGCAGTACTAAACATGGCAGTAAGTGGCAAACAATAAAACTGGGAAAACTACTTATCCGACATTATCCGAACGATATGCTCCAAATGTCAAAATGATGGAGCGTCCATTCGTACCCATCTCTAATTACCTGGATTGTCATGATGCATCTGAGACCATCAGGAAATAAAGACTTTTATCTAGAAAGACCCATGTTAATGCAAAACTTAAAGTCTTTTACATTTGGGGGAAGTTGGCTAGGCCCCTCAACAGTAAAAATTTGGCTCGAAGTCTGGTTTCAAAACCTAAAAATTGTATCCACCAAATGGAGAGTACCTCAAAATGTTCGACAAAGTCTACCTTCGTCGGCACACATCCAACTTGAGCTAGATCACACCAAGTTCTAGCACCTGCAAGGCATAGGTGGCGCTGCAAGAGCTCTCGACTTTTACCCTTCCGTCGACAAAATCTTCAATGAGCTCAACATACAAAGCAATATAATACTGACAATTCCTGCTAAGGCCCGAGAGGTCAATGTCCCCGTAGTTGAACCTTTAACAGATCAAGAAAAAGAGGAAGAGTATGAAGGCCACCTATATATGCACACCTTTGTATATGAGGCTGAATTTGCGATCACACAGCAACCTCTAGCACTTACTCTTACACCACATGAAGACCCTCCAGATACAGCCGAACATTCAGATGAACAAAGTCACTCCAACAACCCAAAATATGCTTTGACGAGTGATGACATTCAATAGTTGGCCGATGAGTTAGCAGAAGTTCGAAAAGCACGAAATGTACAATTGCATGGCAAGGGAAAAAGAAAAATGATCATACAGGAACTGAATGAGGAAGACAAGGTAGAATTGTTTGATAGTGCAACACAAATTCTCGAGGATGCAGGTAAAAATAAAGTATCATTCGACGAGGAGTTTAAGAGATTTTTGGAAGCTGAGCAAGCTCGTAGCCGACCACAACCAAAAAAGAAAGTTCAGCTTATGATCAAGGATTCTATCGACTTGACTGTAATTTCACCCACAATGTCTCCGACTATTGTGATGGAAGATACTATTTTATGTACACATGTAAATACTCCACTTGCACCTTTAGCATTAACTCAGTTTTCAAATGTTGTAAAATCTCTTCCTCTACCTCTTCGCCAAACATTTCAAACTGAAAAAGACCTAACGCAGTTCATAACTAATCTTCCCAATATGTTCCCACAATGGCGAGATTTAGTGACCAAGAAACCTGTCTTCATCGGCAATAACCCATCGACTGATTCTGCCCCTCTTGGTGTTGACCCAACTAAACTATTGAACCCTCTGATTACTTCAGCACCAGAAGCAATTGGTATGCATCATAGACATATTCAGCGTAATCTAGACCAAACCAGTCCCATTTTTTTAGAGGAAACTTCACAGTTTATCCCTTTTCCAGTTAACCCGTTGGTGCAAGCCCATTCACTTCCCCGACCTATCATCAATCCACCAGAACAACCCCCAGACCTTGAAGTTTTGAATTCAGTAAAACCATTGATACTAGAAGTGTTGTCTCTTGTCGCCAGTCTGGAACCATCTGGCAGCTCCCTTTCCATCCTTGCTCCTTGAGTCAAAGACACACCAGCTATTAATGTGTCATTCCCTACCCCTGCTGACAAAACCACTACTCCATCTGAATTAATTGAAGAACAAGAAGCACCATCTCAAGAAATATTCAAAGCAGCAGCCAAACCTGCAGCAGAAATCACTGAAGCAACCATGGAACTAGCAACCAAAGCAGCAGCACAAATCACTGAAGTAGCCACGAAACGAGCACAAGAAGACAATCAACCAATGGTCGCAGAATCACTCCCAACAAATACAGCAGTCGTGCCAAGTAGCTCATTACAAGCAAAACAAAACATTGACGAAGCACAAGTGGAAACACAATACTCACGCGAAGCAGCCCAGACACACAAAGACTCAAAACAACAACTAGAGCCTCCAAAATCTCAAGGGAAGTCCAAGAAAAAGCAACGTAAAGACAAATGACGCCAGATTAGAGAGTTGCAATAGAAACAGCAGCATCTGGATCATATCTCTCGGTTGGGTCGATTATCTGTACATCTCGACCAATTCAGGCCCATCTCGACATACAAGCCACAAGAAGCAACACAAGCAGATCTTGACTTACTGGCTGATGCAATTAATCGAGAGCAACGACATTGACGACTAGAAGCCGAAGACCGCATATACCGATTACAAGAGGACCAAAATGTATTTTTGGCTAAGTGTCAGGACTTAGCGCAAAAATTCGTTTCTCTTCCAGCCAGCTTCGACACGACTAGAACACTTGATAAAGCTCTTCAGTTATTCCAAACAGTCATGTCGACATTGCGAGAAGAACTCATTAGGGACCGACGGGAACAAGCCACAATAACAACATCCCTGATGTCGGTACAATATGAAGCATTTAATTCAGCATATGATCAACTCAACTAGTATAATGAACAAGCATCTACTATCATTGATGTTCTCCGCAATTGGTACAAACACCATGGCAATGTATTCACAGAAATGCGGAAGACAAGTGACTTCATTAATAAACTTCATCAGCAATGCCGAGTAGCTGACGACACCATGAGTAGAACCATCGAAGATCAAATTCTGATACAAAATAGCAAATTGGAGAAATTAGAAAAAAGTGAAGAGCAATGGTTGAGCCAAGCCCGAAACAACCTCTTCAAAGTGGAACAACTTCAACCACATCTCCAAACTCTGCTTGCAGCTGCCAATAAGAAAATTGAGCTATTTGGTCACGACTTAATTCATCTGCAGGGCAAGACAACAGAGGAAAAAATGATTGAGTTATCAAGCCTGCCAACACTTACGATTGACATCCAAGACTCACTGCGCCATTGGGAAAAATTCCACCACCATCTATCTATCTCGGCTGAAACAATTGTTCAGGTCTATGCACAACAAGAAGCAACGACCAATTCCAGTCATAAATAAACAATACCAGCTACATCTATCAATTTTGCACAGCCATCCATCTTTTGTTCAGTTATTTCACATGTCCTTCTTTCTTCAGCAAAAGAAATATTTTGAAGTAGGAGAGGTCGACCTATCGACTAGGCCCTCCACCCGAAAATTTGCAATGTAAGTCGACAAGCTCTGTGGACCAGTTGGGATATGTCCGTCAGTTCTAGCGACCAATAAACAAAACTAACAATTTATATTCAGCAAGCTATGTTGTATGCACTATTAATGCATTTTTGTGGTAGTTGGCAACATAGACTCAACCCATAAATATTTATACATATTAACAAGTTACTATTTACATTTGCAAGATCCTAAGCTATTTCTCTTTGGTTTTAAAGCTTCCTTTTTGAAGATTTTATGCCAAATCAAATTGATGGTTTCCAGTATTTACTTCAGCTACTTGAACTGGTTATCGCAGTTTTTGCTCGCTCTCTACTTTTGCTATAAAATCAATCAACTCGGATTGCATACATATTTGAAAGTTATATGTTGATGTTGATAAAATATTGAATACGACTACTATTATTTGATGAATGATATTTGCATATTTACTTGCTATATCTATTTGCAATTTGGTGCTACACTTAGTTGATACTTTATTGGTCAATGAATTATTTGCCCCTGGATTATGTCGTGCATTTTCATTAATCGAATAATTGAATGACAGTGACATTTATTCCTTAATGTATATTTGCGTTGAATTAGTTAATTCACCTAAGTAGTGCATATGCTTATGTTTTTCTTCCTTCTAACTTTCCTCTTCTCATAGCGATGTTCATTTTTGTCCATAAAAATGCAAATGCTAATTATAATTCAATATTTCTTTTACACACCAAGAGAAAATAGTCAAATCTTATCTTTGTGCTAGACCAATCACAACAATAGTTAATCTATTTTTAAAAAAGTTTAAAAGTATTTTTAAATTTTAGAAAATTCATTTTAATACTAGAAATTTCAAAAACTTCAATTAACATTAAGTAAAATAAATTGACAAAAAAAAGTCAATGAAATTGGGCGACCCCGATCGCTATAATCCCTCGGAAGGGACTAATAAAAGGATGTGAAAATGCCCTAAATAATCAATAGTTTCTTAATTATTGAGGAAATAATGCCCAACCGTTATGCCCTCTTTTGTGCCCTGTTTCACGTGAACATTTATCTATTTACGAAATGCTTTTTTTATTGGAAATAAATTACTATAAATGCATGCCCATGTGATAAATTTAGTCAAATCCTTCGATGTCTATATTTTATTGTCCAATATTTTGCATTTATCGTTTTATTATATAAAAATAGTTAAAGATATAATATCACTTTATTTGTAGATTCCGTAGAAAGATTATTAAAATACTTGTTTGTTATTAACTATAAACATAAAACATGAAACATGGTATTATTATGAGCTAGCAACACCCATCCACATGTCCTTGTATTATTGTTGGTTCGTAGTTGTTCCACATGTCCTTGTATTATTGTTGGTTCGTAGTTGTTGCGTTTACATTAACGAAAGTAAGATTGAAATTATAATTTAATGGGATTCATTTTTAATAATGATGGTTTGTTGGAATGGTTTTTTTTTAATATTTTTTTTATAATAATGAAATGGATAAATTTTGTATTAAAAAGTTTTAATGATTTTTCTATAATAATGAAATGGTTAAATTTTGTATTAAAAAGTTGTAGTTTTATTGTTCAGCATAATAATAATAAGAAAAGAAGAATGAGATTGTGATAGTTTAAAATTTTGCAAATTGAGGGAGAAATTGTTTAAAATTTTGGAAATTGAGCTTAAAAGAGGAGTAGTTTATTTATTCTATTTTTTAGATTTTTTAGTGGGTGGTAATTTTGTTTTTGTAAAATCTAAATTTGGAAGTGTTCAAATTGTGTTTCTAAATCCATAAATAGATTTAACACCCTTTAATATCCCTATGGCACTTAGACTATGCAATTTCCATAGCTAATATATTTGATTCTAAGATTTTTGACAAAAATATACTTAGACCATATCCTAAAATAATCATTGCTATCATTCTTAGAATATGTTCAAAAGATTTTATTGTTATAAAGTCTAAAAAAACACTTAAAACCATACTTACTTTGCAAAACATGACCTATTGACATTATGTAATTTCAAGTAGTTGGCTAAGAATTTCTATCCATATTTGAAACTATATGATATAACTTATTGCACTTAGCCTCTAAAGATTGTATCTCTCTTATGTTGTAATTAGGTATCCATTAAAACTGCATACCCAGGATTGTGAATTTCCTCCTAAGCATTAATTTTACCTATATTAGAGAAAATGGAGGTCTTTTATTTTCTATAAGGTCCTCTTGTCTTCGCAAGACACGATGGATGTCAAGAATTTCATAGAATAGGCAATGCCTCGGATGGGTATGACATTCTATCTATCCAATCTCCATAGTAACCAAGGATACAGATTCAAGTTTTCTCCTTTTTCACCTTCAACTCACACTAAGACCCACTCGAAACTCCACACTAACCCAATATCAAAAAATACATAGTAACAAGCTAAAAGTGCACAATTACACTCAAAATCACTTCAAATCGCCTCCACTTCTAACAATTTTAAGAAGGGTTGTTTCTAGATTACCACAAGAATGAGTAGGGGTGCCTTCAAATTGGATCAATACTGGTGGGGGGATCCTGAGAAGGAATGAAAAGGCATTGACGGTTACAATGCATTCCAATTCCCAACTGAAAGTAGCCCCTCTTAGGTCACCAAGGCTCCAAACAAAACCAACAACTATGCATCCATTAAACTTCACCATTATCCCACACGTGCTAGGATTCGTAACAAAGATCAATTGAAGATGTTAACCCTCCATTAAGGTCGAAGTGTGCGATAGTACAAGGGTTATGATGACCTTTGGCATTTTTCCTTCCATATTAATTTTTCCTTGCTAGTTGCCTTGAATTTTGAATGGCATATTATTCATTCATACAAAAATTGTGGAATTGAGGAAAATGATACCCCCCCATTTATTCTTAGAATTATGCCTTAAGGTAGAGAGGCTTCATTGGCCAATTGATTGGCTAGGGGATTTTGATCTCATAGTACATGGAAATACTATGTACATTCAAAGTGACTAGTCTCCTTTTGGACTCTCAGAATTCGTCTAGGAGGTTTTCCATCATACGAAGTGGGGTGTGGGGGAGTTGTGCATAAGTCTTATAACTATAGTTGTGTCTCCAATGACAATGAGTTTTCTAATTCACCTTGAATCCATTTTTTTTTAATTCCCTTGGTAGAGAGAAAATGCCTCAGCATGATTATTGGTAAGTCCACCCAACACCCATTCAACACTTGCTTCTTGATTTCCTTTGGGATCAAGGAATATCGCACCACACTTAGTACCCCTTCTTTTCATGATGATTTTCATATCTATTATTCTTCTCCTATTTATTAATTTTTCTTGATAATTTTTTATTGTCGTTTCTATTTATTTTTTCAATATGTTTTCTATTCTATAAATTTATTTTACTTATTTTTCCTATTAACATTCTATTTATGTATGTGCTCATGTTTACGTAATGATTAGTCCCTTTCATATTCTAAGATCTCAATGCTAGTCCATTTGAGCATGTAGCTCTAGTTTTCTCGATCAGGGAGAGGGGGAAGGAGAAGTTGAACTAGGGTTAGGGTTTGATATTGTTTTGTATGGCGTTTTGGCTACGCCTCCATGAACGGTATGGGGGTCTTGACGGTCTGGGATTTTTGGGCTTCACAATTACTATTGTTTAGGCTGGCGGTTTTATTGGTGATGATTAGTTTTTGTCTTTAGGGTTCTGGGTTGGGGACTACGGTTTTTCTTGCTGTCTAGGAAGCATCATAACCTTGGGTATTGACGACTGTTTAAAACTATCAGCTAGCACTGGCACTGGAATCTCGAGTCTTCTATGGTGGATACGGTGGAAACCTTGACTCTAACATCTGAGTTTGGTGTGGTTCCTTCATTGGAATAGTCCCAATTATTGATTGACCCGCTTCTCTGTGGGGACACATCTATTGGTGTGGATTTAGAGGAGGACACAGGTTGCGACAAGGAATTTTATCAGCCATGTGATAAGGTGCTTCGTGGTGGTGGTCTATATAGGAGTGGGGGTGCTAAAGCCCGACTTCATCTCTCATTAAAGGCCATAAAAAGATGTGGTGAAGGGAATTAAATGGTTCTTGGTAAAGATGTCCAGATTGGTAGGGTATTAAGCCTCACAACTCGGGCTTTGGTTGGAAAACTATGTTAAATGGATATAAGCCGGTCGGACCTCATCTCCTGGGTTAATACTCACTGGAAACCCTTGCTCTCTTATGTGTCGAGGATTCATATGCTGGTAAACAACTGGGTTGTTTTCCATCTCCAGGACGAGGAACACGCAGCCAAGATCTTTGATCGTATCTGGGTTATTGATCGGGGCTCCCTATGCTTAAAGAGGTGGCATATGGACTTTAACCTAGTTATGAAATAGCTTCAAACAAACCACTTCTGGGTTCTACTCAAAGGTTTCCCTCTGGCACTGTGGGCACATGAATTTTTTGTCAATCTGGAAAACCATATCGGCTCTTTTGTTTTCTTCGATGATAAGTCTCTCTATCATGAGGATAAGAGATGTGCTTGCATTTTAGTTGAACTAGATGTTACAAAGGGTCTCCCGGAGAGTGTTCTGATTTCAATGGGGTGACAGGGTCATTCATCAGGAACTAGACTATTGGTGGACTCCGTTTAGATGCTATAATTGTGGAAAACCTGGCCACTTGCAAAAGGAATGTGGTCATGTTAAGAACTCTCAGACTCCTAGTTCGACTACTAATGTTATTGAATAGTTATCGGACTTAGGCCTGGATGAGGTTCAACAAACTGTTGATTCTCTGGAGCAGTCGACCTTTTCTGGTAAGTTTAAAGATATTTTTCTTTCTATTTATAACTCCCTCACAAAGGATGATTTAAATAGGTTGGATGGGTGGGGGAAGGGTTATACACCTTCGGTTTCTTTGCTTACGTCTATGTCACCACTTCCAACTTCGGAACTGGCATTGCCGGGGAAAACTATTGTTGGGGGTTGCTCTACTGATGAACCTGCCTGGTTTCCTCCTCTATCGGACACTCAACTTCTTGAGGCTGAAGCGTCTATTTTACATTCTCTGCTACAATCCCCTATCACTGTCTTTCCTGTTGAGGAAACTACTAGTGGGAGTTCGGGTTATTCTTTGCACCTATTCTTGTTTTCTGTGCGGGTAATTTGGTCTCCGAGTATGATTTTCCTCCTCTCCCAAATGTGACCATAAGGAAAAAATATGGGGGGAGACGTCGGAAGGAGCTGGCTCGTGCCACGTGTGGGGGTTCGGTGAGCACTCTATTTTTGGTTGATGAATCATTACAGTCTTGCGATGATACAAGTTTTGTGTCACCTTCAGTTTTCAGGCCACTTAGAGTAGTGAAGGCCAATTCGGGGTTCTCAAAATGATTTTTTTGACCTTGAACATTCGTGGGGTTGGAGGTGCCCCCAAACGCAATGCCTTCCGTCATCTGCTTGTTGTTACTAGACTTGATCTTATTCTTTTATAGGAAACACTTTGTGATGATACAAAAGCTTGTGATTTCATCTCCTCATTTTTGCCCGCCTGACATGTATGTACTGTTGGGGCTATTGGGAGATCGAGTGGGCTTCTATCTACATGGGATCCCACTCTCTTTATGTTTAAACCCTTCATCTTGGGAGGGGGAATCTTACTCTCTGGTAGGAGTAGGGTATTAAATGGCCCTATTAATGTTTACAATTGTTACAGCCCTCAAGTGGAGAAAAAACTCTTTTGGGAGGGTCTTGTTGAGTCTGGGTTATTAGGTCTTACAAATCTGATAATTGTCGGGGATTTGAATTCAACTTTGGGTACTCGGGATTCTTGGGGTACTCGGGCTCAACCTCAACAGAATTCCTGGTTTGTTAGTCTCTTTGATACATTTGGTCTCATTTATATTCGGCCTTGTCCATTGGTGCCCACCTAGCGAAACGAGAGAAGGGGTGATGCGGCTATGGCTAAACACTTGGACCACTTTTTGGTTAATGAGGATCTGTTTGGTACATTTACGCATTGCACCTCTTGGGTGGAGACTACTCATATTTCCTACCATTCACCTGTTATGCTCCAGTTTGGTAGGGATGAATTTCCTACCAACTTTCCATTCAAGTATTGTCATTTGTGGTCTCTTTAGGCCTTTTTCATTGGTATGGTTCGGCAATTATGGGGTTTTGTTATGAGGGACTCGGATTCATAGGCTATGACTCATCTACCTGGCTTTCTGCGTCTTCTAAAATCAAAAGTGGCACCATGGATTCGGGAAAGAAAGGCTCTTTTGAGATTCGATCTACGGGATGTTGAATCAACTATTGCAAAAATGATGGCTCGTCCTTTTATTATGACTACTGATCCTTTATTTATGACTAAGATCAATGCACTAGAAAAACAAAAGGCTTCCCTTTTGGCTACGGAGGAGGCTATGTGGCATCTAAAAAGTCTATCCCTTTGGTTATCTAGTGGGGATCAAAACACTAAAACTTTCACGCATTTGCTGATGGGAGGAGAAAAAAGAAGGCCATATGGGGTATTACTGATTCAGGTGGAAACTTCATTTTGGATGTCCTTGGGATTAGTGATGAGGCTGTTAGTTACTTTTCTGAGATTTATAGAAAACCTTGTACTAATAATTTGACGGAGCAACTAAAGATTCTATAGGTTATGCCCTGTATGTTCTCCGATTTGGATTGTGCTGCGATCTACGCACCGGTGACTAGCCAGGAGATTGAGAATATATTGAAGGACATGGAGAAGGATAAGAGTCCTGGGATGGATGGCTAGACTTGTGAATTTTTTATATAATTATTTGATATTCTGGGTTCGGAGTTAGTTCGACTGGTGGAAGAGGCTCGGGTTTCTAGCAAAGTTACTGGTGATGTGAATGCCACGTTCATTACATTGATTCCTAAGATTTCAAATTCTTCATCCGTCCGGGATTTTCGCCCCATTTCTCTACATAATCTGATTTATAAGTTGATTTAAAAAACTATTGCGCAAAGGATAAAAGGGGGCTTATCTGGTGGTATTTCTACTGGACAGTTTGGGTTTTTAAACAAATGATTGATCTTTGATGCAGTAGGGACGGCTCAAGAGGTCTTGCACACAGTTAAGAACAAGAAGATGGATTGTTTGGCCTTAAAGTTAGATCTGATAAAGGCATATGACCTTGTGGATTGGTCTTTTCTGAAGTTACTCCTTCAAAATGCAGGTCTGGATTTCTGGATCACCCAGTTGATTATGGGGTGTATTAAGTCTACAAATTTTGCCATTCTTGTCAATGGCTATCCTACTAAATTTTTTCAGGCCTCTCAGGGACTTCACCATGGATGTCCTTTATCCCCTCTCTTGTTTATTCTCATCATTGATGGCCTCAACAGAATCATTCGCCAGGCTAGAGATGAGGGTTTGTTTACTGGTATTCATGTCTCTCCTCATGTGATTATAACACATCTGTTATTTGTTGATGATATTCTCATCTTTGGGCTTGGAAAAATACAGGAATGGTTACACTTCAAATATATTTTGGACACTTTATGCATCGTGGCTGGGATGTAGATCAACTATGTGAAATCCTATATATATGCTATTAATTTGCAGGATGATTTAAGACATTCTATGAACACTATTTTTCCTCTTGATGTTCGTGATCTATGTCAGGGACTTATTTGGGTTATTTTTTTAAACCAAATGCTTATTTGGTAAATTATTGGCTATGGATTGTTCAAAAGGTGGAGAGTAGGATTCATTGTTGGCAAAATAGGAAGCTCTCTCTGGGTGGTAGACTGGTCCTTCTAAACTCGGTTTTGGTAAATATGCATATTTATTGGTTTAGTCTAGCCCATGTTCCTATGTCCATTTTGCACATGATTCAGAAACTCATGTTCAATTTTCTTTGGAAGGGACAATCTCTATATCAGGGCTTCCATTTAGTGTCATGGGAGATCATTTCCAGACCAAAGATTGATGGAAGCTGGGGTATCCAAAATCTTTACTAGGTCTATAATGCATTACACCTGAAGTCCCTTTGGCATGGCTTGAATGATGGGGGTTTGTGGGGTTTACTGATCAGGGACAAATATATTAACCCTACCTCAATTATTGGATGGTTGCATTCTGGAAAATATATGAAGAGAAATTCATCGGTTATCTAGACGGGTTTGGTGGCTATGCATCCATACCTTCAACGTTGGCTTTTCTGTAAGGTGGGAAACGGTTATCATATTTGTATTGGTAGGGATAGAACCCTTGGTCATCTGGACTCTTGTATTTCAGTGGATACTTGTTTAGCAGTAAGAAATATGGGGTTACAGTTCTTAAACCAGATCAGAAAGACTCAAACTAGTTCATTATGTGAGGGAGATTGGCTATGTGCAGTGGATTTATGTCTGCATGGAGTTGTGGCTATTGATTGGGAAAATTTTGTATCTGGTTTGAGGCATGCCGGAATCAGTCTTTCAATCGATATGGATTCTCTTTGTTGGGATTATGGAATTGGGGATGGCACTGTTAGTGCTGCCCAGGCATATAGTGTTATGGCATCCGAGGCAGTGATATTGACAAAAGACTAGTGGCATTCTTTGATTTGGCGATGGGAGATCCCTGGTAAGATTCAACTTTTTCTTTGGCTGGCATTAAACTATAAGATTAACACTGGGGATAGATTCAGACTTCACGGGGGCATTGGGCCTAATGTTTGTTATCTATGTCTGCGTGCTGAGGAGACCTGCGACCATCTGTTTTCTTTATGTTCGTATAATCAACAATTATGGGAGGAGGTCTCATTGATATTTTTCCAACAGGGACAGTGGCGCGGAAACACGCTATCAGATTGCTTGAAAGGCTGGTGCAGTAGGTATAAATCTGCTATGATTTTTCCTATCAGTTTTATATGGGGAGTCTGGAGACTTCGAAACTCTATTCTCTTTGATCATAAGTCATATTCCTTTATAAAATCGGTGGTTTACATCAAAGGCTATATGACTGGAATGGTGTGGAAGACTAAACCCTTGAAGGATGGATTAAGAAGTGCTCTGGTGATTGATTTGACTAATCCTGTGGGATTCTTTGATGGGGCTGCTCAGTTGGGTCGATGTGGTGTTGGATGCTACATAAAATTGGGTAAGGATCAGCGAGTGGATTTACATCTTGGTTGTGGCATGGGGAATAATACTAGATCTGAACTTATAGCTTTGTGGGGCATTCTCTTTCTGGCACATTCTCTGGGGATCAATAGACTAGTAGTGTTTGGGGACTCTAGCGCAATCATTGACTGGGTTTTATCGAAGCATAGGTTACAGGTACCTACCATCTCAGCTTGGAAAACAAAGATTAAGACCCTTTTAGCTTGTTTTACATCTACTACTTTTTGCTAGGTGAGCAGGCTTTTTAATCATTTGGTAGATCAACTTTCAAAAAAGGGACTTGTATTGGATGAGGGTAGTGTTTTTATTCAGTATTATTCTTGTGATCAACTTGTGGAGGAGAAGCTGGTTACTATAAACTGATTGTTGCCTTCTTTTTTGTTTTTAGTTTTGTTTTATGCCATCATTTTAGAGACTAAGTCAGTAGATTTTTGGGGATTCAGTAAACTTTTTTGAGAAATATGATTATGTATTGGGCATAGGTATATGGTTTTTACTATGCAGTCAGAGTAAGAGGAGCATACTTCAGTACAGTTTATATTACTGAAGCTAGTTTTTAGTTTTGGAGATAATTTTTTCTGGAATCACGCCTTATATGGTAGTGGCTAGTTGATGGCTATTGCTTAAGGAACCTGTTTTATATGTAACTGTCTATATGACAAGAGACAAATGTGTTGTTTCTTTGATTCATGAATGAATAGCAGGAAACTCCTTTTCTTTTGGAAAAAAAAAGCTCTAGTTTTCTTGATAACTAAGGTATTCTTTTAGGATTTTCTTTAAATCACACTAATTATTATCCTTAGTTGAAATTTGCCTATCCTAGGCCTTTAGGCCTTTATACATGTTATGTATGTAGATTTAAGAAGGATAGTTATAATTTTACGATCACTTTAAGTGATTGAATTAATATTGAATTGGCTAGGTGGAGTTTTATATTTTTACTTGAATGGATTTTTTTAAACTCTCTTGATTATCACTTCAAAATTTCCTTCTATTATTAGAATTTTGATTTTTAGTTTGTTTTTCAAGGTGTTTAGAGACATTTTCCTACATTTTATTGGTTGTTTCTCCTATATTTAGGTGTAGAACCTAATTCTATTCTTTACATTATTTTATATGATATGGTGGAGCTAGTAATTGTCATTTGGTTGGGATGTAGTTTATTTAAGATAGTATTAAGGTTGGAGTAAGATGAATCTATAATTCAAACTCTTGCATATGAAAACTTCGCTTTATCATTTTCTACATACTTTAAATCTTCTTCATTTCAATTTTTGCTTGATATGGTCATGCCTATGTTTTGAAATTCTTCTTATAAACAAAATTGAAGGTTGATCTTATGTCCTGAAAAAACATGTCATTATGCTTTATCTAAATGTTCCATCCCATGTTATTGACTCTCGGATAACACCCCACATCTTCACTCCCACTCTAAATTTAAAGTTGTATTTTCATAAACAACAAAGAAACATAACCATATCTTCTTGAATACAAAATTGCCACTTCTCATTTTATGTATTGTTAAAGCAAAGCAACATTGGATGAACATGTGAGCTATATAAACTATATATTCTATAATGCTATGAGACAATATGTGTTTAGAGGATCTCAAATCCTTTCTTACATATGTTATTTCATACGAGTTTATTTTCCATGGTCATTGAATAAATTAAAACTGTAACTTTTAATTTTATATATTTACATCATAAATTACATTTAAATAATATTGCGTTACTCTATGTTCAATATGCACCGTGTTCAATGTTCGTATTATGCACAATCTTAAAGGTTGAGAAAACACTTTACCTACGATTCTAGTCAAGATCAAACTCGTGTGTAAATTTGTTAACATTATTTCGACGCGCCTTTTAAGACATTATAGAAGAGTAAACTATTTTATTTCTGGGAAAACTGAAATAAAATTTTGGTGCTCCACTAAAGAGGAACACTCATATCGGAAAATACAATTTTGATTAAAGTAGAATGGTTAGTTTTGTGTATTAAGTGCAAGGTGCGGTGAGGGGAGGGGAGCGCACCCAATGCGCTTCTTGGTTTTTTAAGAGGGAAAAAAAAACTTTTGTATTAAAGAAAAAAGATGTGTCAACAAAATTACATCTGGCCTGGAGTAGCTAGATGCTAAACTCCAGTTAATCTCTCAAAATAATTAAGTCTCAACATAATTTTTACTGCTGAATAACAATAACTACTTACTTGTAGTCGGATTTAAACAAAAAGACAAGGAGAAGTGAAGGTAGTTGAAAAACAAAATACATCAGGCATAAGAGGCTATCGAAGGAGCTAAGGAACGATAATATGAGCTCAGTAGAAAGAGAGAGATTCTGAGTTTATCAAGACCCTGTCCCTATATTCCTTTGATAACATATTACCATCCATAAGGCCCAGGGTGCCTTTTATAAAAAAATTGCTTCCCCGTTGAACTATCTGAGAATGTGGTGAAATGAAATATGTGAGAAAGCATCTATCAAACTAGAAATACTCATCTTCCATCCTTCTAACAATAATGAACTTAAATCGGCTTTTCCACTTGCCCAATGCACTACACACTGCGGGTCTCCAAAAACTTGCAAAAAAGTGATTTTTTTTTTCCTAGCACACCATAGAAGACCCCACCATGCAATGAGCTCCACTCGAGTGTTGATACCCATACCTGCTTTCAATGAGAGATCAAATACATGACCATGATCCATATTTAGGATCATTCCTGCACTGCACACTCCAAGATTCGTTGCATTGTCGAAATAACCCATCGGAAATGAAAAGTATGATTCAAAGAAGGAATGTGACTTTGGTGTCTTACCAATCGGATCTACCCTGCAAGCCCATAAACTTGCAGATACCTTAGAGGCAACCAAAGAAACCAGAGTCTTGACATTATGAAAGGTAAGCTTGTTGTGGGCCTTCTAGACCTCCCAGATAATAACGAAGATAAGAGGACGATCCCTTATTTGATGGGTGAACCATAAAAACAATTTTTCTTCAAAAGTATCACAATCCCAGGTAACCCTAAGGTTGAAATATATGTCCAAAAATTACCAAAGGGATTTGAAGGAACCATAGGAGACAAACAAATGATTGACATCCTCCAACGTAGAAAGACATAACAGACATACACTTGGTCCTGTGAAACCTCTTTTCTCAAGATTAGGCCATGTAATAATCTTGTTTTGAATAACCAGCCACATAAAACACCTAATCTTCAAAGGACAATTGGATGTCGATATTTTCTTCGACCATCCCCTTGGTTCCAAACTGTGAGCATTCTCCACCAAACAAGCGTATGCTAATTTAGCACTAACCATACCATCCACAACATTCTACGACCAAATGATTTTGTCTTCATCCTCTGAAAGATTGATACCAGGCTGACGAAGATTATCCACATATACATCCCATTTGGAAGCAACTAGAGAATCCAACCCCAAATCAGATGTTGAGAAGCACTTAACAACATCACCAGGGGTCCCTACCTGATTTAGAACATAAAAACCTTTACCATGTAAGGCCACAATAAGCCCCCGAGAGAGCTTAAAACCCTGATCGAGTCCCAGGATAGGATCAATGCCAAGAAAAATTTGTGTTCCTCGACCAGTGACCCAATTGATAGCAAAATTGATAAGCGAACAAGTTTTGACTAGACTCCGCCACATAACTGAACCACAGGGATTCTTGTTACCATATCGAAACCAAAAAACTAGAGGTAACTGATTTAAATATTTGGCTTTAACCACTTTGCCCCATAGACCTAAATCAAATAAGCAACACCAAAGATTCTTAGCACATAAGGATAAGTTAAAGCATTTAAGATCCTTTATGCCCCATCCGCCTAAATATTTTGGCCTAGAAGGTTCCACCCAAGAGGCCAAATGGAATTTTGTAATCCCCAGATTTATCCCCAGAGAAACTGAAATATGAGCCTGCGAATAGTCATGATCACTGAACTAGGAACCAAAAAGAGTGAGAACCAAAATACCGGTACACTTTGTAGAACATAACATACTATAGTAAGGCGCCCACCCAGGGATAAAGCCTTGTATGCCCAAGAGCTGATTCTTCTCTGAAATATTTTAATGAGCCGATTCCAATCAGTAACATGATAATCATTGGGTTTTAGGTGAAATCCCAAATACTTGAAACATGCGCTTAGGGAAAACTACGACCATGAAGGTATATATTTATGGCACCAAAACTACTAGAAGCCCATAATATTTCGAAAAGGACAGATGACTGGGACACAAAATTAGTGAAACTACAAAAGAGTTGAGTTTCTACAATAAAATCAATATGCAGGAGGGCTACCAAATATTTAAGAAGGGACTTTGAGGTAATGGGATTTGATTAAGTCAGCTATGCGATGGCATGCTAAGGGAACAAGCAGTACATCTCCACATGGCCATGCTGCTCATATTCCATGGGAAATGCACGTTATTCGTTATCACCTATGGACAGACCCCACCCACATTCACGAAAGTCGCAAGTACATGGTAATCTAGGCCCACTCCTACTCCTACTCCTCTCTCGATTCCATTCGTGTGTACGGCTCACACCAGCTGAACTTTAGCGAGTCCATCCCCACGCCATCGCTTTCGGGAAGTCGGTTGAGCAACATCGATCTTATCTTGATTGCAAATTCATTTTGGATATCGACGTATCTTTGGGCCCTACATAGCTCCCTGTTACCCCTCCTCTACCCCAACCTCACCTACTAAACCTAACCTATCCTTAGTCTGATAAGGCCAACGAACCTACTTTAACCATCCATACCTTGGCCAAAACCACTCTAATTTAATACTAGCCTACACAAAACTTAAAATACCATAACCTAGCATAGCCTAGCATGTAAACCTATCCAAGTCTAGCCTAGCATGTAAAACCTCACTGCATCTTGTAAGACCTACAAAACCTTTGGATTCCTCCCAATGCATCTCCAATATTAGAAATGCCATAGTGCAATCTTATGCTTAGACCATGTATCCTTTCTCCATTTGGAATATATTGTAACTCACCATAAACATGGTCACTTCCCTATGCAAACTTGACCAATGATGTATTTCCTCTAGCAACCATACTATCTAATACCTCCCAATATATCATATTAACATTTACTATGCAACTCTCTTATCAAGTTCTCTTGCATTGAGCCTTTAGTAATCCAAAGATACTTCCCTTTAAAAAACAATCCATTTGTACAAATAATGCTCTAACTCTATGCTTCTATATTCTTCCAAAATCGTATTTCAGCATCTTTCTCAAATTTATTCAAAATACTTGTCTTGTGCATACATATCCTTTATTGATGCAAACCCAAGTATCTCGTTATACATCATCATAAACATAAGTGCATTTTTTTCTTACTGAATCCACAACTCTACTCTCCTTTATAGAATTATGCTTCAACAACAATGTGTATCCTTGCAAATCATTAAACCACCTCCTATGCATATGGATCAACATCGTTTAGCTATTGATGAAATTTATTGATGATCCATGTTTAACATCTTATGTGTTTATTTGTAATGTGATATACACATTTTAGGAGAAGCACACTTAGGTGGATCTCTTCTTGTAACACTTGGATGAACAAAGATGGAGAGTCATTGGATTTAACTGCGTGTCTATTAAGGTTTAACTGTAAATGTGATGCCCTGGAATCATGTCTTTCATTAGTTTCTATGATTATGGATCAATGATTAAGGCACTTTCATGGACCTCAAACCATGTTGATATTTTTGTGCATATATTTATCTAACATTGGAAATAGTGTAAGATAAATATGTTAGCAATTAAGTTAATTATATGCTTATAATTAATCATATAGTTTTACTCTATTCATCATCTTTGGATTTTCAAACTGTAGGTGAAACAAATCCAAATGAGTTGGGTTAATCCCACAATAAATTTGGATTAATTAAGCAGACAACATATAATGATGGTGTCTTGTAGGCTCACTGGAATCATTTTGGATTCATGCAATCATCTTTGATTGCACTCAAGGTATTCGAGGGTGAAAATTACAAATCACAATTTCATCAATCCAAAATTGAAATTTAGGCAAAGATTGCCTAACCAAATTTTGGTATGGAAAACTAGAAAAATATGAAAGTGTAGAATGTTTAACCTTGTTAAAAAAAATACTAATATAACTAGAATCGGGATCAAAATCAAAATCAATCAAACACATTAATGTAAAAGTTAGATAAAAATCAATCAATTTTGTTTGATGACTCTAACCTAGAAGGTCTTTATATGCTTGTAGCTTTGTGGAAAAAGGTTTTTAGTTATTGATACATGGTGAAGAAGGTAAGCTTGTAGGAGATTGTAAAATGCATGTGTTTTACAATTAAGTTACATTATAAAATACATGATTATTGTCTCATTGAAAGTGGTTCCAAATCACCTTGGCTACTCGTTTGTCTTTGAGTATGTTATATTGGTCAAGTTACCACCACCTTATGTAAGGGATTATTGATAACCAAGTTCACTTTTGTAGTTAGTGTGTCTTATATGTGGTCCCTTTTGGTTAAATGTTTGTGTTAACACACTGCAAAATTTTGACTATCCAACCAATGCCAAAAATACTTGGCCTAACCATAGGATGTCTATCACCAATAAGGTTGGCAAAATACTAAAAATGGAACTTGATGCAACTCTAACATTAGATATCTCAGTGTAAAGAAACGTTGGGGCAATGAGAGTTTTTCATATTCTAGCACACCAAATTTTGTTAAGTTTCTAGCATGACAAACACTACTAAGGTTCAAGCACATATTGCAAAAGCTACATGTAGTTCAATTTGCATAAAGACATGACCAAGTAGAAGAAGCGGAAAAAAGATTAGGGGAAGAAGGAGTTGTGATGAAGTCACTTCCATGTTTATTAGAAAATAAGGATTTGGATTGAGGATGACATTGTAAAAGTGACATTCAACAATTTCATGAGTTGGGGTTTTGTGGTAGTGGCACCAATTTTGATGACATGAAGTACTGGGATGGGGAGTGGGGTTGGTGGGGGTATAGGCTTGGGATTGTTGGGAGTTGAGAGAGTTGAAGGAGTTAGGGTTGTGGTTATGGTTTTGAGAAGAGGGGATATTAGGGTCTAAGTTAGGATTAGGATTTTAAAAGGGTTGAAAGCAATTATTTTAGTTGTACTTCTATTCTATGGCAAGGACACAAAGGAAATCTTGGTCAAGGGTAGTCTTCTTAAACATACGACTACATTACATAAAATAATAAGTAAAACATATTTTGGATATTTGATCTATAATTGCAGATAGATTTTGGATATGTGTTCGATTAGGTGTTGCATAGATTTTAATGTGGCTTGGATGGATAGTTGTTGGATAAATTGGTTCTTTTGAGAGATTTTAGAGTTCATTGTAGGTTTTTTTTAAATTTTTTTTAGCGAAAAAATGACTACAAATAGAAATAGGGAATGAGATTTACCCATGGGGGAGAATAAATCGGTTGAGGATGCTTGTAGATGCCAAATCCATGCTCATGTTTTCCCCTTGTTGCCGATGAAATCGCAGCTCCACAAAGAGTGAATAATGGGGCTTATAGCCCAATTTGGGGAATAAAACAAGCTTTGCAAAATGCATGCACGTTTTAGAGAGAAAAACACGGGCACATTTTGCTCTCCTAGTCATCATATATATATATAATGGATGTTGCACATATTCCATCTGTAGGTTGAACTGTAAGTTGTAATTGTTGCACTAGAAAAATGGTGTATATTTCCTTGAGAAATCATTTCACATGTATATGATATTATAGAAGCAGAGACATTAAAGGCCCAATGTTCAATTTAGCCACATTATGCATACAAAATTTATGATGCATATAATCTTCCTCAACATGTTAGATTCATTTCTAACATTTTTTGGAGGATGGACCAATGAATGTGGTTCCTTGAGGTCAATAATGCTTCCATTTACATCATTGTTGGATAGCTGAGGATGGTGCATCATGAGAACATAATGAAGTTATATAAAACTATACTCCATTATGCATACCATAGGATGCATGTAGTTTGATGGCATTTGTTCCTAGCTTCTAAAGTGGGATATCATATGGAAAATTGTGGAATTATTTTGGTAATAGTTTTTTCTGAGTACATGGATATTGGTTGTGCTCTCTCCCTTTACTTTTGATAATTATGCATCTTGTTGTTAATTTTTTGTAAATTTTATGTACTTTGATATGCCATCTTATTCTTTGAACTAGGCATATGTAGGTCTATGGATTAAAATCAATAACAATTAAGCCCCTTGTGTTGGATTATAAAATTATTTCTCCAACATGGTTGTGAGAGAAGTTACTCATTTCCAAATGATAGAAGCATACTATTTTGTTCATATTACCTTTACTACTAACGTTAGGAATGAACTATAATTTGTTTATATGGACCATTGATTGGTTGTGAGAAAAAGAAATCCAATTTTGTAGGTTGTTCCCATAGTAGATATTATGCATGTCTAAAAAAATCACAATTTTTTTCTTTTACAAACTAGTTCCAATGGGAAAGAGATGTAAAAAGTTCACTGCATGATTCTTCTTTAAAGTTTCATCCCAGTTCTTGGGATGAAGAATATCATAGTGCAATGTGTGAGAATCTAGGCCTTGGTGAAACAAAATTTTTAGAAGAGCCAGTCAAAGTGATTAGAAAAGGGATAAACTTGAAGAGAGTATTGTACCAACGCCCAAGTATAGAAAGGATATTCAAGATCGATTTAGAGAGCTAAGAAAAATTGTACCAAATTGTACCAAGATATATCTTGATTCTAATTTAATATGAGTTCTCTATGTTTTTTTAATTTCATAATACATATGGCAATGCAGTTTTTAAACATGTTGGAAGAAAGACCTTGATTTTCATAATTCAGTTCCTTACTAAATCATATTCTTCAATCATATAGTGTAACATTGATGCATTATTGGAGCACAACTTCAAGCACATGTTATACTTGCAGAGTGCCACTAATCGTGTGGAGAAACTAAAATAGAGTGGAACGCCAAAGGTGAACCATATCTTCCCCTTATGATCTAAGTTATTCAATATGCCCATGATTGTTTGATATATGGCATTTGAATAACTATCTAATAGATAAATGATTCCCATTCATAGTTTCGTACATTATTTAATATTTACAATTGTCTTTTTCCCCTTACTTTCTGATGTGGCTACTCAAAATTGATACAAAACCATACCCTCATTGATAATTTCACAATTTTTTGTGGTGTTCCTTATAGCTATGGTCATGTTAGTAATAAAGGATCTTGATAAAGACACTTGGATAGTCTAGAAGGTAGATCACCTACTTGTGCACAAATACTATTTGTATTAATAAGAAAAGGAGTGGATTGTGGCTAATATGTTAAATAATTTAATACAAAAAATGAGAGATTGTCCATATGTTATATAGGAGATTCATAATAGAGTTCAATCACTGTCGGCATGCTAGAAATTCAAAATAGTATTACTACTATTCACTAGCCTTATGAAAAGCCTAGAAAACTAACCAAAAATCAAAAGTCGTAAACAAACATAAATAAAAGTACTAAGCATTATGAGTGTTGTGCCTCTATTGGGCACTCTTTAGTTGATTAATAGAAGTGGATAAGTAAGAGGGTCTATTTGTGACAGTCTTAATCGTATTTTGTTCCAATATTTCTTCCTCTATCACTTCTAGTTGATAATGTCCAAATGAGCCAATTAATGCTATGTGAGAAGGAGTGATTTCATTGATAGAATACCAAGGGATAGTTCTAATTTAATAATATTTAATTTTGCTTGAATGTAATTTATTATTTCTATTTGTTCAACTAACCTTTCATTAGCAATTGCCAAACCCACTTCCAACATAATAGTTTTGGTCTTATACTTGCACAATTTCTCTTACATTCGTCCAATTTCCTTCGAGAATTTTTCATGTCCCTGTCATAATTTTACTTCCACCTTTTCCTCTACTCTTCTATTTTCCCCATTAGTTGTTCTGTATCTTCCCTTTATCAAAGATCCTTTCATACCTATGTAGTGTTAAATGTACATCATCACGATTCATTCGCCAAGCCAATCTTGTGCATCCAATATTGGTCCTCATGTGTTGATGTAGGGATCCTGAGTTAGACTCAGTAACTTCGAGTAGATTATTGAGTTGGAATCAAGAATGACTAAGACTTCAGTTGTAAAACGTTATTCCTGATGTGTTTAGGTGAATGATTTGATGTATTAAAGTGATGATGTTGCAAAGTCTTGTTGGATAAGGCTCAAGACTTGCGTGTCAAGTCAGATTCTCATGTGGACCTCCAGTTATAGTAGGTGCCCATGGGGTGTACCTCTAGTTATAGAGGTAGATGCTTTGCATGTTGAAGCATTAGTGTTGTGTGATATATTACTAACCATGGTTACTGATTGCTATTAAGTCTCCTTTAGAGATTGGACACCTCTAGAGTGAATTACTTTAGCATATGATCATTTGGTCCAATAGTAATATAATATGATCAGAGCATCTTGCAAATATTTTGACTATAATATGATATGATAGATATTTAAAGTTAACACATTTTGACCATGCAGTAAAGATCAGAGATAAAGATAAATGCATAGAGAAAAAAAGAATTTGAATTGTTCATGAGATGACTAAGTGAACTCGAATTGTTAATATTTAGTTAAAGCCACAATGTGTGCCTCAATTAATTAAAGAAATCACTATGGAACCTACAATTAAATCAATCAGCATGATTTCAGTTAAAGAGAGTTAGCTAAGTGATAACAAAGAAGATCTAGTTAACGAAGTGTTATTGCATGACAACACTTATGTTAAAATAAAAGATGACACTTATGTTAAAGAGAGTTAACTAAGTGATAACAAAGAAGAACTAGTTAACTAAGTGTTATTACATGACGACACTTATGTTAAAATAAAAGACGACACTGGAGTTGCGACACTTGTGTAGCTAGTGTTTTCACACCAGCTCGTGCTAAAAAGATCCTACTAAGGATTATGGAACCCTTAGTAGCAATTCAAAGATAGATAATATGTGTGAGTGCAAATACAAATAAAAACTAATACAACTACTACAATATAATAACAGATCAATAGGAACCTATGAATAAAATTTGTATTTTGTATTATATTGCAAATAATGGTTTACAATCAAAGTTTACCTCAGAAGCTGAGGAGATGGGGGGGCTCATATCTGTACGAAGAGTAGCGTGTCGGGTCTCCAAGGTTCCTTACTCTTCTCCGAATGCTCAGATGGTGGCCAAGACTCGACTATATGGGCACAAAATCTCAAAGAGGTAGGATAGAGTGCAATAGGAATTTTGGTAGCATAAGGGTAGGAAGACTGATACATGGATGTGAAATGGGGGGCCTCCATCACTTTTTTATAGAAATTTTGGGTGGTGGAGTATTGACCCATGGTATTGGGAAACCAATAGTTTTGACCAATGGTATTTGATGTTTTCCCTCTTTTTAATTTTATTTTGACTTTTCCCCCTTTTCTTTTTCTTTTTTGGGGATTTTGACCATTTTTTAATGGGATTTTAACATTTTTTGAAGTATTTGCATTAATTGATGAGGGAAATAATGATTTTTTTCCCATTTGGTTACCAATTTAGGGATTTTTGGGTTTTTGGAGGCCAAAAATGTAGGAAAAAGGGATGAATGGGTTTTGTGACTAGGGGATGAGCTAGGTGAACAATTTTTGGGTGTTAACAGATTGCCCCCTGATGTGTGAGGGAAGGAGCTCATCGTATGGCCGATAGACATCATAGGTTCTAAATTTTTCTAGGGGTGTGAGCATTGTGATGGTGGAGAGAAGAAACTAGTTTGAGACTAGAACATGTGCTTCATACAAACTGCAAGGGCGAAAACTAGAAATACATCACCTCAATAATGGATGAGGAACATAATCTCAAATATATGGACAAGGTGGGCATACCCATGATCATATACACATAATAGTGAGGCACAAAGGGGACCTGAACAATACATAGATAAATGATGTGTACATCATAATGGTCCAGAGGGGACACAAAACTAGGACATACTCATGGTCCAACCATGACTGATCTGAATAACTGATACATGGAAATGATGGCATTCATATCGAATGCAGTATCACAACAATTGATTCTCTACTAGATCTGAAGGTGTCCAACAAATGTATCGACTCAACAACCGAGAGTCGAAATCTCAAAGGTACACTGAACTATATCTGAACTAGATACTCTAGGAAACATATAGCTGAATGACTTCTGAACACTATTGCCAATGCAACCCAGATATCCACAGGAACATACAACTGGGGGGTTCCAAATAGAATCACCAATATGCTAGAGTCAGACGACATTTGACGTCTTTGTCTAGTAACTGAAGGGACCAATACCCTATACGAATCTCAAGGGTGTGATGATGGAACTACCATCGAGCAAGTGAGAAACAACCATTCTAAGATGCACTAAGGACTCCTCTCAGACGATCCGTAGGAACTCACCACTAATGGAGATGAGTCCAAGGTACAAGGACCTCTGGGTCTATACTCTAGAATAGATGTGTTGGTGTCGACAGAGGGAGACCTGCAACTACCAAGGAAATGATGTTTCCTTGATAGGAGTGCGATGTGTACAACCAAGAGGTGATAGTATTGGATGTGAGACTGACATACCGTGGGGGAATACGGGAGTTGCAGATTGGGAGGAATTAAAATTCCTTTGTTCAGAGTATGACGGCCAGGTTGACTTGGCAGCATATGAAACTGACTTTGGGGAAGGAGACAATAGCTTAGGGGATCAATGACTGTGGATGTAATGGGGGGGACTCAAGGAGGGAACTGATGAGTGAGATTGGGAGACTCCAAGGGTGACACATCACAGAGTACTCTGAACGAAGGTGACCATGCTGGGGATGCTGCCATAATAGTGGGACTAGATGTGATCTGTCATGGCGTCAAGAAGCACCGTTTGGGCCTTCTTCATGGTTTAAGGAGCTTAAAGAAGGGATATAAGTGTCCTCAAAAGAATATTGTCGTGTGGATTTGTACGATCCCATGACGGTGCATGATCATGGGTGCTTTCAATTTTAAGGAGTCTGAAAGTGATAAGAAGACTCTGAAATGTGGAGAGGGTACCATCGTGTGGATTTATCACAAGCCTAGGACGGTGAATGCTCGTGGTCACTTTCAATTTTCCATGGTATAAAAGCAATAAGAAGACTCTGAGGGGGTTATTTTTCATGTGTTAGTCCCCAAAACCCGAAAAAAGCATAAAAGTGTGCAATGGAGAACTCTTCTAGCCAATGTGACTAGAGTATTCCTTTTTTGTAATTAGTCTACCAGGTCTGGAAAAGGGTTAAACTTATACCAGATCGACGCCCTTTCAGATACTTTAATGAGCATGAAAGGAAGAAATATTGCTCGGTGATATTTTCATTCTTTAAGGAGTCAGAAAATAGCTTAACAAAAATGAGTGCCTTTTTCATAAAGGACCAGATCGACCCGGAAAAGGGATAAAATCCTATACCGAACATATGTAAAATCCAAGCAAGGAGGAAGTGTTCAGTCAAGGGACAAATATGGGAACCTAGAGGGTGAGGGGGGGGACACTAATGGGGCCTCCTTGTGGGTAGATTAATGGTGGAAAAATAACGCAATAACAACAGTATGGAGGCAGCGAAGGGTTCATGAATAGGTCGCGATAGACAAAATAATCAAGGTTGGGCGAAAAATGCCGATTACTGTGATGGAACACAAATTGAGGCAGTGGGGGGCATGGGAAAAACGCCCAAAAAAGGACTGAGCGAGAGAGAGAGAAATGATCTCAAGCATCATCACAGGCATGGAATTATGAATCCGACAGTGCAAACGACATAGCAAACAGAGTTCAGACGACTCTGGAATGGTCAAAGAAAAACTAGGGTAAAAATGGATATAAATAGAAAGGGATCCCACCTCCACATGACATTTTCACAATGCAAATTGGGAGGAGCGTGGAGGGGCTCAAAAGAGGAATTTTTGATTTCGCTCAATCTGTTTGGTGGAACGAAGTTCTATGACTTGCAAGTAACTTGTGAAGTTGTTTTTGTCATTTTTCATGTTTATTTCATTTGATTTGGTCCTCTGGGGAGCCCTGGAAAGCGTGGTTAGGGCATCATTGCGTCGAAGCACGCTTTTCGAGGGAAAATGCATGCCCTGGGAGTGGTTTTGAGCCAGAAAGTCGCATGTTTAAGGTGGGACTGTGGGCCATACAGTCGCGCTCTAGGAAACACATTTCTATGAGAAAAGCACACTCTGAGCGCAACTGTGTGCCCAACAAGCACACTTGAGGGGTGTTCATTTCGATGGGAAAAGAATGCTCCAAAGCACACCTATGGAGAAAAAAGGCGCGCTTTTTTCCCAATATTTGTACCATGGCCCTAGGGGGACATAATACTGATGATGGGTATGTTACTTTGTGTGTAGGATGCCAAGAGCGAGAGCTCGGGAGGTTGCTTGATGACATCATGGATGATGAGGATGTTCAGGATACTTTGGCTCGTTGTGGGTTGCTGAAGTTTTCTAGGGTGCCCCCAATGCATTCATCGAAGTTATTGTTGAACAAATTGGTAGAGTTATGGGATGCTGATGTGGGGGAATTTGTGATACAGGGAGAGCGACTAGAGATCAGACTGACATATGTGTACTTTCTGACTGGGCTTCCATGGTTAGGTATGATTGCGGATACACAGTCGAGGAAACCCAGTGATGTCTCGATGGAGGATAAACGCGAGTGACATTGTTATGCTACGGTCTACGTGCACGACAATTTTATATTGATCTGCGATATAGAGAGTCTAGAGATGTGAGCTATAGCATATTTGGTAGTGCGGGTACTACGGTCAAAGGTGCCCCACAGGGTCTCCGATGGTCAGATGATGCTAGTGGAGCAGGAACTAGCAAGGACATACATTGGTTGGGAACATATGTATCTGACAGTGGTTCGATGAGAGTTGAACAAGGTGAGTTACACGGGAGATGATTTCTGTTTCCCTTCGTTCCTATGCTCATTCTTTTTTTAGCGGGTTTTGATGTTGCAACCACACATAGCAATGCGCGACAGTGGGACCACTGAGTCGAGTATGGGACGATGGGGAGAGATGATGACTCACGGTGGTGGGGGACTGGTGGGTCAGTTATTTACGCGCGAGTTGTTTACTCAGTGGCGGAAACTTCCAGTGGTGATCGAGAATTTGCCATATGCAGGGATTGACTACAGGGGAGATGCAGAGCTACCACAAACTCCTGGGCAAGCATGGGGACCAGATGGTATGTATCTACTTGTTTTACAATATCATGTTGTTTATACTTCATAGAATATGGTAGCTAGAGTATTTTTATGATGCCGATACTAAATTATGTTCTTGTGTGTGTAGATGTGGGATCGCGGCCTCCAACAAGGTACCGAGCGTGGAGGGATTGAGTGGAGGGAGTGTACTCTCCTAGTCGTGGGAATCGACGTCAGCGAAGTGCTTCGACAAATTTGGAGTCATTGTGTGTGGGGATTGACTTCTTATTGAAAGGAGTGGTAGATGACGGATGGTAGCATTTGCATCAGGAGTTGATCGACATTCGCTATGATGCTCCACGAGAGTGAAGACTAGTGATGCAAAGGATTGCGATGGTAGCCAAGGCAGCGAGGGCCATGGCATGGGATGATGCGCCATATGATGACGAGGAGGAGGACGAGGATGAGGATGAGGAGGAGGCTGATGGAGATGACTCAGATGACTAGGTAGTTGATGGAACTACCCCCTAATGGGATGAGCATAGGGAATTTTTGTATTCGTAGATTATTGTTATGACGAGGAAGTTGTTGGGTCTTCTCGATGTAGTGATGCTTATGTTATGAACACTATGAAATTTTGATGATGATATATATATGCACATGGATGCATTTTATTATGATGATGGTCCTCTTTTTTTTATGATGTTGTATGCCTATATGTTGTATATGTGCATGTGGATGATATAATGATGAATTTTTATGGTTTACTTCCTATATGTTGTGATTTATATGTCATTCTAGTATATTGTTAACCATTTGGTATGCCACACTATTCTAACTTCATAGGACGTGAGTGAATGTGATGAACTCAAACTGTCTAATTAGTTGTTTAGTGCACAGGAATTTTCTAAAAGGGAAAGGATCTCATACCTAGTAAAATTTATTGAGCTGGGTGACAAGGAGCCGGGATTCAAGAAACACACGAAGATGACTAATACCCAATTTGAGGGAAGCGGTCAAGACCAGTCACATCATCATACTAAGCGTGATTATTGGTGGTAGCGCCGATACACACTCCGTCGAGGTGGATCAACTCATGTGAAGGGGAATACAGTACCCAAGCTGCAGAGGCGAGGTTTCGAGACCATCTACTTGTGCCATCGGCAAAAATGACATAGAGCAAGGAAACATGATCCATATAGGGTCATGCATGGAAGAAAAATGCAAGGTTAAAGATGTAAAAAAGTGAAAAAAGGAAAGAAAATGATGTAACACGGACTAGTGGGTCCGAAAAAAGTTAAGGGAAAAATTGCTTGAGATACAACTCGTTGCGAGGGTTGGTCAAAGGGTGTCATTCAGAATGGGTAAGGATGTATGAACCTTTTCCGAGATGGGTTTAGAAAATGTAAGGGCCTTTTAACATGGATTCAAACTTTCCTTTGTCGTGCTTGTCATGAGCTTGGTCATAGAGTAGCACTAGGTCTCCTTCTTGGAAGTTGTGGGGATGGACGTGCTTATCATAATGGGGTTTGGAGCGATGTTTGGAAACCTCGATGATTTGTAATGTCGCTCATCGGTCTTCGTCCACCTATTCCAACAAGATTAAATGTTGCTCAAGTGGTGAGGTGTCTGGGAGAAGGTCCACAACAATGTGTAAAGCGGGGATTTGACACTTATGGGGAGAAAAGACTCTACGTCGTGAACCAAATGTAAATGGGTAAAACCCATGGCAATCTTAGTAGAAGTGCAGTAATCCCAAATTGTAGGAAACAACATAATGTGCCAATTTGACTTATGCTTGTTCACTATCCGTTGAAGGATTGTCTTCAGGATCTTATTGATAGACTCAAATTGGCCATTCCCCCACGGGTAGTAGGATGAGGCATATTGGTGGTCAAACTTCAGGAAGGTGGACAAATCATTCCAAACAGTGTCCTCGAAGTGTTTTTATGGTTGGATATGAGTTGTTTAGGGACCTCGAATCGAGTAATGACATGGGTAAAAAAGAAACATGTTGCGGTTTTGGCCTGGAAGTTAAATGTGGGCATGGCCTCGACCCATTTAGGAGGAGGCCTACAATAATGGTAAGTGCAAGTATAAAACAACAGAATGTAGGCCTACTTGCTATGTTTTGGTGTCTTGGTGGGGGTGGTTGTATGAAGAAGATTGCAGATGGTAGTGTGCTCATGGAGGTATGAGTGGTCAACTGTCGTTCTTGATTGTAACTTGTGCCAAGGAATTTGATAGCATTTGACTGCTGAAGGTGGGGGATTAAATGTGCAGCTATAAAATGATGAACTTTGGGTTGATGATTTCAAAGAGTATCAAATTCCTCGGAATTGTGGGGGATCGACATCATGGGTGTTAAATAATGACTGGGATGAAATAGTGTGCACACCCATGGACATAGTATGTTATTCGCAGGGATGAGCTTGATGGCACCTTATGACTAGGAATTAAGGCCCTATGGTTATCGGCAGGAATACTGGTAAATGCAGTGTAAGCAAAGGGAAAACATTTCCTATATGTCTGTTTTCTAAGGATACTTGTGATAGAAGCCCGACGCTATTGTTGAGGAATGGAGTCTTGTTCCTATAATAGAAAAACAAGAGAAATTCAACTCTTAGTCATTATCCTGCACACACGACACAAATAACTAAGTGTAATAAAGAACATGACAACGGTATTGATGATGTAGAAATAGATAAACCAAAAACATAGCACACTTGATGGCGGTGCATAACAATAGGTGTGAATGAAAGTTTCAACCCTCTAATGATGGCGTCATCCTTAAAATGTTGGAACCTTGAGATATATCTAGGTGGTAACATACTTGAATGAATTGAAAGGAAACCAAAATTTTAAAGGATATCCCCTAGTGTTTTAGGCACTAGGTTATGGTTTTGGATGATCCATATTTCCATCAAAAGATGATGAATCATCTCTAGTGGGTAGTCCAACCAAGCATGATGTGGTATCCGAATGGTATCCAGTAGGGGGGGACAACTTCCTCAATGGGTAATCCTTGAGGAACTATACTGAGGTAAGTAAATTGATCTTAGAGCCTCATGAGTTCGAGATGAGTTTCTTGTTCGGTGTGTAAAATGGGACATTGGAACGAAAAGTGAGAAGTATCATCGTAGGAGCAACATGGTCGTGGTAATCGGGAATGGAGGGGTGTCTGTGCCACCAAGGATTTGACTTGATCCAAAATGGCTATGATGGTCTTGGGGGGAATCATGTGTGTGTGATTCCTGCAGGAGGAGCATCCAGTATGTGGTGATATCGTCATAAGATATGTAGATTGGGGGACTTGCAGCATTGTAAGGTGCACAATGGGAACTGTCGTAAATGCAGGTTGTGATGGAGGAGAAACAAGTGTTCTCACTAATGTAGAGACCACATTGATAGAAGATGCTTCCCGATTTGGATGAAAATAGGTATCAACCATTAGTTGACTGAGGCGAATGGTTGCCAACGCATCTCGAAATAGAAGGATATAGGGACAATCGTGTGTGTAATGCCAAAATTGGGAACAAATCGAACATGCATGATTTGTACACAATGATTTGGACTTAGATGTGGGTGATGATGATGTTCCCCCTTCTATTGTTGGTGGAGCATGGGTTACATTGACCAAGGTATTGAGAAAGTTTCAAATTTTTGGCAAGGTGGGGCACAAGTTGGTTGCATGGCCTTAATTCCCACAAAGAGCGCACGGTGGAGTGACTCTTTGGGTGGGAGTATTGGTCAATACTAGGGATTTTAACCGTTGTTGGTGGATGCCCCTTGTTGTAGGCTGAGCGACCTCCGATGAGTTTGGTGTCGGGTTGGGTAGGAGGAGGCCTTTCAACTTTGGTTTTTTCATGCCCTCTGTGCTGGTCTTAGCAACGACCAACTGTGGTTTAGTTGTGGATGTCATAGTTTCGACTAGCAGTACGGAGGGCGTAACTGGCCTAGGAGGCATAATAGCCGAAACAAGGACAAATCATAGTGGGATACTAGTTTAGAAGCCATTTTTGGGTAAGGCTGTGTAAGGTACCATACCGAAATACCCAAATTGACCCCAGGTAGAGTCAACTAAGCCATAACCGGCATCCCTTGTACGCCTATGGGGGGTACAAGAACATGATATGAAAGATCATATGTACCGATGGACTCAACGTTTGTTCAATGCCATGGCTCAACAGCAGTTCTGAGGATGGTGTTGAGAAGGAGTTAGGCCCAATTTTAGCAATGAAAATTGTACACATTAGTCCATCGACGGATGTCGATACCTTGGGTGGTGGACCAGAGTGCACTCCTAGCAAATTGCAGTCCTTATAGATTCTAGGGGAAATATCAACGTAGAGAGGTTGGTTTGTACCGAAAAAAGTAGGTAGGATATTGTTAGGGTTGCTAGTGGTGTTGAGATCATAGTAGTTAAGCTGGTTAAGGGTGGCAATCTTCCCATTTAAGGGAAACATCATGATACGAAAGACCAAGGAGGAGACTTCCTTCATGGCATACATATAACTACACCTCAAGAGGATGTTATAGTCGAGTTGAGCATCAACTTACCTCAATATCGATCATGACCATATTTCCCCCCAACTCTATGGGGACATTTTGGTACAATACTTTATGTTGGGATGGTCTCCCATCATATGCGAAAAGGGAGATAGATGAGGGGATAAACTTGAGTGACCCTAATTGTTTCCAAACATTAGAGGATATGACATAAGTGGATGCACCTTCATCAATGATGCACCGATGAATCATAATGTTATTTACAATAACGGGGACTTGAAATGCAACTGAAGAGGGTAGTCATAGTTCACCTTTGTTGAGATCAAAGGTCATGAGGTGTGAGTCGGAAGGGTCGACAACACCGAGTGCATTGAGTAAATCCTTTCATTGGGTTGTGCATGGTTATAGCACTTATAATGTGGACATGGTTACAGGGGACTGAGCCAAGTCATCCAAAATACTATAATTGTGGGAGGATTTCATATGGGGGTTATTTGTACGTTGAAGTGGAACTTTAGGAATCCACAGGATTTTTTTGGCACTTGGGAATGGTATTTGCAGATACCCCCCCCTAGGGGATATGGATGTCTTCCACTTGGGGAACTTCATGCCTATCATAACCTTTGGCTCAATTCTAGAGATTAACATCCAATGTATAGATATTTTGGAAAGAGCCACCATTGTAGGGTTATTGCGTAATGATGCCTTTATTGGAAAAGGGTTTCTATAATATAGCAGTTCGAGGTTGGGGAAGATTCGGTGCCTAAGTGGGATTTGTAACAATCTTCTTCTTAGCTTCCAATAACTGTTGGCAGTCAGGGATAAGAGGGCAGTGTTGGGTGTAATGACCATATTCTCTCCAAATCGAGCAAGAGTAATTGGTCCTCAGGTTGGCATTCTTCCCTTTCCTGGGAGGATTATTACTCCTTTTGTTTTGATTACCCACATTCTAGTTTTGTTGGGGAGGAGGGTTTCCCCCTTCCCCTTGCTGCTAGTTTTTCTTGTTTTTCCATTTCTTCTTCCCTTGAATCTGAGGATTATGGGGATTTGTGGTGTTTAACTACTCAAACTATTGAGCTTGTTGTGTGAAATAAAGTTGGACAAGGTTGACCCCCATGTGAGGTGTGGGTTGCTGACCAACTGGGCATGGAAATGGATAGTAAGGGTTATATCCTAGGGATGGGATAAATTCGATTTGCGCTCCATAAGATGTGGACATAGGAACATCTTGTTCCATGTGTGGTGTAGGAACCGTTGTCGTCTAACTAATGTTTGGATAAGTAGTACTATGGGGTCCATACTATAACTGACCAAGTGGTGGGGTTGGTATTGAGGAGGGGGTACTAACACAAGTGGCATGGGTGGGTATTGCGGAGCCATATTGAATGGCGCCGATGTAGGATGAGGAACCTTTCCTAATTAGGAAATGGACCCAATAATCCCATCTTCCAAGTTTGGTGAGCTCGCAAGTGTAGGATCCAGTGACTGGCGCCTAGGGGCACCAAGAAGGATAGTGTAATGGTAGTTGGATTGTGCATATATCATATCAAAATGCTGGGCTTTTAGAATATCCTCTTCCTTGCTTTGTGGCATGGAGGTGGTGACATATTTAGAGATGTCTATTTGAGTGATTTGATGAACCAATCCAACAAGAATGGGGGTTGTATTTCAGTTTTGCACAATGTGCGGCGCCTACTCCATTCGTGAATATGGTTTGCAATGTGGGTGGATGTATTTTGTCGAAAATCCATGAGAATTTTGAGATCAAGGTCACGGTGTGTTGGAACCTGGACATATGTGAGAAATGCGGTGGCCAACATCGCAAAGGTGGCATGGGCCAATCTCATTAAGTTCACGTACGATTTGGCTATCGTTCCAGTGAGGGTACTCTGAAAGAGGCGAAGCCTCACAGAATCTTCCAATATGTTGTTAGAAGAAAACCACAAATGGAAGGACATGACATGGTTGGAAGGATCATCTCCTTACTTCCCTTAGAATTTAGGAATGTCAGAGGGAATTTTATTCGGCTTAGATAGCCATGTGGGATCATGTGCAATAGGTTCATTGATTAGTTTGGCCAAATTAGGGATATTTAATGCACTCCATGAGAAGTGAGCTCTCTTCTTCATGCAAGATTGATACATCCATATGGAGGATGAGCTCATAATGAAGTCAGAAGATAAAAATAGAAACCAATGCATGTGAATATTGAATAAATATGTTATATAGGATTGATGAATTCAATGTTAAGTGAATTCTCTTCTCCCTTGAAGGCAAGGTGCTTCTCTTTCTACGTGATAATTATCCAAGAAGGAAATTCAGAGATTTTTCATGTGATTCACCATTACCCATGCAACCATTCACTACAGCTTGCATGGCAATGATTCTTGATTGTTATTAACATGTTGGGCACATGGCAAGTTGATACATTTGATCTCTATTCTCTATTGCTCAATATTATCTCTTATCTAGCACCTGGGGTGCTGAACGCAAACTGTTGTTTTGTAAAATACTTTCTCTTGTATCTATCATAATTATACTCTGAATATTTACTGGGGGTTTTCATCCTCATTTTTTTTAGGGTTTTACCCTAGGTACATATTGTGATATAGAAGAATGTTTCATGTGATTGAATAGTTCATTGATACAAGTATTTAGTATTTCTGCACAAAAAGTTTTAAAGTTCAAAGATCATCATATTTGCTCAAAAATTAACATGGTATCAAATCTCATGGCATGAAGGATCTAAAATTCGTCAAGCAAACTTGATCCTACGTAGATCTTGAGGATTTGAGCACAATACTTGAGAGCAATTGCATCGATCTCTATTCGACCAGAAGACCGTCTTGAGGGCACTTCGAATTTCAACACTTGGAAGGCGAGTGTGTTGAACATCTTGGATGAACATGACTTGGATGGCTACGTATCCACTATGGTTGAGGAGCCTACATATAATGTAGGGTGCACCAAATTCAAGAAGGACCAAGCTAAATCCAAACAGATCATCTAGGATTCCGTAAAGGAAAATTTGATGTTCGTGATCCATTCGTTGAAGACCACAAAGGAGTGTTTTGATACATTGAAAAACCTATATGAGAAGAAGGATTTGATTCAAAAGAGGGCATTGAAGAATATTATTCAAAACCTAAAGATGGATAAGGATGAGATAGTGGCCTCCTTATTCACCAAGATCTCTCAGGTAAGATATTAGCTTGCTAGTATTGGAGTAGTGGTGGATGAAGATAGTCTTCTCCAAACCACTATTGATGGTCTCCCATTCTCACGGGAGACATTCTTGGATGCAGTAAATGGTCGAGAGGTACATCCTAACTTCGAAAGGTTGTGGCATGACTACCTCCAAGAGGAGGGGAGAATCCTGAGAAAGTCAGTGTGCATCAAAGCAGAAAACCTTTCCCTCATGGAAAGAATGAAGAAAGGCAAGAATAACTTCTCTCAAAAGAAGTTTTCCCATTTGAAGAAGAAGGTATAGAACACAGAATTTTACAAGTTGAAGGTTATATTATACAACTATGACAAGAAGGGAGATTATGCAAGGGAGTGCAAAGCAAAGAAAATGGGAAATCCATGACTTTCTAGAGAATTCATCTATAAACACTACATAATATCAATAACCACTCAGAGAATGGGATGGCATGTGACCACATACATCAAAATTTATTAAACCTAAAATACCTTTAGATCTAGTAGTACTACTAGAGAAACTCTTTTTAACATTCTTCTCAAATGCACAAACCCTAGTTGAGAATCAGATAGGAAAGAACATCCATCCTTTCAGATCTGACAATGGAGGTGAATTTGATTCACATGCGTTTAATGAGTTCTGTAGTGATGCAATAATTTGTAGATAGTTAATTGTACCCTACAACCATCAACAAAATGGGGTTGTCGAAAGGAAGAATAGAACCATATGTGAGGCTTCAAAATCCATTATGCATGATCAAGACCTGTCTACCTCATTATGGGTAGAGGTGACTAGTACAACAATATATATATCCAAAATAGAAGTCCTCATGCCATTCTTGATGAGAAGACACTTGAAGAAGTGTTCACTGGTGAAAAACTAGATATTTCACACATGAGGATCTTTGGGAGTCATGTATACATTCATGTGCTGAAAGAAAAGAGGACAAAGATGAAGCCATCAGGAAAGAAGGGAACCTTTGTTGGTTATAGAGAATCATCCAAATCCTATAGAATATATGTTCCAAGTGAAAGACACATTGAGGTTAGCCGAGATATGAGTTCCATGAAGAGGCAGCATTCAAGCGATTGAAAGAGCTTAGTTATGATACAGACATAGAGGAGCATGAGACTCCTATGATGGAGGACCAGATACTTATTATCCCCATTCAGATGTTCAAAGGGAGAATCCATTAGAGTTCTCAGATTCTCTATCTCTTGATGAACCACTATAACCAGTTGATGAACCTCCTTCCAAGGGGAGGTCTACATGGTGTCGAGATATACTACATGATGCAAAGAGGCATGGAGAAACATTAGGCTCTTCCAGAGAGAGAAAGAAACCTGCCAGATATTCAAGGTTTGTTGCACAGATGAGTCACATCAATGATTCAGATCCTTCCACCTATGAAGAAGATGCAAAGCAGCAAGTATGGAAAGATGCAATGGTAGAGGAATACAAGTATATTCTGAAGAATGATGTTTGGGAATTTGTTCCTAGACCTAAAGGGAAGTCTATAGTTACTTCCATGTGGATTTACAAGATCAAGCATGGTGCTGATGGTAGTATTGAAAAGTATAAAGACAAATTTGTTGCTCGAGGTTTCTCTCATAAATAAGGCATAGAGTATGAGGAGACATTCACTCCTGTGGCCAGGTACACCATTATCCGAGATGTGATCTCACTTGCATCTATTCTAGTATGGAAGCTTCACCAGATGGATGTGAAGACAACCTTCCTCAATGGTGAGGTTGAGGAAGAGGTTTATATTTAGGAACATGAGGGGTTTTTGGTTCATGGGAAGGATTCCATTGTGTGCAACTTGAATAAATCCTTGTATGGGCTTAAGCAAGCTCCCAGAGCTTGGTATTCGAAAATTGACAACTATCTTCAGAGATTGGGATTCTCTACGAGTGAAGGTGATCCAAATTTGTACTTCAAATTAGTGAAGAACCAACCATTAATATTGGTTCTATATATTGATGATTTATTCCTTACTAGATAGGAACAACTAATTGCTTGGTGCAAGAGGGATCTCACTTCAGCGTTTGAGATGAAAGACTTAGTTTTTATGCACTAGTTTCTTGGCCTTGAGATTTGGCAAAGAAAAAATGAGATATTTATTTCTCAAGGGAAGTACATTGTTTATAAATTGTGCAGGTTTGGCATAATGGATTGCAAATTCATGAGTACTCTGATGGTTTATAATTTGAGGAAACTACATGAGTCGGATTTTGGATCAGATCTCGTGGACCCCACTTTGTATAGACATCTTATTGGTTCATTGATGTAATTGATGCACTTGAGACTAGATATATGTTATGTTGTGAGTATTCTGAGTCAGTTTATGTCTAATATGAGACACAGAAATTGGGCTTCTACTAAGCATGTGCTTAGGTACCTTCGAGGTACGATTGATTTTGGACTCAGATATGCCTCTAATGGAGGGGTGTTGTTACTTGGTTATACTAAATTTGATTGGGGTGGTATCATTATGGAACAAAATAGTACATATTCCTATGTATTTAGCTTGGGTTCTTCTATTATCTCTTGGTCCAGTAGGAAGCAAGGCTCTGTAGCCCAGAGTACTACAGAAGCAAAGTATATTGTTGCTAGTATTGCTTGTCGAGAAGCAGTGCGGATTAGGAAGCTACTTGCTGGGTTGTTCTGTGAGAGGCTTGAGTATACAGTCATTCGGTGCGACAATAAAAGATGCATTAGAATTTCTAAAAACCCTATGTTTCATGATAAGTCAAAGCACATTGAAATGAAGTATCACTTCATCAAAGACTTGGTCCAGAAAGGTACAATGAAACTTTAGTACATTGCTATTGATGACAAGATTGCAGATGTGTTAACAAAGCCTTTGTCAATGACGAAGTTCAGGTACTTACGAGACAAACTTGGTATGGCAGAGAATGCATCCCTCGCTGAGTGGGAGTGTTAAATGTATACCGCCACGATTTATTCTCCAAGCTAATCTTGTGCAACCAATATTTGGCCTCATGTGTTGAGGTAGGGAACCTAAGTTGGACTTAGGAACTTGGAGTATATTCTTGAGTTGGACTCAAGAATGACTAAGCATTCAGTTGTAAAAGGTTATTCCTCATTTGTATATGTGAATGCTTTGATGTATCAAAGTGACGATGTTGTAAAGTATTGTTGGACAAGGCTCAAGACTTGTGTGCCAAGGCAGATTCTCATGTGAACCTCCAGTTATAGTAAGTACCCATGGGGTGGACCTCTAGTTATAGAGGTAGATTCTTTGCATGTTGAAGCATTAATGTTGTGTGATGTATTATTAACCATGGTCACCAATTGCTATTAAGCCTCCTTTAGAGCCTGGCCACCTCTAGAGTGAATTACTTTAGCATATGATCATTTGGCCTGAGAGTAATATAATATGATCACAACATCTGAAAAATATTTTGAGTATAATCTAATATGATAGTTAATTAAAGTTAACACATATTGACCATGCAGTAAAGATAAGAGATAAATATAAATGCATAGAGAAAAAGAGAATTCGAATTGCTCATGAGATGACTAAGTGAACTCAAATTGTTAAGCTTCAGTTAAACCCACAATGTTATTTTCCTTAGTTAATTAAAGAAATCACAGTGGTCACTACAAGTAAATCCATCAGCATGATTTTAGTGAAAGAGAGTTAACTAAGTGTTATTGCATGACAACACTTATGTTAAACTAAAAAACGACAATTATGTTAAGATAAAATACGACACTTGAGTTGCGACACTTGCATGATGACACTTAATTTATCCACCTAACAAAGTGGGAAAGCATTCAATTAAGGGATGTGTTCATCCTGAGACTCAGTTCAATGAGTTAATGCATTGCATGAGAAGTGGGTGCTCTTCTTCATGCAAGATTGATACATCCATATGGAGGGTAATTTAATCATGAAGTTAGAAGATAAAAATAGAATCCAATGCATGTGAAGAATGTATAAATATGTTATACATGATTGATGAATTCAATGTGAATCAAATTCTCTTCTCCCTTGAAGGAAAGACGCTTCTCTTTGTGCGAGATAATTCTCCAAGAAGGAAATTAGCAGTTTTTTAATGTGATGCACCATTACCCATGCAACCGTTCGCTATAGCTTGCATGGAAACGATTCTTGATTTCTATTAATGTGTTGGGCACATGGCAACTTGATACAGTTGATCTCTATTCTCTATTGCTATGTATTCTCTCTTATCTATCACTTGGGTGCCAAAAGCAATTTGTTATTTTGTAAAATGCATTCTCTACTATCTATCATATTTATACTTTGAAGATTTGTTGAGGTTTTTCATCCTCATTGTTTTGATGGATTTCCCCAGGGTACATCTTGTGTTATGGTTGAATATTTCATGTGATTGAATGGTTCAATGATTCAAGTATTTAGTATTTCTGCACTTAAAGTTTTAAAGTTCAAAGCTCATCATATTTTTTCAAAAATTAACAGAAAAATAATGAATGGCCTCCCACGAGAGAGGAGGGATCAAAGTGGGCTAAACGATATCCAAGAGGAGAATCCAAATGGAAACCTCTTCCAAGAGGAGGGGTGGTAAATGTGTCTAGATTCTCTCCAAGGGGAGAAAATGAAGGTGATCCTTTTCTGGTAGTGGAGGAGGTAGAAGGATTAACACCTTCTCCAAGAGGAGAAAATGAACCGAACAAGGAACAACCTCACCCAGGTGATCATAGCAATGTGTCTTGAGAGAAGACCCAACTAGAGTGTCATACATGATAAACAAGGGGAGATGGTGTAAAAACACCCATCGAGAGAGGGGATAGGCCTTATAGTCTTCGAGATTGCCTTAGGAGGTTGTTTTGTTCCTCTATGGAGAAGGATTTTGTGTGAAATGAGAGTGATGGTGGAATTAAACACAATGGAACAAATGCAAAAATATGCCAACCAAAACAGATGCAATATGGTGCAATCAAGTGAGTGATATGTGCAAAGTTGGTTTAGTGCAAGAGTTCCTACATGTAGGTTCTTTTTAATTACGATTCAGTGAATAAGTGTAAATTCCTTAAAAAATACCTAATGTCCTTCCTATCAAATGTAACTAGGCCTCACAAAAGTACAACTAATGGTGATAATGGGATCCACACACCAATTGACTAGTGAAGGTAACAAAGAGCTAGTTCTATCGGCAATGGGGCCAATTTTTCAATCAACAAGACTTGGCAACACACCCTATGGAAAAAGCTAACTTCATAAGTCAATTGCACCCACAATTGCTCCTTGGTGATGCCCTAAGTTTGGCCACTAAGATACCTTGCGTTAAGTGTGGATTAATGGTTCATCCTGCATGGTATAGTGTCATCTCCCTACAATGAGATGAGTGACTCGTAGGGGAGTGCAGGGAAACTATATCTCGGATTTCACCTCCTTGGTCACGATGCACTTATGATCTGGGTTTTATTTGAACACTTGCTTATAGAAATATTTTGAAAATACCCTATAAGTCAACAATGTTATGTTTTAAAATATCACTAATGAAACTAGATTGGTGGGCATTAATGGATGCCTAGCCCCTAACTAAAATGTTGTTTTGTGACCTCCTGTAGAGGATTTTAGTTGGTTGACAATATACGAAGTTGATTTTAATGGTCTTGAATTCATTTCGGGAGTGTAGGAGAGGTATTTCACAATTCCCTTCCTTTCTAATTTCCCAATCTCACAAGAAGTGCGAGGTGAAGAGCATACTTGGAGTGAACAAATATTTATGTCCCTTAGTGTGTGCTAGTGATGCAAACACATGTGAGGTAAGAAAATTGATTGTTGCAAACTAACTAGAAGAGTATAAATTAAATGCGAATGGAGATAAAGTTTTACCTCTAAAATATGATAAAGGTGCTTTTCAAACAAAGTGCTAATGAAAATAAAAGTGTGCATGGAGGTATTTCACACTTCTCACCCCTTTCTGATTCACAAATATCACAAGAAGTGCGAGGTGAAGAGAATAATTAGGGAGACAAGAGTTTTTAGGTCCTTGTTTGTGTGCAAAAGGTGGATTCTACACTATCTTTGATCCTAAAAACATGTCAAGTAAACATAAACAAGAGAGGTCTTGAATACTAGTGACAATAATGAGGCCTGTTGAAAGCCTCAAGGTTGGTTACCTAAGTAAGTTTCGAGAGATGTGGACTCTTTAATCCCTAATATTAGTCTAAGTGGGCTAATTACTATAGAATTAATGAAAACTATTACAAGTTAGATTAATCTAGTTCATTAGTGAGAAACCATTGGGGATGCAAGATTGTTGCATGCAGATAAAAATCAAAGCAAATGATTGTAGCATGGGAAAACAACACTCTCATGTGTGATAGCATGGAATAATTATAAAGATGCGCACTATAGCTCAGGAAGAATACATAAAAGGTTCACAGTTCAGATAGAATATTACCGTGTGGGTAATGAATCGCTTATCTACGCAAGTAGCGCAACTGTAAAAGGCGTTTCCGTGTGTCTAATGTGGTTGAGAGGCTAGGATACACGCTATTATGTAAAAAATAAGTGTGGTCGGCGGGGGGGGGGGGGAATTATGTAGTTGGAGGTGGTAAATTGGATCTCTTTCCAATGAAAAGCACCTAGAATTAATCACTCAGCATAAAACAATCTAGTTTAGAAGAAATAAACAAAAATAAGTGGAGTCACCATTAGAATTGTTGTAGAAAAAATTGCATAAGGGTGCATCCCTCCACTTAGTAAGGGAATAAGCCTTGTAGTTTGCAGCAAGGATTCAGTCCTTGGAGCCCACTGAGAGTGTGTGAGTTCTCCAAATGATTCTACAAGTGGTTGTTAGTGGGATTTAAATAAAAGAAAGAAAATTAAACAAAATTGATTTTTGCAAACTAACTAGAAGAGGTGTGGGATTCAAGTGAATCCAACAATATCCCTTAGGGAGGTCCTTCTTGTCCAAACTAAATGTTAAGTGGGTGATATAACAATGGAGAGAAACTCTTGCCCCTTGGAGGAAGGAGGAGAGGAAGCTTTGGAATGCTTTCAAAGGTGGGAAGAGGTGAGCCATGGAGGAGATCTAACACAAATCCAACATCATAACTTTGCTCTTTTTTCTCTCTATGAGATGCATTCCCATGGCTTCCTTCTATAGTCCAAGAGGTGGCCAAGAAACAACTAACTCCAAATTTGAATACCATCACCTCATGAAGCGGTTCCAAGTACACAAGGGGGGCTATTTAATGCCACAAGGAGTGTAAGGAGCCCAAATTTGAATTGTGGAGGTGAAGGGCCATTGATGAGCCTTCAATTGCATCGTTGGTGGGTGATATTTGGAATTCGCATGGATATCGAAGGAATTTTTGCGCTAGGGTTGCGCGAGTTCTGAACTGGTAATGTGCACTATAGTGCAGGTTAATAAGGGTTCATCTACGCCACCTATTAATTTGACTATTTTTGGGCACTTTTGGAATCATTTTGCCTTTTGGATTTGTTGAGGATGCCTTTGGTGAGCTACATTCTATATGTTGATGACACCTTATTACAAGAATCGTCAAAATGTCACATGTGTGCGATATTTAGGCGTTAACAGATTCAAAAATTAATATTCCTAAACATGATTTTCTAGAATATGTATATACTACTACAAATCATTCCTTTATTAATATTAATTATGCTATATTTATTCTAATAACACTTTAATTTTTCAAGAAGATTATGAAAATCCAAAAATATGAATGAAGTGATATCTAAAATATGCTAGTAGGGATGTCCAAAAAATTGTACAGGGAGATGGTCAAAGAAATGGACATAATTGCATCGCAGGAGAAGCCATCTCCAAAACAACATGCTTCAAATGTATGTAATCATTGAAATTTACTTTTATGCACATATAATTAATTAATTTATCATTAAATAATAATTTTACATTGTTTTGTCGTAGAAAAGAAAACAAAATGAAACCCATTCAGCACAAAAGACAAGATGACATGAAAAGAAAGGGTTGATAGCAAAGTTTGTGAGTAATTGTGATTTGCTTATAACATTTTAATCTTTCATATTGGTTGTGATCTTTATATTTTAATTTGTTTTAAATCGGCCATGATCCTTGGATGTCTTCAAATGGGTGCTAACATACAAAGAAGAGTCATTAAAAGAATTGATTTACATTAGGTTAAGTATGGATTGTGATTATATGTTGGCGTATCAAAAATTAATTGTGGAATTTCTAAGTATCTATGTTGTTTTACTTATCTTATTTTATAATTAATAGAACAACAAAAATACTTTATATTAAATCTATGATTTGTGATGGGGTATAAAACTTGTAGGAAACAAAGTATGGAATGGAGCCAACAGAAGAGTTATTGAAAGACATCATGAGATTTTGTTTTGAAAGAATGTGTATCACTTAGGACTCAATTTCTTTCTATGGTATGCTTTTTAATTTACATTCATGTATATTATCTATTTTAATCTGCATTGTCGGGAAAAATATATGCGTGGTTATTTCGACATTAAATTTTCAACTATACCTCGTAAGTTTAGAGGTGCAAACACTATATGTGCAGGATTGAATCTTTAGACTAGCCTATCCTAGTTTAACCTAGCCTAATCTAATCTAGCCTAAAGCTCGCAACACACTCAAACAAAACAAGCAAATGAAAATAGCTCAACACCTTAGGAGGAAGCCCATCATATAAGGGAAGTCATATCTCACAAGTTAGACCTTTAATCTCCCTTTGGTGATTGACCAACCAAGCTAAATTATACAAATCCAAGCAATTGCTTAAATGAAGTCATAGTACAGGAAATCAAGTACATGAATTTAAAGTGCGGGAAATAAAATAAAATCAAATAAAAAATAACAAATCAAATCAAATTAGTTAATTAAAATAATCTACAACAAGCTTGCAATCAAGCTTAGAAACCTCCCTTCAATATCTTTTGAAATTCTACATACATCAAATAAATTAATTAAAAACCCATAAAATATTTACAATGTAGGTATGATAACATTTGAAATAAAATCACAATCACAAATAATTGGATAATTCATTGCATTAAATATGAATATCACCTTTTAGATATTGGAGATGTTTATAAAGTATAATAAAAGGTAGCTTATTCAATTTTAATGATTAAGGAATGTTAGTTTTATTTATGATTAAAATAATCGTATAGCTTTGGAATATGTGCTTATGTGCTTATGTTACCATTCCCACATATACATTTCAACAATTAATAAAAGAAGCTATATACACATATGAAGGTGATATATTAACAAGAGCCATGTTGTAGCAATGTCTCCGACTTTGACATTTCCATTGCCACGTTTTGTTGCAATTTTGATATGAGCAAATTACTTTGCAAATGGTTTGCTAGTTTGATATGAGCTTGTCTTCATAACTTAGGAGTTGTCATAACTTAGGAGCCGCGCCATGGACATATATAGAATTCCTGTCAACAACGTGTTATTCAAAATAAATTTTATATTAATTGCTAATTTCAACAACCAGGACTCAACTAGTACTCATATTCACCCATACCACTAGATGTAAATGGCTACACTATTGTTGGTTTCCTCTCTATACACTCTTATTGTTACATTTTCTTTTGCACATGTTTCCTTTGTGGTTTAGGGGATGTCATGGTCACATGTTTTCACCGTGATAAGAAGAGTTTTGTGGTCGATGTTATTCATAAAACAAAAAACTATTTTTCACCGTCAAGACTTAGTAGCACCTAAGTACATATATGCGTTAAAATTCATGTAGTTCAAGAGAGTTAAATTTTCTTTTATTCTTACTTGATGTAGATGCTTAACATCAACATTTAAATAAGTATATAATACTAACTTAACATCAACATTTAAATAAGTATATAATTATGAAGTTATAATTTTCATATCTGGAAAACATTGACTGAAATGTATATTCCCAGCTCATATAGTTATTATTAAAAATATGATAAACGTTAAGGAAAATTAATATTTTTCCATTTGCAAATTGCTCAAATTTTGGTAATGGTGGATAAGAAGTTGGCAGAAAATGAACTTGAATTCAGTTGTGGTAATGGTGGATAAGAATTTGAAGCTAGCAGCGACTTCTTTTCCTACATGAGAGCACACATGCATTCTTGGAAAGGTATCCCACAAGGGATGAACTCTTTGGTGTGACATTGTATGCGGTTACGTAGGCTGAAGATTTTTCGTGATCCCGATCCTCTAAAATATGCAACATTTAGCAGCACATCATATTCTTATCTCCAGTTCCACTTCTTCCATTAATTCTCATTGGTGTTTTTCCTCTTCGTTACTTCCTTGGTGAAGGGATTTACATATTCCCTCTATTTATTTTCTTGACTCAAGATCGTGGGGTTTGCACTTCCATCGATGGCATACATTTCCCACTCAGTGTAGACGTTGTTAATTACATGGAAGTATCCAAATTGGTACCTGCGTTCATTTAATTTATAATTTAATCTCTAAATAACAATACTAACAATACCATAGTCTTCCTTGACGACACAATGCAAAATGATATGTCAAATTGTATCAATGAAATAATAATTAATTATTTACCTTGGAATTTGTTGCATGATACCTTTGCCAAAATGGTTGAATGCAACAATTACCTGCATAATTCTCTCATTGGGGTAGCTATCATCGTTACCCAATAGCATCACCAACAATACAAAAAGACTTATCTTATCATTGTCAATCTACAAGAAAACAAATAATTAGCACATGGTGTGTGACTAAAATATCTAAGCTCACTTGGTTTTGGTGAGTGAAATAATTGTTCGAAATGGGGATATTGGTCAAGGACTAGATTGCAAACTAATGAGACCATCTTCACAGTTAGACAAAAATATAAATATAACATATGCATAAAATTTAGAAGACATTCACATAAGTGTTACAAATAATCACAAACATGAACATAGAAGGGTTAAAAAAAAATCTTTTACTAAGCCATCTGAATATGCATGATATATAAAATCCAACAATTCACACAGAAAAAGCTATCAAATATTAATTCGTCAATGGAGCATAATCTTTTTTTTTGACCTGCATGAATCATTAACAAATAATTATGGAACCATGATTACTTTTTGCATGTGGGAAAACATCTGGAAGATATAAAACAAAAGGTTTTCTAGTTGCATTAAACCAAATTCTTACTTGTGAAAATCCGAGCAAAAGAGCTTTACAAAAGTCTATTGATCAATTCATTGTGCAAAGAAAGGTTCTGCGATGAGGAAACTCAGGATTTAGAAAGCCCTTGGGTGGCAATCATAGTGAGCACTACTAAGCACCAACCATTATTATGTATGAATACATAGCACAATATAGTATGGTTACAAAGGTACAAGTCAACCACACTATTACAACACTAAAGTACAATGAGCAAGCTCCATAAGAGCACAAAGATCCCATGATAGAGTGCTCCATAAGGATCATCGACAAATAGGTTTGGTTAGGGTCCCAAAATAACAACAATGGGACCACATAGGTCACCATAAAATGTGGATCTAAAATCCAAAGTGGACACACTTTAGTCAACGGTCAACTGCTTTCAATGATCACTTCCCTTCTTCTGACAAGGTGAGGTTACCAATGAACCTACGGTTCCAACATTGGCTTTGTGCAATATCACTTTAATGCTCGCTTGTATATCAAATATTCTTGTGTATTTTTTAAAGAAAATGCCTCTGGGTTCAAGGTCATATCAACATGTTACGTAAACTCAAATATTTTTTAGGGTTCAAGGCCATATCAACATGTCAAATAAAACAAACAATTCTCTAAATTATTCAACTAGGCTTAATTGACCAACTACTATTGCTCTTTATGCAAATAATTTGATTATTATTAACAATATATAATAATATGATTTATAATCACAAACACATTAAAAAAACACTTTTGATATCACTAATTTAAGATTACTACATCTTCTTCTCAATAAATAATCAAATATTAAAGAAAAAAATTATCCCAATCAAAATATGTCATTAATTTTCGAATAGGTGATTATAAAATTATTCATTTTTTTTAAAACAAATTTGTAATTAAATATTTAGGAATCAATTGAAGCAAATTTGTAAACTATTATTCTACTTAATATTTTAAATAAACTTTTATATAACCATGTTATTTAGTTAACATTAAAAATTACTTACTCATTAAATTTTTATATTCATCTTGTCATATCATATATTATTATGTTTCAAATTTGAGATATTTTGTAAGTTATTTACAACTAATAATAAAATCATTTTTAAATTTAAGATATTTTGTAAGTTGCTTACAATCAGTAATAAAATATGTTTCAAATTTAAAATATTTTATAATTGGTTTATAACCCACATATTTAGTAAGTTACTTACAACCAATAATAAAGATTTGTTAAATTTTTTGAATGATCCTCTATTTTTTAAAATTTTAAAAATACATATTTTGTATGAAGTATTTTCTTCCTTATTTTAATAAATGATAATATCATCATTTGTATGATTCATTATCAAACATCTATGTTATCAATTAATAAATGATAATATTCAAAATCAAACATCTATGTTATCAATTTCTTTATTTAATTACTTTTTTGAAAAAGAAAAGAAATATGATTTGAATAACTTGATCTTTTTTACCTCATTGGGTCATGTAAAACAATAATGTTGTGAGAATAGTTATGAGCCCCAAGCCCATTCTTTGGTTAAATTTAAAAAATGAAAAATCAATGATCTATTAGTTATCATGTTATTATAATTAATGCCATTAGTTATCATGTTATTATAATTAATGCCATTAGATATCTAATAAAAATATGAACTTTTTAATTAAAATGTGTTATAAAAAAAACCAATTAAGAAGATAAAAATTGAAAAATATTCTTAAATTAAGAAAAAAGATAATTAATATAATACTTATTTTATAATTAAAATAATTACAATATTGTTATTATTTCTTAATATTAAAATTAAAAATTTATAATTAAAATAATCACAATATTATTATGATTTCTTAATATTAAAATTGAAAAATTAAAATTTCCATTATTAATGAAGAACATTAAAATTATAACCTAAACACTATTATTATTATACCTATCATAAAGCTATTTGATATAAACAATTTTAAAAATTAACGGTGGCATGGCGTTTTTAAAATAATGATATTAAATATTTTTCACATAGTTTATATAAAAAATAAGAAATCCGGAAAGTTCATTTAGTACATAGGCCTGAGCATGTATTACACCATCGCACGTCTATGACTGTAACGGTAATGTCCGGAGAGAGTAAGCTAAAGTTTTGATTTAATTTTTTTAAGTTTTGATTTATTGGGAATTTTAGTTGAAAGAGTTGAAATTAGAAATATAATTACATTGATAAAGATTAATATTTTTATGTTAATTAGTGTTTATATTTTACAATTTGAAGTGAAATTAAGATAAGTGTACTATCAAGATTTATTTTATGATTCTTGTGTCTAATTCTATAATATATATTATAGAATTAGACACAAGAATCATAAAATAAATCTTGATAGTACACTTATCTTAACTCTATAATATATATATATCTCAAAAATAACTTTACATATCTTTACATGTAATGAGTGGTAGCTAATAAATAACCAATAGTTTGTGGCACTTTACCTCAAATAACTTTTAACTAAGCATGAATAAGGGACACTTCATGATATTAAAACCACTTAATGTGCAATTAGTTGTGTGGTATTACAAACATACGTTGAATGAAACATTTTGATAATAAGAGAAAGCGATGAGCATAATGTGAACAAATTAAACCAACAACGTATCTTAAAAATATAATTGATGGCGTTTCCAATGAACATCAACTGTTTCTCATGGAATCTATCTATGGTTTCCCAACCCCACTTTGTTTGTATTGATTTCTTCCCTTTCCTCTTCGGACTCTGATAGTATAAAACTCAGCGACTGTGGGCTTGATTTCTCTATATAGTCGAGTTCATTAACCCAATCTAACTGTTGTGTGTGATTGTATAATTCTTCAATTCCTTGATCAGAAGACATGACTTCAAACTCATTTCCTTCTACGGCCATTGTAGTCTGTTCCCTGCAGAAATCTTGTAACCCAAAATCTGTTGAATATTTGGATGGAGACGAAAGCAGACTACGATCTGGAGACGATAGCTCATTCAAATCCAATAAACTCTCGGCTAAAGTAGCTGCATCTGCTCCAAAATAATCGGACTCTGATATCTCGCCAACACTGACATAGAACATGTAGGGACTCTACCTTCTATATCGTTGCCTCCAAGTAGGTCGCACCATGACTTGGAGGAATTCGTAGTTTCCTTGACATGACATAATTTGAAGGCTTCCTATGAACTACTATTGGTGGAGCCATAACCACACGGGGTCTTCACTCAATAAACCGCTATCATAGCACTTTTGTTCATGGCATATGAAACAATACCCCTAATTTCACTAAATATTGGAAAATACCTTCCAAAATCGTTTTTTTAATCCCTTCCCAATATGCCTTCCCAATTTAAAAAAACCCCTATTTTCACTAGATATTGTATGTATCAATTTTTTCATTAACATTTTTTATACTCCTTTATATTCCTACCTAGTATATTGATATGATACCCCTCTTATGACCCCACATGCATTCTACAATGCACCTTGTTTCTTTCGATGTATATTGTGGATGCACATTACTTCACCCACAATGCAATTACTCAACCACATATCATTATGATTTGCAACATCTAATGGTCTAAAGAAGAGATAGGAGATCACTTCTTGTATGTCACTAGAGCCAATGCACATAGTACAACATTTAGATTGCATGTTGCAGTTCCCCAATCGCTGACTAAGCCTGTTGTGGGCTAGGTATCCAAGCCCCCAGGGCCTGTAACAAGCTCTAGGAGGCGGACTAAACCTCCCAAGGCATGTAATAGGCACGAGTGGTTGGGTCTTCAAGCCCTCAAGGCCTATCGAGGGCCTATAATAGGACCTAGAGGCTTAGAGCCTCCCAAGGCTATTGGTAACAATTGGCTGAGTGTTATTGGTAACAATTGGCTGTCAATGACCACTATCTCTCGAGTATGATCGACTGGAAACTCACTTCACCACGAAACCCCTGGCCTCAAGCATGCCTCAAGACACGATTTCTCTACGTACTGGTAAGCCCAAGCCTTGCCTCAACCTGATTTCTCACCCAGCCATGATCCCACCATCTCCATTTGGCCGATATTTGTCATCCCACCCATATAAAAAAGACCCCAAAGTATTTTTGTATTGTTACGTTAAATAAAAAATCCCTTTTCCCCTTAATATATAAGCAATATAATTTTTAGGTTTTGAAGACACGATTTTGTACTGGAGAATATTTTGACTTTGTATTCATATTTTCCATGTTCTTAGACTGATATTTTTTCATTGACGACAAAAACTTCTTGCTTAGACGAGTGTTCCAGTAGTTCTTGATCTCGTTGTCTGTTTGCCCAGGCAGCCATCCTGCTATCAACTGTTGATGTATTTGTAACTTCAGAATGTATTCACTTGTATATTTTATATTGTATTTGTATTTTATTATTGTACCTCTGATAAAGATGTTTATTCCTCCGGTCGGAGAAGTGATTATTGTACTTGGGTCATGTAAAGTCATTGAGGTCAATCCTCCCATGTAAGTCAGGGTATTAGTTCCCCTAGAGTCATTTGTATTGGGGTGTTTAAGTCCCCTAAAGGAGTCGGCCCAGTCAACTTTAGTTGAGGCCGACTTGTCAAGTGGTAAAGGTAAAGTGAAAGGTAAAGTATAAATAGAGAGCTAGGCTCTCTATTTATTCACTCACTTACATTCACACACTCACTCACTTCTCATTAGTGAGAGAGAGGAGGAGTTCACACAAGTGGAGGAGGAGGAAGCTACTGGAGACCATCTACTTGTTTTGGAGTTTTGTATTATTTCCCATTCTATCTCTGAGGAAGTTGTGGGGTTTTCTCCTTTATGGTTTCCTTGGTGAAATGTTTTGTGTCTCTTGTCTCTTGCGTTTGATTTGTTGTGCATGTTATTCTCTCAGTTAAGATCCTAGATCCTATTGAATTGAATGACGAAAAACTAACATTATATCAGAGCTAGCCTGAAGGAAGGAATTGTATGGCATTTACGACACTTGTTTCACTTGCGACAATTTGAAAGCCAGGCTTTGTATAGCAAAACCTAGTCATTGTGGAACTTTCGCTATAAATCAATTTTGGCGAATGTTCGGGACCTGAAACTTGGACAAGCCGAAGATGAAATTTTCCTATACCTTGTGTCTGAGTTTCAACCTCATATTCATTGTACTTTCTGAGATATGATCCATACAAGTTAGGGTTTCTGCCTCTTCCAGGATGAATCCCTAAACAGGTTACCTATGTAAAAAGGTCATATCTCGGGCTAGCAAGATCCAAATGGAATTCCATAAACCATGACAGTTAGGGAACGAACTGTAGTTTCACAGGTCCGAGTTTCATAGGCCGAAGTGGAAACAGTGATACGTGGCACTCCGTACAAGTTCGCTATACTGTTTCATCCCTTAAACAGGTCATGCTAGGAACCTGAGCATATCTCTATGGTAGAGAATGCAATGAATCTCAAACCTGTCACTATACCATAGGCCGAATTTTCAGACCTTGCAAATCCGAAATTTCAGAGATACACCAGAAACAATACGGCACATACGAAATGGCTCAACGGAGGAAATCAAAGAAGAGGAGGAAGAAGCTTTCACTTAGGGTTTTCAGTTTTTAGGTATGGAAGGACCTGATACAATGTTGGAGACACCTGATGCAACATTGGAAACGTTGAAAATGGATTTGGAATCCATTCATCATAGATATTAATCCTCCATCAAAATGTTGTGGGAGGAAGGAGATTGAAAATTAGGGTTTCCAAGTAAGAAGAAACCCTAGCAAAGTTGGGAGACTCATAGGGAAGCAATGAAGGAGGTTTAAGTGGCACTGATATTCTATCATCATAGCACCATGAACCTATATAAGGTGTTTACAAGTTATCTAACTTGGATGGTTAGGGTTTTACCCTTATAGAGAAGACTACAAACAATCTAGACAGGTATGGCTTGAGGAAATACAGGTATGTTTTAAAATATGTTTCATGATTAAGTTTATGATATGTTTGTCTTCATATTATTGAGGTTAGTACAATCATGATTAATTTTAGATTGTTTGATCACCTTAGTAAAGGCATGAATGCATGTGGATAATATAAGACATTCATTGATTAGGATTATGACACTTATGATTGTACTAATGCACTTGTGGTGTTGTATGAGGATGATATTCTCTTCTAACATGAAAGGTTCATCAAGAAAGACAAATCCATATGACCATGATGACATGAAGACAAAGAATCATCCATAGCCATTGATCACATAGAAGCTCTACTTACAAGGTATGTATAATTTGGTTCTACAATGCTTAACTTATGAGATATACAGGTTACTAGCACAAGGTCTCTAAATCATTTAAGAGAACAAAGAAGACATTGTTTGGGTATGTTAGACATAACTAGCAAGCATAATCACCCAGGTATGTTTTCCTATATGAAGTTATAATCCTACTTTGTGTTAGGATCTTATATACGTATACTTTTGCATGATTGATAAAGATTATTCTTGAAGTTAGAAATTTAAGTAATCAAGGGTTTATGCATATTTTGTTTCTTAATTTGATCAATGATATGAAAAACTAGAATAGTCCTATGGTCATATAAGAATAAGCATGAGTAAAAGAAGTACTCCCTGAAACCTTGAATACTAACGCTTGTGATAAATTACCTGTGTATGAAATGATCATGACCATACATGTTTAAGATTATTTAGAATCATAATGTTTTGATAGTATTGAGATTATACTAATGAATGTATGATTATGTATGAGATATTGAGGATGACACAATGATGACACTAGTGCACACTTAAGCATGCATAGTGGTCCAGGATGGAAAGAATTTCAAAGACATATAATCATGATGCTATCATAAAGGAAGCAAAGGTCAAGAGGGAGCACACTTCAGTAGTTCCTGCAAGGAAGCAAAGATTGAGAGGGAGTCCACCCAACAACCAAACAAAGATAAGTATTTGAATTGTCATTTCTTGTGTATATGATTACTTAAAAGATGTTTGTTTAGTTATGTACATACTTATGTTCCTAGATTTAGGATGTATATTATGCATGTTAGAAAAGTTGTATTAATGAACAAGATACTACTAATATGCAAGTAATGGGTAAGTGACCTATGGTATTGTACAACATTCCATTGCTACTTATCTAGTATGAAACCTTTTTACTGACATATTGGGAGTAGTGCACACTCTTAACAATGTTCTGGTAGAGATGGAAGTCATCTAGAAAGTTACAGGATATGGATAAATGTTGTATTAAAGCATTGGTTAAGATAATTGCATGACTGTATGACCTATGTCTTTATGCGTAAGAATTTGTTCTGAAAACTATGAGATGTTTCTAATCATGCAATTGAACTTGACTTGTAGGAAATATCGTATACCATCACCTACAAGAGAGACTTGTTTTGAAGAACAAGCGACGAAGACTTAGCATACAACAAATCCAGAAAGCTACCTATTTAAGATATTAAAGAACCTAAAGTTCCTAGGATCAGAAATACAGTAAATGGAAGAAGCGATTCCAGAAGAATATGAAGAATGCAAGATGGAAGACCCACAGGAACCTGTAGATCCACCCTGTGAGAAGAATTCCTATAAGAGGAAACTAGCATGGCTACAAGAGGTAATTCAAGATGCAGAAAGGTATGGTGCTTGAGAAGGAATGAACAGAGAAAGCAAGAGACCATGGCCATACACCAGTTATGTAGCCCTGCTATGTGACATCATTGACAAGGAACTTTCCAACTATGAAGAAGTGGCAGAAAGAAAGGAATGGAAGGATGCCATGATCGAGGAGTACCAATCGATCATGAAGAATGATGTTTGGGATGTGGTCCCGAGACCAGAATAGAAGTCTGTGGTGACTTCCAAGTGGATCTACAAGATCAAGCATGTTGCAGATGGAAACATAGAGAAATACAAGGCAATATTTGTGGCACGTGGCTTCTCCCAGAAAGAAGGGATACAAGAGACATTTGCACCTGTAGCCATATACACTTCCATCATAACAATACTTGCTCTGGCTGCAGTGATGAAATGGAAGATACACCAGATGGATGTCAAGACAATGTTCTTGAATGGTGTAGTAGAAGAGGAAGTGTATGTGGAGCATCCACTCGGGTTTGAGACACATGACAGGGAGACTCATGTGTGAAAACTGAATAAATACTTGTACGGTTTGAAACAAGCACCTAGGACATGGTACGGCAAGATTGATAGCTTCCTGACTAGTTTGGGATTTACCAAGAGTAAAGTGGATTCCAACCTTTACTACAAGGTTGAGGAAGGCAATCCAGTGATACTCCTACTATATGTAGATGACCTGTTTGTGATAGGTGAGGATGGGTTGATTGCTGACACGAAGAGGAAGCTCGCTGCTGAGTTCGAGATGAAGGACTTGGGTATGATGCACTATTTTCTAGGCATGGAGGTCTGGCAGAGTGTAGATGGAATCTTCCTTGGACAAGGGAAGTATGCAGTAGAGATCCTGAAGCGGTTCATGATGATGGACTGCAAGGCCATGGCCACACCTATGGCATCAAACCTGAAGCTATTGAGTGATGCTTCATCAGAGTCGATTGATGCCACTATGTATCATTAGATTATTGGGTCCTTGATGTACCTGACGAATACGAGACCAGATATTTGCTTTGATGTGAACACATTGAGCCAGTTCCTGACGGATCCGAGACATGTTCACTTGATTGCTGCAAAGCATATTCTGAGGTACCTGAAGGGTATGGTGGATTATGGGATCAAGTATGATGCGAATCAGAAGATTAACCTGGAGGGTTATGTTGATTTGGATTGGGCAGGCAGTGCCATTGATAGGAAGAGCGCTTCGGGGTGTTGCTTCAATATGGGATCAGGTGTGATCTCTTGGTTTAGCAAGAAGTAGTCCTGCGTGGCACTGAGTACAGTCGAAGCAGAGTATGTCGCAGTTTGTTCGAATAATTGTGAGGCAGTATGGCTAAGGAAGATACTGTCTAATTTGTTTGATCTCCAGTTGGAAACGACTTGTATACATTGCAACAACTAGAGTTATGTGAAGTTGTCTGAGAACCTATTGTTCCATGACAAGTCAAAGCACATTGAGATCAAGTATCACTATATCAGGGATATGGTGCAGAGAGGAGCAGTGAAGCTCCAGTATGTTGTGACGGATGAGCAAATAGATGATGTATTGACCAAGCCACTAGCCAGAGTGAATTTTGGATACTTCAGAGAGAAGCTTGGTGTAATTCAGATTGAGGTTCCTTCCAAGGGGAAGTGATGAGTCCGGAAGACGCAGATGCATACGAGCCATTCTCACATAGTGGTAGGAAAGTCCTCCTATGGTGTAGATGTAAGGGTTGGTCCATTCTCACATGGTGGTAGGAAATTCCTCCCATGGTGTAGATATAAGGGCTAGGCTTTTCCGACATGATCAGAGGTTAGTCCTTCCATGGTCGTTGATGTAATTGTCGAGCTTTTCCGACATGGTCAGAGGTTAGTCCTTCCATGGTCATTGATGTAATTGCTGAAGCTTTTCCGACATGGAAAGAGGTTAGTCCTTCCATGGTCATTGATGTAATTGTTGAGCCTTTCCCGGATGGTGGTAGGAAATTCCTCCCATGCCAGTGAGTGTAAGTGTTGTGTTATGTGCATCTGGGTTGTGCTCCGTTGACGATGAGATGATCTGAAGATGATGAGGCGATAGTAGGGTACACAGGTTTTGTAAGTGGCATATAATCAGTCATGGGATGCTCCTTCAGGTTTTGCAGTTGCATATAATCAGTCCTGGGAGATCTTGCAGGTTTTGTAGAGGCATATAATAATTCCTGAGATGTACCTACTAGATGGCTTGCTCACAGAGATGATGAAGACCTACATGGAGGCTAGGCCTACATTTAGCATGAAAAAGGATTGGCTCTGTAGAAATTCCTATGACAAGTAGATTGGAGACCGATGGTCGAGATAGTAGCAGCAGTGACGATGATGATCCAATTTTGATGATGATCCAAATTTGACGATGATCCAGTGACGAAGACTTGTGCTAATGAACTGTGTCAAGAGAATACCCTCCTAGTTAAGAGGGAGTGTTGATGTATTTGTAACTTCAGAATGTATTCACTTGTATATTTTATATTGTATTTGTATTTTATTATTGTACCTCCGACGGAGATGTTTATTCCTCTGGTTGGAGAAGTTATTATTGTACCTGGGTCATATAAAGTCATTGAGGTCAATCCTCCCATGTAAGTCGGGGAATTAGTTCCCCTAGAGTCATTTGTATTGGGGTGTTTAATTCCCCTAAAGGAGTCGGCCCAGTCATCTTTAGTTGAGGCCGACTTGTCAAGAGGTAAAGGTAAAGTGAAAGGTAAAGTATAAATAGAGAGCTATGCTCTCTATTTATTCACTCACTCACATTCACACACTCACTCACTTCACATTAGTGAGAGAGAGGAGGAGTTCGCACAAGTGGAGGAGGAGGAAGCTGCTGGAGACCATCTACTTGTTTTGGGGTTTTGTATTATTGCTCATTCTATCTTTGAGGAAGTTGCGGAGTTTTCTCCTTTATGGTTTCCTCGGTGAAATGCTTTGTGTCTCTTGTCTCTTGTGTTTGATTTGTTGTGCATGTTATTCTCTCAGTTAATATCCTAGATCATATTGAATTAAATGATGAAAAACTAACATCAGCAACCACCTGGATGCATATATATATATATATATGGCATGAACTTCTCAGTTATAACTATGTCTAATTTGTACAGTATAATCCATTAATATATAAATGATGAAAAACTAACATCAGAAACCACCTGGATGCATATATATATATATATATATATGGCATGAACTTCTCAGTTCTAACTATGTCTAATTTGTACAGTATAATCCATTAATGTTGTAAGAGGATGTTCAGTGATGTTGGGATCACGGGGGGTTCACTAGTGAGGCAATATCATATCACGTCCATTCATATTGGGGTTTTGAATACTCCTAAAAACTTCTAAAATATATTGCCTCGTATTAAGGGGTCAAGGGGGGGTTTTTAATTTGACAAAGTAATATAAATATTGGGGATTATTTTATTTGGGTGAGTTGAGGAATAACCTCCAAATCGTGGGATGGATTCATACCTCCAAATCATGGCACTACTACATAAGGGGGGTTTTTGAGACAATTATTTAAGACGAAATTCTCATTCCGTCTCAAATATTTATAATTTTTTTATCGTCTCAAATATTTATTTTATTTTTAATTATATTAAATTAAAAAGGGAAAAAATGTGTTTTCCCTGCATCTATATTTCCGCTTCCCATGCGCGCCAAACATCTCTTCCCTCCTCTCAGCTTGAAAGTGATTTTGGGCGCGGCTCGTGAACCAACCCATTTCCTGAGAGGTTCACTCGGCTCAGAGGTTCTGACCATTCATTTTGGACCCGACCCTAAACTAATCTTAGCTCTTATTACACAAGAGATATTTTTCTCAGGGTACTTATCGTCGCACAATAAGCTTCTGCTCGATAAGTCATATTGGTCTGCCAGGTTTCGGCTGCACAAGGAGCTTCTAGGGTTTCTTCTTCTAAAGGAGGGGTGGTTTCCCCTAATTCCAGTGAAGCTTTCATTCACTCGTTTTTTCTGGTTTCCCCTAATTCCAGTGAAGCTTTCATTCACTCGTTTTTTTCTGGAGCTATTTGTTGTGGACACTAGGCGGCGCTTCATCTACATATGTGGTCGAAGAGAATGTGTGTGTCATAAATTGCGTCTTCCGGTTAGGGTATTTACTTGATACATCTTATATCTCAGGATTGAAATCTTCCAGCACCTTTTCAACTTGTATTACAGTCTACGGCACCCCCGTTTTATTGGGTAAGCATGTTTTCATTTATGGGTTGCCTTAATTAGCTCAAAGACATATTATCGGTCTGAAGAAATCATTCTTGGTGCTTTCAGCTTGCGGACTGCACGTTTAGATTCTAGAAGATCATCGGAGCTGCTAAAACCCTTGAAGGTCGCTTTGACAGAGATATGAAGGAAGCTGCAAGTGGCCGCATCAAGGAAGGTGCCACACATATTAGAGGTTTGTGGGCTTCTCTTTACACGGTAATTATTGATTATAATGTAAAACTTAATGCCCTCATTCTTGTTAAAAAATTTCTTCATCTTTGTCCCTGCCATACCCCTAACGAAAAATGCTTTTAGTCCTCACATCACTCTAAATCTTAAATCGTGCCCTAATTTTGTTGCGCGGTTCATTTTATCCTGAGTGACGGTTGGGTCCTCTTCTTTCATGAATCTGAAATTCATAGTCAATTTGGTGCAAGTTCAGGAGGTGGTATTACTCCTCACCTCTAAACATATAGAAAGTAAATCCAAATCATCGAAGAAGGGGGCTCAATCATGGCGTCTCCGGTTTACTTGGTATACTAGTTTAAGCAGGGTAGTTATTTTTTTCCAAGTGTGCAAATGGAAACAATTCCTTTGGTCAAGCTAGGTTAGTAGCTAGTTAGAGGTTTTATATTCTGCAATCGACAACTTCATCTTGATGCTCTACCGCTTTTCTTATATTTATTTCAGGAACCAGCTTTTGTTTAAATGGATGCATTTGAGCCATGAATTGTTGTTTATCCATGTAGTAACTTCAATTATTAGGGATTTAACTTCTGAATGAGTAATTCCATGGGGCCTGGATGTCTTTACCTCAATAAAATAGGGATTTCAATATGATAATATAAAGCAGCTAGACTTAGGCTAGAGGTGTGGCTTAGGTTAGAGGCGTGCCTTAAAAAAGTGCCATAATCTTCAAACCTAATTTTTGGAAAGGAGCAACCTCCAAATAAAATGGATAATGATCGAAGAAGATTTCTCTTCGATTGAAAAAAATAACTCAACTCCAGTCAATAATAACATCACAGCAAAAATTCAGAAAGATTTTATAACAATGAATTGCACAATGAAAATCAACAGTCAAATGTCCCGTAGTGATTTTGAAACAAAATTAGGAGACTTTGATTTAATGTTTTCTTAAATTACAGCCAGTGCATATATATAGTAGGAATGCTCTCTGTGATAGCGTACAGAACCCACAAAATAAGCTAATAAAACTTCACACTCAAAAACTGTAGTAGATGAAGGCTATATCAGCTATGGGAAACAAATGAAAATAGATTAAGGAACAAATGGCAATTTTAAAATGCTATTTGGAATAGATCAGTTAATAACTCCTAGATATGCTTAAAAACTAGGCATCAAACGATTTCAATCTCCTTTGATATCAATGCCAAATGGTTTCAATAACCCCACATCAATCTAAGATTCTCCAATTTGATCTTTCAGTTCAACAAAATTCAAATGAAAGAAATTGTTGTTGTACAAGGTTTCAGAAAATAATGTAGAATATCAACATGTTTTTTTTGATGTGGAATATTGAATTCTTTGTCATGGAGATTGTACTTTGATCATCTTTTTTCCTTAAAATTGCAATCAATCTCAAACCAAGCTCTAACAACAACTGAAAGACCTGAGTATAAAAGGATTTAAGTAAAATCTAATCACACCCAAGAACAAAACTCAGCTCCAGTCAATAATAACAGCACATCAAACATTCATAAATCTTTCATAACAATGAATTGCACAGTAAAATGTCCTGCGGTGATTCTGAAACAAAATGAGGAGACTTTGATTTATTTCTTGAAGGAAAGAAAAAGAAAAAAACAGAGTGCTCTATTTTTCTTAAATTACAGCCCGTGCATAAAAAATATATTAGAAATGCTCTCTGTGAGAGCATATAGAACCCACAAAATAAGCTAATAAAACTTCACATTGAAAAACTGTATATTACAATGTTTAAATAAGAGATAGCAGTTGAGTTGAAGACCCAACGCATTAGCTAAGAGAAAAATACATGGACAGTTTGGTCAGCAAGTAGCAATTTTAGAACGACATTTGGAATAAATCTTAATAACGCCCAATGCCCAAGATTTTGACTAAAAACTAGGTATCAATTATCAAATGGTTTCAAGTGCCTGAATAGCTGGCTTCTACACCTATGTTAAAATAAAAAACTGAAAACATAACTCTTACTTTAACTAAGTTCAAACTGGTTTTATCTTTTTAAAACATTAATGGTATCTGCTTGTGTGTGGCATTGAAAATATACTTTATAATCATCTATTTTGATTTAGGTGGTCATTATCAACTAGTTTATTCAAGCTTTCTTGATTAATATATAAAATACGATGTAAATAATAATGATTTTTTTACAGAAGTTGCATATCCTTGCTCCTTTTGTATTGTACTCCATACAAAACATGATCCATGTCCTAGCTTATCACCAATGAACTGTGGTCACTCTTTTTCAACTAGAAGCAACTTTCTGCAAAAGCTTCCAACCAAACATCTGACTCGAAGCCTGAATAGTACTCGAGTGCTTCTGTCTAGCATCTTAGTTGAAAATATGAAGATACCAAAATTTGGTCTTTTAGTTCAAAACCTAAATATATGAAAGTTCCAAGACCTCGCAGATCCTCTGATTCTATATTATAGCACCCCCTGATGTCTAGTAATTCAAGTTTTGCTACACTATAAATCCCTCTTATTTTCCTCAATGCACGGTAATGCCTCAAATCGAGATTTAATAGTGTTCCTGGTAATGCCCCAACCTCCACCAGATGTTTACAACACACGATCTACAGATCCTTAAGGTTCGGGAAAACACATTCTTGAAAGCATACCTCTGATATTTTTGTGCGGTACAAGTCTAACTGCTTCAGATGGAACAAGCTTTCATTGATGGAATAATCCAAAGGCAATGCCAAACACGAGTCTAATGATAATGTTTCAACATTTTGAAATGAAAGCTTACACACTCATATACTCCTAAAATTTTCAGATTCTTCATCTTCATCATAGATGTTGGTAAGTATTGTATTCCGCATTTCCATATCTTCAACTCAGTTAGATCACTACTACATGTGGGGCCATTTTGAGATGATAATTTAAGACAAAAATCTCATATTGTCTTTAATTAGTGATCTCATTTGTATTTATTTTATAATATTTGTTTTTTAGTATTTTCGTCTCTATTAAGACAAAATAAAAAATACTTTTCCTGTTGAAAGGAAGTAGGGTTTTTGGTGTTGAAAGGAAGTAGGGTTACATTAATTTTTTTTGGCGGAATGTTAAGTGAAGAACCTGGACGCTGAGACCAGGGCTATGAGCATTTCCATCCCTCCCGTGGGCTTCATCTAGAAGACTTAGTTGCGTTGCCTGTGAGCCTTTGAATCCAGAAGCAGTCTCGTTGTAAGCATCTGCAAGCATCTTCCGGCTTCTCTGCGGTATCAAAGGTGCAAGAGCACAACATCGTGCCCATTCCATGAGCAATGGTTGGTTTGTTCCAGTGAGCCCAATAGCAGTGAGCAACAATTAGCACATAGGTGACAATGAGCCAATAGATACCCTTGTGTGAGGGAAGGGCCATCATGGTCGCGACTGATGATCATTGGCAATTCCGAAGCCAATTTACATCCACTTTCTGTAATTTGCAACACTCAGATTGACGAGCTGACATGGTTTTGGAAGCATCCAGGGGTCAAGTTGACCTTTAATTTTGTCACTCATGGATCTAATGGTTTTATGGTGGAAGGAACTAGGGTTTTATGATTTTTTTTTTCTTCAGCTGGGTACCCGCAGTGAAACATTTAGGGTTTCTGATGCAGGGTATTCTGATTTTCATCATTTAGGGTTTCTAATGTAGGGAACATTTTTGGCACTGTAGTGGCACATCAAGGTTTTCTGAAGCAGGGGAGTGAGATTTTTTTTTTTAATTGAAGGATTAGAGGGCTTCACTGGAGTTTTTGTGCACTCCATTTCTGGTTCGGCAGAACATTGATTGTGGGAAGAGGAGAATCCTCTCTTGACTCTAGGAAGAATGGAATTTACTAGAAAGCACTTACAGAAACAAAATCAACTAGATAGGCTTGCTTAAATCCCTATAATAGGTATGCTCTGTTTCTTCTATATGCTATTTCAGCTTAATGGTATTAGTGTGGTTACATCCACTCTCCTCTCTACTACTATATCTAGTTTTATAAATTGATATGTGTGCTTTCTTGCTTTCAATTTATCACGGGTTTTAGGTGGAATAGATACCTCACCCTCAGTCTTGGAGCATTTGCAATTTTTTTTTTTAAATTTGAAGCTCCTTTTTCTCATCTTTGTAATCAGACCCTTGTGATAGTTATAATCAAAGATGCATCTTCTTGTGGGTTTTATTTTCAGGGAAGTTTGCTACATTATTGTCTACTTCCTTTTGGCTAGGTTTAAGAGTTTGTAATTTTGTATGCATCTCAGGAGTTGAATTGAAAATTAAAAAGAATGAGAAAATACTAAATTTCAGAAAAATACATTTTCAATAATATCAAAGTTTACAATCTTCATATTGCCAAGGATTTTGGACAAGTGATAAGTCAGTTGGTTATCAGCTGTGAAATTGGCGTCAGAAAAAATGAAAAATGATGCAATTCTAATTTAGGTTTAACTTCATTAGCAATCACACAAGCTGCTGCAATTATATGGATATGTTCATTTTTGACAGGAAGTAAAAAAGTGGATGTGAAAGTAATAGTTCAACACACCACTGGGAAATTGGCCATCAGAAAAACCAACAAGCTGTTAGTACCACATTTGCCAATGCTGTTGCCTAGACATATCCTTGGAAATACCCAAAATTGGAAGGAAAAGTTAAAATCGCCTTAGAAGCAGAGCACCACGTTTCAAGTTGAAAGTAATTGTTTTCCAGCGTTTGCCAGGCAGTATGAGAACAACTGAAGTGGAAAAGATATAGGCCTCTCATTTGTCACAGAAATTCTCAAGAGAGATTGATTTAAAGAAGTATTTTTTAATTGTGATATAGAGAGGGATTGATTTGTAAAATATTTAATTTTCATTGTATTAAAGAAGACAAATTCACCCAAGCCACTTCAACTCTGGCCGACCATGCTTAATTTCCCCAGCAGTTATAAAAACGTTTTCTGAGTTTTTTTAAATCCCCCAGCTAAGAAATTCACCTAGAGATTGATAAAAAATGCCCCAGGCATCATTAAAAACGTCCAGGCTTTATAAACTTGCCCTAACAGTGAAATAATCCATCCAGCAATTATGAAAACGCCCATCCAGCAATTATAAAAACACCCAGCTGAAAAATTCGCCCAAAGATGGATAAAAAATGCCCCAGGCATCATTAAAAACGTCCAGGCTTTATGAACTTGACCTAACAGTGAAATAATCCATCCAGCAATTATGAAAACGCCCATCCAGCAATTATAAAAATGCCCAGCTGAGAAATTCGCCCAAAGATGGATAAAAAACGCCCCAGGCATCATTAAAAATGTCCAGGCTTTATAAACTTGCCCTAACAGGGAAATAATCCATCCAACAATTATAAAAACGTCCAGCAGTGCAATAATCCACCCTAGCATTCATAAAAAGGCTCAGGTAAGCAACTGGAAGGAGTTTACAACTCATTAATTTAATTAATTCGCCCAACAGTGTGTTTAAAATAGAGATTCCCCTAGTTATCCAATGGAACGAAAACCAAATTAGCAACTATAATGACAGTTGCAACAGCTATAAAATGTCAGCCGTGGATCTCAAATTCATTTGTGAAATGGATGGAGGATATTTAGGAGCTGTCATATCATAAATTTAGATTTTAGATTTTAGGACAAAAAAAATTACAGCTTATTGATTCTTCATGATTTCAACCATGTGTTCTTTAAGTGGGCTATGTAGTTCTCAATTTAGAGATCATAATTGATACTGCAAGCCTGTGTACAGGGCTGAGATCATGCTTAGTTGTAATCACCTATTCTTCTCCATGCCTCACCTGCCTCACCTACCTGGTACCTATTACCTTTTTTAGTTAAATGGGTTAATAATCCTTAGTTACTTGAAAACCTCCCTACTAAATTAATGTGTTATATATTGTTGCAGAGATTGACGACCACCTTTGACACGATAATCCTTAGTTACTTGAAAACCTAGCTGCAACCTTGTGGTACTGGGCTGTATCCTTTTCGTAATGCTTTTCCCCTTTGTAACTGCTTCAGAACCATGGCGGTGCCAAGCCAACAACCCCAGACTGTTAATGAGGTTATGATTGTGGGCTGAGGGCCAAGAACACTATTCTTTTGTTTGCTTATAATTATATATTTCCACCCAAACAGGGTAATACAAAAGTGAGGGTGGCCGCAAGGAAGTGGTAATTTCACTAGTTAAAGTTTTATGCCGCCCTCCCAGCCAAGCACCTATTTGATATGATGCCTAGCCTACCTTACTTCCCAGGTTTACCTAGCCCCATAGCTAACAGCGAGTCTAGGCACAGATATAGATAGAGGGGCAGATAGTGGTTCATTCCCTACCTTGGTACCCCCTCGCTCAGAAGGGCACAAAAGAGATTAACTAGGTAAGTAAGACCCAAAATTAAAATGCCCATTGTTTAAAATTTCACCCATTTTTTCCCTTTTTACCTAAATTGTTACAGTGAATTCAACATAATTTCTAAATCCTACCAAAAAAGGGTTGGTTCTTAAAATTTTACTAGAAATTAATTTAAGTGCTAAAATCATTAGTTGCCTAAACGTTAGTTAAAATGCAATGAAGAAAATTGTTGAAAGTTGTTTGTTTGATTGTTGGAAATCTTATATTTAGTGGCCTATAATGCCAACCTTTTTGCTTTATGAAAATATTGTGTTTGAAATTTTTGTAATTATTGAGGGTTTAAGGCATTTGCAGTCTAGAAAATTGTTGAAAGTTGTTTGTTTGATTGTTGGAAATCTTATATTTAGTGGCCTATAGTGCCAACCTTTTTGCTTTATGAAAATATTGTGTTTGAAATTTTTGTAATTGATTGAGGGTTTAAGGCATTTGCAATCTAGTTGGTGTTAATTTTGAGTAATCATTTTCATAGTTGGCTTCAAAAAATAAACTATAAAGGTTTCTTATATAATATTGTATTCTTGGAGTTGCTTTTATATGCTCAGCATTATCATAACTTAACCTCTTGAAAATGAAGCAAGATTTAGCCATTTAAGTGTGAAGTGGATGTAGCTTGTCAGAGAATAACCAAAAGATTCTTGTAGTCACATAGACTGCCATTCGCATGTAACCCCATTTGAGTCCATAAGAGTTCCAAGTTGAGTCTGTAAGAGTTCCACCATGGTATGAGCACTAATCACACAAATATATAGAAGATAAGGAGGCTTAAAAATGATTTCAAAAGTTGTAGCAAAGAGTGGCAACCCCAAGGAACTACATTTTATTAAATTAAAGCATAGAAGTTACTAATAGACTACATCTTGCACAAACTCTGGAAACCCTTTCCTTTTCCAACTAAAAAATCATCTCTTGAGCCTTTGAAACAAAACATCTTCCATCCTCAAGAATGAATTATATCAAATAAAAGAAGGTCAAACAACACCACACCACATTACTTATGACAGTAAATATAAGACTTGACTAGACACCATGAGTCCCCAGGATCTGATAGGATCTGAGAGTAACACAGTATAAATTTTCACAATATCCCTGCCACTACCAGTGACATTGCTAAAAAGAGTGCAAGAATATACATAATATTAAGTTATTGTTTGAAGATTCTACAATACATAACAATAGAATCAAATAATGATTTGAATGAGCAAATGGTTGTGTAACCAAAGTACCACACAGTAACATATTACATAGTTATTATATGATATTATTATATGTATGAGTCCTCCTCTATCTACCGCTATGGTGCCACTGAAGTGGAAGACTGACAAAATTTAGGTTTGATTTCCTCCAGCCGATGCACAACCTCTTCCATATCTGGCCTTGCAGATGGGTTAGGATCCACACAATGCATATCCAATTGAAAAGTGTTAAGAAACTAATCTCCACAATTGGAATCTTCTTTAATCAATTCCAAGTCAAAAACCTCATTAGTCCACTCTTCTTTCACAATGGAAGCAACCCATTTAGAAAGGTCCATCCCATTGTCTGCAAGCACGGGTTCTTTCACAATGGAAGCAACCCATTCAGGAAGGTCCATCCCGTTGTCTGCAAGCACGGGTTCTTTTGGTGCCTTGCTAGTCAGAAGCTCTAGCAGGACAATCCCAAAGATGTATACATTTGTTTTGGTGGTGGCGTTCTTCAGTTTTGTGAGCTCAAGAGCCCTGTATCCGAGAGCCGTTGCTATTGCAATTACATTGGAATTGGCAGCAGTTGTCATTAACCGAGACAAGCCAAAATCTGCAATCTTGGCATACATGTTTGCATCCAGCAAGATGTTGCTGGAAGTGAGATTTCCATGAATGATGTTCTAATTGATGTGTAGGTAAGCAAGTCCTTGCCTTGCACCGATTGCAATTTTCATCCTTGTGTGCCAATTCAAAAGTGTATATGGGCCTCTTGCTGCCAAGAAATAGAAAAGAGTATCGGTCAGAGGATTCCATAATAATTTCAGCTGATATATGACCCTATGGCTAAAATTGGTAGATTGGTAGGTTATGGTGTGAAACATCTACAATCCTCATGTTTTCTAAGCATTGCATAACTATTGTACTATTAGTATTTAACATTCTTTGTTACATTCATCTCTTCACTGGGTTTCCTTTTAAGCATTTTGCCTTCCCCATTAATATTTCATTGGTTCTTCCACTATCCAATGCGAAAAATTGACTCAGTCACCCCTACATTCCCGGTGAGATCATTATTAGCATTATACTATTATTTTACTTAGCATCATGTTTGCATATACTGAGATGTGTTAGGGATCTTGTTTGTTACAACTTGATAATATGATATAAAGGGGGTATTAAAAATGGGTTGATAAAAATGGATACCTACAATATCTGGGGAAACTAGGGGTTTTCTTAATTGGAAAGGTATATTGGGAGGGAGGTTCAACAATACAGTTTTAGGAGGCATTTTCCAATATTTAGTGAAATTAGGGATATTCTTTAATATCCCGTGAACGATCGTGCTATGTAACAAGTTCACTGAGTGAACCCCCCGTGGTTGGGATATTAGAAGAGGCAGACTTTACATTTAAATATTGGAAAAGGTAAAGTATTTACAATTAATTAAAAGGTTTTCTTTCACAATCAATTAATTTGTGGATGGTGAATATCAATAGGTAACAACTATCTATACCTCAGCCCTCAGATACCAGTTATCATACTATGTACTGGACAAAAAAGAAATAGCTCTATAAGAAGAAAAGGCATCTAAATCTGGATCATTGCTCATCTGGAAACAACACAGAGATTTAATCTATGGTCATTCTGACACATAGTGGAGAAAAGAATGTAGAGACCCAACTAGAATTCATTAGACATAAATCCTGAGATAAAAAACAGAAAAATGTGTATCTTTGTGTCTAATAATATGTTTGAAGGGCGTTATGGGCATCTTGGATTTCGGCCTAGACCACCATAGTAGAAGTAGTTTCCCCACATGTTATTAACGCCTCCTTGAATTTCATAGCACTCTGGATGGTTTTATAAAAGTTGTAGATTGACGAGAGATATTAAGTTGTTGTCCCAATCTACCACTTGAATATTTCTGAAATAACTGGCTCTAGAGAATACTTCTTCTATGAAATAGCCAATGCCCATTTGTGTGTTGTTGTGCATGCTCTCCGGGCCGCTGCTCACAATCTCCCCTCCCCATTGAACCATGCTTGCATGATCTGCTAGATGGCTGAATAGAAACGCATGCTAGTACCCCACTAATTGTCCATCTCTGAATTCTAGCCACCAATTCCCATGATTTGGATCCTGATCAATTCCATTCAGATATGAAAGATCATTAGAATCAGCTCATAAACTATAAGAAAATTTGCTTCGAACTTCCTACAAAACCCTGGATAAATAGTTACAGTTAGCTAATTTGGGTACCCGATTGAAAATAACAGTGAACAAAGGAAAGTTATAAGTTCCACTAGGTAATTGAAATTCATTAGATTTATGCTATCAATGGATCCATAGATACCTATTTTTTTATTTTCTTGGATAGCTTCTACGACTATAAGATATATCTTGGAGCTTTTGAGCCATGATCTGAGACAGGTGATATTATGATTTGAGAGTGGATAACAATTGTATAATTAGATGTTCATGGAGAACAAGTAACTATTTACCAAGTCCAAACAAGCAAGCTAATATCATATTGGTCGTCGTTATATTTTTAAGTTGGCTATATGGAAGCTCCAATGGCGATCTGGTTATTTGTTTGCACGAACCTTGAGCATAAAAGGTTGTAGCAACTAATAGCCTGGTAGGCATCAGTCTACAAACACCCCAAAAAAAACCATGGGTATGAATCTCCATATGGCTCCGGGATGACCTACAAAAATGAACACATTAGATTTAACCCCAAAGTTTCCTTAGATATAGAGAATAAGGATATGCAATGAGCATAGTTGTAATTCATACTTGAAACCCAGCTTCAATTGTGTTGAGATCATTCCCAAAGGTACCATAGATGACCCATATCTGTGACAAACTGAACTCAAGGGGATTCTGTATATGAGGCGTCCATACGTTCAAGATAGCTTTTGCACCGTAGTACTGATCCCCCATCACGTATCCCACTGCATGCTCTATATATAAAAAAATATGAAACCATTAGAAAAACAACTTACTCTATCAAGGCTAAGGATAGCAAAGGGTTATGAAATGAAATGAAAACTCAATGTTGCTGCAGGAAGCCATTAGAAAAACAGTGAATTCTATCAGCTTAAGGATAGCTAAGGGCCATGAAAGGAAATTAAAGTTAAGGAGGTGCTAGTCTCACTTGTAAAGAAAACTGATTTATCAAAAGCTAAATTCAAAACTCTGGTTAAGCAGTTAATTATTCTCATTTGTCAGAGACTTAAATCCCACCAAACGTTGTCACACCTTTTTTCACCTTTCATTCTCCCAAAATGGAATATGAAAATGTGTCAAATGCAACTACACTTCAAAACCCAAGGCATGTGATTTATGAACCACGTGGAAGGAATATAATGAAAGGTCTCCACAACATGCATGTGATTTCTGAACCAGTCCAAAGGAATGTAATGAAAGGTCTCAGCAACATGTATGATGCCAGTCAATTAAATTTGACAGATGTATGAAACATAATTAAACTACAAGACGTCATTACGCAACATCCCCTCCTGGGAAGGGAAAAACGAGGGCGAGGTCACAACCTACAACCAATAAAAACTTAGAAAATTCCATTTTTTTAAATTTTATTTAATAAAATATATGTTTTACTATAGAAGAACTATAGTAGGAGGAAAAATTTATAGGCTATGGAAGCAAAATAATAGGGGTTCAACTAAATATATATATCCCCTTCTGTGACATAACAATCTGATATAAAATGAAATAATAGTCAAATGAGACAAAATAACAATTTACAAAACTAAACAAAGTATGAAACACACACATATATGTAGGATTAGGTTAGACATGGTAATATGATGGCATGGCTGTCATATATAAAATATAAGAAGAGTCAACACTTACCAAAATCATATAAGACAAACTTTGAAATGAAAGCAATATGTATATCATAAAACTTTGTATTGGACTCGGATCGAAATGATGAGAAGGGAATATTATAATAGTGTTGGATGTAAATAAGGATCATGTAACGATTCAACAAATCAAATGAGGCATTGACGGTAAAATGAAGTGGATTCAAAATGTAATATATATGAGAATATGATAGTGTGGGTTTGGAATTAAATTGAAGTTGACTTGAATGTTGTTGACGGCAAACTAAGAATCAAATCTGCGTGAAGGCAATTCAGAGTAGGGCGTGTTTATAGAACAGAGACATGGTACGTATTATATGAATATGTAATGAAGTGTTTGTGAATGAAGTTGAAAGTGCAGTGCAAAGAATTAGAAGGAAATGCTGATGTGAATAGTTGTGATTGTCAATAATACAAAGGAATTGAAATGTAAAACATATGCTGGCAATGGAATTTAACACAATGAACAAAGAATTTACTGCATAGAGCAATGCAATATGGTTTATAAACACAATTAACTATTGACATACATAATTACAAACCTTGATGCATCCGATTGAAGTGGAAGATACCTCTAAGTTAAATTTCTAAAATCAACGTAAATAACATAATTAAAATGCATTTGAATTAGAAATCAAATCAAATCAGAATTAAATTGCAATGAGAATAAGCAACAGTCACACTGTAGAATCACGCAGAATTGAAATTCAAACTACACCACAAACCAAAAGGTAATTAACAAAAGGATAAAGGAACATGTACATCACCTAGGTTGAGGGGCCCTTCCCAACCTGGGTTACGTGTGTGGAAACTAACTCAAACCAAAGAGATGCTCACACACAGATACAAGAATACCAATGCTTCTACTCCATTAATTTCATAAATTACACAGGAAAGAACATATAGTTCTCTCAATACGAATGATGAATGATCATGATAATAATCATCTTCTTCAATACATCGCATCCCATATATAAGGATAGATCATGCCATCGGAGGAGTTCTATCATTACAATCTTATCAAGAAGTTCCTTTTAACTTGGTAACTATAACATCCCAAAATCACAAAAATTTAAAACTTTTCAGAGTAGCATTAAGTGCTATAGTTACTGTGCGGAAGTATAATAAATGTTTGTTTGTTTAACTAGATGTCATACTGTACTAACATGTTACATTGACTATGTGTGTATATTGTATTACAAAATACGTGAAATGTGTTTGTGTCTATAGTATGCTATTGCTGGATGTTGTTACCTCAATCATGCATCCTAGATCAATTATGGTTACTTATGTAGATGTCGATACTTTAAAGATTTGACTTAATATTGAATTCATTATAAGTGCTAACTGTCTATTTTTCTTATTGATGATGAAGGGGTCCTATGGGCACCTCGAGGCTTACTTAGCTATTTAGCTAAAGCATTTTAACTTCTGTCTCAGATCGCAGGTAAGAGCGATATTGTTTTCGAAGTGTATAAAGAGGTCCTATTTAACCTCAGTTAGCCTTCAATGTTATAAAAAGGAATTAGAGTAAATTGAAGTATATTCAGGGTGAGATCTATTCTGGTTTTATCTCCAATTATATTCAAGTTGTTTATATAATTTTGGTTATATTCGAAAACTCAGAAATTGTATTTAATGCTATTACACTTGTGTTATACTAAGTCATAATAGGAGTTATTTAGCTTGGCCTTCAAGGCTAAAGGAATTAAACTTCTTTAATTAGGAATTATACCATGCAATTATGTATGAAAAGAATCATAGCCTAAGCTTTTATGCTAACACTATGCTTCTAAACCTATGATGTTATGCACTAGAGGCACAAACCTATGTGATAGTATTATCATAGCCACTTTGAAAGTGTCGATAGTTACAAATTATACACTATATGCATCTACCCTATGTATTAATTTATTAAGTCAAATTTGAAAAGTCGACGGTTACAAACTATGCTCTAAACAAATAAAATACAACTCAGAGGAGATACCCTAAGTATACTATAACAAGTGATATATACTAATGTTACTATACGCTTTATGGCTAGTCCAAGGTTATTAAGGGACTCCACGTGATAACACATGTGTTAAAGGTCATTTAGTAATAAGTTTGATAATTGGATATGATTCGTAACATATCATATGACTATTGTAAGGTCTAACCATATAGAAACCAAACCTTAACCTTGTTGCTGATTTCGATGGCAGGATTTATGTGAGGTGGTAGCTATGAACATTAAAGTGCATTAAAAGTGAGTTTAGTGGAATTCCTGTTGGCATCCACTGTGGTGGTCTTCACATGGTATTTCTTGGTAATGGTGATACCCTAGCTGCCTTTTGGAGTTATTTCATCGAGGGCATAACCTGGGCATTCATTTGTTGACAGAGAGTGGGGTTTGGAGAGGTCGACAGGCTTACGAATTCTTAGGGTTTGTTAGCAGTGTTTGAAGGCACCTCTTAGGTTTCGATACCTCAACCTGTGGCTAAAGTAAACTGTCTCTCAGAGTTTCTGAGAGCCGAACAACTCATGTGCTATGGCCTGCTATGTTCGCTTAGAATTTTGAGTGAATTCAGTGTTCACGATGGTTATGAGGATGTTCAGACAAGAAGCACGGTTTTTCTTTCAAAAGGTAACTTGTTATTCTTTCTCTTGTTTCCACGAGATCGATAATGTAAATTTGCATGTGTTTTTAAGTGTTTAGTTTCGTCATCCAAGTTTTAACCACAATGTTTGTTGTTGAATGGATTAACCCTCGGCATTTCAAAGAAATGAAATGGTAACTGTTATGGTATATGAACTTGACTTTTGTTTAAAGGAAATACATTTGGGGTTTCAAACTCTATAAACCTCATGTTGTTTCTTTTGGATATACTTTATTTTCATGATGATGCCATCGGTTTTTGGTGTAAACAATGGTTGAATTTTTTAAGTTGAGAAGAGAGCTCTCGACAGTATTACATGATAACTGATTGATAACCGGAACAGGGCTTTTCATTGTGTTTTTAAAAGGTTATAAAGGATTTTTTTTCTATCGTCGTTTTGATATTTCTGAAAGCAAATGTTGAAGGACTTCGTGGTAATAAGGGTTTGGTTCTATTTATACATTTTGGTAGTTTATCTGGGTCGAACCATCAACTCTGCCATGTCGTAATTCTTTTCGGATGCTTTGGCATTAAGGTTTTGAAAAGTATTCTATATGTTTAACATGTTGATATTGTAACTATGTTAATACTGTATGTTATCTAGGGAAAAACGCCTTATTTTGAAACCTTGTTGAAATGATTTCTGTATTAGAATAGTTTAGGGATTACGGCCGTAAGGATGGTTGTGAACCCTACCCAACACTAGTTATTGTTTTGATTAACTTAGCTGTATAAACGATAAGGGTTTCGAATCCATGAATAAATTGTGTAACCTGTAAGGTGTAGACTGTATAGGATCAGTCTTCGTGTAATCGAGCTCTATCTTGGAAATTCTATTTGATTTGCTAAAATGATGAAAGGTTACCTCAATTTTATTTGAAATAACTAGGGCTGAGACTTGGGACATTCCTCCTAAATAAAAGTTGCTCCATGTTTTATTTAAATTATAGTATCAAAGATAAATAAATGTAATAGTAGTAATGTGTGATAGATATGTTTGGTTTCGGTCTTATTTTGCAGTAAAATCAAATCATACTTGTTTGATGAAAAACTAAACTATATATTTCGATATTGCTGGTAATTGTAATGCAGAAACTTAAAAGAAGTTTCGTTTGAAAAGAATAGTAAGAAAACTTATATATTACTTGTCTTCTGAAAAGAATAGTTAACCTATAACTGTACTTTAGGTTTTGTACAAAAATTGGGAAATGTTTATGTATTTTACTTATGTTTCTATGAATATAATGATATTACAATGTCTGAATAAAATAATTGTTGCTATGTTTTTCTATGACTAAAACATAAGAGATTCTATTTGCAATTGTAAACAGATAATGAAATACATGGAACATGGTAGAGTTTATCTATGATTATTATTCTATCATTCTATCTATTGCATATGATTATCCTTATCTATTTTTAAACACCCTTCCCTGCACTAGAGTATGGCACAAAGACAGTGTGTGGAAAAATGCAGAGAAGCATTTTAATCTATCATTATCACAATACTTCTTCATACTATTCAGAAAGTCATTCATTTCAATCTGAATAGTGATAACTAACAATATTTAGAAAACAATAGCCAAGAAAAACAGTAAGTTATAATTACTAGGAATGAAATAACAAGTAGAACCTCATAATGTAGATAGGGTGGACAAACACGAAAAGAGGTATGTTCCTCCCAACCTTCTCCAGAAGAAGCAACCAATATCACTTGCTCCTTTGGACCCCCGAGCTTGTTTACTGAACCACTGGGTGGAAGATTCTGTGTAAAAGCAAGGCACTCAGGTTGTACTTCCAGCAATCAATGGAGACTTGCATACACCTTAAAATAAACCTTTGCATTCAGTAGAAGTGAAATAGACTTACAATCCAACTCAAAACATAGCTTCCCCTCATCAAATCCCTTGTGTGCATACAGGAGAACCACAAGGTAAATTTTCTCGTAAGAAAAAGTGTGAGCCTCTGCTCAAATTCGATGGCTTATAAATATGCCTAGGTCTTTAAGTGGTCAGTTTCCAAATAAATGAGCTTCAATATCCAATCCCATCTTTAAGGGAAATTTGACCACAATTCAAGGGAGTTGTCCCATAACAACAACTAGTTACTGAGTTCCTAATGTTGCCACTTTTCCATTGCCTTCTACCCCAGATTCCATTCCACCTAGTGGGTCAGTAAACACTCTTTCAATAGTCTCTTTGGGTGAGTGTCTCCTATTTTATTTTATTAAATAATAATATTGTGCAGTTACAGCCATCATTGGCCACTTGGCCAAATATAAAACTTTACAATAAAAGTTAAGATAATGTTTTTCTCAAACATAAAATGTTTCAAGTAATGGGTATGTTACAAACACCCCTACTTAAGCTCAACATCGTCCTCAATGTTGCTTATTCTTCCTCGGAGCCTCCCTGGAACAGAATTGGATATGTTGCTTGCATATTACTTTCCAATTCATAGGTAGCTTCATCAGGGATAAGGTGCTTCCATTGCACCTTTACCTGCCCTATGGTACGATTTCAGAGCATAATTTCGCTCCTGTCGAGGATACAGTCTGGTTCCACCTGAAATCTCCTTCGGGCTCCACCTGTATGTCATTCCAATTCAACACACATGAGTAGCATCGTTCATATACTTATTTAAAACAGAAATGTGAAAAACATTATGGATTCTTAAATTAGATGGTAGAGCCAACTGATATGCAACTAGTCCAATCCCTGATAGGACTTTGAATAGCCTACAGTACCTTGGTGCTATTTTAGCACAACTCCCAAGCTTAAAATAACTTTTCTTGGGTTTTACCTTTACAAAGACATGATCTCCAACCTGAAATTCTCTTTCAGTTCGTTTCAAATCTGCATAACTTTTTTGTCTATCTTGTGCAATTTTTAAATTACCTTATACTTGTTTCACGATTAGTTCCATCTCTCTTAACAAATATGGTCCTAACATTAATTTGTCAACAGGATTATCCCAAGAAATATGAGTACTACATTTCCTTCCATATAAAATCTCAAATGGACTAAGTCTAGCAGATGCTTGATAATGGTTATTGTAAGCAAATTCAGCTAAATGCAAATAGTCTTCCCACTTAGTTGGTTGATCTTTAATATACATTCTTAACATGGCTTCTAAAATCTGATTAACCCTTTCAGTTTTTCCGTCAGTATGTGGGTGAAAGAAATTACTGAAATTTAACTTAGTATTTAGGCCTTTAAACAATGTTGTCCAGAAATTTCCAGTAAACTTAGAATCTTAATCAGAAATAATTACCTTTGGAATCCTATGTAAGTAGAAGATTTGCTTCATAAATACATCTGCAATGTTAGCAGCTTTAAAAGTAGTCTTAACCGGAATAAAATGAGCAGATTTACAAATTTTATCCACAACCACCATTATGGAGTCATTATGTTTCTGATTCTTAAGTAAACCCGTTATAAAATCAATACTTATAATTTCTCATTTCCATTCTGGAATTGGAAATGGCTGCAATAGGCCAGCTGGGTGTTGATGTTTAGCCTTAATTGTCTGACATTCAAAACACCTAGCTATGTATTCAACCACCTCATTCTTCATGTTGGGACAAAAGTAATACTTTCTTAGCATAGTTATCATTTTCTGATAACCAGGGTGTCCCGAATAAAGACTTTTATAAACTCCATCCAAAATCAGCAATTTAACTTTTAACACATTAGGTACATAAATTCTACTTTTGTAAGTCATTAAACCCTTTTCATTAATGCTGTAATCTATTATTAAATTTTCAGATAAATTTTCAGTAACTTTATCATACAATTTTTTATAATTTTCATCTTGTTTAATTCCTTCTTTGATCTGGTTTTCCAGATCTGTTTTAAATGTGCTGATTGCTGCCACAAAACTTAATCTGGCATTTCTTCTTAAGGCATTAGCAACTTTTTTTTCTTTACCCTTAATTTGTTGAATTTAGAAATCGTATTCGCTAAGTAAAGCTAGCCACCTAGCTTGCCTTGCGTTAAGATTGGTTTGATCCAACAAGTATTTTAATCCTTTATTATATGTCATTAGTGAAAACTTTCTTCCAATCAAGTGATGGTGCCACATTTTTAATGCATGTATCACGGCTGCTAGCTCTAGATCATAAGTTGCGTAGTTCTTTTCGTGGATTTTTAGCTTCCTAGACTCATAAGCAAGAACATGACCTTTTTGAGTTAAGACCCCACCAAGTCCATCGTTGCACGCATCAGTGCATACAACGAAATCTTTATTAGGATCAACAATTTTTAATATAGGTGTTGTTGTTAATAACTCTTTTAACTTCTTAAAACTTTCTTCGCATTTTTTATCCCATACGAATTTATTTCCCTTCTTCTGCAAAGAAGTTATGGGATTCGCAATTATGGAAAATCCTTCAATAAACTTTCTATAGTAACCTGTTATCCCCATAAATGACCATAAGTCAGTTATGTCTTTAGGGACAGGTCACTCGTTAATTGCTCTTATTTTATCTGGGTCGACAGAAATTCCGTCTTTAGATATTATGTGACCTAAGTACTGTATTTTATCTTTATAAAAGTCACATTTACTAAACTTAGCATAAAGCTAATGTTCTCTCAAAACTTGTAGAATTATTCTTAAGTGTTTGTCGTGTTCTTCTTTAGTCTTAGAATAAATTAAAATATCATCAATAAATACAATTACAAACGTATCTAGGTACTTATGCAGAACATTATTCATTAAACACATGAAGACTGTCGGTGCGTTAGTTAGCCCAAAAGGCATAACTACGAACTCGTAGTGCCCATAACGGGTTCTGAAAGCAGTTTTAAAAATGTCTTCATCATTTATTCTAACTTGATGATATCTAGACCTCAAGTCAATTTTAGTGAATATCTTTGCTCCGCGTACCTGATCGAATAGATCGTCAATGTGGGGCAAGGGATGTTGATTTTTAATAGTCATTTTATTAAGTTGACAGTAATCTATGCACAATCACAAAGTGCGGTCCTTCTTTTTAACAAATATAACCGGTGCTCCCCAAGGAGACACACGGCCTTAAGTAGTTCTTATCTATTAATTCTTTTAACTGAGATTTTAGTTCATTTAATTACAGAATATTCATTCTGTAAGGATCCTTTGAGTTTGGTACCGCACCTGACACTAACTCAATGGTGAAATCAAGTTCCCTTTTTGGAGGTAGCCCTGGAATTTTTTCTGGGAATACATCAGAAAATTCCTTAAGAATAGGCATGTCTTCCAGTTTTATCTTATCTTCTTTAGTTGAACATTCTTCATTAATCACATTCACAACAAACATTTTATAGCCCTTTCTTACTGCTTTCTTTACTTGTAAAGCATAAATTTGTCTCACAGATGTTTTCCTAGGAATTCCTTTTACTGTTTATTTGTTTCCTTCATTATTCAAACAAGTAAAAGACTTTTCATAATAGTTAATTATTACTCTATGCTGTTCAAGCCAGTCCATGCCACTTAATACATCATATGACCCTAATGGTAAAACATTCAATTTAACTTGTGTCTTCAAATAACTCATACGTAATTCACAACTTTTGACAAACTCTGTAACTTTTCTTTTTGTGCCTGTTGCTAACTGAACTAACCACGAGTTATCGAATTTTTCTACCTTTAACTTGCAACTTTTCACTAAATCAAGTGATATGTAACTCAAACTTGCACCTGTATCTATTAAAATGGAAATAGATTTGTTTTGTATCATACCTTCGATATCTACCATAGAAGTTTGATGGCCTGCTTGTCGATTTTTCAGCGCTGCATTAATCCTGGGCATTTCTTTTGCTACATCACCGACTGTTGGCTCCGCTTGCATGGTGTGAATGTTGTTGACTGTCTTTCTTCTGAGTGGGCAATTTTCTCGGGTATGTGGTCCATTGCAGTCATAACACTTTAAAGGCGGTCTTTGCTCCACATTTATGGTATTATTATTATTATTGTTATTATTATTATGCACATTCTTTGTAGTTGTGTAGTTCTATGGTGCATTACCTCTGTAATTATTATTATTCTGAAAATATTCTTGTTATTGAAATTTTTATTATTTCTAGAATTTTTAAAATTAAAAGTTTTATTTTTATGCTCATAATTACTTGGTTTATTATTCCTCCAACTCGATACACCTTCTCTTTTCTTATTCTGTTCAAAACAGAAATTAGCCTTCCTCATGGCTTCTTCAAGAGTTGAAGGATTATTGTATTCAATTCTGTCTTTTATGTTGAAGGGTAAGCAGCTTAGAAACCTTTGTATCTTAGGTTTTTCTTTAGCTAGGTAAGGTACATACCTTAACAAGCTGAGAATTTTTTTACATAACTCCTTCATAGTCATAGAACCCAACTTTAAATCATAAAATTCTTTTGATTTATCTTCGTAATATTGTTCGGATAAAAACTTTTTCTTAAACTGTTTCTTAAATGTACTCCATTTTATATTCTTTTCTTTAATGCTTTTACTCTTTTGATATCCTGCCACCAAATATCTGCCCTTCCGTACAGATTGTATATGGCCATCTTAGCTTTTAATTGAGATGAGTAATCATAAATCTGAAAATACTTCTTCATTCTAGACAGCCATGCTTCAGTTGCCTCTCCCTTTTCATTTTCGCCATTAAAAGTTGGGGGTTTTATCTTTCTAAATTCCCCTGAAATTTGTTCATAATTTTTACGCTTTTTCTTAGGACCACAGTCACTATCACTATTGTTTTGGTTAGAATTATATTTTCTGTGATAAGTTTTATCATCAGATTTAGAAGAAGAGTTACTTTCAGTTTTATAGTACTTCATTTTCTTATCTCTGTGTTTGTAGGACATTGTTCCAGATTCAGATTTTACTTCTGTTCTCTTATCTTTTTCATCTTGATGGTACTTGTCCAGTAAAATCTAGTTTAATTCTTCTTGTGCTCTTAAAATTCGTTCGTTTTCTTCTTTAACATTTATTATTTCAGTTTTTAAGTCCTTAACCGTATGTAATAATTCAGATGATTGATCATTCAGTTCTACGTAGATTTCTTCATTAATATTTTCATGTTCGTTATTATTACGTTAATTATGAGGAGATCTGTCCTCTGCTGTGTGATGAACCTGCAATAATTAATTAATGCAAATACACGAGATATCAGAAATAACAGAACAGAATCACTTTTATATTGATCACGGGCCACTTCGAGGGGGCAACCTCCTTTGAGCAAGCTCAATACAATTAACTTCACGGTGCCTTCAATGACCTCAACACACACTTATATACTAAGTCTATGCCCAATACCATGAGTCAAAACCATGGGACATATAATACTACGGGACGACTTACAAAGCATATGCGTCCAATACTATGGGTCAATACTATGGGCTAATATAAACTACAGATCAACAAATACTACGGGACAACTTACAAAGCATATGCGTCCAACAACAATACACTAACATAGTAAAGAGAAGGGTTTACATAGGTTCCTAACATCCCCTCTCCCTTAGAAAAAGCTTTGTCCTCAAAGCTTTGGTTGGAGAAATTGCTGCAGAAGCTGAAGGAGTGGTTCCCCGGTAGCATCCTCAAGTTGCATTTCAGGCCACTGACGCCTTTGGAGTGTTAAGGAGGATTGCTTGGAAGGCTGGAGATGAAGAAGAACCCGGTCAGCTGCGTGGAAAATGCGCTCAGAACGGTGTTGATCGGCTTGTTGATTCATGCGAATTCTGGCCATGTGAAGATTGTCCTGCAGAATGAGAAGAATCTGATCGCGGTTTCGAAGAACCGAGTCAATTGCCTGAACTGGGGAGCTGCTAAGGGTGTATGGAAGAAGAACTGGCGGTGTTTTTCCATAGACCGCTTCATATGGTGTCCTGTGAGATGTGCTATTGTACCACCAGAGCGCTGCTAGGAAATCCATAGAAATAGTTGTCCAAAGCTGTTTAGGGATAGGCAAGGGTTTGAGCAATCCCGAAATGAGTGTCGTTTCACCCTTGTTGACTTGGAAAGTATCATCGTCAACCACCATCTGTTGAATTGTCATTTTTAGTCCCTGCCAAAAGAAGTTACATTGTTCTTGGTCATACATGTTGCAGAACCCAGAGTGCCCTGTTGATGAAGAAGCATGGAGTTCATAGAAGAGAGAGCCCTGTTGAACATATTGCACCCAATTTGGAACAAGCAGAGAAAGAGTTGTAAGAGAAACTGGGTCATCAATTGTGCAAGAAGGAGCATCTTCCACCATATTGTCCTTACCCTTCCTGTAAGTGATCACATAGGGATAACCCATGAGTTGGATAACCCCTTTCAGGTGTGTTGGGGAGGAGACCCATTGTTCCAGAAAATTTTCCAGACTCGGGAGATCAGTCTTGATGCAGAAATAATTCCCTAATAGGTATGGCGGCCACTTCTGTACTGCATGCAAAATAGCCATCATTTCCTGCTGAGAGGTAGATGTGGCTAAATTCTTACCAGAAAGGTCTCGTGAAGGTAGCAAGCGCATTGGTTCAGCAAAGATACCTACATATCTATCCAAGGAAGTAGTGGAGACTGTTGATGGGTGCATCTGAATGGAATTGAGCTGAGCGATGACACCATGTGAATTCTTCTTAAGGATTTTTTCCAGGCGATGTGAACTGATGATGTAGAGAGACCCTGGTTGTAAGCCCATAAATTTGTGTTGTGCCCCATTGACTTTAAACTGCATCCAAAGTTCACCAAAATCCCATAAGATGGGGCCAAGTGTGCGTAACCATTGAACGCCCAAAACCACATCACATCCGCCTAAGGGCAAGGCAAACATGTCAGAGCGTAGGTTATAATCTTCCATAGAGATACGCACATTGTCACACTTCCCCTTGCAAGGTAAGGTGCCCCCATTGGCAACCATGACTTCAAAGTTGGAGCAAGGATGGACAAAACAATCAGCCTGTTTGGCAATCCGAGGGTCAATGAAGTTATGAGTGCTACCAGAATCAATGAGTATGGTAAGAGGGAGCTTCTTGAAGTATCCCCTGACCCGCATTGTTTGTGGGGTGGTGACGCCGGTTACAGCATGGAGAGAGATCTCAGGTGGGTCATCCTGAAATGGAGTGTCAATAGGCGGGTGTTGAATGTCGATCTGATCATCCACTGTATCTGTAGCTTCTTCACCAAGTTCTAAGGCAGGCGGAGAATCCACATCCAAGAGATAGAGCTTTTGTTGAACACATCTATGTCCCCGAGTGAATTTCTCATCACAATTATAGCAAAGCCCTTTTTCTCGGCGTGCTTGCATTTCTATTTCAGACAAATGCTTGATAAGAGTTGGTTGAGGAGAAGGCGTGATGGGAGGTCGTTGGGAACCCATATTTCTGAAGGGAACAAGGGTGGGTTTGGAGCGTTGTTGAGCTGCAATCTTGTCCTCAGCCAGCTTAGCCAACCCTAGGACTTCCATCATTGTGTTGGGACAAAACATTTGGACCTCTGAGCGAATTTCATCCTTGAGACCACTTATAAAACAACTCCTGTAGAATTCATCAGACAATCCTTCTGTGTGATTGGCCAATTTCTCAAATTCTGTCTGATACTCTCTCACTGTGCCAATTTGGTGAAGTTTAGTGAGTGCTCCTATGAAATCATCAAAAGCACTAGGGCCAAATTGTGGCAAAATGAGTTGGCAAAAATCTGTCCAGTGTGGCTCGGGATGAGCTTTGATGTACCAACGGTACCATTGAAGGGCTTCATGTTCCAAATGAAAGGATGCAAGTGGAACTTTCTGGACATCAAAAGTATTATGCAGACTGAAATATTGTTCTGCTCGGTATATCCATCCAGTCGGATCAGTACCATTGAAGCGAGGAAAATCAAGCTTCGGCCCACGAAAATTGTTGGAAGAAGAGAACCTGGTGGCTGCAAAAGATTTTGGCTGTCGGTTATTGTTCATGGCTGAATGCTGAAGATGGAGGCTGAGAAATTTTTCATCCAGATCTTGGAGTTTGGTTTGGATGGCTGCAAGTGCTTCCTCCATGGTGTTTGCTCCTACACGAGTGACAACCATAAACAGTTTTTTTTTTTTTTTTTTTTTTTTTTTTTTTCCCAGATTGGAGCGGCTACGGCTCGAAAGGGATCTGGAACAATGCCGAATGGATTGAAAATGGTTGAATCTGGAACGGCTTACAAATGGATCTGAAATGGCGCAGCAGTGATCAACAATAGTTCAGCTGAAAGTAGATATGGACCCCAGGTATGTGCGGCTTCCTAACAGTTCAAGGGTTTCACTCGGCCACCAATGCTGTCTGACGGCTTGCGTATTGGGGCAGTACCCCTCACTCCACGGCTCAGGTAAAACTGATAACCGCTTTGCCACAAACGACAGCTCTTGGTTTACCTCACGGGTGGGAACTAGTCAATCAGGTAGGGGTCGTTGCCCTTTTCGCTGGCAGGTCCTCTCAATGGGCCAGCTACTTCGGGGTTCCTGTGGTACTCCTCACAATGAGTTTTAGGGCTTATGCCCAAGTACTTCCCATAGTTAAGCGGATAGGGATGATTCCCAAATCCGAACCTGCAACAGAAAAAATTTGGGCAGAAATTCCACCCAATGTTCAAAAACCGGATCTCTATTGCTCAGAATCGCTATTATAGCATGTTTCCGGAACTAGAACAACCACTCTGCTTCTACCCATGAAAGCGGAATAGAAATCTGGGCACTCGGTCAAAAGATTTTATCGCCGCAATTTTCGCGGCCGTCACCGAAATTCTGAAAAATTGTTGATTTTAAATCCGCGATATCTCCACTTTTAGAACTCCAAATGAGATGATTTTTTTTTTTTTTTTTTTGAAACTATGTATTTTTGAAAGAGGAATTCAGATATGCAATTGGTTTCTTCTGATTTTGTGCAGAAAGTTTCAGAAATTGATCTGAAAGTCGCCGCCCAAAAAAAAGAGAGAAAAAAAAAATTTCCCACTTGTGCCAAGGAAAGTGCTCTGATACCAGATGTGATGAACCTGCAATAATTAATTAATGCAAATACACGAGATATCAGAAATAACAGAACAGAATCACTTTTATATTGATCACGGGCCACTTCGAGGGGGCAACCTCCTTTGAGCAAGCTCAATACAATTAACTTCACGGTGCGTTCAATGACCTCAACACACACTTATATACTAAGTCTATGCCCAATACCATGAGTCAAAACCATGGGACATATAATACTACGGGACGACTTACAAAGCATATGCGTCCAATACTATGGGTCAATACTATGGGCTAATATAAACTACAGATCAACAAATACTACGGGACGACTTACAAAGCATATGCATCCAACAACAATATACTAACATAGTAAAGAGAAGGGTTTACATAGGTTCCTAACATGTTGATTCTTCCTGTATGTTCATACCTGCAAATTAAATGTCCAATTGTTCTGTACAGAAATTTTTTTAAATAAAAGTTAGTAATGAATTTTTTATGTTTTCGTTTTCAATTTTGTGCGCGTGAGCCTAATTCAGGCCTAGAGTTTGAACTCGCACTCTGATACCACATGTAACATCCCAAAAATCACAAAAATTTAAAATTTTTCAGAGTAGCATTAAGTGCTATAGTTACTGTGCGGAAGTATAATAAATGTTTGTTTGTTTAACTAGACGTCATACTGTACTAACATGTTACGTCGATTATGTGTGTATATTGTATTACAAAATATGTGAAATGTGTTTGTGTCTATAGTATGCTATTGCTGGATGTTGTTACCTCAATCATGCATCCTAGATCAGTTATGGTTACTTATGTAGATGTCGACACTTTAAATATTTGACTTAATATTGAATTCATTATAAGTGCTAATTGTTTATTTTCCTTATTGATGATGAAGGGGTCCTATGGGCATCTCGAGGCTTACTTAGCTATTTAGCTAAAGCATTTGAACTTTTGTCGCAGATCGTAGGTAAGAGAGATATTGTTTTCGAATTGTATAAAGAGGTCCTATTTAACTTCAGTTAGCCTTCAATGTTATAAAAATGAATTAGAGTAAATTGAAGTATATTCAGGGTGAGATCTATTCTAGTTTTATCTCCAATTATATTCAAGTTGTTTATATAATTTTGGTTATATTCAAAAACTCAGAAATTGTATTTAATGCTATTACACTTGTGTTATACTAAGTCATAATAGGAGTTATTTAGCTTGGCCTTCAAGGCTAAAGGCATTAAAATTCTTTAATTATCAATTATACCATGCAATTATGTATGAAAAGAATCATAGCCTAAGCTTTTATGCTAACACTATGATTCTAAACCTATGATGTTATGCACTAGAGGCACAAACCTATGTGATAGTATTATCATGGCCACTTTGAAAGTGCCGATAGTTACAAATTATACACTATATGCATCTAACCTATGTATTAATTTATTAAGTCAACTTTGAAAAGTCGGTGGTTACAAACTATGCTCTAAACAAATAAAATACAACTCGAAGGAGATACCCTAAGTACACTATAACAAGTGATATATACTAATGTTACTATATGCTTTATGGCTAGTCCAAGGTTATCAAGGGACTCCATGTGATAACGCATGTGTTAAAGGTCATTTAGTAATAAGTTTGATAATTGGATATGATTCGTAACATATCATATGACTATTGTAAGGTCTAACCATATAGAAACCAAACCTTAACCTTGTTGCTGATTTCGATGGCAGGGTTTACGTGAGGTGGTAGATATGAACATTAAAGTGCATTAAAAGTGAGTTTAGTGGAATGCCTGTTGGCATCCACCATGGCGGTATTCACATGGTGTTTCTTGGTAGTGGTGATACCCTAATTGCATTTTGGAGTTATTTCGTCGAGGGCATAACCTGGGCATTCATTTGTTGGCAGAGAGTGGGGTTTGGAGAGGCCAATAGGACTGTGAATTCTTAGGGTTTGTTAGCAGTGTTTGAAGGCACCTCACAGGTTTCGATACCTCGACTTGTGGATAAAGTAAACTATCTCTCAGAGTTTCTAAGAGCCGAACCACTCATGTGCTATGGCTTGCTACGTTCATTTAGAATTTTGAGTGACTTCAGTGTTCACGATGGTTATGAGGATGTTCATACAAGAAGCATGGTTTTTCTTTCGAAAGGTAACTTGTTATTCTTTATCTTATTTCCACAAGATCGATAATGTACATTCGCATGTGTTTTTAAGTTTTTAGTTTCGTCTTACAAGTTTTAACCAGAATGGATTTTGTTTTGCCAGAAAACTCCTCGGCTTTTGGCTTCTTAAGTGCTAAGTAACGAGAGAAAGGAAAGAACTTAACACCTGGTAGGCCTTGGTGGTTTCATGTAGGGTTCAACTCGGCAAAATGTTGGTCCTTGTATGGTTTTAGCTGAATCTTTGGTCTCATGGTCTAGCTGTGGATTATGCCGACGTTGTAATGTTGTAAGCCGTATGGAAAGGGTTTAGTATAGGGAGGATTGAATCCTCAACCTACTATTGTGTTGGCTTTGCAATGTTTTACTGTGTAACACTTTGATTTATAAAATTTTACAGTGTTTGTTGAAGGGTTTAATCCTCGGCATTTCAAAGAAATGAAATGGTAACTGTTATGGTATATGAACTTGATTTTTGTTTAAAGGAAATACATATGGGGTTTCGAACTCTATAAACCTCGTGTTGTTTATTTTCGATATATTGTATTTTCATGATGATGCCATTGGTTTTTGGTGTAAATAATGGTTGAAGTTTTTAAGTTGAGAAGAGAGCTCTCGGCAGTATTAGATGATAACTGATTGATAAACGAAATAGGGATTTTCGTTGTGTTTTTAAAAGGTTATAAAGGATTTGTTTGCTATCGTCATTTTGATATTTCTGAAAGCAAATGTTGAAGGATTTCGTGGTAATAAGGGTTTGGTTCCGTTTATACATTTTGGTAGTTTATCTGGGTCGAACCCTCAACTCCACCATGTCATAATTCTTTTTGGATGCTTTGGAATTAAGGTTTTGAAAAAGTATTCTATATGTTTAACATGTTGATATTGTAACTGTGTTAATACTGTATGTTATCTAGGGGAAAACGCCTTATTTTGAAACCCTGTTGAAATGATTTCTGTATTAGAATAGTTTAGGGATTACGGTCCTAAGGCTGGTTGTTAAACCCTACCCAACACTAGTTACTGTTTTGATTAACTTAGCTGTATAAACGATAAGGGTTTCGAATCCATGAATAAATTGTGTAACCCGTAAGGTGTAGACTGTATAGGATCAGTTTTCGTGTAATAGAGCTCTGTCTTGGAAATTCTATCTGATTTTCTAAAAGGATGAAAGGTTACCTCAGTTTTATTTGAAATAACTAGGGTTGAGACTTGGGACATTCTTCCTAAATAAAATTTTCTCTGCGTTTTATTTAAATTATAGTATCAAAGATAAATAAATGTAATAGTAGTATTGTATGATAGATATGTTTGGTTTTGGTCTTATTTTGCAGTTAAATCAAATCATACTTGTTTGATGAAAAACTAAACTATATATTTCGATACTGCTGGTAATTGTAATGCAAAAACTTAAAAGAAGTTTCATTTGAAAAGAATAATAAGAAAACTTATATATTACATGTATTTTGAAAAGAATAGTTAACCTATAACTGTACTTTAGGTTTTGTGCAGAAATTGGGAAATGTTTATGTATTTTACTTATGTTGCTATGAATGTAATGATATTACAATGTCTGAATAAAATAATTGTTGCTATGTTTTTCTATGACTAAAACATAAGAGATTTTATTTGCAATTGTAAACAGATAATGAAATACAAGGAACATGGCAGAGTTTATCTATGATTATTATTCAATCATTCTATCTATTGCAGATCATTATCCTTATCTATTTTTAAACACCCTTCCCTACACTAGAGTACGGCACAAAGACAGTGTGTGGAAAAATGAAAGGAAGCATTTTAATCTTTCATTATCACAATACTTCTTCATATAGTTCAGAAAGTCATTCATTTCAATCTGAATAGTGATAACTAACAATATTCAAAAAACAATAACCAAGAAAAACAATAAGTTATAATTACTAGGAATGAAATAACAAGTAGAACCTGATAATGTAGATAGGGTGGAAAAATTAACGCCCAAAGAGGCTTGTTCCTCCCAACCTTCTCCAGAAGAAGAAGCCAATATCACTTGCTCCTTTGGACCCCTGAGCCTGTTTACTGAACCACTAGGTAGAAGACTTTGTGTAGAAGCAAGGCACTCAGGTTGTACTTCCAGCAATAAATGGAGACTTGCATACACCTTAAAATAAACCTCTGCACTCAGCAGAAGTGAAATAGACTTACAATCCAACTCAAAACATAGCTTCCCCTCATCGCATCTCTTTTGTGCATACAACAGAACCACAAGGTAAATTTTCTCGTCAGAAAAAGTGTGAGCCTCTGCTCAAATTCGATGGCTTATAAATATGCCTAAGTATTTTAGTGGCCAATTTCCAAATAAATGAGCCTCAAGCTCTAGTCCCATCTTTCAGAAAACTTTGACCACAATTCAAGGGAGTTGTCCCATAACAATAGCTAGTTACTGAGTTCCCGATGTTGCGACTTGTCCATTGCCTTCTACCCCAGATTCCATTCCACCTAGTGGGTCAGTAAACACTCTTTCAACGGTCTCTTTGGGTGAGTATCTCCTATTTTATTTTATTAAATAATAATATTGTGCAATTACAGTCATCCTTAGCCACTTGGCCAAATATAAAACTTTACAATAAAAGTTAAGATAATGTTTTTCTCAAACATAAAATGTTTCAAGTAATGGGTATGTTACAGTAACTAAATAGAAAATCATTGAAAAGCTTGTTACAATAGAAAGAGGAATTCAATTTGTTTCCTTCAAATATGGGATACGATCTATTTGGAGAGTTACACTCGAGAATATTCTTCAACGCTAGGCTGGTATCCTATTGGAATTGATGACTGGGCATTGAGTGCCACGTCCATGCTGACTAGGTGTTGAGTGACATGGAAAAATTGGCCATATAAGAAATATGGGTTTTACACCTTATAATGACAGGAACAGTTGGTGCAGGAATCGTTGGTGTAGGAATGTAGAAACACTTGTCTTCCAAAATATGACTAAGTGCAGGAATCAGTTCATCATCAACAAATTGATTTAAACCATACATAATGCATCCAAAATAATAGATTAAATATGAATATATATTAATTACTTTCAATTGTTTTTATTGATGAATTTAAATAGAAAGATATACTTCTGAAAGTAAATGTAATAGTTTATGATTACATATGATGACATTATGGTGGAATATAGTTGATGAAAGAGACAATTTTTTAGGCTCAACATGCATTATGCCCACCAATGTAGATACACTCATTACACTTTATTTTTATGTTTGTAGATGGAATCTTAAGAGGAGGAACACGATCAAGGAAATCAACAAAACATTCATCCAAATAACCCAATTAATGCAAGTAGCTCGAGCACTGACAACAGTTCCAGTGAAGAATGATGATTATTATAATTGGATGTTAATGCAAGTTGTTGTCTATTTTTAAATAATTGTCTGTGAAAATCAGACATTTTATATAATTTACTGGACATAGTGTCTCAATTGAAGGGCAACAATTTACCAATAAGTGTAATAATTACATATTGACATTTTGATTATTGTGGACCTTTATGTTGTCCCATTTTGTATGGCAAAGGCTCTCTTATTCATAAAAAATAAAATAAAGTTTCTTATTCTATTGCATTGTCCAATGTCATTGTGAAATGTTACATCTTGATTAAATATTACAATAGATGAAAAAACTAATGGTATAACAAATTAATCCAAACATCATATCCAGATGCAATAATTAAAATTAAAATTATATGAATACTATTGTAAAAAATATTTCAATTGCTTATGAATAATATAATTTAAAAAATATATAGATATAGATATTTCAGTGCATTGTGACCAGTCATTGTTCACCCAAGAGACAATTATTATTGATGCTCTTGATTGTTATAATTGCACCGGTGCTTTTACAACAAAAGTGCAATGGTGCAAAAAACTATTCATTACATGCCCCAGTGCATGTTTATTATTGTGCACCGGTGATTTCTATATATAATCGCATCGTTGTGCCAATATATTGTAACTGCACCGTTGAATGTAAAAAATAAATGCACATCAACATCCCAATCAACTTCATCAGTGTGTTTTCCTTCCCTTATAGCAACGATGTGTTAGAATAGTTCATAAGCATTAGTGATATATTTCTTAGAATGCACCGGTGCGTATAATGTTATAAAGCACTCTGTCGTTAAAATCTAGGTACACATCGGTGCTAGTTTGTACTTGAATGCACCGATGCATTTTATATTTGGTTTTTTTTAACCGAAACCGAGGAAATTTATATTAAAAGGGGCTGCAGCTGAACCATCCAACAAATAGAAACAAAAGTAGATATAATATTTATGTTTGAATTGAATCAAAATTTCCAACTTCTCTAGAGTTCATCCATCTATCCCTGGCACTATTATTGTTTTCTACAAGCCTACTTGTATAGATTCTAATGAGGCTACTTCAACAAAATAGACATTTGCAAAACATTTTTTAAATGAAACCATGGTTGTTTGAAAAACCCAGTGGTCTCAAAATATCTGATATTGATGGTTGAGGTGGAACAGTTAACTGAATTTTGTTGTTATGAGGGAACCATTGTTTCCCTACAACTTTGTTTAACGATGGTTCTTCTCTATTAGGTCCTTGTAAATTTATTAAGGAACCCATGGATGAGATCACTTGGTGCTCCACTCTTCTGAGTCTAGGGGAAACCTCTCTCCTCAAGAGATTATTTGATTCTTGCAACTCTCTGATCTGTTCCGCCTACTCCCTTCCATGATTTTGCAGATGCCTCAATTCTGCTTCCAACATAGAAATTTTAGAATTTTCCCTCTCCAACTTGCCATAAGCTATGCTAGTCTTCTAATTTCCCCTTCATATTTCCTCTTTTGTGTGAATTTCCATATCCCTCCGCCAATGCTCCAAATTACTCAGCGAAAACCTAGATTTTTTCTTTCAAATTAGTAATTCTCCTCTCATGTTTCTATGCCGACACCACAAAATGTGTTGGAGAATGCCATGGCTCCAACTTGATGCCAATGATGAAATTGTTGTCAGTAAACAACGAAGACACCTTCCCTAAAATGAATTTGGTATAAAATTGAATTATGAGGTTCCCCTCTGTCTCTTGCACTCTATGAAGCAACCAACATGATTGGAAATCCGCCAACCTTCCTCATCTCCCCTTCAAGCCTAATATCACACATTTTAAATATGAGTGACGAGACAACTTCATCGTTCCTTGTAAATGCATTAACAACCCTGTATCGTGATCCATCGGAGGGAAGTACAAGATATATGTTCCATTTATCATCATGATAATGATGTTCAATACACTTGTCAATTCAACAAATTCCATGAGTGACAAGGATCAATCCTACACTTGAATACTAAGGGATATGGGTTTGAATAACTATGTCCCCAATTTTTCTTACCCCCAATTTCATGTAGCATGCAAGATTGGATTTCCCATCCTCCTCCTTGTTATTTTTTCTTAGTACATGATAGACATTGAGATTAGTGAATTTTTTGCATTGTGATGTTATTTTGGAGACTAGCCTACAAATTTAAGGGTATTTTGAAGGACTTTGGTTTTAATACATTGTATAATCACCTCTGAGTCTCCAATGATGATGATATTTTGACACCCTTTGCTTAGAGCAATATTTACCCCATCCACAATGATAACATTTATGCTTGATTATTAGTTGTTGTTCCAATTCCCCAAGCATATTTTGTTTGTTGATATTCTTCCGGGAAATAAAGAACCCCCCCTCCCCCGCTCTTGTTGCCCCTAGATTTCCTTTGGAGGAACCATAGAAAAATAGAATTCTATGATTCTTGCTCTGTATCCAGCTTTGAAATTCCACATATGTCATCCTAAGGGCCCACCTTTTCGTCGTTGTTCTTGTTGGAGGTTTATCAGTTGGCATAATTAAAATGGCTTTCAACCAGTCCCTTTCTATGACTTCCAAAGCATCCATTACTTGATTTGTATTTTCTTTTTGATGAATTGTCCCTGCCATTAATCCCCAAGATTGCATTGGTACCTGTCTTGGGATTAGTTATTCCCTCTTGAATATTAGAGCATTTTTTTCCAACTAGATATTCCATGATGTGAAGTAATGGAGGGCATTCCACACCCTTTTTAATAGTGGTTTTCCTTTTAAGGTTCCAGGATAAGACTTATGCCATGTTAGATACATTTCGGTTATATTTTGAGAGATTAAGGGATTTCTCAGTAAAAAATTTTGTACAATTTCCCACACTTCTTTTGCATAATGGAATCCTAGCGAAAGATGAAGAATTGTTCCTTCAGTTGCTTTACACAGCTCGCATCTTGAAGGGCCTCGAAGGCCTCTCCTTTTATGATTGCCTTCGGTTATAATTATTTCATGGGAACAATCCAAGTGATGGCTTTGATCTTAGGGATATCCTCGCTTTTCCAGTAGCCTTCCATATGTCCAACTTCGGTTGAGAGGCCTGCTCATTTATCATAAGCTTATACCCATCTTTAACCAAATACGCCCCCCCCTTGGACCCCAACCTCTCATGTCCAGGGTCGATACATTGATGGGGTATTTTCCTATGATATTTTCATGTATTTTATTCCAACTTTCTACCATATAAGAGAGCAACTGATCAACTTTCCATCCTCTCCACTCCACATCTTTTCCCCAATATGATATGTCATAAATTGTCTTGATACCCTCGTCGTTCATCAAGATTTTAAAGGTCTCCAAATACTGAGCACTGTTAAGTTCCTTATGACCAGAAATTTTATCATTCCATATTTTTATTCTTCTCCCACTTCCTGGAATCCAGGAAATATGATATTTAATGAGAGAGAGGGAGACTCGGCACAAGGCACAAATTGGGGAACAAGGCATTGTTTTTAGTTCTTTGTCTAGGTAGCAGAGATGATTCTTGTTTAAGTATTTCCTTTATAGGACTAACTTCCACCATGCTTTACCACCCGCAACTAGTATCCAAAGAATTCCCCCCCCCAAGCACTTTATTCATTAAACTGAGGTCTCCTACTTCTATTCCACCCTGCTCGACGGGAATTTTGACTATCCCCCACTCAACAAGATGACATTTTTTGTATTTGATTTCCCTCCTTGCCAAATAAATTTTCTCATCAGAGCACTTATTTGATGTTGAATTCCTGTTAGGGCTAGGCAAACTGAGCATTGGAAAATTGGAAGGGAGGATACGACTGACTTGAGAAGAATCATTATTCCCGTAGGGTTTGGCCATTGGCCCCCACAAAGGGTCATTTTTTATTTTAGTTTTTCTATGATATGTGCCTAGTCCTATGATTTAGGTTTCCCATGGAAAATGGGAAATCCCATATATTTAAAGGAGTTCCAATTTTCCTGGATTTTGAATTGAAGGGAGCTCTCTATCATCCTTCTCCTTCTTACTATTACATTGCAACTGTAAACTCTACCTTTTCCTTTGTTAACAAGTCCTCCAGATGCACCAAGGTAAATATTCATAATTCTTCTATGATATTAGAATCACCCCCAAGGAGGAGGGTATCATCAGCAAACTAGGAGTGATTGACCTCTTTCACTCTTTTGACCATTAATATTCCTGGAAGTTTTCCTTCTACTATTTCTGATTTTAGCTTTCAACTCAAAGAGTCAGCCATAATAACATAGAGCAAAGGAGAAAGCATACATCCTTGCCTTAATCCTCTTGAGATTTTGAAAAAGGCAGTGGGACGACCATTGAACAAAGGGGCTATCTAGGGCCCACCAATACAATCTTTTATCCAAGCAATAAAATGATTAGAAAATCCAAACTTATTTAAAATAACAAATAAAAAAGAATGTCGTTAGTGAGCTCTCAGAATGGATGCCTAATGAGGGCATCTAGACTAGGAGCCTACTTTAATTATCAACTCGGGCGACGTACAAACTTCAGAGGTGCAGGAACTATATGTGCTCTTGTAGGATAGTCTTTGTCATGGTTGGGTGTTGGTACCAATGTTCAAGGGTTTGCCTAAAATAAATCGAATAGGCTAGGAAAGGATTGTCTAATATATGGATGAAAAATACCTATGCTAAGAAGTTCAAATACTGAAAAAAATAAATCTATATTAAAGAATTTAAATGTTGAAAATAGTAAATATGTCCCTAAGAAATATCTTGTTGGAAACAGTGAATTTATACTATGAAATTGAATGCTGAAAACATAAAAGATCTATTCTAAAATAATGAAAGTGGATCTTTAACCTAAGAAGCAATTACTGTAAATCAAATGCATAAAAATAGAAGTCTGGTCTAATCTATTTAATTACCAAAACCAAGTTCAGAATGCCATTATCTAAAGCTATGAATTAATCAAAACTTTAAGAAGTGAATGTCATTAATTAACCACGGTATCGAAAGTAAGCAATCTTTATGAACAACCATAATAATGGGAGAATGCATAAGCTTTAAGATCTGGATCACTGTTTCATAAGTAATGCAAGCACATAGAAAAATAAGTATTGAAATATGCCTTGGAAGAATCCTGCTACACCAAACTATAGAATGCATTACAAACTACTACGGAATCCGACTAGTCGCTTTACTACAGAAATCAAATTGTACTATTTAACGCCATTCAAATGCCTTCGTATGCAATATAGATTCAGTCAATGTAAAGCACACAATGAAAAATACCTGAATAGTAAGATCTCCTGACTTATGTGTTGGAGGGGCCCTCTCCAACCTGTACTCAGGAGTGGAGAAAACTTATATACACTGAATTGAAAGCAACATCAAGTCTTTATTCAAAATAGCAACTTCATAGTTTTAGTAAAAGTCTGTAACTCAAATTATCTCAACAGTATAAAAACGTAAAATGATGGTTCTAAAAAATGGAAATAGGATCCTCTCACTAGCCTAGAGGCCCGTATATATATGCCTCTAATGCTTAACCTAACTTATATGTCTAATTGTCGATTCTGTTTGAACAGGTGTTCTCTCTAGAAATCAGGAAAAAGGCATTGAGCTTTGCTTGATCTTTCAGTCCTCTGCTTGATCTGCGTGTTTGTCCCTTAGTGTACCTGGACCTGCTCAATCATACTCGATTTTGATATAATTAGTTTATTGAACATGCATTCAAACATACAAGAATAATATTTAAAACAACTTCATTTAAATAATCAAGGTAAATCATTTCTCCCACAAAACAAGTGTATTTCTTCACCTTTTCTTGTGCTTTTGCTATGGGGAAAAAGGCTATCAGATACCTGTATCTTGGACTCGTCATTCTCCCCCACACTTGAAGGATTCACTCATCCTTGGGTGACAGATTCATCTCGTCGACTACTTCTTTGATGTCCCATGCTACCACCCTGGGGGTACCTTCCTGCCTATGGTAGTCCATGGTATGATCCTCCTTGACCGATGCTCTCCTCTCTTATTCTTCATTAATATGTTCCTTAATAATAAGGGGAAGGAAGAATGGGGGATTCAGCCTCATTCCAATCCATCTGAGTTGATTCCTTATCAGGGATTCCCTGTAGAGTTTGGCTTTGAAAAGAGCATCTTCAAGTCTAAGAGGGGAGTGGAGCTCTCTTCTTTTTAGATCATTTTCTACTCTGCACCATCTTTCCTTAATAGACTCATGAACCTCTTTGTGTGTGCTTTGGAGAGTAACATCAAAGTGACCCACATCCTCCTGCTACTTTGCAAGGAGAATGGGGATCAGCTCCTCATCCTGGGTGAAGATCCTATGGTTGTAAATTATTCTTTCAAGGTGAGTCGCCTCTACCCTGACCATTAATGGAGTTTGCCATTTTGCTGCAACGTAAATGTGGTAGTCCTGAGCACGTTCAATTTCGTGATTCATCCATGAACATAGTGCCCTTAACTGGAAATCTCCCATGTAAGGGTTTGGCGACCAGTTGGGCGAGCTAGAAACTACAAAATTGTGCAAGAAAAATTCACGTAGCTGGTCCTTCTCCAACTCTGTGGAGTTTAGAGATGCATCCATAAATTCTTTGGTGTATTTTATCTCTATCGGGAGTCCTTGTTTTAACCTTTGGAGCTGGAATTTGCCCCACTTCTCTTGTAGATAAACTACATAAATTGCTTATGGTGGCCTGAGGTCCAGTAGTTTATCATATATTTTAGTGGTAGTAGCCAAAACGTCCCTCAATTGAACAATCTCCTGGTCCTTCTTGGCTAGCTCCTCTTGTGCCTCGCCCAATTTCTCTTTAAGTGTTGAATTTTTCTTCTTAGCTAGTTTTAGCTCCCCCGCATGATGCATTTTTAGAATTTGTGTCTTTTCAGGTGAAAACAGGGGAGATGTGGACTAGATTCCTGATTCAATTCTCAATGTTTCCAGCTCCTTTATGATATTTTCTAGTTCCTCCCGTGCCTCAGTGAGTTGGTTGACGACCCCAAGGTTTTCATTGTGCTCTGGAGGGTTCCCCTGGAAGTTGTCTTGCTATTCTTATGCATTCTTTTCTTCTTGTTCATCATGATCTTCTTGTTCATCTTGCTCTTCTTCTGCATCCTATTCTTCTTATTCATACTGCTCCTCTTCTGCATCCTGCTCTTCTTGTTCATCCAGCTCTTCTGGTATAGTGGGATCTTCCTAATCTACCCAAAGATCATCATTCTCATCGGACACATTTTGAACTAGGGGACTGGGTTCCCTTTTCTCTTCCTTGGTAATTCGGATTCTGGATGCTTGTGTGAAACTTTTACTTTGTCTCTTCGGCCCTTGATTACTGGTAGAAATCCCTAGGTTTGTTTTGGGGGAGTCATCTTGTGAATGCTTTATCTTCACCGAGGTATCAGCCACGCTGTCCAAGTCGATTTTCCTCTTTATCCCTGATGTAGAGGCAGTATTTCTCTTTGATCCAGGAGGAAGGGGTATGCCAACTATGGGTGTACCCTTCATTCCTTGAACATCCTCAGCAGATACCAACACAAATTATTCCCAAGAAAGCTCTAGGATTTGCACTTTTAATTCCTCACAAACGATTAATTTTATCATCCCATGATGGGCTAAAGAATCCTCCTTTCCTTTAATCACTTTCTTGCTCATTTCTGCTAGAGATAGGAGCAAGTAGTATGGAATACTAATGTTGTTGTTCGGTGGAAGATGGGCCCTGTGCAACAACAACTATAGAATTCGAAAATGAAAAATGGGGACATAACTTAACCTACCAGTGCATGTAATGTATTTCTGGACGATTGCAGCCATTTCATCCCATGGTGTCGGCATGGAGAGTCTTTTGACTCCATTTTTATCTTCGTCGTAGACCTCTCCTCGCTTGAAAAATGTTGTCTTTGCTTCATGGTTCGCCTCCCGGTCATCCCTGCTCCAATGTAGGCCCATTGGTAAACCAGTGAATTTGGCAATCACTTCGTCATCTAACCTTATATGTAACCCCTTCACTCGGGTGACGAACTGGTCATCTTTGATATGTTTTAAATTTATTGAAAACTCCAGAGCCACCGCTACATTGTATCCTCTCAATCCTAAGATGAAAGGCATCCAACCCGTGTTGCAGATGATTGCTAAGATTCGCGGGTTCTGATAAATAGCGTTGTGTTCCTTTGGTTCTCTTTTCTTGAAACCTTTTGTCATCCTGAAATTCTTTACTATAACAATAAACCAGCACTTGGAGCGTGGCTATGTTTCCTCAAATGGTCGAGGTTGATTACCGGTTCCATGTCTGGATTGTTGGCTGCGTGACCACACTAACTTCTAGTTCCTTGCTTCTGGAGAGTTCTGAGAGGTTTCGTATATGCAAAACTGGCTTTTTGGAAGATTACGCAGCCTTATTTATATGCATTTCTGCACTTATCCTCATTAACGTTTGTTGTACCTATTGCTTGATCGAGCCCTACTTTTCGTTTCATGATTGTATCTTGCCCCATTTGCTCTGATTATTTGGAAGTATGGAGGTTAGATGCGGGTTTATCATTTGCTGAAATGACAAAGGTAGTAATCATGATTCATTGAGGCTGATATGACTTAGGTAGCAATCATGATTTATTGAGGTCATTCTGAACTGAACCGTGTCGCTGAATGAAGATGTAAGCTGTCCTCAGCTTTAGAAAACAAATGTCTTGCGAGATAATGATTTGGCCTTAAAAATAAAACAAAGATGTTTAGAGATTACCTCGTTATGTTTTAGCGTACCTGATTTCATGATCTGGCCCGATTTTTATGCGTGGCGGATTATGTAGTAGATTTGGCAATGTCTGTAGTAAATTTTGGCATGTTAGTAGATACGTGCGCTTGCTGCTTTTTCCTTGTGTTCGTTTGAATTCGTTGTATTGGTTGCTTTTGAACTTTGTGCCATTTTCTGATTCGACTTTGTGATGATGCTTTTGCATTGGGTTTCGTATTCTTCATTGTATTGTTGTAATCTATGCTGGCTCTCTTGAATAGATGGCAGGCTCATGTGAAGATATTGCAAATGTGATTGAATAGCTTGTTTGCTGGAAATAAATTCTATAGTAGTTGATACCTTTGCTGTCTTCCTTGGTATACGTTGCTGGTTCGCTTGGTTGCTTTAATGGTTTATAATAATCGGGCTCACTTGATTAGATTGCTGGCTTGCTTGTATTCTGATGACAGGCTCGCTTGAATAGTAGCAGGTTTTGAATAATAGCAGGCTTGCTTGATTGAATTATGTAGTGTGATACCTTTGTTGCTGACTTGAATATATAACTGGCTCGCTTGATTATTGATTGTCTGCAGTTTGCATGCTATTTCTTCGTGGGGATGTATGATGCCCTGCGATTTTACCTTACCATTTCTGTAGTTTGTTATTTGGAATTTTGCCCATTCCCCTTTCTCATGTTTTTTTTTATCATTTTTCTTGTGTTTTGTTTTTATTCTTTTTTTCATTTTGCTTCCCTTTTTTTGTAGCAATTTTTTTTCTCTTGTTTTTTCTTCTTTTTTTTCTCTTTTTTTTTATGAACTGAATTTCGATTATTTTCAATGCTCTCTATCAGCATCAGTTGTTGCTGGTAGAGTACCTGTGTAAACTCCTCCTTTGACTATGGCTTCTTGTAAAATTTGAGTCGATGTCCATTCACTATCAGAGGAAACTCCTCTTCATCAATTGTAATGATCCTTACTGCTCCATTTTCATAGATCTTTTGAATTATGTAAGGTCCTAGCCATCTGGTTGTTAGTTTTTCCTTGAATGTGTGAAACCTGGAGTCATAGAGTAGTGCCCAGTCACCTTCTTTGAACTTTTTATCCTTTACGTGTTTGTCATGCCACTTCTTCCTTTGTTGTTGGATTATTTCAGTATGGGCAAGTGCTTGCTAGCGTTGCTCATCCAGTTGATTCAATTGTAGCATGCATTCTTGTTGTATCTCTATTAGTTCCATATTTAACTCAACTGCAATTCTTAATGTCTTTATTTCAAATTCAATTGGAAGCATGGCTTTCTTTCCATATACTAGTTCATAGGGTGTGAATCCTGTTGTTGTCTTCCATGTGGTATTATAGGCCCAAACTACCTCACTCAGTCTATCAGCCCAATCTCTTTTGTGGAGTTGGACAGTCTTCGTTAAAATCCTTTCTAATTCTCTATTGGTTACCTCAGCTTGAACATTTGCTTGAGGGTGATAGGAGGAGGACTGTCTGTGCTTGACATTGTTTCTTTTAAGCAAGTCTTCTATTAAATTTGATGTAAATTGTGGGCCTTAATCGGAAACTAGTTCTCTTGGTACTCCAAACTTGTGAAATATCTACTCAGTGAAGAATTTTTCCACGTTGGTTTCATTGGCTGCAGCAAGTGTTGCTACCTCAGTCCACTTTGTGAGGTAGTTAGTGCATACGAGGATGTAGCTCTTTTGATTTGACTGTGGGTTGATTGGACCAACGAAACCAAATCCCCATTTTTCGAATGCCTCCAAGGAGATTTGTGGATGGAGTGGCATTTCTTCTTTTTGTGTTGGTTTTCCCATCATTTGGCAATCATCACAGTGTGAAACATATTCATAAGCATCTTTGTGGAGTGTTGGCCAATAATACCCTGTTTGTAAAATTTTATAGATTGTCCTCTTTGCAGCATAGTGTCCTCCACATGGTTCATTGTGAGTGGCATGCATTATGTCATGCACTTTATCTTCTCTAATGCACCTTCTGAGTATTTGATCTAGTTCTTGTTTGAAGAGCATGCCCTCTATCCATGCATATGTGGCACTTTGCCTTATTACTTTAGTCTTTTCTTTGTAACTATAATGTTCTAGAAACTTCCCAGACACTAAATAGTTTGCTATGTCAGCAAACCATGGGCTTCTTGTGGATATGGAAAAAAGGTGCTCATCTCGAAAAATGTCATTGATTACTTCACTGTCTTGTCCATGTGTGAACCTAGATAGAAAGTTAGCAACCACATTGTGTTTACCTGGCTTGTCTAAAATCGTGATGTCAAACTCTTGGAGTAGTAGCATCCATCGAATGACTCAAGCACTTGTGTTGGGTTTGTTCATTAGATACCTTATGGTTGAACGGTCTGTATGAACAAAAACTTGGTAGCCAGTGATATAGTGCCTGAATTTATTATTGGCATGTATGACAACCAAAAATTCCTTCTCGGTGATAGTATAATTTAATTCTTCCCCTGGAAAATTTTTACTGATATAATATATTGCATAGGGCTTCTTCTCTTTTTCTTGTCCAAGGACATACCCGATTGCCTTATCTAATGCATCTGAGTGGATGTGGAATGGAAGTACCCAGTCTGATCCTTGGAGTATTGGAGCTATAATTGTTTTCTCCTTAAGGTTATCAAATGTTGTCATGCAATGGTTTGTCCATATGATCTCAGTGTCTTTTGTGAGAAGTGCAAACATTGGGGCAGAAACCTTCTATAATTTTCAATAAATCTTCTGTAGTACCCTGTTTGTCCAAGGAAACTTCTCACATCCCTTTGTTTAACAAGTGGTGGTAGCATTTTGATTACTGAAACTTTTGCTTGATTGACCTCTATCCCCCTCTGTGATATATGATGCCCTAGAATGATGCCTTCTTCCATTAACATTCTGCATTTGTCATTGCTCAGACATAGGCTCATATCAATACATTTTTTCAATACCAATTCAAGATGGTTCAATGCTTGATCAAAGTTTTGTCCATAGGGTGTGAAGTCATCCATGAAGACTTCCATTTGATCATTTATGAAATCAGAGAATATACTTAGTATGGCCCTTTGGAATGTTGTTGGAGCATCACATAACCCAAAGGGTAGTACTCTGTATGCATAAGTACCCCAGGGGCATGTAAACATTGTCTTATCTTGATCAGCGAGGTGTATTAAAATTTGGTTGTACCCACTGAAGCCATCTAAAAATGAAAAATACTTGTTCCCAGCTAATGTGTCCAACACCTGATCTATAAATGGCAGTGGAAAGTGATCTTTCTTTGCTGCTTTATTTAGATCTATGTAGTCCACACAAATTCTCCATTTGCCTCCTTTCTTAGGGACTATAACCAGTGGTGAGACCCATACGCTGTCAGAGATGGGATATATGAACCCAACATCTAATAACTTCTGTAGTTATACTTTGACAATGTCCTTTAATGTTGGGTTCAACCTCCTTTGTGGTTTCTTGATAGGGATAGAACCTTCTTTGATGTAAATGTAATGTTTGCAAATATCAGGATGTATACCTTTCATGTCAGCATATGTCCATGCAAAAGCTTTATTTTGTCTTGATAATACTTTCATTAACTGTGTTTCTTGCTCTAGCTTCAGATTGGAATTAATGTTGACTATTTTTCCAAGCATAATTTCCACTATCTTTGCTTTTTCTGATTATTCTTCCAGAGATAGCACTTCTGCCCACATTTTATTTAAGTTCTGATTTGAACTTTCGCCTTCTTGTTGCTGGTTTGTGTCAAAAAAATTTCAAGACCATCATTGTTAGAATATGCATTTTGTATGAACCTATCTATATGACCATATTCATCTATTGCTTTTAATGATAGTGCAGCATCAATTGTTAGGACAGGTCATATGTTTTGATTTGGTGTGTCATTATAATCATCAATCCAATTTTGATATTCTAAGTTTGAAGATTTCCTTGTTGGTGAGTAAATCATGATTTTCTTCCCGGCATGTCCACTGGTGATAGTCATGTTTCCTGATCTACAACCTATGTAAGCGTCTGTAGTTGCCAACCAAGGTCTTCCTAGTATAATTGGATAACACTAAGTTTACTTTTTACTTCAATGACTATGAAATCCATTGGGTATTCCCAAGATTCAATATTGATCATAATGTCTTCGAGCATCCCTTCGGGTTTCACAGTGGATGTGTCAACTAGCTGGAGTACTGTAGTTGTTGATCTGACCATTGATTGGAGTCCTAGGTATAGCATGGTTTCCTTAGTCATCATGTTGATAGCAGCCCCCAAATCGATTAAGCTTCTATTTATTTTTTTGTTATTGATGGTAATGTTTACTACAGGACTGCCTAGATCAAGATATTTAGGGTTAATAATAATACCCACCATTAAATCAGCCAATTGTCCCACTACATTTATGGTTGGCGGGTCATGCTTTCTCCTCCCTAGTTTCTTTAGACAAGTTTCTCTAATAAATTTGTTACAGATGGGCACATCCCTTATGGCTTGTAAAATCGGAATCTGGATGTTTAAGTGCTTCAATTCGTTTAAAACCGCATTTTCTTCTTCCTCTTTCGTACTTCGTATAAGTTTCTCTAGAAATGGAGGGTTCCTGTTTCGTGGGATTGGTCGAGTTTCTTCCTCTTAAGGATTTGGTTCATCTGGATGCTGAATATAGGGTTTTGTTGTTTGTTCTTGAGCTTCAGGTTCTTGGATATTCTGTGTGGATGTATTTTGCAACGTTTTTCAAGACCTGAGGTTTATTTCGTTTATTTCCATGGTGTCTACTACATAGGTAGGGAATTGTGTGATTTCAGCATTATAAGTCTGTTGCTGTTGTGGAGGTCTGTTATTATTAGGGTTTGGGATGGGTTGGGCTAGAATTGGTGGGGGTCTGGGGGGTGGTTGAGTCTGGGGGGGCGGCATAATAAGTGGTTGTTTTAATGGGGCTCTCCAATTTGATGGATGGGGGTATTGATTTGCATAATTCGTGGTTGATGGAGGAAAATGTGGGGGGTATGGAGGGTAAGATGGTGGGTAATAAGATTGTTGATAGGGTGGTTGATAAGTTTGTTGATTCTACTGATAAGTCTACTGATTTTGCTGCCTTTGGTTTGGATTTGGCTGTGTTTTCCATGGAGTTGGTGCAAAGTTCTAATTTTGCTGGCCCTAATTATAGTAGGGTTGATTGCTAGGTTGATATGGTCTGACAAAATTACTCCTTTGATTTATAAAACAGAGTTGTTCTATTGCTCCTTCAGTTGCAGGATCTTGAATAGTATCCTTACATGAGGGTAAGAGGGAACATTTATCGGTGGAGTGATCGTTAGTGCAGAGACCACATATTTCTATGGTGTTTGATGTGCACTACCCCTTCTCATGTTTCTTTCTACAATGAGGACAGAATACTGCCAATGCTTGCTTAATTTCATCCCGCTTCTTCTTTATTTGGAGTGCATCAAGTTGCATGGCCAATGATTGTAGGATGTAAGTTTTCATGTCATCAAGGAGGTTCCCTATATCAAATTTTGTAAGGTTTGGTCTTGCAGATGATGATGATGATCCTATGGATAGATGTGTATCTCTTGTCCCATTTTTTCTTTTCTAGACCTAGAATGGTTTTTGAAGATCTGTAGTATCTGGTCATACTTTTTCTAGAATATCTCTCCATCTCCCAAGAGGTTTAAGATCTCAAAATTTTCTTCTTTGATCCCTCTAAGAAGGACAAGCTTCAGCGATTCAAGGTCTAGGGTGCAATGGTTAGCTCGTTTGTAGCTGAGTTGAAAGCACTGGGCATAGTCTTCTAAGGATTCATGGTATCCCTGCTGCATCTTAAATATGTCATCCCTTGTATCCTTTGCTTTGCAGTAGTCCCTATATTTTTCTAGGAATGCTTGTTTCATTTGGTCCCAGTTGAAAATACTATTTCCTTCTAAACTCATGAACCACCTAAGTGATAAATCTTTCAGTGTGGAGGGAAAAAGCCTCAACTTTTGTGCATCCGTAGTGTAATCAAAGGATTTTCGAACTACCTCAAACTCAAATAGGAATGTGTGACGATTGTCTGAAGTCAATCCATGGAATTTTGGCAGATTGTTGGGGTTGATATTCTTCATCTTGGAATATCCAAGAGGTATGCTAATGGCAAAGGTGAAAAACTCCCTAGGTTCCTCTTCTTCGTCTGCCATAGTGGTGTTTGAGATGGAACTAGTAGAGAAGTTGTCTCTGTTTGGATCGTATGTGGAATCTGTTTCGTTTTCAGAGTTTAGGAATTCAAACTGAGAGTGGTCAGAACTATTGTTATCGTTGTTTCTCATGAGATGCTTAGGCAAAAAACGTCCAAACCTATCCCTTTGTCGACGAGGCATTCATTGGTAAAATATTTATGTTGTTTTTTTTTATATGTGATTTTTATTTTTCTTTTGTTTTTGAAGATGTCTCCTAAAAGATTTAGCACCTCCCCGACAACGGCGCCAAAAAGTGGTGAGCTCTCAGAATGGATGCTTAATGAGGGAAGCTAGACTAGGAACCTACTTTAATTATCAACCTAGGGGACGTACAAACTTCAGAGGTGCAGGCACTATATGTGCTCTTGTAGGATAGTCTTTGTCGTGGTTGGGTGTTGGTACCAATGTTCAAGGGTTTTCCTAAAAGAAATTGAATAGGCTGGGAAAGGATTGTCTAATCTATGGATGAAGAATACCTATGCCAAGAAGTTCAAATACTAAAAACAGTAAATCTATATTAAAGAATTTAAATGTTGAAAACAGTAAATATGTCCCTAAGAACTGTCTTGCTGGAAACAATGAATTTATACTATGAAATTGAATGCTAAAAACATAACAGATCTATTCTAAAATAATGAAAGTTGGATCTTTAACCTAAGAAGCAATTACTGTAAATCAAATGCATAAAACTAGAAGTCTGGTCTAATCTATTTAATTTCCAAAACCAAGTTCAAAATGTCGTTATCTAATGCTATGAATTAATCAAAACTTTAAGAAGTGAATGTCATTAATTAACCACGGTATCGAAAGTAAGCAATCTTTATGAGCAACCATAATAATGGGAGAATGCATAAGCTTTAAGATCTGGATCACTGTTTCATAAGTAATGCAAGCACACAGAAAAATAAGTATTGAAATATGCCTTGGCAGAATGCTGCTACAGGACTACAGAAACAGCGTTACCGAACTACAGAATGTGTTACAAACTACTACAGAATCAGACTAGTCTCTTTACTACAGAAATCAAATCGTACTATTTAACACCATTCAAATGCCTTCGTATGCAATATAGATTCAGTCAATGTAAAGCACATAATGAAAAATACCTGAATAGTAAGATATCCTGACTTACGTGTTGGAGGGGCCCTCTCCAACCCGTACTCAGGAGTGGAGAAAACTTATATACGCCGAATTGAAAGCAACATCAAGTCTTTATTCAAAATAGCAACTTCATAGTTTTAATAAAAGTCTATAACTCAAATTATCTCAACAGTATAAAAACGTAAAATGATGGTTCTCAAAAATGGCAATAGGATCCTCTCTCTAGCGGAGATGCCTGTATATATATGACTCTAATGCTTAACCTAACTTATATGTCTAATTGCTGGTTTTGTTTGAACAGGTGTTCTCTCTAGAACTCAGGAAAAAGGCACTGAGTTTTGCATGATCTTTCAGTCCTCTGCTTGATCTGCGTGTTTGCCGCTTAGTGTACCTGGACTTGCTCAATCATACTCAATTTTGATATAATTAGTTTATTGAACATGCATTCAAACATACAAGAATAATCTTTAAAACAACTTCATTTAAATAATCAAGGTAAATCATTTCTCCCGCAAAACAAGTGTATTTCTTCACCCTTTCTTGTGCTTTTGCTGTGGGGAAAAAGGTTATCAGATACCTGTATCTTGGACTCATCATTTGTAACTGGTCAAAAGCATTGGCCATGTCTAACATAATCACCATGCCAATTTCCTTTCTAGCCTTGTTGGAGTGTATAGATTCCTAAAACATATGAATGTTATCTATAATTTGATTTTTTGGGATAAAAGCCCTTAAGTTTTGGAGATAATGTTAGGCAAAAGAGTTTCCAAACGATTGGATAATATTTTGGTCAGAACTTTGTATGAGGAGTTACAAAGGGAGATATGATGGAATCTAGGAAAAGATTAGAGGTTTTCTTCCTTGGGAATTAAGGCTAAGAAGGAGGAGTTTGTCGCCCCTCCAACTGAACAAATCTTCCTGGACCATTACAGTATTCAACACAGATCATATTTGACTATATCCCAACAATGCCTGAAGAAGGATATAGAAAAACCATCCGGTCCTGGAGCATTATTAGCCTCGAGACCCCACACGACAGATTGAAATTAATTCTCTCTTATTTTCTCTGTCAACATTTTATTATCATCCTCATTGATAAGCTGAGGAATATTATGAAGCATCTTCGGGATGTTGTTAGGGTCTTCCACCTCTTCATTCAAGAGCAAAGTGGAGAAGTGATTCAAGGCCTCTTTTTAATATTTTCAAAGTCTATTAGAATCTCTCCTTTTGACCCTCTTATCTATTTGACATTATTCCATTGCTTTATGGCTTTGGCTTGTTTATGGAAAAAAGTGGTATTTCTATTAATGACTTTCAACCATAAAATTCTCAATTTTAACCTCTGGTTCTCTTATTCATTTTTATGGGCCTTGTATATCTTATAACTTATTTTCTTTTTTGAAAGGAGATGCGCTTTGTTGATTTCTTCAGCTTCCATGCTCTGTTGTAGCTAGTCCAGATTCTTCTACAGTGGTTTCCTCTCTAGCTTTGGATCCTTGTATTTTTTCTCTTCCCATCTTTTGAGAGCATGTTTGACATCCTTTAGCTTGCTTTCCAAAATATAGCCCAGTGAACCCACAAACTAATGCGACCAAGCCGATTTTATTGTTTCTATTTCTTCTAGATATTATATCCAAAGTGGATTGAACTTGAATGGAAAAGGACCAAAACATTCTGGATCAGCTAATACCAGGCTAATAGGTTTGTGATTGGAGATAGATAAGGGAATAATAACGAATGGAATGTCTAAATCTTCTTCTAAGAAGGAGCTAAAAATCAATAACTTGACAAGTCTAGCGGCAATATGATGCTTCCACAGCCTTTTGTTCGACCGTGTATATCGTCCCTTTTTAGGGGGGACATCAGATAGGTCCCAATCTGCTATAAGATCTTCTAAAGATCTTCTACCATTTCATTGAAGGGGTCTCTGACCAAGTAGCCTCCACGCTTCTCCCTCTGGGAGAGGGTGACATTTAGATCCCCTGCAAAGATGCTTCCCATTGTGTTTATCTCAACTTTCATTTCTACAAGATAGTGCCTACATATGTGTTTCTTTGGTTAGTGTTGCGGGACATAGATATTAAAGATTGTAAGTACTTTTCCACTTTGGTTATCATCCAGATTTGTATAGATCCAGTGTTTAGAAGTTTTTTTCTCGTATTTTTTCTAGGATATTTTCATCCCATAGGGTAGCTATGCCTCTTGAATCCCCACTAGAATTTACCGCTACTTGCTTGTTTTTTTTCCAAATAGATCTTCCTATATTTTGCATTTCCTGAACTTGAAATTTTGTCTCCTAGACAAGAAAAACCGTAGGTTGTTCGGTTTCTATAATATCCCATACTACTTTCATTTTGAATTTACTTCCCAAGCCTCTATAGTTATAGGAGACCACTTTCATTATTCACCACTATTTTTCTTTGCCTCTCCTACTCATTGGTGTCCCCCAGTGCTTCTTACGGATTTCTTTCTTGTTGATAACATGGATTGCTCAATTGGTGCTTACTTTCCCATCGTCTTGTCTTTTTTATCCACTTCTTCTCTTACTTCTTTTATTGATTTTATTCCATGCTTTTTAAGATGGATTTCCTCCTCAACATTTTCTTCATGGTTGCTTGATTGTTGTTTCGATTGCCTTCTTGTTAGGACCCCTGTTATAGTTTCCTGTGAACCCATTATTTCTGCCAACATTCCTACAGGATCAATTCCATCCTCATAAGAGGTTTCCATTCGTGGGAAAGTTGAACTTGGAGGGGTTACATTAGGAGCTACAACTTCTACAAAGGTCAAAGAAGAGGGGGTTATAGGAGGAAAAGGATTACAAATAACCTGAACATCATCCATTGATTCGATTTGGGAAAGGATTTCAAAATGATTAGAGAGCGGGCGCTTTCGATGCAAGGGAGAGCGGGGGGATTTCATTACAGGGGATGAAGATTTAGGAAGGATTTCTGCATTGACAAGAAGGGAAACCAGGGAAGAGGAAGGTCCAACATTTTATAACCCATCATCCTTGGAGGTTGCTTCAGCTTGTATAGATTGATTTTCCTACCTATTTCCCATCTTTCGCGTTAATTTTTTCCATGCAGTTTGATTGTTTTTCTATGTTTCGTACTGCTTGGGTTTTCTTTTGCAGTCCTTCACGAAGTGATCATATTCATGAAAAACTTTGCACTTAAACATGGGTTGGTCATAATATAGCTTCTACACATGTTTCCAGTTTTCCATATTGAGGATAATGGATTCTGGTAACCCATTTTCCAAGTCAACTTCCACATAAATTATGGCACAAGCAAACATATTGGACTTCAGCTCGGCCCTGTCCAAATTTTTCCCCAACTTGTTTCCTATATGGCTAGATAATCTTCTCCCCAACAATGAAGAGGAAGGTGTGAGAGACAAAGCCAAACATGCACAACATAAGGGACATCCAGTTCTGGGTTGAAGTTTGGGATCCAATGGTTGAGATACATACCCTAATTACTGATTATGTACGGCCCTCCATGAAAAATGAGGTCATGATCTTCTTTTGTTTCGAACAGAAAAGCATAAAACCCAGTTCCACCAAAATAATGACTCATTCTTCTTTTTATCAACACATGCCAGTTCTTTTCTAACCAGATTTCCATGGAGCGAGGTGAGGGCCACATACCTGTAAATTGTCCAATGAGGCTGCGATCACTGAGATCCAAATCCATTTTCCTAGATGGATTCATTAGGAGATCCACTTCCGGGAATTTTTCAAGTTTCTTTACAAATTTAGGGGGCGTATTCTTGGAGATTGTCGTAGTAATTGAGGAAACCATCAACCTAAAGGCTTGCTTGTCGAGTGCCAAGGGGGGGCGTTGCACCAAATATGGAACCGTAATGGAAAATAGAGCTTGGAAAGAAACCCTAACCCCTAATAAAAAAACCCAAAAAGAAAAAGAACAACCCACCTATGTCGATGCGTTTTATATTTGCTAACACCGGTGCTCTTATATTAATAAAGCATATCGATGAAAAAACATGTGCTAAAGCCTCCAGCCTATGAGTTTTTTTAGTTATAATAATTCTCCACAAAAACTTCGCCAAACCATCTAATACCATTGGTAGAGGTTGTAGCGGAGGTTTTTTTGGACAATTTTGGTCAATCTTGTAACACTAAAAACCTCCTTTATAGCCTCGACTACAGGATATTTTCCTTGTAGTTCCTATTAGACCAACTATGCATTGACCAAATTCTCATCATCCATCATCAAAAATATCTCCATGGTAACATCTTCATCAACAACCTCATCATCTTCATTTTACTTGTTGACATATTGCTAGTTGATGATGCTTCCATTGAAAATGTTCTAATGTTATTGATCACATTCTAATATATAATTCTTGATTAATCACTTGATGGGTGGTCACCTGACTAGTCAACCATTCAATTACTAACTTAGTCAAACATTGGATATTGGCTTAGTTGACCATTAGTCCATTAAACTTTGAAATTTATCCCAATGCCTTACCATTGGCCTCAGTGCATTTGTTGTGTTTCAAATTATCTCCCAAACCATGAGTCGATTTCAAATCATAGGGAACAAATATGATAGTGCCCATACCATAATGAGGTTGCATTTAAGGTAAATAAGTAAGCATGGTTCACTCACCATGAAGGGACAACTTTGATTGAGGTGGAAGGAGGTGGTCACATCAATTGACATGGGGTCTAAGACTATGATTATAAAATATCATTTTACTTCGCAAAAGTGATGTATTCATAAAGTTTCTTCACATTATATTAACATATGAAGGGGTATTCTAGGAAACATTATGGGTTTGAAAGAGAAGTATATAGGTTAACATGTAGGGTGCAATTAAGATAACACAAGGTATTAACTCAACTGACTACCACCAATGTTGTTGGGAATTTATCTAACTCCATGTTAGTAGGTGCCTAGTTTGGATCTTTGTGGGTTAGGTGCACTAGTCTATATTGACGAGTTTACAAGGGATACCATCCACGAAGTTGAGGAAGAATCCATTGATTTTTTTCAAGGTTTTTATTGGAAAAAAAAAGTGTGCAATAAAGATAATATCTAAGGACTAAAAATGCTAAAAGTATGTAACAATCTTAACCTATGGTAAGCCCAAAGGGTTAGCTCAATCAATCATTGTCAATGTTACTTGGCATTTAACTAGTTGTATGCTAGTAGATACCCAATTTGGTCCCCTTGGATGGCACATACTAGTTTACACCGACGAATTTCCATAAATATGGGAATCTTCCCTTGAATTTAAAAAATGTTCCTTGAAAAATAAGCAATATTAAACTATATAAACAATGTTAAACTATAGAATGGTTGACAAATATATGCTAAAACAAAGACATCTTTATTGGATGAAATTGTTATTACTAATTAGTTAAACGCAATGGAAGGGAGCATATATTTCAAGAAGTTGTAATGTAAGTGTGGGGAAACATATATAGTTGCTTGTTTCTTATAGTTGTATAATTTGCTCTCGACCATTAAAATGAGTTGCTCTTTCTTTAGTGACATGTCAAAGTGTTTCTAAAATCATTTCTATTTTAACTTATTTATCGAATCATGAAGGCTAAATAGAAGGATGTGAAAATGGACTAAATAATCAATAGGTGCTTAGTTATTGAGGAAATAGTGACCAACAATTATGCCCTCTTTCGTGCCCTAGCACATGCCCGTGATTCACGTGAACATTTATCTATTTATTAAATGTTTTTTATTAAAAATCAATTGCAATAAACGCATTCCCATGTGATGTGATAAATTTAGTTAAATCATTCGATGTCTATGTTTTATTGAACAACATGTTGTGTTTATCGTTTTTTTATATAAATATAAATAAGAGTTAAAAGATATAATATCACTTTATTGGTAGATTCCGTATAAAGATACAGAAAGATGAGTTAGTTAACTATAAAAATAAAACGTGGCATAATTATGAGCAAAAAACATACATCCACGAGTCTGTCCCTGTATTATTGTGGGTTCATGGTTGTTGCGTTTATATTGATAAAAGTAAGATTTTTTTTTTTAAAGGTGGTTTACCATTTGTTAGAGGGCTACTCCGTTGGTATAACACTATTCCAATACGAGAATCAAGGTTAATTCTCCCAACTACCCAAGTTGCATTCAATAAACAAAAGTAAGATTGAAATTATATATCAATGAGATGCAATATACAACATTTTTAATGATATGGTTTGTTGGTATAGGTTACACATCATTAATATATATATCTCAATTCCATATATATAATATATATATTTCTATTTCTAATTCTAATGAGAATTTTTATTTTATTTTTGTAATGGTCTTGTTGTCTCCCTTTATTAGGTAAACTTGAGTGAGTCATGTTTTTTGGGGTCCATGATATTTGGTGGCCCATGGTAATGACCTATTGTATTGTTGTGTTCCAAAAATTTTACTTGCCTTAAGATAAAAAGTTATATTATATATGTTAAACTATATTTTTGTAAACAATTTTTTTTTTTTTGTATTATATGAGGCAATATGTGCGAATTCAATGTTTCATATAGTTATTATAAATGGTATTTAAAAAACAATCAATTATTATTATGACGAGTAAAATTAAGTTTTAAATGTAGGGAATGTTAAAGTTAAAACACCATATAAAAAATTCTTGACGTGTAATGTAGGATTTCAAATTTCAACCCCGTTGTTTTAATTTCATGGTTCAACATCATAATAATATTTTTTTTTCAACAAGTACATCATCCTTTTTAGAACATGTTCAAAACATATTTTATTGGTATAAACCTTAACAAAGACACCTAAAACCATATTTATTTTGTAAAACATGATGGAACATGATAATATTGAAAAAAATGTTTGTTGTGAGCTTCGTCTCATTACATAAAAGAAGGTTGGGAATCATGGTTCATGGTAACTATGTCCAAATCTCCAAGCAAATGTTGAACAAACTCTTCTTTAAATTACCCAAGAACTGAACTTATTGACATTATGTAATTTCAAGTAGTTGACTAAGAATTCCTAGCCATATTTGAAACCATATGATATAACATATTGCACTTAACCTTTAAAGATTGTATATCTCTTATGTTGTAACCACGTTGTAACCACGGGGGTTCACTCAGTTACCTTGTTACATAGCATGTGCGTTTGCAGGATATTAAATAATTGTTGATGTATATGTAACTTCAGAATGTATTTCATATATGTATGTTGTATGTACTCCTATAGAGAGGGTATTATTCCTCTATACGGAAGTGTCGTCATTTATATTGTAAATGTCGTAACTTATACTGATGGGTTATTAGACCACCTTGTTGGGGTCGGCCCTGTATAAGTCATGTGGGTCAAAGGGTTATTAGACCACCCTATTGGGGGTCGGCCTAGTTAGCATTATGTTATGTGGTTAAGTTCGAGCCTACATGATTTATGTAAAAGGAAAGTCAAGTCAAGTATAAATAGAGTGCGGGAGGCACTCTATTTACTCACTCACTTCTCACTCATGCACTCAAGGAGGAGTGGCGCACTTATGGAGGAGGAGGATCTGCTGCTAGGATATGTCTATCTCTTGGTTGTATCATTGCTCTATCTATCTCTAAGGAAGTTATTGGGGTTTTTCACCTTTATGGTTTTCCCTAAGTAAATCTTTGTGTCTCTTGTGTGCTTGCATTATTGTCTCCATGATTGATAAGCTGTACATGTTGTTCTATCAGTTAAGATCCTAGATCAGATTGAAGTAAATTCTGAAAACTTAACATGGTATCAGAGCTAGCCTGAAAGAAGGCATGATATGGCATGTATCACACTTATTGCACTTACGATGCTAGGGCTTGATATAGCAAAAACCAGTCATCGTAGCACTTTTGCTATAAATCTGTTTTGGCGAAGTTTTTGGATCTAAAATATTTACAGGTTGAATATTAAATCCCCCTGTACCTTGTGTCCAAAGGAAAACCTCGAATTCGTTGTAATTTGTGATTTATGATCTGTACAATATAGGGTTTCTGCCTCTTCCAGATCTGAGTCAAAATCAGGTGACCTTGGGAAAAAGGTCATAACTTGGGATAGGAAGCTCCAAATGAAATTTCGTAAAAAGTGACAGGTAGTACACAGACTGTACTATCCCAATAAAAATTTTCAGAGCCCGAAGTTGAAACAGTAACACGTGGCACGCCGTACAAGTTCGCTCTCCTGTATTATCCCATAAACAGGTCACGCTGCGACACTTGGCATAACTCTCTCTCAGAGAATCCAATTGAGGTCCGACCTGTCGAGATGGAAAGATAACAGGTCGGGCTATCTCAGGAAGAGTTTTCAGACCCTATGGATCGAAAAGTTCGAAGTTACACCAGAAACAATCAGGTACATATTTCTGTCAAAACATAATTATTTTTGAGTACCTTCATTCATGGCTTCCGGAATTTAGGGCTTCGGAGAAAGTTGGAATTTTTGTAATCAGAGACCACGGCTAGATGCTACTCATCAAAATAGAAATTTAGAGACCAAGATCAGAATTTTTGGTTGGGAAGAAGGCCGAGCTTGATCAGACCCTAGTTCGGGACTTTGATCAGAAAAGTGGAAAATTAGGGCTTCTGCAAAAATATGAATTTTTTAAATCTGTGACCACGGCTGGAAGCTCCTCAGAAAAATAGAAGCTTAGAGATTTGGATCAAACCTTTTGGTTGGGCAGAAGAGTGGGTTTCATCAAACCCCAGTTTAGGGTCACGTCCAGTGAATCCGGAAGTTTCAAAGGTAAAATTGAGGAGTGAAACTTTGCAGTTTTCAAATTCTGAATATACCAGCTTGATCAGCTCATCAAGGCGCATATTTATATCCTTTCGGAAGTTTGAAATTCAAAGTTTGAATTTTTGGGGTTTCTCTGACAAACCCATATCCAGCTCCAGCTCCAGTTCTTACAAATCAAGTGGATTGGGTTAATCCTAGAAGAAGATGGATTGGTCACCTGCAGATGAGGCTAAGGCCTTACATAAGAATATTACAAGCGATCTCGACAGGTATGACTCATCGAGGTATGTTTCGATATTAAGTTTATGGTATGTTTGTCTTCATGTTATTACGGTTAGTACAATCTTGATTTTAGATTTGTCATATCACGTTAACAAAATTATGAATGCATGATAGAAGATATTCATTGGTTAGGGTGTTCACACTTATGATTGTACTAATGCATTATGGTGTTGTATGAGGTTTATGTTCTCTGCTAACATAAAAGGTACACCAAGAAAGACAAATCATGTTCTACTTCAAGAACATATGATCATGGTGACATGAAGACAAGGATTCATCCATTGTCATGGATCACATAGAAGATCTACTTTCGAGGTATGTATAACTTGATTCTACAATGGTTAACTTATGAGACATGCAGGTTACTAGCACAAGTCACTGAAGAGAACCAGAAGACATTATGCGGGTATGTTAGACATAACTAGCTAGCATGCTAATCCAGGTATGTTTTTCCTATATCAAGATAGAATCCTACCTTGTGTTAGGATCTTATACTGTTGTGTTGTTGATAATGATTATTCATGAAGTCATAGGTTTGAATAGTCATGGTTGTATGCATATTGTAATTGATGATATGACTAACCAGAAGAATCATGAAGGTATAGGTTTGAGTAATCATGGATTTTATGCATATTATATCTCTTATCTTGATTGATGATTTAACTAACCAAAAGAGTCCTATGATCAAATAAGAATATGCATGAGTAAAAGAAGACTTCCCTGAAACCTTGAACACTAATGTTTATTATCTGTGTTTGAGATGATCCTGACTATACATGCTTGAGATTATTGTGATTATACTAATGAATGTTTGATTACGTATGAGACCTAGAGGATAACACAATGGTGATATTAACAAGCATGCATAGGGATCGAGAATGAATATAAGTTCAAGGACAAGTAATCCAGGAAGCAAAGATGAAGAGGGAGTACACTTCAGTGGTTTCTGCAAGGATGCAGATATTCAAAGGGAGTTGACCATCTCTCTACATTCCACATCAAAAAGGTGTAGAAGAAGCTACTTCAGATTAGGACTCCAGTAGCTCCTGCAAGGAAGTGAAGACTCAGAGGGAGTCCAACCAACGAACAAACAAAGATAAGTATTTGAATTGTCATTTCTTAAATAATAATGTTCAATAATATATATACTGATGTTCCTAGAATTAGGTTGTGTATTATGCATATTAGAATGATTGCATTGATGAACAGTATACTACTAATATGCATGGGTAAGTGGCCTATGGCACTGTACAACATTCCATTGCTACTTATCTAGAATAAAACCTCTTTGCTGACATGTTGGGAGTTGTGCACACTCTTAACAATGTTTTGGTAGAGATTGGAAGGCATCTAGAAAGTTACGGGATATGGATAAATGTTGTATTGAAACATTGGCTAAGACAATTGCATGATTGTATGACATATTTCTTTATGTGTAAGAATTTGTTCTGAAAACTATGAGATGTTTTCTAATCATGCAATTTAACTTGTTGTGTAGGAAAGATTGTATGCCATCACCTACAAAAGAAGAACTACAACATTTGTTCAACAACAAAATTATCTATTGAATATATTGAAGTTCCCAGGATACGGGAAGAATGCCATGACCCATCGATCATGAAGAACAATATTTGGGATGCAGTCCCAAGAGCTGAAGGGAAGTCTATTGTGACTTCCATATGGATCTATCAAGATCAAGCATGCTGCAGACGATAGCATAGAGAAATATAAAAGTGATGAAATAGAAGATACACCAGATGGATTTCAAGACAAATTTCTTGAATGGTGTAGTTGAAGAAGAAGTGTATGTGGAGCAACCACTTGGTTCTGAGACACATGACAGGAAATCATATATGTGCATAACTTGGTATGGTAGGATAGGCAACTTTCTATCCAGTTTGGTCTTTACCAAGAGTAAAGTGGGTTCCAACCTTTTTCTACAAGGTTGAGGAAGGAAATCCAGTGATACTACTTTTGTATGCGGATAAACTGTTTGTTATAGGTGAAGATAGATTGATTGTTGACACGCAGCGGAAGCTTGCTGCCGAGTTCGAGATGAAGAACTTGGGGATGATGCACTATTTTTTTTTGGCACGGAGGTGTGGCAGAGTGCAGATGGAATCTTCCTCGGACAAGGGAAGTATGCAGTAGAGATCCTGAAGAGGTTCGGGATGATGGATTGCAAGGCCATGGCCACACCTATGGCATCGAATCTGGAGCTTCTTTGCGATGCTTCATCTGAGCTGGTTGATATCTCTATGCATCGTCAGATGATTGGGTCCTTGATGTACCTAATGAACACGAGACCAGACATTTGCTTTGTTGTGAACACATTGAGTCAGTTCCTGACAGATCCGAGGAGTGTTCACCTGATTGCTATAAAGCATGTTCTGAGGTACCTAAAGGGTACAATGGATTATGGGCTCAAGTATGAAGTGAATCAAAAGTTTAACCTGCAGGGTTATGTTGATTCAGATTGGGCTTGCAGTGCTGCAGATAGGAAGAGCACATTTGGGTGCTGCTTCAGTATGGAATCAGGTGTGATCTCATGGTTTAGCAGGAAGCAGTCCTGCGTGGCACTGAGTACAGCTGAGGCAGGGTATGTTGCAGCCTGTTCAGCTAGTTGTGAGGCAGTATGGCTACGGAAGCTACTGTCTGAGTTATTTGATCTCCCGTTGGATGCTACTGGTATCTTCTGTGATAACTAGAGTTGTGTGAAGCTGTCTGAGAACCCAGTGTTTCATGACAGGTCGAAACACATAGAGATCAAATATCACTATATCAGGGATATGGTGCAGAGAGGAGCTGTGAAGCTCCTGTATGTTGAGACGAACGAGCAGATTGCAGATGTGCTGACGAAGCCACTAGCCAGGGTGAAGTTCGAGTACTTCAGGGAGAGGCTTGGTGTTCTTTAGATCGAGGACACTTCGAGGAAGAAGTGATGGACACATTTGCTGAAGCCATTCCAAGCATGTTGGAAGGAGGACCCTTCACATGGTTGTGGATGTAAGTGCTGGATGATGAACATCAGGATGATGTTCTGGTTTCTGCTGGATATGATCAGTTGGATCATTTTTATGTATGTATGTACGCATCATGTTGGATGCTGGATATGATCAGTTGGATCATTTTTATGTATGAATGTATGCATCATGTTGGATGTTGGATATGATCAGTTGGATCATTTATATGTATGTACGCATCATGTTGGATGCTGGATATGATCGGTTGGATCATGTGTATGTATTTTGTATATGCATCATGTTGGATGCTTGGACCATGTATCTGTATATGTATAAGGTGGATACATTGTATGATTAGGTAGATCATGTATATTGATATGTATCAGATATGATCAGGTAGATCATGTATGTTGATGGATACATTGTGTGGATCATGTATCTATGTATCAGGTGGATACACTATGTATGATGATATGTATCAGGTAGATACGTGGTGTGAATCAAATGGATGCATTGTATGATCAGGATGATCGTGGATGACGAGCTTCTCCAGATGACATGTGGCAGGATGTTGCAGTGATGATGATTAGGGTGATCATGTGTACATCAGGATGATGTATGATGAGTATCAGATGATACTTTGTGGCCGTGGATTAGGTTGTGTAGGTAAGCATGTAATTTGTGCCCTAGGATATTTACAGATAGTCTTTCGAGGTTTTGCCTATGGCATGTAATTCGGTGCCATGGGATATCTGGAAAATGATCTTTCGAGGTTTTGCTCTGGGAGGACATATAATTCGTTGCCCTGGGAGATCTGCAGATAGTCTTACGAGGTTTTTCCTATGGCATGTAATTCGTTTCCCTGGGATATCTGGCAGATGCTCTTTCGAGGTTTTGTCCTATGGCATATAATCTATCCCTGGGAGATCCGATAGGTTGGGCTGTGTTCCTGTAATCAGTCCTGGGATGCTCTTTCGAGGTTTTGTGATGCATGTAATAAGTCCTGAGTATTCCATAGTATGGCCAGTGATGATGAAGACCTGCAGGTGGTGGGCTTACATCCAGTATGAAAAAGCACTGGCTCTGTAGAACTTGCTATGATGAGTAGATTCATAGATTGATTGAGATAGCAGCAGCAATGACGATGATGATGTCTCGATGACGATTATCCAGTGACGATGATCTAGAGAAGAAGACTTGTGCTAGAAGACCTGTGCTGAGAAATACATTCCTAGTTAAGAGGGAGTGTTGATGTATATGTAACTTCGGAATGTATTTCATATATGTATGTTGTATGTACTCCTATAGAGATGGTATTATTCCTCTATACGGAAGTGTCTTCATTTATATTGTAAATGTCGTAACTTATACTTGATGGGTTATTAGACCACCTTGTTGGGGTCGGCCTTGTATAAGTCATGTGGGTCAAAGGGTTATTAGACCACCCTATTGGGGGTCGGCCATGTGGGTCGAAGGGTTATTAGACCACCCTATTGGGGGTCGGCCTAGTCAGCATTATGTTATGTGGTTAAGTTCAAGCCTACATGATTTATGTAAAAGGAAAGTCAAGTCAAGTATAAATAGAGTGCGGGAAGCACTCTATTTACTCACTCATGCACTCAAGGAGGAGTGGCGCACTTATGGAGGAGGAGGATCTGCTGCTAGGATATGTCTATCTCTTGGTTGTATCAATTCTCTATCTATCTTTGAGGAAGTTATTGGGGTTTTTCACCTTTATGGTTTTCCCTAAGTAAATCTTTGTGTCTCTTGTGTGCTTGCATTATTGTCTCCATGATTGATAAGCTGTACATGTTGTTCTATTAGTTAAGATCCTAGATCAGATTGAAGTAAATTCTGAAATTTAACAATAATATCCCTAATTTCACTAAATATTGGAAAATTCCTCCCAAATTTGTATTGTTGAACCCCCCTCCCAATACACATTTCCAAATAAAAAACCCCTATTTTCACTAGATATTGTAGGTATCCATTTTTATCAACTCATTTTTAATGCCCCTTTATATCTATCCCCTTAGTAAAATGACATGAGTATAATTTCATGCTCTATCACCCTCTTTAGAAGCACACATATGTTCTAAATAAGGCGAAGAACAATACATTCAAAAACTTAGAAAAACAACATAAGAAAAGCATTCTTTCCAAAACTTATTAGTAAGAAATGCATCCCTTTCATGATCACAATTAAGAAACAAAACAAAAACATAATTAGCTACCAATCCCTGTGTAAATTATTGTTGTGAAATTCATTCATTTGTAAATAGTTAACATAATGTTGTTGTATTGTCCTACATCTCACTAAACTCTATGTAAATTTGCACCCATATAAATTAACGCCTAAAGAAATCTAATATCAAGTACATCCTTATGGTTCCATGTTTAACATCCCCACACCTCCAAGGTGTCCTTCAGAGGCGATGGGAGACCTTATGATTCTTCTCTTTTTTTTTTTTTACTCATAGCCATAATGGGCTCGGATCCGCAATCCGTAATCCACAATCCGCAATCAACATTCCACAATCCGCATTGCGGAACTCGGAATGCGGACGTCCAACCGCAATCTTTCGGCAATCTTCCCTTTCCTCAATCCACATTCTGCATTGCGGAACTCGGAATTGAGGAAGTTCAACTACTCCGCCAACTTACCCTTCTGCAATCTGCAACCCGCATTGCGGAACTTGGAATTGTGGAAGTACAACTACTCTGCCAACTTTACTCTTCCACAATCCGCATCCCGCATTCCGAAACCCAGAATTATGGAAGTCCAACTACTCCACCAACTTTACTCTTCCGCAATCCGCAGCCCGCATTGTGGAACCCGGAATTGCGGAAGTCCAACTGCTCCACCAACTTTACTCTTCCGCAATCCGCAGCCCGCATTGCGAAACCTGGATTTGCGGACGTCCAATTCCGCTGACTTACCCTTCCGCAATCCACAACCCGAAATTGCAGAAGTCCGATCAACACGACTCCAAGGATGGTTCCCGACACCTGTAACCCGCAATCCGCATTGCGGATGCGGAAATGCAGAACCTCTCCCCCTTATACTTGAAACTTCTCAGACTTGTTTCTCCTTCATCCCTAAGCCAAATAAGGAAAGTCCGGTACCATTGGAAAGCTCTTGGAAATATCTATCCACTAATGCGACCCCCCACTCCATCTGGGCACTCCAACCATGCCAATTTTCCAATTGAGAATCTATTCATAATTTCCCAGTAAAGTGGTTTATCCTCCACAGGGGACTCTACGTCCTTCCTACCATGACTTCTCCATACCACTATATCACATAGATGGATTTTGACAGTCATTAGGGGCTATCTCTTCTCTTCCAAGACTAAATGAAGCCAAGGTCCATCCTCTTGAAGGGTGAATGCAATACATAACAACACATATAATGAACTAAACTAGTTAACAAATCTACAACTTGCAAGGTTAGTCATACATATCATCTAAGTAAATAATGGAGTATTCAACAGGAAATCAGCTTTATCTTCAATCTCACACATAGTTTCCTATCAATTCCATCCATTTAACCATTCAATCAATACTCTAGATCATGACAAGCATAACATATTAAATGGATATAACACATGTATTAACATCATTTAATAACATGTAACACTTATCTTTGGAACTGAAGCTGCCAAGCAACTGGCTAAGTGAGGACAACGTTCCACCCAACCTTAGATTTGTCCAGCCTGTAGTCTTTCAGCTGAGAGATCACCCCCGAGTTGGGCTGTGTATCCACTAAGGAGGGCTAAGGAACTCTCTCTCTCACAGTCAAGGTCTCATCCCCATGCTAATCCAATCTTATAGTTGGGTTTATCAAGCATACCAGGGAAACATACTCATGCTAAGCCAACCTGCAGTTGGGTTTATCAAGCATACACATGATAATCCAACCTGAAATTGGGTTTATCAAGCATACAAGGAAACAGGGAGGATGGTGCTAAGCCAGTGAGCTCAACCATAGAGCTGTAGGCATCTCAACACTCAACAGACATGACACCCACAATACCTAGCTCACCCAACACTATGAAGGACCTCTTCTCTGCTGCATCGTCCCTGAAGGCCCCTTTCCTCCATTGTTATTCACAGTGGGCATAGAAAGTCCCAACTGCTATTTCTACGAGGCTACAACCTTCACTGGGTTTATCAAGCAGTCCAACCCTAATTGACCTTCTATCACTACGAATAAGATGGGCTCTTCACAAGGTTGCAGACTAATCTCTATCCCGTAACTCGATTTCTCGGTAGACCAAACCAAGTCTTCTCACGACTTCCTGGAGCTACTCATGCTCTGTAATTCATCTCCGGGTTTGCTTTCATGGGATTCTCAAACAGATATGGCTTACGCATCGGGTTTCTATGAGCATCCCACTGTGTAAATTCGGCTTACACAAAAATCACGTTCTTTCCCTTCTCTACTCTACAACTTGGCTCTGCGACCAATGGTGAATTCCTCTATCCGTGAATGAATCCACCCCCCATTCTGGGTCAACCATGGGATAGTCATTCGGGTCTGTGAATTCCCAGGTGGTTAAGTGTCTTAAGGTACAAGTAAACACCGGCCATACCCTGCCATACGGATTCGCGGGGCATGCTCCATACTCAATCTGCCTCACGAACAAGCTTCTTAACTACCTTCTGTAACAACATTAAATGTCAGCAAGGGAAGTCAAACAGGTTCATAAATGGACATGTGGCAGTATGGGTACCAATATCACAACCCCCTCACCTCTTCCTAGTGGATACACTTGGCCCCTTTTCATTAGTTTCCTCCTTAGCTAGTTCCTTGGATATTTTATTGCATGATAATTAATAATTACATCATTTACAGTTCTTCATGGCTTAACATCTCATGGATAATTGATTGTCAAATACTTGCCTATACAATTAAATTGAACATCCACTAGTGGGGCCTTGGACTTGAGCTCCACACTAGGGAAACTACACACTGTATTTACACAATACTTACATTAAGGCCTATAAACCATAAGGGTAAAAATAGGGGTATTACAACTCCCTCTCCCTAAAAATAACACCGTCCTCGGTGTTCTCAAAACTGAAAAAAGAAAACAGGAATGCCTCTTTCATGGAATCCTCCAGCTCCCACGTGGCCTCTTCGGGGTTAAGGTGTCTCCATTGCACCTTTACCTGCCCTATGGCCCTATTATGGAGCAAAGTGACCTTCCTGTTGAGGATGCGTATAGGCTCCACTTGGAACTCTCCTTCCGGTTCCACCTGTATCACATTCCAATCAATGATGTGATTAGGATCATGTACATATTTCTTAAGCAAAGAGACATGAAAAACATTATGAGCCTTCATGTTATCAGGAAATGCAATGCTATATGCAACTGGTCCTATCCTATCAAGGAATTCAAATGGCCCACAATATCTTGGTGCCAACTTGGCACAACTTCCCAACTTCATGGAACTCTTCCTAGGTTTCACTCTCAAGTAGACATGATCCCCAATCTAAAATTCCTTATGCATTCTTTTCAGATCCACATATCTCTTTTGTATGTCCTGTGATGCCTTCAAATTTTGTTTGATCTTAACAATCTCTTGTTCCATATCCTTAATCATTTCTGGTCCAAGTACTACTATGTTCACTGGGTTATCCCAACTCACTGGAGTTCTGCATCCTTTGCCATATAACACTTTGAAATGACTCATATTTAATGATGCTTGCTGTCTATTGTTGTAGGAAAACTCTACCAAATGTAAATAGTCTTCCCACCTGGATGGATTTTCCATCACATACATCGTCAACATGTCTTCCAGAATTTGACTTACTCTCTCAGTCTGACCATCAGTTTGAGGATGATAGGATATGCTAAACTTCAACTGAGTTCCCAATTCTTGGAAAAATCCTTTCCAAAAATTAGATGTGAACTTTGTATCACGATCTGAAACTATTGCCTTGGGAAATCCATGCAATCTGAATATCTCTCTCATGAAGATATCTGCAATGTCATTAGCCTTGTGAGTGGACTTAACTAGAATGAAATGAGCTACCTTTGTTAGCTTGTCCACCACTACCATGATTGAATCATGCTTCTCCACTGTCATTGGCAAACCTGTTATAAAATCCATAGAGATCACTTCCCACTTCCATTTTGGAATGGGTAATGGATGCAACAATCCTTTTGGGTGTTGTTGCTCTGCCTTGACTTGTTTGCACTTCTGACACCTAGCAATGTACTCAGCTATGTATTTCTTCATACCATGCCAAAAGTATTGTTTCCTTGTTGTTGTTATATTTTTTTGATATCCTGGATGTCCAGAAAATGGCCTTTGATGCATCTCATCCATCACAAGCTTCCTCAAATTTGGACTATCGGGAATGTACAGCCTGCTAACCTAATAAATGAGAACATCTTCATCACCTAGTCGATATCTTGCATACTTTTCATCCACAACACTCTGCTGCAATTTCTCCTTGACTCAAAGGTAGACTTGATCACTGTTTTGAGCTTCTAGAACCCTTGCCTTCAAGTCCGATTTACACATACTTACTGCTGCAATTTGGAATTTTTTGTAGAGTGCATCAGCAACCTTATTCTCCTTACCTTTAACATGCTTGATCTCTAAATCAAACTCACAAAGAAACTCCATCCATATGGTTTGTCTAACATTCATATTTGCCTGGTCAAACAAGTATTTTAAACTCATGTGATCAGTTCTGAGTTCAAATATTCTTCCCAAGAGGTAGTGTCTCCATCTCTTGAGAGCATGCACTATGGATGCTAGCTCTAAGTCATGGGTGGCATAGTTCCTTTCATGTTCCTTTAACTTTTTGGACTCATTGAAGATTACAAACCCTTCTTGCATGAGCACTCCACCGAGCCATTCAATGCACTCCCATCAATCCATCGCAAGGGAGAGAACATGACACTAAAATTGGGCTATTTATGCTTCTCAACCCCATCATAAAATGTACAAATTCATACAAACAAAATGCATATGTGTGCAGATGCATGATTACATTTGACATAGCGGAATAAAATTCTACTACACATCTAACATGCATTCAACATATTCATAACGGTCATCAAATAAAGACATTGCAGAACTAACACAAGAGAGTATTTATCTTGAAGCGAAGTAGTCTCGAGCAACTGGCTATGCAATTGCAATGTTCCACCCAACCATAGGCCAGTTGTGCTCATCAATCTCTCAACACAATTTCCACCCCCGAGATGGTCATGATTTCTACAAGGAAAAAGGGAACAACAGACTCACACATAGCCAAATATACACCAAAAATCAGCCAAGCCAATCCATAGTTGGGTTTATCAGGCTGCTAAGGAAATGGAAGGGAATGAATTGCTAAGTTAGTGATCTCAACCACATATCTATTGACACCTCTACAAGATCTATCTAGCTTGGTACCCACAATACCTACACACCCAACACAAGGAAGTATTCCCTTCACTACTACACAGTCCCTCACGCCATACCTTCCCTTCTAGTGCTCTTCAAGGTGTGCATAGAAAAGTAGCCAAGGCCCTTTGTTCTTTTTTTGAGGTTACTCTCCACTAGGTTTATCAAGCCAATTCTAATCTTATTCCACTCCTAATTTCTTACTCACAAGTTCAAACCAAAATAGAGATGCACATAACAACAAAACACAAGTGTTGGGCATGAACAAAAATGTTTTGATTGTGGGATGCCCAAAATGAGGTTTCCACGAGTTTCCAAATTCGTGGGCACCCAAAAAGAAACTATTAGAGGGAGTAAACCCTTGGAGAGAAAAATCGATTTCACCACACGTTTTTTGGCATTCAAGGGGCAAAAAAACCTCTATAAACCCACAAATTGGGACTCTCTTCCTCCTAGCCACTCTGCAACACAAAAACGACTTCCCAGCTGTGGAAAATGAGAGAAAATGATGGAAAAACACGAGGGAAAACACCCAGCTAGCTTAGACTACATGAGGGAGAAAAGACCATGGGTGAATAATGGCTTGGGGAGCAATTTCGTGGGTGTTTTCTTGCCATAGAATCCAAAATACGATTTTCCAAATTGATGGCTTTCCCATACATGAAATTGGGCAGCCATACGTCTCCATTCCCAATGCATTAACTATATCAACCAACTCTTGGAAGAATTAAATGATTGGGTGCATAAGTCAAAATGGGTAGTTGAGGGTTTATGGGTCCTCTCATTGACATTTGGCGTAACACTATTGGCTCAAGGGTTTGAATATTTTCCCTCCCTATTCCTTGTAGAAATAATGCCCCCATCTCTTATTGCATTGCATAGCTAGTTGTGGGTATTTCATTAAAATTCATATTTACATGATGTCTTAATTTCTATTGTGCCTCCTCAGATGCGAGTGATCATGTTCCTTCCAACTCATCCACCGTGCACATGGATCGGATGTACCACCAACCCACCTCACGTGGCGACATCCTCGGCATGCATGAACTCGGCCATGAGATGACTCCAGCTTCACACCTGTCTGCTGGAAACCTAGGCGACAACATTTATTTAAGGGGGGAGGACGAGGGTGATAATCACACTCTCCTTTGCGCGCATCTAGAATGACGTTATCTCTCGGCCGATGTGATATGCATTCAATTCTGCCACCCTTTCCAACGATGACAGTCTACATCATTTATTTCCTCTATAGGAGGAACTCGGCTTGGCTCGACCCTTTAAAGGCGGTGGACGACATGTTTACTAAGCCTCCTGTTGCACTCTGGTTATTCTCTGTGGCTCCCTCTGCTGGGTTTAGGATAATCTTTGTGATCTCCCCTATTGCTCTTGTTGCCATGACGCCTCTCAACAGAGGCATTTCTCGACACAGCAATGGTAGAACTAGCTCCAATCGAAGGTCCAGGGTTTCCATGGACTAGACTGTTATGGACGGTTACGCTCCGCGCATCTCTGCGCTGACTTGCAGCCTAATTGATGGGTGGGAAGCTCGTAGGGTGGCGGCCCTGCTCGCCTCAGGCAGCAATGGCGGTGCCATAAATCACTATTGGCTGTTAAAAAACATGATAAGTACCCTTGTTGAAGAGATGGAGGCAAGCTGGCAAGCCAGTATCGACATTGTGAGGAACATCAACGCCAGCCTGAAAGAGGCCATTGACCACTCAAACACCTTGGACGCCAATATGACCTGGGACATTTTTTCCCTGGGTGGCAATTATGAACCGACCATGCAAGATAACAATGAGGACGCTGCAGCTATTGAAGCTCCTAAACCTGGGTCTGCATAGAAAAATTCCAAGGTAAGAAAGGACAAGGGTTCGGCTCCTGCAACTCTTGTGACCGACGCTGCTCAGAACGGTACACGTGCTCCAGGTTCTCCCTCTCCCACTCTCCCGGGGACTTTTGAATATTTCTATGCTGCCTGTCCCATCCACGAGGAGAAACTAGACGACCCACCAGCAAATTGCTAAATGGGTTACCATAGCTCCGAGTCATCTCTGTTATTATCAGCTTTTTTGTTTTAATTTTCTATACGGTTGATTTTATAGCAACACCAGACAATTTGATACTTTATTTTTGAAGCAAGTCCTAGTCTTTTTATGGGCAGACCATACCCAGAAGGTCCTTATTTTGTATTATGTTAGTCAGTTCATCATTTTTGAGCGATTGGGATGGTGGCTTCACTACATGAGGCCTCCCCAATTTGCTACAAACATTTTGGCTCTTGATGTATCTTTCGGCTTTGTTAATTAAATTTCTCTCTACAATTTACAAACAAAAAAAAATTATTGTGCATGGCTAGCACAAGAACCGTATGCATTGATTTTTTTAATTGCCGATACATAAAACACTAAATCGATGGTGGGGCCTTGGCCTTGAGCTCTTCACCACGATTCAATAACGATATTTACATCATTTACAATTTTAATGCAATAGGGTCAAAATCGGGATATTACATAGAACCTCGGGGATCATAACTAAAAATCTTATATTTTTAGACATGAAAAATTGAACATTGATAAGGGAATAAGGGTATTGATTCTACTACTATAAATAATCAAACTAAATGCAAACTACAATACAAGTATCATTATAATTATATTGACAATACATTGGACTTACTCTTTTTCAAACTAACTAGCTTTGCAGCAATAAGGACATGCAAAATGTTGCAGTAGTGTCAAAAAATGAATCATCTTTAAAGCTAGACTATTAATGTGACACTAGTAATTACATTATTCAAAAAAACTTCAAACCTATAATAACACACACATCAGCTAACATTCAAGTAGAAACCATTCAATACAGTTAATTGCTTAAGGACTCCTTTTTTAGATAACAATTGGAAATAAATTTTATTTTATATACACGTGCTATTATGTGTACAAATGTATCTTAGCCTGTAGGGTGTCCTGTAGGTAGGCTTAGAGATTCCACCCTATAGGTTGATATGGCACATCCAATAATTTTATCAATCTAATTTAAATTATAATTCATCTTACTACAAGAGTCTCATGGAAATTTTCTTTTCTTTCTTTGGTGTGTTTTAGATACTCTGGGAACACCCACCTAGTGGAACATATCGCACTAAATTCAAAAAATAAGAAATTGATGGTTTATATCATAATAATGCTCTGCGAAATTCAAGTCATCGCTCTATAATTGATATCAACCATTGTCCTAGTATGCCAACATATATCCATCCCAAACGCGGATCTATCAAGCACCGAGAGGCATTCAATTTGTCAGGGTGTTCTTTTTTTATTGACTTTTTATTTGGTTTTCAATTTTTATTTTATGAGCGGATATGGATTTTTTAACTATTTTTATTTTATGAGCCAACATAAAAAAATTAATTACTTTTATTTTTATTTTTGGTACATAACATGACAACATTACGTTACGTCACATTACACATCTCCCCCATACTGGGTTCTAATAACCTCGCTACTCTTGGTGCGATCACAAGAAGAAAAAGCCTCTCATAAGTGAATGAAATAAGGTGGTAAAGGAAAAAAAATCCATTATGAAGTTTACCTCAAGTGAACAAATGGAATCCATAGTTCTAGTTCCAAATCCAATAATGTGCAAAATGAAACCCTATAGATCACTACGAGCTTGAGCTCTCATGAATCTGTCGTCGTGCCCTCACCCTTGTCATTGTAAGTGAGATCAAATCCGTCACCGTGATCTCATCCTAGTTTCCTAGTTGTGCCCTCACCATGATTATACTTTCCCTCCACCTCCCCTCTACTACTTCTCCCCAAAATATAATAAACAAAACTCTAAATATTCATATTGCAATATTACATTGTAAACACCCCGTGCCCCCTTAATACATGGCAATATTTTATTTTTATTTTTTTACCTTATTTATTACCCCAATATGAATGGACGTGATAGGATATTTCCTAGCAACTGACCTCCCCATGGTTGTAACTAGGTCTTCATTAAAGCTACATATTCAGTATTGTAAATTTCCTCCTAGGCATGGATTTTACCTATATTAGAGAAAATTGAGAACTTTTTATTTGTTATAAGGTCCTCTTCTCTTTGAAAGACACGATGGATGTTAAGGATTTCATAGAAAGGGCAATGCCCCGAATGGGTATGACTTTCCATCTATCTAGTCTCTAGAGAAACCAACGATACAAATTTGAGTTTTCTCCCTTTTCACCTTCAACCCATTCTAAGACCCACTTGAAACTCCGCACCAATCCAATATAAAAAAATACAGAGTAACAAGCTAAAAGTGCACAATTACACTCAAAATCACCTCAACTCGCCTCCACTTTTGACAAGGTTGAGAACGTTTGACTCTAGATTACCACAAGAATGAGCATGGGTGCCTTTAAATTGGAGCAATATTGATAAGGAGGGATGTTGAGAAGGAATGAAAAGTCATTGATGGTTACAATGCATTCCAATTCCCAACTGAAAGTAGCCCCTCTCAAGTCACCAAGGTGCCAAACAAAACCAACAAGTATGCATCCATTAAACTTCACCACTATCCCACTTGTGCTAGAGGATTCATAACAAAGATCAATTGAAGATGCCAACCCTCCATTAAGATTGAAGTGTGTGATGGTACAAGGGTTATGATCACCTTTGGTATTCGTCCTTCCATATTAATTTTTTCTTGCCACTTGTCTTGAATTGTGAATGGCATATGTTTCATTCAGATGAAAATTGTGGAATTGAGGAAAAGGATACCCCCCCATTTGTTCTTATAATTTCACCTTATAGTCGAGAGGCTTCATTGGCCAAATGATTAGGTAGGTGATTTTTATCTCATAGGACATGGAAATACTATGTCCATTCATAGTCACTAGTTTCCTTTTAGACTTTTAGAATGTGCCTAGAAGGATTTCCTTCAAGTAGAGTGTGTGGGGGGAGTTGCGTCTCCAATGACAATGAGTTTCCTAATTCACCTTGAATCCAAAATTTTAAGCCCTTGGGAGAGAGAAAATGCCTCAACACGATTATTGGTAACTCCACCCAACACCCGTTCCAAACTTGCTTCTTAATTTCCTTTGAGATCAAGGAAGATCCCATTGCACTTGCTACCCCCTCTTTTTATGATGATTTTCATAGTTATTGTTCTTCTTCTCCTATTTATTATTTTTTCTTATTATCATTTCTATTTATTTGTTAAATATGTTTTAAATTATTATATCTATTTTATTTTCCATTTTATTATTTATTTTAGCTATTTTTATGATTCTATTAATTTATTTATGTTTATATAATGATTAGTCCCTTTTCTATTCTAACATTTGAATGTTAATCCATTTGAGCATGTAGTTCTAGTTTTCTTGGTAACTAAGGTATTTTTTTAGGATTTTCCTTAAGCCATATAAATTATTATCCTTAGTTGAAATTTGCGTTATGTGTCCACTATCCCATTCCTAGACCTTTATATATGTTATGTATGTAGATTTAGGAAGGATAGTTATAATTGAATGATAACTTTAAGTGATTGAATTAATCTTGAATTTGCTAGGTGGAGGTTTGTATTTTTGTTTAAATGGAGTTTTCTAAATTCTCAATGTTCACTTCAAAATTTGAGTATGTACGTTTGCAAAATATTTAGCCATTGTGTTAAGAGTTTTGGAATGTCACTGTGTAGAGATTTAGATATACCGATGCATTTCACGTGGAAACTTCACCCATCTTCAAGATTGACGACATTATTTTCTATTGTACTAAAGCTTCTTATGATCTCGAAGATGGGTGGAGTGTCCACCTGAAATGCATTGGTTTATCTAAATTTCTACACAGTGACATTCTAGAATTCTTAACACACTTCAAAATTTCCTTCTATTTTTACTATTTTGATGTTTAATTTGTTTTCCAAGGTGAATCTTATGTTTAGAGGCATTTTCCTACATTTTATTGGTTGTTTCTCCTATGTTTAGGTGTAGAGTTTAATTATGTTCTTTACATTGTTCTAGATGATATGGTGGAGCTAGTAATTGCCATTTGGTTATGATGTTGTTTATTTATTTAATATTAAGATTGGAATAAGATGAATCTGTAATTCAAACACTTACATATATGAAAACTCTGCTTTATCTTATTTTACATGTTTTAAATCTTTTTTTTCCAATTTTTATTTAATATGGTCATAACTATGTTTTAAATTTCTTTTTATGAATGAAATTAAAAATTTGTCTTATATATTAAAAATTCATGTCATTATCTCTATCTAAATATTCCATCCCATGTTATTGACCCTTAGATAACACCCCCACATCTTCATTCCCACTCTAGATTTAAAGTTATATTTTCATAACTAAAAAAACATAACTCTATCTTCTTGATTACAAAATTGCCACTTCTCATTCCTCTCTATATAATGTTTAAGCATAAGAACATTGGATGAAGATGTGAGCTATATGAACTATAGATTCTACAATGCCGTTGGAGGCTCTCACTAATCCTTTCTTACACATGATATTCCATACGAGATTTATTTTCCATGGTCTTTGTTATAGAAAAGTGACAATATTGGCCTATTAATTTGGGTTACGTATTTTGTCGTAATAATTTATAAACTTTATTGACCATATATTATCGAATCTCCTCCTTACCTTTTTTTTAATGGGTATTATTATATAAGCCAAATTAATAAAAAAGTTCTTCCAATAAATTTTATAGGAATTAAATAAAAGTTTCAAATCTGATGAGATGAGAGTGTTAGTGTAATCGAAGTTTGGCTAATTTGCTCCTCGGAATTTTAATTTACTTCATCAATTTAGGTTTCGTCCAACAACTCTTGCACCTTTGGTATTATGCACAATCTAAAAAGCTGAGAAAACACTTTACCTTTGAATCTACAAAGATCAGACTCGTCTGTAAATTTGATCACATTATTTGACGCACCTTTCGAGACATTATAGAAAACTAGACTATGTTATTCTTTGGAAAAGCGAAATAAAATTTTGGTGCTCCACTAAAGAGGAACACTCATATCGGAAAACTCAAATTTAATTAAAGTGGGAATGGTTGGTTTAGGGGACCGCACCCAATGCGGTTAGGGAAAACTATGACCATGACGGTATACATTTATGGCACCAAAACTACCAGAAAACCCAAAATATTTCGAAAAGCAGAGATGAATCGGCCACAGAAATAGTGAAACCATAAAAGAGTTGAGTTTCTACAGTAAAATAAGAATAAGTTTGTAGTTTAAATATTATATAAGTTTTTAAGTTTTTTCATCTTATTTTAGTTGGAAATTTTAAAAAATCTTAAAATCAAATCTTATAAAATCTTAGAATCATATATTAGATATAAAAATTGCATCATTTGAATGAGGTATTCGAAAATGCTAAATTATTTATGAATTAAAAAATATAATTTAAACACTTAAAAGTTTAGATTAGATTTTATCAAAAGAATATTTACTCAATTCGAACCAAAATCCACCATAAAATAGACTACTCCATTTAATAATAATAAAATAACTACCAAATATTTACCAAGGAACTTTCAGGTAATGGGATTTGCTTAAATCAGCTATACGATGGCGTGCTAAAGAAACAAGAGGTATATCTCCACATGGCCATGCTGTTCATATTCCCTGTTAGTCGCTAGGACGGACCCCACCCACATTGGCCAAAGTCGCGGGCACATGGTAATCCAGGCCCACTCCTACTCCTCCTCTCTCGATTCCATTCGCGTGTCGAGCTCACGCTGGCTCAACTTTACCGAGTCCACGCCCACGTCGTCGCTTATGGTCGAGCAGAGGAACCCTACTATGAATATGCTTATGACCTCCCTACCACTACAACTCATCTCTCCTCTGCTGTCTCCGACAAACAAAACAATCAATCAGTCATTGTCACCAAATTTAGCACAGTACCACTCATTATTTCTTCCCTTCTCCTTTTTGTCTCATTTAATCTTTGGTTCGGTGAAGATTCTCATTTCTTCATCAAAGGAAGGACTTTTCATTACAGTTGCGCAGATTCATCATGTCTTCATTGTATTGCAGTGTTGGAGGCATGGCATCTGAGAAATTTGGTGGGAACTCACAACATGAGAATAGACGCAGTTTGGATTTCGCGGAGACAGAGCTGAAACTTGGTCTCCCAGGAGTAGCTGCAGTTGAGTCACGGGAACGCCAGAAGAATTACGGCAAGAGAAGCTTCACACAGGCCATGGAGTCCATAAATTGTACCATTCCACATGAGCAGGCTGATAAATTCAATGAACCCAATTTAGACAAAGAAAAACAAATAGTCTCTATTCCTGCCAATGACCATGCAAGAATGGGACCTTCTCCTCCGCGCAAGTGAGTATTCCTTTGGCAAAGAAGATTCATGTCTGTACTATTGAGTGTTTGCTTCGGACATCCATGTTGACTAGAAAACACATGGGCGTTATTTTTTTTTAATGTAGGGCACAGATTGTTGGCTGGCCACCTGTCAAAGATTTCAGAAAAGTGAGAACGATTGCTGCATCCAACTCTCTGTATGTGAAAGTGAGCATGGATGGAGCTCCCTATCTCAGAAAGGTGGACCTCAAAATGTACAGCAGTTACCATGATCTCTCCTCTGCACTCCAGAAGATGTTCAGCTGCTTAATCACCATGGGTATGAATCAATGGATGTCCATTCCCTTTAATTTTTTATCCATTCGATGGGATGTAAATCACGGAATGTTTGATATTGAAATGTTGAAATGTTTTCAGGCAAGTCTGGATCCCATGAGTTGAACGAGAGCAATTCAACCGATGTGCTGAATGGGTCAGAATATGTGCCTACCTATGAAGACAAGGACGCCGATTGGATGCTTGTTGGCGATGTCCCATGGCAGTAAGTGCCTTTAGGCTGTAATTTACTCTTACTTTTTTACCTTTTATAATCGGAAAATTGATGATGTTTATTGGGCGCAGGATGTTTATTGATTCCTGCCAAAGAGTGCGGATAATGAAGGCTTCAGAAGCTATTGGTTTAGGTATTTCACCAACCCATTATCTCTTACTCTTTAGGTACTAGTAAAACTGTTACAGACTTTAACCTTCCAATGTTTTGATTGGTATTTTGCAGCTCCAGGGGCCATGGAAAAAATGTGCGCATGATGCTGCTGTTCAGTGAACGTGTGACGTGGGTATCCGGAATCTCGACTGATCTAATCTATGGATCTGGCTTCTCAGGAGCTCTGTGCAGAATACAAAGATATTGGTCAACCAAATGCAGTTTAATGACTGATTTTTGAGAGGCCAATTTTGTGTCAAACTCATTGTAACTAACCTGGTGCAATATGCACGTATTTAATCGGCTGCTCTTTAGTTATTGTTTGAGATGGAATATGATTGTTCATCCACAATCCCTCAAGATCCGCTGGATTGAAAACTCTCTGTATGTACATATTTTTATTAATGGTACGATTATTTCCATAAATATCTTCATTATAGTTTAAAGCAAATTTTCTACATGTCGTTTCCCAAGTTTCTTATAACTCTTCTTCCTACATGTGTATATTAATTTTTTAAAGATGATATACTGGAGATATATATTTGCATTCAGAGTACTGAGATGTTTTTATAATACATTGAAAAGTAGAAATTAATAATTATATTATACCCAATTTTAAAAATATAATACTTATAACATCCAATATTAATAGTAAAAATTAATTCAACATATAGAAATAAAAATATCAAATATATACATAAATATAAATAAAAAGAGAGTTGATGATCTTCTTAAAAGGAGGTTTGTAATTTTTTCAACGTGGCGTCGTTTTGATTCTATGAGGTAGATCTAAAGGCAATAACTCATATGTGAGCATTATTTGTAATATGTTCATGAATAAAAGGAACGAACGTAATGAAGGGTCGATGTTCTCGGGGCAAATTTAGGATTATTAATCCCATACATGTTGGGAGTAATTATTTCATCAACACAGTAAATTCATCGATCATTTTGGCTAGTAAGTTTAATTCAATGCAGTTCATGTTTCGCACTAGCAAGGCTCAATGTTTATCTGGTTCAGATTAGCCGATGAGGTGGTGAGGCGGCCCATGTACTTACATAGTTACATTGAGGATGAGTGAGTTTTAATGGTGTCGCATTAATGTTTTGTTAAACACTCAAGTTTTACCTACAGTATTTATTGCCACTCAAGTTTTACCTAGAGTATTTATTGCCATGGCATATAGTTGTATCACAAGTCTCCATTGAAAGTTTCATCCGATGAGTAATTGCCTATGATTCCTGTTTTCCCGAAATCCAAAATCTGATGATAGTGTTGTATTGGAGTTGACAATAGACAATGCATGTGAGGAGTTCTTACGGAGCAAATCTGATACCATAGCGGACCTGATGTATTAGAAGTACTCCGTTGGAGGCGACACATCGGAGTATGGTGAAGGAGGTGTTGATGGGAGAGCTCGATGGGAAAAGTCCAACATTGTTAATGCAATTTTGTAAAGATATTGGAAATGGTTGTAAGGCAGAACTCATGATTGTAATTTCTCACTGATTATATAAAAATTAAATTGGCCGTGGCAAAGCTAAGCAGTGGCAGAGCTAAGTAGTGGTAGGGTATCTGTAATCCCAAGCCAGTTTTGGTTATCCTTATTGGTTGTTGTGGATGATCGGAATTGAGGACCAGTTCTAGAGCAAAGCGTCCAATTCATCCAATGTCTATTTTTGTTAAATTTTCTTGTTCATAAATTTTCCTTTGTTTTCCCTCTAGTTGCACCTAAGAAATGACAATGGTGTGAGAAATTTCTTTAGTGGAATTCTAAGCATAGATGCAGTGATGGATTTTCACTATGGTGCTAGTTGGAATGAAGCTAAGGGAAATGATTGCATAGTTGGTATGGATTTGGTAATAAAACAGTAAATCGTGTTCTCCAAGTAATGAAATCCTGAGAGAAACCTGGGCTTGGTGAGAGCCTATGGTGAATGCATGAGTCTTGGCTCAGGGGTGGAGTTCTGCTGAGAGTTTAATGAGCAGAGCTATCTACGGTCAGGTAGAGTGTGGCAGCCATGAAGCCAGTTGCTCAATTACAAGTACATTTGCAAATAAGTGTGATTTCTGAAAATTCTATCATAATTATGTGATGTTATTGTTAAATTTTCAGAATTTACTTCAATCGGATCTAGGATCTTAACTGAGAGAACAACATGTACAACAAATATACAGCATATCAATCATGGACACAATAATGCAAGCACACAAGAGACACAGAGTTTACTTGGGGAAAACCATAAAGGTGAAAAACCCCAATAACTTCCTCAGAGATAGATAGAGCAATGATACAACCAAAATACAAGAGATAGTCTTCTCCTAGCAGCAGAGCCTCCTCCTCCAAAAGTGTGCCACTCTCCCAAGTGTGAGTGAGAGAATAGAATGTGTAAAATGAGAGAGACACACTCTCTATTTATACACTAACTTGACTTGACCTTTACTCAACTAGGTCGGCCTCAACTTAACCACTTAACATAATGCTGACTGGGCCGATCCCCACTAGGGTGGTCTAATAACCCTTTGACCCACATGACTTATACAGGGCCGACCCCAACAAGGTGGTCTAATAACCCATCAAGTATAAGTTACAACACTTACAATATAAATGACGACACTTCCGTATAGATGAATAATGACATCTCTATAGGAATACAATAGACATATATGTGAAATACATTCTGAAGTTACATATACATCAACACTCCCTCTTAACTAGGAAGGTATTTCTCGACACAGGTCTTCTAGCACAAGTCATCTTCTCTGGATCATCGTCACTGCTGCTGCTATCTCAATCAATCTCTAAATCTACTCATCATAGGAAGTTCTACAGAGCCAGTCCTTTTTCATACTGGATGTAGGCCCACCACCTGCAGGTCTTTGTCATCACTGGCCATACTGTGGAAATCTCAGGACTTATTACGTGCGTCACAAAACCTTAAAAGAGTCTCTTGACTAGCAAGAACCCTAAAGAGCATCTGAGGCCTTTTTCATCCTATCCAGATCTCCAGGACTTATTACATGTGACCCCACCACAAAACCTCGAAAGAAAATCCTAGGACTGATTATGAGCACAAAGCTCAACCTATCGAATCTCCCAGGGCACAAATTACATGTGGTCACCACAAAACCTCGAAAGAGCATCCCAAGACTGATTACGAGCACAAGGCTCAACCTATCGGATCTCCCAGGGTACAAATTACATGTGGTCATGGCAAAACCTCGAAAGAGCATCCCAGGATTGATTACGAGCACATGGATCAACCTATCGGATCTCCCAGGGAAAAAATTGCATGCCATAGGACAAAACCTCGAAAGAGCATTTGCCAGATATCCCAGGGCACAAATTACATGCCATTGGAAAAACCTCGAAAGACTATTTGCAAATCTCCCAGGGCACAAATTATATGTCCTCCCAAGCAAAACCTCGAAAGAGCATTTGCCAGATATCCCAGGGTTCAAATTACATGCCATAGGCAAAACCTCGAAAGACTATCTACAAATCTCCCAGGGCACAAATTACATGCTTATCTGCACAACCTGTTCCACGGCCGCATAGTATCAAATTAATACTCACCATACATCATCCTGATGTACACATGATCATCCTGATCATCATCACTGCAACATCCTGCTGCATGTCATCTGGAGCAACATCCTGAAGCTCATCATCCATGATCATCCTGATCATACAATGCATCTACCTGATGCATACCAAGTATCTACCTGATACATATCATCATACATGATCCACCTGATCATACAGTGTATCCACCTGATCATACAATGTATCCACCTGATACATATATAGATACATGGTCCAAGCATCCAATATGATGCATATACAAAAATACATACAAGTGATCCAACCGATTATCTCCAGCAACCAACATGATGCGTACATACATATAAATGATCCAACTGATCATATCCAGCATCCAACATGATGCGTACATACATATACATATAAATGATCCAACTAATCATATCCAGCATTCAACATGATGCATACATACATATACATATAAATGATCCAACTGATCATATCCAGCATCCAACATGATGCATACACAAAGCAGTAACTAGAGCATCGTCCTGATGCTCATCATCCATGATCCTCCTGATCATCATAGCATCGTCCTCTTCAGATCATCTCATCATCCACAAAGCACGGCCCAGATGCACATCATCCAGCACTTACACCACCGACATGGGAGAACACATCTACTGCCATTCGAGGAAGGCTCCAGCCCTTACTTTTTCACCATGGGAGAACACATCTACCACCATGTGAAAAATGGCTCAGCAATTACATCACGACCAAGGGAGAACACATCAACCATGTCAGGAAAGCTCATGTGCATCTGCATCTTCTGAACTCATCACTTCCCTTTGGAAGGAACCTCAATCTGAAGTGCACCAAGCCTCTCTCTGAAGTACTCAAACTGCACTTTGGCCAATGGCTTGGTCAGTACATCTGCAACCTGCTCATCTGTCACAACATACTTTGCTTCAGCTGTACTCAGTGCTACGCAGGACTGCTTCCTGCTAAACCAAGAGATCACACCTGATCCCATACTGAAGCAGCACCCAAATGTGCTCTTCCTATCTATAGCACTGCCAGCCCAATCTGAGTCAACATAACCCTGCAGGTTAAACTTTTGATTCGCTTCATACTTGAGCCCATAATCCACTGTACCCTTTAGGTATCTCAGAACATGATTTAGAGCAACCAGGTGAACATCTCTCGGATCCATTAGGAACTGGCTCAATGTGTTCACCACAAAACAAATATCTGGTCTCGTGTTCGTCAGGTACAAAGAGGACTCAATCATTTGACGATACATCGTGACATCAACCGGATCAGATGAAGCATCACACAGAAGCTTCAGGTTTGATGCCATAGGTGTGGCCATATCCTTGTAGTCCATCATCCCGAACCTCTTCAGGATCTCTACTGCATACTTCCCTTGTCCAAGGAAGATTCCATCTGCACTCTGCCACACCTCTATGCCAAAAACAAATAGTGCATCATCCCCAAGTTCTTCATCTCGAACTCGGTAGCAAGCTTCCTCTGCGTGTCGGCAATCAATCTATCTTCACCTGTAACAAATAGGTTATCCGCATACAAAAGTAGTATCACTGGATTGCCTTCCTAAACCTTGTAGTAAAGGTTGGAATCCGCTTTACTCTTGATAAATCCCAAACTAGATAGAAAGCTGTCCATCCTACCAAGTTCTACACACATATATGATTTCCTGTCATGTGTCTCAGAACCAAGTGGCTGCTCTACATACTCTTCTTCTTCAACTACACCATTCAAGAAAGCTGTCTTGAAACCCATCTGGTGTATCTTCTATTTCATCACTTTTATATTTCTCCATGCTACCATCTGCAGCATGCTTGATCTGATAGATCCATATGGAAGTCATAACAAACTTCCCTTCAGGTCTTGGGACTACATCCCAAACATCATTCTTCATGATCGACGGATCATGGCATTCTCCCCATATCCTAGGAACTTCAATATCTTTAATAGATAATTTTGTTGCTTGAACAAATGTTGTAGTCCTTCTTTTGTAGGTGAAGGTTTACTGTCTTTTCTACAAAACAAGTTAAATTGCATGATTAGAAACATCTCATAATTTTCAGACAATTTCTTACACATAAAGAAATATGTCATACAATCATGCAATTATCTTAGCCAATGCTTCAATACAACATTTATCCATGTTCCACAACTTTATAGATGCCTTCTAGTCTCTACCAGAACATTGTTAAGAGTTTGCACTACTCCCAACATGTCAGCAAATAGGTTTCATTCTAGATAAGTAGCACTGGAATGTTGTATAGTGCCATAGGCCACTTACCCATCACATGCATATTAGTAGTATATTGTTCATTAATGCAATCATTCTAATATGCACAATATATATCCTAATTCTAGGAACATGAGTAGATACATCATTGAACAATTTTATTTAAACAAACAAATATGCAAGAAATGATAATTAAAAATACTTATCTTTGTTTGGTTTCTAGGTGGACTCCCTCTGAGTCTTTGCTTCCTTGCAGGAGCTGCTGAAGTAGCTTCTTCTACACCTTTCTGTTGTGAAATGTAGAAAGATGGTCAACTCCCTCTGAATATCTGCATCCTTGCAGAAACTACTGAAGTGAGCTCCTTTGCTTTCTTGCAGGAACAACTGGAGTGTGCTCCCTCTTGATCTTTGCTTCCTGGATTACCTATCCTTGAACTTACATCCATCCTTAATCACTATGCATGCTTATTAGTATCATCATTGTGTTATCCTTGAGGTCTCATACATAATCACACATTTATTAGTATAATCTTAATACTATCAAAACACAATAATCTTAAACATGTATAGTCATGATCATTCACAGATAATAAACATTAGTATTCAAGGTTTCAGGGAAGTCTTCTTTTACTCATGCATATTCTTATTTGATCATAGGACTCTTTTGATTAGTTAAATCATCAATGCACAAACCCGTGATTACTCAAACCTATACCTTCATGATTCTTCTGGTTAGTCATATCATCAATTATGGTAAGAAACATAATATGCATACAGCCATGACTATTCAAACCTATGACTTCATGAATAATCATTATCAACAACACAACAGTATGAGATCCTAACACAAGGTAGGATTCTAACTTGATATAGGAAAAACATACCTAGATTAGCATGCTAGCTAGTTATGTATAACATATCCGCATAATGTCTTCTGGTTCTCTTCAGTGACTTGTGCTAGTAACCTACATGTTTCATAGGTTAACCATTGTAGGACCAAGTTATACATACCTCGAAAGTAGATCTTCTATGTGATCCATGACAATGGATGAATCTTTGTCTTCATGTCACCATGATCATATGTTCTTGAAGTAGAACATGATTTGTCTTTCTTGGTGTACCTTTTATGTTAGCGAACAACATAAACCTCATACAACACCACAATGCATTAGTACATTCAAAGTGTCAAAACATTAATCAATGAATATCTTCTATTAAGGTGATACGACAAGTCTAGTAATTAATCAAGATTGTACTGTAATGATATGAAGACAAACATATGATAAACTTAACCATGAAACATACCTGTAAGCCATACCTGTCAAGATTGCTTGTAATCTTCTTATGGAAGGCTTTAGCCTCATCTCCCTTTGAGACAGGCACTTCTTCACTTATACAGGTGACCAATCCATCTTCTTCTAGGATTAACCCAATCCACTTGATTTGCAAGAAATGGACCTGGAGCTGGATTAGGGTTTGTCAAAGAAACCCTAAAAATTCAAACTTCCAAAAGGATAGAAATATGCGCCTTGATGAGCTGATCAAGTTGGTATATTCAGAATTTGAAAACTGCAAAGTTTCACCCCTCGAAATTGCCTTTTAGATTTCTGGATTCACTAGGGAGGACCCTGAATTAGGGTTCGAGTTTCCTGGAGCTTCACCCAGCCAAAATATTTGATTCAAAGCTCTAAGCTTATATTTTTCTGAGGAGCTTCCAGCCGTGGTCATAGATTTCCAAAATTCCAAGTTTTGCAGAAGCCCTAATTTTTCATCTTTCCGATCAAAGTCCCGAACTGGGGTTTGATCAAGCCCGACCTTCTACCCAACCAGAAATTCTGATCTTGGTCTCTAAATTTTTATTTTGATGAGTGGCATTCAGCCGTGGTCTCCGATTACAAAAATTCCAACTTTCTCCAAAGCCCTAAATTTCGGAAGCCATGAATGAAGGTGCTCACAAATAATTATGTTTTGACAGAAATATGTACTTGATTGTTTCTGGTGTAACTCCAAACTTTTTGATCCACAAGGTATGAAAATTTTTCCTGAGATAGCCCGACAGGTCTGACCTCAATTGGTTTCTCTAAGAGAGAGTTATGCCAAGTGTCGCAACGTGACCTGTTTATGGGATAATACAGGAGAGCGAACTTGTATGGCATGCCACGTGTCACTGGTTCAACTTCGACCTCTGAAAATTTTTCCTGAGATATCCCGACCTGTTATCTTTCCATCCCAATAGGTCTGACCTCAATTGGATTCTCCAAGAGAGATTTATGCCAAGTGTCGTAACGTGACCTGTTTATGGGATAATACAGGAGAGTGAACTTGTACGGAGTTCCACGTGTCACTCGTTGAACTTTGGCCTCTGAAAAAGTTTCTTGAGATATTACAGTCCGTGTACTACATGTAACGTTTTACTAAATTTCATTTGGAGCTTCCTCGCCCAAGTTATGACCTTTTTCCCAAGGTCACCTGTTTTTGACTCAGATCTGGAAGAGGCAGAAACCCTATATTGTACAGATCATAAATCACAAAGTATAATGAATTAGAGGTTTTCCTTTCCACACAAGGTACATGGAGATCTAATCTTCAACATGTAAAATTTTCAGACCCGAAAACTTCGCCAAAACGGATTTATAGCGAAAGTGCTATGATGACTGGTTTTTTCTATATCAAGCCCTAGCATCGTAAGTGCAACAAGTGTCATACATGCCATATCATGCCTTCTTTCAGGCTAGCTCTGATACCATGTTAAATTTTCAGAATTTACTTTAATCGGATCTAGGATCTTAACTGAGAGAACAACATGTACAGCAAATCTACAGCATATCAATCACGAACACAATAATGCAAGCACACAAGAGACACATAGTTTACTTGGGGAAAACCATAAAGGTGAAAAACCCCAATAACTTCCTCAGAGATAGATAGAGCAATGATACAACCAGAATACAAGAGATAGTCTTCTCCTAGCAGCAGAGCCTTCTCCTCCACAAGTGTGCCACTCTCCCAAGTGTGAGTGAGAGAATAGAATGTGTAAAATGAGAGAGACACACTCTCTATTTATACACTAACTTGACTTGACCTTTACTCAACTAGGTCAACCTCAACTTAACCACTTAACATAATGCTGACTGGGCCGACCCCCACTAGGGTGGTCTAATAATCCTTTGACCCACATGACTTATACAGGGCCGACCCCAACAAGGTGGTCTAATAACCCATCAAGTATAAGTTACAACACTTACAATATAAATGACGACACTTCTGTAGAGAGGAATAATGACATCTCTATAGGAATACAATAGACATATATGTGAAATACATTCCGAAGTTACATATACATCAACAGTTATCTGATTAATTGTCGGTCAAACATTTGAATGATTTTCTTGTTAGATTTTTATGAATTGGGTTTCAAGAAAGGAAAATGCATTTAGTTTGATTTATTCCATGGACAAGAAAAATGTGCGGAATTAATGATGTGATTTTGTTTGGAAATAATGCAAGATTGTTCATAAAATAAGTTGAAGACGAAATTATTTTTCAAAACCAAATGTTATTTCCAGTTTGAAATGTATTGTCTATTTAAACATTGTCGAAGAACACAACTTCCTAAGTTCAAATGAACGAATTTTTGATGTGGTCAATCGAATTCTATAATTACTTAACAGATTTGTCAGTTCATCCGATTGACAGATTTAAGCCGACAAGCCTGGATCGGAAAGTAAACAGTCCGAGGACCTGGTTGGTTAGTCAATAAGACCTCTCTATCAGTGATTATGCAAATAAAATAAATATTGTAGTCGGAAGGAAAATAATTTGTTAAATAAAGAAAAATGTGTTTGAAATAATTTCTCTGACTAAAACTCAAATCAATTATAAATTGAAAAATTGATAAAAATAAGTTTTATGTAATGGTGTGATATATTTAATTGACGATGTTTTAATGAATGTGTTGAAAATGGGATCGACCAATTCCTCTAATGGGTAGATGGGAAACCAAAGGCTTATTTGAATCATTAAGAAAGCTAAAGTTGTCGGAGTGGTTGAAACCATGGGTTATAATAGTATACTTCAAAATGATGCTTAAGTACAAGGTTGACATATGTATGTATACTTAAACAAAAGTTGTATAGATCAACTTTTGTTGGTGGTGTGATTAGTTAGTTGGTAGACTAAGTTAATATGGCCGATCATAATAAATTCATGTTAACGAATTAGAAACTCACTATTTCTCAACTCTATGGTTGGAGCTTACTAGTTTATATAATTTCCAGGTTAGTCGATAACTAACTGGTTGCGTCAACTCGACCATAATAAAATCTCGAAAGTAGCAGGATCTCGATAGTAATTAGATCTTGACAGTAGTCAGATCTTGATTGTGGTTGTGGAGAACCTAGTCAGACAGATAACTAGGCTCCTTGAGCTTAATTACTAAGAAAAATGGTCGGATTTCTTAAGATAAACCTTTCTAAAAGAAAAGAGTTGGAAATATTATTTCTGTATACAGATCAGAGAAGGGCTGAGTCAGCCAGTCGACCATCTTGTTAAGGTCTAACTAGTTTTATTTATTTTGATAATAAGAGAATTGTTGATATAATACTTCATTAATTTTAATGAGGCGGAAATTGCATAAAATTTGAAATTAACGACATTTCCTTGTTAAAGGAAATGTCCTGAATTGGTGTAATTGTGTATTTTGTCGAAGGTAGACAAGAATATGCTTAAGTTGAGATAGAATAAATACATTTAAATGCTCATTTTCTCACAACCATGTGATCTACCGAGCACTTGACATTAGTTAGTATTCGACATAATGCAACTTTGGTAGGGAAGAGCCTTCCGCTTCGATTCGACTGTAGTCGGAGTTCAACCGTCGACGTAATTCAAATCTAGTCGAACATATGATTAAGGTTTTCCTTGTGCAAATTATAGTAAATTGTCGAGATTTTTCCAGAAGTAAGATTTTATAAGGAAAGTTTTAAAAATTTTAATTCTGGGTAAAGATATAAGTTATACTACAAGTTTATTCCTTAGTTAAAAGGATTTAGTGGATCTTTTTGTAAAATAAATTTCATGCTTCCGCTATTTCAATCTATTCATATTATGCACTTTAAAATAATTTTTTCGAGTATGAAAGTTTTAAGAAATGGCCAAAGTTCTTCATATCCCCGACCTATTTAAGATTATCTTAAGTTTCTATTGTATAAATAAAAGTTAATATGCATTATAAAAATGCTTTTGTCGAAGGGGTATGTTGCATCTTGGTATAAGAGCTAAGGTTTCAACCCTTAGCCTTTGGGATATATTTTTCCATTTGAATAATTGTGTTGTATGATTTATTTGAATTTGCATTCTAAATGAATCATATATATCCATGCAGATAATGTAAATTACATTATGCATGTAATATCCCTCCAAAGGAAAATGCTTGGGTTCACCTTGTTTTGAGCTAGGGTTGTAGTTTACAACTGGTTCCAAACACCTCCAAATGCTTTCGAATTTGGGGAGGAAGGTCTTGATGGGGAATATGACACATTAAAAAATCTATCAAAGACCCAAACAATTGATATACCCACCCATGTTCTACAATTTACAAGGAAATAAGTTTCAGGACAAGACTAGTTAATTTGAGAAGTGGAAATCCCCCCTAGGTCTTCCATTAAATGCTTTTCCAAACACTGTACGGCCTTCACCAATTATTGGTATGGGACTTTTCTATATCATAGGACATTAAGGACAATATGTGTGCAACATTATATTAGGTTTTAGGGTCAAATAGGTATCCCAAAGAACAACAACTTCTATAGTCTAGGATTTGTGGTGAAAATGGTGGACAAGGAGTGTCGAATTTAATCATAAACCATAGTGACACTTCAGGGGTATGAAAAAATCATTTGGAACATCAAATTAAATTCATATAAAAATCATAACATGGATAAATATCTCAGCAAACTATGATACAAAATAGATACAACATCATTCCAAATTCACTATGAAAATGCTATGGGGAAAATGGCTCGAATCTCTTGCTTGATTGGAAATATCACTTGAAATACATGGTGTTTCGAGCTGTGGCCCTCATGATATGATTATTACAGAGATATTCAGAAAATAACATGTCCATGAAGTTGAAATAACAATCCTCCACTAATGATATGCAACAATAAGTGCGCACTTGCACATTTACATGACATTGAGAGAAAGATAGTAGAATAGGCATAGAGAAGAATGAGAGGAGATGAAATCAAACTCAGTTGGGGTTTGAACCTGAATCAAAACATCTCCATGAATATGTGTTGAGAGGTCTGAGTGGCCTCTCCATCAACCAACTAGGATGGGAATCTTGCACCCTTGAAATTGGTTCTAAGGCAAGGAGGATGAGCATCCACCATGCAAGGAAAAGCTAAGCTCTCCAAATTTTTCCAAATGAGAAGTGATAAAAATATGCTCTCCTTCTTTGTTCTTTTCTTTTATTAACCTCCCAAGGAATCTATGGCTCGAATTCCCTCCAAGAGATTCATCCCAACTCGAATTAGGGAGAGATTCCCATGAGTGCCACTTGTCCAACAATTCCTAGCTTTCATCTTCCATCAATTCGAATGGGGTGGATCTTGGCTGCCATAACTCCCCTTGTGCACCCTCTTGGAGGCTATTTTTATCCCTGACATGTCATATAGGTCATATGTCAGCAATCAGGTCTGATCTTTGTCATAAATGTCATAGAATCTTCATCATTGTTGTCATAGAGGTTAGGGAATCTAGCTCAAAGTGTCACAATACTTCTAAGATGCCTCTTTCTCTTCCATGGGAGTTACTCTTCCACTCTAATTAGACCCTCCTTGATCTGTTCCATGAATAATTCCTTTCCAAATCCCCCAAGAACGTTAGACTCCACCTTGGATTCAAATGGGTGAGAATAAGATGCCATGTTGCATGGAGAATCTAGCCTTGTGTGGGTCCCACACCACCTATGTGCCCTCACGGCCAAGTGCCGCCTTATTTTCTTCTTCTTCTTATTTATTTATCCCCTTTAATGCATATTTATCAATCTAATGTTCATTTGGGGTCTTATAGATCCCTTATTCCAAGTCTAAATGTTTCCACCCCAACCTAGGGGACCAGTAGATTGGTGGAAATTTCCCTTCATGTGATTTATTTAGATGGGGACATTACAATGCATGTGAATTTAGATGTGAACTAATAAACTTGGATAAATTTGAGATTGTTAAAATATTACAATTTTTTCAGGCCTTGTAATTGCCAGTTTCCAGAATAGGGGGTAGGTAGAATTGCAAGATGGTCGAGAGCCCTAAAATATCACATTTTGCTGAAGAAAGGAGACTGGAAGATGACCAAAGGACAGAATCCAATGGCCATCGGTATGAAATGGAACCCAAGGAAGTGTTCCAAACATTAAAATATATTCAAAAAGAAATTGGAAGAATTCTTGATTATATGAAGTAGTAAAGTGAATTAAATCAAGAAATGGTACAGAACCTAATAAAGCTAAGGACTAAGGTGCAGTAGGTAACTTTTGTAGAAATAAGAGAAGGTGATGAGTCCTTGAACAGAGGAATCCATGACATATATCATCACTCAAGAGAAAGGAATGTAATTCCAAGAAGGGAGCATTCCCCTTATCGTTCATTGGGAAGCCCTCATGGAAATATGAAATTTGAAATTCATCACAAGCATAGCTCTAAAAGACAACAAAAAAGAAAGACAGATGAAAATGTCTTACAAGGTCAACTAAGAAAAATTAAGCCTGCGACCTTTGACGGAGATAATTCTGGGGAATTTGTAGAGATGTGGCTTCAAGAGATGCAAAAAATCTGAAATTACATGACTATTCAGACAATCAGGAAGCGGAAATTGTCATTTTTAACCTTCAAGGAAAAGCCTATCACTGGTGGGAACAATTGAAGTAGGTAGAAGGTCTGGAATAAAGGAGAATATCTTGGACGAGATTCCAGAGATACTTCAAGCAAGAATATTTGTCTCAACAATATTATGATAAGAAGATGCTTGAGTTATTTGAACTCCAATTGGGTAACATGACTATGGATGAGTATGAAAAGAGGTTTTTAGAGCTGTTAAGTTATGTGGATTTCATCCAAGAGGATAAAGTGAAAATCCAACATTTCCTTAGTGGTCTACCAACATTCTATAAATACCAAATCAATTATGATGAACCTCTTACATTGAAAGAGTGCATAAGGAATGCCAAATAACTGTATGAACAAGGTAAGAACATACAAAAAATTCGTAATATCTGGAAGAGTAATCTGAAGGTAAAGCAGGAACAAAGGAAAAAGGTATTTAAACCCTTTGTTCGTAAGCAGGAACGTTTTAGTTCTTTCAAGAAGCCGCATCAGAAACTGGAACCAAGGATAAATGAACCTACATGACAAGGAAATTCTGCACCGGTTAGATGCTGGAGGTGTGGTGGAGACCACTATCTCAGGAGTTGTTCTGAGAAAAAGAATAAGGATGCCATAGTTTATAATTTGAATGAAGCATATACAGTAGGGGATGTATCTCATAACATTCCATGAATCTATGCAGCTTTGGAAAATTTCCAAGTGGATCATCAGCCATTGATGATAGAAATTGAAGGTAAAGTAAACAATTTACCAATTTCAATTTTAATAGATTCTGGAGCTACATTCAGTTATGTTAATGCGAACTTGGTTGAAAGATGCAAGCTAGTGGGTAGAAAATTTCCTAAGCACAGGTTGGTGCAGTTAGCTACAAGAATGAAAAGGAAAGTTACAACAGTGGTTGAAGACTGTAAATTCACCATGAATGGATTGCAGACCAAATCTAATTTGGACATAATTCCTTTGGGATCTTATGACATTTTGTTGGGGATGGATTGGCTTGAGTCGCATCATGCAATTTTGAACTTCCATAGCAAGGTCGTGACTTGCCACTGTGCCAGAATGAGGGTGGAAATTCTATACAGATAGAAGGAATATAACCTAGATCGATTTTAGTAAGAGAAATATCAACCATTCAATTGAAGAAATACATTCGTAAAGGATTCCAGTTGTATGCTATTCACGCTAAAGAATTTCCAGCTGGGACAAAGCCATGCGTAAAGGAAATGACCATTCTCAATGAGTTTAACGATGTTTTCCAAGATGCGCTTGGGTTTCCTCCCAAAAGAGACATCGATTTCACCATCTATTTGGTACCTGGGGTAGTGCTTGCGTCTCAAGAACCATACAAGATAAGTATCCCATAGTTTCGAGAATTGCAGATGCAGTTGGAAGAATTGATGAAGAAAGGGTACATTCTCCCTAGTATTTCACCTTGGGGATCTCTGACACTATTCTCAAAGATAAAAGATGGTACATTGAGGCTCTTTGTAGACTACAGGCAGTTGAATAAAGCACAATCAAGAATAAATATCCTTTGCCAAGGATTGATGATCTTTTTTATTAGTTGAGAGGGGAAAAGGTGTTCTCCAAGATCGATCTTAGATTTGGGTATCACTAGGTGCACATTAAGGATGAAGACATCAGTAAGACCGCTTTCTGGACTAGGTATGGGAGTTACGAGTACACTGTAGTACCTTTTGGGTTACCAAACGCCCCAACCACATTCATGTGTTTAATGAATGGGGTATTCAAAGATTTTTGGGAGAAATTCATTATAGTATTCTTAGATGATGTTTTGGTTTATTCCAAGTCTAAATAAGAGCACAAAGAGCATCTTAATATCACTTTGCATATCTTGAGAGAGAATCAGTTGTACGCTAAACTCAGTAAGTTTTCTCTCTACCAAAACAACTGTTATATTTGGGACATATCATCTTCAAAGAAGGTGTAGCAGTGGACCCTGTGAAGATAAGAGTTATTGAATATTGGCCTATTCTAAGGAATGTGACAGAGGTCATATCCTTCATGGGATTGGCAGCTTGCTATAGGAGATTTATAGAAGCATTTTCCCGAATTGCAAATCCAATAACTTCTTTGCAGAAGAAGGGAGTAAAGTTTATATGGAGTCAGAAATGTGAGGAAATTTTTAGGTTGCTGAAGGAATTGCTTTCCTGAGATCCAGTGTTAAAGCTTCCAGATCCAAACAAAGATTATGTTGTATGCATTGATGCATCATTGGAAGGACTTGGAGGAGTCTTAATTCAAAATGGTCATGTGATTTGCTATGAATCACGAAATTTAAAAGAACATGAGAATAATTATGCCACTCATGATTTGGAGTTGGAATAAATAATTCATGCACTCTGGATGTGGAGACACTACCTCATGGGGATCAAGTTTGAATTAAAGACCGATCATCATAGTTTAAAATATCTATTTGAACAACCTCATTTAAATGCTAGACAAGCTAGGTGGATTGAATTTTTAAGTGAGTTCAAATTTGAAATCAAGTACATAAAAGGAAAGGAGAATAGAGTGGCAGATGCACTCGGTAGAAGAGGCCAACTAATGCAAATTTCAGCCATTAGTGATTGGAAATCAGACTTGAAAATCAAATTGCATGAGGAACTGAGGTTAGATAATCATTATCAGTAGGTTGCAATAGCCTTACAGTCAGGTAGCAAACCTGTAAATTTTTCTAAGTATTCAATGATTGAAGATAGAATTCTTCAATTCAATGGAAACATTTATGTGCTAGCTGAAAGTGAACTTAAAAATATAATAATGCAAGAGATGCATAATGTAGCATATGTAGGACATCTAGGGTATCATAAGAATTTAAAAAAAATTAAGAAAGAATTTTATTGGACAAGTATGAAGAAGGAAGTGGCTATGTATATTGCTCATTGGTTTGAATGCCAGAGAGTTAAAGTGGAGCATAAGCATCCTGCTAGTCTACTCCATCCATTGTTGATTCCGGAATGGAAGTGGGATGTAGTAACCATAGATTTTCTTACCAAGTTGCCAAGAAATCAGAAACAACATGATCCCATCATGGTGGCAGTTGAAAAATTAACAAAGTCAACCCAGTTTGTACCTGTTCAATCAACTTTTAAAGCATTGCAAAGGTTTATATGAAATAAATTGCTACGTTGCATGGAATACCTAAGGCAATAATTTCAAACCCCAATCCAAAATTCACTTCAAATTTTTGGAAAGGTTTCTTCAAGGAATTTGGTACTAAATTAAATCTTAGTACAATGTATCATCCACAGTATGATGGACATACAAAGCGGGTTAATCAAATTATTGAAGACATGCTTAGAATGTATGTGATGGATAATCCCAATAAATGGGAAGATTACTTATACCTTGCCGATTTTGATTATAATAATGGTCACCGGGAATCAATAAAGATGAGTCCTTTCAAAGCACTTTATGGCAGAAATTGCAATGTTCCAGTAATATGGGACAAGCCTGTGGACAGGCTGATTGTGGGACCTGAAATGCTTCAAGAGATGGAACAACAAGTAAAAAGAATAAAGTAGAATTTGAAAGCACCTCAAGACTGACAAAAGAATTATGCAAATAGGGACAGAGTACAAAGAGAGTTCCAAATTGGGGACAAGGTGTTTTTGAAAGTGAAAGGAAGAAAAAGTTCATTGAGGTTGGGAAGCTGAAAGAAGTTGGCAGCTAGATTCTGTGGACCATTTGAAATCCTAAATAGAATCGAACATGTGGCTTATGAACTTGCTCTTCCACCTAAGATCAAAATACATAATGTTTTCCATGTATCATTATTAAATAAATATGTGTACAATCCTAATCATATTCTTAATTGGTCTATGATATAGGTAGAACCCGAAGGGAAATTCAAGTTCAACCCATCTGCATATTAGAAAAAAGAACCAAAATTCTCCATAACAAGGCCATTAGACAGGTAAATTTCCGATGGAACCATTATAGTCCCGAAGAAGCGACATGGAATTTGGAAGATGAGATGAGGGAAGATTATCCCCATCTATTTGAAGATTGATAAATGTATATGAAGTTTTTGAAAGTGAGATTGAAAATTTTGGACAATATGAACACCGAGGATGGTGTATAATTAAGGGGAATGGGAATGTAACATCCCTGGTTTATACCCCATTATTTTGTTAAAGTAATTTTGTAAATATATTGGAAATGCATGTAAGGCATAACTCATGATTGTATTTTTTCTCTAATTATATAAAAATTAAACTGGTAGTGGCAGATCCAACACACTGAAAGAACATGGACTCATGTATTCACCTAGGTTTGTAGGGGGGGTGGCATACAACCTAAAATCTAAGTATGACCCTATTCAACCCTTCTTATCTTATAATTTTGATAAACCCATACTTTTTCTTATTAATTCCTGAAACCTGTTTTTAAACCTAAAAAGGGGGAATTAAGAGAGAGATTAAGAACTTAATTGAAAATTGACAAGTGTTGTTGGTTTAGCATGCATACAAAAAAAACGTAAAGAAGAGAAGAGAAGACAAGACAAGAGAAGAGAAGGAGGAAGGAAACAAAGTGAAAGGAATGAGGAAGGAAGAAGGAAAAATGAAGAGAACATCGTGAGAATGATGTAGCATTGAAATAAAATTAGGGCTGAGTGGTCGAATTGGAATTACTGGAGGACAAATAATCAAGTCGAGTTCCAGAGCAAACTGTTCAATTCTCCAAAGTCTGTGAGAGCTGGTTTGGTTGAGGGTACTTGTAATCCCAAGCCAGTTTTGGTTATCCTTATTGGTTGTTGTGGATGAATTGAATTGCTGGAGGACAGAATAATAAGTCCAGTTCCAGAGAAAAGTGTCCAATTCATCCAATGTCTGCTTTTGTTAAATTTTCTGGTTGATAATTTTTCCTTTGTTTTTCCTCTAGTTGCGCCTAAGAAATGACAATGGTGTGAGAAATTTCTTTAGTGTAATTCTAAGCATAGGTGCAGTGATGGATTTTCATTGTGGTGCTAGTTGGAATGAAGCTAAGGGAAAGGATTGCACAATTGGCATGGATTTTGTAATAAACCAATAAATCTTGTTTTCCAAGTGAGGAAATCCTTAGAGAAACTTGGGTTTGGTGAGAGCCTATCATGGTGAATGCATGAGTCTTAGATCGGGGTGGAGTTCTGCTGAGAATTTAATGAGAAGAGATACCTACGGTCGGGTGGAGCGTGGAATCCATGAAGCTAGTTGCTCAATTACATGTACATTTGCAGACAAGTGTGATTTCTGAAAATTCTATCATAATTCTGTGATGTTATCTGATTAATTGTTGGTCGAACATTTGAATGATTTTCTTGTTAAATTTCTCTGAATTGGGTTTCAAGAAAGGAAAATGCATTTAGTTTGATTTATTCCATGGACAAGAAAAATGTGTAGAATTAATGATGTGATGTTGTTTGGAAATAACGTAAGAATGTTCATAAAATAAGTTGAAGACAAAATTATTTTTCAAGACAAGATTTTATTTCTAGTTTGAAATAGTCTATTTAAACCTTGTCGAAGAACACAACTTCCTAAGTTCAAATGAACGAATGTTTGATGTGGTCAATCAAATTGTATGATTACTTAACGGATTTGTCAGTTCATCCGACTAACAGATTTAATCCAGCAAGTTGAGACCAGAAAGTAAACAGTGTGGGGACCTAGTTGGTTAGTTGATAAGACCTCTCCATCAGTGATTATGCAAATACAATAAATATTGTAGCCGGAAGGAAAATAATTCGTTAAATAAAGAAAAATGTGTTTGATAGAATTTTTCCGACTAAAACTCAAATCAATTATAAATCAACAAATTGATAAAAATAATTTTTATGTAATGGTGTGATGTAATTCATTGACAATGTTTTAATGAATGTGTTGAAAATGGGATCAACCAATTCGTCTAATGGGTAGACAAGAAACCAAAGGATTATTTGAATCATTAAGAAAACTAAAGTTGTTGAAGTGGTTGAAACCACGAGTTATAATAGTATACTTCAAAATGATGGTTATGTCCAAGGTTGACATATGTATTTATACTTAAACAAAATTTGTATAGATCAACTTTTGTCGGTGGTGGTCTTTGTCGGTTAATAGACTAAGTTAATATGGTCGGTCATAATAAATTCATGTTAACGAATTAGAAACTCACTATTTATTAACTCTATGGTTTGAGCTTACTAATTTATATATTTTCCTGGTTAGTCAATAATCGATCGGTTGCGTCAACTCGACCTTAATCGAACCTCGACAGTAGTCGGATTTCAACAGTAATCGGATCTCGACAGTAGTCGGATCTCGATCGTGGTTGTGGAGAACATAGTCATTCAGTTAACTAGGATCCTTGAGCTTAATTCCTATGAAAAACGGTCAGATTTATTAAGATAAACCTTTCTAAAAGAAAAGAGTTCGAAATATTATTTCCCGAAATCTCCCCAGCATGCCTTTGCTCTCCCTTTGTCCTCCTTTACCATGTCCCAAATTCCTTTGGTTTATAGAATTGGAAATTGGGATCTCGAGTTTCAAATTTTAACGCGGGATAATCCATTTTCTTGATTTTTGATTCTTTTTACACAAAAACCCACTTTCCATAGTATTTTCAGGATTTTTTCACAAACTCAGAATTCTCAAGCACAATTAATGCAATCTTGTGCATTTCTTCTCACTGTTGACTAGTGGAGACTAGATTTGAGCCTTCAATTGAGCAGTTCAATCACTGAACCTTGTCTCTTTAGGATCCTTCTTTCTTCACTCAATCCTTCCAATCATAGAAGTAGTGATTAGATAAGAGATGATTTTTTTCTTATGTACTTGTCTTTCGTCTTCATGTTGCGGGTGCATAGTAAAATGTGATTCTTCCTTACACTTTGTTAAGGGCATTAATTTGATTGTTAACATATGCCCCCTAATGTGTGAGGTCCAAAGAGGAGCTAAGGGCCGAAATAAATTACTTTTTAGACTGATACTCTTTATTGATCAAAGCAAGGATGAAAAAGGATTAGCTATTGGGAACAAGATTTAGGATGAAAAAGGATTAGCTATTGGGAACAAGATTTAGGATAAAACCTACAAGTCAAACATAACAATTTCTCAAATATACAATATGCATACCCATGCTCAGCATTAAACAAGCATGGCCACAAACAATACACAGTGGATCCATGTCAAAAGTAAAATTTTCAGAAGTGTAAACATTCACTTTGATGAATGCGAGAACAAGGTCTTCATCAAAATTCTGACATGGTAGTTTAATATTGCACAACTCAGGAAGTGCAATGATGAGTGATACAACTGCTTTTCCCAAGGTCTTCAATTCAAACTTATGATAGTACGAGTTTATATCATGTGAATAAATGAACCAATTTCGAGCATAATAAAACATCATCTGATTACCGATCATTGATGTATACCATTAACAGATGCGAAGAGACACACCGATAATGATGACGGAAACTAAGCTACTGAGTACAAACTAGCAAGTGTGAATAGATGTTCTGAATTTAAACACTTGTAGAATCAAATAATAAGGGATCATTGATGTATATCCACTGTCATTAGCGAGGAAACTTTCCATTAATGACTGCAAGATCCAAGGCACTCCCAGGTTTCTAGATCCATTTCCTAGATGATGATTTGGTTTCGATAGGAATAGATCCATCAGAAGGAGGGACTTAATGCATCCCACACCAACATATACAAAACAAAGACCAATAATATGATATAATTTGGTAGACCTGCGAGATCCAACACTGTATATTAACACAAAGAAGTCTGACATGATACGACAGGAATATTTGAGGAATGGTCGGCACAGTTTGAACTTCCCTTGAACACATAACACGATGCAGAATGGACACTTGGAAACATAGGACTTGAGTAACCAAACTTAATGAAATCCCACCAATTCTAGATGCATTAATGAAATCTCCATTGGTGACGAGAAGGATAACCTATCAATGGGGATATGTTTAAAATACTGGTACAGTTTCCTAAGGAAAATGTAGATGGTGTACTGACGGCGGATACAAAATTATGTGTCATGTTCAATGTTGATGTATATGTAACTTTGGAATATATTTTACCCATGTGTATTGTATTCCTATAGAGATGTTATTATTCCTCTATACATAAGTGTTTGTATTCCTATAGAGATGTTATTATTCCTCTATACGGAAGTGTCGTAACTTATACTTGATGGGTTATTAGACCACCTTGATGGGGCCGGCCCTGTATGATTCATGTGGGTAAATGGGTTATTAGACCACCAAGTGTGGGGTCGGCCTGGATTAAGTTAACCATGGGTTATGAGGCTAATCTAGACAAGTTGGCCCCATTAGTTTATTGGGCAGGACAGGACAAATATAAATAGAGATCGGGAGATCTCTATTTGATCACTCATTACTCACACTTATGTCATTCGGAAAGTGGCGCACTTGTGAGGAGTAGGATCTACTTCTAGGAGAAGACTATCTCTTGTAATATGGTTGTAGCATTGCTCTTTCTATCTTTGAGGAAGTTGCGGGGTTTTTCACCTTCTTGGTTTTCCCCGGAGAAACTCTGTGTCTCTTGTGTGCCTACATTATTGTGTCCATGATTGATATGCTGTACATGTTATTCTATCAGTTAATATCTTAGATCATATTGAAAATTCTGAAAAACTAACATGGTTTCAGAGCTAGCCTGAAAGAAGGCATGGTATGGCATGTATGACACTTGTTGCACTTGCGATGCTAGGGCTTGATATAGAAAAAATAGTCATTGTAGCACGTTCACTATAAATCCATTTAGGATAGGTTTCAGGATCTAAAACATTTACAGGTTGAAGACCGGATCCCCATGGACGTTGTGTCCAAAGGACAACTTCTAATTCATTGTACTTTGTGTTTTATGATCTGTACAATCTAGGGTTTCTTCCTCTTCTAGATCTAAGTCATAAACAGGTGACCTAGGAAAAAATGTCATAACTTGGGCTAGGAAGCTCCAAATGAAATTTGATAAGACATGACAGGTAGAAAACGGATTGTACTTTCATAGGCAGAAGGTTAAAAGGCCGAAAGTGAACCAGTGACACATGGCACGCCGGACAAGTTTGCTCTTCTGTTTTATCCCATAAACATGTCACGTTGCGACAATTGGCATAAATCTCTCTCAGAGAATCCAATTGAGGTCATACCTATGGGGTTGGAAATTTGACAGGTCGGGCTACCATAGGTAGAAGTTTTATACCTTGTGGATTCGTAATTTCGGAGTTACACCAGAAACAATTAGGTGCATATTTATGTCAAAATAGAATTGGATTTTGAGCACCTTCATTCATGGCTCCGGGAATTAGGGTTTCGGAGAAAGTTGGTATTTTTGTAATCAGAGACTAGGGCTGAATGATACTCATCAAAATCGAAATTTAGAGACAAAGATCAATTTTTTTGGTTGGGTAGAAGGCCGGGCTTGATCAAACCCTAGTTCGGGACTTCGATCGGAAAAATGGAAAATTAGGGCTTTTGCAAAAGTTGAAATTTTTGAAGTCTGTGACCACGGATGGAAGCTCCTTAGAAAAATTGAAGTTTAGAGCTTTGGATTGAACCTTTTGGTTGGGCAGAAGGGTGGGGTTTATCAAACCCTAGTTCGAGATCCTGTCAAGAAGATCTGAAAGTTTCAAAGGCAATTTTGAGGGATGAAACTTTGCAGTTTTCAAATTTTGAGCACACCGTCTTGATTAGCTCATCAAGGCGCATCTTTCTATCCTTTCAAAAGTTTGAAATTCAAAGTTTGAATTTTTAGGGTTTCTCTAACAAACCCTAATCCAGCTCCAGATCCAATTCCTGCAAATCAAGTGGATTGGGTTAATCCTAGAAGAGAATGGATTGGTCACCTACATAAGTGAAGAAGTTCTTGTTTCAGAGGGAGATGAGGCTAAGGCCTTACATAAGAAGATTACAAGAAATCTCGATAGGTATGACTTATCCAGGTATGTCTCGAGATCTGTTCATGATTAAGTGTATGGTATGTTTGTCTTCATTAAGGTTAGTACAATCTTGATTAACTTTAGACTTGTCGTATCACCTTAATAAAATTATGAATGCGTGATAGAAGATATTAATTGATTGGGGTTTTGACACTTATGATTGTACTAATGCATTGTGGTGTTGTATGAGGTTGATGTTGTCCACTAACATGAAAGGTACATCAAGAAAGACAAATCATGTTCTAGTTCAAGAACATATGACCATGGTGACATGAAGACAAAGGTTCATCCATTGCCATGGATCACATAGAAGATCTACTTACGAGGTATGTATAACTTCGTTCTATAATGGTTAACCTATGAGATATGCAGGTAACTAGCACAAGTCATTGAAGAAAACAAGAAGACATTATGCGGGTATGTTAGACATAACTAGCTAGCATGCTAATCCAGGTATGTTTTTCCTATATCAAGTTAGAATCCTACCTTGTGTTAGGATCTCTTATATAAGTATACATGGCATGATTGATAATGATTATTTATGAAATTAAGTAATCTAGGGTTTATGCATATTATGTCTCTTACCTTGATTAATGATATGACTAACCAGAAAAGTCTTTTGGTCAAATATGAATATGCATGAGTAAGAGAAGTCTTCCTTAAAACATTGAATGCTAATGCTTATTATCTATGTTTGAAATGATCATGACTATACATGTTTAAGATTATTGTAGTATTGAGATTATACTAATGAATGTATGATTATGTATGAGATCTCGAGGATATCACAATAATGATACTTGTAAGCATGCATAGTGAACGAGGATGGATATAAGTTCAAGGACAGGTAATACAGGAAGCAAAGATCAAGAGGGAGCACACTCCAGTAGTTTCTGCAAGGATGCAGATATTCAGAGGGAGTCGACCACTTCTCACAATCCACATCAGAATGGAGTTGCAAAGATTCAGAGGGAGTCCACCCAACAACCAAACAAAGATAAGTATTTGAATTGTCATTTCTTACATGTTTGTTTGTTTAAATAATGTTGTTCAATGTTGTTCAATGATGTATATGCTTATGTTCCTAGACTTAGGTTGTGTATTATGCATATTAGAATAATTGCATTAATGAACAGTATACTACTAATATGCATGTGATGGGTAAGTGGCCTATGGCACTGTACAACATTCCATTGCTACTTATCTAGAATGAAACCTCTTTGCTGACATGTTGGGAGTAGTGCAAACTCTTAACAAAGTTCTGGTAGAGATTGGAAGGCATCTAGAAAGTTATAGGATATGGATGAATGTTGTATTGAAGCATTGGCTAAAATAATTGCATGACTGTATGGCATACTTCTTTATGTGTAAGAATCTGTTCTGAAAAACTATGAGATGTTTCTAATCATGCAATTTAACTTGTTTTGTAGGAAAGATCGTATACCTTCACCTACAAAAGAAGAACTACAACATTTGTTCCAGCAACAAAGATATTTATTGAAGATATTGAAGTTCCCAAGATCTGGGATGAAGTAATGGAAGAATGCCATGATCAGTCGATCATGAAGAATGATGTTTGGGATGCAGTCCCAAGCCTGAAGGGAAGTCTGCTGTGACTTCCAAATGGATCTATAAGATCAAGCATGCTGCAGGTGGAAGCATAGAGACTTTTTCTCTTGTAGTCAGATCCACTTCCATTAGATCAGCACTTTCTCTGGCTGTAGTGATGAAATGGAAGATACACTAGATGGATGTCAAGGCATCCTTCTTGAATGGGGTAGTCGAAGAGGAAGTGTATGTGGAGCAACCACTTGGTTTTGAGACACATGACGACAAGTCATATATGTGTAGAACTTGGTATGGTAGGATAGACAACTTTCTATCCAGTTTGGGATTTACCAAGAGTAAAGCGGATTCCAACCTTTACTACAAGGTTGAGGAAGGAAATCCAATGATACTACTTTTGTATTTGGATGACCTGTTTGTTACAGGTGAGGATAGATTGATTGCCGACATGCAACAGAAGCTTGCTGCCAAGTTCGAGATGAAGAACTTGGAGATGATGCACTACTTTCTAGGCATGGAGGTGTGGCAGAGTGTAGATGGAATCTTCCTTGGACAAGGGAAGTGTGCAGTAGAGATCCTAAAGAGGTTCGGGATGATGGACTGCAAGGACATGGCCACATTTATGGCATCGAACCTGAAGCTTCTGTGTGATGCTTCATCTGAGCCGCTTGATGTCACTATGTATCATCAGATGATTGGGTCCTTTATGTACCTGACGAACACGAGACCAGATATTTGCTTTGCAGTGAACACGTTGAGCTAGTTCCTGACGGATCCAAGAGATGTTCACCTGGTTGCTGTAAAGCATATTCTGAGGTACTTGAAGGGTACGATTGATTATGGGCTCAAGTATGATGCGAATCAAAAGTTTAACCTATAGGGTTATGTTGATTCAAATTGGGCAGGCAGTGCTGCAGATAGGAAGAACAATTCTGGGTGCTGCTTCAGTATGGGATCAGGTGTGATCTCTTGGTTTAGTAGGAAGCAGTCCTGCGTAGCACTGAGTATAGCCGAAGTAGAGTATGTTGCAGCTTGTTTGGCTAGTTGTGAGGCAGTATGGCTCCGGAAGCTACTGTTTGAGTTATTTGATCTCCCGTTGGATGCTACTGGTATCTTTTGTGACAACTAGAGTTGTGTGAAGCTGTCTGAGAACCTGATGTTCCACGATAGGTCGAAGCACATTGAGATCAAATATCACTATATTAGGGATATGGTGCAGAGAGAAGCAATGAAGCTCTTTTATGTTGCGACAAATGAGCAGGTTGCAGATGTGTTGACGAAACCACTAGCCAGAGTGAAGTTCGAGTACTTCAGAGAGAGGCTTGGTGTTCTTCAGATTGATGACACTTCGAGGAAGAAGTGATGGACACATTTGCTGGAGCCATTCCAAGCATGATGAGAGGAGGATCCTTCCCATGGCTGTGGATATAAGTGTTGGATGATGAGCATCAGGACGATGTTCTAGTTTCTGCTCTGTATGATTAGTTGGATCATTTATATGTATGTATGTCATGTTGGATGCTGGATATGATCAGTTGGATCATTTATATGTATGTATGTATGCATCAGGTTGGATGCTGGATATGATCAGTTGGATCATTTATATGTATGTATGTATGCATCATGTTGGATGCTGGATATGGTCCGATAGATCATGTATGTCGATATGTATCAGGTATGACCAGGTCGATCATGTGTTTGTCTATGTATTAGGTGGATACATTGTATGATAAGGTAGATCATGTATGATGATATGTATCAGGCAGATGCTGTGTATGTTTCAGGTGGATGCATTATATGATCAGGTAGATCATGTACTTATGTATGTATCAAGTGGATGCATTGTATGATCAGGTAGATCATGTACTTATGTATGATCAGGTAAATCATGTACTGATGTATGTATCAGGAGGATGCACTGTATGATCAGGTAGATCATGTATGATAATATGTATCAGGTAGATACTTTGTATGCATCAGATGGTGATTAGGATGATCACAGATGATGAGCTTCAGGATGTTGCTCCAGATGATATGCATCAGGTTGATGCTATGATGATGATCAGGATGATCACAGATGATGAGCTTCAGGATGTTGCTCCAGATGATACGCATCAGGTTGATGCTATGATGATGATTAGGTTGATCATGTGATGATGTATGGTGAGTATCGGTTTGATACTCTATGGCCGTGGACAGGTTGTGCAGGTAGCATAGAAAAGATCCTTTAAAATACGGACAGGTAGAGTGGTGTGCTCGTAACATCTTGGGATGCTCTATCGAGATCTAGACAGGTAGAGCAGTTTGCTCGTAACATCCTGGGATGATCTGAGTAGGTTTTTCTACAGTTTCGAATAGAAAAGATCCTTTAAAATCCATACAGGTAGAGCGGTGTGCTTGTAACATCCTGGGATGCTCTATCGAGATCCAGACAGGTAGAGCGGTTTGCTCATAACATCTTGGGATGCTCTAAGTAGGTTTTATGAAATTTCACATAGAAAAGATCCTTTAAAATCTGGATAGGTAGAGTGGTGTGCTCATAACAGCCTGGGATGCTCTATCGAGATCCAGACAAGTAGAGTGGTTTGCTATTAACATCATGGGATGCTTTGAGTAGGTTTTGTGAAGGTCAACATGTAAAATATCTTGGGATATCCGATAGGTTGAGCAGTGTGCTCGTAATCAGTCCTGGGATGTTCTTTCAAGGTTTTGTTGAGGCACGTAATCAGTCCTGAGTATTCCACAGTATGGCCAGTGATGATGAAGACCTGCAGGTGGTGGGCCTACATCCAATATGAAAAAGGATTGGCTCTGTAGAACTTCCTATGACGAGTAGATTCATAGATTGATTGAGATAGCAACAGTAGTGACGATGACGATGATTCGAGGATAATGATTCACTGATGATGATCCAAAGAAGAAGACTTGTGCTAGCAAATCTGTGTCGAGAAATACCTTCCTAGTTAAGAGGGAGCGTTGATGTATATGTAACTTCGGAATGTATTTTATCCATGTGTATTGTATTCCTATAGATATGTTATTATTCCTCTATATGGAAGTGTTTGTCTTCCTATAGAGATGTTATTATTCCTCTATACAGAAGTGTCATCATTTATATTGTAAGCGTCGTAACATATACTTGATGGGTTATTAGACCACCTTGATGGGGTTGGCCCTGTATGATTCATGTGGGTAAATGGGTTATTAGACCACCAAGTGTGGGGTCGGCCCGGATTAAGTTAACCATGGGTTATGAGGCTAAGCTAGACAAGTCGGCCCCATTAGTTTATTGGGCAGGACATGACAAGTATAAATAGAGATCGGGATATCTCTATTTGATCACTCATTACTCACACTTCTCTCATTCAGAAAGTGGTGCACTTGTGAGGAGGAGGATCTGCTGCTAGGAGAAGACTATCTCTTGTACTCTGGTTGTATCATTGCTCTTTCTATCTCTGAGGACATTGCGAGGTTTTTCACCTTCTTGGTTTTCCCTGGTGAAACTCCGTGTCTCTTGTGTGCCTGCATTATTGTGTCCATGATTGATATGCTGTAGATATGTTGTACATGTTATTCTCTCAGTTAAGATCTTAGATTAGATTGAAAATTCTGAAAAACTAACATTCAAGGGAGACAAGGACTGACTGTTGCCATTTTCTTCAAGGATATAATATGAAATGATTCAATTCTCCCTCTTTTTGGATTTTTTTGTTTTCCAATTTTTAACCTTTTTCATTTATTAGCTTGAAAAAATAATAAAGCATGCTATGATACATTAGAGGAAACAAGTGTCTCAAGGGCATGCACCTATATTCCAAGGGCATGGGTTAGGACAAGGAGAAGATACATATTGCAAACAAGAGCTGAGCTAGTTATGTACACTTTTATGGATGTTTCCTTCATGGGTATGGGTCAAATATACATAAGCAATGGTTTATAGGAATCGTGTAACAAAAAGTGACTTCAAAGAAAAATACACAACACAAGCAATAATCAACGAAGCAGTTGGCACGGATGTTCAAGTGGATATTTTAACACATGCTTATGTAAAATGACAAAAATTTGGGATCCCATTAGGATATGGTCAGGAATGTATGAAAGAGAAATATGCGGTCTCAAACTCCAAGTCATATCGAGATTAATAGGGCTCTCTAGCCTATGAGAATAACTCAGCGTGGGAACTTAAATGGAAATAGGGTGTTGACTAGGGTGTCCCATGTTCGGTAGGCTCTTCTGTCAAAATGGTAGAAAATACAGATATGATGGGATAACCCACCAATTTCCAACAGGTTTGATCCTAGGGAAAATTTGGGTTGGAAAAGGTTCAAATGCATCTTTACAGAGGGATAATATAAACCTTATGCAAGCTTCCAAATATACCTGATCAGATCAAGGAACATGCAAAGAATGCTCCTATGTGTGGGTAGATTTAAACCAATTATGATCCCAGTGGCCCCACAAAAGATTTCGTTAGGTGGGTGCAACCAAATGTTCACAACTTCAAGGATAGATTCATCTGCTGATAAAATGTAATCCAAGAAATCATGTGAGTTGGGAGATCTCACAGCCCAAATGGGCCAAGTAACCGAATCATATTCCTCCATCAAGGTAATATTTTAATCTGAATCTGCCAAACCTATTTGAGTATATTGGTATGAAACTTCTACGGTAGATAGGGGTGATCCAAATGATTTCCAACATTTAAATGACATTACACAAGATGAGGTCCCTTCATCTACTATGGTTCAAAAATTTTTCTTACCATGAGTCGTTACTTTAATCACTAGTACAAAATGAGAGATAAGTGACTAGGCAACTAAAAAATTTAGTCACCACAGTCTTTTCAAGGGATAAATGACCAAAATTGAGCAATTTTAATTTAGAAAACTAAAAATGACTAAGATAAATGACTAGTATAGTCACGAGATAAAATATATGACTAGATAACAAGTGACTAAAATAAAAATGACTAATTTAGTCACACCAATACAAATGTGACTATCTAACAAAGACTAAGACTAAGAATTAGTCTTTTATGTTAGTCATTTTTAGTCGTGTCACCCCAACAATGGAAAATTACAATTTTTACAATGAATTCGTACAATTTACTAAATTTTAACATCTTAAATGGATTTAGAGACACCTTTTAAATGTTGATGGTCAACATCAACATGGTTTCGAAGTTGTCGGAACATGATGCCAAAGGAGAACCTATTAAACATTTTTGCAAGATCATTTTGTTTGTTCCACCATGTCCAATTTGATGTGCTTGTCACGTCCATAACTTATTTCACAATTTTTATTATCATATGACCCCTTCAGTAGACTTACCAAGTCACATCATGTGCATTGTCATAGTCTGTTCGGTGTCATCTTTTTGCAAATGGTTGTCTCTCACCAAATGCTTCGTCATGTCATGGGGTCTATACCATTGTGTTCAACTCATTGTTCTGATCACCTCCATATTTTGTTTTCCAAATTCCAAGCCCGTTTGACTCTTTCGATAGTCAGTCAAAGTTTCAGCAAGTTAAAATATATTGCATATTGTCAGTTAAAATTCATAAGTTTTGCATCCTTTGATTATTTTGTTGGTCACGTGCTTTGTCATTTTTTTCTGTGCCTATATCCACAAAGTTTTAAATATTCCCCATAGGTACCTCTTTTAAAAATAAAATCCAATATCCTTTTATGTTTGAAAATTTGAAAAAGACCCCTAAAAGCATCTCTTCTTCTAGGTTATCCTAAGATCCTCCTTTTTATTTTTCCCAAGTCCTATCCTTTACCGATTTTCTCATTTAAAACCCCTTTCCCAAAGCTATTAGCCGAAAGAAAAATGAAAGTTTTTTTTTAACATCTCCTCCCTATGACATTCAAATACATTTTCTATTATTAAAATCCACATTGTGATAATAAAAAGGGCCTGTTAAAACTCCCTTTATGACCTACCCCTCCTTTAATATTTTGTGGTTATTTAGAAATAAAACCTTTAAATTTCCATTAAGCATTTTCCCCTTGTTTTTTTAGTACCCATTAGCATTACATTTTAAATAAAAGATAAATAAAAAATGAGGGAAAATCCCTAGCGACCAACTAGTGTGCACAGACACAAAACTATTACAAACATTGGAGGATCACCATGGCGCATCAACAAAGGAGAATTTGGTTTGAAGGGCTCGGGGCCGAGGGAATTTGGTTTGAAGGGCTCAAAGGATTAGGGTCTTAGGAATTCAGGTGGCAGGAAGAATTCTCCAAGTTGTCCAACGACGAAGAGTTTAGGGGAAAGGAAAATAAGCAGATCTGCGAGTCTCAGAACAACGCTATGTCATAATGGGATGAAGAAAAATTGTGGAATCGACACTCGGACTGTGGTGAAAATCCCGGTTGGCAGTTATGGGTTAAGAAATTGTGTTTCAACTAAAATTTCAGATGAAGTTCTGGGTCGGAAGCAACAAGAATAGGGTGCAGATGGGGTTGCTAAATTTTTTTCAGAGGGGGATTTAAACTGGAGACGCCAAGAGCAGGTGGATGATAGCCTTTCTAATTCAAGATGTGCCTCAAATCCAAGCTACCAAAGAAGAGCTGAAGAGATGAAGGCTAACTTGACAGCAATTGGTTCACCTCGGGGAAGAACAGCTATTGTAGTTCATAGATTTCAAGAAACTTCCTTAGTCAAGGTACATATGGATTACTCTCATGTCACTCTTTTTCATAAATTGATTGAAAATGAGGGTGCTTCTACACTTGCACATAGATTGATTGGAATGTATGAATATTTCACTCCTGCACACAAATTGGTTGCAACTAATGGAAATGTTACTCCTGCACATGCACATGTGTTGGTGGGAAGAAAATATGGAGATTGTAATCCTACTTCTTAGTATAGGATTGGGAAGGGAGGAGATGTTACTCCTGCTCCTCATACAATTGGAAAAGGAGGAGGAGAATTTACTCCTAATCCAAATCACTTTAGAAAAGAAGGATCAGAGTTTACTCCTGCAGAATACAATGCATGCTACTCCTGAACAAAGAACACAAGTTACCCCTCTTGTTCAACCCTCAATATCACCTGATATCCATAGTCAGAGTTTAGATGAACTCAAGGGTGCTCGTCATTACTTTGGTGCAGGGCATGTAGTGGCTCCAGTGATAGGAAAGGTCAAAGATAGAAGAAAGTGTAGGCCTAGAGGGATTTTGACTGTAGGGGAATCAACACCCTTACCTCTAGATCGCAATAGATGGTTTTCTTTGGTTCCAATGCCTACAATGGCCTATGTTAAGTTAATGTATCAGGAAAACAGAAAGAATCTCAGTAGTCCCTCAAATGGTCAAGATACTCCTTCCTCAGGGCAAGGTACTCCTTCACCTGGGTTCTGTTCGAAAAACCCCAGCCCTAAAGTTACTCCTTCCCCAGGGTTCACTCAAGGCACTCCTTCAACTTTCAATTCCACAAATCCTAGCCCTTAATCCACTCGCCTATCTGGGTTCACTCAAGGCACTCCTTCCTTGGGGCAATGTACTCCTTCACCTGGGTTCTGTTCATAAATCTGCCTTAACTTGTAATTAATTTCAATATAATATCCATAATTACAAACATTTTACCAAACAACACATTCCAATATTAATGTTACTGCATTATTAAATATATATATATATATATATATATATTGAGAGTTTGATGATTGTTCCGACGGAAGTCCAGTTTTGATTTCTACGAGAAAAATGTAGTAAATAAACTGCACCCAAGAAAAATCTCTAATGACTGTAATGATTATATTCTGGTGAGGTTTGGTATCCAAATAGACAATTCTTACTGGAGGACTTGGAGAAAGGTTCCCACTATCCAAAAATAAAAAGAAAAGAAAAGATATTTATATGTGCAAATTTTTTGTTGCAAACAATATCTCATCAAGGATTGATATAACATTTGTTCCAAACATCTTCTCCGCGAGGAGATTCCTCCTCATGTGACCGAATGTCCCACACGCATCGATTTCTTAATAATGTCAAGCAAAAGTCAATTTTCTTTTGCTTGTGGCATTATTTCCACGCACCTAGCACCTAAAGAAAAGAGTGAAATTTAAAAAAAAATACCCGAAGGCATACAAACGCACATTCCGTTTGAAGACCAATATCTACCTGTGATGACATTTCCACCGTAAATCCATTGATGGCTCATTGTTGTGCGAGGCTTGTTATCTATTCTTGCAGCTCACCGGATTAGAATAATCATAATGGCGATTCATCTGCTAACATGTCAAAATAATCTGCTTGAAAGTTGAAAACGATCTACCTATGAGGTACTAGTTTTGGGTTTTGGATTTCCCCAAGTTGAAAATCTCTGTTGGGCGTGTTTTATGCATTGATCTCTTTTGGGTTTTTGCTCTGTCTACAATAATTAAAATGGCATTATTGTAACCTAAAATAAAATGCACAAGGGTTTTTCTTTGGCCTTGAATCTGTAGAGTATTCGTTCCAGAAATAGTAGTAGAATTAGGATCCATTGCAATCTTAGTTTCCTGATTAGTTCCCTAGATTACATTGGGGTCAGATGCATATGACATTGGTCTTAGGGATTTCTGTGGTATTGTCTGTTGAAGTGATAAGAGTCTAGGGGAATTGAACTAGTGGTCATTTCCTAACCCATGAAATAGTATAAGTGGAGCTAATGCAGTTTGTAGAAATGGCCTAATGAATCTCCCCATTGCATTGGATGTGTGTGAGAGTGATGTCAATGGACTAAAATTGAGAGATTGACTGCAATTTGTGAAAACAATTCCTAGAGCCACCATGGCCAAACCCAATTTGTTCCAGTTTTGAAAGTATATATGGATTTATATAACTGGTTTCCCCATTGAAGACTTGTTGCTGCAAAGCAGATATCATGGCCGTTGGTAACACTAGCACTCATATTTGATACCTACTAGCTATCCAATGAATCTGAGTGGGACTGAGATGACAGTAGTTGGGAATTCTACATCCGATAACATGTTCATTCCTAGCCACATCTGTGGTAATGTAGTTTAAAAGTATTGTCTAAATTCTTAGGATGCTTCACCATTTGATATTTTGGGGTAACTAGTCAAGAAAGTAGCACGTTGAAGATGGAGGGTGGCAAGGGGAAAATAGGCTTAGCATGGTCTTTTCGCCAGTAATTTAAGAACAAGGCCAAAAATAGGTTTGATGATCTGCAAGGAATGTTTTCTGACCTTCAACAAGCAAGGAAAGAGAATAGCATAACTGATGTTACTGTCTTGGAGGAACAAGTTCACCAGATGCTTCGGGAATGGAAAGCTGAACTGCATGAGGCATCACCTGCTTTCTCCTTGCTGGTCATATTTTAACTTTTTCTTTTATTTTTAATATTTGGACTTGTGAATTGTTCTTTGTCATTGGCATAGTTTCTTAGGACTCATTTTGACAGGGCGTTGGAATTAAGGGCTAATCGTAGACAAAAATTGTTTTGTGTACAGGCAGAAAGCCTAAGTTCCTCAGAGTTGTCGTTGGACATAAGTGATTATTGCAACTTCATGAGGAGGATGATGATGCAAGCAGTAGTCCTAAGCTTCAACTTGATGAATCAACGCTTCGGGCAAATAATATTGCTGACTACCAAGCGGTATGATTTTCTGAGATTGACATCATAAAGACATTCCTATTCTTTTTACTGGCAGAAATTCTGTATTTTCTGTCCATTATTTTTGGTTGTACTTTATGGAAATTTTATGCTTTACAGGATTTTCTTGTGGATAACTTGCATACACTAGAGAAATATTTTGAAAGGGTTAGTAGATGTACAAATATAGGGGAGGGATTGCATCAAAACAGTTACCCTCAAACATCAGAGCAATTACCTGCAAATATTGAGGACCAAGATAAGAACAATTATGTACAAACATCAAAGCAATTGCCTCCAAATCTTATGGAGGGCTTAGAAGTGACTTCTGGTCTTGAAGGTGGACAGATCAATTTTCATCAGGATTACATCCCTACTGCACAACCTATTTTCACTTTGACTGGCGAGGAAGAAACATCACCAATTTTTAATGGTCCACAGCATGGACTATGTCCTTCACCAGCAACATTCTTAAGGCCCAAGTGTGCTCTTTGGGATTGCTCGAGACCTGCTTAAGGGACAAAATGGTGCCAGGACTACTGTAGTAATTTTCATATGACTCTTGGTTCGAATGAAGGTGCACTTGGAATGAGACCTGTTTTGTGTCCTGGGGGAATTGATATGAAGGATGGTCCACTCTTTGCTGCCCTTAGTGCTAAAACACAGGAGAAATCAGTTGGTATTCCTGAATGTGAAGGTGCTGCAACTGCAAAGTCTCCCTGGAATGCACATGATATGTTATACATATTTTCAATCTACATTATGGTTCCTGTTGAACGACTCTAGCCTATAATATCAATAAGTTAGAAAATGAAGACATGTCTAATACATCATATGAATTTCATGACTTATACCAATGCTTCTTTTGCAGAACTTTTCGACATGTATGTGCTTGAAGGTGAATCGATGAGAGAATGGCTCTTCTTTGACAAACCACGACGGGATTTTGAAAGTGGAAACCGAAAGCAATGTTCATTACCAGATTATAGAGGCCTTGGTTGGCATGAATCAAGGAAGCAAGTCATGAAGGATTTTGGTGGACTGAAGAGGTCATACTATATGGATCCTCATCCATCTAATCAGTTTGAATGGCATCTTTATGAATACGAAATAAATGATTGTGATGCTTGTGCCCTCTATAGACTAGAGTTGAATATGGTCTGTTCAAAGAAGAACACTAAAGGTAAGGTAGGGGGTGATCCACTGGTTGATTTGCAGCATCAATTAGGCAAGCTATATGCAGAGTTTTCCTGGTTAGCAAAATGAAGTAACATAGGGTGAAAAAAACTTGTTTAAAAGAATGGTAGCACCTAGCAACTACACTTATTCAGCCTCAACTTAGGTTGCTCCTATTGGAAAAAGTTTGCTTATGGGGCATGAGTGAAGCATGGTTATTTTGTTGAAGAAACAAGTGGATGCTATGCAACTCAATGATAAAAGGTATATAGGTCTAGAAGTATCTGTTTGACCTTCATGACTCATATTATGTGCTTGCTTATAGCCAAAGTAGCATATAACATTTTCAACATTCATTGCTATTATGAATTTTAAGGTCCAGAAAGTTTTGTGTTGATTGTTATATAGGGTATTGACCAAGTATAGTACATTGTATCATTATTCTTACCATTTCAAAGAGATGATAGATTCTTTTACCCACTATCACCAATGCTATAATAAAGGGTTTAGTGGAATCTGATGCAAATGCTTTTGTCCCATTTCAACAAGCAAGTCATTACTGATTAGTGTTCACAGTCTGGAGAACAGATTTTTGAACTGTGCATTTCAAGTAGCATTGGATTCAAGAGCACACTGCATCTGCCTTGTTTATATTTTCATAAATTAATTCTTGAAATGAAGCTTGTTTCTTTAGAAGACGCACAATTGCCATCTATGGGGCAGATTTGAATCTTTGATAGCTGCTATCTCTTCATTCCTGAACCCACTGCATAGGCTTGAACTCTTGGTGACACATGGTTCAGGTAGTTACCGTGTCTAGTTACAGAGCTGTTATAAGTAGGCATGTCAGGGCAGTGATTTTCTTCCATTGAAGAGGGAACTAGGTGTAGATTATTCCATGCAATGACAATTTGTTGACTATATTTTCCATGTATTGTGTCCACAATGAACACAAAGCATGGAGGCAAGGTGCTATTAGTCCTCTGTACAGAATACTAGAAATTTGATTGTAATGGTATGAAAATGGATTAATTGGTGGCATTTGTCAGTTTACTTCAAGGAATACATACATATTAGAGAGAAGTTGATGGAAATTTTGAAGTACAAGAGTTGTTTGGGAGAGATTGTTTCCTAGGAGATTCCTAACTTCCTAAAGACAAATTCCCGATGATAGTAGAGATGTTATGACTCATTAGGGTGGAAGTGTTGTATGTTTATCTATATACCTGGAATCAGGTGATTTTTCAGCTTTGTATACATCCCTTCTTTATGTTTCCTTTTTGGAGATGCACATAATTCCTTCTAAAACCTTTTTTAATGTCCTCAGTGTAAATTCTTCTTTCTAGCCCTTTTTCAAGAATTTAGGGGTGATTGGTTTTGCTAATATGCTAACTCCAAAATGTGGGTAGGCATGCTAGCTAAAGTGTATTATGTTTTAATCCATTTTCCCCTTCCATTGAGTATGCGACGTAACCCTTATTTTAAGAATGAAAATGAGTACAAATAAAGAAACTAAGAAGACTTGAGATGTAATATAGAAAATAAAAACTGTATCTGCTTCATGTCTAGAGCCATCTCAAAAATCATCCCAAGGCACCTACATGGTTCTCGAGTTTAGGTGGTAATCTTGTTGATGTGATAAACTTGTTCTTATAAGCAGATAAACTCACTATGTAGCATTGCACCACCCCATTTATTTAATCTTCCTTTATAATACCTCAATTAACAGATGTGTGGATCTAGAATGACGAATTTTGTCCTACACTTCACTCGGGGTGAATGTCTTGGCCTTAGTGGTCATGCCTTACCGACAGGAACAACATATCAATAGGAAGACTTGAACCCTTGCAGGGCTTTAACAACGCCCTACTTTTGCCAACCCAACAAGCCCCCTTTGACATTTAAAGTTGTTCTGGATTACCATATCTTCAACAATGTTTATTTCCTATTGTTATTAGTAATTACCCACTAATAACACTTTCTAACCTGATTAGATGTGTACCAAGTTGGAATGAAATGATCATATGCTTGGTGTTCATTCAAGTTTGAGTAGTAGGTTTCACATGAAAAATGCTTCTTTCCAGAACCCTCACTGAGGTATTTTAGGAAACATGAGAGATATTATACTAACAATATCTCATGAATGCCTCGTGGGAAGAGCTTTGTATTGGTCTTGTATTGAATTTAATCTTTTGGTTGTCGTTTTCAAACTTCAATGCTTTTTTGCTTAGCGGTAAATTGGAAAGCAGCAAGCTGAATTTCTGTATAGGCATTTTCTTTGATTGTGCCCATCTTGAACAAGAACACTCTGCTTTATATGTAAGTTACACAGGAATTGGACTAAATGGTGTGATAGATACTTGAATGCCTCTGAATAAAGCTCCCCTAATTGGGTGGCAATTTCTGTCCAAGGCTAAATATGGGAAAGAGATCGATAGTGAACAAGTACCGTGAGAGGAAGATGAAAAGGACTTTCAAAGGAGAGTTAAAGAGTGCTCAACATGCATGCTATACAAACAATCTCTGTTTATATTAATTTTATATACATAATTCAACATGCAACAATTAATAGGTCTATAGCAGTTTTCACTTGCACATGCATAAGTCTTTTGACATGTGGTTATGTTATATTCATAAGCTTATCTTTCTAGACCATTGTTGTAGTGAGGCTTGCACCTGAGGAAGTGGCATGTGAACTAACATGATATGTGCACAATGTTGTAACTCCAATTGGCATGAAGTTAGATATTCCTGTAAGCTTCTTTTTTTTATGATACGTTTTTGTGAACGAGTGATTTCATATTTCTAACTAGCAAGTTCCCATTTATCTGATTATTAGAGATATGCTTATTTATTTATGTTTCTTCTCTTATGTCACAGTTGATTCTGTCAGATGCTATTGTTAAACTAAGGTAATATTATTTTTGGCTTGGTGGAGGGGAGGTAGATGTGAAACTGGGAATTAAAACCCAGGAATTTATCAATCTTGTCAAACCATTTATAGCTGATTGCTCGTAAGATTAAACAATTAATTGACCCAGAATATTGATGGTAGGCATTTTTGAAAAAACCCTCAAAAAACCATTATAGCTATAGGTCTCCATAAATGAAACATATTTATTCCTTGTTGCAATTAATTAAATTCTATTGAGGATAGCAGAAGGCTACTAACTCTCTAACTGCTACAGATCTATAGATTTGTGCCCAAAGAATGCTCAGTGCATAAGTCAAGGAAAATCTAAGCAATAGACACGATGAATGTACAAGTCCTGTGAGCTAGATTGATGTGTAATGATCTCCCGAAGATCAAGTCAAGCAATCTTTCTTATTATGCAAATGATGAATTTGAGAAGAGCTAGTACAATGGCACTTGTAAACATTGGAAGAGAGAAGAAGAGTCAAACTAAATCAAAGATAAATTACTAATGTAAAATTGAGTTATTAATGCAAAGAGAATTATTAAGTCAAGTTGTTAAAGTTGAGTTATGTAAAGTCAAGTCATCTTGATAAAAGTCAAGTTATGTAAAGACAAGATATCTTGTTAAGTTGAGTTGTAATTAAAGCAAAGTCAAGTTACTAAGATAAGTTCAAAGGTTTTGAGGGATCACTTGTTTGAGTCAAAATTCATTAACAAGATCAACAGGTTTTGAGGGATCACTTTATGGTGGACTTCAGTAACATATTTTCTCTGGAGGTTTGGGTGCAATATTGAGTACTTACATGCTATTCTGAACAAAAGGATAAGGGATCGTAGATATTTGCATAAATACTTTCAACACCAATTCTTTTGATTGTTCTTTGAGCGGAGTTCAAGTTGGCTTCCGCCTGAAAGGGCAGAGTAATTGTTCATTACTAGTGGAATAACTTAAGGTCAAGGAAAAATTGTTCCAGTATGATACTAGATTTCATCAAGAATTAGGAAACACTTGGAATCCTACTCCAAAAATCAAACTTCACCAACTATGGGTATACTTTTTTGTTAAATTAGAATAGGAACAGGTAGAAATTGGACTAAGTGATTATGGTTTTGAGTCCTGAAATATTAGTTGAGATAAGTAAAATGACAAATTTGGTTTTTCATTGACACCTCCAATCTTGTGCCTTTGCTACAGGCACGTGAAAATTTTATATCATTGAGAAAAAGAACAAGGATGTGTTAGGATATTCCTATACTCCATCCTAGTCCCACCAGTATTTTGATCATTTACATTTTCAGTCATGCATGCACTTTTAGGGATTGCATGCATCATTTAGGGTTTGCATGCATTCCAGTCATCAGTCCAGCACCTAGCCCTTAGTTAGCCATCCCCCGAGAGCTTCTCTCAGATCAGTTTTATCCCTCCTAGAGCTTAGTGCACCCTTCCTCCTTGATTTAAGGAAGCCACTCATCCTTTCTCACCTACCAGTCCAGTTTACTTCAGTTAGCCACCAGTCTTTCCTTGATTTGAGGCCAGACTGACTCCTCACTACTGTTATCACTCCAATTGACCTCCGATGAGACATGACTACCTGTTCTGACTCCAGTTAGCTCCTCATGCGCCCTCCACTGAGCCTCCTTCATTCAGTTAGTGTCTCCATGTGCCAGTTATGTTCAGTTATACCTACCACACTCAGTTAGACTCAGTTTGACTGACGGTTGATAGTTACTTGTGCATTGTTGACTCCATCGATGATGAGATAGACTACGAGTTGTGCTCCGATGACACTCCAGTGATCTTTTGATCACTCCATGAAGGCTAATTCGAATTGCCACCTTGGCATTCGAATCCTCATGCATTGTACTACTTATTGTCCATATTGTGATTAATTAATTAGTGTGTGTGAAGTATTTTTGCTTCTATCCGAGTTCTATTGTATCATTATTATGTTACTCATTATACTGCATTGACCACTCTTTTTCTATTTTCCTGCTTAATCATAATTACTCTTGTGAGGTATACATCATCTCTTAGATCTGCTGTGAGGATTTTCATAGGATGGACATTGTTTCAGAAACATAAGAGGTAAGTTTGACATATTGTGATCATGAGATTAAGTAGGAATGATCACAAAATGTTATGCATTACTGATGTGTTCTCTAGTTTATAGATTGTGCTCAACTTTGAATGCAGGATTTGCGCAATGCAAGGGCAGCATTTGAACAAGCCCGCTTCAATCTACTATGTATGACTTCACTCGCCTGTCATGTTGATTCCCACATAACTTGTACCATTGTTTATAATCTTAGATACAGTCTTATTTGCCATAAAATGTAATGTTGCTGCATCTAGTTAAATTGATCACCTTTGAGTTCATATAAGTAAACTGTATTTTAAAATTGCAGGTGACTACTCTTTCAAACATTGAGGCCAAGAAAAAAATTCAATTCTTGGAAGCTGCGAGTGGAACAATGGATGCCCATCTACACTATTTTAAGCAGGTAACTCTGAAAAAGTGACAATGCAGTTGCTAGGATGATTTATATTCAAAACATGACATTATACTTGCCTGAATATCGACTACTTCTGTTGAATGTGTCCACTGATTGCAATATTTGTCTCTGGCATATTTGTAGGGATACGAGTTATTGCATCAAATGGAACCATACATTCACTAGGTCGATATATTGGACACATAGTTTCATAAAGTTGTATGAAATTCAAATTATAATAAGATATATCCTTGCTCAAAATGAATTTGCTACATCAAGTGCTTCCAAATGCTTTATTTCCACTTCATTATCCTCGAAGTATAGTTTGCGCTGATGATTGGAGCATACAAAATTCAACATTTTCTAATCCACCCATTTTGATTCCATAGAAGACCTTATCTGATGAAATCAATGAGTTTTATAAATCTTTCCTTCTGAAAACGTGCACCAATACTAATTGAATCACACCAAATTAAGTCCCTAAAATGCCAATGCTGCATTGAAGGGAACGTCATTACAGCATCAGATGGCACTGTTAGAGCAACTGTGATATGGATTCACTTTCTCCCGAGTCCTAATTAAGATACTACTGAGACAAGAGTGGCCAACTTTTCACGACTAGTTATAGCTTGTCAATAGGAGCAGGATTATGACCAATATCGCTAGGATGAAAGGCTCTGTTCCATAACTTTTTTTTGGGCTACTTGTAATTGTTCAATATCATGGTTCTATGCCCAGAACAGTATCCTTTGATTTGGCGCAACATGTATCCCTATTAATCATTTGAAGGAAATGGGCACAAAATACAAATTTCCATATATGAATTGTAGCTAGTTGTAGACTTGCAGTTTCTTATTTAGATTATAATTTGATCATATGTAAGCTATGATTTGCTTGTGATCACTGCTGCATATGGGCTGCTTATCTCCTTTCACCATTTCTGGTAGAGATTTTTTTTGTTAAGGATACTTTTGAATAAAAAAGTTGATAGCAGTGTTGAGGCATAATGTGTAACTCTTATTCCATGTCTATGGTCTTCAGGTTTTGACATATGCAAAACAGTCCAAGGAAAGGACGAATTATGAGCAAGCTTCTCTTGCAGAAAGGATGCAGGAGTTTAGAAGGCAGATAGAACAAGAAATTCTGCGCTCATTTAATGATGTGGATACTTCTACTTCTGGGGATGGTATTCAGGCCGTTGGCAGGAGTTCTCATAAAATGATTGAAGCAGTTATGTAATCTATTGCAAAAGGGAAGGTACATGTTCTGTTACAACTTTGTTGATCTTATTTTAGGATTGGCATATCACCTTCTTTGCATAGAACAAATAATATTGGTGGACATAAGCTTATGTGGGGTTTTCAGTTGGGGAGGCTTATTATATGCTATTCTACACTCCATTTTTTCCACTAGTTTTGTAAATTTCAAGTTTCTATAGAAGCTTGTTTCATTATTTTCATAAAGCAGGCTGCTAAAGATTATCTGAAGTCCTAATCAATGACTCATATTGTTTGATTACTGTCAGGTTTCTATTCTTGTTGTTCCTACCATTAGAGTAGTTATTACTTTCATAAAGTTTGAAGAGCTGCCACCATCTAAAGAATTCTATACACCTCCATCCTGTCCTGCTCATCTGCAAGATTTGATTGCGAAGGAAAGTAAGAACACACAAGAGTCTTCAAACTCATGGTTTCAGTGGATAAAGGGCTCTCACAGCCGAAACACAACAATGCCTACCAGTCCAGATAATCATCCTAAATAATTTTAGGATCCATTTTCTATACCGAGTGACTACACATGGACTACAATAGATGCTAAAAAAAGGCAGATGAAAGAAAAGAAGTCCAAGACAAGAAAGGGAAAGAGATCAAATGACATTACAGATAATGGGGCTGAGAGATAGATATCGAATCTGGTGATCATTATTTAAGATCACTTCAAAAGTTCAAAATGAGGTTGTCGGAAAGGTATGCTATAGAAAATGCATGTAACGGTATTATATGAAAGTTCATCTTTTTAATATCAAGTTTGATTGCTGACAAACAATGTTGGGATGCGGGTGTTTTGTAGTGAAATTCTTTTTTTGTCACTGACTTATGACTATAGGGTCATGTTTCCTACCTTCCTAAAATATTCTTACAGATAATGTGGAGTTTCAGTTACCCTGCACATGTTCAGATCCTTCTTGTAGAATATTTAACCTGGCAATGAAGTGAATGTTGTCCAATATAGAAAGGATGAGACAATTTAGTCCTTTTATCGAAATCAATAATTTTCCTGTGATGTAAGCTATGATTTCTTTATATTTGGTGGATTCATATGATTTTTCATGGAACTTAGACAAAGTGGAGTTAGCATCTTAATGGATAGAATTGCAGCTTTACTTATGTGGGGTTTTCAGTTGGTGAGGCTTATTATATGCTATTCTACACTCCATTTTTTCCACTAGTTTTGTAAATTTCAAGTTCCTATAGAAGCTTGTTTCATTATTTTCATAAAGTAGGATGCTAAAGATGATTTGAATTCCTAATCAATGACTCATATTGTTTGATTACTGTCAAGTTTCTATTCCTATTGTTCCCACCATTAGAGTAGTTATTACTTTCACAAAGTTTGAAGAGTTGCCACCATATGAAGAATTATGTACACCTCCATCAAGTCCTGCTCATTTGCAAGATTTGATTGCGAAGGAAAGTCAGAACACACAAGAGTCTTCAAACTCATGGTTTCAATGGATAAAGGGATCTCACAGCCAAAACACAGCAGTTCCTACCAATCCAGATAATCATCCTAAAGAAGTTCAGGATCCATTTGCTATACCGAGTGACTACACATGGACTACAATAGATGCTAAAAAAAGGAAGATGAAAGAAAAGAAATCCAAGACAAGAAAGGGAAAGAGATCAAATGACATTGCAGATAATGGGGCTGAGAGATAGATATCGAATCTGGTAATCATTATTTAAGATCACTTCAAAAGTTCAAAATGAGGCTGTCAGAAAGGTATGCTATAGAAAATGCATGTAACAGTATTATATGAAAGTTCATTTTTTTAATATCAAGTTTGATTGCTAACAAGCAATGTTGGGAGGTGGGTGTTTTGTAGTCAAATTCTTTTTTTGTCACTGACTTATGAATACAGGTTCATGTTTCCTACCTTCCTAAAATATTCTTACAGATAATGTGGAGTTTTAGTTACCCCATGCATGTTTAGATCCTTCTTGTAGAATATTTAGCATGGCAATGAAGTGAATGTTGTCCAATATAGAAAGGATGAGACAATTTAGTCATTTTATCTAAATCAATAATTTGCCTATGATGTAAGCTATGATTTTCATGTGATCACTATTGCATATGGGTTGCTTATCTCCTTTCATCATTTCTGGTAGAGATTTTTTTTGTTAAGGATAATTTTGAATCAAAAAGTTGATAGCAGTGCCGAGGCATAATGTGTAACTCTTCTTCCATGTCTATGGTCTTCAGGTTTTGACATATGCACAGCAGTCCAAGGAAAGGACGAATTATGAGCAAGATGCTCTTGCAGAAAGGATGCAGGAGTTTAGAAGGTAGATAGAACAAGAAAGTCTACACTCATTTAATGATGTGGAGACTTCTACTTTTGGGGATGGTATTCAGGCCGTTGGCAGGAGTTCTCATAAAATGATTGAAGCAGTTATGCAATCTACTACAAAAGGGAAGGTACATGTTCTGTTACAGCTTTGTTGATCTTATTTTAGGATTAGCATATCACCTTCTTTGCATAGAACAAAGAATATTGGTTACGTATTGCAGTTGTTACTACAAAACGTTTTATCATAGATATTAGATCAGAGGAGTGGTATTCTGATTAAAAATTTGAAGGTCATTATAGCTGTGTGTGTGTGTCTTAGCATCTTTGTAAATACTTCAGATCTCACAATGCTTAATGATTCAGGTGCAAACAATAAAACAAGGATACTTGTTGAAACGATCTTCAAATTTGAGGGGTAATTGGAAGAGGAGGTTTTTGTACTTGATAGTCGTGGATTGTTGTATTATTACCGCAAACAATGGGGCAAGCCAGTGGTAGGTCATCATTGTTGTTTTCAAGAGGGAGTATATGCTCATGAAAGTTTCCCAATTTACTTTAATAATTTCAAAAATATTTTCTCTATCATAGCTAGCATTCATAATGCAAGTTCTTTGTGTTAATTATTTGTCAGGGAGCTGCAAACCAACTGGAAATTCAGAAAGCTTCCCATTCATTTGAGCATGTCACTGGTTTGCTTGGACGGTTACTTTCTTCTCACCATGGGACACCCCGGGATGAGAAGTCTATGACACATCATACCGTGAATCTTCTTACATCTACCATAAAGGTGGATGCAGAGCAAACAGATTTACGTTTTTGTTTCAGGATAATTTCTCCATTAAAGATCTATACTCTACATGTACATGCCAATATTTAATCTCTCACAGGTGTCTATGCATGGAATCTTCTCAAACTAAATCATCCTACATTAAGTTTGATTATTGAATTTATAATTGGACAAGATTGGAAATGTTTACCATGTTGTTTATTTTAGTAAGAAAATTCATGGAGTCTCATTATAAGCATATTTTACTCATATCACCTTGTATGTATTCTTCCTGTTGGTCAGAATGGAGTCTTGGTTCATTTGATAATGTTATGGATATTCTTTGCATTCTTCTTCTCAGGCAGAGAATATTGTAGATCGACATTCTTTTAGTACTTGAAGCATTATTCTTGAATATGTTTGACATTCATTTTGTTCCCATGCAAAATTTGTTTGAATATCATCATTGTCAAGCAATAACAACTTCTTAAAGGGTGCTAGCTCAATGGTAGAGCACCTGCCTAATTATAGGTAGGAGATTGGTGGTTCGATTCCTCCGTACCCTATCATAAACTAGTGACTAAGAAAACGACTAAATTCGCATATATACGACTATTAGTAGCTAATTTCCAATATCCTATAGCGCGATTGACGTTTAGTCGTATTTAGCTTAGTCATTAATATGTTATCATATAGTAGTTTATTTAGTCGTATATTTGGTCATTAATTGTGACAATCAATGACTAAATCAATGACTAAATCAGTGAGTATCAATGACTTAAATCAATGACTAAATCAATGAGTATCAATGACTAAATCAATGACTTAATCAGTGACTATCAATGACTAAATCAATGACTAATAAGTCAACCAATTAATGACTAGTGAAATATGACTAGAGATAAGATAGTGGAAATCTGATACTATTAGTCACTGACTCAAAAATAGTCGTTTATAGTCGAATTTTAGTCATTAATTTCTCATTTTGTACTAGTGAATCTGAAAAGAAACTTTGGAAAGGATCCTACATATTAAATGGTCTATGTATGATGTGATCAAAGTCACATCGGATGGATCAAAAACGCCAATTATAGATAATGCTTCCTTTCTTTGCGCAGGGTGACATTGCAATACCTCAAAGGACGACATGGCACATGGTGCTTGAGCTATGACCTCAATAACATTATCATTCTTAGTAGCTCGTGCATTAGGATTATGCGTTGTTCTACGTAGAAAACCTTTGGGGGGTGTTAGTACTAATATCCGTAGCATGATCATCCAGAGGTAGATTTACCATACACTATGCTGACGAATATCTCTAAGCGGAATCAAGAACAACAACGACACATAAAGGAAGAAATATACCTCACCCCATGGAAAGATCGACCATGGAAAATATAGAGGCAATTGAAATGAATATGGCCGCTTGATTTCAGATCAACGGCTGATATTTCATTCAGGATGTCAAATTGCTCAACATTTATCAAACTCAGAACGCCTTTGAATGAAAACCACTGAAAACACGTGTAATCCTTAGAGTGGTTCAGGGCCCCAAAAGTAGTTTCCCCAAACCATTTGTCTCGAGCCCTGAAATGTTTAAGAAGGCGCCACAGTGTTTTCAGCCAAAGGCTGCCAAGAAGAGAGCCGTTAGAATAAAGGGGGGCCTGTCGCATGAAGTTGTGTTGTCCGGGTGCGAATATCAAAGAGATCTCGAAGAAAGGTCGACGTCTACCTAAGCTTCAGGGCATTCAAAATGCTCTAATTTTAACACCCTAAGCGCGCCCCTGAACGGAAACCACCATTTCCACGTGGTGGCTTCACGTTGAGTGAGGGCTCGAAAAGCAGTCTTCCCAAACTTCCTTCTCTGATCCCTGAAACCACAAAAATCCACCACAGTGGTTTTTGCCACAAGCCGCCAAACAACAAGTCATAAAAACAAAGGGGGGGGGGGGCGCCCCATAAAGTTGCATCGGCTAGGAATGAATATCAGGGATATCTTGAGGGAAGATCAATGTCTCCCTGAGATTCAGGGTGTTTAAGACACTTGGATCTTAACACCCCTAGTGCGCCCTTTAACGGAAACCACTTTTTCCACGTTGCGGCTTCACGGTGAGTTAGAGCCTGAAAAGCAGTCTTCCCAAACTTCCTTCTCCGAGCCTTGAAACCACTTATGGGTTGTGGTTTTCTTCCTCTCACCTCATTCTGTCCTCATCGTTTTTGCTCCTTAAGCCACCCCTAATGATCGTTACCGCCTCCATTTAGGAGCCACGTCTATCCCTCATTAAAGCCCGCAAATTTCAAACTTCTCCCTATAAATACGCCCCCAGGGAAAATACCAGGAATTTTGCTTCCAACATTATGAGCTCCTCATTCATCACTCTCCGCGCCAACTTTCCCATCTCCCAATTCCAATCAGTACCATCATTCCCTGCGCCATTCCAACATTACCATGTCTTCTTCCTCTACCCCCCAATCCCCCTCTGCTTCCAAAGTGCTCAATCAATATGACCACCTCGGCGACGAGTTTTTTGACATCCATGACTCCGTATGCTCTTTCCCAAACCTGCATAAGTTAGCTTGTGAGGCCGAGGAGAAGGAAAAAAGTGGTAGTGACCTGCTCCATGTGTGGAAGTCTGTATTGGCCAAAATGGTTCTACCAAATGCTAGGTTTTTTCCCGTGATGATACAATGGTGTGCTGAGAGGTATGCACCTGAACGAAGGGTCATTATCTCTCGGTTGGAAAACGTGGTTTTCCCAATTAGTAAGGAGCTCACCATGGAGTTGGTTGAAACTGGTGAAGACACCTCAAGTCTTCAGTTCGACGAGGAAGTTCTCATAGGCCAAATTTGAGAGCTCCCCCTTAAAAGCATATATGCTTTCGTCAAGATGATGGTCCCACTTGGAACCAATTTGCTTAGTGCTCAGGCTATGTTCAGTTTGGAGATGTTTGCGGGTTCTGCTATGTTGATGTATTTGTAACTTCATAAGATATTCACTTGTATATTGCATGTATTACACTTGTACCTTATTGTATCCCCAACAGAGATGTATTATTCCTCCGATTGGAAGTGTCGTCATGTGTACTTGCAAGTGTCGCAAGTTATATTGTAAGTGTTGTAACTTATACTTGATGGGTTATTAGACCACCTTGATGGGGTCGGCCCTGTATGAGTCATGTGGATCAAAGTGTTATTATACCACCCTATAGGGGTCGGCCCAGTCAGTATTATGTTAAGTGGTTAAGTTGGGGCCGACCTAGTTGAGTAAAGGTCAAGTCAAGTTAGTGTATAAATAGAGAGTGTGTCTCTCTCGTTTTACACCTTCTATTATTCACTCACTTCGCATTAGTGAAAGAAAGGAGGAGTGTGCACACGTGGAGGAGGAGCATGCTTCTGAATTTATCTATCTCTTGGGTTTTATCATTGTGATCCTTGTATTGATGCTTATTCTATCTCTGAGGAAGTTGCAGGGTTTTTCACCTTCTTGGTTTTCCCTGGTGAAATGTTTTGTGTCTCTTGTCTCTTATGCTTGATATGCTGTACATGTTATTTGTTCAGTTAATATCCTAGATCTATTAAATTAAATGATGAAAAATTAACATGGTATCAGAGCTAGCCTGAAGGAAGGCACGGTATGGCATTTATGAGACTTGTTGCACTTGCGACAAATTGGAAGCTAGGGCTTGATATAGCAAAAACTAGTCATCATGGAACTTTCACTATAAATCCATTTTGGAAAAGGTTCAGGATCAGAAACGTTCACAGGTAGTAGATAAAATCCCCATGTATCTTGTGTCCGAAGAAAAACATCTAATTCGCTATACTTTCTATTGTATGATTAGTACAATCTACGATTTCTGCCTCTTCCAGATCTCAGTCATAAACATGTGACCTAGGAAAAAAGGTCACAACTTGGGATAGGAAGCTCCAAATGAAATTTCGTCAAACATGAAAGGTAGAGAACGGACTGAAGTTTCTTAGGTAAATTTTTCAAAGGCCAAAGTTGAACCAGTGACACATGGAATTCCGTACAAGTTTGCTTTCTTGTTTTATCCCATAAACAGGTCACGTTGTGACACTTGGCATAACTCTCTCTCAGAGAATCCAATTGAAGTCGAACCTATGGGGTTGGAAAGATGATAGGTCAAGATACCACAGGAAAAATTTTAGGATCCCGTGGATTCGTAATTTCAGAGATGCGCCTGAAACAATAAGGTGCATATTTCTATCAAAACAGAATTGGATTTTGAGCACCTTCATTCTTGGCTTGTCACTGCTGTGGGAATTTAGGGCTTCAAAGAAAGTTGGAATTTTTGGAATCGGAGTCCACGGCTGAATGCTCCTCATCAAAATCAAAATTTAGAGACCAATATCAAATTTTTTGGTTGGGCAGAAGGCCGGGCTTGATCAAACCCTAGTTCGGGATTTTGATTGGTAAGGTGGAAAATTAGGGCTTCTGCAAAAGTTGGAAATTTTTGAAATCTGTGATCATGGCTAGAAGCTCCTTAGAAAAATCAAATTTTAGAACACAAGATCGAACCTTTTCGATGGGAAGAAGACTGGGCTTTATCAAACCCTAATTCGAGATCCTTTCTAGAAGATCCAGAAGTTTCAAAGGCAATTTTGAGGGGTCAAATTTTGGAGATTTCAAAATTGAAGTATACTAGCTTGATCAACTCAGCAAGGCACATCTTTTCATCCAATCAAAAGTTTGAAATTCAAAGTTTGAATTTTTAGGGTTTCTCTGACAAACCCTAATCCAACTCCAGATCCATTTTTAGCAAATCAAAGTGGATTGGGTTAATCCTAGAAGATGATGAATTGGACACCTACATAAGTGAAGAGATTCCAGTTCCAAAGGGAGATGAGGCTAAGGCCTTACACAAGAAGTCTACAAGTGTTTATGTATATGTAACTTCGGAATGTATTTCATATATGTATATTGTATCCCTATATAGATGTTATTATTCCTCTATATGGAAGTGTTTGTATTCCTATAGAGATGTTATTATTCCTCTATACGGAAGTGTCGTCATTTACATTGTAAGTGTCGTAACTTTTACTTGATGGGTTATTAGACCACCTTGATGGGGTCGGCCTTGTATAAGTCATGTGGGTAAAAGGATCATTAGACAAACCTAGTGGGGGTCGGCCCTGTCAGCATTATGTTATGTGGTTAAGTTAATTCTGACCTAGTAAAGGTTATTAGGAAAGTCAAGTCATGTATAAATAGAGTGCGGGAGGCATTCTATTTGATCATTCTGTTATTCACTCACACACTCATTGGAGAGTGGCGCACATGTGAGGAAGGATGAGTAGATGCTAGGAGAAGACTATCCCTTATGCTTGGGTTGTATCATTTATCTATCTATCTCTGAGGAAGTTGCGGGGTTTTTCACCCTATTGGTTTTCCCTGGTGAAACTCTGTGTTTCTTGTGTGCTTGCATTATTGTGTCAATGATTGATATGTTATAGATATGTTGTACATGTTATTCTCCGAGTTAAGATCCTAGATCAGATTGAAATTCTAAAAAATTAACATGGTATCAGAACTAGCCTGAAAGAAGGCATGGTATGGCATTTATGACACCTGTTGCACTTGCGAAGCTAGGGCTTGATATAGCAAAAGCCAGTCATCCTAGAACTTTCGCTATAAATCAATTTTGGAGAATTTTTAGGATCTGAAACTTTTACAGGTCGAAGATAAGATCCCAATGTACCTTGCTTCCGAAGCACAACTTTTAATTTGTTGTACTTTGTGTTTTATGATCTGTACAACCTAGGGTTTCTGCCTCTTCCAGATCTCAGTCATAAACAGGTGACCTAGGAAAAAAGGTCACAACTTGGGATAGGAAGATCCAAATGAAATTTCATAAAAATTGACAAGCAGGGAACAGACTTTAGTTTCTCAGGTAAGGTTTTCAGAGGCCTAAGTTGAACTAGTGACATGTGGCATGCTGTACAAGTTCGCTCTCTTGTTTTATCCCATAAACAGGTCACGTTGTGACACTTGGCATAAATCTCTCTCAGAGAATCCAATTGAGGTTAGACCTATGGAGTTTGAAAGATGATAGGTCAAGCTACCACAGGTTGTAGTTTCAAACCCTGTGGATTTGTAGTTTCGGAGTTACACCAGAAAGAATCAGGTGCATATTTATGTCAAAACAGAATTGGATTTTGAGCACCTTCATTCATGGCTCCGGGAATTTAGAGTTTCGGAGAATGTTGGAATTTTTTGTATCGGATACCATGGCTGGATGATCCTCATCAAAATCGAAATTTATAGACCAAGATCGATTTTTTTGGTTGGACAGAAGGCTGGGCTTGATCAGACCCTAGTTCGGGACTTTGATCGAAAAGGTGAAAAATTAGGGCTTCTGCAAAAATGAGAATTTTTTTAATTTGTGACCATAGTTGGAAGCTCCTTGGAAAAATCAAATTTTAGAGCTTTGGATGAAACTATTTGGTTGGGTGAAGCTCCAGGAAACTCAAACCTTAATTTAGGGTCCTCCCAGTGAATCTGGAAGATTGAAAAGCAAATTTGAGGGGTGAAACTTTGCAGTTTTGAAATTCTGAGCATACCAGGTTGATCAGCTCATCAAGGCGTATATTGTTCGGGTACAGAGGGTACTCCCAAAAGACCGAACACCTAGAGAAACCACTTCACACAAACAGATCACAGATCGATACACCGATGTTTTGACGTGGTTTAAACCCTCATGAGGGAAACATTCCATGACCCTGGCCAAATAACTTTTACCGGAGAATTTATTATGCAAAGAAAGAAAGTTACAAATGAGCTTCTCATAATCGATCAACTTTCTAATGACCCTCCATGCTCTTTAAATAGAGATCATGGACTAATCGGGTGTTAAGCCATAGATCAAGGGTAGGTATGATCTAAGAGAAGTTGAGCCGTCGGATCACTCTATGTCGGAAACATATCGTGACCGTCGGATTAAGTATTTACAAATGCATACTAATGCATACTAAAGAAACACACTTTTCCTAACGGATATATTACACAAGTTGATCTTAACTAACTCCTAAGTGTCTAAATATTCTAACATCCCCCCTTAAGAACAACTTGGGATATGATTGGAGGATTTACAAAAGTGACACTATTAGGAGAAGAAAGGAGGCATTAGAGCTTATCCCCCTTTAATGACACATTCCTGAACTCCTAACATAGTTCGAAGTTTAGAAAACTTCGCTTCTCTAAGAGACTTGGTGAAGATATCTGCAACTTGATCATCTGTAGGACAAAAGAGCACTTCAAGAACACAATCATGAACAAGATTTCTGATGAAGTGCATATGTAGCTCAATGTGTTTGCTGTGTTGATGTAGAACTGGATCTTTGGGGAGCTTGATGGCACTTTGATTGTCGCACCAAAGTGGAGTAGGCTGCTGCTGCTCGAATCCAAACTCTGAAAGGATCTGTCGAAGCCATAAAGCTTCCTAACTAGCATTAACTGTGGCTAGATATTCTGCCTCTGCTGAAGAAAGAGCAAGAACTTGTTATTTCTTACAAGCCCAAGTGACAGGTCCAGATCCCAGACTGAAAACATAACCTGCTGTAGACTTTTGATCATCAGGATTGCTAGCCCAGTCTGAATCAGTGAAACCAACCAACAAAGGTTTCCCCCCTGTACAGTAATGAATCCCAAACTGAATTGTACCTCAAATATATCGAAGTATTATTTTAGTTACTTTCAGTGACTTTCATGAGGTGTTTGCATATAATGGGAAACACAACCAACGATAAAGGAAAGGTCAGGATGAGAATGAGTCAAGTATATGAGACTACTAACAAGTTGACGATACAAGGTGGCATCTACTTCAGGTGAAGTACAAGTGGTAGAAATTTTGACTCCAGACTGGAAGGGAGAAGGGGCAGGTGTACAATCTTCCATGTGAAAGCGACGAAGAAGGTCACAAGCATACTTAGACTGAGAAAGAAAGATTCCTTCTTTGGTTTGCAGGACTTGGAGACCAAGAAAATAATGCAAATGTCCTAAGTCTGACATTTTAAAATTTTGCTTAAGACTAGATTTCACATGGGTTATAAGCTTAGGGTCACTACTAGTAAGAATAAGGTCATCAACATATAGAAGAAGTATGATGAGATGGTTTCCTACTTTCTTGGTAGAGACATTGGGGTCAGAATGGTATCTAGAAAAACCAGTGTCAAGGAGAAAGTTATCCATTTTGGCATACCAAGCTCTAGGAGCTTGCTTAAGGCCATATAAGGATTTCTTAAGGCGGCAGATAAGGCTAGAGTTATTCTAAACATATCTAGGAGGTTGTTCCATGTAAATTTCCTCCTGTAAATCACTATGTAAGAAGGTAGATTTGACATCCATTTGATGGACTTCCCAGTTGTGTAAGGCTGCAAGGGAAAGAACAAGGCGGATGGAGTTCATTTTTGCGACAGGAGCAAATGTTTCATTGTAGTCAATCCTTTCAACTTGGGAAAAAACTTTGGCAACTAACCTTGCCTTAAGTCTTTCAACACTTCCATCTGATGCATACTTAGTTCTGTAGACCCATTTACATCTGACAAGTTTTCTTCTTTTTGGAAGAGGTACAAGATCCCAAGTATCGTTCGCCATTAACGAACGATATTCGTTATCCATAGCTGCATACCAATCTGGATTTCCTGAAGCTTCTGCAAAGATTTTTGGATCATGATTCTCGAAAAATTGAGCCAAAAGAGAAGAGGCTCGCTGAAACTGAGAATGTGTTCGATGTTGATCTCTAGGATCACCAGCAAGATCACCAGCTGCTTCACATGTTGAATGGACCCATCGAGGAAGCACTTGTGTTGGTGCAACTGGAGGAACATGAATAGGCAGAGGTGGATTTTCATCCTCATTGTCATCATCAGAAACTGGAGTTGGAAACCTGTCAAGGAAGTTGGAAGAAGAAGAAGAAGGCACAATCGCCGAATCAGGCTCGTAGGCCAAAGATGGCACAATCGCCGAGTTAGGCTCGCAGGCCATGTGATTTTCATCAAATTTAACATCTCTTCTAATGATTACATCATGAGAATGTGGTTGAATAAGTCTATAACCTTTTACATCTTCAGAATATCCAACAAATATGCACTTTTCACTTTTAGGTTGCAATGCTTTCCTTTTTTCATCCGTAATGTGAGCCCATGCTTCACTACCAAACACACGGAAGTGACTTACATCTAGTTTAATTTTACTCCATGCTTCTTCCGGTGTGATACCTTGTAATGCTTTAGTGGGGGTGCGATTAACTATTTAATTTGCACAATTAATGGCTTCAGCCCAAAATTGAAGACTTAGTCCCTTAGATTGGATCATACAATTAGCCATTTCTTTTAAAGTGTGGTTCTTCTGTTCGGCTACACCATTTTTTTGTGGTGTATATGGAACAATGTGTTGTTGTTGAATTCCTTGTTCAGTGCAGAAAGTAGTGAACTTTTTGTTAACATATTCTCCTCCATTGTTAGATCTTAACTTAATAATTTGATGACCGGATTGTTTTTCAACAAGGGCCTTGTAGGCCAAGAACATGTTAAATACTTCGCTCTTAAGTTTTAGGAAATAAACCCAAGTGCGTCTGGTGTAATCATCAATGAAAGTTAAGAAATATTTGAGACCAGAAAATGAAGCAGATGGAAGAGGACCACACAAGTCACTATGCACAAGCTCCAAGGGAACCGAGGCATGCCAAGAGGCACGTTTGTCAAAACTGTCCCGATAATGTTTTCCAAGTACACAACCGGAACAAACACCATCCCTGCAAGATACCATCGAAATACCTGTTACCATATTGTCTTTACATAGTTGTTGCAATGAGCGATAATTTAAGTGACCAAATCACTCATGCCAAAGTTTGTTCAAGTTATCACTATGAGCAACAAAAACTAAAGGAAAAGGTGATGATCCAAAGTTGTTAAACTTGTACAACCTAGTAATATCATCAACAATTCTGGTAGCTAGGACTTGTTGAGAATCTTTAAAATCCTTGATTACAACTTAGTGAGGTGTAAACATCACAGTTTTACCTTCACCAAAATGAGTGATTTGATAGACTGATAACAAATTGCAGGAAATTCTTGAAACACATAGTACATCACTGAAATGACCATTATCTACTAGAGCTGTTCCAGCTCCTACAACACTTAGAGATCTATCATCACCAACAAATATTTGTTTGGTGTTACATTCATGCATAGTAGAAAAGATGGATTTATCCTTATCCATATGATAAGATGCTCCAGAATCAATGAGCCATTCGTTTAAAGTAGAAGAAGAAGATGCATTATAAGAATAACCAGAAGCACAAAGTGCATGTCCATGAGAGGTAGATTCTGAAGGCGAATCTAGGTTGATGTTGTGCTTCTTCATTGCTACTTCCAATGCTGCCATCTTCTTGAAACACTTAGATTCATCATGATTATCTTTCCCGCAAATAGTTGCAATGAGGCTCAGTCTTCTTTCCTTTTGGCTTGGATCCTTTGTTTTTTTAAAGAAGGAGTTGACTGAGAGGGTTTGGGACCCTTGTTTGACTTATTATGGTGAAAATTTTGTTTCTTGGGAGGCTTGGTCTTTTTTTTTTTTTTTTTGGGACAATAAGGCTTTCCCAGATGTATCTGCATTGTTGATTATTCCAAGATGGATGAGTTTATCTTGCTCTCTAATCAAGGAATCACAAAAGGATTCAAGACTAGGCTCTTGATAGCTAGCTGCATTCAAGGATTCTTTCATGGAGTAAAATGTAGATACAAAAACAGAATATGCAGGTCCAAGTTTTGAAAGAATATAATAAATGCATTGTTTGTCTTCCCTCTTAATCTTACATTATGCACATAAGAGTTTAAGAGTTTTGTACTTAGATAAATAATCTTGAATGCATGAAAAATCACTTGGATTTAAAGAAATCAACTCATTTTCGAGTTGATGACCTCGAATTTTATTGTGTTTACCAAACACAAATTCCAACTTGTCCCAAGCAGCATTAGGTTCATCAATTCCAGATATGTAGAATCACAAATCAGTAGAAATTGACATCCCAATCAATCCACAAGCTTCGTCACATCTATTTTTCCATTTTCGGGTACACAGGGTACTCCTAAAAGACCGAACACCTAAAGCAACCACTTCACACAAATAGATCACAGATCGATACACCGATGTTTTGACGTGGTTTAAACCCTTGTGAGGGAAACACTCCACAACCCATTTTATTTTTTTATCATCATCAGTGGGTTCTGTTTATTTTCATGAGGTAATTCTGAAAAGTCCCCTACTTCGTAGAACATGCTCCATATGAGATTTCCATGAGAAATAGTTGGAACTGGTAAGTAGAATATCACAAGGGGTGGCCATACTGCAAATTAATGGCTATAAAAACATAAACCAATAGTCTGGATGCGAAGAGCTCGAAAAAATAGGCAGTTTAAAAAAAACAACACTGAAAACTGACTCCATATGATGAAGTTATGTGTGAACAAAAAAAAGTTGAAGATGTCCCCAATAGTTACGTGGCAGATAGAGAATGACCAGCTAAAAAAATGGACCCCCCTCTTCCCAATATGAATCTTTGACAATCACTTTACAAGAAAGTTGCTTTAAGTGAATCACTTTTATAAAATAAGTGATTTCACTTTTACAATGATGTTACTTTAAATAGTGCAACAATAAAAAAGAACTTAAGTGGCTCACTTTTTATTTTTATTATTTAAGTGAGATGCACTTTTACAATAAAGTAACTTGAAAATAGAAATTGCATGCACTTTTCTTTTAACAGTAACTTCCTAAGACTTGAACTCAAGACTTATTAAGGAATAAAGCAACTTTGAACCAAGTGAGCTAGATTAAAATGTATGTAAAATATGGGAAGGAGGAAGGGTTTTTTTTTTGTATTTTTTTTTTTTACTCTCCGTGCTCGGTTTCCGTGCTTGCCTTTTTTCCTGAAAATCACACCATAAACAAAAACAAACAAAAAAATTCCACACTTGTGGGGTTAGATCTCTTTAGATTTCCCGGAAAGTCTACGTTTTCTCTCTGTTTCTGATTTTCCGAAATCGCACAAGGTGCACGGCAAAGAGCATACGCAGCCGAGAAAAACCCTTTCCCTTTCTGTTTCCGATTTGCCAAGATCACGCAAGGTGCATGGCAAAGAGAATACATAGACAGGGAAAGCAACAATCTGAAACTAAAAAAATTTAATAGTAAAAACTGATAAAATATGAGATATTTTTCTTTCTTTCTTTTAAAACATAAAATAAAGAAAATGCGTCACTGTAACATTATACCTTCAAATCTGATGAAATACGTGTTTCTGAAGCAACTAGGAACCGTTTTCGATCAAATGAAAACTATTTCCTAATGGAAACGGTGCTTCGGATGCAATGAAACACCTCTCATAGCCCAGAAATGTAGAGAAATACCAGAACCAGAAACCCTTTCGAGTTTCAGCAACAACAGTTCAAGATCTAGATCATAACCAGAAGCGGCTCTTCATAAACGCTCTGATACCATGTTCGGGTACACAGGGTACTCCTAAAAGACCGAAAACCTAGAGCAACCACTTCACACAAACAGATCACAGATCGATACACTGATGTTTCGATGTGGTTTAAACCCTCGTGAGGGAAACACTCCACGGCCTCGGCCAAATAGCTTTTATGGGACAATTTATAATGCAAAGAAAGAAAGTTACAAATGAGCTTATCATAATCGATCAACTTTCCAATGACCCTCCATGCTCTTTAAATAGAGATCATGGACCAATCGAGTGTTAAGCCACAAATCAAGGGTAGGTATGATCTAAGAGAAGTTGAGCCGTCGGATCACTCTATGTCGAAAACATATCGTGACCGTTGGATTAAGTATTTACAAATGCATACTAAAGAAACACACTTTTCCTAACCGATATATTACACAAGTTGATCTTAACTAACTGCTAAGTGTCTAAATATCCAAACACATATTTCTATCCTTTCAGAAGTTTGAAATTCAATGTTTGAATTTTTAGGGTTTCCCTGACAAACCCTAATCCAGCTCCAGATCCTGTTTTTGCAAATCAAGTGGATTGGTTTAATCCTATAAGAGAATGGATTGGTCACCTACATAAGTGAAGAAGTTCCAATTTCAGAGGGAGATGAGGCGAAGGCCTTACATATGAAGATTACAAGCAAACTCGATAGGTATGACTTACAGGTATGTTTCGAAATCTGTTCATGATTAAGTTTATGGTATGTTTGTCTTCATTAAGATTAGTACAATCTTGATCAATTTTAGACTTGTCATATCACCTTAATAAAAATATGAATGCATGATAGAAGATATTCATTGATTAGGATTTTGACACTTATGATTGTACTAATGCATTATGGTGTTGTATGAGGTTGCTGTTGTCCGCTAACATGAAAGCTACATCAAGAAAGATAAATCATGTTCTAGTTCAAGAACATATGACCATGGTGACATGAAGACAAAGATTCATCCATTGTCATGGATCACATAGAAGATCTACTTACGAGGTATGTATAACTTGGTTCTATAATGCTTAACCTATGAGATATGCAGGTTACTAGCACAAGTCATTGAAGAGAACAAGAAGACATTGCTAGACATAACTAGCAAATATGATAACCAGGTATGTTTTTCCTATATCAAATTAGAATCCTACTTTGTGTTAGGATATTATACTATTGTATGGTTGATAATGATTATTCATGAAGTTAGAAATATAAGTAATCAAGGGTTTATGCATATTATGTCTCTTACCTTGATTGATGATATGACTAACCAGAAGAGTCCTATGGTCAAATAAGAATATGCATGAGTAAAAGAAGTATTCCTTGAAACCTTGAATACTAATGTTTATTATCTGTGTATGAAATGATCTTGACCATACATGTTTAAGATTACTTAGAATCTTAATGTTTTATAGTATTGAGATTATACTAATTAATGTATGATTGTGTATGAGACCTCAAGGATAACACAATGATGATACTAGTAAGTATGCATAAGTGATCGAGGATGGATATAAGTTCAAAGATAGGTAATCCAGGAAGCAAAGATCAAGAGGGAGCACACTCCAGTAGTTCCTGCAAGGAAGCAAATATTGAGAGGGAGTCCAACCTACAACCAAACAAAGATAAGTATTTGAATTGTCATTTCTTACATACTTGTTTGTTTAAATAATATTATTCAATAATGTATATGCCTATGTTCCTAGACTTAGGGTGTGTATTATGTATATTAGAATAATTGCATTAATGAACAGTATACTACTAATATGCATGTGATGGGTAAGTGGCCTATGGCATTGTACAACATTCCATTGCTACTTATCTAGAATGAAACCTCTCTGTTGACAGGTTGGGCGTTGTGCACACTCTTAACAATGTTCTGGTAGAGATTGGAAGGCATCTAGAAAGTTACGGGATATGGATAAATGTTGTATTGAAGCATTGGCTAAAATAATTGCATGACTGTATGACACATTTCTTTATGTGTAAGAATTTGTTCTGAAAACTATGAGATGTTTTCTAATCATGCAATTTAACTTGTTTTGTAGGAAAGATCATATACCATCACTTACAAAAGAAGAACTACAACATTTGTTCCAACAATGAAGTTCAAACTATCTATTGAAGATATTGAAGAATCTGAAGTTCCCAGGATACGAGATACAGTAAAATGATGCCATGTTCGAGAAGTACCAATAGATCATGTTTGGGATGTGGTCCTAAGACCTGAAGGGAAGTTTGTTGTGACTTCCAAGTGGATCTATAAGATCAAGCATGCTGTAGATGGTAGCATGGAGAAATACAAAGCGAGGTTTGTAGCTCGTGGCTTCTCCCAGAAAAAGGGAATAGACTATGAAGAGACTTTTGCTCTTGTACACTTCCATCAGATCAGTACTTGCTATGGCTGCAGTGATGAAATGCGAGATACACCAGATAGATGTCAAGACAACTTTCTTGAATGGTGTAGTCAAGGAGGAAGTGTATGTGGAGTAGCCACTTGGTTTTGAGACACACGATAGGGAGTCATATGTGTGCAGATTGAAGAAAGCCTTGTATGGCTTGAAGCAAGCTCCCAGGACTTGGTATGGTAGGATAGACAACTTTCTATCTAGTTTGGGATTTACCAAGAGTAAAGCGGATTCCAACCTTTACTACAAGGTTGAGGAAGGAAATCCAGTGATACTAGTTTTGTATGTGGATGACCTGTTTGTTACAGGTGAGGATAGATTGATTGCCGATATGAAGAGGAAGCTTGCTATCGAGTTCAAGATGAAGGACTTGGGGATGATGCACTATTTTCTAGGCATGGAGGTGTGGTAGAGTGCAGATGGAATATTCCTTGGACAAGGGAAGTATGTAGTAGAGATCCTGAAAAGGTTCACGATTATGGACTGCAAGGGAATGGCCACACCTATGGCATCGAACCTAAAGCTTCTGTGTGATGCTTCATCTGATCCGGTTGATGTCACTATGTATCATCAGATGATTGGGTCCTTGATGTACCTGACAAACATGATACCATATATTTGCTTTGCGGTGAACACATTGAGCCAGTTCTTGACGGATCCCAGAGGTGTTCACCTGGTTGCTGTAAAGCATATTCTGAGGTACTTGAAGGGCATAATTGATTATGGGCTCAAGTATGATGCGAATCAAAAGTTTAACCTGCAGGGTTATGTTGATTCAGACTAGGCAGGCAGTGCTGCTAATAGGAAGAGCACATCTGGGTGCTGCTTCAGTATGGGATCGGGTGTGATCTCTTGGTTTAGCAGGAAGTAGTCCTGCATAGCACTGAATACAGCCGAAGCATAGTATGTCGCAGCTTGTTTGGCTAGTTGTGAGGTAGTATGGCTCTAGAAGCTACTGTTTGAGTTATTTGATCTCCCGTTGGATGCTACTGGTATCTTCTATGATAATCAAAGTTTTGTGATGCTGTTTGAGAATCTGGTGTTCCACGACAGGCCGAAGCACATTGAGATCAAATATCACTATATCAGGGATATGGTGCAGAGAGGAGCAGTGAAGATCCTATATATTGCAACGGATGAGTAGGTTGCGGATGTGTTGATGAAACCACTAGCCAGAGTGAAGTTTGAATACTTCAGAGAGAGGCTTGGTGTTCTTCAGATTGACGACACTTCGAGGAATAAGTGATGGACACATTTGCTGGAGCCATTCCAAGCATGGTGAGAGGAGAATCCTTCCCATGGCTGTGGATGTAAGCTCTGGATGATGAGCATCAGGACGATTCTTCAGTTATTACTCTGTATATGCATCAGTTGGATGCTTTGATCAGTTTGATCATGTATTTGTATTTTCATTAGTTGGATGCTTTGATCAATTGGATCATACATTTGTATATGCATCATGTTGGATGCTTGATATGATCAGGTAGATCATGTATGTGATATGTATCAGGTAGATACTTGGTATGCATCAGGTGGATGCATCGTATGATCAGGATTATCATAGAAGACGAGCTTCAGGATGTTGCTCTAGATGATATGCATCAGGTGTATGCATTGTATGATCAGGTGGATGCATTGTATGATGAGGATGATCATGGATGCCGAGCTTCAGGATGTTGCTCCTGATGATATGCATCAAGTGGATGGATTGTATGATCAGGATGATCATGGATGACGAGCTTCAGAATGTTGCTCTAGATGATATGCACCAGGTGGATGCATTGTTTGATCAGGATGATCATGGATGATGAGCTTCAGGATGGTGCTCCAGTTGATGTGCATCAGGACGATGTAGTGACAATGATCAGGATGATCATGTGTGATGAGTATCATGATGATACTTTGGATGATGTACATCAGGATGATGTACTATGTGATGATGATTAGTATGATCACGAGCATTAGGATGATGCTTCATGTGATGATGATCAGTTAGATCATGAGTATCAGTTTGATACTTGGAGGTCAGAGATGACATGTGGTAGGTTGTGCAAGTAACATGTAATCAGTCCTCAGAGATCCAATAGGTTGAGCTGTGTGCTCGTAATCAGTCCGGGGATGAGGTATTGCTATGTAGTATGTAATCAGTCCTCAGAGATATGATAGGTTGAGCTGTGTGCTCGTAATCAGTCCTGGGATGAGGTATTACTACGGAGACATGTAATCATTCCTGGAAATCCAAGAGGTTGAGTTGTGTGCTTGTAATAAGTCCTGGGATGCTCTTTAGAGATCTTGCCGGTCGTGCTGCAGCACATAAATGTTCCTGGGATGCTCTTTAAAGGTATTGTCTATTCACATGTAATCAATCCTGGAGATCCGAGAGGTTGAGCTGTGTGCTCGTAATAAGTCCTAGGATGCTCTTTAGAGATCTTGTCGGTCGTGCTGCGACACATAAATGTTACTAGGATGCTCTTTAAAGGTATTGTGAAAGGGATGCATGTAATCAGTCCTGAGAGATCTTGTCGGTCATGCGTAGGCACATAAATGTTCCTGGGATGCTCTTGTCAGGTATTGCATCAGCACATAAATTAGTTTTGAGAGACCACCTCTATCAGACCGTTTGCACAGATGATGAAGACCTACAAGTGGTGGGCCTACATCCAGTATGAAAAAGGACTGGCTCTGTAGAACTTCCTATGATGAGTAGATCAGAGATTGATTGAGATAGCAGTAGCAGTGACGATGACGATGACATTGATTCGATGACGATGATCCAATGACGATGATCCAGAGAAGAAGATTTGTAATAGAATACCTGTGTCGAGAAATACCTACCTAGTTAAGAGGGAGTGTTGATGTATATGTAACTTCAGAATGTATTTCATAAATGTATATTGTATCCCTATAGAGATGTTATTATTCCTCTATACAAAAGTGTTTGTATTCCTATAGAAATGTTATTATTCCTCTATACGAAAGTGTCGTCATTTACATTGTAAGTGTCGTGACTTATACGTGATGGGTTATTAGAACACCTTGATGGGGTTGACCTTGTATAAGTTATGTGGATAAAAGGGTTATTAGACCACCCTAGTGGGGGTCGTCCCTGTCAGCATTATGTTATGTGGTTAAGCTAAGGCCGACCTAGTAAAGGTTATTAAGCAAGTCAAGTCATGTATAAATAGAGTGCGGGAGGCACTCTATTTGATCATTATATTATTCACTCACACACTCATTGGAGAGTGGCGCACTTGTGAGGAAGGAGGAGTAGCTACTAGGAGAAGACTATCTCTTATGCTTGGGTTGTATGATTGCTCTATCTATCTCTGAGGAAGTTGTGGTGTTTGTCACCTTCTTGGTTTTTCCCGGTGAAACTATGTGTTTCTTGTGTGCTTGCATTATTGTGTCCATGATTGATATGCTGTAGATATGCTATACATGTTATTATCTCAGTTAAGATCCTAGATCAGATTGAAATTCTGAAAAATTAACAACAAGCAATCCCGACAGGTATGACTTGAAGATATACAGGTATGTTTGTGAAATCTGTTCATGATTTAGTTTATGATATGTTTGTCTTCATATTATTAGTACAATCTTGATTAATATTAGACTTGTCTTATCACCTTAGTAAAAATATGAATGCTTGTAGACATTCATTGATTAGGGTTATGACACTGATCCGGATCTTGGGAGTTGAGAACCAGAATGCTTGAATGTTGAGAGAGGAGGAGATTAAGCATGCAAATCTGTCATAAAATTCACATGAAAACCCTAATATTGTATAAGAATAAGCATGAACAAAACCACATGAAGTGAATAGAAGGTGAGGCTCAAAGAGGAGCCTCACCTCTAAAACTAATTACCAATAACTCACTCAGATCTAAATAATCTCACAATGAACAATAGAAAATAAGAGAGAAACCAAATGAGTAACTTGTTATTATGAGAAGGCTTGCTAGGCCTTTATATAGCATTATTACAATGTGTCTTGAGACCATACCATGGGCCAAAACTATGTGCTACCAAATACCATGGATGAGAGAGGGTGGCCTCTCAATTTAATACTTTTATGGCTTATACATCCGAATTTAGACCATATGCCCCCTAAAATTCGGATCATTCCTTCCCTCTTAGAAAATGATGGTTCCCATCATTTCATGCTAAAAAGAGACCCATGATTACAATGTGCTAGTTACCAATGCAGAGAAGGGTTTTGTGTGGTTGACCCATAACTGCGGGTTTTGTGAGGTTGACCCATAACCGTGGGTTTTGCAAGGGTGACCCATAACCATGATGGCTATGACAAGCTTGATTCCAATGAAAAGAAGAGTTTTGTGTGGTTGAATCAAAACCATGGGTTTTGTGTGGGTGACCCATAACCGTGGGTTTTATGTGGTTGACCCATAACCATGGTGGCAATGACAAGCTTGTTTCTACTAAAGAGAAGGGTTTTGTGTGGTTAACCCATAACCGTGGGTTTTGTGTGGTTGACCCACAACCATGATTACAATACATAACTATGGGTTTTGTGTGGTTGACCCATAACCATGGGATTTGTGTGGTTGACCCATAACCATGATTACATTAAGATTTTTTTAAAAATTGAAAATTCATGATCTTTGGTGCAGTTGATGTCTTGCTGCAAATCCATTCATAGCTTCTGATGCATGTACTGAAATTGAATTCTATTGAAGACCCATTTGAGATATCGAAGATACCTTTCCATCCATATAACATACTTGCTCCGGGGTGGCCCAGAGATTGAGAAAATGTTTGTTGAAGTTTAAGAGATGCGCGGACACTATTTTGCAGACATATGTTGCTTTAGACGATGATATCTCTTAAACCAGAAAGCCAAATGGAAAACCATGAAATACCCATTTTAGCTGACGGAAGGATCTTTCCAATGAGCTATGGTAGAGCCTCAATGACATTTTGTGGAGTCTGTAGCACTTGTTTAAAGTTGTTGTACGTCCGGCCGCATTGTGTACAAATATGTACTACTTCAAACAAACATATCTCACAAACCGGAAAACGAAATGCAATTCCGTGAAATACCCATTTTAGATGATGGAAAGAAATTTCCAATGAGCTATGGAAGAGTCGTTGAGACATTCTATGGAGTCTGTAGAACTTGTTTAAAGTTGTTGTACGTCCGGCCACATTATGCACAAACACGTGCTACTTCAAACCAGCATATCTCACAAACCGGGAAACGAAAGGAAATTCTGTGAAATACCCATTTGAGCTGACGGAAATACCTTTTTGATGAGCTATGGTAGAGTCTCTAAAACATCCTGTGAAGCCCATGGCACCTATTCAAAGTTTGCTGAATGTGAGAGTGTTGAGTATAGAGATGCCAAGGGTTTGTAGAGAAGCATGGGTTGTTGTAGAGGTTGTGGAACCTCCGTTGAACCCGTATAATGCTTCAAAATCTTGTCCCAATGGAGAGCGTACCCGTTCTGATACCACTGATCCGGATCTTGGGAGCTGAGAACCGGAATGCTTGAATGCTGAGAGAGGAGGAGATTAAGCATGCAAATCTGTCATAAAATTCACATGAAAACCCTAATATTGCATAAGAATAAACATGAACAAAAACACATGAAGTGAATAGAAGGTGAGGCTCAAAGAGGAGCCTCACCTCTGAAACTAATTACCAATAACTCACTCAGATCTAAATAATCTCACAATGAACAATAGAAAATAGGAGAGAAACCAAATGAGTAACTTGTTATTATGAGAAGGCTTGCTAGGCCTTTATATAGCATTATTACAATGTGTCTTGAGACCATACCATGGGCCAAAACTATGTGCTACCAAATACCATGGATGAGAGAGGGTGACCTCTCAATTTAATACTTTATGGCTTATACATCCGAATTTAGACCATATGCCCCCTAAAATTCGGATCAGACACTTATGATTGTACTAATGCACCATGATGTTGTATGAGGTTGATGTTGTCCGCTAACATGAAAGGTACATTAAGAAAGACAGATCAAGCTCTAGATCAAGAATATATGACCATGGTGACATGAAGACAAAGACTCATCCATAGCCATTATAGAAGCTCTACTTACGAGGTATGTATAATTTGGTTCCACAATGGTTAACTTATGAGTTATGCAGGTTACTAAGCACAAGTCATTGAAGAGAATAAGAAGACATTGTTTGGGTATGTTAGACATAACTAGTAAACATGATAACCAGGTATGTTTTTCCTATATCAAGTTAGAATCCTACCTTGTGTTAGGATCTTATACTTTTGTATGAATGATAATGATTATTCTTGAAGTTAGAAGTTTAAGTAATCAAGGGTTAATGCATATTATGTTTCTTACTTTGATCGATGATATGACTAACCATAAGAGTCATATGGCCAAATAAGAATATGCATGAGTAAAAGAAGTCTTCCCTGAAACCTTGAATACTAACGCTTATTACCTATATATGAAATGATCATGACCATACATCAGATTATTTAGAATCATAATGTTTTGATAGTATTGAGATTATACTGATGTATGTATCGTTATGTATGAGATCTTGAGGATAACACAATGGTGACACTAGTGCACACTTAAGCATGCATAGTGGTCCAGGATGAGTATAAGTTCAAGGACATGTAATCCAGGAAGCAAAGATCAAGAGGGAGTACACTCCAGTAATTCCTGCAAGGAAGCAAAGATTGAGAGGGAGTCCACCCTACAACCATTAGTACAAAATGAGGAATTAGTGACTACGTGACTAAAAAATATAGTCACCACAGTTTTTTCAAGCGGTTTACTACTAACTATGAGCAATTTTGATTGATCCAACTATAAACGACTAAATTTAACGACTAATTTAGTTATGAGTTAACAAATATGACTAGATAATAAGTGACAGAGTTAAAAATGACTAACGTAAACGACCAATTTAGTCACGGCATAAAAAATGACTAGCTAGAAGAATATGAATTAGTCATTTTTAATTGCGTCACTTCGATAATGTAAAATTGCAATTTTTGACAATGAAGTGTTACAATTTACTAATTTTTATAAATTTTTAATGGTTGCAATTAAATAAAGTATATTCATACCATTCTCTTGAGATAAGATTCTAACATAACCATAACCTTTCATTGATAGAATCAACCAAGCCTTCCAGAAAAATGAAAGGCCTTAAGGCTCCATCGACACACTTAACTGAGGTGCCTTTATAACTTCATAGCTATCATATGTGACTATTGAACTAGCACCAGTCGTAGCTTCACTAGGCTCAAATCCTTTAGTAGCAATTGATCCAATTGAACTGGTGGAAGCACCAAGCACATTTTAACCAATCAAATAATCAATTGACTGGGATGCTGACCCAGGACTAGTCTCGGATCCATATGCAGTAAATTAGGTAGAGGCCCCATCTCAGATCATTTTCAGGTATATATTTTGATTCCTCATCTTATAGGCCCGACCTCGTAGAATATGATACGTATAATGTGATGGCCTCTCCTTATCACTATCAAGGTAAACCTCCTCTCCTATTGTGATCAACCTCTCCATAGATGTTTTTCCTTCCATCCCAACCTAACCTTTGTTGGGCATTAGTTGCTTTACTTACCACATACTTTCTGATATATTCGAATGCATGGGATTGAGTTTATAAATCTAATTATGAAGGTTGTTTCATTAACAAATTCAAATGGTGAGCAATTGGATGGATATCCATAGTCAAATAGTCAAATAAACAATTTCTAGATTCATTGATATAGTTAATGTTTTGGTAATTAACAATGCTCCTCCAAGTCATTGTGTCTAACCCCTTGCGAATTTAACAATCCAAGCTTGTCAAACAATTTCCATATTGAATTGATAATTTACCACTATTGAATACCAAGTTCTTGAGTGTGTATGTATAACTAGGACTATTCAATTGAGAGTGACAACAAAAAAATTGAAACTTCTTTAGCATTTAAATCAAACCTAAATGATGAAACCACCACATGCTTCCATGAGTTAACATTAAATGGATCATTTGTAACATGATTGGTGAAAAGACATGACTACTAGGAAGTACAAAGTGGTCATTATGGCTTTTAACCTATAGGTTGAAACTCCTCCATAGATAACCTCTGATTATTTTGTGCATGTATTGGGATAAAAATGTATTATCCTGCATATCCTCTCCTTTGATTGGTGGCCAGATAACAAATATAACATTAAAACAAATATAATATAATATAATATTAATCATAAAACAAATATAATATAAAAAAAACATAATATGATAATAATCAATATAAAACAAATATAATATGAAAAGAAATAAAAATCATATGATAAATGATAAAACCGATATGAAAATGGTAATACAAAATCTATGCAACCATATGGTTTAGTTTGATTTCATCCCCAAATCACTGATGGCCTCTGCAATGGTCTCATCCTTCAAATCTCCTGCGTTATTACATCAAAATTCAGATAACTTTTTTAGTTTCACCGTTAACAATCCCATCAATATCCCTTCGTGTTTCAGAATGCCAATACCGACGAACTTATCCATCACAGCGCTTCTACCATTGCTTCCTCCGGAAAACATCAACCCTACCCAACAATATTAATACCAATTTATTTTCTTTTGTTTTGCAGGATTGTGCCAACATAAAACAACTGCAACAACTTCATGTCTGCATTATCACAACGGGACTTGATCGCAACACCTTTTTTGCTCACAAAATTGGTTGCAGTGTACACTCAGTTGGGTGAAATGGATTGCGCACACCTTATACTTGAGGAATCATGCAGGCATGATATTTCATTGTGGAATGCAATGATAATAGGGTATGCAAAGAGTGATTTCCCATAACAAGCGTTTGAATTGGATAAACAAATGGAATTGGCAGGTGTGAAACGGAACAAGTTTACCTCCCCCCTGTACAGGAATGCACGAGTCTATTGAATTTGCAATTGGGCATTGAAATTCATGGTCATATAGTTGGAATAGGGTTTATATCCGATTTGTTTATGGAGAATTCGCTTATAACCATGTATACCAAATGTGGGTGTGTGGAGGATGCACAACAAGTGTTTGATGAAATGCTTGAATGTGATTTGGTATCTTGGAATTCTATGATTGTCGGGTATTCTCAAAATGGACATGCAAATGAAGATTTGATGCTTTTCAGAGAAATGCACCTCCAAGGAGTAGAGAAAGATTACCTTACAATAGTGGTTGTTCTCCCAGCTTGCATGCAATTGGAAGCCCTGCAGGGTAAGGAGATTCATGCTTTCGTGATCAGAAGGAAATTGGAGTCAGAAGTTTCCGACAATTCCCTCAAAGACATGTATTCCAAATGCGGAAGGTTGGAGACTGCATAGAACTTGTAACATCCCCATAAAACCATACAAAAAAAACGTAATAGAACTTATAAGACTAACACCTTCACGTACCCAGAAATCCTGTGGAGGAAAAATATTGTTAGGACAAATACATAATTTCCTTTTAAAAAGAGTAGAGGCTCCCTTCTCACTTACTAGGTAATGGTAGAAAAAGATTCCAGCTAGTAAGATTGCTCGAATATATTTTCTCATTCAAACTGGAGAGGTTCCAAAAAGAAGGACATGCTGCTTACTTAGCTTTTGGCTAACACATATTGTTTTCTTGAATGGCAGGGGTTAAGAAGACTATAGCAAAAGCCTTACAATTACACAAAGCTACCCACATAACTATTACCACCATAACCAAACTTTAAGCTGAGGGTGCTAGTCCCCTAGCCCGGTCTTCCCATGCTAACTCAACATAGCGAACTAGTGGGGCGAGAAGTAAAAGAGATAAAATGGTCACACGCACTTGAAGGATGACTCCGAGCAAAACTAAATAACTATATACCAAGATACATATACAGTAAACAATCAACCCCCTTACAGGTGGCACGACAACTCTTTGACCTCGATACGAAGTCCGTGACTCTCTACTTAGCAATTGAACTGATGGCGATGGGAGTGGTGTCTTGGCCTATCGTTTGCAACTGATAACGTGAAGAACTTGGCAGGACAAGATTTAATAAATACTATAGCTGTAAGACTGTCAGGTCAATTAAGTGGCTTCATAACTCGGCAAAGACTACCTCAAACGAAGTTTAATCTAACGCGACCATAGTAGTCTTGTTCAAAAAATTTATCCTTCCACTCTACATAGGAGAGGCTCTGCGACTCAGGTTCTGATTGTAGGGTTGGCCCATAACGTAGTTTTGTAACGATGAAATAGAACCAGTTAAGTCCAGACACTCTTTCATGGCGACAGAGGCTCAGGTACAGTAATACAATACTTCAATTATGTAGCATTTACAAGACATGAGTTATGTACATTCTGTGGTTAAAATAGTCTGCTCGAAATTGTTGCAGGTATAGGGTAAGGGCGAAACCAGGCTGACACCAATCTGAAGAAAGAATGTAAGAAGCATGACCTGCTGCGGTAGAACTCTCCGGTTTGGTCCGGGTACATCTTCGTAGAAAAAAAATATGGTTTTTCTTTACTTCTGTATGAATCTTTAAAGGAAGACGATTTAATAATTTAAGGATTGACCTAGAAACTAAGCCATACCATTTAAAGTCTTTAAGAGCTTGTTTGTTCAAAAGAGGTCATTAACAATGCCGACTAACACTTATTATCTGTCGAGGTTTACTACCGACACTTCAAGGGGGTTTTACAGAGATGTATCCATTATGGAATGGAAGAAATGACTCGATCTTACTTTTATAATTTTTTTTATGTATCCAAACCGAGCATGGGACTTCCTCGGCTCTATACTTCTGGTTTGGAGAAGCCCGAAAGAGGGTTTTTAGAGAATTCACCAGGAGTTCCGGTTTGACCTAAGAATTTATTCCTTTAAAGCAAAACTTGCTAAAACTCTGAAAGTTTTGATGTAATTATGTTTGGCATATCCCTTCTTGATCTGGCGTTATATGCATTAGAAATTTAACAGTATTTAATTATTTGTAGATTTAATTTAATTTATGTATGGGTTCAACCCTTATCCGAAGATATTGAAAACCAATACTTGAATTTCTTCATAATTACCCTATCGTAGTTTTAGTTGATAATGAAGATGCTGTATTTGAATAGAAGAAGTAAATACTTATGCAGCAATCATATTTAAATCAATAGTTACTGCGTTTTTATGAAAGATGAACAATTCTCTGTATCGTCGTGAATTTCCACGGAGTCTTCCTTCCTTTTGTATAATACATTTTCCAAGAATGCACTTTACTATTATTACTTAGATCTTAACTTATATATTATCTGAAAAATTTGATGGGTCCAAACCCTAGGGAAAACTCGTGCTCTGTGTTTAAATCTAAATAACCTAGGGAGCCTAGATGAATACAGATGTAGTTAAATGCTAAGGATCTGCTGGTTAATTTCTATTAAACAACGAAAGTTTGGTCAAACGTCAAGTCTTATAATCTCAGTAAGGTTAACATAAACATTAAACAGAGCTCTAAACTTGAAGATAAATTTTGTCATGTCCCCTCCCTAGTGGCCATGGTCACATCCTGGATCCTTCCATCCCTAGGGGGTCTAGGTGATTAATTAATGATGAATTTAATTCATGGGGATATTTTTGAGGCAAATACACCTTAGGAGATTGATTAATTATGAAAGCTGGAATTAATGTGAGAGGTGTTTTGGTAATTTTTATATTTAATTGCTAATAAATGTTGCCAAGTTGGATAATGAAGGCTAGGAGGGCGAATTAGTGGCAAGAGGATAACCTTGCCCAAGTGGAGAACAACACAGAAAGGAAAGAAAGTCAGAATGAAATTAGAAACTGACAAAAGATGGAAAAGTTGGCAAAAGAAAAAAAGTAGAAAGTGAAAGAAATGGAAAGCATCAGGAAAAACAATCAGAAAGGAATTAGCAACATCCAGAAAAGTCACTAAGGCGCACTTGCCAATTCTGATGGAAGGAGGATGAGGAAAGAAAGTGGAGAAAGATCAGAAGTTGCCAATTTCAGAGAGAGTGCGCCCTACCTCACCCACACGTGTGGATTGGCTTTCCAAGCAAGCTACCTCATCTATTTAAGCATGCTTCTACATTCATTCAAGAACTTTTGTCATTCAGAATTTTGGTTTGAGAGTTCTGAGCCTCTCAAGTTGAGTGATGTGCCTCAACTGTTTCTCTTGGGTGATGTGCCCCAAGGCCTTTAGTTTCCAGAGAAGTGTTATGCAGGTCTAGATCATGTATAGAAGACCATTATCAGCCATTTTCATCTATCATTGAATATTTGAAGTCAGAAGAAAAACAGATTCGACAGACAGTGAATCTACAGCTAGTTTTAGTGAAGATTCTCTTGTTGGAGGAGTTTGAGCTAGTGGATGCGCCCAAGACTTGGTGGAGAGATGGTTAAGATATTTTTGCAGTCATTAGAAGAGCCACAGATCAGAAATCAGCAGCAGAACTGAACTATCCTTCTCTTCTCTCTCATTCTCTCAACTGTGGCTAAATTTGGAGGTGATTCCTCTGCTAGAAGAAGAAGACAAGTGAAGGACTCTAGATTCTTTCTCAGAGAGTCATTTCTCAGCTCATACTCTGTTCCATATCTGTAGATGATCACCATGTACTTTAAGATCTGATATGTAATCATCTCATATCTCACACAGCCCATTCTGGGCTCTATGTGAGGCTTTCCTAGTTATTGAGATACTATTTTGCTGGAGGATCATTAAATGGACACAAGCTTGGTCCAGTGAGGTATATTTAGACCTGATACTGTCATATACATTATATAAGAACCATTTAATACCTCAGAACTGATTATTACATTTAATAAAGTTCATTTAATAGCCCGGAATGGAATAGTAGCTAGTTGTGCATTGTTTTATGACTAGTTTTACAGAAATAACTGCCAAATCTATTCTAAGAGTCATTTTTTCATTATGCAAGTTGTAGAGGGTCAATAATACAGTATAATATCCATAACAGTCATTAATTTCAGAATCTGGAAGCATTTAGCCTTTGTTTGTAAAGTCTGAAAAATTCCTAGCTCAATAATCCCGGAGTGGTTTAAGTCTCCCAAATCACTCCTGCATTTTCCAAATATTTTGTATGCTTCCCAATAAATCCATTGAACTCATTTGACTGTCATAACTCAGCCTTGGACCCTTAGTGACCCGCTCAGTCTAGTAAGCATATGTTGGTGCGCCCAGGAAGCTTTGCGGTAGGCTTCAGCGGTAGCTGATGTCCGAAACATAAATGGCCCCAGTGCTTTGTGCTTAGGACTCTCCCGTTGTTCTGATTTTCTTCTGCTGCACACATCCCATATAAATTCCATAATTAAAAGTTTATCCCATCATCTTCATTTTTGCCTCAGCTGGCCATCACTTACCACCTGCACTATTTGTTAAAAATTGTCAAAATTTGTACTTGTGAAATTTATTAAAAATCTGAACTTGAGTTAATATCTGGGTCAAATTATTCCTAGGATATTACAGTGGTATCAGAGCATAGTCCTTTGAACCTGCTCTCATTTTGTACTATGAGTCCTAAAAAAATACCAATCCCCAAAGGAAAGAGCCCTGAAGATCCATTTGTAGAAGAGGAGGTGGAATCCACTGGAGGAAAATTACAAGGGGGGAATAACATGGCTGACAATGATGACAAGGATAAGGAAGAATTCAGAATTTTTGTGCAGAGTATGTTAAAAGGGCTGCATGACATATCCCATAACATCATCTAGTCTGGGCAAGAGACTAGAGACTTTTTGGCCAAATAGATAGGACAGAAAGAAATAGAAGGGAGTTGTAGTGGTTCTCAGAATGGGGAGAAGAAGATCACTGGTGGAATGATCTTTTCTAGGACTGGTCCCCACAATAGACCCAATGAATTTAAAGATGAGTCTAAAGATCATCCCCGACAGACCATGCCAAAATTCCTGGATGAACACAGGGAAGAACAACTTGAGACAGATACTGAATCTGTCACTGCATGGGAAGATCGGTCTGTAGAATATCAAACCTTGAGTGAAGAGTGCAGAAGGGCTCTGCTTTTCAAAGATTTTTGTGAATCACAATATAGAAATCAACCACAGAGTGGGCATAGGCATTCAACATATAATTATGAATTAAGAAATGCTATTGGTAAGGTTCAACTACCCTTCTTTGATGGGTCAGCAAAATGCACCACTAACTCATGGGTGCAGAAGATGGACACATATTTTCAGCTAAACCCAATGGCTGAAAGGGATTCCATTAGAATGGAAAATTTGCATCTGCAAGATGAAGCTAATGACTAGTGGTTCCATGGCATGAATACTTTAGGCCATGACCAAGTGACCTCGTATGAAGAATTCATTAGAAGGTTGATGGAGAGATTTGACAGAAGGGATCCTGAAATTGCATTTCGGGAACTAGCACATGTTAAGCAGACCGAGACCCTGGAAGCTTATATTTCTGAGTTTTAGAAGTTGGCTGTAATGGTTAGTGATATATCTGAGGCCCGAATGTTTCTTTTGTTCACAGAAGGATTAGTAGAACCCTTGAAAGGGATGGTTAAAGCCTACCAACTAGCAACTCTCCAACAAGCACTGTGCAAAACTAGAGATTTGCAAGATGCAATTCCCAGGACTAAATATCCACCAAGATTTAGTGCACCTATTAAAAATTAGAACCAAAGGCCACCCTTCAGAAGTGTGGCTGCACCAAACAGAAAGGATTATTCATTCCGAGATCGGGATGAGTTAAGGAAGAAAAAGCTTTGTTTTTCCTGCCAAGAACCTTGGGTTCCTGGGCATAAATGTGCCAAGGGTAAGGCTCATTACATTGAAGTTTTTTCTGAAAGTGAGGAGGAAGAAATGGGTGCCGAAGTTAGAGAAGAAGAACCAGTAGAAGAAGTGTATGAAACAATAGAAGAAGAAGAACCCTCACAGCCAGAAGGAAAAATTGTTGTTTTAAGTGGGGTCCCTCGCTACCACACTATGATATTTAAAGGAGTGGTAGAAGGGCAGAAAGTTTCAGTATTGGTGGATGGGGGCACCACACATAACTTTATAGATGCAGCCATGGTGGAGAGAAGGAAACTCAAATAAGAAAAATTTGGGGGTTTCACAGTCATTATACCAGGAAAGAACAACATCATGCAGTGTAACCAGTGGATTCCCAAGCTGCAACTGACTATTGGAGACCATACTATGACTGACAGTTTTTATATTGTTGATGTAGCTGATACTAATGTTGTTTTGGGACTACAATGGTTGTTTTCCATTGGTGAACATGTAGTAAATTACTAGATTACTCAAATGTGCTTCAAAAACAATGAAGGGAAACAAGTGGTTTTGAGGGGTGTTAACACCTACCCAAAACAAATCATTTCTGCACATAGTATGAGGTCTTTTCTGAGGCATGGTGACATTGAGTGGGCTGTAGAATGATTTATTAGTACCAAAGGGACCACCATTGATGTGTCACAACATCCAGAGGATATCCAAAGATTACTCCAAAAACACAAAAGGGTGTTTGAAGAACTGCCACATGGAAGGCCTCCTGACAGGGGTACTGAACATTGGATAGAACTGGAACCGAGCACATTCCTTATAAAAAACCACCCCTATAAACATCCTAAGAGATTCAAAGATGAAATAGAGAAAACTATAAAGGAGTTGCTTGAGATGGGCTTCATTAGGCCAAGTTCCAGCCCCTTTTCTTCATCAGTAGTCTTGGTCAAAAAGAAAGATGGTACAATGCGCATGTGCATTGACTACCGAGCTTTGAATAATACAACCATTAAGAACAGATATCCTATCCCAATGATAGATGAACTGATGGATGAACTACATGGAGCCAAGTATTTCTCAAAAATAGACCTCCATTCTGGTTACCATCAAATCAGAATGAGAAGTGAGGATATTCAGAAAACTGCCTTCCGGTGCCATTTTGGGCACTTTGAATTTCTGGTCATGCCTTTTGGTTTGACAAATGCACCTGCAACATTTCAGTCATGTATGAACAAAATATTCGACAAACAACTTCGTAAGTTTTTACTTCTGTTTTTTGATGACATTCTTATTTATAGTAAAACTTGGGAGGAACATTTGTAGCATTTGGATAGTGTTCTAACCCTTCTTGCAGAACAATCCTTCTTTGCTAAACTATCCAAGTGTGAGTTTGGTATGAAGGAGCTGCTCTATCTTGGCCACATCATTGGGAAGGAGGGAGTTAAGGTACACATGGAAAAGAATCATGCCATTCTTGATTGGCCCAGCCCGAAAAATATAACAGCTCTACGAGGATTCATTGGCCTATGTACATACTATAGGAAATTTGTGAAGGGATTCTCCATACTCACTTCTCCCTTAACTGACCTTACCAAGAAGGGAGCCTTTTGCTGGAATGAGGAGGCTGAAAAATCTTTCAGTAGAATGAAATAAGTGATGAGCAGCTGTCCGGTTTTGGCACTTCCATATTTCAGCCAGCCATTTATTCTAGAATGTGATGCCTCGGGTGAAGGCATAGGAGCAGTTTTAATGTAGGATAGACATCCCATAGCTTATGAGAGAAGGAAATTGCAACCACATGAAAAGTTGTATTCCATCTATGATAAAGAAATGTTAGCTATCATGCATGCACTGGTGAAATTCAGGCAATATTTGGTGGGAGGAAAATTTATAGTCAAGACTGACCACAATAGCTTGAAACATTTCTTGACTCAAAAGGAGTTGAATGATATGCAGCAGAAATGGGTGAGCAAAATCCAGTCATATGATTTTGATATTGAATACAAGAAGGGTAAGCAAAATGTAGTGGCTAATGCTTTATCCAGAAAACCTGCTTTGTCAACAATGCAAACTCCTGCAGATTGGAAGGATCAATTAATTAGTGAATATTCAAAAAACCAGTTTGCATGTGAAATTTTGGATAGGTTGATTCAGGATGACTTATACCAGGCTGTCAATGGTGTAATTTATTATAAGAACATAATTTTTTTGATTCCTGAATCCAAACTGAAAGAACAAATTTTGATGGCTTCCCACAATGTACCTGTAGCAGGCCATCAAGTATTTTTAAAAACCTACTGAAAGGTAAGAGAGAGGTTCACTTGGAAGGGACTCAAGGGAGATGTTTTGAAGCATGTGAAGGAGTGTACTGCATGTCAGCAGAACAAGGTAGAACACACTCATCCGACTGGACTCCTTCAACCATTGCCCATTCCCGAACATAAATGGGAACGCATATACATGGACTTCATCACTGGTCTACCGAAATCCCAGGGTAAGGACTGTATTTTTGTAGTAGTTGACAGGTTAACTAAATATGCTCACTTCTTTGCTGTCACCTCTACGATTTATGCCAGTCAAGTTGCTGCACTTTTTTTTAAGGATATATTTAGATTGCATGGGCTGCCCAAAGTTATAATCAGTGACAGGGATAGCAAGTTTACCAGTGCCTTTTGGCAGTCTTTGTTTGAATTGGTGAAAAACAATTTAAATCTCAGCACCATCTATCACCCCCAGATAGATGGGAAAACAGAAAGAGTTAATCAATGGCTGGAAGGTTATCTCATAAATTATGTCATGGGGCAGCAGAAAGCATGGGTCAACTGGCTGCACTTGGGTGAGTTCTGCTACAACACCACATTCCACATGTCCATTGGGATGACTCCATTTAAAGCTTTGTATGGGTATGAGTCTTCTACTTTTGCAGATTTGGTCTTTGGAAATTGTAGGGCTCAGAAGGCTAAGGATTGGCTGCAAGAAAGCCAAGATATCCTTAAAGCACTGAAAGAAAATTTGCAGGTTGCACAAAATCAACAGAAAATCAATGCAGATAAGAACAAAACTAACTGGACCTTCCAAGAAGGGAATTTGGTTTATCTAAGGTTGAAGCCATATAGGCAACCTACTCTTAAGATCAAGGGAGATGAAAAGTCATTTCCAAGGTTCTAGGGACCCTATCAGATAATCAGAAAAGTGGGTGAAGTAGCATATGAATTGGATCTGCCAGCTGGGAGCAAAATCCACAATGTCTTCCATGTGTCCTGTTTAAAGAAAGCAGTTGGCCAATAAGTTAAGGTTTCAGAAATTTTGCCTCCACTTGATGATGAAGGGCACCTGGTCTTAGAACCGGAAGGAATTTTGCAGGAAAGAGAGAGGAGGCTGAGGAGCAGAGTCATCAAGGAGTATCTGGTACAGTGGAAAGGTTTTCCAAGTGAGGATGCCACTTGGGAGGATGAGAAGGTTTTGCAGCATCCTAGTTTGAAACTGCTTGAGGACAAGCAGTCTTGGGAAGGGAGGAATGTCATGTCCCTTCCCTAGTGACCATGGTCACATCCTGGCTCCTTCCATCCCTAGGGGGTCTAGGTGATTAATTAATGACGAATTTAATTCATGGGGATATTTTTGAGGCAAATACACCTTAGAAGATTAATTAATTATTAAGTTATTTAATTAATTATGAAAGCTGGAATTAATGTGAGAGGTATTTTGGTAATTTTTATATTTAATTGCTAATAAATGTTGCCAAGTTGGATAATGAAGGCTAAGAGGGAAAATTAGTGGCAAGAGGACAACCTTGCCCAAGTGGAGAACAACACAGAAAGGAAAGAGAGTCAGAATGAAATTAGAAACTGACAAAAGCTGGAAAATTTGGCAAAAGCAGAAAAGTAGAAAGTGAAAGCAATGGAAAGCATCAAGAAAAGCAATCAGAAAGGAATTAACAACATCCAGAAAAGTCATTAAGGCGCACTTGCCAATTCTGATGGAAGGAGCATGAGGAAAGAAAGTGGAGAAAGCTCAGAAGTTGCCAATTTCAGAGAGAGTGTGCCCTACCTCACCCACACGTGTGGACTGGCTTGCCAAGCAAGCTACCTTATCTATTTAAGCATGCTTCTACATTCATTCAGGAACTTTTGTCATTCAGAATTTTGGTTTGAGAGCTCTGAGCCTCTCAAGTTGAGTGATGTGCCTCAACTGTTTCTCTTGGGTGATGTGCCCCAAGGCCTTTATTTTGCAGAGAAGTGTTATGCAGGTCTAGACCATGTACAGAAGACCATTATCATCCATTTACATCTATCATTGAAGATTTGAAGTTAGAAGAAGAACAGATCCGACAGATAGTGAATCTACAACTAGTTTTAGTGAAGATTCTCCTGTTGGAGGAGTTTGAGCTAGTGGATGCGCCCAAGACTTGGTGGAGAGATGGTTCAAATATTTTTGCAGTCATTAGAAGAGCCACAGATCAGAAATCAGCAGCAGAACTGAACTATCCTCTCTTCTCTCTCATTCTATCAACTCCGGCTAAATTTGGAGGTGATTCCTCTGCTAGAAGAAGAAGACAAGTGAAGGACTCTAGATTCTTTCTCAGAGAGTCATTTCTCAGCTCATACTCTGTTCCATATCTGTAGATGATCACCATGTACTTTCAGATCTGATATGTAATCATCTCATATCTCACACAGTCCATTCTGGGCTCTATGTGAGGCTTTCCTAGTTATTGAGATACTATTTTGCTGGAGGATCATTAAATGGACACAAGCTTGGTACAGTGAGGTATATTTCGACCTGCTACTGTCATATATGTTATATCAGAACCATTTAATACCTAGGAACTGATTATTACATTTAATAAAGTTCATTTAATAACCCGGAATGGAAGAGTAGCTAGTTGTGCATTGTTTTATGACTAGTTTTACAGAAATAACTGCCAAATCTATTCTAAGAGTCATTTTTTTCATTCTGCAAGTTGTAGAGGGTCAATAATATAGTATAATATCCATAACAGTCGTTAATTTCAGAATCTGGAAGCATTTAGCCTTTGTTTGTAAAGTCTGGAAAATTCCTAGCTTAGTAATTCCGGAGTGGCTTAAGTCTCCCAAATCACTCCTGCATTTTCCAAATCTTTTGTATGCATCCCAGTGAATCCATTGAACTCATTTGACTTTCATGACTCAGCCTTGGACCCTCAGTGACCCACCCAGTCTAGTAAGCATATGCTGGTGCGCCCAAGAAGCTTTGCGGTAGGCTTCAGTGGTAGCTGATGTCCGAAACATAAATGGCCCCAGTGCTTTGTGCTTAGGACTCTCCTGCTATTCTGATTTGATGATGCTGCACACATCCCATATAAATTCCAGAATTAAAAGTTTATCCCATCATCTTCATTGTTGCCTCAGCTAGCCATCACTTACCACCTGCACTATTTGTTAAAAATTGTCAAAATTTGTACTTGTGAAATTTATTAAAAATATGAACTTGAGTTAATATCTTGGTCAAATTATTCCTAGGATATTACAAATTTTGCTGAGACAAAAAAGGAATTTATCTTTCAATTTCAGATCAATAATATTAAGATAGAAGGGAATCTACCATTCAATTTCCATACTTCTCAGTACTTGGCTAGCTAACAATCATACTATTTAGACAATTTCATTGGTATCCAAACAACATATTTAGATCCATATTCATTTTATTATATGGTCAACGAATCATTAGCAATGAAATCATAGAAAGATAGAATTCTACTTTCTTGTCTGAGTAAACATCAATTAATAAGTTTCTCTATAATTTTATATTGAAGGCCTTAGCAATGGTGTGCATCCTACATTTCAGGGTGATGTACAAGTATATGATAATGTGGCGTCAGACTTGGCCAAGGTACCAAAGTATGTTGCTACTGCAAAAGAATATTACCAGGAAGTCTGCCCACATCTTCGTCCATTTCTACCTTACCAAAATTTTGGAAAAGGACAGCCAGGAGAAGGTGAAACTGCTCAACAGCTTCTCAGAAACATTCATCATACTTCTTTATTGTTGGCTGTCACCATGATTGTTCGAGAGCCGGAGCTTTTAAAGACTTACCTTCTCAAACCTATCTTGCTACCTTTGGTAAGGTGGTCTAAGTCACAATCTCAGAGTTTGGGGTCAGAAAATTTGGGAAATGAAGGTGAAGGACAAGAACTGACGGAAAATTTGATTGTAGAGAATTTGTTGCGAGTGCATGTCTTATTAACAGCTGGGAATAGAGGTACAAATAAAGTTAGAAACTTGGCACTGGATAAAAATCGGACCAATTATCCCAGTTTTGATGATGTTACATTAATTGCTTGAAACTTCCCCAATGTCTAAGCCTTTCTGGGCTAAAGTAATGCCTGGAAATATAGGGTTGGGTCTTGACAAAGTAAAGCGAGATGATAAGAAGGGATATACCAAAAACGATGAAATGGAAAAAGGGAAAGTTGAACAAAAAAGTGTTTCTTCAAATGAGAAGAGTGATAAGAGAACATGATTAAAAAAAGAGTTCCTTGAACAATATGTTTTAGAAAAATCAGATGAAGATGAAGATCTTAGTGCTTTTGGCCGATTAAGAGCCGCAGTTACCAATTTGATGATTGCACACATTTCTGAGTTGCCTGAAGATTTGAGTTGTCTTATGGTAGGCTTCTTATCTGATTTGAGCATAAGAAAATTTATGTGGCCTTCTACAAAGGGATACATTTGGAATGATTTGAAGCCTAGTAGTCCACGTTTGCACACCCCAAATGAGTGAATTATTTTTTGGTCTTCTTTTGTGGCATTTCTTGGGATTTTGTGAGTCTTGTCATGCTAATTAGACATGAAATTATTGTTTGAATTGTCCTTAAATTTCATGTATGATTGGCAGGTATATATCAATATTGTTACTGACCTGTGAAAGTTGGTCCTTGGTAGTGAGGCTTATGGGTGACATCTTGTGGAATCTTTTCAATCTCCACTAGTCATTAAATATCAACACAATGCAACCATTGTATGAAGAGAAACTTGGAGAAATTTCTTCATTGGACAATGTACTGCAGGTCATGCAATCTCTTGAAGTTATGAATGAGGTTGTTGGCTCAAAATATTTGGAACATGATCTATCATCTGCTTGAGTACTAATACAGCTGCTTCAATACTAATATAGGTAATTATGCACCTTCCAAGTTTGTAAACATTCAAGGAATAATGTATATACATATATTGATATCTGAGTTTTGCATGTGAAATTTAGTCTTTAGAGTAACAAATTCTACAAGCCTGGTTCCTTTTTTTTTCTTCTTCAGTAAAATAGATTTCTGAGTTTTACGAGTGTACTTATTATCTGTCACTGGCTCTTAGTAAGGTTTTTTATTTAAATAATTTATTTAAATTATTATTTCTGTTATTGTTCATATAGCTCACGATTGCCCCTATGGAGGGGGGCTTGGTTGACTTTAGTCCCCTGTTAGGTCCACTCCAACACTCCTGGCATAACACCTTTGTTGCATAGATCAATGGGCCATGCAATGTGGAAAGTAAACAACTTGACCCCTAGTGCCATTTTGGTGGCCAGCTTTTCATGAAACTAACAATTCAACCATGCAGGTAGGATAGTTCCCATAGGGAAAGTTATTATTTATATAACTTGTGTTTTTTGAATTATATACTTGGTGTATCCTTATGTCCATATAACAAGTTAAATTATATGAATATTCAACATGTAGTTATTCAGGTTTATCTTTTCATAATTTCTCATTCCTATCAGATTTCCTTTGGCTAAATATCATAAGTTAAAACACTATTATTTGTATCATCTAGAGTTGAAATTTAGTCTACAAGCCTGTTTTTTTTTTTTAAATTTAGTCTACAAGCCTGCTTTTTTTTGTTTTTGTTTTTTTTGTTTTTTTGTTTTTTTTGTTTTTTTTGTTTTTTTTGTTTTTGTTTTTGTTTTTTGTTTTTTGTTTTTTGTTTTTTTGTTTTTTTGTTTTTTTGTTTTGTTTTGTTTTGTTTTTTGTTTTTTGTTTTGTATTTTGTTTTTTTTTGTTTTTCCAGTAAAATAGATTTCTGACTTTTATGAGGGTACTCATTATCTGTATTATTAAACAAGAAGATTCATATAGCCCACGATTGACCCATTGGAGGGGGGCTTGGTTGACTCTAGTCCCTTGTTAGGTCCACTCCAACACTCAGCATAACACCTTTGTTGCATAGAGTAATGGGCAGTGCAACGTGGAAAGTAAACAACTTGACTCCCAGTGCCATTTAGTGGCCAGATTTTCATGAAGCAAACAATGCAACCATGCACGTAGGATAGTTACCATAGGGAAAGTATATGGATTCCTCATATAAGCACTGCAAAACTGGATGAGGTTGATATTCTGTTCTCAGGTCTCCAATCTATCTATCTTATACAATTCGACAATAGTAATAAGTGATACTCACATGGGAACCAACATGGGAAACTGTAAAAAGTTAAAATGGTGAAAGCATCGAGAAAACTATTTCAACTCATACAAATATGGAAAAAGTTATCAATATTATCAAGGGAATGACATATATCACATATAAATGTACGAAGGGACAAGGATTTGATGCCCTCCACACAAATCTCAAATTTCACCCTACTCTGCACTGTTTGTTGTTTATGAAGTGAGGGTGCTTTGCTTCCCAGCAAGAAGATATACTTGAACTATGGAAGGATACGCTATAATGTTGATACTACTTGTGACTATACAGAAAGGCCCTGAATATTTTAACAACCACGATCCTGCTGCATAAAACTGGCTTATGCTTGAACGGGTGTGATACCTGCAATGATGCCTATGGGCACACCTGCAGAAAAATGGGCTCTGCTTGAGAGGGGGTGGGATACTGGCAACATGCCTATGGCTGATGGTCATAGTTTTGAATATAACTTGGAGTAGAAAGAAATTACATTCTCACCCTAATTGTGTGCAGGGAAACCCTTCCATATTGAGGAAGCCAAATGCAATTGCAGTTCCATGGGAACAAGACCAAAGCTATCACCAAAACACAATGTTCCACGAGACTAGGAAATAGACTATGAGATAATATGGTAAATGCCCTAGATGTAACAGTAAAAATACGTGAATTGGATTCCTTGGCAACCCTTGTTCCTCTTGTCTAGAATGCTGCACACATGGAATCCCTGGTAAATCTTGTTCCCCCCCATCTCCTTCCAGGTTTCCACCATTGAGTGTAGGCTACCAGTGCTTCTATGATTGTTTCCCTGACTTCTTGTATATTATTGGTCTCTCATTTGCATTGATGGACAAGCGTAGTCCTCCAGTGACCTCAGAGTCTGAAACAGTCTTGGAACATATATTATATTCAAAATGAGAAATTTTACTCGAGTTAATCTTTGGATGAAAATTTTCAAAGTTTCATGAACTTTTGTTGTCATTTTAATATTTAGAGTCTTGGTTGCTATTGGAGTTTGTAAATTCTTGAAAACATTCTTGGCATTGGTTACACATGCTAGTTTTAATTTTTTACCCATTGAAATGAATACCCAATACAGTGGAGTGTAGGGAATCATGAGGTAAAATTATATTAGCAACAGATTATGATGGTTTTCCTGCTATTGATGTGAATGGTTATTACTGTTAAGCCAATTTTTCTAGGGGTTGCATTACCCATTCCCAGGGAATCATCCTCTGGCAACATGGCATAGTTAAAATTAGGCTAAAAAACAATAGCCATTTGTATCAATAGCAGGAAAACCATACCAATCCATTGCCAATAAAGTTTTATCTTAAAAATCCCTATACTCCACTTTACTGGGTATTCATCTCATGGGGGTAAAAGTTAAAACTAGCATGTGTAAGCATTGCCAACAATTTTTCTTCTTTCAAGAACCTCCATACTTCAATAGCAGCTCCTATACCTACGATGGGGGTACAGAAATGTCCCCAACAGCTGGAGATTTCCCTTGGCTTGCTGCCTGATGCCCATGTAGTGCAAAGTCCAAATTTGGGTATGTTCCATGTTACAGTGACATGCCCTGTAAAAACTCAAAACAAGAATCACCAACAAAAATAGATAATTGATCTGTGGAAGTAGTAGCAAGCAGTGAAAAAATACTTTTCCCCAGTGGTCCAAGGCCAAAAACAAATTTTTACTTCAAATTTCTGATTTTTTACATCATGTCAACCAATCCTCTCACTCCCTCGAGTCTTATGATATCATTAATTAATAAAAGATATTATGTTATGTTTTAAGTTTTATTGTTATAATTAAATTTGGTTAGCATCCCTGCACCTATCCCTATCCCCATCTCTGCATCCATGTACCCTAGTAAGCTATAACATGTACCACAAAGAAAGCTATAACATGTAAACATGTGAAGTCAAATAATGTAGAACAACATTTCAATAAGCAAGTTGAAAACTATTGTTGAGATCACAAACATAAAGAGGGGATCAAATGGAACCAAATCGCCAACCCAAAAACCTGTAATAAAGAGAAAAACCAACACTAAAATAGTGTGCTAGAGTTTTCCATTACTACATTAGAGAGAAGATCAAGTGCATGAGTGAGAGAAAATCCAACTAAGAAACAAGAGTGCAGCACAAGGTTTGGTTTTCCGTAGGTTTAAGCACTTATTATTGGAGAGATTTAGCTTAGTGATAAAAAATATGATTTACAAAACTGGACTGCAAGGATTTTCCTCACAAGCAATTTCCTGCAATGATATCCACTATATGCAAGGCACATTCTGGCCTTAAGAATATGTCCTTATTTGAATTTCTAAAGAAAGTGCAAGGCCTATTTCCAAGCCTCAGATGACATCTTGACTGTGCAGTTAATTTGCTTGAATTGGTTGAAGCAATTAGGAATATATATGCACAGTAAGATCTATGTATATGTGCTTATTTAAAATCACTGCAAATTTTTCACTGTACAGATTGTGAAGCTTACCAACAACATTGGATGACCAAGTCTCTTTCATCTGGGAACCCAAAAACAACAAGTGTTATTGCTTCAAGTTCTCTAACTGTAGAGTTTGTTTTCAAGGAGATTCTGTGCTGTGTGTGTAAGGTAAATGTTGATTAGCTCTCCTATAAAATCATTTTAATTATATTATGCATGTTTTTTTTGTAATTTAGCTACTTGAACTAATAATAGTATACAGAAAATAATACAATCAGTCCAGGCTGTGCCCGACTTCCAAAGGAAGCTGAACCATAGTACTCTAAAAGAATAATGGAGCTGTTCTGAGTTCGATCTTTTGAATATCATCATTGTCAAGCAATAACAACTTCTTAAAGGGTGCTAGCTCAATGGTAGAGCACCTGCCTAATTCTAGGCAGGAGATTGGTGGTTCGATTCCTCTGTACCCTATCATAAATTAGTGACTAAGAAAACAACTAAATTCGCATATATACGACTATTAGTAGCTAATTTCCAGTATCTTATAGCGCGACTAACGTTTAGTCGTATTTAGCTTAGTCATTAATATGTTATCATCTAGTAGTTTATTTAGTCATAAATTTGGTCATTAATTGTGATAATCAATGACTAAATCAGTGAGTATCAATGACTAAGACTTAATCAGTGACTATAAATGACTAAATCAATGAATAATAAGTCAACCAATTAATGAATACTGAAATACGACTAGAGATAAGATAGTGGAAATCGGATACTATTAGTAACCGACTCAAAAATAGTAATTTATAGTCGAATTTTAGTCATTTTTTTAGTCATTAATTTCTCATTTTGTACTAGTGAACTAAACAAAGATAAGTATTTGAATTGTCATTTCTTATGGTTACTGAAATGATGTTGTTTAGTCATGTACATACTTATGTTCCTAGATTTAGGATGTATATTATTCATTTTAGAAAAGTTGCATTAATGAACAAGATACTACTAATATGCAAGTAATGGGTAAGTCACCTATGGTACTGTACACCACTCCATTGCTACTTATCTAGAATGAAACCTCTTTGCTAACATGTTGGGAGTTGTGCACACTCTTAAAAAATGTTCTGGTAGAGATGGAAGGCATCTAGAAAGTTACTGTGTGAATATGGGATATGGATAAATGTTGTATTGAAGCATTGGCTAAGATAATTGCATGATTGTATGACATATGTCTTTATGAGTAAGAATTTGTTCTGATACATATAAGATGTTTCTAATCATGCAATTGAACTTGTCTTGTAGGAAAGACTGTGTACCATCACCTACAAAAGAAGGACTACAACATTTGTTCTAGAAACAAAGTTCAAAGAAAAATATATATTGAAGAATCTGAAGTTCCCAGGATCTGGGATGCAGTAATGGAAGAATTCCATGATTGAGGAATACCAGTCGATCATAAAGAATGATGTCTCGGATGTGGTCCCAAGACCAAAAGGGTAGTTTGTTGTGACTTCCAAGTGGATCTATAAGATCAAGCATGCTATAGATGGTAGCATAGAGAAATACAAGGCGAGGTTTGTAGCTCGTGGATTCTCGTAGAAAGAGGGAATAGATTATGAAGATAATTTTGCTCCTATAGCCAGGTACACTTCCATCAGAACAATACTTGCTCTGGCTACAATGATGAAGTGGAAGATACACCAGATGGATGTCAAGACAGCTTTCTTGAATGGTGTAGTCGAAGAGGAAGTGTATGTGGAGCAACCACTCGGTTTTGAGACACATGACAAGGAGTCATATGTGTGCAGGTTGAAGAAATCCTTGTATGGCTTGAAGAAAGCTCCTAGGACTTGGTATGGTAGGATAGACAACTTTCTATCTATTTTGGGATTTACCAAGAGTAGAGCGGATTCCAACCTTTACTACAAGGTTGAGGAAGGACATCTAGTGATACTACTATTGTATGCGGATGACCTATTTGTTACAGGTAAGGATAGATTGATTGCTGACACGAAGAGCAAGCTTGCTGCCGAGTTTGAGATGAATCACTTGGGTATGATGCATTACTTTATAGGTATGGAGGTGTGGCAGAGTGCAAATAGAATCTTCCTTGGACAAGGAAAGTATGCATTAGAGTTCGTGAAGCGGTTCGAGATGATGGACTGCAAGGCCATGGCCACACCTATGGCATCAAACCTGAAGCTATTGTGTGATGCTTCATCATAGATGGTTGATGCCACGATGTATCGTCAAATGATTGGGTCCTTGATGTACCTGACAATCACGAGATCATATATTTGCTTTGTGGTGAACACATTGAGCTAGTTCTTGATGGATCTTAGACATGTTTACCTGATTGCTGTGAAGCATATTTTGAGGTACCTGAAGGGTACCGTTGGCTATGGGCTCAAGTATGATGCGAATGAAAGATTTAACCTAGAGGGTTATGTTGATTCAGATTGGGTAGGCAGTGCTGCAGATAGGAAGATCACTTCAGGGTGCTGCTTCAGTATGGGATTAGGTGTGATATCTTGGTTTAGTAGGAAGCAGTCCTGCGTAACACTGAATACAGCCGAAGCAGAGTATGTCGCAGCTTGTTCGGCCAGTTGTGAGGTAGTATGGCTTAGGAAGATATTGTCCGAGTTATTTGATCTCCCGTTGGATGCTACTAGTATCTTTTGTGACAACCAGAGTTGTGTGAAGTTGTCAGAGAACCTAGTGTTCCATGACAGGTCGAAGCACATTGAGATCAAATATCACTATATTAGGGATATGGTGCAGAGAGGAGCAGTGAAGCTCCTGTATGTTGCAACGGATGAGCAGGTTGTAGATGTGTTGACGAAACCACTAGCCATAGTGAAGTTTGAGTACTTCAGAGAGAGGCTTGGTGTTCTTCAGAATGAAGACACTTCGAGGAAGAAGTGATGGGACACATTTGTAGGATCCATTCCAAGCATGGTGAGAGGAGGATCCTTCCCATGGTTGTGTATGTAAGTGCTGTGTGATGAGAATCAGGATGATGCTCCAGTTCCTTCTTTGTACATGCATCAGTTGGATGCTTTGTATGATCAATTGGATCATGTATATGTATATGCATCAATTGGATGCTTTCTATGATCAGTTGGATCATGTATGATGACATGCATCAGGATGATGTAGTGACGATGGTTAGGATGATCATGTGCAATGAGTATCCAGATGATATGCATCAGGATGATGCAGTGATGATGATCAGTATGATCATGAGTATCAGGATGATACTTCGCGGCCGCAAACAGATTGTGCAGATGGCATGTAAAAGATCCTAAGAGATCCAATAGTCTGTGTTCGGATGCTCTTCAAGTTTTTTATATAGATTGGCCATGATTAGATTGTATAGGTAGCATAAAAAATATCCCGAGAGATCCGATAGTCTGTGCTCGGATGCTCTTCAAGGTTTTGCTACAGATTGGCCTTGGGAAGATTGTACAGGTAGCATAGAAAATATCCTGAGAGATCCGATAGTCTATGCTCGTATACTCTTCGAGGTTTTGCTATAGATTGGTCATGGACAGGTTGTGCAGGTAGCATAGAAAAGATCCCGGGAGATCCTATAGTCTATGCTAGGATGCTCTTTTGAGGTTTTGCTACAGGTAGCATAGAAAAGATCCTGGGAGATCCTATAGTCTCTGCTAGGATGCTCTTTCAAGGTTTTTCTACTAGAGGCATGTAATCAGCCTTGGAGATCCTATAGTCTATGCTAGGATGCTCTTTAGAGTTCTTGTAGGTTGCAAGACACTCTTTTAAGGTTTTGCCGAACCACATGTAAAAGATCCTAGGAGATCCTATAGTCCGTGCTAGGATGCTCTTCTGAGGTTTTGTGGTGGTGGTCACATAGAAAAGATCGTGGGAGATCATATAGTTTGTGCTAGGATACTCTTTCGAGGTTTTGTGACGGGCACATGTAAAAGATCCTTGTAAATCCTATAGTCTGTGCTAGGATGATCTTTCAAGGTTTTGTTGACGCACGTAATCAGTCCTGAGGATTCCACAGTATGACCAAAGATGATGAAGACCCACAGGATGGCCAAAGATGTTGAAGACCTACAAGAGGCTAGGCCTAAACCAACATGAAAAAGGGCTGGCTCTGTAGAACTTCCTATGATGAGAAGAATTATGAGATAGCCTAGTGATCGAGATGCCAAGTACAACATCAGTGATGATGATGATGCTCCGTGATTCAGTGACCATGATCCAACTTCAGAATTGAAGACTTGTGCCTATATGTATTGATGACTTGTGTCAAGAGAATACCTTCCTAGTTAAGAGGGAGTGTTGATGTATTTGTAACTTCGGAAGATATTCACTTGTATATTGTATGTATTACATTTGTACCTTATTGTATCTCCAATGGAGATGTATTATTCCTTCGATTGGAAGTGTCGTCATGTGTACTTGCAAGTGTCGCAAGTTAGATTGTAAGTGTTGTAACTTATAATTGATGGGTTATTAAACCAACTTGATGGGGTCGGCCCTGTATGAGTCATGTGGGTCAAAGGGTTATTAGACCACCCTAGAGGGGTCAGCCCAGTCATCATTATGTTAAGTGGTTAAGTTGGGGCCGACCTAGTTGAGTAAAGGTCAAGTCAAGTTAGTGTATAAATAGAGAGTGTGTCTCTCTCATTTTACACATTCTATTATTCACTCACTTTGCATTAGTGAGAGAGAGGAGGAGTGTGCACAAGTGGAGAAGGAGCATGTTGCTGAATTTATCTATCTCTTGGGTTTGATCATTGTGATCCTTGTATTGATGCTTATTCTATCTCTAAGGAAGTTGTGGGGTTTTTCACCTTCTTGGTTTTCCCCAGTGAAATGTTTTGTGTCTCTTGTCTCTTGTCTCTTATGCATTATATGCTGTACATGTTATTCGTTCAGTTAAGATACTAGATCTATTGAATTAAATGATGAAAAATTAACACTCTAGACCTGCACTATCAATGATTTATCAGGTCCTTGGATAAGACCATGACTAGGTGATCGATGATGCAGCCTTCGGTTTTCTTTTTCTCATAAACCTATCTCAACAGGAGACCCTCATCATGTTATATTTGACATCATTTATTTCCCAATCCATCCACCTTCAGCTAATTTTTTTTTCATCCAAGAAGATGTTCAGATTCTGTTCCCTCCTATTATACATGATTTTATATCACAATAAGAGCTTCTTCAGTAAAGGTGACCTCAATAAGTAAGTTACCTCAGTCCCCCCATAGAAAGAGTTTGCTTTGTTCATATACAGAGTTATTTCCAAGATATATGCACTATTGTTTGACTATCCTCCTCCTAGAATCTTTCCAGAGTGTAAGCAGTTGCTTCAGCTCAACCCAAATGAGGTTGTCGGTGATTGGTTCTGCTTCGATACTGACACCGAAATCCAGGTGTATGGAGAAGAACTAGCTCCTTATAAGCTCCCAATATTCTTGACCCCTAGATTTTTTTCCTTGGAGTACATCCGTCAAATATTCAATTGTGATGATGTACATTTCATGAAGGGAAATAGTATCAGGACTTTTAAAGTCCCTAATGAAGCTGTACCTTTCAAGGTTAGGAGAAGAGCTACTCAAAAAGTAGTTGAAGAACTACTAGCATCATTTGGTTTCCCATTGAGCATAATGTGCATGTATGATCCCAGAGGGATCATCTCTCAAAAGAGATAGGATGCTCGATCAAAAGCGTATGTCCATGAACGTCATGCACTGTTGGACAAAATAGTCAACCTAAACAGCTGGGAGCAGATCCAAGCTGCATTAGATCCTAGCAAGGAATCCAGTTGATCGGTCATCCCAACACCTCTTAAGGTTGACACATTGGGAAAAGGGGACACACTAGAGCACACATATGCAACTGAAAAAAGAAGGATGATAGAGCACGAGCTCAAGGGTAAAAATATTAAAAGCATAAGGAACGTCTAGTGCAACATCAAAAGTCATTCCAACACCCACCTCTCTGGAACCTGTCATCATCGAAAGTTTCCCATCTGCCACGTGGCCCCAAAAGCAGGAATCCCAGTCCACAGAGGGTGCTTGGGTCACCATGTCACCTGTTAAATCAGGTTTGTTTGGGCTATACGCTCAAATTAAAGAAGATAACATCGACCTTGAAAATTATTTGTTCCCAAAGAAAGAAATTGACACATGTAAGCAATCTAGGATGATGTCTGCACTAGATTTGAGGCAGGGAACCCTGAAAATGGTGATTCTAGAACCACTGGAACCTGGGGGAAAGAGAGTACCCTCGAATTTCAAGACTACTCAGGTGACAGTAAGTTTGGAGGCGTTCCCCTCTAAAGACATCATGGAACTTCACCGTTAGACATGTGACAGAGTATACATAGATGTAATGAAGTATACTATTAGCACTAATAAACTGCAGGCCATTGTCCAGAAGCTTAAGAAACAATTGAAGAATGAGAAATATTCCAACAAATCTAAGCAGTTGAAAATTGCTAACTTACAACAACAAATTGTAAAAATGGTACAAAATCCAAGTGACATGGCTCCATTACAAGACATGTTGAAAGAGAAGGAAAAAGAAATTGCAGGCCTGCAGAAAAAGCTCAGCATCCCCATAGTTGAGCATTCACAAACTGTCGAGGTGTTGACAATACAGGCAGAAGTAGATAAATCAATGGCTGATGGACATAAATTTAAAGAGAATATTATTGCTTTGGAAAGCGAGTTGGATGATCGAAGGAAGCTAAATCAAGACATCCTCCAACAAAGGGCCTCCTCATTGCAGGTCTTGTCATCTGCCGATCCTACGGATAAACTGGCCCAAGCAGTAGCTAAAATGAGTCTTAAAGATGCGCAGTTGAATCAAACGCAGGACTAGCTAAAGATGAAGATGAAGTGTGAGGATCTCCTCCTCATAAATGAAAAGTTGATCCGAAGATACCAAATCATCGCAGAGCTACAACAATCTAAGGAAGAGATCCTGAATGAAGTCCAGGAACTGTTTTGAAAGCTGACTGGTAATCCCATGATAAAAAGTGCCAAGTTTGTAGTTTGAGAGTAGGTAACATCTTTAATAACCACGCAGTGGTTCCATTTTTCCATGTCCCAAGAAGAATATGAGATTGTCATAGCCACAACCCAGGATGCGCGATCAATTGCTAACAACGTGAGTAAGAAGACCTATCTAGCCAAAGTGGTGATCAATTTATTAAATGAGAATACCTTTGAGGATCTCCAGATGTATTATGTCCGTGACCAAACTAAAATCATAATGGAAGCAAATAAATTTATTTCCAAGGGAGTGTTGGCTCAGAACATTGCTGATATGGTAGCTCATCTAAAGCAGGAAGTGCACTCGTTCAAAGAACTATTCAAATCAGTATTTCCCCTTGGCCTCCCATCTCTATGGGATGGACATGGAGACCTCTATCCAAAAGAAGACTATAATTCCATGATGATAGATTAGAGAACTTTGAAATTCACATGGCGGATACTTTGCAAGAGCTCAATGGAAGAATGATCGTGCATAGGTTGCATACCAATTTTTATATGCTCAATCGCCTTCAAACTATTTTTAGAAGTCTATCAAAGGCCTCTTTTGAGCAATATACTGCACTGGATTCATCCCTTAGAGAACTCAGAGTTATCTATTATCCTATGGGAAAGGATTGGAAAAGCATCACAAGATTCCTCCATATCCAACAGTTAGATAAGTCTACAAAGGCGCAAGCAATGGTCGGAGCTACATCATCACAGCCAGCAACAGGAGCATCTTCCACGCAGCAGGACATTTCTCCACCTCAGCAGGGTGGACCCTAGTCGCAACAGCAAACAAGTTAGCATTAGTTCGTTTGACTATTTTTTGTAACTGATTTTGATAGAAAGTACAAACAGGAAACTAGAAGCCGTTGGGATGTAACAAATCATTTTGTAAGGCCTATGAAGGCTATATATAGAAGAAAGGGCCAAAGTGCTAGGGTCAACTCTTTTTGTAAGAAGTGTAACTTCAAATAATTAAGGTCAAATCAAGATATAATGAAAGAAATTCAAGCTCCATCTTGGTGTTTTGTGGATTCAAAGCTTTGATATGTTCAATTAGTAATCTCTTCTCTTGTGATTTCATCCCTTTCATAAATTTTCTATGACTTGTAAAGTTAGTCCTGATTCAAATATGAGTGCTTCCGGCTTAAATTATTGTTTCTAGATGTTTATGGCGTGAACTATTCATGGAATATGATATAGTTAGATTATCCTCATACTATTCGGTTTTTAGCTCTGTGATCATCTTGTTCAAACTACTGAATTCCTTTTCGGCTTAGTACATTTTCTACACACATAAGATAAATATTTACTTTTATTTAAGTACCTTTACTTGTGTCATTACATCAACACAAAATTCATTCAAGTTTTCATTGGCATATTGAAGTACTGCCCACATTACTTCAATATTGGTTATCAACATGGTATTCAAGTAACTATGATTTTGATTAAAGTATAAACATACAAAGAGTTAAACTTATTGATGTTCATGCACAATTCTAAAAATAGCCTTAGAATGTCTCTGGGACTAACATATTTTTTGGTGCCATTGTCGGGGATAGAAGCAAGAAGATAAATCTTCCCTGGCGACAACGAAAAATTATACACTCCTGATTTCATAGTGGATGAAACCAGGAAGTAGGCTGTAATCTACCTGGTGACTCCACCAAAGCAAACCTAGCATATGGACGTAGACATACTCGCTAGAAACCCAGTCACGAAGAGTTAGTGGCACTACAAGATTCTATCTCTTGGAAACACATACGGGGAAAATATCAGCCCACTTCACCAGGCCATCGATGAAGTTTCTACCCACCTCTATTCGGCCCTCAATTCCTTGAATCTGAATTCATTTTCCAAACCCCTGAAAGACAAACTTCTCTCCAAAATCCCCATACTCCTTTTGGTTTTCCTGACAATCAAGCTATTCCCACCGGAAGTGGAGAATCTTCAGCTAGTAAAAATCCACTCAAACCCTTTATTACTCCTCAATTCAAGAACTTAATTGCAGATCACCTCATGTCAGGAGGAGGAGGTGGCGGAGGACCACCACCAACCATAACACATCAATGGGTGGCTAGCTGGAATGGACCTCTGCAATTGCCAACACCCTTAAATGATATGCCCACCCACTATCTAAAGTTGTTACCAAAGTATGATGGCAGTAAAGGAACATCTGCAGAAGATCATGTAGATTGATTCCAAGATTTCACTGAAAACATTCTTATCGACCATGATGATGTGTTCATGAGAGTCTTTTCCCAATATCTAGAGGGATAGGCCATAAAATGGTTCAGAGCACTACCTAATGCTTCCATTAGCACTATGGAAAATATGGAAACCACCTTCATCAAGAAGTGGGGAATTAAGCGTGATAACCTCTATTATCTAACAAAGTTTTTTGCCCTAAGAAAAAGCACTTCTGAAAATGTGGTGGATTTCACTGCAAGATTCAACAAAGTATATTATAGAATCCCCGAGGATATCTTAACTATAGAAGCCGTGGCCTGAGCAACATATGCAGGATATTTCCCTTCTAACTTCGCCATCATGCCGAGGGAGAGGAGATCACCCTCAGTGTAATGCAAGATTATGCTATAGACGTTGAAGGAAATATGAGGGTAGGAGGAAAGATCAAATTGACTAGTTATATTGAGCAAAAAGACAAAGGGAAGGCCAAAGAAGAGATTGGATCCTCAGCAGTTGAATACTCTCAAGAAGCAAAGATTGATGAAATGACTCGCATGATAAAGAAACTATCAAATAAAGTTATCAGAATGGAATTAGAAAGTAGCAGTCCTAATAGACAGTCTCCTACTCGCCCTCCTACTCAGTTCCGAAGGCCTTATAACCCTCAGATGGCATACAATGAAAAGAGGAATGATGAAAAACCACTAAGGCCACCCCTCCTAGATAAGGATAATAATCTAATCGAAATACCAGAGGAAGAAATATATGTAGAAGTTGAGGAACAAATTAATTGGATGGAAGAAGGCTCTTATCTCATGCACCTTACTAGAGATGATTATGAAATTTCACTCCCACCTAACCAGATGCATGGATATGTTAGGATATTCCTATACTCCATCCTAGTCCTACGAGCATTTTCAGCAGTTAGCTAGCCACCGGAGCTTCTTTCCACTCAGTTTTAGCCCAAATAGAGCTTAGTGCGCCCTCCTTTCATTTACCAGTTGAGAAAGGCGCCCTTCCTTACCTACCATTCAGTTATATTCAGTTCTTTCCTTGATTTAAGGCTATACTGACTCTCAACTGACTGTATCACTCCGATGGACCTCCAGTGAGACTTGATTGCCCATTCTGACTCCAGTTAGCTCGTCATGCACCCTCCACTAAGCCTCCTTCATTTAGTTAGTGTCTCCATGTGCCAGTTACAATTAGTTACACCTACCACACTCAGTTAGACTTAGTTTGACTGATAGTTGACAGTTACTTGTGCATTGATGACTCCACCGATGATGAGATAGAATACTAGTTGTGCTCCGATGACACTCCAATGATATTTTGATCACTCCATGAAGGCTAATTCGAATTGCCACCTTAGGAATTCAAATCCTCATGCATTGTACTACTTATTTGTCAATATTGTGATTAATTAATTAGTGTGTGTGAAGTATTTTTGCTTCTATCTGAGTTGTACTGTATTATTATTTTGTTTCTCATTACACTGCATTGACCACTCTTCTTCTATCTTCCTGCTAATCATAATTACTCTTGTGAGGTATACATCATCTGTTAGATTTGTTGTGAGGATTTTCACATGGTATCAGAGCATGTTGAGAGTATTGTTTATCTCCATTCTTGAGAGTTTTTTGCAGGTTATTATCAAGATTTCGAGTGGAGCAGTTGCAACAGTTTCTGCATTTTTGCATCAGTAGCAGTTGCAGATATTCTCTATTGTTTTTGTAGGTATTCTACAGCTTCTATGTATTCATAAGAAATCCCTCCTCTTTCTCCATTCAACTATGATGAATGGAAACCAAAAATGATAGCATATTTGAAGAGCCATGATCTCTTTGACTATTGTTTTGAAAGAGAGTTCGAATCCTCTGAAGAGGAGATTGATTGGTTAAATAAAGGTGATGGAGCCTTTGGATCAATGATGCTTGCTTTGCCTCAATACATGATATACCAATACCTTGATGATGTTGAAACTCCAAAAGAGCTATGGGACCATCTGGATGAAAGATTCGACAAGAAGAATGAAGGAATTTTGAGAGCAAGCATAGTGATGCATTAGCCCTCCTTGATGATCTCATTGATCATGAATGAGTATCAAACATATCTCATATTGAATTTGTCCACAAAGAAGAAGAACTAGCAGATTCTACACTCATGCTCCAAATTTCTTCTATTTCGAATTCTGTGCTAGCTCACACTCTAGATATTGCAGAAGGTCCTAAATCCTCTCTTGCACCAGAGTCTGTTGGTCTCCATCATGATCTTTTGAATGTTCAAGAGGTCAAATCAGCCATTGGAGGTAATGCATTCGCTCTCCTCAAGCAATCACCTCTTATTTACTACTATATGATCATTATTCCATGCTTTCAAAAGTTTATTGAAGAATATGGCCATTGCCATTCGCTTGGGATAATTTATCATGCACATCATGGTTTTGATCTCACCCCTACTGGTTCAAAGGAGATCTCAAGAAACCATTTCCATTTGCTTGGGATAATTTCACATGCATTTACTGGTTTTGATCTCACCTCTAATGGTTCAAAGGATATCTCAAGAAACCATGATTCAAGTCTTGGATCTAATTTGGATTCTAAGCAATAACTTCTTGGGATAATTTCGCATGCATATGATGGTTTTGATCTCACCCCTGCTAGTTCAAAGGAGGCCTCAAGAAACCATTTATCAAGTCTTAGAGCTGATTTGGATTCCAAGAAATAATTGTTTGATGCTTCTTTTTGGCATAATCTCACCCATGATGGTTTGAAGGATAAGATAAAAGACTATCTACACATTCATAGATTTGATCCTACCTCAGCTGATTCGAATCATAGGTTCAAGGATCGTCCTCATATTTTGGATTTGTTCTCATCACATTCGATCTGAAGAGCAAGTACAAGCACATGCTTTCTGAGCATGATCCACTTCTTCCCAAGGAGAAGATACCTCTAGACATATGACCAAGCATCACACCTGCTTGAGTTTGGAGCATTTATTTTTGTGTGTGTGCCTTGCAGTCTATTTTGAGGGGGGGTATTTTTCCCATGAGGTTTTCCCCATTTCCTCGGTTTATTGACTGTTATTATTAATTGTATTGGGTGACCTTTGGTCTTAGTTACCAGGGCCCAGGATGGATTAGGTGGGGGTGTTAGGATATTCCTATACTCCATCCTAGTCCTACTAGCATTTTCATCCTTTGCATTTTCAGTCATGCATGCACTTTTAGGGTTTGCATGCATTATGTAGGGTTTGCATGCATCCCAGTCATTAGTACTAGCACCTAGCCCTCAGTTAGCTATCCCCCCGAGCTTCTTTCTACTCAGTTTTACCCCTCCTAGAGCTTAGTGCGCCCTCCTTTCATCTACTAGTTGAGAAAGGCCTCCTTCCTTACCTACCATTCAGTTATCTTCAGTTCTTTCCTTTATTTAAGGCTAGACTGACTCTCAACTGACTGTATCACTCCGATGGACATCCAGTGAGACTTGACTGCCCATTCTGACTTGATTTAGCTCCTCATGTGCCCTCCAGTGAGCCTCCTTCATTCCGTTAGTGTCTCCATGGGCCAATTACAATCAGTTACACCTACCACACTCAGTTAGACTCAGTTTGACTGACGGTTGACAATTACTTGTGCATTGATGACTCCACCGATGATGAGATAAACTACTAGTTTTTCTTTGATGACACTCTAGTGATCTTTTGATCACTCCATGAAGGCTAATTCGAATTTCCACCTTAGGCATTTGAATCCTCATGCATTGTACTACTTAGTTGTCCATATTGTGATTAATTAATTAGTGTGTGTGAAGTATTTTTGCTTCTATCTTAGTTCTACTATATTATTATTATGTTGCTCATTACACTACATTGACCACTCTTCTTCTATCTTCCTGCTTAATCATAATTACTCTTGTGAGGTATACATCATCTCTTAGATCTGTTGTGAGGATTTTCACAGGATATCCTAAAAAACCTCAAGAAAATGATGCATTCCCCGGTGAGTATCTGTTATTCCCAAATGCTCAACAGGAAGGATTGCAAAAGAAGTATGACTTGAGGCCAAGACTCGAGTCAGCAAATAGGTAGAATGATACTCCCCCCAAAATTTCTCTCCAGAGGTCGGCCCAAGCAAAATTTCCTCAAGCATTCCCCTTGTCAAAAAGTAAAGACCCACCGAAGGATAAAGAAAGTAAGGCCGCAATTTCAGATAGCCAAACAAAGCCAAGCACCAGCCCCCATAAGAAAGTAGAGTTAAATCCTAAAGAGCACAAAGAATGCCTTACACCTTTCAATTTGGAGCATGAATTGAGAAAACTAAAGATAGTTGTTGCCTTGTCTGAATTGATAAAGAATCCTCTGTATTAGTAACAAATCGATAAAATGTTGCACAGAGTTGAAAATAATGACCAACAAGATTCTATAAATATAAATGATGAAGCCCCAACTTTTCAATGTGGCCCTTACATTGACGATAAAGAAGATCCCACTGATCCTTTTTACGTTACCCTAAAGGTGCATGAGAAACTCCTCCACAATTGTATGCTAGACTCTGGAGCATCCCATAATTTGATGTTGTTGACTCAAACCCAGTCGATAGGGGTTCCCATCATTGTCAACACCAACCCACCGCAATCTCCTTGAGTGCCGGCCCAGATAGGTTTTACCCCATCCAGCAACACCTGTGGAGCAGATGAGGTCTCACCCGAGATGTTCAAGGGAGAGTCGACGGAAGCATGTTTCGACTGAATGAAGGAGGATGTTTGTGGAAACAATCGGCTAAACTTATTGCGACATTTAGAAATAGATCTATGCATTTAACTTCGACATCATTGTATTCATTGCATCATTGAACATAAACATTCATTGCAACAAGTATAAAAGTAAATCATTAATTGCAGCAAGGAAACATAGAATCATTCATATATCGCAACATGCATTACCATAAGTGAACAGAAGATACACAGGGATTTCGCAAAACAGCTCCATCATGTCATATTATCCCAGCAAAACCCGAATATAATATCTCTGTAAAACACATATCTCGCAGATAACTCAGACGCATACCAAGATTAGATCTCTATTCACATTAAGATTTAGTTATGCTCTCCTTCTCTTCTCCTCCCTACAACACATATGACTCTATGACTATAAATAGGCTTCCACCTTTACATTGCTTGTCCACTTACTAACAACTTCCTAACCGATGCTTCGAGCAAATGACCCAAAATTTAACTGACGCGGTCCAAATGACCCAAAAACCCGCATACTGCAGTATAATTTGACCCAAAATTACATAACATATGGTCCAAATGACCCAAAATTACATAACATATGGTCCAAATGACCCAAAACCCGCATACTGCGGTACAATCGACTAAAAAATACATAAAATAATCTCCTTTGTGCCCAGCTCTCCACCTTCAATGATGTCTTCTGACTTGTCGCAGCATCTGCGATGCTGTGATGCTACCTTACCAAACCACCAACCAACAGGCCCCCAACACAATATTGTGGCTCGCCCTCGAGCTGCATCAATTTGACATGGTGTATTCACTGGTCTTGACTCAAAAATCCTCATACTGCTGCTGAATTTCATTGACCCGCTGCAGGACTGTTGCCGCAATTTCCTTACTATTCTCGAGGTTTGTGGCCAGAGCGTGGTCACACATGTTTGTGTCAACTCTCTGATTTGCTTCCTGCACCGCTTGGAGCACAGAATCATCGGTGGCATTAAGATCGGCCCCAATGTTCTAGAACTCATCCAACTGTGCATACCGTTGCTTCTGTTGTTCTTCTACTTTGGAAACTCATTGCTACAAGTCCTTGATCTCCACCTTTTTAGATATCTGCAGCACTGGTGGCATGGTGCGCATGGCGGTCTTCAGTGTAGCCAACTTTTCTTCCGCCTCATGCCGTTGCTTGGTCAATTGTTCTAGCGGCTCATTCTGGATGATGTTGTCCCAGAACAACACAGTCTCCGCAGTGATCCGTGTTGCCTCCTGCTCTAACTCGGCCAGCTGAGTCGTTACTTCTTCAATGGCACTCTTCCTTTCCTTGACTACATTCGGTGGTGTGGCAAGCTTCAGGGCATGAGTTAATACTGCATTGTCTTCCCATAACTGGGCGATAACAGCTCCTAGCTTTTGTGCTCGCTCGACCGAATCTAATTCCGCTATTGGCTTGAAGACATGGTTATAGGCTTCATCGATGGCCGCCTCCAACTACGCTTGAGTTTCCCATAAGGCCATTTTTTTCCATAGTCAGTTGATCCTGTTCCTTCTTCAGCTCTATGATCTCAGTAGCCTTCTCAACCCAGAGACTCTCAATCATCTCCTTCAGCTCATCAACCACTTCCCATGCTACTGCGGCCTTCCCTTTGATATCCTTAGCTCCCTTGCGGACTGCTGCATCTGCCTCTTGCGACCACACTAGCTGACTCCATGCATCACGTTCTCTATCTTCCAATTCCTGAATGGCAACTGCTTGTATGCACGCCAATGCTGGTGAGGACAACGCATTGATATTCACTGTCAAATATTCAAACTACTGCAGCATTGTCGGTTGTAATCGCATTTGGAGGAATTTGAACATTCCGGACCTTCGGCTCAGTGCTGATTTCGCCAATTTCCCGCACCGCTGTGCCCTCGGGTGCCTTATTCAAGACGATATCGCATAGGGAATCCAAGCGGGTGGTGACCACATGGAAACCTTCATCCACCTTCTCTATCATGGACCGAGCAGTCGTATTGGTTACCTGAGTAACCGCATGAATGAACTGTCCCAACTGATTTTCTATGGCTGGTGATGCCCACTAATTGTACCATGCTCATGGCATGCCTTCGTTCGCCCTTCCTCAATGTCATGGTCAATTTCATGGTCCGTCAGGGTCTTTGTCGATTCCTGGTCTGAGTCATGGTGACTCTGCTGGTCCTGCGTCGATAGCCGATTGTCTGGGCATTTTGCCGGTTCTCTAGCCTCAATCTATGCCAACCCCATGGGTTCGCACCATTCCAGTGGCCAATCGTTCACAATGGCATCCAGTGCTTCTGTTGTCACCTTGTAAGGGGTCAACAACCATTGCTTGCTAGGGTCACATGGGCTTGCACATAAATGGCATGCGACCGAATCACGGACACCATAATCAGCTTAAACTTTGCTGCGGTTTCCTCAGATAGCTGTGGAACCTGTACTGCTGCATCATAGAGCATCTCCCAATAAAAGCAGAATTGTAACGTGCAATCCTAGAGTCTCTCTTACTCACGTACCCACCACAAGTTTTGATATCGCGCACCCCCGGCGCTCTTTCGCGGCCTCAACCTCCATACCTTGATAAGTGTTGGGCTCCTTCCAGGCCAGAAATGCGATCAAAATTAACAACCAGCTATATGTGAAGGAGCCCTTTCCAGCTTGGACAGTGGCGGCATCCTCCACCAATTGGTTTAGCAGAAACAAGGACCAATTCATCTGGACACCTTCCTCCCATTGAACTGCGCATTCCACGGTCCTTGAATTGCACTGATTAGGTCGACCGCCCCGAACCACCTTGCAGGACAATATCTTGGTGCAGGTGAGAACCACCTTATCGTTGATACTGCTGGTGCGATAACCATGGCCATCTCATTCCAACTCATAGTGGTCAACCAACTTATTCACCCTCTTTTTTTTTTCTCCTTCCCTCTGAAGTATTGTGACGGGTCTACCCCATATTTGGGCAACTCGGTAATGGTCGCAATCAGGTCGATAGTGACCGTAATCTCTATGTCCAACCACAATGAATCGCTGTGGAAGCAGGATAGCAGCTGCTTCACACAAGCGTTAACCTCCGGCAATCGTCCGAAATGCGGCATGTTAATAAGGCCCAACAAGCCATCCTGGTTCAGCCCCTGCGCCTAGTCTTGCGGAATCGGCGTCCCCGAGATTTGTGACTTTGGCTGATATGGGTCCGAGGAAATTTATGGATAGGCCACCATATCGTGATCATCATACTTCAGGAAAATCAACGCCAACACAATATTAGTAGAGAAATCCATTCCAGTAGGGAGCACTGGTAGCCTCAATGAATACCTTAATTTTTGTTCACTTTGCGCGGTGGTGCACCCGGCCGACTAGGGGGGACATACCCTGGGATGTCGACAGCAGACAATCCCTCCCATGTAGCGGACTCATCAATTCTACGACTAGACTATATTGCCTGTACTTGAACCTCTCCCATCACTGTAGTGGATGATCTAAGCTGCCTCTTGCTCTGCGGTGACTCAGAATGCTGACCTCCCCGACACTTCTTGGTGATAACTGATGCTGACCACCGACATGTTGGCAACTTTCGCTTCAAGATTTAGTTCCTCCTCCTCCACAACAATAGGATTGAAGGGATACTCTACTCGGCTGGAGATTTTGACCGTCTCTAGCTCTCCTAGCATACCTAACTCAACTCACCGAACTCCAGGGGATGGTGCAACACCACTCACAATCTTAACTCAGTGCACAACACCCATACATTGCAAGTTGAACTTAACCTTGCTCGACTCACAACTGCACTCACGAGTCAGCAATGACACTTTGCAACACGGTACAATCTTACACACTTAACAACTGAATTCTCTTGGTGCCTTCCGACCAGCTTCAACTCGTTGTTATAGCATCCAACCCGATCCTTCATAATCATCACTAAATACCGCATTAACTCGGCCAAAATTTGGTATTAATGACCCAAATCTGCCATCGATCCTGTCAGTCGATCGACCAGATCCGCCATTAATGCTCATCATTCGAACAAGCGTCATTAATTAACTGTCTTAACTTTTTGAATTTATTGTTGATTTGACCTAGGCGCGACCCTTCCACTGTCGCGGACCGCTCCTAACTTGTGGCACAAGTCTTCCTGCTTGCGCATTCCATTCCCATTGGTGTGCCACTGAGCAACCTGCAAAAGTATTTTTTTTCCCGATGCGACTCAGGAATCACGCTATTCCAATTCCGACCGATAGGGCTTTATCCTACTTCCATTAATCAATTTTGGGAGCATCGCTCCATCCAACTACTGCAACTGTACTGTGCCTCCTGAAGTGATGCTACTAATGCGATATGGACCAAGCCAATGCATATGCAATTTTCCTGGATGGTTCATAAACTTACTTTCATACAACAACACCAAGTCACCTTGCTAAAATTGTTTTTTTTTTATGTGGCGATCATGCCAAGCCTTCTGGCGATCCTTCTCCACCCTTTGGTGGAATACTGCAATAAAGTGATCTTCCTCCACCTATACTAACTATGCTAGACATTCTTCTAATGCTGCTGCAGCATCCATACCGATCACTACCACTATGCGCAAAATCGGAACGATGTACTCCATTGGCATAATCACTTCTTGTCCATACACTAACTTGAATGGTGTCTGTCCTACCAGCCGTTTACACGTGGTGTGATACGCCCACAACACTGTTGGGATTTTCAGATCCCAGTCATTGCGGTTTGCATTGCACACCTTTGTCAGTGCATGCTTCATTATATTGTTGAAAGATTCCACCGTGCCATTTTCCTGCGGATGATATGGAATACTCTTATTATGTTGTATCTGCAGTTCCTCCTTTAATGCACTGATGGTGTGATTCAGAAAGTGTCTGCCTTGATCACTCAGCAATATCTTGGGGCAGCCGAAGTGAGTGACAATGTTGTCGAACAAAAACTGTGCAGCCGTGGCTGTGGAACAATCAACGACTGGTGCAGCCTCCGCCCATCTTGTCAAATAATCTATCGTCGTGATGATGTATCTTGCATCACTGCTCTTCCCCGGGGGATTGATTGGTCCCACAAAATCCACTTCCCATTTGTCGAATGGCTCCAGTGTTAGTTGAGGCATCAGCGGCATATCATCTCTCCTGGATGGCTTCCCGGTTCTATGACAAACATGGCAGGACCGCACATAGTCGGTCGCATCATTGTGTAGCATGGGACACTAGAGCCCCACACAAGGTACCTTCCTAGCAGTCGCACGGCCTCCATAGTGCCCTCCAACCAAACCTGCATGTGCTTCTGACAAGATCTGCGCTTGCTCATGTGGCAAGACACACCGTCGTAATATCTCATCTGTGCCTTGACTAACAACTGCTTCTTCTGACTAGTGGTGCATTCTTCTAGTGCAGTATCGGTCGCCAGAAACTGAATGATTTCATCAAAATAGCCATCGGCTAATTCAACCTTAAATAGTTGCACATCAGGTAAACCATCTTCAATGTTAATTGGCTCCTCTTCTGTTTCAATCCGTAATAGATGATTAGGGCCAGCATTCAACCGCACTAGCTTCACAATTACTTCAAAATCGAACTCCTGAAAAAGAAGTAGCCATCGACATATCTTCCCCCCCAACACAAGCTTATTGACCAGGTATTTCAATGTGGAGTGGTCTGTGAACATCTTAAATTGTCTGCCCAATAAGTAGTGTCAGAACTTTTGCAATGCATAGACCATTTCCAGGACTTCCCTTTCGGTAGTGTTGATGTATATGTAAATTCAGAATGTATTTCACATATATGTATATTGTATTCCTATAGAGATGTTATTATTCCTCTATACGGAAGTGTTTGTATTCCTATAGAGATGTTATTATTCCTCTATACAGAAGTGTCGTCATTTATATTGTAAGTGTCGTAACTTATACATGATGGGTTATTAGACCACCTTGTTGGGGTCGGCCTTGTATAAGTAATGTGGGTCAAAGGGTTATTAGACCACCCTATTGGGGGTCGGCCCAGTCAGCATTATGTTATGTGGTTAAGTTAAGGCCGACCAAGTAAGGTTATTAGGCAAGTCAAGTTAGTGTATAAATAGAGTGCGGGAGGCACTCTATTTGATCATTCTATTCTCTCACACACTCTTTGGAGACTGGTGCACTTGTGGAGGAGGAGAAGCTGTTTCTATGAGATGTTTATCTCTTATGCTTGGGTTGTATCATTGCTCTATCTATCTCTGAGGAAGTTATTGGGGTTTTCACCTTTATGGTTTTCCCCAAGTAAACTCTGTGTCTCTTGTGTGCTTGCATTATTGTGTCCATGATTGATATGCTGTAGATATGCTGTACATGTTGTTCTATCAGTTAATATCCTAGTTCAGATTGAAGTAAATTCTAAAAACCTAACATGGTATCAGAGCTAGCCTGAAAGAAGGCATGGTATGGCAAGTATGACACTTGTTGCACTTGCGATGCTAGGGCTTGATATAGCAAAAACCAGTCATCATATCACTTTCGCTATAAATCCATTTCAGTGAGGATTCCAGATATGAAACTCTTACAGGTCAAATATAAGATCCTCGTGTACCTTGTGTACGAAGCACGACTTCTAATTCATTGTACTTTGTGTTTTATGATCTGTACAATCTATGGTTTCGGCCTTTTCCAGATCTAAGCCATAAACCAGTGACCTAGGAAAAAAGGTCATAAATTGGGCTAGGAAGCTCCAAATTAAATTTCGTTAAAAGTGACAGGTAGGTAATGGATTGTACTTTCATAGGCCGAAGGTTCAGAGGCCAAAAGTGAATCAGTGACACATGGCACTCCATACAAGTCTGCTCTCCTGTTTTATCCCATAATCAGGTCACGTTGCGACACTTGGCATAAATCTCTCTTAGAGAATCCAATTGAAGTACTATCTATGCGGTTGGAAAGATGAGAGGTTGGGATACAACAGGGAGAAGTTTTAGACCCTGTGGATTCGTAATTTCGGAGTTACACCAGAAAAAATCAGGTGCATATTTCTGTCAAAACAGAATTGGATTTTGAGCACCTTCATTCATGGCTCCGGGAATTAGGGTTTCAGAGAAAGTTGGTATTTTTGTAATCAGAGACCATGGGTGAATGCTACTCATAAAAATCGAAATTTGGAGACCAAGATCAAATTTTTTGGTTGGGTAGAAGGCTGGGCTTGATCAAACCCTAGTTTGGGACTTTGATCGGAAAAATGGAAAATTAGGGCTTCTGCAAAAGTTGAAATTTTTGAAGTATGTGACCACGGCTGGAAGCTCCTCAGAAAAATCAAAGTTTAGAACTTTGTATAAAACGTTTTGGTTGGGAAGAAGGGTGGGATTTATCAAACCCTAGTTCAGGATCCTATCTAGAAGATCCAAAAGTTTCAAAGGCAATTTTGAGGGGTGAAACTTTGCAGTTTTCAAATTCTGAGTATACCGGCTTGATCAGCTCATCAAGGCACATCTCTGTGTCCTTTCAAAAGTTTGGAATTCAAAGTTTGAATTTTTAGGGTTTCTCTGACAAACCCTAATCTAGCTCCAGATCTAGTTCCTGCAAATCAAGTGGATTGGGTTAATCCTAGAAGAGAATGAATTGGTCACCTGCATAAGTGAAAAATTTCTTGTTTCAAAGGGAGATGAGGCTAAGGCCTTACATAAGAAGATTACAAGCAATATCGACAGGTATGACTTATCCAGGTATGTTTCGAGATTTGCTCATGATGAAGTTTATGGTATGTTTGTCTTCATATTATTACGGTTAGTACAATCTTGATTAAATTTAGACTTGTTGTATCACCTTAATAAAATTATGAATGCATGATAGAAGATATTCATTGATTAGGGTGCTGACACTTATGATTGTACTAATGCATTACGGTGTTGTATGAGGTTGATATTGTCCGCTAACATGAAAGGTACATCAAGAAAGACAAATCATGTTCTATTTCAAGAACATATGACCATGGTGACATGAAGACAAAGATTCATCCATTGTCATGGATCACATAGAAGATATACTTATGAGGTATGTATAACTTGGTTCTGTGAAATTGCCCACATAAGATCCAAAGAGATGATGTAAACCTCACTATGAAAGAATTTAGGAAGAAGAGAGAAGCAATAGAACATAGATCCAATAGAGGCAGAATAATTACACACATTACATTAATCAGAATAGTAACCGGGTAAATATACAATGCTGAGCATGAGGATTCGAATTCACTAGGTGTAATTCGAATTGTCCTTCATGCACAGATCCATAATCAGTGGAGAGTCATCAGTGCCAAACTAGGAGTCTATCTCATCATCGGTGAAGTCATCAATGCACAAGTAGTGATCAACCGGGAGTCAAACTGAGTCTAACTGAGTGTGGTTGGTGTAACTGGCACATGGAAGCACTGATATAGTGAAGGAGACTCAGTGGGGGCGCTCATGGAGCTAACTGGAGTCAAAACAGTCTATCTAGTCACACTGGAGGTCCAAAAGAGTGATAAGGTCAGTTAGGAGTCAGTTAATCCTTAAATCAAGGAAGAACTGAAGATAACTGAACTAAACTGGACTGGTAGGTGAAGAAAGGCGCCCTTATCATGCAATAACTGAAAAGAGGGCGCACTAAGCTCTAGGAGAGCTAAGACTGATCCGAGAGAAGCTCCTGGGGCTAGTTTGGCAAGGGCTAGGTGCTGGTGCTGCAAACCCTAATTGCATGCAAACCCTAATTGCATGCAAAACCCTAATTGCATGCAAAACCCTAATTTTGCATGCAGGACTTAAAATGTCAGAAATGTTAGAAGGAATAGGATGGAGTATAGGAATATCCTAACAGGTTCTATAATGGTTAACCTATGAGATATGCAGGTTACTAGCACAAGTCATTGAAGAGAACAAGAAGACATCATGTGGGTATGTTAGACATAACTAGTTAACATACTAATTCAGGTATGTTTTTCCTATATCAAGTTAGAATCCTACCTTGTGATAGGATCGCTTATATAAGTATACATGGCATGATTGATAATGATTATTCATAGGTTTGAATAATCATGGGTGTATGCATATTATGTTTATTACCTTAATTGTTGATATGACTAACCAGAAGAGTCATAAAAGTATAGGTTTGAGTAATCACGGGTTTAGGCATATTATGTTTCTTACTTTAATTGATGATATGACTAACCAAAAGAGTCCTATATAAACCTTGAATACTAATGTTTATTATCTGTGTTTAAAATGATCATTACTATATATGTTTAAGATTATTGTGTTTCTGATAGTATTGAGATTATACTAATAAATGTATGATTATGTATGAGATCTCGAGGATATCACAATAATCGTACTTGTAAGCATGCATAGTGATCGAGGATGGATATAAGTTCAAGGACAAGTAATCCAGGAAGCAAAGATCAAGAGGGAGAACACTCCAGTAGTTTCTGCAAGGATGCAGATATTCAGAGGGAGTTGACCACTTCTCACAATCCACATCAGAATAAAGTTGCAGAAAGAAAGAAAAGAATGAGAGGGAGTCAACCCAACAAACAAACAAATATAAGTATTTGAATTACCATTTCTTGCATATTTGTTTGTTTAAATAATACTGTTCAATGATGTATATACTGATGTTCCTAGAATTAGGCTGTGTATTTTGAATAATTGCATTAATGAACAGTATACTTCTAATATGCATGTAATGGGTAAGTAGCCTATGGCACTGTACAACATTCCATTGCTACTTATCTAGAATGAAACCTTTTTGCTGACATGTTTGGAGTAGTGCAAACTCTTAACAATTTTTTGGTAGAGATTGGAAGGCATCTAGAAAGTTACAGGATATGGATGAGTGTTGTATTGAAGCATTGGCTAAAATAATTGCATGACTGTATGACATATTTCTTTATGTGTACGAATTTGTTCTGAAAACTATGAGATGTTTCTAATCATGCAATTTAACTTGTTTTGTAGGAAAGATCGTATACCTTCACCTACAAAAGAAGGACTACAACATTTGTTCCAGCAACAAATATATCTATTCTAAATATTGAAGATATTGAAGTTCCCAGGATTTGGGATGAAGTAATGGAAGAATGCCATGATCAGTCGATCATGAAGAATGATGTTTGGGATGCAGTGCCAAGACCTGAAGGGAAGTCTTTTGTGACTTCCAAATGGATCTATAAGATCAAGCATGCTGTAGATGGTAGCATGGAGAAATACAAAACAAGGTTTGTAGCTCGTGGCTTCTCCCAGAAAAAGGGATTGAGTATGAAGAGACTTCTACACCTATAGCCAGGCACACTTGCATCAGAACAGTACTTGCTCTGACTGTAGTAATGAAGTGGAAGATACACTAGATGGATGTCAAGACAACTTTCTTGAATGGTGTAGTCGAGGAGGAAGTGTATGTGGAGCAGCCACTTGGTTTTGAGACACATGACAGGGAGTCATATGTGTGCAGGTTGGAGAAAGCCTTGCAGCAAGTTCTTAGGACTTGGTATGGTAGGATAGACAACTTTCTATCCAGTTTGGGCTTTACCAAGAGTAAAGCGGATTCCAAACTTTACTACAAGGTTGAGGAAGGCAATCCAGTGATACCACTTTTGTATGTGGAAGACCTATTTGTAACAGGTGAGGATGGGTTGATTGTCGATACCAAGAGGAAGCTTGCTGCCGAGTTCGAGACAAAGAACTTGGGGATGATGCACTATTTCCTAGGCATGGGGTGTGGTAGAGTGCAGATGGGATATTCCTTGGACAAGGGAAGTATGCAGTAGAGATCCTGAAGAGGTTCAGGATGATGGACTATAAGGCCATGGCCACACCTATGGCATCGAACCTAAAGCTTCTGAGGATGCTTCATCTGATCCGGTTGATGTCACGATGTATCGTCAGATGATTGGGTCCTTAATGTACTTGACGAACATGAGACCAGATATTTGCTTTGTGGTGAACACATTGAGCCAGTTCTTGATGGATCCGAGAGGTGTTCACCTGGTTGCTGTAAAGCATATTCTGAAGTACCTGAAGGGTACGGTTGACTATGGGCTCAAGTATGATGCGAATCAAAAGTTTAACCTGTAGGGTTATGTTGATTCAGATTGGGTAGGTAGTGCTGCAGATAGGAAGAGAACATCTGGGTGTTGCTTCAACATGGGATTAGGTGTGATCTCTTTGTTTAGCAGGAAGTAGTCCTACGTAGCACTGAGTACAGTCGAAGCAGAGTATGTTGTAGCTGTCTGAGAACCGGGTGTTCCTTGACAGGTTGAAGCACATTGAGATCAAATATCACTATATCAGCTAGGGATATGGTGCAGAGAGGAGCAGTGAAGCTCCTGTATGTTGCGATGGATGAGCAGGTTGCAGATGTACTGATGAAGCCACTAGCCAAAGTGAAGTTTGAGTACTTCAGAGAGAGGCTTGGTGTTCTTTAGATTGATGACACTTCGAGGAAGAAGTGATGGACACATTTTCAGGAGCCATTTCGAGCATGGTGAGAGGAGGATCATTCCATGGCTGTAGATATAAGCATTGAAAGATGAGCATTGGGACAATGCTCCAGCTACTGCTCTATATGTGTATATATGCATCATGTTGGATGTTGGATATGATCGGTTGGATCATTTATATGTATATGTATGTATGCATCATGTTGGATGCTGGATATGATCAATTGGATCATTTACATGTATGTATATGCATCATGTTGGATGCTTCGACCATGTGTCTGTATATGTATCAGGTGTATACATTGTATGATCAGGTAGATCATGTATGTTGATATGTATCAGGTATGATCAGGTGGATACATTGTATGATCAGGTAGATTATTTATGATGATATGGATCAGGTGGATGCATTGTATCATCAGGATGATCATGGATGATGAGCTTCAGGATGTTGCTCCAGATGACATGTGTCAGGACAATGCAGTGATGATGATCAGGATGATCATGTGTACATTAGGATGATGTATGGTGAGTATCAGGATGATACTCTATGGCCGTGGAACAGGTTGTGCATATGAGCATGTCTGGGAGATCCTATAGGTCAGAGTTGTGTACCCGTAATAGCCTGGGATGCTCTTTCGAGGCATTGCTTTGGGAGGACATATAATACCACCCTGGGAGATCCTATAGGTCGGAGTTGTGTACCCATAACAGCCTGGGATGCTCTTTCGAGGTTTTGTCCTATGGCATATAATAGCGCCCTGGGAGGTCCTATAGGTCGGAGTTGTGTACCTGTAATAGCCTGGGATTCTCTTTTGAGGTTTTTTCATGACCACATATAATAGCACCCTGGGAGATCCTATAGGTGGGAGTTATGTGCCCATAATAGCCTGGGATGCTCTTGCGAGGTTTTGTGGTGACCACATATAATAGTTCCCTGGGAGATCCTATAGGTCAGATTTGTGTACTCGTATCAGCCTGGGATGCTCTTTCAAAGTTTTATGGTGGGGTCACATGTAATAGCGCCCTATGAGATCCTATAGGTAAGAGCTGTGTGCCCGTAACAGTCCTGGGATGCTCTTACGAGGTTTTGTGATGCACGTAATAAGTCCTGAGGATTCCACAGTATGGCCAGTGATGATGAAGACCTGCAGGTGGTGGACCTACATCCAGTGTGAAAAAGAAATGGCTCTGTAGAACTTCCTTTGACGAGTAGATTCAGAGATTGATTGAGATAGCAGCAGTAGTGATGATGATGATGATCTAGAGAAGAAGACTTGTGCTAGAAGACCTGTGTCGAGAAATACCTTCCTAGTTAAGAGGGAGTGTTGATGTATATGTAACTTCAGAATGTATTTCAAAAATATGTATATTGTATTCCTATAGAGATGTTATTATTCCTCTATACGGAAGTGTTTGTATTCCTATAGAGATGTTATTATTCATCTATACATAAGTGTCGTCATTTATATTGTAAGTGTTGTAACTTATACTTGATGGGTTATTAGACCACCTTGTTGGGGTCGGCCCTGTATAAGTCATGTGGTTCAAAGGGTTATTAGACCACCCTATTAGGGGTCGGCCATGTGGGTCAAAGGGTTATTAGACCACCCTATTGGGGGTCGGCCTAGTCAGCATTATGTTATGTGGTTAAGTTAATGCCGACCTAGTAAGGTTATTAGGCAAGTCAAGTTAGTGTATAAATAGAGTGCGGGAGGCACTCTATTTGATCATTCTATTCTCTCACACACTCTTTGGAGAGTGGCGCACTTATGGAGGAGGAGAAGCTACTGCTAGGAGATGTTTATCTCTTATGCTTGGGTTGTATCATTGCTCTATCTATCTCTGAGAAATTTATTGGGGTTTTTCACCTTTATGGTTTTCCCCTAGTAAACTCCATGTCTCTTGTGTGCTTTCATTATTGTGTCCATGATTGATATGCTGTAGATATGTTGTAAATGTTGTTCTCTCAGTTAAGATCCTAGATCAGATTGAAGTAAATTCTCAAAGTGTAATTCCTTTCTGCGGATGACAGATTCTGACTTGCGAAAGTAATAGGGTGATCGAGATCCCCCTCTCCTAGTTGCGTTAGCACCACACCGAGTGCAATCGATGATGCATCAACATGGACATAGAAATCCTTACTCCAGTCTGGAAAGATTAGTGTCGGTGTCGAAGCCATCTTCACCTTCAGTGTCTCAAAGCTATCCTGACATTCAGGGCTCCATTGAAATACTGCATCTTTCTTCAATAGCTTCTCCATAGGGGCAGTGATCGCTGCATATCCCCTGATGAACTTGCGATAATACCTAGTATACCCCAAAGTTTCCCTCAACTGCTTAACATTAGTCGGCGGTGTTAAGCTCAAAATGAGCGCAATCTTTGTTGGATTGACTAACAACCCTTGTTTGCACACAATGTGACCCAGCAATATCCCAAACGGTGCACAAAAGATGCCCTTCTTCAAATTCAGCGATATCTGATGCTGTCGACAACGCTCCAGCATCAACCACAGATTGGCCAGATGATGACGGATCAAACCCTAGACTGTCCAATCATCCATGTATACCTGCAAAAAATTCTGAATAAAATCCCAGAATGCAATGACAACAATTCGTGAAAAGATTGCAGGTGCATTCTTGAACCCAAACGACATGATGGTGTACTGAAAACAACCCCATTCTGTCACAAAAGTCATCTTGTGGCGGTCTTCCTTTGCAATGCGGATCTGATGATAGCTCGAGAATCAATCTGTGAAAGAATACATCTCCTGGCCACCCACACCTTCGAGTACTTGATCAGTAAATGGGGTCGGAAAGGGATCATGCAAGTAGGTGTCATTCAACTTCCACAAATTGACACAAATGTGCACCTCGCCAGTCTTCTTTTCCTACACCACCATAGGACTGATCCATTCTAACTCTTCGACTAGTTCAATGATACCAGCATCCAACATGCGATCAAGTTCTACCTTAACCCTGTCCTTATGTCACGGATTCAGCTGTTAGGGTCGCTTCCTGATCGGTTTAGCATCTAGTTTCAAGGGGATCTTCATCTCACCTAAATCACCCAAGATACCTTTCATCTCAAAAAACTTCGTAGGAAAGAGGTCTTGGAATTCATGCAGCAAATCAGTGACCTTTCCCATCATCTCATCATCCCAATAATCTCCAACATTCACGAACTTGGGAGTGGCCTCCATCCTAATATTGATCTTACGAAGCTTCAATGGCTGGATGATTGGATCACTTGGCGCATCAGGTGCTATCACATCGTGACTTCCTTCAGACTCGGGAATATTGATATTTCGTGGATCATCACCGTCTTCGGGCCCACCAGTGATATTGTAACATTCAATCATGGATGGCATCTAGTAGTGCGCATGCGGATCTGCGGGATATGCTACCAGGACAACCTTCAAAACCACATCGCGGATGAGCTACAAATCATTATTGACATCAGGGTTGGCATCCGCGAAGCTGAACATATGAGTGAAGCATACCGTTAACTCAACCCAAGTGGTAATTTCTCCTTGCAACTCGGCTACAGTATACCAGTATCGTGACATCTCATCTAAAGTATGGATAAAGGCATGGACCCACTAATCTCACGGTCGCGATGCCCACAATGTATGACATTCCCTCAGATGACTTCCAGGGTTATTCTGTCCATCATATTTCCCTGCGTGGTAGACCTCACTATCACCGAAATGAACCATCATCAATCTCCTGCATTGCGACCATTCATTAATTGATTGCTTCTTCTAATGCCAGCAGTTGCTGGGGTTCTGAAACGCTTTCCTCGAACTCTGCGAGAAAGTTGGACAAATCAGGAAGCCCCTCATATACTAGAAGTGTAACCATTTCAGTCGCAATGCAGCATAACGATTGCGTGACTAACCCGCACTTGTGGAACAATACCTCGTGTAAGCAGTTCTTCCAGTGTTCTAATGCATCATCAGAGTCGGAAGATGCAGAGCTGTTACTGCACCATCACAGCTCATCGTTGGCAGTCGGATGAATATAGTCTTCAAAAATATTGAATGCATGGTCCCATCCACTCTGATCTTCATCCTTCACTGGCTCAATGTATCTGCGCCCTTCAGCCAGATCCAACAGGGCTATGAATCTGAGATCGCGGTTTTCAAAAGTCATCATCCTCCACTTGAAGTTGATTACTGCTCCACTGTCATTAGCCCATCTGATACCCAACAACGCGGGATACAAGCTTCCTCCTTCAACCACTTCGATGACATCAAAGTCAGCATAGGTCTTCATGCCTTCAATGTCCACAACCAGGCATGGGACTCTCCCAATTGGTGTCACCTTAGCGTGATTAGCTAACCAGAGCTATACAGGAGACTAGCTCAATGGGGGGATCCCCATTTTCTGCCATGCCTACTTGGTTAAGATGTTGATATCCGAACCAAGATCCAGAATAACTGAATCAACATCATAGTCCCCAATTTGTATGTTCATGTGCATCTCCTTACCGTTCTTTCGTCACTATAAGAAGTTTGTCGCGGACTCTTTCCATCCCCTGGTTGGTCGTTGCAGCAACCCCTCGATCTCAGCTAGAGCAGTAGGATCTCTTGCCAACAATAAGCAACTCTCAAAAAATTTATGCAAGATTCCAGACAACGCCGAAGGACCTACCTTTGTAGTAGCATAAAAAATAGGGGGCATGTCGCAAATGATAGCTTCACCATGGTCCTGGTCCATCACGCGACGTGCCTAAAAGAATGCATCATGTTCGGATTCAATGTCAAATGAGGCCTTCTTCTACCCAGCCAGTCGAATAAACGGTTATAAGTTATCCCCTCCTGTTACTACACCTCCCCGCATGATGACTGTGACAGCCTCATCCTGTGGCCTTGGATCCACAGAAATTGTTGCAACACTTGCACCCTGATTCTGGTTCAGCAGTGGATTTCCCGGTTGGTTAACATTCAGATTAACATTCTGATTTGGGCATTTGTTCTGGTTCTGTGCCGGTTGCTACACCTAATTCTGTACTGGCTGCTGCACCTGATTTTGATTCTGCAATTATGGAATATTCCCTACTTGCCATCATGCAGTCAACTGTGGGAAGATCTCTACTGTATGATTTGTAACAAAGAAAAACGTATATTGTATCTGCAAGAGTGTGCAATTGCCCTGATAATGCCCCCATACGGTACAGGGATAACACTGAACAGGTCTACGACCTCCTAGTCCTCCTCCGCAACCAAATCCTCCGCCACGTCCACCCCAAAATCCTCCCTGGAATCCGCCCTACTGTTGGTAATGTGGTTGGTTGTACTGTTGCTGCATAGGAACTGGTTGCATGCCCTTCCCTTGCTGCGCATACTGCGGCTGCTGAATGTACTATGGATGCTGTGGAGCCATCTGCATGAGAGCATATTGAGGCATAAAATTCTGTGGTTGCTGCTGTGGTGCAAACTGTACCTACAGTTGAGGTAGCAACTGGGCTACCTACGACTGTGGTTGTGGTTGTTGTACGGCACGCTGATCATCCTTTACATAGAATGCATCGTACATTCTCTCATGAAGCAACCCATATGCCCTGCAATCTTTGTCATCATGTCCCACAAATTTATAGAATGTGCAATACAAATTCATCAGTTTGGTGACCATCTTCTGCATGTATGGACATTCTTCATGGCAGTGCCCATATACCTGACAAATGCGACACCATGGCATGCCACCACCACTCAACGGGTTTGGTGCTCCTGAAACCGGATAATTTTGAAATTCAAGGAAATTGTCCTTAGTATGCCCTTACCCTTGACATCGCATACACCATACTTCTTCGCACTACTCCTTTCCCTTCTTCAGATCTTGCAGTTGTATGGTCAAGTTAACTAGCTGTGTCTGTATCTGTGACATCCCAGCTGCATTTTCACCAATCGGGGACGCCTCCAACCGCATTGCAATCTCCAGCACTTCACTGGGCATCGTAATGTTCTATTGCATCAATGGTAGTCGAATGTGCAGTAGCAGTGTCGCGATGAACCACTCTTTCTGTTGGACAATGCTCATATCAAAACTAACCCTCGCCATCAACGTCTTAAACCACTGGTCAAAATCCCACACTGTCTCATTGGGATACTACTTAATTTCTTTCAATTCTATAAGGTATTGTGCTTCAGACTTGGGTTTTCTGAATTCTACAATCAAACCATCCCATATATCGTCTAGTGTCTTCTCCGGAGCTCCTATAGGGACTAGAACAAACTTCATAAACCAGTCTAATGCGCTACCTCACAGAGTTGTCGCTAACTGTCCTTTCTTAGCATTATCATTAGTGATATGTTTTACGGTCCATACCACTTCACACAAAAACCAGTACTACTCTGGGTTATCTGTCCTATTCCTGTGGAACAAAGACAATTTAGGGTCCTCGCCTCCCTTCCTAGGATTCCTTCCTGCCGTCAATGAACTACTAGCAATCAAGTTCGGTTGACCTGGTGGGGTTGAAGTTGTGTTTCTTACTGGTTGACAGATAATGAGTGGAGGTGTGGGTACGTTGCTGCTGGGGTTTGGTCCTGCCTCTATCCTTGGCGTAGCCTAGTTGTCCTTTTTCGGACTGTGAGGTCGCTTTGTCCCATGTGGTCTTCCTTCGTGAACTTGCGGTTCGATCACAGCAGGACCTTCTCTTGTCCTCTGCCTCTTTTCCTTTCGAAACCTCACTCCTCCCCTTGTATGACCACTATCTTCCTCAGATTCACTCACAGTCTCGTCATGACTTGCACCCATATACCCCTTATCATTCCATGTACCTCCCCCCTGCCGTCGTGATACCCACGGCCTCCTCCCACCAGGTTGTTTACTGATCTAGATGAATCTTCAATATACCCTTCTCGCAAATAAGCATCTTAATGGACAGTTGGAGAGATAGCAGAAACCTTCCCCGGGATTCGCGGAAGAAATATCTTTCAACTTCACTATAAGACTTTTGCATATCAACCGCAAATTTAGTGATATACCCTTCCAAGATGTTATCAAGCAACACATCGATAGCTTGCGACACTTTGTTGTTGACTTCCTGCAGTTCTTGGATCAACTCCGGGGTCTAGGTCGTCGACTCACTGCCTTGGAAGTTCCTCTTCTGAAAGGTCAACTTTGCCAACCACTCATACAAAATGACTGGGAATTCACTGAAAAACCATTCGTGCAGACCGTCATGAATATATCTTCCCACCCACTTTTGCTACTGTCAGTCAAGTGTTCCGACTTTCTTCTTCAGCAAATTCCTGCAACTTCTGATCAAACCAGGTTTGTATCTCCGGTTGTGTCAGATTTCACAACATGTCCTCCTTTCACTTTGCACATGGTCCCGGAAATAGAACCATTTGTTGACTCAAACCCAGTCGACAGGGGTTCCCATCACTGTCAACACCAACCCACCGCGATCTCCCTGAGCACCGGCCCAGACAGGTTTTACCCCATCCAGCAACACCTATGGAGCATATGAGTACTCAACGAGATGTTCAAGGGAGAGTCGACGAAACCATGTTTCCATCGAATGAAGGAGGATTTTTGTGGCAACAATCACTTAAAATTATTGCGACATTTATAAATAGATCTATGCATTTAACTTTGACATCATTGTATTCATTGCATCATTCAACAGAAACATTCATTGCATCAAGTATAACAGTAAAGCTTTAAATGCAGCGAGTAAACATAGCATCATTCATATATCGCAACATGCATTACCATAAGTGAACAGAAGATACACAGGGATTTCGCAAAATACCTCTGTCATGTCATATTATCCCAGCAAAACTCAAATACAATATCTCCGTAAAACACATCTCTCGCAGATAACTCAGACGCATACCAAGATCAGATCTCCATTCACATTAAGATTCAGTTATGCTCTCCTTCTCTTCTCCTCCCTACAACACATATGACTCTATGACTATAAATAGGTTTCCACCTTTACATTGCTTGTCCACTTACTAACAAATTCCTAACCGACGCTTTGAGAAAATGACCCAAAATCTAACTGATGCGGTTCAAATGACCCACAAACCCGCATACTGCGGTACAATTTGACCCAAAATTACATAACATATGGTCCAAATGACCCAAAACCCGCATACTATGGTACAATCAACTCAAAAATACATAAAATAATCTCCTTTTGACCCAGCTCTCCACCTTCCGTGATGTCTTCTGACTTGTCGCAGCATCCGCGATGCTACGATGCTACCTTACGAAAACACCTGCCAACAGATGCCCATAGTTATCATCGAACAATTGGGGTTAGAGATTACCAAGCCATATCATGATCTCTACAGTTTGGAATCCAGAAAAGTAAAGTGCATAGGTATGAGAAAAGATTTGGTGGTTACTCTTTCCCAATTACCATCCACAAGTGTAATGATGGACGTAGTGGTAGTAGATGCCCCAGAAAAATATTGTATGCTTCTATTAAGGAGCGGGGCTAAAAAATTGGGAGGTACCATGCAAATGGATATGAAATATGCTACAATACCTGTTTTTGTTGGGGAGACTAGACGATTGTACATAGAAGCTATGTTTTCCTATGTAATCAGTGATCAAGATAGTCCTATGAATTATCCTATATATGCAACTGATGAGGACACGGGATATTATATGTTGTCATTAGGTGATCCCTCCAAAGGAGAAATGGCGCAACCTCAAGTAGCTAAATCTATTTCCGAGGATAACCGAGGTCAAGTTTGGAAACTATACTTTCATGGAGCCTAGGCCAAAGAAGAGTTTGGAGCTCGTGCAGTACTATCATCACTGGCATGAGAAGAAATTGGTTTGTCCTATAAGCTAGATTTTGATACTACTAACAATGTTGCTGAATATGAGGGCCTCATCCTAGGCCTCCGAGCTGCTAAGGATTTGAAAGTCACTAAGTTGGCAGTCTTTGGAAACTCTGAGTTGGTGGTGAACCGGATAAAAAATGTTTATCAAACGAAACATCCAAGGCTCAGATCATATCGGAATCTTGCATGGGATCTTATTGAGAATTTCTTTGACGCTTTCAATATAACTTTTGTCCCTAGGGAGTGCAACCAACTATTGATGTATATGTAACTTCGGAATGTATTTCACATATATGTATATTGTATTCCTATAGAGATGTTATTATTCCTCTATACGGAACTGTTTGTATTCCTATATAGAAGTTATTATTCCTCTATACAGAAGTGCCGTCATTTATATTGTAAGTGTTGTAACTTATACTTGATGGGTTATTAGACCACCTTGTTGGGGTCGGCCCTGTATAAGTCATGTGGGTCAAAGGGTTATTAGACCACCCTATTGGGGGTCGGCCCAATCAACATTGTGTTATGTGGTTAAGTTGAGGCCGACCTAGTAAAGGTTATTAGGCAAGTCAAGTCAAGTATAAATAGAGTGTGGGAGGCACTCTATTTGATCATTCTATTTTCACACACACTCTTTGGAGAGTGGTGCACTTGTGGAGGAGGAGAAGATGCTGCTAGGAGATTTCTATCTCTTATTGGGTTGTATCATTGCTCTATCTATCTTTGAGGAAGTTATTGGGGTTTTTCACCTTTATGGTTTTCCCCAAGTAAATTCTGTGTCTCTTGTGTGCTTGCATTATTGTGTCCATGATTAATATGTTGTAGATATGTTGTACATGTTGTCCTCTCAATTAAGATCCTAGATCATATTGAAATAAATTCTGAAAAACTAACATGGTATCAGAGCTAGCTTGAAAGAAGGCATGGTATGGCATGTATGACACTTGTTGCACTAGCGATGCTAGGGCTTGATATAGAAAAAACTAGTCATCATAGCACTTTCGCTATAAATCCATTTTGGAAACATTTTCGGATCTGAAACTTTTACAGGTCAAAGATACTATCTCCATGCACCTTGTGTCCAAAGGAAAACTTCTAGTTCGTTGTACTTTTCTTTTTATGATCTGTACAATATAGGGTTTCCGCCTCTTCCAAATCTGAGTCATAAATAGGTGACCTAGGAAAAAAGGTCATAACTTGGGCTAGGAAGATCCAAATGAAATTTCGTAAAAAGTGATAGGTAGCGAACGGACTGTGCTTTCTTAGGTCACTTTTTCAGAGGTGGAAATTGAACTAGTGACATGTGGCATGCCGTGGAAGTTTTCTCTCTTGTTTTATCCCATAAACAGGTCACGTTGTGATACTTGGCATAAATATCCCTCAGAGAATCCATTTGAGGTCAGACCTATGGGGTTGTAAAGGTTACAGGTCAGGCTACCATATAAAAAATGTTCAGACTCTGTGGATTGGATAGTTCGGATTTACACCAGAAACAATCAGGTGCATATTTATGTCAAAACAGAATTATTTTTTGAGCACCTTCATTCATGGCTCTGGGAATTAGGGTTTCAGAGCAAGTTGGTATTTTTGTAATCGGATACCATGACTGAATTCTACTCATAAAAATCGAAATTTAAAGGCCAAGATAAAAAAATTTGGTTGGGTAGAAGGCCGGGCTTGATCAAACCCTAGTTCGGGACTTTGATCAGAAAAGTGGAAAATTAGGGCTTCTGCAAAAGTTGAAATTTTGGAAATCTGTGACCACGACTGGAAGCTCCTCAGAAAAATCAAAGTTTAGAGCTTTGGATCGAACCTTTTTTTTGGGAATAAGGGTGGGATTTATTAAACCCTAATTTGATATCCAGTCCAGAAGATCTGGAAGTTTCTAAGGCAATTTTGAGGGGTGAAACTTTGAAGTTTTCAAATTCTGAGTATACCGGCTTGATTAGCTCATCAAGGCGCATATTTCTATCCTTTTAGAAGTTTGAAATTCAAAGTTTGAATTTTTAGGGTTTCCCCAACAAACCCCAATCCAGCTCCAGATCCAGTTCCTGCAAATCAAGTGGATTGGGTTAATCCTAGAAGAGAATCGATTGGTCACCTACATAAGTGAAGAAGTTCTTGTTTCAAAGGGAGATGAGGCTAAGGCCTTACATGAGAATATTACAAGCAATCTTGACAGGTATGACTTATCCAGGTATGTTTCAATATTTGTTCATGATTAAGTTTATGGTATATCTGTCTTCATATTACTATGGTTAGTACAATCTTGATGAAATTTAGACTTGTTGTATCACCTTCATAAAATTATGAATGCATGATAGAAGATATTCATTGATTAGGGTGTTGACACTTACGATTGTACTAATGCATTATGGTGTTGTATGAGGTTTATGTTGTCCGCTACCATGAAAGGTGCACCAAGAAAGACAAATTATGTTCTAGTTCAAGAACATATGATCATGGTGACATGAAGACAAAGATTCATCCATTTTCATGGATCACTTGGAATATCTATTTACAAGGTATGTATAACTTGGTCCTACAATGGTTAACTTATGAGACATACAGGTTACTAGCACAAGTCATTGAAGAGAACCAGAAGACATCATGCAGGTATGTTAGACATAACTAGCTAACATAGTAAGCCAGGTATGTTTTTTCCTATATCAAGTTAGAATCTTACCTTGTGTTAGGATCCCTTATATAAGTATACTTGGTATGATTGGTTATGTCTATTCATAAAGTTAGAAATGTAATTAATCAAGGGTTTATACATATTATGTCTCTTATCTTGATTGATGATTTGAATAACTAGAAGAGTCCTGTGATCAAATAAGAATATGCATGAGTAAAAGAAGTCTTCCCTGAAACCTTGAATACTAATGTTTATTATCTTTGTTTGAAATAATCATGACTATACATGTTTAAGATTATAGTATTAAGATTATACTAATGAATGTGTGATTATGTATGAGACCTCGAGGATAACACAATGATGATACTAATAAGCATGCATAGTGATTAAGGATGGATATAAGTTCAAGGACAGGTAATCCAGGAAGCAAAGATCAAGAGGGAGCACACTTCAGTAGTTTTTGCAAGGATGTAGATATTCAGAGGGAGTCAACCACTTCTCACAATCCACATCAGAATGGAGTTGCAAACATTCAGCGGGAGTCCACCCAACAACCAAACAAAGATAATATTTGAATTGTCATTTCTTACATATTTGTTTGTTTAAATAATGTTGTTCAATGATTTATATGCTTATGTTCCTAGACTTAGATTGTGTATTATGCATATTAGAATAATTGCATTAATGAACACTATACTACTAATATGCATGTGATGGGTAAGTGGCCTATGGCACTATACAACATTCCATTCCTACTTATCTAGAATGAAACCTCTTTGCTGACATGTTGGGAGTAGTACAAACTCTTAACAATGTTTTGGTAGAGATTGGAAGGCATCTAGAAAGTTACAGGATATGGATGAATGTTGTATTGAAGCATTGGCTAAAATAATTGCATGATTGTATGACATATTTCTTTATGTGTAAGAATTTGTTCTGAAAACTATGAGATGTTTCTAATCATTCAATTTAACTTGTTTTGTAGAAAAAATCGTATACCTTCACCTACAAAAGAAGGAATACAACATTTGTTCTAGCAACAAAGATATCTATTGAAGATATTGAATATATTGAAGATATTGAAGTTCCAGGATCTGGGATGAAGTAATGAAAGAATGCCATGATCATTTGATCATGAAGAATGATGTTTGGGATGCAGTACCAAGACCTGAAGGGAAGTCTGCTGTGACTTCCAAATGGATCTATAAGATTAAGCATGTTGCAAATGGTAGCATGGAGAAATACAAAACGAGTTTTGTAGCTCATGACTTCTCCCAGAAAAAGGGATTGAGTATGAAGAGACTTCTACACCTGTAGCCAAGCACACTTCCATTAGATCAGTACTTGCTCTGGCTACAGTGATGAAATGGAAGATACACCAGATGGATGTCTTTATTGAATGGTGTAGTCGAAGAGGAAGTGTATGTGGAGCAGCCACTCGGGTTTGAGACACATGACCGAGAGTCACATGTGTGCAAACTGAAGAAATCCCTGTATGGTTTGAAACAGGTAGCCATGACCTGGTATGGCAGGATAGATGTATTTCTATCCAGTTTGGGCTTTACCAAGAGTAAAGTGGATTCCAATATTTACTACAAGGTTAAGGAAGGCCATCCAGTGATACTACTTTTGTGTGTGGATGACCTGTTTGTTACAGGTGAAGATAGATTGATTGCTGACACACAGCGGAAGCTTGCTGCCAAGTTCGAGATGAAGAACTCTTGGATGATGCACTACTTTCTAGGCATGGAGGTGTGGCAGAGTGCAGATGGAATCTTCCTTGGACAAGGGAAGTATGTAGTAGAGATCCTGAAGAGGCTTGGGATGATGGACTGCAAGGACATGGCTACACCTATGGCATCGAACCTGAAGCTTCTGTGTGATGCTTCATCTGATCCTGTTGATGTCAGTGTGTATCGTCAGATGATTGGTTCCTTGATGTACCTGATCAACACGAGACCAGATATTTGCTTTGTGGTGAGCACATTGAGCCAGTTCCTGACAGATCTGAGAGGTGTTCCCCTGGTTGCTGTAAAGCATATTCTGAGGTACCTGAAGGGTACAATTGATTATGGGCTCAATTATGATACAAACCAAAAGTTTAACCTGCGGGGTTATGTTTATTTAGACTGGGAAGGCAGTGCTGCAGATAGGAAGAGCACTTCTGGGTGCTGCTTCAGTATGGGATCAGGTGTGATCTCTTAGTTTAGCAGGAAGAAATCCTACGTAGCACTGAGTACAGCCGAAGTAGAGTATGTTGCAGCTTGTTCGGCTAGTTGTGAGGCAGTATGGATCAGGAAGCTACTGTCTAAGTTATTTGATCTCCCACTGGAGGATATTGGTATCTTTTGTGACAACCAGAGTTGCGTGAACCTGTCTGAGAACCTGGTGTTCCACGACAGGTCAAAGCATATTGAGATCAAATATCACTATATCAGGGATATGGTGCAGAGAGGAGCAATGAAGCTCCTGTATGTTGTGATGGATGAGCAGATTGCGGATGTGCTGATGAAGGCACTAGCCAGAGTGAAGTTCGAGTACTTCAGAGAGAGGCTTGGTGTTCTTCATATTGATGACACTTCGAGGAAGAAGTGATGGACACATTTGCTGGAGCCATTCCAAGCATAATGAGAGGAGGATCCTTCACATGGCTGTGGATGTAAGCGTTGGATGATGAGCATCAGAACGATGCTCTAGTTACTGCTCTTTATATGCATCATGTTGGATGCTTGTTATGATTAGTTGGATCATGTATATGTATATGCATCATGTTGGATGCTTGGACCATGTATCTGTATATGTATCAGGTGGATACATTGTATGATCAGGTAGATCAGGTATGTTGATATATATCAGGAGGATACATTGTATGATCAGGTGGATACATTGTATGATCAGGTGGATCATGTATGATGATATGTATCCGGTAGATACTTGGTATGCATCAGGTGGATGCATTGTATGACCAGGATGATCATGGATGACAAGCTTCAGGATGTTTCTCCATATGACATGCATCAGGACGATGCAGTGATGATGATCAGGATAATGTATGAAGAGTATCAGGAGGATACTCTATGGTCGTAGACAAGTTGTGTAGATAAGCATATAATCCATCCCTGGGAGGTTTGTAGATAGTCTTTCGAGGTTTTTCCTATGGCATGTAATGTGGCCCTGGGATATCTGGAAAATGATATTTCGAGGTTTTGCTTTGGGAGGACATATAATCCAGCCCTGGGAGATCCGACAAGTAGAGTTATGTGCTTGTAACAGCCCGGGATGCTCTTTCGAGGTTTTGACCTATGGCATGTAATGTGCTCCTGGGAGATCCGACAGGTAGAGCCGTGTGCTCGTAACAGCCTGGGATTCTATAGCCAGGTTTTGTGGTGAGATCACATGTAATTTTCTCCTAGGAGATCCTACAGGTAGATCTGTGCTCTTGTAACAAACTAGGATGCTACAGCCAGGTTTTGTGATGGGGTCACATGTAATTTGCTCCTGGGAAGATCTGATAGGTAGAGTTGTGTGCTCATAACAACCTGGGATGCTACTGCCAGGTTTTGTAACTCACGTAATAATTCCTGAGGATTCCACAGTATGGCCAGTGATGATGAAGACCTGCAAGTGGTGGGCCTACATCCAGTATGAAAAAGGACTGGATCTGTAGAACTTCCTATGACAAGTAGATTCAGAGATTGATTGAGATAGCAGCAGCAGTGATGAGTACGATGATTCGTTGACGATGATCTAGAGAAAAAGACTTGTGCTAGAAGATTTGTGTTGAGAAATACCTTCCTAGTTAAGAGGGAGTGTTGATGTATATGTGACTTCGGAATGTATTTCACATATATGTATATTGTATTCCTATAGAGATGTTAGTATTCCTCTATACGGAAGTGTTTGTATTCCTATAGAGATGTTATTATTCCTCTATACAGAAGTGTCATAATTTATATTGTAAGTGTTGTAACTTATACTTGATGGGTTATTAGACCACCTTGTTGGGGTCGGCCCTGTATAAGTCATGTGGGTCAAATGGTTATTAGACCTCCCTATTAGGGGTCGGCCATGTGGGTCAAAGGGTTATTAGACCACTCTATTGGGGTTTGGCCCAGTCAGCATTGTGTTATGTGGTTAAGTTGAGGCCGACCTAGAAAGGTTATTAGGCAAGTCAAGTCAAGTAAAAATAGAGTGGGGGAGGCACTCTATTTGATCATTCTATTCTCACACACACTCTTTGGATAGTGGCACACTTGTGGAGGAGGAGAAGTTGCTGCTAGGAGATGTCTATATCTTATGCTTGGGTTGTATCATTGCTCTATTTATCTCTGAGGAAGTTAGTAGGGTTTTTCAGCTTTATGGTTTTCCCCAAGTACATTCTGTGTCTCTTGTGTGCTTGCATTATTGTGTCCATGATTGATATGCTGTACATGTTCTTCTCTCAGTTAAGATCCTAGATCAAATTGAAGTAAATTCTGAAAAACTAACACCAATAGGATGATTTGTTGGCAATGATGGCCAGTTCTTTCAGAACTCCCAAGAAACCGAAGCTAAAATATGAACTGGAAATACAATATCTCCCTTCTATCCTTGACAATATAAAAAATTGGCAAGTCTTTGAGGACGATCAACAAATCAAACACTTTCTGCAGCTTATAGATGATTTCTCAAGCACCAATATAGACAACGACGAAGAAGGAGAAAATATCCTGCGGATAGAAGATGGGAAAGTCCTGGGGTTGAAAAAACACATTTCTAGCCACAAGATCCTTCAACTGAAGAATAACTATATTCCTAAAGGACTATTGCCTTTAGAACAACTGTTTGACAAGAACAAGATCTCGATAAAACCAACAGTGCAACCGACTACTGAAGCTGTATAAGAAGTGAATGTTGGCACCCTTAAAGAACCAAAGTTCATAAAAGTTTCGCAGTCTCTTACAACCGAACAAAAGAAAAAGTATAAGGATATTTTTAAAGAATACATAGATGTTTTTGCTTGGATGTATGAAGATATGAAAACTTATGATACAACTATCATACAACACAGGATCCTGCTAAAGCCTGATGCTAAGCTGGTAAAGAAAAAATTAAGGCAAGTAAATCCTATCTTACTCCCTATAATTGAAAAATAAGTAAGGAAGTTACTTGACGCAAAAATAATCATCCCTCTCAGATATTCAGAGTGGGTGGCTAACCTAGTACAAGTTAGGAAGAAGAACGGAGAAATCCGGCTATGTATTGATTTCAGAAATCTAAATAAGTGTTCTTGAAAGGACAATTACCCTTTTCCCAAAATGGATCACATTTTCCAGAAAGTGGTTGGGTCAACCAGGGTGTCTATGATGGATGGATTTTCAGGCTATAAACCAGATCACCATGCACCTAGATGATAGGAAAAAGACAACTTTTACCACACCACGAGGAACCTTCATGTATGATAAAATTCCCTTTGGTCTTATTAATGTTGGTGCATCAATTCAAAGGGCTATGGATATAACATTCATAGGTGAAAATGAAAAAAATATTTTTGTATATCTGTATTATATGACACTATTTTCAAAATATGATGAAGACCATCTTCAACATCTGAAGCAGGCCTTCAGGAAATACAAAAAATTCGGGCTATCTCTCAATCCCAAAAAATACTTCTTTGCAATGACAAAGGGAAAGCTGTTGGGGCACATTGTCTCCAAAGATGGAGTGAAGATAGATCCTAATAGAGTAACCGCTATCAAACTAATTGAGCTCCCAAGGAATAAAAATAAGGTATAGTCCTTTATTGGAAAAATAAATTTCTTACAAAGGTTCATCCCCAATTTTGCCAAAATAATGAAAGAAATCACTGATATGTTAAGAAAAAACACTGAGATCAAATGGACCAAAGCCACAAGAGATTCCTTTAAATAGATAAAGGATTCCTTAGGAGAAGCACTTGTCTTGACTAGTTCTAATTACACAAAGGAATTTAATATATTCTCCTTTGCCTCTGAGGTTACCATTGCAGCAGTCCTCTTACAGAAAAATAGTGAAGGACACAAGCATCCCATTGCCTTTTTTAGCCGAGAATTGAGATATGCTGATATGAAATACAACACAATGGAAAAACAAGCTTATGCACTAGTCAAATCTATTAAGTCATTCATGAATTATGTCCTACACTCCAAGATCAACTCTTACATCCCAGGGAGCACCATCAAGGATATTATGTGTCAACCAGATAGAGAAGGAAGAAGGGGAAAGTGGATCTCCAAAATCCAAGAGTATGACATGGAAATCAATCCTACTAAGTTGGTGAAGGGACAAGGACTAGACAAACTCCTAGCCGAGTCAAATTATCAATCCCTCGAGATGAATTTGATAGATCGATTTACTGATCAGGAGGGAGAAGGTATTCAACAAAATGTTCCTGATAATGTATATGAAACATTTTCTTGGTCAGGATGGTACAAAGACATTGTTTACTACCTACAACATCTCACTTGTCCTCCTAATATAGATAAATCCAAAATGATATCTCTTAAACTCAACGCTATCAAGTATTGTATTCTAGATGGATATATCTTTTGGAAGGATCCTCTTGGAATTCTATTGAATTGTATTGTTGAAGAAGAAACATAAGGCATAATAGTAGATTTTCACGAAGGCCTGTGAGGAGGACACCATGCATGGAAAGCCAATTTCTACAAAGTCCTACGATTTGGATATTTATGGCCTACATTGATCACTGATGCTAATAATATTGTTAGATCATGTAGGGAATGTCAGTTATTTGTAGGGAAGAAAAATAATTAAACCATTACCCCTCAAACCAATCAAAGTGGAAGCACCATTTCAACAATGGGGCATTCATTTCATAGGAGAGTTAAATCCCCATTCTAGCGGACAACATAGATGGATCCTTACAGCCACTGACTATTTTAAAAAATGGGTGTAGGCAATTCCAACAAGAAATGCAAATGATATGGTCATAATAAATTTCCTGGAAGAAAATATTTTAGCAAGATTTGGTTGCCCAAGAAAGATCATTACAGACAATGCTCGGGATTTTAAATCATCCAAAATGATGCGTTTCTGTCAAAATTACAACATTGAATTAATTCATTCAACAACCTATTACCCTCAGGGAAATGGCTTGGAAGAATCCTCCAACAAAATTTTAGTGACTATCATTAAGAAGATGTTGAATACAAATAAAAGGTCTTGGGACTCCCAGCTGAAATTTTCACTATAGGAAGACATAATTAGTGTCAAACGTGCTGTAGGAACTTCACCATTCCAACTTGTCTATGGAAAATAAGTTGTACTTCCTATTCATTTGGATTTACCAGTGATGAAGCTATTACAGTCATATCAGGAATAACCAAATGATATGGAGAGAAGGATTCATCAACTGATTGAAATTCAACAAGTTAGGGAACAACTAGACAAAACTACCAAGATGCACCAAGACAGGATTAAGGCAACATTTGACTGAAGAGCCATTGCTGGAGATTTTCAACACAGAGACCTTGTCCTGAAATGGGATACTAGATGTGAAGAAAGAGCCAAACATGAAAAATTTGATAACCTATGGCTAGGCCCATTCAAGGTTGTTGCAGTCCATGACAACAACACTTACGAACTGGCACAACTCAATGATGAAATCTTCGGGAATCCTGTAAATGGGATATTTTTGAAACGATTTTTTCAATAATAAATCTCCATCCTTCTCATTCAATAATTTTTGTATCATATATGTAATATATGTTTTTCCTCTTTTCTTTCTGCAAAAAGTATGTTATGCTCACATTTTACTTTTCTCTCTCACTATTCTCTGTTACCCATTTTTCGAAGTGAAAGAAAGGTACGACTCCACAACCCAATGGACTTAAAGGCACTAGTATACTATTATCATCCTCTTCTGAAGAAAAAGGTTGTCCCCATTGAAGCCAATGTTAGTAATAATATCCATAGCATGATCGGCCAGAGGCATATTTACCATACACTAAGATGATGAAGCTCTCTAAGTAGAAACAAGAACGACAACAACACGGAAAGGAAGAAATATAGCTCACCCCATGGAAAGATTGGCCGTGGAAAAGATAGAGGAAACTGAAATGAAGATGGATGCTTGATTTCAGATCAATGGCTGATATTTTATTCAGGGTGTCAAAGCGCTTGACGTTTACAAAACTCAGAACTCCCCTAAATGAAAACGACTGAAAACATGTGTCAGCCTTAGAGCAGTTCAGGGCCCTGAGTGCAATTTCCCTAAACCATTTGTCTCAAGCCTTGAAACCGCTAAGAAAGTGCCACAATGTTTTCAGCCATGAGTTTCCAAGTAGAGAGTCGTCAGAATAAATGGGGGCCTGCCCCATGAAGTTGTATCGGCTGGGCGTGAATCTCAAAGAGATCTCGAAGGAAGATCGACGTCTACCTGAGCTTCAGGGAATTCAAGACGCTTATAGTTTAACACCATAAGAACACCCCTAAACGGAAACCACCATTTCCACGTGGAAGCCACATGTTGACTTAGGGCTAAAAAAAAAGTCTTCCCAAACTTCCTTCTCAGAGCCCTGAAACCACAAAAATCCACCACAGTGGTTTTCTCCAGAGCCGCCAAACTACAAGCCATCAGAACAAAGGGGAGGGGTCCTCCCCATAAAGTTGCGTCGCCCGGGAATGAATCTTGAGGAGATATTGAGGGAATATCAATTCCTTCCTAAGCTTCAGGGTGTTTAAGATGCTCAGAGTTTAAAACCCCTAGTGCACCCTTGAACAGAAACCACCTTTTCACCTGGCGGCTTCACGTCGAGTCAGGGCCCGAAAAGAAGTTTTCCCAAACTTCCTTATCCAAGCCCTGAAACCACTTATGGGTTGTGGTTTCCTACCTCTCACCTCATTCCATACTCATCGTTTTTTCTCCTTAAGCCACCCCTAACGGTCTTTATCGCCGCTATAATGTCCCCATTCAAATAAATCTCAAGAAGGGAAAATTCCACCAATCTACTAGTTTCCTAGGTTGGGGTGGAAACATTATATTTGGGAATAAGGGAACTAATAAACCCCAAATGGACATTAGATTGACATAAATATATTAAAAGGGGTTAAATAAATATTTATGATAGGAAAATAAGGTGGCACTTGGTCATGGAGACAAATTGGTGGTGTGGGACCCACACAAAGCTAGATTCCTCATTCCACATGGCATTCTATTCTCACCCATTTGAATCCAAGGTGGATTTTAATGATATTGGGGAGTTGGAAGGATAATATACTTGGAATGAATCAATGTAGGTCAAATTGGAGTGGAAGAGTAACTCCCATGGAAGAGGAAGAGGTATTGGAGATATATTGAGACACTTGGGCTAGATTCCCTAGCTTCTATGACAACAATGATGAAGATGCTATGACACCTATGACACAAATCAGACCTGAAGGCTGACATCTGACATACATGACATGTCAGGGCTAAAAATATCCTCAAATAATGCGCACAAGGGAGTTAGGGAAGCCAAAGAGACACCTATTCGAATTGAGTGAAGGAGGAGGCTAGAATCGGAGGGAGAAGTGGCATACTTTGGAATCTCTTTCCAACTTGAGTTGGCATGAGTCTTTTGGAAGGAATTCGACCCTGGAGGACTTGAAATTTTTTTAAAAGACAATAACAAAGAAGGATATTAGTTTTTTATCATTTGAGATTTTGCATTTGGAGAGGAGAGCTCGTAGAGTGCTATTCTACTTGCCTTAGCACCAATTTCGAGGGTGAAAGATTCCCATCCTAATTGGAAATTGGAGAGGAAATTCAGAACTTTCATTTAGAGATACAATGGATTCTTTTTTTATAGGTTGAATCTACAGGGAATCTCGTGGTCACATTTCTTTTAGCTTGCTTCTACAACCATTCTCTCATTTCTTGGCATATTCTTGCTCCTTGAGGAGAGCCTCACTTGGTGAGGTGATGATCTCTTTGAGATAGCTCTTGAGGACCCATATATTTGTAATCTGATATATATTTACTACTAAGAATACTTTCAGATCTAAATTCCAAGAGAGTTTATGTACAAATGCTAAGCTATGAATAAATGGTGTCATTTCCCCAATACCTTGTTATTTGCACTTCAAGTGGCATCAAATTCGAATGGTTCAGTCAATATATGATATATTAATGTTGTATGGAGTGCCATTAATATTCTGAATAAGTTTCATATTCATTAGACAAGCATTTGGATCAATATTCTTAAGTTTCATAACAATTTGTGAAGATTTACTATCATTTCCCCCTATGTCAAAGATAGTATGCAAACATCTGATTTATGGGAGTTGCAGAAGATTATAGAAACTTATTAATGATGAATTGGGGATCCCATTGAATTCATTTATCAGTACCATGTCTCTCTTCTGAAATTTGGGAAGGTTTTACAGTGTTTGGGAAGCCATCTTTGTCTCCTACCCTTGGGGATTGTGAACCTCGATTTGACTAGTAAAGTTCATCATTTTTCCTGATTATAAATTAATTTTGCAGAAGTTATTTAAGAGTTTCCAAGCATTCATAAGCCTCATTTACATGTCTTAATAACTTCCTAACCCATTCATACCCAATTCGGAACCATTTGGAGCAATTTGGAAGCAGTTGAGTCAATACTAGTCTAAGGGTCGAATTGGCAAAACATTTCAATTTTTCGTAGTGTGTGCAAATGATTAAAAAGGGACATTGCAAGTGGTATCATATCATGATACTTTAACCTGTTGTGGATGATAATTTATTAGGACAAGAAGACAAAGAAATCACCCCCCACCCTTAGAACCTGAAACTGAAAGTGTTTTTGTTGAAGAGGAAGAAGTAGGAGAAGAAGAACATTTTGTTGAAACTATGGCTAGGGATGAGAAGGGAAACTCAGAGGATAAGGAGGAAGTTACTAAATTCATAAAACCAATATTTTAAGACATGAAAAAACATATCATGAAAGGGTTCGAATTGTTGGCTACTTATCTCGAAAGCAAAGGAGCAATAAGAGGCAGCATCAATTCTTCTTTCGAGGAAAAAAAAGAAATGGGAGAAAGTATTTTCTCAAGAAAAGTACCTCATAATAGACCTAATGAATTTCAGAGTACACCAAATCCTTCTACACCCAAATTTCTTGTGGCCAAATAAGAACCTAACACCCCATTTGCTATGCAAAAAGTTGTAAAAGAATGGGAAAAGTTGAGTGAAGATTGTAGAAGTACTCTACCATTTGACCAATACTTTACTATCTCAAACAAACTCAAAATGAGGGAAGGTTATAGGACTTCATTTCAGAATAATGAATTGAATTATTCCATTGGTAAAATTCCCCTTCCCACTTTTTATGGCTCATCTCAAAGTTCTGCAAATACTTGGGTACAAAAACTAGATGTGTATTTTCAGCTAAATCCAATGGTGGAAGAGGATGCTTTAAAAATGGCTATTTTGCATCTAGAAGGAGATTTTAATGATTTATGGTTCCATGGTATGAAAAATTTGGGACATGATCAGGTTACAACATATGGAGAATTTTTTGACAGGGTCTTAAAAATATTTGAGCAAAAAGACCCAGAATTGCCTTCCAAAGAACTCGCCCAATTGAAGCAAGTTGGAACCCCTGCTGAGTATATGTTGGAATTCCAAAAATTATCAGTTAAGGTGGCTAATATATCTATGGTAAGATTGGTATTTATAATTACTGAAGGTTTGGCTGAACCCTTAAAAGGTTTAGTTAAGGCCCACAAAACTAATTCATTGAAGGATGCCATGAACCTGGCAAGAGATCTGCAGAATGTGCTACCAATGACAAGGTTTCCCCCCAAGACCAACTTCCCTTCATAGTTTAGATTTGAAAAGAATCCATGGAAAGAAGATGAATTTGGAAAGGATAAGAAATAGGGACTAAGCAGGGAAAAAATCAATAGGAAGAAACTATGTTACACATGCTTCCAACCATGGGTACCAGGGCATAAATGTGCTAAGGGAGAGGCACAATTCATTGAAGTATTTTCTGATAATGAGTATGAAGGGGGTATGGAGGAAGGAGGAATTATTTCATCCCGATAAGAGGGATATGCCACAGCAGAAGAAGATAAAACAGAAGAATATCATCCATTACTTGACAAAGGGAGACTAGAAGTGCATCCAAGAGTGCCTTGTTTCCACACTATTCGATGCCAAGGAAATGTACAAGGACAAATGGTTTTGGTATTGGTAGATGGAGGAGCCACCCATATCTTCATTTATGCAGCCATGGTGGAGAGGAGAAAGCTACTTGCTGAACCATTTGATGGCTTCACAATCATCATTCCAGGTCACCATACTATGGAGTGCAAAACATGGATTCCAAAGCTACAACTCACCATAGGTGATTACACTTTTTTTTATAGCTTTTATGTGGTTGATGTTGTTGATATTAATGTGGTATTGGGAGTGAAATGGTTGTACTCTATAGGGGAACATACAATGAACTATAAAATCCCTGAAATGAGATTCAAAGATTCAGAAATAAAACAAAGGGTATTCAGAGGAATGCACACCTATCTGAATCAAGTAGTGTCCTCCCACAATATGAAACACAAGAATGGAAAATTTTTGGGAGAAATTCCTCATAGAAGGCCACCTGATAGAGGAGGAACAAGTTTGAATCATCCTAAATTGATATTGCTTGAGGGAAATCAATCTTGGGTGGGGAGGACTGTAATGTCCCCATTCAAATAAATCTCAAGAAGGGAAAATTCCACCAATCTACTGGTTTCCTAGGTTGGGGTGGAAACATTATATTTGGGAATAAGGGAACTAATAAACCCCAAATGGACATTAGATTGACATAAATATATTAAAAGGGGTTAAATAAATATTTATGATAGGAAAATAAGGTGGCACTGGTCATGGAGACACATTGGTGGTGTGGGACCCACACAAAGCTAGATTCCTCATGCCACATGGAATTCTATTCTCACCCATTCGAATCCAAGGTAGAGTGTAACGATCTTGGGGATTTGGAAGGATAATATAATTTGAATGTATCAATGTAGGTCAAATTGGAGTGGAAGAGTAACTCCCATGGAAGAGGAAGAGGCATTGGAGAGATATTGAGACACTTGGGCTAGATTCCCTAGCTTCTATGACAACAATGATGAAGATGCTATGAAAACTATGACACAAATCAGACCTGAAGGATGAAATTTGACATAAATGACATGTCAAAGATAAAAATAGGGGAGTTAGGGAAGCCAAAGAGACACCTATTCGAATTGAGTGAAAGAGGAGGCTAGAATTGGAGGGACAAGTGGCATGCTTTGGAATCTCTTCCGAACTTGAGTTGGCATGAGTCTTTTGGAAGGAATTCGACCCATGGAGGACTTGAGAAGTTTATAAAAGAAAAGAACGAAGAAAGAGAGTAGTTTATTATCATTTGATATTTTTCATTTGGAGAGGAGAGCTAGTATAATTCTATTCTACTTGTTTTAACACCAATTTCGAGGGTGAAAGGTCCCCATCCTAATTGGAAATTGGAGAGGCCATTCAGACCTTTCATTTGGAGCTACAATGGAGTCTTTTGTTATAGTTTTAATATACAGGGAAGCTCATGGTCACATTTATTTCAGCTTGCTTCTACAACCATTCTCTCATTTCTTGGCATATTCTTGCTCCTTGAGGAGAGGCGTACTTGGTGAGGTGATGATCTCTTTTAGATAGCTCTTGAGGACCCATATATTTGTAATATGATATATATACTCTGTATTTACTGCTCATAAGACTTTCATATTGAAATTCCAATAGATTTCATGTACAAATGCTAAACTATGAATAAATGGTGTCATTTCCCCAATACCTTGTTATTTGCACTTGAAGTGGTATCAAATTCGAATGGTTTAGTCAATATCTGATATATAATCCTGTATGGAGTTCCATTAATATGATGAATACGTTTCATATTCATTAGACAAGAATTTGGAGCAATATTCTTAAGTTTCATAACAATTTGTGAAGATTTACTATCATTCCCCCCTATGTCAAAGCTAGTATACAAACATCTGATTTATGGGAATTGCAGAAGCTTATAGAAAATTATTAATTATGAATTGGGGATCCCATTGAAGTCCTTTATTAGTAACATGTCTATATTCTTAAATTTGGGAAGGTTTTACAGTGTTTGGGAAGCCATCTTTGTCTCCAACCTTTGGGGATTGTGAACCTTGACTTGACTAGTAAAGTTCATCATTTTTCCTGATTATAAATGAATGTTGCAGAAGTGTTTTAAGAGTGTACAAGAATCCATCAGCCTCATTCACATGTATGAATACCTTCCAAACCCATTCAGACCCAATTCGAAACCATTTGGAGCAATTTGGAAGCAGTTGAGTCAATACTAGTCTAAGGGTTGAATTGGCCAAGAATTACAATTTTTCCTAGTTTGTGAAAATTCTTAAAAAGGGACACTACAACCGCAATTTAGGAGAAAACGTCTCCTTGAATTCAAAGAACCAACTACCCCTCAGCTAGTGAGCCAATATCTGAGGGCCACGTCTACCACTCATTAAAGCCCGCCAATTTAAAAAATATCCCTATAAATATGCCCCGGGGAAAATACCAGGCATTTTGATTCCAACATTTCGAGATCCCCATTCATCACTCTTTGAGCCAACTTTCCCAGCTCCTAAATCCAATTAGTACCAGCCTTCGCTGCTCCATTCCACTAATTCCATGGCTTTTGCCTCTACCCCCTAAGCTCTCTCTGCTTCCGAAGTGCTAAATCAAGATGACCACCTCGGAGATGAGTTTTTCGACATCCAAAACTATGTATCTTCTTTCCAAAACCTGCATAAGTTAGCCCTTGAAGCCGAGGAACAGGAAAAAATTTGTAGTGACCTGCTCAATGTTTGGAAGTCTAGATTTTCCAAAATGGTTATACCACAGGCCAGGTTTTTTCTTGAGATGATACAATGGTGTGCTGAGAGGTATGCACATGAAATAAGGGTTGTTATCTCTTGGTTTGGAAGCGTGGTTTTCCCAATTAGTAAGGAGATCATCATGGAGTTGAATGACACTGGAGAAGATGCCTCAAGGATTCAGTTCGACGAGGAAGTTCTGATAGGGAAAATTCGAGAGCTCTCCCCAGAAAGCAGAGATGATTTCGCCATATCGATAGTCCCACCTGGAACCGATTTGCTCAGTAATCAGGCTATGTTTAGTTTGGATATGTTTGTGGGTTCCACTAGACCTTCACTATCAATGATTTGTCAGGTCCTTGGATACTACCATGACTGGGTGATCGATGACGTAGCCTTCGGTTTTCTTTTTCTCATAAACCTATCTCAGTAGGAGATCCCCATCATGTTATATTTTCCATCGTTTTTTTCCCAGTCCATCCACCTCCAGCTAAAAAATTTTTCATCCAAGAAGATGTTCAGATTCTATTCCCTCCTCTTATACATGATTTTCTATCACAATAAGAGCTTCTTTAGTAAAGGTGAGCTCGATAAGTTAGTTACCCAAGTCCCCCCCATATAAAGAGTTTTCTTTGGTCATAGACATGGTTATGTCAAAGATATATGCACTATGTTTTTACTGTCCTCCTCCCAGAATATCTCCAGAGTGCAAGCAGTTGCTTGAGCTCAACCTAAATGAGGCTGTTGGTGATTGGTTCTATTTCGATACTCAAATAGAAATCTAGGTGTATGGAGAAGAACTAGCTCCTTATTAGCTCCCATTATTCTTGACCCCCATATTTTTTTCCTTGGAGTACATCCATCAAAGATTCAATTGTGACTATGTACATTTCATGAAGGGAAACAGTATCAAAATTTTTAATGTCCCTAATGAAGCTAGAGCTTTCAAGATCAGGAGAAAATCTACTCAAAGCGTAGTTGAAGAAATACTAGCATCATTTGGTTTCCCACTGAGAAAAATGTGAAAATATGATCCCAGAGGGATCATCTCTCAAAAGAGATAGGCTGCCAGATCAGCAACATACGTCCATGAACCTCATGAGATGTTGGAAAAATTAGCCAACCTAGATAGTTGGGAGCAGAGCCAAGCTGCACTGGATCCTAGAAAGGAAGCCCGTGCATCGGTCATCCCAAAACCTCTTAAGGTGGACACATTGGGAAAAAGGGACACACTAGAGCACACATATGTAACTGAAAAAGAAGGATCATGGAGCACGAGATCAAGGGTAAAACTAATAAAGGCAGAAGGAACGTCCAGTACAACATCAAAAATCATGCCAACACCCATCTCTCTGGTACCTGTCATCCTCGACCGTTTCCCGTCCACCACGTGGCCCTAGAAGCAGGAAGCCCAGTCAACAAAGGGAGATTTGGTCACCATGTCACCTGTTAAATTGGGTTTGTTTGGTATATACGCTCAAATTAAAGATGAGAACATCGACCTTGAAAAGTATTTGTTCCGAAAGAAATAACTTGACACAGGGAATCAATCTAGGATGTTGTCTGCACTATATTTGAGGCAGGGAACCCTGAAAATGGGGATTCTAGAACCACTGGCACCTGGGGGAAAGAGAGCACCCTCGAATTTCAAGACTACTTAGGTGACAGTAAATTTGGACACATTCCCCTCTAAATACATCATGGAACTTCCCTGGAAGATAGGTGAAGGAGTATACAAAGATGTAATGAAGTATACTATGAGCACCAATAAACTGCAGGCCACCGTCTAGAATCTGGATAAACAGTTGAAGACTGAGAAATCTTCCAACAACGCTAAGGAGAAAATTGTTGACTTAGAACATAAAATTGTAAAAATGTTACAGAATCCAAGTGACATGGCTCCATTACAAGCCATGCTGAAAGAGAAGGACAAATAAATTGCAAGCCTAAAGAAAATGCTCGGCATCCCCACAATTGAGCATTCACAAATTGCCGAGGTGTCTACAATAGAGTCGGAACTAGATAAATTAGTGGCTGATGGCCAAACATTTAAAGAGAAGATTATTGCTTTGGAAAGCGAGTTGGATGATCTAAGGAAGCTAAATCAAGACATCCTCCAACAAAGGGCTTCCTCATTCCAGGTCTCATCATTTGCCGATCCTACTGACAAATTGGCCCAAGCAGTAGCTAAAACGAGTCTTAAAGATGCCCAGCTGAATCAATCGCAGGACCAGCTGTGTTGATGTATTTTGTAACTTCGGAAGGTGTTCTTCTATGTATTACATTTGTACTTTATTGTATATCCCACATATATGTATTATTCCTTTGATTGGAAGTGTCATCATTTGTATTTGCAAGTGTCGCAAGTTACATTGTAAGTGTCGTCATTTATATTGATGGGTTATTAGACCACTAGTGTGGGGTCGGCCCTGGTTAGGTCATGTGGTTGGGTTATTAGACTTGATTAGCAAGTTGGCCCCAGTAATTTATTGGCAGGTCAAGTCAGTGTATAAATAGAGAGGTTGTGTCTCTCATTTGATTCATTCACTCACTTCTCAAGCTCGCATAGCTAAGAGAGAAAGTGGCACACATGTGGAGGAGGAGGAGCATCTGCTAGAGACATCTTATTGGGTTTGATTCATGTGATCTTGTATTGGGGTTTATTCTATCTTTGAGGAAGTTGTGGGGTTTTTCACCTTCTTGGTTTTCCCCGGTGAAACTCTGTGTCTCTTGTGTGCTTGCATGATTGTGTTTATGATTGATATGCTGTAGATATGTTGTACATGTTATTATCTTAGAGATCCTAATGATAATGGAATGAAATTATCAAAAAATTAACATGGGATCAGAGCTAACCTAAGAAGAAGGCACTGTGCAGCTACAAATTCTAAGGCTTCTTAATATTTGGGTTTCTCTCCATAGGTCATCAAAGGAATAAGGATAGATTGACTCTCCTAGCAAGGGCACATCTTTTTGTCGAGACATAATTCAATTATGAGCATTTTCAGTTTTTGACCTAAAAATTAGGGTTTCTGTAAAAATTGGAATTTCTGAAATCCGAGACCACAAATGGAAGATCCTCTGAAAAATAGAAGTTTAGAGCATTGGATAGAACTTTATGGTTGGGTGAAGCTCTGGGAAAATCAAACCCTAGTTTGGGGTCCTGTCTAGTGAATCCAGAAATTTCAAAAGCAATTTTAAGGGGTGAAAATTTGCAGTTTTCAAATTCTGAGTATACCAGCTTGACCAAATTATCAAGGCGCATCTTTCTATCCTTTCAGAAGTTTGAAATTAAAATTTTGAATTTTTAGGGTTTCTCTAACAAACCCTAATCCAACTCCAGATCCAGTTTTCAGTAAATCAAGTGGTAAGACCTAAATCTTTTCTATTTCCATTTGAATTACTCTTTAAGATGTCTCTCCACACCAAGCTTGAGGATAAGCTTGAAGGGGCTGATAACTTCCGAGCATGGAAGTATAGGATTGAGTTAATCCTAGAAGAGAATGAGTTGGACACTTACATAAGTGAAGAGGTTCCTGTCCCAGAGGGAGAAGAGGCTAAATCCTTACACAAGAAGAACCTGGTCAAGGCTAAGAGAATCATTTTTTATTCTATCAAGGACCATCTCATACCCCATGTGTCTTCCTTAACGACACCTAAGGAGAAGTTTGATTCCTTGACCAAGTTGTTTGAAGGAAAGAACATAAATCAGAAGACGACTCTATGGAACCAATTGAAAGGGGTAAAGCTCCAGAATGGAGAGATCATTTAATCCTTCTTTTCTAAGGTCTCTTGAATCAAGGAACAACTTGAAGCTGTGGATGAAGTAGTGGAGATTGGTGAAATTGTAATGACCACATTGAATGGCCTACCTAGGTCATGGGACTCCTTCATCCAAGGAATCCGTGCAAGAAGGAAATTGATCACTTTCAGCAGACTGTGGGAGGAATGTTCACAAGAAGAAGCTAGGCTTGTAGCCTGAGAAGAAAAGATGGGGAATGAAGATAAAGCTCTCACTACACATACCAAGAAGGGTAATTCTAGGAGGGAGCCATCTCATAACAAAAAATATTCACACCACCATTATCATAGAGATAAGAAAGATCTAAGATGCTTTACATGTAATGAGAAGGGACATTTCTCCTCAGTTTTTCCTAAGAACAAAAAGAAGAACAACAACACAAACTTCAACAAGAAGATATATCATGCTCATGTTGATGAGGATGATGAACCCCCCAAGAAGAAGACTAGAGCAGAAAGTGATGAATCATCCAGTGAAGATGAATATGTTCTAATATCTTCTCTCACAGGCACTATCTCTCAGGATCTATCTCTCATGACTGGGTTTAAAGAATCCTTTGTGGATCTATCTGAACATGAGTCACCTCATAAGGTGAAACTTGGGGATGACAATCAATATCCTATCAAAGGAAGTGGTGAAGCCTCCTACAAACTAGACTCTGGGAAGTCTTTGAAAATGAAAGATGTTCTATATGTACCTAGTCTAAAGAAGAATCTCCTATCCATATCATCTTTGGATGAAAAGGGGATTAGAGATGCATTTGTGGATGGCCAAGTACTCATGTGGCCAAAGGGTAAGACCATAGATGATGCAGTAGTGATTGGAGAGCAAGAGGGAGGATTGTACAAATTTAAGGTACAACTTGAACATGCCATGGTACATGAATCCATGGAGCCAAGTGAACTTTGGCATAGAAGGCTTGCTCATGTGCACTATAGGGCACTACCAATTGCAATCAAAGTTGTAGAATTTCTTTCTGAAATCCAGTCAAAGCATTAAAGTGTTTGCAAAGGATGTGCAAAAGGAAAGAACACAAAGAAGGAATTACCAAGTAGTGAAAGCAAAGCAAAAGGAATCTTGGAGATTATCCACTTCGATGTATGCGGTCTAATGTCATCCAGTTCTCTGATTGGGTATGCATACTATGTTTCTTTCATTGATTATTTCTCTATGAAGACTTGGGTTTATTTTTTGAAGAATAAAGATGAAGTGTTTGATAAGTTCAAGGAATTCAAAGCCTTGATAGAAAATCAAACTGATAAGAAGATAAAGACCTTTAGATTCGACAATGGAGGAGAATTCACTTTAAGTAATTTCAAGAAACTATGCAGTGATTCAGGGATTAAAAGGGAGTTGAATGCTCCCTACAATCCACAACAAAATGGAGTTGCAAAAAGGAAGAATAGAACTATCATGGAAGCAACACAGGGAAATGCTTCATGACCAAGATCTGCCTATGCATCTATGGCCAGAAGCAAATAGGACAACTGTATATGTGCAGAACATAACACCTCACAAGATACTTGACAACAAGACACTAGAAGAAGTCTTCTCTAGTAAGAAACCTGAAGTTAGCCATCTCATGATATTTGGCTATCCAGTATACACACACATTCCAAAGGAAAAGAGGACAAAGCTAGATCCTTCAGGAAAGAAGGGAATCTTTGTGGGTTACAGTGAAAGCTCGAAGGATTACATAATATACTTTCCAGGTTTCAAGAAGATTGACATCAACAGGGATGTAACATTTGATGAAGACTCAAAATACATCAAATCAAGGAAGACACATATTGAAGACCATGAAGAACCAAAGGTAAATAGATTTCAAGACACCACTATGAATGAAGCAATTCCAGAAGAAGATCATGAAATTGAATATCCATAAGAACCTATAGATCCACCCCATGAGAAGAACTCTAACAAGAGGAAACCTACATGGGATAGAGAGTTCATTCAAGATCCAGAGAGGTATGGAATTCCAGAAGAAGAACACAGAGAAAGGAAGAAGATGAGATCACATACTAGTTATGTTGCCTTACTCTGTGACATTATTAACAAATAACCTTCCAGTTATGAAGAAGCAGTGGAAAAGACAGAATGGAAGGATGCCATGGTCGAGAAGTACCAGTCGATCATGAAGAATGATGTTTGGGATGTAGTCCCAAGACCTGAAGGGAAGTATGTTGTGACTTCCAAGTGGATCTATAAGATCAAGCATGTTGCAGATGGTAGCATAGAGGAAACAAGGCGAGGTTTGTAGCTCCTGGCTTCTCTAAAAAAAAGGAATAGACTATGAAGATACTTTTGCTCCTATAGCCAGATACACTTCCATCAGAATAGTACTTGCTCTGGCTACAGTGATGAAGTGGAAGATACACTAGATGGATGTCAAGATAGCTTTCTTGAATGGTGTAGTCGAATAGGAAGTGTATGTGGAGCAACCACTTGGTTTTTGAGACACATGACAGGGAATCATATGTGTGCAAGTTAAAGAAATCCTTGTATGGCTTGAAGAAAGCTCCTAGGATGGTATGGTAGGATGGACAGTTTCCTATCTAGTTTGGGATTTACCAAGATTAAAGTGGATTCCAACGTTTACTACAAGGTTGAGGAAGGCAATCCTGTGATGCTACTACTGTATGTGGATGACCTGTTTGTTACAGGTGAGGATGGGTTGATTTCCGACACCAAGAGGAAGCTTGTTGCCAAGTTTGAGATGAAGGACTTGGGGATGATGCACTACTTTCTAGGCATGGAGGTGCAGTAGAGTGCAGATGGAATCTTCCTTGGACAAGGGAATTATGCAGTAGAGATCCTGAAGAGGTTCGGGATGATGGACTGAAAGGCCATCGCCACACCTATGGCATTGAACCTGAAGCTTTTGTGTGATGCTTCATTTGAGCCGGTTGATGTCACTGTGTATCGTCAGATGATTGGGTCCTAGATGTACCTGACGAACATGACACTAGACATTTTCTTTGCGGTGAACACATTAAGCCAGTTCCTGACGGATCCGAGAAGTGTTCACCTAGTTGTTGTAAAGCATATTCTGAGGTACCTGAAGGGTACGGTTGATTATGGGCTCAAGTATGATGCAAATCAAAATTTTAAGCTGGAGGGTTATGTTGATTCAGATTGGGCAGGCAGTGCTGCAGATAGGAAGAGCACTTCTTGGTACTGCTTCAGTATGGGACCAGGTGTGATCTCTTGGTTTAGTAGGAAGCAGTCCTGCGTAGCACTGAGTACAACCAAAGTAGACTATGTCATAGCTTGTTCAGCTAGTTGTGAGGCAGTATGGATTAGGAAGATACTGTCTGAGTTATTTGATCTCCTACTGGATGCTACTGGTATATTTTGTGACAACCAGAGTTGTCTGAAGTTGTCTGAGAACCCGGTGTTCCATGACAGGTCAAAGCACATTGAGATCAAATATCACTATATCAGGGATATGGTGCAGAGAGGAGCATTGAATCTCATGTATGTTTTGACGGATGAGAAGGTTGCAGATGTGTTGACGAAACCACTAGCCAGAGTGAAGTTCGAGTACTTCAAAGAGAGGCTTGGTGTTCTTCAGATTGAAGATACTTCGAGGAAGAAGTGATGGGATACATTTGCAGTAGCCATTCCAAGCATGGTGCGAGGAGGATCCTTCCCATGGTTGTGGATGTAAGCGATGTGTGATGAGCATCAGGAGATGCTCCAGTTACTGCTTTGTATGTGCATCAGTTGGATGGTTTGTATGATTTGTTGGATCATGTATATGTATATGCATTAGGTGGATGCTTTGTATGATCAGTTGGATCATGTATGATGACATGCATAAAGACGATGATCAAGATGATCATGTGTGATGAGTATCAGGACGATGCTCTGGATGACATGCATCAGGACGATGCAATGACGATGATCGGGATGATCATGTGTGATGAGTATCAGGACGATGCTCTGGATGACATGCATTGGGACGATGTAGTGATGATGATCATAATGATCATGTGTGATGAGTATCAAGATGATAATCTAGATGATATGCCTCGGGACAATGCTATGATGATGATCAGAATGATCATGTACATCAGGATGATGTATGGTGAGTATCAGGTTGATACTCTATTGCCGTGGACAGGTTTTGCCTATGGCATATAATAATGCCCTGGGATATCTGGAAAATTCTCTTTCGAGGTTTTGCTTGGGAGGACATATAATAGTGCCTTGGGATATTTACAGATACTCTTTCGAGGTTTTTTTTATGGCATTTAATAGCGCTCCAGGATATATGGAAAATGCTCTTTCGAGGTTTTGTCCTATGGCATATAATAGCGCCGTAGGAGATCCAATAGGTTGAGCAGTACGCTTGTAATCAGTCCTGGGATTCTCTTTAAAGGTTTTTCCATGACCACATGTAATATCGCCCTTAGAGATCCAATAGGTTGAGCAGTACGCTCGTAATCAGTCCTAGGATGCTCTTTCAAGGTTTTGTGGTGACCACATGCAATAGCACCCTGGGAGATCTAATAGGTTGAGCAGTATGCTCGTAATCAGTCCTGGGATGCTCTTTCAAGGTTTTGTGGTGGGGTCACATGTAATAGCACCATGGGAGATATTTCCAGTCATGCTTAGGCACATAAAGGATCCTGGGATACTCTTTCGAGGTTTTGTGATGCACGTAATAAGTCCTAAGGATTCCACAGTATGGCCAGTGGTGATGAAGACCTACAAATGTTGGACCTACATCCAGCATGAAAAAGGGTTGGCTCTATAGAACTTCCTATGATGAGAAGAATTCAGAGATATCCCAGTGATCAAGATGTCGAGTACAACAGCAGTGATGATGATGATGCTCCGTGATCTAGTGATGATGCTCCAGATCCAAAATTGAATACTTGCACCAATATGTATTGATGACCTGTGTTCAGAATATTACCTTCCTAGTTAAGAGGGATTGTTGATGTATTTTGTAACTTCGGAAGATATTCTTCTATGTATTACATTTGTACTTTATTGTATATCCCACAGAGATGTATAATTCCTCTCATTGGAAGTGTCGACATTTGTATTTGCAAGTGTCGCAAGTAACATTGTAAGTGTTGTCATTTGTATTGATGGGTTATTAGACCACTAGTGGGGGTTGGCCCTGGTTAGGTCATGTGGTTGGGTTATTAGACTTGATTAGAAAATCGGCCCTAGTGATTTATTGGCAGGTCAATTTAGTGTATAAATAGAGAGGTTGTGTCTCTCATTTGATTCATTCACTCACTTCTCAAGCTCACATAGCTAAGAGAGAAAGTGGTGCACATGTGGAGGAGGAGCATCTTCTAGAGACATCTTATTGGGTTTGATCCATGTGATCTTGATTTGGGGTTTATTCTATCTCTGAGGAAGTTGCGGGGTTTTTCAACTTCGTGGTTTTCCCCGGTGAAACTCTGTGTCTCTTGTGTGCTTGCATGATTGTGTTTATGATTGATATGCTATATATATGCTGGACATGTTATGATCTTAGAGATAATAATGATAATGGAATGAAATTATCAAAAAATTAACAAGCTGAAGATGAAGTGTGAGGATCTCTTCCTCATAAATTAAAAGTTGATCCGAAGATACAAAGTCATTGCAGAGCTACATCAATATAAGGAAGAGCTCTTGAATGAAGTCCCAGAGCTATCTCGAAAGATGATTGGTAAGCCCCTGATAAAAAGTGCCAAGTTTGTAGTTTGGGAGCAGGTAACAACCTTAATAACCACGCAATGGTGCCATTTTTCCATGTGCCAAGAAGAATATGAGATTGTCGAAGCTGTCGTTCAGGATGTGCGATCAATTGCTAACAACGTGAGTAAGAAGACGATCTAGCCAAAGCAGTGATCGATTTATTAAATGAGAAGACCTCTGAGGAGCTCCAGATGTATTCAGTTTGTGACCGAACTAAAATCATCATGGAAGAAAAAAAATTGATTAACAAGGGAGTGTTGGCTCAAAACGTTGCTGACATGGAAGCTCATCTAAAGCAGGATGTGCACTCGTTCAAAGAACTATTTAATTTAGTCTTTCCGCTTGGCCACCCATATTTCTGCGATGGACATGGAGTCCTCTACACAAAAGAAGACTATAATGCCATGATGATAGATCCGAGGAACTCCAAAATTCACATGACAGATACTCTGCAAGAGATCATTGGAAGAATGATCGTGGAAAGGTTGCATACCAATTTTTAGATGCTCAATCGCCTTCAAACTATTTTCATAAGTCTACCAAACTCCTCTTTTGATCAATATATTGAACTGAATTCATCCCTTAGAGAACTCATATTTTTCCAGTATCCCATGGGAAAGGATTGGAAAAGCATCATGAGATTCCTCCAAATCCAATAGTTAGGGAAGTCTACAAAGGCGCATGCAACAATCAGAGATACATCATCACAGCCATCATCAAGATCATATTCCATGTAGGAGGACATTCCTCCACCTCACTAGGGTGTACCTCAGTCGCAACAATAGACAAGTTGACATTAGTCCGACTGACTATTTTTTGTAACTGATTTTGTTAAAAGTACAAACATAAAGCTATAAGTCATTGGGTTGTAACAAATCATTTTGTAAGGCCTGTGAAGGCTATATATAGAAGAAAGGGCCAAAGTTCCAGGTTCGACTCTTTTGTAAGGAGTGTAACTTCAGATAATTAAGATCTGATCAAGATATAAAGAAAGAACTTCAAGCTCCATCTTGGTGTTTTGTGGATTCAAATCTTTGATATGTTCAGTTAGTAATCTCTTCTCTTGTGATTTCATCCCTTCCATAAATTTTCTATGACTTGCAAAGTTAGTCCTGATTCAAATATGAGTGCTACCGTCTTAAATTACCATTTCTAGATGTTTATGGCATGAAATATTCATGGTATATGATCTAGTTATATTATCCTCATATTATTCGGTTTTTAGCTCTGTGATCATCTTGTTCAAACTATTGAATTCCTTTTTAGCTTAGTACGTTTTTTGCACACATAAGATAAAGATTTACTTTTATTTAAGTACGTTTACTAGTGTCATTACATCAACACAAAATTCATTCAAGTTTTCATTGGCATATTGAATTATTTCCCACATTACTCCAATATTAGTTATCAGCATGGTATCAAATAACTATGATTTTGATTAAAGTATAAATAGACAAAGAGTAAAACTTATACATTCCAAGGAACAGTTCTAAAAACAGCCTCAGAATGTCTCTGGGACTAACAAGGGGTGTGGTACTAAGTCTATGGATGGTTTCTCAATGGAGAGATAACCACTTGGCTACGATACGGATTGATCCGATGTACTAGGAGAGACATCATAAGAATCAAGTCTTGTTTGAATGTTCACCTCATGATCACACATGAAGACATTGGCATTGGGATCATTGCCCCCTTGTGGGGGGGTTGGATGGTTGCCCCTTGGTGGGGGGTACCAGTGTAAAAATAATGGGTTGTTGTTTCCCACCACATTGATTCATGTTCGGTGCTTCTCTTTTCCAAAGTTAGCATTTTGCTTACTCTTGTACTTCTTATTCTTTTCCCTAAGGTATTTGGATTGGACTATAAGGATTTCAGAATTCTGGGAAGGATTAGCAGGTTGCTGCGTTTCTTGGATAGTTTTGGGTTGCGAAGTCTTAATAGAAAATTGTCCCAAATTTTGGGTAATAGTCTCAAGTTGGAAGACGGAATCCATCATACCATTGGAATGATGTCCATGTGGTGGCCTAGCTGGATCAGACGCATGTTTTGCAGGTTAGTTCCAAAAAGATTGGTTACTTCCTAGAACCTGACCACTCGATTGCGGAATGGGGTTAATGGTTGTATTTCCCCCTTGTGGGGTTAGGACCCAAAAATACTGGTTACTTTATAGAACCTAAAAACTCCATTGATGTGGTCCTTGAGTGTGATAAGAATTCCAAGGTGGGTTTCCCCCTTGCGTAGACTGGCCCAAAGAAGATTGGGTAATTCCTGGAACATGACCAATGGGTGGATTGCCCCCTTGTAGAGGTGGAACCTAAGAATATTGGTTGCTTCTTAGATTGTTGTCCTTGGGATTGAAAATAATACCAAGGTTTATTGCCTCCTTGCGGAGGTTGCATCCAAAAAGATTGGTTACTTCCTGAATGTTGTCCATTCCATGGTGGAATAGGATGGATGGATGGATTTCCCCCTACGGAGGTAGGCCCCAATAAGATTGGTTACTTGTCGGAACCTTACCATACCACTGATTGTTTACTTGGTTTTGATAAGCATTCCAAGGTTGATTTCCTCCTTGTATAGGTGGTTCCAAAGAATATTGGATACTCCCTGAAGCCTTTCCACTCCATTGCGGAAATGGGTGGATAGGTGGATTTCCCCTAGGCATGGCGCTAGGATAGGTCGTAGGATAAACCGTCAGGGAATTTCCACTAATCAGTGAAGCATAACCCCAATTGTCATTACTGTTCCATTATTCAGTGCTTCCACTGAGAATATTACCACTACATGGTGAAGGGTTTCCCCCAGAAGTAGACTTTGGACAAGTTTTAAGCATACCAAGAGGATTTTGGTTTACTACTTATGTATTTTGACCTTGATTAGCCAAACCATATGGAAAAACCATATTTGGTAAGGAACACCCCTTAGTAGGGATTCCTGCAGACAAAGTGGATGTACTTCGGGGATTGGAACCCGAAACTATACCAACTGACACTGAAGTGTTGGTTGAACTTGTGCTAATAACATGTATAGTAACTGTTGGGATTGATGTAGAGGAAAAATTGGAAGTATTTCTACCTCCAACAACTGTTTTAGGTTGCGATGATGTAGTCCCTTGTGCTCCTGATGAATCCATAAGGTCAATTGTTGGATTTTGCATGTTATTCAAACTTTCAAAAATAGGTTTGACATCACCCAGCGAATCATAGATAATAAATACAAATAGTTATGAAAGACTCATCAAAGGTGGAATTATGTTAGAAATTGTGTGTTTTTTTAATGTCTTAATTTAAACTAGAGTAAGATCATCAACTATGTTTGTATTCAGTTTGTGATGTGACGATGAATTCTCAGGTTTTTCTGATGTTTTTCCTCTCGAGTAATATTTATTTGAGTTTAAAATTAGTTATGTTTCCAAGTCATTAGGATGTGGTTTTTTTATGTCTCTGCAATGTAGCAGGGCCTTCAATTTCTGGTGACTCACATCGCTACCTCAATGACTGTCGGATCGGGATAGTATCCAATCTGAAGAATTTGATAAAAGGATGTGTTTAAAATGGTATTCTTAATCAAAAAATAGAATCAAACAATCCTAAGGCAGTCTAGACTTTAAAAAAAAAAAAAGTGTCCACATAGTAAAAATTCCTATGGATCCAAGAAAGCAGTCTACTTTTCCAAAGAACCGAAGCTCAGTGAAAATTTGGATTAGAGGGCCTTCTGAAACTAGTAGCTGCTAAGGGATATCAATCCTCAAACAATTACTAATAGAAATGGTATGAGAAACAGTTACAATAAAATTTAATCGCCAGGGGTGCAAGTATTGGTTCTTGACCAATCACCCTCCCAAGGAGTAAAAGATTCAAATTCTCTCTCAGGTACAGCAAGTGTCCCCCACTCACAATAACCTATGTGATATCCTAGGAATAGAAACTAAGATTACCACTTCACAATCAATAGTCAGGAGGAACATATGTAAGTCTATGACAACTCTCATAACCAGGTATACTATAAAAGTGATGTCACCTCGAGGAATTTTCACTTACATAGAATTCTGTGATAAGATCATGTTCCAATAAACAAGCAAGAGGGGGGAAGCACCCTTACTTATCTATATTCAACTTGTGCTTGACACATATTTTAGATGCGCTTTCCCGACAAGCATTTTTTTCTACTAATGGATTTAAACTCTCAATAATCAATGTTAGTTTCAAAAATTTTGTATCCCAAGAGTGTTAAATCTCCAAACCTAATCCGGGGAACTAGCCTAACCTTGTTGGTGATATGAAAATCAAATCTTGGTTATTTTTAGATTAAGCGCCAATTTTAAGGGTGCTTTTCTTAGTTTCATGAGTGGATGTGAAACTGGTGGTGTGTTGACTCGAAAAATGTGAACCAAACAATGCAATATGCTCACTACTCTACCTTTCAATTCGATGAATGTTCTAAACTAATGAAAATTTAGAGTTTCATGTGGGTTTTTCAAACATGCAAAATGTTTTGGTAGATTTTTTTTATATTTGGGAACAGTTCTTCTAAAATATGGATAATAACTTATTTAAAAAATCAATGTAAACCAAACAGATATCTCAGTGAAAATGAATCTAAATCTGTTCCATGTGAGATCTACTTTCTCGTTCACAAGATATCTCGAAAGCACGAGTGAAGAGGATACGGTAGCTCAAGAACTGTGTTCGAAAAATTCAAATCTACTCCATTACATGTGAGATCCACTTTCTCATTCATAATATTGCCTAAACTCCCAAGTGAAGAGGATACAGTGGCTTGACAAGAAAATGCTTGAAAAATCAAATCCTAGACTATTACAAGTGAGATCCACTTTGTCATTCACAATATCACTCAAAATCCCAAGTGAAAAGGATATGGTGGCTCATACACAACTTATCAAAAGAAAATTGAGATCTAAAGCTACAACTTTCTCTAATTGTGCATGAGAATAATGAAATACTGTATATCCAAAACAAAATTTGAGTAATTAAAGTTTGTTTTCGGTTTTGGAGGGAAATTGTTTTCAAAATATCTCAAAGTGTAATGTTTATTTTTTTGTTTGTCAAGGAAAATATCTTTGTGAAATGTGTTCCAATGATCTTTTCATATGTCATGATTGTTATTGGGTTTCATGTTTCAGATCAACAAGTGTATGGGATTAAAAAATTAAATGGCCTTAAGGATCTTTAAACAATTGATTATATTTTTTCAATTTTTGTCATTTTGTAAACTATTAAATGAAGCAAACCTATTTATGGATAAATCCTAATCTCATCAAATAAGGGATCTAAAAGAAAAATATGACATCAAGCAATCAAATCTACAACAAATTATAAGAAAAATTGGAAAAAATGCCAAATTAGGCCATCTTTAAAGGTTTTTGGAGGGAAATTCCAAATCTAAAGATCTCAAACCAAATCCTCCCAAATTTTTCCAAATCAGCATTAAATTGATCCTAAAAAGTTTTAAATTCCATGTGAAGTTCTAAAGAATGAAATCTCAAAACTAGTTGACAATTCTTGCAAATTTGAACTAAGAAACCTTTAAAATTCTTTAAAAATCTTCCAAATATTTAGATAAAGAGGGTCCAAGTAATGTCCAAACTCTAATATAAGGGATTCCTCAGCCAATCCAAGAAGCAAAAACCAAAAAAAATGAGACAAAAATGAAGAACCAATCTACATAAATCAAGAAACCAAATGGCGCAGCCACATAAAACAGAACATAGTGTTTTGGGGGGGGGGGGTGAAGCACCTTGAAAACATGTAGGGTGGATTGGTGGCACTCCTTTCTAGTGTGTAGGGTGTGTCACTTGACCATCAACACTATGTATGCATAGACAGAGTGCGTTGGCCCTGTAAATCAAGAAAGATGAAGATCTAAGCTCTATTTTAAAGATTTTTGGCTATTTAAGAGTTGATTAAGGCCGATTTTGATATTCTAATCCTATAACATAGGTTCTATAATATTGATAAGGAAATATTTAACGATATCTGTAAGATTGAAACACCAAAAACTTGAAGAAATTTTAAAATTAAATCCCTAGTATGGTCGCCAATTTGATAATAACATTTAAGGTAGGGATGTTTCTACACTTAATTGAATATCTTACTATGAAGTGGTGAGGTTCAATGTCAGAAATGAACAATTATATAGCATTTACTAAGATCTTTAACCAATTATCTATCATTTCCTAAGATCTTAAACCATTATGAATTCAAACTAAACTTGAGAAGAAAAAATTAAACTCATGAATGGAAGGAAAATTGAATTGTTTCAATTAATATCAAAGGAGAAAATAGACTTACTTACATCCTTGCTTGAGATGCCTCCATCCTCCCTTTCTTTGAGCTATCCTTCTCCATCCTTGCTTTTGATGAAGATAAGCTTTCCAATCTCGAAATCTCCCCAGCATGCCTTTGCTCTCCCTTTGTCCTCCTTTACCATGTCCCAAATGCCTTTGTTTTATAGTATTGGGAAATGGGATCTGAAGTTTCAACTTTCAATGTGGGATAATCCCTTTTCTTGATTTTTTATTCTTTTTACTCAAAAACCCACTTTCCATAGTATTTTCAGGCTTTTGTCACAAACTCATAATTCTCAAGGACAATTAATGCAATCTTGTGCATTTCTTCTCACTGTTGACTGGTGGAGACTAGATTTGAGCCTTCAATTGAGAAATTCAATCACTGAACCTTGTCTCTTTAGGCTCCTTCTTTATTCACTCAATCCTTCCGATCATGGAAGTAGTGATTATATATGAGAATATTTTTCTCTTATGTACTTGTCTTCCATCTTCATGTTGTGGGTGCATAGTAAAATGTGGTTCTGCCTTACACTTTGTTAAGGGTGTTAATTTGATTGTTAACAATTATAAACAACATATATATAAAGAAAAAAACTAAATATTAATATAATATAAACACATATAAATTAAAAACAAAGCAAAGCAATATATATATGTTATTAAAACAAGTTTATAGTATAATATTGTGAAAAAAAATACAAAATCATTAAAAAAATGTTCCAAACAAAACTTGGAAAGACCCTGAGTTCACTACACCACCACCGACTATCCAGATGAATACCGATAGCTTCGATACCACCATCGACTACGTAGATGGAGCTTGATGCCACCACCGAATATGCGGACGGAGCTGAGATTATATTATTAACAATGATTGGTCATCATTTAAATCCAATGGAATTAATTCATTATCCGTGTTTTGATCATAAAACCTTTAATTGGTGTCAATTTTTTGTCTTTGGCGAGAGGGGAGGGGGTTTCTTTTGGTCTAAGAAGCCATTACACCGGTTGAATGGGGGTGCGAACTCGGGCTTTAGGGAATTTAATAACTCACATCAGTTGGAAATTCCATTTAAAAATCCACCTTATATTTCCATTTGTAAATATTAATATAGGTTATATATATAAACCAAACAAAAGACATAAAACAAGCAATTAAAATAAAAAACAAATTTAACTATTTGCAATGCTTTTTAGAAGCAATTAATCATAATATACATTAACTAATTAGTTTTGGCACCACAAATTTTAGCACTATGTGGAGGATAATGTTTTCACATTGAAAAAGAGTTTTGGTACTAGGGTTTTGATCCCTCCTTTGAACCAGTGCATATCGAACAAAAACATCCATTCCATTGATTGAACTAGGGCAAAGATCGGACCTCTACTCTGCATATCAAATCAAACCACATTGATCCGACATCCAAAACTAGGAGACGCTATGCAATTGAGGTCCTATTTTGGAATTCCAGGTATCTTGATTGCAATTTCTATGGCCATCGAGGTAAGTAATGGATCCTCCTCCAATTCATATTAATTTGACCATATAATAATTACCAGTGGTACCAGTCTTCTTTATAAATTAAATACTTGTTAAAAAGAGTATTATGGATTCATTAATGAGTGTTACTATTATATTCATTTGAATGGGGGCATTGTGAGTGGTTTTTTCTCACCTCTACTAAGACCCCTGCACCTATGTCCATTGACCATCGCAAGGTGATTGATTCCTTCCTCCCGCCTCCTGTTATATATTTATACTCATGGTTGAATCCATTTAATCTCTTCAAGGCTCATTTATGTAGTTGAGGAGATTTTAATTGAAATCGATCTATCTATCGTCTTTGGAACCTTTTAGTGGTGAGATTGAAAACAACAATCCTCCTCAGGATTGGGTCATATGGAACACTCACTCATTCATCTGATGTCATGCAGTTGTGATTTCTCCCCTAAAGTTAGGGTATGGGGTTGAGTAAAGATAGGTGTTGCGGATCAAGCAATAGAGATAAATGGAAGTATTAGTTTTAATTCCTAATATGTTTAATGTTCCAAACTAATAGATTAATTAAAATAAAAATCTAGTGGTAAAGTATCATATTGCTCCTAATATTCACTCCTCAATATTTTTATTTAATTCTTCAATCTTTTTATTTAATTATTATTGTTTATTTCTTAATATTTTTGTCCCCCTCAATCTTTTTATTTAATTCTTCAATATTTATTTATTTAATTATTATTGTTTATTTATTAATATTTTTGTCCCTTTAGGATGAGATAAAATATGAAAGATAAAAGTGGGAAAAAATGTGGGTGGAAGGGGAACCATGATCGACATGAAGGGAAAAAACACAATTGGGAAATTTCAGGGTGTTGTAGAATTCCAAATTGTCATCCATCAATGCAATCTCCTCGATTTATCTCCAATTTATAATTGTTTTCTCTCCCTTTTATTTTGCTTGGTTTTGACTCAATTCCATTAAATTCAAGGCAAGTTTTGATCTACACCCTTCATAATTTTGTGAATATGAGTCCATAAAACCCCATGAGTGTTTAATCCATAGTAGATGCATTTATTGGATATAATTTGTTTAATGTTATGATATTTTTGTAGCAGGGATACATTTGATTCGAGAGGGTTAATCAGATCAAAGAGAGAAAAAATAATTGCCATGGTGTTTAGCAGGTTTATTTGGGCAGCCAAAGGAGGAGGCAAATCCTATTTCAACCTTCAATAAGATCAATGAGGTTTTCATGTCATACCTTTCTCTTTTTTTATGTATTATTTTATCTTTTTTTTTGTTATTTAAATTCAGATATCAATATGACTATTAGGATTCAGAACCAATCAGGTTATTATGAAGCAATGTAATCCAAATATTGTTGTAAAAGGACCGAATGCAATCCCTTGTTGCATCAGATCTTCAAAACCTTCAAAAATGCCAAAACCGGTATCTTCAAAATAGTATTTTAGCTATGTTGTTTGGAGAAAACGGTAAATCATATTATTTGTTTTGTTGCATATAATTGATCTATGTGCTCATTTATCTCAAAAATATAATACTTGTCTCACTATAATGCAGGTGGAGAAAGGGCTTATTCGACCATAACTACTAGCCACGATATGACCTTCCTTTAACCTACATGTAAAATGTAACCCTTACACATCCAATTGCAATGATTGTTTATCATTCATTTTATTTAAACACTAATACCATGTCCTTGTGTATGCATGTACTCATGTACTCAATGGATTTGGTAAATTATTCAATTCTTATAGGACGCATAAAACTAGGTATGCCATGGCAAGATGATATGAAGTATTTGGAAGGTCTGTATAACTCGGCATAGGGTTTTAAATTCCTTTTAATAATTGATAATTATCCGCACCTATCTTATACTCTCTCAATGTCTGGTCCTTCGCAAATTTGACATAAATACAATCTTGTTCTTAAACCCCTAAACTTCCTCTGCTTGAGAACATGTTTCATCTGAGTGCAAAATGTACCATCTCTTAGTGGCAGTTCACTGTATAGGTAAATATGAACCTATTTATTCTTTAATATCTTGAACTGGTTCTCTTTGTTGTTATAGTATTAATATTTCACATTTCTATTATTGTAGATGCTTAGTTATCCTTTTTTTTTCCAAGGATTTCATTATGGTTTTACGCAACTGAATGCTACAAGTAACTTTAACAGTCCAAATCCTATTATTATTATTATTTAATTTATTTGAAATTTATTGATTTCTTTATATCATCTCCACAGGTAGAATATAATACTGGAGTCTTCTTTGGTTAACATGATTTGCAACAACCCTTTCAATGGTATGCTTTCCAATCCTATAACCAAGAAAGGGTTCAATGATTTTTCAGGTGTGTAACCCTTTCATGATTTATGCAGGTGCCTTCCTTCATTGTTAAACGTCTCTCAACCCAAATATTTTTTATTTTTTTATTTAGCCTAGCTATGAGTGAGTTCACATAGTAAACCACTGGTTAATCCAACCTAAATTTGAAAATGTTTACAAAATTTGATCCAATATACAAGTCATTTCTATTCATATTCCGGTTTAGATATATTTATTAGGATTCTTCCAATCCTCAATATTTTTATGAAAAATATTACTTAATGAATGAAGGAGGATGTTCATTTGATTTTGCAAACTCAGAATAGCCTCTTTGCTCTCATTTCTTATAAATATTTTTTGGTGAAAAGCTGGCCACTGTATAATCTCCTTTGTGTTAGTTTATAAACATAAGTGTAATTCCTTGCCTATATATTGGCTTACGTATATTTCATTTGGATATTGAATATTTATAAAAGATTACCTAGGGTAAGTCACGGTAGTATTCAATTAATGTCTTTCTTTTGTTATTTACCATTCAATGTTGCTCAATCTTCCTGGTTTTTGATAACCCATGCATATATTATATTGGTAAATTGAATTGATGAAAATAAGTGGCCAATTTCCTTTCTGTCTTTCGTATAACGAATTGCATTTTCTTTTAATAGCTTCTTATTATTTAGAGCTAGTAAATAACTGCTTATTGTTTCTCATCCAATCTTAATGCCACGAGCTTCATATCGTAACATTCTCATCAACTATATTTCGACCCAACTATTTACTTGGGTTCAAACCTCTTGATACAATCATGAGTTTACTCTCGAAATAGAGTAATGATACAATATAATGACGAGGAGCTTATATAATAATATGCAAAAACTAATTCTATCTCTATTATTAATTTCATTCCATGCTAAGTACTTAAAATTCCTTATTATACTTAGCAAGTTCATTCCCTCGATACAAAGGTTTGTTTAGATATTTTAATAGTATTCACCCTCCTATATTCACACAATGACAAAATGCACACTAATATATCTTTCTTTTACTGTTATATAGATTCTTTTGTAAACAAAAGAACAATTATTTTATACAATTAATTATAAAATAGTTTAGTTACTCCTCATTGCACCATTTCTCATAATTGTAGTTTAGATTCTCCATTTCTCATATATTTAACATAATAGAAAGGAAGGAACATGATGCCCATAAGAGGATACATGCCTATTTCTAACTTGAAGATGCTACATGTGGTAGAAATTCTTGAATATCAAGCAATGTTTCCAAGCAAATATCCAAGTATAAGCTAGATTCAAGTGTAGCTCACATTCTGTGATTTTTTCCAAGTGACAAGATATCATGTTTATCCTTGGTTGCAAAGCTTAAGGTCTAAATATTTGCTTGAATGTGATTGATTCTTCTGGAAGAAAAAAATTTGTTTAATAAAACAGTAATATTCCATCCTTTTTAATTATACTGATAATGCATTGTGATAGCCTCAGGTCAGAAAAAAGATGATAGTAAGCCACTAATCAAGTTCATCCTCCCTAGATTTGTCTGCTAAGGATGCCTCCTCCTTTCCCTATTTTTGGGGAAAGGCAATCTCTACTGAGGTTACTGTCAATATAATGTAATACCATGTATGTTAAGCCCTAAACATATGTAAATTGTGATTGTTTATTATTGTGGCACTAGGTTCCAAGACAAGGGTCTTTAAGGACCGAGATACATTATTATTATTATTGTAAATAATTAATTAATAAAAACAACTGGCACACTAGGGACCAGTAAAAGAGTATGGGAGGCATAGATCAACAATGTGAGGGTGAATGGGGACATTCCTATCACTTTAGAACTTGTTTGGTTGAGCTTGGTCCATATTTATTCCTTGACAGCTTTATTAGTTGATGATCACCCAAGCATTGTACAACAAACCCAACTTTTGATTATTTTAGCCTATGTTGGTACTGTTGAGCCTAATGCATGTTTTAGTGGGTGCTTGGGTGTATTCCACTTGTTGATTGGGCCCCTTTGGTGGATTTGTAACTTCGTTTTGGAGGTTACACTTGGTTTTTTTAATTCCTTTTTGGAAGTTACACTTGGTTTTGTAACCCTGTTTTGCACAAGTGTTCCCTCACTGGCTATTTTTAGCCATGATACCTCAAAATTTAAGTAACTCCTTGTGTAACCCGTCCTTTGCTATTTTTGGAATATGCCTTGGTTTTTGTAATACCTCACCTCACTAATTTTGATTCCTCTTCATGGATGATGTGTCCACACATGAACTGGATTTGGGTGGAATGGCTTGGAGTCACTCTCCTTGAAATTCAAATTGCTTGGGTTGGATTAGAGTAAACCTCTTGTGGTTGAGTTAACTCCCTTGGATTGAATCAAGTTGGCTTAACTTTGGTTTGTTTTGAACCCCTTGGGTTTGAATTGCCTCCTTTTGTCTATAAATCCATGGTTTATCTCCTTGGTTAAGGTTGTTGATTGTTTTGTATTTTTTATGGTTGATATTGGTTGTTCATGCCATTAATGTTAAGAGCTTGGTAAGCTTGTGAGATTGGGAAGCCATGTATACTCTGCTATGTGAATGAACCTTGTGCTTGAATAATTTTGATATTGTATGGTGTTTGTGGAAATACTGAACAAATATGATATAGTTCATCCATGTTTACTATTTGTCTCTGTCTTGAACCTGCACATAAATCCTGATGGTGAATGGCGATGTCCTAAGCAACCTAGGGGGTGAAGGGATTTCCATTGCACCTGGTAGTGGAGTGGAGGAAAAGTGGGAGGTGAGGAATTGAGTTGTGGACACTCAAATTGATACTTGAGATATCCTTGAGTGCACCTCTGTTGGGGATCTGTGGCCTCAACTTGGGGGTGGCCTGTTAAAGTGAGATCTAGATTGGCAGTGCCTTTGGCTGGGTGGAATGTGGTTTGACTGATGCCAGTGGCGCATTAATAAGATAAGTGGTTTATTTTTTTTAAATTTAAATTCATATTTTAACATGATGTTTCCATTATTTCCATATCTTAACTATTTTCTATTGATGAGCATGGTAGTTGTATCAATGGTTGGATGTAGATCTGATGGTTTAAATGCTTGGAAATTGGCGATTTCTCCTCTATTTGAGATTTGATATTGATAGAAAATTGAAAATATGTTCATTCATGTGTTATTGGTTCTATATTAACCTGAAATACCACCATCCATGGCTGATTATATCTATAGATAAATTTACAGTTGAAGTTGCTTGGTTTTTGGAACTCTAGTTGATGAAATCTTGCTTGGAAATTGGAGTTTTCTCCTTGTTTTGGGATCTGATATTATTGGAAGCTTGAAATATGATATTTATGTGTGTAAATGATTTATATTACTCTGCAAATGATCCCTCTATGGAGTATCATATATGTAGATAAATGTGTTGTTGTGATTGCTTGGTTTTTGGAACTCTAGATGAGGAATCTTGCTTGGAAATTGGGGTTTTCTCCTTGTTTTGAGGTATGATATTAATGGAATATTTAAATATGTTTGTACATGTATTATTTTCTGTAGCATACTCTGAAATTTCACCCTCCATGGGTGATCATATATTTTATATGATCCATATATGAAAATACTGAGTTTTGATTATTAGAAAGTAGGTGTTTCCGCTAAAAAACTAGATTGAATTGATAGTTTCTATGGAGAATTGAAATCTGATGTTGTATGGATGTACGTGAATTCTATAGTTCACCCTTGGTGTCTTTAGAGTTCACCATATATCTAGTATGATTTTTATTTGGGACTCATAGTTTGTTTTGCATGGATTTGGATGCTTATCGGATGATCCAATAGTGATTTTTATAGCAATAGTAGATCTTATCTTTGTATGAATTAATGGATGTATATGATAGGTGTATTTTACATTTTAAATTATTGAATGTATATAGGTGTTAGTTTCATATTTGAACTGCTGAGCAATGAAAAACTGTTAATAAAAATGTCATAAATTGGATTGACGAAAGTGCCATAAATTGCATAGTTTTATGGCAGAAAGATCTAGTTTGCAATTGTTTGCAAAGAAGTCTGTAAATATGATTAGTTAGCATTATTGGGTTTATTATGGTCACCTTTAATTTTTTAATAATTATAAGTTCCGAGTTTATTCAATTTTGTAAATTTGGTTGCATTTTCATGCTTGCATGGTGTTGCATCTGCATGATCTCTTGGAGAATTTTATAATTGTTTTTAAAGTATCGCAATTATTTTAAAGGCTATATGTTTGATTTAATTGGATTGATGGCATTTCATCATAGAATTTGGTTAACCTTAATCCCCCATGCTATACCTTTATTCATCCTTACTTTGGCTTTACATGTGCCTGTGACCTTGGTTTCGGGTTTGGGTACATTACAATAGGGTGGGACATTAATGAATACCTTCATGAAGAAAAGTTGAAGGGCACAACTGCCATTATAAATTACATGGATGTAATAATCGAAACTTCAATAGTTGCAGCTGAAGCTATAAAGGACGTTTACCCTCTTTTATTGTTAAAATTGGTTGCATTTACTGGTTATTGGTAACAGGCATCCATAAGCTAATTTACCTTTTGGCAACTTTGATTGCTAAAATTGTTTAATGAAAGATATTTCGATCATAGTATTTTAATTTTTTTATAAAACACTTATAAATGTAATTTAGTTTGAACCAACTAGGTTTGGTTATGAAAATTAATAAGGGTGTTGGGGACTGGCTGGGGATGAGGAGATTTCCCAATTAAACTTGATAAGTCCATGACAATGCAGGAAATATAATACAAATCGATACATGTTCTTGTTTTGTTTGGGGACAACTATTTATTTCACATAGAAAACTTCTATTCTGAGGCATAGAGATGCTTCCCTGCTCTTAACCAAAGCAGTTGTACCTTTTTTTTTCTAATATTTTATCAAGGCCCTATAATTTGAGAATACTGATTTCAAGGAGCATATATATTCCAAGCTAGTTTGTTTGATTGTTATAAGTGATATAGTAGGTCATTTATTAAAGGGAGCATATCATTCAAGCTACTTGATTTGATAGTTATAAGTGATATGGTACGTCATTTACTAAGCACATTTAGTGATTGAAAAATTGGTTTTAGGTGGAAAAGGGACAACTTTGGGGATAAAATCAATGTAAATGTGGTTAAGGTATTGCATACCAAAAATTTGGAAATATATACATTATAATGTAACTATATATATATATATATAATTTGTTTCTGTGATGCTAACAATTGCGTCTTAAATACTTTGTTGTTTTTGGATTTTAAATTTATGTATATGTAGCGGTGGTGTTTTTAATTAGTTATAACCATCATAGATCCATATTAAGTGTGGCTCTACACAACGAGGAGGGATATCAATACCCTTAAGGTTAAACCTTTCTTCAAGGCAATCATTCTAAAATGGGTTTACACATGAAAGGATTTGATCCCTCTCGGTGCTTGATAGAGCCAAAGTTAAGATGGATCCATCAACCTGCTTATAAATATTGAACTAGTATAACTTGTTAGGGTTCCATATTTTTGTTGTATCAAGTCTTGTCCCATACCCATCCCTTGTGATTTTGTGAATGGAAGGCCATACACCTTCCATGTATGTTTGGGTGGTGATCCAAACTTTCCATGTAATTAGTACTAGTGGTCATTCTTGAAGTAATTTGTTGTAAAGTAGGAGAGCCTTTGCGAGGTATTTTATCTAATTCATATTTTATTAGGTTCCCTTTTCAGGCTAATCATACTTATGTATATCACCTTATTGTGAATTTATGTTGATCATGGGCATTGTTTTATTTTTTTAAAGGTCTTTACTTCCACCTCAATCATACCATTCTATGCTGATAAGTTACATAGAACAGTTCTATGCATTTTCTTTTCATTATAGTCCTAGAAATTTGTGTTAGTTCATAATAGATTTAAATAGCCAAAGGATTTCCTTTGAAATCATTTTGATTTGATTACTTGTGTATATTTTGTAGCAATGTATGGAAATCAATGCCAGAATGGTATGCTGAAAAATATTTAACAATATTTTTTGTTGTTCTTATCAAACATCCATATCCTTATAAGAGTTAGAATATGTTGTGCTATGTCACTCTTGTTTCATTTTCATGTAATTTGTTTTGCCGCATCACCCTTTCTTCATTTTCATGTAATTGCCTCTTTCTTGAATCCAAAATGTTGCTTTTAGTGGTTTCTTGATTTTTCACTTAATTGATGTATGCTTTGTTCCAAGACGTATTGAATTTGTTTTTTGTCATGAAATTTTTTTTTCTATGTGCTAATCAATTTTCTGAGACCTATTTTTTCATATATTGATGTGTATCTTGTTTCTCAGTGAAGTAAATGAAGGTTTCTTTTACTTAAATGCGGAGCAGAGGAAGAAAATGGTTTTATCATAAAGAAGACAAGTAGATGAGAAAATTCAAAAGATAATTGACCTTAAGAAGAAAGTAATTTTTTGAACCATAGGAAGCACTTGTGACCCCTTTATTGTGCTTAATAATTTCACTTAATACATTTAATTTTTGAATGGGAGAAACTTGTAGGTCAGACAAGAATGTAACCTCGAGTTCACTTCATGATGTTCTACTTTTATGTTTTACGGATTTGTCATGGCACTGACAACAATTTTGTTTTGATCAATCAAAAGGGGATAGATCCTATGTCACTTGATAATCTTGCAAGAGAAGGGGCATGTTGTATTTTTTTTATTAATTTGTGTTTATTTTGAACTCATTGTTAGAATCAGATACATTTGTTAGAAACTTAGAGATAATGGTCCTAAATATTATTTAGGGGTTTTATATTAAAATGATGTAATCATGAGTTAATTAATGAAGTCACTAAAATATTATTAAGTTTTGGGAGGTATGTAGCTTGGGATTGGTAAGAATCATGGCACACAAGCATGACGGGTGTGAGTAAATGAAGCACACATGCAACATAAGGCAGATAAATCCTAAACTAGCATAACTTGTTAAAGTTATAGAGTTTTTATTTTGGGAGAAGGGTATTTTATCAGCTAATAGATTTGTAGAAAGAGTATCAGAATTTTATATCACTGATACATTTGTAGAGCCTTTGATTTCAATTGCCAAAAGTGTTGAGATTATAATTGGAAGAGTCACAAACGATATGAAATCATTGAACATGATATGAAATGAATGGGAGGTGTTAGTCACAAACCAAAAAGAACGCGAAATCATTTAATATACCCACATGATGAAGCTAAAGATCCACCAACCTCTCAAAATAAAATGATGATAAGATGATGCAAACCTCTTTTCAAAACTCATAAGAAGCAGCGAAAGAGACCAAGTCATTGGTTGAGAACAAAAATACACCATAGGAGAAAAACTAGCATGAGGTGGTTTCCCATGATAAGAAACCCAACAATGAATGATAGTATCCATGGTGTGAGTTATGCTTAAAATTATTGTGATTATTGTCATCAAAATCCACAGGCTGATAGGCCTTCTATGTAGACTTCAAAGGATTTACATCTTGTGGATTTACAACATCATTGGAAATAAATATCATCTACTATGGCATTTGAGCATGACATTTCAATGGATGTTTCTTGTAGCAAGTTCCCGACACTTTCATGTTGGATAGATATTTAGCTTTTAGCTATACACTTAGTTCTTTGTCTTTTATGTTTTCAGTATCGATCTAGTTGTTTCCTTTTTACTTCTACTTTTTATTTACACTAGATGTACTCTTTTAGTAGCTTAGAAATTGGCATTCATAAAGTAAAACAATGTATTGCTGCAAAGTGTAAATTTGTCACAATGTAATCTAATAGATACTTCCTTCTTGGATGTGTTGTGTATATCATATTAGATTGGAAAAACTTCACCCTATTTTTTTATTTTTTTATGAATGAGTTCCCATGGCGTTGAGTGGCATGTACTTGGTGGTTGAAGAAGAGACATTGAAACACATTCTTTACTCATAATTTGCATTATTTATTTCAAATAGAAAATATCATGAAAGTGTACCTTGGAAGAAGCATATGCACAGTGCACACTATCAAATTTTCTCTTTTTCTCTACCATTTAGCATGTGTTTGAGCTCACCTTATGTGGAAATTTTGGAATTATGTTTTTAATGCAAATTGAGAAATTTCACCTCAGTTGTTAGGTTCCCAAATTCTTAAAGGGTGCTAGCTCAATGGAAGAGCGCTTACCTTAAAAGAAAGATTTTGGTGGTTTGATTCCTTCGTGCTCTAATGATATTGCAATATTGGTATTTGCACTAGTACAAAATTAGAGATATGTGACCAAAACATGACCCAATTTTTCATATAAATGACCACTTTTGAGTTGGCGACCCGTGGTAGCAAATTTACGGTATCTTATCATGCGAAAAAAATGTGGTTATATTTAGTTTGGTCATTTATAGCTTATCTTGTAGTAATATATTTGGTCATTAATTGTGGCGACTAGTAGTAGCAAATTTCTGGTACCTTATCATGCGATAAAAAATGTGGTCGTATTTAGTTTGGTCGTTTATAGCTTGTCTTGTAATCATATATTTGGTCATTAATTTAGTTATATATTTGGTCATTAATTGTCACCAATTAATGACCAAATATATGACTACAAGGAAAGATATAAACGACCAAACTAAATACAACCACATTTTTGGTCGTGTGATAAGATACCAAAAATTTGCTACCACTAGTCGCCACTTCAAAAGTGGTTGTTTATATACGATTTTTTTTTTTTTGGTCACTTATCTCTCATTTTGTACTAGTGGTGGGGGAGTAAATGTGAAGATATAAAAAGATGAACTACGGATTGATCATTTCAAGGTTTATCAAATTACTCAGGCTTGTGGGGAGTTCAACATCATGGGTGTCAAATAATGACTAGGACGCAATGATGCGTACACCCATGGGGGGAGAATACTACTCGAAGTAGTGAGATTGATGGAAACTCATTATCGGGGATGATGAAATTATGGTTATAAGTGGGAATATTTGGTAAATGCAATGCAGACAAAGGGAAGGCGTTTCCTATATTCCAGTCTTCACGGTGATACCTGTGATAGATGTTCGGCACCATTGCTGAGGGGTGGATTCTTGTTCTTATAATGGAAAATAAAGAGGTAGTCGGATCTTGGTCACTATCCTACGTCACACACAAAAAAATACCCACGTGTAGTAAGGAACATGAAAAAGGTATTGACGATGAAAAAATAGAAAACCAAAACATAGCGCACCTATGTGGTGCCCTTGATTAAGGGTAGAAGCGTTTAAGGTACAAACTGTTGATGGGGTTGTTGAGGGTAATACCTTTTGGGTCAGTTAAGACATATTCTCTTTTGGGGAGGCATTTTTTAATGACATAAGGACCTTTCCATTTCGATTCAAATTTTCCAGTTCTTGTTTTTCTATCCTTTTTGGCATTGAAGACAAGGAGGAGGACTCCCTCACTGAAGGTGCAAGGTCAAACATGTCTGTCATAGTGGGATTTGGAGTGTACCTTCATGGCCTCATTTTGTTTAAGTGTGTCACAATTGCTACAACGTAATTTTCCACCTTGTGAGCATTAGTACTCTTTGGCCTTCAGGATCCATTTCACTGACTCAGAGACACTTTATGTCTTTCAGACACACTATATCCCTATTTTTCTTCCTGTACGCTAGTTGTTTCACTTTAGCTAGCATACCCACGAGCTGCACCACTATAGCCCGTGGGTGACAAGTAAAATGGTAAAAATCACTAGTAAATGACTTTTTACTCCCACAAAGCGATCTTAGGGTGACCTTTGGCCCTCCATTTTCCCCAAAACGCCTCAATGTGTCCTTTCACTTACCTTTGGGAGGACTATATATTGAGCACATATGGCATATGGAAGAGAGGAGGAAGAGAGAGAAAGATAAATCTAGTGGATTTTTGTTGCATCTTAAGTCTACACTCATTGATCCTTGTTGTTGTGAACCCTTTATGTTCACCCTCCAAAATCCTACCATAGTTTGAGTTTTCCGTTCCATGGAGGATTGAAGTGGTGGAGGCACAAGTGGAGGGACCCAGTTCTCGGTTCAGATTGGTTACCGACAAGAGGTCGTATCACATTGTACTTCTTGTTATTTATTAATAGAAATACTCATATTCGCGTCCATTAATGTTCTGAATGTTGTTTATATTACATTGGGTTGCATTTACTTATGATATCATGGACCGTTGCTATTGATGATGTTAATTTCCTTCATATATTACATGCGCTTGTTGTATATTGGCTATCAAGACTAATTTGTAGGTTCAAGTGCAGGAATTGAAAGCTCCAACAGGGATCTACACCAAACATCTGGATCGAGGTTGGTTATATTCTTCATTATCTTAGCATTGTCATTTATATAGCATAGCATTGAGAATTGAGTTAATTTCTGGTAGTTAGCTGTCTGTTGTGGTCTACCCCAAGCCATAGGAAGTTTTCTCCGTAACAGAAATGGAGACTCCGCTGGGGAGAACATCCATTTTGGGGTATTTGTAGGCATTAGTCCTTATTTAGAGTTGATGTGTGTTGAGTCTCTATGTCTTTGGTTGGAAGTTAGGATACACCATAGAAAGCAACCTTTTTTAGAGCCATTGGACTCTTTTTCTGCTCATTTGCTTTTCCCTGTACCCGAGTGAGCCCACTTCTGCCCGCGTCTACCTGCTCCTGTCTACACTATAGCCCACGAGTACCTGCAGTTATTCCTTCGACAGTAGTGTACAACTCCAAGGGTGATTGGTTTATGGCCTTTGGTTGTTGTTGGGTTGGTTTTTAGTGTTCCCGAGTCTTCTTTAGCCTTGTTCTGGACCGTTCCAAGCCTTGTTCGTGACCAGAACTACTCTTTTCTCTTGGTTTTGAGCCTTGTTGGTTTTAAACCATTTTTAAATGTTTATCTCATTACCTTGGCTGAGTCTTACTGTTTGGGATCTGCTAGGTTTTCTGAGTGATCTCCTTTGCATTTCTGTAACTAAATAGTGAGATTTTGCTTGCATTTTTCATTTTATTATATTGAAAAATACAAAAAAATAGTTTTGCATTTTCCTTTTGCTTATAAGTGAAAATACAAATTTTTTTACCTTTATGTACTGCATTTTGCATATGAGTGCTTGTGCTTTCATTTAGCTTCTTCCTGTGCATTGAAAATATAAAAGAATTGCATTTTTATTTTGAAATCGTCGGTTTGATTTTCATTCTAGTGGCATTGTTTTTATTGGATAGATGAGTCTAGAGTTTGACGATTTTGCATACTATTGAGTGATATACACTATTAGTTTCACAACCATATTCTTTGAGTAACCACAGCCATTAAAATTAACGCTTAATCTTAAAATTAATTAGAATGATTTTCATTTATAGGGTACACCAACTAGCATTGGTTTAGAGTCTTGGAATAGATCATTGTGAGTAAACAATCCAAGACTACTAGACGAAAAATTATGTGTCTGAATAGGGAGTGGTGAAATTTATGGTATACATTATTTTTCTCAGGAAGCTCTACTCATACCAGAGTTAAGCACGAGGTCACGAGAGGTTGTTTGTGGAGATAGCCCTCCAATACCGGCTGAATGTGGGAGATATTTCCAGGATTTTTTCATATCTGGGGACTCTTGGGGGATTTGACCCTCTTGAGTTTCAGGCTTAGCTACCGTGCCCATATGATGGATCCCACCTGCGACTGTCCCTCTGAGTATTGGTTATACTACAGTGACCATAGTTTCCTTACCTAGGTATCGCATAGGGTACTTGTAGTGGTTATAATGTTTGTGTCTTGAGTCAGATAGAGGTTGGACAACACAGTTGTTTGTTGCCGAGGGTTTCGTCCCTTTGCACATAGTGAAGCCTGGGAACTTTTATAACTGATTCTGTTACCTCCGGCTACAGTTTGGGAGTCAAGCCTCTCCTAGGGGAGACATACCGGCTCTAGTGTCAAGAGCTCATTTAGCCACTTTGTTTGTCTGCTCTTGATTTTCTGTTTTTGATCGATAGTTTGGCCATGAGGGGATGCTTTGATTTATAGTCTCTCCGAAGATATCGTGGCACGGAGTCCTACTCTCCATCGATCTCGTCGGTTGGTGGTTTACCGACCACCGAGCTTTCACGTCGTATTCATAGGGGACGTTGGAAGGCCCCCTCTGAGTCTTTGGATTCTTACGAAACATATATAGCCAACGTCATGACTGCACATTTTGGCACGAGATAAATCCCTATGACTCCATTGAGTAGAGTCGAACACACTTCAGACACCCCTACTCCTTGAGAGGTGTGGGGGGTTGATCCACCCAAGACCCAACCTAGTTTGTTTGGTCCAGACCCACCCGAGACCCAACCAAGTTTGTTTGGTCCGGATCCACCCAAGGACGACCCGTTCGATCCTATGAATCCACACGATTTTTGTTATGGGATGCCAAAGTTACATGATGACACATACCCTACGACCAATGCTACCCCATTCTCTTTTGGTATTCCTAATTACAACAGAGTTGATCCTTCTGCTGCATTTGGTAGTCACGCTAGCACTAGTCATGGTGTTAGCAACACTGCACCCATTGGGGGCAATACCCTCGCTGGGGGCACCACTTTTTCCACTCACACACATAGTATGGGGACCGGTCACATCCGTCCTAACAATGCAAATGTTGGATGATGGCCGCCTCCTAGGGCTACTCACCCTAATAGGAACACTGTTCGCAACACGACTTGCCATCCACAGTTCAATACACATACCTCTACCCGTCAATCGAGGACCTCTTTTGCAAATGTTAACAATCATCCCAATCACGAGGGTGGACACATACCTTATACTTTTACATCTACTACCGCTACTAGTAATGCTAATGTAGGAGGTGGGCATATACCTTATACTCACGGTCACAACACCACCATTCCTGCTACAGTAGTAATACCAATGTGTGGGTTGGGAGTACATCTCATACTTATGGTCACCACACGACTGTGCACGCTACTAATAATGATTACGTAGGAGGTGGGAACACACCTTATAACTATGGTCATTACAACATGATTCCCGCTATGAATAGTACATATATGCCCCATAATTATGGTGGCAAACCTTACTACAATACAGTCAATGTTGTCCATCAGTACAACCCACCTCAATATGGTGCTCAAAATGCATATATACCTGCTTACTCTCACACGGGTCAGGTTGGCGGAGGTTATCAACCTTATGGCCATGGTCAAACTTATGGTCCATCAGGTCCATATAATCAATATTTTAATGGTCATGGTAAAGCTTATGGTCCATCTTATAATTCGATTCCACACAATCAACCTGTTATGGGGGCTTATAATCAAGATTTCCAGCTACATCTCTCGTTCCTTGCACGAATGAATCTTCCGGATCTTTCGAAGCTCACGAATGATCCGGTGTGTCACGATCCCAGTTGGCCTCCGATCCCTACCAAGATCCCTTTGGACATTCCCAAGTTTGAAGGCAAGAGTGGGGAGGATCCGGGTGACCATGTCACAACCTTTCACCTTTGGTGCTCATCCAACTCGTTGAATCACAACTTTGTTCGTTTGAGACTATCTCAACACACCCTCACGGGGGCAGCCACGAAATGGTATGTCAAGTTGCCTGGGGGAACTTATAGGGGTTTCAATGAGATAGATTTTTTTTTCTTGGATCATTTCCAGTTTCCAATTCGTTATGATACCGGTACTAAACTTTTGTCTACCTTCTGCCAAAATAAGGCCACACATATTTCTGACCACGTTCAAGAGTGGCGTCAATGGAAGAGGTTAGTGAAAGCCAACATTCCTTCAGAGTTTCTGTTGGAATGGTTTCTCAAGTCTCTACTTCCATATATTTCTAAGGATGTTTTGATGTCTGGCATTGTGATTGAGTAGTAAGCCATATTAAAAGTCCAGTAGTTAGATTTATTATATTCTTAGTCTGGCATTTTGTATGACATTGTTCCTGATGCACCGCGAACACGACATGAGCCCAAGTCAGTTCCTGGACCACATGCCGATGGCATTGTGGGATCCGCAAGTACTCACCCTGTAGACTTGGTTCCTAACCAAATGCAAATTTTGTCTCTGAACCAATCTACTCCCAGACAAGTTCACACCTTGTCCACTTCCACCCCATCGTCCGATGTACACACTGTGCGATCGACGCACCCATCGGGTAACCAATAGCCTGGTGGTAAGAAGAAGGGGAGAAACAACTGTAAGGGTGGAAACAATGGGAACAATAATAGTAATCGCAATACCCCTTGTAAGGAGAATGCCAACCCTCCTCGGGAAGGAAAAAATGCTGGCGAGGACCGTAAACCTAGGCATAACGTGAAATTCCCTTGCAAACGTTTTGGGGAAGATCACCTTACTCAATTATGTCCTCGAATAGAGAAGCATCGAAGAATCTACATAGAGCCCATCTGTGTTGCACGATCCCCTTCCTCATCATCAAAACATGGCTTTGCATGCTCCCGCTACTAGTTATGGACCTAATGAGACTACAACGTCCTCTTCAAATACTAGTGGCTATGGATGTGTGAATATGGTCCAATTGGAGGTTAGTGTTGCTACTTGTCAATGCGATTATGGTGCACCACAACCAAATCTGGGGAATGAGCCTCCCCCTCCTCCTGATAATTCCTTGCATATCAAGAAGCCCTCTATTATGTCGTGGATACCGAAAGGTGTTCTTAAGCGCTCTACGCATAATCCCAATGCTCGAGTCGCCCAGAACTACTCCATCATAGAAGATTTGGGCCAAACTCCGCGTGCCATGTTGGATCTTGAAGTTTTACAAGCGTGTCCTTCTCAAAGGCATGCCCTTTTGAGTGCTTTAGGAGTTTAGGATGGGGTGAGTTCCAATGTTATCAAGTTTGACACTACTGATATTCAACCTTCCTTACCTTACCATGTGGCTTTTCAAATCCATGTAGAGTGCCTTAGAATTTCGTCAAGAGAATGGTGGTTCATGAAGGTGCTTCTGCATTAGTGATGTCTTTATATTGTTGGAAAGCTCTTGGCTCTCCTCCTCTACTCACGTCTAGGACCATGCTCATTGCATTTGATGGTCTGTCATTTAAGACACATGAGATTATCCCTTCCCTTATTGTCCACTTGGGAGGTAAACCTGTGCCTACTGAAGTCGAGGTGGTTGATGCACCCATCGACTACAACCTTCTCCTGGGTAGGAATTGGATGTACACTATGAAAGCTGTTGCGTCTACTGTATTCAGAGTTATTTGCTTTCCACACGAAGGAAAGATTGTGACAATCGATCAGCTGGATTTCGTTAATCCTTCTCCCACAACATCCACAAGATCAGTGGTCCCCCAAGTTGCAGATTCTCAACCGGAAACTAGGAACATGGGTGTCGGATCGTACCCCTCATTGATGATATCTTATGATTTCCCTTCGCCCATTAAATTTATTGGAACCATTTCCAACAATGCGTCTCCTCCATTGCATAATGTACCGTTCCGAACTTCATATTTTGATGATCCATGGACCTTACCGTCCACGAGTTCCACGTCCGAAGACATTGCGCATGTTAGGATGTCCATGCCACTGTCTGCTACTGAGATTTCCTATCATGATATTAAACAAGCCACGGTAGAGCCGAATCCCCCCTCTTTCCGGATAGAAGAGGAAGATCCCATTACGCTGTCGGTTTTGGCAGCCAACTCATCTTGTTAGCACGATTTCCTTGATGGTAATTTACCTTCAGATGAAGCTATTATCGAGGTCATGTGTGGTAGTGAGAGACCTTGGGAGGATATGCATCATCGCTCTTATTTCCTTCCCAACCTCGATCTCGCCGAGAAAGAAGAGTTTAGGACGACTCTTGCCGAGATGGTTGGTCACCCTATGGCTCTTTTGGGCTCACATGAGATTTATGAAAAGGGGAACATGGCTAATATTTCCCCGACTATAGTGATCAACATCTCTCACACTCCCGGAAATATTGAGAACATTTACGTCAGTGATGATTGCTCTTCTAAGGAAGTTTCCATTTACACCGAGTTATTTACAGAACTTCAAGAAGCTTTCTCCTGGTCATATGAGGAGATGCCAGGAATATACCCCATTATTGTTGAACACGAGATTATAACGTATACTTGTGCTAAATCGGTTCGACAACGTCTTCATGTTGTTAACCATAGGAAGGAAGCCGCTATCAAGGCAGAGGTGGAGAAACTGCTCAAGGCTATTTTTATCTACCTCGTTCCCCTTACCGAATGGGTGTCAAACCCCGTTCTTGTGGATAAGAAGCAGGGAACGATCCATGTGTGCAGTGATTTTAGAGACTTGAACCATGCATGTCCGAAAGACAATTTCCCCACTCCATTCATTGATCAGATCTTGGATGCTTATGCGGGAAGTGAGATTTTTTCATTCATGGATGGCTTCTCGGGGTATAATCAGATTCAAATTAAACTCTAGGAACAACATAAGACTGCTTTCATTTGTCCTTGGGGTACATTTGCATACCAAAAAATTCCCTTCGGCCTTAAAAATGTTAGAGCTATGTTTCAGCGTGCTATGACCTATGCCTTTCACAACCTTAAACGTATAATGGAGGTTTTCTTGGGTGATCTTGCTGGCCATTCTCGCAAAAGAGTAGACCACCCCAAGCATCTCCGTTTGAATCTCGAACGATCTATATGCTATAATATTCGATTGAATCCCAATAAATGCATCTTTACTGTGAGGACAAATCGCCTTCTAGGATTCATAGAGTCGAAAGAGGGTATTAGAGTAGATCCTCTTAAAGTTGAGGCAATACTTCGGTTGCCTCCTCAGTGCAACTTGTTTCAACTCCAGAGCCTCAAAGGGAGAGATACTTTTCTACGTCGCTTTGTAGTGAATTATGCTAGTCTTACCAAAGGTTTCGTGCGCTTGTTGAAGAAAGACACATTGTTTATCTGGGATGAGCGAGCCCAACAGTCTTTCAATTCCCTTAAGAAAGATTTGGTATCAGCCCCTATGCTTAGTCCACCCAACTTCGCACAATATTTTATACTTTATGTGGCTGCATCTCAAGAGACGATTGGCATGGTTTTGGTTCAGGTTGATGATGTGCTTGTCGAGCATGTGATCTATTATCTTAGTCGAAATCTAGTCGACGCTGAACTGAGATATAATCACATGGAAAAGTTGGCGCTTGCGACTATTCATGCAATCCAACGGTTACGACATTATATCATGCTTAGAAAAACCACGGTTGTAGCGCATATCAATCCATTTCAGTTCATGCTATCACGACGTCTCATAGGGGGGAAGTACAATAAATGGATTGTTATCCTTCAGGAGTTTGATGTTAAATTTTGAGCATTAATTCATTATACTCTAGGATCTTTGCTGAGAGAATAACATCTACAGTATATCAATGCATGACAATCATAATATGACAAGTATCACAAGCATCACAAGAATCAAAAGCATAGAGACAAGAGACACAGAGTTTCCGTGGGGAAAACCCTAAGGTGAAAAACCCCACAACTTCCTCAGAGATAGAGAGAGCAATGGCTCAACCAAAATACAACCAAATAACACTGAGATAGTCTCCTAGCAGATGATCCTCCTCCTCCTCACAAGTGCGCCACTTTCCAGAGAGAGAGTGAGTTACTTTTCTGAGTGTATAAAATAGAGATCTCCTATCTCTATTTATACTTACCTTTTTTCCCAGTGACCTACTGGGGCCGACTTGTCTACTTAGATACATCCACATTATATTATATATAATTCCGGGCCGACCCCAAATGGTGGTCTAATAACCCATCGGCAAGTACACACACTTGCGACACTTGTCAATCCACATGACGACACTTCCTTATAGAGGAATAACACATCTCTTATAAGGGTACAATAAATATATATAAAATATACAGATGAAATACATTCTGAAGTTACATATACATCAACACTCCCTCTTAACTAGGAAGGTATTTATCGACACAGATCTGCTAGACAAGTCTTCTTCTCTGGATCATCGTCATCGATGCATCGTCATCATCATCGTCACTGCTGCTACTATCTCAATCAATCTCTGACTCTACTCGTCATAGGAAGTTCTACAGAGCCAGTCCTTTTTCATACTGGATGTAGGCCCGCCATCTGCAGGTCTTCATCATCACTGGCCATACTGTGGAATCCTCAGGACTCATTACGTGCGTCACAAAACCTGGCTGCAGCATCCCAGGCTATTACGAGCACACAGCTCTACCTGTAGGATCTCCCAGGAGCACATTACATTTGACCCATCACAAAACCTGGCTGAAGCGTCCCAGGCTGTTACGAGCACACGGCTCTACCTGTCGGATCTCCCAGGATCACATTACATGTGATCTCACCACAAAACCTGGTTGAAGCATCTGAGGCCTTTTTCATCCTATCCAGATCTCCCAGGAGCAAATTACATGTGGTCATGGCAAAACCTGGCTGAAGCATCTGAGGCCTTTTTCATCCTGTCCAGATCTCCCAGGAGAAAATTACATGCCATAGGACAAAACCTCGCAAGAGCATCTCAGGATGTTACGGGTACACAACTCCGACCTGAGATCTCCCAGGGCACAAATTACATGTCCTCCCAAGCAAAACCTCACAAGAGCATTTGCCAGATGTCCCAAGGCACTGAATTACATGCCATAGGCAAAACCTCGAAAGACCATCTGCAAATCTCCCAGGGCACAAATTACATGCTTTCCTGCACAACTTGATCCACGGCCACAAAGTATCATCTGATACTCATCAAACATCATCCTGATGTACACATGATCATCCTGATCATCATCACTGCAACATCCTGCTGCATGTCATCTGGAGAAGCTCGTCATCCACGATCATCCAAGTATCCACCTAATACATACATAGATACATGATCCACACAATGTATCCATCAACATACATGATCCACCTGATCATACAAAGATACATGATCCACACAATGTATCCATCAGCATACATGATCTACCTGATCATACAAAGATACATGATCCACACAATGTATCCATCAGCATACATGATCTGCCTGATCATACAAAGATACATGATCCACACAATGTATCCATCAGCATCCAACATGATGCGTTCATACAAAATACATACACATGATCCATCCGATCATATCCAGCATCTAACATGATGCATTCATACATACATATAATGATCCAACTGATCATATCCAGCATCCAACATGATGCATATACAAAATACATACACATGATCCAACCGATCATATCCAGCATCCAACATGATGCATTCATACATACATATAATGATCCAACTGATCATATCCAGCATCCAACATGATGCATACACAAAATACATATAATGATCCAACTGATCATATCCAAGCAGAAACCAGAACATCCTCCTGATGTTCATCATTCAGCGCTTACATCCACAGCCATGTGAAGGATCCCCCTTCCAACATGCTTGGAATGGCTTCAGCAAATGTGTTCATCACTTCTTCCTCGAAGTGTCCTCGATCTGAAGCACGCCAAGCCTCTCTCTGAAGTACTCGAACTTCACCCTGGCTAGTGGCTTCGTCAGCACATCTGCAATCTGCTCATCCGTCGCAACATACAGGAGCTTCACAGCTCCTCTCTGCACCATATCCTTGATATAGTGATATTTGATCTCTATGTGTTTTGACCTGTCATGAAACACTGGGTTCTCGGATAGCTTCACACAACTCTGGTTATCACAGAAGATACCAGTAGCATCCAGCGAGAGATCAAATAACTCAGACAGTAGCTTCCGTAGCCATACTGCCTCACAACTAGCTGAACAGGCTGCAACATACTCAGCCTCTGCTGTACTCAGTGCTACGCAGGACTGCTTCCTGCTAAACCAAGAGATCACACCTGATACCATATTGAAGCAACAACCAGATGTGCTCTTCCTATCTGCAACACTGCCAGCCCAATCTGAATCAACATAACCCTGCAGGTTAAACTTTTGATTCGCTTCATACTTGAGCCCATAATCCACTGTACCCTTCAGGTACCTCAGAACATGCTTTACAGCAACCAGGTGAACACTCCTCGGATCCGTCAGGAACTGGCTCAATGTGTTCACAGCAAAGCAAATGTCTGGTCTCGTGTTCGTCAAGTACATCAAGGACCCAATCATCTGACGATACATGGAGACATCAACCGGCTCAGATGAAGCATCACATAGAAGCTTCAGATTCGATGCCATAGGTGTGGCCATGGCCTTGCAATCCATCATCCCAAATCTCTTCAGGATATCTACTGTGTACTTCCCTTGACCAAGGAAGATCCCACATGCATTCTGCCACACCTCCATACCTAGGAAATAGTGCATCATTCCCAAATCTTTCATATCGAATTCAGCGGCAAGCTTCCTTTTAGTATCTGCAATCAGTCTGTCATCTCCTGTCACAAATAGGTCATCCACATACAGGAGTAGAATCACTGGATTCCCTTCCTCAACCTTGTAGTAAAGATTGGAATCTGCTTTACTCTTGGTAAATTCCAAGCTAGATAGGAAACTGTCCAGCCTACCATACCAGGTTCTGGGAGCTTGCTTCAAGCCATACAAGGCTTTCTTCAATCTGCATACATATGACTCCCTGTCAGGTCTTGGGACTGCATCCCAAACATCTTCTTCATGATCTACGGATCATGGCATTCCATTTCTTCATCCCAGATCCTGGGAACTTCAATATCTTCAATAGATATCTTTCTTGCTGGAACAAATGTTGTAGTCCTTTTGTAGGTGAAGATATACGGTCTTTCCTACAAAACAAGTTAAATTGCATGATTAGAAACATCTCATAATTTTCATAACAAATTCTTTACACATAAAGAAATATGTCATGCAGTCATGCAGTTATCTTAGCCAATGCTTCAATACAACATTTATCCATGTTCCACAAATTTCTAGATGCCTTCCAGTCTCTACCAGAACATTGTTAAGAGTTTGCACTACTCCCAACATGTCAGCAAAGAGGTTTCATTCTAGATAAGTAGCACTGGAATGTTGTACAGTGCCATAAGCCACTTACCCATCACATGCATATTAGTAGTATACTGTTCATTAATGCAATCATTCAAATATGCACAATACATCTCCTAAGTCTAGGAACATAAGCATAATATTATTAAACAAACAAAATAGGCAAGAAATGATAATTGAAATACTTATCTTTGTTTGTTTGTTTGGGTGGACTCCCTCTGAGTCTTTGCTTCCTGGTAGGAGCTGCTGAAGTAGCTTCTTCTACACCTTTCTGTTGTGGAATGTAGGAAGATGGTCAACTCCCTCTGAAGATCTGCATCCTTGCAGGAGCTGCTGGAGTGTGCTCCCTTTTGATCTTTGCTTCCTGGATTACCTGTCCTTATATTCATCTTTGCTGACATCAATATTCTTGAACCCAGAAAAGACCTCTTCTGGTGTCTTGTTGTCCAATATCTTGTGGGGAGTTCTGTTCTGCACATATACAACTGTTCTAACTGCTTCTGCCCATAGATGCATAGGTAGATCCTGGTCATGCATCATTTCCCTTGCTGCTTCCATGATAGTTCTGTTTTTCCTTTCTGCAACTCCATTCTGTTGAGGATTATAAGGAGCAGTCAACTCCCTCTTAATCCCTGAATCATTGCAAAGCTTCTTGAAGTCATTTGAGGTGAATTCTCCACCATTGTCAGATCTGAATGTCTTGATTTTCTTGTCAGTTTGATTCTCCATCAAGGTTTTGAATTCCTTGAATTTATCAAGCACCTCATCTTTTCCCTTCAAGAAGTATACCCAAGTCTTCTTGGAGAAGTCATCGATAAATGATATATAGTAAACATACCCACTCAGGGAGCTGGATGACATAGGGCCACATACATCTGAATGGATGATTTCCAGGATGTCTTTTTCCTTGCTTTCACTGCTTGGGAAAGCCTTCTTAATGTTCTTACCTTTTGCACATCCTTTGCAAACACCTTCATGTTTGGTCTTGATTTCAGGAAGACCCTCTACTTCCTTGCTTGCAATTGGAAGTGCCCTATAGTGCATATGAGCAAGTCTTCTATGCCAAAGTTCACTTGGCTCCATGGATTCATGTACCATGGCATGTTCAGGTTGTCCCTTCAATTTATACAAGCCTCCCTCTTGCTCTCCAATCACTACTGCATCATCTATGGTCTTTTCCTTTGGCCACATTAGGACTTGGCCATCCACAAATGCAACCCTCATACCTTTTGCATCCAATGCAGAGATGGAGAGTAAGTTCTTCTAGAGCCCAGGTACATAAAGTACTTCTTTCATCTTCAATGATTTTCCAGAATCTAGGTTGTAGGAGGCTTCACCACTTCCTTTGATTGGGTATTGATAATCATCCCCAAGTTTCACCTTATGGGGTGATTCATGTTCAGATAGGTTCACGAAGGATTCTTTAAACCCAGTCATGTGTTTGGAAGCCCCACTATCAATCAACCAATCATTACATCCATGGGAGATGGTACCTGTAAGAGCATAAATTAGAACATATTCTTCTTCACTTGATGAGTCATCATCACTACTACTTTCTGCCCTAGCCTTCTTCTTTGGAGGTTCATCATCTTCGGCAGCATGAGCATGAAACCTTCTTTTGCTGCCCTTCTTCTTCTTACTGGAGTTGTTGTTATTATCCCTTTTGTTCTTGGGACAATCTGAAGCAAAGTGACCCTTCTCATTGCATGTGAAGCATCTTAGGTCCTTCTTACTCTTTTGATGGAATCTTTTGTGGTGAGAGTGATCCTTCTTGGTTTTGCTTCTCTTGGTGTGAGCTGCAAGAGCTTGATCTTCTCCTCCCATCTTTTCCTCACGAGCTACGAGTCTAGCTTCTTCTTGAGAGCATTCTTCCCTCAATCTGTTGAAGGAGATCAATTTCTTCCTTGCACAAATTCCTTGAATAAAGGAATCCCATAACCTGGGTAGGCCATTTAGAGTGGTCATCACCACTTCACCATTCTCCACCATTTCATCTACTGCTTCTAATTGTTCCTTGATCTGGGAGACCCTTGAAACGTAAGATTGAATGGTTTCTCCATTCTGAAACTTCACTGCTTTCAATTGGTTCCGCAGGGTCATCTTCCGATTTATGTTCTTTCCTTCAAATAGCTTGGTCAAAGATTCAAACATCTCCTTGGGTGTCTTAAGAGAAGACACATGGGGTATGAGATGGTCTTTGATAGAATCAGCAATGATTCTCTTTGCCTTGACCAAGTTCTTTTTGTGTAATGCCTTGGCTTCTTCATCCTCTGGGATAGGGATGTCTTCTTTCACATATGAGTCCAACTCATTCTCTTCCAGGATTAACCCAATCCTATACTTCCAGGCTCGGAATTTATCATCCCCTTAAATCTTATCCTCAAGCTTAGTGTGGAGAGACATATTTAAGAGTACTTCAAATGGAAATAGAAAAGATTTAGGACTTACCACTTGAAGTGCTGAAAACTGGATCTGGTCCCGGATTAGGGTTTGTCAGAGAAACCCTAAAAATTCAAAATGTGAATTTCAAAATTCCAAAAAGAAAGATGCTCCTTGGAGAGCTGATCAGCCTAGTACATTCAGAATTTGAGATCAGCAAATTCTTGCCCTTCAAAATTGCCTTTTTGTCCTCCCGGGTTCACTGGGGAGAGCCCTGAATTAGGGTTTGAGTTTCCCGGAGATCTACCCAACCAAAAATCTCGATCCAAAGCTCTAACCTTCAATTTTTGCAAGGCGCTTCCAGCTGTGCCTTCAGTTTCTAGAAATTCCTATTTTTGTGGAAACCCTAATTTTTAGGGCCAAATCTGAAAATGCTCGGAACTGAATTCTGATTGGACAGATAGATGCACCTTGATGAGTAGATCCAATCTACTATACTGAATTTCAAAAATCTGTGGAGAGAAACCCAATAAACAAGGAACACAAGCTTCCGTCACTGCAAAATGTCTTCTTCTCAGGTTAGCTCTGATACCATGTTAAATTTTGAGCATTAATTCATTATACTCTAGGATCTTTGCTGAGAGAATAACATCTACAGTATATCAATGCATGACAATCATAATATGACAAGTATCACAAGCATCACAAGAATCAAAAGCATAGAGACAAGAGACACAGAGTTTCCGTGGGGAAAACCCTAAGGTGAAAAACCCCACAACTTCCTCAGAGATAGAGAGAGCAATGGCTCAACCAAAATACAACCAAATAACACTGAGATAGTCTCCTAGCAGATGATCCTCCTCCTCCTCACAAGTGCGCCACTTTCCAGAGAGAGAGTGAGTTAATTTTCCGAAGTGTATAAAATAGAGATCTCCTATCTCTATTTATACTTACCTTTTTGCCCAGTGACCTACTGGGGCCGACTTGTCTACTTAGATACATCCACATTATATTATATATAATTCTGGGCCGACCCCAAATGGTGGTCTAATAACCCATCGGCAAGTACACACACTTGTGACACTTGTCAATCCACATGACGACACTTCCTTATAGAGGAATGACACATCTCTTATAAGGGTACAATAAATATATATAAAATATACAGATGAAATATATTCCGAAGTTACATATACATCAACATTTGATCTCGATTTTGCTTCGGCGAAGTCAGTGAAATCCTTGGTTTTTGCTGAGCTTATGTCGGACATTCCGAGACTTGATGAGGATGTCATACGTGAAGATTCCTTTGTGGATGAACACTTATTTATTATCTCATGAGAGGACCCTTGGTATGGGGATATCATTGTATATCTCCAAACTTTGAATTTTCCTTCGCATTATTCATGGGACGAGCGACAGCATGTGAAACATCACTCTAAATATTATACTATCGTCAGCAACAATTTGTATCATCGAGGAAAGGATTCTATTCCTCGTTGTTTCTTGAATCACGAAGAAGCGGAGCATGTGCTTAATTATTTCCATGTTGGGGCATGTGGTGGTCACTTATCCGAGCTTGCTACAGCCCAACGCATTATGCGAGCTGGTTACTCTTAGACTTCAATATTTAAAGATTGTATAAACGTTGTGAAGAGATGTCACCCTTGCCAGGTTTTTTCTCGGAATATACACTTGCATCCAGTGCCCCTTCATCCAGTCATCATCGTCGGTCCCTTCACCAAGTGGGGGGTGGATTTCATGGATTGCAAACCAACTTGGACTGGGGGCATCACCATATCATAGTGGCTGTGGACTACTTTTCCAAATGGGCTGAGGCCATGCCTATAGTAAAATCCGATGATGCTACAACAACCCATTTCGTATTCAATCAGATTATTACTTGGTTCGGTATTCCGAAAGAGATTGTCACTGACCATGGTAGTCACTTTCAGAACAAAATGATGGAGGATTTGTCACTCAAGATTGGGTTTCGTCAGGAACACTCATCTTCCTACTATCCCCAAGCGAATGGTCAGGTTGAAGCAGTTAATAAGTCTTTAAAGACCATTCTCCAACGTACCATCCAACAAAGCAAGAACAACTAGCATATTATGTTATATCCTACTTTGTGGGCGTATCGAACCGTAGTCAAGACTGCCACCGGGTTCTCACTATTTCAGCTGGTACATGGTGTAGAGTCAATTTTACCGATTGAATGCGAAATCCATTCACTAAAAATATCCATAGAGATCCTCCCTGATACATCGGGTATTGAGCAATGTTTAATCCACCTTGAGCAGCTTGACGAGCAGTGTTGAGATGCCGTTGTGGCTATAGATTCCAATAAACGTCGTGTCAAGGTTCAATATGATAGGTTTATCCATCCCTGACAATATGTTGAAGGTGACTTGGTCCTCTTATATGACCAAGCTAAAGAACCCCTGGGGGTAGGCAAGTTTAACCACATGTGGCACGGTCCTTACATTGTGAGGCGTGTCCTGGAAAAAGGAGCCTATGAATTAGAGGATTATGAGGGGAACGTCTTGAAAGAGCCTAGAAATGGGCTCTACCTCAAATGGTATTATGCTTGAAATTCTAGTTCGAGCTAATACTTTTGTATATTATTGTGTAGTTGCTTTTGTACGTAGTTTATGTTTCTTTTGGTTTTCGGGTCTGCTAATTCACTTCTGTTTGATTGAAATATGTCAGCGGAATCTCTTACGTTCTTAGGATTTGCGGATGGTGCTAGCCTTCATATATAGTAGCTTGCTTCTGCTGCTTGGGTTATTTATTCACCTAACCACCTAGTTGTGTCCTCAGGAGGTGCTTGTCTTTGTCCTACATCTAAGAATGTGGTTGAGTATAGTGCCATGATTGAGATACTTCGAGATGCTATTTCACATGGTATCCAGTTTTTAGAAGTCCACCTAGATTCACAATTAGTTGTGTCTCAGTTGAATGGTTAGTACCGTGTGAGAAATCCTACATTACTATAGAAATTCCTAAGGGTAAGACTCTTGGAACGACATTTTGTTTCTATTACATACATTCATGTTCTGAGAAGTATTAATCATATATCTGATGCATATGCTAAGTATGTCCTAGATTGGCATTTGTCACATTCATAATGAAGCACACAAATAAAAGATACATTCATACATTTGTAAACACACACATATAGTAGAATCGGAGAACCATAGTTTTTTATATAAATAACATATCCAAAATGGTAGTGTCATAATACAAAACTAGATCCCGTAGCTCTCAAAAATATACACATCGATACAAAAATGGGACTTTGAGATGTCTAATCCCTACAAGGAGGCCTAGTTGCCGCATCAGCAGGATGCGTCTGATAGTAATAGTGTACCACATTTGCTATACGCTACAGTGGTTGCACCCAGTTGCTCGGTACCCCCACCACATGGCGTTGTTGACTCAAACCTAGTCGACAGGGGTTCCCATCACTATCGACACCAACCCACCGTGATCTCCCTGAGCACCGGCCCAGACAAGTTTTACCCCGTCCAGCAACACCTACGGAGCATATGAGGTCTCACCCAAGGCATTCAAGGGAGAGTCGACGGAACCATGTTTCCGCTGAATGAAGGAGGATGTTTGCGGCATCAATCAATTAAACTTATTGCAACATTCAACAGTAAATCTATGCATTTAACTTCGGCAACATTGTATTCATAGCATCATTCAATAGAATCATTTATCGCAACAAGTATAACAGTAAAGCATTAATTGTAGCAAGAAAGCATAACATTATTCAGATATCGCAACATGCATTACCACAAGTGAACAAAAGATGCATAGGAATTTCACCAAATAGTTCTGTCATGTCATATTTCTTCCGCAAAACCATAGATCTCACCAGTAACTCTTGATCTCAGATACAGACTCAAAGACTCATACATCCAACATCCGTACTAAGATCCGTCAACACTTACAACTTATGTCTATATATAGGATTCCTCCCTTACAATGCTTGTCCACTTTCTAACAACTCCCTAACCGACACTTTGGACGAATGACCCAACATCTAACTGATATGACCCAAAACCAGCATACTGCGGTACAATTAACCCAAAAATACATAAACTACGGTCCAAATGACCCAAAACCTGCAAATTGCAGTACAATTGACCCAAAAATGCATAAAATAATCTTCTTTACACCCAGCTCTCCGCCTTCCGTGATATCTTCTGACTTGTTGCAGCATTAGCGATGCTACGATGTTACCTTACCAAACCGCCTGCCAACAGGCCCCCAACACAATCTTGTGGCTCGCCCTCGAGCCACATCAACTGGACATGGTGTATTCACTAGTCTTGACTGAACTTATTTTCTACAATTGTTCTTGCTATCTGGATCATGTTGTGTTGTCCTTCTCCTTCTGCTATGCGGATCATCAAATTGTTGTCATGTACCTCTCACCCGAAAGTGGTCATTCCCCAACTTGTCGTTATGTACCACGCAAACACATCCTCTAGTCTCGAGGGATCGATTTCAAATGGAGGAGAAGTTTACGAATAGCGCCGAGGTCCAAAACATACCAGTGGTTCTAGCACATCTGTTTCGCACCGATAAGCACATGCTACCGAGATCCGGGGGCTACCACCCCCATCCTTTTTGTGGTCATAGGGACCACGAGACTTTGAACTATCACCAATTGCCTAGACATCTTGGAAGAGACTTTATGCTTGTAACCCCCAAGTGTCTGCGGCGCGGCTTGCTCTAGACGCTCATGCACACTTGTCGTTCGAGCCCTCAACGCACTTGGTGTGCTACCACACGAAATGAAATGAGTCATTTCCACAGCCTCCTTGGAATTCCTAGCTTAACTAGAGACCTGAACCTCTCGCAGCATAACACCTCTCGGCTGGAAAGCCTTTGTGCTCTACTATCCTATGGTTCCTATATTTATACATTGCGCTCGTTCGACCGTCTGCCTCGGCAATCATTTACACCACCCGCTCACGTTAGATGCGAATCATATCCTTTTGCTGTTTTGTGTGAGTATGAACCAAACTTCTGAAGGGCAGTGTGGTAGCCATACTGTCGCCGGTCGCCATTCATGCCAAGTGTGCAAACCATCACCCCAGGTGTCGTCTGCCATGCTTCCATGGTGTATTCCTCATGCCGAACATGTGTGCCTCTGGCACAATCCAAGTCAAAGAACGATCATACCTGCCCAAAAGGAAAAAGTTCCATTTGTGAATGATTCATAATGACTTATGATTTGACCTAGTTGCGACTCTGCTACTGTCTTGGACTGCTCCTAAACATAATCGATTAGGCAGCGACCATATTAGTAAGCATCTTGTACGCATATTAGTACAGATCTTAGTATGGATGTTGGATGTATGAGTCTTTGAGTCTATATCTGAGATCAAGAGTTATTGGTGAGATCTGTGGTTTTACGAAGATATTGTATCTGGGTTTTGCTAAAGAAATATGACATGAAAGAACTATTTGGTGAAATCCTTGTGCATGTTTTGTTCACTTGTGGTAATGCATGTTGCGATATCTGAATAATGTTATGCTTTCTTGCTGAGATTAATGCTTTACTGTTATACTTGTTGCGATGAATGATTCTATGAATACAATGTTGCTGAAGTTAAATGCATAGATTTACTGTTGAATGTTGCAATAAGTTTAAGTGATTGATGCCACTAACATCCTCCTTCATTCGGCGGAAACATGGTTCCATCCACTCTCCCTTGAATGCCTCAGGTGAGACCTCGGATGACAGGGGTTCCCATCACTATCAACACCAACCCACCGCGATCTCCCTAAGCACCAGCCCAGACAAGTTTTACCCCGTCCAACAACACCTGTGGAGCAGATGAGGTCTCACCCGAGGCGTTCAAGGGAGAGTGGATAGAACCATGTTTCTACCGAATGAAGGAGGATGTTTGCCACATCAATCAATTAAACATTTTGCAACATTCAACAGTAAATCTATGCATTTAACTTCGGCAACATTGTATTCATAGCATCATTCAATAGAATCATTCATCGCAACAAGTATAACAGTAAAGCATTAATTGCAACAAGAAAGCATAACATTATTCAGATATTGAAACATGCATTACCACAAGTGAACAAAAGATGCACAAGGATTTCACCAAATAGTTTTGTCATGTCATATTTCTTTAGCAAAACCCAGATACAATATCTCTGCAAAACCACAGATCTCACCAGTAACTCTTGATCTCAGATACAGACTCAAAGACTCATACATCCAACATGCGTACTAAGATGTGTACTAAGATCCGTCAACACTTACAACTTATGTCTATATATAGGCTTCTTCCCTTACAATGCTTGTCCACTTTCTAACAATTTCCTAACCAACACTTTGGACGAATGACCCAACATCTAACTAATATGACCCAAAACCTGCATAATGTTGTACGATTAACCCAAAAATACATAAACTATGGTCCAAATGACCCAAAACCCGCAAACTGCGGTACAATTGACCCAAAAATGCATGAAATAATATTCTTTACGCCCAGCTCTCTGCCTTTTGTGATATATTCTCACTTGTTGCAGCATCAATGATGCTACGATGTTACCTTACCAAACTGCCTGCCAACAGGCACTGCATATCCTCTGGTAGATGCGCTATCTCTATCTGTGGTACCCTCTTGGTCATCTGTGTAAGGTTGGACCACATAGTCTGTAGTGTATGCTTTGTTGCAGTACCCACTACTTCATCACCCTTGTCCCATCGACGATGTCTCAGGAAACCTTGTGGTCTCACTTGACCCTTATCTGCGATCAAACAGTGAAACATTAATATGTGATGCTACCCCCAAAAATATTTTTGCATTTACATTTATAATCAAAAATCCAAAAAAAATTAATACACAAAAAACATAAAAGAGTACTCACCAATGTCTCCAAACACTGCTTCTGGTGGAAGCGACATGTCACGATCCTGAGGGAATTCTATCCCTCCATAGGGGTAGTCATCTATAGCTATGACTTGTCGGTCCCACCAGTGAAAGAAATACTCTGTGTATGGTGATGCCTGACGGCCACCACCCTGTCGTGTCAAGACCTCTTCCCATTGGGTCAGGGCTGGGTCTCGGAGACTATGAGGAGGGACTTCCACCCTCAGACTGAGCCCCATAACTCACTCAAAGAAGAAACTACATAAGATATTGTCGTATCCAAATTTTTTTGCCTCCCCTTGATTGCACTCTGTTAACTGAGTCTTCATGGACCCCAGTAACGTTGTGCACCAGTCATAAACCATGGGCTGGATACACTGTGAGGCATAGAACATTACCGTCCTTGATGCCTGGTGAAGAGCTGCCAAACCTGTAATCTGCTCTAGGGGAGCCACTATAACCTTCATGCTCAGATCGACTATGGCTTTGATGGGAACCTGACTCCCCACTATCCAAGTATTGGGAACAAAATACTGCTCGATATAGTTGGGAATGGTGATCCCACCACCCAAAGAATGAGATCGAAGGCTTGCCACTTCACCTTGGCGAGACAAACCAGTAATGAAGTAGATATCATCCACCTCCAAGGAGAGTATTTTCCTTTCTAAGTTGAAGTTCTATGCATCTATGTCCTAGTAATCTATCAAACAGTGGAGCAATAGGTTTTGGGCCCTCAAACCCCCTATGTTCCAAATTTTGTAGAGCCGACATGCTTGTAGCACTTGTTGTGCAGGAAAATCATTGCGGACGACCTCGTCCACAAGGTCATGTTCCCTCTCTCTCCACTCTAGAACCATCTTGGAGGAAGAGAAAGCAAAGAGTTTAGTCAATTTCATTTAAAAAATGAACTTCATCGTGGTACCCATGAGCTAATTTGCTCACAAAGGCAGGTACCCACGGTCAGTGCATGCATTGACCGCGCATACCTAGCCCTACCCGCTACCCGTATGCTAGTAGCCTGCAGGTACCGCCGTGACCATTTAGGGCTTGGCCATTTAAAATTTTTAACCAATGAAAATTCAAATAAAAACATTCAAATGAAAGCTATGGATGAGACAACCAACCTGCTCCAGATGGCTCGACGAACGGATGCCCATAACTCCTAGAATCAACAGTTGCACTTCGAGGTGAAAACTAACCACAAAACTCCAAATTGGGTGAATAGTGAAAATGAATTGTAAATTGTAATTTTTGGTTACTATTTATAATTTTGAAAACCCACTTGTCTATAGTTTTTGCCATTTTAAGCTGTTTTGGACTAATATAATGTCTTGGAGTAGCATTTTTTGACCATATTTTTTTTTGGCGAGAGTTGTTTTCGATCGTTTCTCACCTACGGAAGGTATATTTCACACCTGGCATATAGGTTAGATGTCATTTTCAAATGCATTTGACTTTTTGACCATTTTACATAAACCCTAGGTGTGACCATGCTTCTTAACCGACACGGAACCTTCACACTGTTATAGAAGTATCATTATATGGCGGTAGGGCCTTTCCGAACATGGGTACCCTAGTTACAACCCCTTTTTGCATTTTGGTTCCCATGCTGTTGTTTGTCCTTAGGATCAGGAGTCCTTTGTATTTACGCCATGACTTTGCAATAAAGACTCATACTCTGCTTTGTCTTATGCTGGCCATCTCCCATAAGGAATCCCCCAATTATATCAAGTTGTGATTGCATTGCATCATCCTGCTTGCCGCTTGAGCCTTGTGTCGATTGTCGCTTACTCAGCTTTTAGCCTGGTGCCTGAGCACTTTTCCCTATCGAGCCTTGTAGAGCTTCTATTTGCCCCTCACAATTTGATGACCTTTTGACCCTGAGGGAACACCCCCCGAGTGTCCACATCCTGCACATGCCTCCTTGCATTGATCATAGGTATGTTCCACTGCTTGGGACTAGTCTGCTCGCTATTTGACACTCGTTCCCTCCATTGTTGTACTATAAGAAATTTTATTCTTTTTCAAGCTTTTCCAAATATGAAAAAGACCAAAATATCAAATATTCCAAAAAGTTGGACGGGTTTATGGTTACTACTTCTAGTTGGCAGTTGTTGTGTTTCCTTTGAACAGAGCATTCATTCCACTCCATACATTATGAGTCGGGACTATAGTTGGACCTTAGGAGCTGTACTTGTTTCTTAGTTTACTCCACCGATTGGTTAAGCTTCCAGTCACCATGGAGCCCTTTGTTGATGCCTCCTACATCGCACAGTGTTATGTCAAGTCTATGTTTCCTGAGTATATCCATCTGTTCATGCTCTTGTTCAAAGGAAGTCTTGAAACCAAATTCGACCACTCCTCAGATCTCTTGACTATTGCTGGTCGTCCATCCTTATTGAGTAGGTTAGTTTCACCTGAGTTCTTCCAAATATTTCATCGTAGCTAGAACCTCGTGCTGGTTGATGGGGGATGCCTTAATTCCCTCCTTCTAGCGAGTTTCGTTTCGTCGACCTCAACCCATTTATTCTGGAATTTGAGACTTAGAGTTCGGTTGAGTACCTTGAGGCTTGCAGTCATTAGTGGTAGGTTCTCTCGCCATCGACAGTTTTGGGAATACATCAATGTCCCCTGATCAATGGATTCATCTTAGTGTTCGACTTCAACACATCTATTCACACTTTGATGATTGTACTCTGTGCCTTGATTCCCATTTTCATTATTGGTGGGTTATCTCGCGTCTGTTAACGGTATACATCATTGACCGGTAATTAGACGATGTCACATCATGTTCGACCTAAACTCCTTTATTCACTTGATGGTACTTGCACCATAGATGATTTGTGTAGAAGACCCCAGGTGATAGTGGAATTCAATATGCTACTTATGATCGTGACTTTACATCTGAGATATCACCTCTCAGATATCAGCAGTTTGTACCTCCAGTTTGCACCAGTTGTTTCCTTTTCAACAAGAGACCATATCTTACTGTAGAGGGATCATGGCTATGATCACTTATGACATGTATTCACTATGTACTGCCTATTCATGTCCATTGTATCAGATTGTTGTATTATACTGACATGTATTCAAAGATACTATTGTATTATGACGAGTGAGCTGCTACTTCCACTTGTGTCTCCATCACTCCACTTCTGAGTTTTATAATGTATTTTGGCCATCATAGCACCATTCTCTGACCTCACACATTAGGGGGCATCTGTTACAATGCAATTTTCCACCTTATGAGCATCAATACTCTTTGGCCCTTAGGATCTATTTCCCTGACTCAGAGAGACTTTATTTCCTTTAGACACAATATTTCCCTATTTTTCTTCCTGTATACTAGCTGTTTCACTTTAGCCAGCATACCCACGAGCTGCACCACTATAGCCTATGAGTGACAAGTAAAATGGTAAAAATCACTAGTAAATGAATTTTTACTCCCACATAGTGGTCTTAGGGTGACCTTTGGCCCTCCATTTTCCCTGAAACGCCTCAATGTGTCCTTTCACTTACCTTTGCGAGGACTATATATTGAGAACATATGGCATATGGAAGGGAGGAGGAAGAGAGAGCAAGATAACTTGGGTTTTTGTTGCATCTTGAGTCTACACTCATTGATCATTGTTGTTGTGAACCCTTTATGTTCACCTTCCAAACTCCTACCATAGTTTGAGTTTTCCATTCCATGGAGGATTGAAGTGGTGGAGGCACAAGGGGAGAGACCCAGTTCTCGGTTCAGATTGGTTTTCGACAAGAGGTCGTATCACATTGTACTTCTTGTTATTTATTAATAGAAATGCTCATATTCTCATCCATTAATGTTATGAATGTTGTTTATATTACATTGGGTTGCATTTACTTATGATATCATGGACCATTGCTATTGATGATGTTAATTTCCTTCATGTATTACATGCGCTTGTTGTATATTGGTAGTCAAGACTAATTTGCAGGTTAAAGTGCATGAATTGAAAGCTCCAACAGGGATCTATAGCAAACATCCGGATCGAGGTTGGTTATATTCTTCATTATCTTGGCATTGTCATTTATATAGCATAGCATTGAGAATTGAGTTAATTTCTAGTAGTCAGTTGTCTGTTGTGGTCTACCCCAATCCATAGGAAGTTTTCTCCATAACAACAACATTATTCGTCAAGTTGTTCCAAAGTAAATAGGATTTTCTCAAGGGCTTGATTATCCGTTAATAACTCCACCAATAATTGGAGTGTTGGGATTTGACACTCGATGGGAAGGATGACTTCTACTCCATGGACAAGGTGGAAGGGAGTAAATCCTGTAGTTGTTTTGACTAAGGTGCGATAAGACCAAAGATTTGGGAATAATATGTGATGCCAATTAGATTTATTCTTATTTACAGTGAGTTGGAGAATAGTTTTAAGAACTTTGTTCACAATTTCAACTTGACCATTCACTTGGGGGTAGTAAGATCTCAAGAATTCATGTTTAAATCCTAGCAACAATGATAGTTCCTCAAAATTATTGTTATGGAAATGGGTTCCATTATCAGAGACCAATTATTTGGGTACTCCAAAGCGGTAGATGATGTGGTTAAAGAAGAAGCATGCGGCGGTGGTTCCTTTGTAGTCGAATGTGGGCATGGATTCAACCCACTTGGTAAAGTAGTTGATGGCTACGATGATATATTGGTGACCTTGTGCCGAGGTAGGGAGATAGTCCATAAAATATGTTATGAGCAAACCTGCAGTTTGGTAACTATAAAACATCAAATCCAAATAGGATTTGGGAAGGAAATCCATATAGGAGAATTAAAGGATATTTTTTAATAATATAAGCGATGATTTAGAGGCTGACCACTTGTGTTGGTATAATCATCATTGACTTGTAATGAGGGTAAACACTTAAAATTGTGTTAATGTTATGTTATTATATATATTATGTAATTTATTAGTATTCAATGTATTTTTATATGTGTACATTACATATACGCCCCCCTTAAGAATGCTTAGTCCTCGAAGCATAGTTAGTAGAGGGGTACATCTAATCTCTACATTCTAGTTTTAGTAGTTCCTATAGTCATTCTAGTAGTAGTGATTTTATTGATAAATGATAGGAAACAAATTAGTCTATAGCTATCTCTATTCTTTGACACCCCCATTTTAGGTACTCTAATTTTATTTTATTTGAGGGATCGAGTCATACATTGGGGGTTCTTTCAGATTGTGTCATGGGTTTTAATGCCAAAAATACCTTCAATTTTACTAGATGTGGCACACATGCATGATACGTCCTCTTTTAGTGGTTTGTATGTTTTTTTACGATTATATCAAGAAGGGTTAATGGAAGTTTCACACATTTGATGCCATAAATAGAAACCAAAATAGATTTGGGTTGTCATGGACCTATAATGAAGCTGCATTGACCCATGCTCCGACATCGTATTGATGTGGCATCCATTGTGTTGTTGTATTTTGGATGATAAGAATCAGTAATAAGATTTTTGACTAGGAATTCATTGGTGACCATATCTTTCAAGGTTGCATGTCAATGTTGGAACCAACGAAGAATTCCTTATCATTAGAAAATAAAGAGGTATATTTCTAGGTTTGTATTAGTACCAAAGATGACACCTTTCTAATGCCTATAACACTTGTTATATGAATCAGTGAACCACGACACTCATGTATCTAGCTCAGAGAAACATATGGCTATATAGATCTAAATTTTAATATAATATATCCCTAAGTATTCTCTTGACTGAGAATATGTTATTATTTCCCCCACAGGGGACATTAAGCGATCGACGACGTGGATTAGTGAGGCAGGCCGTGTAGATTTTTGCAAGACCTAAAGTTAAACTTAGGCTTTGAAATTACATTAGTTAATTGAATTAATTTTTCATTAACGAATTTTAATCCTAAATTGGAGGCAAAGTGTAAGAAACTAGATGACGTTACTTGGAATTCTATGCTCATACAATACTTCCATTTTGTTTTGAATAAATTGTTAGTTTGAATTCTCAAGCAATACATATTCAAATATGTGCCTTTAATGTTTACTCGTATCTACATTTTCATTTGCTTGGTCATCCATTCACTTTAGTTCTATAATCAAAATAAGAATAAGTTGACTGCATTTGGGCTAATTCATTCATCTACACTTCTAGTAATTGTTTCCTCCATTCATCAGCGGCCTCCTGTTGTCTTTCCTCCAACATCAACTCTTATGTCGTAATGATACCCTGGCAATGTCAAGGACATTGAAATTTTTTCCCTAATTAGGGGTTAATATCAATCCATAATGTTCATATAGTTTGAAAAAAAAAATATCCATGTTTCAAATATCCATTGTGTACATATAGTTTGTAAAAAAATTAATACGCATGTTTCAAGGAGTTGAACTTGTGTACGTGGCATTTCTTGAAGATTTGAATTTGTGTGATGGATTTTGTGTAGGTTGAATATTTCAAGGCCATAATCTGTTGCATATTGACAAAGAGAGTCACCGAAATTTTCTCCAACAACCTAGAGATTGATTTGATCAGGACCAATATAGTCCACAGATACAATTCACCTACAACCTAGAGACGGATAGAGTACACTTGCAAATCAAATGACTGGATCCTTTCCCTCTAGTCATTATGATCGAATCACATTGTGAAATATTGTCACAGATGAGCCATATCCCTACTACTATCCAGTGTGCCCTCCCAGGATGATAGAGGATCTCACAGATCCCAGAACATAGAGGAGCATGTGAATCTTGCTATTAATAGTTGGGAAGTCCATAATACCCTTCAAAAAAAGACCAGGTATGAAAACTAGGTATCCTTTGCACATTTTGGTATCATATTCCACAAACCTAATAACCAAATCATCCAAGTCAGTCTCCTCTAGGATATTCAAAACCCTAGCTTTCCATGCATAGAATTTTGAGGCTCCTTCGAGCCTATCTTCTGACTTAATTGAAGAAGAAGCCATCTTCTCACCCTCACTGCCAATCCTGATAAGATTTTCCAAGAAACCCTTGCATTCAAGTTGGTTAATGCTCAAACCCTTACCTTAGGATCTATGTAAAATCGGTTAGGACGCAAAACAAATTTATCTAAAAACCCTAAGCTCTGTTACCATGTTAAATTTTTTATATAATTTTCATCTCTTTCAAATTTAACACAACAATCCTTAATTAGTGTTAGAGTTGAAAGAGATGAAAATTATATAAAAAATTTAACAATAGGAGGATCGTGACCCCTTCTCTTCATTCCCATGGTCTACACGTGGCTTGAGTCCTTGTGACTCAACCATTAAATACTGGTCCTCTTTTCAATGGTCAACTTGTCTTCTAGAATCTTCACCATAAGAATGGTTTTATGTTGATGTTATCTCCTTTACATGAGGATATCTCATGTCATCAACATCTTGGTCCTAGACTAGGTTCTCAGCCCCAGGCTAATGCCAATTCTCCCATAGAATGGCTCTCGATGCTGCCCCAAAAAATCAACACAGCTAAATCGTAAAAATGAAAATCCACTGGGGAAATATAATGACCCCCAACCAAATCTAATCTAAATTTTTGCAAACTACTTATCGAGTTTGGTTCAATACTTTTTTCAAACACTTTGCAACACAATTCAAGGTTCACTCAATATTGTCCAAATCCGATAGACTAATTTTCCATTGATTTATAAGGAGTCTTCTTATGGTTGTGTTCAAGACGCATGGAATATAATTTGACTAGAAAATGTGCACATAAAAAATATAGATATCTACTTAATACTAAGAAATGCACTCACATCAACCCCATAATATATTTACAACTTTTAATTTCATGTAACAACAGTACAAATAGGTCTTCAAAATTAGATTTCAAGTGTACCTTCAAATCCGAGTTTGACTATTTCAGATGATGGTGACCAAACATGGGCATGCGCTTATATTTAATGAACTCTAAGTGTTACGACATAAATAAATATTATCCAACACAAATCCAAGATATGATGCTTATATAAATATATAGAAGTATGAACTAATCTTTTTTAGGTCTTTGTATGCATAATTCAAAGGATCTTGGATCTTATTCCAAAATGGACAAAAGAAGTTGGATTAAATTGAAAAATAGGTACAATTTCTATGTTTGATTCTTTGTCATAATATAGCAAAAATATTTTAATTATTACTTGTTATCATTTAAATTTACTTGTCTTGACAACTACTTGAGTAGAACATTAAAACAATACAGAGATGGTGTTGGGAAATTCTTAAAGGTTTTTGAGAAGCATTCAAAGAATAAGATGAACTTAAAATTCCCATGTAATAAATGTGGCATAGTGAATGTACAAACATTTGATAAAGTACGCGAGCATTTGATATGTGATGGCATAGTAGAACAATACAACATTTGGTATTTACATGGAGAGAGTTTTCCTACTCAGGTACGATGAATTTTTTTTGAGTTCATCTTTTCTCAAACATACATATATTATAGTAAATATATAATTTATATTTATATGTGCAAACTCTATTTTTTTTTTATCTCTTGCAGATTCCATCTATGTCTGATGAGGCCAAGCAACAATCTAAAGATGAGATGCATGAATTACATGATCATATTTCAAGTCAAATGGTAGGAAATTTCACATTATCCCAAGCCCCTATCTTTGTGTGTGCACTAGATTTATATGGTTGTACATGGATGTATTGGATGCAATCTTTGTTGTGATTCTAGTTTCATTAAAACCATAAAATAATTGACATGAATCTTAATTGTCTTAATAACGGGAATATGAACATGTCGTGGAGCATGATTATGATAATCGTGTTGATGAGCCTCCAATGTTGTTGCAGAATGGTAATGAACTTATTGACAATGATGGTGATACAACCACTGTTGATCATGAAATGCTTCGAATGGTGGATGATGCTTATCAATGTCTTAATCAAAATCTCAACGAGAGTTGTGAAAATGAGGGGTCGGCATCAACTGATGTAATGGATGATATTAATGAATATAATAAGTTAATTGAAGATGCCAAAAGACCTGTGTACTTGGGTTGTATTGATTTAACAAAACTATCAGCAACTATGAAATTATACAATCTTAAAGTGAATAATGGATGGTCTGATTCAAGTTTTTGCCAAATGTTAAAGTTGTAAAAAGAGATGCTTCCTAAATATAATACACTTCCAGATTCTTCATATGCTGCAAAAAAGTTGATAAAACCGTTGGGATTACACTATGAGATTACACATGCATGTCTAGATGTCTTTATTTTATATCAGAGAAATTATGAAAGTAATGATGAATGCCCAACGTGTAGAAAATATCGATGGAAGGTGGATACTCAATATCAAAAGGTGCGTAAAGGTGTTCCTACCAACGTGTTAAGGTATCTCCCCATAGCACCAAGGTTGAAGAGAATGTATAGGTATGATTTTATTGAATTTTTCCCTTTCTTGCATTATCTTTTGTATTGTTCATAGTGTATTGTATGATAATATAGATTGTATAAATGATAAGCTTTTTTTTGTAGCTCTACAGAGTTGTCACAAAAAATGAGGTGGAATCATGAGAATGCAAGTAATGACGGTCAAATGCACCACCCTGTTGATAGGTCATCATGGAAAACTATTGATGACAAATGGCCCGATTTTTCCAATGAACCCCATAATTTATGACTTGCAATGGCAGTAGATAGATTTAATCCTTTTCGAGACTTTAGCAGTACATATAGTTGTTGTGTAGTAAATCTACCTATGATAGGGAATTCAAGATATCATCAACATACGTGTAATTGAGTTACAAAGATAGAATAGCAAACAAGTGCAACATCAAATACTTCTTTCAATTGAAAAGAACTAAGATCTAAAGTCAAAATGATTACCTGAATAACCAACGTCTGATCCGAGCTTCAAACTTTAATCTTGTGCTCCACTGATCCAGATGAATTACCTGTAATAAAACATATACCCTTCTCAAATATTTTTACCAAGTAGAGATGAATGCTTAACATGAAACTCATATATAAATGGATATGAAAGATTCAATAACATAAATTCAAATAATGGAAAAATATTTATGGGAAGGAAAGTCTTTGTATTATTTGCATTAAAGGAAATCAACTAAGCTTTCTCTGCAACTGGCACCATTGAAACCTGACCCTGGGCTCCTTCTCCTCTTCCTTTAGTGGAATTTTCTCCAGCATTTCCTTATCAAAAATGGTTCCTCCTTTCTCAAGGCCCTCTCCTTATATTTATATCAAGGTTGAGAGGATATAATCGAAAGGTAATTGGTTAGGGAGGTTATGGTAGTTAGAATAACTTCCATAACTAATCTCTAATCATTTTTTTAATATTTTTTTCTTGTGATTTAGAGATACCCGCAAGTGTGTCTCTTGAAAACTAGCGAGTGAGTCGCCAGTATAATGTACAGCAACATGCGGGTGCAACTTTTTAAATGTTACCCATGGGTTTTCAGTATAGAAGGTCGCGGTTAACCCGCGAGTTTATTGATAGGAGAGTCGAGGTTATATCTCAAAATATGTCACAAAAAATAGTTATTTTAAAGAGAATATTGCAAGATATGGGCCAAAGCATCTATGGTCAATTTAGGCTCTTCCATCCATAAGGTCCTTTTGTGTGACCGACAAGTCAATGTAGTCACAGACAAAGAAGTTTCATTTTGACTGATAACAACAGTTTTTGGCCTGTAGTGTTATTCACGTACAACCTTCCACCATGGTTGTGTACAAAAATAAGTTTTTGTATGCTAACATTGTTAATACTTGGTCCCAAACAACCAGGCAATGACATTGATGTTTATTTGGAACCTTTAGTGGATGAACTAAAAGTATTATGGGACCAGGGGGTATGGACATATCATGCTTATAATAAGACATGATTTGACATGAAGGATATTCTAATGTGGGTAATCCATGACTTTCATGCTTATGGAAATATGGTTGGTTGCACGACCAAAGGCTATTATGCATGTTCAATATGTGGAAAGAACACATAATCACAGTACCTTGTAGTAAGAAGTGTGTTTACATAGGACATAGGATATTTATTCCACAAAATCATAAGTTTTGTTCACAAAAGGGACCATTTAATGGGAAGGAGGAGCATTGTTATGCCCCTCCAGTCGTAAAAGTGCCAGATATTTTTAACAAAACAAAGGGAAAGGAAGTAATTTGGGGGGAAAATGAATCAAACAAAAGGAAAAGAAATAAGGAAAAAGGTGAAAAAAATAATGTTGTGTTGTGGAAGAAATGGTCAATTCTATTCAATCTTCCATATTGGGAGGCATGTAGATCCATCAACAATGTCTAATTATTGAACATCTCATGCTTATATGAACTCATTGTGTTTATGTGTCTTGATTGAATTCATTGTTTATCATTACATCCATATTAATATTCTTCTAATATTTTTATGTGTTTGAAGGAAGAAACTCTTGATACATCACAATTTAGATGTAATGCATGTGGAGAAGAATGTATGTGAAAGCATATTTGGTACTCTTCTAGATATAAAGAGAAAGTGAAAATATGGAAAAAATAACGGGATGATTTGCAAATATTGGGCTTGAGGAAATCACTATGGCTAGAAGTCAAAGGAGAAAACATATTCCTTCCACCTACACCACATAATCTTTCAAAGAAATGGAAATATACCCTATGTTGTGTTATTTTCATGTTAAAAGTGCCATATGGTTACAACTCAAATCCAAAAAATCATGTATCTATGGAAGAAATTAAGTTTCATGGTATGAAATCACATGGTTTCCATGTTCTAATGCAACAAATCCTCCCAGTAACTCTACGACATGTGCTACCAAGTGTTGTTCGAAAGACACTTTGTAAGCTTTGCTACTTTTATAGGAAATTTGTGCAAAATCAGTTTCGACAGAGAGTCTTGACAAGTTGGAAAATGATATTGTGGAGACATTGTGTTTTCTTGAAAAGTACTTCCCTCCTTCATTTTTTGATATAATGTTTCATTTGAATGTACACTTGGTACGAGAGCTACGGTATTCTGGAACAATTGCATACAGATGGATGTACCCCTTTGAGAGGTAAGTGAAATTTTATTTTGTATCGAGCACAACAACAAGAAAAAACTATTCAAACCTTTTGGTATTACTAAAAAAAATGTGCCTTCATTTTGTAGGAACATGAAAGTATACAAGAGTGATGTAAGGAACAAAAATAGGCTTGAAGGATGCATCGTTGAAAGCTACACTGTGGAGGAATCAATAAAGTTTTGTGGAGGATACTTGAAAGGTATGGAAACTATTGGAAGCACACAAGGATTAAATGAAGTATGGGATGATGAAGCTGAAGAATTTATGCTTGATGGAAAGCCATTATTCACTTCAATAATTTCTGAATTGGATGACACTAGTTGGGAACAAGCCCATAGATGGGTTCTATTTCACACAGATGAAGTTGATCCATGGATATAGTAAGTAACATCATAACACGTTGACCTAAATTTTTTCTTTTTTATTCATATTTTATCAAACACATTATGAACCATTTTCATTGTCCATAATTGTCAAATTACGATGCATAAGATGGAGATTGAAAACATAGTTAACCCAACCAAAATAGATGAAGCTTTATTGCAGAAACTCCACACCCAAAAATTTACTAGTTGGATAAAAAAATAGGTGATGATGTGTTCTAGTTTATATTATAAGTACTTAAAAGTCATTAAGCAAGAATATTTTCATCGAGGAAACTCAATATTTCTTCAAAGGTTGGATGTCTATTCTACATCTTTTAAAAATCTGTAGGTGGAAGGAAATGAAAATGTCTCTGATACACTTAAATGGATTGCACGTGGCCCCAGAAAAGTTGTGAACAAGTAAAAGGGATACTTAATCAATGGTTATAGATTCCATACCAAAAGCACAAATAATGAGAGAACCACCCAAAATAGCGGCATGTGCATGGAAGCTCAAACAATGATGAGATCAAGTTCCAAATATGCAAATCCTATACTTCAACAAACAACATTTTATGGACTGATAACTGATATTATTACATTGGATTATTTGTGTATGGAGCACACATTGTTCAAGTGTGATTGGGGCCTGGTTCGATGTATACAATAAGAGAGGGATTAAAACTGATGATTTGGGTTTTACCATGGTGAATATGAATAAATTCCTAACTCAAAAGCATTTGCAGGATGATCCATTTATTCTAGCATTGCAATCCAAACAAGTATTCTATGTACAGGATCGAATTGAGACTGATTGGTATGTAGTGTTAATATTTCCACCAAACCTGAGTATGTAGATCTGTTAAGGGTTGCAGAATTTCAAGAAAAAAATGTGTAGATGAAGAAAATATAGTTTATGTTGATTTCGATTTGTATTATGTCCGTTCAGATTGTGAAGGAATATGGTTGAATTTTAATAAATAGATTCCTTGGTCATAGGCATCATGGCCCCCGCAGTTAGGACCATGTCTAATGCCACAAATAACTCCATAGTCACAATACTAGAGAATGTCCCAAATCTGTTAATGTGGGTAGTGATTTTTTTTTGTATATCCTAAACACATTACTCAAACCAAGAACTTTGAAACTTTCAACAAAGGCGAGGAGTTTGGGCCAAGTTCAGTTCTTTCTCATTGAGATTTTAAGCTATTTGATTTCAAGAAGATTTTGAATTTATAGTAGTATGTAGTTTTTCTTTCTATAGTTACAGGCCAAAAGAATTCAATAGGTGAATCGTTAAATTCCATAACCAAGGACCATTTCCATGCCTTTCTTTTCTTTCTTTTGCATCATCTTTGTTTCTTTTGCTTTGATAAAGGCTAACGGTAGCTTGTGTTTGTGGTTTCAAGGTTCATACTCCTAACTAAATCCAAAGTCTAAAAACTTGATGATACAGGGATTTTATCAGTTACTGTAAATTCTACAGGAAAAAAGGTATATTCCATACCTTGAAGCCATAGAATCCAATCATTAATATTATCATCCTTGAAGAGAGCACAGCTATAGTTTGGATCTTTGTGGGAAGGGGAACATAGACAAGTCGCCCCAATATCAAATCCAGTTCTTGTATTGGAATTCCAAGGGAGAAATATCACAACAGTACTAAGAACGAGTTCATTGTAATGTTATTCATTCACTATAGTTGAGTCACTTCTTACGTGAACACCATTTATGAATATTGTCATTGCAAAAAAAAATACAAAAGTCAACAAGTTAGAAGGAAAGGTCACCTGAGAATGGAGCAAGAGTGGATTTTGGCATAGAAATAATCTATCTCATACATTGAAATATGAATGGGGTCTGTCTACCAATATCTTGTAGCGAACAGACACACTCAGTCATTGAAGAGGAGATGACATCAACTATAAAGGTAGAGTACTCAGACACAGTCTAAAACATAATCATTCAATTAAGATCTATCTTACTGTTGTATCTTGCATTTGAAGTGGTATACTATTGAAGACAACTTTCAAAAGGGAATCATCATCCACATGAATAAATTTTCTCAACAAGCAAGCAAACACTCTAAGCATGTACTCATTGTTATATACATCAGTTAATTATTAGAGTGATATGGTGTTCATTAGTCCCTTTTGTACTATATTGTAGAACTGATTCTATATATCAGATCCATAAATGTACTGTGAGTGAAGTCTCTGGTGGTTATTTATGTGTGTGTTGGTACCTCACTATCTTGAGGAGACAATGTGATTTTTGTAAAATCCCTCCAAAATCGTAAAATATATATATATATATATAATACAAACTAGGAGATCTGTGTAATAAGAAAAATCCTTGAGGCTAATTTAGTTGACAAACCTTTGAACAACTTCTTTGATGCACTTACTTTCCTCTATGTATCACATAGACTTATATATGTATGTATTCATTATCTAAATGTTCATACTTCATTTTGTTGAATTTGTTTGACCCAAAACTATTGTAATTTAAAGGGAGCAGTTATACCTTAAATCAAGATTATGAACTCATGCTTTGTAGATAGTTTGTTGAAAAGTCTTTCCATTTTATAACGATGTTTAAAGTTATTTCGAAATCATTTTAAGGTGATACTTTTAACTGAAAGTAATCCATTTCATATATCTCACCAAGGTCCTTTGCGGAGCTTTCGAGACTTACTTAGCTTCTAAAGCTAAAGCATGTGCAACACCTTTCTTGCACATGTTACAGATATTGACTTGGTTCTAACCTTCAATAACAACTTGCATGAAAAAGTCAATTTATAAATGTTTTGTTTTCTAAATCCATGCCCTAAGGGGTCATGATCCAAGATGGACCCTTTTATTATGTTACAAGGTGTCGAATAAATTAAGGGTGGTTTGTTTTGGCCATGGTGAAAGGAATGTTACAAAACTATACAAAGTGGGTTTCCTGGCGCATTGAAGAGGTCACGTGCTCACATGCTTTACTAAAATAACAAACCCTCCTCGAGGGTTCTTTCCTCATTTGGAATGTGAGAGGTGAAGAGGACGGGAGAGCCGAGTGCCATTCTTCGGTGGCCATGGAAGCCATGGCATAACTGTGAAAGCTTGGAACCCTCTATACCAAATTCCATTATGATTTCTGTAAGGTGAAGAAGCCCTGACTTGGTTTACTTAACTCTCAGCGTCGGCCATGAATCCAGAACGCAAGGTGAGTTTCCTTCATGTTTTAAAAAAAAAAAAATTTCAACTTTAAACCTGCAAGTTACAGTACTCATCTAAATAATACAATGTTGACAGGGTTTTGGCTTCGGGATACTTAGTTGGTGTGATAGCAACGAAATATTGAACTACTAAACAACTCAGAGGATCCTCTGTCCATGTAAGTCTCAACTCTACTCAATGAGGCCCTGGTGGACTTTAAGTATTGGATGCTTTGCGGTTTGAGTTTCCCCTGTCAGCAAGACAAAATGTAGAAGGGTTGTGATGATATGTTTCTTGACAGTCTCAAGAGTTCTAAGGGGGGATGCGACTTCTGTCAATTAGAATGTAATGTTTTACTTAATTTAAAATTTTGGTTAACCATCAGTATGGTCGCGAAGAAAATACCTTGGGCTTCTGCGTTTTGATGTAACTGAGGCTTGCTTATTTATGCATCAATTGGGGTTTCACCCAATGTAACTACTTTATTCCAGTTGTTTAATTATTTTTAGACAATAGGGTTTGAATCCTCGCCACTATATAATTTTTAACTCTGGCTTTATTGTGACCTTATTTGTATTAAACTAATTTCTAAGTTTGTAATTAGTTGTAATAATTTAACCCAAATGTTTTCGTCTCTATAAGCAAAGAGAATCTTCTTCCTAGGGATTGTAGGCTAGCTAAGAAAGTCTCATTACTATACATGTAATTTCTTATTTACGGTAGGGTAATGTTACATGAGCGTTGCTTTGAAATTAGAGGATGTCTACTTGGTTTTTAAATTTTATTAATTCTTGAGGGTTTAAAAGGAAAAGAAAAAATGTAGTAGAAACACAACTGGCATTCTTGTAGAAGTGTTTCAAATCCTTGAGTAAAAATAGGGCCCGTCATTACGCTTTTAACTTGGAACCTGGCCATTGAAACCGGGCAAAGGTGATGTTTATGAAATTATTTAAAAGTTAAAACTCAATGTTTTGAAACCCCTCTCAGCTTAACCTATAGCAACCTACAAAAAGTATTTTTAATTAACCTTTAAAGAAATGGAAATTCTACTTGAGCCTTTTGGATTTTGAGTTATGGTTAAAGCATGTAAAAAGTTTAAATCCTATACAAGCATTAATGCTGGGCAATTATTGAGATAATGCTTGGTGCAAGCGAGGTTCTAAAATATTTTTTTTTTGTTTAACTATTAACTAAAATAAAAATGCATTAAAAAAATGTAAACCTGGGACTCTATGGCGGATTCATTTCAAGATTTACAATGTGATCAATGTAGGAAGAATAACCTAGTAGGTAAACCTCTATATCATCATTTTATGAGTTTAGTTCTAAAGTATGCTTCTGTGAAGTACGCGGATCTCCATTGTGAGATCAAGCACCAAGGGTAATCCTCTGTGTCTTTTCAGAGTTTAACCCTTTTGTGCTTCTGCGTTCTTCAGTGGATTTCTTTGAGAGACAAAACACGAAGTGTAAACCTCTGTAAGTGCTTTCATACTTTTATTTCTTTATTTAAAAAAACAAATTCTAGATATAAAATTAACTGTAATTTTGTTAGGGCTATCTTCTATCCTTTTTCCTAAATCGATATTTAAATTTGATCACTATTATATGATACCGGTACAAAATGGTATTTAGACATTGAAAAGCTGCGTTCGAAAATACATCCTAAAATTAATTAATGGGATACATAGGTTAGAGACTATCATTACAAGAGAAATATTCGAAATAACCTAATAATTTAGACTTTGACACATATAAGCACTATTGATAGAATCAAATACTTTGTAACTAACTAAGAAGGTTATAAACATAAAAAGAGTGTATTAGGGAATAATGATTCAGATTTAAACTTTAAAATGAATTAAATATTTTTAGATCTATTTTTCAGTATAGACTAGAACCTAGCACCAACTGGGAAAACAAGAATGGCTCCGTTGTTCCACCCAACCAAATTTTCGGAGCAGTCAAGCTCCAGAACCCCCAAAATCCCCGAGCTCTTCTGCTAAACTACCTGAACAAAAACCTTGATGCGCCATCTTGAATTACAATTATTGATCCCTGTCCAATGCTAGCCTCTTGTTACTCATGGACCTACTTTTTATAGTAGTTTTCCTAAGACTTGGTCAATTATGAGCCTCCGTCTCTTTAGAACTCAACTAGGAGTGGTGACCTGATTTTTAGGGATGATGCCTCCTGCATCTTTAACAGTATTTTCCACTTGTCTTTTCCCTGAACTAGTTCAGTAGACACTCTTCAACAGCTAGATCCATGTTTGTCTCTTGTTTTATTAAATTAAATAATAAAGATAATATCCTCAAATACAATTGTTTTATTTTTTCCTTTTCAATAAAAAATAATAAAATAATAATAATTGTTTTTAAATTGTCTTTTAGCATAAATAATAAAACATTTATTATTTTTGGGGGTGTTACATACACCCCCCCTTAGAAGGTAACGTTGTCCTCGGTGTTACAACATTTCTTTTATTCTTCCATAAGACTTTCTTGGAGCCAGTCTGGATATGCCTCCTGCATATCACTCTCTAGTTCCCAAGTAGCTTCTTTTGGATTAAGGTGCTCCCATTGCAGCTTGACTTGTCCGATGATACAGTTCCAAAGAGTGATTTCTCTTTTGTCAAGATTGTGTACTGGTCCCACCTGGAATTCTCCTTCTGGTTCCACCTGGATTACATTCCAATCAATTACATGTGAGACATCATGCACATATCTTTTCAGTATAGACACATGAAACAAATTATGTACCTTAATGTTAGGTGGTAATGCTAATTTATATGCAACATGACCTATTCTTGTCAAAATTTTGAATAGCCCGCAATACTTGGGTGCCAATTTCAAATAATTTCCCAATATTAAGGAGCTTTTCTTAGGCTTTACCTTTATATATACATGATCACCCACTTGGATCTCTCTAGGAGTTTGTTTTAGATCAACATAAATTTCTTGTCTGTCTTGGGCAGCCTTTAAATTCTATTGTACCTGTTGCACGGTTAGTTCCATTTATTGGAGTGTTGCACCTACGTGCATATAAAAATTCAAATGGACTCATATCCGCAGAAACTTGAAAATTATTATTGTAAGCAAATTTGACTAAATGTAAATACTCTTCCCATTTACCAGGTTTGTTCATGACATACATTCTCAGCATGTCTTCCAAGGTTTGGTTTACCCTTTTAGTCTTCCCATCTGTTTGTGGATGGTATGCAGTGCTGAATTTCAACTGGGTTCCCAATCCTTTAAATAAAGCCTTCCAGAAATTACTTGTAAATTTTGTGTCTATGTACGAGACTATAACCTTTGGTATTCCATGCAGCCTGAATGTCTCCTTCATGGAAATATTTGCAATGTTAACAGCTTTATATGTAAACTTCACAGGAATAAAGTGAGCAGCTTTGATTAATTTGTCTACTACAACCATGATCGAATCATGTTGTCTGAAATTTTTCGGTAAGCCGGTTATAAAATCTATGCTGATCGTTTCCCATTTCCATTTCGGAATGAGAAATAGATGCAATAATCCGGCTGGATGTTGATGTTCAACCTTGACTTGCTGGCATTCTAAACAGCGTGCTAAGTATTCTGCTATTTTCCTTTTCATGTTTGGCCAATAAAAATCCTTCTTGGCCATGGTAATCATCTTTTGATACCCTAGGCACCCTGAATAGGGTTGTTTATGTAATTCATTCAAAATAGTTAATTTAATTTCTGTAGAATTGGGTATGTAAAGTCTTCTTTTAAACAGCAATAAACCTCTTTTGTTAATACAGAAATCAGTCTTTAACTGATTACCTTAATTTTCAGCAGTTTTCTTCTTTAAAATTTGGTATTCTTTATCAAAATTTTCCACATTTAAAATATGTTTTTCCATATCAGATTCGTAATTACTGCTTTCATACAACAAGTTTGCATGACGGATTAAAGCGTCTGCAACTTTGTTTTCTTTACCCTTTATATGTTTTATTTTAAAGTCATATTCGCTTAAAAAGGATAGCCACCTGGCTTGTCTAGAGTTTAAATTATGTTGGTCAAATAATTATTTTAAGCTTACATTATCTGACATAAATAAAAAGAAATTTCCGATTAAGTAGTGTCGCCACATTTTTAAAGCATGAATAATTGCAGCAAGTTCCAAATCACGAGTAGCATAGTTTTTCTCATGATCCTTTAATTTTCGAGATTCATAGGCTATAACATGGTTTTCTTGAGTTAATACTATGCCTAATCCTTCATTACATGCATCAGTGCATACGACGAAATCTTTTAACGGGTCAGAAATTTTTAAAATAGGAGCAGTAGTTAAAAGATGTTTTAGTTTATTAAAACTTCCATACATTTTTCGTTCCAATCAAATCTTTTTCCTTGCTTTTGTAGCAATTTATGGGGTAAGCTATTTTCGAAAATCCTTCAATAAATCTCCAATAGTAGCTCGTCATCCCCATAAAATATCTTATATCGGTTACATTTTTAGGGATTGGCCATTCCATGATAGCCTTAATTTTATCAGGGTCAAGCGAGATTCCATCTTTAGACACCACATGTCCAAGATAATGATTTTTGTCTTTATAAAAGTCACACTTGCTAAAGTTAGCAAACAATTTTTGTTCTCTTAAAATTTTAAGTACTATTCTTAAATGTTCTTCGTGCTCCTGTTCGTTCTTCGAATAAATCAATATGTCATCAATGAAGACAATGACAAATTTATCCAAATAGTCGTTAAAAATATTATTCATTATACTCATGAACGCTACAAGTGAGTTTGTTAAGTCAAATGGCATTACAACGAACTCATTATAACCATAACGAGTTCAGAAGGCTGTTTTGAAAATGTCTTCGTCCTTGATCCATACCTCATGGTAACCGGATATTAAATCTATTGTTGAGAAGACAAAAGATAGTCGCCCCTTGGAGATGATCGAATAGATCGTCAATCCGAGGCAAGGGGTATCGATTCTTTATAGTCATTTTTATCAATTGCCTATAGTCTATACATAACCTTAAGGTTTTGTCTTTTTTCTCTACAAATAACATCGGTGCTCCCCAAGGGGAAACACTGGTCTGAACATATTTCTTATCTAAAAGTTCTTGTAACTGAGTTTTTAACTCTGTGAGTTTAATTACATTCATTCTGTATGGATCCTTATATGCCAGTACTGCTCCTGGTATTAGATCAATTGTAAAATCTATATCCCTTTTTGGAGGTAGTTCCTGAATTTCTTCAGGAAATATGTCTTTAAAGTCTTGTAAAATTTGTATATCATCTAAATTTAGTTTACTTTTAGATTCCTTGTTATCCATTATGTAAACAGAAAAAACCTTACATCCTTTTCTCGTAGACCTTTTTAATTGTAAAGCTGTTATTTGTCTAAGAGTGGTTTTTCTGGGAATTCCTGTCACTTTAACTTTATTTCCTGAATTATCTATGCAAGTGAAAGTTTTATCAGGACAATTTAATATAACTTTCTGCTCCTCTAACCAGTCCATTCCAATCAACAAATCATAAGAACCTAAGGGTAGAATATTTAGATTTGCACTTGTATTTAACTCATTCATAAAAAAATCACAATTTTTAACATGACTAGTGACCTTGCGTTTAGTACCTGTAGCTAACTGTACCAACCATGATTTTTCAAAATTTTCATGTACTAGATTACATAATTCTACAATTATGGGTGCTACATAACTTAAACTTGCCCTTGGATCAATCAGTATAGAGATAGGATGATTCTTTAACATACCTGGAATTTCAACCATTGATGTTTGATGATCTGCCTGCCGATTTTCTAGTGCAGTGTTGATTCTAGGCATGTTCCTCACCATGTATCCAACTATGGTGGCTTCTTGCAGAGAGTGAACCTTATTAAAAGTTTTATTTCTTTTAGGGCAGTCCTTAAAATAATGTGGGTCACCACATTCCCAACACTTTAATGGTTCTTTTTGAACAGCATACTTATTAAAGGGTTCTATTTCTCTTATAACAGAGGGTTGGTGTTTGTAATTTTTGTGGTTGTTACCCTGATATCCCCTGTAATTACTTCCAGTATTTCGATGAAATTTATGATTTTTGTTTCTCTGGAAGTTATCCATTTTCTTCACATTCCAGCTTGGCATACTTTCTCTTCTGTTTTTGTTCTGTTCGTAACAGTAGTTCGCCTTCCTCATGGTTTCTTCTAGTGTCTTTGGGTTATCAAATTCAATTTGTTCCTTGAACGGAGTAGGCAAACAGCTGAGGAAGTGATGTATTTTTGGATTTTCATCAACTATATAAGGCACATAACGGAGTAGACTCAGAAATTTACTGCTGAGCTCTTTCATATTCATGGCTCCTAATTTCAACTCGTAGAATTCCTTTGCCTTTTCTTCATAAAACTGTTCTGAAAGATATTTCTCATTAAATAATTTTTTAAAAGTTTTCGAATTTACTCATTCTTTTATGCATTTTACTTTCTTCACGTCCTGCCACCATATATCAGCCTTTCCACTTAGGTTCTATATGTCCATTTTTGCCTTAAGTTCATCATAATAGTTGTATATCTGAAAATACTTCTTCATGTCTGATAAACAGGATTCAGCTTCTTCACCTTTTTCAATTTGGCCATTAAACATGGGGGGCTTGATTTTCTTAAATTTCCTCGAAATTTCCTCATACGACCTGTACTTCCTTTTACTTTTATGCTAGTCATTTCTTTCGCTGGAATCCTCATGTTCTTGCTTTAATGATTCATCACTGGATGTTTCAGTCCTATGGATGGAAAAATGCAGCTTTCTCCCCTTTTGTTTAGGGGTTGTAGATTCCTTTCCTTCCTTATGTTTATCCTTATCATTACTATGTATCTTGGCTAGTAAGATAGTATTCAGTTCCTCTTGAGCCTTCATTATGCGTTCATTTTCTTCCCTAACTCTTTTTAACTCTACCCTTAGTTCTTCGACATTTTGCTGTAAGTCGGCTAGATATCTCTGCTTTCATTCAGCTTCACCCAATGTTTGCTTCCTCTACTATCTTCCGGTCCTCGAGGGGGTGTCTCTTCAGGCATCCCAAAATCTGCCATTTCATTATGTATAGCACAACTTGTTTCCTAATACCTGGAATTAGTTAAGTTACAAAAACAAATACAAAAGATATCATTAGTTTAAAGTCTTTAACAATAGCGGAAATGTTTTGAGCCATTTCAAGCCAAGTGCTGTAACAAATCTCTAATACCATATGTAAAATCCCTCCAAAATCGTAAATAAAAAAAAATTGTATAATACAAACTAGGAGATCTGTGTAATGAGAAAAATCCTTGAGGCTAATTTAGTCGAAAAACCTTTGAACAACTTCTTTGATGCACATACTTTCCTCTATGTATCACATAGACTTATATATGTATGTATCCAAGATGGACCCTTTTATTATGTTACAAGGTGTCGAATAAATTAAGGGTGGTTTGTTTTGGCCATGGTGAAAGGAATGTTACAAAACTATACAAAGTGGGTTTCCTAAAAGTGAAAGATCACCATCCAACCGGCGCATTGAAGAGGTCATGTGCTCACGTGCTTTACTGAAATGACAAACCCTCCTCGAGGGTTCTTGCCTCATTTGGATTGTGAGAGGTGAAGAGGATGGGAGAGCTGAGCTCCCTCCTTCGGTGGCCATGGTGGCCATGGCATAACTGTGAAAGCTTGGAACCCTCTGTACCAAATTCCATTATGATTTCGGTAAGGTGGAGCAGCCCTGACTTGGCTTACTTAACTCTCAGCGTTGGCCAATTCATAGGGTTTGTAGGCTAGCTAAAAAAATCTCTTTACTATACATGTAATTTCTTATTTACGGTAGGGTAATGTTACATGAGCATTGCTTTGAAATTAGAGGATGTCTACTTGGTTTTTAAATTTTATTAATTCTTGAGGGTTTAAAAGGAAAAGAAAAAATGCAGTAGCAACAGGACTGGCATTCTTGTAGAAGCGTTTCAAATCCTTGAGTAAAAATAACGTCCGTCATTACGGTTTTAACTTGGAACCCGACCGTTGAAACCTGGAAAAGGTGATGTTTATGAAATTATTTAAAAGTAAAAAAATCAATGTTTTGAAAGCCCTCTTGGCTTAACCTGTAGCAACCTGCAAAAAGTCTTTTTAATTAACCTTGAATGAAATGGCAATTCTACTTGAGCCTTTTGGATTTTGAGTTATGGTTAAAGCATGTAAAAAGTTTAAATCCTAGACAGGAACTAATGCTGGGCAATTATTGAGATAATGCTTGGTGCAAGTGAGGTTCTAAAAGATTTTTTTTTTTTTAACTATTAACTGAAATAAAAATACATTAAAAAAATGTAAATGTGAGACTCTATGGCAGATTCATTTCAAGATTTACAATGTGATCAATGTAGGAAGAATAACCCAGCAGGTAAACCTCTGTATCATCGTTTTTTGAGTTTAGTTCTAAAGTATGCTTCTGCGAAGTACGTGGATCTCCATAGTGAGATAAAGTGCCAAGGGTAATCCTCTGTGTCTTTTCAGAGTTTAACCCTTTTGTGCTTCTGCGTTCTTCCGTGGATTTCTTCGAGAGACAAAACACGAAGTGTAAACCTCTGTAATTGCTTTCATACTTTTATTTCCTTCTTTAAAAAAAAAAATTCTAGACAGAAAATTAACTGTAATTTTGTTAGGGTTAACTTCTATCCTTTTTCCTAAATCGATATTTAAATTTGATCACTATTAATATATGATACCGGGACAAAATGGTATTTAGACATTGAAAAGCAGCGTTAGAAAATACATCCTAAAATTAATTAATGGGATACATAGGTTAGAGACTATCATTACAAGAGAAATATTTGATAAAAGCCTAATAATTTAGACTTTGACACAGATCTAAGCACTATTGACAAAATCAAATAATCTGTAACTAACTAAGAAGGTTATAAACAGACAAGGAGTATATTAAGGCAGAATGATTTAGATTTAAATTTTAAAATGAAGTAAAGTTTTTTAAATCTATTTTTCAGTATAGACTATAACCTGGCACCAACTGGTAAAACAAGAATGGCTCTGTTGTTCCACCCAACCAAATTCCCGGAGCAGTCAAGCTCCAAAACCCCCAAAACCCCCGAGCTCGTCTACTGAACTACCTGAACAAAAGTCCTCGATGCACCATCTTGCATTACAATTATCTATCCCTGTCCAATTCTAGCCTCCTGTTTCTCATGGACCTACTTTTTATAATAGATTGCCTAGGACTTGGTAAATTATGAGCCTCCATCTCTTTAGCACTCAACTAGGAGTGGTGACAGGATTTTTAGGGATGATGTCTCCTGCATCTTTAACAATATTTGGCACCTGTCTTTTTCCTCAAGTAGTTCAGCAGACACTTTTCAATAGTTAGATCCATTCTTGTCTCATGTTTTATTAAATTAGATAATAAAGATAATATACTCAAATACAATTGTTTTATTTTTGACTTTTCAGTCAAAAATACTAAAATAATAATAATTGTTTTTTAATTGTCTTTTAGTAGAAATAATAAAACATTTATTATTTTCGGGGGTGTTACAATTTTAATGTATCTGACCTTTCCTATGAAATTCTTGTCTATTCCCATAGTTATATCAGTTTGGAAAACTTATTCTTGTGTGCTCACATCTTGACCAATGAAATCATAATTATCAAATTAGCTCACACGGGAAATACACATGAAATAATCTACTTGAAAATCAAAACTAGGCCCTTAGATTAGTGAGGTGATCAAAATTGTAGATGGATCACTGAGTTTATCAAAACTATAGATATCCAAACCAAACATCCACGAAATACCAATTGAAGAAAAAGTATTCAATACCAATACAAGTCTTTATGCGTCATGAGTGGTAACATATTTTTTTTTGGATGTTTTATGCATTGTTTTGGATACCATTTGAAGATTAGAGTTGATTCATCAGATATGGATTAATGTATTGTTATATTAATGTATTGAAAATAAGAATTCGTTGCATGAAAAATAAAATAATAGAAGTTAGGGTTGGAGAGTGGCAGTTCACTGGGTTAAAAATCAATATGAACAAGGACAGGTAGTATACAAGTATTTAGTAGGGGAAGGCACCTATCCTTCCTGTTTCTGTAACTATTTTATTCAAATTAATAAAGAAAATATATGTTATTATTTTAATGTTCACTCTAATGTTGTTCTAATGTTCCTATGCTCCTGTAATATCGATGGCATGTGGTATTCCTGAAAAAAAAACTCACCGAAGTATGGAAAATATTTTTATTGATCTCAATTGATTGTGAATATTTTAGTGCATGGATATCGTTAGTTGTGTACCTTTCTTTTCCATTTTCTTAACGTTTGGTGAATCCCATTTTCTATCTTATTTCGTAGGGTTGAAATTTGTGAACTTAGTCTACATAAGTTTATTTAGATAGAAGAGGTGTTGGCCAATACTATCGGCCTTTGCATTTAGTATGGGAGGAAATTTTGGAAAGGTGCAATGTCAAGTTCATTGGTTAATTGATATTTGTTTTCTATGCATACCTTTGGAGTATGATATGTTCATCTAGTTGTTAAAATTAGTTGATCCCTTTATCACTTTATTACTTAGTTTTCTCTCTCTATATTAATACTATAATATTCCAAAGCTATATTCACAGAATGTAGTTCTATATAAAAACTGGAAATGGAATCCTTGATCATGTTACAACAATTCTACAACCAAATATATTCCATGCAGAATGATGACATTGTTTATCTGTTCTTTTGTAAAAGTCATAACTATTTAATTACTGAATAGTATAGTTGTACATAGTGTTACAAAAAATGCTCTTTCGTATCTAATATGTTTCTCGAGTTCCCCACAGCTTGAAATGGACAATCCCTTCCCAACCTGCACATAAATAAAACACAATTCTCCCATCCCATTACATACCATATCCCCACAATTCCCTTTTCCTATTCACGGTCTTACTACCCAAAAAAATACCTTCACTAGCATGACAATCCCAAGACAATGGCTTTACTACAAAATTTTCCTTTGATCTCCCATTACATATCACAATATTCATTTCCTTACATAGTTTATGATTATATCCCTTCCCTCTTTTGGTGTCACTAGAATGACAAGCCCAGAACAATGGATTTACTACAAAATTATAGCCCTTCCCGTTTTCAGCACTTGAGACATAGATTTCCAAAAACATACCAAAACAACCAAAATGGTGTGACTAGTAGACAATTATTTCTCACCCTTCTGCTGAGACCGGCTGCATCATGGCCTCATGCATGCAGTTGTCCATGTACTCTTGCATTGGATGTCCTTCGTCCTCCCAAGACACAATGTCCTCCTTCGCAACATCCTCCTCCTCGTGCTTTGATAATGGTTGCATCGGGTCCTTGTGCTCTAGGAAAATCCTCACCAGTTCATTCAAAGGTGATTCCTCCTTCACCCCCCCCCAAATGGGGCCTATTCCAGGACAAGAATTCCATCTACATACACCAGGCACCAAAGCACATCATCCCTCATCTTTTTTAGGACCTGAATTACCACATCCCTGAAGCTTTCCCTTTCTAATATTGTTTTTGCTAACAACTTCCTGATAATCAGTATGGGTTGAATCCCACCAGTGTTCCCTTCTCATCCATTCAATTCTGCATTATTTTTCCTCCATGGAAAAGATAAATTCGTCCACATGATGTGGGACGTATTTCATGTACCACTTCTCTTCATCATTTTCCAAAACTTGTTTCCCCCTCCAATGTCTCCCACCCCGCCTGCTCCTCATTCTCTGGCGGGGTGCCATTACAATCTCTCCTACATAAATAATGGTGAGCTTATACCTTAGTAGTAGAGCTTCTATTCTGCAATGTTCCTCGTTCTTCTCTAGGTCATTCCTTGTCCACATTCTTATAGCCTCTCCTCCCTTGCCCAAATTGAATTCATGCGTCATCACATTCATTCCTGGAATCAAACCAGGAATTAATGTTTCCCACTGGATACCATCAATAGCCTCACTACCACCGATCCACATGATCATCGAGTACTCTTCTCCTCTGAACTGGTCCTTCCACCATTGATGGCCTTTAAATTATTCTCTGATGCTTTCCAATTTTTCCCTACTTCATAACTGCTCCCATACTACTTCTTATCTCTCCTCCTTCCACCATTGATGGCCCATAAATACTCGCTTGATGCCTTCCAAGATGTCCCTACTTTCTAATTGTCCACGTGCTGCTTCTTCACCCTCCTCCTACTTCCCCTCCTTCGCATGCTCTACCTTAATTCCTTCTGCTTCCAGTTGTTTCTTCGTTTTCTAACACATCATCCTCCTCCCATTCTCCGTGCGTCTTGTCTTCCTTCCCCACGTGTCTAACCTATTAGCAAATGTGGGATGGGTTGCCACCCGCATCCCAGGGACATTGTTTATATGTTACTTTCACAACATGAAGGAGATTTTGATTTCATAGAAGCATGGATTTACCTAGCTGATAATTATCCATTGAAGCATGAAGTTGAGCAACTTCCTCCTCCGCTAATAGCTTATTTGAATGGCGATGGTTCGAGTGAATTTCTTGTTGCAACTCATAATGAAAAAATAGAGATTAGATGTTATGTATTACAAATTATGAACTAGATATTAATAATAACAAATGTTCTATTTGATATAAAAGATGCTATTGGAAATTTACAATATATTCCATCTAAAGTTGCTTCAGTCTTTTTATTGAATTAAATATTATAACATCCCAATAAATTTATGCAGGTGGTCTATCTATTTGGAGTTTTGTTTTGATATGTATTTGATAGTATTAGTATTAATTAGGTTGAGATGGGTAGAAAAAGAACATCTCTTATGAAAGTATCGTTCGATTGTAGTTGCAGAAAAAGGGCATCTCTTAGTTTGTTGCGTCAAGACACAAGCTCAATGCCTTATTTTCCCTTGTTTTTGGATTCTCATCATGTCATCATCTTCTTCTTGAATCTTCATTGGCCAACATCACCAAAGATAACAACAATTATACTGCAATTGGTAGAGATGAGAATGCAATTTGGAAAGTTATAAGCATGATGAGTAGCGAGAACCACCATGTGGTATGTACATATGCTTTATATGGCTCCTCAAAATATTTATCACCAATATAGATTCATATTAAACTCCGATCTATCAAGCACTAGGAACGATCAAATTATTTGAGGTGTAGATTTTTTTTCTTGATGTGTAAAAAATTTAAGAAAAAAAATTACACATAAAGAGATTTGATCCCTCTCAGTGCTTGATAGATCCAAGTTTAATTTGCATTTATACAATTTGTTTTGTATGTGTGTAATTTAAAATTGAGTCTATGTATGCTACTAAATAGTTTTAATGAATTTCCATCTCCCCCATATTGGGCTTAAATCACCTCACTACTCTCGGTATGGTCATTTGAATATCAAAGATGAAATACCTTGGAAATATATGAAAGGAAAAATGTGTCAATAATGATCGTTGAACACTATTTTAAACCAATATAGGCCATCCACTGAAAAATATTAAAATATTAAAAGATAAATAATTTGAACTCAAATATGACATTTTGAAATTGTTTTTACTTATTGTTCTGATGATAAGTTGTGGGAAACATTTCACCTAACTCAGATTAAATTGTCTATGCGGGTGGAGCAAGCTTGCTCAACTTTTCATCTTTGGAATCAGATACTTCTTTGGAAATTTTCTCAATGAAAACTGGCATTATGCATCCTATTGAATATGTTTTAAATCCATATTTTCCAGAAGAACGCATTTCAGTAATGGAACTTGTAGTCAATCTAGCATTTGCTTCTGATGGAGTCACACCAAAAATGCCCACCAAGGAAGTCATGAAATCATTAAAGTTGTTGTGTGCACACACAGAATCCTAAGGTGAGATTTCACAAGAATACTACCTTGTATTTGACATGTTTTTGAGTATTTTGACACATCCAATTATAGATGTTCATGAAATGACAGGCTATAACTAGGTTCAACAATTAGTTCTATTGGTTGTTGGCAATTTAGCATTCTGCTAGGAGAGTTGTCACACCTTACTTGCATCCGAAAGCTTGCGTGAACCTATCATCCATCTGACTGTTGGGCCTACATCTTGTATATATAAAGTTATTCACGTTCTTTAGCTATACTAGGTTTGTACTCAAATTTTCATATATGATATATTAGGAATTTACTTATGCTAGAGATGGAAATTAATGAGCTAATTACTAAGACTCAAAGTTATTTTTAGGAGAGAATGAGTATATACAACGAGCAATAAAAGGGAGAGCTATTGGAAAGAGAGGCTTGTGTATATCATCAATGGATGGAGCTGGTATTTCTTCTTTTTTGATGTTATGATGGAACAGATGGAGTCATATATTTTGGCATATTGTAATGAACATTTATCTAGTGGTTTTCTGACTATAATTGTTGGTGTAGCGTAATGCAGATCAGTCTGAGAGATTACTGAAATAAATGTGTGTAGATGAATATGTGGATCTTCTAATATGCTCGACTATAAGGAAAATTCATAATGATTTTATCATTTCATTGCTTGTAAATGTAATACCAACTCCACCTTTCCTATTCCGAAACTACCAAGTAACTATTATGAGTCCATGAATTGGAGCTCTTTATGCAATAGTGATCATGTGAATAATGAAAGATAATGGAGTTCTTTATGCACAAATGATGACAATTTTTCCATCATGGTGGTAATCATGTGTTAATGGTATCAATCATCACATCTTTATTGTAACAACATTCAGACCATGTGTAGAGATATCGGTGGTGTTTTATCTTTATTATTGGACTTTTGTTTAACATATGTTATGTTATTTTATTATAATCCCCCTTAATGTAGGTGCTAGTTGGAGGAAGAACCAAGTGGATTATGGATATAACATACTGATAATTTATATATGTTTGAGACATTTTATGTGATTTCATTAATAGTCCTGCAAAGAATGGAATGTTTGGCCAAATTCCATCTCACTAGGCTCATAGATGTGCACATGTGCACTTGTCATAGAACATACTTGAAAAGGTGTGCCAGTCGAATGTGTTACATCAAAATCCCATAAAAATATTATATGACATCAAAATTACATACATTTTTTCATTTCCCCTCAATGGTGAATACTGGATTAAGTTCCTATTCCAACCAATCCCTTGGGTTGAGGAGACAACTTCATTTACTTGGGGTTAATTTTGAAAGTTCAGGCATTTAATTAATTAGAAAGTGTGAATTAATTTTCCTAAAGTTTGTTATGCACTTGAGAATAATTATTTTTCATCAAATAAGTATTTTTATTTTGAATAAAAGTGGATAATGTTCCACTAGGGCGCCTTAGTGGATAAGGTTGACTAAAGAGATGACTTGCAAGAGAAGTTAGGAGAAGGCATCCAAAGCTAGAAAATCAGGAAAAAGGAAAGAAAGATGGTACAAAGCATAAAGGAAACAAAAACTCAGGAAAAGAAGCATAAAGTAGAAAGAAGAAAAAAAGAATAAAGCAGGATAAAATTAGAAAAGCAAGATAAGACCGAAAAGTAGAATAAGACAGAAAAGCAATATAAGGAAGAAAAACAAGAAAAAACAGTGAAAAACAAAGCAGGATAGAAAATCTAAAGCATAAAAGGTAAAAGCAGAAAGCAAAGAAGAATAAGAAAAAGGATGAAAGCAAGATTTACTTATCCATCCATGAGGGAACATTTGCCTAGGATAATTTCTCCTCAAGTCATATTCCATATATAAAATAAGGAGAGTGCACCACCATCACATCTTTTGGCAGTTTGAGAATTGGAGTGAGTGCAATTGTGCCTAAGTGACTTGGGAGATGAGCCCCTAGTACAAGTTGGGAGATGTGCCTCTGATTCCTATAAGAGGATGATGGTATTCAGACATTATCATTGAGATTATTGCAAGTCTTGAATTCTGGACCATAGGAGTATGATCCTATAACAAATATTTGATAGCTCACTGTGGAGATCTATGAGTGATTTCTTAGTCTTTCTTGATGAAAGAGATTGTTCCTGATGTATTTAATTATTGAGAACCATATGATGTATAGATCAGATAATGAATGCTGGTACGACTGTAATAATGTACCTCTAATTTCAATTCTGAAGCTTTACTGAATAAAATTCTGATTCCAATACCTCTTATTGCACCTAGTCTAGATTTCAATGAAATTGAGCTGGTTTCCAAAACTTGTGTGATAAATGAATGAGTATTGGTCCAAATGAAATTATTTATATTTATGATTTTAATTAATATTCCATGTCTATACCAATATTAAAATCAGAAATTCATGATCCTCTTAGACTGTTTTGGAAGTCCTGAAATTGGCCTAGTTGTGCAATCCTGTAAGGAAATTTTCCTTATATGTTTGTGAGAATTCCTCGGAACCTTCCCAATCTTGTTGGAGTGAATATATATTTTCCATTGAATGATATTTGATTTTATTTATCCTCTCTAAGTCATAATCCTTCACCTTTTGTTCTCATCCCATGCTTAGTTGATGTTCTAGTTTGCATGTGTTTCCCGGTGCCCAGAAGAACTGGAGTATACTTCATCCTGGATGATATTTGAAACATTAATGGTCCTAGTATGTTGTGAAAATGTTCTATCATCTGGAATAGTCCTCATTCCCTCTAGATTTCTTTAATTTGTCCTACCTATAGTAAAACTAGTCACCAGAGTCCATTGTTTTTCATTGAGTCTTGTAGGAGAGTGAGTTAGTGTATCATTGATCCAAGTTGGTACATTACAGTGGTATTAGAGCATGGTCCTCTGAAGCTACACTTGAAGTATTTCTGCGATTCCAAAAATATATTCATATTCTAAGAAGAAGGATCCTCTGATAGAGGAAGAAGAGGGAGAATAAATCAATTATACTGAAGGAAATTTACAAGGAGAGTCAAATATGTCTCACAATGAAGAAAAATATGAGTTCAAACATGAGTTCACAATGAAGAAAAATATGAGCGCAAATCATGATGAAAGGTTTACAAGACATATACTACAATATTGTCCAATCTAGAAAAGAGACCATAGAGTTCTTAGCTTAGCAGCTAGGAAGCAAAAATGGAGAGGGGAGCAACAATGGTTCCCCACATGGTGAAAGGAATATCAGTGGTGGTTCTAGTTTATAAATAACTGGGTCTCACAATCGGCCTGATGAATTCAATATGGAATCTTAGCCGAAATCTAGGCCTACTATGCCCAAGTTTACTGAAGAACAAAGGGAGGAACCTAAGGTTCGAAATGAAGGTCTTGCTTCATGTGAGGATAAATATGTTGAGTACCTCACATTGAATGAAGAGTGTAGAAGAGCCTTACCATTCAGACATTTCTCTGATCTTCAGTACAATACCAATTCAAGAGGAAATTTCCGGATTCCAAATCATAACTATGAGTTAAGAAATGTTATTGGTAAGATTATTTTTCCTTACTTTGATGGCTCACAAAAGTGCACTACTAACTCTTGGATTCAGAAGCTTGATAAATATTTTCAGTTGAATCTAATGGATGAGAGAGATTCCATCAAGTTGGATAATCTACACTTAGATGGTGAATACAATGATTGGTGGTTTTATGGCCTGAGAACACTTGGGCATGATCAAGTGACCACTCATGAAGAGTTCGCCAGAATATTGGCTGAAAGGTTCGAAAGAAGAGATCCTGAGATCACCTTAAGAGAACTAGCACATGTGAAGCAGTCTGGAACTCCTGAATCCTACATATCTGAGTTTCAAAAATTAGTTGTGATGGTCACTGCTATCTCAGAATCTAGATTGATCATGTTGTTCATTGAAGGGTTGGAAGAAACTTTGAAAGGTTTGTTGAAGTCCTACATACCCTCTACCTTGAAAGATGCATTGAGTAGAACCAAATATTTGCAGGACTCTATTCCGATGACCAAATCCTCCTAGAACTGTTGTTCCTGCTCAATTCAAGAATCAAAGGACACCCATGAAGAGTCCTTCTGGAAATTTCAAGAAGGACAATTAATCACAAGATAGAGATGAATTGAGAAGAAGGAAGTTGTGTTTCACATGTTAGGAACCATGGGTTCCAAGACACATATGTGCTAAGGGAAAAGCACACTACATTGAATTTTACCCAGAGAGAAAAGCTGAGGAGGAAAAAGAATAGGCCTAGTGGATGTTGAAGTGGCCTATGAGACTGCAGAAGAAGAACCTACCCCTGATGTGAGAAATATTGTAGTACTATCAGGAGTTCCTCGCTTCCATACAATCAGATTCAAAGGAGTGGTCCAAGGACAATCGGCCATTGTGTTAGTGGGTGGAGGAGCGACCCATAACTTTATTTATTCATCTTTGGTCAAAATAAGGAAGCTACATAAAGAAACGTTTGGAGGCTTCATTGTTATCATTCCAGGTAATAATTCTATGGATTGTTCTATATGGATCCCTAAATTGCAAATTACTATAGGAGATCACACCTTTACATATAGATTTTATGTTGTGAATGTGGATGATACTAACATGGTTTTGGGAGTGCAATGGTTGTATTCCATTGGGAAGCACTCAATACACTACCAAATTCCTGAGATGACTTTCAAAGGTGAAGATGGAAAGGAGGTAGTGTTGAGGGGAATCAACACCTACCCAAAACAAGTGGTGAGTGCACATAGTATGAGATCCCTACTGAGGCATGGAGACATTGAATGGGATGCATAATTCCTAATAACCACTAAAGGTACCTCTTTGGAAGTAGCACAATATCCAAAAGACATTCATAAATTGCTCCAAAATCATAAGAAGGTATTTGGGGACCTTCCTCGTGGTAGGCCACCTGATAGAGGAGTGGATCATAGAATTGAGTTAGAGATAGGCACACCACCTATCTAAGTCCATCCTTACAAGCACAAAAAATATTAAAGGATGAGATAGAGCGAACCATCAAGGAACTTCTTGACTTGGAATTCATTAGACCAAGATCAAGTCCCTTTGCTTCATCTGTAGTCCTTGTGAAGAAGAAAGATGGGACCATGCACATGTGCATAGACTACAGAGCTCTCAATAAGAAGACTATCAAGAACAAAAATATCCTATGCCAAGGATTGATGAGCTGATGGATCAACTACATGGATCCAAACACTTCTCAAAGATTGACCTTCGCTCTGGTTACCATCAAATCAATATGCGGGAGGAGGACATCCAGAAGACATATTTTCGGTGTCATCATGGACGCTTTGAGTTCCTGGTTATGCCTTTTGTCCTAACTAATGTGTTGATGTAATTGTAACTTCGGAATGTATTTCACCTATGTATATTGTACACCTATAGAGATATTATTCCTTTATACAGAAGTGTCGTCATTTGTATTGACAAGTGTCGTAACTTGCTTATGATGGATTATTAGACCACTAAGTGTGGGGTCGGCCCTGATTAGTTTAACCATGGGTTATTAGACTAAGTTAGACAAGTCAGCCCTGCTAGTTTATTAAGCAGGTCAAGTCAAGTATAAATAGAGTGCGGGAGCACTCTATTTGATAATCTCATTATTCACTTCTACACTACTCAAAAAGTGGCGCACAAGTGAGGAGGAGGTTCAGCTGCTAGGAGGACTATCTCTGTGTACTTGGGTTATATCATTGCTCTTTCTATCTCTGAGGAAGTTGTGGGGTTTTTCACCTTTACGGTTTTTCCCAGTGAAACTTTGTGTGTCTATTGTCTCATGTGATTGTTGTTTTGATTGATTTGATTGATATGCTGTACATGTTTTTCTATCAGTAAATATCCTAGAGTATATTGAATTAATGCTCAAAAATTAACATCGAATCAGAGCTAACCTGAGAAGAAGACACTGTGCAGTTGCGGAAGCTAGGGCTTCTTGTTTTTGGGTTTCTCTCCACATATTTTGGAAAAGCAATATAATATATTGACTCTCCTCAGCAAGGTGAATCTTTTTGTCCAATCAGAATTCAATTCTGGGCACTTTCATTTTTTGCCCTAAAACTTAGGGTTTCCACAAAAATAGGAATTTATAAATTCTGAGACCATAAATGGAAGCGCCTTGGAAAAATCAAATTTTAGAGCTTTAGATTGATATTTTTGGTTGGGTAAAACTCAGGGAAACTCAAACCCTAATTTAGGGTCCTCCCTAGTGAATCCGGGAGATTGAAAAGCATTTCTGAAGTGTGAAACTTTGCAGTTTTCAATTTCTGAGTATACCAAGATGATCAACTCATCAAGGCGCATATTTCTATCCTTTTAGAAGTTTGAAATTCATATTTTGAATTTTTAGGGTTTCTCTAACAAACCCTAATTCAGCTCCAGATCCAGATTTCTGCAAATCAAGTGGTAAGACCTAAATCTTTTATATTTCCATTTGAGGTACTCTTTAAGATGTCTCACCACACCAAGCTTGAGGATAAGCTTGAAGGGGCTGATAAATTCCGAGCATGGAAGTATAGGATTGGGTTAATCCTGGAAGAAAATGAATTGGATACCTATATAAGTTCTAAGGTCCCTATCCCAAAAGAAGAAGAGGCTAAGGCCTTACATAAGAAGAACTTGGTCAAGGATAAGAGAATCATTGTTGATTCTATCAAAGACCATATCATACCACATGTGTCATCCCTGAAGAGACCCAAGGAGATTTTTTATTCCCTGACTGAGCTATTTGAAGGGAAGAACATAAATCGGAAGATGACTATGCGGAATCAATTGAAAGGGGTAAAGCTTTAGAATGGAGAGACCATTCAATCTTATTTCTCCAAGGTCTCTCATATCAAAGAACAACTTGAAGCTATGGATGAAGTGGTGGAGAATGGTGAAATTGTCATGACCACTTTGAATGGCCTAACTAGGTCCTGGGATTCCTTTATCCAAGGAATTTGTGCAAGAAGGAAGTTGATCTCCTTCAGCAGACTATGGGAGGAATGTTCACAAGAAGAAACAAGGCTTGTGGCCCGAGAAAAAAAGATGGGGAATGAAGATCAAGCTCTCACAGCACACACTAAGAAAGGAAGGTCAAAGAGGGAGCATTCTCATTTCAAGAAATATTCACACCATCATTATCATAAAGATAAGAAAGATCTCAGATGCTTCACATGCAATGAGAAAGGACACTTTGTTATAGATTGTCCCAAGAAGAATAAATATAACAATAACAACTTCAACAAGAAGAAGAAGAACAACAAGAAGAGATATCATGCTCATGCTACTGAGGATGATGAACCTCCCAAGAAGAAGGCTAGAGCAAAAGTGATGACTCATCAAGCAAAGATCAATATGTTCTAATATCTGCTCTCATAGGTACTATCTCTCATGGATGTAATGATTGGCTTATTGATAGTGGGGATTCCAAACACATCACTGGGTTTAAAGAATCTTTTGTAAATATATCTGAACATGAATCACCCCATAAGGTGAAACTTGGGGATGACTATCAATATCCTATCAAAGGAAGTGATGAAGCCTCCTACAACCTAGACTCTGGGAAGTCTTTGAAGATGAAAGAGATTATATATGTACCTGGGCTCAAGAAGAACCTACTCTCCATATCTGCATTGGATGCAAAAGGCATGAGGGTTGCATTTGTAGATGATCAAGTCTTAATTTGGCCAAAGGGTAAAACCATAGATGATGCAGTAGTGATTGGAGACCAAGAGGGAGGATTGTACAAATTGAAGGGACAACCTGAACATGCCATGGTACATGAATCCATGGAGCCAAGTGAACTTTCGCATACAAGGCTTGCACATGTGCACTACATAGCACTTCCAATTGCAAGTAAAGTTGTAGAAGGTCTTCCTGAAATCAAGACAAAGCATGAAGGTGTTTGCAAAGGATGTGCAAAAGGAAAGAACATTAAGAAGGCATTTCCAAGCAGTGAAAGCAAAGCTAAAGGAATCTTGGAAATTATCCACTCCGATGTATGCGGTCCGATGTCATCCAGTTCTCTGAGTGGGTATGTATACTATGTCTCTTTCATTGATGATTTCTGTAGGAAGACTTGGGTTTACTTCTTGAAGAACAAAGATGAAGTGTTTGATAAGTTCAAGGAATTCAAAGCCTTGATGGAAAATCAAACTGATAAGAAGATCAAGACTTTCAGATCCGACAATGGCGGAGAATTCACTTCAGATGATTTCAAGAAGTTATGAAATGGTTTAGGGATTAAGAGGGAGTTGACTGCTCCCTACAATACACAATAGAATGGAGTTGCAGAAAGAAATAATAGAACAATCATGGAAGTAGCATGAGAAATGCTGCATGACCAGGATCTTCCTATGCATCTATGGGCAGAAGCAGCTAGGACAGCTATGTATGTATAGAACAGAACACCTCACAAGATATTGGACAACAAGACACCATAAGAGTTCTTCTCTAGTAAGAAACCTGAAGTCAGCTATCTCAGAATATTTGGTTGTCTAGTAGATACTCATGTCCCAAAGGAAAGGAGGACAAAACTAGATCCTTCAGCAAAGAAGGGCATCTTTGTGGGGTACAGTGAAAGCTCGAAGGCTTACAGGATATATTTTCTAGGGTTCAAGAAGATTGATGTTAGCAGGGATGTAACATTTGATGAAAACTCATCCTTCATCAAGTCAAGGAAAACACCTGCTGAAGATCATGAAGAACCAAAGGAAACCAGATTTCAAGACATCACCATGACTGAAGCAATTCTAGATGCGGATTGTGAAATAGAATATCCGCAAGAACCTGTAGATCCACCCCGTGAGAAGAACTCTCACAAGAGGAAACATGCATGGGATAGAGAGCTCATTCAAGATGCAGAAAGGTATGGCATCCCAGAATAAGAACACAGAGAAAGGAAGAGGACTAGATCACATACCAGTTATGTTTCCTTACTCTGTGACATTATGACCAAAGAACCTTCCAGTTATGAAGAAGCAGTGAAATAGAAAGAATGGAAGAATGCCATGGTCGAGGAATACTTGTTGGTCATGAAGAATGATGTTTGGGATGTGGTCCCAAGATCTGAAGGGAATTTTGTGGTGACTTCTAAATGGATATACAAGATAAAGCATGTTGCAGATGGAAGCATAGATAAATACAAAGCGATATTTGTAGCTTGTGGCTTCTCCCAGAAAGAAAGGATTGATTATGAAGAGACTTTTTCTCTTGTGTCCAGATACACTTCCTTCCATCAGATCAGTACTTGCTCTGGCTGCAATGATGAAATGGAAGATACACCAGATGGATGTCAAGACATATTTCTTGAATGGTGTAGTTGAGGAGGAAGTGTATGTGGAGCAGCCACCTGGTTTTGAGACACATGATAGAGAGTCACATGTGTGCAGGTTGAAGAAATCGTTGTATGGCTTGAAGCAAGCTCCTAGGACTTGGTATGGTAGGATAGACAGCTCTCTATCCAGTTTGGGATTTACCAAGAGTAAAGCAGATTCCAACCTTTTGTTGCTTGGTTTTTCAACCAAGCATGTGCAAGGATGCACCTATTAACTTGTAATAGTAGTCTTCGAATAAAAGCAAAAAACAATTATAAATCTAATCTAACATTAACATAAGCATGTGTAAATAAACAAGAACTAAATCAATAACAAGAGATCTATGGAAGAACAAGAGTAAAAAATAATAGATTTTTTGTATTACCTCAAAGGTGAGGATGTTTGGTGTTGAGCAGCTCCAAGGTTGAGGTGCTCCAATCTCAAATGGTCTCTTCTCCAAGATGTTGAAATGGGGGTCTTCAAACTCAAAATGGGAGGCAATGGCTCTCAATGGGAATTTGGCAGCATAAGGATAAGATGAAATGTGGATGGAAAATGAGGAGCCCCTATCACCTTTTTATAGTTTTTGGTGATGGGGAATACCATTATGGTTTTGAGGAAACCAATGGTATTAACCAACATGGTTTAGGTCTCTTTTTCATTTTTTGAATATTTTTTATTTTTTTATTCCCTTTTAATATTTTTTGGGAATTCTGGAACCTTTTCTAGGGTTTTTTGTGTTTTTTGAGGAAAAATATATATTTTGAGGGGGAAAAGGTGTATTATGGTCTTTTTGGTGACCTTTTGATGGCTTTAGAGGCTCAAATGGTGGAAAAGTGGACAAATGGGTCATGTGAATAAGGGAATGAGCTAGTGAGCACTTTTTGGGTGTTAACAGATTGCCCCCTGATGTGTGAGGGAAGGAGCTCATCGTATGGCCGATAGACATCATAGTTCTTTTGTTTTTTTCTGGGGTTTGGAGAAGAGAAGAAACTGGTTGGAGACTGGAGCAATAGCCCCTTGGAAGCTGCAAAAAACTAAAAAAATACATGTCCTCAAAATGAATGAGGAATAATCTGTGATTATGGACGAGGCGGGCATACCCATGCTCGTATAGAGACATATACATAACAATTAGGCCCATGAAGGGGGGCTTGAAGAAATACATAAAAATTTGCTGGTACATCATAATGGTCCAAAGGGGACACACTGCTGGGACATACTCATGGTCATATCATGACTGATCTGAATAATTGATACACTGGAAAAAAGGGCAACAACCGTTCTGAATAAGGTATCAAAAGGGTTGATGAACTGCTGAAACTGAAGGTGTCCAACATCTGTAGGTACTCAATAACTGTGAGTCAACTCTGAGGAGTAATGTAACTGTATACTCAAGGGAGTACAAAAGCGGGGTACATCTGAAAACTGTCAGTAAATGCAACCCGAATATCCATAGGAAAATGTAACTGGTTGTATCCTTAATTAGACTCTCATATGTGGTAGAGTCAGATGATATCCGGGGTCTTCAACAAATAACTGAAAGGACCGATACCCTGTATGAGTCTCAACGATGCGATCAAGGTGCTGAAGTTGAGCATGTGAGAAACAATCATTTGGAGAGGCACTGAGAACTCCTTTCGAAATGATCTGTAGGCACTCATCACTAATGGTGATGAGTCCAAGGCACAGGGGCCTCTGGTTCTATCGTCTGGAATAGATTTGGTTGGCGTCGACAGAAGGAGACTAGCAACTTCCAAGGAAATGATGTTTCCTTGGTAGGAGCGCGAGGTGTATAACTGAAGTGTGATAGTACTAATGGTAGGACTGATATACTGTGAGGATGGGGAATAACTGGGGTCATAGAGTGGGTGGACTCAAACTTCCTTTGTTCAGAGCATGATGACATGGTTGACTTGGAAGCATAGGAAACTAATTTTTAGTTGTGGGATCATAGCTTAAAGGATCAGGGGTACGTATTGTAGATTGGAGTGACTCTACGGAGATAAGCTGATGGATGCTTTCGGGAGACTCTCAGGGTGACATACTGTAGAATGCTCTGAACAAAGGTGACCAAAATGGGGAAGCTACCATATGAGTAGACATGATATGTTGTGGCGCTGAGAAGCACCATTGGGTCCTTCTTTGTAGTTTTAATGAGCTCCAAGAAGGGATAAAAGTGTGCTATGAAATGGTACTGTCCTGTGGATTTTGTGAGCCCAGGACTGTTCGTGCTCATGAATGTTTTCATTTTTAGGGAGTCTGAAAATGATAAGAAGACTCTATAGTGGTGGTGGAGTACCGTCCTATGGATTTATACGAGCCCAAATGGTGATTGCTCATGGTTGCTTTCATTTTTTGAGAGTCTGAAAGTGGTAAGTAGACTCCATTGGTGTTCTTTTTCGTAAGTTAGTCTCCAAGGCCCAAAAAAACATAAAATGATGCAAATGGAGAACTCTTCTAGCCGATGTGACTAGAGTATTCCTTTTTCGTAATTAGTCTACAAGGTTCGGAAAAGGGGTAAACTTATACCAGGCAGATGCCCTTTTAAATAATTTTAGTGAGCATGAAAGGAAGCAAGGTTGATCGGTGATCTTTTCATTGTTTTAGGAGTCAGAAAAGAGCTTAACAGAAACTCACTAAGTGCCTTTTTCGTAAAAGAATTGCTTGGCCCAAAAAAGGGATAAAATTATACCGAACAAAAAGGTATTGGTGAGAGCGAGAAATGATCTCAAGCATTGTCACAAGCACGGAGAATTGAATCCGGCGACATAAAGATTGTGAAAAATGGGCAACGGCCGATGTGGCACACAAACCAAGGTGATGAGTGGCATTTTGAAAAAATGCCCAAAAATTATGGGGGTGAGAGCGAGAAATGGTCTCAAGCATCATCACGAGTGTGGAAAACTAAATCCGGCGATATAATACTTGTCAACAACGGACGATGGTCGATGTGGCACGTAAACTGAGGCGACGAGGGGGCATGTAAAAAATGCTTGAAAAATCTGGGCATGAAAGCGAGAAATGATCTCAAGCATCGTCACGAATGTGGAAAACTGAATCCGGCGATATAAAACTCGTCAAAAATGGACGACGGCCGATGTGGCACACAAACCGAGGCGATGAGGGGGCATGTAAAAAATGCCCGAATGATCTGGGCATGAGAGCGATAAATGATCTCAAGCATCATCACGAGCATGGAAAACTGAATCCGGCGATATAAAACTCGTAAAAAATGGACGATGACCGATGTGGCACGCAAATCGAGGCAACAAGGGGCGTGGGGAAAATGCCCAAAAAATGGACCTGGTGGAATCGAGAAAAGGAGTGGACTATCATGAAGTTCTAGCTGTGTTGATTCCAACGGTGCCAACGGTTTGAAAAACGGACGTCGTATGATACCGAAATTGTTGTTTGAAAAATGGTAAAATCTCTATAAATAGGGTGTGGGCCCAATGTGACATGTGTCATTGTTACATGCGAGTTTCACAGAGCATTTGAGTGGGTCAAAGAATTTTCTCAATTTGTGGGAGATTCAACCATTGGAATTTCGTTCTGCGAGTTTCAGGTAAGCCTATGTGCCTTAGCCTTTTAAATTATTTCTTTTTTGGTTAGAGGCGGGCCCCCGAAGGCCGCGAAATTCCACATTGGCATTCCAACATGGAATATCGCAGGTTTCGTCTCTTTTTCCGTGATGAACATCGCGGGTATGGGCCTGATACCCATGATGTTCGTCGTGGGTTTGGGGCAAACAGTCGTGATGTTCATCGCGACTGTTTAGCTGACAGTCGCGATGTTCATTGTGACTGTGGGGCTGATACCCACGATGATCATCACGGCTTTTGATATAAAAAGTCACGATGATCATCGCAGATTTTGATGAAAAAGCCGTGATGATCATCGCGGCTAAGAGCTCAAAAGTCATGATGGGATTTTTTTGGAAAAAAATTTGTTTACTAAAAATTTTCTTTTGTTTTTTGGCAGGATGTTGAGGAGGCCACTAGTATCGTGGCGGGAATGAGAGATCTATGAGGACTTGATGGATCGGATTCGGACCGACCTGGGTGTCAGGGAGGCCTTGGCTACTGGCGGGCTCCTAAAGTTCACCCAGATTCCACCTATGCGTTCAGTCAGGGAGCTGCTGAGTAAATTGGTGGGTTTTTGGGTTCCAGCAGAGGCTGCATTCATGGTGGGGGGTGAGCGGTTAGAGATCACCCTTTTTGATGTTTATTTCCTTACTGGGTTGCCTCTCTTAGGGGAGTTAGGGGAGCTCCATCCGAGGATCCCTGCTGGGTTGGACATTGAGGATCTCTTGGAGAGATTCTGTGTTCTGGGAGCTATTGCGTAGAACAACGCATTGAGTCTGACATCTTTGAGGGAGTGGGAGATGCGAGCGGTTGGGGCTTGTGTTTTGTGTGTGTTGGGTGCTGCAGTGCTACATCGTTTGTCTGGGGGGAAAACGATGATGGTAGACCGTGTGTTGAGAGGGACCTACTTTTCCCAGGGTCATATTTTTTTGGCCCGTGTTCGGCGAGATCTGGACAAGGTCAGTCGGGAGGGGGGGGAGTTTTGCTATGCCTCTTTCCTCTATTTTTTTTCTTTGAGCGAGTACTAACCTTGCGGCCGCATGTGTCGGTTTGGGAGGGGTTGGTTAGTGAGCCTCGAATGGTGTGGTGGGGGCAGATGATGCCCCGGGGTGGTGGTGGTATCCGGCGTTTCTTTTTGGAGGATATGTATGAGCAGTGCGAGAAGATCCCCCTACTTATTGATGATTATCCATATGCTGGCATGGATTACCGAGGAGATCTGGAGATGCCTTGAGCTCAGGGGCAGGCCTGGTGTTTAGATGGTATGTCTTTGTTTTTTGGTTCTCCACTATATCATGTTTTTAGATTTTTTGCTATGAGTATAGCTAGAGATATTTATATGATATTGACTTGGTTCACTTGTGTGATTGTCCAGATATTGGTCCGAGGCCACCAGTTGATCATGTGGGTCGTCGAGGACAGGCGATGGTGATGATACCGCCACCTGTAGTGGCGCCGCCTCCTCATGTTCGAGGAGTTGTGCATCCTAGAGATGATGCTCTGGAGGGCATACGAGAGACTTTTGAGTTGCTTCTAGAGGGAGCCCTAGAGGAGGGCTGACCGGCACATTATTGAGCGTTGTTTCGATGCTTCTCGTGAGTGGCGGTCTATCCTGCTCAGAGTAGCAGTTATGTCGACCGAGAGGAGGGCTCAGGATCAAGAGGATCTGAAGGAGCCAATGGAGGAGGAGCCAGTAGATCCTGGGGATCATGATGACTAGTTGATCATATATTTTCCCCCAAATGTTGATGAGCATATGGGGATGTACCTTTTTGTACGGCTATGTATTTTTGTATATTGGGTGCTGAGGGCACCTATGACATTGTGACTATATGATTATATATATATATATATATATATATATATATATATATGTTTTGGTATATAGTCGTGGATGCACGTGGATGCAAATCTTGTCTATTTGTTTGCCTATGGAGGCATGTTTGATTTTTGTATGCCCGTGGAGGCACATGTTATGCATGTGGATGCAACATTTTAATTTTAGTATATGCCCATGGAGGCACGTATTTGTTTTGCCCATGGAGGCTTGTCATATATATCTTGTGTAGCCCGTGGAGGCATGCCATATATATATTCTGTGTTTATGTTTGTATGCCCGTGGAGGCACATGTTATGCATGTGGATGCAAATTTATTTTTTTTCTACATGGTTTGATTGGTGTGCCAATCTAGAATGTTATTTGCCATATGGTCTGCTATACTGTTGAGATTCCTTCGGACATGTGTGAATGAAATGGACTCAAACTATCGAATCATTTGTTTAGTGCGCGGGAATTTTCTGAATAGACAGGGGTCACGTACCTGATAAATATTATTGAGCTGGGAAACAAGGAGCTGGGAGTCCAAAAAAATGGTAAGGTGACTTATGCTCATTTGGAGAGAAGCGGCCAGGAGACCGGTTACGGCGTCGTACTCAGCTTGGTTGTTTGTGGCGGCACCTATGCACACTCTGTCGATGTGGATCAACTCATGTGAAGGGGAATATATTACCCAAGCTACGGAGGCGAGATTGGGAGACCAATGGATTGCACCATCAGCGAAGCCAACGTAGCAAAGAGGAATAGGATCCATCTGTGGTCATGCAGGAAAAACAAATTTTTAGGTTTTTGTGTTTTTTGTAAAAAAGAAAATAAGACTGTACAGTTATGGACTGTGGTGTCAAACAGATTTTCTATGGGTAAAATCGCTTGAGGTACAACCCATTACGTGGGTTGCGTAGGGAGTTTACTTTTGAGTCGGTCAGAATATATGCCCCCCTGTCTGAGGGAGGTGTGTATAATATATGGGCCTTGCCACATAGACACAAACTTTCCTTTTCCCGTTTTGTCATGAGCTTGATCATAGGAAAGTACGAGGTCACCTTCACTAAATGCTCGTGGGTGAACATGTTTATCGTAATGAAGTTTAGATCTGTTCTTTGCAGCTTCGATTGTTTGGAGAGCTGTGCGGCAATCTTCGTCAGCCTGCTCTAAAAGAAGTAAGCGTTCTTCAATCAGTGATGTATCAGGGGGAATTTCTACGGAAATTTGTAATGTTGGTATCTGGCATTCAATGGGGAGGAAAAATTCCATGCCATGAACTAAATGGAATAGGGTAAAGCCAGTGGAGGTCTTGGTCGACGTGCAATAATCACATAATGTGGGAAAAATCATGTGATGCCAATTGGATTTGAGTTTGTCGACGGTGCGTTGGAGAATAGTCTTCAAGATTTTGTTAACAGCTTCGACTTGGCCGTTCCCTTGGGGGTAGTAGGCAGAGGAGAAATGGTGTTCAAACTTAAGGAGTGTGGACAATTCTCTCCAAATGGAGTCTTCGAAGTGAGAGCCGTGGTCTGAGATGAGTTGTTTTGGTACTCCAAAACGAGCAATAACATGGCGGAGGAAAAAACGGGCTGCAGTGTCCGCTTTGCAATTGTAAGTAGGCATGGATTCCGCCCATTTAGTAAAGTAATCAACAACCACAATAATGTGTTTGTGACCGCCAGCTGATGTGGGATTGCAATCCATGAAGTTGATGGCCCATTTGCAAAATGGTCCAGTGGTGATGACCAGATGAAGGGGGGCGGGGGGGGTTCTTTCCTTTGGGGAAAAGAGTTGGTAGGCAGTGTTTGACTGCTGTGATACAATTAGTGAATAATGATGGCCAAAAATAACCTGTGTGGATTACCTTTTGGGAGGTGGCCATTCCTAAAAAATGGCCACTGCAGGCACCGCTATGACAGTCGTTAAGGACTTGTTCTGCTTCGTCTTGGGAAAGGCATCGTTGTAAGATTGTGTCAACACCACGTCGATAGAGGACATCACCCAAGAGGAGATAATGGGGGACATGCTGACAGATGCGACAGCGTCCGTCACGGTCGATGTTGGGTCGAAACTTCTGTGTGTGGAAGTATACCAAAATGTTGCCATACCAAGGGTCGTCCGATGAGATGATAAACAAATGTTTGTCGATTAGATCAGTGTGGATAATTGGTGGTGATGACGATAATGGTAAGTCTGTAATGAGTTGAGCAAGTGATAATGCTTTGGTTCTCTTCAGGGTTTTAAAAGTTAGGTCATATTCTTGTAAGATAATCACCCATTTGGCAACACGACCTTGTAGAAGGCGACGATTCAAGAGATAGACCATTGGATTAGAATTGGCCACAACCGTGGTGTGGCTGAGGAGAATGTAATGTCGCATCTTTTGTACTGAAAAGACAACGGAGAGGGCCATTTTCTCTTCATGTGGGTAGCGGAGGGGTGGGCCTGACAAGGTCTGGCTCACATAGTAAATGACATGCTCTTGGAAAGTAGAGTCTTCTTGGACGAGAACTCCAGAGACGGCGTGATCTGACGCTGAAATGTAAAGGGTAAAGTATTTTCTGAAATCTGGTGGAGAAATCAAAGGGGCGCTTGTAAGTGCTTTCTTTAGGTCTATCAAGGCTCCTTCTGCTTGGTCATCCCATACAAAGTGGGTATGAAGACGTAGCAAACGGAGGAAACCATGTACTGTAGTGGCATAGTCTAGGACAAAACGACGATGGAAGTTGGATTTCCCCTGGAGGCTTTGCAGCTGTCTTAATGTACGTGGTGAAGGTAGGTCCACTATGGCTTGAACTTTTAGAGGGTCAACGGTGATCCCTTTTTTTTAAATGACAAATCCCAGCAGGTGGCCTGCTGTAACGCAAAATACACATTTAAGTGGGTTCAAGTGGATTTTGTATTTGCGGCAACGCAAGAAAACTTGTCGAAGATCTTCTAAGTGGTCAGATTGTTTCTTAGATTGGGCGGTGAGGTCATCTAGATAAACTTTAATGATTTTATGTAGATCATGAAAGCAATAAGTCATGGCTCATTGGAAAGTGGCTCCCACATTCTTGAGACTGAAAGGCATGACGCGATAAGCGAAGGTGCCCCATGGGGTGGTAAAAGCGGTCTTGTATTGATCTTCTTTACAGATTTTGATTTGGTTATATCCGGAGAAACCATCCATAAAAGAGAGTATCTCATGCCCCACACACTCATCAATTAGTTGGTCAATAAATGGTGTGGGGAAGTTGTCTTTGGGACAAGCTAGGTTGAGGTCGCGGAAGTCAGTACAGACCCGGATGGTGCTGACTTTCTTATTAATTGGTACTGGATTTGAAACTCAGGTGGTGTATGCAATCGGGTATATGAAACCTGCTGCTCGAAGCTTCTCGATTTCTGCTTTGACGGATGGAAGCTTGGATGGGTGAATGGGACGTTGTTTCTGGCGAACCGGTGATATGTTCGGCCAAGTGTCTATGCGATGTTCTATGATGATAGGATAAAGACCAGGCATCTCGATATAAGACCAGGTGAAGACATCTCGAAATTCTTGGAAGAGTTTCTTATAAGCTTGGGTTTCTTTCTTAGTGCATGAAGCACCCAAAGAGATAAGCTCGGGTTTTTCGGGGGTGGTGGAGATGTCGATTTTTATAATGGGCGAGATGTTAGCCATGTTACCTTCCTCAAAGGCTTCTGGAGCTAGTATTGGATCTTTGAACCAATCGACCTTAGTTGGTAATAAGTCCTTGGATTCAACAGATAGTTGGTTTGCCGCGGTGGATGTAGATGCCTCAGGGAGGAAGTATGATCGATGGTGCATATCATCCCAAGGGTAGTCCGGTGCGGTGAGTGTTTCTAGAATTTCCTCTGATCGATGGTGCATATCATCCCAAGGGTAGTCTGGTGCAATGAGTGTTTCTAGAATTTCCTCATCCGTACAAAAGTCATGGGACCATAAATTAACTATCTCGGTTTTATAAGTAGTTGAAATCATATATACAGTATTGATTTCTTCTGAATGGGAAGATTCTGGGGGGAATATTTCCTCAATAATTGGTGGGGATATCTCAAGGTCAGCATTATTCATTTCGTATAATGTTGCTCTGTAATCTGGGAGATCGGGGCAGTGATGTGAATAATGGCTGTAGATTCCGCATATTGCACAAGGGTGGTTTGCACGCAATGATTTATCACGAGGTTGAGGTGGAAAATCTAATTTGATGACTGGAACGTTGGTGTCGTCATCCAACATATTCATATGTTCTTGAAGTGTTGGTAGTTGTGGACATAGGTGATTAGCGTGGCCAATATCGTCGCACAAGGAGCACTTAGGGAGCACACGGGTTGGGGGATTCTTAACTAATTTGGGGGTCACTGGGGGGGTGCGAGTTGTGGGTGCAGTGTTGTAGGTTGGTGGACCTCTGCCCCTAGTGTTGTGGGATTGAGGGGGGACATAACTAGATGTCGATGTAGTGCCCCCTATTGGAAATGATCGGTTTTGGGGGTTCGAACCACCAGGTGGTGGGCGATTTTGTTGGTTTGGTATGCCAGGTGGTGGATGGTTTGACATATTCATAGGTTGTACCAGTTTTAGGACAACGGTTGGAGTCGGTGGGGGATTTGGGGCAGGTAAGTACCATATAGGTATTCCTAACATTAAACTTGGAAGGTTAAGTGTAGCCATTACTAGCGTGCTGACAACTCCTGAAAACGGGAACAAAACGGGATTGTGTGAATCAGTGTTGTTCCAATATGACTAGGCACTATGGGTGCTTGTGGCAGCGGTTGAGATTGTTGAGGATGTTGTTGTTCATTGTGCGATAAGGTGCACAAATTGGATACTTTAGTTACCTGGAGAGGAGGTGGTATTAACGGGAAAGTGTTGGTCATGGGAGTATCCGAATATATCTCGGGTCCAACTGATGAGATGAAGGATGTTGGTGCACTAAGAACAAGTTGTTCGATCATGGGAAGAACATTTTCTGGCGCTGCGGAGGAATTGGGATCATAGTATGTAATCTCCTCTATTTTGACTATGCGTCCTTCATGGGGGAACATCATGATGCGAAAAAATGAAGAAGCAACATATTTCATTTTATACATGTAGCTTCGTCCCAGAAGGAGATTGTAATCAAGTTGGGCGTTAATGACCTCTATATCTATGAGAACCAGTTTGCCCCCAAGCTGTATGGGTACGTTCACTAACAAACCTTGAGGTTGAGCTGCACGGCCGTCGTAAGGTCGTAATGCGGTAGTTGACGGTTGTAATGTTGCGGATCCAAGTTTCTGCCATACGAAAGTGGACATAACGCAGGTAGAGGCCCCTTCATCGATTATGCATCGATGAACGACGAGGTTGCGAATGGAGATGGAAACTTGAAAAGCTAGAGATGAAGGCATGTGAGGTTCAACTTGTTCTAAGTCGAAATCCATCATGTTAGAGTCATTAGGATCTATGGAACCAATGGCAGATAACAACAATTTTCTCTGTGCAGGATAGTTTTTTAATATTTCGAGAGCGGACATAGTAGCAGGGGACTGAGCTAAATCCTCTATAATGTTATAGTTGGAAGCTGCATGAGCGTTCGGGTTATTGTTAATTCGTCACAAAGGAAAACAAGGTGCTTTGGGACCTCCGTCCATGGGCATATTGGGTATGCGAAGTGGTTGATCAGTTGGGAGAGTACTCGATGATAGGTTGGTAGGTGTGGCCTCAGGGGTAGATCCGTATTGATTTCGACGGGTTTGAATATTGACATCATTTGATGACATCATAAGCAAATGGTGAGTGTTGGACTCTGCATGTTGGTAGTCAGCTGCCGTGTAAGTGATTTGCTGCTGTGTTGCAACGGATCCTTGAGGGGGATCATTTGGATGAGTGTTGACCGTGCCTTGGTTAGGTAAGGGATTTTGCAATATCATGGGTTGTTGCCGAGGAGGAGGTGCTGGTTGTGTAGCATGTCCTTGTCGTTGGGCATCATCGGTCCAGAGTTGACTCTCTCGATCTAAATGGGGACAATTATGTGTGTAATGGCCGTAGACTCCACATATGGAACATGGATGGTTTGTTCTCAAGTTATTATTTTTAGCCTGTTTTGGTGGATGATCAGGATTTTGGTTGGGGGGAGTAGCATTATTGTTGTTGGGAGGATTAGGTGGTGGTGCACCTTGGCTATGTTGCTGGTTGTTTCCGCGGTTTTGTTGATCTCCTTGGTTATGCTGTTTGTTATGGTTTGGAGGTTGGTTTTGCTGCGCATAAACATGCCCTTAGGAAAGAGGTGGGTTTTGAGGTTGTGCAAGCTCTGGAGCAGGTTGCGGTGGGTAGTAAACAGGAGGGTTCTATGGTGGCCCTGGTGTTTGTTGCGGTTGTGGGTAACTTTGAGCTGATGGAAGTGTTGGAGCAAGAGGTGTTTCCTGTTGAGGATAATAAGCCACTTGGGCTTGTGGCTGGATCGAAGTCTGGTGGGCCTGTTGGTTATAATATGGAGCTGGCGCATAAGATGATGGTGCTTTCCCATAACACTGTGGTGGACATGAGGGTCCATGAGTGTGGTGGGTGTGTGTTACTGGAGCATACAAAGTTGTAGCTCCAAATTAGATGAAGCCCTAGAAAGGTCTGGGGTGTTGTTTGTACTCATCATGGTAAAAGGTTTGTTTTGAGCCGTAACCTGGGCGATAATACCATCGGCGGCATGGGATGCCCCCAGCGGGTCATGGTGGGATGGATCATCGTGTGGGGCGTCAGGTAAAATAGTGTATAGATATCCAGACTACGCATATATGAGGTCAAATTGCTGAGCTTTTAAGATGGCTTCTTCTTCCGACCGAGGTCGTTCAGAAGTTACATCTTTGGCTATGAGGGGGAGGAGTGATTTGAGGAACCAGTCCAAAAAGATTCGGTCATCAAGTTTTATCTTGCAGAGGCTATGGTGCTTACGCCACTCATGGATATGATCGGTGATGTGTGTAGCGGTGTTCTGTCTACAAGACAAAAGTATTTCCACTCCTGCATCATAGCATATAGGTAGTTGAAAGAACTGGAAAAAAGTTGAGGCGAGGGACGTAAATGTGTTGTGAGTCCCATGTGGCTGCTCAATGTACCACTTGGCTACAGAGCCAGTGAAATTTCTTTGTAAAAGTCTCAATCTAATGGAATCATCTACTATCGAGTTAGAGGAACACCATAGGTGAAACGACATGATGTGGTTTTGGGGATCTTCCCCCGCTTTGCCTTCAAATTTTGGTATGTCTGAGGGAATCTTTGTGGGCATAGGTGGCCACGTAGGGCTGTGTCTAATAGGGTCGTTGGTTAACCTTGCCAGGTCTGGTAAGTTTAGACTAGCCATGTATGGCAGATTGGCATATTGATGTGGTGTGGTCACTGGGGTATAACTGTTAATGGTAGCATTATGGAGTAGTCCAGTGCCCCTTAAGGGTATGCTAGGTGTGAAAGGGATGTTTACGCCAGTCGATGTGGTGTGGGAGGGGCCTGCGCTTCCAAGTGCAACATGGGTTGCAGATGGGTTAGGAATGGTTCCGATAATCCCTGAGATTTGAGTAGTGGTAATGAGAGGGGGGGGTGATCCCCATGTTGGGCATACCTAAAATAGGTGGTGGTCTTGTGTTGGGCATGCCTAGAGAGGGTGTGGCCCCTATGTTAGGCATGCCTAAGGGGGGTGTGGCTACTGTGGTTGTCATGGTAGTAGTGGGGTTTGTTGATGTAGCTCCAATAGCACTGGTGAAAAGGGGGTCATATTGTGATCCGGCCATGGGGTCAGTTGGTGATGTTTCGGTAGAGTGATTGGATTCAGCCTCAGAATCAGATGTGAAATGAGGCATGTCATAATCGGATGACTGGGTTCTATCCCGATGACGTGTGGAGTCAAGGGATAATGCTCTATGTCTATGACGTGTAGATTCAAGTGTGCCGAACTGAGGGGGTTCACCCTGAAAACAGCGGGATCGTCTTACGTTCTCAATGGTGAGATATGTATAAAAATGCCAATAGATGGTGGTGAGATAAAAAAACTCAATACCCTAATGCCACAATGTGTGCAGGAGGGGAGTGTGAAAAAATAATGGCTCTCAAGCCAACAACCAACCTCAAAAGTGCTTATTATAATAGTTGTGCTATAATAAGTGGAGGAATCAAGAAAAGTGGTCAAAATACCAAAAATCAAACGGTTCCTAGAAAAAAAGTGGTGCTTACTAGACCAAGGGGTGTAGCAGAGCATGCAAACGCCTAACTAAAAGTGGTATTATGACTCAACTAAACATATCCTTTGCATGGTGATGAAATCCAAGTCAGACAATATGGGTAGTGGAATCGAAGGCTAGATATCCCCCTACCGGGAGGGACACTGGGTAGACAATCCTAAAAAATGGCCACTAGGATACCCTGTTCATGACACGTTCGGTTGGGTGAATCTGCAGTGTGGTTCTATCGCCGTTGTACTCCCATACGGGTGGTACACCGAGAACTGTGAAAGGTATCCTTTGGTTACTGAATGGATAGCGGTATTCCACTAAGGCTTCGAGAACCAGTTTGGATACTTAAACCCTCCTAAGGGAGAGGCCTTCCTGATAAATTGTTATATAACCATGTCAACAAATAATAAGGGATTTTTGGGACCCTAAAAGACAACCACTATGTCTCAAATGTAAATAATTGAGGGGTGTTATTGGAACACCTATCCCCCCAATTCTACCTAGCTACAAGATTCTTTAAGTGTTCCCCAAGTGGGGTTAAAGTGTTGGTTGAGTTTAGGTAGATTTTAAGGATCAGTTAATTAAAAATGTGGCAGATTGGGTGCAAGTGTGATTATTTAACTGAAAATGAATTTGCCTCGCTTGGGCAATTGATTACAAATTAAAAACAAGACGATTCCAATTTGCAAAAAATAAAAGGCTTTTTCTAAAATGTAAATGCTTTAACAAAAATATTTCAAAAACTATGGATTTTCGAAATAATTTTTAAAGGAAAGCAAATATTGTAAAAATTGTAAGAAATAAATGGATTTCTAAGTGCTTGCTTGGGCAAAACTATTGAGCAAATCAGAAAAATGGTTCAAAATTTGCAAGGAAATGAGATCTATGATCTAAACAAAGTGCCAAAAACCTTTCTTTCACTTGTTGAAAATTTTTAAAAATATTTTAATTGAGCATATGTAATAGAAAAAAGATTCACTATTGCTGCAATAATGCAGAAAAAATAATGTTGGAAAATATGCTAAATGGGCAAAAAATGCAGCAATTTTTTTTTCTAAAAATTGGGTTGAACGAAAAATAATAGCATCGCGGGTTTTAGGGCAAAAGCCGCGATGTGCATTAAGGGTTTGAGCCACAAAGTAGTGATGTGCAGCACGGAAAAAGGCCGCGAAGTCGTAATGTGCAGCACTGAAAGAGGCCGCGAAGCCATGGTGCACCGCGCAGAAAAAGGCCGCAAGGTCGCGATGAGACGTGTAACTGTCGGGCAAAAAGACGCGATGCGAAAACGAAAAAACAAGTCGCCAGAAATAAAACCTGAAAAGTGAAATTTCAGTCTGTTAAAGGCTACATAAAGGGCCAACAACTAGGGTAGTAATGAATATGCTATCTAGTATGGCAGATTTGCTAATTGGAATGGTTAAAAAAAGTAAAAATCAAAGATCTAAAGCAAAAATTGCAAAAAAATTAAAGCTTGAAACCTGGCGGAGTCGCCAAAAAACTGTTGCTTGGTTTTTCAACCAAGCATGTGCAAGGATGCACCTATTAACTTGTAATAGTAGTCTTCGAATAAAAGCAAAAAACAATTATAAATCTAATCTAACATTAACATAAGCATGTGTAAATAAACAAGAACTAAATCAATAACAAGAGATCTATGGAAGAACAAGAGTAAAAAATAATAGATTTTTTGTATTACCTCAAAGGTGAGGATGTTTGGTGTTGAGAAGCTCCAAGGTTGAGGTGCTCAGAGCTCCAATGGTCTCTTCTCCAAGATGCTGAAATGGGGGTCTTCAAACTCAAAATGGGAGGCAATGGCTCTCAATGGGAATTTGGCAGCATAAGGATAGGATGAAATGTGGATGGAAAATGAGGAGCCCCTATCACCTTTTTATAGTTTTTGGTGATGGGGATACCATTATGGTTTTGAGGAAACCAATGGTATTAACCAACATGGTTTAGGTCTCTTTTTCCCTCTTTTTCCTTTTTTGAATATTTTTAATATTTTTATTCCCTTTTAATATTTTTTGGGAATTCTGGATCCTTTTTGCGGTTTTTTTGAGGAAAATATATATATATTGAGGGGGAAAAGGTGTATTATGGTCTTTTTGGTGACCTTTTGATGGCTTTAGAGGCTCAAATGGTGGAAAAGTGGACAAATGGGTCATGTGAATAAGGGAATGAGCTAGTGAGCACTTTTTGGGTGTTAACACCTTTACTACAAGGTTGAGGAAGGAAATCCAATGATGCTCTTATTGTATGTGGATGACCTATTTGTAACAGGAGAGGATAGATTGATTGCCAACATGAAGAGGAAGCTTGCTGCCGAGTTCGAGATGAAGGACTTGGGGATGATGTAGTATTTTCTAGGCATGGAGGTGTGGCAGAGTGTAGATGGAATACTCCTTGGACAAGGGAAGTATGCAGTAGAGATCCTGAAGATGTTCGAAATGATGGAATGCAAGGCCATGGATACACCTATGGAATCAAACTTGGAGCTTCTGTGTGATGCTTCGTCTGATCCGGTTGATGTCACAGTGTACCGTCAGATGATTGGGTCCTTGATGTACCTGACGAAGATGAGACCAGATATTTGCTTTTTGGTGAACACATTGAGCTAGTTCCTAACGGATCCGAGAGGTGTTCACCTGGTTGTTGTAAAGCATATTCTGAGGTACCTGAAGGGTACAATTGAATATGGGCTCAAGTATGATGCGAATCAAAAGTTTAACCTGGAGGGTTATGTTGATTCAGACTGGGCAGGCAGTGCTGCAGATAGGAAGAGCACATATGCATGTTGCTTCAGTATGAGATCAGGTGTGATCTCTTGGTTTAGTAGGAAGTAGTCCTGCGTAGCACTCAGTACAACCGAGGAAGAGTATGTTGTAGCCTGTTCGGCTAGTTGTGAGGTAGTATGGCTCCGGAAACTACTGTCTGAGTTATTTGATCTCCCGTTGGAGGTTACTAGTATCTTTTGTGACAACCAGAGTTGTGTGAAGCTGTATGAGAGCCTGATATTCCACAACAGGTCGAGGCACATTGAGATCAAATATCACTATATCAGGGATATGGTGCAGAGAGGAGCAGTGAAGCTCCTGTATGTTGACGTTGTAGATTTGTTGACGAAGCCACTAGCCAGAGTGAAGTTCAAGTACTTCAGAGAGAGGCTTGGTGTTCTTCAGATTGATGACACTTCGAGGAAGAAGTGATGGACACATTTGCAGGAGCCATTCCAAGCATGGTGAGAGGAGGATCCTTCCCATGGCTGTGGATGTAAGCGCTCGATGATGAGCATCAGGACAATGCTCCCGTTACTACTTTGTATGCATCATGTAGGATGATGGATATGATCAGTTGGATCATGTATATGTATATGCATCATGTTGGATGCTGGTTATGATCGGTTGGATCATGTATATGTATATGCATCTTGTTGGATGCTTGTTATGATCAATGGGATCATGTATTTGTATATGTATCAGGTAGATCATGTATGATGATATGTATCCGGTACAAACATTGTATGATCAGGTAAATCATGTGTGATGATAAGTATAAGGTAGATACATTGTATGATTAGGTAGATCATGTATGATGTTATGCATCAGGTAGATGCCTTGACATGATCAGGTGGATCGTGTGTGATGAGTCTGAAGACGCAGATGCACAGAGCCTTTCTGACATGGTGGTAGATGTGTTCTCCCATGTGCGTTGATGTAAGTGCAGATCCTTTCCGACATGGTGGTAGATGTGTTCTCCCATGTGCGTTGATGTAAGTGAAGATCCTTTCCGACATGGTGGTAGATGTGTTCTCCCATGTGCGTTGATGTAAGTGCAGAGCCTTTCCGACATGGTGGTAGATGAGTTCTCCCATGTGCGTTGGTGTAAGTGAAAAGCCTTTCCGACATGGTGGTAGATGTGTTCTCCCATGTGCATTGATGTGAGTGTTGAGACTTTCCCATATGGTTAGAGGAAAGTCCTTCCATGTCGGTGAATGTAAGTGTTTTGTTGTGTGCATCTAGACTGTGCTTCATGGACGATGATCAGTATGATCATGAGTATCAGGATGATACTCCATGGTCGTGGACAGGTTGTGCAGTATGCTCATAATCAGTCCTAGGATGCTCTTTCGAGGTTTTGTTGACGCACGTAATTAGTCCTGGGATCCACAGTATGACCAGTGATGATGAAGACCTACAGGTGGTGCGCCTACATCCAGCATGAAAAAGGGCTAGCTCTGTAGAAATTCCTATGACGAGTAGATTCAGAGATTGATTGAGATAGTAGAAGCCGTGACGATGAAGATGATTCGATGATGATGATCCAGTGACGATGATCTAGAGAAGAAGACTTGTGCTAGCAGATCTGTGTCGAGAAATACCTTCCTAGTTAAGAGGGATTGTCGATGTAATTGTAACTTCGGAATGTATTTCACCTATGTATATTGTACTCCTATAGAGATGTTATTATTCCTCTATACGGAAGTATCTTCATTTGTATTGACAAGTGTCGCAAGTTTCGTAACTTGCTTATGATGGATTATTAGACCACCAGGTGTGGGGTCGGCCCTAATTAGTTTAACCATGGGTTATTAGACTGAGTTAGACAAGTCGTCCCTACTAGTTTATTAGGCAAGTCAGGTCAAGAATAAATAGAGTGTGGGAGCACTCTATTTGATCATCTCATTATTCACTTCTACACTACTCGGAAAGTGGCGCACAAGTGAGGAGGAGGTTCAGCTACTAGGAGGACTATCTCTGTTTACTTGGGTTGTATCATTGCTCTTTCTATCTCTAAGGAAGTTGTGGGGTTTTTCACCTTTATGGTTTTCCCCAGTGAAACTCTATGTGTCTATTGTCTCATGTGATTGCTTGTTGTGATTAATTTGATTGATATGTTGTACATGTTATTCTCTCAGTAAAGATCCTAGAGTATATTGAATTAATGCTAAAAAATTAGCATAATGCACCTGCAACTTTTCAATCTTGCATGAACAAAGTGTTTGGCAGGAAGATCTGTAAGTTTGTTCGTGTTTTCTTTGATGATATTTTAATCTATCGTAGAACTTGGGAGGAGCATTTGCACCATTTGGATGTTGTACTAACAACCTTGGCAGATCGATATTTCTATGCAAAACTATCCAAGTGTGATTTTGGCATGACTGAGATTTTGTATCTTGGTCATGTGATTGGGAAAGAAGGAGTTAACGTTCACATGGAGAAGATCCAAACCATTTTGGATTGTCCAAGTACTAAAACTATCACTGAATTGAGAGTATTTTTTGGTATATGCACTTACTACCGGAAGTTTGTCAAAGGTTTTTCAAAGTTGAGATCTCCATTGATAGACCTTACTAAGAAAGGAGCCTTCCATTGGTCAAAGAAGCTGAACAAGAATTCAATAAGATGAAGAAGGTAATGACTAGTTGTCATGTTCTTACACTTCCATATTTTCCTCAACCTATTGTTCTTGAATGTGATGCTTCAGGGAATGGGATTGGAGCAGTCTTGATGCAAAACAAGCATCCCCTAGCCTTTGAAAGTAGGAATTTGCAACCCCATGAGAGGTTATATTCAGTCTATTATAAGGAGATACTAGCCATCATGCATGCATTGGTCAAGTTTAGACAATATATTGTGGGTGGTAAGTTCATCCAATCAAGATTGATCATAACAGTTTGAGACACGTCTTGACCCAAAAGGATTTGACTGATAGGAAACAAAAGTGGGTAAGCAAGGTTCAATCATTTTAATTTGACTTTGAATACAAGAAGGGTAATATGAACACTATAGCTGATGCTCTTTCTATAAAACCAACCTTTACATTGATAAATTTTCATGATGATTGGAAAGCACAGCTTGGAGTAGAGTATAAAAAGAATCATTTTGCTTGTGATTTATTTGATGGATTAATTCATGATGATACTTACAACATTCTCAATGATATAATATATCATAATTATATGATATTTTTGGTTACAGAATCCTCATTAAAGAAGAAGATCTTATAGGTTTCTCATGATGCACCCCTAGCAGGACATCCGGGGTTTGTGAAGACATACAAGAAAGTGAAGGAAAGGTTCTCTTGGAAGGGATTGAAAAAGGAAGTGATGGAGTATGTAATATCATGTGTGGCATGTCAGAAAACTAAATTAGAACATACTCATCCAGAGGGACTCTTACAACCAATGTATAGGTTCTTGTAGGTTTTCTCCAAGTAGGACCTTAACCAATGTATTGAATTGTCAAACTTATCGAGAGCATATAGAGAAAATGTAGCACCGTATATCTCTTCTCATTATTCTAATATGCCTAGTCACCTAATTGATATGTCAATTAAAAAAGTAGATTTGTAAGGCATACCACCATAGAAGTTTTAGCTCATATTATTTCCATAAGAAGAGAGATCATAATGATTCATAATTGTTTGAATGCATATGATAGATCTCTTTGTAAGGCTACAAGAAACAATAATGAGTCATATCATGCCGGTAGTTAGAATTAATAACATAAAGAGGAAATATCTTGTGTAGAATCATAAGAGAGTCTATGGAAATAGACTAATTGAGTACAATTATTTTATCCTTATGGTATCCTTAGTTATTGGCATGGGACCTTGAATGATATATAAGTAATTTGATAAATTAACCGGTAAATCCACCTAGGTATAAATGTAGTAGATACCGGCTAGAAATAATACTATGTTTGGATGTAACCTCAAAATCTAACCTTAGATGAAAATGACATGATCCCTTATGTGGTAGGCTAAAATTGATTACTAGTCATGCACTTGAATCCATTCAAATTAACAAACTCATTGTCCCCATCCTTCTAGTACAAATAAACCTCACAATCAATGCCTTAGAAGCCATGCTTATTACATTATTTAACTTCATGTCATCCACCACAATAGGCTAATATACATGGTCGATTTCATGGTATACCCTCTCAACCTCTTTATTTATATCAAGTTATTTTCCTTGTGAAATCCATTCATAAAAGGATTGTAAGTATGAATACTTGCTTCACAACCTTTTTCCTTCATATGGCGCTCCACTAGTGCAAGAATATAAATTTTAGGCCTAAAGGTCTAACAATGATGTCTACAACCACCAAAGCTAACCTCTTGAGGGGATATTTGTCCTTATAGTCAGAATATGGGAATTGTTATGAGTTTCTGAGCATTAGGTATGGTTCTTGGGGTTCTAGACATGGTTAAGGAATGGAAACTGGACCTGAGGACCTAAAGAAAGCTTCTAGGTATCTATAGCCAAGAATGATATGTTGAAATACCACGATAGACCTTTCCACGGTATCTTTGGCCTATGAGTGGGTTTTTTGTGGCACAATGAGAATTTTAAGAATAATTATAAGTTCGAACACCTTGGATATGGTTGGGGAGAAAAGAGTGGGACTTAGGTCCTAAAGGAAATTCTAGGTATCTTTGGCTAAGAACAATTCCTACAATCAGCAAACATGACCTCCCAATAACATATTATTCATGTAAGTGGGGATAAAAGTGCCATTAGAATTTTTTGAGAACCTTGTATAGATATTGGGTTCCCTAGACATGCTTGAGGGAGAAAAATTGGGCCTTAATCCCTGAAAAACCTTTTGAGAATCCATGGCCAAGAAGAACAATGTACTTGAACAATCAAACATGGATTCTTGAGAG